>CM044311.1:86898950-91698950 GCA_024291935.2 Okapia johnstoni | reverse complement strand
CTAGAAACTTGCCCATTTCTTCTAGTTTGTCAGATTTTTTTTATATGTAATTGTTCATAATATTTCTTTTTTTTTTTTTTTGTATTTCTACAGTATCAGTTGTTATGTCTCCTTCATATCTTATTTTGTTTATCTGAATTCTCTCTCTTATCTTCTTGGTAAGCCTGGCCAGAGACTTGTCAATCTTGTTTATCCTTATAGATAACCAGCTCTTGGTTTTATTGATCTTTTTTTTCTATTTTTAATCTTAATTTATTTCCTCTCTGATCATTATTATTTCCTTCATTCTGCAACTTATGTTTTTGCTTATTCTTTTTCAAGTTATTTTAAGTGGTAGCTTTGTTCATTTGAGATTTTTCCTGTTTTTTTGAGGAAGGCCTGTATCACTATGAACTTCCCTCTAAGAACAGTTTTTACTGCACACCATAGATTTTGTATGGCTGTGTTTTCATTGTCATATGTCTTGAATTGTTTTAAATTTTCTCTTTGATTTCATCATTGACTTGTTAGTTTTTTAGCATGATGTTTTTAGTCTCCATGTAATTGTTTTTTTTCTCATTTCTTTTTCTGTGGTTGATTTCTAGTTTAATATCACTGTGATCAGAAAAGATGCTTGAGATAATTTCTGTACTCTTAAATTTGTTGATTGTTTTGTACACGAGTAAGCAGTCAATTCTAGAGAATCTTCCATGTGCACTTGAAAAGAATGTGTATTCTGCTTTTTTGGATGTAATGTCCTGAAAATATAATTAGGTCTAACTGTTCTATTGTATCATTTAGGATCTGTTGCCTTACTGAATCTCTGTCTCTAAGATCCGTGATGTAAGTGAGGTGTTATGATCTCCTACTATTTACTGTGTTGCTTTCAGTTTCTCCCATTATGTTCATTAGTTTCATATTTTTGGGTGCTCTTATATTAGGTTTATATTAATCAACATAAAATCCTCTTCTTGTATTGATTCTTTTATCATTATATAGTGTCCTTCTTTATCTTTCCTATGGGCTTTGTTTTAAAGCCTATTTTGTCTTATATGAGTACTAAAACCCCTGATCTCATATCATTTCTGTTCAAAACATCTTTTTCTATTCCATCACTTTTAATCTATGTGTTTCCTTTGCCCTAAAGTGGATCTCTTGTAGGTAGCATATTGTAGAGTCTTGCTTTTTCTTTTTCATCCAATATGCCAGTCTGTGTGTTTTGATTGGAGCATTTAGTACATTGAGATTTAAGATAATTATTGATAGATATGTATTTATTGCCATTTTGAGCTTTGTTTTTCCATTTACTTTACATTTCTTCTCTGTCCCTTTTTTTCTTTTGCGGTTTAATGATTTACTTTTGTATTATACTTATGTTCTTTTCTTTATGGCTTTAGTGAATTTATTGTATATTTTTGATTAGTGGTTACCCTGTTTTAAGAGTATGTTAATCCCTTCCTATATCTACTTGCCCTGGACTGTTAGTCATATAGTCTCAAACACATTCTAGGGGGGAAAATACCCTGCATTTTCTTACACCCCTCCCGAATATTTTATGATTTTGATATCCTCTTTTATATCTTTGTGTTCGTCCTTCTACTGTTCATTGTGATTATCACTACTGTCACAAAAAATTTGATTTTTTTAATCTTAGTACTGACTTAAGTGATTTATTTTCCAATTGTAATTTTCTCTTCCCTGTAGATTCTTACTTATTTTATATTTAGAGAAAGACCTTTCAGTATTTCCTTTAGAATAGTTTTGCTTGTCTGAGAAATTCTTTATCTCTCCTCCTATTCTAAATGATAATCTTGCTGGTAGAGTATCCTAGGTGGCAGATTGTTCCCTTTCAGGGTTTTGAGTGTATCTTTCCCACCCCATTCTGGCCTGCAATATTTCTGAGGAGAAGTCACCTGATAGTCTTATGGGAGTTCTCTTGTAATAAACTCTTGTTTTTCTCTTATTGCCTTTAGAATACTCTCTTTAAATTTTCCAAACTTTAATTATAATATGTCCTGTTGTAGGTCTGTTTGGGACCCTCTGTTTCCTAGATATTTGTTTCCTTCTTTAGATTTAGGAAGTGTTCAGTCATAATTTATTTAAATACATTTTTTATCTCTTTTTCTCTTTCCCTTCTGGAATCCTTATTAAGCATAGGTTGGCACTCTTTATATTATCTCATATATCTTTCATATTGCTTCAATTTTCTTTTTACTAATTTGGCTTTCTATCTTCTGTCCTTATTGGGTGTTTCCATTATTCTATCTTTCGGGTCACTTGTTCGTTCTTCTGCATTATTCATTCTGCTATCCGTTGCCTTCAGTTCAGCTTCTGTCTCTGCAAATGAATTTTCTAATTTTTCTCGGGTCCTATTTATAGTTTCTAGTTCCTTTTTTTTTTAACAATAGTCTGAATTTCTCTTGATAGACTTTCTTAATTCCTTCAGTATTCTCATTATCTCCTTTTAGAAACCAGTGTATTAGACTGAAGAGGTCTGTTTCATCATTTATTCTCTCAGGGGAACTCTCTTGGCCTTTTAACTGAGAGAAGTGCTTTTTCTTATTCATTTTCCTTATATTTCTCCTACTTTGTGACTTTAAGAGAAATAATTATCTACTATGGTTTTGGAGGGCTATTTATGCGTGGGGCTGTTCCTGTGTAGCTTGTTTGGGTTTAGTTTGTTTTTAGTACGGTTGCCTGTCTTCTCTTTCCTCAGTGTGTGCTGGTCGTTATCCCCTTGATAGGAGTTAAGCAGATGCAGTGACTAGTGCCTGGTCCTGGGGTTCTCAATGGTGGCAGTTCAGGCACACTCCTGAGCATGCAGTGGGAGTGGGTATAGCTTGTGACCACTCCTGGAGTCTAGGAAGGAGACACTGGTGGCCTGTGACCACTCTTGGCATCCACCTCTGGAGCCAATGAAGGCAGTGTCCTGCCCTCTTTGTAAGCACGGGGAGAAAGGCTACAATCTGTACTTCATTCTTCCCATGCCCTCCAAACGATGGTGACTGGCCTATAAGGTGGTCCAAGTTTCCTCTTAGTATAACCGCCAGCCACAGTTTCACAGGATTTCCACTCCCTCAGGCTGTCTCAATACAGTCAACCTCAGTCCTTTCCCCAGGTCTGATCCCTGAAGCCCAAGTTCCAGCATCCATCCCCCTCCAGCACTGGCAGACACGCATATCAGGCTGGGGAGTGCAGGGCAGTGGCACCATATGTGCAGTTTTCCCTCTGCTCTGGCTGCCACAAACAGGCTGCTGTGCTCTCCTCTGAGGCTCAGAAGCTCCCCTTCTGTCCCAGCCAATCTTCCTGATGGTGAGGGGGCTTCTCTAGGTTCAGGAACCTTTCCTCTTTCACAGCTCTCTCCCAGGGGCACAGCTTCTGACCCAACTCCTTTTTTTTTTTAAATCTTTTTTCATACCCGGTTTCATGACGATTTTCTTGGTCTTTCAGTAGTCTGAGGTCTTCTTCCAGTGTTCAGTAGATATTCTGTGAGGATCGTTCTACATATAGAAGTATTTTTGATATATTTGTGGGAGAAGGTGAGCTTCATGTCCTACTACTCTGCCATTTTGATCACTCCCTAATTCTTTTACCCTTTATATTACCCCTTTCCTTGTTCTTCAGAGGTTTGGGATGCCAGCCCATGGAAAGAAAAACTAGCTCTAGATTCATAAGCACTGCAAAATAAAATTGGGAATCCTTATGAAAGTATATATGGGGAGAAGTGTGATACAGTAGCAGGGAGGTGAGGCATGAGTTGGGGAAAGTGATAAGAAATAATGTCTATGAGAATAAAATCATTAGAAAAGCTGTTTAAGTATTTTGTGCGTACCTTGAGCAATTGAGTTGGTACTAATTTGTATTTAGTTTGTGTGCTCTGATAATACCAATAGTAACTTGTGTTTATATAGTGACTTAAATACTTAGAAACTAAAATGACCATTTCCCCAAGGAAGCTGGAGAACATCAATATTAAGTAATCTGTTCATGTCCACATTGATGGTAATTAAATAAACCAGGCTCTTATATTTTCTTTATACCAAGTCCTGGTCTTCAGATGCCATGTATTATGTGAAACTTCAAGATAATTGTATCTATCCTGACAGAAATCTCTAGCTCCCAGTTCATTTTGTTTGGTCAAATGGATTATTAAACCTGAACTGTTAAGAACCTCAATTAGGTTGCTTCCATGTCCTGGCTATTGTAAACAGTGCTGCGATGAACATTGGGGTACACGCGTCTCTTTCAATTCTGGTTTCCTCGGTGTGGAAGCAACCTAGATGTCCATCGGCAGACGAATGGATAAGGAAGCTGTGGTACATATACACAATGGAATATTACTCAGCCATTAAAAAAAATACATTTGAATCGGTTCTATTGAGATGGATGAAACTGGAGCCCATTATACAGAGTGAAGTGAGCCAGAAAGAAAAGCACCAATACAGTATACTAATGCATGTATATGGAATTTGAAAGATGGTAATGGTAACCCTATATGTGAGACAGAAGACACAGATGCGTAAAATAGTCCTGTGGACTCTGAGGGAGAAGGTGAGGGTGGGACGTTCTGGGACAATAACATTGAAACATGTATATTGTCATATGTGAAGCAGAACACCATTCCATGTTCTATGCATGGGACGGATGCTCAGGGATGGAGCGTTGGGATGACCCAGAGGGATGGGAAGGGGAGGGAGGTGGGAGGAGGGTTTGGGAGGGGGAGCACATGTGAACCCATGGCTGATTCATGTCAATGTATGGCAAAAACTACTACAATATTGTAAAGTAATTAGCCCCCAACTAAAAAAAAAAAAAAAAAAGAACCTCAATTAGTTCTCTGGCATTCACTGTGCCTTAAATGAAGTTATTATCATTTTTTTTATAGTCTTAGTTTTGGGGGTAGTTATCAGTAGAATTTTAATTATATTTAGTTTAATTTAACCTATATTTACCCTAAAATAGCTTTTTAATTTTTGGTCCCTTTTTATGCAACTGTTATTGATCTTTAGTAAGAAAGTAAAAGAAATAGCACTTGTTGATATTCATCATGCACTAAATATCTTTCTGAATGATTTTGTAGACATAATTTAATATAATATTTTATCTAAAATAAGACATTATCTTACAATTCAATATATACTCAACAAAATTTTTAATAAATGACTGCCATATATCAGGTATTGTGCTAGGGTACAGAGATACAAAGAGAGAAAACATATTTGCTGTTTGTGTGGGGTTCTTTTCAGTCAAGGAAAAGAGAGACAGTGAAGATAAAGCTAAAATATTGCAGATGCTATGATCACAGTATATAATTCATACATTCATTCATTATGGTTTGTCAGGCACAGTTTTAAGTGCTGGGAAATGACACCTAATGACAGTGAATGAAACAGATAAAAATCTCTTCCCTCACAGAGCTGGCATTCTAGTATTAATCCTAAGGATCACAAGGGACGATCATTTGGGATCATAGAAATGGCTATTAGGAATCTTTGGAACATCAGTTATATATCAAAATGATTGAGTGAACCTCTGGGAGTAAAGCTACTTTTCAATCTGTAACCTTATATCCTTGAAGTAATGCACAGGGTATGCTGTGGTGGCAGGTTTCCACTATCAGGGTCCTTTCTGAAACCAACCAGTTCCTAAAGCTGTCAATTTTCTCCACCTGCACCATCATGAAAGATAAATTCATTTAAGGCTAAATAAGGTAGAATGGTACAATTTGTCTCCCTTGATTCAGTGGTAATGTCTTCAATTCTGTGGTGTATGTTAGATCAGAAGAGATTTTTCTTTCTTAAATGGAAGACTCTTAAGGATGTCGAACTAGTTTTCTCTGTTGTTCAGTCTTTCAATTCTAGTGCGATCCAAATGTGCCTTTACCCTTCTTTTTCTTTCCTTGTGCAAAAAGATATCACCTATAGGTTTTCCATGTTAATATTATGATAATTGAATAATTTAAGAGAAACCATATCTTCATAAATTGTCATTATTAATATTGTTTCTTAAAAGGCTGGATATTCTCAATGAGCAAATATCTCTGCTTGCATCCTCAAGTTTTGTTGTGAAATCAAACAAGATTACTAATAAATGTGGAACACACATTGAAACTATCAAATACCAAAACCTTGTGAACTCCTATAATTGATTCTATTCATATTGTTAATTTCAGTGAACAGAGAGCTACAAAGAAAGCTCTTTCTTTGCAGCCTTCATAAAAACCACTTATTTATTTACATAGTTGTCATTTTTTATTATATTTTTTATTAGATGTTTTTCTAAAAATATTGAGTCTACTTTATTTAGTCAGTAAACAATTACTGAGTGTCAGAACTATGCTGGGCTATAATGAAATTGACATATAAAATCATTCACATCAAATGAAGGTGAGAGGAAATAAAGATTACTATGTTAAAGGTTGGTATTAATAATTCTGTGACAGACATATTTTATTCTACAGTTATGATTCTAATCTACTTTTCATTTTCTTAGCACATAACCTCTCTACAGTGATTCTTAAACATTAAGATGTAAGGAATAGTCTGACTAGTTTGTTGAAATTGTGATTCCTGGGCCCTAGAGTAATTCAGAAAGTCTAGGAATCTGCATTTTCACAAAACCCAGGTGCTTTGGAAGCTGGTGATCCTTACCCTTAGACTTCACTTGGAGAAAGAGTCCTTTTGCGGCCTTTCCTTGTGCAGACGGGGAAGTTAATTGCACCCCACTCCAGTACTCTTGCCTGGAAAATCCCATGGACAGAGGAGCCTGGTAGGCTTCAGTCCATGGGGTCGCTGAGAGTAGGACACGAATGAGCGACTTCACTTTCACTTTTCACTTTCACTTTTCACTTTCATGCATTGGAGAAGGAAATGGCAACCCACTCCAGTGTTCTTGCCTGGATAATCCCAGGGACAGCGGAGCCTGGTGGGCTGCTGTCTATGGGGTCGCACAGAGTCGGACACGACTGAAGCGACTTAGCAGCAGCAGCAGCAGCCTTTTGCAGAGGCTTTCCAGGCGAAGGTTCCATGAGGTCTCTTTTCCGTCTTCCACCTACTTATCTCAATGCCATGCTCTCAGGATTGTCAGTTGAGATTTACCAGGTTCATTTCAGTATGTTGACTTGAAGTAATCCTCTGTAGTGCGGTGCTGAGCTTGTTGGAGTCAGTTGTAGCTAGGCTGAGAAGGGGTGAGGCAATAGACAGTGGTGTCGAAGACTGCCTCTAATGTTGGGCAGGCTATGGTGGGAAGGCCCCCCATGGCATGATAAAAGAATGCATTTTAAACAAGTTTAAGCACCAGCTAGGAACTGCTTACCTGTAGGGGAGTACTTTACAAGTATTAATTATTTAACTCTCATTAAAAAAAAATCCTATAAAGCAAGTACTACTATATGTTAATTTCATATGAGGACATTGAGGCAAAATAACCCAGCATCACAAAGCTATTATACCATGTGGTAGAGCAAGGATTTGAACTCAAGTGGTCTGATTCTAGGATTTGGCAGCATAATTACTATACGATGCAGCCCTTCCCTTAGTCAAAGAAACATCCTTTGACCCTTTTGCTACCACCATTCATATCAGAATGACTTCCAGTGAGTTACACAAACAGATGGAAAAACAAACAAACAAAAATCATCTCAAAAGGAAAACAATACAAACATTACATAGGATAGTTTTTAGTGTATTTTCAGATCAAAGGTGTATTTCAGCTTCAAATTACAGGAATACTCTAGTAAAGCAAAAAGACCCCACTAGACACACAACAACAAAGGGTAACATATTTCGTATTCTCAGAAGAGAAGATAATTCCTTTTACAATTTTTTTTCCCCTTGAAACACAGGATATTCCATGAAGAGCATGAATTTTTGAGTTAGAAAGATCTGGCTTCTATTCTTACCTGTCACTTACTTGCTTGATGATCTATGACAGTTTGCTTACCTTAACTCTCAGCTTCTATGAAATGAACATGCCAATACAAGGTTTGGTGAATATTAAGTGAGATAATTGTGTGAAGTGTCTTGTGTCAAATGGCTTGACAGTGTCTAGAATGTTGCATTCTTTCAACAATCAGTTTCTATTTACTGGTGGTATTATTATCAGCAGTGGGTTTCCTTGGTGGCTCAGATGGTAAAGAATCTGCTTACAATGCAGCAGACCTGGGTTTGATCCCTAGATTGGGAAAATACCCTAGAGAAGGAAATGGCAACCTGCTCCAGTACTCTTGCCTGGAGAATCCTATGGACAGAGGAGCCTGGTGGGCTACAGTTCATGGGTTCTCAAAGAGGCAGACAAGACTGAGTGACTAACACACAGTAGTAATAAATGTAATACTCTTAGTAGAATGTATTAGAATATTTTTGGTGAAAAGATTTTAAAAGTTGAGTTGATGGTGAATCTTTCTTTTGACATCATGATTATAAAATGTTTATATTGTGCCTTTGAGATGCTCTGATTGGCCTACTTATCTTTACCAGGTGATCAAACCAACACCCCTCAACTGCTAGCCCTGGCCTCACGCCTGCGGGAGAGTGCTGAACTCTTTCAATCAGATGAGATGCGTCCTGCTAATGACCCCAAGGAAAGAGCTCCCATCCGTGTGCGGATGCTGAATGACATTCTCCAGGACATGGAGAAGAGCTTCCTAGTGCAGCATGCACCCCCAGGGTTTTACAGGTAGGAAGTGTGCTCAAATTTGGTATTTTCATGCCTCTCAATGAAATATTTGTGTTTAACTTTTTCAGAATATGATATGTACCTTCTGTGAACATAAGACTGATTTTTTTTTTGATTTTCTTTTAATGTGAAGTAGTTACGTTTTCTACAATTTGAGGCTCATTCTCCTCTCCTCAGAGCAAAGTTCAACTGCATACATGGTGAATAGATATTGATATTATTTGTAGATATGGATATTATCTATATCTATGATACTAATTGGGCTTCCCAGATGACGCTAGTGATAAAGAACCTGCCTGCCAATGCAGGAGACATAAGAGACAAGGGTTTGATCCCTAGGTTGGGAAGATTCGCTGGAGAGAGAATGGCTACTCACTTCAGTATTCTTGCCTGGAGAATTCCATGGACAGAGGAGCCTGGCAGGCTATAGTCCACGAGGTCGCAAAGAGTCAGACGTGATTGAAGCGACTTAACAGAGCACAGCATATGATACTAGTTAGCTGTACCATCTAGAAAATGACTAAGAATTTTTGCATTAAATTCAATATGAATCAAATGTGATATAGCTACTGAAAAACTAAATGTATTGTAGGTTGTATTGTGAGAAATACTGAATCAGGAGATAAGCCTATGTTTTTATCCTAGTAAGTCTATGTTTACAACTTTGTGTTTAATTCTAGAAACTATTTACATTTTAAGAGGAAATTAAATATGTTTAATAACTGACTCAATGAACATGAATTTGTGCAAAGTCCCAGAGATAGTAGAGGACAAAGGAGCTTGGCATGCTACAGTCCATGGGGTTGCAAAGAGTTGGACATGACTTAGTAACTGAACAGCTACAGCAAAATATTCAGGAGGGAGAGGACTTTATAGGAATGTTGCAACAACCAGGTTATGAGACATATTTGGTTAGAGGGCCACAACAGAGTGATTTCTGAAAATATTTTCACAATTTTAACAAATACTTTAATAAAACATTGTCATATTCAATTTCATCTCTTACAGGATCACACAAGCACATACTTGTTTTTCTGGGTCTCAGAAATAGTAGAAATGAAACAAAGACGGCGAGTAGAGTTTCAAAAAATAAAACATTTTAATTTTTTTAAATTGGTAACATTCATTGACTACTTAATATGTCTTGGATACTATGTTAAACCCATTCCATGCATTAATTAATTTAATCCTGGCAAAAGCGTCAATGGATCAGATATTCTTAGGGTCTCCATTTTACAGATGAGGAAACTGAGCTTAAAAATGCTAAATGACTTGCCAAAATAGTAAAGCAGACTTCAGAGAATATCCTGTCTCTCACTTTACTAATAAAAATTTTTTTTAATTTTACTTTATATTAGAGAATAGTTGATTAACAAAGTGTTAGTTTCAGGTGTAAATCAAATTGATTCAATCATATTTCAGTCACATCTTTTCCAAACTCTTTCGCACTTAGGTTGTTAGAGAGTATTGAGCATCATGACCTAGGCTATACAGTTTGTTTTGTAAATAAGTTAGTTTGTATCATTTTTTTAGACTCCACATTTAAGTGATATCATAGATACATGTCTTTGTCTGACATTTCAGTTAGTATGGTAATCTCCAGGTACATCCATGTTGCTACAGATGGCATTATTTCATTCTTTTTAATGGCTGAGAAATATTCCATTGTACATATGGACCACATCTTTTTCTATTACTCTGTCAATGGACATTTAGGTGGCTTCCATGTCTTGGCTATTGTAAACAACACTGCAATGAACATGGAGTACATGTATACTTTCAAATCATGATTTCTTCCAGATATATATGTTCAGGAGTGGGACTGCTGGATCATATGCTGGATCTATTTTTAGTTTCTTAAGGAACCTTCATATGGTTCTCTATAGTGTCTGAACCAATTTTCATTCCCACCAAGAGTGCAGGAGGGTTCCCTTTTCTCCACATCTTTTCCAGCATTGACTGTAGATGTTTTGATGATGGCCATTCTGACCCGTGTGAGGTGATATCTCATTGTAGTTTTGATCTGCAAATCTCATTGTAGTTTCAATTTGTGGATAAATTGAAAAAGCCTTGCAACCCTGGGATCCCATTTGATCATGGAGTGTAACAATTTTAACATATTGTTGGGTTCAGTTTGCTAGTATTTTGTTGAGGATTTTTGCATCTATATTCATCAGTGATATTAACGTGTACTTACTTTTCTGTGGCATCTTTGTCTGGTTTTGGTATCAGAGTGATGGTGGCCTCACAGAATGGGTTTGGAAGTGTTCCTTCCTCTGCAATATTTTGAAATACTTCAGAAAAATAGGTGTTAGCTTCAGAAGGATAGGTGCTAACTCTCCTCTAAGTGTTTGGCAGGACTTACCTGTGAAGCCCTCTGATCCTGGACTTTTGTTTCTTCGGAGGTATTTTTTTTTCTTTTTGTAATGTTCCCTGAACTCTGATAACTTATTTACAAATGTTTATTCCTGAATTTTCTCGGTGAAAAAATTAGTTATGAGTATAGAAACATATGTTTATACCAAGTTCAGTTGTGGGGCTTTTGGTTTTGAGCTGTTGTTGTTGTTCAGTCACTGCAAGTTGTGTCACTCTATGCAACCCCATGGACTGCAGCATACCAGGCCTCCCTGTCCTTCACCATCTCCCAGAGTTTGCCTAAATTCACATCCATTGAGTCAGTGATGCCATCCAACCATCTCATCTTCAATCACCTGTTCTCTTTCTGCCTTCAATCTTTCCAAGCATCAGGGTCTTTTCCAATGAGTTAGCTCTTCACATCAGGTGGCCAAAGTATTGGAGCTTCAGCTTTATCATCAATCATTCCAATGAATATTCAGGGTTGATTTCCTTTAGGATTGACTGGTTTGATCTCTTTGCAGTTCAAGGGACTCTCAAGAATCTTCTCCAGCACCAGAGCCTGGAGGCATCAGTTCTTTGGTGCTCTGCCTTCATTATGGTCCAACTCTCACATCTATACATAACTACTGGAAAGACCATGGCCTTGGCTATATGGACCTTTGTTGGCACAGTGATTTTTTTTTTCTTTTTTTTTTTTTTTTGCTTTTTAATATGCTGTCTAGGTTTGTCATAGCTTTTCTTCCAAGGAGCAGATGTCTTTTAATTTCGTGGCTGTAGTCACTTCTACAGTGATTTTAGAGCCCAAAAGAGGAAATATGTCACTGCTTCCACCTTTCCCCCTTCTATTTGCCATGAAGTGATGGGGCTGGATGCCATGATCTTAGTTTTTTCTTTTTAATACTGAGTTTTAAGCCAATGTTTTCACTCATCTTTCACACTCATCAAGGGGCTCCTAGTTCCCCTTTGTTTTTTGCCATTAAACTGGTATCATCTGCATATCTGACATTGTTGATATTTCTCCCAGCAATCTTGATTCCAAATTGTAACTCATCCAGCCTGGCATTTGCCACGATGTGCTCCCATAAGTTCAATAAACAGGGTGACAATAAACAGCCTTGTTATACTCCTTTCTCAATTTTGAACCAATCAGTTGTTCCAAATAAGGTTCTAACTGTTGCTTCTTGACCCATATACAGGATTCTCAGGAGATAGATAAGATGGTCTGGTATTCCCGTCTCTTTGAGCTATACATTATATAATTTAGAATCACTGACTGTTTGCTTGTAATAAAATGTTAGCAAGTTGACCTTTAAAATTTTTGGCATCTTGAAATTGAAAATGGACTAATTGTGTCCACCTGGACCTCAGGGGAAAAAGCAGAAGAAACACTGGTGCTTGTTTCTGTTTTTTTCACAGTACAGTATATACTATACTCCAGTGTACACTCCAGTACTCATCTGGTGTACAGTTCAAGCGCACATCTAGATCACCTGTACATTGTGTACAGCCCCATGTACAGTAGTGTATATCCAGTGTACATTGTGTACAGTCCAGTGTACAGTCCATGCACATCCAGTGTATATCGTATACAGTCTAAAGTACAGCGTACAGCCGGTGTACATCATGCATTCTAGTGTACATTCCAGTGTACAGTCCAGTATACACTCCAGTGCACATCTGTACAGCCCAAGTGCACAGTTGGACACAGCTGGAACACATCTGGAGAATCAGATATACAGGCCAAGTGCACAGCAGAAACACAGCTGGAAAACATCTGGAGCATAGCTGGACACATTTGGAGAATGATATTCAGGCCAAGTGCATAGCTGGGCACATCTGGTATACAGTCCAAGGGCACATTCCAATGTACAGGAATGTGCCTTTGTGTACATATGTCCAGTGTACAGTTCTATATACTCCAGTATATGTCAGTGTACACAGTGCAGTGTAATGTGCGGTGTACACTCTAGTGTACATCCAATGTGCATTCCACTGTATGTCCAATGTACAGTGCAATGTATGTCCAGTGTACGTCCAGTGTCTGTCTCTTCTCCAGATCCATAGAATCCTATGAATGGCTTTTAGAGTCATTCTTAGAAGAAATGACAAAAAATCAGATAGTCAATAGATTCAAAGAAGGAAGGATAAAAGGAATAAAATTTAAATGAACTGAAAACTGGATTGCTTGACACTGAATTCAGGTCAGTGATGTGCCAGAGCTCTCTTGTTCTGGCCCACACAAGCAACATTAAAAACATCAGGAATTTTGCCAGCTGAATGTCAAGCCCTTTGTAGCTTGAAATTAACAAGCACTACACATCAGGACTTTTGGTTATCAGGAAGTCTATGTTCAAGTGGAGAATTTACATCCCTGATTATTGTACAGTCAGTCCAAGCTCATGTCCATGCAACAGATGATGCCACTGAAACTCCTGGATGCCAGTGTCTGGTAATTCATGTCCTAAGTATCTCCCTGGTGTGTCCCTTTTCTCTCATCCTTCCATCTCTGTCTTAGTTCCTATCTTGATGGTCTCTGTCCTAGATTACTATGTTGCCTCCCGGCCAACTCTACCACTGGAACAATATCATTTTTAAATCTACCATTAGAGGGACTTCCCTGGAGGTCCAGTGGCTAAGACTCTGCACTCCCACTGCAGGGGTGCAGGTTTGACTCTTGGTCAGAAAACTAAGATCCTACATGCCTCAATGTGTCTCATGATTTCCTAGAGTTCATCAAGGTGCACTGGGCTCCCCTGGGATGCATGGAGCCTCCGCGGCTCATTCTGAATCTTGTTCCCGGGTAGCAGGAGCAGAAGCTGTTGCTGCCGGCACCTTGATCTTGGACTTCTCAACCTCCAGAACTGTGGGAAATAATATTTGTCTTGTGTATAACTCACTCAGTCTATAGTGTTCTGTTTTAGCAGCCCAAACTAACTAACAAAGGGAGCATTATCAGGGAAGGATAGACTGAATAGAGAGATGCAAAGGAGAAGTTGTGTGTGGTGTGCTGGGGAGTGAAGCGCAGAAAGTGGAGACTTCTGAATTGTTATTGGGTTCATGATTATGGAAAGGTAGGAAGGAACCAAGTGATAGAGTTCCATGCATGCTCTGTTGAGAGCTTTGGCCTCTAATTTTTTACACAAAAGATGCTATTAACAAACCTGTGTTAACTTATCTGGTCTTCCAAATAGGGTACCCTGGAGCTGGGAAGTCAGGGAGACTATGGATTTAAGAAATGCATGAAATGGTGAGAATATGATTTGGCATGTTGTTGTCAGGAAAGAACAGCAAATCCAATTTGGGAGATGGTTTTAAGGAAGAATGGGAAAATTTAACCAACTAGTGGTTGTGGGAATTTTATTTTAGGGTTCACATGGAGCTAGGCAGATGAACCAGGATTGAGTGGTAGAAAGAGTCTCCTCTCTGCCCATTTCTCCAGCCAGTTAGTTAAGACACTCAGTATCTTTGCTCTCCATGTAACTGTATGGAAATCTGTTATGAAAAGTAATTTCCAAAGTCCTTTTCCTCTAAAAGTTAATGCACATTCACTGCATTAACGCTCCCAAACTCTATAGTCAAGGGGAATCCTTCTAATCCTGAGGAAGAAGTATAAGAAAGAGCACAAGGACAGACTGTAGTGGTGTAATGAAAGGGTGCTAAGAGCTCCAGAGGTACTGAGATTGGTAGGCAGTGGGGAGCAGACACAATGATGTATAAGATCAGGGACTGCCTAAGTGAAAGTTTGTTGAAAACTACAACACATTTCAGAAAGATTACTACTATCAAAATTCAGCATGTCAAGATCTAACTTGTTACCCCTGAGTAGGGAGGAGATTATGTATTCTCTTAAAAATTCTGAATCTTCTCTCCCCCTCCTTCTTTTATTATGATTCTAATATGAGCTGCTTTCCTGCTCCAGGGAACTGGCATATCTGCAGATGATATATTGTGGCATCTGTGTTTTGTTGTTGGATTCCTTTTAGCTCCCTATAGTTCTCAGCAAAGGTGGAGTAAGCAGTATGATCACGTGATCTATGCATTCTCCAATAAAATATACATTTGTAAAAAATAGAGCGGTTTAAAGTTTAAAGGAAAATTGAGCAGAAAAGACAGAGTTCTCATACAATCCTTCATAGGCACAAACAGTTCCCTCAGCTCCCAACACATAGTTCCCTGTTGTTAACATCTGAGAGCTCTGTAGTACATTTGTTACAGTTGATGAGCCAATGTTGATGTATTATTAACTAAAGTTCACAGTTTATATTAGGATTCATTTTTGTCTGTTCTTTACATTCTATGGATTTTGACAAATATTTAATGGCACACAGCCACCATTTCAGTATCATACAGAATAGTTTCTTTGCCCTAAAAAAATCTGTGTTCCACCTATCCCTCCCTCAACCTCTGGCAATCACTGATCTTTTTACTGTCTCCAAATCATATAGTTTGAATCATACAGCATGTAACCTTCTCATTTAAGCCTCATCACTAAGCAATATGAATTTGTTTCTTCCATATTAATTTCTCTTTATCACTGAACAATATTCCATTGCACAGATGTACTAGTTTGTTTATCCATACACCAATTGGAGGACATTTTAGTTGCTTTCAAATTTTCACAATTATGAACTAAGCTGTAATGTACATCTGTGGGCAGGTTCTTGTGTAGATGTACATTTTCAACTCATTTGGGTAAATACCAAGAAGCACAACTGCTGGATCATATGATAAGCCTTTGTATAGCTTTGCAAGAAACTGCCAATCAACCTTCCAAACTGGCTGTATCATTTTGCATTCCCACTAGCAATAAAGAAGACTTTTGGTTGCTCCACTTTCTCATTAGCATTTGCTGTTGTCAGTGTTGTGAAGTTCATTCATTTTAAGAGATGGGTAATGTTATCCCATTGTTTTCATCTGCAGTTCTCTAATGACATATGATGTTGAGCATCATTTTATATATTTACTTTCTATCTGTATACCTTCTTTGGTGAGGTATTTGTTCATATCTTTTCCTTATCTTTTGAGTTATATGTTTCCTTACTGTTGAATTTTTAAGATTTCTTTTTATATTTTAGATGCCAAAACTTTATCAAGTATGAATGCTGCAAATATTTTTTTAAGAGTGACTGTTGCAGAGCAGAAGTTTTAAATTTTAATGAAATCTAACTTATCAATTTTTTTAATCGATTATTCTTTTGGTATTATATCTAACAGCCCATCATCAAACCCAGGGTCACACCTAGATTTTTCTCCTATGTTGTCTTCTAGGTATTTTATAGTTTGGTGTTTTATATTTAGGTCACTGATCCATTTCTAATTAATTTTTGTGAAAGGTATAAGATCACTGTATAGATTCATTATTTTGCATGTGGATATCTTGTGCCAGCACTATTTGTAGAAAAAAAGTATTCTTTCCCATTGAATTGCCTTTCTTCTTTTGCCATACAATTTTGGATTATCTCTTGGGTAAAGACGTAGGAGTGGAATTGCTAATCCTATGATGAAACAGGAAGGCTCGAGAAGGGTGAAATTCCCTTCCCCAAGTTGCAATAATATCACAGTAATTATCCTTTGACAAAATCTTGCGCCCTGACAAAGTTTTTTGTCTGGAAATTATGCCTTTTTGATACAGAAGATTCTGGAGGATTTCCTGATATTTAACATTTTCCTGCCACAATCATCAGGGGATTTTTCTCAGCGTCTTACATGATTTAGAATACCTCTACTGGAGATGGAGACAAGATGATGGAGTAGAAAGACAAGAGCTCACCTCATTTTTATGAAAACAAGAGAATCACTAACTGCCGAACAACCATCGGGAAAATAAAAGTTGGAACCTACCAAAAAAGATATCCTATATCCAAAGACAAGCAGCCATAATAAGTCGGTAGGAGAGGAGTTTCAGTTTCAGTTCAGTCACTCAGTCATGTCTCCCTCTTTGCGACCCCATGAACTGCAGCACGCCAGGCCTCCCTGTCCATCACCAACTCCCTGAGTCCACCCAAACCTATGTCCATCAAGTCGGTGATGCCATCCAGCCATCTCATCCTCTGTCGTCCCCTTCTCCTCCTGCCTTCAATCTTTCCCAGCGTCAGGGTCTTTTCCAATGAGTCAGCTCTTCGCATCAGGTGGCCAAAGTATGGAGTTTCAGCTTCAATATCAGTCCTTCCAATGAACACCCAGGACTGATCTCCTTTAGGATGAACTGGTTGGAACTCCTTGCAGTCCAAGGGACTCTCAAGAGTCTTCTCCAACACCACAGTTCAAAAACATCAATTCTTTGGCACTCAGCTTTCTTCACCATCCAACTCTCACATCCATACATGACCACTGGAAAAACCATAGCCTTGATTAGATGGACCTTTGTTGGCAAAGTAATGTCTCTGCTTTTTAATATGCTGTCTAGGTTGGTCATAACTTTCCTTCCAAGGAGTAAGTGAGTAACTGCAATAAAATCAAACCTCGTACTCACCAGGTGGGTGATGAACAAACTGGAAAATAATTATACCACAGAAGTTCTCCCACAAAAGTGAAAGTTCTGAGCTCCATGTCAGGTTCCATGGCTTAGGGTTCTGGTGGTGGGAAAAGGAGTCCCCAGAGAATTTGGCTGTGAAGATCAGTGATATTTGATCAGAGGAACTCCACAGGACTGGGGGAAACAGAAACTCCACTTTTGGAGGGTCCACACAAAGTCTCATGCCCATAAGGATCCAGGGGAAAAGAAGTAACCTCATAAGAGCATGGGCCAGACCTACCTGCTAGTACTGGAGGATCTCCTGCAGAGGTACAAGGTGTTAAATCTCACCAACTTTGCATTATAGGGTTCCCAAAGGAGAAAGGACCTGAGAAAATATTTGAAGAGATTTTAACTGAAGAGTCCCCCAGCATGGCATAGGAAATAGTGCACAAAATCCAAGAAGCATAGAGTCCCAGGCAGAATAAATACAAGAAGGAACATGCCTAGATGCACAGTGATCAAACTGACAAAAACTAAAGGCAGGACTACTGCCTCAGCCACCATGGGGCTGACCAACATCCAACAGCTGGTCAACAAGGATCAGTAGTGGGACAACAAAGGCACTGGGCATGTCATCCAGTTATGTGGAATGGCTGAAGGGCATGTATCTGCTAGTTAGGGCCTGGCAAAATGTAGTCCACTGGAGAAGGGAATGGCAAACCAAATTAGTATTCTTGCCTTGAGAACCCCATGTACAGTATGAAAAGGCAAAAATATATGACACTGAAAGAAGAAGCCCCCAAGTCAGTAGGTGTCCGATATGCTATGGAGGAAGAGCAGAGAAATAGCTTCAGAAAGAATGAAGAGGCTGAGCCAAAGTGAAAAGGATGCCCAGTTGTGGATATGTCTGGTGGTGAAAGTACAGTTTGATACTATAAAGAACAGTATTGTATAGGAACCTGGAATGTTAGGTCCATGAATCAAGGTAAATTGGATATGGTCAAACAGGAGATAGCAAGAGTGAACATTAATATTTTAGGAATCAGTAAACTAAAATGGACAGGAATGGGTGAATTTAATTCAGAAGACTATTATATCCACTACTGTGGCAAGAATCCCTTAGAAGAAATGGAATAGCCCTCGTAGTCAACAAGAGAGTCTGAAATACAGTACTCGGGTGCAAGCTGAAAAATGACAGAATGATCTCTGTTCGTTTCCAAGGCAAACCATTCAATATCACAGATATCCAATCTATGCCCCAACCACTAATGCCAAAGAAGCTAAGGTTGAATGACTCCATAAAGACCTACAAGACCTCCTAGAATTAACACCAAAATAAATTTATTTTTCATTATAGGGGATTGAAACACAAAAGAAGGGAGTCAAGAGATACCTGGAATAACAGGAAATTTTGACATTGGAGTACAAAATGAAGCAGGGCAAAGGCTAACAGATTTTTGCCAAGAGAGTGCACTGGTCATAGCAATCATTCTCTTCCAACAACGCAAGAGAAGACTCTACACATGGATGTCACCAGATGGTCAATATCAGAATCAGACTGATTACATGCTTTGCAGCTAAGGATGAAGAAGCTCTCTACAGTCAGCAAAAACAAGACCTGGAGCTGACTCACATCATCAGCTACTTATTGCAAAATTCAGGCTCAAATTGAAGAAAGTAGGGAAAACCACTAGGCAATCAGGTATGACCTGAATCAAATCCCATATGATTATACAGTGGAAGTGACAAATTGATTCAAGGGACTAGATCTGGTAGACAGAGTGCCTGAAGAACTATGGATAGAGGTACATACGATTGTACAGGAGGCAGTGACTAAAATCCTACCCAAGAAAAAGAAATGCAAGAAAGCAAAGTGGTTGTCTAGGAGGCCTTACAAATAGCCAAGAAAAGAGGAGAAGTGAAAGGCAAAGGTGAAAAGGAATTATATACCAAACTGAATGGAGAATTCCAAAGAATGGTAAAGAGAGATAACAAAGGCTTCTTAAGTGAACAATGCAAAGAAATAGAAGAAAACAATAGAATGGGAAAGACTAGAGATTACTTTAAGAAAATTAGAGATATTAAGGGAACATTTCATGCAAAGATGGGCACAAAAAATAACAGAACCAGTGTGGACCTAACAAGCAGAAGAGATTAAGAAGAGGTAGCAAGAATACACAGAAGAACTGTACAAAAAAAGGTCTTAATGACCCACATAACCATAATGGTGTGATCACTCTCCTAGAGTCAGACATCCTGGAATGTGCAGCCAGATAGGCCTTAGGAAGCATCACTATGAACAAAGCTAGCAGTGGTGATGGAATTCCAGTTGAGCTATTTCAATTCCTAAAAGGTGATGCTGTGAAATTGCTGCACTCAATATGCCAGCAAATTTGGGAAACTCAGCAGTGGCCACAGGACTGGGAAAGGACAGCTTTCATTCCAATCTCAAAGAAGGGTAATGCCAGTGAATGTTCAAGGTACCACACAAATGTGCTCATTTCATATGGTAGCAAGGTAATGCTCAGAATCCTTCAGGTTAGGCTTCAACAATATGTGAACCAAGAACTTGCAGATGTACAGGCTGGGTTTAGAAAAGGAATTGGAACTAGAGATCAAATTGCCAACATCCATTGGATCAGAGAACAAGCAAGGGAATTAAAAAAAACGTTAACTTCTGCTTCACTGACTATGCTAAAGCCTTTGACTGTGTGGATCACAACAAACTGGAAAATTCTTCAAGAGATGAGAATACCAGACCACTTTACTTGTCTCCTGAGAAACCTGTATGCAAGTCAAGAAGCAACAGTTAGAACCATACATGGAACAACCAGCTGGTTCAAAATTTGGATAGCAGTATGTCAAGGTTGTATATTGTCACCCTGCTTATTTAACTTCTATGCAGAGTGCATCGTGAGGAATGCAGGGCTGGATGATGCACAAGCTGGAATCAAGATTGCCAGGAGAAATATCAATAACCTCAGATATGCAGATAATACCACCCTAATGGCAGAAAGATAAGAGGAACTGTAGAACCTCATGATGAAATTGAAAGAGGAGAGTGAAACAGCTGGCTTAAAACTCAACATTTGAAATACTAAGATCATGGCATCTGGTCCCATCACTTCAAATAGAGGGGCAAATAGAGGGGGAAAAGTAGAAACATTGACTGATTTTATTTTGGGGGGCTCCAAAATCACAGTGGAGGGTGATTGCAGCCATGAAATTAAAAGACAATTGCTCCTTGGAAAAAGGGTATGACAAACCTAAACAGAGTATTAGAAAGCATACATCACTTTGTCATCAAAGGTCTGTATAGTCAAAGCTATGGTTTTTCCAGTAATCATGTATGGATGTGAGAGTTGGACTATAAAGAAAGCTGAGCACCAAAGAATTGATGCTTTTGAACTGTGGTGTTGGAGAAAACTCTTGAGAGTCCCTTGGACTGCAAGGAGATCCAACCAGTCCATCCTAAAGGAAATCAATCCTGAATATTCATTGGAAGGACTGATGCTGAAGCTGAAACTCCAATACTGGCCACCTGATATGAAGAACTGACTCATTGGAAAAGACCCTGATGCTGGGAAAGATTGAAGGTAGGAGGAGAAGGGGACAACAGAGGATAAGATTGTTGGATTGCATCACCAATTCAATGGACATGAGTTTGGGTAAACTCCGGGAGTTGGTGATGGACAGGGAGGCCTGGCATGCTGCAGTCCATGGGGTCACAAAGAGTCGAACACGACTGAGTGACTGAACTGACTGAACATTGCTCCCAGCAAAAAAATGATTGGCAAACATTTTCTATTAATAGGCAATTCCAATATATGAGTGCAAAATATATCAATGTAACCTTACATTCCATTATCCCAATTCATACACTGGATAAGTCATCTGCATAAAATTCCGTGTTTAGTCTCTCTACACATTTAAGGAGACAACACTTAAGTAGTAAAGTTACTAAAAGTTTCCCTCTCTCCCTCCCCATTATGAGTTATACACACACACACACACACACACACACACACACACACACACACACAGACATACACACTCTTGACTGCACTATTAACAAAGGTTAGGTGGTATTATCAGGTTATTTTACCAAAGGATAGGAAATTCGGTGTTATTCTGGTGAGGAGAAGCAGAGATCCACCCACTGCATTTGTATTGCTCTGGTTTTGATTTTGAGGGTATGGGGAACTGAGAAGGAAGCCAACAGGAGCCAGTGTTTAATGCTGGCTGCTAAACAGAAACAGGATTCTAGGAAAGTGAACATCCTCAAGCACCGCCATTCAAAATAAATTAAAGGCTAATTATTACCTTTAAAGCAAAACTCTTGGTTTGCTGCAGTATTGTCCTATTGTTCTTTCTAAATACATGGTATTTCAGCTACAACCTGGTGAAATAATCTGTTGCTGTTCAATTGCTAAGTCATGTCCAACTCTTTGCAACCCCCTGGAGTATAGCCCACCAGGCTCCTCTGTCCATGGGGTTTTTCCAGTCAAGAATACTGGAGTGGGTTGTCATTTCCTTCTCCAGGGGATCTTCCCAAACCAAGGATTGAACATGTGTCTCCTGCATTGGCAGGTAGATTCTTTATCACTGAGGCACCTGGGAAGCCCCTATATAGTCTCTTAGGAGCTATCTAAGCAGCTACCTTTATAATGATGCTTAAGAAGATGGTTCTGAGTTCCAAACAATGGTTTTAATCAGGAGTTTGGGGAACACACCCATTTGAAATTTGAATGACAGCCTGTGCATGTGTGTAGGTCTCTGGCTTTGTGTCCTTCTGAAAGCAGCTTCATAATAAAAGAAATCCTTTCCCAGCTAGCCAGAATGGTCTTGTGGAAAGTTCAGAGGACAGTTTCAAGTCAATCCATGCCAAGATAATTTTTGTTAGCATCCTTGAAAGCAGGAAAACAGCAATGTAAATGTCAAGATACTTCTGTCTTGAGCCAAGAATAAACAGAGCAAGCAATCCATTAAAAGTACTTTTCAAACACATAAGCTCCCAAAACTTTGCTTTTGAAAGATGTTAGAACTGGCTTACACTTAGGCAATCAATGACAGTACACAAAACTATTAAAACACGGTTTTTCAGGGACTCTATGATCAGGTTTTCAGCTACGTGCTCCAGACATACATTTGATTTTAGGAATTTTAAGACACCGAGACCCAACCCCATCCGCCTTCAAATATTTCAGGATAACAGTGATCTCATTACACAATTTTCATGGTGTTTTAATTAGAGTTAGTTATATAAGTACTAACAGAACCTCATGTTCAATGTTCGATTGGGATAATAGCCACTTTGTTCCAGTGGTACTTTTTCTTTCAGCAAGGTGTGGGTGGTATGAATGGAGCTAAAATCCCACTATTGTTTCTCTTGTCATTAATTCTATCAGCAATACCTCTGATTTTTTTAGACTATGAGAAAAATAACTAGTGATTAAGAATTACCATAATGCTTTTAAAATATTTATAATAGCAGCTACTTGCACAAAAGAATCTATATATGAATACAGTTTTATAATCTACACAATGTACAATTACCAAAAGAGGGTTGAAGACGTGATTATTATATACATCCCCTTTTACCCTTTTATGAATAAATATATGTACTAGCTTGGTAATTATGTATCCTTTTCATATTTTTAAAATTTCTACTGAAAGGAGTAAAAAATTTAAAAAAAAAGACTCCCAAATTTTAAAAGAACCAAATTAACATACTGAAATGCCAGCCTTTTTTTTTTACCCCCATAACTCATTTTGTTATTATTAAAACAAAGAGCGTATCCCATTGTGACAGATAATGTTCACTGCAATTTGATTAGACATTGAAACACTTGCTTAAAAATTTTCAATTGACAATGACTACATTATCAGGCTAATTAGTCTGAGATCCAGCCTGCTAGTTTCAAAATAGAAATCCATGTGTGCTCAACTGTTGGGATTTTATAAAAATATCTCTTTGAGGTTTGAGGTTTTATTCCATCTAAAGTGAAAAAAATTACTGATGTCATATTTACAAATCAAGACACATTGCCTTGGGTGTCTCAGGGTGAGCTGTGACTTTATGGTATGTTTAATAACATTAAGACCAGTAGTAATTATAGTACTTTTCACAGAGAAGGATTTACTTTTTACCGGGCACTACGCTGAACATTTTCATATATTTATCTGTAACACTTCTAGCAAAATTGCAAGATTGGTCTCATTGTCCCCTTTATATGTTTAAGAAAACTGAAGCATAGGAAAGGTTAATGAGTAGCAGAAAAGGGATTTGAACCTGGCTTGTTTTATCAAAAAGCACTGCTCTGTCTACTAGATAGTACTGCATATATTTGATCCAAATTATATCTGGTGTGCTCAGAAGTCACTAATAAATTTAGTTAGATTCTAGTGCAAATGTAGCCGTGGATGAAATAGGTCCAATTTGCATAAAGACTTAAGTTTCATTTGTTCTACATTTGCAGAATTATATCCTCTAACCCTGATGGTTGTCAAAGGACAATTGTTAAGCACCAAATTTATCCCTAGTTCTGGGGGGGTGAGGTTGAGGGGGAGATGCCCTATTGTCCAAGTAAATCAAGTTATCTTGACCCAAAATATTGACTAATCTTTCATGTTTTCTTAAACATTAGATGCAATTAAAAGAGGGACTTCTGTCTGCTAATGCCATAGTTAGAAATGTTTTTATATAAATAATAGTATAAAATAGAGGAGGAATCACTAGAATAGGAATTTAGAGATATGGGTTTAGCTCTAAAAGGGCCACTAGTCAAATAATCCTATAAGTCACTTAAATTTCCATGACATTCATTCTTTTAATCAATTAAGTAAGCAAAAACAAACTATCTAAGATAATGGAAATATTAGTTGAGAAAGTATTTATAACATTCTGATTTTTTAAAAAAAATAATTTTTGAAATAATTCTTTCAATGAGGGAAAAAATAACAAAATCTAGATTCTTTGAGAAACTCTTTAAAATGTTTTGACACTTGTTTCTCTCTCCTTAATCATATCACATATTTTATCTATCATCAGTACAACATATCTTAGCATCCATAGGTATACATTTCTTGCTGATTTAATATGATTCAAGGAAAATAATGATTCAATTAAAAGTAGAGGAACCAGAGATCAACATCCTTTGGATCATAGTAAAAGCAAGAGAATTCAAGGAAAAAAGTCTACTTCTGCTTCATTGACTAAGCTAAAGCTTTTGACTATGTGGATTACAACAAACTGTGGAAAATACTTAAAGAGATGGGAATACTAGACCACCTTACCCGTCTCCTGAGAAACCTGTATGCAGGTCAAGAAGCAACAATTAGAACCAGATAGGAAGATGGACTGGTTCCAAATTGGTAAAGGAGTACGTCAAGGCTGTATATTGTCACCCTGCTTATGTAACTGATATGCAAAGTACATCATGTGAAGTGCCAGGCTGCATGGATCACAAGCTAGATTATTACCAGGAGAACTATCAATAACCTCAGGTACACAGGTGATAACACCCTAATGGCAGAAAGTGAAGAGGAACTAAAGAGCCTCTTGATGAAGGTCAAAGAGGAGAGAGAAGAAGTTGGCTTAAAACTTAACATTCAGAAAACTAAGATTATGGCATCTGGTCCCAGCACTTCATGGCAAATAGATGGGGAAACAATGGTAACAGTGACAGACTTTATTTTCTTGAGCTCCCAAATCACTGCAGATGGTGACTGCAGCTGTGAAATTAAAAGATACTTGCTCCTTGGAAGAAAAGCTATGACAATCCTAGACAGAGTATTAAAAAGCAAAGACATGAGTTTACTAACAAAGGTCCATCTAGTCAAGGCTATGGTTTTTCCAGTAGTCATATATAGATGTGAGAGTTGGACCAAACAAGGCTGAGCACTAAAGAATTGATGCCTTTGAACTGTGGTGCTAGAGAAGACTCTTGAGAGTCCCTTGAGTAGCAAGGAGACCAAACCAGTCAATCCTAAAGGAAATCAACCCTGAATATTTGTTGGAATGACTGATTCTGAAGCTCCAAAACTTTGGCCACCTGCTGCAAAGAGCCAACACTGTAAAAGATCTGATGCTGGGAGAGATTGAGGGCAGGAGGAGGAGGGGGTGACAGAGGATAAGATGGTTGGGTGGCATCATCAACTCAATGGACATGAGTTCGAACAAACTCTGGGAGACACTGAAGGACAGTGAAACCTGATGTGCTGCAGTCCATGGTGTCACAGATATTTGGACACAACTGAGGATGTGAACAGCAATAAGGAAAATTAAGAGAGAGGATTGTGGTTGATATTTTCTTTGTACCCACTGAAACACTAAACACTTTATTTTGCTACATAATGAAACTAAAATAATTGATTGCTGTATAGATCATATTTTTAGGAGGTCAAGTACTCAGGGATCACATTGCCAATAACTAGATTATTAATAACAACATTTATTTTTTATAACAAATAGATCTTTATATCACACATACACACAAAATATGAAGCAGGTATAGCATATAGCACACATGAAACAAGTGAGAGCCTATTGACATGATTCTGTAAAGCACATATTTATTCCTGTATGCAATTCCAATGGAATCTTTTGTTCAAATGAGAGCCTACATGAGTTACTCTAGTTGGGCAGGGGAGAGACACAAAAGTTTCCCCTTCCCCATGGTCACCTCAAGAGTCTTCATGAGTTTGCCAACCACTACCTTTAGTGTGCTGCTTACCCAGTTTGCTTACTAAGGTTGCCAAACTACAACATTTTTAACTAAAGAAGAAGAAAAGCCAGGGGGGGGACTTGTGAATTTATAGCCATACTGAGATGACATCAGCTTGAAAATATACAAGATTTATAAGGATAAAATGAGAATTACTCATCCTAGAGTCTCTAATGAGAACTAAATATAATATATAATTTGATATATGATTGGTGTAACCCAAATTAGACAATGCAACAAACCCTCAGATTACATATGGTGGGATTCTAGCATTTCCTTCCAATCTATATTTATTAGACAAGTTTCACTGAGGAAACTAGAAGGCAATGTAGGGATTCAAAGTAGGAATAGTCTGAATAGAGAGAATTTGAGGTTTGTGTGTCCATTGGAAGTGTTAGAGATATAAAGGCCAAGGAAATTTCCATTGCAATGTATGAAATCAAGAATTATCAGAACTGAAAGAAAACCTTCAGTGACAGTCCAGGTGCTTGCAGCTTTCAAGCAGGTGATTTTTAGGAGCTCTCTGGGAAACTGTGAATCTTATATCTGCCATCTGCCTGCCTGCAACCATTGTTAGAAAGTATAGTTTCACTTCATCTTCTACCTTCTAAATCCTGTGATGACTGACTTAACTGTGTATCGTTTTCTGTGCCATGAAAGCATTTGTTGACCCCTTTATTCAGAAAAATCAACTTGGTCCTTTATGCTGTTCTCTCCAGATCTTAAACAAGCTGGGATCTGTGTTATTCTGCAATTGGTGATGATGATCGTGATGGAGGTATAGCCCAGATTTTATTGGGAGTGTTCAATTTATAATACATTTTTCTGTCAAGCAGAGATTATAAAGACTCAAGGATACTGCCTATAAGTATTGTAAAAATTAAAGTCAGGCATTGAATACACTTGGTGCCTATCTCTGATCTTCAAAACAACACACATAGTAACTGTTGGAACTAGGAGTTTTACCCAAGACTTTCTGGCTTTAAAACACTTCCTCTTTTACTCTGACGTACACTCCCAGAGCATTTATAGAAAATTCAGTTTCACCTCTGGCTCTCTCAGTGCATTATTACTGATTTTTCAGTCACTCATCCAGGTAGATATTTGCCCCATTTTGCAGATAAGGACCCTAAAGTTCAGAAAATTAAAAATTTTCCCAAAGTTAACAGAGATGGTAAATGTCACAAATTGGTAAATTATAAAATCTAGTTGCAGCCTTTCTAAATTTTATTTTTATATTAAATTCCAGACCATATTTGTAGTAGCCTCACAGAAGATAAAATGGAGATAAAAAAAAAGTCAAGTGAGTAAAATAATCCTGTCTCAACCCAATAAAGAGAAGAAAAACAGAATATATATTATCTCATGAAAAATAGACATTTAATCCTTTGTCACTACTCAAACCTCGTTTGTAAGACTAATACCTATGGGTTCGGGGAAACTTTGTTTCTTGTATTTTGTTTGATTCTTATGTTAATTTTACTGTTTTCCTTATTTGTGAGCTTGAAATCCATGCCACTTTTTCAAAATACTTGTCTAGGATTACTGCTGATTTCAATGCATTTATTAATTCAGCAAATGCTTAGTGTCCACCAAATGCCAGAACTCCACCGGGTACTCAGAATACAGTGCTCAAAAATGTGAATACTAACCTCACCTTGTGGACTTTACCCTTTAGTGGGAGAAAGAAAATAAGCAAACAACAAAATAAATATGTAACTATAAACTTTGTAAGTGTATAGAAGAAACACAAAGTTTTATAAGTGTCTAGAAGAAACAGGACTTTTTCTCTTAAGGTATCCAAATGGCTTGGGAGAGAGCAACTTGGGTTTAGATTAGAAATAGACAAGGGCCTAGAATCATGAAGAAGGAGTTTAGATGTTATCTTCAGTATATTTTAGTCTGATTCTAAGCAGAGGGTAATACTTTTATCTATCTGTTCATTCATCCATCCATTTGTTCATCCATCCATCCTTGTCTACTATGTGAAAAAGGAATTGTAGAAGTAATGAAAGAAGTGGGGAGATTTAAAATAATGTGATACAAAAATAAACTCAAAATGGCTTAAAGGCTTAAATATAAGACATGACATTATAAAACTCCTAGGAAAGAACATAGGCCATTATCCCAATACAATAGAAATAAAAGCAAAATAAGTATAAGGGACCTAATGAAACTCAAAAGCTTTTGTATAGCAAGAGAAAACATAGATGAAACCAAAAGACAACCCGCAGAATGGTAGAAAATATTTGCAAATGACACAACTGGCAAAGGATTAATTTCCAAAATTTACAACCAGCTCATGCAGCTCAATATCAAAACAAACAAATAAACAAATAAAAGATGAGCAGAATACCTAAATAGACATTCTCCAAAGAGCACATACAGATGGCCAAGAGACACATTAAAAGATGCTCAATATTGCTAATTATTATAGAAGTGCGAATCAAAGCTACACTGAAGTTATTACCTCACACTTGTCAGAATGGCCATCATTAAAAATCTACAAATGCTGGATAGAGTGTGGAGAAAAGGGAATCCTCCTATACTGTTGTTGGGGATGTCAACTGGTACAGCTATGATGGAAAATGGTATGAGGTTCCTCGAACAGTAGAGCTACCATATGATCCAGCAATCCCATTCCCTGGGCATACATCTTGACAAAGCTGTAATTCACCTCCAATAGCTCTATTTGTAGTAATGCTTCCTAAGGCCCACTTGACTTCACATTCCAGGATGTCTGGCTCTAGATTGAGTGTTCACACCATTGTGGTTATCTGGATCATTAAGACCTTTTTTTGTACAGTTCTTCTGTGTACTCTTGCCACCTCTTCTTAATATTTTCTGCTTCTGTTAAGTCCATACGTTTTCTGTCCTTTATTGAGCTCATTTTGCATGAAATGTTCCCTTGATATCTCTAATTTTCTTAAAGAGATCTCTAGTCTTTCCCATTCTATTGTTTTCTTCTTGTTCTTTGTATTGTTCACTTATTAGAAGGCTTTCTTATCTCTCCTCTCTATTCTGTGGAACTCTGCAATCAGATGAGTATATATTTCCTTTTCTCCGTTGCCTTTTGCTTCTCTTCCTTTCTTAGCTCTTTTTGAGGCCTCTTCAGACAATCATTTTGCCTTTTTGCATTTCTTTCTCTTGATGATGGTTTAGGTCACTGTCTCCTGTACAGTGTTACAAAACTTTGTCCATAGTTCTTCATGCACTCTATCAGATCAACTCCTTTGAGTCTATTTCTCACTTCCATTGTATAATCATAAGGCATATGATTTAGGTCATGCCTGAATGACCTAGTAGTTTTTCCTACTTTCTTCATTTTAAGCCTGAATTTTGCAATAAGGAGCTCATGATTTGAGCCTGTCAGCTCCTGGTCTTGTTTCTGCTGACTGTATAAAGCTTCTCCATCTTCAACTGCAAAGAGTATAATCAATCTGATTTCAGTATCTGGTGATGTACATATATAAAGTCAACCAACCTTGGTTATACTACTATCACGCAACTATAGATGCATTTTACACAAAGGACTCGAGTGACTGTTGGTACTTATGAGGGATCCTGGGTACAATCCCCCATGGATATCCAGGAACAACTGTACATAAATAGAGAAAGTTACCAAAATTTATGAGATGACTGAATCAAATGATAATCACAAAATTTTTGATTAAGTAGAGGAAGTTTCATTAATTTAGAAATATTTCAAATATAAAACACTAATGAGTTGAGGTCAATGAAATCTGATAAAACCTACTTTAAATTTGATGCAAAATTAATCAGTTAAAGGTTTGAAGAAATCTGACTTTAAGAGTTATCAAAACTTTCACTTGTGACTTATAGTAATAAACATATAAACAGGAAAGCAAACATTTTCTGAAATAAAATGAAAGAAAGATATTCATCTATCTCCAGAAATTAATCTAGAAAAGCATTTTCCTATTTCTTTTAATTCTTAATGTTAATTCTGGAATAATTTTCTCTTTATCCATTTGATATTCTACTTTAGAAAGGAATAGCTGGCACTATGAACCAGCTTTTTGAAAATGTCTACCATTTTTTCAGAACTTTCTATTTAATTTCACAGTTAATAGTTAAGAAAAGGAGATAATTAAGAACAAATAAAATTTCCAGCAACTTGCAGACATGATACTTAATATCTAGAGCATATATTATTTTCTTTGCTCTTTAACTTTTATATTTGACAAGGCTGCATTTTATTGGCTTTGAGTGATACTATGTAAAATTAGATTGAGACAGTGTATCTTCCTAACTCCCTGGTGGAGCATATGTAAGCTTTGATTAGAAAATTAGACCTACTATGATTAGAAATTTTAAAAAAAGTAGAGACACTTTAACTTACACATTTGAAGGCTGTTCCTTCCAAAAATATTTGGCCCTGCTTCCTTCCATTTCATATGATTGTATAAAGAGCAGATTATTATTTACATGTAATTATTTCTGGGTGAGAAAGAGAAGTTAAGGAAAATTTTTATTCTATATTAGGATTAGCCAAATATAAGCAGGCAGAAACAAACAGAATTTCTTCCCAATATTAATTAGCTATTTAAAGTGTTTACCACAAGTATTCTTACCTTGTCAGTCATAGTATTTGAGCTGAAATCAGCACAACCTCTATTAGAAAACAGAAACTCATATAGTCCATATCATAGTGGTTAAAATCTTTTGTTCATATGAGAAACCTGTAATTCTTGATTTCCTCCCTCTTGTATACCCTTGCATTTAATCCATTGACAAGTCCTATAGATTCTACCTCCAAATTGTTACAAATTCATCTTCTTCTCTCCACTCATACTTCTATTGATATTATCTCCAGTGATAAATTTTATGTATCAACTTGTCTAGTCTATGCTGCCTGGTTGTTTGATCAAATACTAAATTTTAATACGTTGTTATGTAGGCACTATGTGATTAAAATTTACAATCAGTTGACTTTCATTAAAGGATATTATTCTTGATAGTGTGAATGGGATTCATCAAGTCAGTTGAGATCTTAAATAGCAAAAACATGTTCTAGGGACGAAAAAGGAATTCTGCCTCAAGACCATAGTATAGAAATCTATCCTAATTCCCAGCCTACTCCCAGGCCTACAAATTTCAGATTTAAGACTGCAATGCCACACTTGCCTGATATCCAGTCTTCCTACCCTACAGATTTTGGACTTCCAAGACTTCACAACCACAGGAATCAATTTCTTTAAGTCTATCTATCTTCTACCTTCCTATCTATCTCAGTTCAGTTGCCAGTGGGGTCCGAATCTTTGCAACCCCATGGGCTGCAGCACGCCAAACTTCCCTGTCCATCACCAACTCCCGGAGCCCATTCAAACTCATATCCATTGAGTCGGTGATGCCATCTGACCATCTCATCCTCTGTCATCCCCTTCTCCTGCCACCTTCAATTTTTCCCAGCATCATGGTCTTTTCCAATGAGTCAGTTCTTCTCATCAGGTGGCCAAAGTATTGGAGTTTCAGCTTCAGCATCAGTCCTTCTGATGAATATTCAGGACTGATTTCCTTTAGGATTGACTGACTGGATCTCCTTACAGTCAAATCAAGCAGAAGTAGATGTTTTTCTGGAACTCTCTTGATTTTTGGATGATCCAATGGATGTTGGCAATTTGATCTCTGGTTCTTCTGCTTTTTCTAAATCCAGCTTGAACATCTGGAAGTTCTCAGTTCACGTACTGTTGAAGCCTCACTTGGAGAATTTTGAGCATTACTTTGCTAGTGTGTGAGATGAGTGCAAATGTGTGGTAGTTTGATCATTTTTTGGCATTGCCTTTCTTTGGGATTGGAATGAAAACTGACCTTTTCCCGTCCTGTGGCCACTGCTGAGTTTTCCAAATTTGCTGGCATATCGAGTGCAGCACTTTCACAGCATCATCTTTTAGGATTTGAAATAGCTCAACTGGAATTCCATCACCTCCACTAGCTTTGTTCATAGTAATGCTTCCTAAAGCCCACTTGACTTCGCATTCCACGCTGTCTGGCTCTAAGTGAGTGATCACACCATTGTGGTTATCTGAGTCATGAAGATCTTTTCTGTATAGTTTTTCTGTGTATTCTTGCCACCTCTTCTTAATACCTTCTGCTTCTATTAGGTCCATACCATTTCTGTCCTTTACTGAGCCCATCTTTGCATGAAATATTCCCTTGGTATCTCTAATTTTCTTGAAGAAGATATCTACTCTTTCCCATTCTATTGTTTTCCTCTTTTTCTTTGCATTGATCACTGAGGAAGGCTTTCTTATCTCTCCTTGCTATTCATTGGAACTCTGCATTCAAATGGGTATATCTTTCCATTTCTCCTTTGCCTTTAGCTTCCCTTTGTTTCTTAGCTGTTTGTAAGGCCTCCTCAGTCAACCATTTTCCTTTTCTGCATTTCTTTTTCTTGGGGATGATCTTGATCCCTGCCTCCTGTACAATTTCATGAACCTCCATCCATAGTTCTTCAATCACTCTGTCTATCAGATCTAATCCCTTGAATCTACTTGTCTCTTCTACTGTATAATTGTAAGGGATTTGATATAGGTCTAGTGTTTTTCCCTACTTTCTTCAATTTAAGTCTCAATTTGGCAATAAGGAGTTCATAATCTGAGCTACAATCAGCTCCTGGTCTTGTCTTTTTCTGACTGTATAGAGCCTCTCCATCTTTGGCTGCAAAGTATATAATCAATCTGATTTCAGTATTGACCATCTGGTGATGTCCACGTGAAGAGGTTTCTCTTGTGTTACAGGAAGAGGGTGTTTGCTATGACCAGTGCATTCTCTTGGCAAAACTGTTAGCATTTGACCTGTTTCTCTTTGTACTCCAGGTCCAAATTTGCCTGTTACTCCAGTAGCTCTTGACTTTCTACTTTTGCATTCCCGTCCCGTATAATGAAGAGAACATCTTTTTCCTATCTATCTACCTATCTGCTTCTCTATCAACATATCTATTTATCTATCCATCCATTCATCCATCCTATTGGTTCTTCTCTGGGGAATCCTGATACATTTAGATCATTAAACTATCGTCATTTTTTCAAATATATTTGTGTTGTATAGTTGATTTACAATGTTGTGTTTATTTCTGCTGTACAGCAAAGTGATTCAGTTATACATATATATATATATATATATACAATCTTTTACATGTTCTTTTCATTGTGGTTTATCACAGGATATTAAATATTGTTTCCTGTACTATACAATAAGACCTTGTTGTGTATCCATTCTTTATATACCAGCTTGAATCTACTAATCCCAAACTCCCAATCCAGTCCTCCTCTAATCCCTCTCCCTCTTGGCTATCACTAGTCTGCTCTCTGTGTCTGTGAGTCTGTTTCTGTTTCACAGATAGGTTCATTTGTGTCATATTTTAGATTCTGCATATAAGTAATATTATAAGATATTTGTCTTTATCTGACTTACTTCACTTACTATGATAATCTCTAGGTCCATCCGTGTTGCTCCAAATGACATTATTTCATTCTTTCTTATGGCTAAGTAATATTCCATTGTATATATGTTCCACATTTTCTTTAGCCATTCTACTGTCAATGGACATTTAGGTTGTTTTCATGTCTTGACTATTGTGAATAGTGCTGCTATGAATATACAGGTGCTTCTTCCTGTTTGCATTTTCTTCCTGTGTCTGTTTGCTTTTCCTGTCATTGCCACTCTTGCAATGCTTCACTCTGGTAGTGACAGTTCACTTGGTAGCAGTAGTTAATTCTGATTTGCACTTTTTCCAGCATTGTCTAAACCAACCTCATAATACTCAGGGACGCCAGCTCTGGTTGAGTAGAATCCCTTTCTCATAGATCTGGGCCCCTGTTTCACAGGATCACATCTTCGAGCTCAAAAGTATTAATAACAGCCAAGCAGTAATCCCTATTCACAGGTGTGTTTCAGCTTTGTAGGATACCTCCTTCAAACTTCTAAGTTTTAATAGTTCCAACTTTTCCGCTTCCTAGTCTCTTCCTGCTATTATTACCACTATGGTAATTTTAGTGTTTATTCTGTCATTATGATCTTTATATAGATACAAAATATCTTCAAAAATAAATATCAAATAAGGCTGAAAGTAATATATCCTAGGAAAGGACCAGAGTTTTAGTTATGAGGTGAGAGAGCTTTTTTTTGCTCTCTTTAGCTGGGTAAGATATGGGTAGGCATCATGAGGGAAGTGATACTTCAGTAGAATCTATAAATTAGGCAAGAGTTTGGTTCATACAAGGTGATAATGGAAGGGCATTTCTCAAGAAAACCTTTCTAAAAGGTATCAGTTTATGTTTCTCAGAATCATTTTAACAATGTTTAGCATTCTCTTGCCAATTGAAAGTCATTAAAGTTATGCATTCTCTCTTAATATAACAAAGCCCTCAAAGACTAGTGAGTCATTTGCTCCATAACTAAATAACTGTCATGTATGGATGAGAGAGTTGGACTATAAGAAAGCTGAACACCAAAGAATTGATGCTTTTGAACTGTGGTGTTGGAAAAGACTCTTTGAGAGTCCCTTGGACAGAAAGGAGATCCAACCAGGCCATCCTAAAGGAAATAAGTCCTGAATATTCATTGGAAGGACTGATGTTGAAGCTGAAACTCCAATACTTTGGCCACCTGATGTGAATAACTGACTCATTGGAAAAGACCCTGATGCTGGGACATATTGAAGGCCGGAGGAGAAGGGGACAATAGAGGGTGAGATGGTTGGATGGCATAACCGACTCAATGGACATGAGTTTGAGTAAACTCTGGGAGTTGGTTATGGACAGGGAGGCCTGGTGTGCTACAGTCCATGGGGTCACAAAGTGTCAGACAGGACTGAACAACAGAACTGAACTGAACTGAAATAACTGTAGATGATCTGCTGCTGAAAATGAGTGAACAGTTCAGTGTTACGGTAGTTCCTTTTTTACTCCTTTGTTTTTATTGATTACTTCTAATTGATGTCATTGTGTCTAGTCGGTGGTGACTGCCTCAGTTATTCAGTATTATCTCCTTCCATAGGCAGTCTTCTGGGCTTTGTGGTAATTATTTGCCTGTGCAGGTGCTATTTTAGTTTATTTCATCTTGATTGCTATGTTCCAGAAGCACAGCCTCAGAGTATTACTATATATAAACAAACTTATCCTTGTCTCAGCTTTCTCTTTCTGGAAAAGGAGGGTGAATTTTTACTTTTGTGTAGGTCAGGGGTATTCATCCTATAGTGATAATAATCAGAAAAATGTTTGCTGAGAAAACTTGGAGAGCTAAAGACTCACTAGGCCAATATCTGAAGTTCTCTAAAATTAGCCTGTGTTATAGGATCATAAATAAAAGATCTAAGAATAAACATTAGCCATTGGACACTGACTAAAAAGTGACATGTTAACATCAGTGAATTTTGTGTGTAAGGTTGGCTGAATTTGAGGCTATGAAACCAACTGTATAATAATATCTCCCTTTTCCCCATGTAACATATATGTGGTTCATTGTGTCCACACAGTCTCTTTTCAGAGATTGTAAATTATATTATTTGCAGGCTCTTGATGATCAGAACACAATTGGAGCTTGAAGGTCAAGGGAGAAAACTGCATCCTAAATTCCTATTTATCAATGATGTATGGTACATAGAGCAGCACAATTTTTGCTGCTACAATTAAGGATCTGTCAACATTTCTAACATACACCATTATTTCAGGGTTTTATAATATGGTCATTTATCCTTACTCTTTTTTGAATTATGTAATGCCAAGGCCTTAGCTGTAGGAAAGTGAAGTGAATGTTAGTTGCTCAGTTGTGTCCGACTCTGAGACCCCATGGAACGTAGCCCACCAGACTCCTCAGTTCATAGAATTCTCCAGGCAAGAATACTGGAGTGGGTAGACATTTCCTTCTCCAGATCTTCCTGACCCAGGGATTGAACCCAGGTCTCCCACACAGCAGGCCAATTCTTTACCATCTGAGCCACTAGGGAAGCCCCAGCTGTCGAAGGATATCTTCAGAGTTCTTTTTAACAAGATTGTAAAGTATTTGTCAGTCTTTTTATATTTTTTTCCTATTAAAATGCTAGCCAGTGAAAGTTAGGGTAAGCTAACTGTTAGCAGTCTCATAACTCAAAAAAGGCATCTACATATATATACCACATAGGTTTAGCCCCAAATACTTGACTTCATGAATGGTAAAAAATTAACTATTAACCTTAGGAATATCTTTTAACCATCATTTTTTTTAAAATAAATGTCTCGCTTCTTCCTACTCTCTTATCAGATATCTATACAGAACCTAACAACACAGTAAAGTAGAAATGACTTTGAATCACTGGTTTGTTCATAGGGAAATAAAAAGGATCTTAAACAAAGTTTTTTTTTAAATTTTAACAGTTAGCTATTTTATTTAAAAATAATTCATAATTATGTGATCTAAACCTCCTTATCTATGCTGTTCAACATGGTAGCCACTAGCAACTGGTGGCAGTTGTAACCTGAAATGTAGTTAGTTCAAATTGGTATATAAAAAGTATAACACTGTGTTTTAAGACTTTATGAAAAAAATGAAGTGACAAATATCACATTAGTAATTTTATACTGATTCATGTTGAAATGATATTAAGTAAGTAGAGTAAAATTAATTCACCTTTTTTTCCCTTAGTTTAATGGAGCTAATTAAAAATTGCATGTATTTATTCATAATTTGATTGAACAATGTTACACTAGATGTTCCCAGAGATCCTACATCTTGTAGATGAAATATCTAATTGATTTGAATTGGCTCACAGCAGGGTAGTATTACAAAACCTCTAAGAGAGTAGTAAGGTCTCTTTTACTTTTTTTTTTTTTTAAAGAAATTCTCTCTCTGTCCAATTATTTTCATGATGCTATTTTTGGTGCCTGTGACAGTAGATTACAAATATAGAACAAGTAAAATTTAAGAATAAAAGTTACATACTAGAAACCATTGGAAACAGCTTCACTGGGGAATTCTACCAAACATACAAAGAAGAATTGATACCGAATATTCTCAAACTATTCCAAACAACTGAAGAAGTGGAAACACTCTGACATTCATTATATGAGGCTATCATCATCCAGATACTAAAGCAGGCAAGGATACTACCAAATAAAGAAAATTACAAGCTCATATTTTTGATCAGTATAGATGCAAAAATCCTCAACAAAATATTAGCAAAGTGAATCCAACAATATATTAAAGGATAATATACATGACCAACTTGGATTGATTCTAGGATCTCAAAGATAGTTAAACATATGTAGATTAATAAAATACACCACATTAACATAACTAGAAACCACATGATCAACTTAGTAGCCACAGAAATATCATTTGACAAAACTCAACATCCATTCATGATAAAAATTCTCATCAAAGTGGGTTTAGAAGAAACACATCATAAAAGTATAAAAGCCATTTACAACATCCCAAAGTCAATATAATACTCAATGGTACTTCTACTAAATTGAGGAACAAGACAGAGATGTGCACTCTCACCACTTCTGCTCAACATGATATTGGAAGTCCTAGCCACAGAAAACATTCAAGAAGATTAAATGATACAGAGGAACAATCAGTGAGCTGGAAGATAAGAGTAGTGTAAATCATTGCTACTGAACAGGAAAAATAAATAAATAAAAAGAAATAAGGATGGTTTAAGAGACCTCTGGGACAATATCTTGTGCACTAACATTCACATTATAGGCATCCTAGTAGGACAAGAGAGATAGAAAGGGCCTGAGAATATATTTGAAGACATATTACCTGAAAACTGCTCTAACCTAGGAAAGGAAACAGACATTCAAATCTGGGAGGTACACAGTCCTGCACAAAATTACCTCAAAGAGCAATATAGTAAGACACATTATAAATAAAATCACAAAAATTAAAGATACCGTGATAATATTAAAAGCAGCAAGGGAAAAGCAACAAGTAGTACACAAAGGAACTTCCAAAGGCTATCCATTTGATTGGTTTATAGCGAAAACTCTGTAGGTCAGAAGAGAGTGGCACAATATACTTAACGTTATGAGACACAAAAGCCTACAACCAAATATATTCTACCAATCAAGTCTCTCCTTCAGATTTCATGGAAAGATAAAAAGATTTACAGGCAAGCAAAGGATAAAATAATTCAGCACCACCAAGCCAGCTATATAACAAGTGTTAAAGGAACTCTTCCAGGCAGAAAAAGAAGAGGCCACAACTATAAACATAGAAACTACAAAGCTAAAAAGCTAATGAATAAAGACAAACATAAAGTTTGGAAACCATTTACACCCAAAGCTAGTAGGAAAGTTAAAAGGCAAAAGTAGTAAAATCATCTATGTCTGCAATAAGCACTAAGAGATACACAAAACAATTAGATGTAATATACTGTATATAAAACAGGAATCATGAGGGGAGGAGAATACAAATGCAAGATTATTAAAACACATTTGAAAGTAAGAGATCAGCAACTTAGAACAATCATATATCTATATAGACTGCTATACAAAAACCTCATGGTAACCACAAACTATAATAGATACACAAATAAAAGAGAAAAAGGAATCCAAACATAACATTAAAGATGGTTATCAAATCACAAGAGAACAAAAGATGAAAGGAATAAAAATATTTATGAAAATAACCTCAAAATAATTAATAAAATGGGAAGAAGAACCACACATCATTACCATAAATATAAATGAACTAAATGATTCAATCAAAAGACACAGAGTAGCTGAATGGATACAAAATTAAGACCCACATATATGGAGTCAAGAGAGTCTGTAAGACTTATTTCAGATCCAATGACACACACAGACTGAAAGTGATAGCATGTCTTCTTTTCACAGCTATTTGTAAGGCCTTCTCAGACAGCCATTTTGCTTTTTTGCATTTCTTTTCCTTGGGGATGGTCTTAAAAGCAATCTGCATATTTAATGCAATCCCTATTAAATTACCAATGACATTTTTCACAGAAAAAGAATTTACATATAACCACGAAAGACCTAGAGTTGCCATTGCAATGCTTAAACAAACAAACAAAAAAAAATCAGGAGGCACAACATTCCCAGACTTCAGGCATTAACAGAAAGCTACAGGAATCAAAATAGCATGGTATTGGCACAAAGACATATGGAGCAATGGAATAGAATAGAGAGCCCAGAAATGAACCCATACACCTATGGACAGTTAATTTCAACAAAGGAGACAAGAATATACAATGGGGAGAGAATAGTCTCTTCAACAAATGGTTTTTGGAAAGTTAGTTGCATGTTAATGAATGAAGTTAGAACACACCATCACACCATAAACAAAAAACAAACTCAAAATGGCTTAAAGACCTAAATATAAGATACTATAAACCTCCTATAAAAGAATACAGGGAAAACATTCCCTAACATAAATTCTACCCATGCTTTCTTATGTGAGTCACCAAGGCAATAGAAATAAAAGCAGGGAAGAAAAAAAAAAGGGACCTAACTGAACACAAGCTTTTGCACAGCAAAGGAAACCATTAAAAAATGAAAAGACAACCTACAAACTGGGAGGACATATTTGCAAATGATGCTGACTAAGACTTAATTTGCAGAATATACAAATAGCTTATATAACACAACAATAACAAACAACCCTATCAAAAAATGGGCAGAATACCTAAATGGACATTTCTCCAAAGAAGACATCCAGATGGTCAACAGGCACATGGAAAGATGCTCAATATCGCTAGTTATTAGAGAGATGCAAATCGAAACTGCAATGAGGTTCCACCTCACACAGGTCAGAATGGCCATCAAAAAAACTACAAACAACAGATTCTGGAGATGGTGTGAAGAAAAGAGAACCCTCTTATGCTGTTGTTGAGAATACAAATTAGTGCAACCACTCTGGAAAACTGTGGAATTTCCACATAAAACTAAAGTTGCCATATGACCCAGCAATCCCACTCCTGGGCATATACTCAGACAAACCTATAATTGTAGAAGATACTTGAACCCCTATGTTAACAGCAGCACTATTTACATTAAGGTAAGACATAAAAGGAACCTAAATGTCTATCAACAGATGAATGGACAAGGAAGATGTGGTACACATATACAATAGAATACTAGTCACTCATAAAAAAGAAAGAAATGATGCCATCTGCAACAACATGGATACAACTAGAGATTATCATACTAAGTGAAATAAGAAAAAGACAAATAACATATGATATCACTTATATATGGCATCTAAAACAAGGCAAAAATGAACACATCCACAAAACAGAAACAGACTCACAGACTAGAGAACAGATTTTTGGTTGCCAAGTAGTAGGTGGGTAGGGGAGGGAAATATTGGTAATTTAGGATTATCAGAGGCAAACTATTGTATGTAGGATACATAATAAAGTGCAGCACAGGGAACTATATTCAATATCTTGTTACAAACATAATGGAAATGAATATGAAAAAGAAAGTACTTATATATGTCGATGGGGGATGTAACTGAGTCATTCTGCTGCACAGAAGAAACTAACACAACATTATCAACGATTCTTCTACAAGATTGAAAAAAAAAAAAGAGCAATGAATTTACAGAGAAGTGACAAGCCCCACAAGAAGGTTAGAGCCTTCCAAGGGCAGCGTACTGTGGGAAAGGATATATTTAGAGGAATGGAAATATGTGGGGGAAGCTAAAAATTGATGAGGGCTATTTTAGTAATATTTGTTATGTACAAATGTATTAGTAATATGTATTAGTAATGTTTGTTATATTCCTCTTGATGGTGTCTCTGGGCTGATGAGAATATAGATTCATCTCTAGTGATGAAGAGTTAGGGGAAGATAGACAGCTTTTCTGTCTACAGTTTCTCAATTGTTTTCAGATCAAAATAATTCTTATGCTAAATTGGAAGCATATACACTACCATATGTAAAATAGCCAGTGGAAATTTGCTGTATGACTCAGGGAACTCAAACCAGGACTCTGTAACAGCCTAAAGGGGTGGGAAAGGGCAGAAGGAGGGAGGAAGGTTCAAGAGGGAGAGGACATATGCACATCTATGGCTAATTCATGTTATATGGCAGAAATCAATCCAATATTGTAAAGGAATCATCAATCAATTATAAATAAATAAATATAATTTAAAAAATTCCTATAACATTCCTAAGAAAATTAAAAAATAATTCCTATGCTAAAGTGGCATGTTTGGGTGGCATATTTCCTACAATATATTAAATTGTCTACAAATATTATCAATTATTTTCATCATTATACCATCAAATTTATTCCATATCTACTTGCTAGAAGCCTGGCAAAATCCACAGTGAACAAGAAACTCTGTTCTTGAGGAGTTCTGCCTGAGAGTCAAGTATCCATCAAAGAGTGAAATGGTGTTTGATCAGTAACATGATGAAACTATGCCATGGTTGCACTGAGGTGAATCAACAAAGTTTGCCTTCAGTTGTTGACAAAACATGAGGGGTGTGTTCCTTTCTGAAATTCTTCAAATCTGTGTTCTGGTTCCTCCAGACCATAAGAAACCTGTGCTCTCATTAGTACCTCACAGATTCAGTAGCTGGATTTCCTCCCATATATCGTCAGAAAATATAGAACTTTTATTCATTGATTTACCATAATCCTTTAAGCATTACAAGTAAAAAGAATCTGCTTTTTTAATCTACCAATGGACCAAGATACATTTTTTTGTAATAGTCTAAAATACAGTTTAGCAAAACATTTTCACATACACGTGTGTATCCATGTATTGTCCCTGCCAGCCATCTGACTATTCTGACCTGAAAAACACCTTTTAAAATAGTCATTCATATACATATATGTTGTATGTGTACAGCAAAGTGAATGGGTACTATTTTTGATAATTAAAAGGCAGATGGTTTTATTGGTTCAGATACTTGCAAGAGGTGATATGTTCTTGGCAAACCCTTAGAGGCTGTCTTTCTCTTGTTCCCTGAAACTTCCTTTTGGATGAACTTTACTGGGTATGAGAAGTTACCTGATGATCTCACAGCTCTGTTGTACTAAGGACAGAGTTAGATGAGAATTAAGGAGAGGAGGTAATATGTGTCCAAGGAAGGAAAACCCAGAAAATGTAAAGTAATAGCAATAGCTACCATTTGAAAAAAAATTGAAAAGTAATAGGTATCTACATATATATGTGTAACTGAATCACTTTGCTATACACCTGAAACTAACACAACATCATGTCAACTACACTCCAGTATAAATTTTAAAAAGTTAAAAAAATAAGAATAGCTACTATTTATAAAGTATTCATTGTATATCCCAGGCCCAACTTAAGCACTTTAGATATTTTAGGTAATTACTGCAAAAACTCCAGATTGTAAATAATACTTCCCATTTTACTAGTAAGGAAGAAGAATCTCAGAGAAGTTAAATAACTTTAATATGCCATGTATCACAGAGCTATGCAGTGATGGTGATAGGAAAGAAGACTAGTATCCTGAGAAAGAGCGTGGATTTTAGACTTGGACAAGATTTTTATAGTGATCATTTAGTATTTCCTTCATATTTTTTCATTTTTCTTGGTTATTAAAATTACTTTTTACTTTTTATAGTTTCTATTTTACTGTTTATTAAATCAGAGTTGACATGCTGGGCTGGATATTTTTTTTTTTTTAATTTTGGACAGAGACACGTGGCATATGGGATCTTAGTTCTCCCGACCAAGGATCTAACCTGCGCCCCCTGCAATGGTAGCATAGTCTTAACCACTAGATCACCAGGGAAGTTCCTATAATTTCTTCTTAAATGTGATTCATGTTTTCTTTTCAAACATTTAGCTTCTTTAAATTGCTCTTCCTCACTCAGTAGGGCAAAGAAGCAGTAAGCATATAAACTTAGGTATCCAAGTTAAACTCACACTACACAAGCAGGATGATTACTGATGTAATCAGAATTTCTGTAAATAAAGTCCTATTTTGATAAAACAAATATAATAAGGGTTAAGATTTGGAGAGTACTCTTTAATTGGAGACAAGTGTGTGATTTAAGAACAGATACCAAGATAGGCTGTTATGGAAATGTTCCACAGCCTGTAAGTAACATGGGTATTTCTATCTTCACGTAATTACTCTGGTGCCCATAAAACAACATAATTAGCCCTTTGTCTCTTAGAACACAATGTATTTGTTAGTTTTCATTATCTTTTACACTTACTGATTTATATTACTAGTAAATGTAGTATTTTATAGTACAACAACCAGCTTACTATTCAGTTATATGATATAGGAGGTAGATATAAAATTTAGACTATTTTCTTCATAGTCCAGTGTGGCACAAATTACATATCTATCTACACACATACATTTATGAATACACACTTATGTATTTACATGCACACATATATTAATGCATTTCAAAAATGTATAGACAAGTGATAAATACTTAAAGAGCAAGAATAAAAATAAATGTTTCCACAATATCGTCAGATGTAAGATTTTCTCTGAGTTGCTACTTCATGCATTAATAAAACCACAGGAGGGCAAAATTACTGTGGTTTAACCCTCAAAGTCTTCATTTATCTACAGCTGCTCAATACTACCAATAATAATTGTTATCACTATAACTTATCTTCACTAGAAAGTGAATAATTTTTAAATTCCATTGAAGAGGAAAAGCAAAGTTTACTGGCTGTATTGGGGTGGGTCTGTGTGCTAACTCACTTCAGTCTTGTCTGACTCTTTGCAGCCCTATGGACTGTAGCCCTCCAGTCTCCTCTGTCTATGGGATTCTCCAGGCACGAATCCTGGCCTGGTTGCCATGCCCATCTTCAGGGGATCTTCCTGACCCAGGGATTGAACCCAGATCTCCTGTATTGCAGGCAGACTCTTTACTGTCTGAGCCACCAGGGGAATATAAAATATACAGTTATTAAAAATTTTTCCTTTTGAGGTCTTTGTGGGCAAGAAAATTGGTAGACTTTTTGAATATCAGAGTTTGTTTTGCTTTACAATGTTAGCCTCGTATGCTAAAGACAATGGCTCTGAAACTCTCCTCTTCCCACTTAACTCAAAATTCAAAATCTCTTTGGAACTGAGACCACTCTTGTAATTCCCTTGTATTCCATATAGTTCTTAGTGCTTAATAAATATTTCATAAATTGAGCTCTCAAGGTAATTATTGTTCCTTAAATTCTATCAACTTACATAAAAATTCTTAGATTTTCTGAGGTATGATGAGATTAGTGTAGTGATTGCTATACTCTTTCTTCTATTTTCTATCCAAATGGAGGCTGTTTTGAATCTGCCTTATCTAAGTATTAAAAATATCAAAACTCTTTAAAATCATGTGATTTAATCATCTTAATGTACTTTATGAAATTAAACAATCACCTCACAGACTACTTGACATTTACATAATTTATACATACCTACTACTAAATGTCTTGCTTTTATATGGCTCAGGATTCACTTAGTGATGTTGTTTTTTAAAGTATTGGATTAATATGTCTGCCAGAACATTCATTAAGGATAGAACAAAATTTCAAGATGACTCATATCCAGATGTGCAATGCAAATGAGCAATTACTTTTCTTCTATATTTAGGGCCATAGCTCCCCAAAAGGTCAGTTAAAAACTGAATGTACTACTTTTTGCATATACTAAATATTAGTCTTCAAAGAAAGGTAACTACAGATTAACATTATTCACTGAATAAAGTCAATTACTTTAAAAAGTAATTTGTGTTTCAGACATTGACACTTACTAATATATCTTGCAAAAGAACTAGATATCCAGCAAGAGTTATTTATGAAAAATGCCCATAAATTCTAATTTTTTAGTATAATTTAATTGATTATTTACAGATTGGGTCATTGCTCAGAGACCACACAGTCTAGAGCAGCAAGTAAAAGGAAAACTTAATTTTTTAAAAAATTTTGATCCATAAACAGGAAAACTAGAGAATTTAGAATATACAATTTAGAAGGGATTACTTGGATTGATTATACTCTAATTAGCAAAGCCAAATAATTATGACTTTCTCCTTTGATTTTGACAGTTTGGTTTATATATCCACTGATTAATTCAAGAAACTTATACATTATTACCAAGAGAATGGGCTAAAAAAATCTTAAGTGAGGTCTACACTTAGGAATGTAAATCATGAAAAACCTTTTATTTTAGAACCTGAAATAGCCCAATCAATTGTCAACCTCATACTTTAAGTCACAATGACCAGTCCATGATAGTTGGAACTCCAGATGATACCTATGTCTTTCTAGTTCTTAACAGTAAAGTTCTAATACCCAAAGGGCAAACATTCCTTCATCTGACACAGTCATAACCAGTAAATATTCAAGTGATAGAAAAAGCAGTTTATTTTTAATTCAAAAATTCATCACTGATCTTTTGATATAGGACCAAGGACTTTTCTTTGAGTTCTGTTATGTGAATTGGAATTCTAGATTTACTTTCCTGTTTAAGCCACACTAATGATACATCATCTGAGATTTCCAATTTCAACTTTCTCATTTTGGATAAATAAATGGACATTTGCAAAACAATCTAAATGCAGATTCTTTCTCCATTGTCACCATAGTTCCCTGCTCCCCTTGCTAATGATCTGTTCAGTTATCTCTTTACATATAATTCAACAACACTCCCATTGTGTCACTAAATCTTTGCGAATCTTTCCAACACATTCAGGTTCAGTTTCACAAGAATGATTCTTTCACACTCAATATGTCATTATTTATCATAATGTTAAATAAATCACATAATTCTGTAGATAATAGCATGTCACTGGAAGAAGCTAGTTTGAGGCCAAACCAAGACCACTTGGTAAATATAAAACTCACTGGAGGGAATTGATGAGTATGCATGGATGTCACCCAGCAGGTTTAAGTAAGGGAGCACAGGAAAAAATGTGTACTCCTATGAGGTATCCCAGACTCATTGCATATGAATCCCTGGAGCAGTTTTAAAAATGCCTCAACTTATTCTTGTACATATTCAATTTGATAAACACTGCTGTCATATTATAGGAGTACTTGCAAACATTTAACATGTAGGGGAAAACTGCAATATAGTAGAACAGCAATTTACAGCGTAATTTCAAGAGAACCCTGTGGAAATACACTCTCCCTTCCCATCACTAACATAGTAGATACTGAGTTGTGGTTTCAAATTTTTAAATTCAAAAAAAAAATCTTTCTGGTATCAGAATTCTTTCCTATAACTAGGAAATTCCTTATAATGAGCTAGGTGGAAAGTAGGGCTTCGCTGCTCCACAGAAGGTGACTGAATCCAGGCATTTTCTTCCTAGATTACAGGCACATGACCTAAGTTCAGCCAGTTGGATGAGCTCTCCCAGGGGTTCATATCTGAAAGAAGTGAGGCAAAGATGTAGGGGCAGTTCAAGATTATTCATGCTACTTGTAGATCAAGATTCTGGCAATGGCAGAGCAAATGTTAAGAGACAGCAAAGTTGCAGTGGTGGTGAAGTATTCTTAAGGAGTGTGGCAGTGGGACTATCTGAAATGTCAAAGTCCTAAATATGCTGCTATAGCAGAATCTTGATGGCGTTCTATGATACTCAGCCTCCCTTGGTTACTGTCTTGTTCTCAGTGTTTTTCTGTAAACCATTACATTTACATGTTCAGTTCAGATCAGTCGCTCAGTTGTGTCCAACTCTGTTTGTGACCCCATGAATCGCAGCACGCCAGGCCTCTCTGTCCAGCACCAACTCCCAGAGTCCACCCAAATCCATGTCCATCGAGTCGGTGATGCCATCCAGCCATCTCATCCTCTGTCGTCCCCTTCTCCTCCTGCCCCCAATCCTTCCCAGCATCAGGGTCTTTTCCAGTGAGTCAACTCTTCGCATGAGGTGGCCAAAGTATTGGAGTTACAGCTTCAACATCAGTCCTTCCAATGAACACCCAGGACTGATCTCCTTTAGGATGGACTGGTTGGATCTCCTTGCAGTCCAAGGGACTCTCAAGAGTCTTCTCCAACACCACAGTTCAAAAGCATCAATTCTTCAGTGCTCAGCTTTCTTCACCGTCCAACTCTCATATCCATACATGACCACTGGAAAAACCATAGCCTTGACTAGAGGGACCTTAGTTGGCAAAGTAATGTCTCTGCTTTTAAATATGCTGTCTAGGTTGGTCATAATTTTCCTTCCAAGGAGTAAGTGTCTTTTAATTTCATGGCTGCAATCACCATCTGGAGTGATTTTTGGAGCCCCCTAAAATAAAGTCTGACACTGTTTCCACTGTTTCCCTATCTATTTCCCATGAAGGGATGGGACCAGATGCCATGATCTTAGTTTTCTGAACGTTGAGCTTTAAGGCAACTTTTTCACTCTCCTCTTTCACTTTCATCAAGAAGCTCTTTAGTTCTTCTTCAATTTCTGCCATAAGGGTGGTGTCATCCACATATCTGAAGTTATTAATATTTCTCCCAGAAATCTTGATTCCAGCTTGTGTTTCTTCCAGCCCAGCATTTCTCATGATGTACTCTGCATATAAGTTAAATAAGCAGGGTGACAATATACAGCCTTGACGTACTCCTTTTCCTATTTGGAACCAGTCTGTTGTTCCATGTCCAGCTAGAACTGTTGCTTCCTGACCTGCATACAGGTTTCTCAAGAGGCAGGTCAGGTGGTCTGGTATTCCCATCTCTTTCAGAATTTTCCACAGTTTATTGTGATCCACACAGTCAAAGGCTTTGGCATAGTCAATAAAGCAGAAATAGATGTTTTTCTGGAACTCTCTTGCTTTTTCGATGATCCAGCAGATGTTGGGAATTTAATCTCTGGTTCCTCTGCCTTTTCTAAAACCAGCTTGTACATCTGGAAGCTCACAGTTCACCTATTTCTGAAGCCTAGCTTGGAGAATTTTGAGCATTACTTTACTAGCATATGAGATGAGTGCAATTGTGTGATAGTTCGAGCATTCTTTGGCATTGCCTTTCTTTGGGATTGGAATGAAAATTGACTTTTCCAGTCCTGTGGCCACTGCTGAGTTTTCCAGATTAGCTGGCATATTGAGTGCAGCACTTTCACAGCATCATCTTTCAGTATCTGAAATAGCTCAACTGGAATTCCATCACCTCCACTAGCTTTGTTCGTAGTGAGGCTTCCTAAGGCCCATTTGACTTCACATTCCAGGGTGTCTGGCTCTAGGTGAGTGATCACACCATCGTGATTATCTGGGTCATGAAGATCTTTTTGTACAGTTCTTCTGTGTATTCTTGCCTCCTCTTCTTAATATCTTCTGCTTCTGTTAGGTCCATCCTATTTCTGTCCTTTATTGAGCCCATGTTTGCATGAAATGTTCCCTGGTAACTCTAATTTTCTTGAAGAGATCTCTAGTCTTTCCTATTCTTTTGTTTTCCTCTATTTCTTTGCATTGTTCATTGAGGAATGCTTTCTTATCTCTCCTTGCTATTCTTTGGAACTCTGCATTCAGATGGGAATATCTTTCCTTTTCTCCTTTGCTTTTCACTTCTCTTCTTTTCATAGCTATTTGTAAGGCCTCCTCAGACAGCCATTTTGCTTTTTTGCATTTCTTTTCCATGTAGTTGTACATTTATGTAGTAGTATATTTATGTATGTACCCACTATTAAAAAATGCATGTTTTTTCTCAAATTAGATATAAGTAACTTTGACTGGTATAACCAAATGTACACCTTCTTTGAGTTAGGTACCTGGGGACCCTTTTCAACCCTCTGACACCCATGGCTGAGTGCACAGGTGAATGCATATTCTTTTTGCATTCCCAAAGCAAAGAACTGACATTTCTACTATCTACTCACAATCTAAAATTTTTTAATGATCAATTTCAACATAAAAACTAAGAAGTTGCCTATCTGGTACTTGTATTTTTAAAAATGTAATAGTATTTCAAAATCAGATCATTTTATTTTTTAAATGTTTTCATAGCAAAGTGTATAGGGATCCATTTGTTTACTGGTAGAAACACAGCATTCCTATTTCCTTAGGCTGGCAATAATATAGATAATAATACAAAAATAAATTGTGAGCAAATTTACACAGCTAAGGAATAGAGTTCCTTTAAAATATTATTCTTTGTTATACTTTCAAAGTGAATGTTTAATAACATGTATAACAATTCTATAAAATGTGAAAGGTGATCTTTCAAGTGTTTATGACTAATTTTACATTAGTACATTCCTTCATTAAATACCTTTAACTTCTGTGATCAACAGTCAGAGCTTCAGTAGATCAGTTAGTCTCTTTGGTTGTTATTTTTTTCTTCTAGCTAAAATTTAGGAAACATTTTAATATTCTATTGATTTTTAAGTTTTCAAATCATACTGAATAATGTACTTTCTATTCAAGAGGAATAATGCATTTTTTACCTTAATACAGTCTTATTTCAAATGTCAACTGAATGAATTATCTAAATCCTTTCAGTTAAATAAAATTGTATCTGTAGTTATTAAGGAATATATGGTCTATTTTTAATAGCTATATAATCAATAAGATTATTTAGGATACATTTGATTGGAGAATAATTACAATTTGTAGTGGTTTTTGCCATACATTGACATGAATCAGCCATGGGTATACATGTGTCCCCCATCCTGAACCCCCCTCCTGCCTCCCTCCCCATCCCATCCCTGAGGTTATCCCAGTGCACCAGCCCTGAACACCCTGTCTCATGCATCAAACCTGGACTGGCAATCTATTTCACATATGGTAATACACGTTTCAATGCTATGCTCTCAAATCATCCCACCCTTGCCTTCTCCCACAGAGTCCAAAAGTCTGTTCTTTATCTCTGTGTCTCTTTTGCTGTCTCACATATAGGATCATTGTTACCGTCTTTCTAAATTCCATATACAGGCATTAATATACTGTATTGGTGTTTTTCTTTCTGACTTACTTCACTCTGTAGTATAGGCTCCAGTTTCATTCACCTCATTAGAACTGATTCAAATGCATTCTTTTTAATAGCTGTGTAATACTCCATCATGTATATGTACCACAGCTTTCTTATCCATTTATCTGCCGATTGACATCTAGGTTGCTTCCATGTCCTAGCTATTGTAAACAGTCCTGCGATGAACATTGGGGTACATGTGTCTCTATCAATTCTGGTTTCCTTGGTGTGTATGCCCAGCAGTGGGATTGCTGGGTTGTATGGCAGTTCTATTTCCAGTTTTTTAAGGGATCTCCACACTGTTCTCCATAGTACCTATACTAGTTTGCATTCCACCAACAGTGTAAGAGGGTTCCCTTTTTTCCATACCCTCTCTAGCATTTATTTTTTGTAGACTTTTTTATAGCAGCCATTCTGATTGGCATGAGATGGTACCTCATTGTGATTTTGATTTGCATTTCTCTGATAATCAGTGATGTTGAGCATTTTTTCATGTGTTTGTTAGCCATCTGTATGTCTTCTTTGGAGAAATGTCTGTTTAGTTCTTTGGCCCATTTTTTGATTGTAGACCCCACCTCCTGTTGGAAAGAACTGCAGTCATATTTTGAAGCAGACTGCATACAGGGAGAATAACGATAGCCATTTTTGCAAACAAACAATCTACCGCACATGTGTTTCTGCCTCAGTTGTCTGCAAAGTGAATTTATGGCTTGACAGTATCAATAAGGGTCTTAATTCTCATTGGTGCTTTTTCTAGTATAGACCCCATATTCAAATTTAGCTGAATGGACATTTGTACTATAAATTATATAGCCAGGTATTCTGTGTCTTCTCATGGATAGAGTATCCAAGTCACATAATATTTTCTAATGTTGATATAAATATAGTAATCCACTGTTAACTATGAAGTACAACTGGTATAATTCCTAAAAAGAGTGAGCAACAGTTGTGAGGTACTGAACTGACCTTTTCTTTCTGCATTGCACATGCATACCCAGTCAATTTTAAAAGACATGACTTATTGCTTAGTATGATTTTATTTAGGACTTTTCCGACATGGGGTCTAATGAATATTAATTCACATTTAGAATGGGTGGCATCCTTTGCACATTTATGAATATAAAAGGAACATTTGAAAGAGAGTCATCATTACCATCATTAATTTGCTAATTCACACACAAGGAAATGACTCATGAAGACTTTAGATGCCTTTGTTTCAAAATTCATTTTCTTCAGTTTTCCTTTGCTTTAGCTGAGTGAAAAAGATTTGTCAGTTGAGTAAAGATGCTTCATCTCCTTCACTGATGCTGCCGGGAGTTATTAATTAGTTTTCTGAGTTTGGCGCTGCTCTTTCCTGGTCACCGTGATGTGTCATTGAAACAGACCCATTAAAATGAGTGATGTGTGTTGTAATTTCATTAGTGTCATCAATAATGTATTACACTTTCCTTTTAGTAGTCTCTTTGTGTCGTGTGTGGGTCAGGATGACTGTGTGAATTACATTTATAAGATCCAAATTGTTACAGATGAGAGAAGATAGGCATGAGGGTGGAATTAATGTTATTTTAAACATGATAACTACTAAAATGATTTCAATTAAGTAATATTTTAATTAGGTCTGATGTCTCTACATGCCATGCTGAAATGCGTGTTATGTGTATGCAAATAGTATGGTGATTTATTGAATTAATAACACAGTCTATTCTTTCTGCCAGGAAACTTCTGAATTGAACTAAAGTAGGTGTAAGAGCAGGAATGGTTCAATAAGGCATGTAATTCCTTGTGGTTGTAAAGAACAGACTTTTGACATTGAAATTCTTCAAGGGTATTTGCTCACTTTCTTTCCACTCTATTTTCCTACAAGACATGTGCCTTTTAACTGGCTATTGGTTAACTCCAAGTCTTTCCTAATCTGAAAAATATGATTCTATACATGAGAAGGAGAAACATATTTGAATATTCTGATGCATATTGTTGACGTCTTTTAACTCCATTTAACTGAGGCTCAATTTTGGTCATATAACATGAGAACATAAAGACCTTTTGGCTTAGAAGCTTCCATAACAAACACTGATCTGATTGAAATATTTTCAAAGGCAAGAATAATTTGCATACTAAAAACATGGTACAGTAGCAGTTTTGCTCCCCAGGGGTACTTAATGAATGAATGTATGCAAGAAATTTCTCAGAACTAAGAAGTATATAGATACATATGTAGCTGGGTTTTGTGTTTTTTTGTCTTCCATTCAAATAATACAACTAAAATGTATATGATGATACTTTTTGGGAAAAGGTCTACAAATACTGAACTTTATTTTCTGTTAGCAGGAAGCTAAATGGTTTTTAGTATGCAAAAGAGAAATAGTAAAAAGATAAGCTGCTTCTGAAAATCAATAGAAATTATCCTTCTCATGAAAGCTTAAAGAAGGTATTTTTGTTTTCCTCAATTTGTTTTTAAGGTAAAACAATCTATCAAGGTAAAAAATAAATAAATTCTACTATAATAAAGATCAATTGCCTTAAGTTAGCAGCTACCCCAAATGAAGTTTCTCTCTTAAACTATGATGAAAAAATACTAGTCACTTATCTTCAACCAGAATCTAAGCATCTGTAGTTTTAAGCTGATTTGTATCCAATTTGGATCAAAATGGATATGAGTGTTTATCTTGCATAAGAGCTTGCCACAGCCTACTACTTGAATCATGTAGCATATGGAAAGTGTGTTTAACTCCTTGTAGAATTTCACAAACCAAAAAGGACCCATTTCTATGCACATGGCTTGTTTACAGTCATTATAAAAGTATTACTGAGTTGCTTACGAGTTAGAAAAAAGCAAATGTTGGCACATTGCAGATTCCATTGCACTGGTCTATGAGGATTATATGTATTGCTTTCCAGTTTTTTACAAAAACACAGTGATTGTATGTGTTGTGCTTAGACCTAAACATCTTTTCTAGGATGTATTTTTATTCTTCCACATTATCTCTCTTCTCAATATTTTATACTAGTTATGGCTGAAGTTTTATGTAAATATATTAGAGATTGTGCTCATGCTTAAATGAACTGTCACTGAAGGATTAATCCTATAACCTTTATGAGCATGTTTTATTAACATCTTATCATTAAACTGAATATTAATAACGTTTAACATTTAATAACCATAGAATGTGTATTTAGGAATATATTTCATGCTAGTGGGCTTTGAATATGTGGAATAGTCACTATAACAGCCCCCAAATCATTAAACATATTTCCCATAATGTATTAATTGCAATGGTACAACTCATTTAAAGGGCAGCTCTGAATAACAATGATTACAATATCTTTGTCAGCATGCTGAATAGTATACCCTCAAGGAATGGAAGTATTTGGTACAGATTTTGAAAATATTTTTGCACTCCTAAATTCTGGAAATATATTTGCCATTAAATGATTTATAATTAAACATGAAACTAATAAAGCAGAGGAAGAGAATTCAAAACTATGAATATTAATGAGATGATAAAATAATTTTCTTATACTAATTTAGTAATCCTTAGTAATAAAGCAGTATAAGTTGTCTACAATGAAAACTTTTTAAAATGATTAATTAAAATACATTTTAAACTATTTTTATCTCAAAACACTAAACCAATTTTTATCTATCAATCTATCTAAATGGTTTACTGTGAATTTAAAAATGTTTGATAGGTATCCTGACACTAAAACCCACTTCTTTTTTTTATGGCAATTAAGGATTATGTTAACATAAAAATATGACTTGTGTATAGCCTCTGTCATGTAGGAGAATACATATGACTATATGAAGCAGTTTAATCTTCATCTGGGGAAAATTCTATGGTTGTATCAAGGTTCCTCTGTATTAGAGGGTTTTTTTTGCCCCCCCCCCCCCCCACCAACTTAATAATATAAAACTAATATTAGAGAAACTTCCATTAGGTGTTTTGATAATTTTCACTATTTTGTCAGTTTATATAGTAAAAACTTTTACACATAAAACACATGTATACATGTCTATGTATATACATATGCCTACGTGATTATTTTAACACAGCACAGTGGCTTCCTCTGAAAAGTTCTTTAATTTTATGAAGGTTTTGGAAATAGCAAGAGGGAAATCTCTATTTCAAGGAATATTCTCCTTGTAAACTGAATCCACATTTTTCTCAGGGTATAGCTCATAGCTAAAGCATTGCTCGTGACCAACATGCCTCTCCATTTGGAAGATTTTTTTTTCCCTACCATATCTAGAGAGAATATATGTTCCTTAATACAAAGTTTTATGACTACAAATTTCCTTAATACAAAGTGGTATCATCTGCATACCTCTGAAATGTGAATGATGCCACTCTAATGGCAGAAAGTGAAGAGGAACTAAAGAGCCTCTTGATGAGGGTGAAAGAGAAGAGTGAAAGAGTCAACTCTTCGCATCAGGTGGCCAAAGTATTGGAGTTTCAGCCTCAGCATCAGTCCTTCCAATGAATATTCAGGACTGATTTCCTTTAGGATGGACTGGTTGAATCTCCTTTCAGTCCAAAGGACTCTCAAGAGTCTTCTCCAACACCACAGTTCAAAAGCATCAGTTTTTCAGTGCTCAGCTTTCTTTATAGTCCAACTCTCCCATACATGACCACTGGAAAAACCATAGCTTTGACTAGACAGACCTTTGCTGGCAAAGTAATGTCTCTGTTTTTTAATATGCTGTCTAGGTTGGTCTTGATAAACTAACATATGTAGACTTGATAAAGTAACTTATTTCTCAACTCAAACATGTAAAGCAGTGATATCATAATCTATCCTTGAAAATATTGGGATCAGGGCCCAATAACAGAGACAAAAAGACATGAAAAAGATGAAAGAGTGAGTATCTTCAGAGACCAGTTGGATACTTAACAAAAAAAGATAGCTTGCAGGGTTCTGTCATGAGTGATTAAGCAGATTTCAACGTCCATTCACCACCAGAGTATAGGAGAATGCAAAATAACCTAATTGATGTAATTTACACTGACATCACAGGCTTCATTATTGAGCTTACAAAGTTCAGGAGAGGCTCAAGTAATGGATTCTTGATCAGCTAGGAAACAATGATCCAGAATTCTATTTAAAACTGAGGTCAGTACTAGGGGGTGAAAGTCACTCAGTCATGTCCGACTCTTTGTGGCCCCATGGACTATACAGTCCATGGAGTTCTCCAGGCCAGAATACTGGAGTGGGTAACCTTTCCCTTCTCCAGGGGATCTTCCCAACCTAAGGATTGAACCCAGGTCTCCTACATTGCAGGAGGATTCTTTACCTGCTGAACCACAAGGGAAGCCCAAGAATGCTGGAGTGGGTAGCCTATCTCTTCTCCACTAGGTCAGTACTAGGGATAAGTATAAATTAGCTAAATCTTATGCTGTGGCCCTTGTGTCATCTTCTCAAACTTAATTATGCATCCTTGCTCCATTTGATCAATCATGTCTGACTCTTTGCGACCCCATGGATGTTAGTCCACCAGGCTTCTCTGACCATGGAATTTCTCAGGCAAGAATGCTGGAGTAGGTTACCATTTCCTTCTCCAGAGGATCTTTCTGACCCAGGGGTCGAACCTGCATCCCTTGTGTCTCCTTAATTGGCATCACTGGCATGTGGATTCTTTACCACTAGCGTCACTGACATCTTTGTTCACTTCTCATCTGGAGTATGTGGTTCTCTAGGTTTTGTATTACAACCAAAGTAACTATACCAAAATAAAGTCAAATAATCTTTCTTTCTTGCTTAAAAACTTTCATTTGTTTCCTACTGCCCATAAGAAAAAGTATAACTTCCTTAGCTTGATACGGAAGGCCTGGTATGATGTAGCCATGGCTTGTTCTCCCAACTCTTCTATAGCTGCCCACTCTGGCCTTGCGCTCTGATCATACAGAAGCACTGGCACTGATCCACTAAGAATAGTAAGCTGTTTTATAAATCCATACCTCTGCATATGCTAATTCCTCCTGCATAGGGTGTTGTATCCACTTTCTAGCTTGTTTTCCTTTCTTTTGCCCTTATAGCTGGTAGTTCCCGTCATCCTTCAAGATGAAATATTCTCCAAGACAAACTTTGCCAGTGGCAAACCTTCATCTGTTATCACTAGACTTTACATTTCTAGCATGACAATTAATGACCTTATTTTAATTATTTATTTATTTGCCTCTCTTATTAGAGCATGAAATTTCAGCTAGCTTAGATAGTTTGGGTTGGAAATAAGTTAAATGATGCAATAATCCATTCTGTTCTACCAAAATGCATCTCTTTCTACTTATCAGCTAATAAAAGGAATCTCTTTAGACTTGCCCAAGGCCAAATACCTCTTTCTCAGATATTTGGATAAATTTCAAAGCACCATCATATTACATACTCTACACTTATGAGAAGATATTCTAAATGTCAAACACATACAAAGAGAAAGAACGGGATAATGAATACATTACCCATTTCAACAATTATTAGCTAATGGTCAATCTTATTCTACCTGTGATGTCCATAGCTCTACTCTCCTTTTTCCCTTCCAAATATTTAGAAGCAAATTTTAAATGTAGTAACTTTTCATTCACGAATATTACTGTATGTATTTCTAGAAGTTAAGAACACTTTGAAAATATATTGATAATACCATTATCATACCTAAAATATTGTTTATTAATATTAACAATCCTTAATTAGTATTCAATTTTATACTACTTCTCATTTTTAAAATTGTTTGTTTGAATAAAGACGTAGAAAATCTGTACTTTACTACACAGGTTGATGTTTGTTTTAATCTAAAGCAGCAGCTTTCAACTGGGGGCAATTTTGCCTTGTAAGGGGCAATTTTGGCAGTCTGGAGACATTTTTGGTTTGTACAACAGCTATGAACTGAATGTTTGTGTTCTCCCAATATAAAGACATGCATTAATATCCTAACCTCGATGGGACTATATTTTGGAGATGGGCCTTTAGAGAGTAATTCAGCTTAGGTTCGGTTATACAGGTGGGGCCCTCATTATGAGATTAAAGCCCTTACAAAAAGAAGAGAAGACACGGGATCCCTCTGTGTGCATGCAATATGCCATGGAAGAATATAACTAGGAAGAGGCCCCTCACCGACAATCTGTTTATACTGGCACACTGATCTTAGGGTTAGCTTTCAGAACTGTGAAAAAATAAATGCTTATTGTTTAAGCCACCCAGCCGATGGTATTCTGGTATAGTAGTTCAAACTAACTGGGACAACTACAGGAGGAGTGTTATTGGTATCCACTGGGTAGAGGTCAGGGATACTGCTAAATATCCTGCAATGCACAGGATCGCTGCCACAATAAAGAATTATCTACCTCAGCCCCAGCCCCCAACAAATGTCAATAGTGAAAGGCTTAGAAACCCTGGTTTAGCAGTTCCTCTGTCACCCATTTCTTGTTATAATTTGGTCATTGAATAAACTGGGCCATTTGTCCTATAGAATTTCTCACAGCATTTGCTGATGACACACTGCAGTATTATTTTTATATTTTCTGTCCCTTGTGTTTATGAGCAATTAGATTTAGAAGCTTCATCAGATTCATTGTTTTTGTTTGTTTGTTTTTCTTTTTTAGCAAAAACGGTTTATTTCATTGATAGTATTGTGTACTTCCATCAGGAGGCACATACTGTCTAGTTCTATATCTCTCATCACTAGAGGGAACTTTTGATGATCAATGTCTAAATCCATTCATTCAATAGTGGCCTCAAAATGATAATATTGTATTCTTATAATTATTTCATTTATTTAAAACATCACTGTTTCTTGAAAATATTTTTTACAATGTTTGATACAAAAATAGCATGGTGCCTAAAACATTTACTCATTCTGTTTTTTTTTTTTTTTTTTTTTTTTTTTTTTCAGAAATATCCTGTACCACCTTGATGGGAAGACAAGCCAGTTTTCAATACTCCTGGAGGCTTGGGAGCACTGCAAGTCACTTGCATCAAATGAGACTCTTCAAGAAGCCCTGTCAGAGGTGTTGAACAGCATTAATGCAGCTCAGGTTTACTTCAAAGCAGGACTTGATGTGTTCGCGAGTGTCTTAGTTGGAAAGAACTGAGAAAACTCTCAGCATTTTAAAAAGTTTGTTTACAATTCTTCAAGCAAAAGCTCTAATCTCACCAGATTTTCTGACATGGAAGACTTTTTCCCCTCAATGGCTTTTTATATAAGTATAAAGCTATTCTTCTTTGTATTTTTTTAATGTACGTGTAAAAAGAGCATTTTGCACATTTAATATTTTTCTTATATCTAGATTTCTGATTATGTAAAAGCAAGTTATTGAAAATAATGCTTAAGACTTAACTATTAAAAAGAAATCTGCTGTATTTTTATATATATATATATATATATATATATATATATAAATACATATATATATATTAAATATTTGGGGAAAAAAATTTCCAAGAAGTTCTTACAATATTTGTTCCTATGGATAAAACATGTAGGAATAGAAATGATTCCCTATGTTGTAGCTTTAATGACCTAGCTTCTATAATAGAAATGGACAGTTGATATGGTTTCAGATTAACTTTTACTATCAAATATTCAATATGAACAACAAATATTCTGACTGAGTGATTGGTTGACGAAAACCACTTTGAATGTGTCTATTTTATGAAATGAAGTGCCTGTTTATAACACAACTAGATGTAGTAATACACTGGTTATGAAAATTATTTTTTTTAAGTATTAATTAAAAAAAAAAAAGAGCCATAAACATTCCAGGGGAAAATCACAAGGTAGCTGCACAGAGCAATTTAAATGTAAATTTTTTCCTAACCACTTATAAGGTAACTAGCTTTGAAACCCCTAATTTGTCTCAGTTGATTTTGTAAAAATTTCAGGAGTGATATGTCTTATGAGGGAGAAAATATGTACTTCTTCCTGTGTTGTTTCTGTTAGAAGCACTGAAATAGAGCTACTCTAAAATGAAAGTATCTCACTTTGCTCCTCATTCATGTATCTTTTCTGAAACTCCTTGCTGAAAGGCAGTTTTCTCAGAATACCATATAATTTCCACAGGAAAGTAGCAAAGTTTCTCTTTGAAAACCCAAAACAGCTTAAAAAGTATCAAATTGCTATTTCTGCCACTAACAAAAAGGACTTATGATGAATGAAATAGTTGTTTTGATCAACAAAAAAGCTCCTTAATTCTATGAAAAAACTTTTTTTTTTCCTTCTCTACCCTTACTTGTGACTGAGGTGACAACACATAACATATTCATGCTTCTACTTTTAGGCAGAAAATACTGTATTACTTTAAGAGTGTATCTTTCCCATGCTTCAGTTCTTCTCTCATGTTGAAAATGAAGCTTTTCATACTAAGACCATTGAATGGCTTCAGTATCCACTATTCCCCCAAACCACAGAATTCCATTAAGTGTTTAAACTCTGAGCTTACCTTTAGAAATTGATTTGGTATTGGATAAAGCAATTCCTCTTAGGAAACATATCTTCAGAATATTTCATATGGATTATTTTTCTCTAACACAACATTCAAACACATGTTCCTATCACACACCTCCAGAGCCACTTCACAAATAGAGCCTATAGGTCTAAATCTTTGCTGTGTATGAATGAACATACACCTAATCTTAGTTTAAAGGAAAACTGAAGTTAAAGGGAAAGAATTAGTCAGCATTGATTAACTGATTTATAAGGGTCAGCTGTTCTTATTATAAGTAATGTTTATACGCTCAAGGCAAAGAAGAGAATTGAAGCAATTAGCTAGATAATTCAAGCAGAAACTCGTTTTCAATGAATTGCTTGTGTGCACATATTTTACATAAGAAAGGAAACTGCCTTACAACATATATTTCTAACCAATGCACGTGTTTGTCTGAAAGTATTTGCCATGTTGAGAAGTGGCTACAGGAAGGGCTAAAGAACCAAACTCCCACATGCCTTGGTGCCAGTGCCCTCTCTCATTGCACAGAAAAGAGGAGAAAAGAGGCAGGAGGAATGCACATACAGATGTGTGTCAGGTCAAATAATAGACTCCTTATACCAAAGGATCAGAAATAGTGAATCAAGTTTCAGTGTGTTCATTTTAATTCTTCCTTTGGAGCTGGATTTAAAACAGACAAAGACAAATAATTATCGATTTGGTAGTTTATCATTTTAGAATAAAATCCTAAGTAAATTCACTCCTTTAGACTCCAATAGTGTTGAGAAAATGAATGTTTGTGTTTGCACATTTTTGTTGAAAGATTGAGTATTTAGCTAACCCACACTGCGCAGATCAACGTCTCAATATTCTGTACTTTTTATTTCTAAATCATATGATATTTGATACTCAGAAACTGAAATTAACTATGGACTAACATGTTTTTATTAGCCTATTTAAAAGATGATGTGAAGAAACTGAATTATAATTGAAACAGACATCCACCAATTCTATAAATGCTGCTCATCTTTGACTGAAACAAACCTCTTAACTAGGAACATTACTGCAATAGTCTGATTACTTCAGTGTTCCTTGAAATTTATATCATTAAATTTTTCCCTAATAGATCCAAATAAATAAAATCCTATGCAAGTTATTAACAAGCATTTTCAATGAATTGGTAGTTAAGTTAAATCATTGCTGAAATAACTGGGTGCCTGGTACTTCTCACCATCCTTCATGCAGAGCATTGTGCCAGTCCATAATGAATCATAAATGATTAGTCCCCTAAGAAAAGATGGCACATGTGGACCACTGCAATTTAGGTTCAGGCAGGGTGCACCTGGAATACTGCTCCTTGTGAAAAAGTACAGATTCCAGAGTCAAAAGAAAACCTAAGACATTCTGATTCAAATCTGAGAATATTATCTTCAGTCAGGGAAAGCAACAGCATCCCCATCAGATACAGTAACTGCAGACAAAGTGGTCAAGGAACTGAGGTAGAGTCGCAGTTTTAGTTAGTAGCAGAAGGGCTGCTAAAATTTAAGCTTGTTTGTTTTCTCATAGAGTTCTAAATGGTCTTTTCCAGTAGATTCTAGGTAACTAGTCATTATATCAGATGCTGGATGGGCTGGAAGCACTGCTTTTTCAATTAGGGACTAATATACCTAACAAGTAAAACTCTCCCAGGGAGTTCATGCAAAGGGCACAAGCCTGTGTACTTGTGGGGAGGTAGAGAGAGTCTCTACATGATACCAGTGCTCAGGAAGGAGGGTATTAAGCAAAATATTTTTTATAAGAGAGCGTGTTCCCCTATATTAAATTGGCTGTTTAAATCTGTATTTCTCAAAATGTGGTTTTTAGGAAAGGGAGCCTAGGGATCTATATTTTTAGCAAGATTTCTCAAATTATCCTTATGCTTAATGATTTCTCATCTACATTAATCCTGCGTGCTGAGAAAACATGTGGCAACAAACTAAAGAAATTGAAGGGTCACAATAATAGGAGATACCTCTAGCTTTGCTAGCAATGGCACTTTAAAGAAAGAGTGAGTAACCATTGTATTTCTCAAAAAAGGGCCCAGATGCAGCTAAGTCTGTGCCTGCTACAAGTCAGGCACGTTTCTCAATTTAACGTGTTTGTTTGTTTTTTCTAATTGACTCCTCATGCCAACTTATTTTAAAAGATGAGGAAATTTAGTTGAGTGACTGCCCAAAGTTCCATAGCTAATAAAGATGATTGATGTATATGTCTCTGCTGGGCCCCCTGGGGTCCTGTGTTCATGCTGGGTGCCACAGAAAGTTAAGAATCAGTTACAGAAAGTGACATTATTGAAATTTTTAATGTATTACTGTACAACTGATCAGACTATGTCATCTGCCACTTCACTGGTTGAACTAAGGGGTCTGAAGAAACCACAACATTATTCCTCATGATGGTAGCCCACCCTAACAATGGTGGACATATGTAGGCAAATTAGAAGATAAGTAAATAGCACAAAAATAAGTAGGTAAATAAGAGCACAAAAATTAAGTCTACCATTGTAGAATATCATGACTAGATGAAAAATTATAACAGACCAGAAGCTACATGTCTTATAATTTCCTCCTCAAAATGTCTATGTACCTTCACTGGGGGAGGGGGAAGACCAAGTGCTGGGACTTACAACCTTTTATATCATACTTAAACTCAGAATAACTAACTTTTTAAATTACATAAATGTATAGCATGCAATAGGTTTCTCCATTGCAAAGATAGGTGTTACAAAAATAAAATGATTTGTTACCACCTGTCCAGTGATGAATCAGAATCTTTGCCTCAAATGAAAAACTATTTTCGTAACTGGTAGACCTAGCCAAAAGTGTTCTCATGAGACATTTTGTGGTATCTGTGATTAATTACTCCAAAAACTAAACTTTTTCTGAGGATATTGCATTGTCATCTCATTGGTTTAAAGGACCATTTAAATGTGCCTTAACTACAAGTTCCCTCGATAGAATTATATTTTAAACTGCCAATCCATGTGTTGAGTGGAAGGCAAATGGGTCTATACATTCCAAAAGATAGATCAGCAACATAATAGTTCCATTACAGGAGCATGGATGCAACACAGGAGAAAAAATAGATATGTGATATTTGAGCAAAGAAATATTCTGCCTAGATGCACTAGTAAATTTGTATTTCTTGCATGAGTTTATATGGCTAGCTTAAAAAAGACTCATTAGAATTGGTATTTAGAAAGAACTTAAACTTTGAAGAGTTTTAAGCACCCCATCAGTATAAATACTTTTCAGTTAAGTGGGTTTATTTTATGCAGTTTAGAATTTCAAGTGAGGTAAATTTAAGAGGAGTTGCAAAAGAAAATTTTTAAACGTAGCCTATTTTGGTCACCACAATGTTCACTCAGTTCTGTTTTCCCTTTTTATATATACTCTAGCAATGAGATTAGGCTGTTTTTAAAAAAAAACTATGAGAAAGTAATTTTAGTATCTAGTCTTTTCAATGTACATTTATCTGTTAAGCAGCCACAATTTTATTTCCTTAATACCTTTCCATTATCCTTCAAAGATGTACACTGAAGTGCCTTGAGCATTCCTGGAACCATCACGATTCTTCAGAGCTGGCTGATTGTGAGATGGCATATTTCTTAAAGACATTTAGAATCTCAAACTCAGATGGTATCTGAATTTACAAGGCAAAGGATTAAATTGAGGCACTTTCAGGTAGCATTCAAGAAAAAGCTACTTCAAATTTTAATATGTTCTGGTTAGATTATTTTGTATTTGAATTAAAATAGTTATGCAGTTTTGTGTGTTCAAATAGCACAAACCAAAATGGCAATTTTGATTTTTTTTAGACAAAATACAATCATCAAGGCCAAAGAAATGTATGACTACTCTAATTTCTTAAGCAGGCTCTGTCAAGAATTAACTCAGCTAATTGCAGTTGATTCCGAGCCTACATCTAGACAAAGCTCTAACAAGTGTAGGCAGAGCCTAACAACATTCTTTCGAATCCCTTTGATGTCTTAAGCCAATAAGCACTGAAGTAGCTTTTCTCAGAAGAAAGCAGATTTTATTTTCCAGGGGCTAATTAATATGTACCACCTCAGTCCCAAAAGGATCACACAGGTGCCTGTACCATGCCATATGTCATGTGCTATATTCCAGCAAGCTCAAGAGATTAATATACAATCATTATTATGAATTATTATGTTGTATTGAAGTTAATGTTGGTCCTTTGTTCTAATTAAAGTATAAACTTGTCATTGGAACAGAAGCTTAGCTAGAGAAGTGAAGTTAGAGTCTCTATTTTAATGAACTACATCTTTTTTTCAATCAAAATGTGTAATTATTTAATTATCTGGCTTGCTCAGTAAGTTTAACTCTCTAATTTGTTCAAAGACTATTTATTCAACATAGTAATAACACAGGTAGACACTCCTTGGAGTGTTTTATCTTTTGAAATTGTTAGCCATTGTTAAATCATGCTTTCAGTATATGTGAAAGTATTTTATTAATATTGAATTGTCTACCTTTATATCAAGCTGCTACAAATGGACCACCTTACTCTGAAAGTCAGAGAAAATGCTTTTGCTCTATAAAGACAAGTTTGTCATACTCGTTTAATAAGAAACAACATATTTTACTACACCATTGCAATTTGTCTGCAGGAAACAAAATGCCCAGGTGGTTAAGTGTAGCTCACATAATTATATTCCAAAGATGTTATACATAATTCCATTTAGAAGCTGAGATAGGACTCTATTAGGTGATTTTGTATTTACATTTCACATAGGAAGGTTTAATGACAAATATTTCCCACATATTCAGACTTGCTACTTGTAGAATATGAATGCAGTTGTATTCAGAAAAGAAAAATGTTTTCTAAGACACTTTGAAAGGCTAATCTGCTTTTATAGACATCTAGAAAAATCAGTACATCATTGATGATAGCTTCATATGTGTTTGGAATGTTAATATGGAACATGAAATAGTTTTAGCCATGTCAGCAATATAGCAATATTTAGATATATGAAATTTTATAATGAGTAAAATTTATTAATTGTATAATAAAAAAGAATAAAAATAAATAAAAAATATAGCCCTAAAAGAATGATGATAAGCAGAAGATTTATAAAAATTTAGAAATTAACTTTGGGTAAAATTGGAGCACAATTTCTTCATTTAAATTTGTTTGATTAAAAAATAAATCTCTCTCAAGGGGTGTCCCAATTATTAAATTGCACTGAACTGTTACAGTGTTGAATATTGTTCAAAATAGATTACATCTGTGATTTGGAAATATTTTCATTGTAAAGAAATTCATTATTAGTGTCTTTGTTGTGACTGATTTTGAATGATTGATTTATAGGCATGTGTCTCTAGGTTATTAATTACTATATAGGTTTGAATGCCTAATTTCTATAATATGTGGATGTCCACCAAGAATCGAGTGCTTTTTATTTTAACCCAATTGTGATTTTATTTTACAACATTTTATGTACTATTCACGTGACTTGATATATGGTTTACTTAGAAAAGTATGTTGTGATTTGGAGTGACAAAAAAAATGGATTGGTACATCATGTCCATTAAGAATACAGGTGAATATTTTATATTTTAGTTGTTTAAATATTTGCACATAGTTGAATACTATGAAATGAAGGCATCTTTTAAGGAAGATTTTCTGATTCATAAATGTAATGTGTATGTACAGTGACATAGTAATATTTAAAATGCCCATTTACAAATATTAAATACAGGTGAAAATCATTGTTATACTGTGTTTTGTTATAAATATACAAAATGAATTAGTTGTTAGTCTGTATTATTAATGAATTATCTTTCAGTTTAGTTGAGTTCAGTTGCTCAGTTGTGTCTGACTCTTTGCAACCCCATTGACTGCAGCACGCCCAGCCTCCCTGTCCATCACCAACTCCCAGAGTTTACTCAAACTTATGTTCATTGAATTGGTGATGCAATCCAACCATCTCATCCTCTGTCGTCCCTTCTCCTCCTGCCTTCAATCTTTCCCAGCATCAAGGTCTTTTCAAATGAGTCAGTTCTTTGCATCATGTGGCCAAAGTATTGGAGTTTCAGCTTCAACATCAGTCCTTCCGATGAATATTCAGGACTGATTTCCTTTAGGATGGACTGGTTGGATCTCCTTGCAGTCCAAGGGACTCTCAAGAGTCTTCTCCAACACCACAGTCTGAAAGCATCAATTCTTCGGCACTCAGCTTTCTTTATAGTCCAACTCTCACATCCATACACGACTACTGGAAAAACCATAGCTTTGACTAGATGGACCCTTGTTGGCAAAGTAATGTCTCTGCTTTTTAATATGCTATCCAGGTTGGTCATAACATTTCTTCCAAGGAGAAAGTGTCTTTTAATTTCATGGCTGCAGTCACCATCTGCAGTGATTCTGGAGCCCCCAAAAATAAAGTCTGTCACTGTTTCCACTGTTTCCCCATCTATTTGCCATGAAGCGATGGGACCAGAGACCATGATCTTAGTTTTCTGAATGTTGAGCTTTAAGCCAACTTTTTCACTCTCCTCTTTCACTTTCATTAAGAGGCTCTTTAGTTCCTCTTAACTTTCTGCCATAAGGGTGGTGTCATCTGCATATCTGAGGTTATTGATATTTCTCCTGCCAATCTTGATTCCAGCTTGTGCTTCTTCAAGCCCAGCATTTCTCATGATGTACTTTGCATATAAGTTAAATAAGCAGGGTGACAATATACAGCCTTGACGTACTCCTTTTCCTATTTAGAACCAGTCTGTTGTTCCATGTCCAGTTCTAACTGTTGCTTCCTGACCTGCATACAGGTTTTCAAGAGGCAGGTCAAGTGGTCTGGTATTCCTATCTTTTTCAGAATTTTCCACAGTTTATTGTGATCCACACAGTCAAAGGCTTTGACATAGTCAATAAAGCAGAAATAGATGTTTTTCTGGAACTCTCTTGCTTTTTCGATGATCCAGTGGATGTTGGCAATTTGATCTCTGATTCCTCTGCCTTTTCTAAAACCAACTTGAACATCTGGAAGTTCACAGTTCACGTATTGCTGAAGCCTGGCTTGGAGAATGTTGAGCATTATTTTACTAGCATGTGAGATGAGTGCAACTACTGACCTTAGAGTGGGAGAAACATAAAGGAGGCAACTGTGAGGACCCAGGGGCCAACCTTCTACTCAGACTCTTGGAGACTTTATTGCTGATGCTTTAAGCACCATTCACAGGGCTTAAAGAACCATGACAGAATTGATCCAAAGTCTGGGGTCCTGTACTTCCTCTACCTCGCCTACTAGAAGCACGAAAAGTCTTCCACACTTCCTCGACTTTCTCCTGAGTCCCTCTCCTTGGCAGATCAAACTGGAATCCTGCTGGCATGAGAGGCTCTGAAATAGAAGTTTCTGCTTCTGGCCCAAGCCTTTTGGGGAGGATGTAGGTGGGCAGATATGGGACCAAGTCTACACACATCATGGCTACTGCAATCTCTAAATAGCTCTCTGTTCTTTGAATGAATGAATGAACATATGTAACTTATTTATACACATGTATTAAGGTCCTTTTTTTTTCCCCACGAATCAATGGATGTCATTTAATCTAAAATAAAATAATCTGAAGTGACTTGAGTAATTTCCTTACATCACTTCATAACCAAAAAAATGACTAGCTCCAAGACAGAGCTAAGAAAGCAAAAGACATAAACACATAGCTGTGGTAAAGCCTTAAGTCTTATAATGGAGGCCTAAATAAGGTGATAAGTGACCAGAGGGTAAAAAGAATTAAATCCTTTAGAAGCCAAGAAAGTTTTCTCAGGAGTCTGAAGAGTGAATAGAAGTCCTTCTAGGGGGATAAAGAGAATAGTATTCCAGAAAAAAAAGGAGCAGATTATGCAAATTTTTCCAGAGACAAAAGCCAGGACATTCCCATACTTTTCTGCTTTGAAGTCTATATCTTTCATCTCACTTCAGCAAAAGTTACAATTTAATATTGCATTTTTTGTGAGGAGAGCAACTTCTAGACTGCTTATCTACTAGTTTAGATTCAACTTGGTATTAATATTATAAAATTGTTAAAATGACTAATAAAGTACATACTGAGCATGTAGTACATACTGAACAGATTTCCCTCACAGTAGAGTCGAAGAGGTTTCCCATCATTTTCAGCATAAAATCCAAATGTCTTAATGATGATATTCAAGACCCTTCACAGGTGATTCCCACCTTAACTCTTCTTCAGTGTTTGCCTCTTCTCCCTCTCACATTTTATACTGCAACCAAATTGAAGGGCCTGAATTTTCCAACTGGCAACACGCATTCTCAAGTTTCAATATCTATGTGACTGCTTTCATTCTCTCAGTAAGACAATTTCTGGCCCCCAGTTCCCATACGATGTACATCTTTCTTTTCTGAAATAAATCCTATGAAGTCATCTCAAAGTTACTCAAACCTGCTTTATGGCACACACACAAAAAAACACCTCACACTCATCTTTACATGTAGAGGAATAAAGTACCAAACAGTTGACGAAGTCTAAAAGAGAATTGAAAAAAAAAAAAATCAATAAACATCTAAGAAAAGAGATAATTCAAAGAAAAGAGAACCTCCTTAAATTGTTAATATGTATGATAATTTGAGAAGATACTATTTTCACAAAAAATAATGAACGTAATAATAAAGCAAGGAAAGTTCTTTAAAAATGAAAAATAAGATAGGCTACTAAATGAATGTATGAAGTTACTTTTCCCAGAAAAAAATATGCACATGTAGTCGGAAAGCCAATATAGCAGAGAAGGAAAAAAACAAATATCAATCCAGGAATACCAACAACAATAATAAATGAATCAACCAGTCTCACATTTTTAATATATTAACTTTGCTGTACATCTGAACTAAACTCAATATTGTAAATTATCTATACAGCACTAATAAATAATAAAATGTAAAAAGAAAAAAAGAGAGTCAACTGTTTTGAAAATTACGCTCTTACTATAAACTAGAAAACAGGGCAAACTGCATGAAACAAATGTTTTCCTGGACATTAGACAATAGGAAATCTAGAAATAAGATGGCTGAAGGGAAACAAACAAATAAGGTTAGCCCTATAATTTCCCTGCTTACTGCCCAAAGGCAGTAAGTTGATCAAATACAAAGAAGAGAATAATAGAGAGTGAATATTGGACAAAGAGAGCTTTCTATATCTGGAGACAGGAACCTTTACTTGAATATGTAGGGTGGGCTATTAGGAAGCTGTTCAAAGAACAACCAGTAAACAGGAGTCTGAATAACCTCTGGTTGGGAACAGCAGAGAGAACCTGTATAATAATATCTTTTCAAGTACTTTATCCAAGTCCTTGGATATCTCCTTAGTCGTAAGCAAAGGCTGCTCTGGACACTTCTGAATCAAGCTAAAATCAAGAGTTAAACTAATAATTAGTAATTTAACTATATGACTGAACAAAGCACAACACACACATAATGGCATGCTGAAGTCCATGAAGTTGCAAAGAGTCAGACACAACTGAGTGACTGAAGAACAACAACAAAAAGTCCCTCCCTCCAGGAAGCTTACACATGCCTCTTGCCTTCATCCATCAGAGGGCAGACAGAAGAAGCAAGAACCACAATCCCACAGTCACTAAAACAAAAGCACATTAGAGACAGTTAATCAGCATGAAAAAAGCAGAAAGTTATATTCCAGATGAAAGGACAAGATAAAGCCTCAGAAGAACAACTAAATGAAGTGGAGACAGGCAACCTTTCAGAAAAAGAATTCAAAATAATGATAGTGAAGATGAATCAGGATTCAGATAAATAATGGAGGCAAAGATTGAGAAGATATAAGAAATGTTTACTAAAGACCTATAAGAAATAAAAAGCAAACAAACAGAGATGAATAACACACTAGAAGGAATCCATAGCAGAATAACTGAGGCAGAAGAAAGGATAAATCACCTGGAGGGCAGAATGTTGGAAATCACTGCCACAGAACAGAATATAGAAAAAAGAATGAAAAGAAATGAAGACAGCCTAAGAGACATCTGAGACAACATTAAACAAATAAATATTTGCATTATAGGGTTCCCAGAAGGAGAAGAAAGAGAGAAAGGACCTGAGAAAATACTTGAAGAGATAATAACTGAAACATTTTCTAACATGGGAAAGGTAATAATCAACCAAGTCCAGGAAACATGGAGAGTCCCAGGCAGGATAAACCCAAGGAGAAACACACCAAGACACATAGTAGTCAAACTGACAAAAATTAAATACAGAGATAAAATATTAAAAGCAACCAGGGAAAAATGACAAATAACATACGAGGGAACTCCTATCAGGCTACCAACTGATTTTGCAACAGAAAATCCACAAGCCAGAAGGGAATGGCATAATATGTTTAAAATGATGAAAAAGAAGCTACAACCAAGAATACTCTACCAAGCAAGACTCTCCTTCAGATTTGATGAAGAAATCAAAAGCTTTCCAGACAAGGAAATTTAAGAGAATTCAGCACCACCAAACCAGCTTTACCACAAATGCTAAAAGCATTTCTCTAGGCAGGAAACAAGAGAAGGAAATGATTTACCTACAGAAAATAAACCCTAAACCATTAAGAAAACAGTAATAGGATCATTCATGTCAATAATTAACTTAAATGTAAATGGATTAAGTGCACCAACCAAAAGACATAGACTGGCTGAGCAGATGAAAACATGTGGATGTATGCACTTCCACTTACCACATCATTCTGCCTGACCCCTGAAATTGTATGTAATAATTTTATATTGTTAGGCTAATTATGTTCCCATTATGGCTTGTAATTATCTTTTATTTTTTGTCTAGCTATTGGTTGTGAAAACTGATAAGCCTTTTTTATTATTGTGATTATGTAACTGTTAGTCACTTAATATTATTGTATCATAATTGTTCAACAGAAAAATAATAGAATTGTATATCACCAAAACTAGCATTTAATAGAAAACCCTGTAATCACTTTTTAAAACCCAGATGCATATCAGAATTATCTTGGAATTATTTGAAAAATACAAACAGCCAGATTTTTTTTTTTTTTTTTTTTTAGCCAGAGCTCCATATTTGTTTCTAATGAGCAGCCAGGTTTAAAAACATTGGACTATATGAGGAACTTTTACTTTTATCTAGTTTGATTCACTTTTTCTATTTCATATTCAGTTGCTTTTGAATTTCTCTATCTCTTTTTTCTGATGTATTTTCTCAAGCCTTCATCAAGTGTAATAGAAAAGCTTTTGTATACAAGTATATATAATATGTATAAATATATATATATTAGAAAACTTATGAATTTTTGCCTAACTACAAAATTTATGACATTTTGGTTCCATTTGTTTGACTTAGTATGTATAGAATGCTAGATTTCTTATTTTAAAAAAATAGATATGCAACAAGCCACAAAAATTAGTGTATAGCACAGGGAACTATGGTCAGTATCTTGTAATATCTATAATGGAAAATATTAAAAAAACCAATTTATGTGTATATAGATAACTGAATCACATACAAAAAGGAATTCTACCTTTTGAAATTTAGTAATGTTTATCTTTTTGCCAGTTTTTTTTTAAATATGCTATTGACATCTAATAACAATGTATGAGATACAAAATTTTTAATATATTTCTGTAGGATATAAGATTAATATAAATTAATATAAATAAAATATAAATATATTTTATTTAAATTATTAATGACATCATTCAAGATGCTCCTATTCTTATTTTTTTCTTCACTTGATAAAATGTTCTCAGAGAAATGATAATATGTCTCACTATGATTATATATTTTCTTTTCTCTTATATTTCTTCTGATTTTTGTTTAGGTGTCTAATGGTTTATAAATGTCTAATGGTTTATGATGTCTATCCTCTTTGTGAATTGTACTTTTTATCATTAAAAATATTCATCTTTGTTTCATTTAAAAGAAAGAAAGGAAGGATAAAGAAAAAAGAATGAAAAGAATTGAAGATAGTCTCTGGAAACTCTAAGACAATGCTAAATGAACTAATGTTTGAGTTATAAGGGTCCTAGAGGAAGAAGAGAAAAAGAAAGGGATTAAGAAAATATCCAAAGACATTATAGCCAAAAACTTCCCTAACATGGGAAAGGAAATAGCCACCCAACTCCAGGAAGCACAGAGAATCCCATAAATAATAAACCCTAGGAGAAACACACTGAGATACATGCTAATCAAACTAACATAAAATAAATTCAAACAAAAAATATTACAAGCAACAAGGAAAAAGAAAAAAATAATATGCAAGGTAATCCCCATAAGGCTATCAGCTGATTTTTCAGCAGAAGCTGTGCAGGTCTGAATGGAGTGGCAGGATATATTTAAAGTTATTAAAGGAAAAAACCTACAACCGAGATTACTGTACCCAGGAAAGATCTCATTCAGAATCGACAGAGAAATCAAAAGCTTTATAGACAAGCTAAAGCTAAGAGAATTCAGCACCAACAAATCAGCTTTAGAGCCAATGCTAAAGGAACTTCTTTAGGCAGGAAACACAATAAAAAGACCCACAAAACCAAACCCAAAAGAATTAAGAAAAAGGTAACAGAAACATTCCTATCAATAATTACATTAAATATAAATGGATTAAATGTCCCCAACCAAAAGACATAGACTGGCTGAATGTATACAAAAACAAGACCCTTGTATACGCTGCTTACATATACCACTTCAGATCTAGGGACACATACAAACTGAAAGTGAGGGGATAGAAAAAGGTATTCCATGCAAATGGAAATTAAAAGAAAGCTGGAATAGCAATAATCATATCAGATAAAATACACTTTAATATAAAGACTGTTAGAAAAGGTAAGGAAGGTCACAACATAATGATCAAGGTATCAATCCAAGAAGATATAACAATTATAAATATTTTTTTCACTCAATATAGGAGCACCTCAATACATATGGAAAATGTTAAGAACTATAAAAGGGGAGTCAACAGTAACACAATAACAGTGAGTACTTTAATACCCCACTTACATCAATGGACAGAAAATAATTAAGGAAACACAAGCTTTAAATGGCACAATATACCAGATAAGTTTAATTGATATTTATAGGACATTCCACCTTGAAGTGAGAGAATATACTTTCTTCTCAAGTGCACATGAAACATTCTCCAGGACAGATCACATTTTGGGTCACAAATCAACCCTCAGAAAATTTAAGAAAGCTGAAATCATATCAAGTATCTTTCCTAACCACAACACTATGAGATTAGAATTAAAAAAAAAAAATCTATAAAAAACAAATACATGGAGGCTAAACAGTGTGCTGCTAAACAACCAAGAAATCACTGAAGAAATTAAAGAGGAAATAAGAAATATATAGAAACAACTGACAACAAAAGCACAATGATTCAAAACCTATTATACAGAGCAAAAGCAGTTCTAGGAGGGAAGATTATAGCAATTCAACCTCACCTTAAGAAACAAGAAAAGTCTTAAAAAAGCAATCTAACGTTACATTTAAAGCAGTTAGAGAAAGAAAATCAAATAAAATCCAGAGCCAGTAGAAGGAAAGAAATCATAAAGATGAGAGCAGAAATGAATAAAAATAATAGCAAAGATCAATAAAAATAAAAGTTGATTCTTTGAGAAGATACACAAAATTGATAAACCTTTATCCAGACTCCTAAAGGAAAAAGGAGAGAGAACTCAAATTAATAAAATTAGAAATGAAAAATGAGAAATTACAACTGACATCACAGAAATGTGAAGGTTCTTAAGAGACTACTACAAACAACTACACGCCAATAAAATGGACAGCCTAGAAGAAATGAACAAATTCTTAGAAGGATACAACTTTCTAAGACTGAACCAAGAAGAATTATAAAACATAAACATACAAATCACAACTAATGATATTGAAACTGTAATTTAAAATTTTCTAATAAACAGAAGTCCTAGACCAGATGGCTTCATAGGGGAATTCTTTCAAACATTGAGAGAAGAGCTCACATCTATCCTTCTTAAAATCTTTTAAAAACTTGCAGAGGGACACTCCCAAACTCATTTTGTGTGACCACTATCACCCTGATATGAAAACCAGACAAAGATATCACACACAAACACACATACACAAATTACAGATTAATATTACTGATGAAAATTGACTCAAAAATCCTCAACAAAACACTAGCAAACAGAAGCCAACAACATTATGAGGACCATATACCATGACCAAGTGGGATTTATCCCAGGAATGCAATTCTTCAATATACACTAAAGCAACCAAGGTGATACAGCATATTAACAAATTAAAGAATAAAAACCACATTATCATCTCAGTAGATGCAGAAAAAGCTTTTTACAAAATTCAACATCCATTTATAATAAAAATTCTCCAGAAAGTGGGCATAAAGGGAATCTACCTCAACATAATAAAGGTCATATATGACAAACTCACAGCAAACATCATTCTCAATGGTGAAAAACTCAGAGCATTTCCCCTAAGATAAGGAATAAGACAAGGATGTCCACTATCACCATTCTTATTCAACATAGTATTTTAGGTCCTATCTCTGCAATCAGAGAAGAAACAAAAAAAATACAAATTGTAAAAGAAGTAGTAAGACTGTCACTGCTTGCAGATAACCTTATACTATAAACGTGAAATCCCAAAGATGCCACCAGAAAACTACCAGAGCTAATCAATGAATTTGGTAAAGTTTCAGGATATAAAATTAATGCACAGAAATTTCTTGCATTCCTATACACTAACAGTGAAAGAGCAGAAAGAAAAATTAAGGAAATAATCTCATTTACCATTGCAACAAAAGGAGTAAAATACCTAGGAATAAACCAACCTAGGAAGGCAAAAGACCTGTACTCAAAAAATTATAAAACACTGATGAAAGAAATCAGGGATAACACAAATGGAGAAATATACTATGTTCTTAGATTGGAAGAATCAAGATTGTGAAAATGAATACGATATCCAAAGCAATCTACAAATTCAATGCAAATACCATCAAATTACCAATGGCATTCTTCATGGAATTAAACTTTTTTTTTTCTTTTTTTTACAATTTGCGTGGAAACACCAAAGAAAGACCCTGAAATGCCAATGTAATCTTGAGAAAGAAAAATGGAGTTGGAGGAATTAGTCTCCCTGACTTCAAACTATATCACAAAGGTACAGTAATCAAGACAACATGGTATCGGCACCAAAATAAAAATATAGACCAGTGATACAGGATAGAAAGCCTAGAGATAAACCCATGTACCTATGGGCACCTGAAAAGTGAAAGTGAAAGCAGCTCAGTCATGTCTGACTCTTAGTGACTGATGAACTGTAGCCCACCAGGTTCCTCTTGTCCATGGAATTCTCCAAGCCAGAATACTGGAGTGGGTAGCTGTTCCCTTTTCCAGGGGATTTTCCCAACCCAGGGATTGAACCCAGGTCTCCTGCATTGCAGGTGGATTCTTTACCATCTGAGCCACTACCTAATCTATGACAAAGAAGGCTAGAATATACAATGGAGAAAAGACAGTCTTTTCATAAGTGGTACTGGGAAAGCTGGACAGCAGCAAGTAAAAGAATAAAATTAGAATACTACCTAACACCAAACACAAAAATAAGCTCAAAATGGATTAAAGACCTAAATGTAAGACCAGACACTATAAAACTCTTAGGGGAAAACATAGGAAAGATACTCTTTGACATAAACCACAGCAAGATCTTTCTAGACCCAGCTTCTAAAGTAATGAAAATAAAAACAAAAATAAACAAATGCCATCCAATTAAACTTAAAAGCTTTTACAGAGAAAAGGAAACCATAAACAAGACAAAAACACAATCCTTAGAATGGGATAAAACATTTGTAAACAAAACAATGGACAAAGGATTAAAATTCCAAACTATACAAACAGCTCAAGAAGCTCAGAATCAAAAACAAACATACAACCCAATTAAAAAATGGTTAGAAGATTTAAATAGATATCTCTCCAAAGAATACATAAAGTTGGCCAAGAAGCACCTGAAAAGATGCTCAATATTGCTAGCTAATAGAGAAATGAAAATTAAAACTACAGTGAGGTATCACCTCACACTGGTAAGAATGGCTATCATCAAAAAATCTTCAAACAATAAATGCTGGAAAGAGGGTAGGTAAATGGGAATCCTTTTGCAGGGAATATACATTGATACAACCAATGTGGAGAATCGTATGGAGGTTCCTTAAAAACTAAATGCAAAACTACCATATGAACTGGCAGTCCCGCTGTTGGCATATACCCTGAGAAAACCATAATTCAAAAGAGCATATGTACTCCAGTGTTCATTGCAGCACTATATACAACAGGCAGGATATGGAAACAACCTACTGGCCAAATGAAAAGTGAATGGACGAAGAAGATATGGTAGATACATACAATGGGATATTACTCAGCCACTAAAAAGAATGAAATAGAGTCATTTTTAGAGATGTGGGTGGACCTAGAGAATGTCATAGAGTGAAGTAAGTCAGAAAGAGAAAAACAAATATTTTTTTATTAATGCATATATGTGGAGTCTAGAAACATAGTACTAATGAACAAATTTGCAGGGCAGGAAGAGAAACACAGATGTAGAGAATGAATATGTGGAAACAGCGTGAAGGGGAGAGGGGATAAATTGAGAGATTAGGACTGACATATATACACTGCCATGTGTAAAAAAGACAGCTAGTGGGAACCTCCTACAGCACACAGGAAGCTCAGTTTGGTGCTCTGTGATGACCTAAATGGGTGAGATGGGGGCCAGGTGGACAGGAGGTCCAAGACGGAGAGGATATATGTATGCATTTGGCTGATTCACTTGATTTCACAGCAGAAACTAACACAATTTAAAGCAATTATATTCCAATTAAAATACATAAATTAAACTTCTAGAAACATGGCGGAAAAGTATATACAAACACACACTCAAAGGACTAATAGTAAATTATATACTGAAGGGAAAAATGAAATAAAAAATTTGCATTATAATCTACTCAAAACAAAGTAGAGAGAGAAACAACAGGTACTGAAAGAGAAAGATGAACAGAAAAATTGTGACCTGTAAGTCAATGTCAAGTGACCTAATATAGCAGAACATTCAGCTGGTGGTACAGAAGGAGAAGAAACATGGGGAGCAGGTGGAGATGTTTGTAGAAACAGTGAAATGATGACCAACATTTATCAAATGATGCAAACTGTAGACTCACATTTCAAAAAGTAAACAATCCACAAATGAGATAAACAGAAAACACACTAAACCACATCATAATCAAACTGGCAAAAATTAATGATAATGAAAAAGTTTTAAATGCAGCTGGAGAAATAAGACATGCTACATAAAGAACAAGAGTAAATATTACAGAATCCTTTCCATTCCAACCTATGCCACGCAGAAGATAAGGGAACAGCATCACTGAAGTACAGAAAGAAACTTTCAATTAAAAAAGTGTCAATCTAGGATTCTAAAATAAATACATATTTGAAAAATGAAAATGAATTTTCAAATATAGAAAAGCTGGCAAAATTCATTGTCAGTGGATAGGTACTAAAATGATAAAGAAAGTACTTTTAGGGAGAAGATGTGATAACAGATGGCAATTTGGATCTACACAAAAGAATAAAGAATGCCAGAAATTGTAAATAAGAAGGTAAATACAAAGGTTTTTTCTTATTCTTAATATTTTTATATAATAACTGACTTTTTACAGTAATAAATAATATTCTGAAGTTTATACCAAAATTTAAAAATGTATTAAAACTAACACAGGGTGCTAGGGAGAATGGAAATATAGTTTTAAAAGGAACATATAGTCTATATAAAATACCATAATATTATTTGAAGTTTGACTGTAACAAGTTAAAGACAGATGTTAAAAATATTATGAAATACAACAATAAAAATATATAGGTAAAAAAAAAATTGGAGATAAAAATAGAATCACAAACAAATACCCAATCCAAAATTTGGCAACGAAAGGAATAGTATCAGAGAGTATGACACAAAGACCAAAGAAAAAGCAAATGGCATATTAAAATTAAATATCAATAATTTCATTGGTTGTAAATATTCTAAACAATTCACAGGCAAAGATTGTCATTGCATTGCAGGCAGATTCTTTACCAACTGAGCTATCAGGGAAACCCAAGATTGTCATAGTGGTTAAAAAGCAAAACCAAACTATATGCTGAATACAAGAACCAACTTTAAATATGAAAACACATATCAGTTAAAATAAAAAGAATGGGAAAAGATACAACATGACAAATATTGAAAGGAACCTAAACAACTTTTTTATCTTAAGTGAAATAGGCCTTAGAGCAAAAACTAAGAAATAAAGGCATTTTACGAAAGACCAGAAATAACAAGAAATACCAAAGAGATACAAAAAGTCATAAGACAGTACTATGAATGGTTATATGCCAATGAATTGTACAACCTACAACAAAGGAACACATTTCTGAGAAGATACCACATGCCATGTCTAAATCAGGAAGAAACAGACAATCTAAACCGACTGATCACTACAGGTAAAATTGAATTGCAATAATAGTAATAAAACCAAAACAAAAAATTCTGGCAAACAAAAGCCCAGGAACTTATGACTTCATAGGAGAATAATGGAATGGAATTTTTGAATTCCATCAAATACACTGCTGTTGTTGTTTAATTGCTGAGCCATGTCTGACTCTTTTGAGACCCCGTGGACTATAACCCACCAGCCTCCTTTGTCCGTGTTGTTTCCCAGGCAACAATACTGGAGTGGGTTGTCATTTCTTTCTCCAGGGGATCTTTCCAACCCACGGACTGGACCCACGTCTCCTGCATTGGCAGGTAGATTCTTTATCACTGAGCAACCAGGGAAACCCCACTGAATATACATCAAGAATAGTTAATACCCATCCTTCTCAAACTATTTCAAAGAACTGAAGAGAATAGAAAGCTTCCAAATTCATTCTACAAGGCCCTCCTGATACCAAAAGCAGACAAAGACAGTACAAGAAAAGTAGAAGCCAATAACTTTGATGAATGCAGGTGCAAAAATTCTCAACAAGGTATTAGCAAACCAAATCTAAAAATACATAATAAGGATCATATAACATGATCAAATGGGATTTATTCCAGGGATGCAAGTACATTTTAACATTTGCAAATAAATAAACATGATAAACCACATTAATAAAAGAGTAAAAATCATATGATCATCTGAATAGATGCAGAAAAACCATCTAACAAATTTAAACATCCATTCATGATAAAAATTCATCACAGCTGGTATAGAGGGAACATATTTCAACATAATAAAGGCCATTGTGACAAACTCACAGCTCACATCGTACTCAGTGGTGAAAAGCTACAAGCCTTTCCTTTAAAATCAGGAATAAGACAAGGATGCCCACTCTTGCCATTTCTATTTAACATAATATTAGAAGATCTGGCCACAGAAATCAGATAAGAAAAAGAAATAAAATGGCATCCATATTTAAAGAGAAGAAGTAAAACTGTCACTCTTTGTAGACAGCATGTTACTACATATAGAAAACCATAAAATTTCTACCAGAAAACTATTAGAATAAATGAATTCAGTAAAATTTATGGATACAAGAATGCTATACAGAAATGTGTTGCTTTTCTATACAGTAATAATGAACCATTATAGAAGACAAACAAGGAAAATCACTTAAAATTGCATCAAAAGGAAAAAAATACCTAAGAATAAACCTAACAAAGTATGTGAAAGATCTGTAAGTTAAAAACTGTAAAACTGAAGACAATAGAAAGAGATGGAAAGATATCTCATGCTCTTGGAATAGAATAATTAATATTGTTAAAATGTCCATACTACCAAAAGGAATCCACAAATTTAATACACTCCCAATCAAAACACCCATGATCTCTTCCACAGAACTAAAACAAGTAACCCTAAAATTTGTACAGAACCACAAAAGATTCAAAATAGACAAATCACTCTTCAGAAAAAAATAATAATAATAAAGCTGTAGGTATCACACTCCCTGACTTCAGACCATACTAAAAAGCTACATTACTCAAAATGGTATGGTACTAGCATAAAAACAAACATATAGACCAATGGAACAGAATATACAGCACAGAAAAAAAAAAAAAGGATCTCATACATCTATGGTCAATTAATTTACAACAAAGGAGGCAAGAATATACAATTGAGAAAAGATAGTCTCTTCAAGAAGCAGTGCTGGGGAAAGTGAACAGCTATATTTAAAAGAATGAGATGGCAATATCACATTATACAAAAATGAACTCAAAATGGATTAAAGACCTAAATGTACAACCTAAAACCATTAAAGAAAACAGAGACAGAACACTCTAATACAAATTTTGGTAACAGTTTTATTTATTTATTTGATTGGTCTCTTAAGGCAAAAGAAACCAAAACAAAAATAAACAGGACCTAGTTAAACTTAAAAGCTTTGCCATAGCAAAGGAAACTGTCAATAAAACAAAAAGACAACCTGTGGGTTAGAGAAAATATTTGCAACTAAAATGACTGATAACAGGTTAAGATTCAAAATATATAAATAGCTGATACAACTCAATTTCAAAATCAAAAAACAATCCAATTTTTTCTAAAAAGGGAGAAGATTTGAATAAACATTTTTTCCCCTAAAAAAAGCATTACAGAGGACTAACAAGCACAGGGAAAGATGCTCAATATTGCTTATTATTCAGTTCAGTTTAGTCACTCAGTCGTGTCCAACTCTTTGCAACCCCATAAACTGCAGCATGCCAGTCCTCCCTGTCCATCACCAACTCCCGGAGTCCACCTAAACCCATGTCCATTGAGTCAGTGATGCCATCCAACCATCTCATCCTCTGTCATCCCCTTCTCCTCCTGCCCTCAATCTTCCCTAGCATCAGGGTCTTTTCAAATGAATCAGCTCTTTACATCAGGTGGCCAAAGTATTGGAGTTTCAGCTTCAACATCAGTCCCTCCAATGAACACCCAGGACTGATCTCCTTTAGGATGGACTGGTTGGATCTCCTTGCAGTCCAAGGGACTCTCAAGAGTCTTCTCCAACACCACAGTTCAAAAGCATCAATTCTTTGGCACTCAGCTTTCTTTATAGTCTAACTCTCACATCCATACATGATTACTGGAAAAAACATAGCCTTGACTAGATGGACCTTTGTTGACAAAATAATGTCTCTGCTTTTTAATATGCTGTCTAGGTTGGTCATAACTTTCCTTCCAAGGAGTAAGCATCTTTTAATTTCATGGCTGCAATCACCATCTGCAGTGATTTTGGAGCCCAGAAGAATAAAGTCAGCCACTGTTTACACTGTTTCCCCATCTGTTTGCCATGAAGTTATTAGAGAGATGAAAATCAAGTCTACAATAAGATATCACTCACACCTGTCATAATGCCTATCACCAAGAAGTCTACAAATAAAAATGTTGGCAAGGATGTGGAGAAAAGAGACCCCCTGTATGTTGTTGGTGGGACTGTAAATTGGCACACTCACTATGGCAAATAGTATAGAGGTTCCTTAAAAAAATTAAAAACAAAGAATAACCATATGAACCAGCATTTTCATTCCTGAGTATATATGCAAAGAAAATGAAAACCACTAATTTGAAAAGATACATGCATCCCAATTTTCATAGCAGCACTATTTACAGTAGCTATAATATGCTGGCAACCCATGTCCATTCACAGATAAAGAAGACATGTTATATATACATATGCACATATATATACATATATATACACACACCCACATACACATTGTAACATTAGTCAATCCTAAACAGAACGAAATTCTGTCATTTACAACAACATGGATGGTCCTAAAGAATATTATGCTTAGTGAAATAAGTCAGAAAAAGACTAATATTAAAATTATGTGCTATCAATTTTACATGGAATCTAAAAAATAAAAACTAATGTGAATAACAAAGCAGAAACAGACTGAAATATGAAAAACAAACTAATGGTTACCAGCGATTATAGCATAGGAAAATGTAGTCATAATGGAATTCAATCTATAAAAATATCAAACCACTATGTTGTATACCTCAAATGAATGTAATGTTGTAAATTAACCATACTTAAATAATAAAAAAGGAATTTCAAAGTGATAAAGTGGTAATCTCAAGAGGATATAATATTCCTTAAAATGCATCAACTTGACCTAATTGACATTTATAGAATATTCCACCTAACAATAGCTGAATCATATTGTTTGAAAACATGCCTATAGATAGGAAAAAGAAATTTTGTTTTAATGATTTTAAAAAGTTAGATGAAATGGAAATGTTCTTTCTAAGACATAAAATACCATTCTTTTCTCAAGAAAAACATAAGGAACCTAAATCCTCTTAAAGAAATGTAATTTATTTTTTTTTAATTTCGCAAAGAAACACCAGAAGCACCTGAATTCACTTATGAATTTTAGGAAAACACTTAGGGAAGAAATAATTTTAGACAAACATTTGAAGAAACCACAGAGGAAAAACTAACCTACACTATAAGGCCCACACTTCCTCAGCAACATAAACAAACAAAAATATAACTCAGAAAAAAAGCTATATAATGAATATATATTCGAAATCCTTTGAAAAGTTTAGTAGATTAAATACAGTGATATTTTAAAATAATACGAAAATTAACCAGGGATTATTTTAGGAACATAAAATGTTTTAACATTTTTAAAAGGCAACATATTTTACTATATTAACAGAGTAGAAATAATATACAGATTGATACAAATGAAACTTGACTTTTATCTCATACAATATACAAAAATTAACTTGACATGTATTATAGACTCAACTATAAGAGGAGCAACAAAAAACTTTCAGAAGAAAACACGGACAATCTTTGTGACCATAAAATAAGCAGTGATTTACTTGATAAAAAACAGAAAACACAAACCGTAACTTTAAAAAAATTGAACTTACCAGTATTTAAAACTTTGCTTTCCAAAAGGCATTTTTAAGAAAGAGAAAAGGCAAGCCAAATATTGGGAGAAATTATTTGCAAAGACTATCTGATAAAGAAACTCATTCAGAATATATAAACAACTCGTATCTCAATAATAAAAACAAAACCAACAATTAAAACAGTGGGCAAAAAATTTGAGTAGATATGTCACCAAAGAAGAATTATGAATGCAAAATTAGTTCAAATAAGCCATAATGTGTTACCTCTGCACAAAGAATAACAATACAAAAATTTCACAAGGATAGGAAACAACTTAAATTCTCACACACTACTGGTAGAAAGACAAAATGCTACAGCCACTTTGGGAAACAATTCAACAATCTTTTATAACTATATATACCATGTGACCCAAAAATCCTGCCCCGGTGTAATTACTCAAGACACATAAAAACTTATTCCTTGACAAAGACATTTACTTCTGTTCACAAAATAATTTTTCATAAACTGAATACAACTCAAATGCCCATGAACTGTTGAAATGATACAACACACTATGGAATAACTCTACAATGGATTACTATCCAGGAATAAAAAGTAGCAAATTATTGATCTATTACATAATCATGGATGGCTCGCAAGAACATTATGCTGTTAAGTCCCTTCAGTCATGTCTGACTCTGTGCGACCCCATAGACGGCAGCCCTCCAGGCTCCCCCATCCCTGGGATTTTCCAGGCAAGAGTACTGGAGTGGGGTGCCATTGCATTCTCCAAGAACATTATGCCTTCTCAAGAACTTTATGGATAAGTGAAATAGTCCTATTTAGAAATCCAGTGCTGGGAGAATGTTCTCCATGGCATTTCAATACATTTTGTGATTGTTTTTGTTGAGGACTCTTTTTTCAAGAATATTTGCTATTTAAGGTCTTTAGAAGCAAGAGATAATGTCTTTGTACATGTTCATGTTAAATTGTTATTTCTTATATATAAGATTTATGTTCCAGCTCAATCAGTTGGGCAGAAAGTGAACTCACCCACCCTCTACATTTCTATTCTATTCAGATTCTCCAGAAATTGAATAATGCCCACCCACATTGCAGAGGGCTATTTACTTTATTCAGCCCATTAATTCAAATGCTAATTTCTTCCAGAAACACTGTCACAGACACATCCAGAAATAAAGTTTAACCACATACCTGAGCATCCTGTGGACCAGTCAAGTTGACACATAAAATTAACCAACACACATGTCTAACGTTCCCCTATACATGTTGGCCTTACTCACATGTCTAATCTCATTGGCTTTTTATTATAATCTTGTACTTTCACAGCACCTTCTTGGCACAGTGAATTATGCAGACTGTTGTCACTACTGGGAATGCTCTTACCTTAGTTAGTTCCTCTTGTACATCCTCCAGGTTACAATCAGATTTTTACATTTTTATGAAATTGTTTCAGAACATATCAAATACTCCTATTGTTTGTTCCCATAGCAACATAGAAATTCCCATTTCTGTTATGGAATTTAGTAATTTTATATTTTCTGTGTGTGTGTGTGTAATTGATTCCCCCTGTTAGAATGTAGATTTCATGAAAACAGCATCGATGTTTTATTTACTCACCATTTTATCCCAAATGCCTCATGTATCTGGCACCAAGTAGGCATCCAATATGTATTCCTTCAGTGAATGATCAGAAGAAAAAAGAAGCTGCTTAGAACAGTCTGGATGGTCTTCCTGTCTGGAAAAGGGAAGAGAAACACACTTCTATGTGTTTGAACATTTCAAGAGGCCCAGGGAAAGTTCTGTCCCACATGACTGGTTAAGTTGTTAGTTAAACTGAGTTTTATAGTGCTCCTCATGGGACAGGTGGCGAGAGAGGAAGGTCTATATTCCTTTAAAATCAACACTAAAGGGGCTTCCAATCTTAGAGGCAGATGTTTCTGCACCTTTTCCTTAGGAAGAAAAAAAAAAAAAAACACTCCTCTGTTTTCTACTTTAGGGAAGTGAGTGGAAAACCATTGTTCAGGAATGCATTAGCCCTATCATATTCATTACTACAAAATTTTGCTGCTTTTATGCTTCTGGTATGCTTTTGACATTCTGATGGGGCTTTAAAAAGATAAGGGGAAAAAAGTTATGTTTAATCTGCCATTTTGAAATGGAAGATCTCTATGAACCCTAAATTTCAAGTTATTTTCAATTTGTTCTATAAGGAAACATCAGTTTCTACAACTGACAGTGAATAAAAATGCATATTTTCCCCAAGATCAGATAATGAATAGAAATTATGGAGGGAAGGGATGTTACAGAGACATTATGATGGAAAAAAATATAAATTTAAAAGAATAATGTTGTAAGTAAAGGATCTGAAGCAAAGACCATTTGTGAACAATTCTAGAGTAACAATTTGAAACAACACTAGAACTTGAGGCAAGTGGGAAGTATATAGATTTGAAGCTATAAACTCAATTTTTGCTAAAGCAATTATTTGCAGGAAAAAACATCTACATCTATCTATCTATACTATTGCCTCAATTTCCCTAAGATGAAACTTTTTAGATCATTTAAGGTAAAACAGGAAGTATTTTGATTATAATCAAAATAAGCATAAAATTTATGATACACATAACACCATCAGCTCATCTGAGAACTGTAATTCTCACCTCCTTAGGTTACCTAGCAGCTCAACTGGCTAGAGATCCTTGGTGAATTTTTATTTTGAAGCCTTAGTCTTTTTAGGACACCCTGGTGTATGAAAGGCTGCAGCTAAAAATTGTTCAGGAACTTTTTTCAAGTTACATGTTCCTGAGGCCATCTCGTTAGTATCTAACACTGCCCTTAACACAAAAAATTATTTATCAGGAACAGCAAATCTAAAGTAGCCACTTCGGTACTGTCTCTCAAATCATCTTATTTAATTCTTGGCAAAACAATAATCTTTCACTGATATGATTCTGAAATGTATGTTTGTTGGTATCAATAGTCCTCTCCTCTCATCAAAAATTTTGTGAGAGTCTATTTGACTTTGTCTCTCTCTAATATCTTAAGCTTGATTCGGCGCTCAATAAATATTTATTGAATGAATAGCTCCTCTAGAAAAGTACTTAAACTAATAAAATTTTAAAATTTATCCCTAAAATTATTTAGTATGTGAATTGTATATTCAACAAAAAAATACAGTGGTCCTTTGAAAAAGTTATTTTTAGCTTTGGTCATATTGATTATAATTTATATGAAAGCAGGAAGTGCTACGTATTAAATTGGGAAACAAATTAAATTCAAAAGACCAGGATAAAGTGAAATAGATCAAAAATTCAACTACATGAGTATAAGACAGAATGTTTAGCTTAACATCAATATTATCTACAAAAATAACACTTTAAAAGAACTTCTGCTGTTAATTGATTTAATTTCTATTACAGCAAATATGATGACTCTCAAAATGTGTTAATTTTATACTGAATTCATAGGAATTTAATGGCCATGGGAGGTAATGGCTCACATATTTTTCGTGACAGAGCAAATAGAATGTTTTATTCAGTACTGTGCAGCAATTTACAAGAACACTGACAAACAAGACTTAATCCAGAGGAATGTGACCAAAATGTTGAAAAGTGAAGAAAACATTGATTTCCAGCTAAAGGCAGAGATCTAAAAATATATGATAGCCTTTCTGTTCCACCTTGTATCCCCCTAAAATGACAGAAATGTATAATAATAAAAAAAAAAAAGCTAAGCTGGAAGGGATTAACTGAATGGACCAGGAAGCATGAAAATTCCAAGAATGCACAGAAAAAAAAAAATTATCAAAACAGGTGGCCATTATAGCCTCATTAAGGAAAATTAGAGCTAGAGGAGAGCCAGGAACAACTAAATGGATGAAAATGGAGGACCACCACATCTGCACAGCCTCACTAGGGTATCTGTTTCTACCTTTCAGCAGCGAGTGAAGGAACTTAGGTCAGAGACCAAAAAACATTCTAGAGGACTGCCCATTCCAGAGACACAGGGAAAGTAGCTATGCTCCGACCAAGATGGTCTACACCTGCACACCATAGAGTTTCATCATTTTTACAAACTCACCTTCTTGTCTGTGCCTGGACAACAAGTCTACTGTGACGGAACCCAGATTCATTTGTACAACATGCAGCAAGTCAAAATGCTAAAACACCATGGTTTGCAGCAAAGAGAATTCTTACTCACAAGGCAGCCAGCCAAGGAAACAAGAAGATCAATCTCAGGACTGTCTCCTCAAAGGCGAGGGGTTATTTCTAAGATAGCCAATAAAGAAGCAGGGCAGTCCAAGGCATGGTGAGCATGGGGAAAGGTGATTGGGAAAAGGTGTGGTAATTGTAGTTCTGCACAAGTGTAGCTAGGCTACAGCCCTCTGCATGGTAGAATGAAGGCACATAGAAGACCTGAGGCTGGAGTGTTTGACATTCTTATGTCAAAATATCACAGAGTGAACATTTTGCATGCTTAGTTGGAGGCTTGGTGGCCTTATTCAGTTTTAACCAGCTCAGCTCCAACTTGATGAAGATGACTTGAAATTCCTGAAAAACAACTCTGGCAAACATTTCATTGTTTGGGTTACTTCAATGTAGAGGACATGCAAGTCTTTCATAGGAGCAATTAAAATAACTTTCATTGGTGAAGGCAGGTGAAATGGATTTGACTAATAATTACTAAGGGTATCACTACCCAAGTATTCAAAAATTAGAGGTAACAAGGTCTTAAAGAGGATTTCAACTACCAAAATTAAGCATATTGGAATGTTATACTAAATATGTTTAAAAATTTGAGACCTATATGAGAATGTTGCAGTCATAAAATTCAGTGAAAACAAGTGCTTCCATTAGAAAGCATGCAGCAGCTTAGATTTGAGTATTCTCACATTCTTCTGGAAAAAAAAAAGAAAAATAGAAAACACACATAATCTTAGGTTTATTTCAACTTGAAGAAAACTTCAGTTCAGTTCAGGCACTTAGTCATGTGTAAATATTGGGTTAGAATATAGATTCAGTTCAGTTCAGTCTCTCAGTCATGTCCGACTCTTTACAACCCCATGGACTTGTAGCATGCCAGGCCTCCCTGTCCATCACCAACTCATCACTCAACTCATCACTCAAACTCATCACTCATCACTCGAACTCATGTCCATTGAGTCGGTGATGCCATCCAACCATCTCATTCTCTGTTGTCCCCTTCTCCTCCTGCCTTCAATCTTTTCCAGCATCAGAGTCTTTTCCAATGAGTCAGTTCTTTGTATCAGATGGCCAAAGTACTGGAGGTTAAGCTTCAGCATCAGTCCTTCCAGTGAATAGTCAGGACTGATTTCCTTTAGGACTGACTGGTTGAATCTCCTTGCAGTCCAAGGGACTCTCAAGAGTCTTCTCCAAAACCACAGTTCAAAAGCATTAATTCTTCAGTGCTCAGCTTTCTTTATGGTACAACTCTCTCATCCATACATGACTACTGGGAAAATTAGACAACTGTCTAGTTGGTTTGACTAGAAAGACCTTTGTTGGCAAAGTAATGTCTCTGCTTTTTCATATGCTGTTTGGGTTGGTCACAGCTTTTCTTCCAAGGAGCAAGCATCTTTTAATTTCATGGCTGCAGTCACCATCTGCAGTGACTTTGGAGCATAAGAAAATAAAGTCCGTCGCTGTTTCCATTGTTTCCCCATCTATTTGCCATGAAGTGATGGGACTGGATGCCATAATCTTCATTTCTTGAATGTTGAGTTCAAACTTACAAACTTAAGAAAACTTAACAAGCTCCAAATTGAACAAAGTCAGAGGCTGGCAAGAATCCCAAACAGGAAATTGAAATGATACTTGGAGCAAAAAGGTCCTATAAAAGGGTCTAACCAATGGAAGAAGTCAGAAATCTCTAGAAAATATTCACACTCAAGAAGAGTAGGAAGGCCTTTCCTCAGAGGTAAGTGCGGAGCTTAGCTGAGACAGAACAGAGTGTCAGCAGTGGAGGGAGGACGAGAGACTGGGGCTTGAAAGTTTTTCACAGGACTCAGAGGAGGCAGAGCTCAGAAAACATCAGGGGGAAAAAAAAAGAAAGACAAGATCTGAGTCACTTGATGGCAGCCTATGAGAAAATCAGGAGGAACAGGGCTGGAGGTTATAAGCCTTTATGAACCAAGACGGGTTCAGAGATTCAGAGTATGTACATAGTGGTCCCATATTATCAGAAGGAAACAATCTATTGACATAGAAAGGGAACTGGGAGCCCTTGAGCCTGAAATCTGAAAAACCACCAGGGCCCCTTCACACTTTTCTTCAGAATCCATGTGCTAAGAGTTCCAAAAATCCAACTCAAACATTTATGAGAACAAAAAAGAATATGTATACAAAGACACCATAAGTCAAAGGGAAAAACACATTACAACCTTTCTATAAACTATTAAAATTTTGTAGAAAATGATCCTTGTCCTCTCTTTATGGATTGATCATTTTATAATCTTTCTGCCTTGTCCTAGGATCTGAGAAGAAAAAGAGAAACTGGGATATTCTGCCCGACCTTCTCCTCTCTCCCTTTTCTGCTCTTCACTGTTGGAGCCAAAAGTCTGTGTGCTAGGGGGAAAGGGAAATCTTACAATAAAATATAAGATTGAATTTTTTAAAACAAAGTCTCAACTGAAATGAGATTGTTTTAATAGGTGAAAATATATATATATATATATATATATGTATATAATCACACAGAAATATCATTTGGAGAGCCCCTTGCTCAGTTGTTGATGGGGACTGGACAGAAGGCATTGGGAAACAGTAATTGTCAAAGTAAATTTTTATTTTAATCAAATTAATCACATAATCTCATTTGATTGTCACAACATGAATGCAGGTTTTAATATTACCCCATTTTATAGTTAAGAAATCTTGGGCTCAGAAAAGTTAAGCTTGATCATAAGTGCACAAACTGATATATAGACAAGTTTTCCAAGTCCAAATGCCTTGCTATTTTAATGTCCCTGTGCCCTGAAAAGTATTTACAGCAGGCATGGCCTGTTCATATTATCTATTAATAATTATCTATTAATGCAATAAACCTTACCATATTCCAACATTTCAAAGTTCTCTCTCTGTTTCAATATTGATTTTAAATACTATGTTTTCTCTGAAAACTATAATCTCCATTAGAACTGATCTTCCCCCATAGAACTGACCTCTTCCTTTCCCATAATCTCATAAGATTTTTACTCTAACCTATTTATGGTATGGCATGTGTGTCTGCTCTGTTCCCATCAGATATTATTTCTTAGGACTAATGCTTCTGTCAACTCTTCTTTATATTACTAATAGCACACAGTACATTATTTTGCACCTAGTAAGCTTTCAAAATTGTTTAAATTAAATAATATATACAGGGACTTCCCTGGTGGTCCTGTGGTTAAGATGCTGCTTTCCAATGCAGGAGGTGTGGGTTCAACCCATGGTTGGGGAACTAAGATCCCATATGCCATGGGGTGTGGCCAAAGTTGTTTTTTTTTAAATAACACATGCAGTATTTTGTAACGCTTTGAAGAATGGGGAAGAATGCCTAACCTTGGTTTGACCCACAGACACTTAATGCCCAATATTAGTTATTCAGTAATTTGTTTTTTTGAAGCAATGAATGGGTATTTTATTAAAAAATGTTAAGGATAGAAAACCTAAAATAAATATTAATATAAAAAAGAATGGAATAAACTATTAGAGCTGCAGACAAACTTTTAAATTTCTCATTCATCTTATGCCATGCATTGGATTTTATCTTAAAGCAGATCTACAGGAAATGTCTAGTATTTACATAAAGTTATCCCTTTTGTTATCTCTTGTAATGATTAATTTATGTGTCAATTTAACTGAGACATGGGGTGCACAGATATTTGGTTAAACAATATTCTGGATGTGTCTGTGAAGGTGTGTCTAGATAAGATTAACTTTTGAATTGATACACTGAGTAAAGCACTCCTCCATGTGAGTGGCTTCATCCAATCTGTTGGAAGCATGAATAGAATAAAAACAATTAAGAGAAAAATCTCTCTCTTTGCTTGACTGTCTCTAAGTGGGATATCAGTCTTCTACCTTTAAACTCAGACCTGGACTAGAACTTAAACTATCAGCAATCTTGGGTCTACAGCTGCTAATCTTAAATCTTTCAGGCTTCAAATTGCATGAGCCAATTCCTTATAATAAATCTGTTTATAGCTATATACAGATATCTACAGAGATTGGTCAGTTGGTAAAGAATCTGCCTCAATTTAAGAGATCCTGGTTCACTTCCTAGGTTGGGAAGATCCACTGGAAGAAGGAACAGGCTACCCACTCCAATATTCTTGCCTGGAGAATTCCATGGACTGTATAGTCCATGGGGTCACAAAGAGACACAACTGAATAACTTTCACTTCTCACTTTCACAGAGATTGGTATTGATGCTGATATAACTATACACATTCCTTGTATCCTTTAGTGAGTTTTCTACAGATATAAGCAAATCATAACAAAGTTTGCAGCTTAAAACAACAATTTATCATCTCATAGTTTCTGTAGGTCAATAGTCCAGATACAACCTCGTTTCATCTTAGAGTTTCTGTAGGTCAGTAGTCCAGATACAACCTCATTTCATCTCATAGTTTCTGTAGGTCAGTAGTCCAGATACAACCTCGTTTCATCTTAGAGTTTCTGTAGGTCAGTAGTCCAGATACAACTTCGTTTCATCTTAGAGTTTCTGTAGGTCAGTAGTCCAGATACAACCTCGTTTCATCTCATAGTTTCTGTAGGTCAGTAGTCCAGATACAACTTCGTTTCATCTTAGAGTTTCTGTAGGTCAGTAGTCCAGATACAACCTCATTTCATCTCATAGTTTCTGTAGGTCAGTAGTCCAGATACAACCTTGTTTCATCTTAGAGTTTCTGTAGGTCAGTAGTCCAGATACAACCTCATTTCATCTTAGAGTTTCTGTAGGTCAGTAGTCCAGATACAACCTCGTTTCATCTTAGAGTTTCTGTAGGTCAGTAGTCCAGATACAACCTCATTTCATCTCATAGTTTCTGTAGGTCAGTAGTCCAGATACAACCTCGTTTCATCTTAGAGTTTCTGTAGGTCAGTAGTCCAGATACAACCTCGTTTCATCTCATAGTTTCTGTAGGTCAGTAGTCCAGATACAACCTCGTTTCATCTTAGAGTTTCTGTAGGTCAGTAGTCCAGATACAACCTCGTTTCATCTCATAGTTTCTGTAGGTCAGTAGTCCAGATACAACCTCGTTTCATCTCATAGTTTCTGTAGGTCAATAGTCCAGATACCACTTTGTTGTTATTGTTTAGTCACTAAGTTATGTCTCTTTTGTGACCCCATGGACTGTAGCCCACCAAGCTCCTCTATCCATGGGATTCTCCAAGCAAGAATATTGGAGCAGGCTGCCATTTCCTTCTCTAAGTGATTTTTCCAACCCTGGGATTGAACCAGGTCTCCTGCATTAGCAGGCAGATTCTCTACCACTTAGTTGCCAGGGAAGCCCCAGATACAACTTAGATGGGTCCATTGCCCAGGGTCTTACACAGCTGCAATAAGATGTCAGCTGGGTCTACAGTGTCATTTGCAGTGTGAGGTCCTCTTCCAAGCCCATGTGATTATTGGCAGAATTCACTTTCTTGCAGCTGCATAACTCAGGGTAGTTTGTCTTTGCAAGGCCTGTGTGAAAATGTCTCTGAACTCAAGGAAAGACTAATCTGTCTTTCAAAGGCAAAGGACTCACTTGATTTGGTAAGATCGCCTTTTGATTAAATCAAGGTAAACCTGATCAGAGACCTTAATTACATTTGCAAAATCCCTTCACCTTTGCTATGTAAGTAAACTAATCATGAGAGTGACTTCCATCATACTCATAGGTAGTGCTTACATTCAAGGGATGTGTTTGAAAAAGTGAAACTTTCTCAGTCATATCTGACTCTTTGGACCCCATGGACTATACAGTCCATGGAATTCTCCAGGCCAGAATACTTGAATGGAGGGGATCAACCCAGGTCTGCCACATTGCAGGCAGATTCTTTACCAGCTGAGCCACAAGGGAAGCCCAAGCATACTGGACTGGGTAGCCTATCCCTTCTCCAGCCCAGAAATCTATCTGGGGTTTGCTGCATTGCAGGCAGATTCTTACCAACTGAGCTATGAGGGAAGTCCAGGGATGTGTTTACCGGGGGCAAGAATCTTTGAAGTCACAGAATTTTGCTTACTTAACCCAGTTAATTAGGCTTCCAACATGGCTTAATGGGTAATTAGTCCCCCTGCAATGCAGGAGACACAGAAGACACAGGTCTGATCCCTGAGTTGGGAAGATCTCCTGGAAAAAGGCAGGGCAACCCACTCCAGTGTTCTTGCCTGGAGAATCCCATGGACAGAGGAGCTTCTCAGGCTTATGGTCCATAGGGTCACATATAGTCAGACACGACTGAAGTGACTGAACACAACCCTGTTAATTATTTTAGATTGTTTTTGATACATTCTTTGCATCTTCCTTGCTGATATTAAAATTTTAAAGAACCTGAGAACTTCAAAATGAAATGGTCCTCAAAAGTTAGAAATTCATATAAGTGCCCAGAATGGAACTTGAAATATGAGAATATCAAAAAGAAAATAAAGCCTCAGAAAAGACTGCAGAAAACAAACAAGCAAACAAACTTTATTTATTATTCTGCAGAGAAAAGTATATTTCTATGATCTACATAAAGTGGAGTCAAATGTTCTCCTTTGGAATAGGCTAGAAATATCCCCAGTGCTCTTTCTTATGACATCTCTGGATTTCATCAATATAATGTGCTTTCTTAAGCCCCACTACATCTACCTCTGCCTGGATATTTTTTATTCTCTTAGGGTGTACGGCATAGAATGTATTTTACATACCCTGTCAAATTAATTCATCCAGTAGAAATTATAAATGTGTGGTTAAGACATTAAAAACACTTTTTATTCTTTGATTCTTTATAATATAGCATAAAAATTTGCATAGTATGTGGATTTCTATTTTACACTGACTACTGCTCACATATTTTTTTAAGATCAAGAAAGATGATTTTACAGGATACTCAGATTGCCAAGCACATAATTCAAACCATTGCCATTATTTCTACTTTGTTGATGACAGCAACTTTCATGGCATATAGTGCTTTTCATTATGTGATAACATTTATGAAGAATTGTAGTCATTTCAATTTCCAGGGAAAGCAAAATATTACCCATCTCAAACCTCTGCTTCCAACACACTCTGTGTGACATACATTCCCAATTTCAGAGTAGTCATTCATCAATCAACTCCAAATTTATTCTTCTAAAAGGCTCACATGAAAAATTATGCAATACAAGTTGGTAAATCAGATGGATCATCTTTAGGAGGTGTTAGCCTGAAAAGCTGAATTAGCCTTGCTTTCTTGGGATGCCTTGAAATCTCCTTTCCATAGCCTTGTTATCTCCTTTCCATCCCTCCCTCCTCATCTCAGAAATACTTGGCATATGAGAACTTATCCAGAGAAAATTCAATCATTTATCTCTAGTTCATCACTGACTACAGTAAATGCATTCTTAGTTTATTGCTGGCCAAAGACTGTAGAGAATTTTCCAGAAATTTGAGTGAGTAGATCAGTAAGAAAGATCCATTACCAATGCATATATGTGGAATCTAGAAAAATGGAATAGAAAACCTTATTTGTAAAATAGAAATAGAAACATGGGTTTAGAGGGGAAACATATGGATACCAAGGTGGGTATAGGGAGTGGGATGAATTGGGAGATTGGGATGGACATAAATGCAGTATTGATACTATGTATAAAATAGATAACTAATAAGAACCTACTGTATAGCTCAGGGAACTCAGTGCTCTCTAGTGACCTAAATGGGAAGGAAATCCCAGAAAGAGGTGATATATGTATACATATATCTGATTCACTTTACTGTACAGCATAAACTAACACAACATTGTTAAGCAACTATCATATATCTGATTCACTTTACTGTACAGCATAAACTAACACAACATTGTTAAGCAACTATACTCCAATAAAAATTAATTAAAAAGAAAAATCCATTACCAAACTGATTGGAATTATTGGTATTATATTATTGATGCTGAATTATTGATGTTGAATTATGGCTAAAAAGGAAAAAAAAAGGAGAGAGGGCAAAACTAAGGAAGAATGTGTTGATTACTTTAAAAAAAGTCTTATTGAACTGATCACTTGGAATGACATTTCAAGTGTTACATAGGATTATATCCTTGGAGAAAACTCAGTTTTTTTCTCCAGTCCACAGTCACTTGTATATTATATAAATCTTTATACACAGTAATAGTCAGGGACCCAAGCAATCTATCATATTTGATCAAGCCAAGCATAAATCATTTATTCATGATTTACTATTCCTTACTTGATTCATTGATTCATCTCCAGACAAGACAAGGTCAGTATGAAAAAAAAAAAGAAAAATGATTGAGTTCCTTGCCCTTAGGAGAGAGCAGTTTAACCAACAAATTTATCTTCACATCTGACCCCATGAATCTTGACACTGGGAGTACTGTAAGACGGAAAAAAAAAAAACCTTTACAGATGGCCTTTCAAATGCAAATGTATGTGTTAAGAGTGAAAATAGTGGAAAGATCAACAACTAAAGTATGATGAGTGTCACAGCTCTCCTGGGCCTCACCATAAGACAATCTAGTTCACCTAACATACATTTATCTAATTTGATTGGTACTTATATTCAATATTTTCCTACTTTAATTTGTATTTTCCCAGTTTTACTTCCCAATTCTCTTTCTGTGGCACCCTAGTTTTTCACATACACTTTTATCTCATTCAAGTCACAGTGGTTAGCTATGAATTAGACAAGCTGAGGGGTGGAAAATTACAGGACATTTCAAATCTCTCGATATAATGCTGCAACAACCTGTAATCATATAGGCTGCAAAAATAGGCTTCTAAACCTGACTTCTAAGGTCAAGGCAGTCTTTGGCTTTGAATTCTTCCTCTGGCTTCTCCCCCACCCTACCATCTGCACATATTTCCAACACACAGAAATGTAAACAGAGTGGATTTGTACTTTGTTTTAGCTTGATTTGCCATAACAAGCCATAAACTGGTTGGCTTAAACAATAAATATTCATTTCTCATGGTTCTGGGTAGTCCAAGATCAAAGGGTTAGGCAGGTGTTAGCTCTTTACTGGCCTAGAGATCACCACCTTCTTGGTGAGTTTGTACCCACTTTGCAGAGAAACAGGGGGCACTCTGGTCTCTCTTCTTATAAAGCCACTCATCCTATCTTGGGGGGCACAATGTCATCTAAACTCAACTATCTGTCAAAGACCTCACTTCCAAACCCCATCACATTGATGGTTAGAGTATCGACATATCATTTTGTTGCATTCAGCCTGTAGCATATACTGAAGGCATATAGTACATGTGTGTGTGCATGCTAAGTCACTTCAGTCGTGTCTGACTCTTTGCGACCCTATGGATTGTAGCCCTCTGTCCATGGGATTTTCCAGGCAAGAATACTGGAGTAGGTTGCCATGCCCTCCTTAAGGGGATCTTCCCAACCCGGGGATCGAACCCTTATCTCTTATGTCTTTTGTATAGACAAGTGGGTTCTTTACCACTAGTGCCGCCATATGGGAAAGCCCCATATGGTGCATGTGCTGTATTAAATGTAGAAAGTGTTTTCAAAAATAAAACTGATTATTTTTCCATTAAAAAAAAGATACCTAGATGGCTGAATTGAATCTTCATAGAAGTTTGGATAATTTCCAGATTTCTTAGAGTAAGATTATGAGATACTTTTACTACTTGACCCTAATTTTTTTGGTTTCTGCACTCTCCTCCCTGGACTTTACTTTTTAGCCATAATGGGTTTCGTTAGCCTTCACTCAAAATGTCTGATTCTTTAAATGGCTTTTCATATACTTGTTCCCTCTGCTTGAGATGATCTTCATCCCCTTTGCCATGGGTCAACTCTTACTTATCATTCAAGATTAAGTTTCACTAACGTCTTTCATGACCTCTTCTTTTCCCCAAAGAAGTTAATGATTCCTTTTTCTACTTCCCTCTCATTTTGTTTGCACTTATATCACAACATCAAAACTATGAGGTTGTTTAATTACTGTTTGCGTATTTATTTCTCTTATTAGACTGTGACACACTTGGAGATGGGGTAATTTATAACAAATCTTTTAGTTCAGCAAACCCAGATTGGTGCCTGATCCGCATTGACTCAGTATATGAAGAATGAATGAATAATCATTAACTTAGGTCACACAGAAAAGTATGAGATCAGTTGTTTCTCAAGTACTCCTTGGGCTATAAAAACTTGCCCTTTGTTTCACACAATCCCCTCTTTCTAATCTGTTCAGTTTTGTCTGTGGTTTTGGTGCTTCAGTCTTGAAAACCTGCTTCTTAGTTATACCCTCCCTTGCTGCCTGCTGCAGGAGATCTGCATGTTCTAACTCCTACATCACTCAAGCAGTGTTTCCCAAATTTGCTTAACTGTAAAGCTCAGTGAGGATACTTGTTATAAATACAAATTCCTGAGTTCAATCTCAGAATATTAAATAGAAGCTGCAGGGGGTTGAGCTCACCAATCTGCATTTTAAAACACATTCCCCAGATGATTCTGAAGAAGACTACCGTGAACAGAGGGTAAGCTCTGTTTGGAAACAACTGTTTCCTCCAGTGGCCACTTGTCTTACTTAGCTTAGGACTTCATTAAGCAGTAGTTCGGTTTCCTCAGACCTAGAAAGAAGACTCTCAATTGAATGTCCTTCCTGAAGCTGATTCCTCAGGCTTTCAGGAAAACTGGAAACCCCTTTAATGGACTCCAGAAATCTCCATACTACCTCCTCCATGCAAAATTCACTGCAGAAACTTCAGTCTGCTGACTCTATTCTTAGATGCTCACTGAGTTTCACAGGTGTTGCCACAGCTGCTGCTGCTAGCCCTAGAAGAGCTTTGTGTATTGGCAGTCTGCAAACTGATTCTGATGAGTTGTGATGGCTCATGCTCTGTCGGTTTACCTTTAATCAAACTAGACCCTGAGGATGTATGGATTCCCTGTAGAACGTACAGATTGGGTGTCACTGAGGGTTAAAAATGAGAATGAAGACTAAGTACTTACATAGAGCCTGGCTCAGGGTAAGTACTCAATAAATATTACCACTTCCTAATATTTCTGTTGTCAAATGGACTGCATAAATTCTTCCTTTGATCCTGACCCAAGAAGACCTATACTCTCTCTTTCTCTCTCTCTCTATATATATTTAAATTTAATCACTGGTAATATGAAAGTATCTTAATTCTGTAAACTAATTCCACTACTTTAATTATTTTTGATTAATTATAATCTTACAGAAACATATTTTTTCATAGAATGCAAAAAGTCAACATATTTGAGTAATAGAGTCAACATATTTAATTTATAACATTCAGATTGCAGAGGCCATAAACTTGCTTTGTTGATTCAATAAGCATAATAGTATTATAAAGCCTTCTTGAATACTAAATATTACTCCTTGTATTAGTTAACTATTACTGGGTAAGAAGTCACTCCAAAACTTAGTGGCTAAGTGCTCTGAACTTGCCTGTTCTATCCTGGGCTCACTTATATATTTGTGGTTAGGTGGAAGGGTGGTAGGGGATAGTCTAGCTGTTCTTGTATTGCCTCAGATTTGTTCAAATGATGCTCACCCCATCCAAGGGAGAAAAGATAGGTTCAAAGTCTCTGGACCAAGGTTTTGTTAAAATTAATGATTTAATTAAAATGACTAGTGGGTTGACTAAAATGGCTAATGAATGTCATTTTTGCCACATTTTATGAATCAGAAAAATATATGTTAATCCTTGATCTAAGGGATGTGAAATAGACTTCATCTTTTGATGGAAGTTGCTGAAAAGTGTTATTTCAAAGCATATACAGAGACTACTATTGGGAGAGTTAATGCAATCAGTCTGCCACATTAGTCATAGAAGCAAAATATTTCATTTTGGGAGTCTTATGAAATTTCAATTAAAAAAAGGCAGATTCTGAACTAAGGTCAAAATCATTCCCCTGATTTCGTTATCCCCCAGAAAGCCATAAGAAGTCACAACCTACCAAATAATCATTTGGTTGCCTTTAAAATAGTGATAGCATGAACCTCATGTAGTTATCATGACTACATGACTATTATATAAGATATCATAACAATAAACACCTAGCAGGGTGACTGGAAAAAAGTAAATACAAAGATATTTTGAGTTAAGTTAAAATAATGAATTGTTTTTAATTTGCTTTCTTCAATTTATTAACTAGAATCTCAATTTTTTCTTTGCTTTCCTTCATGTATCATCTTTATACCAGATTTTTATAATATTAACATTAATTTTATAATTTTAACATTATTGCTAATGAAAGTAATCTTCATTAGCAATATTCATCCTTCTGAAACATGTTTTCCAAATGATCCTTTCATCCTGACTAATGAGTAAACATTTTGTGGTTGTTGTTGTTTGGTGGTGGTGTTTTTACCGGGGCTTTGTATTTCTAAGAAATAAAAATTATATCTGACCAATTTAAACAGAAAGGAAATGTATATAAGGAATACTTTACCATTCACAGAATTGACAAAAGTATTGGGGAAACAATGTCAGAAAATGTGGAAAGAAATGTACAGCAAAATCATAGCAGAAACAGTCTCTAATAGCTTTAGTTCAACTCACAGGCTCTTAACTATACCAAAGATCCTCACTGAATACATATTTTTTAATTGAGGTAACACCGATTTATAACATTATATGAGTTTCATGTGTATACATCATACCTCTTAATCTATATACTCTACAGTGTGAATAATTTTTGTCTCCTATGAGTCTCATGTCAAACCCCCACTATCCAAAATTCTATGCTAGAGCATCTGATAGACAGACTGAGCCTAGGTCACATAGCCCCACCACAAGTGTTAGAAAACTGTAAAAGAGACTCTCTGCCCCGTCTGTCTTACACTGTGGAAAGAAGGGCCTTGACATTAAACTTTCTTGAGGTCCAATCAAATAAGAAGGATGTTTGGATGCTAGGAAGACCAAAACAACTGCTCACTGCAATCTACCCCCTTAGTTGTTCAATATCCACAGTTCTCTTTTTCTCATATTGTATTTCAAAAAAGAATTCTAGAGTTTAGTATAAGGCAATTTTGTCTTAAGTATACTCACTCTCTTGACAAAGGAGGCACCCAATAGTTCAGCTCTGATTAATATCCATTATTCTCTCAATCTTTTTTGATTCTCATCTCAATATTCTGAAACCTGTGGAGGAAAAACAAAATTGTAACCACCAACCTCCCAGGGGTAGGTATTCTGTTAGTTCACAGTTAGCGATCAATAATTTGTATACCTATGGCTGATTCACGTTGATGTTTGACAGAAAACAACAAAATTCTGTAAAGCAATTATCCTCCAATTAAAAAAATGAATAACTTAATTTTTATTTTTACAAAAGATTTGAATATTTCCCATTTCCCAGTATAGTACAGTTCCTTTATAAATAGTTACTGATCTCTGAGAAAAGATGGGAGAAATATTCACCAGGCATATATTTGATGTGATTTCAGAATGTTTCCCAATGAATCTGGCTCCCTCAAAGTGTAATAGACTCAGGGCAACACTTTCAGATATGAGAATTGGGATGAATGGCTGCAACAGTCTAACATTATGATTCCATTTAGCTTCTCTCATATAGCTTTTATTAAAAAAAAAAATCTGCTAGCTGTTCACCCAAATAGGCATTCTTTTCTCCCCTGGACCACAGCAAGTTTACAGTTTGCTCCCTGCAACTGCATGTGGCCACATGACAGAATTCTAGTCAACTGAATGTTACTTTAAATGCTGTCTACCACTTCTAGATCTGGCTCATAAAAACCTCTCACTCCTTCATATTCTTTTCCCTTCCAGAGTATCCCAGGATCCCCCATGGAAGCTGCATGTTGAGGTTGGCAGAAGCACCATCATCTTGGATTACTGAACAGCTCTGTAGTATCCATGTCCTCCTTCTTCAGCCTCTATCTTGGAACCATTTATAGTTGTTATTTGGGAAAGAAATACATTTTTTGAGTGTTGAGGATTATATATTTGTGTATATATTTGGTGTGAGTGTGTGTTTGTACTTGGTACATATTTTCACAGTCTGTCCTACCCTAAGTAATACAAGCTTTAGTGTATTGTACATATATTGTGATTCTATGAAACTCTATAACCAGTTAGCAACTATCAAAAATCTATGACCATTTTAATTATCACAAATACTTTCATCATCTCATCATAACATGCCCACTTTGCCTCAGATTCCTATCAGGAAGGTCATTTCAACTTTATATTCTCCCACGAATATATAGTGTTAATAAAAAACTAAAGTGAAAAACAAAATGAAAAACAATCAAAGGCACTTTTCAAAGCTTTGACATGCACCTCATCACCTTTTATGGATTTTCATGGGGAATATAATAATAGTAAAAAAAAAAAAAGAGTAGGTCACAAATAATAAATATTCTCTAGCCCTTCTAATTATGGAAACTTTGAATTTCATTATACCAAGAAAAATATCTTAATTCAAGGAAGATATGTTATTTCAACTTCATTTGGTGTGTATTTTCATTGAGTTCAGATTTTGGTCAGCAAGCTGTATGATTAAATATTTCCAGCTGTTAGACTAGCAATAATTATTTCAGAACATTGAAAGTCTTATCATGCCTATAAATAGGTAAAAGTTAAAAATCTAGAAATAAAAAACATAAGAGATAAGCAATGAAGATATTTTTTTGAAGAAATAACTTCTTTAGATTAAGGACTTGCAGCATCTGTAAGCAAGGAAAAAGAGTCACAACCAAGGGAAGAAGGACTTCAAATAGCAGGGGCGGGGGGGCCCTGTGGGCCTGGGGGTCAGGATAAACAGTGTACTCTGAATCTTTCCTGCTTTGGCCCAACACCAGTTCTTACATTTCTGCTTTACTTTAATCAAAGCTCTAATTTTCCCAGAAGAGATCTGATGATTAACTGAAATCAATGGATGTTACAATTTGGCAAACTATAGATTCAAATTTTGCATTTGATTCTTGGCGCCCGAAGGCCTGCAACTATAGCTTTAATATGATCATAGAAAACATGGGGATTTATAATGTACATTAAGAATTTAGGATTTTTGAGCTTGCCATTCTCTTTTTTAAGCTTCCCATTGTCCTAAAAAATAGTCAATGGACTCCATCGTTCTTGAATTCTATTTTTGCTGTTCCAAAGCAGAAGCAACTCAGTGTTATACAGCTTTGCTTTCAAAGGACAATTAATTTTGGGAGAACACAGTTGATAATTTAATTAGAAAATCCATCCTTTCAAGTTATAGTCTGCCAGAATTATAGTCCTGAAACCCAGCAAGATTATGTTTATCTTCAGGCCTAAATAGGGAGGATAACTAATTTCAAATTCTTTGAACGTTCATTACCTCTCCTGTACTTAATAGTATCATTCAGGGTTCTTGGTTCTAAACAACAGAAACATCTGAAGTTAACTGCTCAGAGAGTCAATTCATCTAGCGACTATGGGGTGGAAAAGATGTCAACAAGTGGTCTGGAGAACCAGCTTTCAGAATGGGCAAAAAAAGCAGGAGACAAGCACAGCCCAGGTAAACTTTCAGGCCTGTCTCATTAGGCCTGCCGGGCCTGTCTGACCTGTTTATGGCATCACTACCACTAGACATTGCCTAAGTTCCTAAACAGCTCCACTGAACTCTGCTCAAGAATGATATTTCTGTACCCTGTTCTTCCATGCAGATGCTTTAAGTATTCTGATTACTCCTCGTATGATGTAATACTCCTAGATGATAAGACATTTGGAGGAGGAGAAGTGCTGAATTACAAGTACGCACTACAGTAATTGAGTAATGAAAGAGTAATTAGGACTTAGATGTTTTAAAATTCTTATATCATTTTGTCTAACTGATGCAAAATGCTCTGATCATAAGTGAAAATTCTGGTCAAATTATTCCAAATGTGATTGTCAGGAACCAAACAGCTTTACAGGAACTTTCACCTGACCTATGCCCTAGTTTTTCCCCCATAGTCAAGTAGCTATTTATTTATTTATTTAATTTTTATTTTATATTGGAGCATAGTTAAATAACACTGTTGTGTTAGTTTCTGGTATATGGCAAAGTGATTCAATTATACATACACATGTATATTTTCTTTTTCAAATTCTTTTCCCATTACGGATATCAAAAAATATGGAGCAGAATTCCCTATGCTATGCAGTAGGTCACTGTTGGTTATCTACTTTAAATAAAGCAGTGTGTACATGTTAGGTGGCTATTCAAGTCTTGAATCAGACATCAGTCATGTTTACTGGAAGCAGGATCACTGTTCATTTAAAGATAGTGGTCATGCCTTCTTCACCCTGTCTCCTCTCTTAGGGGTTCACAGTTCCTTGTGTATGCTCATCATTGCTTTAGGGTTTAACTAAAATGATAATGATCTCAAAATCTTCTTTAAGTATTAAGAGAGAGGCCCCATTTAGTAAGCCTCCTCCTAATCTATATTCTCCTTCCTAAATTTACCTGAGCTCAGGATTGGGATGTATTAAGCTACTTTGCCCCTGGGTGAAATGCTATCTTTGCCCTGCGTTTTCTGTGTGTAGGTATTTCCATTGGCAATTCAATGGGGATATGGAGTGATTGTCTAAACAGAATTTGGGAATATCTCGATCTTCTCACCAAATAATATCATCAAATCATCACTCAACCACTGAAAACTTGCTTTACTAATCAACGACTTTCATCTGGAATTCTGGCATAATGCAGAGGGAGTCTTACTTTAAGAAACTCATACTTACACATCTTTTGATTCCCTTACAGTTTGTCAGTGGCTGAAAGAACTAACAGTCTGATCTTAAGCAAAATGATATTTTGAGGTACTTATAGACTCACCTGCAATTTTAAGAAATAATAAAAAGAATGTCCATGTATCTTTTACCCAATTTCCCCAAATATAACATTTTTTTCCTTTTTTTAAATTTATTTTTTTATTGAAGGATAATTGCTTTACAGAATTTTGTTGTTTTCTGTCAAACCTCAACATGAATTAGCCATAGGTATACATATATCCCCTCCCTTTTGAACCTAAAAATATAGAACGCTTTACAAATTTGCATGTCATCCTTGCACAGGGGCCATGCTAATCTTCTCTGTATCATTCTAATTTTAGTATATGTGCTGCCAAAGCGAGCACCAACAATAACATTTTAAAACTACAGTTTACACTTGAACAACCCAAGAGGACTAAGCTGCCCACCACCTGCAGAGTCAAAAATCCATGTATGAATTTAGAGTTGGCCCTCCCTATCTGAGGTTCTGTACCCCAGGATTCAAACAACCATGGATATATATATACTAAACATCTATTGAATAAATCTACATACAAGTGGAGCCATGCAGTTCAAACTTGTACAGAACAATACCACAATCAAGATACTGACACTGAATTGTCAAGATACAGAATTTTCCATCATCACATGGATCTTGCATATTGCCATTTACAGTTTCTTCATGTCTTAAATTTTGTTAACCAGAAATCTGTTTATTATTTCTATAATTTTAATCATTTTAAAAGTGTTATATAAATTGCATCAAATCATATATAACCTATATATAGGGACTTTTATTTTTTTTTAACTCAGTGTATTATTCAGTGTGGAGATTTGTCCAAGCTGTTATATACCAATAGCTCACTGCTTTTTATTGCTAAGCTAGACTATGTGCTTTGAATGTGCTAGAGTTTGTTTAACCATTCACTAGTTGAAGCACATCTGTGTTTTACTAATGTTGGCCTTGTACAAATACAGCTGCAGTAAACTTTCATGTACAGATTTTGTGTGAACATAAGTTTTCATATCTCTGGAGTAAAGGCACAGAAGTGAAATTGCTGGGATGGATGGTAGTTGAATGTTTAATTTATTAAGAAACTGCTGAATTGTTTTCCAGAGGGGCTGTAACATTTTTTAGTCCCACAAGAAATGTATGAGTGATCTAGTTTCTCAGTATCCTTGCTTTGGATTCATTTTGCCTTTCTTTTTGTAGGTTTTCAAGGAGGGGCTTAATTATCAATTTGAAACTCTTTGTCCTCTCTAATACATGCATTTAGTGCTATAAATTTCCCTCTCAGCACCATTTTAGCTGTATTCCAAAAATACTTATATGTTCTATTATTTAACTGAGTGTAGTCACTGAATTTTAATTATTATATTTTATCATTGTAAAATGTATATTTGGATTTTCATATCTTTATTTAATGGTTAAAATGTTCTAGTTCTTTCCTGAGATGTTCTATATTTGCAGTTGTTTGTATCCTGTTCATAACGGCTTATAGAAGCATTTTTATGATATTGCTTCAAGATCTTTATAATTCTAACATTATTTTTACCATGTTGTTAATGTCTATTGATTATCTGTTTTGATTCAGTTGGAGTATGGAAAGGGTATAAGTTCACTTTAATCGCTCAGTCGTGTCCGACTCTTTGAGACCCCATGGAATGCAGCACGCCAGACCTCTCTGTCCATCACCAACTCCCGGAGCCTACTCAAACTCGTGCCCATTGAGTCGGTGATGCAATCCAACAATCTCATCCACTTTTATCCCCTTCTCCACCTGTCTTCAATCTTTCCCAGCATCAGGGTCTTTTCAAATGAGTCAGTTCTTTGCATCAGGTGGCCAAAGAATTGGACTTTCAGCTTCAACATCAGCCCTTCCAATGAACAACCAGGACTGGTCTCCTTTAGAATGGACTGGTTGGATCTCCTTGCAGTCCAAGGGACTCTCAAGAATCTTCTCCAACACCACAGTTCAAAAGCATCAATTCTTTGGCACTCAGCTTTCTTTATAGTCCAACTCTCACATCCATACATGACTACTGGAAAAACCATAGTCTTGACTAGACGGACCTTTGTTGACCAAGTAATGTCTCCACTTTTTAATATGCTATCTAGGTTGATCATAACTTTCCTTCCAAGGAGTAAGCATCTTTTTATTTCATGGCCTCAGTAACCATCTGCAGTGATTTTGGAACCTCAAAAAATAAAGTCTGTCACTGTTTCCACTGTCTCCCCATCAATTTGCCATAAAGTGAAGGGACTGGATGCCATGATCTTAGTTTTCTGAACATTTAGCTTTAAGCCAAATTTTTCACTCTCCTCTTTCAATCTCATGAAGAGGCTCTTTAGTTCTTCTTCAATTTCTGCCACAAAGGTGGTGTCATCTGCATATCTGAGGTTATTGATATTTCTTCCAGCAATCTTGATTCCAGCTTGTGCTTCATCCAGCCCAGTGCTTCTCACGAAGTACTCTGCATATAAGTTAAATAAGCAGGGTGACAATATACAGCCTTGACGTACTCCTTTTCCTATTTGGAACCAGTCTGTTCTATGTCATTCTAACTACTTCTTCCTGATCTGAATACAGGTTTCTCAAGAGGCAGGTCAGGTGGTCTGGTATTCCCATCTCTTGAAGAATTTTCCATAGTTTATTGTGATCCACACAGTCAAAGGTTTTGGCATAGTCAATAAAGAAGAAATAGATGTTTTTCTGGAACTCTCTTGCTTTTCTACAATCCAGTGGATGTTGGCAATTTGAGCTCTGGTTCCTCTGCCTTTCTAAAACCAGCCTGAATATCTGGAAGTTCAAGGTTCACATATTGCTGAAGCCTGGCTTGGAGAATTTTGAGCATTACTTTACTAGCATGTGAGATGAGTACAATTTTGTGGTAGTTTGAGCATTCTTTGGCATTGCCTTTCTTAGGGATTGGAATGAAAACTGACCTTTTCCAGTCCTATGGCCACTGCTGAGTTTTCCAAATTTGCTGACATATTGAGTGCAACACTTTCAGAGCATCATATTTCAGGATTTGAAATAGCTCAACTGGAATTCCATCACCTCCACTAGCTTTGTCATAGTGATGCTTCCTAAGTCCCACTTGACTTCACATTCCAGGTTGTCTGGCTCTAGGTGAGTGATCACACCATCGTGGTTATCTGGGTCATGAAGATCTTTATTGTACAGTTCTTCTCTGTATTCTTGCCATCTCTTCTTAATATTTTCTGCTTCTGCTTCTGTTAGGTCTGTATAGTAGGTCTGTTAGCTGTGTTAGGATTGTATAGTACATGTGGTCGCAACGAGTTAGACATGAATGAGTAACTTTCACTCTTACATATTCATTTTATGCCAAAAACTCGGCAGTGGCCACAGGATTGGAAATGGTCAGTTTTCATTCCAATCCCAGGAAAGGCAATGCCAAAGAATGCTCAAACTACCACACAATTGCACTCATCTCACACGCTAGTAAAGTTATGCTCTAAATTCTCCAAGCCAGGCTTCAACAATATGTGAACCGTGAACTTCCAGATGTTCAAGCTGGTTTTAGAAAAGGCAGAGGAACCAGAGATCAAATTGGTATCATTTTCTGGACTGTAGAAAAAGCAAGAGAGTTCCATAAAAACATCTATTTCTGCTTTATTGACTACGCCAAACCCCTTTGACTGTGTGGATCACAATAAACTGTGGAAAATTCTGAAAGAGATGGGAATACCAGACCATCTGTCCTGCCTCTTGAGAAATCTGTATGCATGTCAGGAAGCAACAGTTAGAACTGGACATGGAACAACAGACTGGTTCCAAATAGGAAAAGGAGTACGTCAAGGCTGTATATTGTCACCCTGCTTATTTAACCTATGTGCAGAGTACATCATGAGAAATACCGGGCTGGATGAAGCACAAGCTGGAATCAAGATTGCCGGGAGAAATATCAATAACCTCAGATATGCAGGTGACACCATCCTTATGGCAGAAAGTGAAGAAGAACTAAAGAGTCTCTTGATGAAAATGAAAGAGGAGAGTAAAAAAGTTGGCTTAAAGCTCAACGTTCAGAAAACTAAGATCATGGCATCAGGCCCCATCACTTCATGGCAGATAGATGGAGAAACAGTGGAAACAGTGGCTGACTTTATTATTTGGGGCTCCAAAATCACTGCAGATGATGACTGCGGCCAAGAAATAAAAAGACACTTACTCCTTGGAAGTAAACTTATGACCAACCTAGACAGCCTATTAAAAAGCAGAGACATTACTTTGCCAACAAAAGTCCATCTAGTCAAGGCTATGGTGTTTCCAGTAGTCATGTATGGAGGTGAGAGTTGGACTATAAAGAAAATTGAGCATCAAAGAATTGATGCTTTTGAACTGTGGTGTTGGAGAAGACTCTTGAGTGTCCCTTGGACTGCAAGGATATCCAACCAGTCCATCCTAAAGGAGATCAGTCCTGAGTGTTCAGTGGAAGAACTGATGTTGAATCTGAAACTCCAGTACTTTGGCCACCTGATGGGAAGAACTGATCTTCTGAAAAGACCCTGATGCTGGGAAAGATTGAAGGCAGGAGGAGAAGGGGACGACAGAGGATGTGATGGTTGGATGGCATCCCCAACTCAATGGAGGTGAGTTTGAGGAAACACTGGGAGTTGGTGATAGACAGGGAGGCCTAGTGCACTGCGGTCCATGGGGTCGCAAAGAGTTATACACAACTGAGTGACTGAAGTGAACTGAACTGAACTTATAAAACAGAAATAGATTCGCAGACATAGAAAACAAATTTACGTTATAAAAATAGATAGTGGGGGAGGGGGAGGGAGAAATTAGGAGTTTGGGATTAGCATATACATGTTACTACATATAAAATAGATAAACAACAAGAACCTACTATATAGCACATGGAACTATATTCATTATCATGTAATAAGCTATACCAGAAAACAATTTGGAAAAGAATATACACACAAACATTTGACTTACTTTGTAATACTCCTAAAACTAACATGAGGCTGAAAATTAACGATACTTAAATTTTTAAATGTTCCCTTGGTATCTCCAATTTTCTTGAAGAGATCTCTAGTCTTTCCCATTCTGTTGTTTTCCTCTATTTCTTTGCCTTGATCGCTGAGGAAGGCTTTCTTACCTCTCTTGCTATTCTTTGGAACTTTGCATTCAAATGGGAATATCTTTCCTTTCTCATTTGCTTTTCTCTTCTCTTCTTTTCACAGATATTTGTAAGGCCTCCTCAGACAGCCATTTTGAGTTTTTGCATTTCTTTTCCATGGGGATGGTCTTGATCCATGTCTCCTGTACAATGTCTCGAACCTCTGTCCATAGTTCATCAGGCACTCTGTCTATCAGACCTAGTCCCTTAAATTTATTTCTCACTTCCATTGTATAATCATAAGGGATTTGATTTAGGTCATACCTAAATGGTCTAGTGGTTTTCACCACTTTCTTCAATTTAAGTGTAAATTTGGCAATATGGAGTTCATGTTCTGAGCCACAGTCAGCTCCCAGTCTTGTTTTTGCTGACTGTATAGAGCTTCTCCATCTTTGGCTGCAAAGAATATAATCAATCTGATTCTGGTGTTGGCCATCTGGTGATATCCATGTGTTGGACATCTTCTCTTGTGTTGTTGGAAGAGGGTGTTTGCTATGACCAGTGCTTTCTCTTGGCAAAACTCTATTAGCTTTTGCCCTGCTTCATTCTGTACTCCAAGGCCAAATTTGCCTATTACTCCAGGTGTTTCTTGACTTCCTACTTTTGAATTCCAGTCCCCTATAATGAAAAGAACATCTTTTTTGGGTGTTAGTTGTAAAAGGTCTTGTAGGTCTTCATAGAACCGTTCAGCTTCAGCTTCTTCAGGGTTACAGGTCGGGGCATAGACTTGTATTCCTGTGATATTGAATGGTTTGCCTTGGTAACAAACAGAGATCATCCTGTCATTTTTGAGACTGCATCAAACTACTGCATTTCAGATTCTTTTCTTGACCATGATGGCTACTCCATATCTTCTAAGGGATTCCTGCCCACAGTAGTAGATATAACGGTCATCAGAGTTAAATTCACCCATTCCAGTCCATTTTAGTTAGAATTCCTGTTGAGCTATTTCAAATCCTGAAAGATGATGCTGTGAAATTGCACACCTAATATGCCAGAAAATGTGGAAAACTCAGCAGTGGCCACAGGACTGGAAAAGGTCAGTTTTCATTCCAGTCCCAAAGAAAGGCAATACCAAAGAATGCTCAAACTATGCACGACTGCCCTCATCTCACATGCTAGTAAAGTAATGCTTAAAATTCTCCAAGCCAGGCTTCAGCAATATGTGAACCGTGAACTTCCAGATGTTCAAGCTGGTTTTAGAAAATGTAGAGGAACCAGAGATCAAATTGCCAACATCCGCTGGATCATCGAAAAACCAAGAGACCCAGAAAAACATCTATTTCTGCTTTACTGACTATGCCAAAGCCTTTGAGTGTGTGGATCACAATAAACTGTGGAAAATTCTGAAAGAGATGGGAATACCAGACCAGTCCATCCTAAAGGAGATCAGTCCTGGGTATTCACTGAAAGGACTGATGTTGAAGCTAAAACTCCAATACTTGGGCCACTTCATGCGAAGAGTTGACTCACTGGAAAAGACTCTGATGCTGGGAAGGATTGGGGGCAGGAGGAAAAGGGGATGACAGAGGATGAGATGGCTGGATGGCATCACCGACTCAATGGACATGAATTTGGGTAGACTCTGGGAGTTGGTGATCAACAAGGAGGCCTGGCGTGCTGTGATTCATGGGGTTGCAAAGAGTAAGGACGACTGAGTGACTGAAATGAACTGAAATTTTTAAAATGCTTAAAAAATAGAGGCACAAATGTAAGTGTGTCTAAACCAAAATTTTAATTTTCAAAGAGTGAAACCTCTGTACTTTTTAAAATTTTATCAAGGTGTTTCTTCACTATTTAGAGTAGGAGCTGAGTTATACAGTAGTGTATGGGTTTTGAAATTTGACAGGCTAATATACAAATCTCTGTGCTGTTACTAACATATGACTGTGTCTTTTCTTTAAATTATGGATGCTAATATCTGTGTTGTTGGTTGGATAGATATGCAAAGTATGAGGCATATCATAAGATTCAATCAATGATTATTGTATACTGTCAATGAAGAAATACTCCACTGAGTCTATTTTGTGCCACCTCACAGAAAAGTGGGTTCCAAAGTACAAAAACACTTATCTTAAAAAGATTTCCATTCAATAGGAAAGACATAAAGCATGTAAAGAACTATTGCACATGATAGCAAACAATAAGTACTATAAGTAAACAGAAAGAAACATGCTTTAAAAGACAAGAGAATGTAATCACTTTCTTGCTGTTAAGTTTAAGGAGGCTTCAGGAAAAATATGACATATGAGTTAGATCTTTGAAAATGTTAAAATTTTAAAATACAGTGATTAAGAGGGCTATTCCCAAGAGAGAAAACAGAATGAGAAGTTATGTATACAAATATTTTTAGGAAACAAGTTTGCATTGAATAGATTAGAATGTAAGTAACATGAATTGGCATGCTGGTCTATAAAGGTAAAATGGGACCAGGTATTTCACCTTAATTTGGTAGTTAGGAGGAATATTTTGTGCCTTTGAAGCAGGGCAATATCTTGATGATTTGTGATACTTCATCTAAATGTGTCTGTACTATATATTAGAATGGTAGAAAAATGGAGACAGGGAGCTAAATTAATAGAAAAAAATTCAATACAGAAGCATATATGATGTGGGATAAAAAAGGACTCTGCAAAGGACTTGGGGAAAAAGGATCAAAGTTAATTGTAGTATTACCCCTAATTTATATGTACAAGCAAACCTACCTTCGTGGATATATCTGAAGTCTGTATTTTTAGCACTAACATCTTCTGGACTGTTCTTTCTACATTTCCAAATGGTTTTGAAAATTATGACCTAAGAATGTATCTTACCTTTGCAAGCTTTGTTTCAGTGTTCTGTACATCAGATTATTCATAAGTCAATCTCTTATTTTATTCAATAAAAATAACTAATAATTTCCTTGTTCTAGGTATTTCATTTGGTGCTAAGAAGACAAAGATGAATAAGACATAGACCTTGCCCCAAATAATAATATAATCTATTATTTATACATATATATACACACACACTCCTAGATTATATATTATATACTATATACACAAAGTATAAATTCTAAAACTGTGTAAGGAGGTTAATCAAAATATAAATTATAAAAGAGTGTGAGGGTGTTAATGAATTCTTGCAGATTAGTTGATGACTATACACTGCTTCTCTCTCCCTGTAACATAACAAATCCATAAATAATATATAACATAATAATTTTATAACTCTTGTTCTCCAATGATTATTTTACAATGATATCTGTTTTTCATGTTTATATTCTCTACTGGAAATACAAACTAACCTAACAAGCTATAAAAGTAATTTTAAAGGGTATGACTTTTCTTATTTCAAGAGGCAGTTTTTCTTTTATTAAAGATGTACAATTACATTGTCATTTAATGTTAGAATTGGAGAGAGTTTGAAGGAAAACCAAAGCTTAGAGTATGAATAAGATTTTTTTTTCTGAATCACAATACAATACTTATTCCTTTTGTAAATACATTAAAGACATACTTATTCAGTCCTTAGTCATAAAAAAATTTAATTTGAATAAGATGCATGCTGCATGCATGCATGCTAAGTCACCTCAGTCATGTCTGACTCTGTTGAGGATATAATCAATTTTTGGATGTCATGCATTTGAAGTTCCTAGGGTCACACAGTGGTATGATGCTCTCCAGCTGTCTTGGGGTAGCCAGAATTCTGAGCTAGACTCTGAGATTCCTATCCTCTGATCTATATGCCCTTTAAAATCCCAGAAGAGTAAATATGATGAGATATCATTCCCCTTATTAGGTTACTGATCAGTTGACTTTGACTTAAAACCTTGATTTAAACCATATCTTTGGTTGGCTTAATTTAAACAGGTCAGCCCTCTAAAAGATGAAGTGATAGAGAGACATTCTTCTGTTGGCATCAAAGATGAAGTAAACTGATACGATAAAAAAGAAAGGGGCCACAAGGCAAAGAACTGAAGGAAGGCCTTCAGAAGCTGAGAGCAGGTCCTAGTTTATAGCTAGCAAGAACAAGCAATAACTTCAGTCAGAACGGTAAGGAAATTAATTTGCAAGAGAATGCTAAGCTTCAGAAGAGATTGCAGGTCTGGGCTTCCCAGATGGCGCTAGTGGTAAAGAACCTGCCTGCCAATGCAGGAGACGTAAGAGATACGAGATACGAGTTCAGTTCCCGGGTGGGGGGAAGATTCCCTGGAGGAGGGCATGGCAACCCACTCCAGTACTCTTGTCTGGAGAATCTCATGGACAGAGGCACTTGGCGGGATCCAGTCCATGGGGTCACAAAGAGTCAGACACAATTGAAGCAACTTAGCATGCACGCAGGCACCAACACCTTAATTTCAACCTTGTGAGACCCCAGAAGAGGATCCAGTTAACTCTCAGGCGGACTACAGACCCATGAAAGCTCTAAACTCATAATTTTTGATTTATGTACTGAATTTGTGGTAACCTGTTAATGCAGTAATAGAAAATACACATACATACTCAACAGTTACATGTGGAAGAAGAGATAGGAAATTTTTGTCTGATTTATGTTTTTCTCTGGTTTGAAAACAAATTAATGGCCCAGTAGAGAAGAAATTAAAAGAAGGGGATTTATTTTGCAAGAAAAGGAGTTAAAAAGAGAGCTCTTAAAAAGAGTTAAAAAGAATCACAATGAAGGTTGATAATAGATGTGATAAGTACAAAGTTTGAGAGAATTAAAGGAGTGGGAAGCCTTAGTTACACAGTAGGCACTGAAATATAAGAGTGCAGTGGTGAAATGGATATAAAGGCTACCATTAGGTGTAGGAGACAGGCCCACTAAAACACAAGGTCAAAGAATTAAACAATCTTGCTGAGAGGACAGGATTCCACTATGCGACTCCTGAAGGAATGTAAGAAGGAACAAAAAGCATCTTGAAAGTAGGATGTACACCTGGGGATGGAAAACCATCAACAGACTGTTCCTATCTTTGGTGCCTGGGAGGCACATAAAGATTAACTGGGTCTTTGTACTTGAGGCAGAAAAACAGGGATACAAAAATGTTAAATGTTAACTGCACAGGATTATCATTGAAGGCCACTTGGCCTGCTATGCTCATGTAAACATGTACAAGTAAGTCTCAAAAAGTATAATAAAGTAGACTTGAGATCAGTTTGGGCACCTTCACCTCATGGGGGTGTTGGTCCCCTGTAACTTTCTTGAGTGTTTCTCATTCTTTTGCTGCCACCACGCTTTCAGGAACCTGTGCTGTCCAGCTGGATTCGACAGTTAGAGGTTGATAATAGAAGTGAACTACTTATGTAAAGTATGTAGATGACAGTTGAGATAGAGCCATTGTCTACCTGAATCTTGAAGATATTCATAATGACGGCAGAAAGGAGGAAAAAATAAATATTATGATCCAAGTGCCAACATCTTTAGCAGGTAGCAGGATAGTGAAAGTGAAAGTTGCTCAGTCAGGTTAGTAGAGGTCTGTAACTAAAGCAGTGTTGTGAGCTGAACTGTATCACCCCCTCAGTCCAATTTCTATATTGAAGCCTTAAGCCCCAGTAACCTTTGGATGTGAATGTATTTGGCAGTAAGGCATGAAAAGAGGTAATTAGGTTAAAACAAGATCTAAAGGGTGGGTGCTAACCCAATATGACCAGTGTTGTTATAAGAAGAGGTTAGGACAAAAGAAAGACACAGAGGGAAAACCAAGCAAAGACACAAGGAGAAGACACATCCATGAACAAACCAAGGGAAGAAACCTCAGAAGAAGCCAATCTTCTGGCATCTCAGTCTCAAACTTCTGGTCTTCAAAAAGATGAGAATATAAATTTCTGTGATTTAAGCCACCAAGTCTGGGTACTTATTACAAAAAGCTTTGAAAACTATTAAAATTATTAGATGGAGTAAAAGATACCTGTTGATGTGCCAACATATTCTAATACAGCCTTTGACCATGAGTAGGTTGTAGGTAAATATATCAGTTCTTGTTTTGCCCAAACTTCCACATAAGCAGAATTGATTGTAGGAATAATCATGAAGTAAAAATAGTGGCTCTCATGGGTCATAATTTTGTCTGATTTTTTTTTGTCCATTGCTAGTAAGATGTTTCTTTATACAATCCTTCACAGGTCATTCATTTTGTTGCACTATTGGACTTAGACTTTTCCCTTCTACCTAAAAAAATGTACCATCATATCTTAACAAAATACTTAAGCAGAATTTACATGGTTGGGATTAAAAGAATAATTCTTCCAAAGGTAGATATTTAAGATGTACAACAGCTATCATTTCAGGTTAGCTCCCTGAGTTGGGAAGATCCCTTGGAGAAGGGAACAGATACTCACTCCACTATTCTGAGCTGGAGAATTCCATGGACTGCATAGTCCATGGAGTCACAAAGAGTCAGACACAACTGAGCGACTTTTATTTTCACTTTCTCCCCAAATCCACTCTTTTAAATACAGTTTTCAGGCTGCCTCCTGGACTATAAGGTCTCTCATAGCTCTGAAAGAAAAGATAAATTTCCCCCTAAAATCCTCTATTATACTGGTAGTTATGATTTGGTAAAAGATGGGGAAATTTTTCCTGATTTATTTATTTATTTATTTTTACTGTGGCTTGAAGCTGAAACAATGGCTCACTGTAGAAGGATAAAAGAGAAATATATTTATTAAGAGGAAAAATAAAGATTTGATAAATAAAAAATCACAATAAGGACTAAGAAAAGTTGTGATAAGAATAAAGTTTGAGAGAATTAGAAGATTTTGAGAAACTTTTGGGGGTGTGTGTAAATTCATAAATATTTTTGTTTATGCATGTATTGGGTCATAATGCTAAGTGTACTTCTTATATGTAACACCATAAGACATTTAATGTTAACAGGATCTTTCATGTTGCAAAGTCCAAAATGTAGTATTTGGATGCAATCTCAAAAACAACAGAATGATCTCTGTTTGTTTCCAAGGCAAACCATTCAATATCATGGTAATACAAGTCTATGCCATGACCAGTAATGCTGCAGAAGCTGAACTTGAACAGTTCTATGAAGACCTACAAGACCTTCTAGAACTAACACCCCAAAAAGATGTCCTTTTCATTATAGGGGACTGGAATGCAAAAGTAGGAAGTCAAGAAACACCTGGAGTAACAGGCAGATTTGGCCTTGGAGTACAGGATGAAGCAGGGAAAAGGCTAATAGAGTTTTGCCAGGAAAATGCACTGGTCATAGCAAACACCCTCTTCTAACAACACAAGAGAAGACTCTACACAAGGAAATCACCAGATGGCCCACACCGGAATCAGATTGATTATATTCTTTGCAGCCAAAGATGGAGAAGCTCTACACAGTCAGCAAAAACAGACTGGGAGCTGACTGTGGCTCAGATCATGAACTCCTTATTGCCAAATTCAGACTGAAATTGAAGAAAGTAGGGAAAACCACTAGACCATTCAGGTATGACCTAAATTAAATCCCTTATGACTATACAGTAGAAGTAAGAAATAGATTTAAGGGACTAGATCTGATAGACAGAGTGCTTGATGAATTATGGATGGAGGTTGTGACATTGTACAGGAGACAGGAATCAAGACCATCCCCAAGAAAAAGAAATGCAAAAAAAGCAAAATGGCTGTCTGAGGAGGCCTTACAGATAGCTGTGAAAAGAAGGGAAGCGAAAAGCAAAGGAGAAAAGGGAAGATATTCCCATCTGAATGCAGAGTTCCAAAGAATAGCAGGGAGAGATAAGAAAGCCTTCCTCAGTGATCAAGGCAAAGAAATAGAGGAATACAATAGAATGGGAAAGACTAGACATCTCTTCAGGAAAATTAGAGATGCCAAGGGAAAATTTCATGCAAAGATGGGTTCAATAAAGGACAGAAATGGTAGGGACCTAACAGAAGCAGAAGATATTAAGAAGAGGTGGCAAGAATACACAGATGAACTGTACAAAAAAGATCTTCACGACCCAGATAATCATGATGGTGTGATCACTCATCTAGAATCAGACATCCTGGAATGCCAATGTGAAGTCAAGTGGGCCTTAGGAAGTATCACTACGAACAAAACTAGTGGAGGTGATGAAATTCCAGTTGAGCTATTTCAAATCCTCAAAAGTGATGCTGTGAAAGTGCTGCACTCAATATGCCAGCAAATCTGGAAAACTCAGCAGTGGCCACAGGACTGGAAAAGGTCAGTTTTCATTCCAATCCCTAAGAAAGGCAATGCCAAAGAATGCTCAAACTACCACACAATTGCCCTCATCTCATATGCTAGTAAAGTAATGCTCAAAATTCTCCAAGCCAGGCTTCATCAATACGTGAACTGTGAACTTCCAGATGTTCAAGCTGGTTTTAGAAAAGGCAGAGGAACCAGAGATCAAATTGCCAACATTCGCTGGATCATCGAAAAACCAAGAGACCCAGAAAAACATATATTTATGCTTTATTGACTATGCCAAAGCCTTTGAGTGTGTGGATCACAATAAACTGTGGAAAATTCTGAAAGAGATGGGAATACCAGACCACCTGACCTGCGTCTTGAGAAACCTGTATGCAGGTCAGGAAGCAACAGTTAGAACTGGACATGGAACAACAGACTGATTCCAAATAGGAAAAGGAGTACGTCAAGGCTGTATATTGTCACCCTGCTCATTTAACTTATATGCAGAGTACATCATGTGAAATACCAGGCTGGATGAAGCACAAGCTGGAATCAAGATTTCCAGGAGAAATATCAATAACCTCAGATATGCAGATGACACCATCCTTATGGCAGAAAGTGAAGAAGAACTAAAGAGTCTCTTGATGAAAGTGAAAGAGGAGAGTGAAAAAGTTGGCTTAAAGCTCAATGTTCAGAAAACTAAGATCATGGCATCAGGCCCCATCACTTCATGGCAGATAGATGGGGAAACAGTGGAAACAGTGGCTGACTTAATTTTTCTGGGCTCCAAAATCACTGCTGATGGTGATTGCAGCCATGAAATTAAAAGTCGCTTACTCCTTGGAAGGAAAGTTATGACCAACCTAGACAGCCTATTAAAAAGCAGAGACATTACTTTGTCAACAAAGGTCCATCTAGTCAAGGCTATTGTTTTTCCAGTGGTCATGTATGGATGTGACAGTTGGACTATAAAGAAAGCTGAGCATCAAAGAATTGATGCTTTTGAACTGTGGTGTTGGAGAAGACTCTTGAGAGTCTCTTGGACTTCAAGGAGATCTAACCAGTCCATCCTAAAGGAGATCAGTCCTGGGTGTTTATTGGTAGGACTGATGTTGAATCTAAAACTCCAGTACTTTGGCCATCTGATGTGAAGAGCTGATTCGTTTGAAAAGACCCTGATGCTGGGAAAGATTGAAGCCTGGGGGAGAAGGGGTTGACAGAGGATGAGATGGTTGGATGGCATCACTGACTCAATGGACATGGGTTTGGGTGGACTCCAGGAGTTGGTGATGGACAGGGAGGCCTGGCGTGCTTCCGTTCATGGGTTCGCAAAGAGTCGGACATGACTGAGTGACTGAACTGAACTGACATGTTGCAAAGAAAAGCAGATTTCTTCAATTAAAGGGAGCTCATTACCAGGATGTGCAACAGGGCCTTAAATTGGAAAGTTTCAAATAAGCCATCAATCTATAATAGATGCTTCACTCCAAAAGAGGTATGCTTTTTTCAAAATTTTTAAATTAAATTGACAGAAGCTAGTCATGTGACTTGGAACTTTATTACTATTAGCAGTAGTAAATAAGGTCCAATATTTTGGCTACCTGATGCAAAGAACAGACTCTTTGGAAAAGACCCTGATGCTGGGAAAGACTGAGAGCAGGAGGAGAAGGGGGTGACAGAGTCTGAGATGGTTGGATGGCGTCATTGACTCAATGGACATGAGTTTGAGCAAGACAGTGAGTTAGTGAAGGACAGGAAAGCCTGGCATACTGCCCTCCATGGAGTCACAAAGAGTTGGACACAACCGAGTGACTGAACAACAACAAATAAAGGTCAAAATAGTAAAGAGGATTTCTTTGAAAGCAGTCATTGCAATTTTGGCCTCCTCACCCGTGTACACACACATAACATATCTGAAGCCTTTCATCACAGCAGCTTGTAACTGTACTTTGATGACAGGAGACTAGACATGAAAACTGGCAGAAATTTCAATCTGAAGTAACCTCAGGGACCCTGGTCAGCTTTTGGATAGACTCTTAGGAGCAGAGGTGGAGAAAGTAATTGTATGGCCAATTTCAGATGTTCTGTGTACATGAAGGGGCTTCCCTGGTGACTCGGATGGTAAAGAATCCACCTGCAATAGAAGATACCTGGGTTCGATTCCTGGGTTGGGAAGATCCTCTGGAGGAGGACATGGCAACACACTCCAGAATTCTTGCCTGGAGAATCCTCATGGACAGAGAAGCCTGGTCGGCTACCGTCTCTGGGGTTCCAAAGAGTCAGGCCTGAATGAGTGACTAAACACGGCACGGTGTACATGAAGAAAGTCAGAATTAGAGAGACTCAGCCAGAAAATCTCCAGCAAATCCACAAAAATGCCTCCACATGAATCAGCTGTCAATATTTGCCATGCTCAGAGAAGATAAAATTCCTTAACACTAGAACCGCTGCAGCAGCAATGGAGAGAGAAAAGGCAGGCATTTGCCTGAAAAGCAAGGAGGCATCATAATGGGTGGGTAAGGAGAGAAGGAGCCCAACGCCTGTCCCAGGAAGCTGCTCCAAGGTCTCCAATTGGCAAGCAAGGGTGGGAAGAGGTGATTTACCTTCAAATCTAGTTGGAGTTCTGGTCATTATATGTAACTAGGTTTTGTCTTTGTCAGCCATGTCACTGAAACTATGTTTGCTGTTCAAAGTGATTCCAAGACTTTCTCTTCTCTCAAGAGTGATCAGAAAAGTCATAGGACTGCCTGTTTGTAATGACTTTCTTCAAATCCTCCTTTAGTTTGCAGATACATAAGAAAATAAGAAAGAGTTGGAGACAGTGTCAGTGCAGTGGCCATACATTCAGACATCCCTGTGGATGGGATTGTCTCAAGGGAACATAAAAGCTCATTTTCACTCCAGATACTCCATAATGGGAAGGGTGTGGCCACTGCTCACTGACCCAGGGACCCTGTCTGTTCTGGTGTTGCTTCCAGGCCTGCTCTCCTTCTAGTCTATTTTCTACTCATGCCATTGATACATTGGAGAAGGCAATGGCAGCCCACTCCAGTACTCTTGCCTGGAAAATCCCATGGATGGAGGAGCCTGGTAGGCTGCAGTCCATGGGGTCGCTAGGAGTCGGACACGACTGAGCGACTTCACTTTCACTTTTCACTTTCATGCATTGGAGAAGGAAATGGCAACCCACTCCAGTATTCTTGCCTGGAGAATCCCAGAGACGAAGGAGCCTGGTGGGCTGCCGTCTATGGGGTCGCACAGAGTCGGACAAGATTGAAGCGACTTAGCAGCAGCAGCAGCCTTGATACATTTCTGGTTTATTATTGCCCCCTGTGTGCTAAGTCGCTTCAGTTGTGTCTAACTTTTTTGTCACCCTATAGACTGTCACCAGGCTCTACTGTCCATGGGATTCTCCAGGCAAGAATGCTGGAGCGGGTAGCTGCGCCCTTCTCAACTTCTCAGCTTCTCAATCTTCCCAACTCAGGGATCGAACCTGCAACTCTTAGTCTCCTGCATTGTCAGGCAGGTTCTTTACCACTAGCACTACCTGGGAAGACTTATTGCCTGCCTGGTCCTCATTTATTTCTTCTCTGTGTACACCTCAGTCTTCTGTGTTCTGCATTGTTATGTTAGTTGGCCTTTCTCAAACCCTTCAAAACCAGGAACTTCAGGGTAACCAGTCACTATTCAGTATAAGACCTTCTCATACCCAGAACTCTTACTCTAAGTCACTTTATGGATAATTGTTTAGTCCAGAGGGTCCCAAAATGTTTTTTCTCAGGAACTCTTTACGCTGTTACAAATTATTGATGATCCCAAAGATGTTTTGTTAATATGGTTTACATCTATTGGTGGTTATTATATTAGATACTAAAACAGTTTAAATATTTACTTATTTTAAGGTAAATAAAATATATTTCATGTTCATATAACTAGCATATTGCTACAAACTTTCCAAAATAACATATTTAATAAAGGTAGTAGTCTTATAGTTTTGCAAATCTCTTTGGATTCTTATACCTGCTTCTGAATTCAACCCGTTGTGAATGTTGTTTTTAACTGATGTACATGAAGAAAACCTAACCTTACACAGATGTGAGGTTGGAAACAGAAAGACCTCATGGAACCCTTGAAACTGTCTTATGTCCTATATACACACATATAGACACACACATGTGTATAGGCACACACGTGTATAGCTATGTATACGTATGAGTAGATAGATTTAAAAAACCCCAAAGTACATTGTATTAAAATATTAGTCATGTATGATATATAACCACGTATCTAGCTTTACGTATATAATTATAATACCAACATATACTCATAATATGATATATTAACTATAAGCAACATTTCTCTCTACATATTAGTCTCAAAATAGCAAACAGAATAGCAGAGAGAAACTGTTTTAGAAGGCTGAAGTTGAACATTTGACTACAAGCATGAAAGTGGCTGTGGACACTATCCTTAGGGCAGGAATTTCAGTTTGTTTCCTCTCCTGTCATTTCAAGTCTAGTCCTCAATTTTTTCACCTTCTTCGAAAAAAAGTGATAGGATTGGAGTCTAGAATCCCTCCAGCCCCCATCTGTTCTAACACATAATCATTCTCATAGATCAAGTAAATGAAGCTTGTACCTCCCAGAACTGACAATCTGGTATTAGGTTAATTTAACAATTCCATCTCCTTGTTCAGATCCCTACCCTAGTGATAACTCGTGATAATGGATTAACTCAAAAGCTCCTTCAATTAAGGTTTACATAAAACATGTAATTGTGGTCAAAATGTATATATCTCTGGAAAAATTAAAATTGCATTCACGCTTAAAGTATTTTATGACTCTTAAGTCTTCTAAAAAATTTTTCCTTGAGTATTCCTTCAGGCCCCAGTTTCCTTGACTAAGCATAAAATGGCCTTGGTCCATCTGACGTGCAGGTAATTCCAGTCTGTGGTTGAAGACAGCTCACCACCCAACTGTGAGACCTGCCTACAGCCATGTGTCTTATTTTCAAGCAGTGATTTCTGGTTTTGCAAAATGCTTTCAATTCTGTTTGTACTTGACAGCTTTGCTTCCTTGTGACATGCAACTCTTTGAGTACATTTTTTCTTTTATTTTCTTTTCTGTCCTTAGCAAGTGACCCAGGCAACAGAGCTGCCATTCCATACTGCAGATTTTGAGGCACTAAAGCCTGATCCTGCCTGGCTTCAGGGATCTTGCAGGTAACTGTGGTATTAAGTGCCACTTCCCATATTTTTTCAGAAGCTGACAGCCACTAAGGATGTGGTTAAGAGGGAAAAGCTGACATTTTGGGGGAAAATCGATTGAATAGTAAAAGAAAGAACTTCAAAGTAATTCCCAGGACAAATTACTTTGGCAGAATAGAGCCAGATGCCAAGAAAGGAGTTTATGTTTAGTATCATCCACATTTTATACAGAACCCTGTACTGAGGGGGAAAAAAAAAGAAAGATACTATGTAAAAAAAATGAAAAAAAATATAGGGTAAAGTAGTACATGCATGCTCAGTCGTGTCCAATTCTTTTGTGACCCCATGCATGTAGCCCACCAGTCTCCTCTGTCCATGGGATTCTCCAGGCAAGAATACTGGAGTGGATTTCCTCCTCCAGGGGATCTTCCCAACCCAGGGATCGAACCCAAGTCACTGGTGTCTCCTGCATCAGCAGGCAGATTCTTTATCACTAGCACAACCTGGGGTGCTTATATGGATAGAGGGTGACATATAAATCAGTGCTTGGCAAATAAAAACAGAACATATCACTGGGTAATATTCTTGGTAAATGTAGAGAGAAAAACAGAGGGACAAATAGCAAACTAACTCTAAATTACTATGCTGATGATGGCTTAATTAGGTCAAGGGCATTCTTACTTTTCCAATCTGAAAATTTTTCTTATATGATTGGATTTCATAACTGATTCTCAGTTTAATGCAGTTGCAAAATTATACTTAAAACTGTCATTATTATTTTATTTTCTTGACACTTGAAAAATTAGAGGTACTAGCATCATTTAAAATAAAAAAAAGAAAATATCCATTTACTCCTCTGCTATGCAGATTTCTCTTGTACATTCTGAACCAGTGTTATGTACAAAACTTCTGTTGACATCCTGGAAAGATCCATGCTCGGCGTACACAATATAGGTCAGCAAGGCTTATAATCTGTTCAAGGTGCAGATCAGACAATTGTGCTCCTTGGGAGTACGTCTGAAACGAATTTTGAAAGGTCTAGAGGTTTTGTTTGGCAAAGAATTGAGCAAGAAGTCTCTTGGGCTTCTTCTCAAGAATTTTCCTGAAGGAAATTTTTTTGCGTGTGTGTTTGTGATATTTGGAAAAGAAAGTCAAACACTAAACCTTTGGTCAGGTCTCCACTCCTCTCTATCTGGATTAGTTCATATTCAGAACATCTGAAGAACAGCATGAGCATAATGTACAATATATTCTAGAAAAAAATCAGTAGTAGGAGGCTAGCTCCTTAACACAATAAAAGTATGCTTTTGACAACATGACAGCTAAAGTTCTAATTTATTACTAATAAAAATAATAGCTACTATTTATTGAATTTTCACTATGCTCCAACAGTCCTTTAATGTCTACAACAAAACTTAGACTCCATTTTTACAGCTCTAACCCTAGGAGATTAAGTAACAACACATACAACAAAGTGCCCTTCATTTTTCTGTTCAACCATGCGAAATTGTTGTTTTTATAGGTAAATGTGACCAAGTATCATAATCTCATATAGTTCAATTTAAATTATGTGTGGTTCAACAAATTGTGTTTCCCCAATACCTATATTTTTGCTTGTAGCCTAAATGTATCATTATTTAACTGCAGGCTACTATTCTTATTAAGACCACAATCACATCAAATTAGTGATTGTAATGATCTTGATAAAAGGAAAACTGTCCCTGTTTTTCTATATTTCTTCTTTAGTTTCATTCTTTGATCATTTAAACACTACTTATTTATGACAGCTACCTTAGGTGAAGATCTTACGATCTAAATAAATTACAGTTAGTGAAGAGAACTAAAAATAGAGATAAGAAATTTTATTTTTACTAATGAACATTAAGCAGTACATAATTTTCACTTATTTATATTAGTAGTTGTTAATATACAATTATATTGAAGACTTTCTGCTGTGTAAGTAGAAACATACGCTGCACATTTTCATCCAAAAATATCTATACAATGTCCCAGATGCGAAATTCATCACTATGCTTACTTGGCTCTCTAACCCAAACATAAGTCTTTTCATTGACTCAAGCAGCATTCATTGAAATTCCAGTCACTATGGTTGGAGAAACAAAGCGAAATAAGACATGTTTCCTACCCTAAGGGAGCAAAAAAGAAATTTCATAGTACTAATTTACTTTAGTCCATTATCCAATGTCAGAAAATTTTGAACATTTAAAATTATATGAACGTGGAAAAAATGCCTTTTAGGCAGTGAGATTTTTGTCACTGAAATTCTTCATTGTTTCATTTTGTTCTTTCGACAGAATTCCAAACGAGGACATGTAACTTGCTGAAGCACTGTCTTAGATGCCACTAAGACAAAGAAAAACACAAATTGAGGTGTGATATTTGCCCAGCTGGTACTCACTTTCCAGGAAAGCGAGCGTAATGCTGTGGAAAGAGCATGGATTTTCAAACAGATTTCAGTTTAAATCCTGGTGGCTCCATATACAATCCATGTATCACTAGATAATTTCTTTCTGGAGCCTTTGTATCTTTTGTAGCATGATGGGAATAATAACACTTTGTAGGGTTAACAGTTTTTAAAGAGGAGTTTGAATGCCTGTTTCTACCAATAAAACAAATAGGATATATATATATATATATATAAAACTAGAAGCTATTAGGTAGGAGTCTGCCTGCTTGTAACAAAAAATTAACTAGGACTGTGACTACATGTACTTTCTTTTCATCTTTAACTCCTCTCCCTACTACCTTCTTTCTCAAAAACACTAATTTGAATGCATGCAATTTAAAGCATTATTTTGAATGATATACTAAGACTGACTAAATCTTCCCTTTTAATTTTTTTTTATATTTTAAAATATTTCCCTTTCATATTTAGACACATCTTTTATATGTTACAGATCAGACAATCCATATTTGATGATATCCTTCTAGTTTATCATATTTTAGTCTATATATAGGTAATATCTATATTTCTTACCCTGACCGTTCCTGGATATAAATTCTTTTTTTGGTGAACTCAATGCAGCAACTAATGTTTCTGAATTATAGATTAAATTTTTATGGACTCTTGAGGTCATAAGAAAAATTAGAGGTCACTTTTACCATTGTGTCTGTAGCATGTGAATTCCATGCCATTTTTCATGTATCAAATTTGTATTTATTAAGACAGATGTTTAAAAAGTGAGACAATGAAATAGTATGGGTAAACTGCACAGCTATTCAACCAGTGTTTTGCACATACTATCTTTAAAAGCTGTCAATAACTGAAAAACTATATTAAGTGCTTACCATGTACCAGGTAATATATTTTTGTCTTTATATGCATTCTCTTCTTAATCAGCTTACATGCATTATATCAATCATTACAACAATTATATGAGGTCTTATTTAAAAACCCATTACATCTATGCCATTTTTCTAGATTCCACACATATATGTGATAATATATGATATTTGTTTTTCTCTTTCTCTTACTTTACTCTGTATGATAAACTCTAAGTTCATCCATACCTCTACAGATGACTCCATTTCATTTCATTTTATGACTGAGTAATATTTCATAGTGGGCTTGCCAGGCAGTGAGAGTGATAAAAAATCTGCCTGCCACTGCAGAGACATAAGAGACGTGGATTTGATCCTTGGGCCGAGAAGATCTCCTGGAGTAGGAAATAGTGACCCACTCCAGTATTCTTGACTGGAACAATTGCATAAACAGAGGGGCCTAGTGAGCTGCAGTCCATGGAGTCACAAAGAGTCGGACAAGACTGAACAAATGAGCACATGTTCCATTATATATACTTATGACATTTATGCAGGGCAGGAAGAGAAATGCAGACATAAGGAATGGATGTGTGGACACAGGGGGTTAATGGGAGGGCGGGATGAATTGGGAGATTAGGTTTGACATAAATACATTATCACATGTAAAACGGATAGCTAATGGGAACCTGGTGTATAGCACAGTGAGTTAAACTTGGTGCTCTAGAGGGGAGACCTAGAGGGGTGGGATGGGAGGGGGGCGGGAGGTCCAAGAGGGAGGGGATATATGTAATATATATATATAGCTTATTCACTTCATTATACAGCAGAAATGAACACAACATTGTAAAGCAATTATCCTCTAATTAAAAAAAAATTACAGAGATTAGGAAACTGAAACTAACAAAGATTAAGACAACAGAAGCAGGATGCAGGTTAAATAGACCAAACAATTAAATTCAGAATCCTTCTTAAAAAGTGAGAATATTCTGCTTAGACCAGCTACTTCTAGGCATTTTGAAAAGCTTCATATTGATCTTTTGGCTTCAATTATTAAAAAATGACATTCAGTCCTGAAGTTGTAAAGAAATCTGGTCTTAATAGAAGTACACTGTGTTCAAGAGTGCTCATAAAAGGTTCAAAATGTTTTCACTGCCCCTATACCATCTAAAATTAAGACATTGGGGAACTTATTCATAGACCTAAACTTCACTTATAGGATCTGTAGCTTGGTGAAATCATTCCTGCTTCCATATCACCGAAACTTTGTGTCTCTTTACTGTACCTGGCAAGGTTGTAAATAGCCTTGTATGCAGCTTTTATGATAAAGCTGTCCAGAAGGCCTCTTAATTTAACCAAAATCTGGGAAAGTTTGTAGAGGGTGAAACTCCATCATAAATTTTCAAAGTGTAAGCTCTACTGGAGAAGGCTCTCCATAAAATAATCAAAACTTTCCCAGCAGGGTAAATAACACATCCATAAAGTAGATTGTGCTTTCTGGCACTTTTTACAACTTCAAAACTTTTACTTCAAATGAAATCTCACATACAGTAGGATAGTTATTAAAATGTATTATGGGAATTATTAATATATCAGTTGCAATCTGCAATCATCATATTTAATCCTTTCATATCAAATGTCATATAGGAAAGAAATATGTATATAGATTTATATACATATATGTATGTACACACACATATATATGTATACACACACACATTTATATATTTATCTGCATATCTATGTCTATGATCTATGATCAGGATTAGCAATGGACTAACAGATAACGGAATAATGGAGTTGGTTGGGCCCACTCTTTCTTCCTCTCCCCCAACAAATTCTGAAGCGCTAAAATGGAGATGGATCATTAATTGGAAAAACACAGACTCATAATATACTCAGACCATCAGCACTATAGATATAGGACTTTGCCCTTGGTAACTTAAAATACGAAATTAGAATTTACAGGAAAAATCCTCCTAGTGTTTCTATTGTTTCTATTCTCTATGAATACAAGGAGATTGCACCTGGGATCTGTGCTATTGAACAACACAATTAGGTCCACACTGTGTCAACTGCAAGTGTGACAAGACATCTCTCTGATACCAAATAATTCAGGAAAGTTAAAATTTAAAAGCCAGCTCTTAGAACTAGACCCATGATTCCATACTTTAAAGGATGCTCCATGTTAGATTGCCCACCAATCCTGCTGAGTAGTAAGTATTAGGTCATAGAAACCTCAATATATCTTGTGTTCTGTGCTCTCAAAAGTCATGTCTGAATGACTATACACAGTGAAATTTGTGTGTGCCAGTGACAGACTCTTTTTTGAAGTGAGGTAAGGATTTAAGCTATAAAATCACTTGGGTAACAGAAAAGAAAAAAAAACAATATTATGTCAATTCTAGCTCTCAGATATAATGAATGTAATAGCTGCTGCTGCTGCTGCTGCTAAGTCGCTTCAGTCGTGTGCAGCTCTGTGCGATCCCATAGACGGCAGCCCACCAGGCTCCCACGTCCCTGGGATTCTCCAGGCAAGAGTACTAAAGTGGGTTGCCATTTCCTTCTCCAATGCATGAAAGTGAAAGTGAAAGTGAAGTCACTCAGTCCTGTCTGACTCTTAGGGACCCCATGAACTACATACAGCCTAGCAGGCTCCTCCGTCCATGGGATTTTCCAGGCAAGAGTATTAGAGTGGGTTGCCATTGCCTTCTCTGAATGTAATAGAATCTTACATAATGAAAGTACACTGCCAAGTGCTCTTTTTCTTGCATATCTTTCTGTTTTAACTTGTGGTTCAAAAGGTATTTAAAATATTTGTGGCTGTGAAATGTTTTCTTATGTTACTCATATATTTGTATATATTTTGGTCTGACTTTAATACTGTAAGGCCAATATTGATTCTTTATATTGGCCATTTGCTAGACATTGAGTGCCAAAATGTTGAAGTTTTATATTTATAAAAATAATTAACATTGAATAGATTTCATTAAAAAGAATATTTCTGCTATAATTAAATAGTTTTGATATCTATTAAAGATATTCATTTTCTACTCCTTAATTATAAGAAATAATCTTATGTTTTTCATATTAAAAACTGGCTTTTATGGAAATAAGTAGAATGGCTGTCATAAAAATAAGTCAGGATCTTGGAAATTATGACTATGATCATCAATATTAAAAAATACTAAATGGACTCAAAATACCATGGCTCTTCAAAATCTGTTTTCATTGTTTCAATTCCCTAATGCTTTTTATAATACATTGTTACTCCTGACACTGCAACACTCCTACTGTTGTCCATGAATACTGACTTCCAGGGACTCTCCCCAAACTTATTGCTATGTTGTGTTTATGATGACCACAAGTGCAAGTCTCAACCAAAGTATACAGGAAAATGATATTTAATATTTGGTCTCATTAAATTTACCATTTAGAATTTTATAGTAAAAACAAAGAACAGCTCATTGTCCAACTGTATCTTCTCAAGACTTCTTGCTTTTCACAAACTGATAACAGCAAAGAGGATAAGTAGGGCCCTGGGGTGAACTGAAGTGAAGGCTTTCATTTGCATAGAGTTTCTGTCCATTACCTGTTAGTTCTTAAGACTGATCTAAGAAAATATGACATAGCCACATCAATTGGAAGCAACAGAAGATATCAATCAGAAAGGCCCACTGACATTGCAAGACAATGGTCTTGATAATTTGTGAATATCATAGGTATAAATACTCTGGAAAAAATACTTTATATGTGGTGTGGAACCTGTGGAAGGTAAGGGTGACCATGTTGAGTGTCACTGTTGGAAGTGCACAGGAATAAGGACACCTGCTACTATCACTGCTGTTGTCAATGATACAGACAATAGAGAGCATTGTAGTCAATATATGCCCAAGTGAGAGTTGACACATGGATCCAGAGATGTGGTTCGTCCCAAGGGTCAGTGAAGGAATGTTGATAGCCCAGAGCCCTAAATTTGTCCTGTGTCCAACATGAGTGAGTATGGTACAAAATCAGGATGTCAATACCATTCATCTGGTGCAACTTTACACAAAACAGTAGACTGTAGATTAAGTACTGTTCCAGCCAGGGAAAGTGATCAGATTACACCTGTATGGAATAGAAGCCCAGATACAGAGTTCAAGGTTGATCCCTACATGAAGTAAAATTTTGGCCATCATCCCAAATGGTAAAAACCAGAACTAGGACCCATGAAGATCCTAGATTAAGTTTGGGGTGCTCTGCCTAGATAGCTCTCCCAGTCCTCAATAGCACAAGACCGTTCTAGAAACTGAAGGAATACTTAGAAAAAATTGTACATCTAGCATGAGGAACCCATATAGGATAACTGTATTCTGGGGAAAACTAGTGATTTTTAAGTAAGGTATACCAATCTGTGGAACCTCTGAGATGCAGGGCCCAAGGGAAGGGCCCCAGTTGCTTGGATCTAAGTGTATTGCATTAAGGAAGGTCCTAAACTTTTTCTGATTACTTATGCAGTTTTTTTTTTTTTGAAGACATTTAAAGCTCTGAAATCATAATTTATCATTTTCTTTCTTCAAATTGTCCTAAAGAAACCAATTAAGTCTACTTTCACTACCAATATCTGTATCAGTGAAGGAAGCAGAGCCAGTATGAATACCATACAAATAAGATATTATAGAATTAAACTTAACAGAAGTATGGGCGAAGCTGGGGAAATGATGGTCTGAAATAGAGTTTAGGCTTGAAGCACTGCATAGTTGAACAAGTAAGAACTTTCAGGGAAAAGCTGATAATCCAAGCATGTTCAGTAATTACAATGGAACCATAAAAGAACAGTGAAGAGGTCTATGAGAACCTGTTGTCCCTGGGTAGCTACTGCCTTTGTGGATTTGAGTCCAAGGATCTGGATTAGGGCTCCTATTAATCATCAGAGCTACAATTCAGGAAGACTACCTGTATACTGAGTGGAGAAGAAGGACAAGCTGGGACTGACTAGACATCTTTGAGGCTATATAGTGTCATGTTTGACTACAATGACATTCTGACAGTTGCTGATTCATTTATGCCTTCAAAATGCTGTGAAAGTTCCTTTTTTACCAGCTCTAACCCAGAACCATAAAGGAAGAATAGTTTGAGAAATGTGCTTGGCTTATTAAAGTCAACACAGCACAATTTAGCATAACAAGTTCAGGACTAAAGCAATGCTGCTGCTGCTGCTAAGTTGCCTCAGTCATGTCCAACTCTTTGTGACCCCATGGACTGTAGCCCACCAGGCTTTTCTGTCCATGGAATTCTCCAGGCAAGAATACTGGAGTGGGTTGCCATTTCCTTCTCCAGAAATCGATGCATTTATGGTATTTTTCTTCACTTCCTCTAGGTGTTATCCCTTTGCTGACTTTTTGGAGACCTTGAGCAAATTTAAGCTGGTATCTTACACTTCTACAGGACAAGAGAGAGTTGATCTCACCTAAAAAATCCTCAAGAAAATATCACATCTTATTGTCTCTGATTGGCTTGAAAGTCTATCTTTGAATAAGTCACTCTGTCTAGTAAGTTGATAAGTCCTGCTTGGTTTAAGACAATCAGCACCCACTGCTGGAGTTGGCAATGAAGTCAATCCTGTCCAAACATCAGGACTACCAGAATGCGTGAGCAGATAACTCTATATTGTCTCTGTGAATGGTACCCTGCACAGATTGGCTGAGAGTGTAGGAAAAGTGGTACAATGATTTGAAGAAAAAATTTCAGTGCAGATAAAATATATGTCTTCACAGTCAAAGGATGAATTTAGTCACATGCAAAATTAATATAAACAAACAAACCAAGTATACGGCTAAAATAAATTCCCTTAATCTAGCTGTGTTATGTAGTGGTTACCCACTTGCTGGTTAAAAAATTATGTTAACTGAGGGGCTGTAGAGTGGATTTTTACACAGAAGAGCTCTGTAGTTTTCTATTAGTACTTTATTCCTTCTTAATTCATTAGTAATCAGTTAGCATTTTGTTAGATAGTGTATGTTCCTTTCAATTTCCTATAGTTGAGTACTGCTAGGATTTAGAGTAGAATTAACTTGGATAGTTTTATTCCAATAAAAGATTGGCCTTTTCCTCCATTTTCTTTTTATTATTATCTAATAAAACAAAGTTTACAAGCAAGTGTAAAAATATGGCATGTATTGGGAAATGAGAAATAAAAATACAAAGCCAGGCATGAAAGCAGTTAAGAGAATGTTACTGAGTCTGTTAAAGAGATGGGCACTTGCAAATTGTAGTTACAGCTCTTTTTATTCACAGTATTAACATTGAAGATTTGTGAGTCTTAGCAAGTGTGGACTTTACAAGTGCTTTCAGGACTGGGATAGAATAGATATTAGTCACTTCACCCCCTTCCTGCTCTCTGTGAACACTTAAACAAGATACTTTCTTGCATCTAAAATGGGCAGCACTGACTTACTTCTGTATTAATCAGTTTTGCATCCCCCATATCCTTTGTCTTCATTAGGTCACAGTAACTTTCAAGTTGTCTCAAACAAGGCCTTTGGCATGATATATTGTAGCTTCAATAAAAGCAGGGAAAGTCTTCTATGTCTAATTTAAAAACATGTATTTTATGTTTGCAGTTAGTGGTCCCTACGGTATATTCAATAAAACTAGCCAAGTGTCCTACTACTTAAAAAGAAAACACATACAAACAAAAGACCACCCATTTGTATAAATTTCTTCTATAAAGATCTTTCATATGGAGGCAGAAAGAATAACAATTAAATAGTTGAAATCTCTGTAAATATTCATAGTTAAATATGTGTCTTGGGGGATAGTATGTAGGTGACATTCTTTCTTCTATTGAAAAATTACTACAGCTTCATCTCTTTTTAATGAAATATTTTTTGAAATGGGACATTATCCATAGCTGATACACTTCACATTGAGACATTTAGAAACAGAGAAATGATGAGTTCATACTGAAACAGGGTGGGTTCTCTAATTCAACATGACTGGCAGCCTTACAAGGAGATGGCCATGTAAAGATACAGACATGGAAGATTGTTACGTGATGCTGAAGCCATAAATTGGAGTTACGCAGCTGCTAGCCAAGGAATGCCGAAGGCTACTAGCAAACCACCAAAAGCTAGGAAGAGTCAAGGACATCTGAATCCCCTACAGATGTCAGAGGAACCATGGCCTTGCTCACACACACCCTGCCACACCTGGTCCAGACTTGTAGTTAAGAGTATGAGAAATAAGTTTCTGTTGTTTTAATCCACCCAGTTTATGGCACTCTGTTTTGACAGCCCTATGAAACTAATCTACTAATATGTAAATTTTATACATTTCTTTCCTGCTTCTTTTCTCTTTCTCTATTTTATCTCCTGGCTGCTTATGATTCCTAAGCAAAAGTCATACTCCTGAAAATGGGGTGGATGAAAAACTTTGAACTTTTCTTTGCCTGAAATAAAAAATGACAGTCTGTGTCAAGTCTTTGCTAGTTGATGGTATCCAGTATGATCAAATTATTCCTGTTAAGGGGTTCTTAAGTGATGTTCAACAGGATATCATATTCTTCCTACCTAATATTTGCATTTCAATAGAAATCTTGAGTGTGTTTATTTTAAAATGTTTCTCAGATTATTTAATTTTCAGTTCATTACATATATTTTTTTAAGCTATAACAGAATTTTGCATGGAACCTCAATACACAAAAAATAAGCCAAGCATGTTTGAAACTAGTATGGGAAGTCTGGGGTTTTACTTCTTAATTTTCTTCCTGAATTGTGTCTTCTCATCTCTTGAGGACTCAACAATGAATCCCAGAATCTTATAGAAGAGAGTTAAACACAGTGTTGTAAAAGGAAAATCACTGTGGGTATTACAGGCAATAAGGAGAAGATTTCATTGATTGATCAGATTTCATCAGTTTGACGCATGGTTATCAGACTCAAGTGTGAAAGATGAGAAAATTTAACCAAATGTTTTACTGAATATATGAAAGTATATCAAATTAAATCAGAGGAGTGTAAAGAAAAGTTCTTTTTCTCCCCTCCACAATAAACTGGATGTCATTTTTATCTGTCCTTTATCTTACAAGAGATTCTAATTCAACAATGACTTTCCGTGTGCAGAATTGGGAAAGGTTCTCCAGCAGTGGGCATGTTCCTGGCAGCAGCAATGCAGCAATGTGAATGGTTGAAAATCCAATTCATTGTTTCAGCTGCCGGCAATATGCATTCCTTTGGAATGTGTCAAACTGGTAAGCAGTTTTTAAAAATGTAGACATGCTATTTTTAATCAAGGCCCTAGAGAATACCATACAGAGCCACAAATATGATGCATTTAGAATAAATAAATCTATTCTGCTTAATTATATTAGAACAAATTCAGCCAGATAAGTAAATACCAATGATGTCACACATTTTTATCTACAGATAAAGACATTCTTGTATTATGTATTCATCCATGAAATACATAATTACCTTTTAATTTGCCCTAAGCAAGAAGGGAATGAATGTAGGTCATTACAAAACAGCTTAATATCAAAAAAAAAAAAAAAAGAAATACTGTATGTTTGCTTTAGTCTTTATTAGTTTTTTGTTGGAGGGAAAAGACAAGTATTTATATTATCTTCTTTTTAAAACATGAGTTAAGTGTATATATACTACGGCTGCTTTTAGACTGAAGTCATGCCTTATTTCACAGGGATCTATTACTCCCTAATTGTCACCCTATGATTCCTTTGTGTCACTCATTTACCTAACTTGTTTCTTTACCACTGTCTTTCTTGCCTTCCTTCTGCTTCTCTAGTGTTCTGTTTTGCACATTTATTTTCCATTCTTTTATTGAGCAGGAGCTTAGGAAATCATGGAAAACACTGCTAATGTGAAAAGAGTTGGACATGGGCATAAGTGCATACATAGAAACATCTGTAAAACAGCTTCTAAGGCAGGTGTCCCCACCCTCAGGACATGGACCAATACTGGCCCATGGCCTGTTAGGAACCACTCTTCACAGCAGGAGGTGAGTGGCAGGTGAACAAGTGAAGCTTTATGTATATTTACAGCAGCTTCCTATCACTCTCTCATCACCCTCAGATGGGGCCGTCTACTTGCAGGAAAACAAGCTCAGGATTCATACTGATTTATATTATGGTGAGTTGTATAATTATTTCATTATATATGACAATATAATAATAATAGAAACAAAGTGCACGATAAATATAATGCACTTGAACCATCCCTAAACCACCCCACTCCCCTTATCTGTGGAAAAATTATCTTCCAGGAAACTGGTCCCTGATAACAAAAAGTTTGGGAATCGCTGTTCTAACACATGTTAATTGAGTGAAACCAACTCTGTTTTAAGCAGGATAACTGGGTAGGAAGGGAAGTAGAAGAAGAGAGCATAGATAAACTCAATTTATATTATAATTAAAATAAATCAAACATTCTATAAATTAGATTTTCTTAAAATAATTCTATGATGCCTACTAAAGTTGCAAAAATACATTTATATTTGTTTAGACTTACAAAGGTTCATATAGTCAAGCTATGGCTTTTCCAGTAGTCATTTATTGATATGAGAGTTGGACTATAAAGAAAGCTGAGCATTGATGAATTGATGCTTTTGAACTGTGGTGTTGGAGAAAATTTTTGAGAGTCACTTGGACTGCAAGGAGATCAAACCAGTCAGTGCTAAAGGAAATCAGTCCTGAATACTCACTGGAAGAATTGATGCTGAAGCTGAAGCTCCAATACTTTGGCTACCTGATGGGAAGAACTGACTCATTAGAAGACCCTGATGCTGGGAAAGATTGAAGGCCAGAGGAGAAGGGGACAACAGAGGATGAGATGGTTGGATGGCATCACCAACTCAATGGACATGAGTTTGAGTAAGCTCTGGGAGTTGGTGATGGACAGGGAAGCCTGGCATGCTGCAGTCCATGGGGTTGCAGAGAGTCGGACATAACTGAGTGACTGAACTAGACTGAGATTTACAAAAGTCGTGCAAATTTTCTTGTTATATTAATAACAGTCTGATTTTTCTATTTCTTATCTGAATTTTCCTTTCTAAATTAATGTAGCAAAATCCCACAAAATCTTCTACTAGCTCCTAGCTCACTGCCCTTATTGTAGGCATTCCTGGCTTTCCACATAGTAAACCCACCATGCTCTCAGGACTCACTGTGCCAAACTGAGGTGTGAAAGGCAGTTGGGATAATAAGCCACCCATATATTTCATTATTCTTCTCAATTTTGTCCTGTCCATTTCTAAGTGTACCCTTGAGCATCTCCCAAGGCAAATATTTATACTGATCTAATGTCAAAGATTTTTGAGTGAGAACTGTCTCCTCCAAATTCAGTGGATTTTGATGCCAACTGCTAGTTTTAAAGTGGCCTACAGCCCTTGTTTTCCTCCCCCTCTCTGTTTGTTAGCAAAATATCTTGGGAGCCCGCAGAACAAAGAAATCTTTTATTCTCTGACCGCCCTAGGAAACATGTTTCATTCCTATAGGGATAAGATTACTATTACACAGGACTCTGATAGAAATCAAATTATGCATTTTTGAAATTCAGGACATGGGAGACAAGAATATGAGTCTGATTATCTATACTATCTATACTGATTATCATAGAATGGTACTTTATATATATGCATATGTATTTGCTAGTTTTTAGATAATTTCTAAAGTCCGTATTCAATCATTCTAATATCTTCTGAAAGCAAACTCCATGTGACTTCTTTCCAATTATATGGGACCTCCCCTCCCCTCATTCATATCCAGATTGAATTCACAGATGACTGTAAGCATTCAATTTTATTTGAGCCTGGATAATGCAATCCCATGTTGTGATAGGTATAATTTGTACTTGTTTGTTCCCATATTTTCAGTGCTAATGTAAATATTTAGGATCAAATTTTATAAAATATTAACAGACAATGTATGCCATTATTGTCATTGACATTTACAGATGTTATAATATTTTTTATTGTAAAAGGCTAAATAGAATGGAAATATGTTTACAGTGCTAAATCACTGCAAAATATTTGCAGATAGTCTTAAACCCATTTCACCTGCTTGTCTTCACTCAAAATAGAAACATGCTATAAAGGATTTCATTTTAAAATTTAAAAATAACACATCATCTGGAATATACAAAAAGCAAATTGAGTTGAAATTGACTTTTTATCCTCTTCTAGATATAAGAACAGTAGCAAAGACCATTCTCAAAATTAATTTGCAGTAATGTGGCTCTTTGATGCTATAAATGCATGAAATACATTAAAGACAGCTAACTGACTTTTTAAAAACCACTTGCTAGGCTCAGATCAGTTATTTTTTATATCAAATAAACAGGGAGCATCTGAGACACAGCAATAAAAATCTTACATATTTGAAGCTTTAAAGATTTAAAGATAAAAGGTTTCTTTTAAAGAAGAAAGAAAAAGGTTTTGAAACATAGTTAATTAGAATCTATACAAATCCTATCAAAAGGAGTACAACACTAAAAAGTTTCAAAGTAAAAATATTCACTCCTGGAATTCTAGAAATAGCACATGAAGCAATGAGTACATTCTACAGATCATTGTAATATTATCCTTTACAGTCTGTCCTGGAAATTGTTCTTTAATCTTCTCAAACTCCTCTAAATGACTTACTTTCTAGAATGATGGGAAACATGACAACTGACCCATTGAAAACAGTCAAGGATGGATTTTAAAAAATAACACGATTTTTTAAAATTAAATCTTTAGCAATGAATCCTCTGGAGCTGTGAAGTGAAGGAGATATGCCTTTTTTCTGTATATATGGAGTTGGGCCTATGGATCTCTGAAATTTGGTAACCTTGAAATTCAGTTTTGATGGATAGGCAAGGGTGTTAGGAAGAAACAAACAAGCCTATGCTCAATACAAAGATAAAAACAAATAAGCAATCTCCTTCCAAAACTGGAACCTCAAAAGGGTATAATCTCAGTAGAAGATTAAGCTAGAAGGAAAACTACTCTGAAGAAGAAGAGCCAGGAAACCGCAGAAAGAAGTAAGTTTACTATTTAATTTCCAAATGAGTGATACAAATGAAACTCCAGTCTAAAGGAAAACAAGTAGGCTTGGAGACAAAATGGCAGAGTAGAAAAACATGAACTCACCTCTTCTTATGGAAACAGTAAAATCACAACTAACTGCTGAACAACCATTGACCAAAAAAAAAAACAAAACAAAACAAAACCGAAACCATTGTGTAACCTACCAGAAAAGATAACCTACATACAAAAGCAAAGAAAAAGCCACAGTGAGATCGTAGGAGGGGCATAATCAAAACCCATACATGCCAAGTAGGTGACCCACAAACTCGAAAACAACTGCACAACAGAAATTCTCCCACAGGGGTGAAAATTTTGAGCTCCACGTTAGGCTCCCCAGCTTGGGTGGGGGTGTTCTGGCAATATGAGGAAGACCCCTAGAGAATCTGGCTTCGAAGATCTGTGGAACTTGCAGGAATTCCACAGGACTAGGGGAAACAGAAACTCCACTCTTGGAGGGTACCGAAGTCTTGTGATGCCCAGGCCCCAGGGAAAAAAGTTGTGACCTCATAAAAAACCTGTGCCAGACTGACCTGCTAGTTCTGGAGGGCCTCTTGTAGAGGTAGAGAGACAGCTATGGCTCACTGCAGGGACAAAGACACTGGTGGTAGTAATTCTAGTGAGTACTCATTGGCATGAGCCATTCTATGAGGCCTGCATTTTTCACCAAGACCTGGCCCTACCCAACAGCCTATAGAGTTCAGTGCTGGGATGCCTCAGGCCAAACAACCAACAGGGTGGGAACACAGCCCCACCCATCAGCAGATAGGATGCTTGAAGTCTTACTGAGCAAACAGCAGCCCCCTAAACAAGCCCCTACAAAAAGAAATCTAAAACAAGTAAGAAAGTGATAAAAGAAACATACATATCAATAATTACCTTAAATACAAATGGATTAAGTGCTCCAACCAAAGAACAAGACAGACTTAGGAACATATACAGGTCTAGGAACACATACAGACTGGAAGTGAGGGGATTGGAAAAAAAAAATATTCCATACAAATGAAAATCAAAAGACAGCTGGAGTAGCAATACTCAATTAGGCAAAATAGACTTTGAAATAAACTGTTACAAGAGACAAAGAAGGACACTACATAATGATCAAGGGATCAATCCAAGAAGAAGATATGATGATTATAAATGTAATATAAACAAAATTGATAAACCTTTAGCCAGATTCATCAAGAAAAAGAGGGAGAGGACTCAAATCAATAAAATTAAAAATAAGAAGCTGCAATGGACACCACAAAAATACAAAGGATCTGAGAGACTACTACAAGCAACTCTATGCCAACAAAATGACATAGAAGAAATGGTCAAATTCTTAGAAAGGTACAATCTCCCAAGACTCCACCAGGAAGAAATAGGAAATATGAACAGACCTATCATAAGCACGGAAATTAAAACTGTGATTAAAAAACTCCCAACAAACAAAAGTCCAGGACCAGATGGCTTCACAGGCAAATTCTATCAAAGATTTAGAGAAGAGTGAACACCTATCTCAGAGAAGGCAATGGCTCCCCACTCCAGTACTCTTGCCTGGAAAATCCCATGGACGGGGGAGCCTGGTGGGCTACAGTCCATGGGGTCGCTAAGAGTCGGACGACTGAGCGACTTCATTTTCACTTTTCCCTTTCATGCACTGGAGAAGAAAACGGCAACCCACTCCAGTATTCTTGCCTGGAGAATCCCAGGGACAGTGGAGCCTGGTGGGCTGCAGTCTATGGGGTCGCACAGAGTCGGACATGACTGAAGCGACTTAGCAGCAGCAGCAGCAGAACACCTATCTTTCTGAAACTCTTCCAGAAAATTGCAGAGGAAGAAACACTCTCAAACTCATGCTATGACGTCACCATCACCCTGATACTAAAACCAGACAAAGATACTAAAAAGAAAAAAAAAATACAATTACAAGTCAATGTCACTGATGAAAGTAGACACAAAAATCCTCAACAAAATACTAGCAAGCCATGATCAAGTTGGATTAATCCCAGGTATGCAAAGATTTCTCAATATTCACAAATCAATCAATGTGATATACCACATCCACAAGCTGAAGAGTAAAGACCCAAATATGAGATCAGCTACTAAAAAACTCTTAGAGAAAAATATAGGCTGAATATTCTTTGACATAAATCACAGCAAGATCTTTTTCAACCTGTCTTCTAGAGTAATGGAAATAAAAATAAAAATAAACAAATGGGACCTAATTAAACTAAACAGATTTTTCACAGCAAAGAAAATCATCAACAAAATGAAAAGACAACCCACAGAGTGGGAGAAAATATTTACAAATGATGCAACTAACAAGGGATTAATTTCCAAAATTTACAAACAACTCATGCAACTCAACATTAAAAAAAAACAAAAAACACTAACAACCCTATCAAAAAATGGGCAGAAGACCTAAAGTGACATTTTTCCACAAAGATGGCCAAAAAGCACATGAAAAGATACTCCATATTGCTAATTATTAGATAAATGCAAATGAAAACTAAAATGAGATAGCCTTTCATGCCAGTCAGAGTGGTCATCATCAAAATGTCTTCAAAGAATAAATGCTGTAGATGGTGTGGTGAAAAGGGATTCTTCCTACACTGTTGGTGGGAATGTGAACTGTTACAGTCACCTTGGAGAATAGTATGAAGTGTCCTTAAAAAACTAAAAACACAACTATCATATGGTCCAGAAATCCCCCTCCTGGAAATGAACATGGTTTGAAAGGACATATGCACCCTAATGTTCATTGCAGGGATTTTACAATAGCAAAGACATGGAAGCAACCTAAATGTCCATCGACAAAAGAATGGATAAAGATGTGATACTGTGGAATATTTTGCCTCCACTAAAAAAAAAGAAATAACATCATCTGGAACAACATGGAAGGACCTGGAGATTATCATACTAAGTGATGTAAGTCAGACAGAGAAAGACAAAAATGATATAGCTTTTATGCAGAATCTAAAAAAAAATGATATAAATGAACTTATTTACAAAACAGACTCCCAGACTTTGAAAATAAACTTGTGGTTATCAGTGGGGAAGAGTGGAGGTGAGGAATAGATTGGGAGTTTTGAACTGACATGTACACACTGCTATATTTAAAGTAGGTAACCAACAAAAGTCTACTTTATAGCACATGGAACTCGACTCAATGTTCTGTAATAACCCAAATGGGAAAAGAATTTGAAAAAGAATAAATATATACGTATAACTGAATGAATTTCCTATATATCTGAAACTAACATAACATTGTCAATCAACAATGCTCCAATACAAAATAAAAATTAAAAACATCTAAATAAACTGAAGGAAGTCCCAATAAGGGCAATAAAAAAACAAATAGGTTTATGTAGAGTCCATAGAGTTAATTTTCAAAGAATCTGTACCTTTGAAATAATGGAAACTATTCATTAAAGGCATAGTCTTCATGACAATGGTAAAAGCTGAGGAAAGAACAGATAGAAATGAGTTATACTTTATAGCATCTCTTATAAGATATTGTACTGTACCAATTGGATGAAGATAAATTTTTTAACTTTTTAAAAATTTTTGGAGTCTCATTTAGGAAGCAGAAATTCAGATTCCTTAATATTAATGACTTCCCTCGTCGCTCAGATGGTAAAGCATCTGCTTACAATGCAGGAGACCCAGGTTCGATCCCTGGGTCAGGAAGATCCTCTGGAGAAGGAAATGGTAACCCACTCCAGTACTCTTGCCTGGAAAATCCCATGGACAGAGGAGACTCATAGGCTACAGTCCATGAGGTCGCAAAGAGTCGGACATGACTGAACGACTTCAGTTCAGTTCAATATTAATGAACCATTTCAGCAGAAAAACCGTTAATTTATCAAACAAGAAGGTAGGGTTTACAACTCATTCGCTTTAAGAATCAACAAATGGATAATTCACATTGTATCATCTTAAAGTTAATTTAATCATGGTAGGGGTTATTAGCACTATGATACTACTTGAAAAAAATCATTTTTAGTATCAAATAATTACTTTGAGAATTCTAAAGTTACCTGTGTAGAGCATTTTTTTATATTAATCATATTTTTGTATTATGGATACAAAAAAGATCTGAGGTTTTATCAAGGTTGGTTCACACTTTTGTTCAGCATGCAATTTGAGTTAAAAATAATGAGCACAACTGTAAATCAACTATACAAAAATATTTTTTTTTTAAAAAGAAGGAGAGAAAGTAGAACAAAACTCACAAAAATGCTAAGCAAATAGAAAATCCCAAATTGATGATAGGAATAAAACATATATACTTGAAATCACAATAAATATAAAGAGATAAAAACTACAAGTAGAGATGAAAATTGTCAAAAAGGATTTAAAATAGTGCTATATCCTGTTTATAAGAGTGATACCTAGTTCACAGGGGTAAAAAAATGTGTAAGAAACAGACATAAATGAGAAATATGCAAAGTAGAACTAACCAAATGGCAGTTATAGCCATGTTAATATCAGGCAAATGAATTTTATGGCTAAACCATTGTATGACATTAAAAGCATAAATGCATAATGATAAAAGCTTTGGATCAGAATGATATATAAGCAGAAATACAATTTTTTAGTCTAAGGAAAAATTAACAAGACTGTAAGGAAATAACCAAAAATTTACCATCATATTAACAGATTTAATAAAAATATAAAATATAAAAGATATAAATCTATATCTATCTATATATATATAAACATACACATTATATATTATACATGTACATTTACAAATACACATACAATATGTGATATATATATGGTGATAAACATATACAATATAATAGAAGACATTTTATATAGTTATAAAATGTCTCATTAAACTTTTTGCTACATTGTTGTCAGAGTATTCCCCTAAACCCCAAATTCCTACATATTCACTGCTTTCTCTACCATTTTATTAAACACCCTTCAAGTAACCATGAGAAAATGTGTATACAAACACACACACACCAACCCATACAGAGTATACTCTAGTGGAGAGAGATACTATACTGTACATATATATTATGCTATAGTGTTTTATATTTGTAGGGCTTCCCAGGTGCCTCTAGTGGTAAAGAATCTGCCTTCAAATGCGGGACACATAAGAGATGCTGGTTCAATCCCTGGGTTAGGAAGATCCCCTGGAAGGGGAAATGGCATCCCACTCCAGCACTCCAGTGCTCTTGCCTAGAAAATCCCATGGACAGAGGAGCCTGGTGGGCCACACTCCATAGGGTCATAAGACATCAGACTTAACTGAAGCGATTTAGCACACACACACACATATATGTATTATATATTATGGATTATATATTATCATGTATTATGATCATATATTATTAATTGTATAATATATCACAGATAACTATACATTGTATACATGTGTATATGTGCACTTATATATGTATGTTACATTTTCTGTATTTTACATCATATACATACATCATGTATCATATATTTTCTTTGAGAATTTTCAAATAAACAACATTTTAATAATAAGAACTACTTTGTTTAGTTGTTTAGTCACTAAATCGTGTCTGACATTTTTGCAACCCCATGGACTGCTGTGCACCAGGCTCCTCTGTCCATGAGATTTCCCAGGCAAGAATGCTGGAATGGATTGCTGTTTCCTTCAATGGGGGATCTTCCTGACCCAAGGATTGAACCTGTGTCTCTTACTTGGCAGGAAAATTCTTTCCCACTGAGCCACCTGGGAAGCCCAGTAAGAACTGTTATGTGTCATTAATAAGTAAGGTATATTTGTAATTCCTTATAACTTCTTCTCATCTCAATTATTATAATAGTAATTATGTTTTCATTGGTGGTCTGCAATTATGATTATCATCTCTCCTTCACTCCCTGTTTTCTACTTCCATAAAAGTTATGTCATTATTTATAAAAAATAAGCGTAATACTAAAGGATAAGCTAAATAAAAAAAGGATCTGAGTAACAGATGGAACATAGATAAGCCATGGGCAAACAACGTGTGAAAATGTTTTCATAATGCTTAACAGTAGAATGCCAGAGTTTGATCACAAATTCCTGTCTTTTCTTTGCTTACATGTTGCAAAAGCAAACAGAGGAAACCAGTGTTTATAAGATAGAAACAAATCCATTCTGGGAAAGCACAGGTTTCCCCTGATTTTAAGAACAGAAAAAAAAATCTACTAATTCTATTATGATATGCTCAAAATATAGCAAATTATATTCACAGCTCAGTCTAATGTGACAGCTAATCAACTATGTTTGTGCTTTTCTGCAGAGGATAGGCTATAAGAGTGGCTCTCATAAGATCCCACTCATATCTTATAGAGATATCACTCTCTAAGAGTGATATCCCCGAGTACTTAAGGCTGTGATACAGGAAGAGAGCACAGTCCACCTTCTCCCCAAGTGCTCTGCAGGTCATTGGTGCACACAGTGTGATGGTGGATAAACTTCAGGACAATATTATTTATGTGTAAATCTAAAAATTCTAAATTTAGATAAATGTAGACTTTGCTAATATTTAGGATAAGGACTATCTATCAGTGACTCCCTCACACTAATCATATTTTATATGGCCATATATATAAATACTTAGTCACTCAGTCATGTTAGACTCTGCAGCCCCATGGACTATAGCCTGCCAGGCTCCTCTATCCATGGGATTCTCCAAGCAAGAATGCTGGAGTGGGTTGCCATTCCCTCCTCCAAGGGGATCTTCCCAAACCAGGGACTGAACCCAGGTCACCCACATTGCAGAATTATTTACCAACTGAGCCACCAGGGTAGCCCATGTGAACATATTCTGAGGGAAGAGTGTATGGTGCTTTACATAAACAGAATCTACGGTACTGTACTTGTATCTTACCCACTCTAAGCAAATAGTGAAATAGCACATGTGAAAGTGCTGCACTCGATATGCCAGCAAATTTGGAAAACTCAGCAGTGGCCACAGGACGGGAAAAGGTCAGTTTTCATTCCAATCCCAAAGAAAGGCAGTGCCAAACAATGCTCAAACTACCACACAATTGCACTCATCTCACATGCTAGTAAAGTAATGCTCAAAATTCTCCAAGCCAGGCTTCAGCAATAGGTGAACCATGAACTTCCAGATGTTCAAGTTGGTTTTTAGAAAAGGCAGAGAAACCAGAGATCAAATTGCCAATATCCGATGGATCATAGAAAAAGCAAGAGAGTTCCAGAAAAACATCTATTTCTGCTTTATTGACTATGCCAAAGCCTTTGACTGTGTGGATCACAATAAACTGTGGAAAATTCTCAAAGAGATGGGAATACCAGATTATTTGACCTGTCTCTTGAGAAACCTGTATGCAGGTCAGGAAGCAACAGTTAGAACTGGACGTGGAACAACAGACTGGTTCCAAATGGGAAAAGGAGTACATCAAGGCTGTATATTGTCACCCTGCTTTCTGAACTTATATGCAGAGTACATCATGAGAAACGCTGGGCTGGAAGAAACACAAGCTGGAATCAAGATTGCCGGGAGAAATATCAATAACCTCAGATATGCGGATGACACCACCCTTATGGCAGAAAGTGAAGAAGAACTAAAGAGTCTCTTGATGAAGGTGAAAGAGGAGAGTGAAAAAGTTGGCTTAAAGCTCGACGTTCAGAAAACTAAGATCATGGCATCTGGTCCCATCCCTTCATGGGAAATAGATGGGGAAACAGTGGAAACAGTGTCAGACTTTATTTTTGGGGGCTCCAGAATCACTGCAGATGGTGATTGCAGCCATGAAATTAAAAGATGTTTACTCCTTGGAAGGAAGGTTATGGACAACCTAGATAGCATATTTAAAAGCAGAGACATTACTTTGCCAACAAAAGTCCATCTAGTCAAGGCTATGGTTTTTCCAGTGGTCATGTATGGATGTGAGAGTTGGATGGTGAAGAAAGCTGAGCACCGAAGAATTGATGCTTTTGAACTGTGGTGTTGGAGAAGACTCTTGAGAGTCCCTTGGACTGCAAGGAGATCCAGTCAATCCATCCCCAAAGAAATAAATCCTTGGTGTTCATTGGAAGGTCTGATGTTGAAGCTGAAACTCCAATACTTTGGCCACCTCATGCGAAGGGTTGACTCATTGGAAAAGACCCTAATGCTGGGTAGGATTGGGGGCAGGAGGAGTAGGGGATGACAGAGGATGAGATGGTTGGATGGCATCACCAACTCGATGGACATGGGTTTGGATAGACTCCGGGAGTTGCTGATGGACAGAGAGGCCTGGCGTGCTGCAATTCATGGGGTTGCAAAGAGTCAGACACGACTGAGTGACTGAACTGAACTGAACATGGGTGATGACTGTTTACATGAATATATAGGTTATATTATATAAGTTTAATTAAAACCTGTTAATTCTCACTGAATTTTGTACTGTGTGGACCACAATAAACTATGGAAAATTCTTAAAGAGATGGGAATACCAGGCCATCTGACCTGTCTCTTGAGAAACCAGTATGCAAGTCAGGAAGCAACAGTTAGAACTGGACATGGAACAACAGACTGGTTCCAAATAGGAAAAGGAGTACATCAAGGCTGTATATTGTCACCCTGCTTATTGAACTTATATGCAGAGTACGTTATGAGAAACGCTGGGCTGAAAGAAACACAAGCTGGAATCAAGATTGCCGGGAGAAATATCAATAACCTCAGATATGCAGATGACACCACCCTTATGGCAGAAAGTGAAGAAGAACTAAAGAGCCTCTTGAGGAATGTGAAAGAGGAGAGTGAAAAAGCTGGCTTAAAGCTCAATGTTCAGAAAACTAAGATCATGGCATCTGGTCCCATCCCTTCATGGGAAACAGGTGGGGAAACAGTGGAAACAGTGTCAGATTTTATTATTTTGGAATCCAAAATCACTGCAGATGGTGATTGCAGCCATGAAATTAAAAGACGCTTACTCCTTGGAAGGAAGATTATGACCAACCTAGATAGCATATTTAAAAGTAGAGACGTTACCTTGCCAACAAAGATCCGTCTAGTCAAGGCTATGGTTTTTCCAGTAGCCATGTATGAATGTGAGAATTGGACAGTGAAGAAAGCTGAGTGCCGAAGAATTGATGCTTCTGAATGGTGGTGTTGGAGAAGACTCTTGAGAGTCCCTTGGACTGCAAGGAGATCCAACCAGTCCATCCTAAAGGAGATCAGTCCTGGGTGTTCATTGGAAGGACTGATGTTGAAGCTGAAACTCCAATACTTTGGCCACCTCATGCAAAGAGTTGACTCATTGGAAAAGACCCTAATGCTAGGAAGGATTGGGGGAAGGAGGAGAAGGGGACAATAGAGGATGAGATGGCTGGATGGTATCACCAACTAGATGGACTCGGGTTTGGGTAGACTCCGGGAGTTGGTGATGGACAGGGAGGCCTGGAGTGCTGCAATTCATGTGGTTGCAAAGAGTCGGACATGACTGAGCGACTGAACTGAACTGAAGTTTGTACTGCACTCATTCTAAACAAAAGAGGAAAATATTATATAGCATAACCTAATACAGAAATTCCAAAAAAGATTTTAAAAGATAGCTTGATAAACTAGGGGGAAAGTAGTAAAAAATTAAATATAACAATTATATATTTAAACTGTGAAACCTCCTGATGTCATAAAATATGTGCTATTATTCATCAAACTTAAGGAGTGAAACCTGTGCCAGGCTGTTGGATAATTTCTATGAGGTACCAATGAGCACCTTTTTCATGAAGCCCATACCTCAAATGACTCATTCTTCAATACTTTGAACCCCTGAAAAGAAAGACCTCTGTGTTCATGGCACCACTTCTACCTCCAATGTCACTCACTATTCCACATTTCCTTCTCCCTCAGTATCATTTGCTCTGAAGTGAGGTCTTGCCTTGGATTACATTTGTTAGATGCAAGTGTCAAACCACTGGCTTCTCTGCGTGTCAACATTGCCATAAATTGAATCAACAGCATCATTTACCACTAAAACACCATAAAAGTAAATGGTAAAAGATTTACACTTCATGAAGACAGACTCAACATGGAAACCAGAACTCCCAGATGAACCTTCCAGCAGGTTGGAGGGAATGCCACATAATCTCATGAACTAAAATAATTTAGGACTTTCTATAATATACAGTTATGTGTGCTTTTGTGCATGCATGCTCAGTTATGTCCAACTCTTTGCAACCTCATGGACTATAGCCCACCAAGCTACTCTATCTATGGAACTTTCCAGGTAAGAATACTGGAGTAGGTTGCCATTTCCTACTTCAGAGATCTTCCCAACCCAGGGATCGAACTCATGTCTCTTACATCTCGTGCATTGGCAGGAGGATTCTTTACCACTGCACCACCTGGGAAGCCCAATAGGCTTTTATAATAGACTATAATTATTTTGACAGTTTCCATACTAAATTTAATTAAGTAACTATCTAATATCTTTCCCTACTCATACTGTTTTATCATAGATTTATGTATTACACAATAGGGACTCATAAAATCTCTGTTGAATAAATTAATCAATATTATTTTCCATATTCTGGTAAGGCCTTTAGTCTGTCAATACTCCTTTAGAATATTTATTCCCAGTGTTCAATATAATGGTGCTGATATATATTTAAAACAGAGGCAATATATCCTAACTTGAGGTTTCAGTCAGCCAAAAACAGTGTCTAATTTTACTTCTTATTAACTATTGTCATACTTTTCTCCCTAGATCCTAATATACTTTCTCAAACATGTGGTTTTATTATAATATTTTTAACATTCTTGGATTTGATTCATTTGGAACTCAATACTGTCAACTAAAAGATAAACTATCTTTCTCAGCTTTGTGATATCTGAAGTATCTACTGCTGCTGCTGCTGCTAAGTTGTGTCAGTCCTGTCCGACTCTGTGCGACCCCACAGACGGCAGCCCACCAGGCTCCTCCACCCATGGGATTTTCCAGGCAAGAGTACTGGAGTGGGTTGTCATGGCCTTCTCCAGAAATATCTATTATTATCCAAGTTGGATTTATATATTGATAGGTCACAACTGAGGACATATTGTATAGTGTGCAGTGAAAGTCACTTTCTTGTCAGCCATCTGTCCACTATTTAGCACTACTTGAATGCAGGCATTAGGCAATTACAAATTTACCTAATAACATGCTCATTCTACCACATTTACCCATGTTATTCACAAGTATGAAAGGAGATAATTCTATTTCTAGATCCCACATTCAGAACCTTAAAGACTAGTTACTAAAATTCAGTAGAAGAGTACAACATGATTATATTGTTGGGAAAATTTAGATAATTAACTTAAAAAACTATTGCAGACAATGGTGTGAAGAGTATCATCTTGTATGAAAAGTTCAGATCAGTAATAATGATATAGTATATATTGTTAAAGAATTAGCTCTCTTCTCCTACTTAAAATCTCTGTAATATAATCTTTTTCTATTTATATCTGCATAGCACTTCACATATTTTATTCAACAAACATTTTGTCTCATATATCCCTTTTATTTCCAATAAAAGGAACTGTTTTTGGACTGACCTGCATACAAAACTACTTTCTTGACACTTTTAAGAAGATTAGTCTGAGTGATCTTTTTTACTCTGCCACATTACAAAATTGTTTCTCCATTAGAGAACTCGACTGACAGAAGTGTATATGTGTGTGTTTCACGGCTCTACAGTTCTCTCCTCTTCCCAATTTTGTATAGTGAAATTGCAGGGTTTCTTAAGCACTCATCCTCAGACTCTTTGGGAATCTTATCCTTGGAATCATAGAAACATTTCTTTTTAAAAATGCCTGTTACTCTAGAGCACATGGATAATATTTTGCAAAGGATCACCAGAAGCAGTGTGCTATAGTTAAATGTAGCAAATTCACGTCATCTTTTTTACATCATCAAGTATCTCTTCTAGGGTAGTTAATTGCATCTTTTAGTTGGTGTGAGCAACCAACAGACTAGGTTACAAACATGTTAGCCTATGACAGAGCAGAAGATGGTGGAATCAATTTGCCTGGTTGAACGCTCTGCTTTTAAAGCTGCTATTTTAGACATCCATAAAATTATTGTTTCCCTACTCATTCTCATTTTAGATCTTGATGCTATTTCAATTTCATTAAAGTGAATGCACTTTTTTTTTTCTTTAACGGAGTTAAATAAAGTGCATTGTTCATAAAATCTCTGATGTGCTAGAGAAATTGTTGTGTTGTGGGGAATGGATAAAGCTTAAGTAAATGTTCTATGTTTGGCATGCTTTTGGTTTCATTTAAATAAAAGAGAAAAAATTCAATAAAATTATTATCCTCTGCAAATTCAGGATCTCTTAGGGGTGAAGTTTATTTACACATCACTTTATTAGGTAGTATGTTTCTTTGTGCTACCTGTATATTTAACACCAGGAAATACCAGAAATACTTAGGATGCACAATCATTAATTAAAACCATAAAAATAACAGAGAAGTAAGTATCTTAGTTGTAATGATGAAGGAAAAAGTGGTAACCAAGCTATATTAATGAGATAAATAATAATTCATGTATGGGAAAGAGTGAATTTTCATTTCCAGCAAATGAAGAGGATATGCCTACTGAGAACACAAACAAGAAAAATCAAACGTCCAAAATTGAATGTGAAGAATGTTTGTTCTTATCAGATAATGAACTAGATCTTGGTGATGAGAATAATGATGACTCTATTACTGATGAAAGGAAAACAAAAGTAGAGTTGAAAAATGGGCCCATCACATGACTTCTCTGTAAAAGGAGGAATCTATAAACTCTCAAGGAGAAAAAAAATAAGGAAATCTAAGAATAAAGTAAATGAATGGAACCTATAAAAGTGTCCTGAGAAAAAAATTAGTATTTTGAAAAGTATAGTGTTTGTTATTATTGGCATCAGATATATAACTGGTATGATTGAGGAATTTCTTTGCAATTTTATTTCAAATCTGTAATACTAATCTCAAATACAGACTATAGTAGTAAAGCACGTTTCAAAAAAGCTTATTAAATGAACCAATTGCTAACATTTTATTCTTCAATGCACCTACTAATCTTCTTGAAAAATTTATTGGCTATATGTCTAATTTACCTGAACTGACTATTCTTAAATCTAACAAAGTATTCTAAGTTAACACTTTTTAAAGTGAATATATGGTATCTAAAAGAAAATACAAATTCAAAAAAGGAATGTATGTATAAATATGAATAAAAACAAATGTTAAGTATGTGCAGATATAGAAAAGACACACTAATTTTCCTTGTCTCCTTGAGAAAAATGGGAGAAATGATTTATGTTCATATGCACTGAAATCATGTTTTGTTTACCTTTTTGTTTATGAAGAGTAGCTACTGAGTTTTTATTAATTTTTATGGCGAGTAACATTTCATAACAGATATGTGCCACATCTTCTTTATCCATTCATCCATTGATAGACACTGAAGTTTTTCCATAACTTTAATATTGCAAAAAATTCTGTAATTAACATACAGGCATATACATATCTTTTCAAATTACTGTTTTTATTTTATTAGAGTAAATTCTTAGAAGAATTAAAATTCCTGGATACGAGAGTTCTATTTTTACATTTGTTAGAGATATCCATACTGCTCTCTATAGTGGCTGTGCCAATTTACATCCTACCAACAGTTCATGAGGGTACCTTTTTATTTACATTCTGGCCAGCACTTGTTATTTCTTGTCTCTTTTGTTAAAATAAATAAGCCATTCTAAATCTATGAAGTGATTTCTTATTGTGGTTTAATTTTGAAATCTTGCCATTTTGATAACATAAATAGACCTTGAGAATATCATGCAAAGAAAAAGACAAATACCATATGATATCACTTATTTGTGGAATCTAAAAACCAAATCAAAATAAACAAGTAAAACAGAACAAAATAAACCCAGAGATTAAGAGAACAAATTGATGGCTGTCAGAGAAGAGGCTGGCTGGTGGGTGGGCAAAATTGGATGGGAGTGGTCAAGAGGTACAGACTTCCAAGTTATTGAATATATAAATCACAAAGATGTAATGTATACCATGGTGAATATAGTCAATAACTTTGTATTGCATACTGAAAAGTTGCTAAAACAGTAAAGATTAAAAGTTCTCATCACAAGAAAAAAGTTTATAACTTTATATGGTGACAGATGGTATCTAGACTTATTGTGGTGATCATTTCTCAGTGTATACAAACATTGAATGTTGTATACCTAAATCTATTATAAATGTCATGTATGCCTCTATAAAAATAGCTACAGAGAAAATAAACCAAATATTGTCCTATATTTTAAGAAGGTGGACATTAAAAAAGTTCAGCAAAGAGGTAGGTAAGATTTAAAGGGTGATGTCATACTCAAAATATTGAAGAGTATGTGAAGATCAAAACTAGTCCTACAGGGCCCAGTTTTGATTAGTTCTGGAACAGCTGTCAGTCCTAGTTCAACTATTACACTATGTTTAACCTCAAGCAAGAGCTGACTGAGTGACTGAACTGAACTGAAGAGCTGAAAGACCACTGTCTAAGCTTTTGAAGAGCAATGGATATTTGTTGTGGCATTCAAGGAGTACGGCCCATCCAGGTGGCCTGCTCCCTTACTCAAAGTAATGTCCAAAGTCAATGCATAAATCCTCCCATTGAAGCAGAGCTCCAGATCAGAGCTTTCATTTAAGGAAGAGGTGGAATTGGGAAAAACAAACAAACTTACCCACACAATGAGAAAGAAAATTCATTGCAGGTATCTATATCAATCGATCTAGAGATTCATTTTTAAAAAATACATTGACAAAACTTTTTTATTTGAGGAAAGCCGATAGAACAAATGAGAATGACTGTCACGACCAAAAGAACCACCATAGGAAAGAGTAAAGATATGGACGAAAGGAAATTTAAAATAAAATATTTAAATTAATGTTTTCAGTTAGATAATTATTTTAGAAATTAAAAATATTGATGAATTGAAAAACAAAAAGGAAGACCTGAAAGATGAAATTGAAAAAGTCTCCAGATGACAGATTAAAAAGAAAATAAACTAAAAATACAAGAATTAAAGATTCAGAGGCGTAGAGGATGTATTCAGAGGATATTTAACTTTTATGCGAAGTACATCATGTGAAATGCCAGGCTGGATGAAGCACAAGCTGGGATTGAGATTGCTGGGAGAAATATCAATAACCTCAGATATGCAGATGACACTACCCTTATGGCAGAAAGTGAAGAGGAACTAAAGAGCCTCTTGAGGAAAGTGAAAGAGGAGAGTGAAAACGTTGGCTTAAAACTCAACATTCAAAAACCTAAGATCATGGCATCTGGTCCCATCACTTCATGGCAAATAGACAGGGAAACAATGGTAACAGTGAGAGACTTTATTATCTTGGGCTCCAAAATCATTGCAGATGGTGACTGTAGCCATGAAATTAAAAGACACTTGCACCTTGGAAGAAAAGCTATGATAAACCTAGACAGCGTATTAAAAAGCAGAGGCATTATTACTTTACCGACAAAGGTCCGTCTAGTCAACACTACCCAAGCCAGGGACTGAACTAATGTCATTTATGTCTCCTGCATTGGAGGGAAGGTTCTTTACCAGTAGTGCCACCAAATTCTGGCAAACTTGAGAATGCTTGATTGTTGCCTTTTAATCAGGGGAACTTATAAAAGTGTAAATTTCTTTAGTGTTTTCTATTTTGCCTTAACATTTCTTAAACAATGGTTCAACAACAATGTATATTTCTTGCTCTTTTCTGTTTCTCACTTGACTAATGACAGGATTCTTTATTCCTGAAGTTCAGTTTAATTTCATTAAGATACATCTTATATTTGGTTATTATGTGAATCTTTTTGCCCCTCAAATTTAAGTTTTTATTTCAGGAAAATTTTCATTTATTCCATTTGAGGATAGATTTTATTGTTTAATTTTTCTGTTTTCTTTTTCAGGAACATAATCGCACATGTGTTAGAATACATTTGACTATCTCTCACAGTTATCATTGTCTGTTTTTTAAAAAAATCTGTGTTCTTTGTCTTTTAATACTTTGATGATTTCCTCAGGCTGATTCTTTATTTCTCTAATTTTGCATTATTTTGTGCAGTTGCTGTTGCTTTTATTATCATTATTATTATTATTATTTTGGGGGGCTGCACCTCTCAGCTTGGAAGATCATAGTTTCCCAAACAGGGACTGAACCTGGGCCTTAGCATTGAGTGCTGAGTTTTAACCACTGGATCACCAGAGAATTGCCATAACTATTTTTCATTCCTGTTTTGAACTACTGAGTCCTACCGGCTTATTTTCCACCTTTTTTATCTTTTATGTCTTATTCAGCTGTTTTATTTTTTTCCCTATTCTTTTAGTTTCTCTGATATCTTGAAGAATTTTTTCGTATTTCTTTTCTATTTTTTACGCTATTGTTCAGTCACTAAGTCATATCCACTCTTTGTGACCGTATGAACTGCAATACGCTAGGCTTCCCTGTCCTTCATATCCCTGAGTTTGCTCAAACTCATGTCCATTGAGTCAGTGATGTCATCTAAACATCTCATCCTCTGTCACCCTCTTCTCCTTCTGCCTTCGATCTTTCCCAGCATCAGGGTCTTTTCCAATGAGTCAGATCTTTGCATCAGGTGGCCAAAGAATTGGAGCTTCAGCTTCAGCATCAGTCCTTTCAATGTATATTCAGGACTGATTTCCTTTAGGATTGACTAATTTGATCTCCTTGCTGTCCAAGGGGCTCACAAGAGTCTTCTCTAGCACCACAGCTCAAAGGAAACAATTCTTTGATGCTCAGCCTTCTTTATGCTGCAACTCTCACATCCATACATGACTACTGGAAAAACCATAGCTTTGACTAGATGGACCTTTGTCCATCAAGTGATGTCTCTGCTTTTTAGTAGGCTGTCTAGGTTTGTCACAGCTTTTCTTCAAAGGAGTAGGCATCTTTTAATTTTGTAGCTGCAGTCACTGCCTGCATTGATTTTGGAGCCCAAGAATATGAAATCTGACACTGTTTCCACTTTTCCCCCATCTATTTGCCATGAACTGATAGGACTGGATGCCACGACCTTCGTTTTTGAATGTTGAGTTTTAAGCCAGCTTTTTCACTCTCCTCTTTCACCTTAATCAAGAGGCTCTTTAGTTCCTCTTTACTTTCTGCCATTGAAGTGGTATCATCTGCACATCTGAAGTTGTTAATATTTCTCCTGGCAATTTGGATTTCAGTTTGTGAGTCATCCAGCCTAGCACATCATGTGATGTACTCTGCATATAAGTTAAACAAGCAGGGTGACAATATACAGCCTTGACATACATTTTCCCAATTCTGAACTAGTCTATTGTTTCATGTCCAGTTCTACCTGTTGCTTCTTATCCCATATATACATGTTTCTTAGGAGGCAGATAATGCGGTCTGGTATTCCCATCTCTTTAAGAATATTCCACAGTTTGTTGTGATCCACAAAGTCAAAGGCAAGAATACTGGAGTGGGCTGTCTTTCTCTTCTCCAGGGGATCTTCCCAACACAGGGATTGAACCCAGTGTCCTGTGTTGCAGGCAGATTCCTTACCATCTAAGCCACCAGGGAAGCCTCTCCTATTTTCTATGGTAATAAGTAATTCACATTTATTGGACTCTCATGATCCAGAAATAGTGATGGTCAAATCACTTCATATTAATTTTGTAGTTAATATTCAGAATAAACTTATGAGAGTAGATGCTATTATTAACTATTTTTACAGATAAATAAACAGAAATATTTCATAGTTTATAGTTATGAAGGCATTTCTACTGAATGAAGCACTAGCTTAAAGACATTAAGGAAAGAAAAGAATAGAGTTAGCATAGGTCAGAGCTTTGATTTAGGCACGGTGACTCTAACACGCTTTCATCAACTATCGTTTGCCCTGAAGGTATATCTCTAGTTTTCCTTTTTAGTACCTAAAAGTGGACACATAGAGACTCCCGGCGTTTTTGCTCGGTGACTGTTCCTTCTTATTTCTTCATCCCAAAGTTGTTGTTTTCATACGACAGTATAAAAATAAAAATGAAGTGTCAGCTTGGTTCAAAGATACAAAGCAAAATCAGTAAAACTAAAAGGCACAGGGACAAATTTCACATGAAATCAGACTGAAGCTTCTAAAAGTGCTGTCCCAGTGACTCACATGAGACATGCTTAATTCCTCCAGCAATGAATGTAAGAACATGTGTGAACTATTGTTACCAGAGAAGCTCATTAAAGACTAAATTCCTAGGGTTTTATTGGGGATTGGTCACATAAGCACTCTTGGCCTAGCATGTACTGAATTTCCAGCTTCCCAGAAGGAAAGCAGGTGGTCAGCGTAAACCATATTTTTTACACAAACAGTTTAAGCACAGTGAACTACTATATAGTCTGGGAATGGTGGGAGCGGTCCCAAAATCCAACTTTGCAGATGCCAGCCACACAAGCAGAGTTTCCTGAAGTCAGCAGCCTCAACTCTACCATGTTAACTCTTTCCTTCATAGTAAAAAATAGTATGTGCTTGTATTTCCTTATTACAATGATCACAATTAATTCAACGATTTGAATTCCACACATTACCTTCCTTTCTTGAATACAAAGTGTTTGCATGCATTGTTGAGTTGTAAACAATTTCTATCATGGTGACTTATATTTGGTAGAGATCCAATAAGATTTTGTTGAGTAAGTGAATAAATAAATAAGAAAGCGAACTGATTAATATTAGTGTTAAGATAGGTTTGCATTTTCGAGTTTTAAAAGGAAGAGTTGATTTTTTTTAAGAGACTAGACTTGTTCTAAATGGCTACCCTCAAAACATAAGCTCAATTGAAAGGGTCAATTATTTAATATAAAAGAAGATTTTCTGAAATTTATAGCTGCCTGCAGACAGAAGCCTGTTCTTTGGATACTGTGAGTTCAAATACAGCTGATGAGTGATGAAATGGATGTTCTAGCTTATGCGTTGGTTAGTTAATTGGCAGGCTGGATTAGTTTGCCCTTTAAGGTTATTCTGATGCTATAAGTCTATGACAACTTCCTGAATTCTCTCCACTTCATCAGCAGTACAGATGTGTTTGAGGCAGGACAAGCAAAGGTCCTATTGCCATATGTATATGCAAGATAAATCTCCTCCTAGAGATTTTATTAATACACAGAATGTAGAAAATAATTCTGAAAGAAAATTCTGGACAAGTATTTGGTCAGCTAATTTATTTATCAAAATTCAGAATAAGTAATTAGAGAGTAGTAGAAATCAGTGGAAGGAATGACTTCTTGAAGATGATATTATCTATTACTACATGAAAAGTTGCCCGTGATTTTAGCAGTTTAAAACAGTTAACATGTATGATCTCATAGTGCATGTGGTTAAAAATGTGTGAGTGGCTCAGTGAACTGGTTCTTAGCTAGAGATCTCTTGTGAAATTGCAGTTAAGATACCCCGAGGTTACCGTCATCTGTAGGTTTGACTGAGGCTGGACCATCCACTTGTAGAATGGTTCACTCATGTAGCTATTAGTGAGAAGCTTCATTTCTCTATTGGCTACTGGCAGGAAGCGTCAGTTCTGTACTATGTGGCTCTCTCCATAGGCCTGATTGAGTATCCTTATGACAATGCTCGTGGATCCACCCAGAAGTAACAATCTAACAGAAAGAGCAATGGGGTAGCCACAGTACTTTTTAGGACTTAGTCTCAGAAAGCACATACTGTCACTTATGATAGATTAGATTTATTAGAACTGGGGCACAAAATCCAACCCGTACTCGAGGAAAAGAGATTCTTTTATAATTCTGATAAAAATTACAACATTTCTATTTACAGTTCCTGTGAAAATACCTTGATTTAATAGAAGAAATGTAGTTTAAAACCTAATTATCTACCAGTTTTAAAATAATCTAATTCTTAATTACTTTCAGATTTGAGGAATTTATATCCATTCAAAGACTTAATAGTATTTATTATTTAAATATTTCCTACATCGAATTCAAATAAAATGTGATAAAATGTACCATTTACCAACGTAAAATGTATAACAACATTTATTTTGATTCAAAAGGTGCTATTACTCAAAGAAGCCTCTGGAGTGCAAATCTAAAGTGGAATTGATTCAATTTACCTAAATTTCCCAATTCGTTATTCTTGACTTTCAAAGGTAGGAATTCATTGAAGGCAACTAGCATAGCCTGACCAAAACCCTTAAAAACAATCCCACGAGGAAAGGAGAGTGTAAACCAGTGATTAGGCTAATGTATTACCCTAACGTTCTATTGAGAGAGGCTTAGGCCTTCAGAACTCAACCTACCTAGCACTGTGTCTATAAATCATAAACTAAGAGAATTGCGAATGTAATCCCAAATCTGGGGCACCCTTGAGCTCAGGCACTGAGGTCAATCATCAAGGGCTCATCACAGATTATGAAAATGCCCAAAGAACTAGGCTGTTCCAAATTAATACTATCTCACTGTGAGATCATGAGAAAAAACATAAGCAGTGAACTTTCTGGCTGGTTTTTAGAAGCAGGATTCTGCCTTCTTGTTTTTTGTTTAAGCCTCAGATTCTTAAACAGTCAAGGGAGGGGTGGGTAACAGCAACAATGGACATTTTTCAAATAATGCCAGTGGACTCTTTGAAGAATGAAAGAAATGTGAGCATACATATAATCTAAATTTATGTAGTAGATAGCTATAAAATTATATTTTAACAGTTTTGTCAGGTTATGTGATGTGCAAAATCTAGGATGAGTACTGTTTTAAAATGTGTAAAAAATGTTTTTTCAAGATAGAAATAAAAATTTACAAAAAAAGTATGAGGAAAACAGGGCTTTAGGGAGCAGAGCTGATTTTATTTTTTCATGTATTGTCCTTATTTGTATTTTAGGTGAGGAAGAGATTTAACATCTGCTTTCTTTATATTTACTTCAAGGTCAGCATGAGACCTGTCATGAAGAATTTAAGGAAGGTAGTCAGTTATAATTTAAGACTCAAGTATAATGAAAAGTGGAGATATTACAATTAAGAAAATCACTTCAAGTCACTATGGAGTCTGCTCCTAGTGACTATACAATTAGTGTAACCTCTGGATTCCCTTATTTATTTTTTTCCAGGTTATTGCAGGAGATCTGCAACATTAGGCAAAGCTGCACCTGAGTGAAACTGCTGAATCAGTTATGCTGTTTTAATAGCACATCTAGTGAATTGAACAACTGCCAAGACACACTAGTTCCAAAAAAACCATAAATATTTATCTTACACTGAGTCTTTGCACACAAACTAAATTGGAGGATTTAAGTCATTATCTGATATTTCAGACCAGATGCAAAATAAATTATAATTTTCATCTGTGATGTCCAGATAGTATAAACCAAAAGATATGCTTTCTCTTGAAATATATTGGTACTTTTTTTATAATTTATTTCAGATGCAGGTCTATTCAACAAATCTATCTATTGTACAAGGCATTTAGCTAGATATTGTTGAGATGTGAAAATAAATGATATTCGGTCTTTGCACAGGAAAATATAGGGGCAGAGTTGGAATGGAAATGGCTACCATTTCTTGGACACACACTACACATCTGTTGCAGTATTAGTCATTTTTTAGCCTGTTAACCAATTTCTACTGCTGGCTAAAAGTCCACAAGCATTTATTTTCCTATTATCAACAGCAGAAATCTGAGAATCTGAGAATTTATGTAACTTAACAGGACTGGAAAAGGTCAGTTTTCATTCCAATCCCAAAGAAAGGCAATGCCAAAGAATGTTCAAACTACTGCACAATTGCACTCATCTCACATGCTAACAAAGTAATGCTCAAAATTCTCACTAAGCTAGGCTTCAATGGTATGTGAACTGAGAACTTCCAGATGTTCAATTTGGATTTAGAAAAGACAGAGGAACCAGAAGTCAAATTGCCAACACCAGTTGAATCATAGAAAAAGGAAGATCATTCCAGGAAAAAAATCTACTTCTGCTTCATTGACTCTGCTAAAGCCTTTGACTCTGTGGATCACAGTATGGAATATTTGACTGTGTGGAAAATTCTTAAAGAGATGGGAATACCAGACCACCTTACCTGCCTCCTGGTAAATCTCTATACAGGTCAGAAACAACAGTTAGAACCAGACATGGAACAACAGACTGGTTCCATGTTGGGAAAGGAGTACATCAAAGCTGTGTATTGTCACCCTGCTTATTTAACGTATACGCAGAGTACATCATGCAAAATGCCAGGCTGGATGAAGCACAAGCTGAAATCAAGATTGCCAAGAGAAATATCAATAACCTCAGATGTGCAGACGAAATCACCCTGTGGTAGAAAGTGAAGAGGAGCTAAGGAGCCTCTTGATGAAAGTGAAAGAGGAGAGAGGAAAAGTCAGCTTAAAACTCAGCATCCAAAAAACTAAGGTCATGAAATCCAGTTGCTTCACTTCATAGCAAATAGATAGGGCAAACAATGGAAAACAGTGAGAGACTATTTTCTAAGGCTCCAAAATCACTGCAGATGGTGACTGCAGCCATGAAATTAAAAGATGCTTGTTCCTTGAAAGAAAAGTTATGACAAACTTAGACAGCATATTAAAAATCAGAGACATTACGTTGCTGACAAAGGTCTGTCTAGTCAAAGCTATGGTTTTTCCAGTACTCATGTATGGATGTGAGAGCTGGACCATAAAGAAGGCTGAGTGCCAAAGAATTGATGCTTTTGAACTGTGGTGTTGGAGAAGACTCTTGAGAATACATTGGATAGTAAGGAGATCAAACCAGTTAATCCTAAAGGAAATCAGTCCTGAAAATTCATTGGAAGGACTGTTGCTGAAGCTGAAGCTCCAATACTTTGGCCACCTGAGGCAAAGACCTGACTCATTTGAAAAGACCCTGATGCTGGGAAAGACTGAAGGCAGGAGGAGAAGAGGGCAGCAGAGGATGAGAATGGTTGGATGGCATCACTGACTCAATGAACATGAGATTAAGCAAGCTCTGGTTGCTGGTGATGGACAGGGAACCCTGGTGTGCTGCAGCCCATGGGGGTTGCAAAGAGTTAGATATGACTGAACTGAACTAAGAAACTCACATAACATATAAGTGACTAAGCTTGGATTCAAATTCAAATCACTCAGATTTTAGAACTTTTAATGATTAATATCCATAGATGAACAATTCAGTCATACGTGAATGCATCTTTAAGAATCAACATTCATTGGACAAATATTTATTTAGAATTCATCATCCCAGATCTTCTAATTTATAAAATCTATGAGCAATGTGGACAATAATCAGCCATTTTATGACAGTATTGTTGCTACTCTTTATATTGCAAAGATACATTTTCTGTAGAAGTAATGTATAATCCCAGAATTATATAGAATCCCCTGATTATGATATACACTTTGATGTACCCATTTCTCTTATGTACCATATGGATACTGAACAATGTAAAAATCGATTATTTTTGATAAGTAAATTTTAGAGAATTTAAAGTAGGGCTCATGGGCCAAATGACAAATTCTGGAGTCTCCTATCTGAGTTATATTCAGAAATATTTGTTCCAGCTAATAAATATATCTGAAGGAATGAGCCAAATGGATCTAACTGCATTTTTATCTTCTGCCATTGCGTAACCATATATAACACAACAAGCAACAGCTTTTGTGCTAGAAATTTTAGATCAATCTGTTACAGTTATAGAAGTCGAATGCAAATAATTGTCTAACTTTGAACTTCTTAAATTTAATTCTAATTAGATTTTATTGTAAAATCAAGGTATCATGTAGACTCACTGTTACAAAATAATAAAGGTATGAACAAAGCAGTCTTCTGATTTTGATTCCTGACGGGTCTTAATCCAAGTGTGGATAACCTACCTCACCATGGTTATCACTGAACTTTTTCTTGCAACTCTCATGAAAGGATTCCTCATCTTTTAGTCTGTAACTCAAAAACTCTATTAGATGTTACTAATAGTACAAACACTTGAATAGCTTTATTATCTACCTCAATTCAAAAGGCTCTGACTATATAATAAGCATATGTTCTTTGCATGTGTGCACCTTTATTACAATTTAAAAAGTCAACCACATCATGTCTCCCTACCACATCAACTGACTGGAAGTTATAGAACAATTTTGACAAACACAATATTTTTTATTTTCATAAGTTGCAATAGGAAACAAATAGCACTAGCACAACAACTATCTGTAAGTAAGAAAATAATATTAGACAAATACCCTGTAAAACATTAGCATTATAGGTTTATTCAACATAAAGTAGTGCAAATGATTTTGGCAGTATAAGTCTTCGATCTACATTTTCTATGTGACTTGGTGGGACCTGCAGGTGTTCAACAAAGTCCAGCTTCCCTGTTACCATAGTGCCCAAACTGTCCCTAGGGCTCCCCACATAGAATGCACTCTGTAGTCTCATCTGCAGTCAGGTATGACTCTGATTAAAGTTACCCACAGACTACGAGTGGATGTGTCACGTGTCCCTTTGGATCTTGGCTTTTAGACGTAGAACACTTCTGCCACTTCTTCTCTTTCTCTTTTCCTGTCAGTAGATGTGCCAAAGCAGCGTCTCAGCTTCTATCATGCACAATATGAAAATACTATAGGAGAGTCAAGAGCAACAAAGAAAAAAAATCTGTCTCTCTGACAAAGCAGAGCAGAGATTCCCTGATGATCTCAGCCTTTCACATAAGGGCTTCCACAGAAAAGAGAGAAGAAAAAGTGATGTTTTTGTAGTTCTTGCATTTTTGAATCTCTATTGCAATAGCTTATCTGTCAGCCTAACTAAGGTACATGGGAAAGACCCCTCTTTAAGCTCTGGTTTCATCACTGACAAAATATATGGGACTGAGAGTCTCTAAACTCTTATCCAAATCCAGTATTCTGTGAAACTGACATTTATTCTATGACAAGTTCTTGTTAATTAGTTAGAAAATAAAACCTGGAAGACATTCATATTAATGAAGCAATTGCTATACAAATATAATGAAAAGCAATTACAGTTTAAAAAATCCAATTTAGATTAAGATTTGTATGGTGTTGACAGACTCCAGTCTATTTACATTTCTTTAACTGAACAGAAAAAGAAAAAAAAAATAACTCTATAGAGATTCCACAGGGAGACAGGCTTCAAATATTACTAATCACCACCCTTCTCCCTGGTGCTATAGGAAACTGAACATGGAACATGTGGTTCTATATGGAACTGATGGGACAGTACAGAAATAAGAATGAAGAGTTCATTCAATAAGAATGTGAAGTTCTGGGGCTGTGAGGAAGATAGAAGTGCCTTGTGCTTTTGGGCCAGGCAGCCTCTATCAGCCCACCAAAGACAATGATGATAACTATACTTACTGGTAGTTATGTAATCTTGAGAAAGTCACTCCACCCTCCCATTTCTCAGTTCCTTCATTATAAGATAGATGTGAAAATAGGATCTATTTCAGAATATTATATGGATTTAAAAAGACAATGAATGCAAAAGCGCTACAGTTGCAATAATAAGAATTTAATGAATGCTAGTTATTTTTGTTATGATAATAACTACTGCTTCTGTTATTTATAGGGTATTATTTTAAATTATCAAGGATGTTGTGCGGCCAAATATTGTATAATGTCAATCAGCTAACACAGATGGGTTATCTTCAAGGGGTTTGCAATTGCCTTGATGAAACAAGATTCACTAAAAGAAATGAATTCATGATTAAGTAACAGATTGTATGCCACCACCCAGAAATCCAGTAAGTATTCATCAGAAGGAAAGGGCAGTGTAAAATGGCATTGACTTTGAAGAAAAGAAAATGAAAGCCTGTGCTAAGGGTAATAAAGGCTTGAAGCTTGCTATGCATAAATGCTTTATGAATTTAGCTCATGTAATCCTTACAATAATCTTGAGTATATACTTTGCTCATTTCAGTTTCATAGATAAAAAATTGAAGAATAGAAACTCAAGTGACCTGCCCAAAGTTACAGGTGGTGCACAATGGAAGCTGTATGGGAACTGACAAACTGAAATCAAACCAGGGCCAGAGAAGAAGCATAAAGTGATGAAGTTCTTAAAAAGATAAATTGATGAATGAAAATGCCATGTCATTCCAAGTAGGGAAGACAATAAAGGCAATCAAGGAAGTAGAGTTTGAATATGACTTATATCTGAATCAGAGAGGAAACAGATCTTAATTAGAGCAGTGGCTAAAATAATTTTGAGTATGTGCTTATTGTGCTCAGTTGCTCAGTTGTGCGTGACTCTTTGCAATCCCATGAGATATTGCCCAGCAGTCTCCTCTGTCCATGGGATTTTCCAGGCAATAATACTGGAGTGGGTAGTTATCTCCTTCTCCAGGGGATATGCTTATTAAATCTTATGAATTTACATATAGAAATGTTATTTAAATAAGAATGGGATTTATATAGAAGGCCTGAAATTATATTATAGTAATTAACCAGTTTTTTTGTTTAGGAAATTACATAAAGTCTGATCTTTGGCAGACCTAATAATAAAGAAAATGTAGTCCTCTCTTAGAGTTCTGAAACTTTCTGAATGTGTAAAGAATCAGGTCAGGAAACTGATAAGCAGCTTTCTATACTTTAATAGAAATGACATTAAAATATTTCCCTCTTTCAGTGCATTTTAAAAGACATTTTCTACATGGATACCATGACTGAAAAATGTAAGAATTTTACCTGAAGCATAGGATGAGTGCAAAAAATATTACACAAGTTTGATGTGAAGTATCTGCTTGTCTAATGAAATTCTGGCAAAAATATGCCTCGCATTTAACTCAATTTAATTTTATAAATCAAACATACTCACAAGAGAAGGGAAATAGCACTGTGTCATTTTCTGGCAATCATTTTAAGGCTGAATATTTAAACAGTGAATCTTGGCACCCATAAAAGAGTTTAAACATCAATACTATTCTTAAAAAAGCTGACTAAATGGCAGTTGAGTTGTGGAAATTCTGCTGACTTTTCATGTAAGAAACATCCTGAACAGACAGAGATTTACATCCCTTTATGCCCTTTATATGCTACATTAATAATTTGAAAGATGTATCTTGTTTAAAAATTTTCTCAAAGACTAAGTCTGCTAGTGGAAAATGTAAATTAGTATTTGGTAACCAGATTAAAAGTGCAGTCATTTTGAAAGTATTTCTGTAGTATAGTCTGATGACAGCTAGCCTGATTCCTCTAGCTCTGTTCTTTTTCAAGATTGCTTTGGTTATTTGGGGTCTCAAAGCTACAGTAATCAAAACAGTTTGGTAATGGCACAAAAACATAAATATAGATCAATGAACCAAGACAGAAAGCCCAGAGATAAATCCATGCAATTATGATCAACTAATCTATGACAAACGAGGCAAGAACATACAATGGAGAAAAGACAGTTTCTTCAGTAAATGGTGCTGGGAAAACTGAACAGCTACATGTAAAAGAATGAAATTAAAACATTCTCTAACACCATACACACACATAAGAAAAAAAAAAGGAGACATTTTCTGTGGTGACCTAAATGAGAAGGAAATCTGAAAAAGAGTGGATATATGTGTAACTGATTTGCTTTACTGTATACCTGAAACTAACACATCATAAATCAACTATACTCCATTTTTTTTAAGAAAGAAAAAAAAGTAATTTTGACTCTGTTGGTATGATAGAAGTATTTTATAAACATAAAAATGTGTACTCAATCATATTTTCAGAGTAGATCCTATTCTATATTAGCAAACTTCTGCTAAATTAAAATAACCACAAAATAGTGAAATGTCGAAACTAACAGTGCTCATATTCCTGCTGGATTAGTTTTCACAAACATCAAACTGAGATATCAACATTCCTCTGTTTTTCAAGTTTAAATGAACATATCTATTTGTTCTTTACTCCTATTATTGCATTTAAATTTAAGTTTTCAAGGACATATTGTTATAATACTATCATTCTGTTATTTAACAAGCAAATCTATATTTTCAATAAAGATGGATTCATCTATTCAGGTATTGGTTGATCTATAGTCCATAAAGCTGAACACCATAGCTATGATCCCTTCCCAAATGAAGTTTCCAATTGACTATGAAGTGTTCTTTTGACAGAAATAATTTTAAAAATCAGTGACCTAAAAAGACTGAATATGTCGCAAATGGTGTATTTTGAAAGGCTTTAACAGAAATTCTTCTAATCAGTTTTATATCTACACTTTGAAGAGTTTAATAGGAAACTCTATTTCTTCATGTTTATTTATTTTTTAATTTTTGGAGCAGAACATTAGGGTTTTTAATCTATTGCTCTGATTTCCTTTTATGTGAAGTACCTGAATTCAAAGGTGCCTAGAGAGACAGACATGGTGAGGGGAGCTCTATTTGAGTTCAGCACAGAATTCTTTAAACTTACTGAGATTTATGAAATGCACATATAAATGCTGAATTCTCATAACCAAGTGTAAGAGCTCAAAAAAGTGTTTAGCTCTTAGAAAAGATGTCAATCATGTGCTTTGTTGCTTATAGATATGTTTCTATACACATTATTCCAAACAATGGAGAAACAGAGACAAACTAAACTTAAGCTGTGAGTAAATTTCAACAATTCTGGGTTGTTCTAGTCTAAACTGTATATACCTTCCTATAAATACCTATTTTTTTAAATTCAAATTTAATCCAGCTTTTTTGATATATCAAAAATAATATCTATTTTCTTCTTCCAGATATACTGTTTAAGAAGACTTATTTTATTCATGAAAAAGTTTATTTACTCTCTGCAGAAAAGAAGGAATGGTTGATACTTCTCAAGATATAAGAAATTCAAAGGAGGCATCAAGAGTGGGAAGGGAAACATTAGCTATGCACTTTCTTTGATTACTTACACAGTTATTGGTAAAACCTCCAAACAGAATACATTCTGCTTTCCTTGTCCCAGGTTTCACATTTCCTTGTGGTCCTGTCTTTCTATCATTCTATATGTTATCCACATAGCCATCCTGAAATTTAATGACCTTTATCATTCTCCAATTAAGTTATGTGAGATGAGACTCCATAGCTCAATTAACATATCATGTGGCGAGCACTTTATATACTTCAGATACTGCTAACATGCTCCAGTTCCAAGTTGGTTCACAGCAGAGAAGTCAGCACGGCTTAAGGACTACTCTCCAGAGATCTATCTACCTTTTTCTCTCTTTTTAAAATCAAAGATGCTACAATTTTTTTCACTTACCTACTTAAACTATAAAACTGTATTATATTTACTTTACAAAAACTGCTTTTGTATAAAGAAACAGAGTGGTTTTTTGGTTAGTATCTGGTCTTCCTGATTTGGGGAGAATATATAGATTTTAGAAAAATTTAACAAACTTTTCTCCTTAACATGATCATAAAAATCTTAATTATTAGAATGGGGAAATGTATTTCATATATAGGTAAAAATGCTGAACTTTAAATATCCTCAAATACAAAATATTAGAAATCAATGGATGGACTAGTGAAAATAAATAAATAAAAATAAAGAGACAAGAATTTAATTCTCATGGCATTGAATTCCTCAGTTGTTAAATGATCATGATGAAAAGTAACTCTTGTTAAGGTTTATCTGCTATACTCACAAAAAAATATTTAATGTACTTCAGTATTAGCAATAAATGACTTAATAAATCATAATAACTTCAAGATGTAAAGAATACTAGAACAATTCTATTTACAACTTAAAGGCCAAAAAGAAATTTCTCAATTAAATAAAATTAAATATATCACTTTTCAAAGGACTCTTGAAAAGAAAGTATATGAAAGCAATTTTTCTAGTTTTAGAATTGTTGTTCTTAACTTGTTTTTCTTGGTTAGGATTCTTTTCTGTAAACAGATTTGTAAATGTTATATAACTACAGGGGGTGCCATTCAAGTGCTGTTCATTTAATGTACTGTGTGAATGGCAACCTCATGGCTGAACCCGAGTTAAGCCCTGCTGTCTATACCTGGATCTCATTTGGTTATTATCAGGTAGGTGGACACAGAACCTGCTCTTTCCCATTGGATGACTTTAGGTGCTATTCGAATGATTACTGAGGCCAGATACATAGTTTATAGGGCCCACTGCCAATGAAAATGTTATACTCATTGTCTAAAAAAACAAAGCAAAACAAAAAAAACAGAAAATATAGTTTTGTCTTTCTTATATGGTTTCTCTATTTATGTCATATGCTTTCCATTTTTTCTATTTCATATCACACACCACTTCCTCCTGGGGACAGAGAAATCCATAAGAGTGTAGACTTTTAGAGGTGTTTAGGGTGTTGCTGGAAAACTTGTTGAGCCAGACTTCAAGCATCCCTGTCTCTGGGCCCAACCCTGGCCAGAATGGAGTACGGCCATGGGTGCTGGGCAGAAGCAGGGAGCAGGTGGTCCCAAACTCACCCCAGTAGAGTGAGAGACAAGAATGCACATGAGCTCCAAGTCCTTAGTTATGTTTCATTGTATCACTGGGCTGCACTTAAAAATCAGAATTCAAAGATTGGTTTGGCTCAAAAGTTTGGCTTTAATAATCCCTGTTCTATTTCTGTATGGTTCTCCTCACTCTGCTCCTCTTCATATCCTTTCATCTCAAGTCAGTTACAGTTATTATAGTAACTCCAGATCTTAAATTTGGTTAAAACAAAATTCAGAAGAACAAAGTTCTCTACCATCCATACACTAGGTTATTCCAGAACAGAAAATTCCCTTCTAGAAAGAAACCTCTTCAGTTGCATTGACTTAAATTGAATCAATGCTCATTTTTTAACCAATTACTGTCTAAAGAGACAACTGATTTTAAGCCTCTAAGAATGACCTTATTTTAGATCTGATTAGATCTGATAGACAGAGTGCCTAAGGAACTATGGACAGAGGTTCGTGACATTGTACAGAAGGCAGTGATCAAGACCATCCCCAAGAAAAAGAAATGCAAAAAGGCAAAATGGTTGTCTAAGGAGGCCTTATAAATAGCTGAGAAAAGAAAAGATGTGAAAGGCAAAGGAGAAAAGGAAAGATATACCCATTTAAATGCAGACTTCCAAAGAATAGCAAGGAGACATGAGAAAGCCTTCCTCAGTGATCAATGCAAAAAAACAGCAAAAAAAAAAAAATAGAATGGGAAAGACTAGAGATCTCTTCAAGAAAATTAGAGATACCAAGAGAACATTTCATGTAAATTTGGACACAATAAAGGACCGAAATGGTATGCACCTAACAGAAGCAGAAGATATTAAGAAGAGGTGGCAAGAATACACAAAAGAATTATATAAAAAAGACCTTCATGACCTAGATAATCACGATGGTGTGATTACTCACTTAGAGCCAGACATCCTGGAATGCAAAGTCAAGTGGGCCTTAGGAAGCATCACTACGAACAAAGCTAGTGGAGGTGATGGAATTCCAGTTGAGCTATTTCAAATCCTAAAAGATGATGTTGTGAAAGTGCTCCACTCAGTATGCCAGGAAATATGGAAAACTCAGCAGTGGCCACAGGATTGGAAAAGGTCAGTTCATTACAGTCCCAAAGAAGGGCAATGCCAAAGAATGCTCAAACTACCGCACAATTGCACTCATTTCACATGCTAGCAAGGTAATGCTGAAAATTCTCCAAGCCAGGCTTCAACAGCACGTAAACCATGAACTTCCAGATGTTCAAGCTGGATTTAGAAAAGGCAGAGGAACAAGAGATCAAATTGCCAACATCCACTGGATCATCAAAAAGGCAAGAGAGTTCCAGAAAAACATTTACTTCTGCTTTATTGACTACACCAATGCAGAGACATTATTTTGCCAGCAAATATTTCCATCTAGCCAAAGCTATGGTTTTTCTGGTAGTCAGGTATGGTTGGATGTGAGAGTTGGACTATAAAGAAAGCTGAGTGCCAAGAATTGATGCTTTTGAACTGTGGTGTTGGAGAAGACTCTTGAGAGTCCCTTGAACTGCAAGGAGATCCAACCAGTCCGTCCTAAAGGATATCACTTCCGAATATTCATTGGAAGGACTGATGCTGAAGCTGAACCTCCAGTACTTTGGCAACCTGATGCAAAGAACCGACTCATTGGTAAAGATGCCGGGAAAGATTGAAGGCGGGAAGAGAAGGGGACGACAGAGGATGAAATGGTTGGATGGCATCACCGACTTTATGGACTTGAGTTTGAGTAAGCTCTGGGAGTTGGTGATGGACAGGGAAGTATGGCATGTTGCAGTCCATTGGGTCACAAAGATTCGGACATGACTGAGATACTGAACTGAACTGAACTAAAGAATGACCTTCGGAAATGGGAGTGAGAGCAGTACATGAGCTCTATTGAATATTGTTAATCTTAAAGGAAATTCAGTTTTGTTAAGAAAATTCCTACTATGAAAGTGGAAATGATACAATGCAAGAAGCTCATCTAATAATATTGAACTGGTTTTGGGGATAAACAGAGACGACTCAGTGAAATGACCCCTGATCACATCTGCAGTGGCTGGTTATGTAGGCACAGCTAAGCCAGACTGAACAGTTTTCATGCAAGATTGTTCTTCCTAACAAGGCTATTAGGGCCTCTTATGATTTCAATTCCTGCAAATATTTTTCAAACTACTGCAGGAGAGGCAATATCTTATGCTTAATCTCTTAGAGTTTTTTTTTTTTCCTTGATGGAGTCTAAGAATTAAACCGATATAAGCCATCAACAGAAGAAAGGCATACACATTTATTTAACATAGGTTTATGTGATATGGGATCCTTCACAAGGAATGAAGACCCCAAAGAAATGGTGAAACCTGGATTCTTTTATATTAGGTTGAACAGAGGCAATTGTGGAAAAGTAAGTAAACCATGTTTTTTATTGTTGAGTCACAGTCATGTCTGACTCTTTGTGATCCCATGGACTGTGCAGCCTGCCAGACTCCTCTGTCCTTGGGATTTCCCAGTCAAGAATACTGAAGTGGATTGCCATTTCTTTCTCCAGGGTATCTTCCCAACCCAAGGATTGAGTTTGTGTCTCCTGCATTGGCAGGAGGACGCTTTACCACTGAGCCACTAGGGAAGCCCAAGTAAACTGTATGGGAGGCTAAACGAAGATAAGAAAGGAATTATTTTAACAAAGTCTGGTTTGTATAGAAGTCTCTTAGTCTTTACTTCTCCTTCTTAATGATAAGAATGCTACTTTTCTAGTATAGGGAGGACATCTTTCACACAGGAATTCCATCTTGTGCTTTTCAAGAAAGGAAAAAGATCAGAATGTTTTTCTTATATTTGTTTTTTCTCAATTGCCTTTAAATCAAAACAGTCAATTTGACAGAGTTGCATATCTTGAAGTGATGTGTTCAGAACTCCTTTGCTACATGCCCAGCAAACAAAGGAATCATCCCTGAAGAAACTCTTGAAATGGGCCAAATGTGTGATGTTTTATTACCTTATTTTGCATCTCAAACACTTAATACATATGCATTAAATTAACTAAGGACAAAAGCATTATTAGGGATAAAAATCATCATTACATTTTGACAAATTCAAGGAAATATAATCATTTCAAACTCAGATGAATCTAATAAATTACCTAATATATATAAGGAAAAATTGATAAAAGTCCAAGGAGAAGTTAACATATCTATCATAGTGACAATAAAGTCTCCCAAAATCTATCTATAGATTCAATGTAAATCAAACAAAATTTTCTGAAATATTTTTCTACACATGGCAAAGCAACATGCTAAGAATAGACAAGATAACTTGAAAAAGAGCAAGATGAGATTACTTTCCCTACCCAGTGTCAATAACATCAACATTTACTTTCATTTGAGGAAGAAAATGACAGAAAAATTAACCAACATAATTTATTAGAGGGGCTTCGAGGTGCTACAGTAGTAAAAGTATCTTTCTGACAATGCAAGAGATGCTAGAGACAGGGTTTGATCTCAAGGTCAGGTAAGTCCCCTGGAGGAGGAAACGGCAACTCACTCCAATACTTTTGCATGGAAAATTCCATGGACAGAGGAGTTTGGTGGGCTGTAGTCCACAGGGCTACAAAGAGTCAGACACAATTGAGTGACTGACCACACACACAATTTATTAGAATCTTGACATTCAAAAAGGATGATTTTAAAAGTTCCCGGGGATGGCATAAATTATTTTGTTAAATAAGTGAAAGTTAAGTCGCTTAGTCATGTCCGGCTCTTTGAGACCCCATGGACTGTAGCCTACCAGGCTTCTCCGTCCATGGGATTTTCCAGGCAAGAGTAGCAGAGTTGGTTGCCATTTCCTTCTCCAGGCGGTCTTCCTGACCCAGTGTTCGAACCCGAGTCTCCTGCATTACAGGAAGATGCTTTACTCTCTGAGCCACCAAGGAAGTCCATTTTATAATTTGTTAAATAATACTGAAATAATTCATATCCACATGGAAAAATAAAATTAAATGTTCACACACCTATTTCTACTTTATTGACTACACTAAAACCTTTGACTGTGTGGATCACAAAAATTCTTAAAGAGAAAATTCTTAAAGATATACCAGACCACCATACTTGCCTCCTGCAAGACCTATATGTAGGTAAAGAAGCAACAGTTAGAACCAGACATGGAACAACAGACTGGTTCAAAAGTGGGAAAGCAGTACATCAAGGCTGTATATTGTCACCCTGCTTATTTAACTTATATGCAGAGTACACCATGAAACATGCCAGGCTGGATGAAGCACAAGCTGGAATCAAGATTGCTGGGAGAAATATCAATAACCTCAGATATGCAGATGGCACCACCCTTATGGCAGAAAGCAAAGAAGAACTAAAGAGCCTCTTTATGAAGGTGAAAGAGGAGAAGAAAAATCTGGCTTAAAACTCAACATTCAAAAAACTAAGATCATGGCATCTGGTCCCATCACTTCATGGCAAATAGATGGGGAAACAGTGGAAACAATGACAGACATTATTTTCTTGGACTTCAAAATCACTGTAGATGGTGACTGCAGCCATGGTATTAAAAGATGTTTGCTCCTTGGAAGAAAAGCTATGACAAACCTAGACAGTGTATCAAAAAGCAGAAATATTACTTTGCCAGTAAATTGTATCGACAAAGCTATGGTTTTTCAGTAGTCATACACGAATGTGAAAGTTGTAGTATAAAGAAGGTACCAAAGAATTGATGCTTTTGAACTATGGTGTTGGAGAAGACTCTTGAAAGTCCTTTGGATTGCAAGGAGATCAAACCAGTCCATCCTAAAGGAAATCAACACTGAATATTCATTGGAAGGACTGATGTTGAAGCTGAAACTCCAATACTTAGGCCACCTGATGTGAAGAGCTTATTCATTAGAAAAGACCCTGATGCTTGGCAAGATTGAAGGCAGGAGGAGAAGGGGATGACAGAGGATGAGATGGTTGGATGGCATCACCGACTCAATGGACATGAGTTCAAGCAATCTCTGGGAGATAGTGAAGTACAAGGCAGCCTGGCGTGCTGCAGTCCATGAGGTTGCAATGAGTCAGACATGACTTGTGACTGAACAACAACAACTCTGCATACAAAAATCTATTCCAGATGGAATAAGGACATTGAGACAAAACTTCTAAATATTTAAACAAATAAATAAAAGAATATCTTTATCACTTTTGAATTGGGAAGGATTTCCTTAACAATTTACAAAGAAACCTATCCTAAAATTTTGACCAATTTGTCTACTTAAAAATTAAGAACTTCTGTTTACAAAAAGACTTCATGAAAGAAAAAATTAGAATATATTTTCAAAAAAGAATTATTACCTAGAAATGCATAAAGGACTCTCACAAATCAACATTAAGAAGACAGTAGGAAAAGAGGGTTAAGACACACAGTTTTCAAAAAAAAAAAAGAGTAATGAGTAGCATAAAAAATTGTTCAACCTCACCCATAATTAAAAAATGAAAACTGAAATTTACTGCTATTTTTCACCCTTAGATGAAAGATGTTTACAGCCTGGCACTAACAAAATTTGTAGAGGATGCTGGTCAACTATTATGTACTACTGATTGAAATTAAATTCTTAGCCACAGGTAAAGTATTTTAATATTAATAGAATATTAATATTTATATTGTCTTATAAAATGAAATATTTTGATAATGGTTCCACAAATTTCACAAATAAGATGTTTATCCTTATTAGAATATAAACTCCATGAGGATCAGGTAATTGTGTGTTTGTGTGTGTGTTTTCTACTGATAAAGTAGCTAGCAGCTAGTAGGTTTTCAATAAATATGTGCTAAATGAAAGAAGAAAGAATTAGGAAAACCACCCAAATATATTTGCTCAGAAGGCAAGATAAAATATTTAGAAAACAAAATATGTTTCAAAATAAGAAGTAATATACTATAGATAGTGTTTTGTTCAAAAAATAATTTGACTGAAAATAGGTCTCAGAAAATTACATATAGTGTATTACTTTTGTGGAAGTAAAAAGCAAGAAAAATAACTTTTAGGGATATAAAGATCTATTATAAGACTATTTCAAAAACAACAGAAAGGTAAACATGGAGGAGTCAAGGCAAAGGGCTAGGGGTGGGGGACACATATGAGAATGCACGAGCATTTGAAATGCTCTAGTTATTGAGTTAGGGGGTATTTAAGGAAATTAATAATAATATTATCATTATGTATTTTAAATATAAATGATATATTTCCTTTGTATGTATTAATTTTATTAGAATTAATACAATTTTAAAAAGCAAATGAAAATGTTTTTAAAAATATATAGATAATTCTGCGTTTAGAAGATTTAGATAAAAGCTATAAAATATGTTTGAAATTGTACAGTGAGTCAAGTGCAGATTTGGCACAGGGACAAAGTTTCCCATGAGCTAATTTGGTACATTTTCCAAAAGTACATACCTGCTAGTTTGCTGGATTAATAATTAGAACCTTGTGAGATTTTTTCTTAAACAGAATTAAAAATTTTAAGAGTTTAGAGCCCACTAATTTGGATTTGACAATAATTCAGAGTGAATCAGGCTAACGTTTACCTTTGCACTATTTCTAAAGAATTGGTAGTTTAAGTAAATTAACTGTTTAAGATTGAAAGTTTAAAAGAAGAGGATTATCTTTTTAATTGTCCACATTTTTCATGAATATAAAAAATACTGACTGAATTCAACATAATCACTCTTCTAATCCCAAATGAATGAGGCTTAGCTATTCATTTGAGCAGGATCTAAGAACTTTGTCCTTCAAGAGATGATTTTTCTCCAGAAACTTACATGTATGAAACACTTCTTGTTAATAAAATATTCACAAGTTTTATTTTGCAAAAATTCTAGTCATCTTTCTTCATGGTAGGAAAATGAGTGCTTTTTATGCACAATTCTCCTTTTAAAATATTAGGAATATATATATATGTATGCATTATATGTGTGTGTGTGTGCTATTCAGAAGACAAACACAAAACATTGCCTTACCCTAAATTCTACAAGCCAGCCTGACTGGGATTCAATATGGTCTGTGTTGACCTAACCCAAAATTCGCTATAGAAAGGACAATTGGAAATATTCCAGAAGAATAAGACTGGTAGTAAGAGGGGAGTAATTAGGCTAATATGTTTAATGTTCTGAGAAGAAAACACATGGAGAAGGATCCCTCCTAATGTTTAAGGTACTTAAAGGACAGAGTACTAAATGAAGTGTATTTAGAGTATATTGATTACACCCATAAATTTATATACTTTTTGTGTAGAGAAATTCATTAAGATGATCCATTCAGACTTACCATTTTAGATGGTATGGCTCTACATAGAATGCTGGCAAACTCGAGTGAAGTTGATTTATTCAAGGGAATTATTCAAATAATTTCCACCATTTAGTATTTATGTTCCCTTTTCATTCATTTATTCATTTCATCTTTATTCATTTATGCATTTATCAAATATTCATTTAAATGAGTTTCATTCTAACTACAGAAACTGTAAGGATGAGATTTGCAGTAAATTTATTCTTTTAATAGGTTTATTCTTGCAAAATCCTCTGAGCAGATAAAGACTGCTTGACCCATTATGTTCACACCTCTTTAAATTTTTTATGACTTTTCCTTTACCATTTCCTTTCTTAATTTGGATGCTTTCCTTGAATTTCTCTGAACTTCCTGGAATCAACCTCACTAATCTATTTAATATTTGACATACTCAATATTTTTATTCAATGAATGCATTATACATTATGCTGTAGATTTTATATAGTAGTCATTGAAGAAACTTTACTATTCAACAGTCAAACTTATTTTACACTAGGTAATACAATGATGCTTTGAGGCTAGTTTAAAACTATTGTTTAAAACTATTTATACATCACAGCATTGTTCATGGACATTTGAGACTTTTTTGGCTTCATGATTGTTTTTGGGGGGGGGTTGATATTTCACTGAAATTAACAAAGTGCTTCCCAAGTGGCTCACCTGGTAAAGAACCTGCCTGCTAATGCAGGAGATGCAAGAGACATAGGTTTGATCCCGGGATCAGGAAGATCCCCTGGAGAAGGAAATGGCAACCCACTCCAATATTCTCACCTGGAAAATCCCATGGACAGAGGAGCCTGGTGAACTACAATCCATGGGGTCACAAAGAGTCAGACACACCTGAGCGCACACAAACTAATTAAATTTTATATTGCTAGTAGAACGGGTTTATTTGATGATGATTGTGTATCTAGTCTTGCTAGTCCAGTGGAGCCTGAAATCCTGTTTTCTCTGAGCTTTGACTAGGTCACATGGCAAAGAGCATCTTCCCACATATACCCAATCTGGAACAGGGACAGATACAAAGACAGAGAAATACAGAGAATGGAACAATTTTTCTTAACTTTTCGTATTTGAATTTGATGCTCAATTTTTTAAAGTTTGTTACTTTATAGATAACTCTTTTTTTCTTTCTTTATCCTCCAATTTTGTCATTGCTGTATTCCTGTTCTTCATATTTATTTGTTCCCAACCTCTTTATTTTGATTTGGTTATTCATTTTGGCTCCCTTCTATGAGCTACTAATTTTGGCTTCTAACCTAGCTTTAGTTTTTCATGCTTAGTTTCATTGTCTCTGTAAACTTACGATCAGAATCCCTCACTCAATCAATTCTATTACTAGAGAATAATGACCAGGCGGTCTACTTTCAGCCCAGCCTAATTCCTTATCCCAGCTCCTTTTGTTATAATGTCAGAGAATCATGCAATAAAATATGTTTGAAATTATTATATGGAATTGTTTCCCGATTCAAATTGGTGACAATGGCGAGTGAATGAATGGGCTTCCCTGGTGACTCAGGCTGTAAAGAAAGTGGAGTCGCTCAGTCGTGTCCGACTCTTTGCGACCTCATGTACTATAGTCTACCAGGCTCCTCTGTCCATGGGATTTTCCAGGCAACGGTAGTGGAGTAGGCTGCCATTTCCTTCTCCAGGGGATCTTCCCAACCCAGGGATCGAACCTGATTCTCTCACATTGTAGACAGACACTTTACCGTCTGAGCCACCAGGGAAGTCCAGATGGTAAAGAATCTGCCTGCAATGCAGGCGACCTGGTTTTGATCCCTGGGTTGGGAAGATCCCCTGGAGGAGAGCTTGGCAACCCACTCCAGTATTCTTGCCTGGAGAATCCCAGGAACAGAGGAGCCTGGTGGGCTACAGTCCATGGGTCACAAAGTGTCAGACACAGCTAAGCGACTAAACACATGGAAAGAGCATGAGTTAGCAACCATCCTAGCTAGCTAGGCTAGATTTTGAACACCAGAAGGTAGGAGCACCAATATTTACTACTTAATTATTTAAGCAATTACTTTCCTTTAAGTTTTTTGTTTGTTTGTTCCATTGGTTGGTTGCTTGGTTGGCTTTTTAGGGATTATATTTCCTGATAAAGGGTGGCATAAAAAAAGGTTACAATTGTCTTTCCTTTCAGTTTTAATTTTTGAAGTAAGCATGGATATATAGATAAACTCTATAATGTTAATAGGAACTAGTAAGAACATTATGGAAAAAAATGAATATCAATACAGTGGTCAGCTGGTAAAGAATTGAATACAAAGTTCCATTTGACATAAATTGTTCTACAGAAAAGTAGTTTAGAAGAACATTGCTAAAGGGGTGTGCAAACAGTTTCAAAACTCATAGAATTTAGAGAAAACGGTAAAGACAAATTCCACCTTACATGCATCATGGTGGTTATCCTAAGGCATATTCAAAACAAGCATGCTTGGGTGAAAGAAGATGCCTTAAAAGTACATTGCCTATTGTTTGTTTAAATTGCTTTCCCTTGAATTATAACTATGTTCAACCATTTTTCTATAGGAATATTTTGAGACTTTGATACCTGTTATTTTTTTATTACAAGTATGATTTTAGTAACAGGACTTGTTTTTATAAAAATAATAATAATGTGAACTTCCCTGGTGGTCTAGTGGATGATGCATGTGGCCTGCTAATGCAGGGAACATGGGTTTGATCCCTGGTCTGGAAAGATCCCATACACCGCAGACAACTAAAGCCTGTGCAGTACAACTACTGGAGCCAGCGCACTCTAGGGTCTTCAAGCCACAACTTATGAGCCCCTATGCTGCAACTACTGTAGCCCAAGTGCTGCAACTACTGAAACCTCTGTGCCTAGAACCTGTGCTCCAAGACAAGAGAAGTTACCACAATGAGAAGCCTGTGCACCACAACAAAGCGTAGCCCCCACTCAACTACAACTAGAGAAAGCCTGTATGCAGCAATGAAGACCCAGCACAGCCAAAATTAAATAAATTATTTTTAAAATTACTTAAAAATATTAATTATGTGATGCAAGTATTAACCAGTAGCATTACATGAATTGAAATCCCTGTGATATCAGTATTCACAATATGGATAAAATGTCTCATGAAGGCCATCTACCCTACGTGCCGTATACTATGAGAACTCTCTTTTTATTTTTTATTTAAATTTAATTTTTATTTTATAGTGGAGAATAGTTGGGTTTCTCTGGTGGCTCAATGGCAAAGAATCTGCCTGCATTGCAGGAGACATGAGTTAAATCTCTGGGTCAGAAAGATCCCCTAGAGAAGAAAATGGATACCCACTCCCAGTATTCTTGCCTGGGAAATGTCATGGATCGAGGAGTCTGGCAGGCTACAGTCCATGGGACTGCAAGAGTTGGACACAACTTAACAACTAAACAACAACAAAAACAATAGTTGGTTTATACCGTCATGTTAGTTTCAGGTGTACATCCAAGTGATTCAGTTATACATAAACATATGTCCACTCTTTTTCAGATTCTTTTCCCACATAGGTTATTACAGAATACTGAGTTGAGTTCCTGTGCTATACAGTAGGTCCATGTTGATTATTTATTTTACTCATTGTAGTGTGTTTATGTTAATCCTAAACTCCTAATTCATCCCTCCTCCCACTTTGGTATCCATAAATTTGTTTTCAAAGTCTCTGAGTCTATTTTTGATTTGGAAATCAGTTCACCTACCCAAGGTGCTGTATACTGATGAGAACTTTAATTAGCAATATAGAGAGCTTGGAGAGATTTGAATTGGCCTCTTGAGAGATTGTGGTTTGCTATTTTTGTTTTATCCAGAAGTAATCAAACATTGCATATAAACTATCAAGTATGCAAACACACATCCCTTGTGTTTTATTCTTGCCACAGTTAAAGTCTCTTAACTAATTTCTTGCTACTATCTCTCACCTCCTATGGGCCATCTTTCTAGTGAATCCTTCATTTTAAAAGACTGTTCATTTTTTGTCAGTTATAAATTCCATGCATAGCCCTTAGAACTGTCCTTCACAAGGGCAAGGCCTGTCTCCAGATTTATCAGTGTCCTGAACATATAACCTCTACTTAAGTAACTGGATCTGAACAGATGACATTCTTTTCAATGTCTCTATGCCTTTATACCTGTTGTTCCTTTGCCCAGAAGTCCCCACCCTCCATGTCTGGAAAATTCCTCATTCTCTGCAGTAGCTCATGTTACCTCGTTCATAAAGCTGTCCTTTATAGAGTTAATTCCTAAAGATAATTACTCCCATATGTTGCTCCAACATGATTTTATTCACATCTTTAATAGTTTTATGTAATATATAGAGAGTACACCATAGTAGTTAAGATCATGCCTTTGACTCAATAATTTTCAGAACATAACCTTGGGCAAGTCATGTGAGCTCTTCAATTTTACCACCTGTAAAAAAGGGGTGATAATATGAAGGCAAAGGTAGTCCACTCCTTCCTGTTTCAACTTTGACATGTAAAGAGCTCAGAGGCCACACATCTGTCCCCACATCTAGAAAAAGTTAAACAGATTGAAAAGTGATTACTTTTTTTATACCCATCATGGATCTAAAGTTTCAGGGCAAACCACTGTACTAAAATCTGGAGAGACAGATTCATCTGGAGAGCCAGAGATCAGAGCTGCTTACCTGGAGCAAAAGTTATTGAGGCAAACAACTGAGAGGAACACTTAAATGATACTGTAGGTGAATTAGGAGTGGCTGCGTATGGACTAGTATGAGAATTGAGAAACTCCTAGAATCAGCAGTCACAGGAAAAGGCTATACTTTTATAGGTTTTTCTTCCAGGTAAAGTATAGAGGAGTCAACTTAAAGAAGAACTCCAAATCCCCAGAGCTAGAACAATTTGAGTAACAAAATAAAGTAGGATCAGATTTTAACATAAAGTATAAAGTAAATATAAATATAAAGTTATGGCAAACCTAGACAGTGTATTAAAAAGCAGAGACAGCACTTTACCAACAAAGCTCCCTATATTCAAAGCTATAGTTTTTCCAGTAGTCATGTATGGATGTGAGAGTTGGACCATAAAGAAGGCTGAGTGCTGAAGAATTGATGCTTTTGAATTGTGCTGCTGGAGAAGACTCTTGAGAGTCCCTTGGACAGCAAGGAGATCAAACCAGTCAATTATAAGGTAAATCAACCCTGAATATTCATTGGAAGGATCAATGCTGAAGCTCCAATACTTGGGCCACCTGATGTGAAGAGCTTACTCACTAGAAAAGACTCATGCTAGGAAAGACTGAGGTACAGAAGAAGTGGGCAACAGAGAATGAGATGTTTGAACGGCATCCCTGGCTCAATGGACATGAGTTTGAGCAAAATCCAGGAGATGGTAAAGGACAGGGAAGCCTGGCATGCTGCAGTCCTTGGGGTTTCAAAGAGTCAAACACAACTTAGCTACTAAACAACATAAAGTAATAACATCAGTCCATAAGTGACATAAATAAATGATTGAATTAATAAATAAATGATGGAGAATAGGTAACTCTTTCATGTAGAAGAATCTCAAATAATTTATGTAACTACTCTGATCTGTTGACTTGCAAATTTTCTTCAAAAAGAAACCCGAAAACATTCTACCTCAGCCAGGTGATCAACAGTGGTAAGTCACTTTAAATATAATGTACCTTTCATATGATGAATGAATGACACTTTACTGCTGTGATCTTCCTCTCAACAAACTATAATCTCAGTTTAGTAATGAAAAAAGCATGAAACAAATTCCAAAAGTAGGGTATAAAACAGAACACCTGACCAGTACTCCTCAAAATTGTCAAGTTCATTAAAAATGAGGTAAGTCAGAGATACTGTTGAAGCCAAGGGAAACCTAAGGAGATATAGTAAGTAATGTAATGCGGTATCCTGGATTGGATTTTGGAATTGAAAAAGAACATTAGGTAAAAACTAAGAAAATCTGAGTCAAGTATAAACTTTCAGTTCATTTCAGTCACTCAGTCATATCTGACTCTGCAACCCCATGGACTGCAGCATGCCAGGCTGCCCTGTCCTTCACCAACCTCTGGAGCTTGCTCAAACTCATGTCCATCGAGTCAGTGATACCATCCAACCATCTCATCCTCCATTGTCCCCTTCTCCTCCTGCCTTCAATCTTTCCCAGCATTAGGGTCTTTTCCAAAGAGTCAGTTCTTCACATCAGGTGGCCAAAACACTGGAGCTTCAGCTTCAGCATCAGTCCTTCCAATGAGTATTCAGGACTGATTTCCTTTAGGATTGTCTTGTTTCATCTCCTTGCAGTCCAAGGGACTCTCAAGAGTCTTCTCCAACATCACAATGTTATTAATATATCAGTATTGGTTCATTGAATGTGAAAAATGTAACATTACGTGATGTAAAATTTCTGTGATGGTTAATTTTATGTGTCAACTTGACTGGAACACAAGGCATCTAGAAATTTGGTTAAATATTATTCTGTGTATGTTGGTGAGGTTGTTTCTGGATGAGATTTACATACAAATAAATAGTGAGTAAAGCAGATGATCCTTCCCAACACCAGTGGGTATCCAGTTCTTAGGAGGTCTGAATAAAATAAAAGGCAGAGTAAGGGAGAATTTGCTCTCTGACCAATTGTTTTTGAAGTGGGACCTGGCTCTTTCCCTGCACTTAGATTAGAATTTGCACCAGTAGCTCTTCTGGGTCTTGAGCTTGCAGATGGCAGTTGATGGGACTTCCTGGCCTCCAGAATCACATGAGCCAATTCTTCATAATAGATAAATACATAAGCATATAGATACATATGTTGCATGTATATATGTACCCTATTGATCTATTTCCCTGGAGAACCCTGAGTAATACACATACTGAAGTAAAATGTTAATATTAGGACAAATTTGGTGTGAGATATGTGAGAAATTTATACTCCTTTGCCATTTTTCTGTAAATCTAAGACTATTCGAAAACAAAACAGTTTATTGAAAAAAAAGTTGAATATTGGTAATTTAATAATAATGACTTTCTTTATTCTTTACATGATTGTAATACAGATTTAAAGGGGTTAATCAGTGTAAAATTCTTAGAATAATGCCGGGCACAAAGTAAAGGTCAATAAATGCTACCTATTATTATTAATTTATCATGCAGGTTTATTTTATCAGTTTTTCATTATTCTTCAAACTTCTCCCTGAGTCTTATTATTATTTATTTTGGTAATAACTGGAGACTGATTTTATCAGTTCTATATATGCAGCCTTTGGAAATTTAATACGAATGACTAGTATAATTTATTTAATGAAGGTTTATGGAAGCTATCTTTTGCATTTTATACTAATCTATCTATTATTGAAATAGACAAGGAATATAAAATGATTTTAAGGAACCTACAGCTTATCTGGAGAGATTTAATGTTTTATCTTTTTATCATTTATCTTGATATTACCTACTTTGAACTATTTTTAACTCAGTCTTTCTCCAAAATGGTGCTAAGATGATAAATATACAAGTTAACTTAGGAATAAGTAGAAAGAAATGGAAGTAATAACATAATATTTATCATGTAAATAACTCTTCCAATTACACATACAAATTCCCTCCAGCCACACATGTTCAAGAACTGAGTGATCCAAAGTCACACAGACATTGATTTGATTTCAAGGCCTTGCAAACTGTGTGCTTTTAGCATGTCTTAACCTCTTTGTTTCAGCCTGTCCTATGAATGGTGTGTGTTCAGTTGCTTAGTTGTGTCTGATTCTTTGTGACTCCATGGACTACAGCCCACAAGGCTCCTCTGTCCATGGGATTTCCTAAGCAAGAATAATGGAGTAGGTTGTCATTTCCTTCTCCAGGGATCTTCTTGACTGAAAGGTGAAACCCTTGTCTCCTACTTTGGTAGGCAGATTCTTTTCCACTGAGCCATCAGGGAAGCAAGTAATGTATGCTCAGTAAACAACCACTATAATCCCTGGTGGCTCAGATGGTAGAGAATCTGACTGCAATGTGGGAGACCAGGGTTCAATCCCTGGGTCGGGAAGATAGATCTCCTGGAGAAGGAACTGGAAACCCACTCCAGTATTCTTGCTTGGAGAATCCTATGGAGAGGGGAGCCTGGAAGACCATGGGTTCGCAAAAAGTTGGACATGACTGGGCAACTACATGATGTGATGATGATAACTTATACAGTAATTTCAGCAAGGAAAATGTCTATTTATTTCTTACTCTTGAACCTTGGAGAAAAGTGTATCACTTTTGTGTATCTCAATGTTATTTAGAGCATTCTATAATATCTGATTCTGACATTGTATCCAATCAGTTCAATTCAGTTCAGTCGCTCAGGGGTGACAGACTCTGTGACCCCATGGACTGCAACACGCCAGGCCTCCCTGTCCATCACCAACTCTCGGAGTTCACTCAAACTCATGTCCATTGAGTAGGTGATGCCATCCAACCATCTTATTATCTGTTGTCCTCTTCTCCTCCCACCTTCAATCTTTCCCAACATCAGGGTCTTCTCAAATGAGTCAGTTCTTCGCATCAGGTGGCCAAAATATTGAAGTTTCAGCTTCAACATCAGTCCTTTCAATGAACACTCAGGACTGATCTCTTTTAGGATGGACTGGTTGGATCGCCTTGCAGTCCAAGGGACTTTCAAGAGTCTTCTCCAACACCACAGTTCAAAAACATCAATCCTTCAGTGCTCAGATTTGTTTATAGTCCAACTCTCATATCCAATAAGTAACACCAAATTACTTCCTCATTAAGGGAATTTTAGTTGTCTTTTGCCTCCATTCCCCTCTTTAAAATATAATTAAAGTTTTGTACCTAGGCTAACTCTTAAGTCCCTGTATTATATTACTCTTTGTTAACTGCATTTGATGCCTGAGGTTAAAATTGAAAATGTTCTGAATACCAGTATATTTATTTATGGACTTTTTTTCACCTTCATTAGTAATTTCATTTCTCATTGATGCATTATTCCTTTGTCATTAATTTTCTTCATCCCATCTTTAGTGTCTCATTTTTATTTTCACTCCCATTTCTCTTTTATTTACCTATTACTACATCTATGCTAAACTTGTTATCTTTCTTTGCCAACTCTTTTGGTATTTGCAGACTACATATTATTTTCCTCCACAGGTCTGATGACAGGCTTAGGCACACAAATAATTTTCTGTGTCTCTTAGCCACATTCCTGAAAGCATACAACTTTCATATTTTTCCTGGGCCTCTTGCTCATCATTTTCTTTCTCTTTTATTCCAATATTGATGATAAAAATCCCCTTACAATCTTAGTCGCCACTGAACTTATACTATCTTTCCTTCTTACCTGATAATTTTTTAGTAAAATTATTATCAAAAACATTGTAATTTTATTTATAGAAGAGTACTGATATTAAACTGCAAGTACCAACAGCAAGTTGCTATGCTCTTAAGGGAACAACTCTATTTTATTGCATGAAACAGTGTCAAGAAATTTTTGGTCTCCAATAACTCCATTCACAAAGAGTCAGAGACAACTTAGTGACTGAACAACAAAAAAACCCCGTTTCTCACTTTGAAGATGGTCACCTATCAGATTCCATACATGTACCCCCAGTTTCTCTTCGTGTGGCTTCAGTTGCCTGCAATCAACTACAGTCTGAAAATATTAAATGGAAAATTCTAGAAATAAACAAATCATAAATGTCAAATTGTGTACACCACCATTCTGAGTAGAGTGATGAAATCTCCAACTGTGCCACTCCATTCTGCCTGGGATCCGCAGCCATCAACATCATCTGTTACTAACATCTAACTGTCAACATCATCACACTGGGTGATCCAGAACCACCCCAAGCAGATGACCCCCCTTCAGATGTATGGTCAGCAGGTCAACAGTAGCCTAACACTGCATCACAATGCCTATGTCATTCACTTGATTTCATCTCACCATGTAGGCATCTCATCACAAAAAGAAGAAAAGTGAGTACAACCCTATAATAATATTTTGAGAGAAAGAAAGATAACATTCACATAACTCTTAATCTTGGACTATATTCCCTGTGGAAAAGGGGGAACTACTGTAGTAAAGTCTGTGATACCTTTACATTCTTTGGATGGAGTTGAAATGACTTAAAATAACGATTATTTGCCTTGATGTGGGAATGAAGATTCAAGTGTTAAGACTGTTTCCTCACACACTGTTAACAAGAAGTTCCAGGCAGAGTACTTTACAGGGGATTCTCCAGTAATTCGGTAACACATGAAAACTCAGCAACAATAAAAACACCTCCAGTTCACTTCTGAGTGGAAAAGAAAGTAGATGCTCTTTCACGGGTTAGAAAGGCACTTATCACGTTGAAAGTACCAATTTAGCACTGAAGATTGCTAATGGGTGCTGTGAGATGAGTCACAATTTATAAGCACTGTTGGCAGAGGTTTAAGATTTTATAGTTTAGAGAACTGGGGGCTGTGAGGGCTGTGTCTTAACTTAAGTGGAACTAGCAAAGAGTTAACATCATTCCATTTTCTTGTCAAAAAGCAAAGTTTTACTTTTTTCCCCATGGAGTGTTATGTGTGTATGTCTAGCTCAGATTGGTGACATCAAAAATTCCAGAGGCCTCAGAAATGTCCCTGAGGTGGGTACCTACCCTGAGGGAGCCAGTGTTGATCTCATATGTGTCATGGAGTTGAACCCAGCCTGACATGGTGTTGCTGAGGTCCAGTCCACTGCAGGTCTCATGTGGCTACTCAAACTCCAGGGAAAACGAACCTAGTCTTCACTGAAGACATTCTGAGATGCTTTGAAATTCTAAATGGAGATCTTTTATTCCTCTGTTTTATTCCTTTTAATTAGAACTTTAAAAGTTTATACAAGTTCCTGCCATTACGACATAAAATTTAAAAAGCTACTATTGATTGCCTGCTGTGAATTAGGGACTCTTTCTGATGTTTTACCATCATTGTTCTATTTATTCTAGGAGGGAATATTGTTCTATTTTTATTCTAGGAGGGAATATTGACTAGATTTTATTTTAAATGGATGGCTTTTGTAGGCAAGGCTTTCACAGTTAGGTCAAAACTGTGTAACTAAGAGAGAGACTCATAATATTCATATATACGGAATCACGAAAAATGATACTCATGAACCTATTTCCAAGGAAGGAACGGAGACTTAGATATAGAGAATGTACTTGTGGACACAGTGGCAGAAGAAGAGAGTGGGACAAATTGTGATAAAACATAAAGAAAAAGAATCTATCTATCTATCTATCTATCTATATGTATGTATAACTAAATCATTTTGCTGTATAGCAAAAATTAACACAGCATTGTATTAGATTGTTGCAAAAGTAATTGCGCTATTGCATTGTTGAACTTTGCCACTTGATATTGGGATACATTCTTAAATAAATGTGATTATGCTATACATCATTTTAATATGCATTCTCATTTTATGTTTTGTTGCTAATGACTATTAGTTGCTTGGGTATTTTATATTTACTTTAGACCATGGAAATGATGTTAGACAAAAAGAATATTTAGCAATTCTTTTATTTGAGTTCAAAACCAGCTGTAAAATAGTGGAGACAACTTGCAACATCAACAACACATTTGGCCTAGGAACTGCGAAGGAACATAAGGAACTTCTTGGTGGTTCAGGAAGTTTTGCAAAGGAGATGAGAGCCTTGAAGATGAGCAGTGTAGTGACCGGTCATCAGAAGTTGACAGCGAAAATTGAGAGCCATCATCAAAGCTGATCTTACAGCTACATAAGACATTGCCAAAGAACTCAATGGCAACCATTCTATGCCACTCAGCATTTGAAGCAAATTGGAAAGGTGAAAAAGCTTGATAAATGGATGCCTCATGAGCTGACCAAAAATAAAAGAAAAATTGTTGTTTTGAAGTGTCATATTTTCTTATTGTATGCAATAACAATGGACCATTTCTCAATCAGATTGTGGTGTGCCACAAAAAGTGAATTTTATATGACAACTGGTGATGACCAGCTTAGTGATTGGAGCAAAAAGAAGCTTCAAGCACTTTCCAAAGCCAAACTTGCACACACAAAAAAAAATAGATTATGGTCACTGTTTGCTGGTCTGCTTCCAGTCTGATCCACTACAACTCTCTGAATTTCAGTGAAACCATTACACCTGAGAAGTATGCTCATAAAATTGATGAGATGAACCAAAAACTGCAACGCCTACAGCTGGCATTGATTAACAGGATGGGCCCAATTTTTTTTCATGACAACACTCAACTGCCCATCGCACAACCAATGTTTCAAATGTTGAATGAGTGGGCCTATAAATTTTTGCCTCATCTGCTATATCCCCCTGGCCTCTTGCCAACTCATTACTTACTTCTTCAAGTATCTCAATGACTTTTTGCAGGGAAAATGCTTCCACAACCAGCAAGAGGCAGAAAATGCTTTTCAAGAGTTCATCCACATATTTTTATGCTACAGGAATTAATAAATTTATTTCTTGTTGGCAAAATTTGGTTGATTGTGATGGTTCCTAATTTGCTTAATAAAGATGTGTTTGAGCCTAGTTATAATGATTTAAAATTCATGGCCTAAAACCACAATTACATTTGCACCAACCTAATAAATCAATTATACTTCAATAAAATATCTTTTTTAAAAGCCCATGGCTCTTAAACTTTAGCCCATATGGCATACTGTTTTTTTTTTAATTCTCTTTACATGCCAAAATATGGTCTACTAAGACTTAAATGGGAGAATCATTCTTCTTCCTGGTTCTCTTTGCCTGGCAGAAACAGTTGTACAATCTAAGAAATCAACATGGTCACTGCCTCACACAGAGTTGTTCAGAAAAAAAACTGAGACCATCAGATATGTATTTCATCGTTCCTTTCAGAGCCTGTGTCAGAGTCCTATAACATATACCAGTTTGGATTTCTGGCTCTACCCAAAATAGATAAATTCATATTTAGTTTTTTTCTTGGATTTAATAACATTCTGCATCCACTCTGAAGCACATGCTGAACACAAGTACAAACAGAATGCAGTCATTGTTTTAAAAAAAAAAATCTGACTTTATCCTTCTCATATTTATAATCCAGATATGCTTAGGATACAATAGAACACCTGCAGATTGTCACTAAAAAGATATTTTCTCTATCCTGCCCCAGACTTTGAGTCATGTTTCTCATCCCTACCTGTCTCAGCTGTTTCTTTCTCACTTAAAGGTCATACTTCCCTTCCTTCCTCTTGCTGTCTCCTTGAAGTATCCTAACCAGCTTCTCTGTTAGTGATTCCTGTATTCTTTAGCAGAGACTGAAGATGTTCAAGAGCTGTAGAAAGTGATCTGTATAGTTGAAACAAATAGAGACTATTGTAGAAAGCAGATTCAGTCCTGGAGCTCACCATCAGCTCATCATCAAGGACAAAAGGGTGAAGCTTTGTGGATAAACTAAACAACATGGAGTAGCTCTGAAGGTGGGGAATGTAGAAGGTCCATGTTGAAAGATTGTGGTAACTCAGTCAGTGAGAGGCTTGTCATTGTGTCAGGAAGCCTGGGCTTAAAGCCACCTCTACACTTTCTGATGTGATGCTTTCTTATTTATAAAATGGTGATCAAATGCCTGCACCCATAGGTTGTTGTGAGCATTGAGTGTATTAATCATCATAAACAATGAACAGTGTGAAGTGCCCCATAGTGATAGATATATGGAGTTAGTAAAGATCCCTATGGAAAATACATGCTTTATAATTTACTGATCTGTGTGCCTGGCACATAGTAGGAACTCAGGAGATGTTGGCTTAATGATTGAATCATGCATTTAGCAGAACGAAACAGAGAATAGAAATAGGAGATAAGAAACAAAAAATAGCTGGGCATGAAGAACATGTTAAAAGCAAAATCTAATTCTTCTGTGGTTTTATTTCAGGTGTGAAAATGGGATCACATCTATCCATTAATTGCTAAGACTAATTTTGTTGGCCCAAACAGCCTTCACATTCTTTGAGATTTTTCTCTGAGCTCCTAGGAATGATTTGGTAGCAGAGTGAACTTCATGTTAGGCTCAAGTGATTTCAGTGGGAACAGCCTAGATTTCTCTAATTCATTATACTACTTACAATGTCTACTAAATGACTTTGCCATATGAAAATGGACATTTTTAACTTTGGCACACTTTCAAGTTGTCTTATTGGATATTTAAGATACTCCATAGCAGGAAGTATTGATATTTGCAGGGTAGAAGGAACAGGCCAATTTCTACTGTTAATATCTGGGAAGTAAAATTTTTGTTTTTAAAAATGAGCTCTTACACAGGGTATTTTTCATAGTCAGTGCTGCTTCTGAGGGAAGATAAGTTTTAGGTCTTATCTTGCTCACAACGACAGTGAACGTTGGATTGCATTTCAAGTATTGCATCAATTCAACCAAAAACACCATATAATTTCAGGTATGAATTACTGTTCTCTAATTATGAGTCTAATTATCTTTTTATACTATGGGTCAGTTCATTAAAGCTGTGCTACTTAGGGACTATTCTTTTATCTTCTTCAGTACATCGATTGTCACAATGCTCCTTTTCACGTACTAAATTGAGGTTTGCCTACAGCCAGCAGTTGGCTCTTTTATACATTTTGATGTCTCTGTAGCCTAAGTGCATTTGCTGTAGTTTGAGAAATCTTTAAAGACTTTAAGAAAATAATTGGTAAGCTACTACTAGCAATAAAAAAATTGTATTCTAACACTATCAAAAAAAATGCAAATCTTCAGGGACTAAAACCTTTCTCTTTTTTTCTTTACTGAAGAGAAAACTACATGGCTTTGGATATTTATCTATCCTAAAGTAATTTCGGAGGTAAGAAATACCATGAGTATGTCTGTTTGGTCTTGACATATACATAAAAGTAGAAATAAGGAAAGAGATAAGGTGCAAAGTAATAAAGTAATTTTGAAAAAAGAATGTCTACTTTTATCATTAGTGGTTGGTTTGAATTGCAGCTTTCAAAAGCCACGTCCTAGGCTTTTAGGTTAGCTGAAAGCTGTACCCTAACGTGGGCTTCCCAGGTAGTTCAGATGGTAAAGAGTGTGCCTGCAATGCAGGAGACCCAGGTTTGATCCCTGGGTCAGGAACATTCCCCTAGAGGAGGGCATGGCAACCCACTCCAGTATTCTTGCCTGGAGAATTTCATGGACAGAGGTGCCTGATGGGTTACAGTCCATGGACTCGCAAAGAGTCAGACACGACTGAGCTACTAATGACACTTTCACACATGAACACACATCCTAACGTAGGGGTTAGGTACACATCCTAACCCCTAGAAGCAGCAAACATGATCTTATTTGGAATGAAATTCTTGCTGGCCATATTCTTCTCTTGAAGGATAACTTCATTTCATATAAGCTCAATTAAAATATGATTTTCAATATTTGAAAGTAAATAGTATTTGGAAAAGTCTTTAAAGAATGAGCTACTAATTTTAGTCTTCTGCATTATGTCATCCACATCCATGAGACACATTTGTGGTGTAAAGAGATAATAATGAATAAGCTGTTTCAGAAGATTGCATTCACAGCTATTGAAGAATATACTGCTATCACTCATTTGTTCAATGTTTTGTATTTTAAAAAGAACATTTGTTTTATCTGGAAAGAAAGCTCAGCCATAAATCATTCTATGTTACTGATGTTGAAGCTGAGATTTCTCATTTATTCAGTGATTAAATATTTACTGAGCACCTACTGTGTACTATTTTACATGGTAAAGAGACAATAGGGAATACATGAACAATCCTCATTAATCTTACATTCTATTGCAGGTAAAGGAAGGACTTTCAATAAACATGTCAAATAAAATATTATTATTTTGTTAGAGCATATATTGTTAGTTTAAAGAGCACAAAGCACTGTGTTAGAAGGGCTGAAAATTAAAATGAAATGGCCACATCTCTGATAAGTTCTTTAGGAAGGTGATGAAAGGAGTCATGAAGACATATGGGAGAAATCCTTTTGAAAAGTAATAAGCAGTTAGTCTTAAGACCTGTGCCTGATACATTCAAGGAACAGCAAGAAGGCCAGTGAGAGTAAAGAGAGTACAGTAGTTGATGAAGTCAAAGAGACAGTAAGTTGAGGATATATATGGTTTTTATACCATTTGATGATTTCTGAATTTTTTTTCTAAATGAAACCTAAAAATATTGGAAAGTTTAACTAAAAGTGATGCAATCTAACTTCTAACTTAAAAGAAATGATTTCTGTACAGTGTACAAACAGGTGGTAAGTGTGAAAGGCAGGCTCAGGAAAATCAGGAGGCTTTTGGCATAATGTAAGTTCCGGTAATTTCCACTAGAATAGTAGGTGGTAAGAAATGGTCAAATCAAACATGATTTACTGATGAGTAGGATTTTGGGTGTGAGAAAAAAAGATTCAAACATGATTTCAAGTTTTTCAACTTGTTTAACTGGAAATATGAAGCTGATAATAACTAGAATCAGAATGGCATTAGATAAAGTGGGCTTGGAGGAGTAAGAAAATGGACATGCTAGCTTTCAGATATCTATTTGATATCTAAAATATTGGGTAGGCAGTCAGTGATATACTGGACTGAAATACAAAGGAAAGGTCCTGGCCAGAGATATATCTTTGGGAATCATTAGCATATGGATAATACTTAAGTACATACAGCTGAATGAGAACATCTGTAGAGTGATGTAAATATAGAAAAGAAGAGCCTGAAGGACTGAATACAGGGCACCCCGAAGTTTGACTTTAGGAGTGACACTCGATGAAAACTATAATTTTGTAGTTTTAGGAAGCCAGTCAAAAAAAAAAAAAAGAAAAAAATTCTTAAGGGTGAAGGCAGATTGACTTGATTGCTAACAGGTCAAGTATTACAACAGCTATTAATTAAGTATTGGATTTAGCAATGTAGAAGTTACTGCTGACATGACAAGGAGAAGTTTAATGGAGTGCTAGGTGCAAAATCAATATTGGAGTGGATTCAATGGACAATGGGCAGAGGAAAAGAAAAATATTGACAATACTTTCAAGGGATTTAGCTGTAAAGTGGAGCAGAAAAATAGAGGAGTGACTGTGTCAACATGATTTTTTAAGGCAAATTAGCAAAACAATTTCTCATAACAAGGATGCAGCAGAGAGAGAAAATGATGATACAGGAATGAAATGGAAAAGTTGCAATGATGCACTAGAGAGGTAAGAAGAAATGAATTTTATACTATGAGAGAAATGTTTGGCATTAAATAGGATCATAATCGGACTTCGCTTCTATCACCAGTCACACCCACAGCTGGGTATCGTTTTTGCTTTGGCTCCATCCCATCATTCTTTCTGCAGTTATTTCTCCACTGATCTCCAGTAGCATATTGGACACCTACCGACCTGGGGAGTTCATCTTTCAGTGTCCTATCTTTTTGCCTTTTCATACTGTTCATGGGGTTCTCAAGGCAAGAATACTGAAGTGGTTTGCCATGCCCTTCTCCAGTGGGCTACATTCTGTCAGCAAAGTCTGATGCCATAAAGAGCAACATTGCATAGGAACCTGGAATGTTAGGTCCATGAATCAAGGCAAATTGAAAGTGGTCAAACAGGAGATGGCAAGAGTGAACGTCGACATTCCAGGAATCAGCGAACTAAGATGGACTGAAATGGGTGAATTTAACTCAGATGACCATTATATCTACTACTGTGGGCAAGAATCCCTCAGAAGAAATGGAGTAGCCATCATGGTCAACAAAAGAGTCCAAAAAGCAGTACTTGGATGCAATCTCAAAAACGATAGAATGATCTCTGTTCATTTCCAAGGCAAACCATTCAATACCACAGGAATCCAAGTCTATGCCCCAACCAGTAACACCAAAGAAGCTGAAATTGAATGGTTCTATGAAGACCTACAAGACCTTCTAGAACTAACACCCAAAAAAGATGTCGTTTTCATTATAGGGGACTGGAATGCAAAAGTAGGAAGACAAGAAACACCTGGCGTAACAGGCAAATTTGGCCTTGGAGTACAGAATGAAGCAGGGAAAAGGCTCATAGAGTTTTGCCAATAGAACACACTGGTCATAGCAAACACCCTCTCCCAACAACACTAGAGAAGACTCTACACGTGGACATCACCAGATGGTCAACACCGAAATCAGATTGATTATATTCTTTGCAGCCAAAGATGGAGAAGCTCTATACAGTCAGCAAAAACAAGACTGGGAGCAGACTGTGGCTCAGATCATGAACTGCTTATTGCCAAATTCAGACTTAAATTGAAGAAAGTAGGGAAAACCACTAGTCCATTCAGGTATGACCTAGATCAAATCCCTTATGAGTATACAGTAGAAGTGACAAATAGATTTAAGGAACTAGATCTGATAGACAGAGTGCTTGCTGAACTATGGACAGAGGTTCGTGACATTGTACAGGAGACAGGGATCAAGACAATCCCCGTGGAAAAGAAGTGCAAAAAAGCAAAATGGCTGTCTGAGGAGGCCTTACAGATAGCTGGGAAGAGAAGAGAAGCGAAAAGCAAAGGAAGAAAGGAAAGCTATTCCCATCTGAATGCAGAGTTCCAAAGAATAGCAAGGAGAGATAAGAAAGCCTTCCTCAGAGAGCAATGCAAAGAAATAGAGGAAAACAACAGATTGGGAAAGACTAGAGATGTCTTCAAGAAAATTAGAGATACCAAAGGAACATTTAATGCAAAGATAGGCTCAATAAAGGTAAGAAATGGTATAGACTTATCAGAAGCAGAAGATATAAAGAAGAGGTGGCAAGAATACACAGAAGAACTGTACAAAAAAGATCTTCACGCCCCAGATAATCATGATGGTGTGATCACTCACCTAGAGCCAGACATCCTGTAATATGAAGTCAAGTGGGCCTTAGAAAGCATCACTACGAACAAAGCTAGTGGAGGTGATGGAATTCCAGTTGAGCTATTTCAAATCCTGAAAGATGATGCTTTGCAAGTGCTGCACTCAAATGTCAGCAAATCTGGAAAACTCAGCAGTGGCCACAGGACTGGGAAAGGTCAGTTTTCATTCCAATCCCAAAGAAAGGCAATGCCAAAGAATGCTCAAACTCCCACACAATTGCACTCATCTCACATGCTAGTAAAGTAATGCTCAAAATTCTCCAAGCTAGGCTTCAGCAATACGTGAACTATGAACTTCCAGATGTTCAAGCTGGTTTTAGAAAAAGCAGAGGAACCAGAGATCAAATTGCCAATATCTGCTGGATCATCAAAAAAGCAAGAGAGTTCCAGAAAAACATCTATTTCTGCTTTATTGACTATGCCAAAGCCTTTGACTGTGTGGATCACAATAAACTGTGGAAAATTCTGAAAGAGATGGGAATACCAGACCATCTGACCTGCCTCTTGAGAAACCTGTATCCAGGTCAGGAAGCAACAGCTAGAACTGGACATGGAACAACAGACTGGTTCCAAATAGGAAAAGGAGTATGTCAAGGCTGTATATTGTCACCCTGCTTACTTAACTTACATGCAGAGTACATCATGAGACACGTTGGCTGGAGGAAGCAGGAGCTGGAATCAAGATTGCCGGGAGAAATATCAATAACCTCAGATATGCAGATGACACCACCCTTATGGCAGAAAGTGAAGAAGAACTAAAGAGCCTCTTGATGAAAGTGAAAGAGGAGAGTGAAAATGTTGGCTTCAAGCTCAACGTTCAGAAAACTAAGATCGTGGCATCTGGTCCCATAATTTCATGGGCAATAGGTGGGGAAACAGTGCAAACAGTGTCAGACTATTTTTTAGGCTCCAAAATCAGTGCAGATGGTGATTGCAGCCATGAAATTTAAAGACACTTACTCCTTGGAAGGAAAATTATGACGAACCTAGATAGCATATTTAAAAGCAGAGACATTACTTTGCCAACAAAAGTCCATCTAGTCAAGGCTATGGTTTTTCCAGTGATCATGTATGGATGTGAGAGTTGGACAGTGAAGAAAGCTGAGCGCCACATAATCGATGCTTTTGAACTGTGGTGTTGGAGAAGACTCGTGAGAGTCCCTTGGACTGCGAGGAGATCCAATCAATCCATCCTAAAGGAGATCAATCCTGGGTGTTCATTGGAAGGACTGATGCTGAAGCTGAAACTCCAATACTTTGGCCACCTCATGCGAAGAATTGACTCATTGGAAAAGACCTTAATGCTGGGTAGGATTGGGGGCAGGAGGAGAAGGGGACCACAGAGGATGAGATGGTTGGATGGCATCACTGACTCGATGGACATGGGTTTGAGTGGACTCTGGGAGTTGGTGATGGACAGAGAGGCCTGGCGTGCTGCGATTCATGGGGTCGCAAAGAGTCAGACACAACTGAGCGGCTGAACTAAACTGAGGATCATAATCAGTCCAACTTTAGTAACCAAAAATCAGCTACCATATGAGACCAGATGATAGCAGGTTCCAAGGTATAACATTGGGAGTTCTTTCTGGTTACTTTGATTTTCCTAGTGAAATAGCCTGTGTGTATGCTAAGTCACTTATATACATCTGACTCTTTGCAACCCTATGGACTGTAGCCCGCCAGACTCCTCTGTTCAAGGGATTCTCCAGGCAAGAATACTGGAGTGGGTTGCCACGCCCTCCTCCAGGGGATCTTCCAGACCCAAGGATCAAACCTGAGTCTTTTACATCTCTTGCACTAGCAGGCGGGTTCTTTACCACTTGAACCAGCTGGGACAAGATGATAAAATGAGAATAAAGAGGAAGAGGAAGTAGAGTATTTTAGATGAGGCGAGAATAAGGTGAAATGTTCATAGAGGCGGGTGAGGGAGTAAATGAATGAAAGAACATGTTATGATTATTGCACAGTATTTGAAGTACACCTGAGGTTCCTGATCTTAAATCTTAAAAGGAGGCTAGTCAGAGTGCTTCTTCAGTTAGGTTCAGCCCTATGGGAGCACATACCAAGAATGTGAAGAGGTTCCAAAGCAGGATTCCACCTTGCATTTAGTTGTCATGTCCTGTTAGTCTCCTACGGTCTGTCTCAGTTCCATAATGTTTGTTTTGTTTGTTTTATACAACTTTGATGCTACTGGACATTTATTTTGTACAGGGTCTCTGAATTTGAATCTGTCTGGTGTTTTCTAAGGATTAGAAAGGATTAGGTTAAGGTTATGTATTTTTGCCAAAAATACCATATGAATGAATTTGCACCCTTTTCAGGCCATCATATGAGGAGGTATATGATATCAACATCACTTACTAGTTGTGACACTGATTTTCATTTCTTGTTTTAACTGGTGTCTGCCAGATTTCTCCACTATAGAATTGCTATTTCCACCCTTGCAGAAAGAACTATGTGTGGGGATATTTTGAGTCTAGGCATAAATCCCATATACCATCATAATTTTGCCCACTAACTTTAGCATCATCTTTCAATGATTCTTTTCTCTAATTCTCACATTTATTTAGTCAATTATTTATATCTGAGGGACATAAGTATATAGAATGCACATAATATATGAAATAAGTAGTACATAGAATATATTCCATGGAATACAATGATGCTTTTGAACTGTGGTGTTGGAGAAGACTCTTGAGAGTCCCTTGGACTGCAAGGCGATCCAACCAGTCCATCCTAAAGGAGAACAGTCCTAGGTGTTCATTGGAAGGACTGATGTTGATGCTGAAACTCCAATACTTTGGCCACTTGATGTGAAGAGTTGACTCATTTGAAAAGACCCTGATGCTGGGAAAGATTAAGGGCAAGAGAAGAAGAGGATGACAGAGGATGAGATGGCTGGATGGCATCACCAACTCAACTGACATGGGTTTGGGTAAACTCTGGGAGTTGGTGATGGACAGGGAGATTTGGTGTGTTGCAGTCCATGGGGTCACAAAGTGTTGGACACGACTGAGCGACTGAACTGAACTGAACTAAATACAATGAAATATTACATCAATGAAATACTATATCTACACTGCTGATCAAACTTTCATTTTTTGCTATTAGCTCCTTCAGGTTATCCCAACATGCCTCAATCCTTTCTTGAGCACTTATTCACTTTTTGGAATCTCAACATATTTCAAACTCATGTATTTTCCCTGCCTCAACTCTGAAATCAGTCATTTTCCCAACAATCCCTTCTTCCTTTTATTAATAAATGGTATTTAGAAACCAAAATCTGGTTGTTAGTTGTACACATTACTTGAAGGTCCTGTCATTGGACAGAACTAGGAAACTTATTATTTATTTCTATATCATATGTCTTTATATATGTATACAGCCATGAGTTCATACCAACACCTCTGATTCTGATTTAATGCTCCAGGTTTTATTTTAGCATTCTCTCTTTAAATATATGTCACTTATTTTCCCCTAGGGAAAAACTTACCTCTCGTTCAAAATGGATTTACTTAATCTTTTTAAAGTCATAAAGTAGTTTCAGAATTGCTATTCCACATCCCCTATGGGGTGTACAGTACTCTTGTATTTAGCTTTACACTGTACGGCTGAAATTCTGTTTTCCAAACTTAGTTTAGTTGTTTTCTTCCCACCTACTTAGTTTTGCTTTTGTTACTCATTTAAGATACAAATAAATTGACATGCTATTCTTTGTAGTGCACTTTAGGTTTCCCCCATTTCCTAGTTAACTTAGAATATTTATTATTGTGAAATGTGAACCATTTCAATGGTTCTAAATATCAGAGTGATAAATATACTTATTGAAGGTCCATTCTCCCTTCATCCCTATTGAAACATTACCATTTCCTTAATACTCTGTAACCTATACCCACCTACATCTTCAGATAATCAATATAACTAGTTATGGCTTATCAGTCTCGTATTTCTTTTGCACAGATAAGTGAGTGAATGAATAATTTCTTATATTCCTTTTTTCTTATATAAAAGATACTGTACAGTAGATACACTTAAGTATTTTCTTTTCACAATATACAGTTTGCTTTGTTTTCAGAATATATATCTGAAATCATTTCATATCAGTTCATAGATACCCTCCTCATTCTTTCTAAAGCTTCCTAACATTCCTTAATAGAAGGAATCATAGTTCATTCAATCATTGTATGTATGAAAATTTAGAGAAGAATTAATTTTCAATTAGTGTTATAATTTTGCTAGGTAAGATAGTTTATGTGGTTCACACTTTTGTGGTTATATATTTGTTCCCCTTCCTAGTAGGAGGATTATATTTCCTTGCCCCTTTGATGTAAGGAGAGGTGTTGTGGTACTTTGGTTAATGACATGTATGTAAAGTAAAATGTGTGATTTCTGAGTAGAAGTTTTAGGAGCCAGCTCATGGTCCACCCTGCCTTTTTATTCCTTTGCCACAACATGGGCTTATTAGGGTTTACTCTGTCAGCCTGGATTCTGGAATAAAGATAGTGTGGAGCAAAGCTGCATCCTAGACACAGCAGTTGTGAAAAGTGATAAAAAAAATAAACCATTTGGGCTATATCCCACTGAGATTTGGGGATCATACATTACTACAATGTAAACTTGTACATTAAATGTTCACATAAGCATTTTAAATAATGAGAATAAAAAGGGAAAACTATGCAAATGTCTATCAATGGTGAATGGGATGGACAAAATATGATGTATCCACACAAAAGAATATAATTCATCAGTAAAACAGAAAGGCTACTGAAACATAATGCAACACGAATGAATTTCAAAATGTTATGATAAGTGAAAGAAGCCAGACATAAAGGTAACATATCTAGTAACATATATGGTATGATTGCATTTATATGAAATGTTCATATAAAAATAGCTAAATTTGTCCATCTCTAAAATAGACTAACAGCTCACACAACTCAATAACAAAAAAACAAGCAACCAAATCAAAAAATGGACAGAAGACCTAAACAGGTATTTCTCCAAAGAAGACATACAGATAATCAACAGACACATGAAGAGATAGATACTCAACATCACTAATTATTAGAGAAATGAAAATCAAAACTCTAGTGAGGTATCACCTCACATTAGTCAGAATGGCTATCATCAGAAAGTCTACAAATAACATATGCTGGAGAGGATGTACTGAAAAGGGAACTTTCATATCCTGTTGGTGGGAAATGTACATTGGTATTGCCACTACAGAAAACAGTATGCCGGTTCCTCAAAAAAACTGAAACAGTTATCATATGATCCTGCAATCCCACCCTTGCACATATATCTAGATAAAACAATGATTCAAAGTTACATGCACCTCTACGTTCATAGCAGCACTAGTCACAATAGCCAAAGACATGGAAACAACCCAAATGTCCATTGACAGATGAGTAGATGAAGAAGAAGTGGTAAATGTATACAGTAGAGCACTACTCATCCATAAAAGAGAATGAAATAATGCCACTTGCAGCCACATAAATGCAAATAGAGATTATCATGCTAAGTGAAGCAAGTCAGAAAGAGAAAGACAAATACCATAGAATTTCACTTATATGTGGAATCTAAAATATGACACAAATGAACTTATCTATGAAACATGAAGAGACTTACAGATGTAGAGAACAGACTTGTTGCCAAGGGAGAGGAGAGTAGAATAGGTTGGGAGTATGGTACTAGCAGATACAAACTATTATATATAGAATAAGTAAATATCAAGGTCCTACTTAGAGCATAGGGAACTATATTCAATATCCTGAGATAAACCATAATGGAAAAGAACATGAAAAAGAATATATATATACACACATATATAACTGAATCACTTTGCTGTCCTGCAGAAATTAAAACAACATTGTAAACCAACTATACTTCAATAAAATAAATTTTAAAAATAAATATCTAAATCTATAGTGAAAGAAGTAGATTAGTGATTTATAGTGTCTGGCACTGGAGGCAGAAAGAATAATGGCAAACTGGCATATAATTTCTTCTTGGAGTAAAGGAAATGTTCTAATTAAATTGTGCTTATTGTTGTACAACTCAAATTTACTAAAAATCATGGAATTTCACACTCAAAATGAGTTAATCATATAATATGCAAATCATACTCCATGTGGTAGATAAAATAATGACCCTCAAAGATATTCAGATTTTAAGCTCTGGAAACTATGAATGTTATCATGTATGCCAAGTGGGACTTTGCAAAGAAGTTCACTATTTTGAGATGGGGAGATTCTCCTGAATTACTCAAGCGGTCCCTAAATGAAAGCACAAGTATCTTAACAAGATGAATACAGAGAAAATTTTGATGACAGAAGCACAGAAAACAAGGTGACAATGAATGCAGAGACTGGAGTAGTGTGGCCACAAACCAAGGAATGCCAGCAGCCACCAGAAGTTGAAAGAAGTGAGAGACGGATCCTTCCCTAGACCCTCTGGCAGAAGCCAGCCCTGCAGAAGCCTTGACTTTGTGGTATTGGTAGAGAACTAGATATACAGGTCAAGAGAACACAGAGTACCCAGAAACAGACCCCCATAAACATTCAAATGGTTTTTACAAAGTTAACAAAGCAATTCAATGAAGGAAAGATCACTTTTTCAACAAAAGATACTGAAGCAGCTGGACATCCATAGGGGAAGAAATATCATTCCCTGAACAAAAAGACCTTGGACTTAAATTTATAACATAAAACTATAAAACCTCTGGGAAAAAGGAGAAATATCTTTAAAATTTAGGACTAGGCAAAGAGTTCTTGGAATTGGTACCAAAGCATCATTCATATGTAGAAATACTGATAAGCTGCCCCTTGTCAAAGTTGTAAAATTTTGCTCTGCAATAGATCCTGTTAATAGGATGAGAAAGTAGCTTTAGAATGGGAAAAGACATTGTCAAACCACATACCTGATTAGGACTAGTATCTCAAATATAAAAATTCTCAAAACTCAACAGTAAAAAAATATATATATATATATATATATATATATATATATGTATGTATATATATATATATATACACACACACACACACACACACACATAAAAATGAGCAAAAGATGTGAAGAGATATTTTACTAAAGCATACAAAGGTTAATAGCATACATGGTTAAGTACATTAAAACATGCTCAAAATTATTAGCCATTAGGGAAATGCAAATTAAAACCACAATTAGATATTATTATATATCTATCAGAAAGACTAGAGAATATTGACCAAATATACAATGTTAGCAAGGACGAAGATAAACTAGATCACTCATGAATTGTTGTAGGAATGCAAAATGTAAAACAATATAGCCACACTGGAAAATTATTGAGCAATTTCTTTAAAAAAAAACTAAATATGCAACTACACACAACCCAGTAATTCACCCTTGGGTATTTATCTCAGAGAAATGAATACTTACAATCCCCTCAAACAAACAAAACCTGTATAGGGATATAAATGGTAGCTTTGTTTTTAACATCTCCAAACTGGAAACAACCACAGATATCTTTCAATGGGCTAATGATTTAAAAAACAAAACTGTGGTAGAAACATACCATGAAATGCCACTCAGCAATAAAATTAAGTGAACTATTGGCACATAACCACCTAAATGAATATTCAGAAAAATGTACCATATGAAAAAAGCCAAACTCAAAATATTACATGATGTATGATCCAACTTTCAGAACATTCTTGAAATGACAAAATTATAAAAATGGAGAAAAGATTAGTTGTTGTCCTTAGTTAAAGAGGGGCTAGAGGGAGGGAAAGTGGGTGTGGCTATATAAGGAAAACATTAAAGATCTTTGTGGCAATGGAAATGTTCTGTATTTTGATTTTGTCTATGCTAATATTCAGATGTGTTATTATTCTATAGTTCTTCAAAGCATTACCAAAGGGGAAACTGAGTATGGAGTACACGGGATACTGTATTATTTCTCAGAACTTCATGGGAATATGTACAATTATTTCAAAATAAAAAGGTTTAATTAAAAACCTATTACAAAGAAGAGAATAAAGAAACCAGTCAGAAAATAGGAGAAGCTACTTGCAGTTTATATATCTAATGATGTTTCTGCCAGGGATAAATAACAAACTCCTACCCATTAGTGAAGAAAGACTGTAAATTCAGTACAAAGCTAGGGAACAAACTTGAACACATCCTCCACAATAAGTATACCCACATAGTTAATAAAACTATGAAAAAATTCTCAACATCATGGATAAGAAGGAAAAAGCAAATGAAGCCCAAAGTTTTGTACATCTACATACCACTACAATGGCTAAAATTAAGATTGACAATATTGATATTGTTGAGGATAAGCAGCAAGAGGAACACATACATTGCTATGAGAACAAAAATTATTTTGTAAAGCTGTTTGAGATAATCAACTATAGTTGGACATTTGTAACCCAGAAAGTTCACTTCTAAATATTAATTTAAAAGGATGAATGCACATGAGTACCAAAATACACATATAAGATTATTTAGAAGATCATTTTTGTAATCATTCTAAGCTGGGGAAAAAACCAAACATCCATCTGTACTAGAAAGGATAATAAACTGGAATATATTCCAACAGCAAAACCCTATATATTTCAACAGTAATAATGAACAAACTATAACAGCATAAAACAGCATGGATTAATCTTACTAATATAATAAATATGAGGGAATAATCATTAAGAAAGATATACTGTCTCCTTCTTTTAATATAAAAGTCAAAGTCAGACAAAACTAAATTATGATACAGAAGCCAGGTTAATAGTTACCTCTGGCATTTAGGGTGGAGATTTGGGCTAGCTCAAAGGCAACTTCTGGATTGTTGCCTTGAGCTATATTGTTACGTATCACCCAGGAGGCCTTCAAGCCTTGTAGTTACCCAGCCTCAAGATGGAAGAAAGAGCCTAGACAGTGAGAGAGACATCAATGACTTACTGTAAAGGGGGAGTCTTACACAAAGTGTCCTGGAGCAACACCATACCGTGTGGGGCAGACAGTGAGCGGGACATGGCAGCAGTCTTTACTACTGGGCGGGAAAAACGCTACTATTTATAGGAGGAAGTGATGGTCAGGTTTACTTGTCAATTTCCAGGGCAACCAGCAGGTGCAGCAGAGGGCAAAGGACTGCAGGCAGTTACTGATTAAGCCCCACAGTTAAGAAGATTGGGTAAGCAGGTGAGTGAAGCAGGAACTCCTGGAGCAGGGGAAGTATAGAGAGCAAGAGAATAGCCATCTCAAATGGCTGACCATTCAGTGTTAACAATTTGTGCATTTTCATGTATATACTGTACTTCAATGAAAATTTGACAAAGTAAAAGTCAATCATATATTTGGATTAAAAAATATATCTTACCAAGCAAAAAAAAAAAAAAAAAGACCATTATATAGCTTTTATTTTCTGTTGATAGTCAAGTACAATTAAATATAACTTCTGAACCACTGGAAATTAAGAATTTCATCACATGTAATTTAGATTAAAATAGAAATAAAGATTATAATCCTTTGAAAGAAATGAAAATTGTCATTTATGATACCATAATTGTGGTTCACAGTGAAATTTGTACTCATAGGAAAATGTTAAAAGATTTATTTCACTTATTTTTTAAAAAATAAACCAAAAAGGAAAGGAAAATATATACACAAAGCTGAAACTAACAAGGTAGGAAAGAAAAAATTCATACAAAATTTGGTTAATGTAATTTTTTTAAAGAGATAAAGAAAACAGATAAATCACAAATGATCTCATGATGAAAGGAAGGGGAGAGAAACTATACAGTCATACAAATGAAGATGTACCATAAATTACACTGGAAACACTATGCTTAACTTTCTCAACGCAAATTTGCAAGTCTAAAGAAAAAGAGTGGCTTTCTAGCTAAATTTAAATTACTAAAATAAACTCCAGAAGGTGTAAAAAAACTCAAAAAGTCTTTAACAAATGGGAAAATGACTACAGATCAACCTTAAAACAGGCATGGGCACCTGACAGTTTCACAACTGAATTCTATCTCATATCTAATTGATTTGTAGATCTTTAACTACTATTTAAGCTATATTCAACAGTAGAAAAGATGGAAATCTGATTAATTTCAATTTTATGGGACTAGAAGAGACAGTATGATCTCACATATGTAAACATAGATATAGAAACAATATAATTTTTAAGTATGATTTTTGCAAACAGGAACCCCCAAAACCTTCAGAATAAAAATATAGGAGAATATTGTAATATGGATTAATTAATAATTAATATTAAAAAACAGTATATTTGTTTTGTGCTGATAATAAACTCTAGGAATGAAATTTGGAAAAGATGGTATTTTAATCAAAAGGATAAATAAAATAATAATTAGTAAAACATTAAAGTTGTAAGATAATCTTACAAATTAAGCACATTATCAACATTTATAATAAATCAATCTACAAATATTTGAAAGACATAGGGAAATAAATATTACGAGGCATCCAAAAGGAGTTTTTGAGTTAGATGAACAATAAATTCAGTATAGACTATCATAGCAGATGCCATAAAAAAAAAGGGATAATATTTTGAGTTAACATATTTCTTGTTTTTAGTGTAAGAAAGCAATGTGTCTGGTCTGGCATTGAATTTAGGTGGGAACCTACTAAATGAGTCTATGTTGTATAATTATTGAAGAACATTAATATGGCATTAACATATCTTTGAAAAGTTAGAAAAGTTTTCAAAATGATAGGTTGTGTATCTATTTGAAACTCTCATGGTTAAGTTTGTTTCTTCTTTTTAGGTCACACATGATCTCACGTGGTATAGTTTGCCATTCAAATGACCACATAAGGTTTTTTATTTTGCTTTAAGAACATATTCCTTTAAACCATCAAAGAATTCAAAGTGACTTAAATGTTTAGAACTTAATACCAATTTTGGTTCTTATATTTATAATGATAGTTATACCAACTTTTAGAAATGGAAATTTTCTATTGATGTGAAAGAAATCCAATTAAATGTGAGTCTGTTTGCTTCTTAATGTAGGTTCATAAATTCCTAAATTGTTACTTAATCTTGGTTTGTGCTGAGTATTTTTTCTATTCTGAAAAACCTTTAGATTATTTGTAAGGTTCTTTCCTTTTATTCCTATAATTTTAATTATTTTTTAATATCCAATATCATGGTTTAATATCTGAATTCTTAAATTCAATCACTAAAATATGTACCAATAAATACTTTATTAATATTCAATGTAACTTCAGACCTATTTTCTAGTTGACAAAATATAACAAAACCTTTTCAAGGTTTGATTTTTTTAAATTCAGTAACAGACTTAAAACCTGTCTTTTTCCCTGTCAGTTATTGACCTTTCTTGCAAGAGATTATTAGTTAAAGGTCATCGCCTTTTTATTTTGTTACCTTAAAGCTAAAGAATTTATTATCTCATCCTTAATACTATGGCAGATCATTTTCTTCATGGGCTGTGTAGTACATAAATAATGCAGGATTTAAAGTCTTAGAATTCCTTTATCAGCAGAAAGCAAAGTACTTTAAAAAATCCTTTTCTGGCTTAAGGTAATGGTTTACTTTTATGCTGAATTCACCCAAAGATTGGTGAACTGCTTATGTGTAAGAGACAAACCATAGATACTGGACAGGTCTGAGCATCAGCCTACCACAGATTGAATCCACCCTCCTTAAAATCACAAGAAAAGAGGATTGATGGAAATACAATTGTCGTTTTTTAGGATTATAATTCGGACGAACTACCTTCTTTTATTTCCATTCTTGGTTTTTTGGCATGCCTACCAGAACATGAAAGAAAGAAATTTAAAAAATGGAAATGAAACTATGCAGTAAAAATGAAAAAAATAGCTGCATAACCATGGTAGAAAGTTTTTGTAATTGGAAACAGAATGGCCACATTTATTTTCCTTAGTAGAGTTGAAATAAAATAGAGACAAGAAGGTCCTGACTGACAGAAATGTAACACATTTCTCAAATGCTACAAGTTTTATTACCACCCAGAGGAGGAGAAATAAGAGTCAATTTTACACTTTTCCAAAATGCATGTACAGGAATACTGCCAAATAATTACATGGCAAATTTTGACCTGCTTCAAGATGCTTATCAACAGACAGTTCAAAAGATCAGCAGTTCTGCCTCTAGAAATTCAGAGGCCTAATTAAACTTATTTATACATTCTAAAAAAACACTTATTTTTAAAGCATTATTGAAAATTGGCTTATGCATTTAATTCCTAAGCCTCCCTAATTGTGACAGATGTTACTGTAACTCAGAAAAAAAACCAAAAGATATAAAAATCTTCAAGTGACCGGATCATTTTCTGCATTAAATGTTTGAATGCCAAAATAATTCCATTAGCTGATATTGAAAAATAATAAGAGGAATAAAATTTCAGTGTAAAATAGTATGAATGAAATTTCCTATGTGTATAGTATAATGATTTAGGTGTTCAAATACAAATAAATACTTTTACTGGTTAAGAAACATTTTTCTGGCCTTATCTTGATTTCATGTCTTACTATGGATCCAACTCATAACACAATAAAGAGAAGTGCTGATATATTTCAAAAACCTTTAACAGATATTAAAAAGCAAACTGTAAACCTTTTCAGTGAACTATGATTGAAAGAAAAAAATTCAGCAAGCAAAATGCACTGTTATATGGCCCTTTCCTAAAGCTTTTTAGAACACACGGAGTCACCAAAATCCCATCTGAAATAAAGAATAATTTATTTCTTTTAACAAGTCAAACTAATTTAACATTCTCATTTAAAAATAAAAGAAAGTAAAATCTTCTCTCTCCATACTTATTATTACCTGCAACAACAAAAAAAGTAGTTCTACATTTTCTACCACAAAGTGTCAGATTGGCATTTTGAATAATTTAATACAAGAAAATTAAATTGATATTATGGGGACAATTGTTGGTAATTTTCTAAAAGCATTTTAATATAACAGAAAGATATAATAAATAATTATTTATCATTTAGTGTAGGAAGATAGGGCCTGGCAAACAAATAATGAAGATATTGGATTAAAGAAACAATCCAATGGTGACAGACAAAGAAATACTTATAAGTTATAATTAAATATTAGATAAATAAGCATAAAAATAATGTCCCAAAAGGATTTCTAAGAAAAGACAATTTGATGGACACAGGCAGGGGTATATATGAATGCCTAAATAGTTTCATGAATATTGATTAGCTGGATTTTTTTTAGTGTGTGAGTGAAGGAGTAGTATGCTGAGGGACAAAAGTGATGGACCCAAATCTGGGTTTTTTGGTTTCTCAGGTAAATACGCATTTTTGTTTATTTACACAGGGAGATATTGTCCTACTAGTATGATTTCTCCACCAGGCCCATTAAAACTTACTGTCCTAACCTCTGTTTCACACATTAAGGACAAACAGGACATAACTCTTATGCAGGAAAGGAAACACATTCTGAGAGTTGTTTGGAAAAAAAAAAGGAAGAAGAAAAAACCTGATCTTTTGTAAATATTCTCTTCAGCATTTTGAAGAAACAGATCATTAACTTGGTGTAAAAGCTTTTCCAGTCTATCATGTAAATATGTATTTAACGATTTTGTAAATTTCATGTCAATGGTGCAACAGATTAAAAAGTCTTAGAGCTGTTATAGTGTATCCTGTAAATGCATATTTAGGAAACTTAAAAATTATAGATTATTGACATTTGATGCAAAGTAGCCATTACAGTTTATCAGGTAATTAAATATACTATTATGTGCTTAGTCGCTCAGTTGTGTCCGACTGTTTGCGACCCCACAGATTGCAACCCACCATCCTCCTCAATTCATGGGGACTCTCCAGGCAAGAATACTGGAATGGGTTGCCATGCCCTTCTCCAGGGAATCTTCCCAACCCATGTATTGAACCCAGGTCTCTAGCATTGCCAGCAGATTCTTTACCATCTGAGCTACCAGGGAAGCCCAAATATCCTATATAAGAAGCATTAATATATTTATAGGATGCAGTCATAATTTATGACCAGAATTAAATGTAACATTATTTTAAAAACTGTTTGGTTAATTTTGATATTCTTTTTTGGTACATTGTCTTCTCCTTTTCCCCATTATATATGTTTCTTTATGTGCAGGGCAGGAAATTTTTTCTCAATCCTTTTAGTGTCAAATTAACAGAAGAAAAACATACAAACTTATTTAGCATTAAGTTTTACATGACCCAGGAGCCTTCATGAGGAAATAAGACTCTCTTTAGAAACAGTTAGACCTGTGTATTTTTATGCTGTTTGATGAAAAGTGAAAGTGAAAGTGTCACTGTCAGGCTCCTCTTCCATGGAATTCCTCAGGCAAGAATACTGGAGTGGGTAGCCACTTCCTTCTCCAGGGATTTTCCTGACCCAACAATCGAACGTCAGTCTCCTGTATTGTAGGCAGATTCTTCGCCATCTGAGCCACCAGGGAAATCCTTGATGAAGAGTGGGCAGTAGTAAATATGGCAGGTTTAAGGAGTAAGAAGTAAATGCAATAAACTGGGGGAAACTTACAAAGTCCTGTTTGTTAGGATCCTCCTTTTTGTGTCTGTTTGTCTTCAGAGACAAGGATACTCCTTTCCTCGGTATAGGCAGGCTTTCTCTCGTAGGAGAGTTTTATGACCTGTTTCAGAGAAAAAGCATAGATGAGGAGGAGGTCAAAACCCGCTTCCTGCTTCTCAAACTCCTTCAACTTTAAATTCAATACGGGAAAGTGCCATATATGGGAGTAACATGCCTTGAACTCCATCACATGTACAAATATATCTGACTCTAATAACTTTGTAGATCTTTGCAAATGTTTGGAAAATTTCCAATAAACTACAAAATTGAACACTGTCAAAATTTTTCATTACATGTGACTTCATCAATTATAATCCAGGTAGTGATTTTGTATATATTCCTTTAATATGGAATAGTTTAAAATATTTCTTTTAAAATCTTTCTTCAAAAGACATTCCTGTGTTAATGTGTATTTCCTCTCTATTGGTTAAGATTTTGGTATATTTTTATCTTTATGTCACCGATGACTTTTATTTAACTTTTATTTAACTCTAGATGGACTCATTTTTTCAGTGATAGTTTTGCAATTATTTATGTTAAAACAAATATAATATATTACTTGGACAAAAATCAGTCATTTAATTAAAAAAACATGTTATGTATCAGAAAGCCTATACTAGTAAAAGTAAAATCATGGTATAATGTTCTTCTAAAATATCTTTTTAGGATGATATTTGCCCTAGGTGTCAGTTTTCTTTTGAATCCACATTTAGCTTTAAGACAAGTGTATCCAAGCTCTGAATCAGACCATGTTTAATATATTTGTTCTTCAAACAACTACAACAAACAATTTCAGTCAAAAATTTGGCTTATATATGATACATAAAAATCTTTTATATCATTTAAATAACTGCACAAAAGGAAAATGTTGGCATTTCCAAATAGAAAACATTTTAAACATATTTATTAAACCACCTTCTTAAGCTCTACAAGACAATACTCAATATTTCCACAAATTCTTCTTGGGTCAATACTTGATAGATAAGTGACCCTCTTTTTTTTTTTCACACTTGAACTATAAAATCTTTCTATCAAAAAGAGATAACTGAAGTGTTTTGCTGCCTTTTGTTATTTTCAGGAAGAACTTCAAGTCTTACAGAGGTCATGGTCATCTGAATTACTTCACACCTAGTTTCCAACTTACCTTTCCTATCTAATCTCTTTACAGGCTCCATAAAACCTGCACAGAACCAGCAGGTCCTTTGCTCTCTCTTGGCAACATGTATCTGCCTGGAGCATTCTTTATTCTGTTTTTCAGGCGAAAAACTGTTCTCAGATGTGTTAGACACTGATAATGCAAAAATGAATGAGGAACAGTGTCCCTTCTTAGAGGGCTTTAGTGTTCTTTCAGGGCTCTGTTCACTCATGAAATTGTCCTTCGCATCTCAAGATAAAGTTAAGTACATTTTCTAAATCCTACATCTTCTTCCCAAGACCTTCATTGTAAGGAAAACTCTGTTATTCTGTAATGCAATAATCTATCTATATTGTATCTACCCATTCTTTTGTGAGTTCCTTAAAGAAAAGGATTCATTTTTCCTTCTATATCTTAGTCTGGCTCATTGTACTTAAGTTTTGGCAAATGGTTCATAAATAATAAATTTAAAGCTTAAAAGCTAAAACAAGCTCTAAAATGGAAAATATATAGTAGGTCTGTTTATAAAACATTTTTTCCTATATTTATACTTACTGAGAGATGACTGTTAAAACTCTTCAATTTGTGTATTTATCTATTTCCCTTTATGGTTCTTTTAATTCTTGCATTATGTATTTTGAGACTATGATAGTAGTAACACATAAATTAAAAATTGTTGAATGTTCTTAGTGGACTGATCATTTTGTCACTATAAAATGTTCTCTTTGTCTCCAATAATACTTTCTGCTTGAAAGCTTACCTTACCTAATGGGCTTCCCTGGTGGGTCAGACAGTAAAGAATTTGCCTGCAATGCAGGAAACCCCAGTTGGATCCCTGGGTCAGGGATATCACATGGGGAAGGGAATGGCTACCTGCTCCAGTATTCTTGCCTAGAGAATTCCATGGACAGGAGCCTGGCGGGCTGCAGTCAATGGGGGTCACAGAGAGTTGGACAAAACTGAGCAACTGACACTTTTCACTTACCTGATACCACTACAGCAAAACCAGTTATTTTTTGGTTAGTGCTGGCTTGCATATATGTCTATTTTTAATTTTCACATTTCCTTAGTATTTAAGAATTTTCTTTTTAAGCAGCAAATAGATTGTTTTTAAATTCATCTGGTAATCTTTGTCTTTCAATTGGAATATTTAAAATGTTTACATTTAATGTAATTACTGAAATGTTTGAGTTTAACTCTACAGACTTGGTTCCAATTTTTATTTGTCCCAAATATTCAAGATTACGCTTTGACTCCTTTTATTCTTTCTTTTGGGTTAAGTATTATTATAACCTTTTGGATTTTTTATTTTATTATCTTCTTAGTGAAACATTTTACTTTCATTATAGGGAAAACCAAAGACTGGTTCCAAATAGGAAAAGGAGTACGTCAAGACTGTATATTGTCACCCTGCTTATTTAATTTATATGCAGAGTATATCATGAGAAACACTGGGCTGGAAGAAACACAAGCTGGAATCAAGATTGCCGGGAGAAATATCAATAACCTCAGATATGCGGATGACACCACCCTTATGGCAGAAAGTGAAGAAGAACTAAAGAGCCTCTTGATGAAGGTGAAAGAGGAGAGTGAAAAAGTTGGCTTAAAGCTCAACATTCAGAAAACTAAGATCATGGCATCTGGTCCCATCCCTTCATGGGAAATAGATGGGGAAACAGTGGAAACAGTGTCAGACTTTATTTTGGGGGGCTCCAAAATTACTGCTGATGGTGATTGCAGCCATGAAATTAAAAGATGCTTACTCCTTGGAAGGAAGGTTATGGCCAACCTAGATAGCATATTTAAAAGCAGAGACATTACTTTGCCAACAAAAGTCTGTTCTAGTCAAGGCTATGGTTTTTCCAGTGGTCATGTATGGATGTGAGAGTTGGACGGTGAAGAAAGCTGAGCGCCATTGAATTGATGCTTTTGAACTGTGGTGTTGGAGAAGACTCTTGAGAGTCCCTTGGACTGCGAGGAGATCCAATAAATCCATCCTAAAAGAGATCAATCCTGGGTGTTCATTGGAAGGTCTGATGTTGAAGCTGAAACTCCAATACTTTGGCCACCTCATGCTAAGGGTTGACTCATTGGAAAAGACCCTAATGCTGTGTAGGATTGGGGGCGGGAGGAGAAGGGGGCGACAGAGGATGAGAAGGTTGGATGGCATCACCGACTCGATGGACATGGGTTTGGGTAGACTCCGGGAGTTGGTGATGGACAGAGAGGCCTGGTGTGCTGCGGTTCATGGGGTCGCAAAGAGTTGGACACGACTGAGCGACTGAACTGAACTGAAAGATAATACAAAATGTAATACAGAACTATTAAAGACTTAAAAATTATGCTTTTACTATTTCCTTGATAATATAAAAACTTTTGAATACTTTACTTTCAATGACTACCATCCATCTTTATGCTAATGTAATATATACATGTATGTATATATTATTTAAAATTCAAAATTATCATTACTATTATTTTAGACAGTCATTATTTCTTTCGTGGTTCAGATGGTAAAGAATCTACCTGCAATGAAGGAGACCGGGTTTGATCCCTGGTTGGGAAGATCCCCTGAAGAAGGGAATGGCTATGCACTCCAGTATGCTTTCCTGAGGAATTCCATGGACAGAGGACTCTGGAAGGCCATAGTCCATGTGGTTGTAAAGAGTTGGACACGACTGAGCAACTAACACATATATTTGACCTTTCTTTGTTCTTTTTTAATCATATCTTCCTGCTTTTAATCTATGATGACTTGTCTGTTAGAGTATACCCTTCAAATAAAATCTGCTGATTACAACTTCTTTCCATTTTTATTTGTCTTAATGTCTGTGTGTGTGTTAGTCGCTCAGTCGTGTCCAAGTCTTTGTGACCCCACGGACTGTAGCCCACAAAGCTTCTCTGTCCATGGAATTCTCCAGGCAAGAATACTGGAGTGGATTTCCATTCCCTTCTCCAGAGGAACCTCCCAACCCAGGGATCAAACCCTGGTCTCCTGCATCGCAGGCAGGTTCTTTACCATTTTGAGCTACAGGGAAGTCCATGTCTTAATGTCTACATATGATTATTTAACTTTCTATATATATATATATAAACTGAAACTCCAATACTTTGGCCACCTGAAGTGAAGAACTGACTTGTTTGAAAAGACCCTGATGCTGGGAAAGATTGAAGGAAGGAGGGGAAGGGGATGACAGAGGATGAGATGGTTGGATGGCATCACCGACTCAATGGACATGAGTTTGAGTGAACTCTGGGAGTTGGTGATGGACAGGGTGGCCTGGCATGCTGCAGTCCATGGGGTTGCAAAGAGTCAGTGACTGAGCAATTGAACTGACCTGAATTGTATAAAACTATGCACACACATATATAGCATTCCAGGTGGATTCTTTACTTGCTGAGCCAACAGGAAAGCATATAACTTTATATGCTGCTGCTGCTGCTAAGTTGCTTCAGTCGTGTCCAACTCTGTGAGACCCCATATATGGCAGCCCACCAGGCTCCTCTGTCCCTGGGATTCTCCAGGCAAGAATACTAGAGTGGGTTGCCATTTCCTTCTCCAATGCATGCATGCATGCTAAGCGCTTCAGTCATGTCCGACTCTGGGCAACCCTATGGACAGCAGCCCACCAGGCTCCTCTGTCCACGGGATTCTCTGGGCAAGAATACTAGAGTGGGTTGCCATTTCTTTCTCCAATAACAGTATGTAAATACTAATAAATCGTAACAATTATAGTTTCTGTTTTGTGTTGTATAGCATTATCACTTCTATAGACAGAATAATGATTTATACTGAAACAACAATCCAAAGTATATTTTCACTCATTTGGCTTCTTAGTTAAGAACAATTTATTTTCTTCAGTATGGACCCGCTTCTTCAGCAACCTTTTTTTTTTTTAATGGTAAATAATTTTATCTTAAGTATTGAGAATTTTAACTAAATTTACAGTATTTTTCACAATATTGTCAGGTGTTATAGTTGAAAAATTAATTTCTAGAAATTTTATTTTGATGCTTTATTACTATATGGAAAAAATCAAATGCTTATCAGAATTAATTTGTCTTTTTAAAATATCTGATGACACTAACAAAAGTAAAAATGATACAATTTGACTTTTTAAAAATTCTTTCTGAAAATGGAACCAAATTGTTAAAAACTATTGCTTCACTTTTCTAGATTCAAAAGAAAGCTTGGAAGAGAAATTGATTAAATGTATTTTCCAAAATAAAAAACCATGGTTTAATGTAAATGACATTTTCCACAGAACTGGAAAAGGTCAGTTTTCATTCCAATCCCAAAGAAAGGCAATGCCAAAGAATGTTCAAACTGCTGAACAATTGCATTCATCTCACACGCTAGCAAAGTAATGCTCAAAATTCTCCAAGCCAGGCTTCAACAGTACGGGAAACGTAAACTTCCAAATGTTCAAGCTGGATTTAGAAAAGGCAGAGGAACAAGAGATCAAATTGCCAACATCCATTGGATCACCGAAAAAAGCAAGAGAGTTCCAGAAAAACATCTGCTTTATTGACTACACCAAGCCTTTGACTGTGTGGATCTCAACAAACTGGAAAATTCTTCAAAAGATGGGAATACCAGACCACCTGACCTGCCTCCTGAGAAACCTTTGTGCAGGTCAAGAAGCAACAACAGTTAGAAATGGACATGGCTCCAAACAGGGAAAGGAGTACGGGGGGCTCCAAAATCACTGCAGATGGTGACTGCAGCCACGAAATTAAAAGGCACTTGCTCCTTAGAAGAAAAGCTATGACTAACCTAGACAGCTTATTAAAAAGCAGAGACAATACTTTGCCAACAAAGGTCCATCTAGTCTAACCTATGGTTTTTCCAGTTGTCATGTATGGATGTGAGAATTAGATTATAAAGAAAGCTGAGCACTGAAAAACTGATGATTTTGAACTGTGGTGTTGAAGAAGACTCTTGAGAGTCCTTCGGAGTGCAAGAAGATCAAACCAGTCAATCCTAAAGAAAATCAGTTCTAAATATTCATTGGAAGTACTGATGCTGAAGCTGAAACTCCAATATTATGGCCACCTGATGCGAAGAACAGACTCATTGGAAAAGACCCTGATGCTGGGAAAGATTGAAGGCGGGAGAAGGGGATGACAGAGGATGAGATGGTTGGATGGCATCACTAACTCAATGGACGTGAGTTTTGGCAAGCTCTGGGAGTTGGTGATGGACAGGGAAGCCTGGTGTGCTGCAGTCCATGGAGTCACAAAGAGTCGTACATGTGTGAACGATTGAACTGAATTGAATGTAAATGAAAAATCATGCTTCATAAAGAAATATCTAAATACATTTTTTAAAGCTACAGGTATTAAACTGTCATTTCAGTTACCATTTTTAATATAATTTTTGTGTAGAATATGATGATAGTTTTTAACCAAATTTTCTTCTGCTGTTATAGTTTGTATAGAATCACTGCTACTGCTGCTGCTGCTAAGTTGCTTCAATTGTGTCCGACTTTGTGCGACCCCATGGACTGAAGCCTACCAGGCTCCTCCATCCATAGGATTTTCCAGGCAAGAGTACTGGATTGGGTTGCCATTGCCTTCTCCAACAGAATCACTAATACCATGAAAAGAAACTGAAAGTGTTAGTTGCTCGGTCGTGTCTGACTGTTGACCACCAGGCTCCTCTGTCCATGGCATTCTCCAGGCAAGACACTGGAGTGGGCAGCCACTCCCTTTTCTAGGGGATCTTGCCAACCCAGGGATCGAACCTGCATCTCCTGAGGCTGCTGCATTGGAGGCAGATTCTTTACTATCTGAGCTACCAAGGAAGATATGAAATCATCCTGATAAATGTAAAATTCTGACATCTAGTTTTTGTTAAACATTCATCATCAAATTTGCAAAATGAAAAGCTGGTACTTGTTTTCAGTGAAACATGTATTTTCATTTTTTTTAAATGAGTTTCTACCAAAAGGGTTTATTGCAATTAAAAAAATGTATGTATAAAAAATGAGGTTTTAAATTACAGTTTACAATGTGCACTGTAAAATTAATAGCAAATCTATTATTAAACAGCATTCTGACTATTCTCCCTAAAGACTATATTTTGACCCCTCCTATCTCTATTTTTTTAAATACATTTTATGTACATCTATTCACATTTTCCTCTGACTTCATCAATCAACAGCCTAGCAACTTTGTATCTGGCAATATTTGCTCAGAATTCCCAAATGACTTTTGACCAGTGATTGATTGCTGTATCTCTCTCATACTCTTTTTCACTCACAAACCTCTTGATCAAAAGAAACCTTACACAATCCTGAATTTTGAAATGATGGATAAAGGTCTGAGGATGGGTGAATATATTTTACATGTGGAAGGAAAGAGAATAATTATGCTGGAGTGTGAATTGTGGTAGACTGCAAAAACAATTCCCAATTCTTCCCCCTTTCCTATACCCATGAACTCTGTCATATAACTTTATAGTGATCTTCCATTTGACTTAAGGCTTGTAAAGCACTGGAATGTACTCCCACTCTTTCTCATCTGCCTTTGCCATGAGAAGACGCTTCAGCTAGCCTGCCAGAGATAATGGTGAAGAGTGTGGAACAGAGCCCTGCCGTTTCTGCCTGTAGTCAGATGCCCCAGCCTTGCAGTCATCTGATTCTCAGACATGTGAGCAAGACTAGTTGAAACCTGAACCACCTACCTGAAATCTCTGAACTTCAAACTCATTATTTTAATAAATCATTGTTGTATGCCACTAAGGTTCTGTGGTTGTTTACCATGTAGTACAACTATGACAACAGATCACTGATATTGAAATCACAAATATGCCTGGCAGAATTTTTCAGATCAGGAAGCATGTACAAAACTTTTCAAATCTGTCTCATGCATAAGAGGCAGGACTGGGAATAAATGAACATGTTCTTACCCCCAGAATAGTGCTTTCATCACTACTTGTGTAAGCACTCTTAAAATCTTTTCTGTATTTCAAATGGTTAATTATTTCTTAGATATTCTAAAGGTAAATTTTCTAGAGGGGATCTCAAATCATAGCTTCATTTGCTTTCCAATGTGAATCCCCTTTAAGTTCATTCAATTTTCACATTATTTCTTACTTTCTTATTTCATCTTCTAATATCACATAAGAAAGAAAAAAAAGAAGCTTTGGAAAAATTTCTTTAAAATTTTATCTATCCTCCTCTTTAGATATGATGTATCTTTATTTTAAGATTAAAGATTCTAAAAAGAGATATTTGAACTTAATGTAAATTGACTGACGTGTTGATGTCAGAAACAAGAAATATTTCTTTGACTCCCCAAGGTGCCTATTTTTGTATAGAATGTTTGGATTTTCTTGGAAAAAAATCTAGGGGGATGGAGGCACATAGGCACTAATGTTAGCGACATGAAAATACTGTGACTAAAGGCTGACCATTTGTTAATATCTCACTGCAGACTATGTCAATAATAAAATTCAGTAATTAAGGTCGTTTATGCTATTTAAATAAGATAATCAGCATCAGTGAATGATTCTTCACTTTGGCTTGTGTTGGAATCACCTGGGGGAACTTAGTGTCACAAACCCAAATTCCTAATGTAATTGGCTTTGCGTGGAACTAAGTCAAGCTTTCCAGGTGATTTTAATGTGTACTAAGCGTGGATAAAAACTATTCACTTATTTGTTATTCTGTATAAGTTAAAATTACTTGTTTCTTTGAATTTGAGTATGTGGCATTTCCTACCTGTTACTGTTTTTTTTCTCTGCTGTGTCCTAAGCACAAAAAAAAATATTATCTTGTATATGCTGAGTACTTAATAGTGACTGAGTTTAATAGTATATAGATGATGAAGAATGAATGAATAAGTGAAACACATACTCAAGCTATAGCTCTGGCAATTATTCTAGCAAAGATAATATCTTGTAAAACATTAACAGAACCATTGTTTTATGAGTTTATAAATCAAGCTTTTTGTGTTCTTCCTTTAATAAATCCCAAATTTTAGTGCATATAAGAATCATTTGGAGATTTGTTGCTAAAATAATACAGATTGCTGGGCTCCAACCCCAGAGTTTCTGATTCTCTAAGTCTGGGCTGAAGCTAGAGAATTTGCATTTGTAACAAGTTCTCAGAAGACATCAATGCTGCTTATTCCGGGCAACACTTTAAGAATTGTTGCTCAGACATCTGCGTGTCTGTGAAATCTCTGCAGTTAGACAAAGATATTCATGAAGATCTGATATATCCCACCTGCCTGATGTTCTGGTATCACTTGGCTCTCATCATATTGTCCGGAGAGAACTGGAATGCCAGGAAACTCACAATGATACTCTGGCTCCAGCTATGCAGTGACTAATGCCATCCGTTTTGTCTGTGACCTAGGGGTCTCAAGTCTTCTGCCAGTATTCATTAAATTATGAATTTGTAAGTAAGGCAAAATCTCTGATAAGTAACCATTCCTGACAGGACATATTAAAATAACAAATCAATTTCAGGACTTTTTTACAGCTTTGTTGAACAGCAATTTTCCCGGCATGTTGTAACACTGACATTGAAAAGATCTATAGCATTTTTAATTAGAAGTCCTGAATAGTTGCTTTTCTTCAGAGATTCTCAGTTCTCCATTTAAGTGGGATTCGTAATGCTTATAGCTCATAAAAAAAAAAAGATAGAAAAAGAAATGGTGAATTTTGTCCCAGGTGAGCCAGAAGGAACTCTCTATGTCTGACTTTCCTGAGAGGCTCATTATTCATTCATTTCAGACCTGATTCTACAAACAAATGGAAACAATAAACATAGATCAAAATGGTTTAAATAATCTCAACAAGTGGGTTGGTATCCCATGAGAGTTTATGGCTGGCCTATGACATAAACTCAGCACAGAATATGTGGATTAATATCTATCAAGATTTAGAGCACGACTGGTATAATTCATTCTCCACATTTTTTCCCCTAATTTTATTGAGATATAATTGACATATACCAATTTAAGTTTAAGGCATATGACACGAGGTTTATGTAACTATGTAAGGTTTAACTTACATATTTGTGAAATAATTACTTCAATAAGCCCCCCTAATTTTAAATAGACTATTTTAAAGTAGTTTTAGGTTCATACAGTATTAAGAGAGTAGCACAGACATTTCCCATATTCTTCTTGCCCCCACACTGCCCCCATTATCAATATTCCCCACCAAAGCAGTACATTTGTTAAAATCCAATCTACATTGACACATCATTATCACTCAGAGACCATAGTTAACATTAGGGCTTCCTCTTGGTGTTGCACATTCCATGGGTTTTGATAAATTTATAATGACATGTAGCCACCATACAGTATCATACAAAGTAGCTTCACTACCATACAAAAACAACAACAACTGAGCTTCACCTATTTGTCCCTCTTTCCTCCTAACCACTGGTAATCACTTTTTTTTTTAATTGTCTTCCATAGTTTTGTATTTCCAGAATGTGGTATACTTGGAATGATACAGTATGTGGTCTTTTAAGATTAGCTTCTTTGAGTAAAATGTATTTAACTATCTTCTATACCTTTTAATGGATTAACAGGTCATTTCTTTTTAGCACTCAATAATATTTTACTGTTTGGATGTACCGCAGTTTATTGATTCATTCACCTACTAAAATATACCTGATTGACTCCAAGTTTGGGAAATTATAATAAAGTTGTTGAAAATATCCATTTAGTAGGTATTAGCATGGACATAAACCTTCAACTTCTTTGGGTAAATACCGAGGACAATTACTGAATAGCATGGTAAGAGTATGATTAGTTTTATAAGAAACTGTCAGACTGTTTCAAAGTGTCTGTACCATTTTTCATTTCAACCAGCAATGAAGGTAAGATTCTGTTGCTCTATGAGATAGCTAAAATTTGATGTTGACAGTGTTCTGGATTTTGGCCATTCTTATAGGTATATGGCAAAATCTCATTGTTTTATTTTGCCTTTCCTTGATGATATATGTTGTATCTTTTCACAGGAATATTTGAAATCTGTATATCTTCTTTGAATAGGTTTCTGTTCAGATCTTTGGCCCAGTTGTAATCAGGTTGTTTATTTCCTTTTGTTTAATTTGAGAATTCTTTCCATATGTTGGCTACAAGTCATTTATTAGATATGGGTTTCGCATATATTTTCTTTCAGTCTGTGGCCTGTCATTGTCTTAACAATCTTACACAAAACATAAAATTTCAATAAAGTCCAACTTATCCATTTTTTTCTATCATGGATTGTGCCTTTGATATTACATCTAAAAAGTCATCACCAAACCCAAAGTTATGTAGATTTTCTCCTATGTCATCTTCTAGGAGTTTTATAGTTTTCTCTTTTACATTTACTTCTGTGATCTATTTTGAGTTATTTTTGTTTTTGTTTTTAAGGATGTGAAGTGTGTGATTAGCTTTTCTGTATGTGGGTATACAGTTGTTTCAGGACCATTTGTTGAAAAGACTATCTTTGTGCCATTGTATTGCCTTTGCTACTTCTTCAATGATCAGGCAATTATATACCTAGCTTTAGGCTCTCTATTATGTTCCCTTAATCTGTCTATTTCTCCAATACGATGTTCTCTTGATTTCTGTAGCTTTATAATATGGTTTGAACTTGGGTAGTATCAGTCCTCCAACTTTCTTATCCTTCAATATTGTGTTGACTATTCTGGGCCTTTTGTCTCTCAAAAACCTTCATAATCACTGCCAATATCCACAAGGTAACTTTTTAGGATTTTGCTTAGGATTTCGCTCAATCTAGAAATCAAGTGGGAAGAACAGACATCTTTACAATATTGAATCTTTATACCCATGAACATGGAATCTCTCCCCATTTATGTAGTTCTTCTCCTATTTTGTTCACCATGGTTTTGTAGTTTTCCACATGTAGATCTTGTATTTTCATAGATTTACGCTGATGTATTTCATTTGGAGGGTACTAATGTATATTCTTAATTTCACTTGTTTATTTTTGGTATATAGGAGAGCAACTGAATTTTGTATATTAACCATGTATTCCACTTTGCTATAATAGACTATTAGTTTCAGGAGTTTTTCTGCCATTCTTTCAGATTTTCTACATAAATCACCACCTTATCTCCACAGTTTTACTTTTTTTTCCTCAGTTTTTAACCCCTTTGTTTCCTTTTCTTATCTTATTGCATTAGCCAGGATTTGTGATACAATATGGAAAAGAAGTGGTGGGTGGGGATATCTTTACATTGTTTTTAACCTTCGTGGAAAAGCTTCAAGTTTTTAACCAATAATATGTAGTGAGCTATAGAGTTTTATAGGTATTCTTCATGAAGATGTGGAAGTTTCCATATGACTAAATTTTCTCTTTTCCTAGTGTATCAGTTATACTTTTTCAGTTGTCACTCTAGAGTTTGTAATAAACACTTACAACAAATCCAGATCAATTTGAAAATAATACTGTACCACTTCACAGATAGTGTATTTATGTTGTAATAACAAAATAGTCCTAATTTCTTCCTTCTATCCTTTGTATCATTTTGATCCTCCACTTCACTTATATAAAAGTATACATAAGTGTGTATACTTATATATACTTAGCTATTGTGTATATATATATATTGTTGATATTTTTTAACAAACTGTTATGTGTTAGATCAATTAAGATAAAAAAAATAAACACTATGTTACCTTCACTTATTACCTCTCCAGTACTCTTCCTTTCTTTATATAGACACATGTTTCTCATCTTCATTAATTTCCTTCTCCTTAAAGAAGTTCTTTTAGAATTTCTCCAAAGGCAGGTCTACTGGCAATAAAATCCCCCAATTTTTGTGTATCTAATTGTTCATTGGTGGGACTGATGTTGAAGCTGAAACTCCAATACTATGGCCACCTGATGCGAAGAGCTGACTCATTTGAAAAGACCCTGATGTTGGGAAAGATTGAGGGCAGGAGGAGAAGGGGATGACAGAGGATGAGATGGTTGGATGGCATCACCGACTCAATGGACATGGGTTTGGGTGCACTCCAGTTGTTGGTGATGGACAAAGGAGGCCTGGCGTGCTGTGGTTCATGGGCTTGCAAGGAGTTGGACACGACTGAGCAACTGAACTGGACTGAACTGAAGAAAGTTTTTACTTCTTCTTTACTTTTGAAGGACAATTTTTCAGGGTACAAAATTCTAGGGTGGTGGGTTTTATTTCTCTTAACATCTTAAATATTTCATTCCACTCTCTTCTTGCTTGCACAGTAGTTTCTGAATTGAAGTTAGATACAATTCTTATCTTTGTTCTTTTTATCTCATACAATTCGTATCTTTGTTCTTTATAGGTAAGATGTTTTTCTTCCCACTCTGGCTTCTTTTAGGAATTTTTTTTTTCTTTTTCTTTTATTTTCTACAGTTTGAAAAGGATACGTCAAGTTAAAAAAATTTTTCGCATTTATCCTGCTTGGCATTCTCTGAGTTTCCTGGGTCTGTGGACTGGTGTCATTAATTTGGAAAAATTATGAGTCATTATTATTTCAAATATTTCTCCTGCTTCTTCCTCTCTATCTTCTCCCCTGGTACTTCCAATGTGTGCATGTTATGACTTTTATAGTTATCCCACATATCTTGGATATTCCAGGATCTTCATTTATTGGTCTGTTTGCTTCTCGATCTTGGAGAATTCTATTGAGATGTTATCAAGCTCAATATCAAGATGTTATCATAGAATCTTTCCTCAGTTGTGTCAGTTTATTCAGAAGCCATTAAAATCATTGTTTGTATCTGTTATGGTGTTTTTGATCTATCGTATTTACTTTGGTTGTTAAAATTTCCATCTTTTTTTTTTTTCTTTTATTATCCATCTGTTCTTGCATGTTGTTTACTTTACCCATTACTTAGTATAATAATTATTGCTTTTTAAAAAATTTCCTGGTCTGATACTTCTAACATCCAAAGTAAAAGCAGCACCCAGTTGTGGATGTGATTGGTGATGGAAGTAAAGTCCGATGCTATAAAGAGCAATATTGCATAAGAACCTGGAATGTTAGGCCCATGAATCAAGGCATATTGGAAGTGGTCAAACAGGAGCTGGTTAGAATGAACGTTGACATTCTAGGAATTAGTGAACTAAAATGGACTGGAATGGGTGATTTTAACTCAGTTGATCATCATTTCTCCTACTGTGGGCAAGAATCGCTTACAAGAAATGGAGTACCCATCATAGTCAACAAAAGAGTCTGAAATGCAGTACTTGGATGCAATCTCAAAAACGACAGAATGATCTCTGTTCATTTCCAAGGCAAACCATCCAATATCACAGTAATCCAGGTATATGCCCCAACCAGCAATGCTGAAGAAGCTGAAGTTGAACAGTTCTATGAAGACCTACAAGACCTTCTAAAACTAACACCCCAAAAAGATGTCCTTTTCATTAGAGGGGACTGAAATGCAAAAGCAGGAAGTCAAGAGATACCTGGAGTAATAGGCAAATTTGGTCTTTGAGTACAAAATGAAGCAGCTTGAAGGCTAACAGAGTTTTGTCAAGAAAACACACTGATCATAGCAATCACCCTCTTCCAAAAACACAAGAGAAGACTACACATGGACATCACCAGATGGTCAATACTAAAATCAAATTGATTGTATTCTTTGCAGCCAAAGATGGAGAAACTCTATACAGTCGGCAAAAACAGTACTGAGAGCTGACTGTGGCTCAGATCATGAACCCCTTATTGCCAAATTGAGACTTAAATTGAAGAAAGTAGGGAAAAACACTAAATAATTGCAGTATGACCTAAATCAAACCCCATATGATTATACAGGGAAGAGACACATAGATCAAGGGATTACATCCTATAGACATAGTGCCTGAAGAACTATGGACAGAGGTTCATGACATTGTACAGGAGGCAGTGATCAAGATGATCCCCAAGAAAAAGAAATGTAAAAAGGCAAAATGGTTTTTGAGGAGGCATACAAATAGCTGAGAAAAGAAGAGAAGCTAAAGGCAAAGGAAAAAGGAGATATACCCATTTGAATGCAGAGTTCCAAAGAATAGCAAGCAGAGATAAGAAAGCCTTCCTCAGTGATCAGTGCAAATAAATAGAGCAAAATAATTGAATGGGAAAGACTAGAGATCTCTTCAAGAAAAATAGAGATACCAAGAAAATATTTCATGCAATGATGGGCACAGTAAAGGATAAAAATGGTATGGGCCTAACAGAAGCAAAAGATATTAACAAGAGGTGGCAAGAATACACTGAAGAACTACTATACACAAAAGATCTTCACGACCCAGATAACCACAATGGGGTGATCACTCACTTAGAGCCGGACATCCTGGAATGTGAAGTCAAATGGGCCTTAGGAAGCATCACTACGAACAAAGCTAGTGGAGGTGATGGAATTACAGTTGAGCTATTTCAAATCCTAAAAGATGATGCTGTGCAAGTGCTATTCTCAATATGCAAGCAAATTTGGAAAACTCAGCAGTGGCCACAGGAATGGAAAAGGTCAGTTTTCATTTCAATCGCAAAAGATGGCAATGCCAAACAATGTTCAAATACTCCACATTTGCACTCATCTCGCACACTTCCAAAGCAATTCTCAAAATTATCCAAGTCAGGCTTCAACAGTACATTGACTGTGAACTTCCAGATGTTCAAGCTGGATTTAGAAAAGGCAGAGGAACCAGAGATCAAATTGCCAACATCCACTGGATCATCAAAAAAGCAAGAGTTTTCCAGAAAAACACCTTCTTCTGCTTTATTGACTACACCAAAGCCTTTGATAATGTGGATCAAAACAAACTGTGGAAAATCTTCAAGAGATGGGAATACCAGACCCCCTGACCTGTCTCTGAGAAATGTGTATGCAGGTCAAGAAACAACAGTTAGAGCAGGACATGGAACAACAGACTGCTTTCAAATCAGAAAAGAAGTATGTCAAGTATTATCACTTTGCTTATTTAACTTATATGCAGAGGACATAATGAGAAATACTGGGCTGGACGAAGCACAAGCTAGAATCAAGATTGCCAGGAGAAATACCAATAACCTCAGATATGCAGATGACACCACCCTTTTGGCATAAAGTAAAGAAGAACTAAAGAGCCACTTGATGAAAGTGAAAGAGGAGAGTGAAAAAGTTGGCTTAAAACTCAACATTCAGAAGATGAAGATCATGGCATCCAGTTCCACCCTTTCATGGCAAATAGATGGGGAGGCAATGGAAACAGTGACAGATTTCATTTTGGGGGGCTCCAAAATCACTGCAGATGGTGACTGAACCTATGAAATTAAAAGATACTTGTTCCTTGGAGGAAAAGTTATGACCAACCTTGATAGCATATTAAAAAGAAGAGATATTACTTTGCCAACAATGATACGTCTAATAAAAGCTATGGTTTTTCCAGTAGTCATGTATGGATGTAGAGTTGGACTATAAAGAAAGCTGAGTGCAGAAGAATTGATGCTTTTGAGCTGTGGTGTTGGAAAAGACTCTTGAGAGTCCCTCGGACTGCAAGGAGATCCAACGAGTCCATTCTAAAGGAAATGATTCCTGAATATTCACTGGAAGGACTGATGCTGAAGCTGAAACTCCAATACTGTGGCCACCTGATATGAAGAACTGACTCATTTGAAAACATTCTCATGCTGGGAAAGATCGAAGGCAGGATGAGAAGGGGATGAGAGAGGATGAGATGGTTGGATGGCATCACCAACTCACTGGACATGAATTTAAGTAAGCTGTGGGAGTTGGTGATGGACAGGGAAGCTTGGTGTGCTGCAGTCCATGATGTTGCAAAGATTGGGACAGGACTGAGCGACTGAACTGAATTGAACTTATTATGTGGAGTTGGGTATTTCAATAGCCCCAGGTCAGTGAGGCTCTGATAAAACTACAGCAGGTTACCCTCGGGCTAAATCATTTCCTTGAGGTCAGACCTTGTTAAGAAATACAGAATGCTCTGCAGTATTTCAACATGCTTTTGTTTTTCTTCCTATGCCAATGTATGAGGGGATTTTTAATCTGGTATTTACTGTGAGAACCTAGTAGGCTCCAAAACTCAGAAAAGCAGATGGCTTCCCAGTGTCTGGGTGTCGTTGAAGATTTTACACTCCGAGTTTTCCACACTGAGCCTCCAGCAATTCATCAAATACAGTTCAGTTTTCCCTACCCCAGCACTGTCTCCGCGGGAGGTTTTAGTGCATGGCTTTTTTCTCCATTAGGTTGTGATTCTGTTTTTGCCCATCAGTCTGTCTAAATTTGGGAGCAGCTCTTTTACTCTGACTTAACTTTCTTACCCCTCTAACATGAGTTGATTTTTCATTTTTTGGTTGTTAAGATAGAGTGGTGACTTCCAAGCTTCTAACAAGCCAGAACTTTGTTATTTCTTTTTGAAGTAACAAATCATTTGAAGCTAAAAAGATGTAAAATCTCATTTCTCCTCTATTTTTATATTCCCATGGTACATTCTAATGAAAAGCAGACAAACCACTTACTTTATTTTTTTAACACTTCAATCTTCATTTTCTTCTCATTGGCCATCTATAGGAGCCAGCTTGATCAGCAGGAAATGTTGTAGATAACAAATAAAAATGTTTAGACATATTTTCTTCACATTTCCTTACTGATTCCACCCCTTTCCTTTTCCTCATGATGAATGAATACCAAAGAAGCAAGTTGTTTACTCATGTTTAAATATTCTTGTGTTGTCCAGCTGACATTAAGACATTTTGACTTTGTTGATGTTGCCTTTTTCTTTTAATGATTACTCCAATATTTTCCATTCAAAAGTATAAACTGTATTTTTTCAATTTTTATTTTAGGAGTTTTGAAGAGATCACTCATAAAAGAGTCCCTTGGCGTTTAGATAAAGTGAAAAATTTTGAACTCTGAATGTATAGCATATATTTATTCTCCTTCAAATTGAAACTTACAGAAGAAAGCCTATTCTCTTACTGAGAGAGCTGTTGATGCTCTCAGAGGCAGTAGAAAATATAAACATATAATCATATTGTATTAAAAAATAAATATCTGTGCTATCCAGTCTAACAGAGTCCTCTCCTATTTAAGTTTGATTGATATTTTACAAACATGGGTTTTAAAAAGTGAAATTGAATTGTACTTCTCTCCGAGGTAATTTTTTTTTTCCTTTTTGTCCAGAAGTTAAAAGGAAATCCAGACTTCCTCTTTCTCTTTAAAATGCATATTTTTTTCCTCTAACAGTAAAGTTGTGGTGCACTTACTTGATGATGCTATAAAATTCTATGCACAATTCTTGTTGTTACTTGGGTGTTAGGCAGAAAGATAATCAAAATATTCTCAGTGCATATCTTTATTTTCAGGGATAGGACATGAACAGATGTTATGTGGCCAAAGACTGACTTGTCTTTCACCTCAATCCCATTTCTTTCCCCTATCAATACCAGCTTCTCTTTTATATACAACTCTATATACTTCTCTCTCTCTCTTTTTTTTTCCTTAGTAGATTACTTTCAAGACTCCTTATTCATGATTTTAAATACTTTATAATTGAGTTATCTAGGCTTTTGCCTTATAACCTTTCCCTGAGAATTTTTTCCCCTGCATTTTGAGCAACAAAAACAAAACAGGGGACTGGCAAATAAGCTTCCATCAATAATAAATGTGTTTGGAGAAAATCCTAGATTTTGTTTGTTACCATTAATGCTATGATGTAGACCCTTACAACATGTCTACCAATATGGTCATGTAAATTTGCATCTTTAATGATTCTGTTGCTACAGGTTGATGAATATTCCACAGTAAAAAGTTTGTTTGCTTTATAACAAAATTATAAACAGGCAAGATAAGAGCCTCTAGGGCAATAATTGCTTCACAGTATGAGGCATCTACATCTCAAATTGCTCTGCATCTGGCTTTTAAATCATCTGTACAGAAGATGGTACCGCCAGCCAAGAAAGCAGGAAAAGCAAGATCTATTTATCAACACACAGAGCACAGCATATTTGGAGTATCTATAATTTACTCCTATTTTTCAAGCAGAAAACCAAGGGAAACTAAACCAGGCTTGATAGTTTTAAAATGGAATAAAGTTTAAAAACTGGGGACTATGCTAGAAAAGTCAATATGCTATTGTTACCACAAATAAACATTACAGTCTTAAAAAATTTCTAGATCAAGTAGCATCATAACAAAAATGAATAGAAATAAGAGATAACACTCTACCCCCCCCCCCCCCCCATCAAAAAAAGAAGAGATAACTCATATTTTTGCAGTCCTATGCTGGGTACTCAGTTATTTGTTTTTGGTTAGATATTACATTTTAACCTGATTCCAAATCTATGACACAGTTGCTCACAGGAGTGCTCTAATTTATAGGTGAGGTAACTGAGGCTACAAGAAGTAAGTACATTTGCTCAAATTCACAGCTAGCTTCCAGCCACTCTGGATATCAAACTTTTTTTTTTCTTTTCCGATACCAAAATCTATTTTCTTAATGACTGGGATATTTACCTTTATTTCTGTGTATGTATAAATTTTATATCTATTCCAACATCTGAAATAGTTCTCAGGAACAGTAAGCAAATAAATATAATACAAATTCAGCTCCAGCTTGATGTTCTGGAGTTATTTGCTGCTATTCAAGGATGAGTGACTGTTCCAGAATCAGGGTAAGGTGTGCTACTAGCCAACATGCTTGTACATTTGCATGAGCCAAAAGTAAGACAGAAACGGCCAAGTTATCTTCAAGGCAGTATTCCCAAGCATGCAAAGATCTGCCACTTTTCTCTTACATATAAGCCCATTTCACTTTCTACATAGCTCCATCACTATGTGAAATTATTGTATGTACTGAATTGCATTTTGCCCTCCCTCTGCCTCCCTTTACACTAAGGTAAGCATTACAAGAGTATGGTCCTGGTAATGGTGTTTTCAGTCAAATACTCAGAGTTTAGAACAGTGATGAAATATATGTGCAGATTGAATGGGTGAAAGAAACATTTTTGGAGGAGTTGTAAAGTAATGTGTATATGGATGTGAAGAGCAGTAAGGAATCATTTCCAAATAGCTCTTGGCTTTATGTAAACTTTTTCTTACTGTCTGAGAAACTCCAATAGAAAGTTTCATAAATGGAAGTTGGACATACTACTTGGAGGAAAAAAAAGCAAGTGACCTGGTTAAACAATCACTTAGGATCAAGTTATTTAGAGAGGATAGAGAAATAATTGTAATAGAAAGTTTTTGATGAAAAAGATACTCAATGGGTTGAAGAAAATCAAAGTTTCAAAATATTGACAAAGGAGAAAAATCTAACAGAAGATTTCTCCTAATCATTTGAGTTCTATGGCATCTGAAGATGTAGAAAGAGTAAATTCAGCTTTTTTAAAATAACTAATACTCCATATCTGACATAACAATGCAAAAATCTGAAAAATTTGCTAAATTCGAAGGGTACTTGTAAGACATCAAATATAAAGACAGATGATTTCCCTTCAAAGGGCAACAGAGTCGTGGCTTATCAGTTGTTCAGGTGCTAGGCTCTCATTCTGGAGTCTGTGAGTGAGATGTGAGAAAGATTTCCCCCACAATTAAGAACAAAAAATTTCATTAACCTTTTACCCAATTGGGCTGACACACATGAGATTAATACTGGAGTTAAAAAATAAACAAACAACAACAAACCTTGAGTTCATCACTACCACTTTTCAAGTATTATGTAAGGAACTGAAGGGCATGGAGTCCAGGTGGTGTTTTCATCTTTTCCCCCAACTTGAAGGTCATATCTTTGGAAGAGAAAAGAGATATGAAAAATGAACAGCTGGTTGCATTAGTGGAATCAAAGAACAGGATTTGGTTTTTTGGACCAGGATTATGCTAACAAAATCACTTTCTCCTGCAGTGCAAAGTACATCTTCTAGGTCCATAGAGGGCATATTTTTCAGGACATTCACTGACAAATCAAGAAGATTCTTAAATCTCAAAAGGGACAACAAATGCCTGAAGAAAGGTCAATGATAAATAATATGATGCATATCAATTAAAATACAGAGAAGAAAAACAGTCGTGTAGATACTATTCTAAGGAAAATGTAATGTGTTTTTAGAGTGAAACCAACTTTAAAATAATAATACTGAGATTCAGTGTAATAAGATAAAAAGAAATACTAACATGAAGGCAAATGTGAGGTGAAACACAGATCTAAATTGCTTTAATGAAAGTTATGTTTAGGAGGAAAAATCTGAATAAAAATGGGTCAGATTTTATGTCAAGGTTATAAATAATTATTTGTAAATTAACTTGATTAGTGAAGAAAAAGATATCAAAGATATTTTGTTTTAAAAATATGCTACTTTCGCCTAACCAACCACAACAATTTCCTATTAAAGGTCACAAAACAGGAAAAGCAGCAAGGGTCTTAGTGATAGAGTTTATCTAGGAATTCCATCTGAAGAAAGGCCAATATATTATAAATTCCTGAATTATTTGGTCCTGATAGTAATTTTCTCTTTCAAATATTTTAGAAAAAAATAAGATTTTTTCATGTCATATGGAGAAAAAAAGTGGAGAAAGTGATTTGTAAATGATAACTTTAAAATTTTTCTTGTGCCTTCTAAAAGTCTATAATTGCCCAAGAACAGAATTGGGCTACTCTAAAACTAAGGATTTAGGAGCATAGAAAATGACTTTAGGGAAAGGAAAAAGATATGATCCTGTGACCCAAACTTCCAGAGCAATGGTTCTTATCCAGGGGAAGTTTTGCCTGCCACCTCCATGATATCTGCCTGTGTCTGAACACATTTTCAGTGTCACAACTTTGGGATACTACCAGCATCTAGTGGGTAGAGGCCAAGGATGCTGCTCAGCATCCTACAACCCCCTGCTCCAACAAATAGCTATCCAGAACAAAATGGCAATGCAATTAAAGCTGGAAAATTCTGCTCTAGGTAGTAATGTAACTTCATGAATATATGAGATTAAAAAAAATTAATCATGGATTACTATAATGAGAAAAAAGAGAAAATATCAAAGCAAACTACCATGGCTATATGCGAAATTCCCTGTTGAATTTGGGAATCAATGGGTATACTTTCAAGAATGCAGGCCTGGAAGATGGTTATTTTGAGGTGCTATCCTGCTATCTTCTCTGTCTGTTGGTTTCCCAGTTAAAGTCTTTTCCTTGACTCAACACCTCATCTCTCAGATTCATTGGCCTGTCGTGTGGCAAGCATAGTGAGCTTGGACTCAGTTATCCAACAGACCCAAAACATGGTGGCTACACAGGGACTCTTCCCATAGTTCTTCTTCATCCCATATGGACTCCTTCAACAGCAATGAGCATCACAACATCCTTTAAATTTGATCTGGAGATCAAGCCCTGAGCCTTTGGAGTGAGAGCACTGACCCCAAGACCCCAGATGACCAGAAAATAAACCCTAGGGAGTATCAAATAGTGAAATCTCACAGAAAGGAAACCACTTGAATACAAGACCCAGCATCACCCAACCACCATTAGCACCCTGTGCATCTAAACAACAAACAAAGCAAAAATACAAATACAATCATCAGCGGACAGGATTACCACCTCACTCAGCATCGTCCCTCTGAGGAAAACAAACAAAAAACCAAAAACTCAACACAAATCTCACCCCATAGGAAGCTTACACAAACCACTGGACCAAACTTAGGAGAGCAGAAACCAGAACAGAGAAAGAATTCAACATTGAAGCCTGGGAAAAGGAGACCTCAAATACAAAAAGTTAAAAAAATAATAATAATGAAAAGGCACAGAAATGCTTCACCATTGAAGGAACAAACTAGAAACACAAAAGTCCAAATAAATGAAGAGGAAATAGGCAAACTACCTGAAAAAGAATTCAGAATAATGATAGTAAAGATGATCAAAACCTTGAAAGAAAAATGGAGAAAAAGCAAGAATCAATTAACAAAGTCCTAGAAGAATTAAAGAATAAGCATACAGAGACAAACAACACAATTAGTGAAATTAAAAATACTCTAGAAGGAATCAAGAGCAGAATATCTGAAGCAGAAGAACGAATCAGTGAGCTGGAAGATAAAACAGTGAAAATAACTTCTGAAGAGCAGAATGAAGTAGAAAGAACGAAAAGAACTGAGGATAGTCTCAGAGACTTCTGGGACAATATCAAATGCACCAACATTCAAATTATAGGGGTCTCAGAAGAAGGAGAGAAAAAGAAAGGGTATGAGAAAATTTTTGAAGAGATTATAGTTGAAAATTTCCCCAACATGGAAAAGGTAATAGTCAATCAAGTCCGAGAGGCACAAAGAATCCCATACAGGATAAACCCAAGGAGAAACACACCAAGACACATATTAATCAAACTAACAATGACTAAACACAAAGAAAGAATATTAAAAGCAGCAAGGGAGAAGCAGCCTGTAACATACAAGGGAAACCCCATACAATTAGCTGATTTTCAGCAGAAACTCTGCAGACCAGAAGGGAATGGTAGGATATATTTAAGGTACTAAAAGGGAAAAAGCTACAACCAAAATCATTGTACCCAGCAAGGATCTCATTCAAAATTGATGGAAATAAAAAGTTTTTCAGAAAAACAAAAGTTAAGAGAATTCAGAACCACCAAACCAGCTTTACAACAAATGTTAAAGGGACTTACATAGCCAAGAAATACAAGTGAAGAAACAAGATCTACAAAATCAACCCCAAACAATTAAGCAAATAGCAATAGGAAATTATATATCAATAATTACTTTAAATGTAAATAGGTTAAATGCTCCAACCAAAAGATACAGACTGGCTGAATAGATACAAAAAGAAGACCAATACACATGCTGTCTATAAGAAACCCACTTCAGACCTCAAGATACATATAGACTGAAAGTGAGAGGATGGAAAAATATATTCCATGCAAATGGGAAGCAAAAGAAAGCTGGAGTAGCAATCCTCATATCTGACAAAATAGACCTTAAAATAAAGAAGATTACAAGAGATAAGGAAGGACACTACATAATGATCAAGGAATCAATACACGAGGAAGATATAACAATTGTAAATATCTGTGCATCCAACATAGGAGCACCTCAATACATAAGGCAAACACTAACATTCATAAAAGGAGAAATAGACAGTAACATAATAATAGCAGGAGACTTTAACACCCCACTCACACCAATGGACAGATCGTCAAAACAGAAAATTAATAAGGAAACACAAGTCTTAAATGATACATTAGATGAGATGGATCTCATTGATATCTTCAGGACATTCTATCCAAATACAGAAGAATACACCTTCTTCTCAAGTGCACATGGAACGTTCTCCAGGATAGACCACATCTTGGGTCACAAATCAAACTTCAATAAATTTAGGAAAATTGAAATTGTTTCAAGCATCTTCTCTGACCACAATGTTATGAGATTAGTTATCAATTATAATAAAAAAATGTAAGAAACACAAACACATGGAGATTAAACAACAACAACAAAAAGAATTCAGGCCTGGTATCTAGTTTTCTAGTTTTGTTTCAGCTACATTATTTTATAATACTGAGGTGGAAGCAACTCTAGTAATTATGAGGTGGAGTTACAGAATAACACAGGATATATATCCTAAATCTGACAACTAATAGCTGATAATCCTTGCAGGTTCTTTTCATGGATTCATTTTTTTTGTTGTTTTTTCACCCACAGAATGGAATGAAAATAATATCTACCTCATAGCTGTTTTATTTTATTTTTTTCTTTTCTTTTTTTGGATATCAGGTACAATAACAAAGCACTTAGTAAAATGCTTGTCATAGTGTAGGGCATGTCAGTTCAGTTCATTTCAGTTATACACTTGTGTCCGACTCTATGTGACCCCATGAACCACAGCATGCCCGGTCTCCCTGTCCATCACCAACTCCCCGAGCCTACTCAAACTCATGCCCATTGAGTCGGTAATGCCATCCAGCCATCTCATCCTCTTTCGTCCCCTTCTCCTCCTGCCCTCAATCTTTCCCAGCATCAGGGTCTTTTCAAATGAGACAGCTATTTGCATCAGGTGGCCAAAGATTTGGAGTTTCAGCTTCAACATCAGTCCTTCCAATGAACACTCAGGATTGATTTCCTTTAGGATGGACAGGTTGGATATCCTTGCAGTCCAAGGGACTCTCAAGAGTCTTCTCCAACAACACGGTTCAAAAGCATCAGTTCTTTGGTGCTCAGCTTTCTTTATAGTCCAACTCTCACATCCATACATGACTACTGGAAAAACCATAGCCTTGACAAGACGGACCTTTGTGGACAAAGTAATGTCTCTGCTTTTTAATATGCTATCTAGGCTGGTCATTACTTTCCTTTTAAGAAGTAAGTGTCTTTTAATTTCATGGCTGCAATCACCATCTGCAATGATTTTGGAGCCCAGAAAAATTAAGTCAGCCACTGTTTCCACTGTTTCCCCATCTATTTGCCATGAAGTGATGGGACCACATGCCATGATCTTAGTTTTCTGAATGTTGAGCTTTAAGCCAACTTTTTCACTCTCCTCTTTCACTTTAATCAAGAAGCTCTTTAGTTCTTCTTTGCTTTCTGCCATAAGGGTGGTGTTATCTGCATATCTGAGGTTATTGATATTTCTCCTGGCAATCTTGATTCTAGCTTGTGCTTCATCCAGCTCAGCGTTTCTCGTGATGTACTCCGCATATAATTTAAATAAGCAGGGTGACAATATACAGCCTTGACGTACTCCTTTTCCTATTTGAAACCATTCTGGAAATGTCTTTTAATTTCATGACTGCAGTCACAATTTGCAGTGATTTTGGAGCCCCAAAAATTAAAGTCTGCCACTGTTTCCACTGTGTCTCCATCTATTTGCCATGAAGTGATGGGACCAGATGCCATGATCTTTGTATTCTGAATGTTGAGCTTTAAGCCAACTTTTTCACTTTCCTCTGGGGCATATAGCATGCTTTTTAATTAGTATTTTCTGTGCTCTCATTTTCTTAATCTATAAATTAAGAATACTTGCTAGGATGATCTCCAAGATAAGATTTAAGATCTGAAACTTCCTTTTGGTTAATAGACAATATGAAAAAAAACAAAAACTAAAACTAAGAAAGAAAAAAAATATATATATATATATGTACAGAAGTGATCTATTTAAACAATCCTATTTAAAATACTGGCATAACCCTATAGTATTCTAAATTCTAAAATATAGTAAATATTAAAAATAATACTAAAAAGTACCAGAGAATTTCTACATTCAGTGCTAGACTGAACACAAGAAAACACAAACTTGCAAGATAAGAAAGATAAAGAAGACAAATTAGAATTATGCGATTTCCACTTTGATGTAACAACAGCAAAAAAAAAAAAATCAAACATGATTAAAAAGCTCATTAAGTTGGGACAAAAACAGAATCAATATTTGATTTGTGGAGCTAAAATCTGATGATCAAAGACATTGTAAACCAACACAGAAGATAAGTTGCTAAGCAAGAACCAGGATCTTTCCAAAAGACTTGTCTCTAGCCCTGCATGGTGAATGACTTACAAGGTTACTAAGTAGTACTTAGGAAATATTCAGAGTGTAATCTTGAGAAAGCCTAAAGAAAGAAGACATGAAGTACACCATCATAACATTTCTAAAAGAATAGGTTAATTAAGTAGATTCTAGAAAGTTTAAACTAGTATTTCCTCACTCTCAGTCCATTCCATAACTCTATCATGATCATTTCCGCAGACCATCAATATTAGGATTTGTTGTTTTTTCAATATAATTGTACTTTATTTATTTATGACTGTGCTGGGTCTTTGTTGCTGTGCAGGCTGTTCTCTAGTTGTGGCACGTGGGGGCTACTCTCTAGTTACAGTGCTGAGGTGTCTCATTGTTGTGGCTTCTCCTATTGTGGACACAGGTTCTAGGGCTCATGGGCTCCAGCAGTTGTGGCTCCCGGGCTGTAGACACAGGCTCAGTAGGTGTGGTGCATGGGTTTAGTTACTCCACAGCATGTGAGATCATCTCCGATCAGGGATCGAACTTGTGTCTCCTGCATTGGCAGGTTGATACTTCACCACTGAGCCACCAGGGAAGCCCCATTAGGATTTGTTTTTAAAAAGAATATTTTGATTACTTCTATAAATGGAAACCATATATCCTTTACTACTAACAGAAATGTCACGATGAATATAATGAACTCAAACCCATGTTTTAAAATTCTTTCTAGATGCTCCTGCCTGCCAAAATGCTACATCATGATACTTTTTTTTTTTAAAGAGAATATTTGTGTTACTGAAATGCATTAATAAATGCTATTACCAAACTGAGGCATCCTTCTTGATGATTATAAGTTTATAATTGAAAAGGGAATGATTTGACATTATTTAATTAATATCATATAATTATTCAATTAATAATGATTTAAGTCAGTGTATCACATGAAATGAAGTTCAGCTAAAGTCAACTTGAACAACTGAGTATTATGTCTTGCTTGAGGTAGGCATGCCATAGAAACTACCAGAAGCACCTGGGGAGTTTTTATAAATTAACCCATTCTCAGGGTCCCCTAGCAGAGCTGCAGATTCAGTTGATCTGGGTGGGGCCTGGGTATCGGCATACACCCTAGATTCCCAGGTGATTCTAATGTGTAGCCAAGACTGAGAACTCTGCTCCAGAATGACACATGTAATGGAGTAGATTATTTAGCAAATTGTTTGAGGGCTCTTCAAAAATGAATTATATAATAGTAATACTGAAATTCATTTCATTTTCTGATACAATTTGTAGACTAATCATTGATGCAAGATCGCAGATATGCTGAATACTGATTTCACCAAGGCATTTAACAACTCAATTATATTGCAGAAAGATTAGTACCTGATAATAAAATTATTAATAGTTTGATTTTCATCTGGTTTAACTACTATCGAAAGTATATCTAAAGTGTATGTGAAATATATCTGTGTGTATGAGAGAGAGGAAGTGTATCCTATATAAAGGCTAATCCTGTACTTTGACAATTGAAAAATCTTTACCAATGATGTGAATAGGACACTGACTTGTAAAAGCTATGATGACATAATATTATGAACAACATATAACATTTGGCACAACAAAGGTCTACTTTCAAAACAGCCTTGTACTGAAATAGTGATGATAATGTTTAATACAGGCAAAAAGTTGACTCCTGGATTCTGAGTTAAGATTTGGCTATGAAAGGACAGGATAATAGTCTTGCAATTTAGCAACGTATGTATTAAAAGATGTAGGAATTTAGCAGCTTGCATGTTCAATATGATACATTGGAGTATTATGGTTACTAAAACAAAACAACCCTCCTTAATGTGAATTTAGCTGCAGCAGAAGACATGCTCAGTCTCTCAGTCGTGTCCACTCTGCAACCACATGAACTGTAGCCCACCAGGCTCCTCTGTTCATGGAATTTCCCAGGCAAGAATACTGGAACAGGTTTTCATTTCCTACTCCAGGTGATCTTCCCGACCCAAGGATTAAACCCGACTCTTGCATCTCCTGCATTGGCATGTGAATTCATTACCACTAGCACCATCTGGGAAACCCCAATCTGAAGAGTAGTCACTGTATCAGAATATATTTTGGTCTCATTCTGTTCAAGTCATACAAGATTTGAGATTCTGGATGCTAATGTTTTTTTAAGGTTGTGATAAACAAGTCTGTCCAAAAAGAATGAATAAGATAAACAAGGTTTTTAACTTGGAAATTAAGTGTGTATGTTAAACACATGTAGAAAAAAACATTGTTCAGTCAAGAACTAACTTCAAATCAAACTTCAAACTGTTGCCATGCAATGATGGTTTGTCCTTAAGGTAAGGACATCTTTTGCAACTGAAATTTTCCAACCAAAGAGAATGACTTCATTTAAGAAACGGTGAAGTTTGGGTGCTGGCAATGTGGTAAAACTTCAGGCAGTGTTTCCCCTTAGCTTCCTTACAGGTCTACCGTTCACTTAACACATGGTTCAGGGGACCAAGCAATCTGTTTAAGATTAGGAAAGTATTTAAAATCAGAAATAGAATTAGAGTAGAGGCTTGTTTTATTTTTTTGTTTTTCAGTCATTAAGTTGTGTTCAACTCTTTGTGATCCCATGGACTGCAGCACACCAGGCTTCCCTGTACTCCACTGTCTCCTGGAGTTTGCTCAAATTAATGTCCATAGAGTTGGTGATGCCATCTAATCATCTCATCCTCTGCCACCTCTTTCTTCTTTTGCCTTCAATCTTTCTCAGCATCAAGGTATTTTCCAATGAGTCAGCTCTTCATTGGAAGAGGTAGCCAAAGTACAGGAACTGCAGCTGCAGCACTGGTCCTTCCAATGAATATTCAATGTTGACTTCTTTAAGGATTGACTGGTTTGATCTCCTTGCTGTCCAAAGGGCCCACAAGCGTCTTCTCCAGCACTACAGTTTGAAAGTATCAATTGTTTAATGTTCAGCCTTCTTTATGGTCCAACTCTTACATCCATACATGACTTCTGGAGAAACCATAGCTTTGGCACTACAGACTTTTGTCAACTAAAGCGATGTCTCTGCTTTTACTATGGTAGCCTTTGTCCTGCTTCATTTTGTACTCAAAATGTACAAGGCCAAACTTGTCTATTATTCTGGGTATCTCTTAACTTTCTATTTTTGCATTCCATTCTTCTATGATGAAAAGGACATCTTTTTTTTGGTGTGAATTCTGGAAAGTGTTATAGATCTTCATAGAACCAGTCAACTTCATTCAGCTTCTTCAGCATTAGTGGTTAGGGCATTGACTTGGATTACTGTGATGTTGAATGGTTTGCCTTGGAAACAAACTAAGATCATTCTGTCTATTTTGAGGTCATACCCAAGTACCACATGTCAAACTCTTTTGTTGTCTATGGTGGCTACTCCATTTCTTCTAAGGGATTCTTGCCCTCAGTAATAGACGTAATGGTCATCTGAATTAAATTTACCCATTCCCATTTTATTTTAGTTCACTGATTCCTAAGATGTCAATGTTCACTCTTGCCATCTCCTGCTTGACCACATCCAATTTACCTTGATTTATGAACCTAACATTTCAGGTTCCTATGCAACATTGTTCTTCACAGCACTGGATGTTACTTTCACCACCAGACACATCAACACCTCAGTGTTGTTTCCTCTTTGGACCATCCACTTCATTCTTTCTGGAACTATTTGTAATGACCCTCTGTTCTTCCCCAGGAGCATATTGGACACTTTTTGACCTGGGGAGCTCATCTTCTGGTGTTTTATGTTTTTGCTCTTTCATGTTGTTCATGGGGTTCTTGCAGCAAAAATACTGGAATGGGTCGCCATTTCTTCCTTCAGTGGGCCATGTTTTGTCAGAACTCTTCTCTATGACCCATCTGTCCTGGGTGACCTTGTATGGCATAGCTCATAGCTTCATTGAGTTACACAAACCTTTTCACCACAAGGCTGTGACCCATGGAGAGGAGGAGCTTCTAATCTTCTTCTAATATGGACAATTGGTTTTTCTTGAAGAAAACAGTTATATATTCCCAACTTATCTATTCATCACGTTCTCCATCTCTATTATATTTCAAATGGTCACAGAGAATATGAGAGATGTGGAAATGTGTTTTTTGGCTTGCAGTATGAATTTAATATGTATTGTCAACTTTCAAATCATAAGCAATGCAGTCTTAACTACATGACTCAAGTAGGAGTCATGTATGTGTGCATATAAAAGGTAAAAAGTGGGAAAAAAAAGGTAAAAAGTATATTTTCTACTATCTTACAACAATTCATATTTGCCATCCAGTGGAGTGCTTTAAGTTCTATTAGAATGTATTAGTCTATCACAAAAATAGCTTTAGAAGTTATGGCCTTACGCAAGTTTTTCTTTCTTTGAATGAATGAAATATTATTGTTGAAAGTAACTTCTTAACAACTTTATTTATTTTTGAAGCCTGTAAACACACTGTGAAAGGGAAGTAAGCTTTGGCATTTCCTTTCAAAAATTCTTCAAATTGTGGATAACTATGTATAAATATTGCCTTAGTAAACTAAGCAGGGAATAACTGTTCTTTGCATGGCTCAGAACCTCCTGACCATAATCAAATAGAATGAGTGAAAGATCTATATCCCACATCAGATTTAAAGTCATCCAACTCTCATAAAATGCCTGAGATGTGATTATAAAATAAACTAACCAAAATCTTTACAGAGGTGTCAGTTGCACATATTTAATTTTGCATGTTTTTAAGGGCTAATAAATCAGGTGAAAAGAAGTATATGCCAAAAACCATAACAACTTTTACACTCAGTTAGATGAGGTGTTTTTTTCTATTACTTTAGTAAATAGCCAAATTTTCTGCCACAAAACTCAACAGTTAAACACTCTAAGCAGAATAGTAATGTTTAAGTATTTAAAAGTATTTGTACATTTCAGTAAGTGTTCACTATACATTATTTAAATAAATGAGAAAGTATGAATAATGAAATAAGATATTTTTTATATATACATAAAAATAAAGCCCTTCTGTTATTCTCTATTTTATCAGTCATGTGATTGGGCATGCTACTTTTTTGTTTCTGTTTCCTCATCTATAAAATTAGAATATGAGTAACAGTATTGGATTTTTGTGATAATTAAATAAAATAATGAATGTAGAGTGCTTAACATAGACCTAACACTCAGAAAACATTCATAAATCTTAATTACTGCTGCTGTCACTGTTAAAACTATCTCTCCTTTTGAGTCTCTATTTAACAAGTGTGGAAGATACATATTAGATTAGTGCAAAAGTAATTGTGATTTTGCATTGTTGAAATTTGCCATTTGATATTGGAATATATCCTTAATATGTGTGGTTATGTTATACATCATTTTAATGTACATTTCTCACTTTAAGTTTCCTTCCTAATAAATTACTTGCTGTTTATTTTATACTTATTTTAGGCCAAGAAAATTATGTTAGACAAAAAGCAAATTTGAGTGATTTTCTTATCCAAGTTCAAAATGGGTCTTAAAACAGCCAAGACAACTCACAACATCAACAATACATTTGGCCCAGGAACTGCTAAGAAACATACAGTGCAGTGGTGGTTCAAAAACTTTTGCAAAGGAGATGAGAGCCTTCAAGATGAGAAGCACAGTGGACCGTCATTGGAAGTTGAGAATGACCAATTGAGAGGATCACTGAAGCTGATCCTCTCACAACTACGTGAGAAGTTGCTGAAGAATTCAACATCAACCATTCTATGGTCATTTGGCATTTGAAGCAAATTGGAAAGGTGAAAAATCTCAATAAGTGGGTGTCTCATGAGCTCACTGAAAATCAAAAAAATCATTGTTTTGAAATGTCATCTTCTCTTACTCTATGCAACAAGGAACCATTTCTGGGATAGTGGTGTGCCAAAAAAGTGGATTTTATGCAACAACTGGTGATGACTAGCTAGCTCAGTGGTTGGACTGGGAAGGAGCTCAAAAGCACTTCCCAAAACCAAATTACACCAGAAAGAGGTCATGGTCATTGTTTGGTGATTTGCTGCCAGTCTGATCCACTACAGCTTTCTAAATTTCAGAGAAACCATTACATCTGAGAAGTATGTTCAGCAAATCAATGAAATATACTGAAAACTGCAATGCCTGCAGTCACCATTGGTCAACAGAAAGGGTCCAATTCTTCACCGAGACAATTGTACAACCAACACTTTAAAAGTTGAACGAATTGGGCTACAATGTTTTGCCTCATCTGCCATATTCACCTGACCTCTTGCCAAGTGACTACCATTTTCTCAAGCATCTCAACAACTTTTTGCAGTGAAAACACTTCCACAAGCAACAAGAGGCTGAAAATGCTTTCTGAGTTCATTGAATCCCAAAGCACAGATATTTATGATACAGGAATAAACACTTCTCATTGGCAAAAATGTGTTGATTGCAATGGTTAATATTTTGATTAATAAAGATTTGTTTGATCCTACTTATAATGATTTAAGATAAATGGTCTGGAACTGCAATTATGTTTGCACCAACCTGCTGCTGCTGCTAAGTTGCTTCAGTCACATCGGAGTCTGTGCGACCCCATAGACAGCAGCCCACCAGGCTCCTCTGTCCCTGGGATTCTCCAGGCAAGAATACTGGAGTGGGCTGCCATTTCCTTCTCCAATGAATGAAAGTGAAAAGTGAAAGTGAAGTCTCTCAGTCGTGTCCGACTCTTCACAACCCCATGGACTGTAGCCTACCAGGCTCCTCTGTCCATGGGATTTCCCAGGCAAGAGTACTGGAACAGGTTGCTACTTCCTTCTCCATTGCACCAATATAATCTTTGGTAAAAAGTCCTATAAGATGGAATTTCTTTCCTTTTTCACATAATAATCTAGAATATTTTTATTAGGGAATGAATGCCTCTGTTTCCCTCAAAACTCTTATCTTGAAACCCTAACCTGCAATGTTATAGTATATGTAGATGAAGTCTTTGGGAGATAGGTTTACATGAGGTCATGTGGATGGTGTCTTCATGATGGAATTGGTGCCCTTATAAAAACAGAAAGAGACCTGAGCGCTTTCTCTCCCTCCAGCCCACTCCCCTAATGTTTGGGCACTGAGGAAAGACAATGTAAGGACATAGTAAGGAAGTAGTTGTTTATGAGACAGAATGCAAGACCTAACCAGAAACCAAATCTGCCAGCACCTTGATCCTGGACTTCCTTGCCTCCATAACTATGACAAAATCAGTGGTTTAATCCATGCAGGCCATAGTATTTTGATAAAATAACTGGAGCAGAATAAAACAATTTGACTCTCCTGCTCACTTGCACTTAGTTATGCATAAAACATAGTATCCAAAACACTTAAAAGATGTTTTATAAAAACAGCACGAGTCATATCAGGTAAATAAGTGTCCTCTACTAACAATGTAGTCTGATCACTGGTGCTGTGCTTGTAAGTCTGGCTTCCCACAGGCTGTATCCTAAAACATTATTTGTTACATCAATGTTCTGAAAAATATATATATAAATAAAACGTCACAAAGTGTCAAGGTCAAATAAACTTTGGAAACAATGGGTATAAAAATATTCTTGGGAATCCTGCATTGTAGTGAGTTTTATTACATTTTGTAGTTATCAAGAGTTACCTTTCTTTGGAAAACAGTACCTTGATCTCTTCTCTGAAGTTACTTCTCCTTGATTATGTGTAGTCTTGGTGGAATTATAAACCAAAGGAGCCCTTTATGTATAAAAACACCAGATGTAACCTAAACTAGCCAACTGAATTCTATCTCCTATGGTTTTTCCATCTTAACTTGAATTACTCAAGGGCTGAAATAATTGACTGAAAGACAACTGGAGCTCATGCATTCCATGGTGGTTCCCCGACAGGATTCTTGGTAAGTTCTTACTATCTAGATCCTAGCTTCTGTATTTTTCAAGCCTATTCTCCATCTTTGTCAAGTCTGTGAGCTACAAGATATACAACAATTATATCCCAACTCTGTTCAACTTAGGAAATGTCTTTCTTCTGCTTGTTGGGAAAGTAACTTAAATGATAAACACAGACAAAACAGAAAAATACACATACTACCTGCCAGCCAACCACGAAGAAAATACGTGTGTGTATACATACGTATCTGTACATCTCTCTCTCTTTCTCCCTCTCTTTCTCTCCTTATCTACATCTATGTTTTACTCGATATTCCTCCACCTCACCTAACCAAACAGTTCCTCCCTTTCTGCATCACCCCCTTATCCTCTAGACATGTATTATCTCCAGCTAACATACTTGAGCAACATGTTCTGTTGAATTATCTGTGTCTGTGAGGAATGCGTTCAATCTGGACATGGACTCTGGCATTCCACAGTCTGCTTCCGTTACTGCTTCCATCCCATTCACTTCCTACATTCCTGCATATCATTTTCATTGCATCTAAGTGACTGTATCACACTGATCAAGGATTGAAAAATTTACAGTTATACAAGAAAACAAATTTTGAACTGTATCATCTGAGCTTTTTGCACAGGAATATAAAGAAGTGCCATCTTTCATTAGGTTAAAAAAGGAGATCAGAAACTCACCTAGGTTACTGTTTGCCCCCCTTGCTTTCATCTGTATTGGCTTAAAGCAATTAATCAATAAGCGAGGACAAGGGGTGAAAGCATATGGTCTCTGGTATTTAATAAATGAATTAGTGGTGCCCCTTGCTTAAGCATATAAATTAACAAGCATTAAGTCCTTTACTTAATGTGGAATTTCCCTTTTAAAACCTGAATGAATTATCTAAAAGACCATGGCATAAATTCAAAGGCATTTTCTGACCTTCTAATATTCTGGCCAGCATGAATTTTTAACAAGATGCTGTATATCTGTTAAGTCTATTAGAAATTGTTCATTGGAAACTTTTGCATTAAAAAAAAAAAAAGTGAAACTAACGAAGCAAAGAAAGTACCTAACAAGAGAAAATGTAACTTGGGTACTGCTGAAGTTTTGAAAAAAGCTTTTATGATCTCACATTTGTTCTGAAATAATAAAGAATAATACAAATCTTTATTTTTATTGATTTTATCTCATATTTTAAAATGTTCAAAACTGTATGAAATAATAAGAATGTAACTGTTAATGTTTATTTTTGAGAGTAAAAATCATAGCTAAAAATAAAATTTTCTATGTTCTTGTATCATATATCATCTTACAAAATTTGTTCTATAAACTGTTTTCCAAAATCTTTAAAATCAAAAGAAAAAGCCTTAAAAATCTATAATAAAATATCATATTTTAATCTTAAGATATAATTTAATTTCAAAAATATAAAAAGGCTGGCATTGTCTCCTAACACTGTTCTAAACTCAGTTGCTTGTATCTCTGCAAAGATATTATGACCTTATATTACTAACCCTAGGAGAAGACTAGTTGACAAACCACTCTCCTTGGGAAGTATATAGAAATGGAATGACTGGGCTATATGGTAGGTATGTGTTTAACCTTATATTCTAACCAAAAAGTTTACCAAAGTGATGGTACCACTTTATACTCCACCCAGTGTATATGAGAGTTCTAGTTGCTACCCATCTTCATCAACACTTGTTATCATCAGGTTTTAAATACGCAATTATTCTAATGGATATATAGACATACTCATTGTGGTATAAATTTGCATTTTCCTGGTGACGAATGGTGCTGAACATATTTTCAAGTGCCTATTTGTCACAAATATATATTCTTTTGTGAAGTGTCTTTTAATATTTTATTTTTAAATTGGGCTATTCACATCATTCTTGTGTTGCAAGAATTCTTTATGCATTCTGGATACGAGTATTTTACAGATATTTGTATTACAATTTTTTCCCATTTCTTTGTTGTTTCTTTTTTTGTCCCTTTCTTTTGTTTTCAAAATCTTTCAAAGGGAAATTGTTCTTATCTGTGATAAAGTTCAATTCATTAATTTTCTCGATGTGTGTTCCTGTGTATCTAGTATAAGAAATTTTTGCTTATTCTAATGTTGCAAGGATTTTCTCCTATGATTCCTTTCAAGAATGTTACTTTTTTAGTTTTCACAACAAGGTCAATGATACAGCTCAATTTTTATATACAATAATGAGGCAAGAATCAAAATTTATTTTCTCCATATAAATATATAGTTTTCCTAGCTCCAAATACACGAGAATCTATCTCTGAATCACCAGTTCTCTCTTACTGATCTAAATATTTTTTTGATAATTCCATAGTCTCTTAATCACAGTAGCTTTAGAGAGAGATTCTTTAAATCTGCTAGTTGAAGTCCTCCAATTTTGTTCTTTTTAAAAATTATTTTGTCTATCCTAGATAATTTATATATTCAATTTGGGAAAAAGTGATGTCTTAAATTTGAATCTTCCAGTCCAGGACTATATCTATTTATTTAGGTCTTCTTCTATTTTTCTGGGTAATGTTTTATAGTTTGCAGTATCATGGTATCACAGATAATTTTAGATATTTACCACATTTCCATTTGTTCTTTTATTTTACAGTTTCCTTTATTCCTTTTCTTAGAATTTCTTTCTTATCTTTCATTTAAGGACATATGTTTTATCTTATGAAGCATGATTAAAATAGCTGCTTTAAAGTTTCTCTCTGATATCTCCACCATATGGAATATCTTAGCATTGACATCTGTTGACAATCCTTTCTGTTAAGGATTTTCCTGATTCATTCACGTGGATGAATTTTGGATTGTGTCTCAGACAATTTTAGTTTGTGAAGACTCTGGGTCCTATTAAAATCTTCTGATTACTCACCAATCTCTTTAGCAATTTGCATGATTAGGTTTAGCTTGAGAGTTCTGTCTCAGTTGCTGGGGCAGTGATTCTAACATCAGAATATATTCCAAGGTTTTTGCTATGATGCTTTGAATCTGTCTCATATTTGCTCAACTCAGGGGTAAATTGAACTTGTGTGGTTCATACACTGAATTAGGACATCTGCTTTGCCCACACTCTGACTTCCAGGGACTGCTTTTCCCGGTTTGCTGCTCTTAAAGACAGGTTTCTCTCAGAATTTCAGTCCTCTGTCTACCAGTGCAGTAGCACAGGACTAGGGACACCCTCTGGGCAAGACTCCTCCCTCTCCAAAACAGAAAAAAATAATTGGAGTTTCACAACATACAAATCACAAGGTCTCCATTTTTCTATTTTTAGGGTTAGAAAGATATTTTACTGAGGGTTTTAATGCCTATACTGCCACCACTGCAGTGTCACTCCATGACTTGCAGCACCTGTGGGAAGGACCAGTGGTTTTTAATTGGCCATTTGCCTATTCATATTTTCTACTCTGCTCATTCATCTCTCTATTGATGTCTACTTCTACTTTTCCCAATACTTAAACATTTATTTTCTGGATCCGATAATACTAATATTTTATTTCATATATCTCATTCTATTGTTTGTTTCTTTTCTTGATCATTAATGCTTGTTTTTAATAACATACTATATATGTTAGGGGCTTCCCTGATGGCTTGCTGGGTAAAGAATCTGCCTTCAAAGCAAGAAACACAGGAGATTCAGGATTCAATCCCTGGGTCAGGGGGATTCCCTGGAGGAGTAAATGGCAACCCCCTCCAGGATTCTTGCCTGAAAAATCTCATGAACAGAGTAGCCTGGCACACTTCAGCAGTATGTGAAGCAATAACTTCCAGATATACAGGTTGGATTTGGAAAAGGCAGAGGAACCAGAGATAATTGCTAACATTCATTGGATCACAGAGAAAGCAAGGGAATTACAGAAAAACATCTCCTTCTGCTTCATTGACTATACTAAAGCCTTTGACTGTGTGGATCACAACAAACTGTGAAAAATTCTTCAAGAGATGGGAATACCAGACCACCTTACCTGTCTCCTGAGAAACCTACATGCAGGTTAAGAAACAACAGCTACTTACATGGGACAGCTGACTGGTTCAAATTTGGGAAAGGAGTACAACAAGGCTGTATATTATCACCCTATTTACTTAACTTATATGCAGAGTACATCATGTAAAATGCTGGACTGGATGAATCACAAGCTGGAAACAAGATTGCTGGGAGAAATATCAATAAGCTCAGATATGAAGATGATACCAAAGTGAAGAGGAACTAAAGAGCCTCTTGATGAAGGTGAAAGAGGAGAGTGGAAAAGTTGGCTTAAAACTCAACATTCAAAAAATAAACCCCTCCACATTCAAAAAATTAAGATCATGGCATCTGGTTCCATCACTTCATGGCAAATGGGGGAAGAGTAGAAGCAGTGACAGATTTTTTTTCCTTGGGTTCCAAAATCGCTTCAGACAGTGACTGCAGCAGTAAAATTAAAAGATGCTTGTTCCTTGAAAGGAAAGCTATGACAAATCTAGACTGCATATTAAAAACCAGACATTACTTTGCTGACAAAGTTCTATATAGTCAAAGCTATGGCTTTTCCAGTAGTCATGTACAGCTATGAGAGTTGGACCATAAAGAAGGCTGAGAGCTGAAGAATTGATGCTTTCAAAGTGTGGTGCTGGAGAAGACTCATGAGAGTTCCTTGGACCATGAGAAGATCAAACCAGTCAATACTAAGGAAATCAAACTTGAATATTCATTGAAAAGACTGATGCTGAAGCTCCAATACTTTGGCCATATGATGTGACAAGTTAACTCACTGGAAAAGACCCTGATAATGGGAAAGATAAAAGGCAAAAGGAGAAGAGGGCAGCAGAGGACAACATGGTTAGATAGCATCACTGACTCAGTGGACACGAATTTGAGAAAACTCTGGGAGATAGTGAAGGACACTATCTCCTTAGGGAAGCCTAGCGTGCTGTAGTCCATGGGGTCACAAAGAGTTGGACACGACTTAGCAACTGAACAACAACCACATGTGCTGTGACTGAAAAAAAAAATCATTATTTGATGAATTCTTTGAGACCTTTGGGGTAATTTCTACTTGTTTCTCTCAGAAGTCTGAAGGCACTAATAATCTAAGAATTCTCAGCTGAAAACATATTCTCAGCTGAAGAGTTTCCAGAAGACATGAGTGCTAAGAATTTATATCTGAAACTTACATGAGGATAAACTTGTCAAAAAAAAAAATGTTAAATCTTGCTTATGGATACAATTTGGGGAAAAGTTTTTCTTTTTGCTTTTCCTGTTTAATTCTTTCACCAAGTTTGCCTTCCAGACCCTTTGTTTGTTTGTTTACTAAGTCTATTCAGATTCCTTAACTTGTGTGGGGCCCATGGAAACATTAAAACAAAAGTTTTATGTCACTATTGGTTTCCAGATGGCCTCAAGGATGCTGGATAGCTTCAATCTTTCCATACCTTTCTGGATTTTGAAGTTCTTGGCTGCATTACTGCCTGTACAGACCAAATCATTGAGAGTAATATGAGAATTATTACATTCCTCGAGTTATTCTAGTTTTCAGAAACTAAATAGGTACAACCCATAGATGCTATGAATACTCTACCTACTTTTAACTGATTTCTTCTTAATCTTTCAGAAAATCATCTTGTCTATTAAGAAAAAAATTTCAGGTCAGACCCTTTAAGCTGGAAAGCACATCCTTTCTTAACGTCATTTACAAAATGGCCATAGTTATAGAGATATCTTTCTTAGGAGTCTGCTCAAAAAGAGGAAAACAAGAAGAAATATGAAATAGAATATAAAAACAGAATATTTGTGAATCTGCACTTGTATAACTTTCTGCAAAGTGCAGTTATAATTTTATATGGTCATATTTAGGACACTTTCATGAACAAAATAAATGTAATAGAAATATACACAGAATTTAATAAGTATTCTGAGATCAAAGGACATGAGATGAGTGCTTTAGGGAAAAAGAATAAAATTAGGTTGGAGCTAAATTTTGATTTAGAGAGAGGTTAAGGAAATCAAAAGTAATGATTTTCAAGCATACTGCAAGGAGTTTCTTTAAAGAGAAGTTTAGGTAGGCATATTGGGTATATTGACTTTCATTCTGTTTTCCTTCTCTTTGATATTCTGCTACTGTGCCACAGCTTGCAATTGATTAAAATAAAATAAGGTTGATATATACATACATATATATATATATGAATATACAAAATATACCTTTATATTGAAAAGTATAAGTTAAAGTTATTTTAGAAAAATTGGTTGGGAAGAAATTATCTGTAAAAAAAAAGTGTGTGCTCTTTTTTTAAGTTTGGATATTTATAATTGTTATATTTAGATAATGCCACCTCCCATAACCTAATGAAGTTGACAATTAAGTAATTAAGTCCTACAGAATTTATGTTACAATTTCACTGTTTCTGAAAACACAGTGCATTCAAAAATCCAATGCCTTTGCTGATTCTCTGTGATATTGTTCTATCAGTTATGAAAAAGATAGTATTTAATTTCCAACTGTAATGTTGATTTGTTTATGTCTCCTTTCAGTTCTGGCCACTTTTGCTCCATATATTTTGATGCTCTATTATTAGGTTCACACACAGTTATGATTTTTTATGTCTTCCTGATGAATTGACCCTGATATGCCTTTATTTGTTAATACTCATTATCTGGAAGATTACTTTATTTGATATTAATATAGTCAGCAGCTTTCCTATGCTTAAAAAATGTCCATATTTGCTGGAGAATAGTGAGAATTGGCCACCGACAAGACTAGAAGTTTAAGTAAGGATCAGGTCATAAGAGACATTTTAAGCTATGCTGATGATTTGGAACTTTATATGAAGATATTGGGAAGACAGTAAAGTCTTTCAGAAGTGGTGAATTTGCAACAGATAACAAACTCTGTAGTTTTGTTACTTAACTGCCTACTTCATGAGATTATGGAATAAGGCATTTTCTAAATATGAGAATTAGGAATTTCTAAACTACTATAAGAATTTAAGAGAATGTTATAGTGCATGGGGTCAACAAACTTTTTTTTTTTTAAACAAAAGATTGTATAGCAAATTTTTGTTGGGCCATATAAGGTTTCTGTTGAATATTCTTCTTTGCTTATTTATAACTCTTAAAATGTAAATAATGTTCTTAACTTTAGACAACACAAAAATGGGTTATGGATTCAATTTAGTCCAGGGTTAGTTTTCCAACACTTGTTGAGATTATTTTCCTTTTTTAACTGTTTAGCAGTCTGTTTTATTTTTAAAAAATAAAGTCTATCCATTCAACTACTGATGGACATTTGATTTGGTTCCAGCTTTGGGCTATTAAAAATAAAGCTGACATAAACATTCATAAGTAAGTCTTTGTAGGGACATTTATTTCCTTTTTCTATTATAAATACCTAGTAGTAAAATGCTTAACAGGTATATACTTTCTGCTGCTAAGTCGCTTCAGTCGTGTTCGACTCTGTATGACCCCATAGACGGCAGCTCACCAGGCTCCGCCGTCCCTAGGATTCTCCAGGCAAAAATACTGGAGTGGGTTGCCATTTCCTTCTCCAGTGCATGAAAGGGAAAAGTGAAAGTGAAGTCGCTCACTCGTGTCCAACTCTCAGCGACCCCATGAACTGTAGCCTATCAGGCTCCTCCGTCCATGGGATTTTCCAGGCAAGAGTACTGGAGTGCGGTGCCACTGCCTTCTCCGATACACTTTCTAGAAACTACCAAATTATTTTTCAAATGAGTTGTATACTTTTTTTTTGCACTAGCAACGTATGGAAGTTCTAATAACTCTGCTTTCTAATAAACAGTTGATAAGGTAAGTCTTTTTAACATGTACACATTTTAATAGATATGTAGGTATATCTCATTTTGGTTTTAATTTTCATGTATATCTTGTCTAATGATGTGAGCACTGTTCATGTACTTATTAGACATTCATTCATCTTCTTTACTGAGGGAGTTTGTTCTAATCTTATGCTTATTTGTTGTTTGTTTGGTTTTTTTTTTTGAATGGGTTGATCATTCTCGAATTGGAATATGTGAACTATTTATATATTCTAGATGTAAGTTCTTTATCAGATATGTGATTTGAAAATATTTTTCCAGTCTTTAATTTGCCTCTTTATTCTCTTAATGGTATATTTTGAAGAAGATATTTATTTTTTGTGACATAAACATTTTTAATGCATTGTGGTGTCACTGTCTTATCTAAGAAGTACTTTCCAACCATGACACAAAGATTTTCCCTTTTTCCTTCCAGAAGTTGTATATTTTAGGTTTTATCTTAAGTCTATGATCCAATTTGAGATAACAGTTTGTTATATGAAGCAAGGTATAAATTTGCTATAGTGCAGGTATAATGTTTATGAATTATTTTGCTTCTGCATGACTGAATAAATCTGTACTTTTCAAGTATTTTTAAAAATATTTTCACTGAGTATAGAATATCAGGTTAACAGATTTTTTTTTAAGTCCCCTGTTACTCTTCTGTCTCTGGCTTATATTGTTCACAAAAAGAAGTCTGGTGATATTCTTATCTTTGTTTCTTTGAATGTGATTTGTCTATTTTCCCCTCTGGTTGTGTTTAAGACTTTTGTTTTTTAAATGGTTTTTAAGAAGTTTGATTGCCACAAGACTTGATATAGTTTTTCTTTTTTTCTTTTTTAACATTTCTTGTACTTTGGGTTTGTTGAACTGCTTAGATATGTAGACTTAAGATTTTTATCATAAGCTAAGATTTCTGCTTCTTGAACATAAGTTTAATATTCAAGAATGAACTTGTTAAAATGACTTCAAATGTTAAGTTAAAATGACTGTACTTGTCTGATAATACTATACTCTGGGTTATTTCTGTGTCATTTTTGAATATCTGACTTTTCTCATAATTGTGGGTTTTATTTCCTGTTTCTTTGAATACCTGGTGATTTTTGATTGATTGTAAAACATTCTATATTTTATATCCTATAAAATATTCTGTATTTTACCTTATTGCATTTTAATAATTTTTATTCTTATTCTTGATATTTGTTCTGGGACAAAACTAAAGTATTTGGAAACATTTTAATTCTTTAAGGTTTTGCTTTACAAAATTAGTTCATGTGAGATCAAAAAAGAATTTCAGTTCAGTTTAGATCACTCGCGCAGTTGTGTCCAACTCTATGCAACCCCATGAACCACAGTATGCCAGGCCTCCCTGTCCATCACCAACTCCTGGAGTTCACCATGTTGGATCATAGCAAAAGCAAAAGAATTCCAGAAAAACATCTACTTCTGCTTTATTGATTACGCCAAAGCCTTTGACTGTGTAGATCACATCAAACTGTGGAAAATTCTTCAAGATATGAGAATACCAGACCACCTGACAAGCCTCATGAGAAATCTGTATGCAGGTCAAGAAGCAACACTTAGACCTGGACATGGAACAACAGACTGGTTCCAAAAAGGAAAAGGAGTACTTCAAGGCTGTATATTGTCACCTTGCTTATTTAACTTACATGCAGAGTACATCATGTGAAATGCCTGGCTGGCTGAAGCACAAACTAGAATCAAGATTGCCAGGAGAAATATGAATAACCTCAGATATGCAGATGAAACCACCCTTAGGGCAGAAAGTGAAGAAGAACTAAAGAGTCTCTTGATGAAAGTGGAAGAGGAGAGTGAAAAAGCTGGCTTAAAATTCAACATTCAAAAAACTAAGATCATGGCATCTGGTCCCATCACATCATGACAAATAGATGGGGAAACAATGGAAACAGTGACAGACTTCATTTTGGGGGGCTCCAAAATCACTGCAGATGGTGACTGCAGCCATGAAATTAAAAGACGCTTGCTCCTTGGAAGAAAAGCTATGACCCACCTAGACAGCATATTAAAAAGCAGAGACATAACTATGCCAACAAAGGTCTGTCTAGTCAAAGCTATGGTTTTTCCAGTAGTCATATATGTATGTGAGAGTTGGCCTCTAAAGAAAGCGGAGTGCAGAGAATTGATGCTTTTGAACTGTGGTTTTGGAGAAGACTCTTGAGAGTCCCTTGGACAGCAGGGAGATCCAACCAGTCAATCCTAAAGGAAATCAGTCCTAAATACTCATTGGAAGGACTGATGCTGAAGTTGAAACTCCAATACTTTGGCCACCTGATGCGAAGAACTGACTCTTTGGAATAGAACCTCGTGGTGGGAAAGATTGAAGGAGGAGAAGGGGACAGAGGATGAGATGGTTTGATAGCATCACTGACTCGATGGACATGAGTTTGTGCAAGTTATGGGAGTTGGTGATGGACAGGAAGCCTGGCGTGCTGCAGTCCATGGAGTCACAAAGAGTCGGACATGACTGAGTGAATGAACTGAACTTATTTTGTCCTACTCAAACTGAACTCCTGTGGGGATCCTGTACATGAAAGCTTTTTAAACAAGTGCTAATCAGGGAAGGGAGGGGATGCAGAAACAAGGGAGAAGCAGCCAAGAAACAATAGTGCAGCTTTGGGAGAGGGTCTTGGTTCTGCCTCAAGGGATACACATAACAGTATCTTTGAGCTCTTTATAGAACTAACCCCCCCCCCAAAGAAGAAGTAAGATGTTATCATTCTTCACTACAGAAAAGACCACCTAAACCCAGATTAAAGGAACCAGAGAATCCCTTTAGGAGAAGACAACCTGAGGCCAGATTAAAGGAGTATAGATCCTGCACACAACTTTATTCTTACCAGCAATCCCACACTTGAACCATTGCTAAAATACTCCTCACCAGGAGATCACTCATATGAGCAATTAATCATGCCTACAAGATGAAGCTCCAATAAATGCTTCAGAATACTAAGCCTTGGGTGAGCTCCTGAGGTTGGCAATGACCTGTCCCTGTCACCACACATCAATGCTTGAGAGTTTATGTTGTCTTGAATCCACAGGAGACAAGATTGGAAGATTCACGTTTGAAAGCCTCCTAGACTCTACCTTAGTGACTTTCTTTTGATGAATTTGATCCATATATATTCATTTTTGATGTACTTAAAGACCAAGGAAAAGAAAGAAGTGTGACACAAAATATCCACAGAATAAACCACACTCTTTCAAAACAATTGAGATAACAGAATAATGTGTACGATGAGTTCCCAGGAAGACAATCATCATCTATAGGTTTCTCACTTTTCTCTTACTTACTATGAGACAAATTATGATTCTAAAATTTTAGCAATTATATAAATAAAGTTGTGCTAGCTCTAAACAAAATATGCTATTACTTAAATTAATTCTTTGAAAATAAATTATTTATTACAACCCATAAAGTTTTATACATGCTCATCAATGTTAAAAATTTCCCTGAAAAAAAAGAGAGAGAGAGAGAGCATGGAATAGCAGCCACATCATCAAAGAGACAAAATCTGAGAAGATTTTTTAAAAGAACAAAAAAAAGAATGATTAAATTGCACTAATATTTGCTTATCCTAAGTCTCCAAGTTCTCCATTAATGAGATAAATTTCCTTCAGTTCAGTTCAGTCACTCTGTCATGTCCAGATCTTTGCCATTCCATGGACTACAGCATGCCAGACCTCCTTGTCCAACCCCAACTCCCGGAGTTTACTCAAACTCATGTTCATTGAGTTGGTGATGCCATCTAATAATCTCATCCTCTGTCATCACTTCTTCTCCCACCTTCAATCTTTCACAGCATCAGGGTCTTTTCAAATGAGTCAGTTTTTCCCATCAGGTGGACAAAGTATTGGAGTTTCAGCTTCAGCATCAGTCCTTCCAATGAACATTCAGGACTGATTTCTTTTAGAATGGACTGGTTGGATCTCCTTGCAGTCCAAGGGACTCTCAAGAATCTTCTCCAATACCACAGTTCAAAAACATCAATTCTTCAGTGCTCAGCTTTCTTTATAGTCCAACTCTCACATCCATACGTGACTACTGAAAAAACCATAGCTTTGATTCTATAGACTTTTGTTGGCAAAGTAATGTCTCTGTTTTTTAAAATGCTGTCTAGGTTGGTCATAACTTTTCTTCCATGGAGCAAACATCTTTTAATTTCATGGCTACAGTCAACATCTACAGTGATTTTTCAGACCAAGAAAATAAAGTCTGTCACTGTTTTCATTGTTTCCCATTCATTAGCCATGAAATGATTGGACCAGATGCCATGACTTAGTTTTCTGAATGGTGAATTTTAAGCTAGCTTTTTCTCTCTTCTCTTTCACTTTCATCAAGAGGTTCTTTAGTTCTTCTTTCCTTTATGCCAAAAGGGTGGTGTCATCTGCATATCTGAGGTTATTGATATTTCTCCTGGCAGTCTTAATTCCAGCTTGTTCTTCATCCAGTCAAGCATTTTTCATTTCTACATATAAGTTAAATAAGCACGGTGACAATATACAGCCTTCATGCAATCCTTTCCCAATTAGGAAACAGTATGTTGTTCCATGTCCAGTTCTTTTTTTTTTATTTTGTTATTTTTTTTAATAAATTTATTTATTTTAGTTGGGGGCTAATTACTTTACAATATTGTAGTAGTTTTTGCCATACATTATCGTGAATCAGCCATGGGTTTACATGTGTTCCCCATCCTGAACCCCCCTCCCACCTCCTGCCCCATCCCATCCCTCTGGGTCATCCCATTGCCCCAGCCCTGAGCATTTGTCTCCTGCATCGAACATGGAATGGTGTTCTGTTTCACATATGATAATATACATGTTTCAATGCTATTGTCCCAGAACGTCCCACCCTCACCTTCTCCCTCAGAGTCCATAAGACTGTTCTATGCATCTGTGTCTCTTATTCTGTCTCGCATACAGGGTTATTGTTACCATTTTTCAAATTCCATATATATGCATTAATATACTGTATTGGTGTTTTTCTTTCTGGCTTACTTCACTCTGTATAATGGGCTCCAGTTTCATCCATCTCAATAGAACCGATTCAAATGTATTTTTTTTAATGGCTGAGTAATATTCCATTGTGTATATGTACCACAGCTTCCTTATCCGTTCGTCTGCTGATGGACATCTAGGTTGCTTCCATGTCCTGGCTATTGTAAACAGTGCTGCGATGAACATTGGGGTACACGCGTCTCTTTCAATTCTGGTTTCCTCGGTGTGTATGCCCAGCAGTGGGATTGCTGGGTCATATGGCAGTTCTATTTCCAGTTTTTTAAGGAATCTCCACACTGTTCTCCATAGTGGCTGTACTAGTTTGCATTCCCACCAACAGTGTAAGAGGGTTCCCTTTTCTCCACACCCTCTCCAGCATTTATTGCTTGTAGACTTTTGGATAGCAGCCATTCTGTCCATGTCCAGTTCTAACTGTTGCTTCCTGACCTGCATACAGGTTTCTCAAGAGACATGTCAGGTGGTCTGTTATTCCCATCTCTTTCAGAATTTTCCAGTTTGTTGTGACCCACACAAAGTCTTTGGCACAGTCAATAAAGTAGAAGTACATGTTTTTCTGGAACTCTCTTGCCTTTTTGATGATCCAACAGATGTTGGCAATTTTATCTCTGCTTCCTCTGCCTTTTCTAAATCAAACTTGAACATCTGGAAGTTCTCAGCTCATGTACTGTTGAAGCCTTGCTTGGAGAATTTTGAGCATTACTTTGCTAGCGTATGAGATGAGTGCAATTGTGCTGTGGTTTGAGCATTCTTTGGCATTGCCTTTCTTTGGGATTGGAATGAAAAATGACCTTTTCAGTTCTGTGGCCACTGTTGAGTTTCCCAAATTTGCTGGCATATTGAGTGCAGCACTTGCACAGCATCATCTTTAATGATTTCAAATAGCTCAACTGGAATTCCATCACCTCCACCAGCTATGTTCACAGTGATGCTTCCTAAGGCCCACTTGACTTCCCTTTCCAGGATATCTGGCTCTAGATGAGTGATCACACCATTGTGATTATCTGGGTCCTGAAGATCTTTTTTTGTGTAGTTCTTCTGTGTATTCTTGCCGCCTCTTGTTAATTGCTTCTGCTTCTGTTAAATCCATACCATTTCTGTTTTTTATTTTGCCCATATTTGCATGAAAAGTCCCCTTGTATCTTTCATTTTCTTGAAGAGATCTTTAGTCTTTCCCATTCTATTGTTTTCTTCTATTTCTTGGCATTAATCACTAAGGAAGGCTTCATATCTCTCCTTACTCTTCTTTTGGATTCTGCATTCAGATGGGTATATCTTTCCTTTTCTCCTTTGCCTTTAACTTCTCTTCTTTACATAGCTATTTGTGAGGTCTCCTCGGACAACCATTTTGCCTTTTTGCATTTCTTTTTCTGGTAATGGTCTTCATCCCAGTCTTGTGTACAATGTTACAAACCTCTGTCCATAGTTCATCAGGCGCTCTGTCTATCAGATCTAATCCCTTAAATCTATTTGTCCTTTCCACTGTATAATCATAAGGGATTTTATTTAGGTCATACCTGAATGGTCTAGTGGTTTTCCCTACTTTCTTCAATTTAAGTCTGAATTTGGCAATAAGGAGTTCAAAATCTGAGCCACAATGAACTCCCAATCTTTTTTTTTGTTTGTTTTCTGACTGTATAGAGCCTCTTTGTCTTTGGTTGCAAAGAATATAATCAATCTGATTTCAGTATTGACCATCTGGTGATGTCCATATGTAGAGTCTTGTGTTGTTGGAAGAGGGTGTTTGCTATCCCCAGTGCGTTCTCTTGGCCACACTCTATTAGCCTTTTCCCTGCTTCTTTCTGTACTCCAAGGCCAAATTTGCCTGTTACTCCGGGTGTTTCTTGACTTCCTACTTTTGCATTCCGGTCCCCTATAATGAAAAGGACATCTTTTTTGGGTGTTAGTTCTAGAAGGTCTTGTAGGTTTTCACAGAATCGTTCAGCTTCAGCTTCCTCAGCGTTGCTGGTCAGGGCATAGACTTGGATTACCATGATATTGAATGGTTTGCCTTGGAAAGGAACAGAAATCATTCTGTAGTTTTTGAGATTGCATCCAAATAAAAATGAGGGAACACATTCCACCCTTCAACAGAAAATTGGATTAAAGATTCTTTCATTGACTCCTTTGTTGACTATCAGGGCTACTCCATTTGTTCTAAGGGATTCTTGCCCACAGTAGTAGATATGATGATCAACTGAGTTAAATTCACCCATTCCATTCCATTTTAGTTCGAAGATTCCTAAAATGTCGATGTTCACTCTTGCCATTTCCTGTTCGACCACTTCCAATTTGCCTTGATTCATGGACTTAACATCCCAGGTTTCTATGTAATATTGCCCTTTACAACATTTGACTTTACTTCCATCACCAGTCACATCCACAACTGGGTGTTGTTTTTGCTTTGGCACTGTCTCGTCCTTCTTTCTGGAGTTATTTCTCCACTGATCTCCAGTAGCATATTGGGTACCTATTGACCTGGGGAGTTCCTTTTTCAGTATCCTATCATTTTGCCTTTTCATACTGTTCATGGGGTTCTCAAGGCAAGAATACTGAAGTGGTTTGCCATTCCCTTCTCCAGTGAACCCTGTTTTGTCAGAACTCTCTATCATGACCCATCCATCTTGGGTGGCCCTACATGGCGTGACTCATAGTCCATTTCATTAAGTTAGAAGAGGCTGTGGTCCATGTGATCAGACTGGCTAGTTTTCTGTTACTGTGGTTTTCAGTGTGTCTGCTCTGTGATGGAGAAGGTAAAAGGCTAATGGAAGCTTCCTGTTGGGAGAGAGTGACTGAGGGGGAAAATAGGTCTTGTTCTTACGAGTGGGGCCATGCTCAGTAAATCTTTTATACAATTTTCTGTTGAAGGGTGGGGATGTGTTCCCTCCCTTTTATTTGGCCTGAGGCCAAACTGTGGTGGAAGTAATGAAAATAATGCCAATCTCCTTAAAAAGGTCCCATGTAAGCACTGCTACACTCAGTGCCCCCAACCCTGCATCAGGCCATTGCTGACCCATGCCTCCACCAAGATTCCTGGACACGCATAGGCAAGTCTCATTCAGTCTCTTGTGGGGTCACTGCTCCTTTCTCCTGGGTCCTGGTGCACACATGTTCTGTTTGTGCCCTCCAAGTGTCTTTTTCTCCAGTCCTGTGTAAATTCTGGCAGCTCTAAGGTGGGATTAATGGTTGCCTCCTCCAAGAGGGCTTATCTCATATCCAGGTCTACTGCACCCAGAGCCCCTGTCCCTGCAGCAGTCCACTTCTGACCCGTACCTCCTGAGGAGACACTCAAACACAGCTCTGTCTCAATCTCTGTGGGGTCTCTGGGTGCTGGTTCACACAAGTTATGTTTGAGCTCTCTAAGTATCTCTGGTGCTTATAGGGCTTGATTCTAAATGTGATTTTGCCCCTCATACCATCTCGCTGGGGCTTCTCCTTTGCCTTGGACTTGGGGTATCTCCTCAAAGTCACTCCAGCACCATGCAGCCCTAAATTTCCTTATATAGTTGCAACTCAAACAGAAAAATGAACAAAAGACTGATGAGGTCTCCACATAGGGAACAAACCTGTAACATAGAGAAAGATCTTGCATATTAATGTGTAGCTTTGTAGCTTCACAAAATGCAAATTGGTATCATATGAAAGATGACGATGATGGCATAATTATTTAAGTTTTATGAGAAATGTCTGTCATTGCTATTCATATTTCCATCATGGTTAATATGAACAGATGAATGGAAGAGCTTTGTACCTGGCACCTTGTACACACTTCATAAAGGTTTGTTGAAATGAATGTTACTTCTTCCAACTCTTCTTCTATTATTTCTGCCAGAACAACTGTAGTTGGAGTAGGAATGAGAGCTTGTTGTGTAAGCAGAACAGTGGTTCCAAAGACAGTAAGAGAGAGGAAAGAGAGAGGGAGAAATTTTGAGAGAGAGAGAAAAACAGAGACATAGACAGAAAGAGCAAGAGAGAGAAGGGCGTGGTAGTAATATCTCCATCTATTACTCAGAACTGTCCAAATGTATGTATAGATATAAATATCTGTATTTTTAACATGGAAGATGACACATTTTGTTCAGTCTGAAAAGCTGCAACCCACTGACTTAATATATGCAAATTATTTGCATAAGGCTTTATGTTGAGAAAAGAAATAAAACAAGATTCCCCCTTGTAGCTAATCAGGGGTGAATATGTTACTAGTACTATTACTATTGTTGGCATTACATGACTCCCCTTGCATGGCTACACTTTATTTGGTCCTATAGGTACTTGAAAAGTACTTTTTTTGCATATATTTCCATGATACATACATTTCTATTTTCCTCATACATTGAAAAATAATTCATTTAGCCAAAAATAGTAAATTTTTAAAAATGAGTTCATGGTTTGGTCAAAATCTGTGAAAAGTAACAACACAATTGAATCACTGAGTATTACCAACACACATCATAAAATCATGATAAACAAACAAACAAGTCAGAGAGAGTTGACAAGCAGAGGTTAAATCCTTGCAACACATAGCAATGCAGGTCCTATGTTTGGTATCTGAACTTAAAAACGTTCTGGAGCATTACCAAGACTGTCTCATCAGAATTCATTTCCCCTGCCAAAGCATTCCGTAAGTGTGGAAGAGATAAAACTGCAACACAGAAACATATGGGCAGAAGATAAGAGGAGATCAGTGAGCAGGAAAATATGTTTCTTAAAATCTCTGCTACAGTCATTTTTCTTCTCAGTTTTGTTGTTTGTTTTGCCATTGAATGCCCATAGCCAACATTAAGAATGTTTCTACACAACAGCAAGAAAATAAATTGATTCAGACCAAAAAGAGTCAGTTTGGTTAATAAAATAACAACAGTAATAGCAGTAGCAACAAACAGAAATCAAGTTGCTTTGTATTTTTTTTTTCAGCACACAACACTTTCCAACTTTATTTAACCATGCAACACTTATTCAAAGTGCATTCCCTTTAAATATACAATAAACAAGTAACTACAAAATCATTCCATATACTTTTTTGTAAAAAAGAAGAAAGCAGTCAAAAGACATCTATATCATCAACTCTGACTTAACAATCGCAAGCTGCCCGAACTGTCACAAAAATATGTTTTCACACCCTTGAGATTCAAATTATTGGTTAGATTACAGACAATTACTTCACTAGACTAAATGGTTACCACTGCTTAAATAATTTCCCAATTCAGATGGTGAAAAGTCCGTGACAGAAAGATTTCTTAAAGCCAGCTGCCTGCATTAGACAGGGCACGAGCCTCTGTCAGTGGAGGAGCGGTTCTTCCGCTGCAGGTTTTTTTTTTTTTTTTTTTTTTTTTTTTTAGTTGGGGGCTAATTACTTTACAATATTGTAGTAGTTTTTGCCATCCGTTATCATGAATCAGCCATGGGTTCACATGTGCTCCCCCTCCCGAACCCTCCTCCCACCTCCCTCCCCATCCCATCCCTCTGGGTCATCCCAACGCTCCATCCCTGAGCATCCGTCCCATGCATAGAACATGGAATGGTGTTCCGCTTCACATATGACAATATACATGTTTCAATGTTATTGTCCCAGAACATCCCACCCTCACCTTCTCCCTCAGAGTCCACAGGACTGTTCTATGCATCTGTGTCTCTTATTCTGTCTCACATATAGGGTTACCATTACCATCTTTCAAATTCCATATACATGCATTAGTATACTGTATTGGTGCTTTTCTTTCTGGCTCACTTCACTCTGTATAATGGGCTCCAGTTTCATCCATCTCAATAGAACCGATTCAAATGTGTTTTTTTTAATGGCTGAGTAATATTCCATTGTGTATATGTACCACAGCTTCCTTATCCATTCGTCTGCCGATGGACATCTAGGTTGCTTCCATGTCCTGGCTATTGTAAACAGTGTTGCGATGAACATTGGGGTACACGCATCTCTTTCAATTCTGGTTTCCTCGGTGTGTATGCCCAGCAGTGGGATTGCTGGGTCATATGGCAGTTCTATTCCCAGTTTTTTAAGGAATCTCCACACTGTTCTCCATAGTGGCTGTACTAGTTTGCATTCCCACCAACAGTGTAAGAGGGTTCCCTTTTCTCCACACCCTCTCCAGCATTTATTGCTTGTAGACTTTTGGATAGCAGCCATTCTGACTGGTGTGTAATGGTACCTCATTGTGGTTTTGATTTGCATTTCTCTAATAATGAGTGATGTTGAGCATCTTTTCATGTGTTTGTTAGCCATCTGTATGTCTTCTTTGGAGAAATGTCTGTTTAGTTCTTTGGCCCATTTTTTGATTGGGTCGTTTATTTTTCTGGAATTCAGCTGCAGGAGTTGCTTGTATATTTTTGAGATTAATTGTTTGTCTGTTGCTTCATTTGCTATTATTTTCTCCCATTCTGAAGGCTGTCTTTTCACCTTGCTCCTAGTTTCCTTTGTTGTGCAAAAGCTTTTAATTTTAATTAGGTCCCATTTGTTTATTTTTGCTTTTATTTCCAATATTCTGGGGGGTGGGTCATGGAGGATCCTGCTGTTATTTATGTCAGAGAGTGTTTTGCCGATGTTTTCCTCTAGGAGTTTTATAGTTTCTGGTCTTACATTTAGATCTTTAATCCATTTTGAGTTTATTTTTGTGTATGGTGTTAGGAAGTGTTCTAGTTTTATTCTTTTACAAGTGGTTGACCAGTTTTCCCAGCACCACTTGTTAAAGAGATTGTCTTTTCTCCATTGTATACTCTTGCCTCCTTTGTCGAAGATAAGGTGCCCATAGGTGCGTGGGTTTATCTCTGGGCTTTCTATTTTGTTCCATTGATCTATATTTCTATCCTTGTGCCAGTACCACACTGTCTTGATGACTGTGGCTTTGTAGTAGAGCTTGAAGTCAGGCAGGTTGATTCCTCCAGTTCCATTCTTCTTTCTCAAGATTTCTTTGGCTATTCGAGGTTTCTTATACTTCCATACAAATTGTGAAATGATTTGTTCTAGTTCTGTGAAAAATATCATTGGTAGCTTGATAGGGATTGCATTGAATCTATAGATTGCTTTGGGTAGTATACTCATTTTCACTATATTAATTCTTCCAATCCAAGAACACGGTATATTTCTCCATCTGTTTGTGTCCTCTTTGATTTCTTTCATCAGTGTTTTATAGTTTTCTATATATAAGTCTTTTGTTTCTTTAGGTATAAATATTCCTAAGTATTTTATTCTTTTTGTTGCAATGGTGAATGGTATTGTTTCCTTAATTTATCTTTCTGTTTTCTCATTATTGGTGTATAGAAATGCAAGGGATTTCTGTGTGTTAATTTTGTATCCTGCAACTTTACTATATTCATTGATTAGCTCTAGTAGTTTTCTGGTAGAATCTTTAGGGTTTTCTATGTAGAGGATCATGTCATCTGCAAACAGTGAGAGTTTTACTTCTTCTTTTCCTATCTGTATTCCTTTTATTTCTTTTTCCGCTCTGATTGCTGTGGCCAAAACTTCCAAAACTATGTTGAATAGTAGTGGTGAAAGTGGGCATCCTTGCCTTGTTCCTGACTTTAGGGGAAATGCTTTCAGTTTTTCACCATTGAGGATAATGTTTGCTGTGGGTTTGTCATATATAGCTTTTATTATGTTGAGGTATGTTCCTTCTTCTAGAAGGTCTTGTAGGTCTTCATGAAACTGTTCAGCTTCAGCTTCTTCAGCATTGCTGGTTGGGGCATAGACTTGGATTACTGTGATATTGAATGATTTGCCTTGGAAACGAACAGAGATCATTCTGTCATTTTTGAGATTGCATCGAAGTGCTGCATTTCAGACTCTTCCATTGACTATGATGGCTACTCCATTTCTTCTAAGGGATCCTTGACCACAGTAGTAGATATAATGGTCATCTGAGTTAAATTCATCCATTCCAGTCCATTTTAGTTCACTGATTCCTGAAATGTCAATATTCACTCTTGCCGTCTCCTGTTTGACCACTTCCAATTTGCCTTGATTCATGAACCTAACATTCCAGGTTCCTGTGCAATATTGTTTTTACAATATTGCTCTATCTACCTACCTATTATCTATTTACTATTTACCATTTTGGCTTAAAATATGAAAGTACTGCCTGATAATCTTCATGTAGAACTTTGACTTGGTGTATCAAAAAATGTTGTACATCTTCAGTACCCTCAGTATCATAAACATCTTACAGATTTCCCCTTTGTGTCCTCTGATTTCTGAATAGGGAAATGCACTGTAGCCATTCTTTCTCATTAGCTATTGTTCGCTGAGGTTTTGAAGCAGAAATACAGTGGGATACATTGATTTAAAAATGCTAATTGAATTCCAGTCTCTACTAAAATGCCCAATTAGCAAAATATCTTGAGAAAGTAATAAAAATTTCAGTACCTGTGTACTTCCAGATATTTGACATTCTGATTAATTTGAACATCCCCAATTTAGTAAATATAGGTAAAGATAAGCTAGGGGCAAATTTTTTTGTCCTCTCTTTCATTCTATGAAGTATAACTCTATTTCAATTGAGCATACCTCTTGGTCCACTATATGTATCCTTGATACTATAATCTTTACAAAGTTAAATCGTACTTCTAGGTTGGTCGACCAACTTAAGCTATTTGGATGTTGGTGGGGGTGGTGTTTAAAATATCAACCAGCCCCACAATGCTTGCAAAAATGACTCAAGAGATTGCTAAAAAAAAAAAACGGCATCTCAAGTGATATCTGGTGTTTCTGAAATCCTGACTTAAATGATCAAAGGCCTATAAAAGTGAAGGAAAGCTTACATAAGGGAGGATATTATCCATAAAAGACAGACTTTGAGAATTTCTTTCACATAAAATGAAAATAACATCAGATTGAAAGGAATATCACAAGTCTATTCACAACTGACCTTCCTGAGAAGATGGTACTTAAGCCACAGGATATAAACAGAGCAAAATTGGGCCCAAATGCCCTACACCTAGCATTTTCTTTTTGACTGGGTGTGTTTGGATGCTTACACTAAAGACAGACTAACATTAAGATAAAGGCCCCTTTCCTTGGAACAGCTCACAGCATGCATCAGCAGCTACTTTAGGCTTTCCAAAAGCAAACTGACCCCCTTGAATAGAAAACATTCCAGGCACAAAGAATTTACCTCTAAAGGCTTTGTGGCATCAAGCTGAAAATGGCCCTATGATGTACCTCATATGGAAGCTGGACCAAAGAGAAAAATATCTTGAATACATAAACATTTTGGCACAGCGGCTTCCTAGACCTCAAGAAGAAATTAAATAGAGCAATTCTATTCCTAAGGTAGTAGAGCCCATGTTCTCAGCCTCACTGGATCAAATTTGCTAATGGACTGTTATAGTAACTAATCAACTACCATACAGGACAAAAGGCCCTGCAGAGGAATGCAGGTCATTGGTACAGTGAGAAAGTTTAGGCTGATATATCCACAGTGAATCTGAGTTATATAAGCAGAGTACAGAGAATAATTATCTTTTATTACTCCTGAAACATTACCAAATTTTGATTACATTGCTTTCAGATATCTGAAACCTCAATTCATCTGAATAATCAACCCTATAAGTCACATATTTTGGTCAAACTGTAATAAAACTAGAAAATAATAGTATAAAGATATGAAACATTGCAACTCACACACATAAATATTCACTTTTAGAAATTCTTATAAATGATAACTTATTTAAATAATTGAATTCAGTGAAAGTAATACATATAATAATGCATGGGATATAGTCAAATCTGTAATTAGAATAGATAATCAACTCTAAACAGTTTACTTATTAAACATGAGATAAATAAGTATTCAACTTAAAAATTATAAATATTATAAATGTGACTAGATTATAAGGGATAGACAACAAATAAATCCAGGAGCTGGATGAACCATAAAGAGTAGAACTAATAAATATATCTAGGAATATTAAAATTGTCAATATAAAACACACAGACAAATATTCTCTGTCAAGATGAATTAACCAAAATGAAAAACACAATTTTGAGAATATGAAAGAGCTTAAGACCTCAAATAAAGAAGAAAAGAAAAAAGTCTTCTAAAAATATAAGTTTTACTTTCAGTACCACAGCAGAGCAGATTCAACCCAAAGGTCATTTTGCAAAGTACATCTAGATTGTGGATAAATTACAGCAACTAAACATTTGCAAAACTCTTCTGGACTTTCTAGAAAGCCTTAGAAATCTACCCTTTTCCCCTTTAAAAAAAACATGAAGCTCTAAACAAAAGAAGTACTGAGGTTTACACTACCTGAAAGATGGGTTGTTTTTTTAGACAAACGTGTACACCTGAATAAAAATGGAATTCTATGCTTTGTGCTTTTGGGTAGGAGTTGGTATTTAATCCTAGACTCCTTTATGTCCAGAACTTTGAAAGTGAAAAGCAATCAATAGCAGTTTGGGAAAAAAACCAAAACCCTTGCTGGAAGAAGACAAAATTTAGATCCTCAGGATTACCACAAAATATAGCTCATAATTTAAAACAATGCCAGACACACAAAAAACAAGCTGCTTTAAGTGACTATCATTAGTTGGAATTCAAATGTTATAACCTCTTCAGAGATGAATTTTGTATGATTTATCAAAATTGCTTATGCATCTACCTTTTATCCATTCTACTTCTAGCAATCTATCTCTAGGTACGCTAGCAACAATAAATCAAGACACATACATAGAATATTGTGACTCTCTTTATAATAACTAAAGATTGATAGTACCTCTATTTTATCAGTATGAACTGGTGAAATAAAATCTAATTTATCTTTAAATGAATTATTATGAATATATAAAAAGGATTGAGAAAGCTCTTTATATACTGGTCATAGGAATAACTTCTAAGAAAGGTGAAATTTTCATAGTTTCTTTATACAAAAACATCTTTTACATTTGAAAGAGAAATATATGTGTCTGTATTTGTGCGTGCATGTTAAGTCGCTTCAGTCCTGTATGACTCTTTGAGACCCTGTGGACTGTATCCCTCCAGGCTCCTCTGTCCATGGGATTCTCTAGGAAAAAAACACTGGAGTGGGTTGTCATATACTCCTCCAAGGGATCTTCCCGAGCCAAGGACTGAACCCCTGCCTGAGTATGTCTCTTGCATTGGTAGGTGGGTTCTTTAACATTAGTGCCACCACATATGTATGTGTGTCTTGATTTGCTTATATTTTCTAAGAAAAAGGACATTAGAATGAGAAAAAAAAAAACAATAACTATGTAAGCAGTATGAATGAGAAACTAATCAAGTAAGTGAAACTTACAGGACTAAACTTGCTTTACGGCTTTGACTGCAGAATAATGTAAATATTTTACATAATTAAAAATAAAAAGGAAAATAAAGCAAGACCTAAAAATTGAAAGTGAGTAGAATAAAATGTGCATGTCTAGATTTTTCAAAACAAGAACTAATTTTTAAACAAATGTTTTTACGAATAATTTTCTGCCTTATCCAACACTCCATTTACTAAAATTCATATGCTAAATTCCAAGACAATAAGGACTTTCTATAGTCCTCATTTTATAGTCAAAAATATACACAAAATGTCTTTCCCACAATTTTATCATTCACTCTTCCACTTAACAAAAAGCTCCTCTGAACCAGTTATATAGGACAGGAGAAACAGTCCAAATGTGCTCAGTTATGGTCATTACTTCACCTCACACTGTATTTATTGTTCTTATTTTATTGTTTCTGAAATTCAAATGTCTGAGCCTTGCTCCTGGGAAGGGAACTAAGGACAGTGCTAATTTCACAAAGGCAGAAATTTCAGGACAGAAAGCAAACAACGAACTACATAGGGTTTAAAAGTTTAATATGGTTAGATAGAAAGATACTATGGAGCTTTATGTTATAATATTAATATTCAACAGTTATTGAAATGATAGAATTGCTTTTCTGCTCAGCATTCAGATTTTAATTAATTTATTGATGCATGAAAAGATGTCGCTAATAATATATAATCTTCAAAATTATATTTGGAGATTTTTGCCTCCTTTTGATGCCTTTGAAATGATCTAACTGTGTCTTTTTCTTTCTAGGTAATAATTTGCTTTATTATGGCTGTCTTCCCTACAAAAAAAAATTCTCATTAAAAAATAGATTTAGAAAATTATGGTGCTTGGAATTCTATCATCATCTCACTCACTGGAATTCTGTAATACAGTTGCCTAAGAGAATTTGGCTGATTGCTTAAACATCAGATCAAGTAAATGGAAAATAAAAACAGTAGAAACAGCTTGATTTCTCCTATGTGAGCTCTCCAAATGTCATGACACTAGTGAGACCACTTTGTGAAAAAGTATATGAAACTGTGTGTTAGAAATGCAAAACTGATCAAAGACTAGAGAAATCATTACTTAAAACTGTCCCCTGGAGGAAAAGGAGTAGGCAGGTGAATAAATATATGTGGGCAGAGCCAGGGCACAGACTAAAGAAAGAAATGTTCTCCAAAACCTACACATTAGCAGATGGACAGGTTATATCCTGGCTCGGAAAAGTCTTGCAAATTTGAAGAGACACTTTGGGAAGTCTCTAGGACTGCAACCTTTGCTCAGGCCTTTTATGAGGTTCATAAACGGAGGCTGGATATTGAAATGACATGTGTCTTTTCCTGTACCTAGGCTCAAAGGGGAAAAAGTGACAGATTTTATTTTCTTGGACTCCAAAATCACTACAGACTTTGACTGCAGCAGTGAAATTAAAAGATGCTTGGCTCCTTGAAGGAAAGCTATGACAAACCTAGACAGTGAATCAAGAAGCAGAGGCATTACTTTGCTGACAAAAGTGCTTAGTGTCAAAGCTATAGCTTTTCCATTGTATGTATTCTAAGTTACTTAAGTTGTGTCTGACTCTTTGCAATCCTATGGACCATAGCTTGCCAGGCTCCTCTATCCATGGTACTCTCCAGGCAAGAATACTGGAGTGGGTTTCCATGTCCTCCTCCAGGAGATCTTCCCGACCCAGGGATTGAACTTGTATCTCTTATGTCTCCTGCATTGACAAGAAGGTTCTTTACCACTAGAACTACCTGGATAGTTGAACCATAAGGAAGGCTGAGTGCTGAAGAATTGATGCTTTTGAACTGTGGTGCTGGAGAAGACTCTTGAGAGTCCCTTGGACTGCAAGGAAATCAAACCAGTCAATCCTAAAGGAAATAAACCCTGGATATTCATTAGAAGGACTGATGCTAAAGCTGAAGCTCCAATACTTTGGCCACCTGATGTGAAAAGCCTACTCACTGGAAAAGACCTCGATGCTGTGAAAGATTGAAGGCCAAAGGAAAAGGAGGCAGCAGAGGATGAGATGGTTAGATAGTATCACCAACTTAATGAGCATGAATTTGAGCAAACTACAGGAGATAGTGAAGAACAAGGAAGCCTGGCGTGGTACAGTCCATGTGTCACAAAGAGCTGGACATGACTTAGTGACTGAAAAACAAAGACTCGATGGGGGAAAATTCCAGAACCAAGAAAAGGTGCCCTTCTACCCTGTAATACAAAGTAATGTAAGGGGGAAAACTAAGATAGCCTATAATAAAATTAATAAAACAAATGTATTTGTCAAAGATATCTCAATAAAGCAGGGGTAAAAAAAACACCTTTGTCTGTATTCAATCTTCCTTTCTTTTTTAGATAAAAGACTCTATTTTTAAAGTACAAGTTTTAATATCAAAAGTTGAAAACAAGCTAAGCGTTCATTATTGTGGGAGTGATCAATAAAATACATCCATACTATAATAAATAGTCATGGGCTTCCTTTATAGCTCGGTTGGTAAAGAATCCACCTGCATTGCAGGAGACCCCAGTTTGATTCCTGGGTCAGGAAGATCCACTGGAGAAGGGTTAGGCTACCCACTCGAGTATTCTTGGGCTTCCCTTGTGACTGAGCTGGTAAAGAATCCGCCTGCAATGTGGGAGACCTGGGTTTGATCCCTGGATTGGGAAGATCCCTTGGAGAAGGGAAGGCTACCCACTCCAGTATTCTGGCCTGGAGAATTCCATGGACTGTATAGTCCATGGGGTTGCAAAGAGTCAGACACAACTGAGCGACTTTCACTCACTCATAATAAATAGTCATAAGAAAGCAGCCCTTAGTAAGAATGTGACACATAGGTTTATTCACCTGGAAAAATAACAATGATATTTTTAACATAAATTCCAGAACAATATGTGTATGTTTCATTGTTTATAAAAGCACAATGTATATATGTGTATACATACATGTGTATAAATATGCTCTCAAAGCACACCAGATAAATAGGGAAATGGCAGTCCACTTCAGTATTCTTGCCTGGAGAATCCCATGGACAGAGAAGCCAGGCAGACTATAGTCCATGGGGTTGCACAGAGTCAGACACGACTTAAGTGACTTAACCTGCATCCTAATAGCACACATACACCAAACTGTTAGCAGTACATGGAGAAGGGTAGCTCTGGGATGGTTTGGGCTATAGTCAGGGGGTTGATATTGGGAAATTGAAAGTCTAAAGATGAGAACTTACTCTTTTTTAAAACAAAAATATCTTGGTTCCTTTACTTTTATGTGCATATAGGAGTTTAAAACCTTCAAAATAGATTTGACTTATTAATCATCTCTTACTGTTTCAAGAGATGTTCTCACTTAATATTTCTTATCCTGTACCATCAAATTTTAACTTTTCTTCCCCTCCTTGTTTCTTTCTGCTTAAAAAAACACATTTCAGTTTACTCCCAAATGAACAGAAGAAATTTTAAAATCCCTCAAATCCATATTACTTTTTAAGAAACTATTTTATCTTCTTTTATAGTCAGGTCAACCCCTGAGGACAGAGCCTGGCAAGCTGCAGTCCACGTGATAGCAAAGAGTCAGACATGACTGAGAGGCTAAGCACAGCACACAGTCAGGTCAACACAAACTACACTCAGTCTTTTACCTGTCTTTCTGCTTATGCTGTGAGGCCCTGAAATCAGGTTCCCATATCTGAATATTCATTAAAACATCTCTGATAAAATGTATCAATTACTTCTTAGTTAATTAATCCAGTGGATTATTTCTGTCCTCATGTTGTGTGTGTGCATGCGTGTGTGCACCAAGTTGCTTCATTTGTGTCCAAACTCTTCATGACCCTATGAGCCATAGACTACCAGGCTCTTCTGTCCATGGGGTTTTCCAGGCAAGTATACTGGAGTGGGTTTTATGCCCTTCTCCAGGGGATCATCCCAACACAGGGATTGAACCCGTGTATCTTATGTCTCCTGCCTTTGTGGGTGGATTCCTTACCACTAGCACCACCTGGGAAGCCCTTATCTGGTGGTATTTGACATTAATGTTCATTCCTTCCTCTGAACCTCTCCCTCATCTTTTGAGTTAGATTTTAGGAATCTCCCCCCATCCTCCTTCTGATTATACTTCTCTAATGATTCCTTCTAAGTCACCTCTGTGAGTTCATTTTTTCCAAGTCCTTCTTAAATGTTGGTGGGTCTAAGGATCCTGTTCTTGGTCTATTTTACTCTCACTTTGCACAGTCTTAGATGATGGCAACCACATAAGAATTGAATCACTATGTGCTGATACCCAAGTCGATGACTTCAGGCCTGGAGTAGACCACCCCGATGAGAACTGCTCACTGGGTGTTGGTGTCTGGATGTTCCCTCAGCAGATCAGAAAGGACATACTTCAGACTAACTGGCTTCTCTGTTCTAATCCTTAGCTCAATTACTACCAAAGGTTCATTCCTCCCAAGGCAACTAAATACTTATGATGGCAAATTTCATCTTGGCTACATGGTTGGCCATCTTTGTTCATTTATATGCTAATTCAAATTGAAAGCAATATGATATAATGATGATGGTTATTCCAGAAGACTGTGTGCCTAATACCTTTTTTAACACAAAATTTAATATTGTAATTCAGGGACCAGCAGTAAAATTTGATGCTGTCTGTTGTTTTGCAAATCTGTTGATTATTTCCTTAAGGAAATAGTGTCAAACTGACTTCTAAGTTAAAGGGGCAACAAGGTCTTAAAATCTGTTCTGGCTCATTGGGCCTCTTAGTTATACACACAAATGTTGGATTAAGTTAAATGACTGTGTAAAACAATAAGAAAAAAATGAACGATGGATATAATATGGATTTCTGTATACTCACCATAGAAGTCAGTTTTCATATCTGAAATAACTATTTTTTTAATTAGAAGGCTCACCAAAAGAGTGATTATTTTGTTTTTAAAGAAAACAATATGATTATTTTGTTTTTTAATAAAAATCCATGACAAAAACATGTAAACAGTAATTCTTTACAGTTCTAATGGACTAATATTTTTATTAAATTACTTTATAAAGATTAAATTGATTTTAAAGCCCTGCCAATGCAGATACTGAATTTTATTGTTCCCATTTTACTAAACAGAGACTATATATTAAAATGTCAAGTTCCTGCAAATACTATTTATCCGCATGTAAGTGAAAGGAAAATTTTTGTTTTTTTTTTAATTTGTGTTTCATAGAGTGAAGCTAATATATATACCTTTATATTTCAGCATTTTCTGACTTCCGTTTTTGACAAAATTTCATATAGTTTAAGTGGATAGCATGCTAAATTGAAATTATTTTCTCCCCTCTAGTACATATTCAACATCAACATTACTGGAAAGATGATCTTTAAAAGTGGCTGAAACATAATATATACAGACCAGTTATGGCACAATGGTAGGACCACTTAGCCATCCCATGAGGCACCTATCTTATACTATGCTGTTCTGTGGTTTTCAACTGCGATTTGTCTCTCAAACCTAAGTGTAAATGAGGTCGTGGACTGGGTCTCATATATTTCAGCACTTCCAAAAAAGCTAGCATAAAACCCTGAACATAGCAGCCATAAAAAAAAATCTATTAATTTACTCCCTGAGATACAGAAATAATTAAATTAACATGGTTTTGTTTTGAAAGAGCTGAGATTTAATGATTTAAGGAGAAGAAAATGATGTTTACATGATTTGGGGATAGGAAGAAAAATTAGTAAAAGCTGCAATTTAGCATACAGGGCATGAATTTGAATTACTTTGAGAGAACAAAATGTGGGCAGGTGATTAAGGAAAATAAAGTCACAGGATACAAGGGAAACCTGAGTGAAAACTCTGAGCTAATCTTTACAATTTTACATGGTGATTTTAAGAAGTGCAAAAGAATAAGCAGAATATTATCCTTTGGATGAGGAGTGAAGGTGAAAATACTCAAAAATAGCATCTAGATTTCAATCCTGAAAGCATAAGACTCCTGAGTACATGAGTTCTGGTCACCTGAGACCATACTGATGCAGTGTTCAGGGGTGAACTTGCTGTATGGATATAGCTGAACACAGAGAATCTCAGAAAGCTAGAGGGGCTCAGGGTACAAAACAAGAGGCATTTAGTTTTGGTTTATATGTCTTTAGTTTAGCTAAAGTAGTTCTACTTTACATTTCAGATCTTCAGGTTAGTCAGCCAACTCTGCTTCAGGTTGCAGGTGTGTGAATCTGTTGCAGTGACTCTGGTCCATGTGTCCCAGTCTGTGCCTCAGGTTGGAGGGTCAGTGTTTATTATGACGTGAATGCTTGTGTACCTCCCCAGAATTCATATTTTGAAACATAAATTTAATATGAGGTAGTTAGTGAGTGAGTGTGTTCTTCTTTAGAAATATTCATCATCTTAAACTCAGGTATAAAGGTAATAGAAAATTCAGTTCAGTTCAAATCAGTCACTCAGTCATATCCGACTCTTTGCGACCCCATGAATCACAGCACGCCAGGCCTCCCTGTCCATCACCAACTCCTGGAGTCTACCCAAACCTATGTCCATAGAGTCGGTGATGCCAACCAGCCATCTCATCCTCTGTCGTCCCCTTCTCCTCTTGCCCCCAGTCCTTCCCAGCATTAGGGTCTTTTCCAATGAGTCAGCTCTTCGCATGAGGTGGCCAAAGTATTGGAGTTTCAGCTTCAACATCAGTCCTTCCAATGAACACTCAGGACTGATCTCCTTTAGGATGGACTGGTTGGATCTTATTACAGTCCAAGGGACTCTCAAGAGTCTTCTCCAACACCACAGTTCAAAAGCATCAATTCTTCAGCTCTCAGCTTTCTTTATAGTCCAACTCTGAAATCCATACATGACCACTGGAAAAAGCATAGCCTTGACTAGACGGACCTTTGTTGGCAAAGTAATGTCTCCTCTTTTAAATATGCTATCTAGGTCCACAGTTTATTGTGATCCACACAGTCAAAGGCTTTGGCATAGTCAATAAAGCAGAAATAGATCTTAAGCATTAGCTAGGTTTTTACCATTCATATTCAAACAAGGAAGAAGCAATGAAAGTAGAGGGTTTTGTAGGGACATTTAAGAAAACAATAGATTTTACAGTTATAAAAGGGAACATGAAGACAAACTTAGTGAGGGAGGATATTTGGAAGTTTTACATTTGATGCAATTACTGTATCTGTGAGAGTGTGGATGACATGATATGGAGGAGAAAAGATGAAAGGACTGAGAGATGAAGGTTTTGGAAGGATCATCCATGTGAGTAGTGAAGTTGCCAAGAATGTTGATTATAGTAGTAGGAAAGTTGGCAATGGACAAGGGGAGAGAAGTTGATGGGAAAGTTGAAAGAAATGGCTGTCTAAAGCCCTGGGCTTTGGAGAAGAAATTGATTGAAGGAAGCAACAGAGGGCAAGGAGGATTTGTATCCTAATGCCAGGACAAAGGTACACAGACTGAAAGACAAGGAACATGTGAAGGCTTTTCATTTCAGAGGGAGTCATCAAAGCAGAGCAGATTTTGTTTGGGGTGGGAAGGAAAGCTTCAGAGATACAGTTAAGGATATAGAGGTCTTTGCTGTTGTTAATGATCATTAGCCATCAGAAAGAAAACTCAGGAAAGAAACAGGGGATTGAAATTGAGTAAGGCAAATTATGCCAAGTGGTATGGAACCGGGAAGAGAAACTCTTACATTAGGGTTTTTTATTTAAGTGAGGTAATTAGAAATGTAAGACATGAAGGAATTCATCCTAACAATCTCCTGGGGAAAATTGGGTCATCAGTTCAATTGTAAGTAAAGGATCACAGACAACTTACACAACATTCTTAGGAATAAATGAGCTAACCTTAAAATCAGGAAATCATTTTGCTGGTTTTTGTAATGCTACCACACATAGAATTTGAATAGACCTAGCAAAGAAAAGGTGTCTATAGTTACGTTTGGGATTCTCCAGGGGCAGTCTCAACAGTCTCAGCAAGAACCCAACTTGTTTGGGTTCAAAAACAAGTACAATCCCCAATGAGTGATACTCAACTAATATTTGCTGAATGAAAGACATGTATATGTGCCTTTGATGAGATGGTTGGATAGCATGACCAATTCAATGGACATGAACTTGGGCAAATTCCGGGAGATGATGAGGAATGAAGCCTAGTGTGCTTTCAGTCCATGGGGTTGGACAGAGTTGAACACAACTTAGCAACTGAACAACAAGAACGACATGCCTTTCTTTCAGCCTACTTGAAATTAGCTTCCTTTAAGCCATTTGAGGGGGGCATTTTGCCCAACCCTGCTTCCGATACCCTCTGCCAACACTGCCCAAGGGTCACCCTGTTGGCCAAGCCTCCGCCGTCACTCTGATGCAGTGTTAGAGCCCTGCCTCTGAGTTCTTTGCAGGCATTGGGGATGATGCTCTCATTTCGGGTCTCCTTTCTAAGAGAGTCTACTTCCTCAGGCTTCTCAAGGTCATTTTTCACCCTGCAATGTTATAACACCATTCTATGCTCCTATAGATAGTAGAGAAGGACATGGACACTACTATTTTCAGTTGTTTCCTTCTTCCCTTCTCCTCTCATTTCCTTTTCTTGTTTGCTCTCTCTCTCAACAATGGCTGTCCCCAGTAGCATCCCTTCCTTGAACATCAAATCGTAAAAACATGTATTTGGAAGTCAGTTGCCCAAAACAGCTGTTTCTCAGTTAGACTCATCAAAGTTTATCAAGAGATTTGTTATTTGATCAAGATGCCTAAAAAGAAAAATATCAACCTTGTTTGTCTAATGTTTCTCCTAATTTATTATACACAATGGTACATAGGGAAAAAAACTATTTGCACTATTTCTTAAGTCAGCTGTATAGCAGAGGTTTTATTAGATTTGTAACACGTCAACTTTTTTCACCTAAAGTTATATTTTTCAATTAGTAGTGATGCCTAATAATAAGGGTTGATGGAAAGAGAAGACCCAGTGAAAATAAAAGTGTTTCTTAACTAACAACAAGATCTAGATAACCCTGATTTGGTGGAAAATTTTAACTCTTTAGTATTTATTTCAACTCCTAAACTATTCATATAAGTGAGACATTTATGAAAAGTCATACAAATGAGCATTACTTCTAAATTAAATAAAATGAATTAGATGAAAACTTAATCCTCAGAGATCAACAAAATATTTTAATTATATTACACATGCAGAATTTTTATTAAAAAATAAAAACACTTGATAGAATAAATTTATGCTATGATCTGATATAAAAATTTTATTCCTGTATTTTTTCCAGGATTGTAGTCAGTATTAAATTCACATAAAGTATTTAATAATAAACAAAGGACACAGAAGAAAGTCAACAGTATCATTTTAAACTAATAATTCATGAGGCTGTGAGGAATATAAAAATCTATATATATGAGGAAGTCATTTAACTTGTTATGCCTGAGATATTTCTTCCCTGTTTACATTTTAAGTTAATATTGCTCACATATTCACAAGGTTGTTGAAAAGTATGAGTAATAAAAATCTGTAAAACAATTTATATGCTTGAAGATGGTTATCCTGTAAAGAAAGCCTGAATTTCTATTGATTTCATCAATATAAAATGAAACACTCTCATACTGCCTGAGTGTTATGAGAGAAATCAACTCCAAATTCTCCACACATAACGAAGAAATAGTTGACATAAAATGAATGGTAACACAAAATTTACATATTTTAGCTCTTACCTGACCTTTTCATATTATCTAAAATCTTTACCTACAATAAATGGCTACTTAGTCATCTAGAAAATCAAATTTAGTTTGACCGAATACTTTGTAACAAAATTGTCCCATGTACTATCCTGTCCTGTAAAGAAACTATTCATGAAAAGAAATATGTCTCCAGTTGAAATATTGTCCCTGGGGAAATAATTTAAACTTACCCAAAGAATTATTTTATTGATTTTGCAAAAACTCAGTCAACTGACCCAGTGTGTAACCCTAGATAAGTCCTTTACTGCTGAGCCTTGGATCTACAACTATGAAAACAAGGAGGATAATAACACCCGCTTTACAACCTCACAAGGTAATTGTAATGTGATCAGATGTGTGAGCACTTGTTAAACATATTTCTTACATGTCTACATACAAGTGAGAGAGATGCTGAAAACTATGATTCTTGCTTTTTATATTTTTTGACTTTGGCTCCATTAAGAAAAGCAAAATATGCAGTCACATCTCTGTGTTACCTACTCCCTCTTTACAGGGACAAAATTAAATCATAGCAACATTTAACTAAAAAAAAGCATATTTGAATCAGTCTTTATCTACTTTTGTTTTAGAAAAACAGAAAGAGTTCATTTGTAGGCATAGATTTTTATAATAAAACACTTATAACCCAGTGAGACTATTAAGGTTTCATGGGTGGTATGCTGCAAATTGTGTAAATACCACACTCAGATTTTAACTAGTTCATCCCTCTTGACATTGACTCACATAAATTGGCATCTTCAAGCCCTGTCAACTCTGCTATTCTTAGCCATAAATATACGTGCCTGACATGAATCTTCATTAGCTGGCCAAGGTAAATGTACCTTTTTGGTTTATATCTCAGCAGCCAATTTAACTAAAATACACATACACACACACACATACATATCCTGAGTGAGTCTTACATAGAAAATTTAAATGAATATATTCAAACAATACAGATGTATATAAAACAAAAAGAATTATAATTCTGGGACTACATAAGCAGAAGCAACCTCTGTTATGCTTGATGTATATATGTGTGCGTGTCTGTAAGTACATGGGTTGCATATAATATTATTTTGTTTTTTATAAAAGTGGGATTACATTATAGATGTTCTAACTTGCTGTTTTCATCTAATTGTCCATATCTATCCCTCTACCTACATATCTAACATCTATTTGTCTATTAATCATTTATTTATTATTGATCAATTGATCATCTATCAAACTACTTATCTGAATGACCATCTTTCACAATGACCTTCTCCATACAGACTTCTACAGTGTGGTGGTATGAGAAATTGTAGAGAAGGGAATCTAGGAATGCCAGTTCTCCAAGCCAGGTTAAGAAATGTGCATCAGAAATGTTATCAACAAGTAGCAGGAACCTAACTAGCAAACTCAAGGTCAGAGGAACATTGCAATCCTTTAGACAGAGCATGATAAAAATAAGAGCAACCCAGTGGTAGAGAATCTGGAGGTTTTGTCTGCTGGACAAACAGAAAATGAGATAGAAACCTAATTATTAAAACTTATGTCTGAGGTTGTACATAGGGGAGCATGGTGAAGAAAGCATTGGGATTCTGGAACCATGTAAAATCTGAAGAAAAATGTTCATCCTTCTATTTTCTCAAGTATATCAAGTACTTTTTCATTTCACACCTGCTTTTACCTCTGTCTGAATATACACCCCCTTCCATTCTTTGGTTGACTCTCTTATATTCATTCTTTAGACACTTTCCTCAGAAAAGCCCCTAGGATTCTACAGGTTAAATTAAGTCCCCCTAACATGCCACTAAAGGAAATCAGTCTTGAATATTCGTTGGTAGGACTGATGCTGAAGCTGAAACTCCAATACGTTGGCCACCTGATGCGAAGAGCTGACTCATTGGAAAAGGTGCTGGGAAAGATTGAAGGCAGGAGGAGAGGGGGATGACAGAGGATGAGATGGTTGGATGGCATCACTGACTCAATGGACATGAGTTTGAGTAAGCTCCAGGAGTTGATAATGGACAGGGAAGCCTGGTGGGCTGCAGTCCATGGGGTCACAAAGAGTCAGACATGACTGAGCAACTGAACTGAACTGAACATGCTCTGCTGGGGCTTCTCTGGGCTTCCCTGGTGGCTCAGATGGTAAAGAATCTGTCTGCAATGCAGGGGACCCAGGTTTGATCCCTGGGTCAGGAAGGTCCCCTGGAGAAGGGAATAGCTACCCATTCCAGTATTTTTGCCTGGAGAATTCCATGGACAGAGGAGCCTGGTGGGTTACAGTCCATGGGGGCACAAAGATTTGGACATGACTGAACAACTACAACTCAACCCACTCAGCATGCTCTACTTCAGCTAGCTTTCAGTGCATAACAAAACTTAGTGGTTTAGGAGAAATCATTTACTTAACTCATGATTCTATGAGTTATTATTTGGAACTGGGCTTAGATGTGTGTTTCTTCTGTGGGTTTCAGCTGGGCTGTCACATCTGTGTGATCAGTCACTGTCTCTGCTACCATCTGGTGCTTTGGCTTAGATTTTCTCCTTTATTATGGATAAACAATGTTCCATTATATATATTTTCCTTTGTCCATTCATCTTTGATGGGCACTTGAAAGTGAAAGTAAATTCCCCCAGTCATGTCCGACTCTCTGTAACCCCATGGACTGTAGCCTACCAGGCTCCTCTGTCCATGGGATTTTCCAGGCAAGAGTACAGGATTGGGTTGCCATTTCCTTCTCCATGGCATCTTTCCGACCCAGGGATCGAACCCAGGTCTCCTGCATTACAGGCAGACGCTTTACTGCCTAAGCCACCAGGGAAGCCCAATGGGCACTTAGGTTGTTTCCATTTCTCAACTATTGTAAATAATGATACAATGAACATAGGAGGGCAGAGAAAGTCTTAATGAGAAAATTTTTCTCAAGCCTCTCCTTGCATCATATTTGTTAAAGGCCTTTTGCCAAAGCAAAGCATATTTCACTTTGGTGAAGATTAGGATCCACCTCTTGATGAGAAGATGTGCAATGGTACATTATAAGGACATGAATGCATTTGTTTATAGCCATTTTTACAATCTACCAAAGACTGTCTCATAGTGTCATGATTCCCCACCCCCCACCCCCGCACGGTGCTTATATACACACAATTGTATAGGTTAGGAATGTTAGGTAGTTAGAATAGGAAAAAGGGGTCCAAAATGGTAGTGGTTAAAAGACAAAGAAGGGAAAAGCAGGCGAAAATAGAACAAAGGCAGGTCCAAGGACCAGAGTGAGGACCTCAGGTAAAACAAACAGCCCTCCTGGCTAGCCCAATTTACATAGAGCAGGCTCAGGGGAGAGGAGACAAATGTATAAAAGGAGGAAGCCTAGAAGGATTGGGGCCTCTCTTCTCTTTGCATCTTTTGGGTCAGCATGCCCTCATGCCTCAAGGATTATTTTCCTTTACTTTCTAATAAAACTGAGCTGGAACATGGAGCTGTAACACTGGTCCATTGCTTCAAATTTTTGTTGCGACAAGACAGAACTGAGGAAATTACACACTCCCCCGACATCTATGGTGCCATTTTTCGGATTTAACCTGGCTGAAACAATCTTGGCTCAGCCCCCGCAAGGAGGAGGCCAAGCACAGCAGGGGACAAATTCAGTGAAATCTCCCGGCTTTCACTGCTGTGGAAGCTGAAGGTGAAGAAAATCCAGATCAGGGGAAGTGACAAGAAGCCCAGTGTACTAGAAACTGGGACAGTGAAAAACAAACTCAGCAGAAAGCTCACGCAGCTCAGTCTCAGATTCCAGAAGACCTCTAGTTAAGGTAGGAGGTCCTCACTCCTATGGCTGGAAGGACATATGCCTAACAAAATCTTAATTCCTTTACAATCTCTTGTTTCTTGTTTTCTCAAATCCTCAGTGAACAGGCGAGTGGCAGTGGGTGCAACTGAGGGACTCTGGCACGGGCTACTCCCCAGTGTGTCACAAAGGCTCCACTATCTCCTGGGCTCCAGTAGCTGTTGCCCAAGCGTGTGGGAGTTCATCTATCCTTAATCTTCTTTGTGCCAAGGATCAGGCCAATGAAAACTGGGAGCACAGGTCAGGTATTTAGTAGATTTTCCAGCAGGTTATGAGGGGGATTCCTTGACCTTTTTTCCACTGGTTTTTCCTCCTATCCTTCAGCTCCTCTCTCCCAGGACTTGAGCCAAGCCAAAACCCAAGGTGCCTGGCTTCAGGACCTAATGAAGCTCAGGCTCTGATGTCTCATTGCAAAAAAATCAGTTAGAAACACAGCAATAGGTAGGAAGTGGATTTGTTCCGATTCAGAGAGAAGCACAATCCACAGGGTGTCAGCCATTACAGAGGAGAGTGCAGCAGCCGTGGAATGTGGTGTGGTTAGCTTTTGCGAGCTGGGTGATTTCATATGCTAAGGAGTGGAAGGATCATCTCAACCATTGGGGAACCACTCACTCCTCCCTCTTTTGAGAGAGCCTTGGAAATGTCATTTTTCCATGCAAAGATGGGCACAATAAAGGACAGAAATGGTATGGACCTAACAGAAGCAGAAGATATTAAGAAGAGGTGGCAAGAATACACAGAAGAACTATACAAAAAAGATCTTCATGACCCAGCTAATCATGATGGTGTTATCACTCACCTAGAGCCAGACATTCTGGAATGTGATGTCAAGTGGGCCTTAGGAAGCATCACTACAAACAAAGGTAGTGATTTGATGGAAGTCCAGTTGAGCTATTTCAAATACTAAAACATAATGTTGTGAAAGTGTTGCACTCAATATGCCAGCAAATTTGGAAAACTCAGCAGTGGCCACAGGACTGGAAAATGTCAGTTTTTATTTCAATTCCAAAGAAAGGCAATGCCAAAGAATGCTCAAACTACTGCATCATTGCATTCATCTCATACGTTAGCAAGTGATGCTCAAAATTCTCCAAGCCAGGCTTCAACAGTATGTGAACCATGAAATTTCAGATGTTCAAGCTGGGTTTAGAAAAGGGAGAGGAACAAGAGATCAAATTGCCAGCATCTATTGGATCATCGAAAAAACAAGAGAGTTCCAGAAAAAAAAATCTACTTTTGCTTTATTGACTATGCCAAAGCCTTTGATGTGTGGATCACAACAAACTATGGAAAATTCTTAAAGAGATGGGAATATCAGATCACCTGACCTGCCTCCTGAGAAATCTGTATGCAGGTCAAGAAGCAACAGTTAGAACTGGACATGGAACAACAGACTAGTTCCAAATTGGGAAAGGAGTACGTCAAGGCTGTATATTGTCACACTGATTATTTAAGTTATGCACAGAGTACATCATGAGAAATACTGGGCTGGATGAAGCACAAGCTGGAATCAAGATTGCTGGGAGAAATTATCTATAACCTAAGATATGCAGATGACACCACCCTCATGGCAGAAAGCGAAGAGCCTCTTGATGAAAGTGGAAGGGGAGAGTGAAAAAGTTGGCTTAAATCTCAACATTCAGAAAGCTAAGATCATGGCATCTGGTCCCATCACTTCATGGCAAATAGATAGGGAAAGAGTGTCAGACTTTATTTTGGGGGGCTCCAAAATCACTGCAGATGGTGATTGCAGCCATGAAATTAAAAGACACTTGCTCCTTGGAAGAAAAGTTATGACCAACCTAGCAGCATATTAAAAAGCAGAGACATCACTTTGCCAACAAAGCTCCTTCGGGCCCAAAATAATATAGTCTGTCACTGTTACAAACCCTTAATCATACCCAGCACTGGTCATGTTGGAGACCTTGGGGATGCTCAACTCCAGTCCGGGGGTCCTAGGAGGTCGATCTCCCTCTACCTGCCTAGGGATCTAGTCCTGGAAAGGTTGTCAAGCCTCAACTTGTTCGGGGATCCACCAGTCCAGGCATCCCAGGTGGTCAACATTCTTCGACCTGCCAGGGACCCTCGCAGGGACCCAATTCTTGGGCGGCCACCTGCCTCGACCAGCCCAGGGATTCCATCTCCAGGAGGCTGTCATGCCTCAGCCTGCCTGGGATCCACACCCAGGCTCTCAGGTTTTGACAGTACTGGGTAGGGTAGGCTTCAGTAAGACTCACCCCTAAGGAAGTCCACCCATGAAAATAGAAGGAAGCCTATTAGTTGCGGGACTGTGCCCAGTCTCAGCAATAACTCAGGAATCCAATGAGAACCCCATTGCCTTTCTGGAAAGTCTAAAAGTGGCCCTCCAAAAGTTTACCAATCTGGACTTAGACTCTTACAAGTAATGGGTGATTTTAAAAGACAAATTCCTGTCCCAATGTGCATCAGACATCAGGATAAAGTTACAACAGATATAGTACCAGGACCCTGATGCCTCTTTAGATGGGATGGTCCAGATAGCCACCAATACCTTTTATAATGGAGAACAGGAGAGGAAGCCCAAGGCCCAGGAAGGGGGGAGAAGGAAAGAGACAAGGCATGCCCAGATGCTGACTGCCTTCCAAGAAAGCGTTATGGCAGACCCTGAGTTTTTAAAGGACAAGGCACAAAGCAAATGCCTAATCTGTAGACAGGCAGGACATTGGGCCAAATTGTGTCCAAACTGTGACAAGCCTCCTAAAAGGTCTTGCTACAAATGCCATCAATTGGGAAATTGGGCGGCACTCTGCCCTTGGGACCCAAGAGCCTCAAGGTCAAGCGCCAAGCCTTCCCTCAAGATAATTCAACAGGACTGAAGTGGCCCACTCAGCCAGCCCACCTGTCACAGATAACCATCACGGGACTGGAGCCAAGGGTGCAACTGGATGTGGCAGGTAGTTCCAAGAATTTCTTGGTTGACACAGGAGTTACCTACTCTGTCCTGACCTCCTGCCCCAGAGCCTTCTCCCTCCAAACCTGTACCATTTTGTGTGCTACAGGAAAAATAGTTACAAAAAGATTCACCTAAACACTTCTTTGTTGCTGGGATGGACAATTATTTTCCCACCAGTTTCTGGTAGTCCCTGAGTGTCCAACTCCCTTATTGGGAAGAGATCTTTCCTGCCTTCAAAATCTGAAGCTATTGCAGTCCTGATAGAAGATACTTTAAAACTCTCTCTTGGGGGCAAACTAACTATTTTTATTAGCCATCAAGTGAAACAACTCCTGAATGGGAGAGGCCATTTATGGACGTCTGATCAAAGGATCCTCAGATATCAAGTAGTGCTGATGGAAAATCCAGGCCTGACTACATCCCCTTGTGAGGTTCTTAACCCAACCCAAGGTTCTCTCCCCTTTCACTCTTCCATAGAAACTTTGGACCATTGGACAAAACCCTGAGAGGGATTGTCAGAAGATCCTCTTACCAATCTTGAGGAAATTTGGTACTCTGATGGAAGCAGCTTTGTCTTAGATGGAAAAAGAAAAGCCAGATACACAGTAATCTCCAACTTTGAGATCATGAAGTCTAAACTTTTGCCACCAGGTACTTCAGCCCAATTAGCTGAGCTCACAGCCCCGAGTCAAGCTTTAGAGCTGGGAGAAGGAAAAAGAGTAGCCATTTACACTGATTCCAAGTATGCCTTTCTGGTGCTACATGCACACGCTGCTATTTGGAAAGAAGGAGGCCACTTGACCACCCGAGGGTCCCCAATCAAAGATGGTGATCAAATCCTTAGGCTTTTAGAGGTACTATATCTGCTTGCTGAGGTTTGGATCTTTCATTGTAAAGGACACCAAAAAGGGAGCACAAAAGCGGTACGAAGGAACTAAGCAGTTAATCAGGCAGCTAAGAGAGCAGCATTACAGAACAGTGACTTAACAGGGGTTGCCATCTTGGTTCCACAGACTAATATGCCAGAAACTCCTTCATATACTGAAGGTGAGACAATTAAAGCTAAGAGTAATGACTTTCAATAAGATCATATGGGGTGGTTCCAAAAGGAGGGACTCCTTTTTCTGCCTGGGAACCTCCAATGAAAGTTGGTTAACTCCTTACATTTAGGGGAGAAGGCCCTCCAAAGATGGTGGTCTCTTCTTGTCCCTCTTGCCAATTAAACAATCCCCAAAGCACTCAAAGATCCCAGCTGGCCCAACCAGTCTAATGGCATGGGACCTACCCAGGAGTGGACTGGCAGCTGGACTTCACCCAGACGCCAGTTTCTCAAGGTTATAAATACCTATTAGTCATGATAGATATATTCACAGGATGGATTGAAGACTTTCTCACCTGGACTGAGAAGGCTGAGAAGGTGGTAAAAAAGAAAACTGCTCCATGAAGTCATTCCAAGATTTGGTCTGCCCAGGTCATTACAAAATGACAATTGGACATCATTTACTTCTAAGGTCACCCAAGGGGTTTGTTAAGCATTGGGCATTACTTATTATCTCCATTGTGCCTGGAGGCCTCAGTCTTTAGGAAAAGTAGAAAGAGTCAATCAATTCTTAAAGTCAGTGATGAAAGATAACCAGGGAGACCTCCCTGGGATGGAAGGAGGCTTTACCAATAGCTCTCCTCTGCACCCGTATTGCCCCTAAGGAACAGGTGGTCTTTGTCCTTATGAGATGCTATGTGGGAGACCTTTTGTTTATGTCAATGACCTTTCCTAGATCCAGAGGCTCAGATCCTCCAGTCTTATACCATAACCATTGGGCAATTCCAACAGGATGCACATTTGTGGGATGTCAGTTCAGTTCAGTTCAGTCACACAGTCGTGTCCGACTCTTTGCAATCTCATGAACCGCAGCACACCAGGCCTCTTTGTCCATCACCAACTCCCGGAGTCTACACAAACCCATGTCCATCGAGTCGGTGATGCCATCCAGCCATCTTATCCTCTGTTGTCCCCTTCTCCTCCTGACCCCAATCCTTCCCAGCATCAGGGTCTTTTCCAATGACTCAACTCTTCACATGAGGTGCACAAAGTATTGGAGTTTCAGCTTCAACATCAGTCCTTCCAATGAACACCCGGGACTGATCTCCTTTAGGATGGACTGGTTGGATCTCCTTGCAGTCCAAGGGACTCTCAAGAGTCTTCTCCAACACCACAGTTCAAAAGCATCAATTCTTCGGCGCTCAGCTTTCTTCACCGTCCAACTCTCACATCCATACATGACTACTGGAAAAACCATAGCCTTGACTAGATGGACCTTTGTTGGCAAAGTAATGTCTCTGTTTTTAAATATGCTATCTAGGTTGATCATAACTTTCCTTCCAAGGAGTAAGCGTCTTTTAGTTTCATGGCTGCAATCACCATCTTCAGTGATCCTGGAGCCCCAAAAAAATAAAGTCTGACACTTTTTCCACTGTTTCCCCATCTATTTGCCATGAAGTGATGGGACCAGATGCCATGATCTTAATTTTCTGAATGTTGAGCTTTAAGTCAACTTTTTCACTCTCCTCTTTCACTTTCATCAAGTGGCTCTTTAGTTCTTCTTCAATTTCTGCCATAAGGGTGGTGTCATCTGCATATCTGAAGTTACTGATATTTCTCCCAGCAATCTTGATTGCAGCTTGTGTTTCTTCCAGCCCAGCGTTTCTCATGATGTACTCTGCATAGAAGTTAAATAAGCAGGGTGACAATATACAGCCTTGACGTACTCCTTTGGAACCAGTCTGTTGTTCCATGTCCAGTTCTAACTGTTGCTTCCTGACCTGCATACAGGTTTCTCAAGAGACAGGTCAGATTGTCTGGTATTCCCATCTCTTTAAGAATTTGTCACAGTTTATTGTGATCCACACAGTCAAAAGCTTTGGCATAGTCAATAAATCAGAAATAGATGTTTTTCTGGAACTATCTTGCTTTTTTGATGATCCATCAACCAGGACCCAAAAGATTCTAAAGAGTCACCACTATATGCTCCAGGGACTCAAGTCCTAATTAAAGTCTGGAAAGATGGGTCCCTAAAGGCTCAATTCCAGCCCACGTGGAAGGGCTCCTACCCTGTAATACTTTCTAGCCCCACAGCAGTCAAATACTAGGACACGACTCCCGGATTCACTACTGATGAGTCAAGCCATGGAAGAAAACAGAAGAGGACACTCAATACACCTGTTAGCCCCTGGGAGATCTCAGATTCCTATTCAGAACTTCCATTCTAATGAGCAATCCCAAAATTAAGTTTCTGGGGATAAGATTTCTCAGTACAGCTCTAAAGAGCCAACACAGCTTTGCAGGGGTTGTGCTCCAAAACAGACAGAAGATAGGTCTCCTGATCCTTGAATAAGGAGGGACTTGATCCGTCTTGAATGAGATGTGTTCTTTCTGGGTAAATACCTCCAGCTAGGTTAAAGAAAGTCTCACAGTCCTCAAGAAAAACATTCAGATCCTACTGCTGGATCTCGAAGAATGAGCTGGAGAGTTCTCAGGGTGTCTACAATCTCTCTTTGGGGGATCCTTCTCCTGGAGATGGGGAAGTTGGAGTTGGCTAATGCCTCTACTAATCCTTATTATCACCATATTGATGCTGCTTATGATTGTTCCATGTATTATCAATTGTCTAACCCATTTTGTCTCTGCCCAGATCAACAAGCTACAACATGTAGTACCAGTTCAACAAGGATATATAAAACTATAGCCAACCACAGAAAACATCACTCACCCTTAGATGGACACCACTATATATATATATGAATGAGAGAGAGGAAGGCCCAATGACCCTTGCTGTCCCAGTTCATCAGGAAGTAGCCAGAGAGACCTTGACGCCCCTATTCCCAAAAAATTGGGCCTCCCATCTCTTGAGGGGGGAATGTTAGGTAGTTAGAATTCGAAAAAGGAGTCCAAAAGGGCAATGGCTGAAAGACAAAGAAGGGAAAAGCAGGTGAAAATAGTACAAAGGAAGGTCCGAGGACCAGAGTGAGGACCTCAGGTAAAACAAACAGCCCTCCCGGCTAGCCCAGTTTATGTAGGGCAGGCTCAGGGAGGAGGAGAAAAATGTATGAAAGTAGGAAACCTAGAAGGATCAGGGCCTCTCTTCTCTTTTCGTCTTTTGGGTTGGCATGCCCTCAATGCCTCAAGGATGTATTTTCCTTTACTTTCTAAATAAAACTGAGCTGTAACACAGAGCTGAAACACTGGTCCATTCGAGGGGTGTAACAGTGGTCTGTTGCTTCAAATTTTTGTTGCAACGAGACAGAACCAAGGAAACTACACACTCCCCTGACATCTATCTCACTCTAGTCTTCGGACCTTCCTTTGTTCTAGTTTCATGGGCTTTTCCCTTCTTTGTCTCTAGCCACTGTCATTTTGGACTCCTTTTTCCTATTCTAACTACCTAACAGAAATATTTATGCAGTTGTGGCAATATGAAATCAGTTTCCTCTTACTAACATAATTATTTATGCTTTTATGTAATTGATTTCTTTTTGGTTCTTTATCAACAGACAAAGGAATAATGTTTCTGATACATTAACATTATAGGTCTCAGTTATTAGCTTATTGAGTTTCTGATAAAATTTCAAAATTTGAGTATTTGGTTTGGTTTAAATAACCAGTTTCTCCCCCCTATCCCTCACCACAGTGACTTGTTTCTCAACTTAGCATATGTTTCAATAAGAAAATGATATATGGATATTTCTATTATTCTTCTATGACCTATTCAGATAGGTCACCCTACTAAGGAGTGTGACTATCTTGTATATACTGATAGAGTCCTGTCGTCTCAACTGCCTCTCAGGACAACTGGCAGCTAGTCACTTACATGATATTAACCAACATGAAAATAGAAATTAGTTAAAATCTCATCTGCCAGTAATCTTTTCCATTGTCCCAAATCTATTTTTATAAATTGAAAATGAATATCTACAAGATATAGTTGTCAATATTTTCACCAAAGGCCCAGCAGCTCTAAAATACAATTAGCTTTTGATAGTCTTGGTAAAAAAAAAAAAAGTATATATAGAAAATCTCTTGAGGGTTTCAGATCTTGGATTTTCCTTCTCTGTTTTATTTTGAGAAACAATTACTGTCCATAGACCCAATCTTTCTACTTGCAGTTTTATAATTATTTCATTCTTATAATTCTGTTTGGATGTAAATATGATTAATCCAATTTTGCAAATACTAAAAGTGTTTTTCCAAGGGTCAATCTGAGTGTTCAAGCTTTCAAAGCAAAGCTACATTAACATAGAAATTGCTCTCTTTATCTGCCCAATTAATATATTTCCCTTTAGATGACATTCTTGCAGAATTACTGAAGACAAAGAAGAGTAAGGTAACTTAATCTTGTGCAGTATATTTGACTTTCTAATCCAGTTCACATCAGACAGGAGCTATATAAACCATGAACAAGGAAAAGTTACAACACTTTACTGGTTTACAAACCTCCAAGCTTTCTTAAATAAGGGGAATAGATAAAAAGAATGTAACAATTAATAAAGGTGGGGCTTAAATTCAGTTTGGAATAAAGGCAAGCAGATCAGCAGGAAATCCCACAAAGAAAAAAGAAAGAACAGGCCCTGCATTCTCAATAAGACAGCAACATTATATGCTCTAGCTACAATTAATAAATTAGGCTAACAATATTTCAGCTGAGGATGAGTTTCCCAGGAAGGGGCTATTCTACTGCACACAGGAGGGAAAGAGTGGGGAAGGGCTACCTTCAATCAGAAAAGTGTAGGCAAAAGCCAGCCTAGTAATGAGGTCTGTATGGGTGTGGCAAAATGATTAAGACCAAGAGAAGGGTGAGGCAGGTCAGAATAAGTTTAGCTAGAGAATGGGAAGATCTTGCAGGGTTTGAGGCTAAAGAGGAGTTATTAGGCTTCCCTTCAAGCTGGGAAGCCACTGAGATAGCTTAGCAGAGAGTGCTGTGATCTCTCTATATTCTCAAAAGGAAAACTCTAGCTGAGTGGGAATATACTGTCTGAAAGAGAAAATTAGATGAGCGTGACTCAAAAAAGAATACAAAATATAGAATTATACCAGTTGAGCTTCTGCCTCACTTATTTTTTTTTTCCTAATGGTTAGAATCAATTTTGATTAAATATAACTAACAAAGTCCTACTTATTTTTATTCTTATAAAAAACATTAAAACAACAAATTTTACTTCTAGTATTATTTTTGTCAAAGTTAAGAATCCAGTATGATAGAAAAGGGTAAAAAGAAAATATAAATTTATAAACAGTCCCTAATGTTTAATATTAAGACATTAATTTTTATTGCTAAAAATATTTAAGAAAATGATTCACTCAAATCTTATGATTGATTGATAGTATAAAGGCACTTTGAGTTGATTGGTGAACAAATAAAGCTGCTTTGAAGAACAAGAATAGAAATAAAAGTGAAAGAATAAAAAGTTTTAGAGAAACTCAAATGTACTAGTCTTTGTAGTTAGGTGTTATTTTTATAAGAAATTACCTCTCTGAAAAGAGAAAGCAGGAAATGGAAAACAAAGTGAGATAAGTTCAAATAATTATCTGGAAATAATGTAAAATCTATACAGAACTGCCATAGAAATTCTAATCAGGATGTGTCTTTTTTCACTTTCAAATCAGAATATGTAAGATATATTAACATATAATAAATTATCTAGCAGATAAAAGCAATGCCTTCAGCATATCAGCACAGCACAAAAGCTTGTATGTACACTTTCATTGTTTGCCAGGGAAAAAAAGAGATAGGAAAAATAATTTCTGAATATTTCATTTCTTAACCTTTCCATTCTTGAAACAGAAGGTTTTTTAATTTTTAAAATCAACTAATTTGGAATGAAAAATAAATTATACAAAAATCCCAACTCTTATGAAGCCCTCTAAACCTCATTGTTTCCATCTGCACAATGAAAATAATAGCCATGATAGGATTATTATAATGATTAAACGAGAACAATGCTTTTAGTATGCCTACGCAATGCAGAAATGATTCATTTTTCCACTTGCCATTTTTTATTACAAATATTCAAAGAAAATCAGAACAAAATGGTAATTCAAAAATTACAGCACTTATGGTCTTCTAAAGTTTTCTTCAGGTTTCTTTGAATGTCTAAGCATCTTATTTTATATACACTAACTTCAAATATTTTTCATCAGAACTCTATACACTTGCAACAAAAATCCACATATCTTAAGGAGCTATGATTAAATACTGGATTATAGTTTTAAATGTCAATTTTGTTCTATTGATTTAATACGGTTCTGAGATACTAATTGTACAGATGTTAGTTCTTTCTTGACTGTCTTCCATTTCAACAAATTTGTACCTGGCCCTTACTTAGTCTTTATTTTTATTTTCTTCGTAATTACCCTGCTTATTTTAGAGCCCCTTATTACATTTTCATTTAAATAAATTCCACTTTAGGCATTTAGTAAATTAAGCTTTACTTCCGATTTAATTTTTCTCTATTTCTTCCACAATTTCAAACAATTTATATTTTATTTCTCTTTATTTTTGTCCACAATTCTTCACATGTTGTTGAGCATATGCAATTATATTTGGAGTGTTGTAATATAATTACCATTAGCTTGATTTTTTGTTTGGTTGGTTTTTTGCTTGTTTGTTTGTTTGCTTTGTTTTGGCAGAGAATTTTCATTAGCAGATCTTTATTACCACATCTTTATTTAAGGATCTTAAACTCAATTTGGACTGATACATTGCAATTCTCTTCTCTTCCTTTTTTGAGGGTAGCTTGTAGAAGTTTAATTACCAGATGCATGTGGATTTGCATCTACTGTTTTTTTTTTTCCAGTAGTTTTATATGGCATGACCTACTTTCTTCAACAGGGTTTTCATTATCAGAACACCCCATTCTCCCATTTCTGATCTATTCTGTTCAGTTTCTTTTATGGATGTGTTATTGGTTGTTGTAGAGAGATGACTGGCATGTCTTAGTTCTTTTCATTTCTATGGGATACTCATTTTCCTCCATTATTTCCTTTTTTTTTTTTATCTTGAAGCCCACCAATACAAGAGGATCAGCCCCTTCTGTATACATCTGACTGTGCCTTAGAGGTGATGTTTCTCTGTGTCTGCTTCTAACAGCCCTATTCGCTTTCAAACTCCTCCCTAGAGTGAGAGTTGTGATTACCAAGTCCCAACCGGTTTGAGTATACTAATATTTAATTTTGAATCTTTACTAGTTTGGATTAGTTGTGTCCATCCATCATCTAAATTATTCAGGTATCCTGATTTCACAGAGTCTTTTAAGTCTTTTAAGATTAGAGCAATAGGTAACAGGGGTTTTATGAGAATTTGATTTATTTCTCTACTTATAAGTAACTAAAAAGTTGTAATATTTTAGTTCTTCTATTGTATTGTTTGTATCTTTATTGTTTTATTTGATTTTCTTGTTGATTGTACTGTTTTGGTGAAGGATTTATAGAGAAATTCAAAATCAGGGAGTCATCATTGTCCTACAAACCCAGACATTCTTTGTGACTGACTTTTTTTTTATAGTCAAGAATATTGAGGCTAATAAGATTTATACTCAGCTTCCTATTCCCTACAGTCTTCACAAAAATATTTTTTGATAAATTAACTTCGCACCAGAAAGAATCATCAACTTTCACGTTGTAATGTTAATAAACAAACAAAATATATAACCAGCTATATGAGTATGACTAAATAAATGCATAAAGACAAAAATTATCTGGTATGTATACACATGGTTAAACTGTTATATACTTCTTGTCAAGATTTTAATTCTACTCAACATTTTCTCATTCAAGAATAGCCTCATACTCAAAACACATGATGATTCAAGGAAACAATAATGATCAACATTGTTAATCATTTAGTTTCTAACTTGATATAATCAAATATCTTTGAACTATTATGAATTTTTTAAAAAAAAGATTGCTAAAATGGAAGCTAAAGAATAATATCAGTTAAAAGGAAGTTACAAAGACAGATACTGTCTCAGTATTTATATGTTGGCATTACTATTAATACTTCCAAGAGGTCCTGAAATGAGACTCAAATTTTAAAAAGCTAGTACAGAGGAAAATGTCCCCAGCTTAAGCAATTACAAATAAAACATTTTCCATTATTGAAAGAAGCAAACATTTGGAAAGTTTATATTTAGAATGGAAATCAAGTCAAGGATATGGTAGACAAACCCTAATCACTCTGGAACTTTCTCCAAAATAAAGTTTGCCATGGCTGTGATCTCTTATCTGTCTTCACCCACCTGCCTAGTTTACACTCTTAGAGCTCCAATACCACTTGATTTTATAAACATAACAGATTATATAAGATACGCTGATGTCTTACATCAGTGTGGCTTTCAGAAAGTATTAATCCTTCATCCATTATAATGATGAAAATATAACCTAGTGAAAAAGATAAAAATTGGCAAGGCTATTCCACCATGTCTTCAAGTTCACCATACTAGCTATTTCCCATGGGTACTTTTCTATTTGTTTCTTTTAAAATATAGCACATACTGATTCTTGCCTTCAAATGTTACTAAAATTGGTGGAGTGTAAATCTAGAAAAGAAAGAGGGAACAGAGGAAAGAAGAAAGGAAAAAAAGGATAAGGAAAGGGAACTAGAAGGAAAAATAATATAAAGAGAAATTCTAATGTTGATAAATTTTGGTGAGAATGCTATGATTATGCATATTTTCTGAAATATTTATCTGCTAAGTATGCTAACTAGACATGCTTCTTAACCTCCTACTGAGAGACAAACTTTTTTTAAAGATATCTGTTTAATATATTCAGGATTAGCCAAAAATTTTTCCAGCAACTAATAATTGGCTTAAACACATTTCTGAAATCTGTAAGTATATATCTGAATCTATTGTCATTTACTTTAATAAAAAACTTCAGAAAACTAAATGTATCAGCCATTCAATTAAATTTGTAGTTCTGGACAAGCTTTGGGGTTTTATAATATGTTTTCTTCTATTATTCCTAAAAAATGTATAATTTTTCCATTAAATGTTTCAACATTTATTTAGCATGAAGAGGTGAAGTCTTTTCAGGATAAAAGCTTTTAGTGAACAGCAGGGAAAAAAATCTTACCACAGTGCTATTGCTATTCAGGCACGGCCTGAACAGGCTTACTCTTAAAGGTTCAGTTGGAAACTCACAATCACAAAGTCCCTTCATTAGAGGCAATCAGTGTGTCCTTTACTGCCACTATAAATCATCTATTCCATCAGAACATTGGCTGAGAGCAGTAGGCAGAAAGCTAACCAGACTTAAGTAGATAGAAAATGAAATGAAGTGTTTGTGTCAATTACCAGAACAAGTCAGGATTAGGGAAAAAAAAAATAGTGCCAGACTGAAAAGAAAAATATTGCCTTGATTTGAAACATTTAGACAATTAAGGCTAAAATTGTGGGTTGGTTTTTGTTTGTTTTGTTCTTGCTTTGAAACTTTGAGAATATTGCCTCAATATTCAAGTCCACTTTATTAGTAAAGATGCACATTTGTATAAAAGTACAATAGGGAATGAAAGTTCTGTGCCATATTTGAGTCTGAAGAAAGCTTGAAATGACCTAACAGTGGACAACAATTTATATGCAAGAAACTTCTAGCAATAAAGAAAAAGAAGAAAATTATTATCAAAGGGTGTCTGTTCACTACAACATAGTTGTGTAAGTTCAGTGTTGAAGCAAAAAAGACCTGGATTCTGATTCTGAATGCCATTTATTAATTTTGTATGATCACTGACATGTCCTGAGATCCTGTTCAACCTGTTTCCAATAGTGAAAAAGAGAATTAAAAATAGTGGTTACCCTGTCTTCCTTATACAGAGGTATGGATATTGAATGATAAAATGTGGATGAAAGAGACTACTAAATTTTTATGTTCCATACACATTATTGCATATGGCAATTTTTAACTAATGTATTTAAACTTATGATTTTTGAGCACTTTTTTTTTGCCATCTTTACTATCTTTCATGAAATACATAGAGCAAGTAAGTTACATACATAATCTTAAAAACAAGATAATTGCAATAATTATCAAACTATAATATAAAGATGTAATAAAAGAAAATAATTTATAATTATATAATATATATTTCATCATGCAAATGTTGGACTTCCCTGATGGCTCAGTTGGTAAAGAATCTGCTTGCAATGCAGGAGACCCGGGTTTGATCCCTGAGTTGGGACAATCCCCTTGAGAAGGAAATGACAACACACTCCAGTAATCTTGCCTGGGAAATCCCATGGACTTAGGAGCCTGGCGGGTTACAGTCCATAGGGTCACAAGAGTCAGACACAACGTAGTGACTAAATCACCATTATGCAAATGTTAGGACGTAACATTTCTATAAAACATAACAAATGAGCCATATAGTACAAATATGTGTAGAATCATTGAGAAAATCATAGCTCCAAATGCAGACTGACACAGCTAAGTCATGAAGGCAATTTTAAAACCACACTGATATGATTTTATGAAATAATGAACAGTTCTTGTAAACTTTTGAACCAAAAATATACCCCTCGCTCTCTTTGCAAGTTAGTAGCATTTCTGGAAATTCTGTAAACATTAAATTATATTAAAAAATAAATTTTATTTTTTGTAATGTAGACTAAAATTCTAGGCCAAAATGCTTTAAACCAGGTTTTCAGCTACATGAAAATCTAGGGGACATTCAAAATGGGTGCAGGCTATGAGATAATTCTATGCTGTGTAGGTCAATTGTGAACCTTGTATGTTGTCTAGTTTCTTTGACAACTATCCACTGAAGTATGGTGTGCTGCTAATCATTTTGATAAATGAAAATATACACATTTTGCAAATACCTTCTTGTGATAATACCACTACTATTGCAAACTTTGAGTCTTTACACTAATAACATCCACAGTATTTTTTTCTCAATTACCAGTACTATGTTCAAAAATCTATCATGTTTTGATAATGGCAGTTCGTTGGCTTGGTTTATATTTGATTGAAACATTAGTCAAATGCATGCAAACATATTACTCAATCTTATTTTCAGTTTTGTCCATCAGACTTCCTAAAGTCCCAATTTTAGTAGAATCATCCAACTATCTTCAGATCGAGTTTTTTCCTACACACAATTCTTTATCTTTAACAAACCCTTCTTTGTGTAATTACTATATGCTCTATGTCAGTGAATGAGTCTCCTCTGACCATTTTCCCTCATATCCCTGTATATAATAAAACCTGCCAATTCAATCTTTATTACTGCTTACATCAGAAACATCTTCTCCATATCCATTTATACTGCATATGTTTAGATTTGATTTCTCAAAATGAACTTCTGCAATTATTTCCTAAATGATGACTGATTTATGCATGTGTCTAAGAATGTTATTATCTCATTTAAACATTTCAAGTTTCAAGATGAAGTTATTTTGATTGCTTAGGTACTCAAGTTTTCCTGAGATCATGATACTGGTTTTATCCCTTATAGCTTTTAGCAGGGTTACTCCTGCATCCTTATTGCTTTGCCATTAAAACAATAATAATACGATTCTTACATGTCTTTGTATATCCTGGGCTAATGTATACCTATGTACCTTTGCTCAGAACACATAATTCTATGTGATAATTCTTACTTCGAATTTTGTTTCCACTGTATCCCAAACTGGCCTCTGATGAACACAAATCATCTTTTGTTTCAAAGCTCAATAGTCACCTTCTCTAACTTGATCAAGTAAGTTTGCAAATCTTAATCATACTAATTTCAAACAAACTAATATCACAATACTTCTTGCAATTAATTCTGTTTTTTTTTTCTTATGAGCGGGTTTTTCTTTTTGGTTTAAATTACAAGAGGTTGGTCAAAGATTACTTCTTACTGATCTGAACCAGTTATTTCTTATTAATTTAAAACAAATTTAAAGTCTGATATATAAAACAATTGAAAATATTTATTAACATATATAAATGAATTTAAGCTAGTATTAAGCAAGTTGACAAGCCTTAAGGACTAACGATCTAGCAAAAGTGTTTATCTTTTCTCTCTTTTTTTTTCTTTTTAAATAAAAAAATCACATGAGATTTGCCAAGAAGCTAGACTGGTTTACAAAGTACAGGTAATATCTCCACGATCAGAATTTGACTGATGTTAATTAAATAGTCTCCTCTTATCTGCAGGTCATTCATTTCAAGGCTCCAGTGGATACCTAAAATCAGAGATAGTACCAAACTCTATATGTGCTACGTTTTTGTCTATACATACTAACAAGGTAAGGATCCTGTACAACTTAAATATTCTGGATAAAGAGATGATTTCATCCTAGTCCTGAGTAGGAAGGAGAAGGATAATGTGAGATTCCCTCAAGCTACTCAGAATGGCAGGCAATTTTAAATGCATGCAGTTTTTATATCTGAAATTTTCTGTTTAGTAGTTTTGGATCGTGGGTTGATTGTGGGTAACTGCAATCGCTGTAGTGAAATGCAGACTAAGCGGGGAACTACTACAACTTAAAATTTCTTAGGAGTGGTCTGATAACATTATAAACTCTAAAGAAAAAAACTCATCTGTCTTTTCAATAATAGGATGAAGTTTTCCACTTATGCCTTTAAATATATCTTACCTCCTGCTCCCTTTTTTTTTCTTTTGTTGTTTTATCAAATTAAGTCATGCTTTGATTGTTTCACCAAAACCTATTTTTGGCTCTTAAAAATATCCAAAAATTATTATAGGTAGATGCAGCCTCAGAGAAGACAGACCAACATATTTCTGCAAGAAAAAATGATCTTTGTATATTATAGCTACTGGGAGATAAAGTGGGCTGTCAGAGTTTGCCAAGGACTGCAAAGGGTAGTGATACAGTCAAGTTGATATTTCTTTAATTCCCTTAAATAAGATCTAGCTTATTTGTTTAATATATATTTTGATACTTCATGCACTCTGAAGAAATATCTTAGCTGCGGATTGTAACTGGTGTCAGACACATGTATTTCCATTCAAAATAATTATAATTTTTATAATGATTGAAATTAACTCAATATATTATTATCACCTACAATGGGACAATAATGTGATCAGTCTTTATTACAAGATTAGGAACCTGGATTCAGATTGGTTTTTACATTCTTCATTGGGGAAATTAGGTCTTTAAAACAGGCAAGAGCATGTCAAAGTCTTACTTGTATGTGTGCACCTTAGCCATGTCTGACTCTTTGCAAACCCATGGACTATACCCCACAAGGCTCCTTTGTCCATGGTATTTTCCATGCAAGAATACTGGAGTGGGTTGCCATTTCCTTCTCCAGGGGATCATCCCAACCTAGGGAGTGAACACAAGTCTTCTGTATTGCATGCAGATTCTTTACCACTTATGTGGCCACCAGGGAGCCACAAAAGTCTTATTTCTTTTAATATAAATGTTTAACTACATCCCAGACTATAACAAAAATGGATATTTACATCTATATCACTTCAGTTTAGTCGCTCAGTCGTGTCCAACTCTTTTCAACCCCATGGACTTCAGCACACCAGGCCTCCCTGTCCATCACCAACTCCCGGAGCTTACTCAAACTCCTGTCCATTGAGTCGGTGATGCCTTAAACCATCTCATCCTCTTTTGTCCCCTTCTTCTCCCACCTTTAATCTTTCCCAGCATCAGGGTCTTTTCAAATGAGTCAGCTCTTCTCATCAAGTGGCCAAAGTACTGGAGTTTCAGCTTCAACATCAGTCCTTTCAATGAACACCCAGGACTGATCGCCTTTAGGATGGACTGGTTGGATCTTCTTGCAGTCCAAGGGACTGTCAAGCGTCTTCTCCAACACCACAATCCAAAAGCATCAATTCTTCAGTGCTCAGCTTTCTTTATAGTCCAACTCTTACATCCATAAATGACTATTTGAAAAACCATAGCTTTGACTAGATGGACCTTTGTTGGCAAAGTAACGTCTCTGCTTTTTAATATGCTGTCTAGTTTGGTCATAGCTTTTCTTCCAAGGAGCAAGCGTTGTTTAATTTCATGGCTGAAGTCACCATCTGAAGTGATTTTGGAGCCCCCAAAATAAAGTCTGTCACTGTTTCTACTGTTTCCCCATCTATTTCCCATGAAGAAATGGGACCAGATGCCATGATCTTAGTTTTCTGAATGTTGAGCTCTAAGCCAACTTTTTCACTCTCCTCTTTCACTTTCATCAAGAGGCTATTTAAATCTTCTTCATTTTCTGCCATAAGGTTGGTGACATCTGCATATCTGTTACTTCTCCCAGCAATCTTGATTCCAGCTTGTGCTTCATCCAGCCCAGCATTCCTCATGATGTACTCGGCATGTAAGTTAAATAAGCAGGGCAACAATATACAGCCTTGACGTACTCCTTTCCCGGTTTGAAACCAGTCTATTGTTCCATGTCCAGTTCTAATTGTTGCTTCTTGACCTGCATACAGATTTCTCAGGAGGCAGGTCAGGTGGTCTGGTATTCCCATCTCTTGAAGAATTTTCCATAGTTTATTGTGATCCACACAGTCAAAGGCTTTGGCGTAGTCAATAAAGCAGAAGTTTTTCTAGAACTCTCTTGCTTTTTCAATGATCCAATGGATGTTGGCAATTTGATCCCCGGTTTTTCTGCCCTTTCTAAATCCTGCTTGAACATCTGGAAGTTCACAGTTCACATACTCCTATATAGAAGTATATCTGTATAGTAATATATATATATTTATTATCATTTCACATATATATGTTATGTATTTATTATATAACAAAATATTGTATGCCACATAAAAATATTTATATATTTTTTAACAATTATATGTGTATATATATTTATATTGCATTTATTCATCTGTAACTCTTCAAAATGCATTGGAGGTGACAAGTTAACTGCTTCTAAAAACTGTACCTATCTTATCAAAGAGGTTTTCATCTTTGCATGTGCTTCTTAAACATCTTTAGGCTGGAGATCTTCTCTATTTTGTTCACTTTGGAATTCCTAGTGCCTTCAACCTAATAGATGCTTAATAAAAATCTACTGAATAAAAAAACAAATCAATAATGAACACCTTTGTTGAATTTTGGAGGGAATAATTAATAGTTTGCCTATTATTGTAGCTTATTTATTTACACTTTTTATTTTATTTGGTATTTTAACTTGGTACATCCACAAGTTACATAATATTATTATATACAAGAAAAGGAAGGAGACACAAAGAGGGAGAAGGAGGAGAAAGAAAAAGGAAAGAAGCAAAAGATAGATAAGGGGAATGGCTGTAAAAGGGAAGGTAGAGGAATGGAATGGACTTGAGAGGAGAAGAGAAGAGAAAGTATGTAAGAAAAGGAAATAGAATAGGAAGTGGTGAAAATTACCTATTCAATAAATAGTGTTGTAATAATTAGCTATCCACATGGAAAAATACAATTAGACTGCTTTATCACACCTCATAAAAAATAAATTCCTGATGGATTAAAGATTTAAATGTTTTAAATAAAACTTTCAAACTTTTTAAAAGAACCTATGGAAGGATATTTTACAGTCTCAGAGTAGCAAAAATTTAAAAACAAATGAACATGTTTACAGGCAAAAAGAAAATCCTTTCTTTGGTGTCAAATAAAAAATACAACTGTAGAGCAAAGCATCACAAGAAAATTTTCAGTGAAGCAAAAAACAGAAAACATATTTGCAACATATATGATAGAGAAAAGCATTAGATATTTGATTAATTATGACACCCACACATCAACAGGAAAAAGATGTTTTAAAAAATGCTCAGTGAGAAAGAGGTAAGTCACAGAAGCTCTATGCAGTCAGCAAAAACAAGACTGGGAGCAGACTGTGGCTCAGATCATGAACTGTTTATTGCCAAATTCAGACTTAAATTGAAGAAAGTAGGGAAAACCACTAGTCCATTCAGGTATGACCTAGATCAAATCCCTTATGAGTATACAGTAGCAGTGACAAATAGATTTAAGGGACTAGATCTGATAGACAGAGTGCCTGATGAACTAGGGACAGAGGTTCGTGACATTGTACAGGAGACAGGGATAAGACAATCCCCATGGAAAAGAAATGCAAAAAATGCAAAAAAGCAAAATGGCTGTCTGAGGAGACCTTACAGATAGCTGGGAAGAGAAGAGAAGTGAAAAGCAAAGGAGAAAGGGAAAGATATTCCCATCTGAATGCAGAGTTCCAAAGAATAGCAAGGAGAGATAAGAAAGCCTTCCTCAGCGATCAATGCAAAGAAATGGAGGAAAACAACAGATTGGGAAAGACTAGAGATCTCTCCAAGAAAACTAGAGATACCAAGGGAACATTTCATGCAAAGATGGGCTCAATAAAGGACAGAAATGGTATGGACCTAACAGAAGCAGAAGATATTAAGAAGAGGTGGCAAGAATACACAGAAGAAATGTACAAAAAAGAATCTTCATGACCCACATAATCACGATGGTGTGATCACTCACCTAGAGCCAGACATCCTGGAATGTGAAGTCAAGTGGGCCTTAGAAAGCATCACTATGAACAAAGCTAGTGGAGGTGATGGAATTCCAGTTGAGCTATTTCAAATCCTGAAAGATGATGCTGTGCAAGTGCTGCACTCGATATGCCAGCAAATTTGGAAAGCTCAGCAGTTGCCACAGGACTGCAAAAGGTCAGTTTTCATTCCAATCCCAAAGAAAGGCAATGCCAAAGAATGCTCAAACTACCGCACAATTGCACTCATCTCACACGCTAGTAAAGTAATGCTCAAAATTCTCCAAGCCGGACTTCAGCAATACTTGAACTGTGAACTTCCAGATGTTCAACCTGGTTTTAGAAAAGGCAGAGGAATCAAAGATCAAATTGCCAGTATCCACTGGATCATCAAAAAAGCAAGAGAGTTCCAGAAAAACATCTATTTCTGCTTTATTGACTATGCCAAAGCCTTTGACTGTGTGGATCGCAATAAACTGTGGAAAATTCTGAAAGAGATGGGAATACCAGACCATCTGACCTGTCTCTTGAGAAACCTTTATGCAGGTCAGGAAGCAACAGTTAGAACTGGACATGGAACAACAGACTGGTTCCAAATAGGAAAAGGAGTACATCAAGGCTGTATATTGTCACCCTGCTTATTTAACTTATATGCAGAGTACATCATGAGAAACGCTGGGCTGGAAGAAACACAAGCTGGAATCAAGATTGCCGGGAGAAATACCAATAACCTCAGATATGCAGATGACACCACCCTTATGGCAGAAAGTGAAGAAGAACTAAAGAGCCTCTTGATGTAAGTGAAAGAGGAGAGTGAAAAAGTTGGCTTAAAGCTCAACGTTCAGAAAACTAAGATCATGGCATCTGGTCCCATCACTTCATGGGAAATAGATGGGGAAACAGTGGAAACAGTGTCAGACTTTATTTTTTTGGGCTCCAGAATCACTGCTGATGGTGATTGCAGCCATGAAATTAAAAGACGCTGACTCCTTGGAAGGAAGGTTATGGCCAACCTAGATAGCATATTTAAAAGCAGAGACATTACTTTGCCAAAAAAGGTCCATCTAGTCAAGGCTATGGTTATTCCACTGGTCATGTATGGATGTGATAGTTGGATGGTGAAGAAAGCTGAGCGCTAAAGAATTGATGCTTTTTAACTGTGGTGTTGGAGAAGACTCTTGAGAGTCCCTTGGACTGCAAGGAGATCCAACCAGCCCATCCTAAAGGAGATCAGTCCTGGGTGTTCATTGAAGAACTGATGTTGAAGCTGAAACTCCAGTACTTTGGCCACCTCATGTGAAGAGTTGACTCAGTGGAAAAGACCCTAATGTTGGGAAGGATTGGGGTCAGGAGGAGAAGGGGATGACAGAGGATGAGATGGTTGGATGGCATCACCGACTTGATGGACATGGGTTTGGGTAAACTCCGGGAGTTTGTGATGGACAGGGAGGCCTGGCGTGCTGCAATTCATGGGGTCGCAAAGAGTCAGACACGACTGAGCGACTGAACTGAACTGAAACAAAGATAGATACACATATTTTCATATACAGATACATATGGAAAACATATACATCTTTCCCTGATTCTGGGAAAGATTCAAGGCAGGAGGAGAAGGGGACAACAGAGGATGAGATGATTGGATGGTATCACCAACACAATGGACTTGAGTTTGCACAAACTCCAGGAGATAGGAGGATTGGTGTGCTGCAGTCCATGGGGCCTCAATGTGTTGGACACAACTTATTGACTGAACAACAACTTATGTAAGATACATAGGTATACATGCAAAATAAGTCTAAAAACACATAATAGGCTATATACAAATCACAATAGCTATATATACAGCTATATCACAATAGCTGGCTAAAGGAGTATAAAAAGAACTCAATTTTATTTGCAGTCTTATTTTATTTGTTCAAGGGGATTGATAAGATCAAATTTAAACAAAAAAAGAGTGTTATTATTGTTAGTGGTGGGTGTATGAGTGTTTATTATATAGATCTATATATATTTTTTAAAAATTAACACTGTCCTTAAAAGGAAAAATACTTGCTTTAAGACTACACGGCTAGTAAAAGAGACTGACCTGAAATCCTAAAAGATATTTTTCTGATTCTAAAAATTGATGACCACCATGATGCTATACAATTTTGTTTCAAACTGTATTATTTTCTATATTACTGTCTAAAATACTATGTAAGTGTGTCCTACTCTTTGGTTATTTTATGTTTACCTCTGTCTTTGCTATCTGTGAAAACTGATTTGCTCAAGTTCTTCAATTCAAACATTTGCTTTAGCAGATAGAAACAAATACACGAATGCATTTTCTAAAACTTTAATAAAGAAACTTCTAAAATCTTCTATTTACAAGCATGCTGTGTGCTAAGTCACTTTAGTCGTGTCCGACTCTCTGCAACCCCATGGACTGTAGCCTTCCAGGCTCCTCTGTCCATGGGATTTTCCAGGCAAGAATACTGGAGTGGGTTGCCATTTCCTCCTCCAGGGGAACCTCCCAACCCAGGGATTGAACCCACATCTCTTAGTTCTCCTGCATTGGCAGACTGATTCTGGGAAGCTTGAAGGCTTAGAGACTGGGAAATCAATATGTTTTAACACCCAGGGAATGTTTACATGTTCATTTGCCTTATAGTCAGAGAATTTCCAGGGTATAAATCATACAGGCAGAAGGCAAGGTGCAGAGGAAAAGAGACAGAGACTGGGCACTCATACAGAGGCTTTGCCTGATCAGCCACAGAATAAAAGGCAAGCTTTCCCTCCTCAAGGTCTAGCCAGATGTCCACCACACTAGGTCTCTGTGAGTCGAGGACAGTTTCCTTGACTGTGAACCATGCAGAGAGCTGGCTGGTCCCTTTCCACTCTACACACCAAGAGTCTGTGGTCTTTCCCAGGATCTGGCTTTGCTTCATCCCTCCGCAAAGTCACCACAACTGTCCAGTGGCTACAATGCTGAGTTTCCACTTCCCAATACTGCTGCCCAGAAGAGAGGGCCTGGAAACATCAGGCTTGGCTGGAGGCAAACCTCTCAGGACTCCAGGGTCAGGAGTGTGGGAAGTGAGATACAGTCACCATCCGGTGATCCATGGACACCTTCAGATTATAGGAGAGGCTCCCAAGGTCAAAGTTTGGACTGATGCTCTGTTGAGCAGATGAGGAAACCCTCTTGGGTGCAAGGTTGGCTCTGGTCAGGCAGTGAGCATGAGGAAGAAGATGGAGCTTCCAGGAGTTCAACCTGTGTTCTTCAAGGGCCCCTTGCCGCATGAAATTTTCTGGTAATTTTCCCTGGATCTCTTCTAGGTCATAGAGAATATTTCATTTTTTTGCTCAGGTGGGCATGAAGTCACTAGTTTGGGAGAAGCCAAGGAAAGTATAGATCTACAAGTATAGATTAAATGATTATTCCATTATTTAAAATACTTGAGCATTTAATGACATTTATTTCAACATGCCTTATACCTAACCGGGTTTCAGACAATACCTCGTAAATCTTGTTACCTGCATATTTTAACATTAGAGCTTGTTCATTGTTCTCTAACATACATTCTTATCTCTTTCTTTTAAAGAAAGTTCCCTCCAAGTTTTAGCTGGGCACATGGCCTACCAGTTGGGAACACATTCTCTCAGACTCATACGTAGCGTTGACTCTGGCCAAGCCCTGGCCAGTGGGGAAGAAATAACAACTCTGATGGTATATTCTGGGCGACAAAGTCAGCAGAGAAGCTACTTGCCCTCATTCTCCCTTCACCTTCCACTGGCTAGAAATGATGATCATCAGCCTTAACCCTAGCCTCACAATAGAAGCCATGTGTTAAAGTTTACAAGCCTCCTCATCAGTCCTGGACAGTTTTCATGAGAGAAATACATTTCTTACTTACTTAAGTCATCATGTTTCCATATCTGTTTGTGATAGCACACTAACTTTAGCTTATTCTCTATCTAAAATAATTAATATTAACCTGTATATATCACAGAAGAATTCACTTGTATTCAGAGAAATTGATGACCTTTCCATGATCGTAGACATAGAAAGTGGCAAAGGGATGTGTGAAGAGTGGGATTTCTGACTCCAAAGCCTATGGATTCTATGCCTGACTCCCAGGCAGGGAAAGTCTGATCCAAGTGCCCCGTTCTCAAACGTGATTATAAATGCTGACCTCAGAGTTACTGCTGATTAAAGACTAGGGTACATAGCAACACTAATTAGGGAATATTTGGCTCTTTCATATTTGTTTTAAAAAGTGGTAGATAATGTGCTAAGAAGGACACCTCTGGGTCAAGTTTGGGGCTTTAATCTTACTCATAGGGGATGAAGCCATTCTTCCCATTCATGCCACCACATCCACCCTGACAAGAAACATAAAATATTCTGTTCCCCTAATGGGAAGTTAGTTCCTAGAAGTTACAGTTAAATTTCTTCACTCTCAGCCTATAGTCCATAAAGTATCACCAGAATGTTAGGAAAGAGACTGATAGAATCTATTTAATTTTCTCAGTAGTCTAATGAGGAGAGTGTCAGTGACAGAGTTCAGCAGCCAATGTCCCAAAGAAGACTGACTACAAAATTCTTCCACACGGAGGTAGAAATATAATAAATCTAGGCCAAGAAGAGCTATTTGGTTACAAAGCAGTGAATTGGAACCAAGGCAGCAATTCTCACTCAATCTAAGAAAGTATTTTGCTCTTGCAGCTGATTCAATTAAAATGAAGCACATGAAAATATTACATTCTCTTCTTCTTGGCACCAGAGTTGCAGGAAGACTAAAGGGATACTTAACACAGGCAATACTTCAGTCATAAAAACTAATCTGTTTTGTTTGTGATGTGTTCAGGGGAAAATTCAAACCCACCAAGTACATTACAGTGGCTCAAATGCATGGCAGATTCAAAAAGCACTATAAAAACAGGAGCTTTCATTAGAGATTTCCTCACTATGAGAACCACGGTCATCAGATAAAGACAACAAATATTTGAGGGGAAGCCAAAGAGTGATAAAGGAAAATCGAACACTTCTCTTTGCCAATATATTTACAAGCAAAGAATGTGAGCAAAAAAAAAACTAAATAAAAACTAATTTTAAATTTTAGTTTCTTTTTGAAAATTAGATCTGTATTGTAACATAAATGCATGTGAGTACATATTTAAATGTGTGTGTGTGTATGTGTGTGTGTGTGTGCATGCTTAGTCACTCAATCATGTCTGACTCTTTGTATCCCCACAGACTGCAGCCCTTCAGGCTCTTCTGTCCATGGACTTCTCCAGCCAAGAATACTGGAGTGGGTTGCCATTCCCTTTTCCAGGATATAGATGTGTATGTGTGTGTGTATAAATATATAGTAACACGTGCATACATGTGTATAGATATACAGATGTCTATTTATATCTACAGGCATATGTACATACATGTGTATATAATATGCATGTGTTTGTCCATTTGTACCTTATCTACACACAAACACACACATATACATACACACACACAAATACATTTAAGGAAATTGGAGGTTAAGTGGAAGTTCTTTTATTTGTTAGTCATAATGATAAAGTGAAAAGAAAACAGGTTTTTCTTCTTAAATTGTTATGTTGAAAAACGATGTTTTTCAGATTCTCATTTAAAACAAAACCGTGAATTCATGCTTAGTCACTCAATCATGGCATTTCCCATATAAAGTTTTTAAATCCAAGTGAGCCACAGAGCAACCCGAACATAGTTCTGTCAGAGTACTGGAGCATTATATAAGAGAACAAATTCTTTATATGTTCCTAGCTTTGGCAAAACTCTAAATATTTCTCTAACATAGGATTTTGAAGTTAAGAAGAACTAATATGAAATAAATACTGTGGTTTCCTAATAGTTTTACTGAGGTGTAATCAACATACAACTAATTGCATATATTTAAAATGTGCAATGTAAAATATGATGTACATTGTTGATGCTGTTTAATTGCTGAGTCACGGTTGACTTTTGTGACCCCATGGACTATAGCATGCCAGGCTCCTCTGTCCATAGGATTTCCCAGGCAGTAATACCGGGGATGTGTAGTAGAGGTAGTAGATGTATTAAACTTATTACTTTTTTCAAAGATTTTATTTTTAAACTTCCATATGAAGTTTAGAGTTAGCTTGTCAATTTAATGAAGACGCTTACTCCTTGGAAGAAAGGTTATGACCAACCTAGATAGCATATTTAAAAGCAGAGACATTACTTTGCCAACAAAGGTCAGTCTAGTCAAGGCTATGGTTTTTCCAGTGGTCATGTATGGATGTGAGAGTTGAGAGTTGGACGGTGAAGAAAGCTGAGAGCCGAAGAATTGACGCTTTTGAACTGTGGTGTTGGAGAAGACTCTTGAGAGTCCCTTGGACTGCAAGGAGATCCAACCAGTCCATCCTAAAGGAGATCAGTCCTGGGTGTTCATTGGAAGGACTGATGTTGAAGCTGAAACTCCAGTACTTTGGCCACCTCATGTGAAGAGTTGACTCATTGGAAAAGATACTAATGCTGGGAAGGATTGGGGTCAGGAGGAGACGGGGACAACAGAGGATGAGATGGTTGGATGGCATCACTGACTCGATGGACATGGGTTTGGGTAAACTCCGGGAGTTGGTGATGGACAGGGAGGCCTGGCGTGCTGTGATTCATGGGGTCGCAAAGAGTAAGACACGACTGAGTGACTGAACTGAACTGAAATTGAATATACTCAGAATTTTAACCATATTGCATTCAACTTTTAGATAAATTTATAGAGAACTGACAAATTAGCAACATTGAATTTTGGGTCCAAAAACACACACTCTCCATTTATTGTGGTCTTTTAAATTCAAAAACATTTTGTAGTTTTCAATGTAGAGCTCTTATAAATTTTGGTTAAGTTTATCCCTCAGTACCTATTTTTTTTTATATTAGCATAAATGGTAACTTCAAAAAATTTTAATTTCTTGGGAATTTCCCTGGCAATCCAGCGTTTAAGGTTCTAATCTTCCACTGCAAGGGCCATAGGTTCAACCCCTGGTCAGGGAACTATAAATAAAATACAAAAAAATAAATTTTGTATTATTCTTTGCTACTATTGATTGTGTGTTGATCGTATATACTATAACATTTGCTAAACTCACTTTAATTCTTCTGCTTCTTTGCAGCTTCCATCATATTTGACACATATGTTTGGCAATTTGCTAATAAATATAATTTTGTTTCTTCCTTCTAAATCTCTATGCCTTTCATTACTTTCTTGGCATATTACATTGGTTAAAGCTTTCAATACAATGTTGAATAGCAGTGTGAGAGCAGAAATCCTTGCTATTTTATTTTATTTTATTTTTTACTTTACAGGGAAAACATTAATTCTTTCAGTCTTAAGTATGATATTGGGCATAAGTTTTTCATAAATCACTTTTATCAAGATAGGAAAGTTCTCTTATATTTTTACTTTCCTGAAAACTTTTCATTAAATATGTTTTCTATATATCTTGAAATTTTCATAAAACTTCTATTTTTTAATATGTTATGCAGTGAATTAGTATATTGATTTTGGAATATTTAGCCATGCGTCCCTAGGATAAATCCAACTTATTCTCATCATGTATTATCTTTCTATGCATTGTCATGTTTAGTCTGTTAATATTTTGTTAAAATATTTTCTCATCTAGATTCATGATGGATATTGGTCAGTAGTTTTCTCTTAATATCCTCTTCTGGTTTTGGAATCAAAATAATACAAGACTCATAGAATGATATGAGAAGAATTTCCTCTTCTTCAACTTTCTGGGAGAGCTTATTCAGTGTTAGTGTTATTATTATTATTTTTTTTCATAAATATTTGGTAGAATGTACTAATGAAGTCTTCTGGGCCTGGAGTTTTTCTTTGTGGAAGGCTTTTAACTACAAATTCTTTTTCATTTTTTAATAGATATAGGGCTTTGGAACTTTATTTCTTCTTAAGTCAGCCTTGTCTTTTTCAAGAAATTTATCCATTTAATCTTAATTGTGGGATTTTTGTTACTATTGTTGTAGTTTAGTTGGTAAATCATGTCTGACTCTTTCGTGACCCCCATGCACTGTACACCACAGGCTCCTCTGTTCATGGGATTTCCCAGGCAAGAATACTGAAGTGGGTTGCCATTTCCTTTTCCAGGGAATCTTATGGACTCAGGGATTGAATCTGCATCCCCTGCATTGGCAGAAGGATTCTTTACTACTGAGCCACCAGGGAAGCCAAAGTAGTGGGATATATTGGTATAAAATTGCTTATAATATTACCACTTTTTTTTTTTTTTAGTATATATGAAATCTAGAGTGATTTTACCTCATTCATTCCTGATACTGCTTTCTTATATATTTTTTTTCCCAAATTAGTCCAGCTACAAGTTCATCAAAATTTGTTAATCTTTCCAAAAAATCAGCCTTTGATTTCTGTTAATTTTCACTCTTTTTTCCTTCATTTTCTCTCTCCTTCTGATTTCTTATTTTGTTTATTTGTTTTCTTTCTTTTGCTTTCCTTGAATTTTATTTGTTGTACTCTTTCTGATTGTTTAATGCTGAAGTAATCAATTTGGACTTTCTTCTTTTCTAATATAGACATCTAGTGTTATATATTTCCCTTAAGTGCTATATTAGCTGCATTCCACAAATCTTGATACATTTAATTTTTAATTTTTCTCAGTTCAATGTATTTTCTAATTTTTCCCCCTCAGAAGTATGCTATTTAGTTTCCAAATACTTGAGAATTTTCCAGATATGTTTTTTGATTTCTAATTTCATCTCATTTTTTTCATTGTATTAAAGAAAATACATTCTATGACTTAAATGCTTTTAAATGTGTTGATCTTCTTTTGTGGACAAAAAAAAAATGCTTTATGTTAGAAAATGATTCATGTATATTTGAATGTTTAGTATATCATTGGGTGGATGGAGGGTTCAAGTGCTGTCTATCCATAGTGATTTTCTTTTCCTTTCTTTTTTCTTTTTTTTTTTTTTTAGTGATTTTCTATTGACCAGTTCTACTAATTTGTGTTAAGAATTCTTTCCTCTTTTTTCCTCTCTGGCTGCTTGTAAGATTATATCTTAAAAGTTTGATAACAGTGTACCTTGGGTGCTTTCATTTTTTTTCTTGTGTTTTAGGGATCTGTGGTGGTATACTTTATATCAGATTTGGGAAATTTTCAGTAAATATTTAAATACTTTTATGTACTACTTCTCATATTTAAGGTATCCAGTTACACATATTAGCATGTTTGAAATATTCCCACAGTTCACTCTATTTTCTTTTATTATTATTTTTTTTTTGCTATGTCACTGGCAGGTAAATTTAGTTGTTGGCAAAGAGAAAGAGAGAATGCCTGTTAGTTATGGAGAATAGGAGAGTCAAGGGCTTAATTTGAAACTAATAAGCTCAGAAAAAGCTCTTGCCTCTTGCTAGGGTGTGTCCTCTTGCTCCCTTCCTGCTGATAAAAATGTCTGAGGGGGTTAGAGGTGAAGATCTTCAGACTCTCAGGGAATCCTTTCCTCCACCCCTGTGTACTTGCAAAAGACAGGGATAGGACAAGAGGTCCTTCCTGAGGCCTGGCCAATCCTAAGGTTTAGAGAAGTCTACTATACCCACACGGAGAAGGAAATGGCAACCTACTCCAGTATTCTTGCCTGGAGAACTGCATGGACAGAGGAACCTGGTAGGCTACAGTCCATGGGGTCTCAAAGAATTGGACACGACTAAGCAGCTAACACTGTACCCACCAACTCATTTTCTTATGCTACATCTAACCTGCTGTTCATCCTATTCAGTGTAATTTTTTAGAAATTTTTATTGTCACTTCAAAAAGTTCAAATTGAGTCTATTTTTACAGCTTCTATTTGTTTACTTTTTGAACATATGGAATACATTTATAACACATTTTTTCAATGTCCTTGTCTGCTAATTCTAACATCTATATCAGTTTTCAAGCAAAGGAATGATTATTCTCCTCCTTCTGAGTCATGTTTTACTGCTTCTTTGCATGCTTGATTGTCTTTCATTGGATGTACAAAACTGTGAACTTTGCCTTGTTGGGTTCTGGCTGTTTTTGTATCTCTACTGTTCTTTAGCTTTGTTCTGACATGTGGTTATGTGGATACAATCTGATAGGTTTGGATCTTGCTTTTATTTTTCTTTTGGCTGATTAGAAGCAGAAGTCAGTCTAGGGTTAACAACCCTCCACTACCGAGGTTAGGCATTCCTGGGTATTTTACTCAGTGCTCCATATTTTAATAAGTTTTTCCAGTCTGACTGGTTGAAACAGGTACTGTTCTTGGTATTGTAAAATTCTGAACAATGTTCCTTCTTATAATTTAGATGGTTCTTTTCCTAGCCTTAGCTAGTTTCCTCAAACATATTCAGTAATCATTACTCTACTGAGTACTTAAGATTCTATACACAGACTGCCTCTTTGATATTTTGCCCTGCAAAATCTAGACACCATGATCTCCCTTGAAATTTTTGTTTGACATAGATCTAAGAAACTTACATGATACAGGACATGGGTTAAGTAACATAAAATTACTAAGACATGACAAGATTAGACTTTGTTATTCCTGAATCACTAAGTTTTTATGTGTATTAACGTTCATTATCGTTTAGCTGATTTTTCCTAATTATCCAAACTCATAGTCTGTTTTAGCACTAATTTTCTTTCTGTATAACTTTTTCATTTAATCTGTTCATTTCTACTCTCCAAACATGGCTGTTTCTTGACACATGGAAGAAAAAGTGTAATTTGTTTGACCCTGTATATTAATTTCCCCCACACTGACTGCCAAAATATTTTCCATAGACTTCTGCCAGAAATACTACAGTGATTAAATACTACAGTGCCGCTTCTGTGGATTGACAGACATACCTTCATATATTGAATTTATCTTCTCATTTAATGAGAAACTTCTTGCTAACCAGGGGGTGTCAAATTGGTTCAATCATGCTAAAGATAGGTAGATGTGAGACCAGTCTATAGTTCTATAGTTCAGTCTATAGAACTGGCTAAGAAAAGAGAAATTTCCTACTGAAACCATTTGGAGCATCTTGGCATGGTTTCAGTAAAATAATCCCGCATGTAGAAAGAATATGCTCAGGGGAAATTCTAAGGTATTAGCATAGGAATCAGGGCTGTCTCTGTGTCAAGCATTCCCTCTTCCTAGCAAAAATGGGGACAGAAAACAGCAGCAACAAAGAAACAGCAACAACAAGAACGAAATCCGATTGTAAGAGAGATTGTGGATATCCTTTAAAAGTGTTTTGTTTGTGTTTAAAATTCCAAGGAAATAGGGAACTCTTAAAAGATATACAGCAGAAGTCAAATCATAAGGTCCTGAAAGACAATATGAGAACTATAATATATATATATGTCATATATATATGAATATGGATTTTCAACAAATATTTTATGAAATCTGATAACAATGGAAAGAAGAATAATTTCAGCTGAAGAGAGCAAGTGAAATGAATATAAATGGCATTTTTTTTCTTGACTGGTAAGTAGAGCTTTACATAATTCATCATGAGAGCCACTTTTATAATCCACATAAATGAGGTTTATGATGATGGCAAATCAGAGGTATGTGAGAAATATAATCTGAGTCAAAATAATTTTACCATTAATGTCTGGTTTAGTTTACTGATAACATAAATTTATTGTACTGTAGATTCAGACAGATGAGGAACATATGCCATTCAATAAACATTATGAAGAATAAAAGAAAAACTAAGCTGGAAGTCACTGGAGAATAGTTCTTTGATTGTTTGCTTGGAGTAGGTATAAAACTCAGTGTAATGAATCTCATGAGGGCAGAGAGAGAACATAAATGAAAAGGGATCATATTTTACTAAACAGCATCTTGAGAAGTTCCAACACGAGTCTTTTTTGGTTATAATAAGATAATCATTACTTTGAAAGTTTACAGATTAGGACAGACCAGTTGATACTGAGTTATGAGAAGAAAAGTGATGAGAAAATGCTAAGGAAATCAGAAGAGTAACAGCAATAATTGGATTGCCCTCATTGGCTATAAAATTAGAAGGTACTTTGAAAGCACAATAAACATATGAATTATGTTTTGAGAAATTCAGGCTGGAAGTTAAAACACAAGCAGAGCTAGGAAAAAAAAAAGAACTTGGGATTGAAAATAGTAAAAATTGACCAACGTTTTCTGGCATGGTTTTTATTTTGTGTTATTAAGAATTTTCATTCACACCTTAATATTAAGGTTGATGACAGTTTTAATCAGGTCAAATTATACTGATCATAGGTTTTGGTTCTTCTTATTAGTTTCTTAAATAGGAAGCAAAAGAAAATACAGGAGAGTAATTGAAGGATCTGCTTTATATAGTAAACATTTTAATATTGATAATTGCATTTTGAAAACTAAGGTAATGTAATCATTAATTGTCACATTTGAACCCAAGCTATTGAAATTTGCTAATTTGAATACTTGAATTACATTTTTATAACAAGAGTCTATATTGGTCTTCCATTTTTATTCATATCTCCTTAAATTATAAGCAACTAATGATGGGAATAGAAGAATAGCATTGAACCTTGATTGAGCAATAAAATGCTAACTCTTTCCTTATGTTCATAAACAGATGCTTTAGAAGGAGTAGCCGTTCTCAATCATTTTTCCAGGGAAAGGGGACAACAAACAAAGGAAGCTTCTTAGAGAGGCAGGCATCAACATCCTTGCAGATTACTAGCTAGCACATAACTTGAAGGTAGGGGTCAAGCCCTTAATTAAACAATTCAATAAACAAGCATTCTTCTAGACAATAATAGTATATCAGTAAAAGCATACAAAATCTCTGCACTTATGGAGCTTACATTCTACCTTGTAAAATGACTGAATAAAAAGCGTAAGAGCAGTATACAGGGATGCATGTAATACGTTATAAGGAGCAGAACAAAATTGAAAAGAGGGTGAGAAATTGTTGATGTGGGGACTTCCCTGGTGGTGCAGTACATAAGAACAAGAGAAGCCACCACATTGAGAAGCCCGGGCACTGCAACTAGAGAGTAACCCATGCTTCCTGCAACCAGAGAAAGCCCACACAAAGCAATGAAGACCCAGTGCAGCCAAAAACTAAAAATTAATTAATCAAAAAAATTGGAGATTCTTATACAGATGAGGTAATGGGGCAGATCTCACTGAAAAGATCACATTTACTTAAAGGAATAAAATTAATGAAGGGTATATTATACAAACATTAGAGAAGAACATTCCAGAAAGAGACCATAGAAAATGCAAAGCTATTCTCTGAGGCAGGAGGTACCTGGGATGGTTTTTGAACAGAGACAATGAGGCCCACACAATTGAAATGAAACAAACAAGACAGAGTGACTAGCAGAAGATAAAATAACTCAGGTTAAAAGTTGTCAACTATATACAGCTTTACACATCACTGTGGGCTTAGATTTTCAATGTGAATGATATAAGAAGCCATTCACGGTTTTTCGAGCAGAAATATAACCTGATCTAAGTTACTCTGGCAGCTGAATTAAAAATAGACTTTAGGAGGCATAGCAGAATCAGAAATACAGGTTAGGAAGCTATTGCTTAAAAGCAAAGAAGATATAAGGAAAGTGTGGACTCAGGTATAATATTGGAAGCAGTGTAGACACAATTGGATTTTGGATGTATTTTAGCAATAGAGCAAAAATTATTTAATTATAGATTGGATGTGGAGTATGTACAAAATAAAACAGTCAAGAATGGCATCAAGTTCTTCAGGCTACACATCAAGAGAAATGGAGTTGTTATTAACTAAGATGTGAAAGACTGAGAGAGCAGCAGGCTGTGGGGGAGGTAATCAGGTTATACTGACAAGAACATTTTTGCAGGATTGGACCAGGTTCAACAAAGAAAGCATGAAGAGCAGCTAGAATAGACTACTTCTTCAAGGAATTTTGCTTTACAAGGAAGGAGATGAGCAGGACTACAACCAGAAGTAGAAAGGTAGTTGAGATTGCATTTTATTGTATTTTAAGATGGGGGTGTAACTGGGTATGTATTTGAAAATAGAATGTCCAGAGTTAAAAATGATCAGTCAGGAGAGGAAAGGGAAACTTACTGGAACACCATGGCTGATTCAGCCTTTGGGTTAATCCACAAAGTAAAGCGGCCACACACTACATTCATTACCTTTAATCTGTTACATTAAACTCTAATTTTCACAAAAACTTGGATAATAATATTAATACTCATGTAATAGTCTAATACCAAGATAAACTTAACGAAGAACTCAGAGGGACTAGAAAATCTTCAATCGCTACTTATTCCCCTATTAGCTTTAGGAAGCAACCTAAGGCAAGTAACTTAGTGGTTAACTATTTGCCTAAAATCTTTCTTAGTTTCTGAGTTGAAAACAAAAACAACAACAACAAAAACGTTTGCCGAACAAACATGCCTTCATTTGGACTAATGGAGCCAATTTAGCCTCTGGCGTAAATTAGTCTGAGTAAACCTGGTTATGCTACAATAACAACATAAATTGTTGGTCTTTTATCACAAAATTAATTCATGTTTTGCTCTCGCAATATGTCTGTTATGAGTTGACAATGGCGATTGTCCACTACGGTCATTCAAGGAGCCAGGTTAGTAAAAGCCCCTCCCTCTTAGATATGTTTCCATGATCTGAGCTCTAACACGTATTGTAACTCCAACCCGGAGAAGGCAATGGCACCCCACTCCAGTACTCTTGCCTGGAAAATCCCATGGCTGGAGGAGCCTGGTAGGCTGCAGCCCATGGGGTCACTAGGAGTCGGACACAACTGAGCGACTTCCTTTTCACTTTTCACTTTCATGCACTGGAGAAGGAAATGGCAACCCACTCCAGTATTCTTGCCTGGAGAATCCCAGGGACGGCGGAGCCTGGTGGGCTGCCGTCTGTGGGGTCGCACAGAGTCGTACACGACTGAAGCAACTTAGCAGCAGCAGCAGCAACTCCAAACAATATTGAATTTATGAATTGCCAATACCAAAGGCATCTTGCTCTTCTGAATTGTGATCACTTAGCAATCATTTATCCTTTCTTGGAAAAGCACCAAGAGCATAATTAGCGGCTGGCAATTGATTCCTTTCTGTTCTCAATGAGAATGTGGGTCAACAGTTCACTCCCTGTAAACTGTTCCCTTGTGGCTCAGCTTGTAAAGAATCTGCCTGCAGTGCGGGAGACCAGGGTTCCATCCCTGGGTTGAGAAGATCCCCTGGAGAAGGGAAAGGCTACCCACTCCAGTATTCTGGCCTGGAGAATTCCATGGACTGTATAGTCCATGGGGTCGCAAAGAGTCGAACACGACTCAGTGACTTTCACTTTTATATATATATATATATTTTCCCCCAAGCAGTACGTCATAACAGTTTCTGCTTATTCCCTTAGCATCAGCATGTTCTTTAACCTCGAGGCTAGTTGTTTTGAGAGTTTGCATCTGTGTGTAAATGCCCTATTTTGCAATGCAGAGGTGGTACTACAATATCTTACTCTAAAGATCACATTAATTTTCAGTGAAAATGACAATACTGTTTTATACTTCTCCCATAAACTCTGTGAAGGATCATATTGGATACTATAATTTCTTTCTAAAACTAGGCAATCATCAAAGCAGACGACATGTTTTTTAACTAAGAATCACAAATGCAGTTTAAAAAATTGTCTAACTATACATTATACACAAATTGGGAGAAGAAGTAGTACTTCTGTACACATCAAAAGTACATATACATGTGGAAAAATTCTCTTTGAAAACCAACTGGAAACTGGCAAAAGGACTCCTGGACAACCAAGGCGATAAGAAAAACACACAGGTAATCGGGTAGGAAGGGAAGAAAGCTATTGGGTCAGGACCTGTGCCCATGGGAGGGGACTCAGAGGAAAAGGGAGATAACATGGAGGGGGGAGGGATGGATATGCATCTGCTCTGGGGAAGGAGCAGTAAAAGCCACAAATTGGATGCCCCAGTCCTGAGGTCCTACACAGGGGAGACCAGCCCCTCTGGCTATTCAAGGACAGCTGAGACCAATAGAAGGGCTGTAGGAAGCCTGGACTGTGCATGTGAGGAGAGCTCAAGCCAGGTTTGTGCTTGAGGGAGGGTGCAGAGAGCTCTGCTGCCGTGGCTGCTGGGTTTCCTGTGGCTCCTTGCCCTGCTCTCCAGCCTAAGCTGAGAGACTGCACTGGCCCTCTCATAGTGCAGCTCTGGATCTGGGGTGGCCAGGGAAAAGACCTGACCATGTGATGCAGAGGCCACCCAGTCTAGAGGAGGAGCCTGCATGAGGCAGCAAAGCTCTTTGAAAGAAAATCTGTATCATAAAGAGAAGATTTTCTTAAGATTATTATTCTTGGGGTTAAATAAGTGTAGGGGGCAAGATACGAAATGGATATCACTTTCTGGAAAACAGTCCCATTTGTTCTATCTTTATCAACTGATTAGTTTTAAAATAGAAAAATGGCCCATTTACCCCCTACATTTTGCTGGGAATGTATGGGTTGAGCTAAACGAAATTGCTGTTTTATAAGTCAAAAAGAGTCAAATGTCAGCAATTTCATGATTTACCTAATAGAATTAAGCTTATTTGGTTTCTCCGTTCAGTTCACTTCAGTAGCTTAGTTGTGTCCGACACTTCGTGACCCCATGGACTGCAGAATGCCAAGCCTCCCTGTCCATCACCAACTTCCAGAGTTTACTCAAACTCATGTCCATTGAGTCGGTGATACCATCCAACCATCTTATCCTCTGTTATCCCCTTCTCCTCCCACCTTCTATCTTTCCCAGCATCAGGATCTTTTCAAATGAGTCAGCTCTTTGCATCAGGTGGCCAAAGTATTGGAGTTTCAGCTTCAATCAGTCCTTTCAATGAATATTCAGGACTGATTTCCTCTAGGATGGACTGGTTGGATCTCTGTGAAGGCCAAGGGACTCTCAAGAGTCTTCTCCAACACCACAAATTCAAAAGCATCAATTCTTTGGCACTCAGCGTTCTTTAGAGTCCAACTTTCACATTCTTACATGACTAGTGGAAAAACCACAGCTTTGACTTGATGGACCATTGCTGGCAAAGTAATGTACTGTTTTTTAATATGCTGTCTAGGATGGTCATAGCTTTTCTTCAAAGGAGTAAGTGTCTTTTAATTTCATGGCTTCAGTCAACACCTTCAGTGATTTAGGAGCCCAGAAAAATAAAGTCTCTCAGTGTTTCCCCTCTTTCCCCATCTATTTGTCATGAAGTGATGGGACCGGATGCCATGATCTTAGTTTTCTGAATGTTGAGTTTTAAGCCAACTTTTTCACTCTCCTCTTTCATTTTGATCAAGAGATATTTCATCTTTAGTTCTTCTTCACTTTCTGCCATTAGTGTGGTGTCATCTGCATATCTCAGGTTATTGATATTTCTCCTGGCAATCTCCATTCTAGTTTGTGCTTCATGCAGCCTGGAATTTCACATGATGCACTCTGCAGGTAAGTTAAATCAGCAAAGTAACAATATACAGACTTGACATACTCCTTTCCCGATTCGGAAACAGTCTGTTGTTCCATGTTCAGTTTTAACTGTTGATTCCTGACCTGCATACAGATTTCTCAAGAGGCAGGTCAGGTGGTCTGGACTTCCCATCTACTTAAGAATTCTCCACACTTTGTTGTAATCCACACAGTAAAAGGCTTTGGCATAGACAATAAAGCAGAAATAGATGTTTTTCTGGAAATCTCTTGCTTTTTCGATGATCCAATGGATGTTGGCAATTTGATCTCTGGTTCCTCTGCCTTTTCTAAATCCAGCTTGAACATCTGGAAGTTCACAGCTCATGTACTACTGAAGCCTAACTTGGAGAATTTAGAGCATTATGGTACTAACATGTGAGATGAGTGCAACTGTGTAGTAGTTTGAGCATTCTTTGGCATTGAGTTTCCTTGGGATTTGAATGAAAACTGACCTTTCCCAGTCCTGTGGCCACTGTTGAATTTTCCAAATTTGCTGGCATATTGAGTGCAGCACTTTCATAGCATCATCTTTTAGGATTTGAAATAGCTCAGCTGGAATTCCATCACTTCCACTAACTTTGTTTGTAGTGATGCTTCCTAAGGCCGACTTGACTTCAGACTCCAGGACGTCTGGCTCTAGGTGAGTGATCGCACCATCGTGGTTATCTGGGTCATGAAGATCTTTTTTGTATAGTTCTTCTGTGTATTCTTGCCACCTCGTCTTAGTATCTTCTGCTTCTGTTAGGTTCATACCATTTCTGTCCTTTATTGTACTCATCTTTGCATGAAATGTTCTCTTGGTATCTCTAATTTTCCTGAAGAGATCTCTAATCTTTCCTATTCTATTGTTTTCAGCTATTTCTTTGCACTGATCACTGAGGAAGACTTTCTCATCTCTCCTTGCTATTCTTTGGAACTCTGCATTCAGATGGGTATATCTTTCCTTTTCTCCTTTGCCTTTCACTTGTCTTCTTTCCTCAGCTATTTGAAAGGCCTCTGCAGACAGCCATTTTGCTCTTTTGCATTTCTTTTTCATGGGGGAATGTCTTTATCCTTGTTTCCTGTACAGTGTCATGAAGCTCTGTTCATAGTTCTTCAGGAACTCTATAAGATCTAATCCCTTGAATCTATTTCTCACTTCCACTGTATAATCATAAGGGATTTGATTTAGGTCATACCTGAATGGTCTAGTGGTTTTCCCTACTTTCTTCAGTTTAAGTCTCAATTTGGCAATAAGGAGTTCATGATCTGAGCCCCAGTCAGCTCCTGGTCTTGTTTTTGCTGACTGTTTTTTCTCCATCTTTGGCTGCAAAGAATATCATCAATCTGATTTCAGTATTGACCATCTGATGATGTCCATGTGTAGAGTCTTCTCTTGTGTTGTTGGAAGAGGGTGTTTGCTATGACCAGTGAGTTCTCTCAGCAAAACTCTATTAGCCTTTACCTTGCTTCATTCTGTACTCCAATGCCAAATTTGCCTGTTACTCCAGGTGTTTCTTGACTTCCTACTTTTGCGTTCCAGTCCCTATAATGAAAAAGATATTTTGGGAGGGTTTTAGTTCTAGAAGGTCTAGTACGCTTTCATAAAACTGTTCAACTTTAGCTTCTTCAGCATTACTGCTCAGGGAATAGACTTGGATTACCGTGATGTTGAATGATTTGCCTTGGAAATGAACACAGACCATTCTGTCGTTTTTAAGATTGCATCCAAGTACTGCATTTTGGACTCCTTTGTTGACTATGATGGCTACTCCATTTCTTCTAAGGGATTCTTGCCCACAGTAGTTGATATAATGGTCATCTTAGTTAAATTCACCCATTCCAGTCCATTTTAGTTTGCTAATTCCTAAGATGTCAATATTCACTTTTGCCATCTTCTGTTTGACCACTTCCAATTTTCCTTAATTCATGGACCTAATTCCAGGTTCCTATGCAATATTGCTCTTTACAGCATCAGACTTTGCTTCTAACACCAGTCACATCCACAACTGGGTGTTGTTTTTGCTTTGGCTCCGTCTCTTCATTCTTTCTGGAGTTATTTCTGCAGTGATCTCCAGTAGCATATTGGGCATCTACAGACCTGGGAGTTCATCTTTCAGTGTCCCATAGTTTTGCCTTTGTATACTTTTCATGGGGTTCTCAAGGCAAGAATACTGAAGTGGTTTGCCATTCCCTTCTCCAGTGGACCACATTCTGTCAGAACTCTCCACCATGACCCATCTGTCTTGGATGGCCCTACACAGCATGGCTCATAGTTTCATTGAGTCAGCCAAGGCTGTGGTCCATGTGATCAGATTGGTTAGTTTTCTGTGATTGTGGTTTTCAGTCTGTCTGCCCTCTGATGGAGAAATATAAGAGGCTATGGAAGTTTCCTGATATGAGAGATTGACTGAGTGGGAAACTGGGTCTTGTTCTGATTGGTGGGACCATGCTCAGTAAATCTCTAATCCAATTTGCCATTGATGGGTGGAGCTATGTTCCCTCCCTGTTATTTACCTGGGGCCAAACTATGGTGCAGGTAATGAAGATAATGGTGACCTCCTTCAAAAGATCTCATGCATGTGCTGCTACACTCAGTGCCCCCAGCCCTGCAGTAGGCACCACCTACCCACACCTCCTGCTGGAGACTTCTGGACACTCCCAGGCAAATCTTGGTCAGTCTCTTGTGGGGCCACTGCTCCTTTCTTCTGGGTCCTGGTGTGCACAATGTTTTGTTTGTGCCCTCCAAGAGACACTAAAACACAGTTCTATCTCAGTCTCTGTGGAGTCTCTGGGTCCTGGTGCACACAAGTTTCGCTTGAGCCCTCTGAGTGTCTCTGGTGGGAATGGGGTTTGATTCTAAACGTGAATTTGCCCCTCCTACTGTCTTGCTGGGGCTTTTCCTGTGCCCCTGGACTTGGGGTATCTCCTCAAAGTTGCTCCAGCACTGCACAGCTGCCACTCCATAACACTGCAGCAACCCTTCCAGTAGTTTCTCACACTGTATCATATATTTAGTGTTTTCTCTCTTGACTTGCCTTCCCTACTAATCCCCTCAGGCCTGTCTAATCTCCCCCTGGCTTCACTTTCTTCTCTTTTCTAAGAAATCCTTACTTAATGTTTGTAGCCAAGACAGATATTTTCTGTTGTATTCCAGACTGTTGCTCACTGAGGTAGAGACTCTTTACCCTAGGTCTACTCCATTAAACAGACACATGGGATTTCATTAACCAGTAAGTACAATCATAGCTATATTCCCAGTAGCAGGAGTTTGAAGCTGTAGGCAGGTTTTGTAGTAAGTTATTTCTAGGTGTGAATCCTACTTCTAAATTCATAAATACTGTACCTCTGGTAAATGAATTAAGTTCCTCAAGCCTCAATTTTCTTACCCAAAAAATGGGAATAATATTACTTACTTTAAGGGGAAACTGAGAAGTTTTCATCATATAACAGTAGAGAAAGAAAAACATAATTAATACTGCTATACATGTAAAATAGAATGAACTTTCAAGTAAATGGAGTGGGAAGCAGGTTTCTAATTGTTGGCGCTGGAGTTTACAGATATGTAAGGAGAGAAGATTAGAATGATCTGTACAATAGTGGGTTAGAGTTAGAGACTACTGTAAATTCATATGTGGCTTAATATAGATACAAATGGTTTGCTGTTTTTGTTCAGTCACTCAGTTGTGTCCAACTCTTTGTGATCCCATGGACTGCAGCACACCAGGCTTTCCTGTCCTTCACTATCTCCCAGAGTTTGCTCAAACTTGTGTCCTTTGAGTCAATGATGGTTACATACAGAAATATTACAGATATGTGCACAACCACAAATTAGTACAAAAACATACATTTCTTTATTTGTCAACTGAGAGTGCCTAGAAATGACAATACGCTAGTAACATTGAGTCCACCTGGCATGCAAGTCATGATTTCTAATACTACTTTTAAATAAAAGGCACTATGGTTCCTTGGAAAAATAGTTTTTTAGGATTGTGAAAGGAGATATGCAGATGATCCTGCAATATCTTGCAATATCATAAAGTAAGAGAGTGCTAAAACTATCACTGCTGTCAACACCATCAACAACCCCTACAATGATGGAATTTGTCAAGGGGACACAGGAGTTAACTAAAAGAACTCCCAAAGGCCAAGGGTGAAACACTCTGAATAACAAAAGTCATACAGGATTATAACAAAGTATATATAAATATTCATGAGTCCATCCTGATAGAGATAAACTATTAAATAAATAAATAAATGGCAAAGAAGAGACAAATATTCCATGTAGAAAAATTCCAAATAATTTATACAAATACTTTGACCTCAAAGATATGGAGCAATACTCCCATTTAAATGTGAGCTGCACATGATAACCTCATTTCAAGAAGTACAGTACAGAAAGACAAAAAAAAAAAAAAGAGTATCTTTACAGTAGAGAAACCTGACAACCTCAGCAAGATGATGAAGGTCAACACCAAGGGTGATAAGCAATGTTGATAGTATGGATCTTTGATATGATGAGATGAAAACTGTGTACTACTTCTCTGGTCTTCCTTTCAAAAACACAGAAACACAATTTAATAATAATAATCAGACAATTCCCACTAGAAGAACGTTTTACAAAATGTCAAGTAATCTTCAATTTGTCCAGTTCTTCAAAAATAAGGAAAGTCTGAGAAATTGTGAAAACAAAGAGTAAGCTAGAATATATGACAAATATAATGCTACATTCTTGATGGGGTCCTGGAACAGCAGAAAAATTACATAAAAACCAAGAAAACTTTAATAAAGTATGTACTTAGTTGACAATAATGCATTATGCTTGGTTCACTAATTGTGACAAATGTACCATACTAATGTAAGATACTAATAATATAAAAAGTGGGGGTGGGGTATTTGGGAACTCTGTACTGTCTTTACATTCTTTTCTATAAATATAAAAAACTTCTTTAAAATGTTCATCAAAATAAAAAAGAGTAACAAAATTAAAAAAATCATTAAATGAGTTAACAATTACACTAGAACATATTCTCATGTGAAAGAAGGTAATAAAGAAGGAATAGAGGAACAAAAAAAGATAGGAGACATAGAGGACAAAAATAAAAATGATAGACATATATAAACCATATTAATAATATTAAATTTGAATGGATTATATAAATCAAAAAGCAGAGATTGTCAAAGTTATCACACTAATTTAAAAAAGAAACAAGATCCAACTTGATGTTGTCTATGAGAGACATTTTAAAGAAATAGGTTGAAGATAAACAATAGAAAAAATAATTGTACCATATGACTAATGACGATTAAAGAGGTGGAGTGACTAATATCATATAAAAGACTGTAACAGAGAAAGTGCTATTAGAAATAATGAGATGAATTTTATAATGATAAAATAATCAGTCTATTAGGAAGATGTATCAGTTATACATGTGTGTGCATCTAATAAGAGTATATGAATGAAAAACTAATGAAAATGTAGGAAATATAGATAATTTGGCTTCCCAAGTGGCTCAGTGGTAAAGAATATGCCTGCAATGCAGGAGAGGCAGCTATGATCCCTGAGTCAGGAAGATCTTCTGGAGAAGGAAATGGCAACCCACTCCAGTATTCTTTCCTGGGAGATCCTATGGACAGAGGAGCCTGGTGGGATACACAGTCCCTGGGGTTGCAAGAGTGGGACATGACTTAGGCACTAAACCACCATACATAATTTAACAACAGCAAGTTGAACACTTCAACATCTTATTTTTAAAATAAAGGAAATACTAATGAGTGGAACAGAAATGTGTAGATAATAGAAAAAAAATAGAGAAAAATAAAGGAAGTCAAAAGTTGTCTCTTTGTAAAAACTAACAAAATTCACAAACCCTTAGCTACAATGAGAAGGAGGGGTGGTCAATTAGTAAAATAAGGAATGAAGGAGGGAAAGTCACTACCAAACTTATAAAAATTAACAAGCTTTATGAGGCAACACTATGAACATTTGTTTACCAAAAAATTAGGTCACTTAGATGAAGGGGATAAATTCCTAGAAAAATTCAAATTACTAAAAATTACTCTAGAGGAAAAATTTAAAAAAAACAACAACAACTGAGCCTAGAGGAAAAAAACAAAGAATAAATACATAAAACAAAAAGAGATTGAATTCATAATTTTAAAATTCTCACTAAGAAAAATTCAGACTCAGATGGCTTCACCTATGACTTTTACCAAAAAGTTAAAGAATAAATACAAATCCTTCACCACTTCTTTCCCAAAAATAGCAGAGAAAATATTTTCCAACTTACTCTATGAGGCCTGTATTAACCTGATTCCAAAATCAAAGAAAACAAAACTACAAACAAATATCTCTTATGATGATGGATATTAAAACCATCAATAAATAGTAGAAATACAAATCTATAAGCATATAAAAAAGAATTATATACCATAACCAAGTAGGACTTAGCTCAGGAATGCAAGGCTGTTTTTAACACCCAAAAATCCATTAATGTAAAATGCCATAGAAATGGAATGATGACAAATTTAAAATTACAATGGAGTAATCATAGTTAGGCATACAAAACGTCATTGGGTGGCCATTGAACATCTGGTCTCAGAAATGTTTCTGCACCATTGAGAATGTGAATTTTCTGAACTGTATCAAACAATGACCTCCCAAAGACACCACCAGCCATTTAGAACAACATCTCCTAGCTGCAACCTTGTGGTCTCAAGAGTTACCCCTCCCACCCTCCACTGCATCTACATAAGTTTTTAGACCTCAAACCATTCTTGTTTAATAAGCCCCCTTACTTCTTGCCAGTTGCAATCATAATTCCCAGCAAACAGCTTATGTAACTAACTGTGGCTTTGCAGGCTTTGTCTTTATAAGCTTCCTCTATTTTGTAGTCCGACACCTAGTGGCTCAGATGGTAAAGAATCTGTCTGAAATGTGGGAGACCTGGGTTGGGAAGATCCCTGGAGAAGGAATGGCTACCGACTCCAATATTCTTGCCTGGAGAATTCCATGGACAGAGGAGCCCAGCTGGCTACAGTCCATGGGGTTGCAAAGAGTTGGACACAGCTGAGAAACTGACACTTTCACGCTTTCCCGCATGAAACAATTTATGTGCTTCTTGAATCTGTGTCTCTGAGGCTGCAGTACTAACAAATCTGGAGTACTAATAAATGCCTCTTTATCTCAATTAGATCTTCATTTCTGAAAATTTTGCTTAACAGGAGTAAAGAACAACAACATGATCATATCAGTAGATACCTAGAAAACATGTGATAAACTCTAATACCTTTTATAGAAAGAGGAAAACTTGACACACTTGGAATAGAAGAGAACTTTTTCAACCCTTTTTCTGTAAAGTGACCAGAATGAGCAAATCTATATAGATAGAAAGTAGATTGGTGGGTGATGAGCTGAGGATGATAGATTGCTAATGAGTACCTGGTTTGTTTTGGAGATGATTCAAATAAATCTAAAATCACTGAACACCTCTGTGAATAGACTAAAAACCATTCCCCGAATAGCTCAATTGGTAAAGAATCTGTCTGCAATGCAGGAGACCCCAGTGCGATCCTTGGGTTGGAAAGATCCCCAGGAGAAGGGAAAGGCTACCCGCTCCAGTATTCTGGCCTGGAGAATTCCATGGACTGTATAGTCCATGGGTTCGCAAAGAGTCAGACACAACTGAGCAATTTTCACTTCACTTCACATATTTTAAATGGTTGAGTCATGGCTAAGTGTTATATCTCAATAAGGCTCTTTAAAAAGATATTGATCAAGGTAAAAGAGCTTAGTCACTTTCCTCTTAATTGCTATTACACCTTCCTTGTAAAAATAAACAAGCCTTGAAAGAGTGGCTAACCCTCTCATAAACATCAGAAAGCCAGCAATGGTTTAGAAGAAAAACCATGTATGTAAAGGATAGACTTTCTTAATACCTAAGTCCTAAGGTGTTCTCAGCTTAATAAAATATTATTAACTTTTAGCGATACATGCCTCCTCAGTTTCCTGGTACATATCAGAACAGTGAATTAATGGACCCCTTAATTCCTTTGACTTTATGAAATCCATTCTGGCCATTGCTATACACCAATTTATGTGGCCGGCATTAAAAATCCCACTTTGCCTTAGTTATGTCATTGGGCTTTCTTGTGCTCCTGACCTGAGCCTCAAGGTCTTACTCCTTATTTTTCTGTCTTTTCATGACATTAAATATCAAGGATCCTCATATTTGGTGCTTCTGCTCGCTTTATTATATTAACACGATTTCCTAAGCCTTTCTGCTCCTTAAGTACACAGAGATAGAAATAATAATCCTTTTTCCATTTTATGGTTTTGTTAAGTCTGTAACTAAGTAAATTTAGAAATTCAGTTTAAAATGTAGTCAATCTAGTTCTTTGGTCAATTAAAATAACCTAATGTTTTAGTGATATATATACAGAGCCTAAGTGTGCTGAAACACTAAACATGATTTAAAATCAGAATCATTCTCTCCAAATGGTACCTTAATATTTTCTAACTCTTATATGTTTTGTGGACAACCAAATTTATTCCTTGTATAATGTTGTTTAATGTTTATATCGTTGTGTTAGTTGGATTTGCATTGAATTCCATAAATATTAAATGTTGTAGATTTCTTACCTGTAGTTATACAGAACTAATGTTTGCACACGCAAGGTCCATTGCCAATGTGTTTGCATGTAATGTGACTTTTTCACAAGTTATCATTTGTTTTTACTTCTGCACATCTTTAGGAATTGTGTGCTGTTCTTAGTCACTAAAATTTAGCTGAGACCAGTGCGTTTTTAAGCAATTTAACTGCAATTATCAAAACATTTCTTAAACAAAGGTCAGTTCATTAGCTTTATTTCAAATGCCTCTCCTCTCACTAGATAGACTTAATTGCTTCTATTGTGACTTTTTTTGAACTGTAGGAAATGAACTCCACAGACCTTCCTGTCTGTTGTTTTCAATTATGAAAATCATTGCTATTCATACTAAATGATGTTTATTCACTTAATACTGGACAAAAGAAAAAGGGAAAACACAAAACACACAGATATAATTACAGTACAGTCATTACCACCAATCTATAGTTTCAGTACTTCCTTGTTGCAATCATCAAGTCCACTGATCACTGCTTCTAATTCCTTGAATATTTTAGCACCTTATCTACTGTTATTCTCTTCAATACTTCTCCAATTATTAGCAATTTCAATATCCATGTTACCTTTTCCAATAGTTCTTGAGCTCTTCCTGGTTTCTTGATGCCCTCTCCCACTGCTCTTATCTGCCACATTTCCTCAATCCTCACTGCTGCAACCACAGATACCACAGTTACTGGCAATATCCTTCTTCCACCGTCTCACTTTCAACATCTCCTCATCTGAATACAACTCTTTATTTTTCCAGTTTACTCACTCTTCTTCCCCAAGTATTACATTTATTTTCCCTCACTAGACCCTAAATAAAACTTCATTTGATTCTACTAGTTTGTTGCTATTTATTACTCTTGTATATTCTTCAAGACCTTACTGCTCAGCATTGTTTCTGTGGCCCATTTTTAGACTTTTTATCTTGCATGAACTCTATCTCTATATGATCCTGTCTTCTGATATCCAATTAGTGAAATCCCAAACCTTGTTAATCAATTGTCTGTCTCTCTTATATTTGCATTTTGGCAGTTGACTTGGGTGAGGAAAGATTCAAAATTATATTCACGCTATATTCTTTAAAAATAAACCAATTACTTGGCACTTAATGTAGCCTAGATTCTATCTACATTTTTTTGTTGTTATTGTCTAAATATACTTCACACAGACCACGGTCTTGTCTAACTCAATGAAACTAAGCCATGCCGCGTGGGGTTACTGAAGACAGACGGGTCATGGTGGAGACGTCTGACAGAATGTGGTCCACTGGAGAAGGGAATGGCAAACCACTTCAGTATTCTTGCCTTGAGAACCCCATGAACAGTATGAAAAGGAAAAATGATAGGACACTGAAAGATGAACTCCCCAGGTCGGTAGGTGCCCAATATGCTACTGGACATCAGTGGAGAAATAACTCCAGAAAGAATGCAGGGATGGAGCCAAAGCAAAGACAATACCCAATTATGGTTGTGACTAGTGATAGAAGCAAGGTCCGATGCTGCAAAGAGCAATATTGCATAGGAACCTGGAATGTTAGGTCCAAGAATCAGGCAAATTGGAAGTAGTCAAACAGGAGATGGCAAGAGTGAACATCGACATTCTAGGAATTAGTGAGCTAAAATGAAATGGAATGGGTGAATTTAACTCAGATGACCATCATATCTACTACTGTGGGCAGGAATTCCTTAAAAGAAATGGAGTAGCTATCACGGTCAACAAAAGAGTCCAAAATACAGTACTTGGAGCAATCTCAAAAACGTCAGAATGATCTCTGTTCATTTCCAAGGCAAACCATTCAATATCACGGTAATCCAAGACTATGCCCCAACCAGTAATGCTGAAGAAGCTGAAGTTGAATGGTTCTATGAAGACCTACAAGACCTTTTAGAACTAACACCCAAAAAAGATGTCCTTTTCATTATAGGGGACTGGAATGCAAAAGTAGGAAGTCAAGAAACACCTGGAGTAACAGGCAAAATTGGCCTTTGAGTACAGAATGAAGGAGGGCGAAGGCTAATAGAGTTTTGACAAGAGAACGCACTGGTCATAACAAACACCCTCTTCCAAAAACACAAGAGAAGACTCTACACATGGACATCACCAGATGGTCAACACCGAAATCAGATTGATTATATTCTTGCACCAAAGATGGAGAAGCTCTATACAGTCAGCAAAAAAAAGACCAGGAGCTGACTGTGGCTCAGATCATGAACTCCTTATTGACAAATTCAGACTTAAATTGAAGAAAGTAGGGAAAACCACTAGACCATGCAGGTATGATGTAAATCAAATCCCTTATGATTATACAGTGGAAGTGACGAATAGATTTAAGGTACTAGATCTGATAGACAGAGTGCCTGACAAACTATGGACAGAGGTTTGTGACATTGTACAGGAGACAGGGATCAAGACCATCCCCAAGGAAAAGAAATGCAAAAAAGCAAAATGGCTATCTGAGGAGGCCTTACAAATAGCTGTGAAAAGAAGAGAAGTGAAAACCAAAGGAGATAAGGAAAGAGATTCCTATTCAAATACAGAATTACAAAGAATAGCAAGGAGAGATAAGAAAGCCTTCCTCAGCGATCAGTGCAAAGAAATAGAGGAAAACAACAGATTGGGAAAGACTAGAGATCTCTTCAAGAAAATTAGAGATACCAAAGGAACATTTCATGCAAAAATAGGCACGATAAAGGACAGAAATGGTATAGACCTAACAGAAGCAGAAGATATTAAGAAGAGGTGGCAACAATACACCGAAGAACTGTACAAAAAAAAATCTTCACGACCCAGATAATCACGATGGTGTGATCACTGACCTAGAGCCAGACATCCTGGAATGTGAAGTCAAGTGGGCCATAGAAAGCATCACTATGAACAAAGCTAGTGGAAGTGATGGAATTCCAGTTGAGCTATTTCAGCTCCTCAAAGGTGATGCTGTGAAAGTGCTGGACTCGATATGCCAGCAAATTTGGAAAACTCAGCAGTGGCCACAGGACTGGAAAAGGTCAGTTTTCGTTCCAATCCCAAAGAAAGGCAATGCGAAAGAATGCTCAAACTACTGCACAATTGCACTCATCTCACATGCTAGTAAAGTAATGCTCAAAATTCTCCAAGCCAGGCTTCAGCAATACATGAACCGTGAACTTCCAGATGTTCAAGCTGGTTTTAGAAAAGGCAGAGGAACCAGAGATCAAATTGCCAATATCTGCTGGATCATCGAAAAAGCAAGAGAGTTCCAGAAAAACGTCTATTTCTGCTTTATTGACTATGCCAAAGCCTTTGACTGTGTGGATCACAATAAACTGTGGAAAATTCTGAAAGAGATGGGAATACCAGACCATCCGACCTGTATCTTGAGAAACCTGTATGCAGGTCAAGAAGCAACAGTTAGAACTGGACATGGAACAACAGACTGGTTCCAAATAGGAAAAGGAGTACGTCAAGGCTGTATATTGTCACCCTGCTTATTTAACTGCTATGCAGAGTACATCATGAGAAATGCTGGGTTGGAAGAAACACAAGCTGTAATCAAGATTGCTGGGAGAAATATCAATAACCTCAGATATGCGGATGACACCACCCTTATGGCAGAAAGTGAAGAAGAACTAAAGAGCCACTTGATGAAGGTTAAAGAGGAGAGTGAAAAAGTTGGCTTAAAGCTCAACGTTCAGAAAACTAAGATTATGGCATCTGGTCCTATCACTTCATGGGAAATAGATGGGGAAACAGTGGAAACAGTGTCAGACTTTATTTTTTTGGGCTCCAGAATCACTGCTGATGGTGACTGCAGCCATGAAATTAAAAGACACTTACTCCTTACTCCTTGGAAGGAAGATTATGGCCAACCTAGATAGCATATTTAAAAGTAGAGACATTACTTTGCCAACAAAAGTCCGTCTAGTCAAGGCTATGGTTTTTCCAGTGGTCATGTATGGATGTGAGAGTTAGATGGTGAAGAAAGCTGAGCGCCGAAGAATTGATGCTTTTGAACTGTGGTATTGGAGGAGACTCTTGAGAGTCCCTTGGACTGCAAGGAGATCCAATCAATCCATCCTAAAAGAGATCAATCCTGGGTGTTTATTGGAAGGTCTGATGTTGAAGCTGAAACTCCAATACTTTGGCCACCTCATGCGAAGGGTTGACTCATTGGAAAAGACCCTGATGCTGGGTAGGATTGGGGGCGGGAGGAGAAGGGGACAACAGAGGATGAGATGGTTGGATGGCATCACCGACTCGATGGACATGGGTTTGGGTAGACTACGGGAGTTGGTGATGGACAGAGAGGCCTGGCGTGCTGCAATTCATGGGGTCACAAAGAGTCGGACATGACTGAGCGACTGAACTGAACTGATAAATCTATGAATGGGTTCTATTATTTACCCCAGTTTATGAACAAGCATATGAAAGAAACAAGAGATAAAATAAATAAAGTTACATAAATATTACAGTAGTAGTGTGCAAAGCTAACACTGGAACTCAGGTATGGTAAAGGGAATTATGCTTTCCTCAGGTGACAGAGGCTATTCGGACCCCACCAAATTTCATTCTACTCTTTCTCCACACCAATAGAATTGCAGGAGGAACAAATCTGCTCAATATTACATTTTTTAGCTTTTAGTGCAACTAGACATGACTGATTTCCTCCAGTGCAATATGAGGAGAAGTGATATGTGCTACTTCTAGCAATCATCCATAGGACAGTGGACACTGTTCCCATTCTCATTTTATCCATCCTTCCAACTGGCAAATATCCCAAAAGTGGGAGCAACCCAGCTTCAGCTATGTGACTATAATGCCCTAAGGCAAGGCTCAGGAAACTATGGTCTGTGGGCTAAATATGTTCCATCTCCTGTTTCTGCAAAAAATGTATTAGAACATAGGTACATCCATTTATTTGTATATTTTCTATGGTTGCTTTTATACCAAGATAACAGAACAGTCATCATTGATATAAGTGCCACAATATTAGGTTTTTCTGTTTTATTAATATACAAGACATAGTTTTTGACAATCATGTCCTTTTAAATTAAAATATTGTTCACAACCATTTTATGGGACGATGATACATCTTTGCTACCATTATGAATAACATCTTCTAAAATATATATTCTGTGATTTAAAAGCTTACTTGCTTTATATAGATTTATATTACACATGAATTTTCAGGATTCATTCATGTCCCAGCATAAGTTTCTATAAGTATCGCTGCTTATATTCTCCTAATTTTGGGTAAAATAAAGAGTTTCTTGGTACTTCACTTTAAAACTCTAATTATATAAAATGATAAACATTGCAAGAGGCTACAAAACTTATTCAATCATATTCTAGTTTTTCTTCTGTGATTTAAAGACTATTGGGCTTTCCAGGTGCTGCTAGCAGTAAAGAACCTGCCTGCCAATTAAGTCTTTAACAAAAAATGCTTATATTTGCAGTAAATTAGGCAAATAAATACGTTAATTACTAGATTATTATTTATAGGATTTTCCTTCCTAATTCATGCACATTTGAAATTGATGAAATTTTCTAACAAATACAAAGGGAATTCTCTATGATATTGTGGTTCAATAATAAATTCCTCTATTTCCTTATTTCTTTAAACTTTATTTTCCTGTGGCTTCATTTGTTTATTCTTATCCTTGAACATATCCTTTATTCATATCCTTGGACTTTGGTTTGCATATATGAAAGGTGGTATCTATAAAGCTTCTATTTTTAATATATCATATATTAAGCAATATTGTATGGCAAGAACTATAAATTAAACTTATCTCTAATCCTTAGCAAAATCTTTTAAGTTAGGCATTATTATCACCAATTCATTAATGTCTAAATGGCTCATTGCTTAAAATCATATAGCTAAAAAGTGTTTTGAAATTAGGATTCTCTCCTAGGTATGTTTAACTCTTTAGCTATGACCTTCCATGAAGTTATTCTGCCTCTTTATTGCCTATCAGACTAAAGACTACCTAAAATAATGTGTTTCTTTATGTGTGGGTTTGACCTTATGATCATTGATAATTCCAAAATTTCTTAATATCTACTCTAAATGAAATTTTCTACTAGGTTTATTTTCCCTGAAATACATTTTGCTACTTGATTTTTGATTTCACTTTTAACTTTTTATTGAAGTATAAATTACGTGCAGAAAAGTATATAAATCATAACCTCAGTAACTCTTCATTATATAAACACACTTATGTAACCAGCCCTCAGATCAAGAAACAGTTTCGCCAGCATACATACAACATGTTCTCTTTGTGCCTAGCTTCTTTTGGTCAATGCTGTGTTTGTAAAATTCATCCATACTTTATGTGGAGCAATATTTTTGCATTTCATTGTTGGAACAAAACCAAACATTTACTTATTCTTATTTTGATAGACATTTGGGACTATCATGAAGAATAATACTATTGACAGTCTCAAACATCATTTTTTACATATGTGAATGAATTCCTTTTAGATATATGAGTGGAACTACTAAGTCATTTAGTATACTCCAGTAGACAGAGACAGTCATTATTCTAAAGTGTTGCCCAAATCATATTTCTACTAGCCTTATATGTGTTCCAGTTACTCACCAACAGGTGGAACTGTCTGTGATTCTGTGTTTTTCAATTTTATTTCCCTGATAGCTAGTGAACATCTTTTAATGTTTATTGACCATTTGGGTATCCTTTTTTATGAAGTGCCAATTCAAGTAGTCTGTGCTTTTAATTTTAATTGTGTCATATTTTTTCCTTATTGACTTGAATGAATTCTTCAACTGTTCAAGTGCAAAGTACTTTGTACGTCTTACCATGTCCTTACATAAATCTTCTCCCTACTCTTTATTTTCACATATTAATGGTGTCTTTTGATGAGACATTTTAAATTTTAATGTGTCTAATTACATTTGAAGGAAACTAAGAAATCTTTCTTTCCTTTTTTTTTGATTTTTATACTTTGCTTTCTATTATAGATGACAGTATCTTGTTTTTAAAATATTTAGAAGACAAAGCACCTCACATATTAATTTTGTCACTATACACTGTTTTGGAAAGGCCCTTGCAAAATGTATAACATTGAAATTTTGTCAATAAAATGCTTTATCTAGAAACAGTTTTAACAACAAAAACATACCATGCCATAGAAGTATTATCATTAACACTTAATATTTTAAGATCCTTAAATTTATTAAACTGTCACGTGCCCAAAATGGATACATATAACTGAAAATATGAGTGAAAGATAGCAGAGTATTTGTATACTTTAAGGAAATGATGTTTTGTACAGCACTACTTAAATTTCTCATCAGCAAAGCTGGTTTTATTCTCTTGATTTAACAGTTAATTACACTGGAGCTAATTATTAAGCCTCATAATAAGTGAGGCAAGAGAAACTGCAGTATATTCCCTCAGAAAGTGCAAATAAGCCATAAACATTTTTTTTTCTAATTTACTCCTCTTTAAAATTTTCATATGATAGTTAACAACTGTCTGATCTGTCCATTATGCTTATTTACATAACTAAACTTTAAGTAGAAATGAAATCTCTCCTGATGTACTGATTAACGATACAGAAATGCTTAAAAAGAAAGGCTGATTATCACAAATTTTGTGGAAACTGCTCGACGGGTTTAACCACAGTGAAAAGTGGCATCTCTGTTTCTAGACTGTTCAGTCATTTTCAAAATGAAAATGATTTTGTACTTATTTATGGAAAATTTGAAATTGTTCTTAAAAAAATGCATTCAGAGACAGTGATGCCTACTCTGAGTTAAAGCCAGTATCTCTTGCACCATTTAAGCTTGAGCCACTATATAATAGATTAAAAACAATTTGCTAAGATATATGAAGTTGGATATAATTAATCTCTTTTTAAAAATGGCTGCACATTTTTGTATTTCTCTTTTTGGCTCACAGACTGTGTCATTTTTCTCTCTAAGAATGCATTGTTCCAATATGGTTTCAGTCTGAATATAGTTGTCAGTATCATTTCCCCCCCAAAATGATGTGGTCAATATACAATTTAAGTGTCATCAAAAGAATAATAAAGGGGCTTTTAGCATATACCTAAAATTAACTTTCCAGCTTGAATTTGCCATTTAGCAATAAGCATATTTTTGAGTTATATAAATTTGCTGTAGAATTCACAAGGAGAGCCAAGTGTGAAAAGAAAGGACTTCTAATGCTTACATTTGTTGAATTATTCCTTTTCAGAAGACTCACGATAGGTAAAAAACTTGAGGACCATGTGTATTGTAATGTCATTGCTATTGCTTGGCATTTGCTGTCCCTATTGCTTTAACATTAGTGTCTGTCTCAGTTCCAAGGATCAGAATTGGAAAGGAAATAGGCTTGAGTGTTTGTAGACATGACTGACTCAGGAGACAGTAAAATTCTCATTCACATTTGATTCTAATGAGGAGGGACATGTCTTGCTAGCAATAAGGATGAGAAACAAATGAGTGGAAAAGATCAGAGCAAAAAATTTTACAGTGGAAAAGTCTGCCCAGTAGCTGGCATGAGAGAACCAAAGGAATACAAAGTCAAGAGACCATAGAACAAAGTAAGTATGAAGGCCATAGAAACAAAAGATGGTGTCCTTCCTCGGCCAAGTTTGGAGATGTAATAGAAGTGTCAAAAAAAGGGCTGTGAATTGCTGCTGTCTTGGGATTAAATGCCCATCTTGCCATTTTCTACATCTGGGATTTAGGTACCCTGATTACAGCAACACCTGTAGCTGCCTCAGGAGTCTGCTACAAGGTTTAAGTGTAACTCATGACTAATACCTAACACAGTACCTTGCACATGATGAGTAGGCAATAATATTTACTCTTGTTAATATAATTCAATATTTATACTCACTCCTGGTTTTATCCTATTTCAGTGCTTGTGGGGAGATTTCCTCCTGTGTAACTTAAAGTTTTCAAGTGGTTCTGACAATCTTCAAATCAAATGGTGACAATATTAAAGTTCTCAAATTTTTCCTTTCTTCTTCCTCCCTCCCTCTCCTTTGTCCTCTATCCTTTTCCTTCTTGTTTTACTCCCCACTTCTCTTATTTTTCTTTAAACATTCATTGATTGCCTCTGGATATATGGAAGTAATATAGCTCATATCAAGGAGAAGTTATAACTATTTGGAAGAAAGAATATGTAAGAAATATAACTCACTGCAATACACTATAAATATTATTGACTCTGAATAAATTTCAGCTTACTTAAGTGGGTAAACTTGAGAAGTGAAAAAAACCCATAAATTTATATTGTCCGGATGGGAAGGTTATTAAGAACAATCTCCATAGGTTCCAATTCATGACATACAAAAGGTTACAGAACGCACTGTTAGATCCCCAGGGCTGCTGTAACGAAACACCTCAAACTTGGAGACTGAAAACAACAGGTATTTATACTTTCATAATTCTGGAAACTGAAAGTCTGAAATCAAGGTGTCAGCAGGCATCAAACTCCCTTCTGAAGGCCTTTAGGTAAGTATCCTTTCCTCCTTCTTCCTAGCTTCGGAAAATCTTGGCCAACATTTGGCTAGTATCTTCATCGTTTCCTTCTCTGCCTCCATCTTTACATGGCCTTTGTCTATGTCTGAGTGCCTTTCCTCTTTTTTTTATAAGGAGACCAGTCATTTGATTTAGGATCCACCTAATCCAGTGTAGCTTCATCTAAACTTGCCTACATCTATAAAGACCCTATTTCCAAATAAGATTGCACTTTGTGGTTCTGGATAGAAAAGAGTTTGGGGGAACATTACTCAAACCATTGCACACATATTGACCCATGCTCCTCATGCATAAAAGACATATTCTCCATTCACACTCACTGTGTCATATGTATGTAAATAACACAGGAGGGCTAAAACAGTCTTCTATCATCCAAAAAGACCAGCTAAGAAATATATCAAAGAATTCTTATTTCATGTTTTTTCCTTTGACTACGTATTTATTTATTTTTCCTAAAGGTAGGAGGAGAGGTTAAGTGTGCTAGAAACAGTATTAATCTTATAAAGTCAAGATTCCAAAATTATCTAAAATGTTTGATTTTATAACTTACTTTTAGATCCTTAGAGAAAGTCTTTGTTCTATGTATTTAGGAACGATGAACTTAGATTTTCCAGAAAAAAAAAATTGGAAAACCACAAACAAAAAATAAAGCATAACTAACTTAAGGGAGAGATCTTTGAATAAAAGAAATACAACTTCTTAGTCTTGGAATTGAGAACCATTAACCCAAATTTTTATTAAGCTGACTCATTTGAAAAGATCCTGATGCTGGGAAAAATTGAGGGCAGGAGGAGAAGGGGACGACAGAGGATGAGATGGTTATATGACATCACCGACTCAATGGACATGGGTTTGTGTGAACTCCAGGAGTTGGTGATGGACAGGGAGGCCTGGCATGCTGTGGTTTATGAGGTTGCAAAGAGTCAGACACGACTGAGCGACTGAACTGAACAACAAATTATCATTTCAACATCTGGTTGAAAGAATATGAAATAAGAAAATTGATAGGATATAAATTTTAGTCAAAGAGGGATGATGTCATCAAGGTGGCAAAATAGGTAATTCATGGCTTCAGTCTCCCTCACAGGAAGACCAACAAACAATTAACCACAGATAACACACCTTTGTGCAAATCCCATAACCTGAGGTGAAGCAGAAGCCCCTTCTGGAGCAGAGACAGAAAAGGACCACATTAGAAGGATAATAAGCATAGTTTCACTCTGAATGTCCTCTCCCAGAATGGCATAACTCACACCAAGCCTATGCATTTTTCAGTGGAAGAAAGAGAGCCCAAGATGTACATCCAGCTTCCCCATTATTGCAGGATTCTTCCTGGAAAAGACCTGTTGAGTCTTGCACCTTGGAGTTCACTGGGGGAATCTGAGAGCTGGATAACTGCAGATCAGACTGAGATAGAAGATGGGAGACAGGGCTTATAGAAACCAGCACTTGGATCTTGGCCAACTGCATTTCTACTAGCAGCATCAAAGCAGAGATCCTAGCCAGGACTTTTGTCAATTTCCAGAGTTGAGCTGGTAGCCCCATCTGGCCAAGGAGCACAGTTGGCAGTTCTGCCTGGCTTGGGATCCAGCCAATAGGCCATACTGGCAATGGAGCCTATTCTGTGACCCCACCTGGGGCAGAAGGCAAGTTTGAAGCCTTGCCCAACTACTTAGCATATCTTCTAGTTCCACACTTGCCCCATCTGCCCACCCCCAAGAAGCATGGCTTGAGATGCCAGGCAGGCTCAGAGCCTACCTTCTGGCCCATCTGAGCAGGGAAGCAAGTCAGCATCCCTATCAAACAGCAGCCCCTGGAGACCCAAAAATCTAAATAGAGAGCTTAAGTTAGCCACAAAACCCATTCTACAGCCCTGCTTAGGCACAGCAAAGTCAGCAGCCCTGCCCAACTGTTGAACACAGCGACTGACCCTGTCTAGCCAGAAAGCTCAAACAGTGACCCTGAACAACCTCAATGTCCAGACTATGGTATCATCTTGCAGCAAAGTCCAGACTATGGCCCTGCCTGTCTGCTGAGCACAGATTGTGGTCTTTCCTAAGCAAGGAGATGAGATAGCAACCCTATTAAACCTAGAAGCATAGCATCCAGCATCACCCAAATGGGAAGAAAGCTATAGATAAATATTCATAATTAAAATAGATACAAAAATTCTCAACAAAATACCAGCGAACTGAATTCAAAAGTCCATTAAAGGATTATACAACATGATCAAGCGAAATTTATTCCCAGAATGTTAAGATACTTCAACATATGCAAATTAATAGATGTTATATCACATTAACAAAATGAAATTTAAAAATCATATGATCATCAGAATAGATGCAAAAAAATATTTAATAAGATTTGATATACTTTTATGATAAAAACTCTCAACATTTCAGTTCAGTTCAGTCGCTCAGTCACGTCTGACCCTTTGCAACCCCATGGAGTGCAGCATGCCAGGCCTCCCTGTCCATCACCAACTCCCGGAGTTTACCTAAACTCATGTCCATTGAGTTGGTGATGTCATATAACCATCTCATCCTCTGTCGTCCACTTCTCCTCCCTCCTTCAATCTTTACCAGCATCAGGATCTTTTCAAATGAGTCAGCTCTTCGCATCAGATGGCCAACATATTGGAGCTTCAGCTTCAACCCCAGTCCTTCCAATGAACATAGGACTGATTTCTTTTAGGATGGACTGGTTGGGTCTCCTCGCAGTCCAAGGGACTCTCAAGAGTCTTCTCCAACACCACAGTTCAAAAGCATCAATTCTCCGATGCTCAGATTTCTTTATAGTCCAACTCTCACATCCATACGTGACTACTGGAAAAACCATAGCCTTGACTCCAGACCTTTGTTGGCAAAGTAATGTCTCTGCTTTTTAATAGGTTGTCTAGGTTGGTTATAACTTTTCTTTCAAGGAGTAAGCGTCTTTTAACTTCATGGCTGCAGTCACCATCTGCAGTGATTTTGGAGCCCCCCAAAATAAAGTCTGACACTGTTTCCACAGTTTCTCCATCTATTTGCCATGAAGTGATGGGACCAGATGCCATGATCTTTGTTTTCTGAATGTTGAGCTTTAAGCCAACTTTCACTTTCATCAAGAGGCTCTTTAGTTCTTCTTCACTTTCTGCCGTAAGGGTGGTGTCATCTGCATATCTGAGATTATCGATGTTCCTCTCGGCAATCTTGATTCCAGCGTGTGTTTCCTCCAGCCCAGCATTTCTCATGATGTACTCTGCATATAAGTTAAATACGCAGTGTGACAATATACATCCTTGATGTACTCCTTTTCCTATTTAACCAGTCTGTTGTTCCATGTCCAATTCTAACTCTTGCTTCCTGACCTGCATACAGATTTCTCAAGAGGCAAGTCAGGTGGTCTGGTACTCCCATCTGTTTCAGAATTTTCCACAGTTTGTTGTGATCCACACAGTCAAAGGCTTTGGCGTAGTCAATAAAGCAGAAATAGATGCTTTTCTGGAACTCTCTTGCTTTTTCGATGACCCAGCGGATGTTGGCAATTTGATCTCTGGTTCCTCTGTCTTTTCTAAAACCAGCTTGAACATCTGGAAGTTCACAGTTCAAGTATTGCTAAGCATGGCTTAGAGAATTTTGAGCATTACTTTACTAGTGTGTAAGATGAGTGCAATTGTGTGGTAGTGTGAGCATTCTTTGGCATTGCCTTTCTTAGGGATTGGAATGAAAACTGACCTTTTCCAGTCCTATGGCCACTGCTGAGTTTTTAGCATAAAATGAACATGTGAAAGTGAAAGTCGCTCAGTCATGTCTGACTCTTTGCAACCACATGTACTATATAGTACGTGGAATTCTCCAGGCCAGAATATTGGAGTGGCCTTTTCCTTCTCCAGGGAATCTTCCCAACCCAGGGATCAAACCCAGGTATCCCACACTGCAGGCAGATTTTTTGCCATCTGAGTCACCAGGGAAACCCAAGAACACTGGAGTGGGTAGCCTTTCCCTTCTACAGCAGATACTCCTGACCCAGGAATCAAACTGGGGTCTCCTGCATTACAGGTGGATTCTTTACAAACTGAGCCACCAGGGAAGCCTAAAATGAACATACTTCATTGTAATAAAAGCCATATATGAGAAGCTCACAGTTAACTAATATAATACAAACAATATAAACATAAAAGCTTTTCTCTAAGATAAGGAATGCTTATGTGTTCTTCCATATTGCTTAGCCTGCTATTCATTCCATTTTTTTTTTTTCTGTTATTGAATTCTTCATTTCTGATTGGGTCTTTCTCATATTTTCTACTTCCTTATTAAAGTGTTCACTGTGTATATCAATTCTTTTTCCTAATTTAGTTAACCTATTTGTTAACAATGCTTTGAATTATTTATCTGGTAAATTATTTCTGATTTAACCTTTTTTTTTTTTGTCCCCAGAGCTTTTCTCTTGCTCTTTCAATTGACAATAGTCTTCTTGTTTTAATTTTCCCTGCCTCTATGCATGTAGGTGAAAAGTTGCCTATTGCAGTCCTGAAAGGGTGATCTTATGTGGAAGCATCCCTGTACGGATTGTGTTCATTTCCTCTGGTGGGAGAACTGGATTAGAAGTGGAGACAAGTCACATCTTTCCCAGAATGCACTGGCAGATCTCAGCTTGGTAGGTGGAGTCTACCAGGTGAGATAAATGGCTTAAAGGAGGCACTGGATGTGAGGTAGGACTTCCCCTCCACTCAGTTGCTGTCACCCACCTAACAGGCAAGGAGCAGAAGTCCTGAGGGTCAGCCTGAGCTGGCTTTGCTCCCTTTGGTTGTGTGTATTTCCCTCCACCCACACCAGAATCCTTGCTCTGCTATAAGGGAATGCTGAAGAATCTCCACTACTGGGGCTCATGTCAGCCACAGACAGAGGTCCAGTGTACTGCTGGTGCAGGCATCCATGACTCCACTCCAGCACAGGCTTGGGTGCAATTTCCTTTTGTTTCTTAATGCCAGTTCTTGCCCTCAGCTTCTGCTGCCCCTGCTCTGTTGTGGAATCACTCGACAGGCAGGTAGACCCCACATGGGTTCTTGGCATGCACTGGGGGCTGAGCTGTGATGGAGCAGCCACAGTCAGATATTTGGGCTGCTTCTGAGGTGCTGCTTGAGTAAGCTCCAACATTTTAATTAATGATGATGATGAATTTTGAAACTCAAACTTTCCCATTCATGATAATCTTTTGTCTTGAGTGCTATCGCTATTATCATCATTATTAGAGGAACATTATTAGCTACTGTTGTTGACCTTTAACACCATCAGTGTCTTCGTTATCAAAATAGCATTTTTTCTTCGCTAAGACTGGCATCGGATAGTATAAAATGTATCTTGGCTAGGCTTGTTAAGTTGTCATTTTTCTTTACACTATGATTTTAACTTCTCCGTTGTTTAGTTCCTTTAACTGAAAAGTGTGGATTGTGCCAATTTTACAAGGTTACAAGGAAGTTAAACAGTTGCAACTTTTAATGCTTCTTCAGTAAGAGGCTCAGAGAAGGAAAAGTATCATTCTGCACTATTTGGTATCTTCTGTCAAAGAGCTAAGCTATGAATTTAAAATCTGATCATCATCATTTTTCTTTTCACCTGTCAATTGCCCTCTTGTTGAGTAAATAAATTGATACCGAAGTCAGCATTTACTTAAAAATTTCATCAGATTTAGCCTCTTTTCACTGCCTGTTTTGATTTCATTTGTTTAAAAAAATGTGTTTTTAGTGTGTCTGGGCTGCAAAATACTGAATAAAATTACCATGAAAAGTAAGTACTGTCTGCATTAGATTGATGAAGTAATTGAATGATTACAGTGAGCATAAAATATCTTCTGATGAGCATATACTTATGGTTATCATGAAAACAAAATTTAAAAAAGAACTTTGCAAGTTGAACCTAAAATATAATTTTAAAAAATTGAAATTAATAACTTTATATTTCCTCCACTGGGATAGAGGAAGTGACACCTTGACTTACTCTAAGTGACTTAAAAGAATATATAACTGGACCTAAGCCAGTTTCATTCTACACCAAACATTTCCTTTTGAAGTTGAAAGTATCTTTGGTTCTTTGAAGGTTCTAAACAGTTTTCAAAAGTATTTGTAAATCTCTCAGATATTGAAATCAGATTGTTCTTTCTATAAAATGTAAACTGCTGAGGTTCATTTCATCTGAATATGGATTATTCACATATATGTCCACATATCTGAGAATGGTTTAAAAATTACGGTATATTCAAATAATAAAATGTAACACTAGCATTTTAAAAATCACATTTTACAGAGACATTTAAAATGTACTTAGAAAAATATCATCACAGAATAACTTCAAATAAAAATTTTTACATACAACATAATCCAAATCCTGTTATTGGATCGCACGTATTGAAAAAATATATCTATATATGACTAGAAAAAAAAGGCACAATGATCTGGTAATTTTATTTAGCATTGGCTGGTAGTAATGTAAGTTGTTTTATGTTTCATTGTATGTATTTTTGTCATGGGTATGATTAGGTGTTCTGATGGGGACAAAAGTGATCAAGAAAATGAAATTATCTGAGAAAAATAAAAAATGGCATGAACATGAAGATTTGCTTGTGGATTAAGAATTTTAGAGGGCTTTAGGGAACTAAAGAATCAAGGGGAAAAGAAATGAAGGAGTTTTAACTATGCTAATTGTATCTTTTGAATCCTCTTTTAACATATTCAAGAATAAAAGTAAAGGCTTTGAGTTATTTTAATATTACTTTCAGAGACTGACCTATGATTAAATAAGTGCAATACTACTCTGAACTGGAACACATGGCTCTCCAATTTCCAGGGATGTAATGGAGATCTGAGTGGATATAGATGTACACTTGTGTATCTTTTCCACAATTATAAATGATTCATAACTGTGTGATTAGCTAAAATGAATTAGCTTACAAAGACTTTTTCTAAGTCAAGCAGGCCACCAATTACTTCATTTCAAGGCCACCTCTGGCACTGGTAAAAGTCACAATCATTTCTTAATTCACTACCATACTCCAAGTAGCCCTTTGGTCCTAATGAATGGCTCACAATTCCCCTTGGGTGGACATCTCATAAGGTGACTTAGGACAGCACACTTTCAGTTCAAACAAAGGAGGAGTGATATGTTTTGGTAGAAAAAGATTGATCAGATATTTTCCAACATACAATGCAGAAAGAAGAAAAAAATTCCATCCCAGTGGTCTTGCAATGAAAACACATTCTGCGGGCAATTATGGGACATTATGTGTTTGAATATTGAATAAGGAGCATGATATGACAGGTCCTAGGGGATTCTGATGATCATACTAGCATGTGAAACAATGTTTTAGGTGATGAAGAAAGAGGAAGCATTTGAGACAGAGGAAAACCATATTCAGATGATCTGAAGAATGGTCTGCAAAGGGATGAAATCTGGATAATTCTCTCTGCCCAACCAGTGTTAAATACTCATATTTTAAAACACCTTAGCATCCTGTAGTGTGCATTACACACAGTTAGCCTAGAAAAACAGTCTGTGATTTTAATTTTTTTTTTTTTTTGCTGATTTTGGTGTCTCTAACTCTCTTTTGGTTCTTGCAACTTCATCTATAAAATAAAACAGGTAATCTCAGTCACCACTAACACATCTTTCAGGCTTCAGATTCTCTAAAATAACAAAACTAAATGGTTATTTACTTTTTATTTAGTGAAGTACTAAAGGTTTGTTGCAATAGAACACCTACCTCTTAGTTCATGAGAGAAAAAAAAATTGTTATTCCTACTTCAGTTCAGTTCAGTCACTCAGTCATGTCCGATTATTTGTGACCCCATGGACTGCAGAATGCCAGGCTTCCCTGTCCATCACCAACTCCTGGAGCTTACTCAAACTCATGTCCATCAAGTCGGTGATACCATCTGACCATCTCATCCTCTGTTGTCCCCTTCTCCTCTTGCCTTCAATCTTTCCCAACATCTAGGTCTTTTCAAATGAGTCAGTTCTTTGCATCAGGTGGCCAAAGTATTGGAGTTTCAGCTTCAACATCAGTCCTTCCAATGAATATTCAGGACTGATTTCCTTTAGGATTGACTGGTTGAATCTCCTTGCAGTCCAAGGGACTCTCAAGAGTCTTCTTCAGCTCCACAGTTCAAAAGCAGCTATTCTTCTTAGATACACATTAAAAATATATTCAAAACCTAGATGGCTTCTTTTAGTTTCCTTCTCATATTTTCTGGTCTCCTAATAAATTTAAGATTGTATTAATGAATGGCTGGAGAAAGAAAGAAATGGTAACAATTTGACACAACTCCTCAGAGTAAGAAAGCTCAATGCCTCAGTTGCCATAAAAGTTAAAGAGGATGTGAAGTTACTTTGAGGTTCAACCCCCAAAGGACATTCTTGAGTCTGCCAAAAAAGTAAAAGCTATGCATGATAATGAGCACCTCTGAGGGAATAAAACCATGATGATAGTAGAAGATGCATGGCTCAATTATGTGCAGAATAATGAGAAGTCTTGCATCCTATATACTTTCCTAATTGGGAAACAGTGCAATCCTGTGTACTGCAAATGGTGTAGAGCACTCATTAAAGCAGAGAGAAAAACAAAAGTATCTTGTCTCAGTTATAACTCAAACACCAAGAATTTAGAAGAAAAGGCATGTCTAATATAAATAGCTTTACATATTTTTATCATAAAGATTTCTCTCATCCTGACAAGCCATCAGACCTTAGCTGAGTTTAATTAGTGCAATGCATCGTGGTAAATTTTTTAAAAAAAGGAGTAAAACGAAGGGAGGAAAAAGTAGAAGTCTCTAGAAATTCTATCATACAGGTCTATCTGTAAGGCGCTGTGTTGAAATGCAGAAGGAACAGGAACCTTACCTTTTCATATTGCTCTAGAAGTCTCACAATATGTGAAAGTGCTGAGAAAGGGGTTACCAAGTTTTCTTTCAAATGTGTTTCCCTTTCTCATATCATTTTCTGTCATCAAATCTTACATCTCTGACCTGAATTTGATCAGGTGGCTGTCATGCAATTTTCCTAAAATAGGATAAGCATTGCCTCAAAGACTCCCACTGCTCCCTAGTATAAGCTACATTAGTTTTATGGGTTTATTACTTTTTTAAAGTCTGAAAATTATTTAAGACTCAAAAAATTACTTGGCACTGTCAAAGTCATATACATAGATGGACCATGAATATCCCAGGGAGGTCCTACACTCACCATAATATATAGATGGTTTTCACGATTTAAGAAGTTGGTTTATATCAAAGCCTTAACCAATAATTTACTGTTTTGTAGTTGGGTGAGATTTCATACACTACCAAGTAACTTCAGAAATGATTTCACATTTCTGACACAGCAGAGCAGAAAGTGGCTGATCATCACCACTATGATTACTCTCTCACTGAGAAGTAATCATCACCCCTCTTACTTAAACACTCCACCAGTTTACTCCCTATCCTGCCCTTCTGTATATCAGTCCCTTCTCAACCTGTTCTACTTTAGAACCAAAGCATCAGGAATAGCTGGACTTTAGCTGTGCAATTGATTTCCTTTAGCCATGAGGCTATGATCATGCTTCTACTTTGGATAGAAGTAGTAGTTGGATCATGCTTCCGACTCCTAGAAAAGTCAATGTCAAACTTGTGAGCCTCTTTTAACAAAGCTTTATGACCATTTTGTTCCCTCCTGAAATAACTTTATGTAGAAACCCATCATTTTGCCCGTGTTATTATTTTCATTCACACCCTTAAACTATTTATATTATAGTTTTACGTATCTCTATGCTCCTAAGTCTCTTCTGAGCCAGAGGCTAATGTATCATATAGGTTGCATTCAGCTGCAGGCTACAAAAAAACTTCCTAATCTCTTATTCAAATTAGGGTATATATTTTTCATATAAAATAAGTCCTGAAGTAAATAGTACTAGTCTAGAATTTTGGATCCATTTTTGGCTTCTTCAGGAACTCGGGGTCTTTTTACTTTGGCTTCTGTCCCTCATACACGCAGAATGACTGGTGTTCCACCAGGAGGCAAAAAGCAGAAGGACAGAGGCACATGTTGGCTGGTTTTATCTTTTTTATTTTATTAATAATAATAGTTTATCTATAATGCTTCTTTTTATCTTATTTTTTTTTATCTTATTTGTTAGAATTGACTTGCATGAGTTGCAAGACATTCTGGGAATGCAAGTTTTTGCTTTTCCTCAGACAACTTGGGCCTCTGAAAGAGTTATTTTTGTTAGCTGTAGAGGATAGGGAGAAGAGATATTGGGTAGGCAACTAACAGTGTCTGCTATCATGGGTATATCAAACAAGACATTTTTTAAATACACATGTGCAGATATACAGATAGATTCACATACATATCTACATATTATGCAACTGTTTAATTTCTTACTTTTCTTCTTTTCCCCCTCCTAACAGACCCATACCTAAGACCCTAAAAGTACTTTTCTCTCCAGGAAGAATCTAACAACTTTTAAGTATCTGTATGTAGTACTCAGTTTGCATTTATGAGAGAATAAGCTAAACAAAACAAGGAGTCTGCTGCATTTTCATCAAACCAACATTTATTTCACATTATTACATGTAAGTCCTGTGCTAGTGATGAGTGGGAATTAAGACTTGATTCAATTCATGCTCTTCAGGGGCTCAAAATCCAAAGATGGGATCGGACTCAAAGTATTTGTTCCACTTGTGATCTTTATAGAATTCTAACTTCTAAAACAGCAATTTATAAATTTACTTTTATCTGGTATGTTAAGGAATGTTAAAAACAAAACAAAACAACTTTCAGTCATATAGGCTGCTATAGCACCCAGAGGACTTCAAATAACTATTCTAAAAATGCTATAAATATTTTATTTTGTGGAAAATTAGGGTCTGAAACACAGAAAATTAGTTTTTCCACCTATCATGTCCCCCTTTCACATATAACTTTCCTCTTTACTGAGTGAATTGACATCACATCATTCTAAACACAAGTCGGTCAACATCACTTTGAACACATGTGTAGAAAATACAGGTGCTCTAAATGCATTAATGGGGAGGAGTATCTTGTTAGTATTTCTGGTTACTGTGATACACATTAAACTTTGTTAGTTCCCTACCATCTTTATAATAGAACTATGTTTACTTTCCCTCTACTGCATTCCATCAACCATTTATTTTGATAATTTTATATTAAGTCATTTTCATTGCCATCTCGAATTCATTTTCTAATGATGCAAGAAAGAGCAAGATGAGAAAGAGAATGAACAAAAGAAAGACAGAAAGGAGATGATGGAGCATGAAAGAGAGATTTGTTAGTTTTAGTCTCTTCTACATCCACAAAAAGAAGTGCTCATCTCTAGTGATACTCTGATTCTAGCTTTTACGTGCAGAGAACTTCTCCTTTTGAATCAAGTAATAATGAGTTTTCTACTAGTATACTTATACTGTTAAGAGAAAATACTGAATGTCCACATTTGCTTTGGCAGGCAAATGCCTCAAGCATGACCATACATATGACTCTCACATATGCTAAAACATGACTCATTCTGACTTCTACATGACATATGAAAACACTATTAACACCCTATACCTACCCAGAAACAGAGAGAACAGAATAGAAATCAGAAAGTGTATATAATCATCATGGTTTCAGATGTAACTGGTAAAATAAACAAGGCATGTTTTCTGGATTTTATTTCATAATTCTTATCCATTGATAAAATTTTGTACGTTTACCTTAATTTCTATTTAAGGAGGAGTCCATTATTTCAAATTGAGCATTATCTCAATTTTTATCAACAAGTATGGGATTAATATGAATGAAAACTAAATTCATCTATATGAATTTATATTCATATAAACTTGTTCCACTAGGAGATGATCCATCAAAACAAACATTTAAAAGAATAAACTTGAGTCAACAATTTCAAGACTAATCAAGTACTAGAATATTTCAATCAACAGATATGAGTGGTAATTGCCTTTCAGAGAGAAAATGCATTCAATATTTAATATTATATCTTTCATTTAAGTCCAATATTCTCTTCCAACGTATATTTTACCTCCTTGTCTGGGGCTTAGAACATTCAATTTAAGTTCTTTGGAAAAAAAAAAAATGATGGTGTCCTAACAAGACCCTCCATTACCTGCTTATTTTAATTCACTGCTTTGGCTTCCTAATCACGTTGTTTCTACACTTAACAAGGGACTTTATTGTTATAACTGTGGTATTAGCAATAACATTCAATTAACACTCACACTGTGAGCTACAATTATACCTCACTAACACCTAACTTCTACCTTCTGCTCTCCTGCTAAATGGTCGCTAATGTGACAGTTAATCTCTTCTTTGCACTTAATAATATTCCCAAATTGAAAGAAAATTAACATCTGTTAAAAGAAGCGTGGAATATTTTGGGGATAAACATAGTATGTAAAGCAATTAACCAGCTAAAAGTGTCTAGTGATCATCAATATCAGTATAGGATTATATTAGGCAAGTTAGTGGACAATGAGAGAAGCATACATTAAGTTTTCCTGTTCTCAAGAAACTCACCAACTAACAGAGATCAAAAACACATATAGAAACACTCAGGGAAGGAATCATAAGAAATAGAATTGTATAACTATTGTTTATATTTTCTTCTGGAAATATTGTATTTTTGCATTTAACCACTAAATGAATTATCCATCTTAAGTGGTACTCTAGGATTTTGTATAAGTCAAATCCTATCACATCTTCTGTTTTATGTCTGACCATTTTTACTAAGCAAAATGATTTTGAGATTCATCTGTGTTGTTTACATACCAATAATTGCTTTTTTCCTGGGTAACATTTAACTGCATTAATACATTCTTGATACAGTCCCTGAATGAACATTTAGGTTGTTCCCAGTTTTGGATTTTGAGAATAAGGATGTCATAAATATTCATGCACAAGTATTTGTTTGAAACATGTTTTTGCTTCTCTTGTTTAAACAAGTAGGAGATAATTAGTGGCTCTATTATAAGCACATATAACAAAATTTGCAAAGTGTTTTGAAAGCACTTTTACTACTTTATAACTTCCCCAATATAAAATGTAGTTCCAAATGCTCCACATCCTATCAACTTTTGACATCATCAGCCTTTTAATTTGAGCCATTCTGATGAATGTGCTGTGATAACTAGTTTGCATTTTTCTGATGAAAAATTATGCTTAATATATTTTATGTGTTTATTCAATAAGTATATCTTTCTTTTTGAAAGATTTGTTTAAATATTTTACCCATTTATTTATTGCAGCTTGTTTTCTTACTATCAAATTGCAAGCATTCTTTTTATATTCAGATATCAGATTCTTTGTCAGACATTACTGCTGTAAATATATGTCTTTGTTTATTGCTTGTCTTTTCATCTTAGGATTAAATATTTTAAAAAGTAGGTGTTCTTAAATTTTTTAATGTTTAATTTTATTTTATGATTTGTGCTTGTTATGTTTTATAAGAAATCTTGCTTCCCTAAAGATTATAAAGATGTCACATATTTTCTTTAGAGATTTTGTAGATCTAGATTTTATGTTTAAGTTTATGATTCATTTTGAGTTAATTTTATGTGTGTTATCAAGTAATGGCTATAGTTTCCCTGGAGCATCTGATGAAAAAACTTTTTCTCAAATTAAATTTCTTTAGTAACTATGTTAAATATGAATTGACCACTTTAGCCCTATTCAGTTCTATTCCTAAATAGGACTGCAGAGCAGCAACTATTCACTTTCTGCTTGTATTTACTGAACCAACTAATCTATTAACCAATTTCTGCTTACTTCCTCCTCCATCAGCTGGTTATGAGTAGTTCCCCTTGTGGCCATAGAATGAGCTGAGGAAGAGGTACAGAAGAATAGTGGTGGGTAATACAGGGTTTGGAATATTCATGCAGTTCATTGTTCTAATGCCTTTTGACCCCACATGTATCTCATCTCAGTCAAATCTCATAATTTTGTGGATCTGTCATACCCAGATCAAGAGAAGTTTTGGGTGCATGGTGGTTTGAATTTTTTTTTAGTTATTTTTTTAAATTTATTTATTTTTAATTGAAAGATAATTTCTTTACAGTGTTGTGTTAGTTTCTGTCATATATCAACATTAATGTTAATCATTATGATATTTACTGCTTAGAGTCTTTTTCAGTAGGGGTCTCTTTTAAATGATGTATAGATGTATATCTCTGCTGCAGACAGCACGTCTTCATACTCAACACCCACAGGTCTATCTTATGATTTGATGTTTGTCATAAACCTACATAGTGCTTTTCCGCACTACAGATATCTTTAGAGCTATAGTTCTCAATCAGGGAAAATTCTGCCTTCCAGCAGACATTGGGCCATGTCTGAAGACATGTTTGATTGCCATGACTGGGATGGGAAGGAATAGGAGCTATAGTCTCAAATTCTGAAGTGTGGCATAGGCTACTTCCAGAATTTGATGAGGACTTCAAAGTGTTTTGCTTACCTCTTAGGTATAGAAAATATGAGTTGCAATAATTTTGCCCTTTTGGGGGGAGGTTTTCCTGGAATGCCCCTGGCCTCTAGACCCTTGAAACAATATAGGGTTCTCTCACTTCTGGAGCATACACACAACTTACCAAAATCTCTAATATACTTGCCATGTCTTGCTCATCTTGTTTAATTAACTTAATGTCATCAAAATAGTAGACCAGCTTTGTCTTCTAAGAAATGTCCAGATGGTCCAGGCCTCTTCTGAGTTAAGGCCTAAGACATAACATAACCTTGGAGCACAAGTTAAATACATTTTCTTATTTGTTCCACATAAATATAAACCATTTTTGATCATTTCTCTTGAAAAGGATGAATAAAACATTTTTACTTGATCATGACTGCATGCCTGACTTAATCTTCTCTCACAAAGGTAACATATTTGGTATAGTAGCTACAACCAGGGCTACTATTTGGTTGAGTTTGTGAGAGTCAGCTATCAGCTTGTCATTTGCCAAGATCCATTTTCTTCTACAGATGCTAGATTATGAATTGAATGAGAATATTATGAGGACCAACACTTTGCATCCTTTAGATAATTAAGGATGGAACTAATCTCTTCTATGTCCCCTGGAAATTGATATTGATTTGTACTGTATTGGCCAGGAGAAGGGATTGTTTCAGCTGCCTCCTCTTGGCTCATCACACTATAACAACTCTTAAAAGCTAATGGACCATTGCAGGGGTTCTGCTAACTACCAAGTATATTCACTGAATTACATATTTGAAGACCAGGAAAATTACTTCCACATGAGTTCACAGACCCCAGTACAATCACTGAGAGCCAGACCAGAGTCAGGACTCCATCTATTATCTATACTCCATCCAACTTCACTCTAATGGAGGTAAAAGGAGATCATACTGTTGCCTCAAGCCCAGGTATTAATGTCAACTCAGATGCTGTACACATAAGTCCTTGACCTCTATTATACAGTTATCTTCATGCACTGTCATAGGTACTTTTGAAAAGGCCTTGGGAAATTGTTATTATATATTCTTTGGGGTATCCTAGAGTCCTTTCTCAAGGGGATTCTGCCTCATCTTTGGACAGTGTTCTCAGAGTCACAGAATCATATTAGGTCAAGAAACTGAAAAAAGTCTTATGTATTTCTACTGGAGTGGCTGTCTTCGTAATTCTGAACACCCAATATTCTTATTGGCTGCCCATCTATTCTGCTCTTAAGAGCACTGTGTCCTATTAGTTACATCTGTATCCATAGTCTTCTGAAAATCAGTATACCTTCACTCAATGCCATTTTGTCACCCTTTACAGTAATTTTGATTGCATTGCTTCTGATGATTCAGCAACTCAATACGGTGTCTATTATTTCCAAATCCTACTAATCCCATTGCTAGAAAGCCCAGTTCTGTAACAGTATTTCTTATGGTTAATTCTGACCTTAACAGTTCCTCATGTTCATCTCAACAGTGCTCGTTCTCTTATCACATTGGTAAATGAAGGATGCTTTGGTTCTGAACTGATATAAGAAGCCAATGATGACTTCTCCAACCTTAACAGTATATTGACTCTAGCCTACCCACTACTCTGAGCCTTTTGATCTCTTCATCTTTGTCTATCGCACAACACTAATTCACAGAATTTGGGCCATCTCTTTTACCAAGCTTTCAAGAGATATCTTGGTAACATATTAGCACCACTTCCTAAGGTCCTTTGGAAATAAAGTTATTAACTTTTATATCATGAAGGGGTGTTCTCATTTTAACACTCTCTTCCCTATTCAATTTTGAGTTTCACCTCCCTTAAGCTAGAATCTTCACAATCCAGATTCATTTATACTTTCCTGGTTCTCATCATATGTGTTTGCTAGGACATTTAGCAAATTTAGTATGTTTTCCATTTATTCCCTTGACAGATCAGCACTTCTTGAGCCATGTTACATTTTAACTTGACCCCAGTTATTTGTATCATGCCTGGGAGATGAGGTGAGGAGTAGAGAAGGGCTATAACACAGGGGCAGAGAATAGAAAGCTGAGGAGGCATCTATACTGTCTTCAAACAAGGGGGAACACTAACCTTTAATATAGGTTAATCATTTTGACTGGTCTAGGGAGTTTAGAGATAACTGGAATTATAAGATTTTTTAGTTCATCTATCCAAATATGATGAGATGGTTGGATGGCATCACCGACTCAATGGACATGAGTTTGAGTAAACTCTGGGAGTTGGCGATGGACAGGGAGGCCTGGCGTGCTACAGTCCATGGGGTCGCAAAGAGTCGGACACGACTGAGTGACTGAACTGAATTGATCTAAATATATTCATCCCAAGACTCAGGATTTATTAGGAACCTGGCATTGGCATAACAGAACTGATACAGCTGAGAATTAGAATTTCATAGGATTTCTACTTTCTTTATATATTTAAGTCCTGGGTTTGGTCCTCAGATTGTTCTGTCTTTTTGCTAGAGAAGCTGGAAAACTCTATGCAAGCTGGTAAGGAGAATCTGTGAGTTTTAACATCACCTTAAATTGATAAGTAGTTGCCCTCAGATTTTTACTGTCTTTTCTCTAGTACACTGATAAGTTTCCAGTGACTCTCAATGATTCCACAGTCCTTAAAATTTCTTCTTTTCCAAAGCTTCTCAAAAGTATGATACATTGCACTTTTCAGTACATTCCTTTCTAAGAATGTGCCATTTCAGTTCTTCTCAGAGGAAAAGTATCATTTCAGTGGTACCAAAATAGCATGTCACAGGCTAGTAGTACTCCACTTTCTGTCCACATGAGGCCCTCATGCCTGTCATGCTGATGAACCAGCTAAGACCAATCCTGGTATCAACTCTCCTCGACTTGGTTCTTGGAAACATCTCTGTGACAGAGATTCACATGCATAGGTTTACTGAGTGCTGTCAAAGAAAATATCTAGGAGGAAGTGAGAAATTCAGGATTGTATAGAAGGAGAATCTTCACTGAAATGAAGATGCAACAGTGGCCTCAGTCCACCCCACCATGGAACTTGAGAGCCTGGATGGTGTGTCAGAGTTGTCCAGAATTGAAGCATCTGGCAGATCTTTTTACATCTACAGTGACTAATTATCAGACATGTACTGTCAACAGAGCCAGGGATCTAACTGTGGGTGAGGCAACTCCATTTAGCCACAGAAAAGCCTCAGAGAAGGACTTGGTTGCAAGAAATCCATAGACAACAGATTCCTACTACTTGGGGAAATAAGTTCCTGGATCCTAAAGGGGGCCCTGAGTGGCATGCATCCTATCTTCCATGTACACTTTCACCCTACTATGGTGTAGATGCCTTGAAGGAGATTGGCTTTATAGAATCAAAATCTATTCTAAAGTCTTTTGCTTACTCTTAATTTCAAATCCTACTTTAGCTTGCTATTGTGAAATTTCTGGGACAAAGACTCCTAGCTGCTGATGTTAGCAACTATTTTCTTTCTCAAAGAATTCTCATTTTCTTTGGTCTGGATGTCTTATTATTTGCAATAAAGTCTACATTTTCCAACTTTTCTTGCTGTGATGTGGGCATGAAATCAAATACTTGAAAACTGAAGGCAAGTAGAAGTTCCATTAGGCAGAAAGTATTATTTTCTTCCATCCTGCTGAATATAATAACTAGAATTTCATTGTGGATCATGCATTAAAGGCTGTTCCCTAGATATAGAAGATAGAAAGTGACAAGTAGTTTGGGTCCCAGAGACCTTGTAGTTGTCATAGGTGCTTTGTTGCTCAGTCGTGTCCAGTTCTTTGCAACCCCATGGACTGTAGCCCCACCAGGATCCTCTGTCCATGGGGATTCTCCAGGCAAGAAAACTGGGGTGGGTTGCCATGCCCTTCTCCAGGGGATCTTACCAGTCCAGGGATCAAACCCAGGTCTTCCACATTGCAGGCAGATTCTTTACCATCTGAGCCACCAAGGAAGCCCAAGGATACTAGAGTGGGTAGCCTATCCCTTCTCCAGGAGAACTTCCCGACCCAGAAATCAAACCAGGGTCTCTTGCACTGCAGGCAGATTCTTTACCAGCTGACCTACCAGGGAAGCCCAGTTGTCGTATATCCATATATTTATAGGAGAAAGACGGAGAAGGCAATGGCACCCCACTCCAGTACTCTTGCCTGGAAGATCCCATGGATGGAGGAGCCTGGTAGGCTATAGTCCATGGGGTCGCTAAGAGTCGGACACGACTAAGCGACTTCCCTTTCCCTTTTCACTTTCATACATTGGAGAAGGAAATGGCAACCCACTCCAGTGTTCTTGCCTGGAGAATCCCAGGGACGGAGGAGCCTGGTGGGCTGCTGTCTATGGGGTTGCACAGAGTCAGACACGACTAAAGCGAGTTAACAGCAGCAGCAGAGGAGAAAGAAATGAACAATGATACTATTTAAGCAACTATATTCTGGATCTCTGTAACTCAGCTAATCCTGTTTCTAAATATTGCAGTCACCTGTGGTTGTATTCAGGAGTTATTTAATTATGAGGCATAATATTTCTGAAGAATATTGCATACTATGGACCGCCTGGGCAGAAGTAGGAGAATGAATCACAGGAAAAAATAAACACTGATGGGAATATAAATATCCAAATGGAACAGATAGTATCTATGCTCCAGAAATCTGAAAAGAGCTAGTATCTGGTTGAAAAGGGGGATAAAATCACCACATGAAAGCAAAGTTTGAAATTCAGGTTCATCCATGAACATATCATCTCTGAACAGTTTATATATTGTCTTTCTTTCTAGGAACAGATTATGCTCTTCTTGTTTTACATGATAACTCCCTTTAGAAATTTCAAATAAACCCACTTTGCTTTTGGGGGAAAAAAAAAATGGATGGATAAAGTAGTGTTTCTACACGTCACCATGGTGCTGAGGAAAGCCTGGCATTTACAAGAAGTAACCTTGAAATTTAAGACAATACCAAGAAACTAAATAAGCAGAGGCCCAACAATTTAGAGCATTATGAAGAGCAGCTGAGATATGGATAAATTTAGAAGCAGATTTTCTCCAAATTATGCTGCACATAAGAACCATCTGGGCTGGGGGAGGAGTTTTAAAAATACTAAAGTCTAGGCCCCATGGTAGACCAATTAAATGAGAATCTGGTCTAGAATTTTGTTTTTGTTTCTAAATTCCCAAGGGGATGCTAATATTCAGCATTAGAGAAAGCTAACACTTAAAGGGCACTATGGAGGTATCAGGTGGGTAATTATTTGAATTGTATGTCCTATACAAAATGACCACATTTTTTGAAAATATATCCTTTAAAAAAGCTGTTATTTTAATATCATATTTAATGTAAAGTTTGTAATAATTCTAACAACTAAGGAATAAAATTTGGAAGAAGACCTAAATAGACATTTCTCCAAGAAGACATACAGATGATTAATAGGCACATGGTAAGATGTTCAATATAACTCAATGTTTAGAGAAATGCAAATCAAAACTACAGTGAGGTTTCACCTCGCATTGGTCAGAATGGCCATTATCAAAAAATCTAAAAATAATAAATATTCCAGAGGGGGTGGACAAAAAGAAACCATCCTACACTGTTGGTAGGAATGTTGGTACAGCCATTATGGAGCATAGTATGGATATTGCTTAAAAAACTAAAAATCTAACTACCATCTAATCCAGTAATCCCACTCCTGGGTATATATTTAGAAAAAACTCTATATTCAAAAGATACATGCACCCCAATGCTCATAATAGTACTATTTACAATAGCCAAGATATGGAAGCAATCTAAATGTCCAGTGAGAGATGAATGGATCAAGATATAGTGTGTGTGCGTGGGGGGCAGGGTGTAATATTACTCAGCCATAAAAAAGAATGAACTAATGCCATTTGCAACAACATGGATGGACCTACATTCATATTAAGGGAAGTAAGTCAGACAAGGAAAGACAAATATATGATATCACTTACATGTGAAATCTAAAAATATGGTACAAAATAACTTACTTACAAAATAGAAACAGACTCATAGACATAGAAGACAAATGCTCAAAATCCTTCAAGATAGGTTTCAACAGTATGTGAACTGAGAACTTCCAGATGTACAAGCTGGATTTAGAAAAGGCAGAGGAACCAGAGGTCAAATTGCAAACATCCATTGGATCATAGGAGAAGCAAGGTAATTCGAGAAAAACACCTACTTATGCTTCATTGACTGCACTAAAGCCTTTGACTGTGTAGATCACAATAAACTGTGGAAAAGTCTTAGAGACAGGAATATCAGAACACCTTACTTGCCTTCTAGGAAACCTGTATGCAAGTCAAGAAGCAACAATTAGAACCAGACATAGACCAAGAGACTGGCTTAAAGTCAGGAAAGGAGTAGGTCAAGACTGTATATTTTCACCCTGCTTATTTAAGTTATAGGCAGAGCACATCAGGCAAAATGCCTGAATGAAGCTCAAGTTAGAATCAAGATTGCTGGGGGAAATATAAATAAACTCAAATATGCAGATGACACCACCTTAATGGTAGACAGCAAAGAGAAATTAAGAACCTCTTAATAAATGTGAGACAGGGGAGTGAAAAACCTGGCTTAAAACTCAACATTCAAAAAACTAAGATCATGGCATCTGATCCCATCACTTCATGGCATATAGATGGGGAAACAATGGAAACTGAAAAATTTTACTTTGTGGGGGCTCCAAAATCACTGCTGATGGTGACTGTAGCCATGAAATTAAAATGCTTCCTCCTTGGAAGAAATCTATGACCAACATAGACAGCTTAATAAAAAGCAGACATTACTTTGCCAACAAAGGTCCACACAGTCAAAGCTATGGTTTTTCCAGTAGTCACATATGGATGTGAGAGGTGGACCATAAAAAAGGCTGAGTGCCAAAGAACTGATGCTTTTGAACTGTGGTGTTGGAGAAGACTCTTGAAAGTCCTGTGGACTGCAAGGAGATCCAAGCAGTCCATCTTAAAGGAAATCAGTCCTGAATATTCATTGGAAACACTGGTGCTGAAGCTGAAGCTCCAATATGTTAGCTCCCTGATGCAAAGAGCTGACTCACTTGAAAAGACCCTGATGCTGGGACAGATTGAAGGCAGGAGGAGAAGGGGACATCAGCGGCTGAGATGATTGGATGGCATCACCAATTCAATGGGCATGATTTTGAGCAAACTTTGGGAAGCAATGGAGGACAGGGAAGCCTGGTGTGCTACAGTCCATGGGGCTGCAGAGTCAGACACAACTGAGTAACTGAACAATAACAAAGGGTGTAGCAAGAGGAGGAGGAGGAGAGATAAGTTAGGAGTTTGAGATTAATATATATACAGTATTTTACATGAAACAGGTAAATAAGAATACACTGTATAGCACAGGGAACTAAAATTAATGTCTTATAATAACATATAATGGCAAATTACTTGAAAAAAGAATATATCATATATATATACCTGGATCACTTTGGTGTATACCTGAAACTAACACAACATTGTATATTAAATATACTTCAATTTTAAAAGTGGTTATAACAAAGAATAATATTTTTTCATCTAGATTTTTATCTAAAGGAAACCTCTGTTTTTTCTTTCCTTTTAAAGAAGAAAAAATAAAAATAATAGACATAAAATTAATCTATATCATAGAAGGAATTAAAAGTGTGATAATTTGAAATTCTCTCTGAATTTTGTTTTAGGCCTTAACCTTTAGCCACCACAGTTATCCTCAGTATATTTTGTGATAGAATATCTCATGTTAAATACAAACAGTATGGAAAACAGTTTGTATTCCAGTTTGGAATGTGTTATGCTTTTACTCTCAATGTCATTTTTGCTTTGACTGGCCTCATTTTCGGTGTCTGGGTTGTGGACAAAGTCTCTTATTGTTTTTCTTCCATCAGCTCACATTTAAGACAATTACAGCACAGCTGGGAAAATATGCTGCCATGCAAGTATATTTCCGTTTCAAAGCTCTATTGTGAAGAAGCAACTCAGAGTCAACAGAAAAATTAATTACAATTGAAGAGAACAAGCTAATAATATTCAAGCACTATTTTCAAACTTTGACAAAATTAAGGCATTCTTGTTTAATTACTTATAATTTTTAGGTTTATTTGAATAATTTTCCATAGGACTCTAGACCTATAGCCTATAGGTTCATTATTCTAAGCAAAACCCCCTCAGTCCTGATGCTAGTTAAAACTTAAAGAGAATTGAATGTTAAAAAGGCACAGTAGAAATGTATGTGTGTGCATGTGTTTAATCTGAGGAAATAATCTTTTGCCTCACATTTCCCATTTCCATAAACAAGGAATGTTGCTGGTCATCAAGCCATCAGACACTGCAGCTGCCCCTACTGGTATTCCCTGAAGGGAATTCAGGATGGAGAATAAAAAGGACACTGGCCATAGATAGGTAAGATATACTTCAAAGGAATAATTTAAATGAGGCCAGACTCATCAACAACCTCAGATATGCAGATGATACTTCTTTAGTGACAGAAAGCTGAGCAGAGCTAAGAGCCTCTTGATGAAGGTAAAAGAGGAGTGTGAAAAAGCTGGATTAAAACTCAACATTCAAAAACTAAGATCATGGCATCCAGTCCCATCACTTCATGGCAAATAAATGGGGAAACAATGGAAACAGTGACAGATTTTATTTTATTGGGCTCCAAAATCACTGTGGATGCTGACTGCAGCCATGAAATTAAAAGACGCTTGCTTCCTGGAAGAAAAACTGTAACAAACCTAGACAGCATATTAAGAAAAGCAAAGACATAACTTTGCCAACAAAGGTTTGCATAGTCAAAGCTATTGTTTTTCCAGTAGTCATGTACCGATGTCAGAGCTGGACCATAAAAAAGACTGAGCGCCAAAGAATTGATGATTTCAAACTGTGGTGCCAAAGGAGACTCTTGAAAATCCCTTGGACAGCAAGGAAATCAAACAGGCAATCCTAAGGGAAATCATCTTTGAATATTCATTGGAAGGACTGAGGCTGAAGCTGAATTTCCAATACTTTGGCCAGCTGATGCGAAGAGCCAACTCATTGGAAAACACCCTGATGCTGGGAATGAATGATTGAGGGCAAGAGGAGAAGGAGGCAACAGAGGCAACAGAGGATGAGATGGTTGGATGGCATCACTGACTCAATGGACATGAGTTTCAGCAAACGTCAGGAGATAGCGAAACAGGGAAGCATGGTGTTCACGGGGTCGCAAACAGTCGGATATGACTTAGTGACTGAACAACAAACAAAGATTCTTGCATCTTCCCATATATACAAAAGCAGTAAAATCTTTAACTTTAGATGTCTATTTTTTGTGACTTACAGTAGTAACCTTTTGATGTTGGACTACATGTTTGGGTTTTTTTTCAGCAAAAACCCCTATACATCCTCGTTCCCTCTTTACCATTCTGGAACTATTCCTCAGAGCTACATGAGAGGCTTTTAAAAACATAACTTTATAAAAAATAAAGGATATAACAAAGTAATAGTTTCATTAGGAAAACAGGAAGACTTTTAAGAGTGGTATAACACCATGTCTATCCATTTACCTTCAACTGTGCCCATAATCTGTACCTTTTGTTCTATTACTATGAATGCTCTATTCCTATACTCACTAAGGTCAACTTCTGTAACTGTGCCCAAGACAGCATCATCTGTCTCCCTTTCAATGCTTAATCAATTTTCCCTCTTTCCACTACAATATAAAAAGATTTCTTATTCATTATCTGTTAAACTGATTCAAATCAATATTTCTCACTTCCCCACTGACATTTTCGTTTGCAGGCTCAACAAAATCCTCCACATCGCTATATTCAGAGTTTAATTTTCAACTCTTATCTTAAATGACTTACCAGCAACATTTAACACATTTAACACAACTAGTCACTCTCCTCCTTAGACACATTTTTTCCTCTGGCTACCAGCAAACCTACTTTTCTTTTAGGTCACGACCTTTCAATCATTTTTGCTGGTGTCTCTTATCTCCTTGATCTCCAAATGTTTAAAGTTCTCAGGACTTAGTCCTTGGATCTCTTCTCTTTGCTTTCCACAATCATTCCTAGTTTGTTTAACTTAAGTCACTATTATCATCTATGCTGATGACTCCCAAATTCATATTCAAATTCTGTAGTGGGTATTTTGGAGAGTGGCATAAGATCAGAAACATAGGAAAGTGACAGATTAAACAGTTTATATGCCATAGTAAAAGTTTCAGATTTTACTCCTCCGTGAGATTGGAAATTGTTCACCAACAAGAAATTGTTACTATGGTGCATCTGAACAATGGAAAACTACCTAACAATACCTTGCTTAATTAATGTGATCTTTACATATTGGATTGAGTTTATGAAGCAATACTTATTAAGCCCTAGCTCATCAAATAAACGCATCTGATGAATAATTTCAGATGATGACAATAAAGATATTATAATTGCCTATAATAGCTATGATCAGTTCATATCACACCCACTTCACTCATATCCAAACTCTATATGCCTAGGTTACAGATTAAATATAATAATTAAATTAGTTAGAAAGTTTGTGTTTCAAACACAAGCATGTAAACAATTGATTAATATTCTCTAAGTGTTTTACAAACAATCATATCTATTATTTGTGTGTGCAATTTTTGAGGGGAAAAGATATTTAATGTTGTGTTAAAGCTACAGGAAATGGGTACAAAATTATAATCTGTGCAACTACCATAAGTATGCTTCTTTTTTCAGTTTCACAAGTAGAATAATATTATTTGAATAAATAACCCAATCTTCTAAATTATCTGTTGATGAATATTTAATATCAACATTATTATTTGAATATGGAGTGAATTTCTGAAAGAAAACAAGACAGTTCTCAAGAGTTAAATTTGTCCCTCTATAAATATCCTTTACATAAGATTTTGTCTTAATTTTTATGCAAATAACCTCACATAACTTTCTATTCTGTGAGACTCACCAGAATAATTTTTAGCTATATTTATTTTGGCATCTTCCTGTCCTGCTTTAAAATTTCTATGTATAAACTTTCCTTTGAACACTATAATCTATACTTAAAATTAGACATATTTAATATTTGTATATGAGCAAATTTAATTAAGATTTAGATGGTATTATCCGAAACTAGTTTGGGTCAAACATGCCAGTCATACAGGTAATTAAAGACATCGATAAATGAAAATGTTAAGACTCTCATGCGCTATCTATAATTACTAAACTGTTATCTGATGTGTCCATTACTTAGCTTCTACCATCTCCATGACGCTCTCCTAAATTACTTTCAGTTTTGTTTATTAGTTCAGGCTTAAGTGTTGCTGCGTGTCTAACCTTATAGAGGTCTGTTTAGTATTGAAAACCTAAGACCTTTTCTCCATGATTTCATGTTGTCTTTCAAAACAGATTACTACCATCTAAAACTGTATAGAATTGGTTGATGGGAAAAGTTTTCATTTTGTAAATTTAAAAATATAAGCAGAAGCATATGAGTGCCCAAGTACTTTCTATCATTTTTTAAATTGTCAACATTTGCCATTCTTGTCTTATCAATACTTTCATTCTTATACTTAGTCCATTCTTGAGTTTTGTAAAGTATATTATAGGCAAACTGATTCAATTTAGTTATCAAAATCCGTGACTAAATAAGGCATGTTAAAGTTTCTGGTGACCTGTGGACTGCTAAGAATTGTAATCTGTTGTTGTTGTTGTTGTTATTTAAAAGTGCATAATTTTATTTTGGTACTTTATTCAGCAACTTCTACAGTATTATAATAGTAGGTAAAAGTGAGTACAAACACACATATGGGGACATACACACATGCAGTTTTTATCTGTGTGAGGTAGCAATGCAGTAATTTGTATCATAGTGTGCTCATAATGTTGTAATAAGATTATGCAAGAGTTTAAGAGTTGCATTTGGAAAAAATGTACATTTAGTTCAAGATTTTTCCTTTTTGTTTATGAATGTAAATAAATATACTGTTATTGATATAAACATGTGGAGAAAAATCTTGGTTATTTATTCACTTGATGACAGCTTGGAACAGAAAACATACTCGCTTCTGAAACAAAAATAATATTATAAAACAAAAATCCTGGAGGGAATGTGAGCAAAGTCCACATCAGATATTGAAGGTTCACAAGTTAACCACTTTTGCAGCAGCAAGAACTTTGTGGAGATGATGAAATCTACTCAACCAGATTTCATGGTGAATGGCATGATGGGTAAAGGGACTTTCACATTGGCCACTATGCACATTTTTGAGAATGTGGCTGGAAAACTTACCAGCTCCTCTCATAGGCTACTCTCACAGCTTTCAGAAGTTCAGTGTGTAATAGGCATTAGAGTTCTTTAACATAGGTTTTCACCAACATACAACTCCTCTTCAGTAGGGTGGCTTGCCTCACTAGAATGCAGGCAAAGTAACATAAAATTGCCAACCAATTTTAATAATCAAATGACAAAAATTGTATTTATGGATTTATTTATTTTTCAAAACAATGAATATCTGGGGGCCTAACCAACTATTAAGGGGAGCCACGGCTTTGTAAATTGATCAAAGTTACCCTCTGCTTAATATACTATTGAAAAATATACTATTTGCCAATGTATCTGCCATTACAATAAAAATGTAAGTTTATTTTAAAACTGCTGAATTTACTGTTGAGTTTTCTTGGGTATGTCTCAATCAAGCAATATGAAAGTAAGTATTAATATTATTGTTGCACAAGCTAGAATCAAGATTGCCAGGACAAATCTCAATAACCTCAGATATGCAGAAGACACCACCCTTATGGCAGAAAGCAAAGAACTAAAAAGCCTCTTGATGAAAGTGAAAGAGGAGAGTGAAAAAATTGGCTTAAAGCTAAACATTCAGAAAACTAAGATCATGGCATCTGTCCCATCAATTCATGGCAACAGCGGAAACAGTGACAGACTTTATTTTTTTGGGCTCCAAAATCACTGCAGATGGTGACTGCCACCATGAAATTAAAAGATGCCTACTGCTTGGAAGAAAAGTTATGACCAACCTAGACAGCATATTAAAAAGCAGAGACATTACTTTGCCAACAAAGGTCCATCTAGCCGAGGCTATAGTTTTTCCAGTAGTCATGTATGGATCTGAGAGTTGGACTATAAAGAAAGCTGAGCACCAAAGAATTGATGCTTTTGAACTGTGGTGTTGGAGAAAACCACACTGTGGTGTTGGAGAGTCCCTTGGACTGCAAGGAGAACCAACTAGTCCATTCTAAAGGAAATCAGTTCTGAATATTCATTGGAAAGACTGATGTGAAGCTGAAACTCCAATACTTTGGCCACCTGAGGCGAAGAACTGACTCACTTGAAAAGACCCTGATGCTGGGAAAGATTGAAGGTGGGAGAAGAAGGGGATGACAGAGGATGAGAAAGTTGGATGGCATCACCGACTCAATGGACATGAGTTTGAGTAAATTCCGGGAGTTGGTGATGGACAGGGAGGCCTGGTTTGCTGCAGTCCATGGGGTTGCAAAGAGTTGGACATGACTGAGTGACTGAACAACAACAACAACATGCTGTAATATCTTCAACTAAAATACATGCATGCAGTGTTATGTGGCAGCCTGGATGGGAGGGGAATTTGAGGAGATGGATACACGTATATGTATGGCTGAATTCCTTTGCTGTTCACCTGTCATTCACCTGAAAGTACCACAACATGGTTAATCACTTTTACCTCAATTCAAAATTAATTAAAAAAAAAAAATACATGCATGTGTACAAAATACAGTAAATACTTGGCATACATAAAGATTACATAATTGACTAAAGCCTTAAGTCTACCAAGACTATTTAAAAATTACACTACTTCTTCTATGATATGAAGTTTAACTGAAAATATTTAGTGAACCTTTGAGACAATTAAATATTCTATATATACAAAATAACATCATTTATAAAGCTCATGAAACCATTTTTTTGTTTTTCAAATTTCAGTAGTTCCTTTTTAAGCAGACTGAAAACAGTTGTGCTGTTTGAAGTAAAAGGTAATTTTATAAATATCCTTCTCTTTCCCTCTCTGCCCCTCTCTTTTGTTTGCATATAAAATTTATGGAATATCTGTCATTTCCATATCAGAACAAGAGCAAATTCAATATTCTACTTTTTTTTTTCCAAAATCCCTTTTACCTAAATAAAAATTATCCTTTTTTTATTCCTGTGAGATTTCATTTTTAAACACAGAAAAAGTGATTTTTTTTTTTTAGGAGTCCATTTTCTCATAAAACCACAGGATTTTGTCACTAAACATGTTACTGTGCAGAGAACAGGTAGAATAAAATGACACCACACTGAGCCACAGATGCTGGACAGTGAGTGAGGATTGCTCTCCACTTGCCAGTTTGCACAAGCTAGCCCAATGCATAAGACTAAGTTTGTCTCAGGACTATCACAAGACATCCCATATCATGAAAGTTCAGCTAGTATCTGGAGGATCCAAGTGTTTCAATAAGCCTATTCAAAGGATCTACCATTTCTACAATAATGAGGAATAGGACAGGGCTAATGGAAACACAAATACTCTCTAATCAGTTCAGTTTAACAACTGGTAGCAACTCCCTTCTTTTAGGCAGAGAAAAATGGAAGGTTCTAGACAAACTGCCAACTTTCTAACCATTCTGATTCCTCTATTTTTGTGCTTGTTCTCTAGTATCTGTGATATAACACAAAACCACTATTTTCTATAATGGTAGTTTTCACAAGCTTTTCAGAGTTAGGTTTCAAACATATATACAAAAGTTAAAAAAAAAAAAAGCATCAAGTAGATTTAATTGTTGATGAAGTTCCCTATTTATTATCCAGGAAGAATCAGGGAAAACAACTCTTGATTAAGATTCTTTTGTTCCCTTCAATATAGAAATATATTTCCTTTTTTCTCCTGATCCATTTCTAAGTATAGCATTTTAAAATTTCCTGTCTCAATAGTATCTTAATCAGCCAATTGAAATCTAATTCTTAGGCCTCCCAGAGTGCATTTGATTATCAAGGTGAAGCCAGGATCAGATTTGTCTTTAATTAATAACTAAATTCCATCCTTCTGAAGAGGAGAGTTGAAGAATTATTGCAATCTAGTCTACCAATCAAAAATTCAAGAAAACAGGGAAGGTTATTGGGTCAGCACCTCAATGTGCAAACAAAGCAATGGTAAGATGCATGTCCTTCCTCTCTCATTAAACAAACAAACCAAAAAGAAGTGAATTAAGTCAAACAGTTTCAGATTACAGAATATAAGTGAGAGACAGATAACTAAGAAAATGAAGATGCACTTCCAATGTGGAGTACGAATATTTACTTATTTGTCTATTATAACAGTTTAGAGAAATAAACTTTTGAAGATTTATCTAATTGGAGCTCACTATTGAATTTTCCAGAAGTTTGGTTGTTTTTTTTGTTGTTACTGTTATTGTTCTTTCCAATTATTTCTAAAAGCTTTGGTCTAGGTCTTTATTACTTCTAAAGCAGAGTTCAAATCTCTAAATGTAGTCATCCCATTAAGTGAGATATTTTTCATGCAAAAAAAAAAAAAAAAGTAGGTGAATGAAAAGTTCAGAGGTAGCTTATGAGTCATTTCCTTTATTTCACCAAACACTTCTCTAGATCCTAAAGTGAAAAGGATACACTGTGTTAATTGCTAGCAGGGCTTCGCCTTCTCTTTGCTCCTATTTTGGTCCTTCTTCCCAGCATGGCCTTCCCTTTACTCCTTTCTTTTATTCCTTACCTCTCCAAACAGGTACCTGATTGCAACCCCACTTGATTTAAGAAAAACTAAAATAAAATGTTAAAACCTTCGGGTCTAATCCTGCACAGAAGACACAGCTTAACAAGGAGAAAGATGAAAGGAAAGCAGAAAGGGCTGGGGAAAAAAAGTAAGGCACAACACAGAAGCAGGTCAGGATTCTGACATAGAAAGAGAATACAATTCACATGAACTTAGAGGGAAAAAAAAGCCCTCATACTTTCAAAAATAAATTTACCTTTGAAAAAATTCTACAAAAAGTTTGTCTGCTTCTTTCATCTCCTACTTCTTCAGTGAATCTGAAATATTCCCTCAAGGGAGGGATTGAAAAAAAAGACATTTTATTCCATATTAGGAGTTAAACTGAGAAATGAAATTCTTCATACAATCCAAACTGTAGTATAGCTGAAAATTATTTTCTCAATAAATCTCAAAAGGTAGCAAGGAACACATTTGTTGTATATTTGCACATGTTTTAAGGTTTGTAGATAATGTTAGGCAGCAAAACAGTATAAAGTATGTTGACTTGGGTGAAGTTTTAGACCATTAAACAATTTACTTGGATTAAAGCTTTTATATTTTCACAAAGCTAAGCATTTGGAACTTACATAAAGATACTAAAGTCAGTTCTTCTAATTGAAAAATTTTAATAATCCTATGTGCAAAGTCATTCCTGATTTGGCCAATCATTGTATTACTCTTTTCCATCCTACGTGTGTAAAACACAACCTCTACTCTCTTTTTATCAGGTTGACTTATTTGCTCTGGTGCTAGTATGATAATTTCTCTTCCATTGTTAAGGTACTCTTTCATTTTTCATTCATTTTTGGGTTACTGTGTTAGTATATTTTCATTGTGTACACATTCTCTTCTTGTCAGTGAATTAGGAGACATCTAAACACAAATGGCTAAGATAGGTCCTCTGTCAGAGTGATGATAGTTTAATGAAAGTGAAACATGAACTAAATTTGCAATACAATATAAATGTGAATAAAATATCAGATTGCAAGAGGAAGGTAACTAGTACTTTCTGAGCTGTAGTTGCTGGGCGTAAGAGAAGACTAACAGGAAGTAGTTTTTGGATGGTCTCTAAGATGAGGAAAGGCATACTACTTGGAGCCTTTAACAAGGCTGAAGCATCAACTAGGTACTGGTAGAACACAGAACACAACCTGGATAGACTTTGTCACACTGATGAGTTTTCCTTAATATTTCCGTAGAAAATATATGAACTCTGGTGTACTAGTCTCCAAACAGGGAAACTTGAAATATGGCTCAGATATCCACATATATCAAAAGCTTCATATTTAAAATAGCTTAAACTACATATTCAAAATTGCTTAAACTATATATTTTAAATAGCTTAACCTAACGATTCTCAAGCAAACATAGAAAAAACACTAAAATATTATTTAACTCATTAATTCATGAGAGTTTCAGTAAAATGACAATAAGACTGACTCAAAAAGTATCTGAGAGGCTAGTCTATTTACAGGATGTTAAGTTCACTAAGTAGGTTACACAATTAGTTACTATCCAGCAGGGCTATGAAACAAAATCTTTGTAGTTAATGTTATTTCACAGAACAGAAACTATTTATATCTCTACTGGACAAAAGTCTACAGGCTAACTTGTAACTTCATCATGTCTGATAGTTTAATCAGTGGTAAATGATTAATCAAATTAAGTAGTACTAGTACTAAATCGCTTCAGTCATATCCAGCCCTTTTTACCCAATGGACCGTAGCCCACCTGGCTCCTCTGAACATGGGATTCTCCTGGCAAGAATACAGGAGTGGGTTGCCATGCCCTCCTCCAAGGGATATTCCCCTAAATTATTTTCAGTCTCTTTGCCTTAGTATAATTTTGAAATGAAATATCATTCACTTTTTGCCTTATTTTATTATTTTGGATGATTTTTCAGACAGTGCACTATAATTCTGATTTACAGCCAATATTGATAAGACCTGGTGGCTCAGTTGGTAAAGAATCTGCCTGCATTGCAGGAGACCCCAGTTCCATTCCTGGGTTGGGAAGATCCACTGGAGAAGGAATAGGCTACCTACTCCAGTATTCTTGGGCTTCCCTGCGGCTCTGCTGGTAAAAAATCCACCTGCAATGTGGGAGGCCTGGGTTTGATCCCTGGGTTGGGAGGATCCCCTGGAGAAGGGAAAGGCTACCCACTCCAGTATTCTGGCCTGGAGAATTCCATGGCCTGTCTAGTCCATAGGGTCACAAGGAGTTGGACATGACTGAGTGACTTTCAATGTCACTTTCACTTCCTTGATAAGACCTAAACTCCAAGTTTCTACGACTATCAAAAGCCAACAGACCCCATATTTCTCATCTTGTTATGTGACAGAGGTCATTACAGGAGTTGCACGTGGAGGATGGCTGATATTGGAATTGGAGTTATGGAGGCATTTAAATCAGGGACTTCAGGGCTGTGACAGAGGTGGGAAAAAAATGCCTTTGCAAGAAATACATGAACAGCTAATTCCATTCTTGGCCATTTGTTTTACATAAGATGACAATGTATTTTTTAAATGACAAATATTATATTAATTTTGAATTGACTAAATGTGAAAATTAAAGCACTAAAAATATTTCTCTGAATTACTGATTTAATTGATAAATATATTAAGCTACATATGTATCTATCATGGTATATATGATGAATTTGACAAAATGTTTACAGGAGCTTTAAAGTGACACAAAAGTTACATATGTCACAGTGTGAACTTTGAGTATTTTAAATTATAAATGGAAAATTACAAAATTATTCTTTTAAAGTTCCCAAAGTGACTTTGAAACTTTTGTATTTCTTTCCAAAAGTAAGATCAGCAATTTGTAGAAAGCTATAGCTATTTGAGATATTAAATAAAAAATGAGATTTAACAAACTACACCTTTCCAAATCAGAGCTGCTTCTTATGGCAAAGGTCAGGTTGAAGGGTAATATAAATTCAAATATGAGCTAATAATCAGAATCTTGAAAATAACTTGGCCAGCACCCAGAATGAACTTTGAAATACGTTTAAATAAGAAAACTGGGCAACTGATGGCTATATCTTCTTAACTAATATAGAGTGCAGGTTTTCAAAAATCATAGTAATAATTTATACCACAGAAATGTAATGATATATTAAAGTAACAGGGAATCAGTTCAGTTCAGTCACACAGGGAATAATTTTAATATAATAACACATCACATAAAGACGGAATGTAGCTGAATATATACTGATTTCAAAAGCATTTGCAACATGGTGCTACATGTTAAATAAGACAACCAGTTTTTTTTTTTCTTCACACTCTTTACCAGTCAAATCATTGTAGGTTTCCTACAAGAACAGCACTAACAACAGTAGCATTTGATCAAACTGAAAAACTGAATTGTTTTCAACCTATTTGCAGTGAAAATGGTACCATAGAATGATCAATGAGACAGATGAGCTTTTCTGTTGGTTTAAGATGCATTGTCTATCTAACCTGTTTCTCAGTTCTGCAATACAATGTAATGAAAGATACTCAATATATATCCCCTGATAATTTAGGGAAATCTGAAAGAAGAGCTGTAGAACTTGTCCTCAGTTTTCTCATCCAGGCATTTCTTAAGCTTGAGACTTGCCAAACTACCCTTTGCTGACTATGAAAAAGTCACAGCATATTTTGCATAGAAGGAAAATTATGGAGTCACCTATGTGCTAGTTTTGAAATGGGTTTTTGCACAGGAGTGCTCAGCTGGATCCTGTGGGCTCTTGAAGTGGGAGTGCACAGTTGAGGAAGAAACATTTGGTTTGTCTTGATGCTTACTTATCCAAGTCTGATAACTGCAGCCAGCAAGGTGGTGAGGCATGGGGAAGTACTGGCAGGGGGTAAAGGGAAATGCATTTGTCTCCCATGGATCTTTTATGGATTGGTGAAGTGAAATTGGATTCTGCCCAAGAAAACCACATGGGTCAGGTATGCCAAAATTCCCAGACAACTGTTATTTTTACCAAATGGAAGACACTGGACAAGTCTCTTACTCCAATGTCACCCCACAGATAAGATGTTTATACCAACAATACTTGAGACCAAAAGGTGGGAAGAACCCAAACAATATCTAGCTTCACAAATTTTCTTTCCTTAGATAGGCCTTCACTCAAGAAAGCAGAGGCACTTGCTTGCAAACCAAAGCAAACAGCAACAAAATCAAGGAAAATATCCAGTATGAGAGAAAATTCTGAGGTTGAAATTACAAAATGGACAGTAACTAGAGACTGGGCCAAGATGGCAAGGAATGACTTTGAACCCATTTCCTCTTACAAGTATACCAAAACCATGACTATCTTGCAGAATAACCACCTTATGAAAAAAGATCGAGATCTACCAGAAAAATCTACCATGAAAAACATACAGAGGAACCACAATTAGATGGATAAGAAAGGTGGACTTGTGATATAATCAAGTCTCCTATCCCCAGATGAGTGACCCATAAAGTAGAGAATAACAGGAGTACAAGTTTGGAACCTATGTCAGGCTCTTGAGCCCAGGAAGATGAGCCCCAAGAGCATTTGGCTTTTAAGGTCTGTGGGGCTTAATTTCAGGAGTCCCAGAGAATCTTCAGGAAACAGAGACCCCATTCTTAAAGGATGCACACACAATCTCAAGCACATCAGGACTTAGGGCAAAAGCAATAATTTGATAGAAGCCTGAGCCAGACCCACCTGCTGGTTTTGGAGAGTCTCTCATAGAGGTGGGGAAAGGCTGCAGCTCACCCAGAGACAGAGATACTGGCAGCACCCATGTCTGGAATCAGCCATATTTGGAAGCCAGAAGTGGATGCCTAGCCCTGCCCAACAGCCTGCAGGTGTTAGTGCTGAGACTGTCTGGCCACGGCCACACCCATCAGAAACCCCATATTTCTCATCTTGCTATGTGTTAGAGGTAGTATCAGGAGTGGTATGTGGAGAATGGTTGATGCTGGAATTGGAGTACATCCAAGAAGGCATTAAAATCAGGGGCCTCAGGACTGTGGCAGAGGTGAGAAAAATGCCTTTGTAGGAGGTTCATGAACAGCTAATCCCACTGCTGACCATTTGTTTTATATAAGATGACAATATAGGCTTTACTGAAAGACCTTATGCCATTAATTTCAAATTGACTGAAGGAATGATCCAGAACGCCAAATTTAAATGACCTCTTTTCCTAGAATTATTAAAATATTGAAAATATTTCTTTGAAATAGTACTTCGGTTTACATAATAAGTTGTATATGTATCTATCATGGTTTATTAGAGAAAATAATAGCTGAGAACTTCCTAAACCTGGGAAAGAAAAGAGTTACCCAAGTCCAGGAAGCACAGAAAGTCCCATCCAGGATGAAACCGAGGAGGAACACACCAAGACATGTTGTAATTAAAATAGGAGTAACAGTAATTTTACCAAAAGTATTAGGACATACAACTGCCAGACTGAATTTATTGAAATAGGACAGAATTCTATACTTAAAAATAAGAGGTTAAGTCACAGGCTGAAGTTGTGGAGCAAAGAAGAGTTTTCATATAATATGCAAATATTAAATATATTTGATTCACATTTAATAAATATTACTGTCTTTGCAGTTAGTAAGAAAAATCATTTCACTTTTCCTAGGTTGTCACAAGCCATATGATAGTTAAATTCAAAAGAGAAAACAAAGGCACAAAGGATGTGTGTGTGTATGTATGTCTGTATATGTAGTAAATCTGTTACTTCCAGTCATATTAAGGATACATGTGTATTACCACTCTGATTAACTTGATTATCACATAATTAAAAGTTGGTATTACAAATATCCAGCTTCTTATATTGCTGATATGTGGACCGTGTAAAAATACAAATGAAAGACAACAAAATAATAGAAATAATTTATCAGTGTGGCATCAGTGTGTATAACGTATCAGTGTGGTTAGTATTGGAAGTTTATTCTGTCATCATGGTCTATTCATTTTATGTAATTGAAAAATTTTATTCAGGGTAACATGTATTTAATTTTTATTCAACCATAAATTGAAGCAGTCAGGAGCAGCAGCTGTTTTACTAGGTAGGGAGAAATTTTATAGGGTTTTTAATTTTTTTCCTCCCATTTTATCCTGTTAAGAAGTTTTAATGTTTGGTATGTCCAGATCTTATCTTTGCAGATAAAGTGGAAGTAGAAGGAATCATAAGGATAATTCAAAATTTTGCAAATTCAATTGAGGAAATTTGTTTTGACTAGACTTTCAACATGTAGTTCCTTACCCTATATTTCATAATGTTTATATACATTTGGTGCTTGCTTACAAATTAGTGATTAAGTAAAAGGAATAAACATGAAATTCAAGCACTGCATTTATCTTCATGCTGATTATATATATATATATATATATATACACACACACACACAATATATTGTGTGAGATCGGAAAACAGAAAATAGATCTTGATGTTTTCTACTCCAAGCCTTTTAAAAGTAATGAATTTCTTCAAAATAACTGCTATTCTGTTATCACTTAGTCTTTCCTAGTTGCCCTTAATCTTGATGAGTTGATAATAGGAGTCTCTGGGCCTAGAAAAGAAAACAGTCTCAAAGACCTTTGCTGAATCATCTAACTTGGGAGAAAACAAAACCTAATTTTAGGTCCCACCCTGATGCTCCAGGCCAATTATATCTATCTGGGACTTATCACCCCCTGTCCAGAAAACTTCCACCCCCTACACCTGCCAGAGACTTATCACCCCTGTCCAGAAGACTTATCACCCCCTGCCCAACTACAAATGCCATCTCAACTAAAGAATACCCAAAACTTCCCCGCCAGACTCAAGTTTCCCTTATCGTTTCCACAAACCTCCCTTTAAATATGAAGCCTCGCTGATCCCTCTTGTGCTCAGCCTGGTCTTTAGGCCAACTGTCACCCCTCCTTGCCTGAATAAAGGTAACCTCCTTCCACTGAGGTCATCTCTCCTTTTTTTCTGCCTCAGCCCGAACTACACCTTACAATAATAAAGAAGTTTTAATGGTACAGGTGATGCTTGGCAATTAAAGCCATAGTTTGCTATTGATGATAGATGCTAACTATAATATAATGTCTCTAACTCTGCCCTTTTCTGATCCTGTCATTTGCTAAGTCCTTTTCATTCAAATCCTGCAGTGATTCTCAAACTGGCCCTTCCTACTTGTTCTCGGTACTACTATCTTGGTTCAAACTCTTTCTTTCTCACCTGACTTATCATGATAGAACTCTAGTGATCTACTTTTCTATATATTTGAAAAAAAAATTAAAATATTTGAATCTATTGGTAGAATAATCTTAGAAAGAGTTCTTATTTTGCTCTAATAGTAAAATAAAAAACTACACAAGCTTTAACGGTAATCCATAGCCAGTTTATTAATATTTGTAATTTCTGACTTGCCAATTCAGATGTTTATGGCTTATTTCCCATCCAACCTATTCATTATTAGATCTTGCAATTTTACCTCAATTTCTCTGAACTTTGGCCAAATAAAATATAGAAAAAAATATCTTACCTAAATTTACCTGACTTGCAAATAGTCCATAAATTCTGTAAATCTTAATGATCAAAGCCAGTATAGATGAGTGGAATACTTAGCATGCATCAGTTGTCTTTGTTTACAAACTTGTCATTTTTTACTTATAAGTAAGAAATTAAAAGACATATATATACTTTGTTGGTAAAGAAAGCAATGGTGGAAAGACCTACCTCTGAGAGCCAGTTCTTTCACCGGTTTGCAATCCAAATTCACAAAATTTGTGAATTCTCAAAACTTTCAAATCGTTAATACACTTTAATATGGTCTTTGGTCAGATATGTCCAAAACACGCGGAAAAACAAAAACAAATTCTGTCTAGATAAACACAGAATTGGGCCTACAGAGATGACAAAGCCTTGAAAGGTGTTTCGTCCTGTCCAAAACATTCATAACAGGTTTGGCCTTGTCAAAAGGTCCTTGATATTCAGTCCTATCTCAAGCCGTTTGGCATAGACTAAATATGCTCATGGACATTTTAGGTAGGACCAAATTGCAAGGAATTTTTCGCATGGCCAAATGTCTGCTAGCCAACAGAGACAAATATTTTTTAAAACTATGCTTACTACTATTTAAGGAAATCAATATTATTTAGCTTATATGCAGAGTACATCATGTGAAATGCCAGGCTGGATGAAGCACAAACAGGAATCAAGATTGCCAGGAGAAATATCAATAACCTCAGATATGCAGATGACACCACTCTTATGGCAGAAAGTGAAGAGGAAATGAAAAGCCTCTTGATGAAAGTGAAAGAGGAGAGTGAAAAAGTTGGCTTAAATCTCAACATTCAAAAAATGAAGATAACGGCATCCAGTCCCACCACTTCCTGGCAAACAGATGGGGAAACACTGGAAACAGAGACAGACTTTGTTTTCTTAGGGACCCAAATTGCTGCAGATGGTAACTGCAGTCATACTATTAAAAGATGCTTGCCCCTTGGAAGAAACGCTATGGCCTACCTAGACAGCATATTAAAAAGCAGAGACATTACTTTGCCAACAAAGGTCAGTCTAGTCAAAGTTATGATTTTTCCAGTAGTCATGTATGGATGTGAGAGTTGAACCATAAAGAAAGCTGAGCACCAAAGAATTGATGTTTTTGGACTGTGGTGTTGGAGAAGACTCTTGAGAGTCCCTTGGACTGCAAGGAAATCAAACCAGTCAATCCTAAAGGAAATCAGCCCTGAATATTCATTGGAAGGACTGATGCTGAAGCTGAAGCTTCTACACTTTGGCCACCTGATGCAAAGAGCTGACTCATTAGAAAAGACCCTGATGCTGGGAAAGATTGAAGGTCAGAGGAGAAGAGGACAATAGAGGATGAGATGGTTGGATGGCATCACCAACTTGATGGACAAGAGTTTGAGCAAGCTCCAGGAGTTGGTGATGGGCAGAGAAGCCAGGTGTGCTGTAGTTCATGGGATTGCAAAAAGTCAGACACAACTGAGCAACTAAACTAAGCTGATTTGGGGAAATAGAATACAAACTTGAAAGTATAAGCAAAAAATAGGAAACTGAATGGAGAGAGTAGCATGGAAGCATATACACTAACATATGTAAAGAGAGAGTCAATTGGAATTCTCTGTATGACTCAGGGAACTCAGACTGGGTCTCTGTAATAGAGGAATCAGAATGGGCGGGAGGTGGGAGGGAGATTCAAGAGGGAGGAGACATATGTACAATTGTTATATATGTACAAAATGTACTATGGCTAATTCATGTTGATGTATGACAGAAATGAATCCAATATTGTAAAGCAATCATCAATCAATTAAAATATACAAATATAATAAAAATAAATAATTAAATAATTGTGAAAAACAAACCAAATAAGATTTTAAAATGTAAAATATGATTTAAATTAAAAATTCAATGAGGGACAAGTATATTTATCTATATAGACATATCGGTATATATACACATATATCTACATTCTAATTAACTGCCTTTTTAATCTTTTTATATCAAAATTTGTAGAAGAGAGAAGAAAAAGGCCAGGGCGCACATTACTTAGTATCTTCAAAATCATGCCTCTTATAAAGTGGAATATCATCATAAATATCCTTCATCCCCAATCCTACAACTGAAAGGAAAATCTGTGTTGTTGCTGTTGTGTCGGTAATTATGTCTGACTCTTTTGCAACTCCATGGACTGTTGCCTGCCAGGCTCCTCTGTCCATGGGATTTCCAAGGCAAGAATGTTGAACTGGGTTGCCATTTCCTCCTCCAGGGGATCTTCCCAACCCACAGATTGAACCCACATCTCCTGCATTGGCAGGCCGATTCTTTACCACTGAGTCACCTGGGAAGTCCTGAAAGGAAAATTACATATCTTAAAATTTGGTGTTGAATAAAGTGTGTGTGTGAGGTTCAACCATGAGAGTGCATTACAAGAACATTCTTATATGTATTTGCAGGCTAAATTCATAATAAACAATGACTTATTGCATCACTTTATACATAAAGTTCTCTCTCTATGCAATCAAATAGGAAGTCTCTGCTCTAAAAAGATTTCCCATCCATTCTTGAAATGTACCATTGCAATCATTATTGGTTAAACAATGTCGGTATTGTAGACAATAACAACAATAGTCCTAGAACCATGTTTATTGGGAGAAAACTCTGGGAGATAGGAGCAGTGCACGGTTTCCTATTGTCTATTTTGCTCTGTGGCTGTATACAATGATTCAGCCAGATTGAGTGTCAGGGGAAGAAGCAACTCCTTCTCTTAGGTAATCAGGATCTAGATAGGAATCTTCTCCTAACAATTCAGTACTTCCATAACTATTCTGCCAATGCACCATTCACGGCTGGGGTAAACAATCCCTTCTCTGGCTTGATCAAAGTCTTCAGTCCAAGATTTGTGATTGTGGCTACTTGATATGGCATGGCTACCCACTCCAGTATTCACGCCAGGAGAATTCCATGGACAGAGCAGCCTGGTGGGCTATAGTCTATGGGGTCACAAAGAGTCGGACACGACTGAGTGACTAAAACACTTATGAGTGATTTTTAGCACTGATGTGACCCATCAATACCAAATTGACTGTCTTATATACTTAGTTGTATATTTTTCATAAGATGTTTTCAACTCACAAAATATTCTTCACTTTGTGAGGCCATCTCTGTCCATTTGGGAGGTCATCCTATAAGAAATCAATATTGGGCAAGTTAACACTTACCCTCATTATGCATATAATTTTGCAAACCTGAACTTGTATGCAGAATGTCTCACTCACTGTTTCCAACTCACCTAAAATGTAAATAATATATAGCCTGCCTCCTGCCCTCCTCCAGCAGATCTTCCTTGTCTCTTATATCTCCTGCATTGGCAGGTGGGCTTTTTACCACTAGCACCACCTAGGAAACCTGTATACTTCATTAAACTTTCCCAAACTTTTCATTCTACGTAACTAGATACCTAGGGCAGTGGTTTCCACTGATGGAATCCAGATGCACTTGTGTATAAAGAATCATGGGAGAAATAAAGTTAGAAATGAATAAGAGGTGGCTTTCTGGAATTTCTATATAATTTATACAAGATGTAATCTGTTAAAAAATCTAGCTATAGTCTCAGATAGAAGCATATACAAGAATACCTTCCTTCAAGTGCCTGACAGAAAAAGAATGCAGATGTCTATCTATGCCATCCTGTGGTATTTTTTTCTGAATCATTTATTTTGGTACTTAGATTATGCCATTGTGAGTTGATCAGTTTTAATATATTTTCTCGTTTTGAATCAGATAAATTATACTATTGGAATATAGCTTATCTTTAAGTCTTCCTAAGAAACTAGTGAATTGCTAGGTTCTCAAGACATTTTTCTCAATTTTTCTGCCTCATTGAGTAAGAAACTCAATGAGTTTCAAAGTACCACATGGTACTACATGTGACTTGAAAAAGTAGGATACTACTATTAATGAATAACCCATCCTTTCAGTGAAAGTTATTCACCTGTAGTTAATGGTACAGTTTATTGGCTGATTTTTATCAAGTTAATAGCTCAAGTTAAGATTGGCTGTCTATAGTAGAGGAATAAATGGATATTTGAGATTTTACTGAAGGAAGAAACAGAACAGGCTCTATCTGGAAAGCAGGACTCCATCTTGGGCCAGACTGTGGACTTTGAGCTATATGTCCAGTATCTATGGAAACAACATACCAACTGGAAAACCAACCCCCAGAAGGAAGAGCCCCAGTGCTCTCCATCACCTAAAAGAATACCCTAATTATCTGTGTAACCAAATAGAATCATATATTCTATTATGCTTATTGGGGTATGACCACAGGCCTATTGATAATTGTCCACTGTTAACTACCTAGGCTTAAGGAATATGAATCATGGGTTAACTTCGATTGTTATCGTTGTTTTTTTCCCTTTGTTCGGTCTAGTTTCAGGGAATTTGGGGAGGTGAGTTTGGGCACGTACACTTAGGGTATATAAGGTTTTCACAAAAACTGGTCGGGGTCTTTGGCTAAGAAGACTCTGCCTTGGGCCCGCTGGTGTAATAAACTGCACCCCACTATCTGCATTGTCCTTCTGAGTGAGTTTGTTTCCCGGAACGCATGGCTACATTACTATTCCTAAATAACTAAAAAATAATCAATCTATGCCTATCAAATAATTGACTGATTGACCCTAGGTAATTGATATAACTTCTCTGAGTATCAATTTCCCCATTTTGAGTGATTATAAAATCCAAATTCAAGTACTCTATATGCTATAAAATTATTTTGTGAATGTGTCTTCCTGTTAGTATAGTAATAGAACTATACCGTATGATATTTAAAAGGTTTAGTTTTTTTCTTAGCACCATTCCATTAATTCCAGGAGCTATAATACTGTATTATACAGTATTATATACTATCATTAATATTGAACTTACACATAATAGAGGTAAATGTTAAATAAATAATAGAAAGGAAAAATAAAGCAATAGATATAAAATGTTGGCTATGTATTATATAACATTTCACAGTCTCTTCCTTTTCAGCAAACAGTACTAATGACCCCTATGAAGAACACACTGATACAGATAAATCTAATGTATATACCAAATGAGCCCATGAGTCTATCATGCTCTGCAGATAACTGATTGATTTTCCATTTATGAAATAAAAATTCAGTTGTTAAAATACACAATAACAAAGGTAATTTGAATCTATACTTGGAAATAATCACAAAAGTAATTACTTAACATTTACATACAATTGCAAATTAAAGGGGTTTCCCTGGTAGCTCAGATGGTAAAGAATCTGTCTGCAATGTAGGAGACCTGGGTTTGATCCCTGGGTTGGGAAGATCCCCTGGAGAAGGAAATGGCAACCCACTCTAGTACTCTTGCCTGGACAATCCATGGACAGAGGAGACTGGTGGACTACAGTCCATGGGGATGCAAAGATGAACACAAATTAAAGTGTGTTCCCATAGATGATATTTTTATGTTTATAAGAAATCATGTGAGAGTAGAGAGCACTGAAATTAACATGGTTGTTTTTATAAAATTTAGATGACTTGACCAATACCAAACAGAAGGTAATGGCGGAGGCAGAAGAACTAAGGTCTTCATGAGTGCTCCTTATATAATTTTTATGCTGCCAAGTCAAGTGAGATGATTCTCACACTCTTCTTTTTTACTCAGGAATGTGACAGAAACCTCGCTCATGAGAATAATTCTAATTAATTTATCATTAATTTTTAATTTAAATTTATTTAACATACTATTAAAATTGTTAAGAAAGCCAGAGCTGATTAAACATAATGACATGTTAAGAAACTGAATTTTTTAAATGTTAAGAATTTTATGTCTTAAGTAAAGCAATTCAGTGATAGCTAAATGAATGCATTATAAATTGACTTTATTGAATAAGGATAAGAAAGAACTAGACCTGGCATAATCATTTATCTGTTCCTAAAAATGATTCTTTAAAATTAAATTTGAAATTAAAAATTCAAATTAATATTCTTTGCAGTGTTTTTAAAACAAAGAATCAAATCACACTATTTATCCTATGTATCTTCTGTTCCTTTATGGGTAACAAAACAAAACAAACACAGAAGAATCCATACCTGTAGAATTATTTTATTTTCTGTTTGATGACAGAAAACAAGTTTTTGGCATACACAAAATTGTTACTTCCAGGTCACTAGTGTAAGTGAGAATCATACTCCCAGTGTCAAATTTTGTAGCAGATAGTTTTTGTTGTTTCTGATTCAGTCTACTTTCTAAAAACATCACAGGTTTAGTAGCAAGATACAGACCTAGAGAGAAATAAAAATAGAACCTAGAGACTTTCTTGCTTTAACTTAGCTGCCAGTTACAGGACACCCCCCTTCCCCTGAAAATTGAAAATAGTGTGACTCAGTTTTAATTTTTATTAGCATCTGAAAATCATTCAGCTTCCCTGGTGAGTCAGTCTGTAAAGAATCCACCTGCAACGCAGGAAACGTGGGTTCAATCCCTGGGTTGGAAATATCCCCAGGAGAAGGGAATGGCTACCCACTACAATATTCTTGCCTGGAGATTTCCATGGACAGGGCAGCCTCGCAGGTTACAGTCCATGGGATTGCAAAGAGTTGGACATGACTGAACAACTAACACATTCAATCATTCAGAAAGAGAGTTAAACAAAATGAGAGAATTTTCCTAAGACTCACTCCATCATTCCCAAAAGATAAGTACAAAGAGAAATATAACAAAAGATAGCTCAGCCTAAGATGCATAGAAAATGTGGGAGCAAGGTCACCCTAAGCATTTGAGAGTAGCACCTTCATAAACCTTCAGTTTTAATAGTTAATCCCAATCTCAAGGCAGTTCCCTCGTATAAGGAAAGGAGAAAGATCAGATGTATCTGAAGCACCTACTGCATACCAGAATATTAGGCTTAATTGGTATTCAAACTAAGATATCAGATGTCCATTAATAACTACAAAATAAGACATTATCATCATTCTTTTTCATATAATAAAGCTGATATTTAGCCACTTTCAAAATTTGCACAAAATGAAAGATTGAGCAAGTTGCAGGACTTGGAAGTATGTGTCCAAGCTCAGTTCAGTTCAGTTGCTCAGTCATGTCCGACTCTTTGCAATACCATGGACTGCAGCATGCCAGGCCTCGCTGTCCATCATCAACTCGTGGAGTTTACTCAAACTCATGTCCATTGATTCAGTGATGCCGTCCAATCGTCTCATCCTCTGTCATCCCCTTCTCCTTCCACCTTCAATCTTTCCAGGCATAAGGGTCTTTTCAAATGAGTCAGTTCTTCACATCAGGTCGCCAAAGTTTTGGAGTTTCAGCTTCAGCTTCAGTCCTTCCAATTAATATTCAGGACTGATTTCCTTTAGAATGGACTAATTGGATCTCTTAGCTGCCCAAGGGACTCTCAAGAGTCTTCTCCAACACCACAGTTCAAAAGCATCAATTCTTCAGTGCTCAGCTTTCTTTATAGCCCAACTCTCACATCCATACATGACTACTGGAAAAACCATAGCTTTGACTAGAGAAACTTTTATTGGCAAGTAATGTCTCTGCTTTTTAATAAGCTGTCTAGGTTGGTCATAATTTTTCTTCCAATGAGTAACCATCTGTTAATTTCAAGGCTGCAGTCACAATGTTCAGTGCTTTTGGAGCCCAAGAAAATAAAGTTTCTCATTGTTTCCACTGTTTCTCCATCTATTTGCCATGAAGTGATGGACCAGATGCCATGATCTTAGTTTTCTGAATGTTGAGTTTTAAGGTAACTTTTTCACTCTCCTCTTTCACCTTCACCAACAGGCTCATTAGTTCTTCTTCACTTTCTGCCATAAGGATGGTGTCATTTGCATATCTGAGGTTACTGATATTTCCCCCAGCAAAGTTGATTCCAGCTTGTGTTTCACCCAGCCCAGCATTTCTCATGATATACTCTGCACATAAGTTAAATAAGCTGGGTGACAATATACAGCCTTGAACTACTCCTTTCCTGATTTGGAACCAGTCCATTGTTTCATGTCCAGTTCTAACTTTTCCTTCTTGGCTTGCATGCAGATTTCTCAGGAGGCAGGACAGGTGGTCTGGTATTCCCATCTCTTGAAGAATTTTCCATAGTTTATTGTGATCCACACAGTCAAAGGCTTTGTTATAGTAAATAATGCAGAAGTAGATGATTTTCTAGAACTCTCTTGCTTTTTTGATGATCCCACGGATGTTGGCAATTTGATCTCTGGTTTCTCTGCCTTTTCTAAAACCAGCTTGATCATCTGGAAGTTCATGGTTCACATACTGCTGAAGCCTGGCTTAGAGAATTTTGAGCATTACTTTGCTAGCATGTGAGATGAGCACAATTGCATGGTAGTTTGAGCATTCTTTGGCATTGCCTTTCTTAGGGATTGCAATAAAAACCGACCTTTACCAGTCCAATGGCCACTGCTGAGTTTTCCAAATTTGCTGGCATATTGAGTGCAGCACTTTCACAGCATCATCTTTTAGGATTTGATATAGCTCAACTGGAATTCCATCACCTTCACTAGCTTTGTTCATAGTGATGCTTCTTAGGGCCCACTTGACTTCCCTTTCCAGGATGTCTGGCTCTAGGTGAGTGATAACACCATCATGATTATCTGGGTCATGAAGATCTTTTTTTGTATAGTTCTTCTGTGTATTCTTGCCACCTTTTCTTAATATCTTCTTCTTCTGTTAGGTTCATACCATTTCTGTCCTTTATTTCGACCATCTTTGCATGAAAAGTTCCCTTGGTATCTCCGATTTTCTTGAAGAGATCTCTAGTCTTTCCCATTCTATTGTTTTCCTCAATTTCTTCGCATTGATCACTGATGAAGGCTTTCTTATCTCTCCTTGCTATTCTTTGCAACTCTGCATTCAAATGGGTATATCTTTCCTTTTTTCCTTTACCTTTAGCTTTTCTCTTTTCTCAGCTATTTGTAAGGCCTCCTCAGACAACTGTTTTGCCTTTTTGCTTTTTCTTGGGGACAGGTCTTGATCACTGACTCCTGTACAATATCAGGAGCCTCTATTCATAGTTCTTCAGGCACTCTGTCCATCAGATCTAATCCCTTGACTCCATTTGTCACTTGCACTGTATAGTCATAAGGGATTTGTTTTAGGTCATACCTCAATGGTCTAGTGGTTTTCCCTACTTTCTTCAATTTATGTCTGAATTTGGCAATAAGGAGTTCATGATCTAAGACACAGTCAGCTCCCAGTCTTGTTTTTGGTGACTGTATAGAGCTTCTTGATCTTTGGCTACAAAGAATATAATCAATCTGACCATCTGGTGATGTCCACATGTAGAGTCTTCTCTTGTGTTGTTGGAAGAGGGTGTTTGCTATAACCAGTGCATTCTCTTGGCAAAACTCTGTTAGCCTTTGCCTGCTTCATTCTGTATCCAAGGCCAAATTACTCCAGGTATTTCTTGACTTCCTACTTTTGCATTCCAGTCCCTTATAATGAAAAAGACATCTTTTTTGCGTGTTAGTTCTAGAAGGTCTTATAGATCTTCATAGAACCGTTCAGCTTCAGCTTCTTCAGCATTATTGGTCAGGGCATGGACTTGGATTACTGTGATATTGCATGGTTTGCCTTGGACATGAACAGAGATCATTCTGTCATTTTTGAGATAGCATTCAAGTACTGCATCTCAGACTCTTTTGTTGACTAATATGGCTACTCCATTTCTTCTAAGGGATTCTTGCCCACAATAGTAGATATAGTGGTCATTTGAGTTAAATTCACCCATTCCGGTCAATTTTAGTTCACTGATTTCTAAAATGTCAACATTCACTCTTGCCATCTCCTGTTTGACCACTTCCAACTTGCCTTTGATTCATGGACTTAACATTCCAGTTTCCTGTGCAATATTTCTCTTTACAGCATCAGACTTTGCTTCTATCAGCAGTCACATCCACAATTGGGTGTTGTTTTTGCTTTGGTCCATCCCATCATTCTTTCTGGAGTTATTTCTCCACTGATCTTCATTAGCATATTGGGCACCTACCAACCTGGGGAGTTCATCTTTCAGTGTCCTATCTTATTGCCTTTTCATACTGTTCATGGGGTTCTCAAGGCAAGAATACTGAAATAGTTTGCCATTCCCTTCTCCAGTGGACCACATTTTGTCAGAACTCTCCACCATAACTCGTCCATCTTGAATGGCCCTACATGGCATGGCTCATAGTTTCATTGAGTTAGACAAGGCTGTGGTCCATGTGATTAGATTGGTTAATTTTCCATGATTGTGGTTTTCAGTCTGTCTGCCCTCTGATGGAGAAGGAAGCTTCCTGATGGGAGAGACTGACTGACGGGAAAACTGGGTCTTGTTCTGATGGGTGGGGCCATGCTCAGTAAATCTTTAATCCAATTTTCTGTTGAGGGGCAGGGCTGTGTTCCCTCCCTGTTATTTGACCTGAGGCCAAACTATGGTGGAGGTAATGAAGATAATGGTGACCTCCTTCAAAACGTCCCATGTACACACTGCTACACTCAGTGCCCCGAACCCTGCATCAGGCCACTACTGACCCATGCCTCTGCCAGAGACTCCTAGACACTCATTGGCAAGTCTGAATCAGTCTCCTGTGAGGTCACTGCTCCTTTCTCATGAATCCTGGTGCACACAAGGATCTGTTTGTACCCTCCCAGAGTCTGTATCCCCAGTCTTGTGTAAGTTCTGGTGGCTCTATGGTGGGTTAGTTGTAACCACCTCCAAGAGGGCTTATGCCATACCCAGGTCTACTGCACCCAGAGTCCCTGCTGCTGTCTAAGCTCAGGATTCAGCATAAGCAGGAGCCTCTCTTCATTCCAGGATTAAATCATAGAGAAAATCCTGAGAAAGGTAACAAGCATATTAGAATATTCCACTTCAGCAAATGTTATGTTGATGCTAACTGGATCTATTGGACTTCCAACAGAAATCTGGGGAAGGCATGACCGGACATTTAGAGAATAAAGAGTGACAATATTCTGGGAGGTTCTAGCCATACCTTACTTCATTTGTTATAAATTGTTTACAACACTTGAGTTAGGATTGGTCCAGATATTCAAGTAGTATATTGAATTTGCCATTTTTTCTTTTACTTTCAATGAAAAGCTGCTTAAATCTTGGAGATATCAACACCTATGGCTCAAATATATCAGTCTTTTATTGTTGTTGTTTAATCACTAAATCATGTCTCACTCTTCTGTGACCCCCCCACTTCCCCCCCCCCGGACTGTATCCCACCTGGCTTCTCTTCCCTTGGGATTTTCCAGACAAGAATACTGGAGAATTCCTTCTCCAGGGGATCTTCCTGACCCAGGAATTGAACACACATCTCCAGCATTGGTAGGAAGATTCTTTACCACTGGAGCCACCAGGGAAGCCCATATATTAGCCTTTAGTCCTTGTATAATTTTGAGTATATTGTCTAGCATCTTAATATACTGTTAGGATTACATCCTCTTCCCTAGACTCTACTTTCACTTTCTTCAGTGAATTTATATGACACTAAAATATTGCTAAGTCATTCTAAGAATTACCTACACTTAACCCCAAAGTCCTTAGGTAATGCAGAATACTGAGTTGTATTACTAATTGGAAGTAAGCTTTTCATTTCTTTGGTTTGATTCTCAGTGTATCAGTTTCTTTTTAAAAACATAATTACATACATTTCTCTATCAGACTCTTGGCTCATTTTCTTATGCATCCAAGGTTATGATTCCCTGTATTTATTCAACTCTGTTCTAAGCATCATATAATTATGAAATGGAATTGCTAGACTCTAATGTTATCAGCAAAACCCATTAGGTAATTTCTGTAGCCTGGATTGTCCCTATCTACCATCTCAAATGATTCGTTTCCAGCTTAGATAATGCAGTTAAAAATATAAATAATTATATTCAAAATACTAATTTAAAAAACTAATTGTGCCTATGATGTGCCAAACACTGAAACCATCTACCTATGGGAATATCAATTTAGTTGGATTCAATTTAACATGCAGTTATTGGATGCCAGATATATATCAAAGCACTATTCCATGTTCTGGATGCAAAGATTCAGAGTATACACTGTTCTTTCTTGGGGAAATCACAAAACTGTGGGAGAAAATGCACAAAAATTGACCCTGACACAACATGATAAGCACTATGAAAGGGGTGGAGGACATGTCATGAGCACATGAAAAAAGAGTCACTCAAGTTGACCTTGAGGGGGCACTGGCTGGTAGAAGCCTTTATAGAAAGTACTGAGATGGTAATTATACTTGACTTCCAAGGATAAATAGTTATTCTCTACATTGTGACCTAGGTGTGCTAATTTATTCTGCAACCTAGGGAGGCACAACTGGGCACTAATTGAAGAAACACCGCCTTGAGCCTAACAGGTGATCCCACGTGGCTTGAAAAGACTAAATGGCTGAATGAATGAATGAATAAATGATTGAATAAAATGTAGAGGGTGATCCATAGTAATCGCTACTACTAAGGACTCATGTTTTGACAAACTCCTTAAAGCGTCTGTCTGCAATGAAGGAGACCCAGGTTCGATTCCTGGGTCAGGAAGATCCCCTGAGGAAGGAAATGACAACCCACTCCAGTACCCTTGCCTGGAAAATCCCATGGATGGAGAAGCCTGGTAGGCAACAGTCAGACACGACTGAGCGATTTCACTTCACTTTACTTCTTTTTACAACAATAGTTTGTGATTGTCTGAGGATTTTCACTGAGGAAAAGTAAATAGCATTTTATCTCTTTCCCTTAATGAGCCTCTTTTCTAAAGGCTAAGGCTATACACTGAAATAGACACCCACCCCATCTTCCATGTGCCAGCAAATTGAAATCCCTGCTATTCTCAGACAGGCCTGGCCACCTCATGCTCCATCTGACTTTTATTTCTTCTTAGTACTCACTTTTCTTTTTTTTTTTTCCCTTTGTCCTATATGCCCTCTGTTACTTGGAATCATCTACTTTTCTTTCAAGGCCCAATAAACCTTTTTCTACTATTCTCTGCACCTGGTGGAAGACAGGTTACCTTCTCTCCTGTGCTTCCATCATGATTGCTACACAATGCTAACATAGTATTTAACCCTTTCTTTGGCTTAATTGCCATGCTTCTGCATTTATTGACATTCCCTTACCTATCCTTGATGGCTCAGTTGGTAAAGAATCTGCCTGCAATGCACGAGACCTTGGTTTGATCCATGGGTTGGGAAGATCCCCTGGAGAAGGGAAAGGATACCCACCCCAATATTATGGCCTGGAAAATTCCAAGGACTGTATAGTCCATGGGGTCACAAAGAGTCAGACACGACTGAATGCCTTTCACTTGCACTTCCAATCCAAGTTGAGGCCCTTGAAGTCATCATCGTCTTTGATATCTCCTTGCTGTTCATTATTCTATATCCCTTGAGACGTTCTACTGAATATTCTACACTTTAAATACTTTTAACTTCTTTCTAGAGATTAAGCTCTTTGAAAGCAGAACAAGTATATCCTCTATCACTGCTCCTATGTAATAAAGATGTGGTAAATTTGCAGCCAGAATTCAGCCTCTGCCATTTAATATATATGTGATTTAAAACTAATTATATTCTTCCGCTTCAGACTCCATATCAAAAAACGATATTAGAAGCATAGTGATCTCACATATTGTTAAGAGGACAGAATGAGTCAGTTCATTAAAAATATACTTAGAACAATGTCTAGAAAGAATGAACTGACAACAAATGTTAGCTATTATTATTCTTACAGTAAACACTTTGTAGATAATTGCCACATGAATGAAGAATAAGACATAGAAACAAACCAGTAAGAGTTAATTTGATTAAAGCCATACTTATTATACCACCCTACTTCCCAGAAAACACAAATTAATTATATTTGCTATTTTGTTGTTGTTATTCAGTCATTCAATCATGTCCAACTCTTTGCAACCCCATGGACTGCAGCATACCAGGCTTCTCTGTCCATTACCAACTCCCAGAGCTTGCTCAAACTCATGTCCATTGAGGTGATGATGTCATGCAACCATCTTGTCCTCTGTCGTCCCCTTCTCCTTCTTTCAATGTTTCCCAGCATCAGGGTCTTTTCTAAGGAGTCAGCTCTTCATATCACGTGACCAAAGTATCAGCGCTTTAGCATCAGTCCTTCCAATGAATATTCAGGACTGATCTCTTTTAGGATGGACTGGTTGGATCTCCTTGGAGTCCAAGGGACTCAAAAGCATCAATTCTGGGTTGCTCAGATCTCCTTGGAGTCCAAGGGGCTCAAAAGCATCAATTCTGTGGTGCTCAGCCTTCTTTATGGTCCAACTCTCACATCCATACATGACTACTGGGAAAACCATATCTTTTAGGATGGACTGGTTGGATCTCCTTGGAGAAGATAGGGAAAACCATATCTTTTAGGATGGACTGGTTGGATCTCCTTGGAGTCCAAGGGACTCAAAAGCATCAATTCTGCGGTGCTCAGATCTCCTTGGAGTCCAAGGGACTCAAAAGCATCAATTCTGCAGTGCTCAGCCTTCTTTATGGCCCAACTCTCACATCCATACATGACTACTAGGAAAACCATATCTTTGACTAGGTGGACCTTTGTTGGCAAAGTAATGTCTCTGCTTTTTAATATGCTGTCTAGGTAGGTCATAGCTTTTCTTCCAAGGACAAAGCGTCTTTTAATTTTATGACTGTAAGTCATCATCTGCTGTGATTTTGGGGCCCAAGCAAATAAAGTCTGTCACTGTTTCCATTGTGTCCCCATTTATTTGCCATGAAGTGATGGGGTCGGATGCCATAATCTTAGTTTCTGAATATTGAGTTTTAACCCAGCTTTTTCATGCTCTTCTTTCAGTTTCATCAAGAGGCTCTTTAGTTCCTCTTTCTTTCTGCCATAAGGGTGGTGTCATCTGCGTATCTGAGGTTATTAGTATTTCTCCCAGAAATCTTGATTCCTGCTTGTGCTTCATCCAGCCTGGCATTTCAAAATGTACTCTACATATAAGTTAAATAAACAGGGTGGCAATATACAACCTTGATATACTCCTTTCCCAATTTGGAACCAGTCTGTTGTTCCATGTCTGGATCTAACTGTTACTACTTGACCTACATACAGATTTCTCAGGAGGCAGGTCAGGTGGTCTGGTATTCCCATCTCTTGAAGGATTTTCCAGTTTGTTGTGATCCACGCAGTCAAAGGCTTTGGCATAGTCAATGAAGCAGAAGTAGATTTTCTTCTGGAATTCTCTTGCTTTTTCTATGATCCAATGGATGTTGGCAATTTGATCTCTGGTTCTTCTGCCTTTTCTAAATCCAGCTTGAACATCTGGAATTTCTCAGTTCACGTACTGTTGAAGCTTAGCTTGGAGAATTTTGAGCATTCCTTTGCTAGTATATGAAATGAGTGCAATTGTTCAGTAGTTTGAACATTCTTTTATTGTATACTTACTATTTAATAATATACATAATTAAAATTGATACTCTATTTCACATTACTCAAAGAAAATGTTGATTTTAAGAATATCTTTTTGTCTTCTTTCTGAACTTAACTTCAGGGCTTTTTCAGTGCTTTTATCCCATTAGCATCCTTCTCAAATAGAAAGTGCTTAAAAATTCATACCGAAGGTGTCACCTCTTTTTCTGTCATACCACTTGCCTTCTGAGCTGGATATCACCCCACCCTGAGGTGGGAAGTCATTAGTTTTGATGTAGTCTGAGACCAAAAAGGATTTGTCATTTTCCTTTAAAGATATAAACTGAAATGCAAAAGATAATAAGAGGCAAAGTACAAGATTTTAAATCTTGACCTAAGCAGATTTTGATTTCTGAATGCACAGGAAATAGATCATTTAGCCAGGACCTGGGAGAACTAGAAATATTAAGTCTCAGAATATAGTACCTTAGTCTAGAGAGTTGAGTATATGAATTTATTTTCCTTCTGAAAATATGCTTTAAATGGTTGAATTAAAATTAACTAGGTTCTCAGTTGAGTTTACCATTATAGACATGTTAATTTATCTTTTAAAAATTCTTTCTGAGCAATATTATTATTAATCCATATTTTTTTGTTCTATTAGTTACAAAAATTTCCTAAGAAAGTACTTATGTTTAGTTGTACAAATTTATTTTCTTAACTGGAGGTCTATTTTTTTTCCTTTGAAGTTGTACAGATACTTGTAATGATAAACTGGAAAAGATAATCATTGAGGGAATATAATTTCCTGTACTCATAGAAAAAAACAAAATCACTTAAAAAATTCCATTAGATCCAAGTTATCAAGTTCCATTCTTATAATTAATATTGTCTAAAATCAAAATCACTGCAATAAAAATGTGAAATGAAACAAGTTATTGAAAATGAAAATGAATTATCTTCTCATACTAAAGTAATATGTAATAGAAGTTAAGAATTTAGAAGTATTCTTCCTTATTGCAACCATGTTGCTCTCCTACCTGTCCAGCTAGCAAATCTAGCAAGAGAAATAACAAAATATTGGGGTAAATTGGGTAGTTTAGTTCATTTTCTAGGCATTAAACCAGAGACTTTTTAAATCTCGCATGTGAAAATTTCTCATGTGTTACAACTTCTAATTCCTTGAGATTCTTATTACTTAGGAAAATACCATATAAAGATATATTATTTGGGGGGGGGTCAAAATTGAACAAGAAATGATACAAGAGACTTTTCAGGTAGTCAACAGATTAGAGAAAGCATACTCATTATAAGTCTATATTATTGTCATCAAATCTATTTCACACGTGAAGAAAATGTTTTCCTTTGCTTTTTTGCTCTTAGTTAAATGATTGTTCTTGGTAATAATTACTGTATAAAAATTGTGATAGGAAAATAAAGAAAATAAAAGCAATTATAGAATATATTTAGGAATTTCTTCCCTTCCTCTCTTTCCTTTCCCTCTCTCTTTCTTTGCCTCCCACCCGATCTCCCTCCCTTTCTCCATTCCTTCCTATTTAACCTGAGCTGCTCTCAATATCTTTTGTGCTTTACTATAGCTTACACTAATGATACAGAAAATTTGTACTTTGCCTCTAATATTGAGAGGGGGAAAATAATGTAAATAAATTTTTTGTACTTTATATTTTCACCTAGATGCTTTCTTCGTCTCTCTTCAAACCATTTAAGATACTGGCTCTGCACATGATACCATATTGAGTGTTTTTCAGTAAAATGTAGTGTCCCTGAAAGAGCCTACCTATCTGCCATTTATTTCTTATAGGACCTTACATTTTTGTTTCTGACTTTTGCAGTATTTTATTTTACTTCTTTCACCTTCCCTGCAGCATTATTCAGGTAAGGAATTTAGTGGTATGATTACTATCCACATTTAAAAGAGAGAGAATTGAGGTTGAAAGATTTGTCCAAGGTCATACAGGTAAGTTCTGAGAGACACTGGAGATTTGTAGCAAACATTTGCTGGAGAAAACTTGGACTCAGAGCACACTGCATCATGAAGAGGTAAACGAACTTCCTTTGAATGTGGAAGGCAAAGAGATTTGTTAGAAGACATGGAATATTACAAATGAGCCAAGAATATGCTTTGCCCAAAGAGACACCTGGAATTAATTGCCACTCTCTTAAGTGATCAATGGGACACATGTTGGGGGATTGGGATGTGTGGTAGAGTCACCAAGGCAGAAGACTTTCATGTTGGCAAGAGTAGTGCCTCCCAAATAGATCTTTTAACTGCCTAAACATTAGAGGCAAGCTGTCATCTTGTTGATGAAAGCTGTTACTTGGTGTCTGGATACTTGGTGTTGCAACCATCAGTGGACCTAAAGGTTTGAAAATTTGAGAAGAAAATTTACCTCTTAGCTAGACCTCTTGGATCAAAGCCTTCCTGTCTAAAAAGTAACTTAAATTAGGATTATTCCTTCTTCTTTCATCTCCTTCCTTCCTTTTTGCTTTACTTCCTCTCTTTTCATTTTTCTTCCAACAGATAATGTTTGCAACTTACTTAACAAATGTCTCATGAACACTTAAAAAGCATTTTTAGTTACTGATTTAACAAACTTTGAAAGTGAAGTAGTATATGGCATGTTATTAGCATTCATGAGAAATAGAAAAAGAAAGCTCAGATCCTTCCCTTGAGGAGGTTTTAAGCTAGAGTGAGACAGAAGACATGGGTACAGTTGACCATATTGCAATCTGAAATATGATAAATTGTGCTATACAAAGGTACAAGGCCTTTGGAGTTCCGAGAGAAAGAGGTTGATTCCAGTGGGGAATAGTGAAATGAGGCAAAGGTCAAAGAATTAATCTCAAAGGATATTCCATCTCTCTTCTTTCTTCTCTCTGGTTCGAGCAGAATTTATATAATATTGCATAGCTATCTGGGGGTAGTTCCTTAAAGATGAAATGAAAGTCATCTTAGATATTAACTCAACTTCCATTCTGCCTCATCTGTCATTCGGAAACTTTTCTTCTGCAGAATTAAATGCTTTCACCTCAAAAACCTGCTATATATCTTCTTTATCTGTTCTTCCATCAGTAGACATTTAGGTTGCTTCCACGTCCTGGCAATTGTAAATATTGCTACAATAAACACTGAAGTACAAGTATCTTTTTGATTTATGGTTTTCTCCAGCTACATGCCCAGGAGTGGGGTTGCTGGATCATATGGTACCTCTGTTTTTAGTTTTTTAAGGAACCTCTATATTGCTTCCCATAGTGGCTATACCAATTTACATTCCCACCCGCAGTGTAGGAGGGCTCCCTTTTCTCTACACTCTCTCCAGCATTTATTGTTTGTAGATTTTTTATGGTGGCCATTCTGACTTGCGTGAGGTGATACCTCATTGCAGTTTTTGATTTGCATTTCTCTGATATTTAGTATATTATACAATGGAATATTACTAAGCCATAGAAAGAACGGAATAATGCCATTTGCGGCAACATGACCTGGAAATTGTCATACTGAGTGAACTGAGTCAGAGAGAAAAAGACAAATATCACATGGTATCACTGATATGTAAAACCTGAAAAATAAGATACAGATGAACCTATTTACAAATCAGAAATAGAATCACGGATGTAGAAAACAAACTTATGGTTACCAAGGGGGGATAAATTCAGATATTCAGATTGACAAATATACACTACTACATATAACACAGGTAACTAATAAGAACCTACTGTATAACACCGAGAACTTTACTCAATACTCTATAATGACCTATATGGGAATAGGATCTAAAAAAAAAGAGAGCATATATGTATAACTGATTCACTTTGCTGTACACCAAAACTAATGGGAGACTGTAAATCAACTATATCCCAATAAAAATTAATATAAAAATTTTTCCTGATTTAATTCTGGAATCTTAATGGTACACTTCTTCATGGATCATGTTGTGAAGTGAAAGTAACTCAGTTGTGTCTGGCTCTTTGCAACACCATGGACTGTAACCCTCCCGGCTCCTCTGTCCATGGGAATTTCCAGGTAAGAATACTGGAATGGGTTGTGGTTTCCTTCTCCAGGGGATCTTCCCAAATCAGGTATTGAACCCGGGTCTCTTGCATTGCAGGCAGACTCTTTATCATCTGAGCCACCAGGGAAGTCTTTACTGTGTCCTCCCTACATGAAATACAATATTACAATTAATTATGCCAGCTAATAACAATGACAGTTAATGTGTGACTATTGAGCAGGAATTTTGGCAAGCAGAGTTGGAAAAAAATGCAAATTAATTAATGTACTATGGCCAAGATGAAACTCTAATCATTTCCAGAGCTATCTCATTACATACCATCAGAAGGTAGAGAATACAAGATACTTTTGAAGCTGAGAGATGTAGCAACCCTGCCTGCATCTATTCCAATTGGGGTGACACATTTACATTACAAAGAATGAGATGCCATGATGGCTATTTTGGTGGTGCTTAATTGCCATATTGTCAGATAATACTACAATATAACAACTGTAAAGAATAGTTTAGTCATATTTGATTACAGATTTGAATTTCATATTGACATTTTGTGGAAAGAAATCTTGTATCTTAGTTAATTTCATGATTACTTGAGTAAAGATACATGAAAGACTAGCTAACCCTAACCCTAACCCTATTTCAATACAAGTTGAAGCCACCAGTCCTCAAAAATACCTTGATGGCTGGGAAACATTCAGTCTGAAGAATTCCTTGAGGTATATTTTATAAGTCCATACTTATGTGTCACATTTTGATAAATATATGCCACATACAATTTGTAGTCACCTATTTCCATTAACTCTGTTTATTCTTAATTTTTCTGGTTAGAGGTTTTAAAACTCCTTTAGCCTTTTTTTTTTAATCATCTATGAATAAATACACCATCTCTTTACCCATCCATTCATTTGTTCAATAAATATTCATTGAGAACCAGAATACACCAAGAAATATTCTAGGCACTTGGCAATATGGCAGCAAATAATGCATAAAAATCTTTGCTCTCAAAAACTGTATTATTTTATATTCAAATAACATATACAAGCAGAAAATGGATAACCCAATAGTAATATATATTAGGAATGAAATAAAGAAGGCTGCTATGAGAAATGGTCTCAGGTAAGTCATACATTTCATGGGATCATGGAGAAAGGACTTGCTAGAGTTAATATGGAGTTGAGACATACAATGTAAGAAGAAACATTGCTCTATAAAGAGCTGCAGAGAATCTGCAAGAGAATGTTCAAGTTAAATACAGTTGCAAATGTCAAATTTTGAGGATAGAAATGAGTTTGGTTACTCAAGAAACAGCCTAAAAAACAGTGTGACTGAAATATAGTAAGGGAGAAAATAGGCAGAAACCATATTTTCAGATCCAAGTAGGGTAGGATGAGAAGTTTGGCTTTTTCTTCTTGCAGAGTAAGGTCATACACTTTACATCTTTACAAGATCCTTCTGGCTTTTGGGTGTAGTCAACCAGTAACAAGTACGCAAGTGGGAAGAACAGACTTTTCAGGAAGCTACTTTGGTCACACAGATCAGAAGCGATCAATTCTAATGTTCATAGAAGTAGAGAGAAATGAATGAATTGAGATATAAATTTTGTCAGTAGGCAAATAAGACTTGCTGTTGGGTAGGATGTGTGGGATTGTGAGTTAAAGGAAGGAATCATGATGACTCCTAGGTTCTTGCCTTGAACAGGTAGGTAGATAAAAGTATAATTTGTTGAGGTTGGCAAAGGGTAGCTTAAAATTAATTGCAGACTCCGAAATGAAGAACTGTATGCTAGATGTGTTGATTTTGATACATTAGTTATTCAAATGGAAATTTCAAGTAGGCAGTTTAATATATGAAATATGGAACTCAGATAATCTAGAAGTTTCTCTAAAGCTATGAGGTAAGATCAAACACCTAGGGGAAATATAAAGTTCTAGAAGAGAAGTGGAATAAACCTTGGGACAGGAGATAGATTCAATGAGAAATAAAAGTAAAGTCAAACATGCATAAGAAATAAGAATGGAATTGGTCTTATTGGCAGTGAATATTTGTTAAATAGGAAGTTAAGTATTCATATTCACTATATAGTCTTCCCGAGGGATCATCAAGGGATTGGTTCCAGATGCCTTATGGATACAAAAATACAGGGATGCTGAAATCCCTAACGTAAAATGGTGCATTTGTGTTGGCCCTTCATAACCAAGGATTCTGAATCTGAGTGTTCAACCAACTTAACAGGAGATTAATTGAATCTGTGGTTGTGGACCCCACAGATAAAGAGGACCAACTAAACTGACAAATTCATCAGAATAAAGACCATAATTCCATTTTAGGGATCAGTAAAATGAGGTTCATAGAAATCTGCTACTTGTGAGTAACTGACAATTAAAATTTGACCCCCATACTTCAAAGTTAATTGTTTTGGAATCCCATGCTCATGCCCTTGAGAATCTTATAGTCCACCTGAAACGACAACCTGCACAAGAAAGTTGAATAAAATTTCAAGGTAGTACATGATTAATTACACTAAGAATGAGGTAGTACATTAGGAATGAGTCAGGGTTTACAGGGTTACAGGCAGACATAGTTTGATAATAGGTTTGCTATATAATTGCTTTGTAATATCAGGCAAATCATATACTCTTTCTGAATCTCAGAAGTTTTATTTTTATTTGGAAAGTAGTATGTACTTAACAAACTTGTTTTAAGCAGATGAAAAATTAAGCGTGAGTACCTGGAAAAAATCAACAAATATTAGTTTGCTTTCCTTATCTGCAATTAAGAGTATTCACACTCACTCAGTCATGTCCAACTCTTTGCGTCCCCATGGATTATAGCCCACCAGGCTCCTCCGTCCATGGGATTCTCCCACCAAGAATACTGGAGTGGGTTGCCATTTACTTCTCCAATTAAGAGCATTAGTGCTAATTAAATTCTCTAGTTTTCTGTGCATAGTGGGTATGAACAATTAAGTTTAATAGTGTTTAATATAATCTTATTTTTACTAAATGGATTGTGGAGATTCAATAGCCAGCTTTGCATAAATTGAAAAGTTGGAATTTCTGGCGAAGCACTGTATTTTATTCTATTTGAATAATGACCCTTTCTAGAAGAAAAAGCTGGCATTCTTTTCCTCTTTTGGAACGAGTTCAGTTCAGTTCAGTTCAGTTCAGTCGCTCAGTCGTGTCCGACTCTTTGCGACCCCATGAATTGCAGCACGCCAGGCCTCTCTGTCCATCACCAACTCCCGGAGTCTACCCAAACCCATGTCCATCGAGTCAGTGATGCCATCCAACCATCTCATCCTCTGTCGTCCCCTTCTCCTCCCACCCCCAATCCTACCCAGCATTAGGGTCTTTTCCAATGAGTCAACTCTTCACATGAGGTGGCCAAAGTATTGGAGTTTCAGCTTCAACATCAGACCTTCCAATGAACACCCAGGATTGATCTCTTTTAGGATGGATTGATTGGATCTCCTTGCAGTCCAAGGGACTCTCAAGAGTCTTCTCCAACACCACAGTTCAAAAGCATCAATTCTTTGGCGCTCAGCTTTCTTTACCGTCCAACTCTCACATCCATACATGACCACTGGAAAAACCATAGCCTTGACTAGACAGACTTTTGTTGGCAAAGTAATGTCTCTGCTTTTAAATATGCTATCTAGGTTGGCCATAACCTTCCTTCCAAGGAGTAAGCGTCTTTTAATTTCATGGCTGCAATCACCAACAGCAGTGATTTTGGAGACCAAAAAATAAAGTCTGACACTGTTTCCACTGTTTCCGCATCTATTTCCCATGAAGTGATGGGACCAGATGCCATGATCTTAGTTTTCTGAAAGTTGAGCTTTAAGCCAGCTTTTTCACTCTCCTCTTTCACTTTCATCAAGAGGCTCTTTATTTCTTCTTCACTTTCTGCCATAAGGGTGGTGTCATCCGCATATCTGAGGTTATTGATATTTCTCCCGGCAATCTTGATTCCAGCTTGTGTTTCTTCCAGCCCAGCGTTTCTTATGATGTACTCTGCATATAAGTTAAACAAGCAGGGTGACAATATACAGCCTTGACGTACTTCTTTTCCTATTTGGAACCAGTCTGTTAGAGAGATACATTTTCAAAGCTAAATTATCTAAAGACTTTTAAGCTTCATTCAAATTATCTTCTTAGTCATTTTAGGTTAACATTCATTAACCTAAAATGTTCTCTAAGGGACATTATTCAAACATATATTTGCTATTTAAATAATTAGGTTGTTTATAATAATGATCAAAATAAAATATAAAATCATTTAAACTAATATTTAATCTATTTAACATTAAAATTAATCTTAGTTTCAGGTATTAAAATATCATGTATACTTTTTGACTGAATACATGTATATACTACATTTTGCATGAAGAGATGAAATTAACCAGACACTAAGTGAAACTACACAATGGAACGGTAAATGGGCTAAAAAGTGCTGTTCAGTTTATTAATTCACTAATACCAAATTAGCTTTGCTTTTGTTTTGTTTTTTTTTTAGAATAACTAGTTACTTCCTAGTATTAACACATACTGAAGTTAAATTTTAAAATTTTAAATTGAATTTTATATGCAGTTCAATCATCTTAAAATACTGAGGCTTACGTTGTTTTTATAGGTACGTGTTGAATAGCTCGGGAGAAGAGTCATTAAATAAAGTAAGAGTACTATGTTACATAGTAGAGATACATGAATAAACCACGCCTGAGAAACTAGATCTTAACCTGGTGATATGCCTTAAGGGAAAAATATTCACACATTTTCTCTTTGTATATGTAGTAGGCTATTCTGCAGCCATGAAATTAAAAGATGCCTAGTGCTTGGAAGAAAAGCTATGACCAACCTAGGCAGCATATTAAAAAGCAGAGACATCACTTTGCCAACAAAAGTCCATGTAGTCAAAGATATGATTTTTCCAGTAGTCATGTATGGGTGTGAGAGTTAGACTATAAAGAAAGCTGAGTGCTAAAGAATTGATGCTTTTGAACTGTGGTGCTGGAGAAGACTCTTGAGAGTCCCTTGGACTACAAGGAGTTCAAACCAGTCCATCCTGAAGAAAATCAGTCCTGAATATTCATTGGAAAGACTGATGCTGAAGCTGAAACTCCAATACTTTGGCCACCTAACGTGAAGAACTGACTCGTTGGAAAAGACCCTGATGTTGGGAAAGATTGAAGGCAGGAGGAGAAGGGGACAACAGAGGATGAGATGGTTGGATGGCATCATCAATTCGATGGATCTGAGTTTGAGCAAGCTCCAGGAGTTGGTGATGGACAGGGAGGCCTGGTGTGCTGCAGTCCATGGGTTCACAAACAGTCGGACAAGACTGAGTGACTGAACTGAACTGAACTGATTCTGTGAAGGCATATTCATTGTGGTAAAGATACCAAAGAAAGGCAGTTCTTTTGAAGAAGTGAGCATTATTCCCACAAGTTAAAAAAAATTGCAGAGCCAGTCAGCAGATATGTGGGGAATGGAAAAGTGTTGTTATAAGAATGTGGAATGTTGGCAATTAGGTGGAGATGGTATCTAGAGTCATTCAAATGGTTTTGGAGTTGGGGACCCAAGCACACAATCAGCCCTGGTAAATTATACATAGTTTCCTTTTTTTTTTTTCCCTTTCTACCTCAACAACTGTAAAATCTGGTGCTGATGCTATAGAAGAAGAAACTGCACCATATCTCAAATTTTATTTAGTCTTTTCCCATGTACCACAAAAGTTCATGATTTATCACATTTCTGAGAGTTACACATATATTTTGTTTTATTTTGTTTTCTTCTGAGATTCTGTTATAAAATGTGCTTTCATGCATTTGTAGGCATGTTAGGCAGAGGAGGCAGTTACTGTGTATTACAAATTAGAAAGGTGGAGGGAACTTGTAGCATTCCTATTCTGTATCCACCTACTTTTGAGCAGAGAAATAGGAGAAAACAAAAATTGAAACTCACACCTACGAATGATAATAGCTGAAAGCAGGAGAAAGGAAGTATAAAAACATTAACCTCACATTAAATAAAGTTGGATGACCAAAGGAGGAGTTTTCATACCTTGAGACAGACATAGGTGATCCCAATGGGAAGAAAGACTCCTGCTCTTTCAGAGAATGAAAAGCCACTAAGTTTTAGTTTAGTATACCCTCTCAACTTCCTTTTCCTTTCCATAAAAAGTGTCCCCCCTCCCTTGATGTGAAGGGATTTGCACATAGCTTGTCATGGTTGCAGATCCTGAACTGTAATTTTCTGCTGATTCTGAATTAACTCATCTTTGCTGGAGGCATATCTGGCAATCTATTTGCCTAAGGTCAGCAGACGCATAGTTTGAGAAGACAACCAGCAGGGAGAAAATAGGACCTCTATCTGGCCCTTCTTTTTATGCTGGGGCTCTACTTCTTCATGAGATTTCTGTGCAAATTGATAACAACAATCATAATAGCGCTGAAGCATTAGCAACTCCAGTCATCTGAACTACTTTATTTTTTAAGAAACATGATATACATTTCTTTAGTTAGGAATATTATTTAGAATTATGTGTACACTTATAAGTAGTAGTTTAGTCGCTAAGGCTTGTCTGACTCTTTGCAACTTCATGGACTGTAGGCCTCCAGGCTCCTCTCTCCATGGATTTTCCAGGCAGGAATACTGGAGTAGGTTGCCATTTCCTTCTTCAACATATGCAATTATGTGCACGTAAATATGTATTTGTATTGTATTGCATAATATTTTAAGTAATATAATAGTCTCAATAATGTTAAACATATTACATTTATATATATGTTATGCATATATATGTCACTTGAATAAAAAACAGTCTAGCAGAGATATAAAACAATATATCTAAAGTCTTGGCAAGAATGGGATATTTTTATTAGAACTAAAAATGTTTTGAAATGTTTTCATCTTAACTGAATTAGTTACCAAATGATTTTAATACATAGAAGTAAAAATTTAATTCCTTTGAATAAGTACTTATGAAATCTGTCTATACAACTTGTTTGGACTCTGAGATACCATATTTTAGTATATATTATGCTATTACCCACTATTGTATTTTTATTCAACTCTCTTATTTCTGGCTAGGAAGTTGTCTGGATGAAGTTGAAAAAGATCATTTGCATTTTTTTCCCTTGGACTCCTTTCCAAAGGTTAATAATTGCTCAAACTTTAAATGATTTTTTTCTTGGCTTATGGATATTCTGTTTAAGAATATCAGAATATACTTATCAAATGTACAGATAGAAGAGAGAAATCTTGCTACTTTTCCTCTTTCCTCAACTCTTACTTCCAGAGGCCACAGGAGGATGCAATAATATATTTAGTACATTCAATCAAAACCATTTAAGGTCACTGTAAATAGTGCTACAGTGAACATCAGGGTGCATGTATCTTTTCAAATTATGCTTTGTCTGGGTATATGCCAGGAGTGGGATTACTGGATCATATGGTAATCGATTACCATTTTTAGATTTTTAAGGAACCTCCATACTGTTCTCCCCCTGGAGGAGGGCGTAGCAACCCACTCCAGTATTCTTGCCTGCTGAATCTCATGGACAGAGGAGCCTGGTGGGCTACAGTTCATTGGGTCACAAATAGTTGAACATGACTGAAGTGACTTAGGAATACTTTTCTCCATAACATTCGTGCCAATTTACATTCCTGTGACATGGAAGCAACCTGAATGCCCACTGATAGAGGAATGGATAAAGAAGATGTGTTGTGTGTGTGTATGTGTGTGTGTGTATGTGTATGTATGTATGTACGTGTGTGTGTGTATAATGGAATATTACCCAGTCACAGAAAAGAATGGAATAAGGCCATCAGCAGCAACATGGATGGACCTAGAGATTGTCACACTGAGTGAAGTAAGTCAGACAGAAAAGGACAAATATCATATGATATCACTTACATGCGGAATCTAAAAAGTGGTACATTAAATGAACTTATTTACAAAAAGAAAAGTCACAGATAAAAAAGCAAACTTTATGGTTAACGGGAGAAGGGGGAGTAAATTTAGAGTTTGGCATTGACATATATACACTACTCTATATAAAATAGATAATTAATAAGAATTTACTATATAGTACAGGGAACTCTACTTAATACTCTGTAATGACCTATATAGGAAAGGAATCTAAAAAAGAGTAAATATACATAAGTGTATAAATGATTCACTTTGCTGTAGAACAAAAACTAGCACAGCATTTTAAATCAACTATTCTCCAGTACAATTTCTTTTTAAAACAGAACCATTTAAGGAGAAAGAAAGTTTTATATATATGAATTATCAGGATGTCCTGAGCATAGGAAAATCTCATGTGTTTAAATAAACCCAGAATTAGATGAGACACATATTTGAAGGATAACAACTTTAAAGCAAACATCAGAAAAGTATTTAAAAAACTCAGTTCTGTGCTGTAGAACTTAGGCTATTATTTACAATTTTGGGGGCTGTAACATGTTTATTATAAGCTCTCTCCAACAACAACAACAAAAAATCCCTACACCACAGCTTACACTACACATCTGTAGAAGAGTGCGATCTTGCCTTGTATACTGTAATGAGGTAGAGACTTCCTAAAGTTCACAGAGTGACTAGGATATGGTCACTTGTGTGTGTGGTGGGGGGTGGAGGCAGGTAATGAGAATGAATGGGTCTCTGGCACACAGATTCCCAAAGAGAAGCTAGTATCAATAGCTGAGGAAGAAAAAGCAGGAGGAGAAGGAGGAGGAGGAGGAAATAAGACAAGTTCTCAAATTCCAGTAGTGTTTCAGTCAGAGGCAACCTTTGCTTCACTCATTTCTCAAAGAAACAAGAGATGGGTTCTTGACCCCTCTAAGAAAAAGATTTCCTGTGAGCTACCATCCGCCCTCACCAAAAAAGTGAAGGCACTTTAAGGACGGCGCTAAAGAAAAGCACTTTAAGTTTTTGAGGAATACTGGAAAGATCGTAGGCTTTCTTTTCTAATAAAAGTAGATTGGAATTAGGAAACTATATTATACTACTTCTTTGAAAAACTAGGACCATTTTTTAAAAATATTTTCCTCTCAGTTTCCTCATGTGTAAAATGGAGATAATAATAGCATTATTTGGTTGGCCCAAAAGTTCCTTCAGGTTTTTAAGTAAAAATAAAAGACATTTTTCACTTTCAACTTTATTGAACAACGTATTCACTGCTCCATTCCACTAACTTCTGCCATTTTTCAGGCAGCTTCATAATTCCATCTTCCTAAAATGTTTTATTGTCTTGAGCAAACAACTGTTTCAGGTGTCTTTTTACAGTCTTCCAGGGAATGGAATTTTTTTCCATTAAGAGAATTTTGTATAAAGACCAAAATAAATGGAAATCTGAAGGTGCAATAACTGATGAATACAGCCAATGAATCAGCTAGGCTGTAACAGTTATTGCCTGGTATCAAAGAAACATGCGGTCATGGTCTTATGTTATCCTGGCGGAAGATTATACATTTTCTGTGGACTAATCCCAGGTGCTTTTCATCAAGTGCTGCTTTTCAGTTGGCCTAACTGGAAGCAGTACTTATTGGAATGAATTATTTGTTTTTCCAGAAGGAATTCATAAGAGGAATTCCTTCCATTGCCATTGTCTACACAACATCACCTTTTTTGGATAAAGACCAACCTTTGGTGTGTTTGGTGGTGGTTCATTTCACCTGCCCCAGGATCTCTTCCATTCCACATTATTATACAGTATCAATTTTTCATCCCCCTTCACAAGTTTTTAACACAGAAAATTTTCATTACAGAATCATGTGCAAAAACATAGTCAAGAAGGTTTTTGTTTTTTTCCCCCACTTAATTTGTATGGAACCCAAATATCAAAGCAATGAACATAATCAAGCTGGTACAAATGATTTTCAACACTTCATTTGGATTATTTTGAGTATGTTGGCTATCTCCTGGGTGGTGTCAATACTTCATAGTATTTTAATGTATCAAATATAGGAATATATGTAAAATGATGCAGATATACTTATTAAGGGATTTCCCAGGTGGCACTAGTGGTGAAGACTCCACCTGCCAATGCATGAGACACAAGAGATGTTGGGCTTGATCCCTGGGCTGGCAAGATCCCCTGGAGGAGAGCATGGCAACCCACTCCAGTGTTCTTGCCTGGAGAATCTCATGGACAGAGGAGCCTGGTGGGCCATAGTCCACAGGATCACAAAGAGTCAGACATGACTAAAGCAACTTAGCACACATACAAACTTATTAAATCCTTACTCTTTTTATCTCTAGTTGCATGTTCTAATGCAAATAAGGATCTTCACTGAAATATTTTAGACCATCATGTCTGCTCAAATGGATACTGTGTTTCTTTCTGCTCACTGGCAAGGAGATTAACTCCTCTGCTTGCTCAGAGGAAGAATTTCCTGATCAATAATCCCTGTGTCTTCTCCAAATGTCTTCATTTCAATTCTCATTGAAATTACTACTAGTGACTTACTTTCTAAATACTAAGGTCTTCAAATAGGAGTCAAATATTTATCTACTATCATCTAGATGATAATAATAATATCAGTAATCCCAACACTTTTAAATTGTACAGTGCTTTAGCATTCATAAAGCATTCTGACATGTACTGTCATGTTAAATCCTCAGAAGACATTTATTATGAATTAATATGTCCCTTAAGAGCTGATTTTTTTTTAAAGGACATATTAATTCATAACAATGTCCTTTAAGAGCTGAGGGGCTTCCCTTGTGGCTCAGAGGTTAAAGTATCTGCCTGCAATGTGGGAGACCCAGGTTCGATCCCTGGGTCAGGAAGATCCCCTGGAGAAGGAAATGGCAACCCACTCCAGTATTCTCGCCTGGAGAATCCCATGGATGGAAGATCCTGGTAGGCTACAGTCCACGGGGTCGCAAAGAGTCGGACACGACTAAGCGAACTTCTCTTTCACTTTCACTTTTCACTTAAGAGCTGAAGAAATAAATGGACTTTTAAATACTCTCCAAATAGCAAAGCCAGAATTCAATTCAGGTCTTTCTAATCTCAGAATAATTTTGCTGTATCATATTGCCTTTCTGCAACAAAAATTCCCATGTTGATATTGGTCATTGATATGATCTCAGAGATATTAAAGGTACTGATTTTCTAGTGGATCCTCAAAACTGTTTATTTCTCTCCATGTTTTATAGACACCACAAATTTCCCATTAGCATTTTTAAAAAATTAGATGAATTAATTTTTCTATTGGAGTGCACACTGTCTTCAGGGACATTCTGGAAATTTGAGGGCTAAGGGGGGAGCTCAAAAAACTACTTTTGAAATACTAAATCTATTGCCTTAAAGTGAGCAAGACCACATCTCTGTTGAGAATCAGAGTTTTTTACTTCACAACATGTGGGTAAAGAATCTACCTGCAATGCAGGAGACACAGGAGAAGCAGGCTCAACACTAGGTTGGGAAGATCCCCTGGAAGAGGAAAAGGCAACCCACTCCAGGATTCTTGCTTGGAAAATCCCATAGACAGAGGAGCCTGGCGGCCTACAGTCCTTGGGTTGCAAAGGGACAACTGAGCGACTAACATACAACCTAACATGGAACTGCTCCTGAGATCCTTGTTTCTTACCTATTTTCTCTCTCCAAATTCCTCCATCAAGTATCCAGCTTTGTTTTTCCTGAGACCTTCAATCACAATTACCTTCCCCACTCCGTATGTGTGACACAAACATGCTTGTATAAGAAGCTCTCCTTGCAACACAGATTTTCCTGATTCCTGGGCCAGTTTTTGAACCATTCTAGTGTTGTTTTCCTTGTTTTTGTTGTTCTGTTTTTAAGAATCTCCCATCTCTAATCCTCTTCTGCAGTGAGATTGCTTTTTTAAGATTAATTTTTTCTAACCAAATAAAAATATTTCTAAGTAAATATCTTCATCTTTCTTAAACTCTGTTATATAACTCCATTGACTACTTACTCTTTAAAAAAAATACATACATAAATATACATAATACTGAATCATTTCATTGTACACTTGAAATATTATAAATCAACTATACTTCAATAAAAAAAAAAATACACGTGTAAAAAAATTCTTTAAGATTGCATTGTTTTGTTTTTGTTTTCATCATTCTCCGTATCCTTTCCCATCTTTAATTTATTCTACTTCCTCTTCCTTCAAAATCTGTGCGCAGGCCAGCCCACTCTGTTTTACAATAGGCTGTGTGTAGAATGAGCTATAGACCATCTTCACTTAGATGGCCCACCAGCAACTCTCAACATGTCCACAATGGAGCATGTCTTATTTAAAACTGAACACCCTCATTTTTATTGCACAAACTGTTTCTCTGTCTTACAACGCTATTATTTTCTTTTTTATTTTTTTTGCAAAAGAAGCTTTATTCTTCTGGAATTTGAAATAAGAAAAGAGCTAGTTTTGGTGATTTTCTTTCCCCCATGCCCTTCAGGTACCAAGTCCTAAACTTACACTGAATGCCTCCCTAAACTGCAGTTAAAGAGTGAAGCATAGCTTTGGCGAATGGGCTTTCACAGCTGAAGATCCCTAGGCACTTGTGCTGCTGAGAGAACTGAAATAACTGGAAAGGGCCTGGAAGTTATCCACCATAAAAAAGGAAAATCATATTTCTTTAGATTCAAGCAGTTCTTTTGTGTGTCAACTTGTGTCAAGCCATTATCAAAGCACATCTAGATTTTTTAGTGTTTTTAATTGAAAAATAAATAACTAAAGCAGAATAATAAGAATTATTACAAGGTATTTTTGAACATGTACTTCTCAAATTTGAACATTATATCATGAAGAAAGTAGTATTACTACTATTACCTAGATTTTATACGTGAGAAAGTTGAAACTGAGAGTGCTTTAAGTAAATTTCTCATGATGGCTTAAACTAAAAATCTCAAACATTGCCCTGTGCCTACTTTGTCATGCTGGTTTCCTCCTTGTGTACCTGAATTTGTACAACCCACATTTCCCCTGGCAGTTGAGGAAAGACATTTTTCCTCACAGTAAATGTATTTTGCTCATGGAGTAGAGATAACAATGTAATATTTATTCTATAAGATTAAACTCAGCTTTGAAGGGCCTTCAAACATTAGTATTGTTTCAGCTATTCAACTTTATTTCCTGTCTCTCCCCCATATATAATACCTTTGCTTCCTCTAGGCTACTTTCTTCACCATACTCCATATTCAAGGCAAAATATCCTAATTCTGTGCTTTCATTTATAAAGTTCTTTTCCTTCAAAAGCTCTATGTTCTCCCTTTCTTACTTTCATCTTTATCATTTAAAATGCACTTCAAATTTCACCTCCTTTGTGAATTAATTTATGTATGGACATGTTCACCTATAACTATGGCTTTCTGCATGTGTGTGTAACCACAGTCTAAAACGAAGAAATCAATCACATGTTTACATTTTTACAATAAGATGTGGTTCATATATATAATGGAATATTATTCAGCCATTAAATATAATGAAATAATGTCATTTGCACCAACATGGGTGGACCTGGAAATTATCATACTAAGTGAAGTAAGTCAGACAAAGACAAATATCATATGATATAACTTGTATGCAGAATCTAAAAATATATATAAATGACCTTATTTACAAAACAGAAGCACTCACAGACTTAGAGAATGAATTTTTGGTTACAAGAGGAGAAGGCAGGGGATATATCAAGAGTTGGAGATTCATATGTACACACGTCTACATTTAAAGTAGGTAACCAACAAGGACATACCTTATAGCACAGGAACTCAGCTCAATATTCTGCAATAACCTAAATAGGAAAAGAATTTAAAAAAGAATTTATACTTGTAGAGGTATAATGAAATCATTACATTGCACACCTACGACTGTACATCATTGTTAATCAGCTATACTCTAATATTATGTAAAAATTAAAATAAATTTTTAAAAGTATTACAAAGACATAGATATTGAATTCTAAACATAATATAACACTTTAAAAAAGGAATAAAATTCTGAAAAGAAAGAATTATCTCAGAAAATCCATATTTTATTATGATATGATGATGCTTGTTTCCTTTTAGAAATTTTTAATTTTTCATAATTTTAATATTTAACATCTTATACATTATAGCTATATTGTTAGCTCTTTGAAGGGACCCTCATATATATGTTGATTCCCTGGAATACTAAGATCACTGTTGAGATAATAATACACTTGAGGTTAAAAACAATGCAGAATGGTTTTTCTATGAAAAGTGAAAGTGAAAGAGAAGTCTCTCAGTCATGTCCGACTCTTTACGACCCCATGGACTGTAGCCTACCAGGCTCCTCCATCCATGGGATTCTCCAGACAGGAATACTGGAGTGGGTGGCCATTTCCTTCTCCAGGGGATCTTCCCGACCCAGGGATCGAACCTGGGTCTCCCACATTGCAGGCAGATGCTTTAACCTCTGAGCCACAAGGGAAGCCCATTTTCTATGAAACAAACTATAAATTTCAAAGGATAAATGTCACCACATCTTGTCCTGACATTCCGTATTTTATTGCTAATCTGTTCTAAAAAAGAGAGAACAGTAAAGCCAGGAATGCTGAAAAAAAATGTATATTTATTTGGACTTAATAAATCATATGCTAAACTTTATTTTATTTCTCTAATATATTTATAGCTAAGTTATCACATGCCCATGTGTTTCTTTCATTAAAGAACTCTGTAAATCTTAGCTCATTTTGTTAATATTTATGTTAAAAGATAAATCTAAGCAGATTCTAACTAGTTACTTAATAGGTCAGACTCTCACTGTATGGTTGTACATCAAGCCTATAATTCTCCTAGGAGCAGACAGATGAAACAAGGTCATCTGTCAATCTACAAAAGATCCATACAAGATGGACAGGTAGCACTTGCTTTAGTCACAGACTGATTCATTAATAGAGGATATATACATGTAAAAAGAAACATACTTTGACTTAGCAGCATGGGTTATGTATTTAGAGAATCATACGAAGAAGACTCTAACACACATAAGGAGACATTGTCTATTAACAATATTTCACACCACATTATAGCAAAATACCAGTTAAGAGATAGATAAGAGATATCCCAGTGACTTTCAACAAAGAGCAGAACCTTCATGGAAAACCAGTGTGAGAACAAACAAACCAAATGCCTTCTCTCCTTTTAGATTACCTAGTTGTGAAACATTTCTAAAGGATTAATTACTAAAACGTGAGGCTCTACAAGCAATGACTAGTTACACAGAAGAAAAAGGCAAAAATATAGATCCTTGTGATGACTATAATTCTAAAATTCTGAACATTTTCTGTCTTATTTATAAACTCAGCCATAAAATATACTATACAAAAAATTACCCATAAGACATATTGATTTGAGATTGTAGGGAAAATAAATGAAAAGATTTATTTGTAATACACTGTTTCCCATTAAAAGGAAAAAATGAATTTTATTATTTTCAGAGTCACTGAATGAAATGAAGTATAACTATTGGCATTGTAGGAAAGGATGAAATAAGGGACAGCTTTATTCATTGACTTATTTCCTGAGATCAGGAAGCTATAAACAGAGCATAGAGACCTTTTATCTTTACTATAAAGCTTATATCTAAGGAAATAGTAAATAAAACTGCCTGATGGTTTTATTTTATTCAATATTTCACAATGGAATTCTGTTAGCTTTTGTATAAAGTCTCATTTATAGAATACAAGAAATGGGAACAACTTTAGGAATCGTTAAATATAACTCTAATTTTATAGAGTTAGACCCAGAATTTTTGCCTAAGGGAAACTAGACACTAAGATACAGAAATTTTAGTTTACATGTCCAAGGACACACTGTTGACAAAAGAAGGGTGATGGTAATGCAAATACGATAAATACCAATGCAGGATTCTTGCCACTCTACCATGCTGCCTTTCACAGCATGACAGTGAGAAAGAGCAAAACAACCTTCAACATCTGGTTACTGGCCAGGCACTCAGCTAGACACTGGTTTTCTTGTGTTGAACATACATACTTTCAAAGAACATCAACATCAGACAAGGTAAACCCATTATGCTGATAAATTAAGACAAAAACAAAAGCATTTCAAACTCATGGCTGATAATCATAATAATGAAATAATCATTATCTTTGCCACAAAAAGAGACCAAATATCCGAACCCTGACAATTATGAGTGATACCTCTTACCAATTATAAATTTAAACTCAATTTATTTTTCCTGCTTTAAAGATGATATATATTACTCAGTCAAAGCCTTTCTTCCTTGAGTTTTTAGCAAAGTAATTACAGCCTCTCACTGAGACACTTTCCCGTTGTGTGTCTCTCCCTACTTTTCAGGAGAAACAAAATAAATTTACTCAACTGTAAGTGTATTTTCAGTGTCTTTGGTTGAAGAGCAATGACAGTATATGCTCCGTCACTGTCATGTCCACCTCTTTGTGACCCCATGGACTATAGCCTGCTACACTCCTCTGACCATGGGATTTTCTAGGCAAGAATACTGGAGTGAGTTGCATTTCTTTCTCCAGGATGACAGTATAAGAGAAAGCACATATTCAAAGCACAAAAAGATGATCTATGTTGAAATTCATAAAGGTGACCCAATTATTGGATTAAAATTGCAAATTTTAAAAAAATTGCTAATATCAATTTTTATTGATGTACATCAATACTAATATCTGACCAAGTTTTATTGCATTCAGTTAAACCTAGCAAAAATTACTCATGAACAAACACCCCTTCCTCTCCCCAAATTATTGTTTTCCTCTGACTTTCATAAGAGAAAATAATTCTTGTTATTCTACTTCCAGACAAGATCTGGAACAAACTGTCCCCTTCATTTGAAACAATTGAAAGGAAAAAAAAAAAGGAAAAATATATAAAGAAATGTTTCTCTTACATATACATATATATCAGTTCAGTTCAGTTCAGTCGCTCAGTCGTGTCTGACTCTTTGCAACCGCATGAATTGCAGAACGCTAGGCCCCCTTGTCCATCACCAACTCCCAGAGTCTACCCAAACCCATATCCATCAAGTTGGTGATGCCATCCAACCATCTCATCCTCTGTCGTTCCCTTCTCCTCCTGCCCCCAATCCTACTCAGCATTAGGGTCTTTTCCAATGAGTCAACTCTTCGCATGAGATGGCCAAAGTATTGGAGTTTCAGCTTCAACATCAGTCCTTCCAATGAACACCCAGGATGATCTCTTTTAGGATGGATTGATTGGATCTCCTTGCAGTCCAAGGGACTCTCAAGAGTCTTCTCCAACACCACAGTTCAAAAGCATCAATTCTTTGGCCATCAGCTTTCTTCACCATCCAACTCTCACATCCATACATGACCACTGGAAAAACCATAGCCTTGACTAGACGGACCTTTGTTGGCAAAGTAATGTCTCTGCTTTTAAATATGCTATCTAGGTTGGCCATAACCTTCCTTCCAAGGAGTAAGTGTCTTTTAATTTCATGGCTGCAATCACCATCAGCAGTGATTTTGGAGCCCAAAATAATAAAGTCTGACACTGTTTCCACTGTTTCCCCATCTATTTGCCATGAAGTGATGGGACCAGATGCCATGATCTCAGTTTTCTGAACGTTGAGCTTTAAGCCAACTTTTTCACTCTCCTCTTTCACTTTCAACAAGAGGCTCTTTAGTTCTTCTTCACTTTCTGCCATAAGGGTGGTGTCATCCACATATTTGAGGTTATTGATATTTTTCCCGGTAATCTTGATTCCAGCTTGTGCTTCTTCCAGCCCAGCGTTTCTCATGATGTACTCTGCATATAAGTTAAATAAGCAAGGCGACAATATACAGCCTTGATTTACTCCTTTTCCTACTTGGAACCAGTCTGTTGTTCCATGTCCAGTTCTAACTGTTGCTTCCTGACCTGCATACAGGTTTCTCAAGAGACAGGTCAGATGGTCTGGTATTCCCATCTCTTTCAGAATTTTCCACAGTTTATTGTGATCCACACAGTCAAAGGCTTTGGCATAGTCAATAAAGCAGAAATAGATGTTTTTCTGAAACTCTCTTGCTTTTTCGATGATCCAGCAGATATTGGCAATTTGATCTCTGGTTCCTCTGCCTTTTCTAAAACCAGCTTGAACATCTGGAAGTTCACGGTTCATGTATTGCTGAAGCCTGGTTTGGAGAATTTTGAGCATTACGTTACTAGCCTGTGAGATGAGTGCAATTGTGTGGTAGTTTGAGCATTATTTGGCATTGCCTTTCTTTGGGATTGGAATGAAAACTGACATTTCCAGTCCTGTGGCCACTGCTGAGTTTTCCAAATTTGCTGTCATATCAAGTGCAGCACTTTCACAGCATCACCTTTGAGGATTTGAAATAGCTCAACTGGGATTCCATCACCTCCACTAGCTTTGTTTATAGTGATGCTTTCTAAGGCCCACTTGACTTCACATTCCAGGATGTCTGGCTCTAAGTGAGTGATCACACCATCGTGATTATCTGGGTCGTGAAGATATTTTTTGTACAGTTCTTCTGTGTATTCTTGCCACCTCTTCTTAATATCTTCTGCTTCTGTTAGGTCCGTACCATTTCTGTCCTTTATCAAGCCTATCTTTGCATGAAATGGTCCTTCGGTACCTCTAATTTTCTTGAGGAGATCTCTAGTCTTTCCCAATCTGTTGTTTTCCTCTATTTCTTTGCACTGATCGCTGAGGAAGGCTTTCTTATCTTTCCTTGCTATTCTTTGGAACTCTGCATTCAGATGGGAATATCTTTCCTTTTCTCCTTTGCTTTTCACTTCTCTTCTCTTTCCAGCTCTCTATAAGGCCTCCTCAGACAGCCATTTTGCTTTTTTGCATTTCTTTTCCATGGGGATGGTCTTGATCCCTGCCTCCTGTACAATGTCACGAACCTCTGTCCATAGTTCATCAGGCACTCTGTCTATCAGATCTAGTCCCTTAAATCTATTTGTCACTTCTACTGTATACTCATAAGGGATTTGATCTAGGTCATACCTGAATGGACTAATTGTTTTCCCTACTTTCTTCAATTTAAATCTGAATTTGGCAATAAACAGTTCATGATCTGAGCCACAGTCTGCTCCCGGTCTTGTTTTGCTGACTGTATAGAGCTTCTCCATCTTTGGCTGCAAAGAATATAATCAGTCTGATTTTGGTGTTGACCATCTGGTGATACATACATATATATATCTGTTTACATACATAAACAGCTATAAACTATAATATATATGTATATATATTTTTATGTATATATATACCTATGTATGCTTATATGTAAGTGAAGTGAATTATAGCAATATTACAAGAGACAGAAGGAATGAATTAGGGTTACTTTGTTATTGTAGGTATTCACACTACCTAAGAGTAACAAATATGGAAGATACTGATCTAATCATATCAACGATGATTTTGAACATTAATGATCTACATGTGTCAGTTAAAAGAGTGGATCAACAAACAAGACCCAATGATATGCTTTCTACAATAAACTCACTTTCAATATAGAGACATATAGATTAAAAGTAAACGGGTGGAGAAAATATGATAACACTAACAGAAACAAACAGAAGTGGCTATGTTAGGGCTTTCCAGGTGGCACTAGAGGTAAAGAACCTGCCTACCGATGCAGGAGACATAAAGAGATGTGGGTTTGATCCCTGTGTTTGGAAGATGCCCTGGAGAAGTGAATAACAACCCACTCCAGTATTTTTGCCTGGAGAATCCCATGGAGAGAGGAGCCTGGAAAGCTACAGTGCAGAGTTGGGCACAACTGAAGTAACAGCACAATCATGTTAATTTCAGTCAGAGCAGAATTCAAAGCAAGGAAAGTTATCAGGGATAAAGAAGGATATTACATAATGATACCGGAATCAGTTCTACAAAACACATAATTTTTAATGACAAAATGTCAAATTACATGAGATAAAAAATGATAGAACTACAAGGAGGAATAAATGAATTCATTATTAGAGTTGGTGACTTCAACACTCCTGTCTCAGAAATGGACAAAACCAGAAGTCAGAAAATCAGAATAGAAATTATACAATGCCTTTTCTTAGACTACAGTGGAATTAAACTGGAAATCAATAACAGAGAGATTTCTTACAAAATAGTGGAGATTGAAAAATACATTTCTAAATAATTGAACAATGAATAAATATCATGGAAAATCAAACAATATTTTTTAACTAAATGAAAATGAAACATCAAAATTTGTGGGATAAACTGAAAGCAATACTTAAAAGGACATTTATAGCATTGAGAACATATGTTAGAACAGAATAAAAATAGAAAGTTAATCATCTAGGTCTCCACCTAAGGAAACAAGAAGAGCAAATTAAATCCAAACTACGCAGAAGGAAAGAAATAATAAGAATGAATGCAGAAATCAATGAGATTCAAAACAGGCAATCAATAGAGAAAGTCAGTGAAATGAAAAGCTGATTAAAAGCTGATTCTTTAAAAAGATCAACAAAATTGATAAACTTCTAGCCATGTTGAAAGAAAGTTGATACACAAATTACTAATATCAGAAATGAAAGAGGTGACATCCAAAGATGTCATCAAAAGATGGACATTAAAAGAATAATAAAGGAATATTATGAACAACTCTATGGTCACAACTTTGATAACCCAGTTGAAATGGACCAACCTCTTGAAAGACACAATTTCCAAACTCACAGAAGTAAACATCCTACATAGGTCTAAATCCATTAAATGCATTTAATCAATAAATAATAGCCTTCCAAAAGACAAAGCATCAAGTCACTAATGAGTCATGAGTTCACTGATGAATTCTACCAAACTTTCAAGGATGAAATTATACAAATTCTCCACAATCTTCTTCAAAGAATAGATGCAAAGGGAATTCTTCCTAACTTATTTTATAAGACTGAGACTACCCTAAAATCAAAACTGGACAAAGATATTATAAGAAAAGAAAACTGCAGACCAGTATCTTTCATGAACATAAACGTAAAAATTCTCAACAAAATATAAACAAATTAAATCCAAAAAAGTATAAAAAAAATTATACACCAAATCCCAGTGGGATTTATCCCAAGTATTCAAAGCCAGCTTAATTCAAAAGTCAATTAAAGTAATCCATCCCATCAACAGACTAAAAAAGAAAAATTACATAATCATAGCAATAGATGCAGAAAAAGCATTTGACAAAATAAAGCATTCATTCTTGGTAAAAATTCTGAGTAAATTAGGATAGAGGAAAACTTAACTTGATAAAGACTTTACAAAATACCTACAACTAACATTCTTAATTGTGACGTTTTCCCACTAAGATAATAAACAAGGTAAGGATGTGCCCTCTCAGGACTTTTTTCAACCTAACATTAGAAGTACCAGCTAATACACTAAGGAAAGGAAATGGAAGAGGAGAGAAGAGAGGAGGAAAGGGGGAGAAAGGGGGGGGAAGAAGGGAGTGGGGAGTTAAAGGAAGGGAAGGACTGGATATAGATTGATAAGAAGGAAATAAAATTGTCTGTGTTCACAGATGACATGATTGTCTATTAGAAAATCCATAAGAACTGACAAAAAAAAAAAAAAAACCCTCCTGCAACTAACAAGTGATTATAGCAAGGTCTCTGGAAACAAGGTTAATATACAAAAATCAATTTCCTGCAGTACAAGAGATGTAAGAGACCCTGACTCGATCCCTGGGTCAGGAAGATCCCCTGGAGAAGGGCATGGCAACCCAGTCCAGTATCCTTGCCTGGGAAATCCCACGGCAGAGAAGCCTGCTGGGCTAGAATCCATAGGGTCGCAAAGAGTCAGCTACGACTGAAGCAACTGAGAGGGAGAGCAGAATCATTATACTGACAATGGACAAGTGGAGTTTGAAAATTAAAACAATACCATTTATATCAGGACCCACCAAAATGGAATACTTATGTATAATCTAATATAGTAACCAAATAAACTAACAAAATATGCAAAAGAGCTATTTGACAAAACCCACCAATCTCTGATGAATGAAATCAAATAGGTAATCAAATGAAGAAATATTCCATTCCCATCTGATCCTGGGAGGTTCTAGCCATACCTTACCTCATTTTCTATAAATGATTTACAACCCTTGAATTAGGGTTGGCCCAGATATTCAAGCAGTATATTGATTATGCCATTAATTTCTTTTAATTTAAATGAAAAACTTCTTAAACCTTGGCGAGATCAACATCTATGGCTCGAATATATTTGCCTTTTGTTGTTGTTTAGTCACTAAGTTGTATCCAACCCTTGTTGGATACAGTCCAACTCATGGACTGCAGCCCACCAGGCCCCTCTGTCCATGGGATTTCCCAGGCAAGAATACTGGCGTGGTTTGCCATTTCCTCCTCTGGGGATCTTCCCAACCCAGGGAGTGAATCCATATCTCCTGCTTTGGCAGGCTGATTCTTTACCACTGAGCCACCAGGGAAGCCCGACAGTTAGACCTGAATGTACTAATTAACGCGCATCTTGTTTTCCTCTTATAACTCAGCTATTCACAGTTCAACTATAACAGAGTGCAACTGAAACAGAACATTTACATAAATGAAAGTGTGCCTCTTAACTTTACAAGCCACCGATCAATTAATACTAGAGGCAAGATTACTGCTCTGGATGATCCGAGGAACTGAACATTATTTATGCCTGTTTAAAAATCATATTATGAGCAAGAGGTGAAGCAGACATGTAGCACTGCCTATCAACGATAATAAGCATGGACCTGGAACACAATTAGCTTTTATTAAAGTAAACCATTTTAGTTGAGGGAAGACATATCTAGTGGCTTTGATTTGTGTCCAAAGGTGATATCAGTAGTCTTAAATCACAAAATACACAATTATATTCTTTCAGTAAATGTGCAAATGTGTGTTCATTTTTTCCTTTAATTTCTGCGTTATGTAAATTGTATCACTAATTCATACCAACTTTAAGTTCTATTATAACCTTCTTATCTGGTAATAATTTCTTTTCCCAAATTTTCACTTTGTACTTTTATCAGTCTTTGTATTTCAGGAGTATTCTACTAAAAAAAGTAATTGAAGCTTTTAAAACTCAATGTCTAAATATATTTATTTATATATGTATAGATATATTTAGATTTATTTTTACACTACTCTTGCTGTCTATTTATTGATTACCTCATTTCTTTTTTCCTGTACTTCATATTTTATTTTGTGTCAATACAAAATTGTTTTATCTGAACTTCTACTTTTATCCTCTCTCTCAAACAACTTTTTAAAACAATTAGAAAAATAGTTCTGTTTATATATGTGCATGTGTGTGTGTCATTAGCCTTGAAATTGGAACATGCAAGCCTAACTTAAAAGATTAAATATGAACAGTTTCTTTATCTGCTTTCTAAACAACTTAAGGATCCTAAACTCTTTAACCTCTTCCAGCTTACATGTTATTATTGTCTTGCCATTTAATTGTGACCTTTTAAAAATCTCTATAATTTATATGCTATTATTACTTTTTCTAGATAGCCAACTTTTTCTAGATAGTTTTATCAAATTTACTCATATACACTTCTTTTTTTTTTTTTACTCATTTTATTTACTCTTATTGTATACTTTCCTTTGGGGCTTGAGGATGCTTTATCAGGTTTCCATTTACTCTAGTCAGAGACAGAGTGGTGTTACCAATGCAATTACCTTTATAGTTATGTGGGTACAAATATTCAGACAATGCATGTAGCATAACTCAGACGCAAAGACACCTAAGTACCTTTATTGTATTTTAATCCCCAACTGAACAAGGACTTGGAAAAATGGTATTACCTTATTGCAAGCATAGAAGGGTTTGTACCAATTCACCCTTTACCCAGGCCCAGCTTTAGGTTGCCTGCTCTTTGCTACTTGCATCTTCCTGCAGCACTCACAGCCTCAGATTTTGTCTTGCTTTCTTCCTGGCTTCACAGAAATGTCTATTTGTAGAAACAGACTTTCACTGGGTAATATTTTGTATATTTTCTAAGGAACTTTGTACATTTCATGACCTGAGGGTTTGAGGCTCTTTAAAATTTGCACCTTGAAAACTCGGTGAAATATTCACTTATCCACTTTCCAAGCTTCACTTGTTTCTCAAGTCCTTTTTCTCAGCCCTGAGGGGCTCTGTCCTCCAGAGAGCATTGCCACCAGAGAACTAACACATAATTGCTCAGCTCTCAAGTTAAAGCTGATAATAAAACAAGACAGAAGGATTATTTACTGAGGTGGTCCTTCCACTGCCCTTCTGACTAAAGATTTTCCAAGTGGCAGAGGGAAACAAAGTGGAAGAAAAATTTTTAACAGTGGTTGGAAACAGGATAAGTCACACATCCTGCCTTCCTTCTTAACTTTAAGGGGAAGGGAATGAAACTAGAACCTCCTGAAAATGTTCATATACAAGATTAGAGGTGATACTGCCCCTTTCCAACCAGGAATATTGAGAAAGGGAAAGCTTAAAGGCTTCCCCTTTCCCTCACAGTAAAGGAACTTAGAAGAGTGAAGTAAGTCAGACAGATAAAGACAAATATATGATACCATTTGCATGTGAAATCTAAAAAAAAAAAAAAAAAGTAAAATCAACTTATTTACAAAACAAAAATAGAGTCACAGATGTGCAAACCAAACTTACAGTTACCAATGGGGAAAGGAGAAGAGGGATAAATTGGAAGACTGGGATTGACATATACACACTAGTACATATAAAATAGATAACTAACTAGGACCTACTGTATAGCACAGGAAACTCCATTCAATATTATGTAATGACATCTATGGGAAAAAGATAGTTTCCCTGGTGGTTCTGATGGTAAAAGAATACACCTGCAATGCAGGAGATGTGGGTTCAATCTCTGAGTTGGAAAGATCTCTTGGAGAAGGAAATGGCAACCCACTGCAGTATTCTTGCCTGGAGAATTCCATGGACTGAGGAGTCTGGCAGGCTACAGTCCATGAGGTTGCAAAGAGTCAGACACAGCTGAGCAACTAACACTATGGGAAAAAAAAAGCCTATAGAAGATTGGATATATGTATATGCATAAACAATTCACTTTACTGTACACCTGAAACTAACACATTATATATGTCAACTATACTCCAATAAAAAATAGTAAAAGAAGAAACATAGAAGAGAGATGAGTATTCACATACCAAGGGCTTGAACTAGTACTGAGAGTCAGCCTTGAATCTCAGTCTAACATTTCCTATGCCTGGGAGGTCATAAGCAAGCAAGCAGAAAACTCTGAGAGAGCTCTATACCCATGACCAGGGGATACTGCAGGAGAAGGCATTCACCATATGTAAGGTCAGAGACCAAGCAGGAACACAGAACAGAGGAGGCCATTATGGAAGGATGACCATGCAATAGTTTGGGCATATTTGTACTATTTAGAGGATGCCAGCATGGAACATGGGCTTCCCTTGTGGCTCAAATGGTAAAGAATCTGCCTGCAATGTGGGAGACCTGGGCTCAGTTCCTGGGTCTGGAAGATTCCTCTGAAGAAGGGGGCATAGCAACCCATTCCAACATTCTTGCCCGGAGAATCCCATGGAAAGAGCTGGCTAGCAGGCTACAGTCCTTGGGGGTCACAAAGAGTCAGACACAACTGAGTAACTAGCATTTTCACTTTTCAGCACGAAGCATTTGTGGACCACATGCTTTTATTTAACCCACCTGGAACTACGATGCTGTCCCACCACAACTCTACCGCCATCATTGCTCAGATAAATCCTATGGAAAAGGAAAGAATGAAGAATGTCAGAGTGATTACAGTACTGAAATGAATTAACTAATTACCTGAATTAATTAATAATTCATTAATAAATAACTGCTATCCTATAATAGTTTATGTATTTATTTCTAATTTTATTTATTTATTTATTTATAATAAATAACTGTTATCCTATAATTTATTAAGCTATTTGCTACGGTCATGTCACATGTCTGCTCAAAGTAGAATTGATGTTAAATTAGAGAAAAGCAATTATTTATATATCTGAATTTACTGTCAGAAAACCCAATCTATTAACAGATGACTTTTATACTAAAAAGCCACATTTGCATCTTGATTCCATAAATTATTGACAGCTTCAGGAATTTTGTTTCATTAGGGCTCTACTCAAATGTCACCATCTCAAAGAACCTCGCTTTTATCTCTCTATAAAGACAGCTTCTCTGTTAGGAATGATCACTTCTCACTATTTACTTTTTTTATAGCACTTACTACTACATTATGTTATAGACTTATTTGGGGATATTGTTGGTCCCCTCATAGAAATAAACTTCAAAGGGACATGGAGTTTGCATTTTCACTGTGATATTCCCAAAGAAAATCTCTAGTATAGAAAAGGACTTTAAATATATGCAAAATAAATCTACATATATAAATATATTTGTATATATAATCAAAATACATTGTGGAATACTATACATTAGATATTATATAAATGTGATTAATTTCTTCTCGGTTCCTTTGTTCTGCTCTTCCAGTTATTCCTGAGAAGATTTTAGGTTATGTCACAACAATCCTAAAGAGTTTACTGAATTATGGCATCTGGGAAGAGAACCAGACACATGTTCTTGACCCTAAATTCATAGAAGTGGAGAAAATATTCAAAGAGATGACCTCAGAAATAATAGTTTCTTATTTTATAATTTAACCTATATGAAGTGGTTTATTTATTTATTAATACATCAGTATTTTTAGAGAATGAAAGAAAGGAAGACAGCTTCAAATACTTTCCAAACTCAATTTACACTGAAATTTTTTCTTTGGATCTCATAGGAAGACATCTGATTTAATTAAAATTTTTGCGTTATGGCACATACCATCTGGTCCACAAAGATTCTTCTCTTGTTTTGTTTATCTGCCTACCTATCTATCCAGCCAGCCAGCCAGCCATCTGCTTTTATCTGCCTTTCAACTTAGGTAACAATTCAAAACTGTTTATTATATATTGCTTTATTCTATGCCTTTCTAAACATGTGTATTGTTATTTTGAATGGATGTTTGTTAATTAATATGTGTGCTATTTTGTTATGTATGTAAATCTCTCTTCCTTTAATTCATTTGTATGTGATTAAGATCTGAACTTGTTATGTGCACATCTTTATCACTTCCAAGTGCCACATAATGCTTTTGCTTTTGTAACTACCACATTAGCTTATCTATTTTCTATAAACAACTGTTTACATTATTAGAACAAATGACAAACCAGGAAAGGTTTTACTTAAATACCTTTTCCATCTTTATGGAATGAAATGCACACTCTAAGGAAGTCTCAAAGACTTGTATTTTAAGTTCTTTCTTTGGCTGAATTTGGTTTAAGATATTTTTTCAACTACCTGACATACTCAGTCTTGTATCTTAAACTAAAAAGTGGGTAAGTGTTTTTCACATTGGCAAAAATTCCTTACATTCGTGCATTTACATGTACACACATTCAAGTTTATTTTCAAAAGGACAAAGGGATCCAGAGAGAGGCTTTCTCCTGCTGTGAAAGACAAAAACTCAAGATAGTGTACCCTGACACTGAGGGCACTGCTTTGCCAATCTCTAAAATGTCACCTCATGGGTAACCTGCTGGGTTCAGCTCAGAGCCAAGGTTCCAAGATTGCTAATAAAAAAGAATAAAGGTTAATGAAGGCATTAGGTTATTTATTATCTTGAATAAAATAGCTTAGGTTTTATCTGCTTGGTTTGTTCAAGGCATAATATCTTGCCTATGATTTTTAACACTGTATTTTTATTTTCTGCAGGCTGTGAATTTTAAAGCTTTTATTAGGAGATAGTGTTGTATTTATAAGATATGAAATTATATCACAAAAATTAATGGAGACATAGATATTAAATGTGATGGTGCACACACATGTAAAATAAAATAATAAATCCTTCAGAGAACTCACTTTGAAAATCGCTAGGTGAAAATCTTGAACTTTAAACATCTTTTTATAATGAATAATTTACTTAAAGAAAATAAACCTAAACATTTATCAGTGGCATTGTGACATAAGAAAATTGATCTTTTATGGGGAATATATCATGCTTTATTTGCACACTTCAGATTTAGGTTTGGGTAGTACAGTTTCATTAAAAATGAAACAATCTCTGCCTTAAACCAGTCTTTCAGTCAACTGACAGAATATAAAATATCAGAAGAATGTTGTGCTTTATAGCCAGGACCCCAGCTTAAAGATTTCAAGTCATGTGAAAGTGAGTACATACTCTATTAAGCCTTTAACTGGTGATTCCAAGAATATCAAATGTGTGGATTACAAAGTGGTTCAGTCTGTGCTATAATCCAGAATAGGAATTGTCCAGGTTTAAAATATACACAATTTGAAATATTAGCTTTGCTGTGACTAAGCCCATAACAATGTATAACCATCTCCAAGATCTTAGATTGTTCTCAAGTACTAAGTATAAGTTCATCTTTAAAATGACCACAAGCAGCTATTCCTGTTTCCTATTTTATCCTATCATAGGACAATATAAACAAAACCTCATGAAAAAAATCAACCTATTTTCACACACATTGTACTATTAGGTCACTTAGTACATATCCTCTTTGTGAAAAAATACACCCTTCTTCTGAGAAACTATCAGCCAAAAAAATGTTAACTGAAACAGTAGAATGTGTGAAAAATGCTTTATCTCATCTGTTTCCAGAATTATTACATGCTATAACATGAATGAAACTTGAGGACATTAGGTTAAGTGAAATAAACTAATAGTAAACCAACAAATATGATGTGATTCTACTTATATATGATATCTAGAGTACTGGATTTCATAGAGACAGATTAAAATGGTGGTTGCCAGAGGCTGGGTGGAAGGAGTACTAGAGAGTTCTTTAATGGGTACAATGTTTAATTTTTACAAGATGAAGAGTTCCAGAGACTGGCTGCACAATAATGTGAATGTACTTCATAATACTAAGCTATACATTAAAATGATCTATATGGTCAATATTATGTTATGTGAATTTTACCACAACTAAAAGTGAAAATAAGGTAAATAGTATCTACTACAGTTGGTTTAGTCTTTGCCACTTCTTGCTTGCTTTGCTTGTCATATCTGACTGTGATCGCATTGACTGTAGCAGGCCAGGTTCCTCTATCCATGGAATTCTCCAGGCAAGAATACTAGAGTGAGTTGCCATGCCCTCCTCCAGGTGATCTTCCTGACCCAGAGATCGAACCCACATCTCTTTTGCCTCCTGCATTGGCAGGTGGGTTCCTTACCATAGTGCCACTTACAATTGGCTTAGTGTTTAGCAAACAAGAAAAGTTTTTGTACCTTGATTCAGATATATCAATCTCCATAGCTATCAACATAGAAGAAAGAATCTCTGCTATTCAAAAATAGCCAAAAGACTAATAAATCACACTCCAGTCTTGGGTTTTTAAAACATATATGTAAAAAGCATATTGTTAATTCTAAAATTATCAACATAGGTTGAAGATATTATTGTTGATTTCAAAATTGACTTCAAAACCTCTAGTTCTAGGGGTGGTTGCAATATATTTTCAAGGTTGCTTTATATAGTGCTTATGGTCTACCCCTTAGTGTGTGCACCATAGGAATTGATGATGCTTATCTGAAGGTCCTGAAAGTAAGATTGTGAGATAAGAGGATGTAGGAGATGTGAATTAACAGAGGAATAAATTATCTATTATCACCTGAATACACATAAGGATGAATATGTGAATGAAGCACTCTGCCCTTACCATTTCAAAAGGTATATTATTTGAATTCACCGTTAATTCAGTTTTAATCAGCCATGCTCAATGCTCAAGCCTTCTTTGATACCATGGATTGAGTTATACAGAAGAGAAATTACAATTCCAGCAGAGAAATTAGACATAGATGTTCTGACTAAAGAATGGTTGCTGTGGAATATTTTAAAAACTAGTTTGTTGTGTATAACTGAGATACAATAAACTGTGCTTGTTTATAGTGTACAATTTTATAAATACCACATATGTATGCAAATGAAAGATAGTTTATATAATCAAGGGAGTGAAAATAACAATCACTTTGCAAAGTTTCCTCATTGGGAACCCCTCTCTTCCATTTCTCCCTACACCCACAAAAGCAGCAACAAATGACCTTCTATCCATTATAGATTAGTTTGCATTTTCTAGAATTTTATATGAATGAAATTATACAAAATACTTTTGTATGGTTGGCTACATTCACTTAACATAATTATTTTGAAACTCATATTACAGCATCTATCAAAAGTTCATTAAAAATATTTTTGGTGATATTGCATTATACAGTTGCAGTAACAGATTTTATTTTCTTGGGCTCCATAATCACTGTGGACAGTGACTGCAGCCATGAAATTAAGAGATGCTTGCTCCTTGGAAAGAAAGCTATGACCAACCTAGACAGCGTATTAAAAAGGAGAGATATCACTTTGCCGGCAAAGGTCCATATGGTCAAAGCTATGGTTTTTCTAGTAGTCATGTATGCATGTGAGAGTTGGACCATAAAGAAGGCTGAGCACTGAAGAACTGATGTTTTTGAATTGTGGTGTTGATAAGACTCCTGAGAGTTGCTTGGACTGCAGGGAGATCAAACCAGTCAATCCTAAAGGAAATCAACCCTGAATATTCATTGGAAGGACTGATACTGAAACTGAAGCACCAATACTTTGGCTATCTGATGTGAAGGGCTGACTCATTGGAAAAGGCCCTGATTCCAGGAAAGATTAAAGGCAAAAGGAGAAGGAGGCAACAGAGAATGAGTTGGTTAGATAGCATCACTGACTCAATGGACGTGAATCTGGACAAACCTCACGAGATAGTGAAGGACAGGGGAGGGAGACTGGCATGCTGCAGTCCATGGGGTCACAAAGAGTCAGACAAGACTTAGTGACGGACTGAACAACAACAATAGTAGAATATGTATTTTTAAAGAACATGCTAAACTCACCAACAAAGTGGTTGCATTATTTTTCATTCCAACTCACAGTGTATGAAAGTTCTACTGACTTCATTTTCTCATCAGAATAGAAATGATCACAATTTTATTTTTTAACCAGTTAAATAGGAATGTGGTAGTATTTTATAGTGGTTTTAATCTGCACTCTTGTAAAAACTAATGATGTTGAGCATCTTTGCATGTACTTATTTGCAATAGTATGCCTTATTTGGTGTAGTTGGTGTTCAAATAGGGTGTCCATCTTTAGGATTAATTTATTTCTTCTGATATTTGATGCTATCTAGTTATTTTGCTACTGCCTAGCAAGGCAAAATTGGACTAATAAAAATTAAGAGCAAGTGAGGGCACTGCATCATTGATGCCATGATAGCTGACTTGGGGAAAGACATACAAAAGGACTTATGACCAGTCATCCTTATGTAGCTAATACAGCCAGTAAAAATTCAGGATGCAACTATATTTGACAATCCAGAGGACTGCATGGGCTGGAGTATTAAAAACCATTTATTAAGTTGTGAGAAATAAGCTACTATTTCTCAGAGACCAAGGTGGGAATCAAGAAGCTAAGAGACAGATAGGTTTGGGGGGTTTTGGTGAAAGCATATTCCTTAGAGATCTTTTGGCCCAATTAACAAAGTCACCAAAAAGAATCTGAATTTGAATGGGAGGATGCCTGTTCAGAAGCATGCTTCCAATTTTCCAGGGTTCCAGAGCACAGGCAATCCTACTAAGCTTTTGGTATCTGATGGCTCAGATAATATGACCTGTATTGGAAAATAAATATACACAGACTGGAACTTTTGGCAGAAACTAAGAATGGTACTCAGAAGAAACTCCTCAGGTTTTGGTCTAGAAATATGCCTGATATATCTATTCATTGTAGCGCCTTTAAAATAAAACTTCTAGCTTGTTATGGGGTAGTGATAGAAACTGTCTGAACCATAAAAGGATAAAGGATATCAGAAGACCCTTAGCTTGGAAATATCAATCACTCTAGTAAGATGTCAGAATAGAACACAGGAGGAAAGCCCAAGAAAGTTTGCACATAAAATGAAAGCTGTAGTAAATTCAAAATTATACTATGGGATGGGAGGAGGACTCCAGGGTAATGCAGTACATATGTGAGTGGACTGCTTTGCTCATCGTAAGGACCACAGCGGAGCCCCCAGTGTTACCCATCTCCACAACTGTGTGCCTTAAACCTGATGATTTTCTTCTAGCTGGCTCACTAAAACAAATGGCCAACTATCACAGGAAAAAGTACATAGTCATTAGTAATTAGTAAAATGCTAATTTAACAATGAAGAAAAAAATTATAAGAAAATACCAAGTACAAGCAAAGATATATAGAAAAAGAATTCCTGTACATTGCTGGCAACAGTATAGATTTTTTAAAGCACTTTGGAAAAGCATCTTGAATTATTTATTAAACATAAAATTTATATCCTCCATTCTCCTTTTACACATATAAGATCTTCTGTAGGGAACATGCCTAGGTTTGAAAATGCTGAATTTTAGAGTATGTGACCATCTCTAAAGGGAGACTGGAGAACATGGTTCTGTAGGGTAACATTGGATCTCAAGACTCTCGGTAAATTTTTTTTTTATTTGAGTAGCATTGTGAATACAAAGGAGACTTTAATTTTATTTTAGAAAGTCACATATTACACATATATTTGTGTTACATACACAAAGTATATTTAATATATTTCAAATGTCTAAAAATGGGATGATGTTTGTATATTTTAGACTGAATGCTTATTTCACAGAGGTCTCCTCTTTTAGAAAATCATAAATAAAACTTATGTGTAGCACTTGATGAGGTAAATGCTTCTGAACATTGATATAAATCATATGATGAAATATTTGCTTCCCTTGAGGAGACTAAGTTGGAGACCTGTCCAGGTTTTTGACAGACAGATGTAACCCGGGAAAGGAGGTGATCTGGCTACGCTAATGAAATCCACTCCTGTCCTTCTCTCTAAGAGTTCCAGCTTCCAATGCTTTGCGTGAGTAAGGACAATGCATATTAGTTACTTAACAACTGGGAATTTCAAATTGTTTTGTAAATGCAGTAAGAGAGAAGTTTCAATGCTGAGTGGCAGAATGAAATACCAGACAATTTCCAGTCACCCACAGTGAAAGAAAGAGGTGAAAGAATGATGCCAAATAAGTGTTGGATTATGCCTCTAAATTTTAGAAGCCTGAGTCATCAAAAATATTACTACATACATTTCTTCCAGGAAATTAAACAAGACAATAAAGTGAATGGGGAAAAAACTTCATCCAAATTAAATATATACATTAGCTAAGAAAATTAAATAAATACCATGGAGACCAGCTGGAAAGAATGGGGAGATAAGTGTTAGAATAGCTGTGACAGATGAGAGGGTCTTATCTAAATTAAAAAAAAGCTGTGAGCAAGAGTAAGCCTAATTTTACAAACAATAAATGCTGAAGAGGTTGTGGAGAAAAGGGGACCCTCCTCCATTGTTGATGGGGATGTAAATTGACACGGCCTTTATGGAAAATGATATGACCCAGCAGTCCCATTACTGGGCATATATCCAGAGAAAACCATAATTCCCGAAGATGCATGCACGCCAGTGTTTACTGCAATAGTGAGGACATGGAACTAACCCAAATGTCTATCAACAGAGGAGTGGATGAAGAAAATGTGACACATATATACAATAGAATATTACTCATCCATAAAAAGGAACGAATTTGCAGAGATGTGGATGGAACTAGACACACACACAGACTGAAGTAAGCCAGAAAGAGAAAAACAAATATCACATATTACTGGGTATATGTGGAATCTAGAAAAAGTGGTATAGATGAACCTATTTGCAAAGCAGAAAAAGAGACACAGCTGTTGAGAACAAACATATGGATGCCAAAGTGGGGAAGTTGGGGTGGGATGAATTGAAAGATTGGGATTTACATATATACCCTATTGATACTATGTATAAAATAGATAACTAATGGGAACTGACTTCATAGCAGAGAGAACTCTACTCAGTGCTCTGTGGTGACCTAGGTGGAAAGAAAATCCAAAAAAGAGGGGATATATGTATATGCATAGATGACTCATATTGCTGTACAGCAGAAACTAACATAAATATTGTAAAACAACTATACTATAATAAAAGTTGTTTTTGTTTTTATGTAAAGAGGATGTCTGAAGTGGAGAGATCAGTGAAGAGATAAAGGAAAGGAAGTGAAGGAAATTCCCTAAGACCTGCCCATATTTGAAAATTACCAAAACTATCACCTTCTGATAAATTTAAAGATGTTAACAACAGCATAGTTTTAAAGATCTCTTAAAACCTTCTTTTTAAAAAAGGATGTAGAAACTAAGACAGTAGAACAAGAAGCTGAAAATAATATGTCCAAGTAAGACCAGGTGAATCTGCAGCTCTATCCTGAGTATGTGATGATTCTGGGTCAAACCAGCAGCACAGCAGCCACGTGTGAGCAAACAGAGACAAGAGCTAGTAACCTAAGGGCTGGGAAACCCAGCCAAGAAGTACTTCCCGCTACAAACAAGATCACCCCACTTGGAGTAAAGAACTTGACAGGTGGATCTCAGAGCAACAATTAAAATTAATAGGTGAATTCATTGGGTCTTTGGGAAGGACTGAGCATGACTCGTGATCTTGGACAGGGTAGCTACTGAAATATTCAATGAAAAGAGTAAGCCACTCTGGAATGAATCAACTGGAAGTAAGACACAAATTAAATTAAAAATGGAACAAAGTGGGGGTATAAGAAAGGAAAATTCTGATGCTACCTGAGGAGAGAATGAGAGAAAACAGGTGTCAGAAATTCTGGAGTTAAACTAAACAAAAGACCAATTTTTCAGTGTTAAGTTGTAACACAATGGACATTCCTAAGATAGGGTTTAGCATGTGAAAGTGAAAGTACTAGTCAATCAGTCATATCCAACTCTTTGGAGGACCTCATGGACTATAGCCCACCAGGTTCCTCTGTTCACGGAATTCTTCAGGCAAGAATACTGGAGTGGGTAACCATTCCCTTCCCCAGGTGATCCTCCTGACCCGGGGATGGAACTCATGTTTCCTGCATTGGCAGATGGATTCTTAGCCATCAGAGAAGCCAAAGTAAACTGAGATTACGGGAAAAAATAGAATCAATGGTGGAATAAAACAAATCAAGATTGGAAAAAAAGTTAGAAATGAGAAGAACATGAAAGAGAGCTAAATGAGCTCAAGAAATAATTTGAAAAAAATAATAACCTGAAAAGGATTAAATTAGGTTAAAAACAAGAGTGACTAGACATGATAAAAGATTCTAGTGTTGAAACAGATATGGACAATCCACAATGAAAGAAATCAGACATTAAAAGAAAATAGAAAGGGTTCATCAACACTGAAAAAAAATAAAACAATTATAAAATCAGTTTTACAATATCCACCAAGATAATTGAACTAGGTCAAGGTTTCTCAAACTGTGGTCTGACAATCCCTGGTAGTTCTAAGACTTTTCAGTGTAGCCACAACTTCCTCTGTTTTCCAACTGCATATCTGTATGAGGCCAGATTTTCTTCATACACTTTAACTAAAACAACATATTGCAACAGATTGAATATAGAAACAGACATGAGACTTTAAATTTAGAGACATGAAAGAGTTTTACAAAAATGTAAAATGATGCTACTTTTCCCCCTTCTTTTGTTTTTGAAAATATTTATCATAAAAATATGCTTTCACGTTAAAATACACAATTGACAACATTGAAATAATAAGTTCCTGTAGGAACATGACACGCCACAAGTTAAGGACATGCTCTACTGTCAAGGAAGAAAGTAATGTTTACAAAATTTACAATGTTTTCATTCATTAAAAAGAAAAACTCTACAATTTTTAAAGAATTGATAAAATGCAGAATATGTTCTCTGACAACAAAGTAATTTAACTGGACAGCTATAGCAAATGACAACTAGAAAAGCTCTGATATTTTCTAAGTCCTATTTAAACTTGACTAAACGAAGAAATAATAGAGATTAAAAATGTTTTGAACCGACTGATAACAAAAATATTATATGTAAAAAATCTGAGAATATAGTCAAAACAGTAACAGAAGAAAATTTATAGACTTAAAGGTGAGTAATAGGAAATAAAGAAGGTTATTTATTATCAAGAGCTAAGGATTTGTCTCAAGAAGTTGGAATAGCAAAGTCAACTCAAAAAGGCAAAAGAAGAGATAATAGAGAAAAATCTGAAAATAATAAATTGAAAAGATATAATTGAGATAATACATCAAATTGTTAATACTTTGAGAAGGCTAAAAATAAATACTAAAAACCTGACAATGATTTTTAAAAGGATTGGAGGGTGGTTGAAGGCATAAATAATCTATAATCTAAGTGAAAATGTCTGGAGAAGGAAATGGCAACCCACTGCAGTATCCTTGCCTAGAGAATCCCATGGACTGAGGAGCCTGGCAGGCTGCAGTCCATGAGGTCACAAAGAGTTGGACACGACTGAGGGACCAACAATAAATGAAGAAGTAGTTGTCACGAAATCAAACAGGCAGTAAAAAGATAGCAAGTTACCTTGAAAAATTATAACTTTTCAAATTTAGCTGATATGAATAACTTTAGAAAAATATAATATTAAAAATATATGCAAGAAATAACTAGTAAAACCAAATAGTCCACTTCTATAAAAGAAATTAAACCTATAATTTCAAACTTTCCTACAAAGAAAACTCTGGGCCCCCATGGCCTCACTGGCAAATTCTACAAAGAAATAGAGAAATAATGCCAATTTTACACAAAACTTCAGTATACTAGAAAATGATAATACATTTTCAGTTTCATTTTGTTGTGGCTAATATAACCTTGATTCAAAACTTAACAAGGATACTACAAGAAAGAAATGTATAACCCAAACTCATTAATGAAAGTAGATGTAAAAATTCTAAACAAAATATTAAGAAACAAAATCTACAGTAAACTAAATATTCTAAACAAAAATGAGTTTATTCAATACACTATTAGGTTAACATCAAATATAAATTATTCCAGTTAGTTTGCCACTTAATAGAAGGAGACAAAGGATATGTTCAATATTATAATGAGAAATAGTATTTGATACTAGCAATCTAGGAAAAGACAGGAATTTTCTCAATAAGATAAAGGCTACAGCTGTAGCTCTAAAATTTAATGTAATTATTTCTCATTATAATATTGGCCATATACTTTGTCTTCTTCTATCACGTGGAAAACTAGCTAGGTAAAATACTGAAAATATACTCTTCAGACTGGGCACAAGACAATGATATTTGCCACTTCCTTTTATATTCAATGGTTTCTTAAATGCCTGGTCAGTTCACTAAACCTACAAAAATAAATAATACATTTAAGAACTGGAAAGGAAGAAAAAAAAAACCTAACTTTTTTTTCTAGCTGACATGATCATGTATGCAGAAAATAGAGAGGAATCTACCCATAAATTATTAGAAAGAAGGAATTAGGAAGTGTTCCTGATATGAAGATATGTTTATAATCATATCACTGTATAATATCAATCAATGAAAACATCTTTTAAAAATATCACTTATAGTAGCATAAAATATCAAAATATAAATATCTTAGAATGAATCCAACAAAAGGGATTTATGAGTTCTCAAGAGAAAAGCAGAAATTTTTATGGAGAGAAAATAAAGAACACCTAAATATACCAGGTTTATGGTATAGAAAAATTAGTATTTTTAAAGATATCATTTCTTCCTAAATTAATCTAGAAGTCTCAATCCAAATCTAGAAACTCTGAGAGTTTGTGTGTTTGTGTATTCATAGTTTTTCAAGCTGATTCTAATAATTCTGTGGCAATAAAATGACCAAGAATAGGCGAGACACTCCTAAGAACAAAATTATATTTCTTCTACCAAAAAAGAGGATCACATTAAAGTTACAGAAGTTAACACAGCTATTGTATTGGTACAAAAACATACAAACGTTTTAGTTACAATTCCTAGGAACTGATTCATGGGTACTTTAATCATGATCAAGATCATTGTACAGTTGTGATTTCTCAAACAATAACACAATAATAGTAATAATAAGGTGAATTTTAAATGATACTAAATAATACAAATGTACACAGACAGATGAATGGAGAAAGAATATGTTGGATATATATATCCATATATATATATATATACACACACACACACACACACACACACGCACACACACATAATGGAATACTACACAGCCATAAAAAATAATGATATAATGCCATTTGCAGCAACATGGATGGACCTACAATGTTTGTGGCATTGTACAGGAAGCAGTGATCAAGACTACCCCCAAGAAAAAGAAATGCAAAAAGGCAAAATGGTTGTCTGAAGAGGCCTTTCAAATAGCTGAGAAAAGAAAAGAAGTTAAAGGCAAAGGGAGAAAAGGAAAGATATACCCATTTGAATGCAGAGTTCCAAAGAATAGCAAGGAGAGATAAAAAAGCCTTCATCAGTGATCAATGAAAAGAAATAGAGGAAAACAATACAATGGGAAAGACTAGCGATCTCTTCAAGAAAGTTAGAAATACCAAGGGAACATTTCATGCAAAGATGGGCTCAATAAAGGACAGAAATAGTATGGACATAAAAGAAGCAGAAGATATTAACAAGAGGTGGCAAGAATACATAGAAGGACTATACAGGAAAGATCTTCACAACCCAGATAACCACGATGCTGTGATCACTCACCTAGAGCCAGACATCCTGGAATGTGAAGTCAAATGGGCCTTAGGAATCATCACTACAAACAAAGCTAGTGGAGGTGATGGAATTCCAGTTGAGCAATATCAAATCCTAAAAGGTGATGCTGTGAAAGTGCTGCAGTCAATATGCCAGCAAATTTGGAAAACTCAGCAGTGGCCACAGGACAGGAAAAGGTCAGTTTTGATTACAATCCCAAAGAAAGGCAATGCCCAAGAATGTTCAAGTTCCTTTCAGTTCAGTCACTCAATTATGCCAGACTCTTTCTGACCCCATCACTGTAGCACACCAGGCTTCCCTGTCCATCACCAACTCCTGGAGCTTACTCAAACTCATGTTCATCCAGATGGTGGTGCCATCCAACCATCTCATCCTCTGTCATCCTCTTCTCCTCCTGCCTTCAATCTTTCCCTGCATCAGGGTCTTTTCAAATGAGTCAGTTCTTCACATCAGGTGGCCAAAGTATTGGAGCTTCAGCTTCAGCATGAGTCCTTTCAATGAATATTCAGCACTGATTTCCTTTAGGATGGACTGGTTGTATCTCCTTGCAGGCCAAGGGACTCTCAAGAGTCTTCTCCAACAGCACAGTGCAAAAGAGTCAATTCTTTGGCACTCAGCTTTCTTTATACTAAAACTCTCACATCCATACATGACTACTGGAAAAACCATAGCTTGACTAGGCAGACATTTGCTGGCAAAGTAATGTCTCTGCTTTTTAATATGCTGTCTAGGTTGGTCATAACTTCTCTTCCAAGGAGCAAATGTCTTTTAATTTCATGGCTGCAGTCACCATCTACAGTGATTTTGGAACCCCCAAAAATAAAGTTTCTGTTTCCTTTGTTTCCCCTAAAGGGTGTAGTAGTAATGTAACTCTAACAAAGTAATGTTCAATCTCCAAGCTAGGCTTAAACAGTATATGAACTGTGAACTTCCAGATTTTCCAGCTGGATTTAGAAAAGGCAGAGGAACCAGAGGTCAAATGGCCAACATCTGTTGGATCATCAAAAAAGCAAGAGTTCCAGAAAAATATCTACTTTTGCTTTATTGACTATGCCAAAGCCTTTGACTGTGTGGATCACAACAAACTGTGAAAAATTCTTCAAGAGATGGGAATACCAGACCACCTGACCTGCCTCCTGAGAAATCTGTATGCAGGTCAAGAAGAAACAGTTAAAGTTGGACATGGAAAAACAGACTGGCTCCATATCAGGAAAGGAGTATGTCAAGGCTGTATATTGTCACCCTGCTTATTTAACTTATATGCAGAGTACATCATGCGAAATGTCGGACTGGATGAGGCACAAGATGGAATCAAGATTTCCAGGAGAAACATCAATAACTTCAGATACGCAGATGGCATCACCCATATGGCAGAAAGTGAAGATGAACTAAAAAGCCTCTTGATGAAAGTGAAAGAGGAGAATGAAAAAGCTGGTTAAAACTCAACATTCAGAAAACTAAGCCCATGGCATGCGGTCCCTTCACTTCATGGCAAATAGATGGGAAACAATGGAAACAGTGAGAGACTTTATTTTTGGGGGTTCCAAAATCACTGCAGATGGTGACTGTAGCCATGAAGTTAAAAGATGCTTGCTCCTTGGAAGAAAAGCTATGACCAACCTAGACAGCATATTAAAAAGCAGAGAAGTTACTTTGCCAACAAAGGTCCATCTTAGTCAAGCCTTTGGTTTTTCCTATAGCTATGTATGGAATCAAGATTTGTACTACAATGAAAGCTAAGCGCCAAAGAATTGATGCTTTTGAACTGTGGTGTTGGAGAAGACTCTTGAGAGTCCCTTGGACTATAAGGAGTCCAGTCTAAATCCTAAAGGAAATCAGTCCTGAATATTCATTGGAAGGACTGATGCTGAAGATGAAGCTCCAATATTTTGGCCACCTGATGCGAAGAACTGACTCACCGGAAAAGACCCTGATGATGGGAAAGATTGAAGGCGGGGGAGAAGGGAACAAAAGAAGATGAGATGGTTGGATGTCGTCACTGACTCGATGAACATGAGTTTGAGCCAGCTCTAGGAGCTGGTGATGGACAGGGAAGCCTCGCATGCTACAGTCATGGTGTCACAAAGAGCAACTGAATTGAACTGTATTGACCTAGAGATTGTCATAGTAAGTAAAGAAAGTAAAAGACAGACAGATACCATATGATATTACATATGTGGAATCTAAAATATGATACAAATGAACTTACTTACAAAACAGAAACAGACTCATATAGAAAACAGATATATGGCTCCCAAAGGGGAAAAGAAGGAAGGAATTTGGAGCTTGAGGATTACCAGATAGAAACCACTATATACAAACTAGATAAACAATAAGGTACTACTGTATAGCACTGGAAATATATTCAATGTTGTGTAATAAATCATAATGGAAAATAATATATATATTACTGAATCACTTTGATGTACACTAGAAATAACACAACATTGTAAATCAACTATACTTCAATTAAAAATATGTATATATGCACTACCTACTGCACTCCTTACAAAATCATTATTAAAATTACTCCCATTTTATTGTGGGGAAAACTTGAACATGTTAATCAATTTGTTCACATGCAGAATGGACGTGGTTAAGTCAGACATACACTAGATATTCTAATCTAAAAATCACATTTATTTTTTGCTTCCTTTCCCAAGCACTAAAGTACACATACCATGCTTTATGGATATTATACTTATTTATTCATAATATTCCCATATAGAAGGTTTTAGGGTATAAAACTTTTGACCTACTGTGGTGAAGCAGAAGGTTTATTTTTTTAACTTTATATTTATGAAAAAAAAAAGTACTGACAATTATACTACAGATGACCTTTTATTGAAAAACAATTGTCCAGAGCAAACAGTGATATGCTAAATCAATTAGTGAACTATATTCAATACAGCAAACATAAATCACAATTTATTGTTTATTTTTATTATTCTAATTAGGAATATCACAATAATGCCTATGTGTAAATCAATTTTGGTTCATACTAATTTTACCTACCATAACTCCTATTTTAAATTACTCGGGCTACTATTTCTCTCGTCTATTTTTTTCTTTTGTAAATTTTTGCTAATCTAAATTTTTTAAAAGACAATTGAATTTTTCAATATACTTTCATTACAGCCTGTATTTTAAGCTCCCACGTTGGTCTGGGCTTATTTGTTTTATGAAATCTAATTTTACCCAAATAAATGTTTTCAAGTTTCTGTTATTCCAGCAAGATGTATTTCTTCATTTAGCTTTTCATCCATAATAAATTTTATCTTGGACTCAGTCAAACTGTCAAGTTAAAACAGTTGGATCAAAACTTCCTTCTTTATAGCTGTTATAATTTCATTTTTTTCAGATAGTGAAATTGATATTTATACAGAAACTGCCATAGCATAAATGTGAATACAGTTTTGTCTAAAGCAAAGTATATGTTTTTTCTCCTGTATACCAAAGTCTGATGTTAATTATCACAAATTCTATCCTGAAATTGAAGATAATTTTGCCTTACCTCCCTCATAGATTATTTGAATAAAATGAGGCTATGAATGTAAAACATTTTATATAATCTGCAAACAGTATGCAAGTATATATCTATTTCTGTATTATTATAAGCTTCCCCAATGGCTCAATGGGGAAAGAATTCTGTATTAATTTCTTTATTAGTAGTATTATAATTGAATTTATTAGATTAACACTATTCTCTTGCAGTTCAACCAACTTCTTTGACCTGCTTTAAATGGCTGAAGATAGTTCCCATTTTATATTTTCATCTAATTTTTTAATTCATCCTTGATATATCTTATGGAAGAGGTCTTCTATGCCTATTTCAGATGCTACCCAGCATTTTAAATTATAATTGTTAACTCAGGAATCCTCCCATCTGCTTGAACAAAGCTGAAGGCTGTTTTTTCATCTGAGAAGTCCTTAACCTTAACATAAATTTACATTTAGTCACATGTGAGTTATAAACACAGAGGGACAGTGTGACTGTGAGTTGGGAAAGTTTAGTTTCCAGTGTTCCTCCTTTACTTTCACACTACTACACATTCACAACATTTCTGATACTAGATGTGTAAGGGATTTTCCCACATCAAGCCATTCTCGGTGACATCCGCTGGATGTCCTCAACTTTAACTCAATTCTGACACTATCTTCTTGGAGATAGTGTCAGGTTTCACAGGTTAAGGGCTCAGTCCCACAAGACTGCCTTAAGTCCCAAGCTTACCCACAGCTGTCTAACTGGCCTGTAAATCAGAGGTTTCTAGGAACTCTTCCCTTTCAGATTTATTTGCTAAACAGCTCATGGAACTTAGGAAAACTTACTTATGCTACCAGCTTATTATATAATAATGGATATGATAAAGAATACAGATAAATATCCAGACAAAGAGACATAAAGGATGAGGTCTGGGAGAGTTCCAAGTGCAGGAGCTTCTGCCCCAATGCAGTTGGGTGCATCCACTTTCTGGTACATGTATGTGTACACCAACTTGGAAGCTCTCCAAATCCTATACTATTGAAATTTTTATGAAAGCTTCATCAAGTAGGCTTGATCAATTGATAACTCCATTTCCAGCTCTGGAGAAGGGTGGGCGGGAGGGATGACAGTTCCAGGGCTCTAATCATGGCTTGCTCTTTCTGGTGATCAGCCTCCATTCAGGAGCCCACCTAGAGTCAGTCACATCGTTAGAACAATGACACTGCTATCACCCAGGAAATTCTAAGGGATTTAGGAACTCCATGTCAAAAACCAAATATTAGGACAAAAGATGCTCCTACTGCTCTTATCCCATAGATAATTACAAGGGCTTTAAGAATTCTGTACCAAGAGCTGAGGGCAGAGATCAAACTATATTTTTCTATTATCTTGCAAATCACTAAATAACTTTTATAATATCTTTATCTTCTTTTTTTTTCTAAAATACATTTGATATGATTAAAACCATGTAAACTAAAATAGATTTTCACTTCTGATATGGTTGACAGGATGTACCCTCATGCTGTAAATACCAGAAAATAGGACAAAATATATCAAACAACTGTTTTCCAACATTCAGTGAAGGACCATAACCTCTGAGGGTTGGGGAAATATAATGATAAAGCCAATGGTTTCCCAAAGCTTCCCACCTGGAGGGAACTGCCAGCAAGGTTTACCAGGTAAGGAATTGAACACTAAGAGGAAGAAGGCTGCTACCAACTTAAGGATCCAGAGATCAGAGTTCTGGAAGGTTGTTACTAATACATAGAGAAGCTTTTAAAAACCAAGAACAAATAAACAAAACCTTATGGGACAGAATCAAGTGGTTAAATATATGAGTATTTAGATTTCCCTGAAAGAGGAGAGAAAAATATTTGGAAAAATGATGCCAAAAATTTTGTCAACACTGATGAAACTCATGAACTAAGAATCCAGGTAAATTATAAAGCCACAAATAGGATAAATAAAAAGACCAAACCAAAGCAGATCATAAAATCATAATCGAATTACAGAAAAGCAATTACAAAAATATTGGAAAGTCATTTGGACAAAAGAGATAAATTAGGCACAGAGAAACAAACATAAGAATGATGCCAGGCTTCTTAGCAAAAACTTGCAAACTGGGGGAAAAAAAATTCTATGTCCAATAAAAATACCCTTCACAAATGAATGTGAACTAAGACCTTTTCAGACAAACAAAAAGAGAGGATTTTTCACCATCAAACCTCTATTATATGTTAAAATGTCCTTGGGATGAAGGCAAATGATCCCAGATGGAAACTTGTACAGAGGAATGAAGATTTCCAGAAATGGCCATTATGTGAGCAAATCTGTAACCGCTTTCTCTCCCTTTTAAATATTTCTTTGAAAGATAATTGTTTAAATCAAAAAGAATAACAATGTACTGTCATAAGCTCAATGAGCTTTTGACATCTGTAGAACTGAAATATATAACAGCACAAAATAAGAAGCAAGCTATTAAAATCACACCGAGTAATGTGCAGTTGTACATAAATAACTTATGTTATTGATGGGAATCTAAAATTATATACCCATTTGGCAAATGTCTAGTAGCTTCTTATAAAACTAAAATAATCTTACCTTATGGCTCAGAAATTCAATTTACTGATATTTTTCCAAACAAAGCATTCAAGAACTGTACATGTATACCAGTGTTTATAAATGCATTCATAGGGAAAGTTTGTTGCTAGACCATGAAAAGACAGCCGGGATTTTTGGCCTCTGGAGGAGAAGAATTCAATCCGGGGCCAAAGACAAGGCTTGATCACTCAGAGCTTTTGTGTGATAAAGTTTTATTAAAGTATAAAGGAGATAGACAAAGCTTCTGACATAGGCATCAGAAGGGGGCAGAAAGAGTATCCCCTTGTTAGTGTTAGCAGTGGAGTTATATACTCTCTAATTAGTTATTACACTGAATCAAAAGAATGTCTGGAGGGTGTAAAGACCTCCCCAGATCCACTCCCACAATTTACATTTTAAGATAACAGGATTAGCATTTGACAAGAGAAAGATCCTCCAGACCCACTCCCATAATATACATTCTAAAGTATCAGGATTAGTCAGAAGGTTTTCAGGAAGGAGAAACTGTCCTCCAGCTGGATACACTATTGTTGTATAATCCCTAGTAAAGAGTTTAAACTGAGTTGTGTAATTGACTAAGACTAAGGAATGCAGAGGAAAAAAAAAAAATGTTTGTCCTTTTCTCCTCCTTGGGAATTCCAGACCCCTCTCTTCTTGGGGACCCCTAGACTTCTTATCAATCTGCCTAGGAAATGACTCTCTCAATAGTACTCCAAATGTGAAAATTATCCCTGTTATTCTATGTGCCCATCAATAGGAAATGGATTTAAGAAAACACCGATGCAATCATACACCTTCATTTGCAGAGCACCAGGCAGCAATAAAAGGGAACAAACTCCATGCAACAACATAGATGCATCTCAGGAACAGCATGCTGAGCACAGGACAACAAATACAAAGAACACATATTGTACGATTTCATTTATATGAAGTTCTAGTAAAGCAAAACTAATATATGCTGAGAATAAATCAGAACATTTGTTGCTTCTGATGCTGGAGAAGGTTACCATCAAGTTTTCTACTTTAGGTATAAAAGAGGCAAAAGAGAAGTAGGAAACCTCATCTCAACATCTTGGGGAGGGGGAAGCAATATTAGAAACATGAGAAGGACAATCTATTTCTTTTTATATAAGCACCAAGTGACCCTACCATCAGGAGAAGGCAATGGCACCCCACTCCAGTACTCTCGCCTAGAAAATCCCATGGACGGAGGAGCCTGGTAGGCTGCAGTCCATGGGGTCGCTAAGAGTCGGACACGACTGAGCAACTTCACTTTCACTTTTCACTCTCATGCATTGGAGAAGGCAATGGCAACCCACTCCATTGTTCTTGCCTGGAGAATCCCAGGGACGGCGGAGCCTGGTGGGCTGCCATCTACGGATCGCACAGAGTCAGACATGACTGAAGCGACTTAGCAGCAGCAGACCCTAACATCTGCCTTATTTAAACCTAGCAGGCTTGCTTAGATCTGTTGAAATCTTCATTTCTTATACTATTACTTCCTTCTGTCCACATGTGGTTTTTTTTTTTTTTTTCTTTTTTTTCCCTGCTAAATTACTTCTCCTTTATCTTCTCTAACTCAGAGTCTGTTTCTCATTACATCCACTGTTGTTTCAAATCATATCGTTAATATCTTTCTTGGAGTTACATAAATATGTACAATTTTCTGTGTCCTTCATGGCTTGAGAAGTGGTACCACATTACTACACTCTCTTCTCCATCCTGAGTGCCAACAGAGTGCAATACAGATATTTGTTAAAGAATGATTTTTGTAAATATATTTTTGAAGGTCTATTAGAGGTTTTTTGACATAGATTCTTTTTTTCTTTTTTTTTTTTTTGTATTAATAGCAGGATCAAGATTGAATTTGTTCCATTATACAAGGGACACATTTCTATAGTGAAATTTGTCCCTATCCTACTTTTATAGTCAGGCTTCACACATGTGACAAATTGAGAAAACAACATTTTAAAGATATTGCAGATATTTAAAAGGGAATGAAGTTTTCATTTTTGGAAATTTGGGGGAATGTTGATGATTTTGACCTGAATTTTCTAGATAATAATATTTTTACTTTAGTTTTCTCTTTGATATTTTTTAACATAACAAAAATATGTCCGCAGAAGACAAGTTTATCAAACAGAATAGTAATGCCACAGTAAATAATTTTACTTACTGATGAGGTAGCAAGTGATTACACAGATTAATTAATTAATTAATTAATCTTGATTACACAGTACCATACTGTCTTGATGACTGTAGTTTTGTAGTACACTCTGAAGTCAGAAAGGTTGATTCCTCCAGCTCCATTCTTCTTTATCAAGATTCCTTTGGCTATCCAGGGTCTTTTGTGTTTCCATGGGAATTGTGAAATCTTTTGTTACAGTTCTGTGAAAAATGCCATTGGTAATCTGATAGGGATCATACTGAATCTGTAGATTGCATTTGGTAGTATAGTCATTTTCACAATAATGATTCTTCTTACCCAGGAACATGGAATATCTCTCCATCTGTTTATGTTGTCTTTGATGTCTTTCATTAGTGTCTGTGTTGGGTGCACTGATATTTGCAATTGTTATGTTTTCCTCTTGGATTGATCCCTTTATCATTATGTAATGTCCCTCCTTATCTCTTGTATTATGCTTTATTTTAAGATCTATTTTGTCTGATATGAGGATTGCTACTCCAGGTTTCTTTTGCTTTCCACTTATTTAAACATATTTTTCCATCCTCTCACTTTCAGTCTATATGTGTCTTTAGGTTTGAAGTAGGTTTCTTGTAGACAGCATATATTTGGGTCTTGTTTTGGTATCCATTCAGCTAGTCTAAGTCTTTTGATTGGAGCATTTAATCCATATAATTAACCCCTATAATTTGAATGTTGGTGGGTTTGATATTGTCCCAGAGGTCTCTGAGATTATCCTCAGTTCTTTTTTTTTTTTCTACTTTATTCTGCTTTCAGAAGTTATGTCCACCATTTTATCTTCCAGCTCACTGATTCGTTTTGCTGCTTCAGATATGCTGCTATTGATTCCTTCTAGAGTATATGTTTTTAGAGTCTTTTTAATTTCAGTAATTGTATTGTTTGTCTCTGCATGTTTATTCTTTAATTCTTCTAGGACTTTGTTAACTGATTCTTGCATTTTCTCCATTTTGTTTTCAAGGTTTTTGACCATCTTTACCATCATTATTCTGAATTCTTTTTCAGGTAGTTTGCCTATTTCCTCTTCATTTATTTGGACTTCTGTGTTTCTAGTTTGTTCCTTCATCTGTGTAGTAGTTTTATGCCTTTTAATTTTTTTTTTTTTAAACTTACTGTGTTTGAGGTCTCCTTTTCTCAGGCTTCAGGATTGAATTCTTTCTTCCTTTTGGTTTCTGCCCTCCTAGGGTTGGTCCAGTGCTTTGTGTAAGCTTCCTATGTGGTGAGATTTGTGCTGGGGTTTTGTTTGTTTGTCTTTCCTCTGCTGGGCAGGGCTGAGTGAGGTGGTGGTCCTGTCTGCTGATGACTGGGTTTGTACTTTTGTTTTGTTTGTTGTTTAGATGAGGCGTCCTGCACAGGGTGCTGCTGGTGGTTGGGTGATGCCAGGTCTTGTATTCAAGTGGTTTCCTTTGTGTGATTTCTCACTATTTGATACCCCTTAGGGTTAGTTCTCTGGTAGGATAAGGTCTTGGAGTCAGTGCTCCCACTCCAAAGGCTTAGGGCTTGATCTCTGGTCAGGAACGAAGATTCCACAAGTTGTTTGTTATGGCATTAAGTGAGATTAAAGCAAATATCCAAAAACGAGAAACCAAAGACGAACCCCAGACAAATGACAGTTACAAAATCAGGCAAATAATAATTAAAATAATTAAATATACACACATACATATATACCCATGACCAAAGTCAAAACAGTCCAACAAAAATAAAGAATAATATATTGACCCAGTGAACAAAGGAAATCAAAAATTATATTTACCAGTTAAGAACAAAACTAACTACAGCACAAACCGGAAAACTGAACTAAAGCAAGGTGCCAAGTGGGGAATAAAGCAATGAAAAGAAAACTAACAAATGTGTTGAGAGGAGAGGAAAGAAAGAAAGAATAGATATGCAAAGTTAAATAGAGGTAGATGAAGAAGATTTATATATATTAAAGATTAACTGCAAGGGGAAAAGAGCAGTAAGAAAGGCAAACAAATGTAGAAAAAATATAATAGGTTTTAAAAAATTAAAAATTAAAATTATAAAAAAGAGAAAAGAAAAAAAAAAGGGAGAAGAAAGAAAAAAGGAAAACTCCACAGAATTGCAAAGGCCCAATGTAGAGGCAGAGGTTTATAACAATAATAAAAGTGTGACTGAATATACACATATACATATACACCCATTAGCAAAATCATAATAGTCCAAAAAAATAAAGTACAATAGATTGACCCAGAAAGCAAAAACTCTATCTACTAGAACAAAACTAACTTAAGCACAAACTGGAAAACAGAACTAAACAAGGTGCCAACTGGGGAATAAAGCAAGTGAAAAGAAAACTAACAAATATGATGAGACGAAAGAAAAGAGAGAAAGAAGAGATATGCAAAGTTAAACAGAGGTAAATGAAAGAGGTTTGTATACATTAAAGATTAACTCCAAGGGGAAAAGAACAGTAGGAAAGGCAAACAAATAAGTAAATGTAGAAAAAATATAATAGGCTTAAAAAAATTAAAAATTAAAATTATAAAAAAGAGAAAAGAAAAGAAACGGAAGAAAAAAGGAAACAAAGGGAAACCACAGAACTGCAAAGGCCCAATGTAGAGGCAGAGGTTTATAACAACAATAAAAAGTGTGACTGAATATACACATATACATATACACCCATAAGCAAGATCAAAACATTCCGGCAAAAATACAGTACAATAGATTGACCTGGCAAACAAAGGGAACCAAAAATTATGTCTACCAGAACAAAAGTAACTAAAGCACAAACTGTAAAACAAAACTAAACAAGGTGCCGACTGGGGAATAAAGCAGTGAAAATAAAACTAACAAATATGATGAGACGAAAGAAAAGAGAGAAAGAAGAGATATGCAAAGTTAAACAGAGGTAGATAAAGAAGATTTATATATATTAAAGATAACTGTAAGGGGAAAAGAACAGTAGGAAAGCAAACAAAGGAGTAAATGTATAAAATAATAATAGGTTTAAAAATATTAAAAGCTAAAATTTAAAAAAGAGAGAGAGGGAAAAACAAGGAAAACTCCTCAGAACTGCTAAAGTCCAACGTAGAGATAGAGGTTTATAACAACAATAAAAAATGTGACTGAGAAAAAAAAGAAAAAAAAAAGCTCAAAAGCTTAATTAGATTTCATAGTGCCAATAAAACTGACAACTACAAACAGAGTGGGGAAAGAAGGGGGAAAAAAGGAAAGAAATCCAAAAGAATCTACAGAAAAAGTCAAAACATAAGAATAGTAAATGTTTTACTTGAGTCACTGCAGTCAGTGTCCTTTCCATTACTGGGAGTCATAGTACACCTCACCTCCCTAGGATGCCCTCCAACACTGTGCTGATCTCTGGACCTGCTGTGGGGACAGCTCAGATTCTAATCTGGCCCTGCACCTCTGTGTTCTTGCCTCCAATGTCCACAGCTATCAGAACTAGTGTGTTTTCTTTTGTGGGCGCTCTCAATGACCTTTTATATATTCCATAGACACAAAGTCTGCCTAGTTAATCATGTGGATTTAATCTGCAGCTTATACAGCTGGTAGGAGGGTTTTGGGTCTTCCTCCTTAGTCACACTGCCCCTGGGTTTCAATGATGGTTTTATTTCCACCTCTGCATGTGGATCGTCCACTGGGGTTTTCTCCTGAGGCTGCCCTGGAGGACTTGGGTTTGCCCCTGTGAGGGCCAGCTGTGGAGCTGGTGCAGCTGCTTAGGTCAGAGGGGTTCTGGCAGCACCAGATACTCAGGGGAGTTGGCGGCTAGGGCAGTAGGACATATAGTGCTCTAGAAGGGTACGGCAACCAGTATTGGCCAATATGCTTCAATATTCTTGCCTAGAGAAACTCCCTCCCTGACAGAGAAGCCTGGCAGGCCACAGTCTAAGGGTTGCAAAGAGTCAGACACTACCAAAGTGACCCAACACGCAGAGGCACAAGACCTTTTTGCCTGTGGCATCTCTGCCCCATTGAGAGTTGAGCGTGAAGGTGGTGCAGCTGCTTGGGTTTGGGGACCCTGGTGGCACCAACTGTGCAGGGACATGGACTGCCTCCACTGCAGGAGTTATGGCCCTATCAGAATCTTTTTCCAAAACTCTTGTAGCTAGCGATCAGAAGCCCTCTTTGGCCAGTCTTTCTCCGTAGTTCTGCCCATTTAGGCCTTTAGAGAGCTTCCTTGCCTGTGTTACTTCACTGTTGTTCAGTATCAGGCACATAGAGGGGGCACCCCTGGCTGGGGTCCTACTCTGTAGATTGGCACATCAGGCACTTAAAGAGGCACCCTGAGTAGGGTCCTACTCTGTAGTTCAGTGCCATCAGGCATTTGATGGGCCAGCCTCTCTATTGTTCAGCTGCCAACGCTGGAGTGTTGGGGGAGAGAGGCTATGGTGATGGCTCCACCCCCTACGCATGACTCAGCAGTATTGCCTTGCTTCCATGGCTGCCCAGCTTTCCTCCATAGGCAATTCTCACCACAGTCTCCTCCCTCACATCCCCTCAATCTGTTTTTCCACAGTCAACAGCAGCCCTCACCGGAGAATACCTCCACAATCCCTAAACTTCAGCTCCCAGCCACTGCGCTGTCTGGGCTATGTACGGCTTCAGCAAGGACTGTCTGTTTCTCATTCCATTTAGGCTGCCACAGATCAGCTATTCCACTCTCAGCCGTAACTGTTTCTCCTCTGACTCAGACAATTGCCCCGATGTGGGGATCGGACCCCTACTTCAGTCTCCCCACCTGCCGAGGGCAGGTCCTGTCCTATTAAAACTCCTGTTTTTCCCCCTTGTTCTGTTGTTCATCCTACCCAGTTTTGCAAGGGTCTATTCTTTTCTGCTGGTCAGGTACTCCTGTCCACTTTCAGCTGGTGTTCTGCACTCACTTCTGTATCTGAAGGTGTATTCCTGATGCATCCGTGGAAAGAGATGTACTCCACGTCCACCTACTCCTCCACCATCTTGTTCTTCCCCATCCCCACTCATGTATTAATAATACAATGTGTACTTGGGGTTGAGAGACAAGGCAATGTTCAATTTTCTATTTTCAAGTCTTAAATATTTTCTTAACATGCTATTACTTTATACTTCAAAGTATACAATTTTTAGTTGGCCATTAGACAATAAATTGTTCATAAAAGCATATTAAATGTTAATATTTCAGAATTTAAATATTAAAAATTATCACACTGCTTCAATTAATAAATTATGGCAGTCTAGGGACTGGGTATGGCTAATACATACTTAAAATTTTTATTGTGTATCATATTATTTTTCTGTGGGTATTTCTGATAACATGTATCACTAGAAACATGAATAGACCACATTAGAGCCTCATCTATATTATATTACAGACTGTTATAACAGGGTTGTGGCATGGTGTATTATAGCTAATGTCTATGTTAATACAATGTAAAAGTATCACTTAACTCAGCAATTTATGACAATATATGTTCAAGTATTAAGTTGAAATACAAGTCAACTTTTAAAACATCAATATTTAAGCTAAATACCCTATTTTCAAAATGCTATTAAATGTACCAGTATTTTTAATTTATTTTTTATGTTGCCCTTTATCAAGCTGATGGCAAAATTAGAATTGACACAAGTATTTCTGTTTTCAGCAGGGATTTGAAGTATCATCCAACATTTAAATTACAGTAAGTTGTTCATGTCCTGTGTGCCTTCAGTCACTCAGTGTCCCACTGTATGCAACCCCATGAACTGTAACCCACCAGGCTCCTCTGCTCATGGGATTTTCCAGGCAAGAATACGGCAGTGGGTTGCCATTTCCTTCTCCAAGGTCGTTCATATCATTAGCCTATGTTGATCTGAAACTATGAACTATAACTGAATGATCCAATTATATCACAAAACTTAACAGAATATATAATCCAATTGAGACAAGTAATAACAGCTGTACCTCATGGAAATGCTAATGGTGTACACTAACCTAGAAGATAGACTCAGGGTTCCTTCCTCATTTCAGTTTTAAAGACAAAATGCTCTATCAATGGAAACATGGCATTCTCAAGGCCACAGGGAAGATCAAAGGAACTGAGCTTCCAGTAGGATGAGGAAAATAACAACACTAGGAAAATGTTATCTGAGAAAAAGTATCATGATGATCAATTCCTTCTGGAGTGATATTTACAGATTAGTTTGTAAATTTTCTGAATGGTTCAATATCCTTTCTTATTGACCTAGCTTCCCCTATGAGAATGGTGACAATCTTTGTGACAGTGGTCTCACATAAAGGCACAGGCAGGCTTTGAGACATAGAGGAATACAGCAAGTCCCCTACATATGAACAAGTTCTGTTCCAGAGCACGTTCATGAGTCCAATTTTTTTGTAAGTCCAACAGAGTTAGCCTAGGTACCTAACACAATCAGACTATACAGTAGTATACTATAAAAAATTTATAATACTTTTCACACAAATAATGCATAAAAACAAACAAAAAATAAAGAATATATTTTTAATCGTACAATATAGTACTTTGAAAAGTACAGTAGTACAGTACAACGCTGGCATACAGTGGCACATTCACATCTTTGAACGTTCACAACGTGAAGGTCTGTATGTAGGGGACTTAGTGTACACCTGATTGACCATTGGTTCAATTCCTAATATTGCTCTTTCCAAAACATTCTGCCTATAAATGGCCATGTGATTTTCTTATTGTTTTCAGACAAGAAGAAATGCAACATATAAATGCTAAAAAAGCAGCCAATCTTCCCTCCTCAAAAGAGACTTAATATCATGTAGGTTCACCAATTGTTAAAAAAAAAAAATGCACCATCCACTGTGGCTTATTAACAATGGGGTAGGTTGTGCAGATGGGAGGACAGTAGACATACAGGCACACTTTGTATTTTTCACTTAATCTTGCTGGGAACCTAACAGCTTATTTCCAGACAGAAGAAGAATAAACAAGACTGAACCATGTTTACTGAGCCTGGACAGCTAACATTCCAGAAAGTATCAAAAGTAGAGAAAACTACAGTTTGAGTAGCCCTTTCCTTGACAATCTCATTTAGTGAGAAAGAAAACTAAAATACTGATTCTCAGCTTTCATTCTGCCTCAGATCACTTGGGAAAGTTTTGAAAAGACAGATGCTAGGGTCTCAAACTAATGAGTCACATGTAGTTGTTCTGGAATATGGAGAAAACCCTCATATTCTTTATACAAATCCCTAGGTTACATTATACAAGCTATTCTGTCATTATCTTAGTCACGAGGACACAAAAAACCTTATTCACACTCAATTTTGTGTCCTAAGAAATATTCCTGATTACTTAAAATTATTTTGCTTTTTCTCTACACCAAAGTCCAAAAAATGGTCATCAGTGAAGAACTAAGTTACTGCAAAGATGAAATAATCAATAATCTGGAAAGATTTCTCATGGAATTGATTTATGAATGGTATTGATACAAGAGAAAAAGAAAAGGCAAATATTAGAAGATGAACACTCAAAAGTAAATGATGAAATTTCTGAGCCTTAGTAATGCAGCAATTTTTATAAAGCTCTATGAAGACATCCCATCACTTCATGGCAAATAAAAGCAGAAAAAGTGGAAGCAATGACATTATTTTCTTGGGCTCCAAAATCACTGTGGAAGGTGACTGCAGCCATGAAATTAAAAGACGCTTGCTCCTTGGAAGGAAAGCTATGACAAAACTAAGCAGCATATTAACAAGAAGAAACATCGCTTTGCCAACAAACGTCTATCTAGTCAAAGATATGGTTTTCCCAGTAGTCATGTACAGATGTGAGAATTGGACCATAAAGAAGTCTGAGTGCCAAAGAATTGATGCTTTCAAATTGTGGTACTGGTGATGACTCTTGAGAGTCCCTTGGACTGCAAGGAGATCAAACCTGTCAATACTAAAGGAAATCAACACTGAATATTCATTGGAAGAACAAATGGTGAAGCTGAAGCTCCAGTACTCTGGTCACCTGATGTGAAGAGCTGACTCACTGGAAAAGATCCTGATGCTGGGAAAGATTGACGGCACATGGAGAAGGGGAAGACAGAGGATAAGATGGTTGGATGGCATCATCGATTCATTGGACATGAGTTTGAGCAAACTCCAGGAGATAGTGAAGGACAGAGAAGCCTGGAATGCTGCAGGGTTGCAAAGATTTGGACACTACTGAGCAACTGAAAACAGCAACATGAAGACACTATATAGAAGGTTAGTGAAGACATGGCAAGATCACAGACAAAAATAAGCAAAAACCATCATCGTTCCCTATACAGTTATCTCACCAAAGCCTTTTCTTCTGATTCCAAATTTCCTTAATATTCAAATTCCTCCCAATTTCAAGATGATTCTTATTGGGTCTCATTGTCCTGAACATATTTTACTTCATATCTAGTAAGCTAATGGTGAATGTTTTGATTTAAATTTGGGAAAGCTATCCTCAGATTTGCTATTCAACAATAATGTTTTGAACATTTTGAGTTTTCTCAAGTGAGAACAATTCCAAATTAATGATCCTTTCTTTCTCAAATTGAAAACAACTTCAAATGATATTTCAATGCTCACAACAACACTGCAACTGCAAAAAAATAAAAAAAAAAAAAACACTCCCCAACTCAGCACAAATTATATATAAAAATTTATTTTTAACTGAAACCAACTTGAATATTTTGAAGAGATTCTACATTTATTAAACCAATAACAAAGAATCTATTTGAAGAAGTGTTCAATTTCCAATTTCTTGTAGGGCATGGTGTTGACATTTCTGAGGGAAAATGAATATCTGGAAGACTGCTGTTCTCTATTAATCAAAAAATTGACAAATCCTGACAGGAGAGGCAGAGATAATTAAACATCCTCTCACCTCGACCCACTAACACTCCTCAAACTTATATCAGGCAGATCCTTTCTAGAAGCAATGAAGAAAGTATCCAATTTTCTATGGTTATTCTGCAAGTCTCGAGGCCAATCCTTTCTTCACAGCTACTGCCTGGACTTTCCTAGTTCTATTATTTTGTGTGTATGCCTGGTCCCACTTTTCACCCATTTTCTTAGATAAAATATAAACAAAGTAATTCAAATGTGATGTATAAATAGGACAATTTGGAATATAAAGCAAATATTCATATCCATAATGTAAAACACTAATAAACTTCCCTTTCTGATTCAGTCTTAATTAATGTAGTGATTAACATAACAGTCCCATGAAGACATTGATTTTTTTTGTTAAAGGAATTATTTTCCTTTGTGTCTAACATATATGGATTGAGTAAAATTAATATTTTATTTTGCTCAAAATTTTGGATAGTCTTCAATATATCCAGACAATAACAGATTTCTTCTTGTGAAGAGGTAATATAAAGGAGTGATATTTTGATAGACATCATGATGAAAAAAAATCCTAAGTTGATGACATGGTAGCAACATAGTGCTAAGATACTCTTTTCCTCTTGCTTTCTTCTCTTTTCAAAGATTTCATAAACTGAAATTGACTTATTATTGGACAAAATCTGGTTTTATTTAAAGTGAAAGTCGTTCTGTCATGTCTGACTCTTTGTAACCCATGGACTGTACAGTCTATGGACTTCTCCAGGCTAGAATACTGGAATGGGTAGCCATTCCCTTCTCCAGCAGATCTCCCCAACCCAGGAATCAAACTCTGGTCTCCCACTTTGCAGGTGGATTCTTTACCAGCTGAGCCACCAAGGCAGTCCAAGAATACTGAAGTGGATAGTCCATCCCTTCTCCAGCAGATCTTCCCAACCCAGGAATAAAACCGAGGTCTCCTGCATTGCAGGTGGATTCTTTACCAGCTGAGCTACCAGGGAAGTCCTCAATTTACCTTATTTAAAGTGACTTCATTTAAACACATGTATAATCAACCAGCTACTGTAAAATACTAATAATTCTATCTCCTGATGGTAGACAATAAAACCTATTAATATTCATTGTTATGAAGGCCATATATTTTGATGATTACTTCAGTTAACAACACTTGACAATTTTTATTACCACTTACAGTCTTTAGATCCTTCTATGTATAAAATTTCAATTTATCTTAAGATGCCTCATCTTCCCCTCCTAGAGTTCTCTTACTTTTCTCTTCTCTGATACTATTCAGGGTTTAGTCCCAAAGGTATATTGTTATCTCTTTACTTACCAATTTAGCCACAGGACAAAAAAAGCAGAAAGAAAAACTTTTTCCCTATAGTATTAACTGAACCATGATAGGCTAGAAAATTGCAAAGAATTTAACTTTAAAAAATGGGAAAAATATTTTAGGAAATTGTGATCCCATCAAAGCACATGAAATTCATTTCCAGGTGCTTAGTTCCACATCTTTTTTTCCTAATGACTTTATTAGTAGGGGCCATGGAAGAAAAATAAAGTAATTTTATTAAACGAGACACATGGTCGCTATCAATTTTGCTTGTTAGGTTTAACAAATTCTTCTCCTTTCTCTAGGCATAGATTTGCTCAGCCAATGCAATGCTCAAATCCTAACTTTTAAAAAATGTTGAGTAGGAGGAAATAATCAAATCTAAAAATAAAATTATAAAAACATTGAACATTTAATTTTGTTTTTTTTCAAATAATGTAATGTTTATTCAAACTGTTGATGAGATCTCAGTGTCTTCAGTATTACACAGATCAGAGCCAAGGAGAAGGCACTGATCTTCAAACATTCTCATTCCTACTCTGAGTGTATCTCCAGTAGCGCCCACAAATATTATTGAATAAATTAATACTATTTGATCAGGATTACCTCCTAAGTAGGCTCTCACCACAGTCTTTATTCCTCCAGTTCAATTTATATGCTTTCAAAAAGAATTTTCAGGCACACAAGTTGGGTGTATTCTCAGAAATAGTTAATGGGTCTCCATCAACCATCTGAGCCACCACAGGCTTCCCTGCCCTTGTGGCTCAGCTTGTGAAGAATCTGCCTGCCAGTGCAGGAGATCCGGGTGCAATACCTGGGTTGGGAAGATACCCTGGAGAAGGGAATGGCTACCCACTCCAATATTCTTGCCTGGAGAATTCCATGGGCAGCAGAGACTGGTGGGCTACAGTCCATGGGGTTGCAAAGAGTCAAACATGACTGATCGACTTCCACTTAAACTTTTACTTTCATCAACCACAATAGGACCACCACCCTAGGTGTATTAGGTTCATCAATATAAGAGCAGTTAATTTTTAATAATGGAAGTGAATCTATTCATTTTTGAGGAAGAACAATTCCTCTCTTATGGAAAACTGCATTCATCATTTCAGAGGTAAAAATATAAAGCAACCCCAAAGGCAACGTTTTGGACTGTGGAAAAGTCCTTTTGTACTATATTTAGGAATATATTTCAAGAAAGCCAAGTACAAAGAGCCTTTGTTTTTTCTTTGGAAAAGACATTTCCTAACCCCACGTAAACTTGAAGATGAGAGTACCACACATTTTAGAATGTTTTCGCAGAAATGTTTGTGTTTGCCAAAGTGGACTCCCAGAATACCGACTCTGAGATGGTGTTTACTGTTTGAGGTGTTTACTAGAGTTCCTTTGGATAAACACTCATGGAGGAGGAGAAAGAAAGAGGAATGTGAAGGGCAAGAAGTCAACTTGTGACAACAGTCTCAGATTAACCCCTGGTGAGCCCTGCAGCAAGAGGAGCTCTTCAGAGTTGTCCCATGTCAAGCTGTAATGGTCAAACCTCACACTCCTAGTTCAGTCACTGGATATGGACTGTCTTGTAAAAGGAAGTGACTATACTCAAGGTGACTCATTTCAACTAAGTCTAATCCCTGCAGGAGCTGAGTGTTGAAGCTTATCTACCAATTTCAGCAGAGCTGGGGCAACAAGTACATCACTGAAGGGGTATCTACATGGCACATCAGTTTCTTCCACTTTTCACCTCTTTTTAACTCAGATTCACCTTGGCATGGATATCCTGGTGGTGCCTCTGCACTATCTAGTCCCCTTAGTTTCACCTAGTACCTCTTCTAGTCTCAGTGGCTGACTTGGGGCTATGAACCTGTACCTATGACCCGTTGGTCATCATGGTCTCTTCCCACTGGGGCTGCCAGCACTAAAGTTGAGTAAAGGAGTCCTGAAAGGGATCTAACTGGAATATTCTGATAACAAACATATGTCGTCCTGCCCCCATTATAGCACAGCAGCCATGGACCTCATTTTACATTCACTGATGGGTTTAATATAGTATTATATTATATTAAGTATACTCATTATACTTAAAACCAATGTTACCTAAGCATATATATATACATATATATATGTATTTGAATTAGACTATCTTAAGTATAAATTCTATTCTTATTCTTTGCTAAGATTCTGGGCAAGTTAAACTCTCATGCCTTAGTATCATTGCTGTAAAGTAACAATAATAATAATACCTAATCCACTATTTTGTTGAAAGAATAGAGCTAATTATGTAAAATGACTTATAAAACACCTTGACACATAGCAGGGCACAAGAAATAGTAATTATTATTGCAAAAGTAAATTTTTCTATAGGGCTTTCATTTGCATGCCTGATGGAGAAGATAAATGGGAATGGAGAAAGAAAATTAAAAGCTGCAATCACATTCACTATTTATATAAAGAAACACATAGGTATGTAATGACATCATTTAAACAATTCAGACTGATCCCTTTGATTATTACTGTTTACCTATTTGTTCTGTTTGCCAATTCCTTTTTGCCTATAGGATAGTTCTCTAAAGACTTGAATTTAGTTATATTACAAACAGATTGGTGTATGGAAATGTGGTGAACAGCTTAGAATATGTGTTTACCCTTTAGTTTTACCCTAATTACTAATGAGTGGAATTAATTTCTATGATCCAGGGTTCATATCACTTTCATAAGAACCAATATAAATAGCTTTTCAACAGATTAAAGTCTTATATTTACTATAAACACTTGCTGATAAATTATAGATGAGTAAGTAGATATAGCTATAGAAAGAGGTATATATACACATTTTTCAACATTATAAATGGTGTATAGCACAGGGAACTCTACTCAATGCTCTGTGGAGACCTAAATGGAAAGGAAATCCAAAAAAGAAGGGATATATGTATATGTATAGCTGATTCACTTTGCTCTAGAGCAGAAACTAACACAACATTGTAAAGCAACTATATTCCAATAAAATATTTTTTAAAAAACACACATTATAAATGGCTTACTAGGTTTCAGTAATGGCCCAAGTTCTTCACCTCTTCCTGTATGGATTCCATTTGCCAAGCAGCTTTGCTGTAGCGTTCGGGGTAGGTGGAGTTTCTCACCCACACCTGGGCTCTTGCTTGGCCATTGAGTTTGCATATCAATAAAATTTCAGCAGATATGATAAAATATGAAGCTTGTAAAATGCCTCCACTTCTGCTGTCATCATGATAGGGATGAGTCCTAACTGGCGCCTGGTCCCATGAGAAGAATAAGAGACATGTGGAGCTAAGACAAACCGAGCCAGCAGATCAGCTGCCCTTCAAACTAAGCTGGAACCAGAGAATCACCAAGTAAAACCCAGCCTGGATCAGGTGGTCCTCAGAGGACCGGACTGTTTGTGAAAGATGATAAGTGCTTGCTGTTTTAAACCACTGAATTTCGAGTGGTTTGTTATATAGCAAATTTTCCTGAAGTTGGTTATCTTTTTTTTTTCACATTTCTGAAATTGGTTAATATTCAAAAAAGGGACATTTATTTTCTGTTTTCCTCAGATGTCCATAAAATAGTGGTTTGACTTTTGACATTAGAAGTTCTAAGCATGATACAAATCTGTGTATAGCAAGAATAACTCATTTTCACTCAGGGGAAATTTTTTTAAATTAAGACAGTGTAAATCAAGTTATACAGTAGATGAAATCTATGCAATTAGATTCAAAATTATATTAAAGGTGAGAATAAGCTGCAATTGTAAGTAGAGAAGATAGTGGGTGGGTTTGGCATCTACCTCAGCCATTTCTGCCTTACTGAGGAGGCGGCAGAAGTTAGGAAGTTTCTCATCCCCTTTATGCTCCATACTCAGCATTTCATAAATTTATGACTCCCTAAATATAGTTTTATATCATTTCATAATCTTAAATAAATATTATTTGCTAAGAAGTAAAGGAGAAAAATAAAACTAAAAATCTTGAGGAATTTATTTTCTTGTAGGTTTTTATCAAGATATTTACAGTCAATTCATGAAAATATGAAGCTGTAATTACATGAAAAAGGAGAATACACATCCATTCTTCCACTAGATTAATAATGCTGAGGTTTTCTTTTGAGAAAGAAAATTAGGTGTACAGATGCCTTAGGGAGGATAAACAAGACAGTCATTTAGGGACAATATTAGTGGTGTCACTTGGAGAGAACAAGGTGGCTGTGTTAGTCACATCTGGGATTAAAGTGAAAAACTGGGTTTAATGGAAAAACTTCAGTTCATTATTGAATAGGTAATGACACTGGGAAAACAAATTTAACCTGGGAGTTAAACAGGAGAGGCAAAACAGCTGCTGTTTGGCATCAAGGATTGGAAAATAGGAGAAGCAACCAAGCAAAATGGGCAAGAAATGCCAAGGTCCATGTCCAAGACCATCTGACTACTGCCTGGGGTATCTAAGAGGCAGAAGGGCACCTGACTTTTGGCATCTTGAACACAGAAGACACACAACACCTAGTGGAGAAGATGTGCACTGACATATAGCACTAAAGAAAAGAGGGCAGGGGTCAAAATATGATGAACTGTTAAACAATTCATAAGACACATCCTTAAGAAAAAAAGAAAAAGCAGCAAAGTGTGTGAAGTATCAAGCAAAAAGTTTTCACATTTACTGTGCAATAGAGATAGGGAGACTGTGGAAGTGGGAGAAATGTTTAGAAAAGAAAAAAGATTAATGTTCTCTTCCTTTTACGATTGCTCCATCCTACTTGGTTTTGGTTATTAATACAGGATACACATCAGGAGTTGAAGAGATTTATACACACCCCAGAGGAATTGTATAAGTTGTTCTCTGTTTCTCCAATATAGTTGCAAACCCTGAAGCGGCTCAATGCACTGCATGTTAATGGCCTTTCAAATATTCTGCAAGAAGTTATCAGAAAAGAGTTGGCCATGAGCTCTGATTACTGGAATCTGAGAGTCTCCTGTGGAAAGTTTAACAAATAGACTTTGGGAAACTAATGAATCTCTCAAGACCAAGAAAAACTTGATAGTCTAACACAAGGAAATTAAGAATATGTTTCATGATTTACGTTTTTGTATTCTGTTTTCAGAGGTGAGATATTTCAGAGGGGACTTTTTCAAGCTGAAAATTAAAAATCAGGATTTTTTTTTAATAGAACAGCTCTTATAATGTTTTATGAAAATAAAAATAGCATTAAATGGGTAACACATTTTGCTAAAATAGAGCATAACAATTATTATTGAATATCAAAATTAAATGAATCAAATGTTGCAAATATTAGGGTAAATGTAAGAACCTAACTTAGTATCACAATTGACATATAAGTCAGATTTTAACTCAATTTCAATTTGATTGTGGCTTTTTACTTTTACTACTATATTTAAGGAGTTGAAAACTACAATAGGAAAGGGTTTTAGCCATATCTGTCATTTTCTCTACTAGTAGAACATCGAAATCTTAGTGAACCTCATAAAAGTTAACAAAAGACCAGTACATCGACTATGGGCACTACTTGGAGTACATATAACTCCGAAATGCACTACTACAACAAAAACTACAGAATGATCTCAGTTTGTTTCCAAGGCAAACCATTCAATAGCACAGTAATCCAAGTCTATGCCACCGATGCAGAAGAAGCTGAAACTGAATGGTTCTATGATGACTTATAACATCTTCTAGAATTAACACCAAAAAAAGATGTCCTTTTCATCATACGGTAATGGCATGCAAAAGTAGGAAGTAAACAGATACTTGGAGTAACAGGCAAGTTTGGCCTTGGAGTACAAAATGAAGCAAAGGTTAATAGAATTTTTTCAAGAGAATACACTGATCATAGCAAAAATCTTTTTCAAACAACACAAGGGGTGACTCTAAACATGGACTTCACCAGATGGTCAATACTGAAATCAGATTGATTATATTCTTTGTAGCTGAAGATGGAGAAGCTCTATACAGTCAGCAAAAGCAAGATCTGGAGCTAACTGTGGTTCAGATCATAAGTTACTTATTGAAAAATTCAGGCTTAAATTTAAGAAAAAGTAGGGAAAACTAGTAGGGAAATAAGGTATGATCTAAGTTAACTCTCTTATCATTATACAGTGGAGGTGATGAATAGATTCAAGGGGTTCGATCTGGTAGACAGAGTGCCTGAAGAACTATGGATAGATATTCATAACACTGTATAGGAGTCAGTGACCAAAACCATTTCAAAGAAAAAGAGATGCAAGAAGGCAAAGTGATTTGAAGAGCCCTGACAAATAGCTGAAGAAAGAAGAGAAGCAAAAGGAAAGAGAAAAATGGAAAGATATACCCATCTGAACGCAGAATACCAAAAAATAGCAAGGAGAGATAAGAAAGCCTTTCTCAGTAATCAATGCAAAGAAATAGAGGAAAACAATAGAATGGGAAAGACTAGAGATCGTTTCAAGAAAATTAGAGATACAAAGGGAACATTCCATGCGAAGATTGGCACAATAAAGGACAGACATGACATGGCCCTAAAAGAGGCAGAAGAGATTAAGAAGAGGTGGCAAGAATACACAGAAGAACTACAGGAATATAGATGAGCTTCTCTAGTTGAAACCCAGATAGTGGTTCTGCTTATTTGGCTATTTGGAATCTTCCCCTGCTCTGGTTTCTGAAGCACTTCCAGCAACTCTCTAGACCTCTACAAAAAATTATAATAATAATTTTTAAAACAGTGCCCCAGCAAGGCTATTAGAATTATCTAATGGTCTTATGAACAATTCTTTATCCACTCCCATTTGTCTTGTTTTCTCCTTTCACTCTCCTCCCTTCACCATATTTCCCTTTGATTTGTTTTGCTTTTTTCTGAATAGGACATCTTCTTCCCTTCCTGAGATCACCCCTCCACATGCCAAAATCCTCCCAAGAATGCAGCTCGGTTTGTATGTCACCATCTACTCCATTAATCTCTGACCCCATAAACTAGAAGAGATCTCTCTCTCTCCTCTGAACTCTTGGGCACTGTGCCACTGCTCTTCCTTCATACTTACCAATCCTGGCCAGTACTATTTTTATTAAAATGTTGCTTAGATTAATCCATGAATGTATCAATTGAAGTAATCCAAAAATAAACTGAACCTAGTGACAACATCTGTACAACATATATGTATTCTATAACATTATTTGACTGATGGATGAAACATTTACAGAAGATTGTCCAAAGGATACGATATTAAGTCACTGTAGCCATAGTTTAACAATTATCTTTGTGTTAAGATAGACTACAAATTCTCCAAGCCAGGCTTCAACAGTACGTGAACCATGAACTTCCAGATGTTCAAGCTGGATTTAGAAAAGGCAGAGAAGCCAGAGATCAAATTGCTAACATATGCTGGATCATTGAAAAAGCAAGAGTTCCAGAAAAACATCTATTTCTGCTTTATTGACTATGCCAAAGCCTTTGACTGTGTGGATCACAACAAACTGTGGAAAATTCTGAAAGAGATGGGAATACCAGACCACCTGACCTGCCTCCTGAGAAATCTGTATGCAAGTCAAGAAGCAACAGTTAGAACTGGACATGGAACAACAGATTGGCTCCAAATCGGGAAAGAAGTATATCAAGGCTATATATTGTCACCCTGCTTATTTAACTTATATGCAGAGTACATCATGAGAAACGCTGGGCTGGATGAAGCACAAGCTGGAATCAAAATTGCCAGGAGAAATATCAATAACCTCAGATATGCAGATGACACCACCCTTATGGCAGAAGGCGAAGAACTAAAGAGCCTCTTGATGAAAGAGGAAGAGGAAAGTGAAAAAGTTGGCTTAAAACTCAACATTCAGAAAACTAAGATCATGGTATCTGGATCCATCACTTCATGGCAAATAGATGGGGCAACAGTGGAAACAGTGACAGACTTCAGTTTTGGGGCTCCAAAGCCACTGCAGATGGTGACTGCAGCCATGAAATTAAAAGACACTTGCTCCTTGGAAGAAAAGTTATGACCAACCTAGACAGTTTATTAAAAAGCAGAGACATTACTTTGACAACAAAGGTCTGTCTAGTCAAGGCTATGGTTTTTCCAGTAGTCATGAATGGATGTGAGAGTTGGACTATAAAGAAAGCTGAATTGATGCTTTTGAACTGTGGTGTTGGAAAAGACTCCTCTTGAGAGTCCCTTGAACTGCAAGGAGATACAACCAGTCCACCCTAAGGGAAATCAATTCTACTGAGATAGAATATTCATTGGAAGGACTGATGCTAAAGCTGAAACTCCAATACTTTCGCCACCTGATGCAACGAACTGACTCATCTGAAAAGACCCTGATGCTGGGAAAGATTCAAAGAGGGAGGAGAAGGGAATGACAGAGAATGAGACTGTTGGATGACATCACTGACTCAATGGACATGAGTTTGAGCAACTCCGGGAGTTGGTGATGGACAGAGAGGCCAGGTGTGCTGCAGTCCATAAGGTTACAAAGAGTTGGACATGATTGAGAGACTGAACTGAACTGAACTCATGCCAAGTGAAGTAAGTCAGACAGAGAAGACAAATACCATATCCCTTTACTTATAAGTGGAATCTAAAAAATACATCAAACTAGTGAATATAACAAAAGAGAAGTGGACTCACAGACAAAGAGAACAAATTAGTAGTTACCAGTAAGGAGTGTGGGAGGAGCCATTAGGGGTGGGGGAGGGGGAGGTACAAAACTGGGCATAATGATGTGTTGTTCAACACAGGGAACATAGTTGATAATTTGTAATAACTGTAAATGGAAAGTAATCTTTAAAGTGGTATAAAAATAAAAATTTAAAACAAATACTCAATGTTTTGGGAGTCAATCTTCATTTAAAATCACTGTGGGAATTGATTATATACAGAGTCTGGAGATAAGTATTTGTTGTCATGTAAGTGATAACTGCTTAACACATATACATTCATGTTATATATATATACATATATACATATGTGTATATATATATATATGTGTGTGTGTGTGTGTGTGTTCTAAAACTGAAGCACATGTGCATGGAATTTGCCTAAGAAGAGCAGAAATTCCTTGAGAATGTACGGATGGCAATTGCAGCAGAATAGTGCTGTCACAATGGTTTTACAAACATCTGTCACTGACCTATTGTTAGATTAACCACATCAGAATGACTTAGGGTGATTTTTATAGATTAGAGATTCTTAGATTCTACCAACAACTCTTCTGCTTTGGTAGGTCTTGGGTGCACGCTAAGTCACTTCAGTCATGTCCAACTCTTTGCGACCATATGGACTTGTAGCCTGCCAAGCTCCTCTGTCCAGGGGATTCTCCAGGCAAGAATACTGGAATGGGTTGCCATGTCTTTCTCCAAGGGATCTTCCTGATCCAGGAATTGAACGAGCCTCTCTTATGTCTCTCTCATTGACAAGCAGCTTCTTTACCACTAGTGCCACCTGGGAAGCCCACAGGTATGCACATTTCTTTTTTTCTTAAATTATTTTCTAAAAGTTCCCTTGGTGATTACAATGAGCCCTCTAATTTGTGAAACATAACAAAGCATTTTTGCAGCTAGGCTGGACCAGGATGAACCTCAATGATTTAAACATTTCAGGTGTACTCTCCACTTTAAAGGTTCAGGGAGGTATTCTCGTCAGGTACAAAGAGGTCAATACCCAAAAGACTGGTTTTTGTTATATAAAGGATATCAGAATGTCAGTATGTTCATTGTCAGTGAGAAGTATGAACATCACATATATGCAAATTACTGCCATAGCAAGATATATGGGAAGCCAATCAACATTTGAAAGTTTGGAGTTAAATATGAAATCAGTAAAACAGAGAATTAGGTAAACTGAATTTTAACATTATAAGCCTAGAATTGTCAGAAGAAAGTTATCTTACATTTATGATAGTTTTGCTAATAGGGTTAGAAATATTCAAAATCAATTTGCTAATACCTCCTTCTCCTAGGAAGGGTGAATTTGGGCATTGGCAACATTTGCTTTGTAATTCTCTCTTCATTCATTGCCTCTTTAGGTTATAAGCCAATCTTCGAGTTGACACACATTTTCTTCGGATTTTCCAATACATTCACTTAATACCCATTCTAACCACAAGACTTAGGAGCTAGGGTGTTTCAATGAATGAATTGAATGAATTCAGTTACCTAAGCTCTATTTCATTATGTCTCAAGTTTATAATTTAATTTTAGGAGGAAATCTGATTTTTCTATATATTTTATAAGAATTCCAAAATAGCACATAGGTAAGGACATAAAGACCTGTTGACACATAAGGTATTTTCTATACCCCTTCAAATACATGTGTGTAGGTATAAATATACTCACTTTCATTTTTTTTAATGTAAACAGAGGTTTAGGGAATTGTTAGACTGATGCATTTAAGGGGAAAAAGTATCAGCAGTAAGAATAGGGGGAACTGATTAGTTCATGTAATCACACAAACATATAGACATTGTAAGATGGGAAATGAACCCTAACTTCAAGAGATAAGCAAGCTTCAGACAGTTTTCCTGTTGCTGGAAGATAAAATTAAATCTAAATCTAATTAAATGAGATGGTGATGGTGTAGAATAATAAAGGATATGTAGACAAAAAGAGAGGTTCTAATGAAGGATACAGAGATGTGAAAGGAATAAAAAGCAAGAAACTGTACTGTAAATGGGTCTTATTTCCCACTGGCTTATTAAGTAAGGCCCAGACTGCCACTGGTCATAGGTTCTCCTCAGATGCAAAAGCATTAATAGGAATAGAGTGAAACTGTTCTGGCTGAGTTTTCTCACTTGTTCTAAGTGACCAAGTGCAAGATGATTGAGGAAGTATCATTCTTAGCTGATTTTATTTAGCTCTAGTGATCTGGGACTTTGTGATAGAAAATTTCTTAGATCAAATTCTTATAAGTGGGCACGATCCAATCTAGAAATTCAATAAAATATACTTCATTTGTAAGATTGTTACATACCTGGTCATGCCCACATACATCTTTGTCCTTTATTTTCAAGTAATTTTAAATCCCTATTTTCACTACTTCATAAGGTGAAGTGAAGAAGTCCAACTTATCATGAAGTTGGGTTACCAGGAGATTGACTTTCTGTCAACAAAATATATGATATTTTTTGTTGTGCAGTTTCTCTTATTATCTTTCCCTATTTACCTCAGGGATAAAGACCATGGACTGTCCCTTACTGCCTATTTTTCATTCTCTTTGCAAACAGAACATTTTAAGTGTCAAATGAGAACATGGTCACTCAGCTACGCTTTCCACCCTCCCTTAGTGCCAATATGGCCACAACATTCTAACAGTTATGTTACCTTCTGGTCAAAGACATAAAAACTATAAAATATATTCTTATAGTCTTGTAAAAACTGAGAAAATTTGGAATTGGATAGTATATAGCTATTATGGGATTATCGTTACTTTTCTCAATTGTGACAATGATATTATAGCTATGGAAGAGAAAGTTCTTATTTTAAGTAGTGATTCACAATGTCTTCTACTTATTTTAAAATTGTTTAAATATACATCCGACACTTTTAGATAGATAAGTTTGAACAAGGACTTGATATTAGATGATATTAAAGAACCAGTGTCAATTTTGTTTTATATAATAAACATTTTTGTACAACCAGACCCCTGAATTCACAGAAGACCAGAGTAGTAATAAAATCATAAAAAAGACTGTTGCATTATCAGAATTAAAAAAATGTCAGCAGCCACTGAAAATATGGCCAAATATGCTAGAGCAAGTTCTCAATTTAGAATGCAATATGCCAGTTCAAAAGTTAAGACAGTCAAGAGAAGTTGTGACACATGGGGAAGAGAAAATAAATCAAAAGGATGAATTATCCCTGTATATTAAAAATAAAAAACAAGGATCACTCCTGAGGCATTTCCTTCCATTTAATCTATTTTAAAATCTGCTCTTAATAGAAAATAAGATGTAACTTTTAATGAGAATGATAGTTTTCAGTTCTCTCCCTCCTAATTTGTTAAAATCTCCTGTCAGTCTAGAAAGATCATAGGCCTTATTTCCATGACCAGGTATCTTGTCCAGTATTCAGAATATTATAGCTTTTAGAAACAGGATCAAAGGTAAAACTAATTTCAGGAAATCTAAATCACACAAAAGTAATATCTTAACCATTGGAGGATACAGAAGTGAAAGCATCTTATGAATGTCTTCAATGACCTTATAAGGGAATATACAACTCTCTGTCTATCAGGTCACTCTCACACAGTGTTATATGTTTCAAGAGGAATAATCAAGTCTGAGAAGCTGTCATTCGTGAGGACATCAATAGCCTCCATGGTGCCAAAATACAAATTTGATTTTTCTAACCACATTTTATTTGACTCCTTAGTGATCCTCAGATCTTTTTATACACTTTTTGTCTCTCGGCACAATTGATGTCATTGGCAACTCCTTATTCCCTCTGTTTCAAGAGACCTTTAAAATTACTGTGTCCTTGGCCATGTTCTCTCTCTTCTTTTTATTAATATTTTCTCCCAGTAGTCTTACCCATGCTAAGAATGTGTAATCTATCTTCACTCAGTTTATTCCATATTCCTTTGAACTCTTAAATTCCTTTGAACAGATTAAATATTTTCCACATAATCTTTCCTTAAATTTATGAGACATATCTGATTTCTTTCTTTTCCTTAATGCCTTCATTAATTCATTAGCCTATCTTGTTAGAGCTTCCAAATTATATTCCATACTTACTTTTCTCCATCCATTTCTATCATCCTATTCCAAATCACTTAAAACAATGTCATGTACCTTCCACCACCACAAGTCAGGGCTAGTAAGTTTAAATTATCATGCAACTTTCCATAACCACACCAAGAACAGTGTCTGATAAAATAAACCATTTTATACCCATCACCCATAGTAAATAATTATCAAAATATCCCCACATTTACCTAATCTCTCTTTTCCTTTTGCTTTTTATTTTTTGAAAAATCACTAAAAAGCAAACCACAGACTTCTTATTTCACTAATAAAAACTTTGGTACGAGTGTATTTTCACATAACCACCATGCCATTGGTACATTAGCAATAATAATAACTCCTAAACATTGCCTAATATTCAGTTCATATTAACACTTCTTAGCTACCCTAAAATGTCTTTTCAGAGTTGCCTTCTCTGATTTGTCAGAATGCAAACAAGTTCTACACAGTTCACATCATTGAAATATCTCTTACATCTCTTTTATTTTACAACTATTTACCACATTTTGTCCATTGTTTCACTGGATAAACTAGGATATATCTCCTCCAGAATTTCTAACATCTATATTGACTGATTTTTCCCCCTCAACATGTCCTTTGCTTATTCCTACAGCTGCTATACTTTTTGAAAGCAGTTAGTTAAATCAAGGGGCTAGATGATATTCAGGCTCCATTTTATAGACAAAAGTCCCTTTAAGATGTGGCCTTATACTTCCTGCTGTATGACATCATGGAGCTTATTACATTGTTTATCCCACTTGTGCTGCTGCTGCTGCTGCTAAATCGCATCAGTTGTGTCTGACTCTGTGTGACCCCATGGACTGCAGCCTACCAGGCTCCTCTGTCCGTGGGATTTTCCATGCAAGAGTACTGGAGTGGGTTGCGAGTGCCTTCTCCGGACTGTATGCTAAGATAGATCAGTTTAATCAGGTGGGTTCATACCTCATCCTATCTTTATTGTTCCCTGTCAAAGTAATATTTGATGTTCTATTTTACTCAATATATCTTCCTGTATCTAATGATAGAGGCATAGGCTATTTGACTAGATGGTCATATATATATTTACAGAGATTAAACCATTTTGCAATCCCACCAGCAAAGTTTGTGAAATGCCTATTTTCTCACATTTTTACCAAAATAATATATAGTCCAGCATTTGAATTTTTGACTATTTGATACCTGAGAAATAATATCTCAGGATTATTATTTTATATTGTGTAATTATTAATAATTAATAACTATGATAATATTGCTAGTTATTAGAGAAACGCAACTCAAAACTACAGCAAGGAATCACCTCACACCAGTCAGAATGGGTGTCATTAAAAAGTCTACAAATAATAAATACTGGAGACAGTGTGGAGAAAAAGAAACTTTCTTACACTGTTGGTGTGAATGTAAATTGGTACAGCCACTGGGAAATTCTATGGACAGAAGAGCCTGGCAGGCTATAGTCCAAGGGGTCACAAAAGAGTCTGACATGACTTAATGACTAAACACCAACTATGGACAATAGTTCAAAGGGTCCTTAAAAAACTAAAAACAGAGTTACCATACGATCCAGTAATTCCACTCCTGAACATATATCCAGAGGAAACTCTAATTCAAAAAGATACATGCACCCCAATATTCAATGAAGCACTATTTACAACAGCCAGGACCTGGAAGCAACCAAAATGTCTATCAACAGATAAATGGACAAGGAAGATGTGGTACACACACACACACACACACACACACACACACACACACACACACACACACACAATGGAATATTACTCAGCCACAAAAAGAATGAAATAATGGTATTGTCAGCAACATGGATGAACCTAGAGATTATCAATTAAGTGAAGCAAGCCAAAGACAAATATATGATACCACTTATATGTGGAATCTAAAATATGACACAAATAAATTTACCTATGGAACAGAAACAGACTCACAGACATAAAAACAAACTTATGGTTACCAAAAGGGATGTTGGGGAAGGGAGAGATAATTCAAGTTTGGGATTAACATACATTCACTACTATATATAAACTAGGTAAACAACAAGGACCTACTGTATACCACTTTTTGTGTTCCAATTGCATTGCTTAATGTCTCAAAAATCAATGTTACATATCAGTGGCTATACTATTTTTCCTAGCTGTGTTTCTGACTTTATTAAGGAACCTCTTGTGTTTTTGCATTAACACTGCCTTTGGACTGATATATTAATAAATATTAAATCACATTAAACAAATATCCATCAATTCCTACATTATTGAGACATTTTCTAATCAAAGATGGGTATTCAATAATGTCAAATAGCTCTACGTGTGAATATTACCACATGAATTTCTCCCCAATATGATGGAAATATTTTTCAGTATTTAGTCACCCTTGAATTTCTGCCCAAATCACTTTATTCATAGTATGATATTTTTATTGCCAATTGGATTTTATTTGCTAATATATTAAGATTTATCAGAATAAAGATGAGGTAGTTATTTTCTTCTGTTTCTACATGCAATCTCTCTGAGTCTTGTTTAATTTCATATACAATTAATGAAAATAATTTATAAGTTTCCTTATTTTGGATACCCTGGACAGTTTAATTAACAATTAGAATTTGAAATGTGGTATTTTCTGATCTTTAAGTTTTATATTACCATACATGCTCATCTGAGCCTAATGGATTTATGAGAGGGCTATTGTATAAATTTCTGTACATTTTCTAAAATAGAAACTGTCTTTTAAAAATTTCTATCTCTTTAGGAAATTGTATTTTCATAAAGCTACTCATTTCATCTGGATTTTCAAGTTCATTGACAATGAATTTAAGAATGTACTCTCATAATTTTTCGAAAATTTCTCTGTTACGAGGGTTATATTTAGTAATATTTCTTTTGTATATTTGTACTTTCTCCTATACACAGGCCCATGCATTACGAATCATCACAAAAATGATTATATAGACTGTTTGAATCTTAGCATTTTCTCTGTGCAATATCAATTCCTCCTTCCCCTACTTGGCCTGTATTCCCCTGTACTGGAAATCAGCAAACACCCTAAAAAATAAATATGGGGAGAAATATTGGTTTATCTCAGGGCTTTGCCCTTTAATCTGGGATTATGTCCAGTGAAGTCACTGTGGCTTTCGTACTCTGTGATGTTTTCAAATGATCATTGACGCAGTAGTAGTTGCTGTATAATGTCACCCTGCTTATTTAACTTTATGCAGAGTACATCATGTGAAATGCCAGACTGGATGAAGCACAAACTGGAATCAAGATTGCCAGGAGAAATATCAATCACCTCAGATATGCAGATGACACCACCCTTATGGCAGAAAGCGAAGAAGAACTAAAGAGTCTCTTGATGAAAGTTAAAGAGGAGAGTAAAAAAGTTGGTTTAAAGCTCAAAATTCAGAAAGCTAACATCATGGCATCTGGTCCCATCACTTCATGGCAAATAGATGGGGAAACAGTGAAAACACTGACAGACTTTATTCTTTGATGCTCCAAAATCACTTCAGATGGTGACTGCAGCCATGAAATTAAAAGATGCTTGCTCCTTGGAAGAAAAGCTATGACCAACCCAGACAGCATTTTGAAAAGCAGAGACACTATTTTGCCAATAAAAGTCCATCTAGTCAAAGCTATTATTTTCCAGTAGTCATGCATGGATGTGAGATTTGGACTATAAAGAAAGCTGAGCTCTGAAGAATTGATGCTTTTGAACTGTGGTGTTGGAGAAGTCTCTTGAGAGTCCCTTGGCCTGCAAGGAGATCCAACCAATCAATTCTAAAGGAAATCAGTCCTGAATATTCATTGGAAGGACTGATGCTGAAGCTGAAACTCCAATACTTTGGCCACCTGATGTGAAGAACTGACTTATTTGACTAGACCCAGATGCTGGGAAAGATTGAAGGTGGGAGGAGAAGGGGACGACAGAGGATGAGATGGTTGGATGGCATCACCAACTCAATGGACATGAGTTTGAGTAAGCTCTGGGAGTTGGTGATGGACAGGGAAGCCTGGAGTGCTGCCATCCATGGGGTCTCAAAGAATTGGACATGGCTGAGCGATTGAACTGAACTGAACTGAGTGTTCCATCAGGTTTTACAATTGTAGGATTAGTTTGATACAAACCACAATATTCGTACTTTTCAGTTCAGTTCAGTTCAGTTATGTTCTTGCAATTATTATCCACAAGCAATTCTCAAAATGGAAATCAGAGCATATTAGTTTCCTACCTTTAATTTTCCAACAACTGTCATTTGCATTTGAATTGAAATTTCTTACTAATTCCATAAGCTGGGGCTCATTTCACTTTCCTATGCTCTGGTATTCATGTATGTTTCTCAAACACTCAAGCATATTTTTTCTGGAGCTCCTGCCCTTCTTATTTTCTCCTCTTGAAACTCTTTGGCACAATATCTTTTTAATGTTAGCGTTATCTCATTTTTTGTACCTTAGCTCAAAGGTCATAGCTGACCACATTCTAGTCACTTTCCAGCATATGGCCATGTTTTATTTTTTTTGCTATCATTATAACTTGGAAATTACTTTTGTTTGCTCACTGTTTGATTATCCATCTTATGAGAGTAAGGAACTTGACTGCTTTGTTCTGTAATGTGGTTTAAGGTCTTGTAGAGTACTTGGCAAATAACAGGAACATAATAAAGTTTTGCGAAATGAATAACTGACCATTACATTATCACTATTTTTAATATAAATAAATAATATCTGTAAAATTTTGAGCCCCTTAAACATATTATAATAAGAAATAAATACTAAGTCTAAAAAAACTTTAAACACAACATTTAGGGTCTGATTAGCTGTATTCAATTAGTAGAGATTTGGTCAAACAGTTTAACTTTTCATGAGATTCTATTATTTTCAGCTATAAAATGGGAAGGGTAATTAGAACACCTAAAATTTACCTTACAGTTTGAATATGTCATGATTTATTTTCTGACTTATCACAGTATACTTTGTATTTAACATTTTAATTTATAGTATAATCTAGTTCATTTAAAAAAAATCATCAGTACTGCCATATGGCTTAGGAATTTGACTCCTGGGTATATATTTAAAACACACTAATTCCAAAAATATATGCACCAATGTTCATAGCAGCTTTGTTTATAATTGCCAAGATATGGAAGCAATTTAAGTAGCCATTAACAGATGAGTGGATGAAGGTGTATTCCATTGCATGTATGTATGAATACAAGTCAGTCATAAAAAAAAAAACTATGAAATAATACAATTTACATCAACATAGATGAACTTGGAGGGCATTATGCTAAGTGAACTAAGACAGACAGATAAAGACAAATACTGTATGATATAAATTATATGTGGAAACTAAAAAAAAACAACAACAAACTAGTGAATATAATAAAAAAGGAGCAGAACTACAGATATAGAAAAGAAACCAGTGAAAAGGGAAGGACAGTATGGTGGTGAGGAAAGGGAGGTACAAACTATTAGGTGTAAGACAGGCTACAAGGCTATGTTGTACAAATGGGAAACATAGCCAATATTTTGTAATAACTGTTAGAGGAGGGTAACCTTTAAAACTTGTATAAAAATTCATCAGTGCATTTGTTACTTTAGGGATTTTATTAACTATAAATATTTCAAAAAAATTGTCTTCTATTTTCATCTCAAATATTTTTATTTAATAATTTTAAAATCTGTTACAATAAATAATGTTTTGAACAAATATCATGATTAAAAGATAAAATCAATATGTATATGTCATAGAAGAGAATATTAGTAATATTAAACTTTTCTGGATGGTTTCTACTCTGCATATTGAATTTGTTGTGTTTTTACATGAATAATGGAATATACTAAAATTGATGACACAATTCTTTTGTTAGAGCAGTTATGAGATGAAAAGACAAAATCTACAAGAAAAAGTTATTAAAAAACAACACATCTCTAATAATAAAAAGATGAAGTTTGTCTCACCATTTACATTTGTCTCTAGTGTTATGAATATTAGATCATATTTTAAGACTCATTCATAGTTTCATAGAATGGTCCAATTTTGATAAGCTCTGGTAGTGCTACTATAAATATAAAAAGATTTATGAATTAATTTTCATATTTAAATTACAAAGTCTTCCAGTACAACTGAAGTTTCAGCTTCAGAGTTAAACTGGATATGTCTTTAGCATTCAAGACCTTAACATATTTTAGAACATAGATTAATGTGAAATGTCTTCATCTCTAGGAAAGTACAATAAAACTACCTTGCAAATCGGCCTTCTGGGTATATTATAAAAGAATGAAAGCTTTCCTTTTTAGCCATTAAAAAAGTGATATAATTTAAGCTTCTCTCTTCAAATTTTATCATTCCCTTATATCACAAAGATTATTTCACAAGAGCAATAAAATTTAATAAATTGAAAATATTACATATATAGTATAATTAAACCATTAAATTCTATTAAAGTGTTACATATTTGAAAAATAACATTAATCACTCTATTTAAGTTTTAAGTGTATAATAACAGTTAGAAACTTATGCAAAGATTAAATCCAAATAATTCCTTGATAATTTAATATGTCACTGTTTTGCCAATGATTATTTTCAGACACATTAGGAATTCATGGCCATATTTTATGTTCAGTAAACTTTTTTTAAAAATGAAAATATCTTTATTGTTTCCTATGATTATAAAAATTTTCATAAAAAGTCAAATTAGAATAAATCAGAAAATAGAAATTTTTCCAGTCCTAATCTCCAGGGACGGGGGCAATCCCTCCTTCTGACATTTGAAACAAATGTCAGACAAACAAACAAATCTTGTTTTTGCTGATTGCAGACATAAAATCCCTCAGCAGAGATGAGATGAATATCAGCTGCAACTAGTTTAAAGTAAAATTACACAGTGAAAAAGAGGAATATATTGAAAGTTTCTATAAACTATAGTGGAATAGGAAGTGTCCAGACCAGTGTTCATAAGTAGGTAAGCGATGATGTTATTGTGCCACCAAAGAAAAATCCTATTATATCAAAGAGAAGTAAGGTATGAAGTGACCCAACTGAAATCTTACTGCCCATACAAATTATATATCCAAATTGGGTTTTTCTCTGGCCAAAATGAAGCAGTATCTTATCTAGTTGACTAGTTTTGCTTGGAGGTTAACTTTCACAAAGAGCTTGCTTAGTACAGAGCCCAGCTGAAGCTTTCGGGTAACTCCTCTAAATCAAAATGAAGAGGGGCTAAGGGACAGTTGGATTGAGTTTGGAACTAGCAGATGCAAGCTATCACAGACAAAATGGATAAACAAAAGGTCCTGCTGTATAGCATAGGGAATAATACTCAATATCCTGTAATAATAAACCATAATGGAAAAGAAAAAAGTTAACTAAAAATTCAGGCTCCTATGGGATTTTCCAGGCAAAAACATGGGAACATGGGAACAAAAAAACATGGGGACAAAAAAAACATGGGAACAAAAACATGGCAAAAACATTTCCTTCTCCAGGGGATCTTTCCAATCCAGAGATCAAACCTGGTCTCCTGATTTGTGGATTCTTTACCAGTGAGCCACCAGGGAAGTCCTATATATATACACTCCCAAATATATTTGTTCTTCTGCTCATACTTATCTCATTGCTATATCCTTTTATTTACTCAAAAGTGTAACTGTCAAAACAATAAACTGTGATATAAATGATTGACATTTATCACTGAACCCTCCTGGCATGCAGATATGTAGTTTTCTTTCTCTGCCTCATTCCTGTATATAAGAGTTGTTTCAAATCTGGTGGATGATCAGAATCACCTGAAGATCTTTTTTAAAAGAATTTCAGATAACTGGGTCCCATTTTAGACCTTCTGAATCGGTTTTCCAGGCATGGCCTATGAAACTGTACAAAAATATAATTAAAATGTACAGATGATCTCATTATTCAGATATATTTGAAATCATTGCATAAAAAGTCAAAGGTACGAATAATCCCTGTGCCTCAATTCTAAAGTCTATGTTTGGGAGTGGGGGTTTGCCACAAAGAAGCAATTTTCCAGTACCAGCAGCGTTTTCCATGGTTCAACTCAATTTTGACACACTCTACCTGGATATAGCCTTGAATCCCATAGGTTAAGGGCTCAGTCCCACAAAACCACCCTCACTCCCAACATCAGATGTCAGTGGCAGGTCCAGGTTACCATCTGTCCTTCTGACAGACTGGCAATAGTTGGGAGGTTCTAGAGACTCCCCTCCTTGAATTTGTTAATCTGCTAGAGCAGCTCACAGAACTCAGGAAAATATTTTACTTACTAAATTACCAGTTTATTATAAAAGGATGTAACTCATCAGAAATAGCCAGATGGAAGAGATGTACAGAGCAAGGGGTGTGGAAAGAAAGACATGGAGCTTCCCTGCCCTATTCAAATGTACCACTTTCCCCAAGTCTCCACATGTTCAGCAGTCCAGAAGCTCTCCCATCCCTTTGCTTTGAGGATTTTTACAGCAGCTTCATTAAATAGGCATGATTGCTTAAGTCATTGTTCACTTGTTGTCAATCCAATCTCCAGCCCATATCACATCCCTAAGTTCCCAGAGGTCACAGGAGAAGGCAGTGGGGGAGAGGGGATTCAACCTTCTGATCACAGGCTTGGGTCTCTCGGGTCTCTGTACCCCCATCCTTAGGTACAGCCCAAAAGCCGCATTATTAATTAAAAAAAAGACTACTTTGTGGCTCTCATCCTTTGGAAATTCCAAGGATTTTAGGAGCTCTATGCCAGGAAAAGTGGACTAAGATGAAATGTGTATTTTATCCTTTCCATTGAATTGCATATATATATATATATATATAATAGGTGTGCAATTCAATGGAAAGGATAATTTTTTCATAATGTTGCATGCTTTCAAAAGATAACTGAAAATTATTATTTTCCAGCTTATAACTGTAACAAAGCTTTAAAAAGAAACAAAACAGCCTGAGATAGAAAAAATTAAACTGACAAAGAGACAGTAACTAACGAACAACTTGTCTATTTTTTGTGTAACTTATTTACTGCTATGATTTCATACAAATAAAAACATCATCATCTTTCCAGAGGCATAACACTATAATTATTAATGCCCAAAATATAGAAACAAAATAGAAGAATTGTAGCATGATAGAACTGTATTTAGTAGATAGAATTGGTCACCTATGGACATGGACACAAATGATAATTTATGAACAATCATGTAAAATGAACTGAAGTCACTAAATGTTAAAATTGCTCTAGTGTTTGAATCATAATTTATATTAGCTTTCATCCTTTGATATTGAGGTGACTTTTCTCCTGTATAATAATAAGATTATATTAATTGTGCTGACTTCATTTGGAGAAGTGAGTACAGTAGATTGCAAGCAAATTTGAATATAGATATTTTTACTTCCAACATGGACACTTACCTTTTAAAAAATTATCTTCAATGATCTGTGTGAAATAGCTGTTACTATTTTCAGAGCAAAAATAAAATGTACAAAGAAATAATATTTTAATAGTTTGATCATACATTTTATAGAGATAGTTACTATATGCCATCTTTTACTGTTTATGTTCACTTAATTCCCTTTAAATATTTCTCTTCCACATCTCATTTTATTGTACCATCATTTATGGATGATATTTTTATTCTTGCTGGCATTTTAACCTTTTTTAATGGAGAAAAATCCACATATATATGAATGCAGATAAACATACTAACAATGCAGTTTATGTTCTTACAAATAATGCAACATTTTTTCATTACATTTTGAGAGAAATACACTGTCATTACTTAATTTGATAAGTAAAGTGAAGTTGCTTTATATCATAATGATTATATAACACTGCTTAACACTAAATATGTGACATTTGAAAAGCAAATGACAAAATGTAAATTATTAAGTGTTCATAAATGTTAAAAATAAACAATAAAAATTAATTATATGTACAAATCTTTTACATTCTGAATTCAATTCTCTCAACAAATAAATCTAAGATCCAAATTTATGAATTTTCTCTGGCAATAAAAGTTGTTTCTGTAAGAACATGGAGTTTAGGATAATTTCTAGTGTTTTTTTCTTAAGCTACTAAGGACAAGAAATGTTTTCACTACCTATTGGGACATCAAAACACAACTCACAGTATGTTATTATGGAAAAGTATTGAGTAGAAATTGGGCACAGAATTGAGATGAATTCATTGAGATAAAATGTGTTGTCTTCAGCTCTGTTTTTATTTTTTGTTTTACTTTTTGATTGATTCATGTTAGTACAGAAAGTACAGACGACATTGTCTCATTTCATCTAGCTTCATTCCAGAGCAGAAAATATCATTTGAACAGAAAAATTCTCTAAAGGTTTACCTAGTCTATCCTTTTGTCGAGGAGTGACACTCAGAATTGGACAGTATAAAGCTCGAGCTGTTTTGTTTTTTTCTAATTCAGGGTTACTCAGGCAAAGGACTATAAAATACATAGTATAGAAGTTAAAATAGGACAGCCCACATTGACCTTTTGTAAGCTATATATATTTATTGAAGTGCTATGTAGCATATGAAAATATCATATAACAACTTTTATTTGGCTCATGCCACGTTTCATCAGAAGGACTGGGTTCATCAGTGATCAATCAGTGCCTAAGTGATCTCGCAATGATAGCCATGATCTCGCAGTGATAGCCATGATCTCGCAGTGATAGCCATGATCGCGCAGTGACAGCCATGATCTCGCAATGCAGCCATCTCACTATGAGGTTTCAGGGTTTGTGGAGGCAGAGATGAGAGGAGTCAGGAACTGAGTGCTGGTAACTACATTGCTCAGGAAATCCAACACCTTGTTTTAGAGGCAGAACTAGTCATATGTATATTCCTATTCTCAAAGGGATAGAGAAAAGTAATTTTCCAGGTAACTGGAAGTATAGGAGAACCAGATATTGTGCCTATGGGTAAGTTGTACCATAACATTTGAACAGAAATATTTATTTCAATAACATGCAGTAAACTGTTTATATCCATTTTTTATTTTTTCCTCTCTGTTAGTAATACTTGTACGTGTATATTGAAATGGAAGATCATGTTCTTAAAATAGCATGTAGCTAAGACAAGACTGTGGATCACAACAAACTGGAAAATTCTTCAAGAGATGGGAATACCAGACCACCTGACCTGCCTCCTGAGAAATCTGTATGCAGGTCAAGAAGCAACAGTAGGAACTGGACATGAAACAACAGACTGGCTCCAAATCAGGAAAGGAGTACATCAAGACTGTATATTGTCACCCTACTTATTAACTTATATGCAGAGTACATCATGAGAAAAGCTGGGCTGGATGAAGCACAAGGTGGAATCAAGGTTGCCATGAGAAATATCAATAACCTCAGATATGCAGATGACACCACCCTTATGGCAGAAAGTGAAGAAGAACCGAAGAGCCTCTTGATGAAAGTGAAACAGGAGAGTGAAAAAGTTGGCTTAAAACTCAACATTCAGAAAACTAAGATCATGGCATCTTGTCCCATCACTTCATGGCAAATAAATCGGGAAACAATGGAAACAGTGACAAACTTTATTTGGGGGGACTCCAAAATCACTGCAGATGGTGACTGCAGACATGAAACTAAAAGAAGTTTGCTCCTTGAAGAAAAGCTATGACCAACCCAGACAGCCTGTTAAAAAGCAGAGACTACTTTGCCAACAAAGGTCTGTCTAGTCAAAGCTATGGTTTTTCCAGTAGTCATGTATGGATGTGAGAGTTGTACTATAAAGAAAGCTGAGCGCTGAAGAATTGATGCTTTTGAACTGTGGTGTTGGAGAAGACTCTGGAGAGTCCCTTTGGACTGCAAGGAGATCAAACCAGTCAATCCTAAAGGAAATCAGTCCTGAATATTCATTGGAAGGACTGATGCTGAAGCTGAAGCTCCAATACTTTCGCCACCTGGTGCGAAGAACTGACTCATTTGAAAAGACCCTGATGCTGGGAAAGATTGAAGGCAGGAAGAGAAGGGGATAACAGAGGATGAGATGGTTGGATGGCATCACCTACTCTATGGATGTGCGTTTGAGTAAGCTCTGGAAGTTGGTGATGGACAAGGAAGCCTGGCATGCTGCAGTCCATGGGGTCACAAAGAATCAGACATGACTGAGTGACTGAACTGAACTGAAGACAAGACAAATGTTTCAATCTAACTTTATATCAGAAATAATTTTATTATAGCTTTTAATTATAACATATTTGTGAACATTTCAAGATGATTCAGAACTTGCAATAAGGTGCATTTCCCCTTCATTACCTGACATCAATTTCAAATTATAGTTACTGTCAGGAGTTGAAAATGAAGTGGGAAGATACTATCAAGATGGTTTGTTGTATCAAGGATAGGCTTTGGATTACACAGATTTGGGGCATTACATTTATTTTTCAGCCGGTTAGCCATGCAACAGTTACTAAAAAGTTCATAAAATTCAGTTTCAAAATTGGTAAAATAGGGGCAAGATAGCCTCTTTCAAGTATTGTCTTGAAATTTAAAGGTATATATCAAAAATGCAGAAAAGAGTACCTGACATACAATGTTTCAAAGTGTTATTATTAATATTTTTATGATATCAAAATTTAATACTCTTTTAACTCTTATATTTTAGTGAATGGCTCTATAATTCAGCTGAAAGAATCATTTATGTGGTGGGGTGTCTAGAGAAAATTTTTATAATGTGAACCACCCAATAAGCAGTCAGTGAATGTCTATGGTACTCTACACTGACTAATAATATCATTAAGTACAAGAGAATTACTAATCAAGTTATTTCCATATTTGGGGGTATGGTTAAGATTCCAAGGAGATTAAGTCATTTCTGAGACAAAGTTTCAGAACACCTCAAAGAGAACTTTTTGTAAAATATTTTTTTATTATCCTCCCCCTACCTTCCTCATCATCCAAATTTCTACTCCCAGGACCACATTTCAAAGACTAAAGCAAACATATTGGTGCCTCAGATCACCAAGGCAAATCCTGCATTTGCTGCAGGATCGAGGCACATTACTATGTTGAGCACATTCCTAAAAAAATAACTATCAAGGTAATTATCTCCAAGTTCATAACTAGGGGCAGGAGACTAATTGACAACTAAATTTGTAATACAAGTAACCATATATGTTGCCTTTCATGTAAAAGTATTATTAAAGGGCAAGACAGTGGGAATTACGTCTACTTGTAGTATAAATAAATCAATATTATATAGTAGACATTAATGATCAATATTATGATAGACAATAGGAAGAGTTATGGAACATAAAAGGAAAACATGCAAATCTAGGGCCCTCTCCTGTAAATCTGGAGAAGGCAATGGCAACCCACTCCAGTACTCTCGCCTGGAAAACCTCATGGACCGAGGAGCCTGGTCGGCTGCCGTCTATGGAGTCACACAGAGTTGGACATGACTGACGCAACTTAGCAGCAGCAGCAGCTTCTGTAAATCTACCTCCATTCCTTTAAATACTTTCCTAACCTGCATTTCAGTTACCACCTTGAAGTTATATGCTTTTATTTTCCTTTTGAAGGATGAAATTGCTTCTATAGACCATGTTAAATGCCATCAATTTTAAGAAAAAACATTATAATATATTTTGTGTATGAAATATAATTGAATCATAAATTATACATACACAAAATACATACAAGCAATAATTTTTTACAACCTAGTAGCAGGATTGTAACACTGTCATTTTAAATAAGTAGCTAACAATAGTTTCATACTGGTATCTATATATCAAGGGGAAAATTATTTTCATCTAATACATGAATTTACTTGTACTAACTGCTTTGGGAAGCTTGATTTAAAACTTTATTTTATGACCACTGCTTCCTGTGTTGTTTAACTGCACCCAGTAACCAGAACTTGTCATATCTTTAGATGGGATGATGGCCGTCTATTTTGAATTTTCTTCAAATATGTCCTAATTTTCGTTTTTTTTTAACAGAAAAAAATCAAAGTTTAATAACATGTATACATGGAAGAGGCCTTCTAAGATATTATTACCTCAATAATTGTTTCTTAGAACATCAGCATCTGGCCATAATGTATCAATCAAATGTTTCACTCACATTTATAAAAAATAGAAATTAATACAAAATATGTTAAAATATCATTAAAACAAACACACTATCCAAGGTAACATATAGATTCAGTGCAACTCTTATCAAATTACCAATGGCATATTTCACATATTAAACAAATAATTTTAAAATTTGTATGGAAACACAAAAGACCCCAAATAGCCAAGATAATCTTGAGGAAGCATAAATTTGGAGGAATCAGGGTTCTTGATTTCAGACTACATTATAGAGCTATAGTCTTCAAAACAATACGGTACTAGCATAAAAACAAACACATAGCTCAATGGAATAGGATACAGAATGCAAAAATAAACCCACACACTTATGGTCAATTAATTTATAACAAAGAAAGCAGAATATACAATGGAGAAAATGCAGTCTCTTTAATAAGTTGTTCTGGGAAAACTGGATGGCAACATGTAAAAATGAAATTAAAATATTCTCTAACACCATATACAAAGATAAACTCAAAATGGATTAAATGTAATACTGGGCACTATAAAACTCTTAGAGAAAAACATAGCCAGTACACTCTTTGACATAAATAGCAGCAATATTTTTGGATATATCTCGTAAAGGAAAGGAAAGCAAAAAAAAAAAAAAAAAATGGAACCTAACTAAATGTAAAAGCTTTTGCACAGCAAAGGAAACCATCAATGAAACAAAGAGACAACCTACAGAATGGGAGAAAATATTTGAAAATGACTTGACAGATAAGGAATTAATGTCTATCATATAAAAACTATTCACAGAAATCAACATCAAAAAAGCCTGATTAAAATATTGGCAGGCCTGAATAGACATTTTTCCAAAGAAACCATACAGATGGCCAACAGGAACATGAAAAGAGCTCAACATCACTAATTATCAGGGAAATGCAAATCAAAACCACAACGAGATATCACCTCACACCTGTCAGGATGTCTGTCACCAAAAAGAATGCAAATAACAAAAGTTGTCAAGGATATTGAAAAAAAGGTGCCCTTTCTACACTGTTGGTAGGAATGTAAACTGATGCAGCCACTGTGGAAAATGGTATGGCGGTTTCTCAAAAAACTAAACACAGAACTACTATATGACCAAGAAAATCTACTCTTGGGTACCTGTCTGAAAAAAACAAAAACAGTAATTCAAAAAAATATAGGCACCCCCATTGTTCATAGTATTATTTGTAGTTGCCAAGATATGGAGGCAACATTATTGTTCATCAACAGATAAATGTATAAAGAAGATACGGCATACTCACAGAAACATATCCATATATGTATGTATATACATGAACAGTGAAATACTACTCAGCCATAAAAAAGATGAAATTTTTTTTTTTCCTTTTGCAGCAATATGGATGAACTTGGAGGACATTGTGCTTAGTGAAATAAGTCAGAAGGAGAAAGACAAATTACTATATGATATCAATGTGGATTTTAAAAATACAATAGACTAGTGAATATAAAATTTTTTAAAAGCAGACACAGATATAGAAAACAAACTAGTGATTACCAGTGGGGAGAGCAGGAGGAGAAATATAGGAGTGGGGAAATGGGCCATACAAGTTATTGAGTGTAAGATAGATAGCTAATAATTTTTAATAACTACAAATGAAAAGTAACCTTTAAAATCTGCAGAAAAATTTAAAAAGAAAAAAGAACAGAAATCAATCCAGCATAGCATAATAATAAGATCATTTCATATCTTTTAATTTTAATAAGAATTTGTAGATTTTTATAGCTTGCAGGCAATTTAGAGATCTACTAATTTAAATGTTCCCTTGGATAAAGAGAAAAATAATGTTCCAAAAGATTTGACCAGCTGTCCAAGGTCAAAGAATACAATGGCACTCTGTGTTAAACTGGGTATTTTGATTGCTGGTTTAAATATCTATTTAATTTTATAATTTCTCTAATTATAAAAGTACAAGAATATAATAACAACACCTACAAAAACATTTTCAAGGAAATTAACAGCGCTTATTCAAACATGAGTTTTGATAATACTAGTCTGAAACCTAAAGAAAAAGCAAAATGTTTTAGTTATATCTTGCTATTAAAATCTCTTTATTGTTAGAAAGAGAATTGGGGCATTTGAATTGCTATCTCTACTATGCAATGTACTAAGATGGAGGGATGATTGGGCATGAGGGGGAGGGCATCAGTTATAATCATTAGGTATACCCTCTCTCCATGTTAAGTTAGCCCATGGCAAGAGTTTACTTGATTCTTAGAGAAGCTCTGCTTGCAGAAACAAAAATCAGTGTTTGGGACAAAGTAGAAAAATGGAGGAGAAAAAGTGAACTTATTGATCTCTAAATAGATTGGGAAGTCTTGGTAAAGTGAACCAGGTGATTCTTTTCACAAGGGCTCAGTGTGATTGTGACGGTGGTTTTTATACAACCACATCGATATATTAGCTTGATTCAGAATTTTACTATGCTCTTGCAAATGAATCTGAATTTAACTCAGATGACAATTATATCTACTCCTGTGGGCAGAAATCCCTTAGAAGAAATGGAGTAGCCATCATGGTCAATAAAAGAGTCCAAAATGAAGTACTTGGATGCAATCTCAAAAACGACAGAATGATCTCTGTTCATTTCCAAGACAAACCATTCAATATAACAGTAATCCAAGTCTATGCCCTGACCAGTAATGCTGAAGAAGCTGAACTTGAACGGTTCTATGAAGACCTACAAGACATTTTAGAACTAACACCCAAAAAAGATGTCCTTTTCATTATAGGGGACTGGAATGCAAAAGTAGGAAGTCAGGAAACACCTGGTGTAACAGACAAATTTGGCCTTGGAGTACAGAATGAAGCATGGCAAAGGCTAATAGAGTTTTGCCAAGAGAATGCACGGTCATAGCAAACACTCTCTTTCAACAACACAAGAGAAGACTCTACACATGGACATCACCAGATGGTCAACATCGAAATCAGATTGATTATATACTTTGCAGCCAAAGATGGAGAAGCTCTATACAGTCAGCAAAAACAAGACAGGGAGATGACTGTGGCTCAGATCATGAACTCCTTATTGCCAAATTCAGACTTAAATTGAAGAAAGTAGGGAAAACCACTAGACCATTCAGGTATGACCTAAATCAAATCCCTTATGATTATACAGTGGAAGTGACAAATAGATTTAAGGGACTAGATCTGATAGAGTGCCTGATGAACTATGGACAGAGGTTCGTGACATTGTACAGGAGACAGGGATCAAGGCCATCTCAATGGAAAAGAAATGCAAAAAAGCTAAAGGGCTGTCTGAAGAGGGCTTTCAAATAGCTGGGAAAAGAAGAGAGGTGAAAAGCAAAGGAGAAAAGGAAAGATAATCCCATCTGAATGCAGTGTTCCAAAGAGAGATAAGAAAGTCTTCCTTAGCAATCAATGCAAAGAAATAGAGAAAACCAACAGATTGGGAAAGACTAGAGATCTCTTCAAGAAAATTAGAGATACCAAGGGAACATTTCATGCAAAGATGGGCTCGATAAAGGACAGAAATGGTATGGACCTAACACAAGCAGAAGATATTAAGAAAAGGTGGCAAGAATACATAGAAGAACTGTACAAAAAAGATCTTCACGACCCAGATAATCACGATGGTGTGATCACTCACCTAGAGCCAGACATCCTGGAATATGAAGTCAAGTGGGCCTTAGAAAGCATCACTACGAACAAAGCTAGTGGAGGTGATGGAATTCCAGTGGAGCTATTTCAAATCCTGAAAGATGATGCTGTGAAAGTGCTGCACTCGATATGCCAGCAAATTTGGAAAACTCAGCAGTGGCCACAGGACTGGAAAAGGTCAGTTTTCATTCCAATCCCAAAGAAAGGCAATGCCAAAGAATGCTCAAACTACTGCACAATTGCACTCATCTCACACACTAGTAAAGTAATGCACGAAATTCTCCAAGCCTGGCTTCAGCAATACGTGAACCGTGGACTTCCAGATGATCAAGCTGGTTTTAGAAAAGGCAGAGGAACCAGAGATCAAATTCCCAACATCCACTGGGTCATCGAAAAAGCAAGAGAGTTCAGAAAAACATCTATTTCTGCTTTATTGACTACATCAAAGCCTTTGACTGTGTGGATCACAATAAACTGTGGAAAATTCTTAAAGAGATGGGAATATCAGACCATTTGACCTGTCTCTCGAGAAACCTGTATGCAGGTCAGGAAGCAACAGTTAGAACTGGACATGCAACAACAGACTGGTTCCAAATAGGAAAAGGAGTACATCAAGGCTGTATATTGTCACCCTGCTTATTTAACTTCTATGCAGAGTACATCATGAGAAACGCTGGGCTGGAAGAAGCACAAGCTGGAGTCAAGATTGCTGGGAGAAATATCAATAACCTCAGATATGCAGATGACACCACACTTATGGCAGAAAGTGAAGAAGAACTAAGGAGCCTCTTGATGAAAGTGAAAGAGGAGAGTGAAAAAGTTGGCTTAAAGCTCCACATTCAGAAAACTAAGATCATGGCATCTGGTCCCATCACTTCATGGGAAATAGATGGGGAAACAGTGGAAACAGTGTCAGATTTTATTTTTTTGGGCTCCAAAATCACTGCTGATGGTGATTGCAGCCATGAAATTAAAAGACACTTACTCCTTGGAAGGAAAGTTATGACCAACCTAGATAGCATATTTAAAAGCAGAGAGATTACTTTGCCAACAAAGGTCCATCTAGTCAAACCTATGGTTTTCCCATTAGTCATGTATGGATGTGAGTGTTGGATAATGAAGAAAGCTGAGCGCCGAAGAATTGTTGCCTTTGAACTGTGGTGTTGGAGAAGACTCTTGAGAGTCCCTTGGACTGCAAGGAGATCCAACCAGTCCATCCTAAAGGAAATCAGTCCTGTGTGTTCATTGGTAGGACTGATGTTGAAGCTGAAACTCCAATACTTTGGCTACCTCATGCGAAGAGTTGACTCATTCATTGGAAAAGACCCTAATGCTGGGTAGGACTGGGGGCAGGAGGGGAAGGGGACGACAGAGGATGAGATGGTTGGATGGCATCACTAACTCGTTGGACATGGGTTTGGGTGGACTCCGAGATTTGGGGATGGAGAGGGAGGCCTGGCGTGCTGCGATTCATGGGGTCGCAAAGAGTCGGACACAACTGAGCGACTGAACTGAACTGAACTTGCAAGTGTAGCACAGTAAAGTCTGGAGATATTGTATATAAAAACTCTAAGTATAAATAAGACAAAAAATTATTTTCGTAAAATGCTTTTTCTCATAATATCTGTTGTTCAACAAACATCAGGAAACATTTAAAGTTGTAATACAATACGAAAATGAATGCCAATGATGCATAATTGTCTGATAAAACCTGAGCTACCTGAAGAATTGAAATTAATTTATACTAAAACGTTATCTTTTTATGGCAGGCAGATGTTGGGGTTATGGTATTAGTGAACAAAGGGTTCTTCTCATTCACAGATCAAAGTCTGCTTTTTAATAAATTGAGAAGCCAAGGTCTAACCCTTTTGGCAGAAGATTGGCTTCCTAATTATCCTAGTAATAGCTCTAAATTATTATTCAATGTAGGTCTTCATCCTACTGTTAGAGGGTCATAACATCCCTCCGGATTCATACTTTTTTCTTGTTTTAGTAAAAGACTTGCCATATGCAGATGATTCAAATTCATTGTCTAAATTTTAAAAATAACACAAGCATTTGATGGAGAAGGAAATGGCAACCCACTCCAATACTCTTGCCTGGAAAATCCCACGGACAGAGGAGCCTGGTAGGCTACAGTCCATGGGGTCGCTAAGAGTCGGACATGACTGAGCGACTTCACTTTCACTTTTCACTTTCATGCATTAGACAAGGAAATGGCAACCCACTCCAGTGTTCTTGCCTGGAGAATCCCAGGGACGGTGGAGTCTGGTGGGCTGCCATCTATGGGGTCGCACAGAGTCGGACACGACTGAAGCGACTTAGCAGCAGCAGCACCAGCATGCATTTGAAAGGATTCACAGGTGATCTGGGAGACAGACAGCTGATTTCTCTTTAAGATTTATTCTACCTTCTCTCCTGAATAAATAACATCAGAAGTTTCACATCATAATACATTATGTTTGTCTTCTTAATTTTTCTTTCACTCTAATATAGACAATATTTTCTTTGCTTCATTTTTTTTACATTCCATGGAATTTATTACAACATGGGTTTAGATGCAAATTGATTCTACCCATTAAGTGGGCTCCTAATATTTGGAATCCTTCAGCTCCTTCAGAATGAAGAGCCATTTACAGTGGAGGCATTAACTGCATTGGCTTTATTATGGATTCTTGACACCTGAATCAAGTTTAGAACTAAACTAACTCCTAAGGACTATATATTCCATTGCATATGTATACCACTTTTTTTTTTCCCATTCATCTGTCAGTGGACACAGGTTGTTTGCATGTCCTGGCTATTTTAAATAGTCCTGCTATGAACATTGTGGTGTATGTGTCTTTTTAAATTTAAATTATTCAGGAGACATAAGAACCATGGGCTCAATCCCTGGGTTGGGAAGATCCCCTGGAGGAGGGCATAGCAACCCACTCCAGTTTTCTTGCCTGGAGAAATCCATGGACAAGAGACTGAAGGGCTACAGTCTAAGGGTTGCAAAGAGTTGGACAAAACCAAAGCAACTTAGCATTTACACACAGGTACCCAGGAGTGGACTTGCATCATTATGATAGCTCTGATTTTAGTTTTTAAATGAACCTCCATATTTTCCATAGGGAAACAATATATATAGTTTTATATATACACGTATATATACATATAGTTAATACAGTTAATAAGTTAATATAGTTCCCTGTTATAAAGTAAGTTCATGTTCATTATAAATTTTATTATATATATACATATAATACTATATAGTACTACTATATAGTAGTTTGTACATGTTAATTCCAAATTCCTAATTTATCCCTCCCTCCCTGCCCAATTTACATTCCCACTAACAGTGTAGGAGAGTTCCCTTTTCTCCACGCTCCATCCCTCAAATGGCAGAAGTGATTTCATTGGTTTAATGTTATCATTTCTCAATTTTCATATTACCACCAACTACTCTAGTTTTCTGTGTCTGACTGTGATTATAAGTTTGTAATCAATATTTTGGCCAGAGGGGAAAAAAAACAAGAACCCAAAGAACACAATATATCTTTTCATATTTTTGTGTCATCTATAATTTCTTTCATCAGTATCTCACAGTTTTGGGGGTACAAGTCTTTTGTCTTCTTGGGTAGATTTATTCTTATATATTTCATTCTTTTTTGATGTGATGGTAAGTGGGATTATTTACTTAATTTCTCATTCTGATATTTCATTGTTAGTGTATGGAAATGCAACAGATTACTGTATGTCAATATTGTTAAAGTATCCCCATTGTTAAAATGACCATACTACGCAAGGCAATGTACAGATTCAATGCAATTCCTATCAAATCAGCAATGGCATTTTTCATAAAACTAGAACAAAAATTTTATTTGTATGGAAACATGAAAGACCCAAAATAGCCAAAATAACCTTGAAAAAGAAGAACAAAGCTGGAGGAATCATGTTCCCTAAATTCAGACTATACTACAAACCTACAGTCATCAAAACAATAAGGTACTGGCACAAAAGCACTTAGGTCAATGGAACAGTTGAGAGAGCCCAGAAATAAACCCACACACTTACGGTCAATTAACTTGTAACAAAGAAAGCAAGAATATACAATGAAGAAAAGACAGTCTCTTTTAATAAGTGATTCTGGGAAAACTGGATGGCAACATGCAAAAAGTGAAATTAGAACATTATCTAGCATCATATACAAAAATAAACTCAAAGTGGACTAAAGACCTAAATATAAGACCAGATACTATTAAACTCCTAGAGGAAAATATAGACAGAACACTCTTTGACTTATATGGCAGCAATATTTTTTGCATCTGTCTCCTAGAGTAATGAAAATAAAAACAAAAATAAATAAGACTTAATTAAACTTAAAAGCTTTTGCACAACCAAGAAAACCATAAATAAAACAAAAAGACAACCTACAGAATGGGAGAATATATTTGCAAACAATGCTACTGACAAAGGATTAATATCTATAATATACAAACAGCTCACACAGCTTAATATTTAAAAAAGTCAATCAGAAAATTGGAAGAAGAACTAGATACACATTTCTCCAAAGAAGATATGAAAATGGCCAACAGGCACATGAAAAGATGTTAAATATTGCTAAGTATTAGAGAAATACAAAGCAAAAGTATAAGGAGGTACAACTCACACCAGTCAGAATGGGCATCATCAAAAAATTTATGAACAATAAATGCTGGAGTGGATGTGGAGAAAAGGGAACCTTCCTACACTGTTGTTGGATATGTAAATTGGTGCAGCTACTGTGGAGAACAGTATGGAGGTTTTTCAAAAAAATAAAAATAGAATTACCATATGGCCTAGCAATCCCATGCCTGGGCACATATCCAGAAAAAAACACATCTGAAAAAGATACATACATCCCAATGTTCATTGCAGCACTGTTTATAATTCCCAGGACATGGAAGCAACCTAAATGTCCACTGACAGAGGAATGAATAAAGAAGATGCACATATATACAATGGAATATTACTCAGTCATCAAAAGGAATGGAATAAAGCCATTTGCAGAGATGTGAGTAGAACTAGAGACTGTCATATTGAGAGAAGTAGATCAGAAAAAGAGAAGCAAATATTGTATAATATTGTTTACATATGGAATCTAAAAATATATTATAGACTGATTTATTTGCAAAGCAGAAATAGAGACACAGATGAAAGGAACAAACTTGTGGATACCAAGAAGGGAGTGGGAGTGCAACGAATTGGGAGATTGGGATTGACATATATATATATGTGTGTGTGTGTGTGTGTGTGTGTGTGTGTATGTATATGTATATATATATACACTACATATAAAATAGACAACTAATAGATAACTACTGTATAGCACAGGAAACTACTCAGTACACTGTGGTGACCTAAATGGGAAGAAAATCTAAAAAAGAGGAGATGCATATATATGTATAACTGATTCACTTTGATGTACAGCAGAAACAAATATAATATTGTAAAGCAAATATACTCCAGTAATATTTTTAATTAAAAAAAAAGATTTAGAAAAAGAATAAGAAGTGTTAGTGCAAGTGTGAAGCAACTGGAATGCTCATATATTGCTGATTTTAGTATATACTGATACTACACAATCACTATAGAAACTTTTTTGACAGAATTTACTTCGTTTGAACATGTGCATAACTCTTGATGGGGCAGTTCAACTCAAAGATAAAAACTTGATAGAAATGCATATGCATACTCATCAAAATACATGTAGATAGAGGTCCTAGAAGCACTACTGTAATAAACAAAACTGGAAACAGTATAAATACCATAAAATCAAAGACAGATAAATGAATCATGGTCTATTTATGCAATGGAATACTACCTAATAATTCAAATGTTCTATATAGCAATATGCAAGAACATAGATGAATCTGGGAGTGAAGATACAAAAGAATATAAGGAACTTGATTCCAAATATAAAATTTTAAATCAGACAAAACTAATGTGCAGTGCCAAAAGTTATATTTGAAGAAGGTGAGTAACTAGGAAGGGCATCATGGTTTCTATTATGTTGTCAACCTTTCTTTTCTCATTCTGAGTGACTGCTATATCAATGTTTTCATGTGGAAATCCATTGTGTTCTATACTTCCAAAATATGCACTTCACGCATATGTGTTATACATCAATAAAATGTGTATCCTTAAAACAGTAATGAAAAATATTATCTCACAGTTTTATTAGGTGGACTAAATTAAGCCATGTATGAGGAAGCACTTTGTTGTCCATGAAGCGCTGGTAACATTATGATTGTTGCACAGGAAATGTGATTGTTATTATGAGTGTATGTGGTCATAATATGAATTCTGACCCAGTAAAATATTACTGTGTACATCACTGACCTCTTTTCAAATTTTCTTTCTTGGCTGTGTTTAGAGAACACCTTGAATCCCACTGAATTTCTCTTTCCAGTTTTGTGAATGCCAACAAAGTCATTTTAATATACATTTTAATATACTCAGATTCACCTTCAGAGGAAAGTAACTCTGCTTCTCCGATATAAAGTTTCAGAAGGGAGAATGGGTTTAGTATTGCATAGATCTTTAGGATCACTACCTATTTCAAGTTCTTCCACTCTCTAGGACAAATGAAATTCTGAGGCAAGTAGTAACAAAGGAATTGCCAGCAAATATTAAGACGAGCTTGTAATCAAAGAAGACCCAAAGATCTGTCCCTAGAATCTTTCTTTAGAAAGAAATACAGTAAAGCTGGACTTGGGATCAGAACACAAGAAGCAAAATTCTAGCTTCACCAGTTATCAGATAAATGCAGGTAAAGAAGTTCTGTTTTTTTAACTTTCTGAGATTCATTTTCAGTAAAATGAAAATAGTCATCTAATGAGTTTGTTAGCAGATTACATTAATACATGTACAGTGCATAAAAAAATGCTTAGAATATAGCAAGTATTACCTAACAAATCTGCAACAGACAAAACCTAAAATTCAGTATATTGACTTGAAATAGGTGCTCCTGATTGACATTCAACTCTCCTCCTCAGTCACAGTAATCCCCTTCTTGAGACTCAGCCAACAACCAAAAACTGGTTGTTTCTAAGATTTCTAAACTTGTCTTAAGCTTATATAAAAGGAAAAGAGTAAGAAAGACTGTGTGCGGCAAGCTGTGAAGTGATTTACATCACTTTTATCCATTTCTTTCTCTTAAGCACAGACATGTCAACTCAACTAACTGAAAGGGAAGCGGGGGTGGCGGGGGAGGTAGTCCAGTTATGTGCCCAGGAAGAAAAGAGAAATGGAGATGGAAAACACCTAGCTGATTTCTGCCTTAGGTCTCTGTTTCATTCATCCTCCCTTTCAGATAATTATAGTTCTTTAGTAGTTTAGCTTTGAAAAAGGTTATATAGCCAAAGGTAAGTAATTAAGCAAAATGATGTTCTAATTACACTGATAGGATGGAATGAAATGGCAGAAGAAAATGTGTGCATTAGTGTTTGCTGAAATGAGGGTTATAAGATAGCTAATTTCTTACAGTTATCACTTATAATTCAGTAGCAAATGTGTAAAACTGAAAGGTTCAAGAAATATTTGTATTAACGTGTCACTTAGAATAAAAGTTAAAAAAAAAAGAGAAATAGCTAAAAGGAGTTGAAACTGCTCAGTGTAGTAAGAATCAGGAGTAGGAAAGGATGAAGCAATGTCTTGCTATTGAACATTATGAAGTTAATATAATTTGACTTTTTAGCCTTTTTGACCATGTTGATGTGTTATTTTGACTAAATCAAAATAAATAGAATGGATAGAACCAATAAGATTAGGAAATCATGAAAAGTCATCAGATTAATGTGTCAGTCAGTGTGAAACTTGAACACATATAGATGATAGAGATTTAAATTCTTGTGATTACAACAAAGAGAAAGGAAAGGAAGAAGGATGAGAGAGCAGTTCAGAGAGAGAACAGTGACTGAGAACATACGAAGTTTTTGTGTCTTTAATGGATGCCCTGGATCATGCAAGATGGAGAACTTTGTGGGAGTGGTCATGCCAGCTATTTCTTCCTGTGTTGTGGTTACACAGAATAAATAAAGTTTCAGAAACCAGGTTGTGTCAACTGTTCTGCCAATTGAATTCTGTACTGGAATATTATGGTGCTTACCCCTCTGTTGACTTTTATAAATTGATTTAGACTGTAGCATTTGTTGTTGCCTTGACTGTTATTCTTAACCTTGGCTGTTTTCAGAACATTGACCCCACCAATGGGGAAAACAGACAAAGTTAACATTATCATAATTCACAGCTTTTATAATTAGGGAGGGAACATGCATTACATGAACATTTACTTGGAACAACTTCAAGCGGGTTTAATATAGTCGTCAAAAATAATAGAAAAATATTAAAAATGACTTAAGAAAAGCAAGTTTGGTACTTGGAGGAGCCAAACAATCTTGCGAAGGTCAGTTCTCAGACCAGTTAATTCTTGGATTCTTTTAATGAAGTCATACATTGCAGCAACTACAGAGGGTAAGAAAATGCAGACACTCATGACATACCACTCTGCATACAAATGTAGCCCTTTAATAAAGACAAAGGATACAAGACAGCAAAAGAAAGAAAAGACCAGGCAGGTTTGAGTCGTCCAAGCATAGCTTCCAAAGTCCTTTCAGTCACACAGGACAAACTTCATCTACACATCACAGATCACTAAGATAAATACAAGTGGTCTAAGTCTCATGTTTACTGAGAGGTCGATGGTCATCCATAAAGCCCTTACCAGTTCTCCACCAGGACATGTAATTTGAAAAACCAAGTTTAGACCATCAAGTAATATATTTACTATGATAATTTAGACAAGATGGTACAGGATGCCTCTAGGGAAGTTTTGGTCTTAGTACACCGCAAATTATCAGCTCAAATGTTTCCTTGTTATTTTGTCCAACAGTCAATATTATAGTTAGTTTCAGACACCTCTAGGGATAAGTATAAAGTTCTCACTGATGATCTGTAAGTCAGATCTATACTAATGCAGACATAAGTGAGTCCGAAGCTATTTTTAAAGAAAGAGGGCCATAGTAGAGGCATAATGGACAACAATTTTTAGCTTTATGGGGTTTACATACACAAATCTAAACCTTTGATACAACAATGTGTATGTTTTATTGATGCTGTCTCATTTTTAAAATTTCCTCTATAGATTCATATAATTGCAATATTAAGTTAGAAGTAACAGATGGACATTAAGAAGGAAAGGTGTATAACATTTAAATCTATTTATTTGTAAATATTTTTTAAATCTCTTTTACCTTGAAGAATATAATTTTCAATATCAGTTTTACAGATATTATGCCATGTTCTATATATGTTAAAATGTGACCCAAATAAGAAGCCATGAAATAGTGGCTGAGAGATAAAATACAATGGCATCTGTAAGGTGCCCCGCAGAAAAGGGAGTTGCCTGATTAATTTTTAGACAGTGTTACCCTGACTAAAGAAAAACAAGTCTTAGGAATCTAGAAGATAGAATAATTGCTATAATTTTCACCTGTAGAGTTTCAAACAAAGGACATTCAAAAGGTTTATTTCTTCTTAATTTACAGGGAATAATCATTTAATAGTTGCAAAGATTAAATACTGAAAGATAACAAAAGCTTTCAACCAATTTGAAAGCTTAAATGAATACAACAGCATGAGACATTAGCTAGAATTTGCCAGCTTCAAAGTCAACTGCTAGACACAGATAGATGGTTCTTGTTTTACTTTATCAATATTAAGAAATAATAAATATTAAATGTCTACTGATTTTTGTTTCTATCAAATTTTGTTTTAATTATATAATATTTTTCTACTATAGTTACATTGCAGTTGTTTTCTAATGACAAAATTTTATGTCATCTGAAGATCTTAATTTGTTTTAGGATTGATTTAGAAAGATGCAATTGTGTCACCTAAGTCAAGGCTAGTTACACATGTTGAATCTTTTGTTTTCTAATCTAATGACTTAGAAGAGTATGGTATAAACGATATGCTACTAAACAATCAATGGCTCATTGGTTGGATCCATTCAAACCATATGGACCATTCAAACCATACTGAATCTCTAGAAATCAAAGAGGAAGTTAAAAAAAAATTATCTAGAGACAAATTAAGCAAAAACATAATGATCCAAAACCTATATGGTACAGTGAGTACAGTGAAGGTTGTTCAGTAACGTCCAACTCTTTGCAACCCAATGGACTGTAGCCTGCCAGGCTCCTCTATCCATGGAATTCTCCAGGCAAGTATACTGGAGTGGGTTGACATCCCTTCTCCAGGGGATCTTCCCAACTAGGGATCAAACCTGGGTCTCCTGCTTCACAGGCAGATTCTTTACCATCTGAGCCACCAGGGAAGCCCAAGGAATGCAGCAAAAGCAGTTCTAAAAGGGAAGTTTATAGTGATACAAGCTTACCTCAGGAAATAAGAAAAACCTCAAATACCAATGTAAATTTACACCTAAAGCAACCAGAGAAAGAAAAACAAACAAAACCCAAAGTTAGTAGAGGAAAGAAATATTAAACATTAGAGCAGAAATTAAAATAGAGACTAAAAAAAATTAGGGAAAAGATCAATGAAACTAAAAGCTGGTTGTTTGAAAAGATAAACAAAACTAATAAACCTATAGCCAAACTCATAAGGAAAAAAAGGAACACAGCAAAGGAAACTATAAACAAAGACAACTCTATTTGCAAATGAAGCAACCATCAGGGCATTAATATCCAAAATATATAAACAGCTCATGCAGATCAATATCAAAAAAAAAAAAGACCAAAAGAAATAATGGGTAGAATATCTAAAGAGATATTTCTCCAAAGAAGACATACAGATAGCCAAACACATGAAAAAATGTTCAATATAATTATTATAGAATTGTAAATCAAAACTACAATGAGACATCACCTCATATCAGTCAGAGTAGCCATCATCAAAAAGTCTTCAAATAATTAATGCTGGAGGTGTGGAGAAAAGGGAACACCCCTACACTATTGGTGGGAATGTAAGTTGGTGCAGCCACTATGGAGAATAGCCACTAAGAGTCCTTAAAAAACTAACAATATAGCTACTATATGATCCCACTTCTGGGCATAAATCCAGAGAAAACCATAATTTGAAAAGATACATTCACTCTGATCCTCATTATAGCACCATTTACAATAGCCAGAACATGGAAAAGCCTCCTAAATAAATGTCTATCAAAAGAGGAATGAATAAAGAAGATGTGGTTCATATATACAGTGGAATATTAGTCATAAACAAAGAAAATGAAATTTTGCTACTTTTAACAACACAGATGGACTTGGAGTACATTATGCTAAGTTAAATAAGTCAAAGACAAATTTTATAAGCTTATATTTAAAATGACCTTGAGTTTGTTACTTCAAGCATCTAGGAGAAAAGTGATATTTGTTTTTGGTTTAGGAAAATTTTTGAGAAGAATGGTTTTGAGAGACTTTCAGGAGTTCATATTGGCTTTGAGTTTCCTATCGGTCAGGCAGAAAGAGACACAATGAAATATAAGACTTAAGGCCTCCAACCAAAATTTCTTCAGGAAGTGAAATTTTTTGTTACAAGGAGCAACTTTTTTTGCCTCTGGTAGTATTCATGAGGAAGAATTCTTTCTGAAGACAGTTCCTCTGTCTCTCTATAGACTTTCCCTGAATCTTTCTTTTAGCAGGTAGGATAACTTGTTTCATTATTTGAAAAAAAAAAAAAAAAAACAAAAAACAAGCATGCTTGGCTCCACTCTGTTCCCCTGGATGAATGTAGAAGTAGCACTTTGAAATCTTTTGCTTTTTCAAGAAAAGCCAGATTCTGAATTATTTTATGTGAAATGTCCCAGTTTTTAAACAGGACAGCTAATTGAATTATTTAAAAATACTGTTCAGGTTAAAAATAGAATCACTGCAGCCTTTGATTGTCCATTGTTTGTGACTTTTATCCTCCACCTAAACTGAGACATAATAGTATTAATTATTGTTCACACAGCACATGGTGTACTAAGCCAAATAAATTTAGCTACCAATATGTCAGCAGTATGTTTTGGCTTTTATTCATCAGGTGAAAGAAAGTACTTGTAGAATTTTACAAAAATACTCCTTATTTTGACTCAATAGGCCAATTAAATTTCTGTAGTCAATATTTTTATTAATGAAAAATAAATTGCAGAAAAACCATATTGAATCTCTAGAGACAGGAAATAGTATGTCTGTTTATATACCATGCCCAACTAATCCATCCAAACAAAGTGTAACAGCTAGAGGCAGAAATTTCCTCTAAAATTTGTTTTCCATATTTATATTCACACTATGTTTCCTAATACAAAACTATGCAAAATTGCAGTGGCAGTATGTCTTATAAAAATGTTTGCTTTATTCCCTTTTAAATTATTCATCTTCAGTGTATTATTGTTTAATAAAATTGAGTTAGTAAAAAGTACCATCACTATAATCTCTGCATTCTAACGGCAATTTGTCAAGTCTTATTCCTAATATAAAATTAACATGTAAATTATACCATATAAACTTGAAAAAAGAGTAAGTGGCAAATAATTTTTAATTGTTGATATGCTAATAAGCATCCCATTATCACCCATTATTATGAATAGCTTTTATATATTAAGATGCAGATTTCTTCCTTTTAATTAAACTGCACAAGCTTAGTGGTATCAGTGGGGTCTGTAAATGTGCTGATATTGATGGGTACCAGTAGTAAACAAACCAGGAAATGATGGCTTGAGCTGAGATTCTAAGGATTGGATCATTTTGATTTGTGCTCATAGTTAAGCCTTGTCTTTTAATTTATTATTTATTTAATTAAAAGTGTTTGAGGTAACATGAAAACATGGGTACAAACTAAAAATAGAAAGACAAAATCAAATAAAATATTGAGATTTAAGCACAACAGTAAATGACATAAAAAGAAAAAAAATGCTATTTTATTGTTGTTTAATAATAAGAAAAGCTCATGTTGATATGGAGAGATCAATTTTTTCAAAGCTTGTATTATGTTGCCTGGCATCTGATCAGCAGTTTTAATGGCATCGTCCCACCTTTGGAGGAGTTCACAGTCTCTACTAATTAGTACTTCTGATACAGGCCAACAATATGACATTTGAAAATACAAAAACTGAGACTCAGCTCTAGCTTGTGAGATTTTATTAGGGCAGAGATTTAAATGTAGCAGAGATTGCTACATTGCCAGTTTAAATGGGCAGAGATTGATGCAAATGCTTACTTCTGTGTTTGCTTTTCCATGTATCTTGCTAAAGGATAATGAAATTCTAAGGCTAAAATCAGGATGTGGATTTGTGAGGTAAGAGCCAAACAGTCTACTTTCTCAACATTGAAATTGTGTTTCTTAACCTTGGCTCCACTCTGAGCCAATCTTTGATATATAGGAATCTCTAGTATGGGATTTGGGCATCAATTTATTTATAGCTTGCTCTAGTGACTACATTATGAAACTAGGAGAGATAGCCACTAATCTAGGCTAGCTGGGGTATAAACATTCTAGCACAGCTCAACATGTAGATTACTACAGCACTACATAGAGGTTTAGAACCAAAATACATATATACAGTTGCTGCCAGAAGTATGGTAAGCAAGACAAAAAGACTGAACTTTCATTCTATCAGGCTTTTGACATAATTAACAATCACAATATGAAACAGCCCTAAATAAAATATATGAATGCAAATTTATATATTTTTAGCAAGAAACAGATGATAGAATGAAGTGACGAATATGAGAAGATTTGAGAGGAGAGGCAATGCCTATGAAAAATATAAGGGGAAGTGTAAATCAACTACACTTCAATGAGAAATAAAAGGGAGAGGAAGTAGGATTGGACAGAGAAAGTGTTCAGACCATGATGTAGATCTGACACCTGTGAAAGGAATGTCAAGAGAAAGCAGGATTGGGCAAGGAGGACTGTATGCAGATCTTGACTAAGTTTTAATCAGTCTGAAAGTGTGAAAATGTTAGTCATTCAGTTGGGTCCAACTCCCTGCGACCCCATGGTCTGTAGCATGTCAAGCTCCTCTGTTCGTGGAATTCTCCAGGCAAGAATACTGGAGTGGGTAGGAATTCCCTTCTCCAGGGGATCTTCCCTGTTTCAGGGATAAAACTCGGGTCTCTATCACTGCAGGCAGATTCTTTACTGTCTGAGCCATGAGCGAAGTCCTTAGCCAGTCTAGTTAAGAATAAGGCTTACCAATTATAGTTGCGCTCCATTAGATTCAACTAGTCTGGCTCTATTGCCCCTATCATGCCTGGTTATTGGTTTGTGGCTGACCAGGAAGATGTTGGACCCACCAGGAAAAAAAATGAGGTGAATCCTGAAGCTGCTGTGATGTAGGGTGACAGGTAACTACATTCTTCACAACTGGAAGGCCAAGTTTTTTCTTGAAGGAATACTCAATTGCTGTGCCTACATGACTACCACAAAATGTATATAAGAATTTGTCAATACTCTTAACTTCTCCTTTCAATTAGCATCCTCTACTCATAAATTATGGGGCTTCCCTGGTAGGTCAGCTGGTAAAGAATCCACCTGCAATGCAGGAGACCCTGGTTTGATTCCTAGGTGGGGAAGATCCCCTGGAGAAGGGATAGGCTTCCCACTCCAGTATTCTTGGGTTTCCCTGGTGGCTCAGCTGGTAAAGAATCTACCTGCAATGCAGGAGACCTGGGTTCCATTCCTGGGTTGGGAAGATCCCCTGAAGAAGGGCATGGCAATCCACTCCAGTATTCTTGCCTGGAGAATCCCCAAGAATAGAGGAGCCTGACAGGCTACAGTCCATGGGGTTGCAGAGTCGGATGTGACTGAGTGACTAAGCATAGAACAGCACTCATAAATCATTAGTCAGAAATTAGTCTCCTGACAAAGATATTTAGCCATCAAATCCAGAGTAAGAGGCAAAAACTTGCAACCACCATATGTCTCCACAGATTAATGCTTGCCCATATCCTTGACTCTTGGTTAATCATGAAATTTGTTTTTTTGTGAGGAGAACTCTCTCTTTTTATATAAACTTTATGGACATCTAGGTCCTACAGTAAAACTTTCTATGTTCAGTTATCCAGCCAGTCTAGAGAACACTGTTGTATAAATAAGAAAAAGCCAATATTTAGAATGAATACATTATTCTTTAAACTGTTTTTTAAAATATGTCTAGACTGTATTACACACTCTCTGACTAAGTAGTCTTACTGCAAGTTGATTTATATTTTCTTGAAGAATATGCATCTTGACCACATTCAATTATTGTACTATACTATAGCATAGTTATAACTATAGTTACAGATGGGTTTCCCAGGTGGCTCAGTAGTAAAGAATCTGCCTGTCAATGCAGGAGACATGGGTTTGATCCCTGGGTCAGGAAGAAGGGAATGACAACCCACTCCAGTATTCTTGTCTGGAAAATTCCATGTTCAGAGGAGCCTGGCAGACTACAATCCATGGCGGGGGTTTGGGGGGTGGGGACAAAAGAGTCAGACACAACTGAGCAACTAAACAACAACAATATATATACAAATTTCCAAGTATTTTTTATTCTACTCTTTCACTAACATATATGATAGACTGATCTCCTCAAATGGATAACAGATCTAAAAAAGTAATTATTGAAACCAAGGTTAAGCAGTATATCCATTAATTGTATTATGTCCTCAAAATCTGTCTTTAATAAAATCAGTGCCTTTTCACTTTTAAGTGACATTCAAAGGATGATTTAACAAACTACTTTATTCCCCAAGACATATTCAATCATCTATTTCAATCATATCAATTTCTTAAGAAAACATCACCTTTTCTGAAATTCCAGAATTGATTTTTTTCCCAACACAAATAATCCATGACTTACTGCTATTTTGCCTTGTTCTAACAATTAAACACAAGTTACTGTGAGCAACATGAAAGGCAGTGAAGGAATGTGTTATCCTGACACTTTACGGGTAATGTAGTCAATCTAAAAATCTTTATTATGTTCAGCATGCAAGCAGATAACTTTTAGACAGAATTATTTTTCAAGTAGAAGGCAAAACACAATTTCAGAAACAATTTCACCAAATTTTGCAGGCTAACCACCTTTTGGAGCTTATGTTTTCATAGAAGTCAGTCACTAATATAATGTTAAATTTTCTAAATGAATTGCTAGAACAAATTATATGCATATTTTTAAATACAAATAATGACAAATTTTATATGTCCTGCTTTAATAAAACAGAATTGTATTTTTATGCATTTTTAAGTAAGGAAACAACTTCTGCCCACATTTTTTGGTAAAATGTTAGATTAAATCTTAATACAATTGTCACCACTATGGCATGACTAAAAAAGGAAGAAGAGGGAGGAACTTCAAGTTTGAAATCCATTAATCTGGATTAATAGTTATTTTTATATTCAACAAATATTTGAGTTGCTTATTCATGATAGACCTTGTTCTTTGGGTTGACATAATACTACACAAAACAAAGCCCCTACACTGATGTAACTTTCACACTGTAGTATGTTTGGGAGGGACTCAGTAAACAGACAATAAAGAAAAAAGTAGAAACAATGAATAAGAACAAACTAGAAGGAGTACTATAAAGCAAAGTTAGAAAGATAGATATAATAATGGAGTGCTATTTTAGACAGATAAATGGTAATACTCTTGGCAATTTTTCCCCAGTCCCAGTTCAAAATAGCACAAAAAATAGAAGCAGGGCAATGCAATTAGTCTGCAAGTCCCGGCGGTTTGTTTTGTCTCTTTCTTGATGAGGTAAAGAAAAGTGTGTTAATTTATAATTTTTCTAATAATAACAATAACATAATATTAACTGAATCAAGAAAAGAAAAATGGTTTTGGTATGAAATTTTTATAAGTAATATTATAAGATAAAATAAACCCATTTTGTTAAGAGTTTTTAAATGTATATATGTGAATCATTTATCAAACACTATTACTATTTATTTGAATGCTAATCTTTGATTTAGACATTCAATTTGTTACCAAATTTAAATACAGAAGATTAAAATTATTGAAGATAAATACACAGTGGGGTTAATATTCTAGGATCTTTATCTTGTCTTGTTATTTTTTACACAAGGAAGTATTTGAGTTAGTTTTAATTTGCATTGAAAAATATACATAAAATTTAATTCATATATCATAATAGTACAGTTAGCTACATTTTTGCAAACTTAACACAGTCATGTAAACAACACCCACCCACACATCAGATTTTAATACAAGCTTGACTTCTAACAACTTAAATCAGTTTTTCTGTTTTCATTCTGATGGAAATGGAATCAGAGTCTAAGCTTTCTGTGTCTGGCCTCTTCCACTCACCATTATATTTGTGGGTTTACACACATTGTGTGCAGTTGTAAATTGCTAATTCTCATTACTATGTAATTATGGCACATTTTATTTTTCCATATTGGAATAACAGATGTAAATTCAGGTATTTTTCAGTTTGGTTTGTTTTCAATAATACTGCTATGACCATTTTACTACACATCTTTGGGAAAACATATGTATGCATCCCTATGGGCATTTGCATGGGAAAGGAATTGCTGGATGACAGAGTCTGTATGTGTTGAGCCTTAGCACATGTTGGCAAGAGGTTTTCTAAAGGAGTTTATTGATGTACACTACATCAGCAGTACATCAGTGTTCCAACTGCTCTGCATCCTTGCTAACACTCTGTATGCTTCTGCCTGGCTATTGTTTTGTTTGCAGTTCAATCATTATGTTAAGTATGCAGTATCCCACTGCAGTTTTAATTTACATTTCCCTAGTTACTAATGAAATTGAGCTTCCATCTCTTCAGGTGAATATCAGCCATTTGGCTATTACTTTTAAAAAATATTTGTTCATATTTTGGACTACTTTTTTCCGTTGGGTTTTCCTTTTCTTAGTGACTTGTAGGAACCCTTTATACATTTGGAATATGATTCATGTATTGGAAACATATGTTGCAAATATTTTCTCCCACTTGTATTGCCTTCTTACTCTCCTAATGTTGTGTTATTTATTTTATTTGATGTATCACAAAAAGGAATAATCATAAAAGTGAAAATGGGCAAGCTGGGGTTAATAATATTTTTTAATTTCTGATTTTATAAAACACTGTTAAGGTGATATGGGTAAAGAATCTGAAAAAGAATGAATATATGTATATGTACAACTGAATGACTTTGCTGTACACCTGAAACTAACACAACATTGTAAGTCAACTATACTCTAATAAATTTTTTTTAAAGGGTGGAAAAAAAGGACAGATGCTGGGGGGTGGGGGGGGGGGCAAAAATTTGCTGTACAAAGAGGCCAATATCTCTCCATGAGAATGGCTAATATTAAAGCATAATTATAACAAGTATTGGCAATAATTCAAAACAGCTAGAAATTTTAAATATTTCTAATATAAAAGAAATGTGATATAGACAGTTTAGAAAACAGGTTGCAGTTTCGTATAAAGTTGGATACACATTTACTACATGGACCACCAACCTTACTTCTAGATGTTTCTCTAAAAGAAATGAAAAATCATGTTTACACAAAGACTTGTCTACAAATATAGTAATTTTATTCACAATTGCCCCAAACAGGAAACAACTCAGGGCTTCTGTCTCCCTCTTTTAGGCAGATTGGATGAGCACCAGGGAGTAAGACTCAAAGGGTTTCTGGTTCTTTCCTGTATCTCAGGCTTTTCCTTTCCATGTTTTTGATAAGAGCCTGGTTATCTCAAACTGCTTAGACAGAATGTTTGTGAGAAATTTAATATTTCTTTCAGAGGTTTTGAGTTTTCCTCTTTGGTTTACCACATGCTACACTACTTTAAAGTTTGGCAAGTATTTCAAAAAGGTGACCAACCAGTGATGAGTTTGAGACAGGCACATCCCTGAAGTAGGATTTGTTTTCCTAAATAATGGAAAACCATGGGACATTTCAATTTCAACATTTTTAAGCCCCCTACAACCTACATGATCCAGCCTTCAACAAGTGGATGGTAGGAAAAAAAAAAAGCCATTCGAATCTTTTAAGGACCTAATATTTTTCATATTACACTCAGCAAACAATCATTACTGGTTTATATTCTCTGTCTAATAACATTCTTCTGCTTGTTAGTTGCTAAGTCGTGCCCAACTTTTGTGACCCCCATGGACTGTAGCCCACCAGGCTCCTCTGTCCATGGGATTTCCCAGGCAAGAATACTGGAGTGGGTTGTCATTTCCTTCTCCAGGGGATCTTCCTGACCCAGGGACTGAAACCGGGTTTCCTGCATTGCACACAGGTTCTTACCATCTGAGCCACCAGGGAAGCTGATTCTTCTGCTTCGGCACTCCCAATTGCCAGCCCAATTTGAGTCTAGAAATGACCACAGAGAAGGAAATGACTGGAATTTCCATTCATTTAATCCTCTCTGCTTCCATGGCTCTCCCTCCAGTGCTTTAAAAAAATTTTTTTCTCAATTAATCCTGTTTTTATGTTGTAATGCGGACATGGTCTACAGCATCCACTATTGCTTTCTTTTCTTCTATAAATATTTATGTCAATGTTCAGTTTTCCAAGAAATATTTTAAATATTCTTCTTATAAATTAAGACACAGATTTTAAAGTTTCAATAACCTATCAACTTATAAACTGAGAGCATTCCTAAATTTTTAAAAATATGTAAAATTGTTAATATAAAATCAATCTGATGCTGTAATATTTATTTGTCCTTTTGAAATATGTCATTGGATTTATTTTCTTAAATACTTTTACAGACTACCACTCTATTATTTTCTAAAATGCAGTCTGAATCACATAGTCCCCTTTGGAAAAAACTTCAATTTGTCTCTTTCTTTTAAAGAATAAAATTCTAATTCCTTTGATAGTTTGATTACTTTCCATGGTTTTATCTTCATTTTTTAGGAGCTATCTCCCACTCCATCTATCAATTCATCTGAATCACTGATCATTCACATTTAACTTGTTCTTTGGATATACTCTGTTCTCATACACCTCTGAACTCTATTGTATCTAAGTAGAACACAGCACTTAGCCTCTCCACTCTACCTACTAAAACCTTACTTTTCTTTCATGGATTAACTCACAGGACCCCTCTTCCACTGAGGCTACTTCTAATCAATAATATATTCTTCTTTAAATAACAATTATTGTATTTCTTCTTGGCATTTACTTTTTTCAACTCTTTTTCTTTATATTCAGTTCAGTTAAGTAGCTCAGTCATGTCGGACTCTTTGTGACCCCATGGAATGCAGCACGTCAGGCCTCCCTGTCCATCACCAACTCCCAGAGTTTACTCAAACTCATGTCCATTAAGTCAGTGATGACATCCAACCATCTCATCCTCTGTCATTCCCTTCTCCTCCTACCTTCAATCTTTCCCAGCATCAGGGTTTTTTCCAATGAGTCAGTTCTTCGCATCATGTGGCCAAGTATTGGAGTTTCAGCTTCAACATCAGTCTTTCCAATGAATATTCAGGATTGATTTCCTTTAGGATGAACTGGTTGGATCTCCTTGCAGTCCAAGGGACTCTCAAGAGTCTTCTCTAACACCACAGTTCAAAAGCATCAATTCTTTTGTGCTTAAATTTCTTTATAGTCCAACTCTCACATCCATACATGACCACTGGAAAAAGCATAGCCTTGACTAGACAGACCTTTGTTGTCAAAGTAATGTCTCTGCTTTTTAATATGCTGTTTAGGTCGGTCACAACTTTTCTTCCAAGGAGCAAATCTCTTTTATTTCATGGCAGCAGTCACCATCTGGAGTGATTTTGAAGCCCCCTAAAATAAAGTCTGCCACTACTTCCACAGTTTCCCTATCTATTTGCCATGAAGTGATGGGACCAGATGCCATGATCTTAGTTTTCTGAATGTTGAGTTTTAAGCCAATTGTTCCACTCTCCTCTTCCACTTTCATCAAGAAGCTCTTTAGTTCTTCTTCACTTTCTTCCATAAGGATGGTGTCATCTGCATATCTGAGGTTATTGATATTTCTCCTAGCAATCTTGATTCCAGCTTGTGCTTTATTCAGCCCAGCATTTCTCATGATGTACTCTGCATGTAAGTTAAATAAGCAGGATGACAATATACAGCCTTGATGTATGCCTTTCAACAACAACCAGTCTGTTGTTCCATGTCCATTTCTAACTGTTGCTTCTTGACCTGCATACAGGTTTCTCAGGAGGCAGGTCAGGTGGTCTGGTATTCCCATCTCTTGGAGAATTTTCCAGTTTGTTGTGATCCACACAGTCAAAAGCTTTGATGTAGTCAATAAAGCAGAAGTAAATGTTTTTCTGGAACTCTCTTTCTTTTTCAATGATCCAATGGATGGATCTTTATACTCTGTGGTTTTTAAATATTTCCCAGGTTAGTGTAAAATTCTTAAAAAGAAGCCATACCTCAATCATGTGCATATTTCTCATATACCACCCATGGACATATATTCTCACTGATTTTTTAAAAATTTTCATGAACATTGTTTACTGATTGAAAGCAGCTCTCATTTCATTTTTTGCATGTAGTTGTCTAGTTTTCCCAGCACCACTTATTGAAGAGACCTTTTTTCCCCATTGTATAATCTTGCCTCCTTGTCACAGATTGGTTGACCACAGGTGTGTGGGTTTATCTCTGAATTTTCTGTCCTGTTCCAGTGACTTATATTTCTGTTTCTGAACCAGTATCAGACTGCTTAATGACTGTAGCTTTATTGCATAATCTGAAGTCAGGGAGCCTGATTCCTCCAGCTCCATTTTTCTTTTTCAAGATTTCTTTGGCTATTTGAGGTCTTTTGTGCTTCATACAAATTTAAAATAAAAATTCTAACTCTGTGAAAAATGCCATTGGTATTTGATAGGGATAGCATTGAATGTGTAGATTGCTTTGGGTAGTACAGTCATTTTGATAATACTGATTTTTCCAATCCAAGATCATAGTATATCTCTGTCTCCATCTGTTTGTATCATTTTTAAGTTCTTTCATCAGTATCCTATAGCTTTCTGAATATAGGTTTTTTGACTCCTTAGGCAGATTTATCCCCAGGTATTTTATTCTTTGGGGGTTTTTTTGTTGTTAAATATTTATTTACTTATTTGACTGTGCCAGGTCTTAGTTGCAGCACATGGGATCTTTGATCTTCTTTGCAGCATGCAGGATCTTTTAGTTGCAGCATGTGGGATCTAGTTTCCTGACCAGGGGTCAAACCCAAGCTCCCTCAATTGGGATCTGGGAGTCATGACCACTGGACAACAAGGGAAGTCCTATGTTGATACAATGCTAAATGAGACAGTTTCTTTAATTTCTTTTTCTGATATTTTATTGCTAGTATATAAGAATACAAGAGAATTATGTGTATTAATTTTGTATCCTGAAACTTTACCAAATTCAAAGATAAAACCATACGTTGAAATAAACTCAAAATGGATTAAAGACAAGTGTAAGGCTGGATACTATAAAACTCTTAGAGCAAAACATACGAAGAACACTCTCTGACAAAAATCACAGCAAGATCTTTTCTGACCCACCTCCTAAAGTAATAAAAATACAAACAAAAATAAACAGGACCTAATTAAACATAAAGGCTTTTTCACAGCAAAGAAGCAAAGAAAACCATAAGCAAAACAAAAAGACAACCCACAGAATGGTAGAAATACTTGCAAATGAAGTAACCAATAAAGCATAATCTCCAAAATACATAAACACCTCATATAGCTCAATATCAGGAAAAAAAAACAATAAAAAATGGGCTATGGGCTTCTCTGGTGGTCCGCTGGTTAAGAGTCTGACTTGCAATGCAGCAGACACCAGTTTGATCCCTGGCCCAGGAAGATCTCACATGCCATGGAGCAACAGAGTCTGTGAGCCACGACTATTGAGCCTGCATTTAGAGTCTGTAAGTCACAATTACCAAGACCATGCACCACAACTACTGAAGCCCATGCACTCTAGAGGCCATGCTCCATAAGAGAAGCCTCTGTAATAAGCCCAAGCACTGCAACCACAGAGTAAGCCCTGCTTGGGCAACTAGAAAAAGCCTGCATGCAGCAACAAAGACCCAGTGCAGCCAAAAATAAATAAATAAATAAATAAATAATTTAAAAAATGTTTTAATAGGCAGAAGATCTGAATTGACATTTCTCCAAGAAAGATACACAGATGGCCAAAAAAAACACATCAAAAGATATTCAATATCACTAATTATTAGAGAAATGCAAATCAAGAATATAATGAACCTCATACCCACCAGAATCACCATCATCAAAAAAATCTATCAACAATAAATTCTGGAGAAGGTGTGGAGAAAAGGGAACCCTTCTACACTGTTGGAAATTGGTACAGCCACTGTGGAGAATAGTATGCAGGTTCCTTATAAAGCTAAAAGCAGAGCAACTGTATGATCCAACAATCCCACTCCTGGGCATATACTCAGAGAAAACCACAATTCAAAAAGGTAATGCACCCCAATGTTCATTGTAACACTATTTACAATAGCCAGGACATGAAAGCAGCATAAATATCTCTAGATACAGCAATGGATAAAGACGACGTGGAACATAATGAAATAACACCATTTTCAGCAACATGAATGGATCTACAGATTGTTATTCTGAGTGAAGTAAGTCAGACAGAGAAGGACAAATATCATATGATACCATGGTGCTAGTGGTAAAGAACTTTCCCGCCTATGAAAGAGATGTAAGAGTACTGGGTTTGATACCTGGGTCAGGAAGATCGCCTGGAGGAGGGCATAACAACCCACTCCAGTATTATTGCCTAGAGAATCCCATGGACAGAGGAGACATGTGGGCTACAGTCAATAGAGTCACAAAGAGTTGGATACTTAAACTCTACTAAAAATATAAATGTTAATTACTAGTTCAATTCAGTTAAGTTGTCAATTCATGTCTGACTCTGACCCCATGGACTGCAGGACACCAGGCTTCCCTGTCCATCACCAGCTCCTGGAGTTTACTCAAACTCATGTCCATTGAGTCAGTGATGCCATCCAGCCATCTCATCCTCTGTTGTCCCTTCTCCTCCCGCCTTCAATCTTTCCCAGCATCAGGGTCTCTTCCAATGAGTCAGTTCTTTGCATCATGTGGCCAAAGTATTGGAGTTTCACCTTCAGGATCAGTCCCTCCAATGAATATTCAGGACTGATTTCCTCTAGGATTGATTGGATTGATCTCCTTCCTATCCAAGGGACTCTCAAGAGTCTTCTCCAACACCACAGTTCAAAAGAACCAATTCTTCAATGCTCAGCTTTCTTTATGGTCCAAATTTCACACCCATACATGACTACTGGAAAAATCATAGCTTTAACTAGATGGAAATTTGCCGCAAAGTAATGTCTCTACTTTTTAATATGCTGTCTAGGTTGGTCATAGTTTTTCTTCCAAGGAGCAAGCGTCTTTTAGTTTCATGGCTGCAGTCACCATCTGGAGTGATTTTGGAGCCCCAAATTTTGGATATCTAGAAAATAAACTCTGTCACTGTTTCCATTGTTTCTCCATCTATTTGCCATGAAGTGATGTGACCAGATGCCATAATTTAGTTTTCTGAATGACGAGTTTTAAGTCAGCTTTTTCACTCTCCTCTTTCACTTTCGTCAAGAGGCTCTTCAGTTCCTCTTCACTTTCTGCCATAAGGGTGGTGTCAGTTGCATGTCTGAGGTTATTGATCTTTCTCCCTGCAAACTTGATTCCAGCCTGTGCTTCATCCAGCCCAGCATTTCTCATGATGTACTCTGCATATAGGGTTAAATAAGCAGGGTGACAATATACAGCCTTGAAGTATGCCTTTCCCTATTTGGAACCAGGCTATTGTTCCATATCCAGCACTAACTATTGCTTCTTGACCTTGATACAGGTTTCTCAAGAGACAGGTCAGGTAGTCTGGTATTCCCATCTCTTGAAGAATTTTCCACAGTTTGTTGTGATCCACACAGTCAAAAGCTTTGGCGTAGTCAATAAAGCATAAGTAGATGTTTTTCTGGAATTTCTTGCTTTTTCTATGATCCAACAGATGTTGGCAATTTAATCTCTGGTTCCTTTTCCTTTTCTAAATCCAGCTTGAACATCTGGAAGTTCTCAGTTCATGTATTGTTGAAGCCTGGCTTGGAGAAGTTTGAGTATTACTTTTTCCTAGTGTGTTAATTGAGTGCAGTTGTGCAGTAGTTTGAACATTTTTTGCCATTGCCTTTCTTTGAGATTGGAATGAAAACTGATCTTTTCCAGTCCTGTGACCACTGCTGAGTTTTCCAGATTTGCTGGCATATTGAGTGCAGCACTTTAATAGCATCATCTTTTAGGATTTGAAATAGCTCAGCTGGAATTCCATCACCTCCACTAGTTTTGTTCATAGTGATGGTTCCTAGGGCCCACTTGACTTCACACTCTAGGATGTCTGGCTCTAGGTGAGTGATCACACTATTGTGGTTATCTGGGTCTTAAAGATCTTTTCTGTATAGTTTTTCTGTGTATTCTTGCCACCTTTTCTTAATATCTTTTGCTTCTGTTAGGTCCATACCATTTCTGTCCTTTACTGTGCCCATCTTTGCAAAAATGTTCCTTTGGTATCTCTAATTTTCTTGAAGTGATGTCTAGTCTTTCCCATGCTATTGTTTTCCTCTATTTCTTTGGATCCCTGGGTTGAGAAGATCTTCTGGAGAAGGGAAAAGCTACCCACTCCTGTCTTCTGGCCTGGAGAATTCCATGAACCGTATAGTCCATGGGGTCGCAAAGGGTTGGACATGACTGAGTGACTGTCACTTCACTTTAACTACTAAAACATATTCATTTTTCCTTTTAAAGTAACTTTTAATTATCAGCTTTCTTGAAATCTTTTTCTACTGCATTGTTTGAAACAAAGTGATTTTGTACATGAAGCACAATTCAACATAGGGGTAATGTGAATGATGTCTACATCTCAGTGTATTGAGATCAGAGTTTCAGATGAAAATGCATTAAGTAAATATAATTGTTTCCCAACTTACAAAATATTCTGATGGATGCCTTAATTTTATAAGTAATATGTTGTCAACTTTATGCAAACTACTCAGATACAGAGCATGAATTGCTCAGCTTGGACATCAATATAGTTCTTTAAGGGGAAAAATAAGAGCAGTTTTTGATTGCAAGAAAAGTACAGCCTTTCCTATATTGTAAATATCAAAGACATCATTAGGCAGACAGAGAGTTGTAAAATGTCTATCTTTCAGTGGCTGGCCCATAAAGAGAAGAATGAGCATCATCATAGCTGTTAATGTGCATAGAAAACAAAATGTTCAATAAAAACTATTAATTATGTCTAGTTTTTAATTTTTCTTATTTATGTAGGTAATATATTTCAACTGAATTTTTGTACCTTTAGAGATGAAAATATAAAAGAGCATGATGAGGAGAGAGCCATATAGTGAATCAAGATGCCTTAGCTTGGTTGTTCACAACAGAGAGATTAAAGTAATCTCAACATTCTCTTGATTTCTTAAGGTCTAACAAGTCATGTCCTCTGCTATTAAATGTTGCTAGGGGTCAGTAATCCCAGTGACAGAGGGATTTGAGGAAAATTATCAACTGTTATTTAAGATATAAAATTGAAGATGTGAGTAGAAATAAATCTCCCTATATTAAAAAATTAGTAGCTCTTTATATATATACTCATAAAATATGCTCCTAGAAGAGTCCTTGGAGGCAGACTAATACAAACTTGCATTTGAAGAATGAGAAACCTGAAGTCCAGAAAGTGAAGAGTTGGCCATAGTTATATGGTATCAGCTTAAGAATTAGAAACTGCTTCTAAATAGAATCAAGACCCAATCTTCTGTCAATATTTCTAACAGAACTTTGTCTCCTTTCACTTTTAATCTGATTAGATCAATTAGAATTTGTCTATAAACACCTTCAAAAGTAACAGAAATCAAAATGAGATTTAGTTTAACACTTTCCAATAGTTTCATTTATTCTTTGTCACACTCAAAGTTCCCATAGTCTGTGAACTGGATAAACACAAAACCCCAAAATTTGAATTTTTAAAAATTTTCTATTCAATATTTATATTTTCTGGAGGGGGACTAATTTGACTTCAAAAGTTTAGTTGTTTGGAAGTAGAACAAGGTTGGCCTTGCTCAGTTCAGCCTATCTTAGCAGCATCATAGTTTCCTTTCTACCTGCCAGCTAATCACACCAGCCCAGAAAGTGCCTATCTATAGAGGCAAAGCCTTTGTCTTCAGTCCTCTTTGGTCCCCATAACCACCACTGAGGCCTCCTATTTCAGGCATGTTCCACATGAAGCCTGATTCTTTCCTAGTTTCAGATCTGCCTTGCCAGTTTCTGTGTCCAACCAGCTGATGAAGATGAGCTGCTCCTATGCTATCTGCAAAGGGGAAAAACAATTCTAGTCTATACCACAGTCACCATTCTCTCCAAGAACAACAGCTACTGGCAGCATTTGGGGCTAATTTCAATAAAAAGTATGTCACTTCATTTACAGGAAAGGACTGGTTTACATAAGATTTCTTGCTGCTGCTATCACCAACAGAGATCCAAAATGTAGGAGAGTTTACACATTCTGACTAGGCAAGCCTGGCAATGATATTCCTGCTAAAAAATGCAGAATGACTTCAGCAGTTCATTTTCCACTCCCTCAAGACATATTCATTTTTTGGAGATTTGTGGGCCCAGAAATATCCACTTACTATGACATTTTATGATAGTTACCTACTGTTTGTTTCTTGGTCTCTGGGAAATGACAATGGGGACCAATGCTGGATTTTTTTTTCCTTGGGGAATAAGGCTTGGAAGAAGCAGTAGAAATAAAACAGGAGAGAAGTAATTCAGGTTGGGCATATTTAACTACTCATAATAAACTTAGTCAATATTAATGGAGGCATAATTGCCAGATCAATTCAAATAATTATCCCTCTGTCTCTGCACCATGAAGTCTACATTTACAGACAGCCTAGAAAGAGTGCTGGAGGTGAAATAATACAGATTTACCACAGTTCCACTCCCAGGTCTAAGGTCTATATTTAACACACAAGTATAATAGCCGTCCTTGTAGTGACACATGATTTTTAACCTCTTACCCTATGATTATCTATGATTACCTAAAGTTCAATTACAGTATATATACATATTATTAGAAAGATTTGCAATCCATTTATTTCTCTGGATGTTCTGATCTAGTAAAGAAATAAACAAATAGAAATCTGGGTATCCAGAGCATAAAATACTTGGTTTCCTAGAGAACTGCCATTTTAATCCAGATTTAATGTCAACATTGATCCTATCAAGAGACACTATAAATAAAATCTTATGAAATTTACTGTTATATCTTTTACGAAAATGTTCATCTCCTCATATCCCTAAGTCTTTTTTTTTTTCTGAGGCTACAGCAGAAATTTTTTATTTATTTTTTTTTTTTTTTTAGAAATTCTTCATTTTTGGTGCTAAGTTTAGAAGTATTTTTAAAAATAATTTGACTTTTTATTTTATTGTATTGATTTTATTAAGCTAATCACTGGCCATTGTCTCATATTCATTAAGAATATCAGTATCATACCTGTGACCATTTACAGCAAGTACATCATTTTCATTTTTTTACTAGCCTCATTCTTGATTTAATTTCACTTTCTTAATTTTGATTATTTCTTCTTGTTTCTTTTTTCTGTATCTCATCTATATGGTTGTATGTGTGTATTCTGAAAAGAGGTTGAAATACCTTCTGAAACGACTTGGAGTATAAATAAGCAAACAAATACACAGATCTTCAACTACCTATGAATGATCTTGAACAATTTAATTCATCTCTTTAGACATATTTGGGCTTCCCTGGTGGCTCAGTTGGTAAAGAATCTGCCTGCAATGCAGGTTCGATCCCTGGGTTGGGAAGATCCCCAGGAGGAGGGCATGGCAACCCACTCCATTATTCTTGCCTAGAGAATCCCCAAGGACAGAGGAGCCTGGTGGGCTACAGTCCATGGGATCACAAAGAGTAAGACATGACTGAGTGACTAAGCACAACAAAGCACAGACATATATATGTGTAAAATTAGAATACTAACTATCTCATATAATGCTTTTAGAATTAAACAATATTTTAAATACCAAATATAGTGCCTGGCATCTAATAAATGTTTAATAAAAGTTAATTATATCTAAATTTATATTTAGTCCCATGTGCAACATTTCAAGAGATTCACTGACAAATAAGAGCTAAGAGAACCATAGCTAATGATGGTTTTATGGGAGAAAGAATGGAATAGTAACATTATAGCAAGTTATCTTATTTCTTTGAAATAGAACAAAACTCCAAAATGCATCTTAGGTGGTGTGTGTGTATGTGTGTGTGCACACATGAGAATAAGCAAAGCTAATGTTATGGAAGAATTCAACTCAAACCATTGACTATGGTTACCTGTGAGAGGCAAAATGAAAAGGCAGAAGAGAATACTTCATTTTTTCATTTACACGTATTCCCAAGAGGAAAAATGAATAAAAAGTGCACGGACCATCGGAAATATCTATCTTTTCCCATTTCCTATTTTTTTCTCAAATAATTAAATAAATTATTAAGAGAGAATGGAGATCTGGATATCATTTGACAATAGGGAAAAAAACTTAGGAGGTTTAACCTAAAGAGGAGATAGAAGAAGAATTATGGCTGCCTCCAAACATTTTAAGGACTCTGAAAGGATAATTTAGACTCTTTCTACGATGTTTCAAAGAATGTAAAATGGTCTTGATGAAAGAAATACCGACCTAAAATGAGTAAGCACATTTCGAATGACCTGCTACTCAATGTTATCTTTAAGAAAATGTCAGATGCTCATCTTTCAAGGATGTTGTATGCCAATGAAAATTACTAAGGTAGATCAAACTACTCTGAAATAGCATCATCATCACAATTTTCTTTACGTGATAAATGATATCTAGCTGTTTTGATATACCAAAATTTGCTAAACGAACCAGAAAATATTTATTGAATAAACAGTATATTTCACACACTAGCAAAGTAAAATTCAAAATTCCCTAAGCTAGGCTTCAACAGTACATGAACAGAAAACTTCAAATGTTAAAGCTGGATTCAGAAAAGGCAGAGAAACCAGAGATCAAATTGCCAACATCTGTTGGATCATAGAAAAAAAAAAGCGAATTCTAGAAAATCATCTACTTCTGCTTCATTGACTATGCTAAACCCTTTGAGTGCATGGATCACAACAAAATGTGGAAAGTTCTTAGAGATGGGAATACTAGATCACCTTACCTGTCTTCTGAGAAACGTGTATGTAGGTCAAGAAGCAACAGTTAGAACTGGACATGGAACAACTGACTGGTTCCAAATGGGGAAAGGAGTACATCAAGGCTGTATATTGTCACCCTGCTTATTAAACTTATATGCAGAGTACATCATGCAGAATGCCAGGCTGGATGAAGCACAACCTGGAATCAAGATTGCCAGGAGAAACATCAATAACCTCAGATATGTAGATGACACCATCCTTATGGCAGAAAGCAAGGAGGAACTGAAGAGCCTCTTGATGAAAGTGAAAGAGGAGAGTGAAAAAGTTGGTTTAAAACTCAATATTCAAAAAACAAAGATCATGGCATCTGGCCCCATCACTTCATGGCAAATAGATGGGGAAACAGTGACAGGTTTTATTTTCTTGGGGTCCAAAATCACTGCAAATGGTGACTGCAGCTGTGAAATTAAAAGATGCATGCTCTTTGGAAGAAAAGCTATGACCAACCTAGATAATATATTGAAAATCAGAGACATTACTTTGCCAACAAAGTTCTGTAGTCAAAGCTAAACAGACAGTCACAGCTATACAATAGTCACGTATGGATGTGAGAGTTGAACCATAAAGAAGGCTGAGCACTGAAGAATCGATGCTTTTGAACTGTGATGTTGGAGAAGACTCTTGAAAGTCCCTTGGACTTCAAGGAGATCAAACCAGTCAATCCTAAAGGAACTCAATCCTGAATATTCATTGGAAGGACTGATGGTGTAGTTGAAGCACCAATACACTGACCACCTGATGCAAAGAGCCAACTCATTAGAAAAGACCCGGATGCTAGGAAAGATTGAAGGCAGGAGGAGAAGGGGACGACGGAGGTTGAAATGGTTGGATGGTATCACCAACCCAATGGATGTGAATTTGAGCAAGCTCTGGGAGATGGTGAAGGACTGGGAAGCCTGGCAGGCTGCAGTCCATGGGGTCACAAAGAGTCAGACATGACTGAACAACAACAGCAAAATAGTACATTTTGGGTAATAAACTACACGTTGGGAATAAATCTGTAAATAAAATATAGCCAATATTTCCCAAGGAGCTCATGGTCCAATTAGAAATATATTCACAAATAAGAAATTTTATAACATAATAATTTTAGCACAGAAATATTGGCATTTTGGAAGCATAAATGACAAACTCATAGTTAAAAATGATTTTCTATTGAGTATTGATAATATTTGTCTTGAAAGGTCACTAGCTAATTTTTTTCCAATATAAATCAGTACATAAGTAACATTCGAAAACAGTTTGACTTTAAATTTGAATATAATCTGTACATAGTTAAACTTCTATACTATTATACAGATAAGAACAGATACTATCATATCCCAAGGTATATAAATATGCCCAATGAAAGTGTAGAAATGCTTATGAATCAAGAAAAAATAAAGACTTTTCAATGAGGTGAAAGGCTTGACTACAGGATAATTACACAGGAGGCAATGATGCAATTCCAATTTTGAAAGATATAAATTATGCAAGTGATTTCAACAGCAGGGGGGTTATTTGTCCTGATGTGAAGATGTTGCAAAGCTCATGAATTTCAAATCTGTAAATTAGGAACAAAGATTTACAGCTTTGTTAGAAGCAAAGGAAAAGACAAGTTATGCCAACAGAGGTCAATGCCATGTCTTATTGTTACCTCTAGGGATTATCCACTCAGTGCCACTCTCTCTCCCTACTTCACCCCAGAGGAAGAAAGTACTGATGGATCAAATTCAAGGACATAGATGACAGAGGTGACAACAGTTTGAATATTTGGAGATGATATTTTAATATAGGTTGAAAGTTCTCACATCTGCCTGTTGTCTTTTATATGCTACCCACTGGATTCCTTCTCCTGGTCACTTTCTTTTGGCTTTGGCTTTTGGCTTTGGTCTTTTGGCTTTCTTTCTTTTTCTTTTTTCAAGTAACTGGTGAATTAAAAGGGATCCGCTCTAGAACTAAGAGAGGTAAACTCAATTTTCATGTTAACAGGCCCTATCATATCTCTGCAAGGAACACAAATGTATTTACCCACTTAATCCCAATGTATTATCCATAACATTGTCTATTATATTTTGTTTAAATTTCATTCATTCACAATATGCCAAAAAACTAGGTAACTAGCCTTTTCTTTATTTTTAATGGAACTAAAACTAGCAAGTAAAGTAAACACACTTGCTGTTTTGTCCTGGTTTCTTCCAACTGCTAGACTATCAGTTCTACCAATTGAATCAGCTATTGCAGACTGTCAAAGAAAAGAAAAAGATTGACCAAAAGAATCTCAATCCAACAAGCACATAAGTATTACCTATATTCAACACCATATGGCCCTGTGTATTTGCATTTTTCCTCCCATTTCAACAGATTCCAAATACAGCACAGCGGAATAGATGGAGCAAGAATTGTTCATTAAGAGACTTGCATTAGGAGAGCTGTACTTTAGACATTTACCAAGTGAGTAAGTTCGATAACAAATTCAGATCTCTGAAACAACTGGAATTTGATGGAGATAAACACCAGATCAATAGGCTTTTAAATCACGGAAATGATGAAAGTGGCAAGTGAAATTGAAGTGGCTCTTTGTTTGAATTTAATTTCTCTGCCATCTTATATTTTTCCTTAGTTAAAACCTCTTCAAAAATCACTTCACTGAAGTGTGCTTTTTGAGGAAAAATAAATGCAAATATATGCCTTTTAATTTATCACACCCTTATGAAGTTTAATTAAAAGATTTTTTTGCAAATGTATGGTTCTATAATCCTGTGTTGTTTTTATTAGTTTGGCTTTAATAGATGCCTTTAGAAAGGCTGTTATCACAAAAGGAAATGTACTTATCCTGTGTATTATGCCCATAATTATTGAATAATTCATTTCAATTAATGGGTTTTTTCCCTTAAGAAATATTATTTACCATGGCTATACTGTTTGATCATCACTACAGTACTTTTTATCACTACACTGCATTAGACCAACTTTACCTTAACTTTATTTTCTTGCTTGTGAATTCTAAGAACAAAAAAAATTCTTGTGATGAATCAAATACTTTTAGCACCAGTTTATCACTATTGGGGAAATTTGTGCTTCCAAATTTCAACATAATATTTTATGATCACGATAGCCAAAACTACCAGCAATGGCTTAAACCAAATAAAAGGTAGAACAAGGATATGCAAAGTCATCCTCGAAAGTCTGACAATTTTAGTTAAAACACTCACTAAGTTTCCCATCATTTGGACCTGACACTTTGCCTTCCCTCATTTTCTTCTGTGAAAAATTGTCTCTGGCACATCTTCTGCTGACTTGTTGCTTACTTTGTTATTATTCCTCCTCTCCCTTTATTTACAGACTGAAAATTCAACTCAATTCTATGTGTGTGTGTGTTAGTCATTCAGACGTGTCTGACTCTTTGCAATCCCATGCACTGTAGCCCACCAGCTTCCCCTGTCCATGGGATCCTCCAGGTAAAAAATACTAGAGTGTATTGCTATTTCCTACTCCAGGGGATCTTCCCCACCCAGAGATCGAACCTGGGTCTCCTGCATTGCAGACAGATTCTTTACCATTTCAGTCACCAGGGAAACCCACCTACTTCTATAAAATGTTTTAAATCTATGTTTAAATCTTTATCAAATAAAAGTGAACATGTTAGGGGTACGTGTTAAATCTTCATGGTTTGATGTTTTAGAAACTTCCATCTTAACCCACAAGTTTCACTGCTATGATGCTGCTAAAATGGGGGGTTTCCCTTTTTGTTTGCTGGACTTAATTGATTTTTATAATGAACCCAAATGTCAGGATAACTAAAGACAAAAATCAGTCAAAGGTGTTTATTTTCTTTCTTCTTTTCCCTCTAAACAGAGCATCATTAAGCAACAGAGAGGCATGGTCAACTGATTTTCTGTTTGTGTTGCAAATGTTTCTTTCTCTTAGAATTTTAAATTAGGGTACAGACTAAAAAATGCCCCACAATAAAAGCCAAATGCAATGGACATGACTGGGAAACCATTTCAAAGAAGAGATGTGGTTGGACCACTTTTATAAGCTTTCTGGTGTCTGAAAGACAGGTAGTGCTGATATCCAATTATCAAATAAAAATGCATTTAGAAAACCAACAATTTCTGATATTAAAAAATTTTTGTTACTATCAGTACCTCAGTATATCTGACAAGGAGGTATAAGTCACTTATGTGAAATCTGAGGAAATCATGCCTTTGGAAAAAAAGAAAGTGATAACCTTAAGTAAGAATAAGGTCTTAATTCAGGTAAAATTCAGTAAAGATCTTAATTCTTTGGACTTCCCAGGTGGCTCAGTGGTAAAGAATCTGCCTGCCAATGCAATAAGATGCAGGAGATGCAGGTTCCAGCCTTGGGTCTGGAATATAGCCTGGAGAAGGAAATGCAACCCACTCCAGTAAATCCCATCAACAGCGGAGCATGGTGGGCTACAGTTCATGGGGATGCAAAGAGTTAGACATGACTGAGCACATATGCAGTGAAAGAAAGTAAGAATAAGGCCTTAATTCAGCTAAAATTCAGTAAAGATCTTAATTCTCTAGAGACACTCCAAAGTTTCATTCTTGATCCTCAATCAGGCTAACTGCACAGTTTCATATCATAAAAATATACCTTAGCCCATACCAAGAAAAAATAAATTCCCTGCTTTAAATATAAATTCTTATAAACATTAAACATTCTTCTGAATATAATTGATTTACCAAGAAAACTATATTAAGATTGGAAAAATTTATGTTTTATTAGAAGGCCTGATTTTGATTCCCAGCTCAGCTAATTACTAGCAATGTAACAAAGGGAAAGTCAAATATCTCTGAACCTCAGTCTCTACACCTGAAATCATGCTGCTGTTGAGTCACTAAGTTATATCTGACTCTTTTGCGACCCATGACTATAGCCCATCAGACTCCTCTGTCCATGGGATTTCCCAAGCAAGAATACTGGAGTGGGTTGCCATTTCATTCTTCCAGGGATCTTCTTGAGCCAGGGATTGAACCCATGTCTCCTGTATTGCAGATGGATTCTGTACTGCTGAGCCACCTGGGAAGCCCTCTGTAATTATAATACTTCACAAAACCAGCACTTGATAACATAGGTAAAGTTTTATTTTTATATGCTATATACTCTGTTCACATTTATTTAGCATCTAGTAGGAGCTAGATCCTATACCAGGAACTGGGAAGAGTAGAAGATACAATTTCTATATCCTTGAAGTCTGTACCGTGGTTGGGAGAGGCAGATGTATAAACATCAACAAAATATTACAAAACTGTAATTAAGGAAAATTGTAAATACTGAGAGGCCTCCAAGTAGAGAGGGACCATGTCTGTCTTTGGCTATCAGAGGGGACTTCATATAGGGACAATACTTGAATTGAGGCTTGAAAGAAGAGTTTTCCATGGGGAGAGAGGATTCACCATGTAATAAATACCACATATACACTATATGAGAATGGAGGGATGACAGCAAATGCAGCTTAAGAAAACTGGACACTTGGGTGGATGGCACATAAAGACTCTGGGAGAATGGTAGCTGATGGGGCTTAAAAGCTTAAATAGGGACAGATTGTGAAGCTTTCTGATATACAGACATTCAGACTTGATGTGAAGGATACGCATGAGCTATAAAATCATAGAACTTTAGGACAAATAGTCTAGGTATAGCATGAAGAATAGTCTTAAGACTAGTCAAAGAGATTAAATAACCGTGACTGTAGCCATTCAGGTGTAGGGTGATGAAGCCAGGGATAAAGGGCAGAGGCTACTGTTTTGAAATAGATGATGTGTTTGGTTTGTGTGTGTGTGAAAGTAGCTCAGTTGTATCCAACTCTTTGTGACCCCAAGGACTATACAGTCCATGGAATTCTCTAGGCCAGAATAAGGGAGTGGGTAGCCTATCCCTTCTGGGACATGCTTAATTTGATGATTATATTAGGCATGCTAGGAAGCGAACAACTGGGTTGAAATAGCTCCATGCTCCAATGCAACTTTTATTTCACAGTAAATTTTTTTCAATATTTAATGTCTGTCTCTCACTATAGGGAAAAAAAAATCAAAGTTCTGCATGCAAGGCATTTCTGCAGCATCATCTCTAGCTGATATCCAGGTTTCAATAATTTGTAGCAGTTCCCCAAATGGATGATACTCTCTTTAGGCTCTGTACACTCTGCTTCCTATGCCTAAATATTTGGTTTTCCTTCGTACACTCATTACTTAGATTGTTATGATAGCATGAACTCTATTGGACTAGTTTCTATATTTGTTTTCCCCCTCTGGCACATGACAAGCACACAGGGAATTTTAGCAAATAAATGAATGTGTAAATGAAGTATGAAGCATTGCATTGGAGTAACTTTTCATGAGGAAGTTCTGCCTTGTGACAAAAAATTTTTTCCACAATTTCTCATAGTTAGTGGACCTGAAGGGACTCAATACACTAGACGTTACTCATCTCCTTTGTGGGTGTCTTTTTCTAAGAATAATAGTGATAAATTTCATAATTATAAACCTGATTAAAATTTTAAAAATTAAATTCTTTATTAAAATGCCTAGTTTTTTAAACTAGTATTTTTATGCAATTTACATGCTTAGACTGGCAGGTACTTACTCTCTAACAAATGCAATTTAAGTAAGCCCCAGTCTATATTTTGACAGTGTGTAATATAAAGATTCTCAGTTCCTGTTTTCCTGGCATCCTTGCCCTCATCACCTTCACTGTCTTGCACAGGGGAGCATTGTTTGAGAATGATCAAGAAAATGAGACAGAGAAATACCAAAGTTAATGCCATTACCATATATTAAAAGAATTACCTCACCATCAAATGATTTTTTGTTCTCTTCCTGACCACCTAAATGAATAAAGCAAGATAATGACATTCTCATTATTTTAGGAACACATTTGCATATGTAATGAAAGAGTCCCTAAAGGGCATAGACACCATAGAGGCAACTGTCTGAATTAATTAAAATTGTTTGCCTGATTAGATAAAAATACAAGCATAAACTGCATATCCCAGGAAAGTTTCTCTCTTTTCATCAAAACATAGAATAAACTATTTTTAACACAAAGCTGTACAGATTAATCTTTAGAAAACAAAAAATAAGTTTACATATATTTCTCTACTTTAAAAAGATAAAGGTGATTCTAGTGGCCACTAAAAATTGTAGTATCTATATCCAATATTTTTGTACTTTCTTCTAAATTCTTCAGTAGTTAATTTGTTATTATTGTTCAGTTAACAAGTCATGTCCAACCCTGCAAACCCATGGACGGCAGCATGCCAGAACTCTCTGTCCCTCACCAATACTATAAGATTCTTTAAATAGTGAACAACAAATATCTTAGAATAAAAAATGCACTTAATATTCTGTTTCAAAAATTTTATAGATGATGCCTCTACACTGATTATAATTTCTTACTATTTTTATAAATCAACACATATTTATCAACATAAAGAATCATTTGCTCCTATATAAAACATTTCCCTCAATGTCAGAAAGCAATCAAACACATTTTTCTCATTTAAAAATATGTCTTCAAGTGTGTAAATCAATTTAAATAAGCTATTAACATAGTGTTTAATAGAGCCATTAAAATGTGAATTATCTTGAAATGATTGTATTTCTTTTCCAGTGTTTCCCTAATATAGTTTCAGTACAAGGACAAGAGATGTTTCTGAAGGTAATTATGGTCCTCAGTAATATAAACTTTGATTTAAAAAAAGAATACAATAAAAAAAAAAGAATACAATAAAGATGCATGGCATATGTCCTTCTAGGATAATTCCACATGAGAACAGGCCCAGATTTATTTTGATCTTCAGTTAGTATGAGAAAGTAGATTTCATGATTCTGTACAGTGTTCCCATTAACAGTAGTAGAGAACTGGCAATTCTCAGAAGAATGAGTAGTTCACGCGGTGTCAGCATCAGATCCAGAAAATGAAACAGAAAAAAGTAAAGTTAGAAAGACAAAGGATCATATAGGAGAGCAATAAAGGTTATCCTAAAATTGCTACATATCCTACAGGAAACCAAGGGTGGTTAATAGTATAATGAGATTAACAGCACTGGGCTTCAAAGTCTGGAGTACACAGCAAGTTGGTAGGGGTGATCAGTTGAAATGGTGAATTAAGGATGGACATATGTTTAATAATTTATTAGAAAAGTCTGTGCAAGTTATAATTGAGCACAGAGGAGAATGAGGAGCAAGATATCATGGAAAAATCTTAACACATGATGACACTAATATTAACATGGTAACTAACATTTATTGACTTTATTGGTGCTTTCAAATTGTGATGCTGGAGAAGATTGTTGAGACCCCCTTGGACTACAAGAAGATTAAACCAGTCAATCCTAAAGGAAATCAAACCTGAATATTCATTGGATGGACTTATATTAAAGCTGAAGCTCCACTACTTTGACTGCCTGATACGAAGAGTTGACTTATTGGAAAAGACCCTGATACTGGAAAAGATTGAAGGCAAAAGGAGAAGAGGGTGGCCGAGGATGAGATATTTAGATGACATCACTGACTCAATGGACATGAACTTGAGCAAACTCTGGGAGATAGTAGAGGACAGGGAAGCCTGGCGAGCTGCAGTCCATGGAGTATCACAGAGTCAGACACAACATAACGATTGCACAACAGCACTATGTGCCAAGCCCTGGACCAAACACTATACATTATTATCACTAAGCTATAATCATGAGTAGAAATGTCATCTATATCTTTCCAATGAGGAAATGGAGATTCCAAGAGGTTTAGCAGCTTGTGCAAGCTCTCATAAGTAGTGATAAGTGGAGGCAGGATTTGAATCCATAATTTCTGACTCTAAACCTGCATTATGAACAACTACAAATTATACAATTTATTATTCTGAGGAAGAAAAGTGAACGATGACGAACCTTTGAAGATGAGTGACTGGAAGGAGAGTTGTGCCATTAGTAGAAATTGGGACATTAATCAAAATGTTTCTTATCAGTGAGTCTTGGCCTTCACAGAACTGACTTTAGTCTAACTAACTTTACCTTATATGTAAAAAATGTACCCAGGCAGGAGGCTTGCTGAGAGCACAGAGAGACAGATAAAAACAACCTTACCTCTATGCCACCATTCAAGAATTTGGTGTGTTTTATTTTCATGCCTTCCAAGAAGGAAATGATAGGATTCCAATGTTTAGATGATGAAAGGGGCCCATAAAGGTTAAGCAACTTACCCAAAGTTATCTGGCTAATAACTGATGAAGATAAAATTTTTTTCTGCTTTGCCCTCTCACCACAGTCCAGTTCCATTTCAGAATACTCAAGTTTAGATCACTTATAAACCTGATAATTTAATCCTCAAGCATACATAACTTCCAAAAGACTCTTTGATGGCCATCCCTTCAAAAAGAAGATATGCTCACTCTAGGAATGAGTGTTAAATTGCAGTTCATGATAATTACATTAAATGATGATAAATGTCTAAATATGTCCTTCTCACTAGGCAGCTATTTTCAAACTCTATATTCTTAGTGGACATGACCTCCCACCTACAGTTCACTCAGTAGACTCTCAGGTGTCCATCATGAATTCTGACATCCCCACAGACTGTCTTCAGTCTTATCCTCTGCAACCTCTCTGCTGATCACTGCTTCCTTCCACAAACTCTCCTTGACTTTCAAAAACAGTGCACTTCATTCTTTTCTACTCCTTAACCTTGCTCCTGTACTCCTTGTTCTCCACTCTTATCTATTTTTCTGCTACTCTTTTAACATAATCCTTCTCCTAAATCCTGTTTTGTTTTTCCTGTTTCTCAACTCTTTCATGCTGGGACAGCTCATTTAATTCAATAAATTTCCTCCCCCATCATCCAAGAAAGAAATCCTCAAATTTTATCTATTGGCCAAGTCTCTACTCTGTATTTCAAGATGTGGCTCCATGGAAGTCTCTCTCTAAATCATTTCCCTTTCCGGGTTTCCTATCTCAATTAACAGGACTACTTTCCTCCTGGGGTGTAGCCTAGAAATGTTAGAGCTGACTTATATGTGCCTTTCTCTATGACCCACTCTAGCTAATGAGTTGCCAAATCCTTTCATCTACCTCCCCAATATTACTCATATGATAAGAAAATGATAGCAATGATAAGGATACTATCAAGTACCCCCACCAATACCACCGTTCTTGGCATGTATTTTCAATTAGAACTAAATGAAGAATTTTCTGCAAATTACCATTTAACCCTCTAAGTGGCACCATAGAGAAGATATCTGAAGTGAAGAAACTGAGAAGATTCAAGAACACTTGCTCTTGATCACACAATAGGGAAGACATCCCTGATTCAAACTCAGATATGATTAACGCCAACTCTGAAGCCCTCTGCTTTCCTGCCTCATCTTTCTACTTTCTAAGTTTGCCTCTCATTACTTTTTCTTTGAACCAATGAAGAAGCTTCTCTTTCTTTAACTGTGGATATCCCTCCTAACTTTTCTTTGCAACATATTCATCTTCCTAGAAACAAGTTTAATCACAATGCATCTTTATTGGAAAACTTCCCTAGAGTCCTTGAATAAACAAGCTGTTAGTGCAGGCAAGACTTCCTGGACTGGGTACCCAAAATGGACTCTTAGCAACTCAATTTCTTACTCAACAGACATTGATGCAGTTTTTCTTATGTGCCAGAACTAACTTTTTTACATTTATTAACACAATCAATCTACAAAACATTCATGAGAAAGATACTTTTTCCTCCATTCTACAGATTTAATAATTGAGCACAAAAAAGTCACATCAATTGTCCTAGATCACAAAGCTAATGCTTGGTGCCACTGGGCATCAAACTCCTACAGTCTGACTCCACAAGTGTTATCCCTCAAGCCATGCAGCCCCTTTATTGTGTGACTTATTGACTTTAGAGGTTTTCAAACACATTTTTCTCAGACAGGCTTTATGTATTTTTAAATTTTCTTTATTTATTTTTGACTGTGCTAGGTCTTTGTTGCCGTGTAGGCTTTTCTCTAGTTGCAGAGAGCAGGTCCTTGTTGCAGTATGTGGGCTTCTCATTGTGGTGGCCTCTCCTGTTGAGGAGCACAGGCTCTAGGGCACATGGGTCAGTTGCTGTGGTGCATGAGCTCAGTAGTTGTGGCTCTCAGGTTCTAGAGCACAGGCTAAATAGTCAATAGTCATGGTGCACCAGCTTAATTGCTCCACAGCATATGGGATCTTCCCAGACCAGGGATGGAACCTGTGTCTCCTGCATTGGCAGGCAGATTCTCTACCATTGAGTAACCAGGGAAGATAGACTTTAGATTCCTGGAAATATCCATCTTTACATCATTTTGCCCTACTTACAGCAAAGGCCATACCATAGTATCTAATTCAGAGCCTTAGTAATAGTAATATAAGCAATGCAATAGTAATATAAGATCATTCATTTAATAACTGTTGAACAGCAGCAGCTGTCAAAAACGTTAGAGATACATAGACTGTTTATCTGCTTAAGCTAACTGCAAGTTAATGTGTAGATGAGGCAATGAAAATAATTAATGTAAAATTTACAATAAAAGAAGGTAACGTGATAGAGATGGGGAGAGTGGTGAAATCTATATATTAATAGATGAGACAAGGTCACATTTTATGCTGCAAACTGAATTATAAGAAAACATCTCTTGATCAATGATTAGTCAGAAGGAGGAGTGGGCAAAGGCTTCATGAAGAGTAAGTCTGACATTTTGTCATGCTTTAGAAATCGATGGAGTATCAACGTGCTAGATTTTAATGGATGAAGGAGAGGATGGTACAATGAGAAGCAAAATCTCTAGGTATGCAAGGTCAGATCGTGTAAGGCCTCATAAGTCATGATAAGGAGTACTAAATTTATCCCAAGGTCAGCAGAAAGCCACTGGAGAATTTAAACAGGGGAGCAAAATGACCTTATTTATATTTTTGGAAAATTACTTTGTTGGCCATGTGCAGAACAGATTATTGTGTTCAAAGATAGAAGCCAGGAGACTAATAAAAAAGCTGTTTGAATGGTCTAGATAAGGGATCAGCAAGCCTTTGTTGTGGTGGGCTGGAAGATAATGACTACTCAGTTCTGCAATACATTCATAGACAATATATAATAAATGAGCTTGGCTGGACTGGAATATAACTTTATTTACAGACATGGAAATTTGAATTTCATGTAACTTTTAAATATCATCAAATATTCTTTTAAAAATTTTTCTGTCATTAAAAAATGGTAAGAATGTTTTTATTTTTTAAAGTAGGTAATCTATATGAGAGATGGCTTAAATAGGTTCATAGAGATAAAAGTATATTTACTGATATGAGACTTGAAAGGGATGGATTAGGCTGCAAAAGAGGGGAGAGAATATTAAAATCTTTATTTGGGGTATATTACATTCTCAATTTTAAAAAATAAAAGTACTCCTGAAATTTATTTTCTTCCTTGTTAAATTTTGTAATGCTCAGAAACTAAATTTCTCATAAGACAATGTATTTCATTCATGAATATTAGCACTTAAATTTATTAGGATAATTATCATTGTTTTAGTTGAAAATCCATTGCTCTAATATTATGCCTTTTGATTCTAACTCTTCCTTCTAAGACCACATATAATTACAGGCATCTCTTTCAGTGAGAGTGTAGATAAAGTCTGAAGACATCTGTTTTCTTTCTTCTATATCTCCAGGGTGAACATAACCAGCCCTCATTTTAAGACCTGGTTAGAATATCTATCAACCTGGTAGGCCACTCCAACTTTATTTTGATATCCTCCTTAAAACTGAACTTAAAATGCCCCATTGTCTTAACTGTCAACAAGATTATACAACATCTCACTTACCTTCTATTCAAGGGTAATAAGAACTTTCAAACAATAAGACTAATACAAATTGATCTATGTCACCATCTATATAATTTGACTTTATTTAAATTAAGGACCAGAGACATAGAGCATTAAGGAGTTAATTATCATTTAGTCTGCAAAACTCTCTCTTCACTTTTCTAAGTCACCTCCATCGAGTCTTAGAGTACAGCTGGAATTACTTAGAGCAAGGGCCAAATTACTATAACTACAAACTTCAAGTCAAAATACTACCAATGACAACCATCGAGCAAGTTCAAACCATAAATCTCATCTCTGCCTATAGAAGAGTCAGAGATTATTTACCCAGTTGGATAAAGCATTACTTCATCCAAATGAATCAAACATGAGAGGCATCAGAATTTTTTTTTCTCTCCTTCATACCTGTCCCTTTTTATCACATATTTTATGGTTGAGGCTCCTGCTTTCTATCTTTTGTTGCTTTATATAGGGAAATATGTTCTGAGGGTAATTACAAAATATAGATGAGCTTCTCTTTACAAGCTTTGTTCCAGAGAGAGTATTTTAAAATGAAAACCTAGAAATAAGCAAGTAAAGCTGTTTTTCTGGATGAATTGTATAAAGTCCTGTTGAGCAGTGGCTAACCACCCTTCCCTGGAAAACAAAGCACTCTTAGGAAACTTCTATGATTTTGTCTCTGGCACCATTATTGACTTAGCACGCATCACCACAAGCGACTATGATTTGGTTTTCCCTAAGAATGGTTGCCTTTATATTTGACCTCCACAAACCAATTTTCTCCAGGAGCCCAGTTCCACTAACAAAGAGTGTGGTGATCACGTAAACAATATCATAGATTCATACTTGGATAAATGACACTAAGCATAAAAACCACTGCAAAATACACACACACACACACACACACACACACATACATACAAGTTTTTTTCTTCCTATTGTAAACACTGAAAGTGTAAAACTTTGAAGAAGAGAATATAATCTTTCCATTGTGGAGCTCCAAATCAACCATGACTTAGTAGAAAAACAGAAATCACTAGGAATTTCAAAGGAAGAGACTGTAATATATAGCATCAGTTTCATATTACAGAAGATCTGAGAAGTCAAAGAGGAGACAGGAAGTCCAGTTATAAGGAACAACAAAAATCAGCTACAATATCTGGGATAGGAAGAATTCTGGGAGGAGGTAGCTTCCACAAGCATGTGAAAGGATTTAGAATCACAACTCTGTACAGACTATGGGGTAAGAGTTATAACCTCTAAGAAAGGATTATATAGCAGAGGGTCCTTTGGCTCATATTACTGAAGATTCTCCAAATGTGGCTTTATCCTAGCTGAAACAATGTGATCGGGTCCTGATTTCATCTTTGTAATTCCCAACTCCTTTTTCAGTTTTGATGTTATTCCTAGGCCAGCTCTACCCTGTGGTTCCACAAATAGGGGCTAGAAGTTGTATGTTCCCTTGTTCTTATCAAATGGGAAAAAGAGAATGCTTGATTTTTCCAGTTACTGAAAAAAAATGGGAACTTCATTCCAATATGGATAGTTTATGACAGGTGCCCAGTTTTGTACCAAGTACTGCAGCAAAAGAGATGAGATTAAAATGAGAGCCTTGGGCCCATCTAGGGCTACCTCTGGGGCTTGAGACAGGTCAATTCCCACACAAAATTCCGGCCTGTCATGTAATTGATCATGAGTGAAAGGAAACCAGGGCATCATAAGTGATGCCTAAATTATAACTTCTTTGTGAATTCAACTGTGAAACTCAAGGCAAAATTAACTTTCCCCCCATAATACTTAAATCATTCCAGAGTGAGAATTAACAAAACTATTACTGGAGTAATAAATGAATAATAATTCACTTAATCATCAAATCAATATAAATGTGTTTAATGTTGTGAAAATAGGGAAACTTGAGAGATTAATAGAATTTTCATAATGTAACAACTTTAAAGCTCAACTTGAGGCACTCAATGCCATTATTTACCAAATTAACAATTATTATAATATTACTCCCTATTTATTGGGAAACTGCTATGTACTAAGAACTATTATAGGCACCCTTCTTGCATTAACACATTAAAATTTTCAGCAAGTGAATGAGGTATTTTTATTATCTACATTTTACAAATGAGAAAACTGACCCAGAGAGGTTCTGTAGTAGACCAACATTACCCAGTGAAAAGGTGCAAGAGCTGGAAATCAAATATAAATGTTTTAACACCACAGGAACTTGATACCTATGCTAAATAATTATGGAAAATGGAGGAAAATATAGGTAGTTTCAATTAGATCTTATTCTTTTTTTAAAAAAAGAGCATCTGGAGTGACATTACACTAATCCTATCTTGTGACAAAACTGTCACCGGTCCCAATTTTAGTCAAATATTTGAAATAAGTTTTCCCTGATTGAAAACTTCTTCATATTTATTGTATTGTATGGCTTCTCATCTTAAAATGTTGCATTAGAATTTGGTGACTCTCATTTTCCCAGAGAATAAAGTCTAAATTCACCACCCTGGCAATTTTAATGTCCATAATCTGGTCCCAGTCCACCTGTTCAGCTTTAAGTCCCATCACTCCCAATCACACATCCTGTATTTCAACAATGCTTTCTGACAAATGTACCCTTTTCCATGCTCTTTTATAGATCTTTCAGTCAAATTCCAACCCCTCCAAAAAACTTTCTTAATTCCCTCTTCTGAATATATATTTTTTAAAAAGTTCCAAAAATATATACCCAGAACTCTGTTATAGCACATTTTACAGGACAGTTTTTATCATTATTGAATATTTATGGCATTCTCTGCTGAAATGCAGGCTCCTAAGTGGCCAAGACCATACCTTACTAAACTGTGTATTCCTATAGATGTCAACACATAGCCCATTAACATGCCCAGTACAGTTAAATGGAATTAGGGAAATAGTAGAAATGCTAAAAGGTATTTTACCCAGTAGTTTTAAATGTTGTATCTCAAATCAAAGGAAGAAGTATGAAAACTTATGAGTAATCCTGTTATTAGAAGTACCTGCTTTTATAAAGGTAATCAATACATAATAGATTAAAAAGAAAGAGTATATAATATATTAAATAATATATTAAATAAAATTTAACCCTCAGAGATTAAAGAATTGCCAAAGTTGCTTTATGTTTTCCCAAATACTCATTCTACACTTGGCAAATACTTGTTGAAGGAATATATAGATAGATAGATAGATAGATAAGGGAATTAAATCACTGATGTAAATACATAAAATAAATTACCCACTAGAAAAAAATTATCAACAAATGTGAGAGTAGAACAATTTCATGATCCACACATCAATCTGATTTAACCATAAGACACACAACTGAAATAAAGAGTACAACTAAAATAAAAAATGCTTCTAAGTTTCAGCAAGTAGTCATTACTCATCTGTGTATGCTGCAGCAAATTGGTATTAATGCTTTTAGATTTATTTTCCATTCTTCTTTTGCTTTTGTAACTATAAATGAAGGTATTAACTTAATAATCTGTATGTAATGGTATTTAAGTGATAGTTACCAAAGTCACTGTTGACAAAGTAATTTCCACATCAGGGAGAAAAGTTACCATTATGTCTCTGTTCTATTAAGAGAAAGCATCTTAGGACAAGGTAAATGTCAATTACTCATTACTACAGTATTCCCACTAGTTCAATGGTATGATAAAAAATGCCACCAATTATCATTTTGTTGATACTCTTCATAATGAGAGCCTGTTAAGCTAACGACAAGACAGGTGTTCATCATTTAAGGGACTCCCGAGAAGATCACATACTTATCCATTAATTACATTTCTGAGATATTTTTCATCTATGGATTCCATAAAAAATTGGTTTCACTAGCATCTGGATGACTAATGAGAAAGATAAACAAATAGATTATTAAATTAGGGTTGGTATTTTATAAAAAACATTTTTAAAGAAACCCAATTAGATCAAGACAGTCTTTTGCATTTAATACTTTAAAAGTCATAATTATAAGGGTACAAGTATATTTCAGATTTACAAAAGTGTGCTGGCAAATTTTTGAAGCTACCAACTTCAAATTAAATTTTATCAAATATGTACTAAATGTAGGTCACTATTCAGGTGAAGTAAATAGAAATAAAGTAAGTGTATTAGTTTGCTAGGTATTCTGAAATAAAATATCATAGACTAGTTGCTTAAACAGCAAATATTTATATTTTCACAACTCTGGAGCCTAAAGTGCAAGATCAAGGTGTCAGTGGTTGGATTTACTTAAGTTTCTCTCCTTGCCTATGTTTATCTGTGTCCTAATACCCTTTTTAAGGACACCAGTTGATACTGGATTAGGTCCATTCTCATGTCCTCATTTTAACTTAATTACTTCTTGAAGAACCCTATGTTCAAACACCAAAGATTACTACATTAATTTTTTAAAATTTAACTTTATTGTTATAAGAACACTTAACATGAGATCTACCCTCTTCATAAAATTACAATATTCTATTGTTATAGAAGCAGTGTTGTACAGCAGATACCTAGACAACTAGATCTTATTTGTCTTGAGTAACTGAGACTTATGCCCCTTGATCAGCAACTCCCCATTTCACCATCCTTCCCATTTCAACTCCCCAATTCGCCATCCACCCAGTGCCTGGCAGCCAGTATTCTACCTTCTGATTCTATGAAACTGACTGTTTTAGCTACTTCATATATGTATATGCAATATTCTCCCTCCTATGACAGGCTTATTTCACTTAGCATAATGGCTTCAAAGCCATGTTGTCACATATTGCAAGATTTCCTCCTTTTCAAGGCTTAATAATATTCCACTGTATATAAGCTGCATTTTCTTTATCCACTTATCCAAAGTATCCTTAGGCTGTTTCCACAACTTAGCTGTTATGAATAATGTTGCAATGAACACTGGAGTGTCAACATTTCTTTGAGATCCTTATTTCAATTATTTTGGATAAATTCTTAGAAGTAGGGTTGCTGTATTATATGATAGTTCTCTTTTTATTTTTAACTCACATTGTATGTGTGAGCATCTGTACTTTAGCTCCAATTATTTTGTGCACTTATTATCAAGATGTATTCTAAGATTATTACTTCAATGGTAGGTCATTGCTCTCTTGATTTCCTCTCCCATCACTCCCTCTTCTCTCCTTACAAGGCAAGTGTAGGAGCAAGCTTATTACTGGATAAATAATAGACAACTGTGGCTTTGGGAAATGCCTTTCACAGGCAAACCACCCATTTCAGCTGGCTCATTTCCAGGAAACATAGAGTTAAGCCCTATTTGAACATAAAAAATCAGTTTTATTTCTATATATTAACAGTAAACTATGTGAAAAGGAAGTTAGATAGAATAATGCCATTTAAAATAGCACCAAAAAGAATACATACTTAGAAATAAACTAAGAGAAAGACTTGGATACTGAAAACTATAAAACATTAATGAAAGAAATTAAAGAAGATGAAAAAAACAGACATTTCATGTTCATGGATTGGAAGATTTAATAGTGTTAAAATATCCATACTACTCAAAACAATCCATGGATTCAATGCAATCCACAGCAAAGTTCCAATGGAATTTTTTAGAAATAGAAAAAGTGGTGTTAAAATTCACACGGAGCTGCAAAAGACCCAAAGCAGACAAATCAGTCTTGAGAAAGAACAAAGCTAAATGCATCACACATTTTTACTTCAAAATTAATTACAAAGCAAAACTAAATAAAAGTATGAACTGGCAGTAAGACAGGCATAGACTAATACGCCAATAAAACGGAAAAAAGAGCCCAGAAATTATTCCACAGATACATGGTCACTGATTTTCAACAAGAATGTCAATAACACAGAGTAGAGAAAGAACAGTCTTTTCAACAACTGAGGTTGAAAAAACTGAATATCTGCAGGCAGAAGAATGAAATTGGAACTTGATCTTATACAATACCCAAAAATTGACTGAAAATAAGTTAAAAACTTAAATATTAAACATGAAATTTAAAACTCCTAGAAGAAAACAGCGGAAAAGCTTCATAACTCTGGTCTTCAGTTCAGTCGATCAGTCATGTCCTATTCTTTGCGACCCCATGGACTACAGCACTCCAGGCCTCCCTGTCCATCACCAACTCCCGGAGTTTACTCAAACTCATGTCCATTGAGTCGGTGATGCCATCCAACTATCTCAACCACTGTCGTCCCCTTCTTCTCCTGCCTTCAATCTTTCCCAGCATCAGGGCCTTTTCCAATGAGTCAGCTCTTCACATCAGGTGGCCAACGTATTGAAGTTTCAGCTTCAACATATGTCCTTCCAATGAACACTCAGGACTGATCTCCTTTAGGATGGATTGATTGGATCTCCTTGCAGTCCAAGGGACTCCCAAGAGTCTTCTCCAACACCACAGTTCAAAAGCATCAATTCATCGGCACTCAGTTTCTTTATAGTCCAACTCACATCCATACATGACTACTGGAAAAACTACAGCCTTGACTAGATGGAACTTTTTTAGCAAAGTAATGTCTCTATTTTGTAATATGCTGTCTAGGTTGGTCATAACTTTTCTGCCAAGGAGTAAGTATCTTTTAATTTCATGGCCGCAATCACCACCTGCAGTGATTTTGCAGTCCAAAAAAATAAAGTCTGCCACTGTTTACACTGTTTCTCCATCTATTTACCATGAAGTGATGGGACCAGATGCCATGATCTTAGTTTTCTGAATGTTGAGCTTTAAGCCAACTTTTTCACTCTCCTCTTTCAAGAGGCTCATTAGTTCTTCTTCACCTTCTGCCATAAGGGTGGTGTTATCTGCATATCTGAGGCTACTGATATTTCTCCCGGCAATCTTGATTCCAGCTTGTGATTCATCCAGCCCAGCATTTCTCATGATGTACTCTGCATAAAAGTTAAATAAGCAGGGTGACAATATACAACCTTGACACACTCCTTTCCTTGTTTGGAACCAGGCTGTTATTCCATGTCCAGTTCTAACTGTTGCTTCCTGACCTGCATACAGATTTCTCAGGAGGCAGGTCAGGTAGTCTGCTATTCCCATCTCTTGAAGAATATTTCACAGTTTGTTGTGATCCACATGGTCAAAGGCTTTGGGATAGTCAATAAAGCAGAAATAGATGTTTTTCTGGAACTCTCTTGCTTTTTTGATGAACCAGCAGATGTTGGCAATTTGATCTCTACTTCCTCTGCCTTTTCTAAATCCAGCTTGAACATCTGGAAGTTCACGGTGCATGTATTGTTGAAGGCTTGCTTAGAGAATTTTGAGCATTACTTTCCTAGCATGTGCTGCTGCTGCTGCTGCTAAGTCGCTTCAGTCGTGTCCGACTCTGTGCGACCCCATAGCATGTGAAATGAGTGCAATTGTGAGGTAGTTTGAGTATTCATTGTCATTGCCTTTCTTAAGGATTGGAATAAAAACTGAACTTTTCCAGTCCGATGGCTACTGCTGAGGTTTTCCAAATTTGCTGGCATATTGAGTGCAGCACTTTCACAGCATCATCCTTTAGGATTTGAAATAGCTCAACTGGAATTTCATCACCTCCACTAGCTTTGTTCATAGTGATGATTCCTAAGGCCCACTTGACTTCACATTCCAGGATGTCTGGCTCTAAGTGAGTAATCACACCACCGTGGTTATCTGGGTTGTGAAGTTCTTTTTGTACAGTCCTCCTGTGTATTCTTCCTACCTCTTCTTAATATTTTCTGCTTCTGTTAGGTTCATAACATTTCTGTTCTTTATTGAGCCCATCTTTTCATGAAATGTTCCCTTGGTATCTCTAATTTTCTTGAAGAGATCTCTAGTCTTCCCATTCTATTGTTTTCCTCCATTTCTTTGCACTGATCACTGAGGAAAGCTTTCTTATCTCTCCTTGCTGTTCTTTGGAACTCTGTATTCAAATGCGTATATCTTTCCTTTTCTCCTTTGCTTTTCACTTCTCTTCTTTTTACTGCTATTTGTACGGCCTCCTCAGACAGCCATTTTGCTTTTTTGCATTTTTTTTTCCCCTTGGGGATAGTCTTGACCCCTCTCTCCTGTGCAATGTCATGAACCTCCATCCATAGTTCAGGCACTCTATCAAATCTAGTCCCTTAAATCCATTTCTCACTTCCACTGTATAATCATAAGGGATTTGATTTAGGTCATACCTGAATGGCCTAGTAGTTTTCCCTACTTTCTTCAATTTAAGTCTGAATTTGACAATAGAGTGTTCATGATCTGAGCCACAGTCAGCGCTGGTCATTTTTTTGCTGAATGTATGGAGGTTCTCCCTCTTTGGCTGTAAAGAACATAATCAATCTGATTTCAGTATTGACCATCTGGTGATGTCCATATGTAGTCTTCTCTTGTGTTGTTGGAAGAGTGTGTTTGCTATGACTAGAATGTTCTCTTGGCAAAACTGTTAGCCTTTGCCCTGCTTCATTCTGTACTCCAAGGCCAAATTTGCCTGTTAATTCAGGTGTTTCTTGACTTCCTACTTCTGTATTTCAGTCCCCTATAATGAAAAGGACATCTTTCTTGGGTGTTAGTTCTAAAAGGTCTTGTTGGTCTTCATAGAGCCACTTAACTTCAGCTGCTTCAGCATTACTGGTCGGGGTATAGACTTGGATTACCGTGATATTGAATGGTTTGCCTTGGAAATGAACAGAGATCATTCTCTCGTATTTAAGATTACATTCAAGTACTGCATTTTGGACTCTTCTGTTGACTAATATGGCTACTCCATTTCTTCTAAGGGATTTTTGCCCACAATAGTAGATATAATTGTCATCTGAGTTAAATTCACCCATTCCAGTCCATTTTAGTTCGCTGATTCCTAAAATGTCAACCTTCACTCTTGCCATCTCCTATTTGACCACTTCCAATTTGCCTTGATTCATGGACCTAATTTTCCAGCTTCTAGTGCAATATTGTTCTTTACAGCATCAGACTTTGCTTCTGTCACCAGTCACATCCACAACTGGGTGTTGTTTTTGCTTCGGCTCCATCTCTTCATTCTTTCCGGAGTTATTTTTCCACTGATCTTCAGTAGCATATTGGGCACCTACCAACCTGGGGAGTTCATCTTTCAGTGTCCTATAGTTTTGCCTTTTCATACTGTTCATGGGGTTCTCAAGGCAAGAATACTGAAGTGGTTTGCCATTCCTTTCTCCAGTGGACCACATTTTGTCAGAACCCTCCACCATTACCCGTCCATCTTGGGTGGCCCTACATGGCATGTCTCATAGTTTCATTGACTTAGACATGGCTGTGATCCATGTGATTAGATTGGTTAGTTTTCTGTGATTGTAGTTTTCAGTCTCTCTGCCCTCTGATGGAGAAGGATAAGAGGTTTATGGAAGCTTCCTGATGGGAGAGACTGACTGAGGGGGAAACTGAGTCTTGTTCTGATGGGCGGGGCCGTGCTCAGTAAATCTTTAATCCAATTTTCTGTTGATGGGTGGAGCTGTGTTCCCTTCTCTATTTACCTGGGGCCAAACTATGGTGGAGGTAATGAAGATAATGGTTACCTCCTTCAAAAGATCCCATGTATGTACTACTACACTCAGTGCCTCTAGCCCTGCAGCAGGCCACCACCAACCTAGGCCTCCACTGGAGACTCCTAGACACTCACAGGCAAGTCTGGGTCAGACTCTTGTAGGTTCACTGCTCCTTTCTCCTGGGTCCTGGTGTGCATGGTCCTGTTTGTGCCCTCCAAGAGTCTATTTCCCAGTCCTGTGTAAGTTCTGGCAGCTCTCTTGTGGGGTTAATGGTGACCTCTACCAAGAGGGCTTATGCCATACCCAAGTCTGCTGCACCCAGAGCCCCTGTCCCTGTGGCAGTCCACTGCTGACCCGTACCTCCTCAGGAGACACTCAAACACAGTTCTGTCTCTGTCTCTGTGGGGTCCCTTGGTCCTGGTGTACACAAGATTTGTTTGAACCCTCTTAGCATCTCTGGTGGGAATAGGGTTTGATTCTAAATGCAAATTCTCCCCTCTTACCATCTTGCTAGGGCTTCTCCTTTGCCCTTGGATGTGGGGTTTCTTCTCACGGATGGTCCAGCGCCTGCTGTCTTACTTTGGTCTTGGCAATGATTTTATGGATATGTCACCAGAAACACAGGCAACAAAAGCACTTTTGATAGCTGCATTTTTCTGGATGAGGGTTAATTATTGCAGGAATTAAACAGTCTCAACAAAATTTTATTAAAGTAAAAATTTAAATCTAATAGAGGAGGATAAGCCATGCCAGATTGGAAAGTCCTCACTCATGTAAGGGTCAGAATTCACTTCTTTGCCTTCTAGTTGAGTTCAGTTGCTCAGTCGTGCCTGAATCTTTGCCACCCCATGGACTGCAGCATGCCAGGCCTCCCTGTCTATCACCAACTCCCAGAGTTTACCCAAACTCATGTTCATTGAGTCGGTAATGCCGTCCAACCATCTCATCCTCTGTCGTCCCCTTCTCCTCCTGCTCTCAATCTTTCCCAACATCAGGGTCCTTTCAAATGAGTCCGCTTCTGTGTCCTATACAAATCTGACTGTCCTCTGAAGTGCTACACTAAACAAGGCTAAAGAGAAAAGCTACTGAAATTCTTAAGTTGTGGATGTAAAATGCAAAATTCAAAGATACTGAGATTTGATTATTCTTTTTGGAAGGGATGACCTATCATAGTATAACAGAAAAATAAAAATGAAGAGCAGGAGCCTAAAGGAAGAAATCACAGAAAGAAAGGGAAGAGAAAAGAATAGTAACTAAGGAAGCTGTATGGATGAGACACCAGTGGTGGGGGTGACTCTGTGACACTTCCTTCACCAGGCTAGGCTAGGGACCTTATTCCTTATGCAGTAGGAGAGAATAAAGCAGTTCATGGCACATCAAGTCTCTAGTCCCAGCTCTGTACAGTATCAGTACTTTATAACCTCTTTTATTGGGCTGGTCGAAAGGTTTGTTCAATTTTTTCTGTAAGATGTTAAGATGAAAAATCCAAATGAACTTTCTGGCCAACTCAATATGAAGAATGCTTAAGCATTGGCTGATGTACACTAGATAAGGTCTCATGACTAATAGAGAAAATAACATCCAGAAGATGTGGAAGAGAGTATCTCATTCTTCCCTCATCACTGATGGCCAACTGCTACCCTGTAGTCTCCTGGAAGAAAAAGCACATACCAATCAATGACCAGCAAGATGGGGAAAAAGCAACAGTGGTGCCATTTGCCCCTTACCTAAATGTTACATCAGATACCCTGTGTGATGACAAAAGCCCTTGCTAAATGAAACTACCAGACTAGCTACATAGGAATTTAGTGTATGATAAACATGTTGCTACAACCAATAAAGGAAAGTAAATTATCCAATAAACAAACTAAATCTTGTTGAAACAGAAGAAAAGATCTACCACACACCCAGTACATTCAAATATATTCCAAGTGCTTAAAGAATTAAATATATGAAAGAATTAAATATATAAAAGGATAAAAACAAGTTATGCAGTTATATTTACAGCTGGGGTATGGAAATTCCTTTATGAGGATGAAACAATAAGCAGATATAATAAATAAATGAGTTATATAGAGTTGGCTCAGAGAAGGAAATGGTAACCCACTCCAGTATTCTTGCCTGGAAAATCTCATGGACAGAGGAGGCTGCTGGGTTATATTCATGGGGTCACAAATGTCGAACATGACTTAGCAACTAAACCACCACCACAGAGTTGGCTACTTCGAATCTTAAGATGTTTTAAGTGAAATATATCCAAGTAAAATAAAAAGGGACATGATAAAAAAATGAATAGAGGACAGATCAACATCTATAATGAAAACAAGTCATAAGAATAGGGAAAATCATGAACAAGAAAATTAAATATATATATATTTCTGCCAGTCACATATGAAAAGGGAAAAGCAACACTCACAACAGTTACATAAACGCAAACTAAAGCAATAATGATATGTGGTTTGGCCTTTCAATCGGGCAAAATTTTCGCTAAAGGCAAGAGTAAAACAGAAATTGCAATAAGGTAATATTATGTGTTTTTAATGTTCTATGCTGAAACATAACTAGGAGTTGACAATGTTTGTCTATATTAGCCCTCACCACAAAGCTCTGGACAAGGTAGGACAGTATTTCCAATTCTATAAATAAGAAAATTTGAACTCAGAGACCTTGTAAGCTGTGTAGCTTCAAATACCTAGGTAAGTAAGAACACAAGTTTATCATCCATAGATCCCACAGTCCCTGCTCTTTCTAAGATGCTACAGTGTATTCCTACAGGACATGAGAAGTACTATTAAAGGTATTTGATTTAGGAAGTAACATGATAAAATCAATAATTAGGAACATTTTACTGAGCAGTATTATGCAGTAAGGGTTCATGTATATCATTTTAAAATCTGTTCATCAGTATTAAACAATTACATGACACCATTTTGCATGTTGGTTCTCACATTTGTAATCTCTGCTAAACCTGGAGTATAAAGGTGGCATTTACAGTGGTTGTGTCAATATTTATGCCTTGTGCCTTCATGTCTGAATTTTTCAGTAGCAATGCTATCTCACAGTAACCACATCCCTTTCCAGTTCACTGTGCATCATGTGAACAGGAAACCTAGAATGATAGTAGCTGAGAAATCAGTATGGGGCAAACACAGTATGGATTTAAACTATCAGCCTCATGGCAGTAAACTGTCCCTTCTCACTGTGCCCTAAGCAAGGATTTCTATTACCCATCAAAGGCTGAGACTAGGGTCAAACATTAGCAAGCATGGAACTGGGAGACTGCATTTAATGTTTCCCATGAACACTGGAAGACAGTAAAAACAAGTACCTGTTTATTCAGAATAGCTTAAACCCTAGAAACATCTGGCTCCACATTATAAAAGGCACAACTGGGTTTATTTGTTTTTGTACATGCTTTTCAGTTACAAAAAAAAAAAAAAAAACCCTGCAGATTGAGACAGCAAAATAGTTTCTGGATAGTTCTGGAAATACACGATTGTAATGCACTGTTTTCATGGTGCTACAATAATTTGGCTATGCTTGAAAATGTTAAGTATCAGGTTTGGACCCATTTATTCTTTTAATATTCAAAAAGGTGGTATAGAAGTTTAAATGCTGAGTAACATTAAATACAAATCAATGTGTTTTTCATGCATGGTGTGCAGGAGAATTTTTAGCAATTCTTACCTTTTCAGATCATTAATCTTAATCGTTATATTACACAGACTTTAAACCACCCTCAAAATGACTAATACAGAAATTTTTATAATTCTGAAAATTGGGTAGCAAACATTTTCCAGAGGCAAGTCTCAGAAGGCAAATGCTCCTCTAATTTAGACTTCTAGGTTCTTGACTGTTAAAGGTGGTAAAGAATCCACCTGCTAAAGCAGAAAACACAAGAGATGTGGGTTTGATGCTTAACATTTTAATAGAGTTTCAAAGTTTTCCACAAACTCATCTTATTCCTTCAGAATAAGGGGATGACAGAGGATTAGATTGTTGGATGGCATCATTGACTCAATGGACACGAGTTTGAGCAAACTCCAGGAGATAGCAAAGAACAGGGAATCCTGGCATGTTTCAGTCAATGGGGTCGCAAAGAGTCAGACACAACTTAGGAACTGAACACCAGCAGCAACATTTCTTTAGTAGAAGCAATTTCCAGTGTAGCTTTTTTTCAGCAATAAGCTTTATATCAGAAAAAAATCTAATTCCCTGGATAAAGAAATAAAGAATACTTTCTACAGTATGGTGTAGACATTTTTTTTTAGCATATCTGATTTCTCTAGGACTTCAGAGAGATCCATTTCATTGCTCCTCCTGAAGTCTACAGAATTTTTTTCTGTCCAAATTATACATCCATCTGGCAATATATAGTCATTTACAATTATACACTTCTTCATGCTAATGTACTGATCACTGCTAATATTATCATAACATTTTAAGAAAAAATTTTAGGAAGGCAAAGAGTAATGAGAAGAGAAAGGTGGCCAGAAAGAAGGTGGTACTAGCATCTATTCTCAACATTTTCTTAGGTTTTATTGGGGTTTGGTTTTTTTTTTTTTTTTACCTCTTTCCTTTAGCATTTGCATGCCATGTACTTCACAAAAAATATTCATTTTGGCACCTGTGAGCAATTTTGTCCCACATCAATAGTTTTGGCCTTCAGAACAACTGTGTATGGGGTAACTGAACAACGAGTGGCCAATACAAACCTTTATGGGCTTGACAATTAAAAAAAAAAAAAAACAGCACCTGAAATTCAAGATTGCTCCAGCAATTGTACAAATAACAATCAAAAGCAACATGTGCAACTACCGATGACATGGATCCCTGTACAACCAATCTATTTTCTCTGGCCAAACTCAATTAACTGTATGTCATTCTCTTCGAGTTAACTTATAGTCAACAGATTTATTCATAATGACAATTGAAACGATATGACCATCTTTTATAAATACACCCTTTTTAACTACACAGATAAGAGAGTGACATTTGAAGAACTCTACATTTAAATTTATTTTCCAAATCTTCAATATGAAATAAGAAAAACAAACAAGTCCTGTCACTATTCAACAGCATTTCAAGAGGTTTTCACAGGTGGAAGCTACTCACTAAAGAACTATCATTATTCAGTGATAGTCAAGGAGAATTGTGACAAATGGAAATGTTCAAGTAACAATATATTTTAATTTTACTTTTAATTTCATTTTCTAATGCCTTTCAAAGCAGACTAGACCTCATCACAAGCTTTCCTTATATTAAGTTTTCTATTAAAGCTGCAACAATTATATCCTGGTAATCTTGGGAACAGTTTATTGTGATCCACATAGTCAAAGGCTTTGGCATAGTTAATAAAGCAGAAATAGATGTTTTTTCTGGAACTCTTTTGCTTTTTTGATCATCCAGCAGATGTTGGCAATTTGATCTCTGGTTCCTCTTCCTTTTCTAAAGCCAGCTTGAACATCTGGAAGTTCACAGTTCACGTATTGCTGAAGCCTGGCTTGGAGAATTTTGAGCATTACTTTACTAGCATGTGGGATGAGTGCAATTGTACAGTAGTTTGAGCATTCTTTGGCATTGCCATCCTTTGGGACTGGAATGAAAACTGACCTTTTCCAGTCCTGTGGCCACTGCTGAGTTTTCCAAATTTGCTGGCATATTGAGTGCAGCACTTTCACAGCATCATCTTTCAGGATTTGAAAGAGCTCAACTGAAATTCCATCACCTCCACTAGCTTTGTTCATAGTGATGCTTTCTAAGGCCCACTTGACTTCACATTCCAGGATGTCTGACTCTAGGTGAGTGATCACACCATCATGATTATCTGGGTCATGAAGATCTTTTTTGTATAGTTCCTCTGTGTATTCTTGCCAGCTTTTCTTAATATCTTCAGCTTCTGTTAGGTCCATACCATTTCTTTCCTTTATCAACCACCTGACCTGTCTCTTGAGAAACCTGTATGCAGGTCAGGAAGCAACAGTTAGAACTGGACATGGAACAACAGACTGGTTCCAAATAGGGAAAGGAGTACGTCAAGGCTGTATATTGTCACCCTGCTTATTTAACTTATATGCAGAGTACATAATGAGAAATGCTGGACAGGAAGAAGCACAAGCTAGAATCAAGATTGCCGGGAGAAATATCAATAATCTCAGATATGCAGATGACACCACCCTTATGGCAGAAAGTGAAGAGGAACTAAAAAGCCTCTTGATAAAAGTGAGACAGGAGAGTGAAAAAGTTGGCTTAAAGCTCAACATTCAGAAAACTAAGATCATGGCATCTGGTCCCATCATTTCATGGCAAATAGATGGGGAAACAGTGGAAACAGTGTCAGACTTTATTTTTTGGGGCTCCAAAATCACTGCTGATGGTGATTGCAGCCATGAAATTAAAAGACGTATACTCCTTGGATGGAGAGTTATGACCCACCTAGATAGCATATTAAAAAGCAGAGACATTACTTTGCCAACAAAGGTCCGTCTAATCAAAGCTATGGTTTTTCCAGTAGTCATGTATGGATGTGAGAGTTGGACTGTGAAGAGAGCTGAGAGCCGGAGAATTGATGCTTTTGAACTGTGGTGTTGGGGAAAACTCTTGAGAGTCCCTAGGACTGCAAGGAGATCTGACCAGTCCATCCTAAAGGAGATCAGTCCTGAGTGTTCATTGGACAGACTGATGTTGAAGCTGAAACTCCAATCCTTTGGCCACCTGAAGCGAAGAGCTGACTCATTGGAAAAGACCCTGATGCTGGGAAAGATTGAGGGCAGGAGAAGAAGGGGACGACAGAGGATGAGCTGGCCGGATGGCATCACCGACTCGATGGACATGAGTTTGGGTAAACTCCGGAAGGTGGTGATGGACAGGGAAGCCTGGTGTGCTGCGATTCATGGGGTTGCATAGAGTCGGACATAACTGAGCGACTGAACTGAACTGAACTGAATCTTGGGAACAAAGGAAGGAATTAAACAGTCTTTTCACCAGTATATGAAAATGTATTATTACACAAAGGCCAAATAACTGTGAATACCAATAAATAAATAAATGGGTAGAAAATAAAGAAGCCATAAATGTAGATACAATAGTCATCACTGCTCAGTATTATTATGTACATGGTATTTTCAACAAGAATTCACAACTAATTACTGGACATCATTTCCTGATACTGAACTAGATGGGCCCTTGAAATACAGTTAAAAAAATATGGTCTCAACCCAGCGTTGAGGTCTGGCTAGAGTTGGAGATCCTGGCTAATCATGAACAACTGATTGAGTATACACTTCAATCACTTCTTTATCAAGTCTTCACACTCTAGACTACCACGCACATACCTGTCTTAAGGCACTAAAGCCAAGAATCAAACAGATAAGGATAGTCCCTTTGCCCTACATCCCAGGAAATCATTCAAATTAGCAAACCTACCCTAATTCAAATTAAGAACCCAGGGAACCCAGTTAACTCCTTCTCATTTGCCATGCATAAGTTGATGCTGTAGCTACATTTGCTGTTGTGCTATCTCTGTCACAACTCCCTGTGTGGTCCTTTCTGACAGCTTTCTCCTGTTTGGAGTGACAAGTAACAGAGTATTCTGCCTTTCATTTATCCAAGTGTCAGTGTCTTTTGTCCTGTCATCAAAAACATCTTGAAATTTTATATAACAATCTGTAAGCACTAGAGTCCTAGTGACTCAGTTCAGTTCAGTCGCTCAGTTGTATCCAACTCTTTGCAATCCCATAGACTGCAGCATGCCAGACCTCCCTGTCCATCACCAACTCCCAGAGCTTGTTCAAACTCATGTCCATCAAGTCAGTGATGCCATCCACCCATCTCATCCTCTGTTGTCCCCTTCTCCTCCTGCCCTCAATCTTTCCCAGCATCAGGGTCTTTACCAATGAATCAGTTCTTCACATCAGGTGGCCAAAGTATTGGAGTTTCAGCTTCAGCGTCAGTCCTTCCAACAGTGACCAACTGTCCATTAATGGAGGAAATTCATTCTTAATCTGTGGAATTATTTAACTCTCATGCTTAAGCACAGATGAGCATACTTTCAGAAAAAAAAAATGTGGTAGTGGATTTGTTTCTTTTTATTCCTCCTGCTATGCACAATTTAAAACAATATACGTAAAATAGACAATATGTAAAATAAACATAGAAAACCCTGAAAGAGGAGTTGAAGAAAGCAGTCTGGTCAAGGACCATGGAATCCAAGATACAAAGTTTCCATAGGTTTTGTTTTGTCTCCTATATCCCAGGTTTAGAGCTGAAAAAACTGGTAACCCTAAAATGCCAATAGATATAAACAGAAAAAAGCTTAATTAAAATTCTGCTTTCAAAAAAATGCATACCAATACACATCACAGTCAAACTCTTGAAAACTAAAAATGAAAAGAGAATCTGAAAAAGAAGTGAAAGAGAAATGTCATCATACTTATAGGGGAAAACAACAATTCTAATTATACCAGATTTCTCTCCACAAACTACTGAGCTCAGAGGAAAATGTTATAAAATGTTTTCAGTACCAAAAGAAAAGAACTGTCAACCCAGCACCCTATATCCAATGAAAATATCCTTCAGGAATGAAGGAGAAATCAAGACATGTTCAATTGAAGGAACATTAATAGTATGTGTTCCGAGTATATCTACCCTAATAAATGACTAAAGGAAGTTCTATAAACAGAAAGGAAACTATAAAAGAAGAAGCCTTAAAACATAGGAAGGAAGAAAGGACATACAAAGCAAAACAGCGAGTGGATGCAATAGATGATTATTCTCATCTTGAGTGTTCTTAATGGTATTTGATGACCAGAGCAACAATTGTAACACTGATGTGATTCTAGACCTAGAAAATTATATCCTAAATAAGGAAAGTAAAAAGATATATAAGGAGATAAGATTTATATACTTTGCTTTATTTAGTAAAATTATATCAACTAGATTTTGATACAGTTACATAAACATATGTACTATGAAACCTATATCAACCATTGAAAAAACTATAAATGAGATACCCTCAAAAACACTAAAGATAAAAATGAAATCCTAAGAAATTGTTCAACTAAGCAACAGGCAGATAGGATAAAGAAAACAAATGAACAAAAAATTGTAAGCAAACAGAGAATAAAAGTAGTATAGCAAACTATAGGCTCAATATATCAGTAATTACATTAAATGTAAATTGTTTAAATATACTAGATAAAACACAGAAATTGTCAGACTGGATTAATAAACATGAACGGGCTATCTGTTATCTCTAGGAAACTCACTTCACATATAACAATTTAGGAAGGCTAAAAAGATAGAAATAGATAACAAATCAAAGATAGAAGCAATGAATATATTAATATCTGATAATGTAAACTTGAGAACAAAGGGAAATGCTGGATATAGAGAAGCATATTACATAATGACAAGATGGTCAATCCACCAAGAAGACACAACAATCCTAAATGTATGTGCATCAAACAAGAAATGGGCAAAAATATGAAGCATGTATAGAACTGAAAGGAGAAATAGATGAATACACATTTATTACTGGAGACATTAACATTCTTCTCCTAAAATTAGTAGAACTAAACATAAAATCAGCAAGGCTGTAAAACACGTTAAAAACACTATCAAGAAACAGTATCTGATTAACCCTTATAGGGTTATATATAATAGGGTTAACCCTCATAGAAGAGCCCACACAACTACTGTAGAATACAAGGGTTATTCGTGTCCACAGAACATATATCAAAAACAAACTAAAATCTGGGGTATAAAACATTTCTCAAAAAAATTTGAAAGAATTGAAATAACAAAGTGTGTTCCTCAACCACGATGGAGTCAAATGATAAGAAAAACACAATAAAAAAACTTAGACAACAAATTTCTAAAAATTTCAACACAAATTTCAAAATTAATTGAATTAAGGTAATATAAAAATATAGCATCATAATTTGAAAATTAATAACTTTGATTCAAAGATTAAGCACAGCAAAAGCAGTACTGAGAGAAACAATGATAGCACAATGCATACACTGGAAAAATAGAAAAGTCTCAAATCAGCAATCTAAACTTCCACTTGCAGAATCAAGAAAATCAAAGTAAACCTAAAGCAAGCAGGAGAAAAGAAATAATAGCAATTTTTTTGCTATTGAAAAAAACTGAAAATCAAAATAAAACATAGTGAAAAGGAGTATATGTTGAACAAATCAATGGCCAAACTTCAAGCAAACTAACAGAGAGAGATGATGCAAGTACCAATTTCAGAAATAGAATAAAATTACTATATACTCCTAATATAAAAAATGATGAAAAACAAAAAATATAACAGAATACTAACTTGATCTTAGTCAAAAGGTCAAGAAGTGATAATATAATAGAATATTATTAACAAATCCACACAGATAAGTTTCACAATTTAGGTTAAATGGACCAGTTTCTTAAAACAAAAACTACTACAACATTTCCAGTATGAAATAATTTATATAATCCTTTAACAAAAGGAAATTGAAGTCATAATTCAAAAATTCCCAGAAAAAGTAATCTACATGCTCAGAAGTTTTCAATGGAGAACTCTACCAAATACTTTAAAAATTTCACTAATTCTATATAATCACTTTCAAAAAAACAGAAAGTAGAGAACTCCAATATCTCTCCTGAGTATAAATGAAAAATTTCTTGACAAAATATTAATAAGAATTCAGCAGCACATAGAATTCTATACTGTGACCAGGTTCAGTTTATTCCAAGTATGCAAAGCTAGTTCACTATTCAAAATCTAATCAATGTAATCTGTCAAATTAATGAACTGGAGAATAAAAATCACATAATCATATAAAACTATGAAGAAAAAGCAATGACAAGTTTCATGTTATACACATGTTATAGAGAAGAACTTACTCAACTTAATAAAAAAATATATACCAAAAAAAAAAAAGCTAATATCACATCTAATGCAGGAAAACTTACTGCTTTCTAAGATGGAACAATTCATGGATGTCTGCTCTCAACCTTCTTACCCAAAATAAAACCTGAAGTTTAAGCTATCAAAATAAGGCAATAAAGCAAACAAGGACCTACATGTGAGAAAGAAGGGATTAAAAATGTCCTTATTTTCTGATGCATAGTTGTCTATGTAAAATATTCTGAGGAATCCACAAGAAAAATCAATCATTAACAAGTAAGTTAGGCAAGGTGGCATGTAAGATAAGGATGTAAGATAAACATTTAAAAACTCAATTTTATTCTATATATTCCCAATGGATACACACATAAAAAACAAAATTAAAAATGCAATAAAATTTGTAATCACTAAAAAAGAAATGAAATAACATGTATATCTAACAAAACATGCACAAAATCTGTATACTGATCATTAGAAAATTCTAATAAAAAATTGTTTTAATTAAATAAATGGATAAATATGATGTTAATGAATCAGAAGATGCAACACAGTTAAGACATCAATTCTCACCAAATTGCTATACAGGTTTAACATCTTTACTTTCAAAATCCCAGCAAGATTATTTGTAGATATAGAAAAGACTCTTCTAAAACATATATGGAAATGTAAAAGAACTAAAATTGCTATAATAATTTTGGAAAAGAATAAAGTGGTAGTAAATAGTCTACTTCATTTTGAGACTTATGATATAGATGTAATAATCAGGACCACTTCATACTGATATAGAGATACACTTATCAGTTGATGCAACGTAGAAAACCTAGTAGACCCAAATAAAGGACAGAAACAGTAAGGATCTAACAGAAGCAGAAGAGATTAAGAAGAGGTGGTAAGAACGCAGAGAGCAACTGTACAAAAAAGGTCTTGGTAACCCAGATAACCATGATGGTGTGGTCACTCATCTAGAGCCAGACATCCTGGAGTGTGAAGTCAAGTGGGTCTTAGGAAGCATCAATATGAATAAATTTAGTGGATGTGATAGAAATCCAGCTGAGCTATATCAAATCCTAGAGATAATGCTGGTTTAATATGCTGGCAAATTTGGAAAATTCATCAGTGGCCATAGGACTGGAAAAGGTCAGTTTTCATTACAATCCCAAAGGGCCGTGCCAAAGAATGTTCAAATGCTACACAACTGCACTCATTTCACATGCTAGCAAGATAATGGCTCAAAATCCTTCAAGCTATTCTCCAACAGTATGTGAACCAAGAACTTCCATACGTACAATTGGATTTAGAAAATGCAGAGGAACCAGAGATCAAATTGCCAATATCCGTTATATCAAAGTAAAAGCAAGAGAATTCCAGAAAATCATCTACTTCTGCTTCATACACTACACTAAAGCATTTGACTGTGTGGATCACAACAAACTGTGGAAAATTCTTAAAGAGATGGAAATACCAGACCACCTTATCTGTCTACTGAGAAACTTGTATGCAGGTCAAGAAGCAACAGTTAGAACTGGACATGGAACAATGGATGGTTTAAAATTGGGAATGGAGTAAGTACATCCATTGTCACCCTGTATATTGTCACCCTGATTATTTAACTTATATGCAGAGTATATCACGTGAAATGCCAGGCCGGATGAAGCCCAAGCCTGAATAAAAGACTATCGGGAAAAATATCAACAACTTCTGATACTCAGATGACACCACACTAATGGCATGAAGTGAAGAGAAACTAAAGAGCCTCTTCATGAAGATGAAAGAGGAGAGTAAAAAAGCTGGCTTAAAATTCAACATTCAAAAAATGAAGATCATGGCATCTGGTCCCATCACTTCATGGCAAATAGATGGGGAAAACATGGAAAATAGTGACAGATTTTATTTTCTTGAGCTCCAAAATCACTGTAGATAGTGACTGCAGCCACAAAATTAAAAGACATTTGGTTGTTGGAAGAATAGTTATGGGAAACCTAAACAGTGTATTGAAACGCAGAGATATCACTTTGCCAATAAAGCTCCATAGTGTCAAAACTATGGCTTTTCTAGTAGATGTGAGAGTTGGACCATAAAGAATTTTGAGTGCCGAAGAACTGATGCCTTCAAACTGTGGTACTGGAGAAGACTCTTGTGATACCCTTTGACAGCAAAAAGATCAAACCAGTCAATCCTAAAGGACATCAACCTTGAATATTCATTGGAAGAACTGATGCTGAAGCTGAAACTCCAATACTTTGGCCACCTGATGTGAAGAGCCAACCCACTGCAAAAGACCCTGATGCTGGAAAACTTTAAGGGCAAGAGAAGAAGGCGGTGACAGAGGATGAGATGGTTGGATGGCATCATTGTCTCAATGGACATGACTTTGAGCAAACTCAGGGAGATGGTGAAGGACAGGGAAGCCTGGCGTGCTGCAGCTCATGGGGTCACAAAGAGTCAGACACAACTTAGTGACAGAACAACAACAATGACTCACATAAATACACCCAACAAATTTTTGATTAGTATGCACGAGGAATTCAATGGAGGAAAGATGGCTTTTTCAAATAATGGTACTTCTACAATTGTACATTCATATGCCCACCCAAAATTAAATTCAATCCAAGTCTCAAATCTATACAAAAGTTAACTCAAAATGAATTGCAGACATAAATGCAAAACATATAATTTTTAGAAAAAAAATAAAAGATAATCTTTGTGATCTAGGGCTAGGCAAAGAGCTCTTAGATCTGACATCAACACAATACATAAAAGGATACAATGATAAATCAGAATTCAGCAAAATTAAAAAAATTTTTTTTCTGTGAAATACTGTTTAGAGCAAAAAAAGAGAAACTTATAGACTGGTGCAGAATATGTACAAACCACATAATCTTACAAAGGACTAAAATTTAGAATACTTGATAAACTCTCAAAACTCAGTAGTAAAATACACATAATCCAGTTAGAAATTCATGAATATGTATTTCACAAAAGAGGATATACCAATAGCAACTTGTGTTTTGTTGCCTGTGCATAGTTACTCAGTGACATTCAACTCTTTGTGACCAATTTGACTGTAGCCCACCAGGCTCCTCTGTCCATGGGATTTTTCAGACAAGAATACTGGAATGGGTTTCCATTTCCTTCTTCAGGGGATCTTCCTGAGTCAGGAATCTAATGACTAGCCACATCTCCTGTGTCTCCTGCAGTCCAGGTGGATTGTTTATATGCTGAGCTATCAGGTAACCTCAATTAGAGAAATGCTAATTACACTACACATTTATTAAATGGCTAAAATAAAAAATACTGTCAATGCCAAATGCTGACATGGGTACAGGACAATTTGATCACATTTGATCTCTGTTGGGAATGTAAATTGGGATAGCCAGTCTAGAAAAGAGCAATTATTTAAAAAACTTAACATGCATCATCATACAACCATTGCATTCCTAGGCATTTATCCTAGAGAAATGAAAACTAATGGTAATACAAAAAGCCTATAGAGAAAATTTATAGAAGCTCTATTTATAATAGTCTGAAACTAAAAACAAGTCAGATGTCCTTCACTGGGTGTTTGGTTATGTTTAACCCAACAGTTTGTTAACTGTGGTACATCCATACTATGAAAAATTACTCAGCAATAAAAAGGAATAAACTATTGATATAAACAACAACATGGTAAATTTCCAGGTGTTGTTGAACCCAAGTTTGTATGCCCAACTTACAATGAGGCCAAATAAACTGAAATGTTGGGGTTTGGAGCAGAGAAAAGTTTACTGCCAGGCAAAGGCCAGGCAAGAAGAATGGAAGGCTTCTCCTCAAAACCCTCAAACTTCCTCATGGTTTGAAGGGAAGAGTTTCTAAAGACAAATTTGGAGGGCTGCTGGATGTATGACTTTCTTCTGATTCAGTGATCCAGGAATCTTGTTCTCAGTCTAAAGTTACCATCTCCTGAATGGGTGGGGGCCTTAGTTTCTGTAGAACTGAAAGATTTATTCATGACTATATTCCTTGATTACATCTCTAGGGGATGTGATAGAATTCCAGATGAGCTATTTCAAATCTTAAAAGATGATGCCTGTGAAAGTGCTGCACTCAACATGCCAGCAAATTTGGAAAACTCAGCAGCCACAGAACTGGAAAAGATCAATTTTCATTTCAATCCCAAAGAAAGGCAACAAATCTTCAAACTACCGCACAATGGCACTCATTTCACATGCTAGCAAAGTAATGTTCAAAATTCTCCAAGCTAGGTTTCAACAGTACATGAACAGATAACTTCCAGATGTTTGAGCTGGATTTAGAAAAGGCAGAGGAACCAGAGATCAAATTCCCAACATTTGTTGGGTCATAGAAAAAACACAAGAGAATTCCAGAGAAATATCTACTTCTGCTTCATTGATTATGCAAAAGCCTTTAACTGAGTGCATCACAAAAAGAAACCATGGAAAATGCTTCAAGAGATGGGAATACCAGACCATCTTACCAGCCTCCTGAGAAATCTGTATGCAGGTCAGGAAGCAACAGTTAGAACCGGACATGGAACAACAGATTGGTTCCACATTGGGAAAGGAATACATCAAGGCTGTATATATTCATCCTGCTTATTTAATTTATATGCAGAGTACATCATGTGAAATGATGGGCTAGGTGAAGCACAAGCTGGAATCAAGACTGCTGGGAGAAATATCAATAACCTCAGATATGCAGATGACACCACCCTTATGGCAGAAAGTGAAGAAGAACTAAAGAGCCTCTTGATGAAAGTAAAAGAGGAGAGTGAAAAAGCTGGCTTCAAACTCCACATTCAAAAAATGAAGATCATGACATCTGGTCCCATCACTTCATGGCAAATAGATGGGAAACAATGGAAACAGTGACAGACTGTTTTCTTGAGCTCCAAAATCACTGCAGATGGTCCTTGGAAGAAAAGCTGTGACCGACCTAAACAGCATATTAAAAAACAGAGACATTACTTAGCCAACAAAGGTCCATACAGTCAAAGCTATAGTTTTTTATAGTAGTCATGTATGGATATGAGAGTTGGATCATAAAGAGGGCTGAGCACCGAAGAATTGATGCTTTTGAACTGTGGTGTTGGAGAAGACTCTTGAGAGTCCCTTGGACTACAAGGAGATCAAAGTCAATCCTAAAGGAAATTAACCCTGAATATTCATTGGAAGGACTGGTGCTGAAGCTGAAGCCCCAATACATTGGCCACCTGATGCGAAGAGCTGACTCATTGGAAAAGACCCTGATTCTGGTAAAGACTGAATGCAGGAGGAGATGGTTGGAGGGCATCAATGTCCATTGACATCAGCTCAATGGACATGAGTTTGAACAAGCTCCAGAAGATGGTGAAGGAATGGAATCCTGGTATGCTGCAGTCCATGGGGTCACAAAGAGTCAGGGAGAGACCGAACAACAACAAAATATCCCTTGAGGAGGAACCAGAAAAATTCCTTATTGCTCTACTATTGTTTCTTGATTGCTCTTTATCTCTGGATTCTCTCCCTAATTAGCAACTGTTTAAATCTTCCCTTTAGAGCTCAAGGAAAGGCTGGAGGCTGAAGTCTATTTTTCTATTTTTGTTTTTTTAAACTGGACATGCCGTATGACGTGTGGATCTTAGTTCCCTGACCAGGGATTGAACCCACACTCCTTGCATTGAAAGTGTAGTCTTAACCACTGGACTGGCAGGGAAGTCCCAGAAACTTATTTTTCTACAAACAACAAATGGAGGGTATGGAAAGGTTTTTGTATCTGGGAGGGTCCCACAAGGTCCTGCTCAGTTTCACAGGTATCATAAGTGAAAAAAAAAAAAAAATATATATATATATATATATATATACAACAGGCTATATTCTATATGATTGCATTAATAAAACACTCTTTGAAGGGACACATTTTTGTGTGGATAAATAGAAATGGAGAATAGTTTAGTAGTTTCCAGGGAATCAAAAACTGGGTGATTGTGAGTGAAATGGGTATGATGCTGAAAGGTAACATGAAAGATCTTTGTGGGGACGGAAATGTTCTGTGTCTGGACTATATTGACGCCAATATCCTGATTGTGATAATATACTACAGTTTCACAAAATGTTGCCATAGGAAACAACTAGGAAAAGAATACATAGGAATTCTATCATTTTTACAGCTTCATGTGAATATACATTTAAAATAAATTTTAATTAAAAAATAAAGGTTTAATTAAAATAAAGCAATAATCTGATGTAATAGTTAGTTGACATTTCAAATGTGAAAACATGCTGGTTGTGTGTTTGAAAGCTAATGTGCAGTTTTGAATTACACAAGTAAGATTTTTAAAGAAAGGGTAAACATGACAATGTACTTATGGAATCAAATATGTTATAAGTTGGCTGCACTGAATATTGTTTTCTTCAAAGGGAAATAGGTTTAAGGACTTCCATTACAATAAGACTGTTCAAATTTTTTTTCAATAGTTGTAAATGGAATACCCATTATGCATCAGGAACTATTTGAGTTAGAGAAAAATTGATGCACAAAATGACATGCCTAATAGAATGTGATCATAATAGGCAATATTACAACTAGTAGAATAAAGAAACTTGAGTTTGCTAGAATCTGAAGTCTCTGACTATGCTACTATCATTTTTTTTTATTTTCTGATGGAGTTCTTTTTTTTTTAAACAGGTTTGTAGCTATTCATCTATACATACAGCATTTTTCTTTCAAAAGTAATAACTTAGCAAGACTTCATATGACTCATGTGTTCTGTTTGCACCAAAAACACAAGCTAATGACTTTCAAAAAGAAAAGCTATTTACAGTTAATTTACATATGAGGCAGAGATAGTTTTAGGTTACTTCTGTGAAATAAAATCTACATTTAATGGCAAGACAAGAAAAAAACTAAACATAAAATTTCACCTCGTCTTTTTATTCTCCTCTGTCCCCTCTACTGTGCATTGGGTATCTGCATTATGCATTGACCAAACCTCCCCCATCAGCAGAAACTCCTGCTCAACCTTAAAGAGCAACATTCTCCTAGCACCAACAAGACAAATCTTTAAAGGCAACATTTCTTCTTGATCTTGTAAGGGGGTCACAATGATCCATCACTTTGTACACTCAAATCTGGATAATATAAACTGTCAATAGTACATCTAATGTATAGCCCTCTGTCTCAAAAAATCTGTGACTCTGCTTTGACTATGCAGAACTATTCTTGGAGCTTTCTGAGGGGCTATTCCTCAGTTATGATTCTCAATTTTGCTTGAAGAAAATTTTCCATTTCTTTCTTAGATCAACTGATTAATTTTTCTTTGACATTTTTTTTATTGTGAAACCAATTTAGTTGATTTCTGGTTTTTAAAGAAAAGAAATCCAACAAATACCAGAATGGATTCTTTGTTCCTTTTCATTTAGCAAACAGGAGCACCCACAGTCACTTAGAGAAGCACATGTCAGAGAAAATTGCTAAATATTTTTTTCATTCTATCAATATTAGTACATTTCAATGAAATGCCCATCTGACTTAATTCCTTCATTCTTCACAAAATGTAACATGAAAGGGTAAACACTTGCTTAAAGAAACAAAACATATGCAGCTCTATCAGCCAGAATAGCTCATAAGATAAAGGGCAAAGAGGAAACACAATAGCTATCTCATGGATAGCTGAGATTTATGCAACTCTTATGCAGAAAAAAATTGTTCCCAGAGAAAAATTTTGTCTGTTCCCAAGTCACACAATAATCTGTCCTTGAATGGCAGAATATCATATTTTCATAGAATTTGTTTGAATGAATTGAATTTAAAGTCCAGTAAAGCATAGTTTTTCTCTCACTTAATATTTGGTAGCATACATATATTCTTACTTTGTCTAGTTGTTCAAGTGTTCCTTATTATTTTATAGATAACTCCTGTGGCTATTAAAGATAATATCTATTTTCCAAAGGATAACCTTTTTTTGGATGACGTAATAAACACAAACTACATTACGATGTGAAATTTTTCTTCCTATTCTTTGAGCTTTGTCAGGATACATTTAATAGGAGGCTTCCTGTGTGCTGTTTTCAGCCTTGCATGAATTCTATGTTCCTTAACAGCACCTGAATACAGGTGCCAGAGAGCTGGCAAGCCGGCTTTCGGGGATAATAGAAATTCACGTATCTCATTCATATGGAAATTCCATACGGTGAACAGCAGCCATTTACAAGTCTCCTCCTTTCTGATATGTAAAGTAACTGTTACAAACCCCTCTCTAGAGAATAATTCTAACCTCCGGCTTTCTAGATGACTTGTTAGATTTTTGATCCCTATCTCCTCCGGCTTTCTAGATGACTTGTTAGACTTTTGATCCCTATCTCTGCTAAAAGGGCTATCTGGTAAGAGAGTATATATATGCCCACAATATGTTGAATAAATGCCTTTGTTCCACCAGAGCACTGGTCACCGTGTCTTTCCTCATTTTCTCTCTCTCTCTCTCTCTCTCTCTCTCTCTCTCTCTCTCTCTCTCTCTCTCTGTCTCTCTCTCTCTCTCTCGCTCGCTCGCTCTCTCGCTCGCTCTCTCGCTCGCTCTCTCGCTCTCTCCGTTTCAGGCTGCTTCCACGGAGCACAGGTGTCCACCGTGTCTACTTATTTGCCAGGGCTTTCAAGACCTCTTCGAGAGGGCGCCCTGAGCCTACGTAGACGGTGCTAGCTCTTTGTCCTAGAGTTATATTGGCATGCTGTGTAAACCAGGGAATATCAGCCTCTTTTCTTCCTTCTTTTCTTATCGGTCGACTCTGTACCCCCAAGTTCCGGTCCATTAAAGGACCACAACAGAGCTTCAATGTTGAAAAATTATTTGTTTCTTTTCTCGAACTGAAAGGGATCTATAACAAAATGATTGCTACAGTTAGCAATAGAAATTTAAACCTCTGTTACTCCATTTTTGAACTCTGCCTAGAACAAACCAATGCAAGATTTGGAGAAAAGACTTCAAGGTCATATAAAAAAACAAGAAAAAAAAATCTTGAAAAATGGCCTCTTTTAAAAAGAAATCTAATCATTCATGTCATCTCCACTATCCAGTCAGAGACAAATCTTCAAAAGATGTCAATATCAGTTCAGTGGCTCAGTACTCTCCAGCTATTTGTGACCCAATGGACTGTAGCACTCCAGGCTTCCCTGTCCATCACCACTCCCGGAGCTTACTCAAACTCATATCCATTGAGTAGGTGATGCCATCCAACCAGCTCATCTTCTGTCATCCCCTTCTCTTCCCATATTCAATCTTTCCCAGCATCTGGGTCTTTTTAAATGAGTCAGTTCTTCATATTAAGTGGCCAAAGTATTGGAGTTTCAGCTTCAGCATCAGTCCTTCCAATGAATATTCAGGACTGATTTCCTTTAGGATGGACTGGTTGGATTTCCTTGCAGTCCAAGGGACTCTCAAGAATCTTCTCCAACACCACAGTTCAAAAGCATCAATTCTTTTGCACTCAACTGTTTTTATAGTCCAACTGTCACATCCATACATGACTAGTGGAAAAACCATAGCTTTGATGAGACAGACCTTGTTGGCAAAGTAATATCTCTACTTTTCAATATGCTGTTTAGGTAGGTCATAGCTTTTCTTCCAAGGAGTAAGCGTCTTTTAATTTCAGGGCAACAGTCACCATCTGCAGTGATTTTGGAGCCCCCCAAAATGAAGTCTGTCACTGTTTCCATTGTTTCCCAACCTATTTGTCATGATGTGATGGGACTGGATGCCATGACCTTAAGTTTCTGAATGTTGAGCTTTAAGCCAGCTTTTTCACTCTCCTCTTTCACTTTCATCAAGAGGCTCTTTAGTTCCTCTTCAGTTTCTGCCTTAAGGGTGGTTTCATCTGCATATCTGAGGTTATTCACATTTCTCCCCACAGTCTTGATTCTATTTTGTGCTTCATCTAGCCTGGCATTCCACTTGATGTACTCTGCATATAAGTTAAATAAGCAGGGTGACAATATACAGCCTTGATGTACTCCTTTTATTATTTGAAATCAGTCTGTTGTTCCAAGTCCAGGTCTAACTGTTGCTTCTGCATACAGATTTCTCAGGAGGCTGGTAAGGTGGTCTGATATTCCCATCTCTTAAAGAATTTTCCAGTTTGATGTGATCTACATAGTCAAAAGCTTTGACATAGTCAATAAAGCAGAAATAGACGTTTTTCTGGAACTCTCTTGCTCTTTTAATGATCCAACAGATGTTGGCAATTTGATCTCTGGTTCCTCTGCCTTTTCTAAATCCAGCTTGAACATCTGGAAGTTCATGGTTCATGTACTGTTGAAGCCTGGCTTGGAAATTTTTGAGCATTACTTTGCTAGGTGTGAAATGAGTGCAATTGTGTGGTAGTTTGAACATTCTTTAGCATTGCAATTCTTTGGAATTGGAATGAAAACTGACCTTTTCCAGTCCTGTGGCCACTGCTGAGTTTTCCAAATTTGTTGGCATATTGAGTGCAGCACTTTCACAGCATCATCTTTTACGATTTGAAATAGCTCAACTGGAGTTCCATCACCTCCACTAGCTTTGTTCATAATGATGTTTCCTAAGACCCACATGACTTCACATTCCAGAATGTCTGGCTCTAGGTGAGTGATCACACCATCGTGATTATCTGGGTCATGAAGATCTTTTTTGTTCCATTCTTCTGTGTATTCTTGCCACCTCTTCTTAACATTTTCTGCATCTGTTAGGTCCATACCATTTCTGTCCTTTACTATGCTCATCTTTGCATGAAATGTTCCCTTAGTATCTCTAATTTTATTGAAGAGATCTCTAGTCTTTCCCATTCTGTTGCTTTCCACTATTTCTTTGCATTGCTCACTGAGGAAGGCTTTCTTATATCTCCTTACTATTTGTTGGAACTCTGCATTCAAATAGGTATATCTTTCCTTTTCTCCTTTGCCCTTAGCCTCTCTTCTCTTCCCAGGTATTTGTAAGGCCTCTTCAGACAACCATTTTGCCTTTTTCCATTTCTTTTCTTAGGGAAGGTCTTGATCACTGCCTACTGTACGATGTCACAAACCTCTGTCCATAGTTCTTCAGGCACTCTGTCTATCAGATCTAATCCCTTGTATCTATTTGTCACTTCCACTGTAAAATTGTAAGTGATTTGATTCAGGTCATACGTGAATGGTCTAGTGGTGTTCCCTACTTTCTTCAATTAAGCCTATGTTGGCAATGAGGAGTTCATGATCTGAGCTACAGTCAGTTCCCGGTCTTATTTTTGCTGAGTATATAGAGATTCTCCATCTTTTGCTGCAAAGAATACAATCAATCTAATTTTGGTGTTGACCATCTGGTGATGCCCATGTGTAGAGTCTTCTCTTGCATTTTTGAAATAGGATGTTTGCTATGACCAATGTGTTCTCTTGGCAAAACTCTGTTAGATTTTGACCCACTTCATTTTGTATTCCAAGGCCAATTTTGCCTGTTACTCCAGGTATCTCTTGACTTCCTACTTTTGCATTCCAGTCCCCTATAATGAAACGGACATCTTTTTTGGGTGTTAATTCTAAAGGTCTTGTAAGTCTTCATAGAACCGTTCAACTTCAGCTTCTTCAGCATTGCTGGTTGGAGCATGAACTTGGATTACCGTGATATTGAATGGTTTGCCTTGGAAACGAACAGAGATCATTCTGTCATTTTTGATATTGCATCCAAGTACTTCATTTCGACTCTTTTGTTGACTATGATGGCTACTCCATTTCATCTAAGGGAATCTTGCCCACAGTAATAGATATATGATCATCTGAGTTAAATTCACTCATGCCAGTCCATTTTAGTTCAGTTCAGTTCAGTCGCTCAGTCATGTCCAACTCTTTGTGACCCCAAGGACTGCAGTATGCCTGGCCTCCCTGTCTATCACCAACTCCTGGAGTTACTCAAACTCATGTCCATTGAGTCAATGATGCCATCCAAACATTTTAGTTCACTGATCCCTAAAATGTTGATATTCATTCTTGCTATCTCCTGTTTGACCACTTGCAGTTTACCTTGACATCAACCTAATATTCCAGGTTCCTATGCAATATTGTTCTTTACAGCATCAGACTTCACTTCCATCACCAGTCACATCCACAACTGGGTGCTGTTTTTGTTTTGGCTCTGTCTCTTCATTCTTTCTGGAGTTAGTTCTCCACTGATCTCCAGTAGCATATTGGGCACCTACCGACCTGGGGAGTTCAACTTTCAGTATCCTATCTTTTTTTCTTTTCTTACTGTTCATGGGGTTCCCAAGGCAAGAATACTGAAGTGGTTTGTCATCCACTTCTCAGGTGGACCATGTTTTATCAGAATTCTTCACCATCACCCGTCCATCTTGGGTGGCCCTATACATCATGGCTCATAGTTTCTTTGAGTTAGACAAGGCTGTGATCAATGTGATCAGATTGGTTAGTTTTCTGTGATTGTGGTTTTCAGTCTGTCTTCCCTCTGATGGATAAGGATAAGAAGCTTATGGAAGCTTCCTGATGGGAGAGACTCACTGAGGGAGAAACTGGGTCTTGTTCTGATGGGTGGGCCCACGCTCAGTAATCTTTAATCCACTTTTGTTAATGTGTGGGGATGTGTTCCCTCCCTGTCGTTTAACCTGAGGCCAAACTATGGTGGAGGTAATGAAGATTATGGTGACTTCTTTCAAAAGGTCCCATGCCTACACTGTTGCACTCAGTGCCCCAGACCCTGCCACAGGCCACTGCAGACTCGGGCCTCTACCAGAGACTCCTGGACACTCATGGGTAAGTCTGGGTCAGTCTCTTGTGGGGTCACTCTCCTTTTTCCTGGGTCCTGGTGCACACAAGGTTTTGTTTGTGCTTTCCAAGAGTCTGTTTCCCCAGTTCTGTGTAAGTTCTGGTGGCTTTATGGTGGAGTTAATGGTTACCACAAGAGAGAAGTATTTCTAATTGTTCTGAGTTATTTTGCCCATTTGTTGACACAACACAGAGAAAGTTAAAAATGTAAATAATTTACAATCTGTTACTATCTTTGGGCCCAGAGGTTTATTTCTCCCTTTTACACCACGAGATTTACGAAAGCAAATTAAAGAAGCCACAATAACATAGTATTTGTTAGTTTAAATATTAATTTCAAATCCACTACATCTAATTTTTAATAACAAAACTTGATTGTTTCAACCCTTGTCTTAAGGGGAAAATGAGAATCAGAAGATATAAAGAGACTACACCACACAATTGCACAGAATTCTTATTTGAGTCAGACAACATAGTCTATAAATGTGAAAATAATTTATGGGCCCTTTGTTTATTTCTTTTCTGTATCTAACACTGAAGAAAACTTATTTTTAATGCAGAGTTCCCCATACACACATTTCATTTATTCATTTTCATATTATTTATCAGTGATTTGGTACAAAATATTAAAATGGACAAAAAAAAATAAAAGTTATGAAACATTCATTTTTGCCCTTAGGAATTCATGACACTAAATATAGCTAATAAAAATAATGATTTATATCATAAATTGAGCATAGTTTATATGCCAGGTATACACATTTACATGTATTAATTTATTTAATCTCAAAGTATTACTATGAGAAAGGTACTGCTATTATCCACATTTTTCAAATGGGAAAAGAAAAGCACAGAGAACTTAAAAGCCCAAACATTTAGTAACATTTTCAATGAAAAGCAATAGTAAATATAAATTTACTATTTATATAAAGTAAAAGCAAAAGCAAAAGTAAAAGCAAAAGTAAATATAAATTCCAAAACTCCAGTTACCATTTTTTTTTTCCTTTTTCTTGAAATCAAGATACAGGTTTCAAAATCTTACTGCAAAATGCTGTACAGATTATTTTGCAAAATCATCACTATGACTATTGTCTGTAAATAACTGCCTTAAAATTCAAACAGACATACTAACATCTTAGCAATTTCCTGTTTCCATTCTGTCTCTCTGATCTCAAGGAGAGAGCAATAAGCAGTGACCTGAAGCAAGATCTTAGTTCTCTACCCAGGAATTAAACCCAGGTAGCCTGGATGAAGAATCTGCATGCAATGCAGGAGACCTGGGGTTGATCCCTGGGTCAGGAAGATCCACTGGAGAAGGGAATAGCAACCCCTTCCAGTATTTTTCCTGGGAAACCCCATGAACAGAGGAGCCTGGTGGGCTATAGTCCATGAGGTCACAGAGTCGGACACAACTGAAGCAACTTAGCACACACAGCCTGGATGAAAACTAGAAATCCTAGCCACTAGACCAGCAAGTGCTATAAGACAGAAGCAAAATTCCTCTGGCTCTTGTCCCCATTTGAAAGCAAGAATGTTTCATGGAGGGAAAAACTGTAAAAACATATACAAAGTTCGTTATTTTAGACACAGCACAACATGTGGGAGAGCACACAGAGGAAAAGCTCATTTAGTTAAGACAGGAGCAAGGCAGAGATACACACCTGAAGAGAAAAGTTGTGGGCATCCTCCATAATGAGGAGCAGCATTATAAAGAGGCAGTAAAGTCCTGTTACCTCAACACGGGTCGATCAGAAGAATGTCACACATCTTGCAGTCCTTACCCCAAATTTTGCCTCAACCCTAAACCATCAGGTAGTTTAGGATTTTTGACCACAAGCCACCAGTTCTCCTTGCTTGGCATGCAATAAACCTTTCTCTGATCCAAACTCTCATGTTTCCATCTGTTTAACCTCACTACACATAAGGCACACAAACTTGCATTTGGTAATAAATTCATGGCTTTGAAAAATTATCTTAGGAAACTTGGAGTAGAAGACAAACATCTCCATCTGATAAAGAATATCCATTGAGGGGGGAAATAGCCAATAGCAAACCTCATAGTCAATGGTAAAATGTTGAATACTTTCTCTGGAGATTAGAATTGTGATATAAAATTCATATTTATGGCAAGACAAGAAAAATTTGAACATAAGATATTCTCTATCCTTTGGCCTCCACTTTCTCCCCACCATACATTGTGTATCTGCATTGAACAAAGCTTCCCTATAGGCAGGAGTATCTGCTCATCCATAAACAGTAATATTTTCTTAGCATCAACAAGACAACTCCTTAAAGATAACATTCCTTCTTGAGCTTGAAAACAGTCACATGACTCAACACCATGGAGCTTAAATTTAGATTATGTTAATTATCAATAATATGTCATTAAATGTACAATCTGTCTCAAAAAAACTTATATAAATTGTATCTTGACTTCTAACAGATGAAACAGTTCTCAGAGGTTTCTGAGATGCTCTTCTTGGGTTATAATACTCATTTTGGCTCTACTCTTTTTTACATCAGCTGATTAAGTTTCTGTCCACAGAACCAAAAAAGGACACCTACATTGAGGTAGAAATTGTTAGGCTGTTAGTGTAGGAACTCTGAGACCTTGGTCTGTTTCCATAAATACACCACTCCATTAACCTAAAGCTATAGCCTTTATCCCAAATTCCTGGCTCTCAGAGTCTGGTCTGATAAATAATCAGCACTCAGATCCAGGAGGGGGTAGTAATTAACTTTTGTTCCAAATGCCTGAGGGAAAAACAATCAGTGATCATTAATCTTTAGCCCATACATCTGGTCCATTGTAAAATGGCTGGGGGTCATGAAAAAATGGCACGGATGGTAACTTCATGTCTAACAAAACTAAGAATCCGAGGATCAAAAGAAGCCATAAAAATGTCAAGTTAAACATCATGACCTTTAAGCTGATTGGTTAGAAATGACATATGTTAAAAGTAAGAACCAATCAAATGTGTATAAATCAATACTAGCAATGATATAAACTGCTGTAAGTCTCACCTTTTCAGGGCACTTTACACCCTCTCTATGCTGAGAGCTTTGTACTTTCTGAAATAGGTCCTGTTTTCTTGCTACCATGAGTTTCTGCATGTTTGCAAAGCTCATTCTTCAGCTCCACGAACAAAAACTCGGATTTCCATTTCATCATGACCACTTCTATTAAAAACTCTACTGGGTGACCTAGTCTGTTCAGTAAGGCAAAAGGCAAAATAGTCACAGAATTGCTACAGAAAATGTGGTTTAAAAAGTCCAAAGTGATGGAAATAAACAAATTCATCAAGGTAGTTGTATATAAAGACAATATATAAAAAATACTAACTTTACATACCAGTAACAGAAATTATAAATTTAAAAATATATTTTACAATAGTATTTTTAAAGCAAATATTCAGCTCCAATACTTTGGCCACCTGTTGTAAAGAGCCAATTCATTGGAAAAGACCCTGATGCTGGGAAAGACTGAGGGCAGGAGAAGGGGGTGACAGATGATGAGATGGTTGGATGGCATCACTGGACAAGAATTTGAGCAAACTCTGGGAAATGATGAAGGACAGGGAAGCCTGGTGTATTGCAGTCCATGGGGATGCAAAGAGTTGGACACAACTTAGCAACTGAACAACAACAACAACAACAGAAATATAGCTACCAAAAGTGAGAAACTGAAACAAGATGAAACAAATAAATAAACAAAAAGCTAAACTAGGTTCTTACTTTGTAAAACCAAATAACTTACAGATATCAATTTATTTAATTGATCTGTATATACAGTGTGATTTAAATTTTTTAAAATTTCATTGCTGCTTTTATGCAGAAATTTACTAGCTGATTTTAAAACTTATAAGCATATGCAAAGGTCAAGAATGGTTGAAAAACATTTAAGAAAAAAATGAAGCAAAAGGAATATCTGAAACTAAGGTCTGTTGGAAAACTGAAGTAATTAAGACTTTGCTATTTGTGTGTAAATAGATAAACTCTCCAGGGAAGAGAACAGCTTCCAGGAATCCAAGGAGAAAGTGAAGAAAAGGAAGAAAACATAGTGTTTTGAACAAAAGGCAATGGGTCATTTTGACTAGAGTACAGATAAAATGAAAAGGACAAAAATTTCAAAATTCTATTAGAAAGCTTTGGAACAACTACAATTCTCCTATGATATTGACAGGATGTATCAGTTGGTAGAAAAATTTGGTACAACAAAAAAATTTAGAGAAGTGTTTGGAGCTACCTCCAAACATAGGAATAAGCTATGACCCAACAACTCTACATACAGGTATACAACTAACAAATTGCATACACATATTTTCTCAAAGACAAATACTAGAATGTTTATAGTAGCATAAACTAAACTAGCCCTGAACTTGAAACTACTCAAATGCCAATCAATAGTAGAAGGGATAATAGATTGTATATTTTACACAAATCTATTCAGTTCGAGAAAACTCTACCAGCTACAGAGAGTCTGGTATATAAACTTTCACATAAATGTTATAGTGATCTGTGTGGATCACAATAAACTGTGGAAAATTCTGAAAGAGATGGAAATACCAGACCATCTGACCTGTTTCTTGAGAAACCTGTATGCAGGTCCGGAAGCAACAGTTAGAACTGGGCATGGAACAACAGACTGGTTCCAAATAGGAAAAGGAGTACGTCAAGGCTGTATATTGTCACCCTGCTTATTTAACTTATATGCAAAGTACATCATGAGAAACGCTGGGCTGGAAGAAACACAAGCTGGAATCAAGATTGCCAGGAGAAATATCAATAACCTCAGATATGCGGATGACACCACCCTTATGGCAGAAAGTGAAGAAGAACTAAAGAGCCTCTTGACAAAAGTGAAAGAGGAGAGTGAAAAAGTTGGCTTAAAGCTCAACGTTCAGAAAACTAAGATCATGGCATCTGGTCCTATCACTTCATGGGAAATAGATGGGGAAACAGTGGAAACAGTGTCAGACTTTATTTTGGGGGGCTCCAAAATCACTGCAGATGGTGATTGCAGCCATGAAATTAAAAGATGCTTACTCCTTGGAAGGAAAGTTATGGCAAACCTAGATAGCATATTTAAAAGCAGAGACATTACTTTGCCCACAAAAGTCCATCTAGTCAAGGCTATGGTTTTTCCAGTGGTCATGTATGGATGTGAGAGTTGGACGGTGAAGAAAGCTGAGTGCTGCATAATTGATGCTTTTGAACTGTGGTGTTGGAGAAGACTCTTGAGAGTCCCTTGGACTGCAAGGAGATCCAATCAATCCATCCTAAAGGAGATCAATCCTGGGTGTTCATTGGAAGGACTAATGTTGAAGCTGAAACTCCAATACTTTGGCCACCTCATGCAAAGAGTTGACTCATTGGAAAAGACCCTGATGCTGGGTAGGACTGGGGGCAGGAGGAGAAGGGGATGACAGAGGATGAGATGGTTGGATGGCATCATGGACTCAATGGACATGGGTTTGGGTAGACTTTGGGAGTTGGTGATGGACAGAGAGGCCTAGGGTGCTGCAATTCATGGGGTCGCAAAGAGTCGGACACGACTGAGCGACTGAACTGAACTATATTATAATTAAGGAATTCTAAAAAAAGATTTTAAAAAGAAAAGCCATCACCTGTATGGTGCTTAAAATCTCCAAATTCTGAAACAAAAGCCACAAACTTGAGCTCATAAGTTAAAGTGATTCAAAGAAAATTAAAAATTTAAATTGAAGCATAATACTGTTTCATTAACTTAATTTTATTTTCTACCTGTTAATAGAATGGTTTTATTAACAATCGTTTAAAGCATTTGCATATGTGTGCAGTTCTAGCAATGAACTTGTAAATGTTTGCCACCTGGCAGGCACTGATTCTATAGAAGGAAGCATGTAACAAAATCAACCAACAATTATATATAATTTTTATTCTCCCTAATCAAATATTGCTACTCTAGATACTTTGTGTTTCTATGGAAAATTTAAAACTTAAATTTCTAAATTAAAGCATTTAGTTAAATACATAAATTTAAAAAATGCATTTTGGGTCACTGTGATATCCTTTTTCACCCCATATCTTAGACAATAGTTTTGAACTATTTATGCTGTTCTCATGTCTCCACTCTCATTGTTGTGTCTAAGAACTAGATTGAAGTATATATGCCATTTTCCTCTGAAAGTTTTTAGTGAATTCCAATATCAATCCAAGGGCACATGTGACAAAATGAAATGGATCTTCAAGTCTCCCTGCCCACATTTTGCCATGGTGTCTCAGTGCCCTGTCCCCACCCCTACCTCCCCACATACACACACATATTCAAGGCCACTACCAGTCATTCTGTGTCCTCCTAGCCCATGGAGGAATCATCCTGAGCAAGCCCTCTAGGAGCCATGTCAAACTCGTTCTGACCTTCCTGCCAATAAAACTTGCCAATTTTTTCCATTTCACTTCTCAGAACCAAGTGTACTTTCCAAAGGAGTAGCTAAAAGTTATCTGATCTATAATTATACACACACACATACACACACACACACACACACACACACACATAATAGCCCCTGCTTCTCTATCTAGGGAAATGTAGCTCCCACAATAGTCCTTTTGAGACTAGGCTTTTACTTTAAAGCATGATGCTAATGATAGCCTCATTAGACTTCTTGGAACATTTGTGAAAGAGTTTTTGTGGGTATAAAGAGACTCTCAGTGCCCTTTTAAGAAGTCTTTTCATGCAAGTATCTAGTCTATGGCAGGTCTTGTGCAATCTATTATCATATCATCATACTTCAGTATTTACCATAGTCTCTTAAAAAACAGTCAAATAGGTCTCAAAAATTGACAAGGTTAAAATATTTAATAAAAATAAGCAACTTTGAATAGCAATTGTTTAGAACTGGACAGTGAAAGGTTAGCCACTTTAATTTCCTATAGCATGAAAATTTACGTATTTCCTTCTAATTTTATATTTTATGTTAATTAATTTATATCAATCTGTCTTTTGGGAGTCTGATTATTTGAAAATTTAGTCCACTGGATCCTATTTTTCCAGTTTTATTTTTCTAATATCGTCTAGAAATGCCAAGCTTATTGGAAAGTTCTGACCTTTGAAATTAATAACTCCCTTTTAAATAATTGATCAGTGTTCTAATATCTCAAAGAATGTTGGATATAAGTTTTATTCACAATACTTGGGATGGCAAAATACCAAGGTAATTCTTTACCCTTTTTAATTAAAAACATAATAAATCTAAAAAGAAAAAAATTATACCAATATCTTCCTGTAGAAAGGCAAAACTGTCAAGTTAAGCAAAAGAAAAAAGAAAAAAAACCCTCTCCATTCTTGTTATGAAATTTTCTCAGCACCCAAGTGAATGTAGTGCATATGAAAATTAGTTTCTTTGAAAATCTCATCTATTTTATAAAGTTACTTAAGATTTCATGGGAATTTTCAATTGAATATAATCAAAGGGATAAAAATGGTATAGATATTATAACTCAGCAGTTGTTTTAGTGCATGAATACTCTAAAGGTCTTATTTCCTTAGAAGGGCATTCACTTTCTTATTATATATTTTTAATACCAAAGAAGAAGGTACAACATATATGCTGCAAACACATTTTGTATTATTGAAGAAGCCATAGAAAGTCTACTGGATGTGTAACATGCGTACTCAGTCACTTCAGTCATGTCTGACTCTTTGCAACCGTATAGACTGTAGTCCACCAGGCTCCTCTGTCCATGGGATTTTCCAGCCAAAGATACTGGAGTGGGTTGCCATTTCTTCCTCTAGGGGGATGAGTAACAAAGATAGGAAGTAAATCAAGGTCATTGGGGACTAAGGTTGTGACCTTGTGTCAAGTGTGAGACAGGAGCTGTATCTGGAGAGACAAATTACAAGAATCTGTCAATGAGAGACAAGTTCTGGGAAAAACAAGGTACCATGGAACCAATGGAGGCATGAAACAGGAAATTCCAAAAGTGCTATTGAATGAAAACAGCAAATTGCAGGAAAATATATGAAATACTAGCATTCTAAATGAAATAATAGAAGCAAAAAAACTCAAAGCATTTACTATACGATTATATCAGCTATATTTCCCTATGTTTCCTTCTCTTTTGTCAGCTCTCATGTATCCCTAAGCATATTTTTTAAGCCCTTTAAAAGTATGCATATGAAAGAAGTAGTAGTGTTACCATTACTTCTAAACTTCCATAAAAAAGATAAAAAGATTTTGATAGAGAGGGGTGCTGGAAGGATGTTTTAGGTTTAGAGTTTATTTTTGCCTGATGAGAAGAAGTGGTGTAGGAAAAAATGTTGTAGGAAAAAAGTTACCAAGTGTACACTTAGTAAAAGTGCAGAGAAATTTAAAGAGGATGAAATGGTTGGATGGCATCACCGACTCTATGGACATGAATTTGAGCAAGCTCCATTGGTTGATGATGGACAGGGAAGCCTAGCGTGCTGTAGTCCATGGGGTCCAAAGAGTCAGACATAACTAAGTGACTGGACTGAACTGAACTACTCTGATTTGGATGTTAACAATTCTGACCTGAACCAGATCACCCCCTCGATGAATAGAATATAAGCCTCACTGAGTTCTTTGAAATTAAAGTTGGCCAAAATGGACACTGATCTGTGTTGAGTAAATACAGTTTCCTTCAGATGGCACCCTTGAAATTTGCCAGAAGAAACCACAAAACAGGAAACATAGGCAAAGACTGCACAATGTCTCCCTGTGTCCATATAAATTTTCACCTACTTTCAGTGGCTTGATGACATTTTACATGAATTCACAACTGCAATGCCCATGTGTGCTCAGTAGCTTCAGTTGAGTCGGACTCTTTGAGACCCTACAGACTGGAGCCTGCCAGGCTCCTCTGTCCATGGGATTCTCCAGGGAAGAATACCAGAATAGGGTGTCATGCCCTTCTCCAGGGGATCTTCCCAACCCAGAGAGCAAACCCACAACTCTTGCATGTACTGCATTGCAGGCAGATTCTTTACTGCTGAGACACCAGGCTCTGCAGATGACAAATTAGTGTGCTTCTTATAATAAATCTTCTATTATTGATTCATTTAAGATCATGTATTTATGAATTGACTATTGTCTACATTTTCATAAATTGCCTTCAAACTAAAATTTAGCATATTTAGTTATGTTTCTTAATTTCCAAGATGGCTCAAATATAGGCATTGAAGCTTTTCCCCTACAGGTGAAGACTCTTTGACCCCTTATCAATCCTGACCAAAGTGAAGAAAATATTTGTAAGCTAATTTGCAATAGCAACAGAGATCAAGAATGAGCATGCGATGTGTTTGAGAATATGCCCACTAAATTGCAAAATATAAAACTTGGCTTATGGTTCTGTTTCAGTTTGATATTTTGTTAGAACCTGCCAAAATTTGAAATAGTTTCCCTCTCTTGGCCCTCCATAATTTGATTACTTTAATTGGTACCAGATGATAATTTTATATACTTGGGGCCAGATGATGATTTTAAGTAACCAAGAAGTAGAGATGGGGCAAATAATTTCCCTATCAAATTTTCCCAATTAAATGAAACATCAGGCTATTATCTGAACTGTTTCTCCTGTCTTTCTGAAACTGAGAGTCTTCAGCTGGCAAAATGGCTATCAAATTAAAGCAAAATGGTACTTAGATAAGGAAAGACCTTATCAAAAATACTATTGCAACAGAGAGAACACCCTAATCATAAATCTTCAGTGTTGAAATAAAATAGAAAATGGCCCGGAAGGCAGAAAAGGAAGTTTGTCTCAATGTTAACATCTCCCAAAAAATAACAGACTATCTCAACCAAGACATTGATATTGATAAATCAGGACATAGGACATTTTTATCAGCACAAGGATCCATTTTATAATCAAACTCACTTCTCTCATGCTTTCTCCAACTACTGGAACCACTGATATCTCCTCCATTGCTATAAATTTGTCACCTCAAGAATATTATATAAAGGAATCATACAGTGTGTAATCTTATGTTCAGTTCAGTTCAGTCTCTCAGTCGTGTCCAACTCTTTGCAACCCCATGAATCACAGCACGCCAGGCCTCCCTGTCCATCACCAACTCTCGGAGTTTAACCAAACCCATGTCCATCGAGTCAGTGATGCTTTTTTTTCACCCTTCAAAATTCCCTGGGGATTCATTCAGGTTGTTGCATGTATCAATAGCTCATTTGTTTTTATTGTTGACTAATATCTCATTCTATGACTGTAACACTGTTCTAACATACACAGATTGAAGGGCCACTGGGTTGGATCTAACTTTTCGCTATTATGACTAAAGTTCCTACAAACTTTGTGTACATACTTGTTGTGTGAGCACAATTCTTTATTTCTCTGAAATAAATACTCAGCAATGCATCACTGGGTTTTGTGGTAATTACACATTTAGTTTAAGAAAGAGAAAAAAAAGTTTCCCACCATGGCCAAACTATTTCACATTCTCAACAGCAATGTGTGAGTGATCAAGTTGTTGCACATCCATGTCAGCACTTGGCATTGCCAGTGCTTTTGATTTTAGCTATTCTGATACATGTGGAGCAAAATCTCATTGGTCTTTTAATTAACGTTTCCATAATGGTTTATGATGTTAAACATCTTTTCATTTGCTTACTTGCAATCTGTATGTTTTCTTCAATGAAAAGTCTATTTATCTATGTTGTCCTTATTATAATTAAATTGTTCATTTTCTCACAGCTCCAAAGTCTGGCAGTCCAAGATCAAAGTGTCAGCAGAGCTGGCTTCTTCTGAGGTTTTTCTCTCTAGCTTGAACATAGACATTTTCTCCCTGTATCTTTGCATAGTCTTTACTCTGTGTGTGTCTGTGTCCCAGTTGCCTCCTCACACATCAGTCCTATTAGATTAGAGCCTATCCTCATGGTTTCATTTAATTATCTCTATAACTTGGCTATTACAAAGGCCTTGAGGAGAAGAAAAGGCTCTGTTAGAGGGAATAAAAAGATGGTGGATGGTCAGCCTGCCTGCAGAAGATAAGAGCAGCCTGTGAGGAGGCTGGTGAGACAGATCACCTCAAGCCAGGCCTAGTCGGTCACATGAGGTAATTCCAGCTTCATCCTAAGAGCAATGAGGGTGGCAAGATGATGAGATGCATCCATCACTCAGTTCAGTTCAGTTCAGTCACTCAGTCATGTCCGACTCTTTGCAACCCAACGGACTCCAGCACGCCAGGCCTCCCTGTCCATCACCAACTCCCAGAGTTTACCCAAACTCATGTCCATTGAGTCGGTGATGCCATCCAACCATCTCATCCTCTGCCATCCCCTTCTTCTCCTGCCTTCAATCTTTCCCAGCATCAGGGTCTTTTCAAATGAGTCAGCTCTTCGCATCAGGTGGCCAAAATATTAGAGTTTCAGCTTCAACATCTGTCCTTCCAATGAGCACTCAGGACTGATCTCTTTTAGTATGGACTGGTTGGATCTCCTTGTAGTCCAAGGGACTCTCAAGAGTCTTCTCCAACACCACAGTTCAAAAGCATCAGTTCTTCAGTGCTCAGCTTTCTTTGTAGTCCAACTCTCACATCCGTACATGACTAATGGGAAAACCATAGGTTTGACTAGACGGACCTTTGTTGGCAAAGTGATGTCTCTGCTTTTTAATATGCTATCTACATTGGTCATAACTTTTCTTCCAAGGAGCAAGCATCTTTTTAGTTCATGGCTGCAGTCACCATCTGCAGTGATTTTGGAGCACCAAAAAATAAAGTCTGCCACTACTTCCACTGTTTCCCCATCTATTTGCCATGAAGTGATGGGACCAGATGCCATGATCTTAGTTTTCTGAATGTTGAGCTTTAAGCCAACTTTTTCACTCTCCTCTTTCACTTTCATCAAGAGGCTCTTTAGTTCTTCACTTTCTGACATAAGGGTGGTGTCATCTGCTTATCTGAGGTTATTGATTTTTCTCCAGCAATCTTGACTCCAGCTTGTGTTTCATCCAGCCTGGCGTTTCTCATGATGTACTCTGCATATAAGTTAAATAAACAGAGTGACAATATACAGCCTTGACGTACTCCTTTTCCTATTTGGAACCAGTCTGTTGTTCCATGTCCAGTTCTAACTGTTGCTTCCTGACCTGCATACAGGATTCTCAAGAGGCAGGTCAGGTGGTCTGGTATTCCCATTTCTTTCCAAATTTTCCATATTTTGTTGTGACCCACACAGTCAAAGGCTTTGGCATAGACAATAAAGCAGAAATAGATGTTTTTCTGGAACTCTTTTGCTTTTTTGATTATCCAATGGATGTTGGGAATTTGATCTCTGGTTCCTCTGCCTTTTCTAAAACCAGCTTGAACATCTGGAACCTCATGGCTCACGTATTGTTGAAGCCTGGCTTGGAGAATTTTGAGCATTACTTTACTAGCGTGTGAGATGAGTGCGATTGTGCAGTAGTTAGAGCATTATTTGGCATTGCCTTTCTTAGGGATCAGAATGAAAACTGACGTTTTCCAGTCCTGTGGCCACTGCTGAGTTTTCCAAATTTACTGGCATATTGAGTGCAGCATTTTCACAGCATCATCTTTGAGGATTTGAAATAGCTCAACTGGAATTCCATCACCTCCACTAGCTTTGTTCGTAGTGATGCTTCCTAAGGCCCACTTGACTTCACATTTCAGGATGTCTGGCTCTAGGTGAGTGATCACACCATAGTGACTATCTGGGTCGTGAAGATCTTTTTCATACAGTTCTGTGTATTTTTGCCACCTCTTCTTAATATCTCCTGCTTCTGTTAGGTCCACATCATTTCTGTCCTTTATAGAGCCCATCTTTGCATGAAATGCTCCCTTGGTATCTCTAATTTTCTTGAAGAGATCTCTAGTCTTTTCCATTCTATTGTTTTCATCAATTTCTTTGTGTCCATCCCTAAATGTAGTCATGTTTTTCATCAAGATGAAGAAATCCACCTCTATGTTTATTGCTCTGATAGTTTTTATCATGAATGAGTGCTGAATTTGCACATGCTTTTCTTATTAAATGATACTATTTGATAATTTTATACATTAAATTAATTATGTATTAAATAGTGATTTTTTTTCTTCTTCGGCTGAATCATAAGATAGAGTACATAAATTGTTCTTTGAATACTGACCCTTCTTTGCACCCTTGGAATAAATTCCACTTCATCAAGGTACAAAACTCTTTTTTACATTGCTGAATTCTATTTGTTAAGTTCCTCAATAGTTGTACAGATATTCAAACTATTTCACACTAGGTGAACTGTGGTAATTTGTGTTTTTTAGGAAATAGTCCACTTCAACTACCTTGTCAAACATATGGTGCATAATTTTGCATAGTATTCCCTTATTAACTTTTTTGAAATCTGTATGTTCTATTGTATATCTCTTGTTTCATTAATAATATTTTTTCAGAGTACTATGTTAATTTTCTCTGTTTTGTTTGGTATGATACATCTAGTTCTACCCTATTGCTTTTAAACTGCCTGTATTATTAATGGAAGCAAATTTCTTTTTTGTTTTTCAGAAGTGAATTTCTTATAGACAGCATATGGTTGGTTCAAATATGCCAAGTTATTTTTTATTTTCTGTTTCTTCACTACACTTTTTGTTTCTCTGCTTTCTGTTACTGTCTTCTCATGGTTTATTTGAACCTATTTTTAAAGTTCCATTTTGATTTATCTTGAGTTTTTTTTTTTTTTTGAGTATATTTCTTCTCATGCCATTTTAAGTAACTAAGAATTACACTACATATATATAACTTACCATGGACTATAAATGTTATCATTTTTACTAGTTAGACCTACTGTTCAAAATTTACTTCCCTTTATATCCATTTACTCTCCTCTATTTAAAATATTTTCTCTAGATACATCTAGAACCACATCATATCATCACTTGCTCACTCAGTCATGTCTGACTCTTTGGAAACCCATGGACTGTAGCCCACCAGGCCCTTCTGTCCATGGAATTCTCCAGATAAGAATACTGGAGTGGGTTGTCATTTCCTCCTTCAGAGGAATCTTCCCTATGCAGGGATCAAACACACGTCTCCTGTATCTCCTGCATTGCTAGACAGATTCTTTACAATTGAGCTACCTGGGAAGTCCAGATACATCTGGAACCACATCAGTCAGCATTATAAATTTTCTCCAATTGTCAAACACTACTTAAAACACTCAAGATGAGAAGCATCCTCTACTTCATTTACCTGTATTTTGACCTAACATAACTTTCCTTCCTGATGTTCCAAGGTTCTTTTTTTTCTATTTTCTTTTCTTTTTTTTTTCTTTCTGTTTATAAGCTTCCTTTAACCCTTTATTAGAGTAAGTCTGCTAGAAAGAAATTAGTTTTCCTTCATTTGACACAGTTTTTTTTTTTTAATTTCTCCTTTCATTGCTGAAGGAAATCTTCTCCATCTATAAAACTCTGTATTGGCAGTTCTTTTCTTTCAGCACTTGAAACAATTGGTAGCACTTCATTCTCACCTGTTTTAGGGAAGAAATTCAATGTCTTCTGAATTTATTTTCCACTATATGTAAGGTTCTTCTTCTTCTTTTTTTTTTTTCTGGCTGCTCAGTAGATTTTTGTTTGTCTTTAGTTTTAGAAATTTAATTATAATTTTGTATTGGCATGGGTTTGTTTGAATTTATTCAGTTTGGGTTTTGCTCAGACTCTTAAATTTGTAACATTTTTTGGTTTGTTTTTTGTTTTTCCTTTTTCACACATTTGGAAATCTTTCAACTGTTTGTTTTTTTTAATTACATTTTCAGCTCTGCACTCTTTATCTTCCTCTTTTGGGACTCTCACGACGTGAATATTACTTCTTTTTGTTATAGTCCATCATGTCTCTGAATTTCTTCATTTATTTTTCATCTACTCCCTCCGTTTTTCAGATTGAGTAACTTCTATTGTTCTGTCTCAGAATTTGCTAACTGTCCCTCTATTCTCTCCATTCTGTTGCTGACATCATTTACCAAGATTTTTATTTTAGTTATACTTCTCAGTTCTGATCTCTCCTTTCATTATTGTTTCTTCTATTACTTTGCTTGGGCTTATGCATGTGCTCAGTTGCTTCAGTCATGTCCGACTCTGTGACCCTGTGGACTGCAGCCCACCAGGCTCCTCTGTCCATGGGATTCTCCAGGCAAGAATACTGGAGTGGGTTGCCATTTCCTCCTCCAGGGGATCATCTGGATCCGGGTACCGAACTAGCATCTCCATGTCATGCAGATTCTTTACCACTGAGCCAACTGGGAGGCTTTAAGGAATTTGCAATTGTTTGCTAAAACAATTTTATCATGGCTGCTCTGGGATTCTTATTTAAAAATCCCACTAAGCTTACACATTGAAACTGAATATTTGGATAAGGGCAGAAGACTCAAAGCTGTAGTTGCCAAGTGACTTCTCACTACATAGACTGACAGAGGTGGACGCTCTTAATCAGTCTCTCCCAGATTCAAGACACACCACTGCTTAATTCTCCTTTCCAATTTGGATCTAGTATTCCACACAGGCGGTAGCTAACTTCTTTCACTATGGAGTTGGACTTTACAATTTTCCCATATTTTAACTCCTTCTCATCTGATACTCGGAGAAGGCAATGGCAGCCCACTCCTGTACTCTTGCCTGGAAAATCCCATGGACGGAGGAGCCTGGAGGGCTTCAGTCCATGGGGTCGCTAAGAGTCGGACACGACTGAGCGACTTCACTTTCACTTTTCACTTCTGGAGCGACTTCACTTTCACTTTTCACTTTCATGCATTGGAGAAGGAAATGGCAACCCACTCTAGTGTTCTTGCCTGGAGAATCCCAGGGACAGGGGAGCCTGGTGGGCTGCCGTCTATGCGGTCGCGCGGAGTCGGACACGACTGAAGCAACTTAGCAGCAGCAGCAGCATCTGATACTAGACACATGTTACTATCATTTCGTTAGATACTATATATCTTTGTATTTATTTTTCTTATCTCTGTTAAGTTTATCACTTAGTTGATAGATTTCCTATATCTCATATATTTTTCCTATCTAGCACTTTTCATTATACATATATATCAATGGAGTATACAGTATTCTGACCAATGCCCCCAGCTGCCAACCAAGTATTCCAAACAGACTAGTCACCAAGTGCTAGAAATTCATTCCCTGAGTAGTTGTATATCTATGTCACCAAATGATGATGCCTTTACATCAAGTTAGATTACCTTTGTTCAGACTGAATTTGCAATGACCCATTCAGAAATTACAGTAAATATGTATCAGCACGGCTTCCCAGCTCATGGTAACTCCGCAGCACCCAGGTCTAGGCGATCCTGCCTTCCCAGGGGGAACTAGTTCGCTCACACATTCATCACTGGTTCTAACAGGAGCTTCAATTAGTGATACTTTTTATTACCCACACTCCAGAGATGAGCACATGAAAATGGAGTATCTCTACTCCAATCCTATGGGGCAGAAATTGGATTACAAATATGTGATAGATTTCTACCCATCTATAGTTTTTCCTCTGAATTTTTCCCAAGCATTGATGAGGGTAAAAGCCTCTTCTCCTCTGGCAATGAAGCTGTATAAAGCTGAACCTGTATTTCCACTTATCCATCCATAATCATATGTTGAAAAGTCATTAGTGGTAGAAGATGATTAAGGTAGTATACAGAAAGGCCAGAAAAAAAAAAAAAAACCTCTAGTGAAATGAAGGTTCTGCTTCTAGTCATTTACCTTTTCGCATCTGTAATTCTTGGTTACATAAGTCAGTATATTCCTCAGTTTATCAAAGGGGTTTCAGGTTTTTTGTTTGTTTTTGCTACAGGCAACAGAACAGAGCCAACTACCATAATCACAACTTGCTGCCTTCCTCATCTGATAGGTTAGCATTGTATTCATATTTCTTTCTTCCTATACTCATGCCCATTCGAATTATAAATGCATGAGATTTATCTTAGATTCTGTATCCAGTTTTTAACATTCATAGTCATAAAAAACTCTCTAATACACAAAAGAAAGGCATCAATGTGGTCTAATACCCTATTTGTAAATTGAAAACAGTTGGACTGTTTATGGAATTATTATGCTAGAAGGTTATTTTCTTGGTTTGTTGGGTTCCCAGTAGTATTTTAATGATGTAAATTAATATGATTTTATTTCCCTAAAGGACATCATCTATGCTATTCACTTGTTCTAAATGAAGGGAAAAGTCAGAGAAAAAGAAGTGTAATTTGTCATTGTGACTTTCTATAATTTTCTTAGGATCTCAATTTTTCACATTAGTTTTTCTCTTCAGTTCCATTTATAGTATTCCAAAACTGCTGAGAAATTATCCCCTCAAAGAAAATAAGTTCATATTCTTAATAGCTATGCTCAGATAAGGATACTAATCTCTGCCTTACAGAATTATTCTAAAGATAAAATGAGTTGTCTTGTCTCTCCAATTACCCTGAAAATCTCCTTGAGAATACGAATCCTGTCTTCTGCTTCTTTTTCCCTCACACTGTGCCAGCAGAGCATTCTTATCTCCTAAAAGGCCCACAGAATTCTCATTGATCAGTTAAAAGCATAGTATACTCTTATACTATACAGAACAATTTGAAATCTTCCTATTCTGAGCGTTTAAATCTTAAAGCTATTTAGTGGCTAAAGCAGGGTAAATGTCATAACAAGGGAAAAGAAGACTTGCCTCAATGGTCCAGAGTAGGACCTCAGAGGCTAGGCAGAGTGAGGATGTGTCACTGCAAAAGAGAAGCATGGCTTGGGGAGTGAGGGTCAAACAACGTCAGAGTAGCATGTTGAGCAGGGTGATGAGTGACCACACAAAACTGGGAGGGTTTATCCAGGAATGGAGATCCAGAGCCTGAGCTGGACAAGGACAGCATCCGCAGAAGGGAGGATGTAAAGGCAGTGATGGGAGATTGAATATATACAGGATCAATGAAAAGAATCAAAGCTCCTTGGAGAAATAGCTTATTCCAGGTTTGGGACAGGGAAAATACACCTGAAACATATTTTTATTTTAGGAAAAAAGTGCTCAAAGTGCAATGGGAACATGTACAAAAGGAGAGAATAGCTAGTTTAAATGAGTTCAAATTGATCACATCCAGAAATAATTTGAGATTCAGGATAAATGATAAATATCAGTGGATTATCCCCTGCAGAAGGGAATGGCAACCCTCTCTAGTAGTCTTGCCTGAAGAATTCCACGGACAGAGGAACCTGGATGGTTACAGTCCGTGGGGTCACAAAGTCAACACAACTGAGCGATTAAGACACATACACACATCATTGGATTATGACCCATTGAACAAGAAATGGAAACTGAGAATCCATGTTATAAAAAAATAAATACATTAAAAGTTTGAAAAGAAAGGGGTATTTTCATAGATTCAGAGTAACCTCCTAAGTGCTTAATTTCAAAAATAAACTGATAAACTGAAGTAACTTTAAAATTCAGTTACCTGACATATATGATTGTGAACAAGAGATTCAAGTGACAGAACAACTTGAAACTATATGCCGCCAAATAGGATACAATGAGAGAAACACAGCATTATTTCGGTAACACTCCTGCTTATGAGGAACAGCTTGAATTTAAATATGCTGCTGCTGCTGCTGCTAAGTCGCTTCAGTCGTGTCCAGTCTATGTGACCCCATGGACAGTAGCCCGTCAGGCTCCTCCTGTGTGCTACTAAATACAATTAAATTCTGTCCTTCTTTGTAGGGTTAAGTATTGGAATGTTATCCGGCATCAGGTTGGTAAGTTAATCTCAAATAGGTCAGAAAAAAAATGTTATTTGTCCTTTGTACACAACTTTTCTGATGTTTGTTACAGAATTAGTAAAAATAATCTATTAACACTACTGAACATTAAAATACCTTATAATTAAAAACCTGTACACATTCACACAATACAAACTATAAACAAATACTATTTATTTCATGTACTGTGTATCTACAAAGTTAACCCTTATACTAATACACAGAGATCACACATTATCTCTTTAAATGAAAAGCAAACCAACTACTGTTAAATAAAAATACAGAAACAGCTTATTTGTGTCAAGTAATTGTGTTATATTGCTGTGTATGTATACATGATGAATTGGTTGCACTTTTCATCCTTTGCTATGCCCCTAGGTAAATGGCACTTGGTGATAAGAACGGAGTTATCTCCATTCACCTTACATATCAATTGCAATTGAGGGATTTCTTGTCTGTCCACCACCTTGTGACCACCTCAAGAATAAGAATCTTTATATACTTCAGCTTTATATGGCTTTCAAATAACCATAATAATTAGAAAAAAAAGGTTTTTCTGAGACTCATAGACATAGAAAACAAATTCATGTTTACAAAAAGGGGAAGGAGATAGATAAATTTGTAATAACCTGTAAGGAAAAAGAATCAGAAAAAGAATATATATACATATATATATATATATGTATAACTAAATCACTGTGCTATACACCTGGAATTAACATGATACTGTATCAAATATACTTCAATTTAAAATTAAAAAAAGAAAGATATAAATACAAAAGAAAGAAAAAAGCCTTTTCTCACAGACTGGGGAGCAATCTTATCAGAATGTAAATGATCATTATCACTTAAAATGAAGAAGTTGTGGTAATAGAAGATCCCCTAGGGGACAACAGCACACCTGAGACAGGTACAAAGGTAAGAGTGAATGAGAGAATCTGTATATGAACACAAAGGTCAAAACAGAAAATGTAGAATACTATCATCATCAATTTTAATTACATAGGTAATACATGTTTCCTTTTCTCCTCCTATGCTGCTGCTGCTGCTAAGTCGCATCAGTCGCGTCTGACTCTGTGCGACCCCACAGACGGCAGCCCACCAGGCTCTTCCGTCCCTGGGATTCTCCAGGCAAGAATATTGGAGTGGGTTGCCATTTCCTCCTCCAGTGCATGAAAGTGAAAGTGAAAGTGAAGTCGCCCAGTCGTGTCTGACTCTTCACGACCCCATGGGCTGCAGCCTACCAGGCTCCTCCGTCCATGGGGTTTCCCAGGCAAGACTACTGGAGTGGGGTGCCATTGCCTTCTCCCCTCCTCCTATGAGAACTGCTTTTGCCTCAGACGTAGGACCTTGAGATCTTTGTTCTATATTAACAAAAGTCTATGTCTCCATGTTCATAGTTTATTGGGAGGTGAGGGCACACTTTTATAGCTTACTTAGGGAATTGATTGGTCTTTCTGTGCCTGTCCCTGTTTTTCCTCTTTCCTCAGGCCAGTTTTGTAGCTTCTATACCTATATTCACTAGTTCAATGTCTATACTTTGCTTGTTCCAATTCCAAACTTCTGAAAGACAGAATTTATTTGGCCCAAGGATGGCTACCTACTCCAGTATTCTTGCCTGGAGAATTCCATGGACAGAGGGGCCTGGTGGGCTGCAATCCATGGGGTTGCAAAGAGCCAGACATAACTAAGCACACACACGTTCACAGCCTCTAGAGATACTCTCACCTAGTTAGGTGGAGAGTGGTAAGTCAGAGAGGTATCCACAAACTAGATTCTGTAGGAATTTTGAGGCCTTAGTAAAATATTTGGATTATTCTGAGTAAAATAGAAAGTCACTCAAATTTCATTTTTATTTTTAACTCAAGATGTAAGACACAAAAAGAGAGTACAAAAAGTACCCTGTTACAAATGAGTTCTGTTTGGATAGTGCACTCATGAATCCAATTTGTTCATAAGTCCAACAAAGTTAGCCTAGGTACCCAACAAACACAATGAGTTATATAGTATTCATACTGTAATAGGCTTATACTAATAATTTTCACACAAATAATATATAAGAAACAAATAAAGATACTGTTCTACAGTATTCATACAGTTGTTGTTCAGTCACCCAGTCGTGTCTGACTCTTTGTGACCTCATGGACTGCAGCATGCCAATATACAAGGGTGACAATATACAGCTGTGATGTACTCCTTTCCCTATTTGGAACCAGTCTGTTGTTCCAAGTCCAGTTCTAACCGTTGCTTCTTGATGTACATACAGATTTCTCAGGAGGCAGGAAGAGATGTGATTTGATATTTCCACCTCTTGAAGAATTTTCCAGTTGGTTGTGATCCACACAAGGCTTTGGTGTAGTCAATAAAGCAGGAGATGTTTTTCTGGAACTCTCTTGCTTTTTCTGTGATCCAACAGATATTGGCAATTTGATGTCTGGTTCCTCTGCCTTTTCCAAATCCAGCTTGAACATCTGGAAGTTCATGGTTCATGTACTGTTGAAGTCTGGCTTGGAGAATTTTGAGCATTACTTTACTAGCATGTGAGATGAGTGCAACTGTGCAGTAGTTTGAGCATTCTTTGGCATTGCCTTTCTTTGGGATTGGAATGAAAACTGACCTTTTCCAGTCCTGTGGCCACTGCTGAGTTTTCCAAATTTGCTGGCATATTGAGTGCTGCACTTTAACAGTATCCAGCTCAGCTGGAATTCCATCACCTCCACTAGCTTTGTTTGTAGTGATGCTTCCTAAGACCCACTTGACTTCAGACTCCAGGATGTCTGGCTCTAGGTGAGTGATCATACCATCGTGGTTATCTGGGTCATTAGGATGTTTTTGTATAGTTCTTCTGTGTATTCTTGCCACTTGTTCTTAATATACTCTGCTTCTGTTATGTCCATACCATTTCTGTCTTTTATTGTGCTCATGTTTGTATGAAATGTAAAGGCCATTTGTTGCTCATTTGGGTGGCTTCTATTCTTAGACTATTATGAATAAAACTCCCAGCAATATACTAGTATATATCTTCCTTTATACATATGCACTAGTTTTCCTAGGCAGATACGTAAAAGTAGATATGCTTGATCATAGAGTAAAAGTATTGGGATTTGGTAGACACTGCTAAAGAATTTTCTAAGGTGATTTTGTTGGTGATGGACAGGAAAGCCTGGCATGCTGAGGTCTATGGGGTCACAAAGATTTGGACACAACTGAGTAACTGAACTGAACTGAATTGAAAGTGATTTTGCCAATTCACACTCCAACTAGAATCTAGCAGATATAATGTATAATGTATAAAAATATAATGCCCTTGTAAGCACTTGATATTATTAGGCCCTTTAATTTGGGCCATTATTTTGAGTATGTATACATGTTGCAACGTGGTTTTAATTTGCATTTTCTTTATTACTAACAAGTTAAAGCAGAGTTTCATATGTGAAGTGATGATTTGAACATCTGGAATATTAGAACTGTCTTTTCAAAGATATCTGCTCACTTTTGGGTTTTTGTCTTTTTAAATTGAACAGTATGAAAATGCAAAAAGATAGGACACTGAAAAATGAACTCCCCAGGTAGGTAGATGCCCAATATGCTACTGGAGATCAGTGGAGAAATAACTCCAGAAAGAATGAAGAGATGAGGCCAAAGCAAAAACAACACCCAGCTGTGGATGTGATTGGTGATGGAAGCAAGGTCCAAAGCTGAAAAGAGCAATAATGCATAGTAACCTGGAATGTTAGTTCCATGAATCAAGGTAAATTGGAAGTGGCCAAATAGGAGATGGCAAGAGTGAATGTCAACATTTTAGGCATCAGGGAACTAAAATGGACAGGAATGGGTGAATGGGCAAGAATCCCTTAGAAATGGAGTAGCCATATTAGTCAACAAAAGAATCCAAAATGCAGTACTTGGATGCAATCTCAAAAATGAGAGAATGATCTCTGTTCATTTCCAAGGCAAACCATTCAATATCATGGTAATCCAAGTCTATGCCCCAACCAGTAACGCCGAAGAAGCTGAAGTTGAACAGTTCTATGAAGACCTACAAGACCTTTTATAACTAACACCTTAAAAAGATGTATTTTCATTATATGGGACTGGAATGCAAAAGTAGAAAGTCAAGAAACACCTGGAGTAGTAGGCAAAATTGGCCTTGGAGTACAGAAAGAAGCAGGGCAAAGGCTAATAGAGTTTTGCCAAGAGAACGCACTAGTCATAGCAAACACTCTCTTCCAACAACACAGGAGAAAACTCTACACATGGACATCACCAGATGGTCAAATACCAAAATCAGATTGATTATGCTCTTTGAAGCCAAAGATGGAGAAGCTCTATACAGTCAGCAAAAACAAGACCAGAGCTGACTGTGGCTCAGATCATGAACTCCTTATTGCCAAATTCAGACTTAAACTGAAGTAAGTAGGGAAACCAATAGACCATTCAGGTATGACCTAAATCAAATCCCTTATGATTAGACAGTGGAAGTGAGAAAAAGATTTAAGGGAATAGATCTGATAGACAGAGTGTCTGATGAACTATGGACAGAGGTTAATGACATAATATAGGAGACAGGGATCAAGGCCATCCTCAAGAAAAAGAAATGCAAAAAGCAAAATGGCTGTCTGAGGAGGCCTTACAAAGAGCTGTGAAAAGAAGAGAAGCTAAAAGCAAAGGAGAAAAGGAAAGATACACCCATTTGAATGCAGAGTTCTAAAGAACAGCAAAGAGAGATAAGAAAGCCTTCCTCAGTGATCAGTACAAAGAAATAGAGGAAAACTATAGAATGGAAAAGACTAGAGATCTCTTCAAGAAAATTGGAGATATTAAGGGAATATTTCATGCAAAGATGGGCTCAATAAAGGACAGGATGGTATGGACGTAATAGAAGCATAAGATATTAAGAGGTGGCAAGAATACACAGAAGAACTATACAAAAAGATCTTCATGACCCATATAATCATGATGGTGTGATCTCTCACCTAGAGCCAGACATCCTGGAATGTGAAGTCAAGTGCACCTTAGGAAGCATCACTACAAACAAAGCTAGTGGAGGTGATGGAATTCCAGTTGAGCTATTTCAAATCCTAAAAGATGATGCTGTGAAAGTGCTGCACTCAATACACCAGCAAATTTGGAAAACTCAGCAGTGGCCACAGGACTGGAAAAGGCCAGTTTTCATTTCAGTCGCAAAGGATGGCAATGCCAAAGAATGCTCAAACTACTGCACAATTACACTCATCCCACATGCTAGTAAAGTAATGCTCAAAATTCTCCAAGCCAGGCTTCAATGATACATGAACTGCGAATGTCCAGATGTTCAAGCTGGCTTTAGAAAAGGCAGAGGAACCACATATAAATTGTCAACATCTGCTGGTTCATCAAAAAAGCAGGAGAGTTCCAGGAAAACATCTATTTCTGCTTTATTTACTGTAACAAAGCCTTTGACTGTGTGGATCACAATAAACTGTGGTAAATTCTGAAAGAGGTGGGAACACGAGATCACCTGGCCTGCCTCCTGATAAATGTGTATGCAGGTCAAGAAGCAACAGTTAGAACTGGACATGGAACAGACTGGTTCCAAATCGCAAAAGGGGTATGTCACCCTGCTTATTTAACTTATAGGCAGAGTACATCATGAGAAAAGCTGGGCTGGATGAAGCACAAGCTGGAATCAAGATTGCTGGGAGAAATATCAATAACCTCAGATATGCAGATGACACCACTCTTTTGGCAGAAAGTGAAGAAGAACGAATGAACCTCTTGATGAAAGTGAAAGAGAGTAAAACTTGGCTTAAATCTCAACGTTCAGAAAACTAAGATCATGGTATATGATCCCATCACTTCATGGCAAATAGATGGGGAAACAGTGGAAACAGTGATAGACTTTATTTTGGGGGGCTCCAAAATCACTGCAGATGGTGACTGCAGCCATGAAAGTAAAAGAAACTTTCTCCTTGGAAGGAAAGTTATGATCAACGTAGACAGCATATTAAAAAGCAGAGACATTACTTTGCCAACAAAGATCCATCTAGTCAAGGCTATGGTATTTCCAGTAGTCATGTATGGATGTGAGAGTTAAACTATAAAGAAACCTGAGCATCAAAGAATTGATGCTTTTGAGCTGTGTGTTGGAGAAGACTCTTGAGAGTCCCTAGGACTGCAAGGAGTTCCAACCAGTCCATCCTAAAGGAAATCAGTCCTGAATATTCATTGGAAGGACTGATGCTGAAGCTGAAACTCCAATACTCTTGCCACCTCATGAGAAGAGCTGACTCATTTGAAAAGACCCAAAGGAAACTATAAGCAAAGTGAAAAGACAACCTTCAGAATGGGATAAAATAATAGCAAATGAAGCAACAGACAAAGAATTAATCTCAAAAATATACAAGCAACTCCTGCAGCTCAATACCAGAAAAATAAATGACCCAATCAAAAAGTGGGCCAAAGAACTCAACAGACACTTCTCCAAAGAAGACATACAGATGGCTAACAAACACATGAAAAGATGCTTAACATCACTCATTATCAGAGAAATGCAAATCAAAACCACAATGAGGTACCATTTCACGCCCATCAGAATGGCTGCTATCCAAAAGTCTACAAGCAATAAATGCTGGAGAGGGTGTGGAGAAAAGGGAACCCGCCTACACTGTTGATGGAAATGCAAACTAGTACAGCCACTATGGAGAACAGTGTGGAGATTCCTCAAAAAACTGGAAATAGAACTGCCATATGACCCAGCAATCCCACTGCTGGGCATACACACTGAGGAAACCAGAATTGAAAGAGACACGTGTACCCCAATATTCATCGCAGCACTGTTTACAATAGCCAGGACATGGAAGCAACCTAGATGCCCATCAGCAGACGAATGGATAAGGAAGCTGTGGTACATATACACAATGGAATATTACTCAGCCATTAAAAAGAATACATTCGAATTGAATCAGTTCTAATGAGGTGGATGAAACTGGAGCATATTATACAGAGTGAAGAAAGCCAGAAAGAAAAACACCAATACAGTATACTAACACATATATATGGAATTTAGTAAATCGGTAAAGATAACCCTGTATGTGAGACATCAAAAGAGACACAGATAAATAGAACAGTATTATGGACTCCTTGGGAAAGTGTAAGGGCGGGATGATATGGGAGAATGGCATGGAAGCATGTAAATTATCATATGTGAAACGACTCTCCAGTTCAGGTTCAGTGCATGATACAGGGTGCTCAGGGCTGGTGCACAGGGATGACCCGGAGGGATGGGATGGGGAGAGAGGTGGAAAGGGGGTTCTGGAAGGGGAAAACATGTACACCCGTGGTGGATTCACGTCAATGTATGGCAAAACAAATAAAAAAATAAAATAAAAAGAAAAATGGCAAAAAAGTAAATAAATAATAATAATAAAAAAGAAACATCAATTCAAACTGCTTCAAAAAACAAGGGCCTAAAATAAAAATAAAAAAAAAAACACAAGGAAAAAAAAAGTGAACGTCAGTACAATTAAGCTCAATACATTCTGTTCTCGTTTGGCTAAATCCTCACATTTAACTCATTGCCAAAATCTGAAAAAGTTTATTTTAATACAAATAGTTAAAATAATCAAAACAACCTTTAAACCTGAAAAAGTGTATTTTAATATAAACAGTTAAAATAAAATTAAAAAAAAAACCTTTAAATAATCAAAAAGGGTGTTTTGGATGTATGATGGAGAGAACTGAACTTAAGCATTTGAAGACCAAATTTACCTGCTCAAAATAATATAAGGAATCTTATTGCCCATCTTACAGTGGGTTAATGATTAAATATAATGCAATTATATAAAGAAACAGAAGTGATTTTTTTTTTTACTGCACCACTACAGGTCTTCCCTTGTGGCTCAGCTGGTAAAGAATCTGCCTGTAAGGTTGGAGACCTGAGTTTGATCCCTGGGCTGGGAAGATCCTCTGGAGAAGGGAAAGGTTACCCACTCCAGTATTCTGGCCTGGAGAATTCTATGGACCATATAGTCCATGGGGTCCCAAAGAGTCATACACAACTGAGTGACTTTCACTTTCATGCCACTACAGCTCTTGGTCAGACCTTTAGAGATGAGACATTTAGAGTATCTTTCGAGAAACCTAATTTGTCTACACATTTTACAAAGACCAATAGATATCTATTAAGATCCTTGAGTATTATGTTTACTTTCAAGAAGCACAAAATTCAATAAGAAATCAAGCAAAAATTACCATAACTCAGTTAGAACTGACTTACATGAACATTTCCAAACTTAGCTCATAAAATGCTTCTCTAATCTTTATTCAGATTCCTCTGAAAGTATGGTTCCATTAACCCAAACTAAGGTTACATTATGAGAAAAGATGCTTTTTAAATGGAGATATATTTAGCTTAGCCATAAACATAGGAGCTTTTGAATCTTTTTCCTAAGGAAATGATATAATGCAAATAAAAAGGAAAAAGTTCTATTAAAAGTAGAGAAAGTATTTATTTGGCATCTAAAATAAGTTTGTATTAAAGTTACCAGATTTAGGGATCTTTTTCTTAAATCTCCTGGAATACTATCAAAATAGTCTTAGAGATATTTGCAAATAGACTCAGATAAGGATTTTTAGACTCTACATTTTTGAGAATAATTTACCTGATTTTCCTTAGAAAGAAAATGGGCAACCTTTAGTATGAAGTCAATTGTAATGCAATTTTCCCAACTTCCTTTGAGATACCAACTTCCAGGAAATTGCTGCTATAAGTCAAACTCAGAATTTCTGTTCCCAATACAGAAGTTTAAAATTGCATTGGAAATTGGTAAATAAATCAATATAAAACATGTTGTCAAGGTTTTATAATTTATATCAACTAAAATTAGGCAATTATAACTGATTATATAACTGAAAAAGGTAAAATAGAGCTTAATTACTGGTTCTAAAAGTATGAGGTGACAAGAATTAGGAACTAGAAAGGAAGAAGGAGAAATCACTCAAAAATTTTATGAAGCAATATTTAATTCTGTGTTAGAAAAAGAAAAAAGAAAAACAAAACATGTTGCAATGTAAGATGGAGGGGATAGGTGTTCTGGCCTTTGTTGTGGGCAGAAAGAAAATGTCTTTCCCATGAGTTCTTTACTATTATTCATTTAGCTTTGGACCTTCATTCCTACTACGCAAGTAATTCAAGATACCTCAAGACAAAGATCTAATTTAGAGCATTTCCTGACTGGACACTGACCATATGATTAGAAGCAACATTAGAATCTCTTTGGAGAAAAATACTTTTAAACAGGCCATACATAACTGTTTTCCAAAAGTTATTACCAGACATTTTCCTACAGAGTCTTCAAATATAACAGAAAAGTTGAGCGTGATTTCTCACACTGCTATCTTTTCCCATGAAAAGGATAAATCCTGTATGGCCCACTGATACAAGAGAGACACCAGACTTGTACTCAACTTGTCTTGAAGTCAACAATAGAGTTTACCAGCAGATTTCCCAGATAACCCACAAGTATAGACGATTGTGTTTTAAGTCACTAAGCCTTGGAGTGGTTTGTTAAATAACACTATTGAGGCAAAAATGAACCAACGTATACATTGACCAGAATGTGTTGCTGCTGTAACAAAAAATATAAAATATGAAGCACTGGATTTTGGACCAGGTAACTGTAAACAAGGAAACAATTACAGGAGGCTAGAAAAATGGTGAGAAATGTGGTAAAAAAAAAAAAAAACTGAAAGGTAAATAACAACCTATGCTATATATTGGAATAACATTTGGTGAAAACATCATATGAGATTCGGTAAAGGGTGGAATATATGACAAACCTGCAGAGTTGGGGAGAGGAACTTCAGACAAGATGTAAAAGCATGAACTCTTGGGTTTTCATTTGCTTCCTCTTATTTTTTTTTTACCAGCTTCTTTTGACAAAAAAAAATTTAAGAAACAGATGCAATAAGGAAACTAGTAAATTTTAGCAAAATTTAGAAGTCATATAAAGCCAACTAATTTTGAGTTTGAAAGATAACATTATTTTCTATCAAATCAAAGATATGACCATTGCATTAAGGCCTTGTGTAAAAACTAAATCCAGAGCTTTGCCAGTAAAATAAGGCATCAAGGTAAAAACCAAGAGTGGGATTGTGATATGCTCTAAATTCTTCAACAAGCTCTTAAATTTGTCAGGATTCTTAGTTTGGTGGGGTAGCTCAAAATGTCGTTCATGAAATCCCTGTGTCATTAGTGGCTTTGTCTTTTTTGGGTTTGATGACATATTTCAAGTTATCAAAAATCAAAATGGAGCTGGGCAGCCACTGTAGATGTGGTTTCAGACACATCCCTACATCAGTTCAGTTCAGTCGCTCAGTCGTGTCCGACTCTTTGCGACCCCATGGATTGCAGCACGCCAGGCCTCCCTGGCCATCACCAATTCCCAGAGTTTACTCAAACTCGTGTCCATTGAGTCGGTGATGCTATTCAACCATCTCATCCTCTGTCGTCCCCTTCTTCTCCTGCCCTCAATCTTTTCCTACATCAGGGTCTTTTCCAATGAGTCAGCTCTTCATACCAAGTGGCCAAACTATTGGAGTTTCAGCATCAGTCTTTCCAATGAATTTTCTGTGTTGATTTCCTTTATGATGGACAGGTTTGATCTCTTTGCTGTCCAGGGGACTCTCAATAGAAAGTGGAGCAACATTTGGTGAAAACATCATATGAAATTATGTAAAAGGTAGAATATGAATAACCTGTAGAGTTGGGGAGAAGAATTTCAGACAAGATATAAAAAGCATGAACTCTTGGGGTTTTGTCTACTTCCTCTTCCTTAATTCCTACCACAGTTCAAAAGCATCAGTTCTTCAGCACTCAGCATTCTTTATGGTCCAACTCTAACATCCATAGATAACTACTGGAAAACCCATAGCTTTGAATATACAGACCTTTGTCATCAAAGTGATGTATCTGCTTTTTAATATTCTGCATAGGTTTGTCATATATTTTCTTTCAAAGAGCAAACATCTTTTAATTTCATGGCTGCAGTCACCATTTACAGCGATTTTGGAGCTGGCAGTAGCTCCTGACAATCCTTGGCATTCCTTGGCTTGTTTCAGCATCACTCAAAGGCACAGAATTGAAGAATAGCTAGGTGTGTACAAACAGCTTTTCACTCCTGGATTGTAATATCCATAGGAAGTATTGATGAGAGATAATATTGGAGAATTGGGCAGTAGCCAGAGAATGGGGGACCTTGATTGATAAATTAGCATAATGGACTTTCTCTTTTAGACAATGAGTGGTATAAAAATAATTCAAATGGAACAATGTAACACAATCTGGTCTATTTAGGAAACAAAATATACTTGCCAATATGATGACAACCCCCATCTACCCCAAGTGGCTTATATCTCTTTATCTCTCTGTAAAATGATCATGCTCCTTGGACTTGATCAATCTAAACCACATTCTCCTTTTGATTAATAAATATATCAGAGGGAAAAATTTCAGAGCTCTGACCAAAACATACTGTATTTTACTCTAACCTACATAGCCAGGAAAAAAGAATACACACACACACACACATACTAATACAAATAATATTATTCAACCTTTATCTGTAACATTTTTTCTGGGATCAAAATCACACTCTTTATTGCACCAGCTCTTCTTTTCTTATGTGTATGTATACTAATTGCTTTATACTTGTTTCCTTATTTTTCCACATTTTCAAGTTTAAGCTTGCACATCAGTGAGTTTGCATTATCAACCTAGAGAAAAGTCTTTTGATTATGCCTTTTAAATTCAAAGAACAAATTCACTGAGTTACTGGAGTCAAATCACCTTGCATTTTACAACAAAATTTACATTAAAAAACAAGCAAAATAATCACAAATATATTGCTACACATTGCAGTGTGACAATGTCACTGCTTTATTCCTATGAAGGATGAACCACACACCAAAACAGAACTGTTAAAATATTCCTTTTCTGAATCTCCATCAGGCTCAATGCAGGTGCAATTGGTCTCTTGTTTTCTCAGAATAAAAGCAAATGGCCAATTAAAGTAGGAATGAGCCCACTGAATGGTCAATATTTGGCAGGGATTAAGTTGCAGATATAAAAAGAAAAAAATTGGTTCTAACCTACTCTGAAAACTAAGCCATACACAGAGAAGTAAACAAAAGAGGGAAACCTTGGTATTGGTTTAGTCTCATAACTACCAAGAGAGGAAATAAAACCAGCAGATTTCTCACTTACTGAGATATTGTTTGAATCCATTGCAACAGTTAAATTTTCTTTAATTTTGTTGATGAATATGGTCACTTCTTCTAGCTACATATACACTTCACTAACAAACCACAAAGCAAAAAAAAAAAAAAAAACAAAAACCAGGTATATAAGCTAATATTCGGTCTAGTCAGCCACAAAGAATCCATTTGACAGAGTTGTAGAATTCTGGTGTGTTTTGGTCATAACTCAATATGCCTTTGACAGAATACAACTTTAGCCTTCCTTCTTTAGCAATAATACATATTCAAACACCTTTTGCATGAAGTTGGATACCTATCCTTATAAAATATTACTTGTGTGCGTATGTGTGTTTGGAAATTTGGGGTGTGGCAGATACCTGGAGAGTCATATTGACATCCATAATAAGACTGGACAAAGAAATTCTACTTCTCTGCATATTAAAACACTATCCTCATATTTGGCCACATTTGAATCAGAAAGCTATAAAAAAGTTTTGTTTAATGGGGCTCTAAGAGTTTCCAGAATTAAGGACCTACAAAATATAAAGAATGGGGCAAAGATCTTAGCACCAGTTACAGCAATTGGAGTAAAAACCCTGATGTAAAATAGCTCAAGTTCATCAGTGAACAAGCTTACACACATACAAATACACACACACATACACACACACACACACACACACACACACAAACAATGAGTCAGGGTTCAAAAGAATTAAGCCTTTTTAGTAATTTTATTCTTGCAGTTGCTGGTAGCATTCCAGAACAGAGCACACATCCTTTTCAATTCTTGCAGTATAAAAGGATCTAACCAGGAATATGAATTCTTCTTTTCTACTCCAACTCCACATTTAATTCTGTAAACTTTTCGCCAGTCACATCACATCTTTAAGTCTCAATTTTGCCATTTGTACAATTAACGGGCTGGACTCAATGATTCCAAAAGTTTTATCTACTTGTTATGTTCAAGGATTCTACCCTTAGCATAAAGGTGCAGATGTATCTTTAGTTTACATTGCGCTAGGGGTTTATTCCTTTTGCAGCAAATGAAGTAAAATATCCAAGAATATTATAGGTTGTTTTTATTTAGAAAAACAATCTAACTCAAATTTTAGTTAAGCTTGTCATACAAATATTGACTAAAGCAATATATTATGGAATCAAAGTAGCACACTCATTCCAACTACTCATTCAGTGCTCCATGTCATTGCAGAGCAGCCCTTGCAAGTGAATGCAAATCCTTATACATTTGTCCACTGATCCAGTGCGCAAACCCTGCAGAGGCAGCCTTCCTTGCTTAGGTAATTTGGACTCAATATTTTGCTTCTATTGAGCTGAAACTTAACTCCCTATGGCTTCTACTTATTTCTCCAAGCTCTCATCTTCTGGAGGGCGATACTTAATGAGTTTAATCCCTCTTCTCCATGACAACTCTTAACACATTTGAAGATAGCAATCATATCTTCTCTAATCTATCTCAGTTCTCTCAACCACTCCTAATATGAGAGCTTCATATTCCCTTATCATTATCTCTAAATGTGTTTATATCCCACTTAACATGCGGGTCCAAGAACAAAATGATAAATACCAAGAAAAGTCACCGTTCTTCTGCTTTTATTGCAGATAAATTTTCATAAAAGATTAATAGAAACTATATCCCACTATTTACCCACACAGGGTTTACAATGAACTAAGTTCAAATCTTAAATGAATTCCTACTAAGCCAAATTTCTTCCTTCTCATATTTGGACAATGGGTAAAAAATAATTTAAGAGAAAAGATTCATAAACCACAAATAAAGCGTTTTCCAACAGTGGAAATCTGTTTTCTGGTTCATGCTATGTGATTTCTGGGGAAATTTTAAAATGAAAATATTTTCCTGCCATCGTGGATGTGTGGTCTTCCACTTGGGATCCCTTTCCCTTTGTTTTAAACTGAAAAACTAAGAATTCTTCAGTGCCCACATTAAACATATACCACTTTTTTTTCCAACCCCATGCACATGTTTATACAAGAATAAGCAGAGTGGAAACAAATGCCCAGTTTCAGCTCCATGTCACACCAGGCCTGAAGCTTTTGAGATAATGGCACATTACACACGAATACACCCAAAAGGTTTGAATGCTTCAGTCACTGAGAAAAAAACACAATAACATTTTCTCTTGAAATGCAGAAACACATGACAGTCTTAGTAGTTAATAAAATATGAATATCTTTTTCCAGATCAAAAATACACTCAGAAAGCCAGAGTGCTGATTATGAGAACTTGGGTACAATCCCTGTGACTTTGACATGGTAGAGTGGATATACCTCCAAAGGGCGCATTAATTCGTCAATGATTCACCACAAAACAAAAAGTGGTATCCAAATAAATAATGCTGATTAAGAGTATTGAAAAAATTTTCTTGCATGGTCAGGAATTTTAAAAATCAATGTTTTGAGGGGCTTTCCTGGTGGCTAAGTGGTAAAGAATCTATCTGCCAATGCAGGAGGCATGGGTTCAATCCCTGGGTCAGGAAGATCCCCCAGGAAAAGGAAATGGCAACCCATTTCAGTATTCTTGCCTGGAAAACCCCATGGAGTGAGGAGCCTGAGGGGCTGTTGCCCATAGGGTCGCAAAAGAGGCACAAACAACTTAGCGATTAAGAAACAGCAACTACAAGATGTGTTAGTGTTCTAAAACAGGGGGAAAAAATTTTAATCGATGTGTTTTTGAACTATTTCTTTAAAAGACAAATAATGTTTATCTAAAAAGAAGAAAATGGCTTAACTCTTGAGTGACACTTAAGATACACAAGTCTAAGTTTTGAACTCTAATGGGAAGCATTTAGAATTTGGCATATACCATAATCATAAGGAAGCACCAAAGCAAAGTTTATTTCATATAATTTGCAAACTGAATTACTTTGATAGCAAGAAAGGCAAACTCAAAGCAGATGTTTCTTCCTCATATGTCTACACAGTGTTTTAATTCACATGTTACCATATATATAAAGATGATCATGAGCATAACTGGGCTTCCCAGGTGGCTCTAGTGGTAAAGAACCCACCTGCCAATGCAGAAGATGGAAGAGACCGGGGTTCAACCCTTGGGTCGGGAAGATCCCCTGGAGGAGGGCATGGCAGCCCACTCCAGTATTCTTGCCTGGAGAGTCCCATGGACAGAAAGGAGCCTGGTGAGCTAGAGTCCATAGCATTGCAGAGTCAGACACGACTGAAGCAACTTAGCACACACACATGGGCACAACTGCCCTCCAAACACACACTATGCTCTGGTCCTGACCTTGGTGAAACCTACTCTGAACTTATTTTATTGATATGAGATTCCTATAACCTTGCTCAGTAAGACAGACTGTGAATGCTTGACCTTAGACAGTTGTGAAAACCCCTTTGGGGAATTGTCTTTTTATCCTCCTCTGCTTCAGAACAAGAGAGGAATTAAGGTCAAAGTGATAAACTTCTTAAATCACTTAAAGTGAGTCAGACCATATCTCAATCTGAACCACCTCTTATGGCACCATCTATAATGAATATTCTTAGAACTGGTCAGCTTAGAGTACCAAGGTCAGTATGTTGTGACCTCATCCATTTTTCTTTAATTCTCTTCTTTCTCCATCATGTAATAGAGAAAGCAAAACTTCCAAAACTACACTCTCCATGAAAAACGCAGTTCTCTCCTGGCACAGGGAGACTTTAATCCTACGTTTGCAGAGATCTTAATCCTTTAAGGTTGTCAAACATTCCTGGGCACTGACTGGTCCCAGTCACCCAAAGTTTACTTGAAAACAAACCCAGGACTTTCAGTATCAGTTCAGTGGCTCAGTCGTGTCCGACTCTATGTGACCCCATAGACTGCAGAACGCCAGGCCTCTCTGTCTATCCCCAACTCCCAGAGTTTACTCAAACTCATGTCCATTGAGTCGGTCACACCATCCAACCATCTGAAACTCTGTAATCTACTTCTCCTTCCCTCAATCTTTTCAGGCATCAGGGTCTTTTCAAATGAGTCAGTTCTTTGCACCAAGTGGTCAAAGTATTGAAATCTCAGCTTCAGCATCAGTCCTTCCAATGAATATTCAGGACTGATTTCCTTTAGGATGGACTGGTTGGATCTCCTTGCTTTCCAAGGGACTCTCAAGAGTCTTCTGCAACACCACAGTTCAAAAGCATCAATTCTTTGGCACTCAGCTTTCTTTATAGTCCAACTCTCACATCCATACATGACTACTGGAAAAACCATAGCCTTGACTAGATGGACCTTTGTTGGCAAAGTAATATCTCTGCTTTTTAATATGCTGTCTAGGTTGCTCATAACTTTTCCTTCAAGGCGCAAGCATCTTTTAATTTCATGGCTGCAGTCACCATCTGCAGTGATTTTGGAGCCCCCAAAACTAAAGTCTGCCACTGTTTCCACTGTTTCCCCATCTATTTGCCATGAAGTAATGGGACCAGATACCATGATCTTAGTTTTATGAATGTTGAGCTTTAAGCCAATTTTTTCACTCTCCTCTTTCACTTTCATCAAGAGGCTCTTTAGTTCTTCACTTTCTTCCATAAGGATGGTGTCATCTGCATATCTGAGGTTATTGATTTTTCCTCTGGCAATCTTGATTCCAGCTTGTGCTTCCTCGAGCCTAGAATTTCTCATGATATACTCTGCATATAAGTTAAATAAGCAAGGTGACAATATACAGCCTTGATGTACTACTTTTCCTGTTTGAAACCAGTCTGTTGTTCCATGTCCAGTTCTAACTGTTGCTTCCTGATCTGCATACAGATTTATCAAGCAGCAGGTCAGGTGGTCTGGTATTCCCATCTCTTTCAGAATTTTCCACAGTTTGTGGTGATCCACATAGTCAAAGGCTTTGTTACAGTAAATAAAGCAGAAATAGATGTTTTTCTGGAACTTCTTTGCTTTTTTGATGATCCAACAGATGTTGTCAGTTTGATCTCTGGTTCCTCTGCCTTTTCTAAATCCAGCTTGAACATCTGGAAGTTCATGGTTCAAGTACTGTTGAAGTCTGGCTTGGAGAATTTTGAGCATTACTTTACTAGTGTGTGAGATGAGTGCAATTGTGTAGTAGTTTGACATTCTTTGGCATTGCCTTTCTTTGGGATTGGAATGAAAACTGACCTTTTCCAGTCCCGTGGCCACTGTTGAGTTTTCCGAATTTGCTGGCATATTGAGTGCAGCCCTTTCACAGCATCATCTTTTAGGATCTGAAATAGCTCAACTGGAGTTCCATCACCTCCACTAGCTTTGTTCATAATGATGCTTCCTAAGGCCTACTTGACTTCTAATTCCAGGATTTCTTGTTCTAGATGAGTGATCATTCCATCGTGATTATCTGGGTCATGAAAATCTTTTTTGTATAGTTCTTCTGTGTATTCTTGCCACCTCTTCTTAATCTGCTTCTTTTAGGTCTATACCATTTCTGTTCTTTACTAAGCCCATCTTTGCATGAAATGTTCCCTTATACTTGTATTTTCAATAAACCCACCAGAGCATATACAGGACTTTTCAGTTAGCTACAAATATCATGATAACTGATCAATCAGTTGTACAGTAGTCCTGATTACCTCTGAGTTACCAAATTGAATTCCATGACCCACTCCCATACCAAGTGCTAATGCCTTTCTGGACTATCAGCCTTGTTCTTAGATTTTGTAGTTGTCATTTCAAATGAGATTTAAGTTAGAAACTATTCCTTCACCATTCAAAGACACACTGTCTCACCACAAACTCAATTCTCTTAAGCAGAACATGCGATCTGAAGCTGTTAGAAATCCTTTGATGATTAATAAGATGCTTGTTCCCACTACACAAAAAGTTCTTGAGACCCAAATTGAAGTACCCCATAGTCAATGTGTTTGCATGGATGGCTCTCCATAACTATTTCGTAGGGGGTGGGGGGGAAGGCTAAGGGCCATAGAGAGCATTTGTACACAGAGGACTGCAATTAATGCCTCATGTGTTGCATGAAAAGATTAGGGATTTGCTAATTGTTCACATGTGGAGAGAGAGAGTATAATTAATAAATATCTTGGCAAATGAGAAAGGCCAAATTCCTTATGGTAAAGAAAATAGACTTTAAAGAGAAAGCACATGAACTTAAATCCCAACTGTACCTCCTTCCTAGCTGCTTGAATTTTGACAAGTTATTTAAGATGGCTACAATTTCACCATCTATAACATGAGGATAATACCAGTATAAGTGTAATAGCTAAAGGGATAAAATCCTCCAGCAGAGTCCTAGTTAGCACTTGGTAAAGTGTTACCTAACAACATTTTTATGAAGAAATCAGCAGAAAGATAAAGTAGCTTCAAAGGAATGCTGAAGTAAAATTGTAAACAGATGTAGTGTTTGCTAGGTTAAATTTCAACAGAGCTATAAAAATATATTACCTTTGGAGTTGATATATCTCCAGGGCTATTAAAGTATAGGAACTTGTTAATTTCTGCAAGTCAACTTCTAACCTAAAAAAGCCATAAATCATCTGCACATTTATCAATCATTGATTGTTAGCCAAACACAGTTACATGTTCTGCGTGTGTCAGATGATGTTCAGATGGGTTTATTGAAAAGAATCTAGCATGAAATTTTAAAAATCAAGAAATAATCATTTTTCCCTATCTCCAAGCTTGGAGTAAGTAGATTTTAGCAGTTTTACAATAAGTTTTATGTAATTTCATATTTGTAAAGCACTTAGTGTTCAATAAAATACCCACTACTGGGGCAGTAGCAAAAAGATATTGCCTACAGAATCTTTGTGACATTAAAACAGCTTACATCATTTGCCTGTGATAATCTTTAGGGAAAACATAAGGGATGGTTTACTTGTGGATCCACTCCACAAAAAGGTTTTTGATCCAGGTGTGACATCTTTTATCTTCTAAGGAATTTATGCAGCAGTTTAGAGATATGTTTGTGCTTAAGTCCTTATTACAACTATTGTACATATGCAGCTAATTGTACATATTCTAAAAGGCTACTAAAACAGAATTTCCACATTGTTCTGAAAGTACCTGTCTTTCTTAATATAGTTTCTCAGAAGGAAAAATCAAGCAGCAAAATAAAAAAGAAACATTCAAACTCATTGCAATGCCTTAATATGACAATTATTTATGGGACAAACATATTCAGTATCTTACCTTTTTATTTCCAAAATATCTAGGCATTTATTACACAGGCATATGTTTCTCATTTTTTTCTACCTACTGTGTAAACTTGGAAAAATATGGATATTAATGAAGTCATACTATGTTCATAATCCATTAAAATAACATATATGTTACTAGAGAGACTTTTGCTGCCACCAAAATTCCAAAATACACTTTGTCTCCAACAGTCTTAAAGATGATATTTGTTTAATATCGGAAAAGGATTGTGCTACAGCCACTTAATCAAAGTCCTGTTTAGTGTCAGTAGCTATTCAATTTTGCATGTCCCCAGCTTGATGGAAAGTAACTACCTCATTGCACTAAATAAATATTTATATCGTAATCCATTATTGATATTTTCCAAACATTTTACTATAGCTTGCTAATGGTAGCAACATGACATTCCTGGGTGGAGCTGAACCATGGTTTAATTTTGTTTCCATAAGAGATGCACACACAAAAACAAAAGTGTCAGTGCCGGTGTTTAATCGACGCAGTCACTACCGACATAAAACAAAGGCAAAGTATCTAAATCTAGACTTGAAAATGAATCCAAAAATATGTATAAGGATATTTTAACGTGGAAATTCCATTTCCCCATTAGGTGAAAATTTCTCGTTACTCCTGGGTATTGTGACCTCCTATTCTCAGACGATCTCACAATATCACTATAATGCAGAAAATATTTCTAACCCTCCACTTTACAAATGAAGAAACTGAGGGGTTTACAGAGATTAAATGACCTGTGCAAAGCCCCACACATGCAAACCAGGGTTTCTGCTTCTAGGGCACTTAATGTCCAAATTAAGCCTTTGCCACAAACATATCCTCTTTTTACTGATCTCCCTTGCTTTAAATGTATGCCAAATGTATTACCTATACCACATATATAAATAATACAAATGTATCCTTGTCTCCCACCTAAAATGAGGTCATCCTGACATGTACCCAGTGTTTGAGTCTGCTTCGGCCCTTACTGCAATCAGTTTCTGTTTTAGATTATCAGTTCACTGAACTAGAGTTATGATCTTTGAAAAGCAGGGTAAGTAGTTTTCAGTATCAAGTGAGTAAGTAGTGGATAGAGATGGGATCGGGTCAGCAAGCAGCACGCCACAGGACATGGCAGCAGCAACATCAGCAATATAGGAACCAGACCTACAGGTGTTTCAGTCCTAAACCTGCCAGTTACTTGTGTGTGATATTCAAAAAATCAGCCTCACTAAGTACTTAGACAGTGTAATAAAAGTGCTTTCCACAACCACAAGTCAGAAGAACTTTTCAGTAAATTAAATGATGATCAATCCCTGTACCAAAAAATAAATCAACTTATCATATATAGCATTTGTAACAAATAGATAAAGAGGCTATCTATTCAATAAACAGAGATTTTTGTAGTACTATTCTTAAAGGTAGGTATACCACCTCAGTATTTTGATCACCTGATGCAAACAGCTGACTCATTGGAAAAGTCCCTGATGCTAGGAAAGATGGAAGCAGAAGGAGAAGAGGGTGTCACAGGATGAAATGGCTGGATGGTATCACCAATGCAATGGACATGAACTTGGGCAAACTCTTGGAGATGGTGAGGGATACAGAGGCCTGGCATGCTGCAATCCATGGGGTAACAAAAGAGTCAGACATGATTGAGCGACTAACCAGCAACAACAACAATACCACCTCATACAAATGGGTATGTTAAAAGATGATCAGTGATGGTAAGAGGTCCTCTTCACACATGTATTGTCATTTATATAAAACATATTTACCTCCATTTCCCTATTTGATGCACTCAAGAAGCTCTGCAAATTAGTTTAGATCATCCTCATCATTTCTGTACTGAAAATCATTTACAAACTGAGCTTAGAACACACAGGTAACAGAAGACACATCCAGTAAAATGTAGATAGATCCAGGAACTCATATTCTTTCTTTCCATTAAATCAACATTTTTCTCACCTACCTAATTTTTGAGAGTGCCATTATGTGAAATCTGACATCAGTTGTAAAGCAACAAGCAAACAAACATTTTTCTGATGACAGAAAAGTCATTAGCCAATCTTTTTTAAAATGTCTTCAATCCCATAATGCTAATTGATTCAACTCAAACAGAATTTCAAAAGGAAGGGGAAGAAATAAATAGGAGGGAATCCACCCATATATCTTTTGCCAGAATATGACAAAAACAGTTTAATGTAATAAGTAAATGTATTAATCTGTTCTTATGTCAACCTCAGTAGCACATTTCAGTTATTCTTTTCAAGACTACTAAAGTGAGGTAGCAGACATCTGTGTGAAAGAACAGACTCTCGATTCATAACAGCATAATTAAGATGCAAGAGTATTGAAAAGAAACGAGAACTATTCCCTTTAGCTAGTTGACAAGATGCAATGCGGAAATACGATGATGCAGAACCAGTAAACCTGTTCTACCCCATTCATCCTCTCTTAGTTGGTTTCTATTCAGTCAGACTTCCTCGCACCGTTTAAAGCTTTAATGGAGTGTACAGTTATATGTGACTTCTCTACAGTCTCAATCCGCAGCAATCATCTGTTAACAGCTCTAAATCTTCACCAGCCTAGTTTTTGTTTTCCACTTAATATATAGCCAGTATCATGCATTAAAAAGGCCATAAAACCCATCCCATTCTTTGTTTCTGTTAGAGAAATATGGCATTTCAGACACTTTCCTCTCTCCTTTGTCTGTCTTATATGCACGACATTTTAGAAATCTAACCACTTGCATTTACAGACAAGGAAATCAAGGCCCAGAGAGTTGATGTATCATATCGTGTGCAAACCAAGTGCAACTGGTGCATGCAGAGTCAGAATTTAGACTAAGGTACCCTGATTTCAGCAGCAATTTGCTTTCTGCTACCAGGTTGCCTCAGGTTAAAGGAATGAGGACTTAGAAACTTTCACAAGTGATACTCTTGAATGCCATATTCGTACTTGCAGAGGTTTGGTCTTGGGCATAAGGTGTCCTGCTTAAGTATTCCTGTTTAGATAAGCTCTATCCTTTTTAATTCTATCTAAATCTACCAGAGATGAACAAAGACCGGAAGAGAGGTTACAACCCAAAGGGGAAGAGAAACAGGAATAAAAGAAAACATAGATTTACATCTTGTTCAACAGTTGGCAAATAATTTAGCAGAGCAAAACAAAAAAATTATGAATAGTGTGTAGGAAGTCAAAAAAACATTTTTTATGACACTGAAATCGTCACAAACAGTACTCAAAACAGCAAGAATGTTTTCACCGTGTATTTGTGTGTGTGTGCGTGTGCATGTGAGTGTGTGTGGACGGATGCAAAGAGAGAATAAAATGACCAAAACTGGGAGGAAAAAAGTTAAAATAAAATGAAGATACTGTGAATATAGGTAAACTTGTTCAATTTCAAATGTTCTTCATTGTTACCATAACTTAACGAAAATGAATGCTTGCTCCTATAGAAATATTTTTACAAATCTTTTTTTTGGGGGGTGGAGCACTTCTATATAAGGAGATTTCTTGATAGCTTAGAAATCATCATTATCTAAGAAAAAACTTTATTTTTCTGTGCTTATAATTATCAAAAATCTGAAGATGAGTGAAAGAGCAAAACTAAAATAAACTCCAAATTTGTTAAAATAATTTATAATTATAGTCTAGTTACATATACTTTTTTTCAGAAAAAAAAAATCTTCTTGCTAGAAAATAAGAAACACCTTCCAATGATGATTGGTGGGTCGTGAACAAAAGGTGCTCAAATTTTTCAAAATGGTAAGTTTAATCATTGAAAGGAAAAGAACACAAGCCTAATACAAGGAAGTGAAATGCTGATGAAAAGCTTACAGTCTTAAAACACTGAGTGATTTGACCTCAGGTCTATTTCATTTACACGACAAGGAATGAAAAGCAAAAGTAAACAATTATTTTGAATCTTTAGACAGATGCTTTAAAATCACTGTCTGTGTAGTTACAAAAGAAAACTTATTCTGAAAAGGGAAAAAAAAACAAACAAACAAACTGACTGAACCTCCGAGAAGTATTTAAACCTGAGAAGAATGACTCACTGGAGATTCCTATCAAACTTTGTGGGGTTTTTGTTTGTTTCAATTTTATTGGCAGGGAGGATAATCAAAGATAAAAGCCCTTTGCCACACAGATACCACTCATCTCTTTCCCTATACCTAATTTACAATAGACACTCATTTCTATCAAAAGCTACCCCTCTTTAAAGAATCAGCTCAAGTTCTACCTCTCTGATCACATAAACATACTCTCACACACACAAACACACTTTTTTCCTTCTGAAATTCTATTGCTTTTTCTGTCTTTATGCTTATAGAGTATTTCCTAGCATTGTTAACTAAAAGTATGTAAGTCTTACCTACATGCAGAAGCCCCTTTATTACTTCTGGGCAGCACTTTCTGTATCTTTGTGTTTCTCTAGTTCTTTGTACAAAGTAGGTGCTCTGTCTTCAAGAGAAGATAAAAAAAGACATTAGAAGACCAGATTTTAAACTGAATTTAATTTAAAACCCAAATATTTGAACTTGAGAAAGGGATTTAAACTCTTGGATCTCAAAACAGAATCTTAATGTTGGTTTAGCTAGCAAACTTAGCCCATGGTTTTGTTGTGAAGATAAATTAGGTAATATCTATAAAATGATTTACAATTTACTATACTATTAAAAAAGTATGGTTTATATTGGAAACAGATTCTAATGCTATAGAGAAAACAAACAAACAAGCAGGCAAACCTCAGGCTACAAAGACAAATAGACATGAATTCAAATTCTGGTCTCTGCCCTTTCTGTTGTTTACCCACTCAGTCTGTCCCACTCTTTGCAATCCCAAGGACTGTAGCCCACCAGGCTCCTTTGTCTATGGGGATTCTCCAGGCAAGCATACTGTAGCGGGTTGCCATGCCCTTCTCCAGGGGGATCTTGACCACACAGGGATTGAACTCCAATCTCTGACATTACAGGCAGATTCTTTACTGTCTGAGCCACCAGGAAAGCCCAAGAATACTGGAGAGGGTAGCCTATTTCTTCTCCAGGGATCTCCCCAACCCAGGAATCAAAATAGGGTTTCTTGCATTGCAGGTGGATTCTTTACCAGCTGAGCTACCAGGGAAGCCCCCCTCTTCCACAGGAAAGTGACAATTCTGCAAAGACACCCCAGGACAAACAGGGGCCACACAAGTCTATTCCCAGCCTGAGCGGAAATGAGTAAAAAGAAAAGAAGAAAGTGTTGCACTGTTAAGGAAAGTTCCAGGCTGCCCGCCCACCTGAAAGCAAAGCACACACCAGGGCCACCATGCATCCACTTTCTACCTAGGTCCTTTTTCAGCTCCATCACCATATATAAAACTGTAATAATACATATCCAGCAGAATATTGTGAGAAGTAACATTCACAGAGTGTGGGAAGCAATCAACAAATGGTAGATTTATCATTATTATTCAAGTATCAGTTCAGTTCAGTTCAGTTGCTCAGTCATGTCCGACTCTTTGCAGCACGCAAACTTGGACTGCAGCACGCCAGACTTCCCTGCCCGTCACCAACACCTGCAGCCTACTCAAACTCATGTCCATCGAGTCAGTGATGCCATCCAACAATCTCATCCTCTGCCATCCACTTCTCCTCCTGCCTTCAATCGTTCCCAGCATTAGGGTCTTTTTTCAAAAGAGTCAGTTCTTTGCATCAGATGGCCAAAGTATTGGAGTTTCACCTTCAGCATCAGTCCTTCCAATGAATATTTAGGACTGATTTCCTTTAGGTTGGACTGGTTGGATCTCCTTGCAGTCCAAAGGACTCTCAAGAGTCTTCTCCAACACCACAGTTCAAAAGCACTCAATTCTTTGGTGCCCAGCTTTCTTTATAGTCCAACTCTCACATCCATACATGACTACTGGAAAAACCATAGCCTTGACTAGACGGACCTTTGTTGGCAAAGTAATATCTCTGCTTTATAATATGCTGCCTAGGTTGGTCATAACTTTTCTTCCAAGGAACAAGCATCTTTTAATTTCATGGCTGCAATCACCATCTGCAGTGATTTTGGAGCCCCAAAAATGAAGTCTGTCACTGTTTCCACTGTTTCCCCATCTATTTGCCATGAAGTGATGGGACCAGATGCCATGATCTTAGTTTTCTGAATGTTGAGTTTTAAGACAACATTTTCACTCTCCTCTTTCACGTACACCAAGAGGCAATTTAGTTCTTTTTCGCTTTCTGCAATAAGGGTGATGTCACCTACATATTTGAGGTTATTGATATTTCTCCCAGAAATCTTGATTCCAGCTTGTGCTTCTCCCAGCCCAGCATTTTGCATGATGTCCTCTGCATATAAGTTAAGTAAGCAGAGTGGCATTGTATAGCCTTGATGTACTCCTTTCCTGATTTGGAACCAGTCTGTTGTTCCATGTCTAGTTCTAACTGTTGCTTCTTGACCTGCATAGAGATTTCTCAGGAAGCAGGTCAAGTATTGTTATACTTCTTATTTCAAAAAGAGATACGATGCAGAAAACTACTAATACACTCTAAAACAGCACCATAAGTTTGATAATGGGTCTTTATGCCACATTTGTTGCTCCTTGAATCGAAATACAAGGAAACAGGGTCAATTCAATAATTCTCATAAATTGGACAACAATTGATTAACAGAAATCAACTCTGATTTTGTGTTACTTTCAGTCTATATAAATTTACACAAACTGTATAACAGAAACACCTGTAGAATTTCTCAAAATGCTGAATCTTATTCCCTACAACTGATATATTGAACCAACTGATGTGTGAGCATGCTGTGTCCGGCTGTTTGTAAGCCCATGGACTGTAACCCTCCAGGCTCTTCTGTTCATGGAATTTTCCAGGCAAGAATACTGGAGTTGATTGTCATTTCCTCCTCCAGGGGATCTTAGCAACCCAGGAATCCTAGCAAACCTGGGTCTCTTACATCTCCTGCATTGGCAGGTGGATTTTTGTGCCACCTGGGAAGCCAGTGAACCAACTATCCATCCAACTAGCCATTGAATCAACTATCCATATTGATCAAACTATCTGTCAATTGTTTGATACAATTATATCAAACTTGCCATTTCTAAATCAAATATATATGAATAGGCTAGCTCTAAAGGTTTCTTCATTAAGTCTAAATTTAATGATGAGACAACATCCACATTTTACAATGAGGATCATACAAGAAAGGGTGTAACATTATTTTGAATGTTGTAGAGGTGTAGTAAGAGCCATATTAGAATAAAAAAACTGTAAAACTGTCTATATTGTCATCATTATTACCATTATTAATATAATTGCTGCTATTATCAGTATTATTTTAAAGTATGTGTGCATATGAGCTCATCCCAAAGAATCAGCATGAATCCTTTCTTTCCATTGGCTACTTCAGTGAGTTGCTTCTTCACTATATCCTATTACCTGTCTTTCCCAGGTGCACTAGTGGTAAAGAACCCACCTGTCAATGCAGGAGACATAAGAGACACAAGTACAGTTCCTGGGTTGGAAAGATCCCCTGGAAAAGGGCATGACAACTCACTCCAGCCTTCTTACCTGGAGAATCCCATGAAGAGAGGAGCCTGGTGGGCTACAGTCCACAGGGTCGCAAAGAGTTGGACACAACTTAAAGCAACTTAGCATGCACATATCATCTCCAACTAAGAATTTACAACTCAAAATAATTATGTGTGAGAATTTTAAAAGCCTTCATCCAAGTTATTTAACTTCAGAGAATGAGAAAGTGTGCCATCTGCTTGAGCTAAAATAGTTGTGGCACTACCTGGATGGTTAATCTGGGTATGTTATTCTTGAGATTTTAAGGAAAGAAGTATGTCATATATGTTAAGATGAGTCAAAATGTTCATGTCATGATAGCTAAATCCTTAGATTGACCCTTAAATCTTGAAAGTGACTTAGAGATTCATGTTTATTTTGATTTGACTTAACAGTAATCTCTATCCAAATGTACGTGCACAACATGAAATACACAGAACATTCATGATTCTGTGAACAATCTTCACTTAGTGAAGATCTTGACTAACTGCAAGGAACAAAAGGAAATTATTGCAAATATTAATTAGAGGCTAGTTCATTTTCTGTATTTTTTATATTATGAATTTCAATAGAGTATTCAAAATGATATTTTGAAAAGAAACAACTGCTATATGGATTTTGTTAATCTTGATTTAAGACAAAGAAGGTCAAATTATTCGCCTCTGTTCTCTTGAGTGGTCCCCTCTACAAAGCCGTTATAGTTGGTATATGTCATAGTCCTAAATCCTCTAAAATATATTTATTATTCATATAAAATATTGATTCTAATGTAATATATAGTTGAAATTTAATTTACTCATTTTTAAAGTGTACAATTATTATTTTATTGAATTTCTGCATTTTTAATAAGTTCTTTTTTTCAACTTAAATTGGAATCCTATTAAAACAAGTGGATATGCAATTTTTGTTGAAAGGACAAAAGTCATATCATGCAACTTGCTTGTTTCACAATAGGACCCTGAAAATTTGTGTAATATAAAACTTGCTACCTACCTGTCTCAAAGAGGCATGTTGAAAAGTAACTAATAAATTGTTTTAAAATTTTCTGAACATAATGTGCTACACATGAGTTCAATAAAAATGATCAAGAAAACAAAATACTGGAATTCCCTCAAGTTGAAATAGTATCATGCACAACCCACCATGTACCCCCTCTAAACATTTCTATATAATAAAGGTAATAGATACTTAGGATAGCTTTTTTAAGATGTAAGAAGATCAACCCATTATTAATAGAACAGGTAAATAAAACGTTGTGAGAATTCAGGACTTTAATCTCAAAGACAGAGAGAAAGGTAGAAAACAAATGCTACCTTTACAATTTTTAATCTTCCCTAATTTCAAGTTCTCATGTCCACGATTGTTCCTAAACTAAGAGATCATAATTAATGGCATATCCCCTACCATTTCAAAAAATGATACATAAAGACAGCTGTTTGTCTCCCTGTGTGAGATAATGCAATATCCAGGTTCCCTGGATTCCATTATATCTCTAGATCCAACAGCTGCATCCAGAGCTTTCAGAAATTCCTGAATTTTACCTCTGACATTTTCCGTTAGCTAGCTAGTCTTTTTGCCTGAGTTAGTGCTAGAAATAACTGAGAAATGTTCTGTGTTTTAGCTCTATAACGTGTGGAAGAACAACCACAAGACTAAGTCTCAAATCATCCTCTGCCCTTGGAGTTCATCTTCAATTAGCTTTGAGGTTCTATCAATCCCCTGAAATTGCTCTCAAATTCTTTCATTTACTTTCTGATAATTTTTGACCTGGACTTTCAAAAAATGTCTAAAAATATACAAATTTCCTGTCTCTCCCTCCTTCAAGCAGCCCTGCACACTACCCCAGGAATGCCCTGGGAATACCCTGCCTGATGCCCTGGTCCATGCATGCTAGGAGACAATGGGGTGGCACGTGGGCTTCCATTCTCTCCCACGTGGAAGAACAAGTTTGGTGATCACCCTTGGAAACAGAAAGAAAGGAAAATTCAAAAGAGAAGAGATTGCCATTTTTATGATAACTCACCCTATGAAATGTTTCTTTAAATATTTTCCACATTAAACCAGATTACTTCCCAATTATCCATCAAAAGTACAAGGTACATTCCCAGAAGGAAGTAATTGAAATAGCAATTTAAGCAAGCCAAACAAAATAGCAACTAACTCTGTTATGTCTGTTCTATTATAATCTGACTGAAGACATATTTATATTTTTAGCCCAGAGCACTTTTTTCAGCCTCAGACCTACATATCCATCTGCTAACCTGACATCTATACTTGAACATCTTATGAGCATCCCAAATTTAATGTGGACAAGTAATAACTTTTGAAAATTCCCTTTCAAACATTTTCCAAAAATTGGCATATCTATATTTTAGTGTATGGTTCCTTTATCCTCCCACCAGAACCATCTTTGATGATTTCATCTCTTTGCCACTCATCCAAGCCTTCCTGATTGTATGTATTTCCACAAAATATCTACATTCAAGCCACAGTGCCAGGCTGACACCTTGTTTTCTAAACTGAATTCTGTCAACAACCCTGTTACTGTCTTTCTGCTTCCATTCTTACCCCTTTGGTCCCCTCTAAATAGAGCAGAAGTGTGAAATTTTTAAATTATAAACTGTACCATCTTTCACCTGCTCAAACCAATTCTTACTGAACTGAAAATAAAAGTTCTTAAAGTAATTTCCAACTTCTTGCCTCACCTAGCTGTACACTTTCTCTACAGTCTCAGGGCATGTCTAAGTTTTCAGATAAACAATGGGTCTCATACTCAGGAATTTAATTACACATTCTTACCTGAAATTTGAATTTAGCCAAGTGTCCTGCATTTTATGTGACAATCCCAGTTGTGCCATTATTTTGTTCATGACACATCAGTCACAGCAACCTTTCAAAAGTTTCCTTCTGAGCTACACCCTTTCCTGTGTAATGCCTACTGTTTCTATTAATGAAAAGTCTCCTTCAGAAAGATACATGCATCGCAATATTCACTGCTGCACTATTTACAATAACCAAGACATGGAAGCAGCCTAAATGTCCAACAACAGATGAATGGATAAAGATGATGGAGTTGTGTATATACACAATGGAATATTACTCAGCTATGAAAAATGACGTCATTTGTAGTAACATGAACAGTCCTAGAAATAATGATATTAAGTGAAGTAAATCAGACACAGAAAGACATTCATATGACATCACTTGTATGTGGAATCTTAAAAATGATACAAATGAACTTATTTACAAAAGGGAAATAGACCCATAGACATAGAACACAAAATTGATGGTTACCAAAGGGGAGAAGGGAGGTATAAATCAGAAATTTGGGATTAACAGATACACGCTACTATATATAATATAGATAAAAAAGGACCTACTGTGCAGCATAGAGAACTATATTCAATATCTTATAATAACCTACAGTGGAAAACAATCTGGTAAAAGAAACACACTGAATCACTTTGTTGGTACACCTGAAACTTTGCAAATCAACCATTTGTTGTTTAGTCACTAAATTGTATCTGACACTTTTGTGACCCCATGGACTGTAGCCTGCCAGGTTCCTTTGCCCATGGGATTCTCCAAGCAAGAACACTGGAGTGGATTGCCGTTTCCTTCTCCAGGGGGTCTTCCCAAGCCAGGGATCAAACCCATGTCTCCTGCATTGGCAAGCAATGGTAGGCAAATTCTTCATGGCTGAGCCACAAGGGCAGCTCCAAATCAACCATACATCAATTAAAAAAAAGAAAGAAAAAGAAAATGATCCACTGTCCAATGTTTACCTGAAAAGCTACTGCTTTTTTTCTAGATTTATCTTAAATGCTACATTGTAAAAGAGTCATCTAATATTTCAGTGTGACTGAGGCTACATCATTAAATTGTCACAACACCTTACAGATTTTTCTCCTTGCTCCTATCATAGTTTATATAGTTACTTACATGAATATGAACATGTATATACGTGTTTAACCTACCACTCCATTTGCCATTCTAGTAGAAAATCATGGACACAGAAGAGCATCAATACGTTTTTGAAAAGTAGGAAGGAAGAAGGCAGCGAGGAAAAGAGGGAGGAAGGAAGGAGAAAGAAAAAAAGAAAAGGAGGGAGGAAGAAATTTTATTTAAATCAACTCCTTTATTTGAAGTCCATGCTGCCAATGCAAACTTCTCTAGTTCAATTTCCTGAAAGCATTTACCATTTTGGACCAATGTAACTGACTGGAAACATAACATACTGTTTGATCATTCTTACCAAATCTACTGAGCGCTGCAAATGAAGATATTGGTACACTGGTTTGTGAACTCAGCCCTAAATAAAAAAAATCAGCCTCACCAACCCAGGCAATTGTTGCCATGTGAGAATATAAACTCAGTATTTTGAAATAATCTATTTTTTTAAAACAGATCAGAATTTTTTATGAAAATTTTCCATTTTAAAATATTGGGTACTGGTTTGAATAACTTCAGAACTTGGCAAAGAATTACCAATCAAACCGGTCAGTGAAGACTTAACAACATGCCTTCATTTCTGCGCACACGGCAAGGACCAGATGACAACTAAGGTATAAATGGGGGGAAATATACATATAGGGTAAAGAAAAAACAAACAACAATAATATCTCTGAGGATCATAAATCGAACATGAGAAACAGGTGACAAAATTAATTTCTTTGTATTTGAAGTCCGGCCTTAATTTATTCTATATCAGGGGTCCCCAGCATCCGGGATCTCATGCCTGATGATCAGAGGTGGAGCTGATGTAATAATAATATAAATAAGTGCACAATAAATGCAATGCACTTGAATTATCCACCACCATCCCCCACCTCTCCAGTTCATGGAAAAATTTTCTTCCATGAAACCAGTCCCTGGTGTCAAAAAGGTTAGGGACCCCTGCTCTGTATGGTCCATTCTGTAGGTCCCAATGTAAAAAAATATGTTTAGAGAAGCAATTAAGTCGCTAAACCTATCCCAGCCACTCAATCTCTGCCACTATCCCAGGACTCTATCATTCTGACTAAGCTAACCCAACCATTCCTTTGTAGTGCTTGAGAGCAGAGGCAGGCCCATCAAGAAAGGAGCACGCCAAGTTCCCCAATCCCCTTCTTGGGAGGCGAAGGGTGTAGGTTCTAATGTTAGTGGCGGCAAGAACAAACCCACATTCCTATGCGTTGTGAAAAATAAATCAGGCTTCTCAGGATACTTTATTGTTGTTATTCCTTTGCTTTCTTGTTTATTTTACATCCAGGTTCAAAAATAGATTGACCATCCACACTTCAGGGCTTTCTTGCAGAAAAGAAGTATTAAGGTTGTCAGAAAACAAATCTTTGTACTGACTCACTAGCTCACTAGCTCCAGTATAGAGCTTGCTGCAGCCAAAGAACAGTCTGTCCAAATTTACAGTCTTTGGTTAATTCCTCAGATGGCTTTGTAGTAGATGCATCCCTGGAGCTTTCTCCTGAGTCATCTCTCCTTTTTGTTTGTATATTTTAAGCAAATGAAACAACCAGTGTATTGTAATAAGTGTTTTTCTTTTCTTTTAAGGAAAAATAAGCAAGATAAATTGTTCGTGGGAAAAATGGTAGAAAGTAAAAAGCTTCAGTTGGCTAAATGTGGCATCTCTCAAACAGTAAGTCAGAGCTTTCCATAGCTCAAGGGACTTCTAGTCAATAAATTTAACAAGCTGCAGCCAGAGTCCAAGCTTCAGCGCAATATGTTAATGAGAGTTCAGGAAGCTGTCTGCTTCTCAACCCTAGGACAGAGCTAATAGAGGGGAAATGACAAAATGTGTGGGGTGGATTTGAAAGAGAAAGCTTTTTACCATTTTTGTTTCCTTCCTGTTTAACTTAAGGACAAATGACTACAGAATCTTAGTTTTGAGAGATAAACCAAGCTGGAAGTGTTAAAAAAAAAAAAAAAAAAAAAGAACTTCATATATGAAAATATTTCCAAGGCCAAGAGTTTTTGAACATTTCACAGAACAGATAAAGCTCTTTAGAAAAGCATGATTCTAGCTGTGGAAACTATAACACAAACTAGCTATAGTGAAGTTCATAACACAAACTAACCATCTGATTTTACAAAGTAATAAAATTTAAGATGTGAGCTGTGATATTCCAAAATAGCACAAGGAACACCTGTTAATCAAGCCAAGCTAAGTTTGTTAGACTTACTGTAGAAAAAGAGACCATGAATTTGACCATATCAATGGTGTCTCAAAATGAGGAAACTAGAGGGTTTCCCAGGTGATGCTGGTGGTAAAGAACCCACCTGCCAATGAGGGAGAGGTAAGAGATGCAGGTTCAATCCCTGGGTCAGGAAGATCCTCTAGAGGAGGGCATGGCAACCCGCTCTAGTATTTTTGCCTTGAGCCTGGTGGGCTGCGTCCCATAGGGTGGCAAAGAGCTGGACATTACTGAAGCATGCATGCAGAGGGATATTGACTGGGCTTGGGCCAGATTTTAAGGTAGATCTTGCAAGACCCAGAATGGTTTAACTGGGAAAAGTTTACAATGAAAGAGCTTTGGATTGTAGGGTACAGAAAAGCTAAGGTCCTGAAACAAGGCCTGATGCTCAAACTATGTGCTTTTTAAATTGGTTCACAGTCTTAGCTTTCAGAAGAAAGTATTTCCTAGAGAAAGTGGCTAAGTTATCTTTTCCTAGCCCCAGTGTTATTTTGCACAGACAACAAAATGTATGTTTGTCCCCAGAATTTTTAGCACACAGACACAAAATTGTGTTGGCTGCTGTTTCCTCTTCTCGAATGTGTATACTTCATTTCTACAAAATTCCTATAGTAGAAATCAGAACTACTTTGACTTCAGCTATCTGTGACTCTTCTACTACCTTTATGAAATGCCTTAGATATCCCTAAAAAGAGCCCACCTCCTTATTTAACGTTCTTCTGGCTATGTATGTGTGGTGTGTGTGTGTTAGTGTGTGTGTGTGTGTGTGTGTGTGTGTGTGTGTGTGTTATTCACACAGGCGTCTCTGATCTATACATGGGATCTTTGTAACCCCGTGGACTGTAGCCCACAAGGTTTCTCTATCCATGGAATTCTCCAAGCAAGAATACTAGAGTGGGTAGCCATTCCCTTCTAGAGGGGATCTGCCCAACCCAGGGGTTAAACCCAAGTCTCCTGCATTGCAGGCAGATTCTTTACCAACTGAGCGACCAGGGAAGCCCTCCTCTTTATCTACATCAAAGAAGTTTAGTCCTTAGGACTTAAGTCATTGAAAATACAACAGAGCCATTAATTCTTAATATCCCACTTCTTATGTATCATCCAAAAAATTACATATCTAATCTACCAAACAGAGTAGTGAGAAAAAAAATAATTTATTTAAGTAAGGGGATTTTTATATTATAGATTGCATGAAGGTCAGAAGCATGGAATATTTAGAATCTGACTTTACCCAGTTTGGCAGATTAATTTGGTTACTCTCTTAAGGACTAAATTTGATGACTGAAAAGAAACTTGGAGAATATCTAATTCAAATTATTTTGTTTATTTCCCTTAAATATCAGGAAATAAATAAACATGAGGAAGCACTGACATCCATCTAAAGTCACACAGCAACCTAGCTTCTTTTAGGTGCCATATCTTAGAGACAGTTCATTTTTCTTTCCACATGCTCTTACTCTGCCTCAGTTTATCTTTCTTTCCCACAGACCCACATCTCTGAGGAAAGAATGTCTCTACTTGCTGGCACTATACCCCTCAGAGTTGTTCTTACCAGCAACCCCTGATGACATCATACTTTGTATCTTTTCCCTCTGTGTCCTATCTCCTGAAATCTCATGAATGAACCTATATCCAAACATACCTCTCAGGAAAGCATCCTCCATTCTTAACTGGACACTATTAAGCCCCTGCTTAAGCTATTGGTTCATTCTTGGGATTCGGATATAGCATGGTTAAGCCCAGGTGGGACACCCTGTCAGGTACCCAACTGCTTGAGGGGCTAAAGAAAATCTTGGAGAACAACACATCTTGAAAAATGAAACTTGAAATATGGCCCAATGACAAACCTGCAGTCTTAAAAAAAAAAAAAAGAAAATTATGATCATACTTGGATTTGTCCAAGCAATGAACACCATGAACACCATGATCAACATGAACACATCTGAAACTTAGGAGAAGTAAAAGATAAAGTAACTCTTTTAAACTAGTAAAGATAATGCTAAGTCAGTAGGGGTTAAGAGGAACATATAAGCAAGATAATGAAAGACCTTTGTGCATCAGGCCTAAAACCTACAAGTGCCACTGGTAACAAGAAGATACTGGGTTTATGGCTTTGGCAAAGAATCCGGAGTATATCACTGGCACTGGCACTCATGCTGGGCATCAACAGGAGAGATAACAGCAATCCTTATTAGCATGTATCACCAACATGATCTATAAGAGCAGAGGATTATACTGCATAATAACCAAGAGAACTTAGTTTACACATAAAAAGCTTACTAGGTTAGACCTTAGGAGCACTGGAGACTATAGAAGGAATAAGTCAGACTACATCTAAAACAGTGCTACTGATTAGTTTTCCCTGGGGCCCTGGGCCTAAGAAACTATATAACTGCCTGATTTCTTTCTTTTTGATCTAGCTCGAATCCAAATCAATCCGTTTTTAAACCTTACAACTCAACTATTCAGCAATTTCTTTGCCCTACTTGTTTCCTATTTTCATTCCTTTTATTTCTGATCAATCACAAGGTGAACATTTATAGCATTAGCTTTTAGTATTTTAAGATACCTCTTGACTGATGCCTTGGGTCACTTATAAATCTCTCATAAAAACCTTCCTCCATCTTGTCTTGTTTTCTATGACAGCATGGTTCTGAAAGAGATCTCAATGCAGTCCATCTACAAAGAAATGCCCATTCATCATTCTCCAGTTGGGCCAACTATTAATGTAGGTCTCCAAGACACAAAGTGCAACAACAGCTTATTCTACCAACCATGGGCAGATACTCACTAAATTCAGCACAATGTGATTTAATATCCCATCTGGGCCAGATTTCTGTTTCTTACATGGTTTTGCACAAATTCTAGTGCTTATCTTTCTAAGTTGAATAATTATAGTGGATATTTGGGAGAATTTTTAATACTAGCAAAGAAGTGAAGTGTTAGTTGCTCAGTTGTGTCCCACTCGTTGTGACACGGGATTCTCCAGGCAAGAATACTAGAATGGGTTGCCATTCCCTTCTTCAGGAGATCTTCCCAACCCAGGGATCGAATCTGAGTCTCCTGCATTGCAGGTGGATTCTTTACCATCTGAGCCACCAGGGAAGCCCAAACCTAGCAAACTTGCCCATAACAGCAGCACCTTAAAACAAACAGGGATTAAAATGGAAAATACCTGTTGAACGAATTTTTCTTTGCATGAAAACAAATTCAGGTTCCAAAACTATTTCCTAAAAAAGAGTTCTTAGCCAAGACACAGATAAAACATAAAAATTCAAAGGTATCCATTTTAGATCTCCCAAAGCACAACTTGAACCTAACAGCCTTTGTCCCACTTGTCCTTGTCTCCTCTCCTGTGCTTCTCTAGTACCCTCTGCTCCTTCTTCTCTTTATGACCCAATTTCTTTCCATTCTGGGCAGCTATAAATCCCTAAAGCTCAATTGCCTCTCAAAGTTAAATTCATTTTAAATGGGGTAAATCCCTGTTCTGGCATTAGCACTCATATTGAACATCAATACAGGCTGTTATACATGTATTACTAGTGACCCTAGTATGTTTTATTAGCAAAAAAAATATTTTTCAATGTTTTATTTTTGTATGCTTAATTATACTTCTTTCTAGATTTCTGAACAAGGGGCTTCACATTGTTATTTTTTACTGGGTCTCACAAGTTATGTTGCTAGCATCTATGCTATGCTACAGTGCAAAGTGGAGCAGGGAAAGAAGAATGTCAATTTATCCATAGAATTCCTCCCTTGCAGGTTTCATAAAATTATACAGAAAGTGAATCAAAATAGGCCACTTTAGATAAGATCTTAGTTTTTCTTTTAAATGAAAACATGTGAATCTTTGGGGAAGAATATTGTACTGACATCATTACAGACTTCTCTGTATAAAAAACAAAGAGAGAGCGAGCAAATGATGAAATGAAGAATTGGGTCATTTGTTTTCTACCCCCACAGCTCTTTCTGTCAACAATTCTGTTAGGAAATAAGTTCTGTTCTCTTCATTTAATTGACCACTCCTGGCTTCTGGGTTAGAGGTAGACTACAAAGTCCAATCATAAATATCCTGTTAGCATTTGCCTGTATATAATTCTCAAAACCGGTATCTCTAGAGGTTTAAATGCCACGGTGCAGTCCAATTAAATTATTCTGAAAATAATCATCCAACAAAAAGAACAGATAAACTTGACAGAGGTTAAAATCAACACCACTGGAAAGCTAATATACGACCACCGTCCCTTAAAAAGTGGTTGCAGAGCTGTGCTGATCACTTCCTCAACTCAGGCTGAGGAATGATTCTGGGAACAGGTTGAAAACAGACACCGCCAACATCTATTCAATTGACCATTAGGACAGAGAACGAAGGCCACTTGTGTCAGCATGACTTAACTACATCTTCTAGGAAATTCTTGCCCAGGAATATAAGTCAGTTGTTGTTACTGAAGTTCAGTCACTAAGTTGTGTCCGACTCTTTGTGACCCCATGGACTGCAGGGTTCCCTATTCTTCACTCTCTCCCAGAGTTTGTTCAAATTCATGTCCATTGACTCAATGATACTAACTAACCATCTCATCCTCTGCCACTCTCTTCTCTTCCTGCTTTCAGTCTTTCCTAGCATCAGGGTCTTTTCCAGTGAGTCTCCTCTTTGTGTCAAGTGGCCAAAGTAATGGAGCTTCACTTCAGTCTTTTCAATGAATATTCAGGGTTGATTTCTTTTAGGATTGACTGGTTTGTTCTCCTTGCTGTCCAAGGCATTCCCAAGGGTCTTCTCCAGCACCACAATTTGAAAGCATTAATTATTTGGCACTCAGGTTTCTCTGTGATCCAACTCTCACATCCATACATGATTACTGCAAAAACTATACCTTTGACTCTACGGACCTTTGTTGACAAACTAATGTTTCTATTTTTTAATATGCTGCCTAGTTTTATCATTGCTCTCATTCCAAGGAGCAAGCATCTTTTGATTTTATGGCTGTAGTAAACATTCACAGTGATTTTGAAGCCCAAGGAAATAAATCTGTCACTTCTTCTACTTGTTCCCCTTCTATTTGCCATGAAACAATGGGACTGGATACCATGATCTTAGTTTTTTGAATGTAGAGTTTTCAGTTTTATCTTACCCCTTTCCCAGTTTTGAACCAGTGAATCAGTTGCTCCATCTTACGTTCTCATTCTTGATTCTTGACTCACATACAGATTTCTCAGGAAACAGGTAATGTGGTCAGGTATTCCCATCTCTTTAAGAATTTTCCACAGTTTGTTGTGATCCAGACAGTTAAAGGCTTTAGCGTAGTCAGTGAAGAAGAAGTACATGCTTTCTGGAATTTCCTTGCTTTCTCTATAATCTAATGAATGTTGGCACTTTGATCTCTGGTTCCTCTCCTTTTCTAAACCTATTTTGTACATCTGGAAGTTCTAAGTTCATGTACTCCGGAAGCCTAGATGGAAAAGTTTTGAGCATAACCTTACTAGTATATAACTCAGCTGGAATGGGTGCAACTGTATGGAGAAGACTCGTGAGTCCCTTGGACAGCCAGCCATTCTCGAAAGGCATCGCCTTACTCTTTGGGACTGATGGAATGAAATCCCAAACTTTGGCCACCTAAAGAACTGAAAAGACCCTGGTGCTGGGACCTGTGGAAGGGGACACAGAGGATGAAATGAGTTTTTCACCACTCAATTTGAGCTGAAACTTCGGGAGTTGGTGATGGACAGTATTTTAAGTCCATGGGGTCACAAATAGTCAGACACAACTGAGCGTTTCTTGAAGAGATTTCTAGTCTTTCCCATTTTATTGTTTTCCTCTATTTCTTTGCATTGATCACTTAGAAGGCATTTTTATCTCTCCTCTCTATTCTTTCGAACTCTGAATTTAGTTGGATATAGCTTTCCTTTTTTCTCTTGCTTTTCACCTCTCTTCTTTCCTCAGCTATTTGAAAAGCTTCTTAGACAACCGTTTTGTCTTTTTGCATTTCTTTTTCTTGGAATGGTTTTGGTCATTGCCTCCTGTACAATGTTATAAACTTCCATCCATAGCTCTTCAGGCACTCTGTTTACCAGGTCTAATCCTTTGAATCTATTCATCTTCTCCACTGTATAATCATAAGGGATTTGATTTAGGTCAAACATAAATGGCCTAGTGTTTTTTTTCCCTACTTTCTCCAATTTAAGCCTGAATTTTGCAATAAGAAGCTGATAATCTGAGCCACAGTCAGCTCCAGGTCTTGTTTTTGCTGACTATATAGAGCTTCTCCATCTTCGGCTACAAAGAATATAATCAATCTGTTTTTTGGTAATGACCATTTGGTGATGTCCATTTGTAGAGTCATCTCTTGTGTTGTTGGTAGAGGGTGTTTGCTATGACCAGTGTGTTCTCATGACAAAACTCTGTTAGCCTTTGCCCTGCTTCATTTTGTATTCCAAGGCCAAACTTGCCTGATAGTCCAGTATCTCTTGACTTCCTACATTTGCGTTCTAATGTATATGACCCAGTAGACCTATAAATAATGTAACTCTTTGCTTCAGAAAGTTCCTGCAACCAATCTGTCTGGGAAAATAGTTTACTCCTCTGGGAAAACAGTTCTCCTTTCAAGACCATATATTGTTAACCAGGCACAGCTTGCATCTCAAACAGTAGTTTACTTATTAAGACTCACTCAAGTGATCTCATCTCCCTGTCCACCAACATAAACTTATTATGCCACAGAACTTGCTCAGTCCAAATCAGTGTTCTCTAAGGAAGTTTCTAAACCACTCAATGCATACCCCATAATTTTAGAAATATTTTTCCTTGCATTTCTTCTTAGACACTACTGAGACTTTGTCAGGAAAGTGCTTGTTCTTATTTCAGAAGAACTAATAATTTAGATTTTGCTTAACTAGTAAACTATTTTTGGTGATCTCTTAAGGAGTGGCAATCAACAGGCATCTTTATATCAACCTGGTTAAATTTGTCAACGTAGCAAGATAAGTAAAAACAAAGAGAAAAGAGCAGTAATCCACCAATGTAACTAAAAATGATCAAATAAAAGAGCTTCTCTATCATCCTAAATGTACTATTGAATGAAAATGAATATCCCTAGTGGCTCAGATGGTAAAGAATCTGCCTGCAATGCAAAAGACCTGGGTTTGATCCCTGGGTCAGGACGATCCCCTGGAGAAGGGAATGGCTACCCACTCCAGTATTCTTGCCTGAAAAATATCATGGACAGAGGAACCTGGAGGGCTACAGTCCATGGGGTCACAAAGATTCAGACATAAATGATCAACTAACACTTTAATACCCTCAAATTATAATTTTCCTCAAATATTTTAATAGTCACTATATTAAATGACTATGACAGGTGGCAGAGCAATAGTTATATAAAATGTTATCTGGCTTGTCCATATAATTAAAATTAAAATTATTTTCTGGATTTTGTGTCAGAAAAGCAGAACAAACATCTAGTTTTACAACTCATCTCTGCAATTTTGTAAAAGTCACTGGTTATTTCTTTGTTTAGCTCTTCACTTCTAAAATAAGGCAAATATATCTACTGAAGAATTATAATTTTGATTTCCTGCTCTGCATTAGTGCTCTAGGAAATGGATTATGGCCATGCAATCATTAAATCACAAAATGCATATAAGATAAATTTGTAAATATTTTTTAAAAAGTAAATGGTAAAGTGGTCTTATTTTTATCATTAGTAACATTATCTTAATTCTCTAATATGTAGAGTCAAAATGTGTTTTAAACATGAAATTATTAGCATCTTCACAAGCCAGAACTTCTCTAAAAGCAAAATCTTTCGATGTGTATTTTGTCACTATGAGTTATCAGGTTTATTTTCATTGGGACACGATAAAATGCTGTGATTTGAGATAATGGAAAACAAATGATAAAAGAATATTACTGGGCTTTTCTAAGGCTGATTTTTTATCAAAAGCCCATAGAAAAAGGATTGTTCTAATTTTAGATGAAACTATATATTTTTTCCTGTGGTAAAATATGTATATAACATAAAATTTACCATTTTAACCATTTGTAAGTATGCAGTTCTGTGAAATTTGGTACAGTCACACTGTGGTATCAGCACCATCCATTTCCAGAACATTTTCATCTTCCAAAATGAAATTGTATACCAATTAAACACTATCCTTCATTCCACCCTCTCCACAGCCCCTGGCAATCACCATTCTGTTTTTTGTCTATGAATTTGACTACTCTAGGTACCTTAACACATTGGGGGATTTTTGCAGAAACTAATGCCTGTGGCAGTAACATGTCTCCAGTCAATAATGTGTTAAATAAGTAGAATTATTCAATATTTGTCCAGGCTTTTTTCACTCAGCTTCATGTACTATAGTTTCATCCACTTGGTAGTATGTGTCAGAATTTTATTCCTTTCTAAGACTGAATAATATTTCATTGTGTGTCTGTGTGTGTGTGTATACACATATTTTGATTATCCAATCATCCATTAATGGACACTTGGGTGACTTCTACCTTTTAGCTTTTGTGAATAATGTTGCTATGTACATAGGTGTTCAAACATTTCTTTGAGACTCTACTTTCAGTTCTTATGGGAATAAACCCAGAAGTAAAATTGGAGGATCATATGGTAATTCTATTCTGGGTTGTTTTTTTTTTTTTTGATGAATAACCACACTGCTTTCCACAGAGATTTCACCATTTTGCATTCCCTCAAGCAAAGCACAAGGGTTATAAGTTCTCCACATCCTCTCCAATGCTTATTTTTTGCTTTTATTTTGTTTTTAATACCCCTGAATTTGTGTTAAATTATATTTCACTGTGGTTTTGATTTGTGTCTCTTAATGATTACTGATAGTAAGCATCCTTTCATGTGCTTATTGACCATTCTATATATTATTTGGAGAAATGTCTATTGAAATTCTTTGCCCATTTTTAATTGGGTTGTTTATTTGGTGTTGAGTGGTAGGAGTTCTTTATATATCTCAGTGTCAATCTCTTAGCAGAGTATGATTTGTAAATATTTTCCACCATTCTACAGGTTTCCTTTTACTCTACTGGTAGTGTGCTTTGAAGCACAGTTTTTAATTTCCTATTTTTAATTATCTATTTGCAAATGGAATTACATGTCTTAACTCTTACTTGTAAAATACATGCGTGATTCATACCTTCCAAGAATTTACTGATGCTGGAAAAAACTCTGTTGGAATTATACATTTTTTATAGAAGCCAGAACTTAACTGAATACATGAGAATGTGTCCATTTGCCACTAGAAAAAGGAAAAACAGATGGAGAACTCTGTTAAAAATAAGTACTTGAAAGAATTATCCACTTTACTCTTCATCTAAGGATAAAGAGAAATATACTGAGGTATCACATTTCTAATGGGAAACAATGCTAAAAGTAAAAAGCTGATAAATCCTTCCAAGTTAGAGCTGTAATGTACTTACAGGTGAATATCAAAAAGTATCACAGAGTCAGGTCTTGGTTTATCAACCAGCAAAAAGAACTTCCTGCTCTACTCTGTCAAGATCAATTATTTACTATTCAAACAAAGGACATTCCCATAGTAAGTTAAGTACCCTTGCTTTTGAGAGTGAAAGGAGGAAAAAATGATTAAAATATGTTTGTTGCATGCCATCAAGTACTACCCAATATCTAGAAACCACAAGAGACACCTATACTGAATATCATGGAGAGCTCTTAAAAATTGTGCAGTGAAAATATTAAACAGATTTTTATTAATATAATTTTTAAATTTAGAACCAATATATATAAAAGTACATATTTTATAAAGATAAAAATTCAAAGATATCTATCAAAACTAGTAGAAGCGGGTGCTTTTGTAAAAGAGAAAATTATCAGGTAAGAGAAATAAAATAAAAAACATAAGTAATTGAATGAGACAGACTTCACATACACAGATGATAACAGTGTATCACTAAGCGGAAATTAGAATTAAGTAAACTCTCTGCTTCCATGGTGGCTCAGATGGTAAACAATCTGCCTTTAATGTGACAGACCTGGGTTTCATTCCTGGGTTGGGAAGATGCCCTGGAGGAGGGCATGGCAACCCACTCCAATATTCTTGCCTGGAGAATCCTCATGGACAGAGGAGCCTGGCTGAACTACAGTGCATAGGGTTGCAAAGAGTTGGATACGACTGAGCAACTAGGCACAGCACACAGCACAAACTCTCTGCATGCACGGTCCCATTAAAAAAAGAAAGAAAGAAAGAGAGAGAGTACACATTATGGAGAGGTGACCAAGGACATCTATAATTTAAATGGCCCAGAGAGGTCAAGTTGGGACCACTTAGTTAATTCGATAATTGGAGGTTTGTCCTTGGGAAACAGGTAACCCTGTAAGGTGCATCCTTTATGGAGCATCAAATGAAAATAAGAGTAGAGAACAGAGAGTGAAAGTTAAATAAATGGAGCAAAATTGAGCCTGAATTTAGTGCAAATAGATAGAGCAAATCCGAAGGGAATTCAGGGAGAAGCAGCAACAACAGTATAAAAAAAGACAGAAGGAGAAAGTAGATGGGGGAAAACACTCTGCAAAAAATGAAAAAGAGTTTAGAGAAGAAAGAAAGTAGGAGAAATTTTAAACAGTTGTAAGAGGATTCCTAGTTAGGGTAGGCAAATTATAATGCCCATATGTTGATAAAGATATTTAGAAACTTTCTCAGAGTCCTTTGAAAGATAGCATTTAACAGTAGAAATTTTGAAGGAAAAACATAATTGTTTTGTTTCTTTGTTTAATTCTAAGCAGACTTTTAAAGTGGAAGGGTGCATTGACAGTTTTCTAATTGTAGCATATATCATAATCCCCTGGATATCTTGTTGAAAGACAGGTTGCTGGGACCGATCCCTTGAGTTTCTGATTCAGTAACTCTGGCCTGTGCTTCAAGAATCTGTACTTTTAACAAGTTCCCAGATATGGATGACACATATGTTGCTGGTCCTGGGATTACCCTTTGGGAATGGTCTCAAAAATATTAAGACCAACTAGTCTAAGTAGGCATTTATAAAATAGTCAGTTCATGGCATTGTGTTTTCCCTGGGGAACTTTCCCAGAGACAAAGCCTTTGCTTAGTAAATAACCAGAAACTCAAGTTCTTAAGCGTGGGAGTCTTCCTGGCCAAATAATTTTTAAGATGCAGGTCAGGCCATAGTAAAAAGTAACGAACCAAAACAATAAAAGGATATGGTTCAAGGAGGCCTCAGTTTGAAGGCTAAGGAAGAGTCTGAATAGTGATCCAGACTCTGAAGGCAGTACTTGAGATATAAGGAGCAATAAGGCTGCTGGAGTACAAATCACAGAGCATCTATCAGAAAGTCTCTGTTCCATGGAATACTTTGGTATGCCACAGTCAAGAGCATATTCTTAAGGATTAGAAAACCAAAGTTCAGGTCCTGGCTCTGGTCTTCTCTAACTGTTGCTCTCTACACAAGTTATCCAACATTTCCCAGCTTGGTTTCCTTATCTAAAAATAGGGATGATAATATACAACTGTGTAAGTCAGGAAAAGTAATGTGCTAAACAAATAACCTCAAAATATCAGTGGCTTGGCACAAAAAGTAGATTTCTTGTTAACACAAATTTCAGTGTAACCCTTCCTGATGGGGAAGATCTTTAAGGCAACTTCCTTCCACCAGTGACTCAAAGACATAGGCTGATTTCATCTTGTGATTTCACCATCTTGTGTCTTCCAAGATTTCCCTGATATCATCCCAACACCAACGACGAGGAAAGAGGTGAATGGAAAAGAAAACTTGGAGCATTGTACAGTAATATTTAACCCCCTAAGCCAGCAGATACTCATTAAACTCATTAAAATTACAATGGTATGAACTAGTCACATGGTCACACCCAGAAGCAAAAGGGACTAGAAATGTGGTCCAGAGGCAGCTACTTCCCCACTTGAATCTACACTCTGAAATGGGAACAGGACTACTTGTGCCAACCAGTCATCTCTGACACATTAACTCTCAGCACTGTTTAAATATTAAAATAAACTATTGAGTATAAGGTGCTTAGGATACAGTGATGATGGCCATTATCTTCACTTGCTGGCTTTTTAATGGCCAATGGGTATGGCCAGGCATGGGATCATTAAAAGACAGACCAGGAATTTTTAACACTATAACAATTTTAGCCCCAAGAATATTTACTAGTTCCCTTTGAATAAAATTTGGTTATCAAAGCCTAAATCCATTCTTTTAACTTATTATAAATATTTCTAAACATATCTGTAGTAGACAGAGCAGCATAATGACCCTCACATACCTGCCATCTAGCCTCAACAATTAACACTTTTCATATATGCCCATCACTTTTATTTTAAAGCAAAGTTATGTTATTGTATATTTTACCTCTACATGCTTCAGTATTTTCATTAATGAAAAATGGCCTTACACCAAACAAAGCTTGTGTTAATTCCTTAGCAATATCTCATACTCAGACTGTGAACTTACTTTTCTTGTTACATCAAAAACATCATTTTAGAGTTGGCTAATTGGAGTTAGAATTCAAATAAGTTCCTTATGTTGCATTCGGTTGATATGACTATTGAATTTCTTTAAACAGAAAACATTTTCACCTATCACCCAATTTTTATATTAATGTCATTTATTTGTTGAAGAAAACAAAGCTCAAAATGCCTATATTATGGATTTGGATTATAGCATCCGTGTTATGTATTCATGTCCTGTATATCATGTAAATCAGTAGGTATATTCTAAAGGTTTCAGTAATTTTAATTCTTTCCTATCAACTACTACATAGGTGGCTGTATTTTGTCCTTCCTAGAAGATCACTTCAGAAAGTGCATACAAACTGACTGATCCTTCTGGTGATGTAAAGACTGATCAGTGGGTTCAATTGATGTTATCCAAATCTTCCTGTAACAAGTTTCTCATCAATCTGTCGTTAATGGTTTCAGGAGCTTTCATGATCAATGCCTAGAACCACTCAATAACGTTGATTTTATGACACTGAATTTAATGTTTAGAATTATTCCATACAAAAAACTATTAACTTTTTATTTCTAAAGTACCATTCAAACAGCTATCAGTTTTCAAAATAATGAATTAGTACTCTAAAAATATTCAGTAGTGATGGTGAGTTTTCTCTTTGCATCATTAGGAATTCATAGATATTTATATCAACTGATGTGTTTTAATCTGTTTTGAGTATTAGTATTCTGATACTAAAATTTTCCCACTGTTGGCTAGTGTGAGCCCCATCAATATGGCCTATGTCTGTTTGTAAGACTTCAATTGTCTTTGATAGAGTCCCTGCTTTCTAATACAACCTAATGTCCCCAGGAGCTTCCCCAGGTGGTTCAGGGGTAAAAAATCCACCCACCAATGCAAGAGACACGGGTTCGATCCCTGAGTCAGGAATATTCCCTATAGAAGGAAATGGCAACACATTTTGATACTCTTGCTTGGGGAGAGGTGCTTAGCAGGCTACAGTCCCTGGGATCGCACAAAGAGTCAGGCATAACTTAATGACTAAACAACTACAATGTTCACAGACTGATTTTGAACAGTTTCTATCCCAGTTCTGCAATGAATCACTTCTCTGAGGTAACCTGGGACCTTTCAGTGAAAAATTATAGTTAAGAGGTACAATGTAGATTCTAGGGGTCACAAAGCTACCGGTTTGGCATTATTTCTAGGAATTTTCTACCTGGAGTGCCTTTCTTCCTAACATTTACATGACTCACTTCTCCAACCTTTTCCTCAATATCATCTGCTCAATAAAGCCTTTCCTGATCTTAAACTTGCAACCCTGACTCACTATCCCAGTATTTTCTATCCTTATGCCCTATGTAGAGAAATATCAATAACCTCAGGTATGCAGATGACACCACCCTTATGGCAGAAAGTGAAAAAGAACTAAAAAGCCTCTTGATGAAAGTGAGAGAGGAGAGTGGAAAAGTTGGCTTAAAACTCAACATTCAGAAAACTAAGATCATGGCATCTGGTCCCATCACTTCATGGGAAATAGATGGGGAAATAATGGAAACAGTGGCAGACTTTATTTTGGGGGGCTCCAAAATCACTGCAAATGGTGATTGCAGCCATGAAATTAAAAGACGCTTACTCCTTGGAAGGAAAGTTATGACCAACCTAGATAGCATATTAAAAAACAGACACATTCCTTTGCCAACAAAGGTCCATCTAGTCAAGGCTATGGTTTTTCCCGTAGTCATGTATGGATGTGAGGGTTGGATGGTGAAGAAAGCTGTTGCCGAAGAATTGATGCTTTTGAACTGTGGTGTTGGAGAAGACTCTTGAGAGTCCCTTGGACTGCAAGGAGATCCAACCAGTCCATACTAAAGGAGATCAGCCCTGGGGGTTCACTGGAAGGACTGATGTTGAAGCTGAAACTCCAATACTTTGGCCACCTCATGCAAAGAGTTGACTCATTGGAAAAGACCTTGATGCTGGGAAGGATTGAGGGCAGGAGGAAAATGGGATGACAGAGGATGAGATGGCTGGATGGCATCACCGATTCGATGGACATGAGTTTGAGTAAACTCCGGGAGTTGATGATGGACAGGGAGGCCTGGCGTGCTGCACGGTTCATGGGGTCACAAAGAGTCGGACACGACTGAGTGACTGAACTGAACTGAACTGATGCCCTGTGTAATATATTCTATTGCTCTCAAATACACATTAAATGTGCATATTTATTTATTCTATTGTTTTATTTTCCTGTAAAATACAAGCTAAGTAACAGCAGGAATTTCTTTGAAGTTTGTTCATGTTTACTAAAGTATCCTCAACAATAAAAATAGCCCCTGACACAGAGTAGGCACTCAGTAAATATTTTATGACTTAATCAATTAGATTAATCCGTTATTTTTCATACTGGGTGTTAATAGTAGATTCAGCAATGTTCTATTGATATAAGAGTGGCAGTCTAAATATTTTAAAGATGCTAACCACCACGTATAAGTTACAGGTGAACAAGGTTTAAAATCTAGTGAACTGGAATTCTGTACCCTTTGGGATGATGTATAGGACTTGGTTCATTTCTAAGTTAATTCTCCTGTGTTCAGCGAAAATAGTTTGTATGACTTTGGTCCTCTTAAGTTCACTGATATTTGTTTTATAGTCCAACACATTGTCTAAACCCTGATAATTCACCATGTGCATTTGAAAAGAACATGTATTCAATGTTTATTGATTGGAGTGTTTCATAAATGTCAGTTAGGTCAAGGTGGTAGTTAGCATTGTTCAGTCTTCTATATCTTTGCTGACATTCTGTCTAGTTTGTGTATCAGTTTTTGAGAGTGGAATATAAAAGTCTCTTGTTATTGTTCAAATGTCTATTTCTCCTTTCACTTCTGCTGGTTTTTGTATTACATATTCAGGAGTACTCTCATTTTCTTCTTGAAAAATTGACCTTTTTATCACTATGAAATATTCCTCTTTGTCTCCAGTAATATATCTATCTTAAAGTCAATTTTGTCTGATAGTAATGTAGTCATTTCAGATTCTTGATGGTTATTGTTTGCATAGTGTATTTTTTCCATCCTTTTGCTTTCAATTTAATTGAGTCTGAATCTACAGTATGCTTTTTGTAAAGAGCATAGAGTTGAATCTTACTTTCTTTGTTTTTAGTCTGACAATGCTTACATTCGGTTTGGGTGCTTAATCTACTTACACTTTAGGTAATTATTCATATGGTTGGATGTATGTCTGCCATTTTGTTGTTTATTATCAAAGTGGATGCATCTTCAGATAAGAATTCTTTGAATTCCAAGTTTCTTTATTTGAAAGTGAACTTTCTAACCAGTGCTTCTCAGCTTGTTTTAAATCATTGTCAATTTCCAGGCTCTGACTTGTTGATTTTGACAATTTTCTAGTTTTATAGTTGGTTTTTGAGGAAAGAATACAGTATCCTCTTCACTCTATATGGTGAAAATCTCTTATTTTGAGGCTTTTGCAATAATTCAGGAATAAACCAGACAGTCTGAACTAGGAATGAATATTGACAAAGATTATAGGATGGATGTAATAAATCTTTAAAAGGTAAGGTAGACAAAACTTGAAGAATAATTGTGAGAAGAATGAATTCCAAGTCGATAGAATATAAAGGTTAAAACTATAAGTTTAAATCCTAAGTCTGGCACTTTGTGTGGTCTTTCGAAGCCTCAGTTTCTTCATATGAAAAACAGTGGTAATAATAATTCTGCTGTGAGGAATTAACGCATATAAGATTCTTTGCATAGTACCGGACATCTTGTAACTTCTTAAAATTTGTAGCTATGACTTTAATGATTATTAGGCTATCCTTTCCTCCTATCCGATTTTTGTTAAAGGCCATTGAAAACTGATCACAACCACCTAGGACATACTCTGCAAGACTCTGTAGAAATTAGGGTACTTAGAATTCTTGCTAATCACCAATAAGATAAATTTAAGAAACACTGAAAGCAATTAGAAACATACTATTTTCAATACTAAAAGTTCTAAATGTGTTATGGCATAATTGTCATATTAGAAAGGAATATGATTTTTTTTTAAGAGACGCTGTCAATTACCTTTAAAATAGCTGTCACATTTTCTCCCCAACTAATATATTCCAAAGGGGTTTTAAAAATAACGTTTATTTCCTTTCCAATTTTCCTCATTCCTTCAGCAAACACTGATTATTTTCCCTAGTGTCCTGAATAGAGATTGAAATCAATGCGGATTTAGGGTTTATTATTTGATTAGTGCACCTGAATCATTAATGATATGAGTCCAACTCTTCAAATAGCTTGAATAAAGAGCTGCTGTCACAGATCACACAGAGAGACTAACAATCCAAGCATTCATTTCTACGCATTAATATTAACTACTAATTCATGCCCTAGACTTTGTTTCAGTAGAAATATCAAATGAATTCTAAAATACATCATGATGATGATGTTTTTATTTCTTTTTAGGCATTTATAATTTAGACTTCCCATCCTTCTAAAGTATGTTTTCAATTCCTTTTAATAAACACAAGAACATAAAAGATAAAGGCAAAAAGCAATCAGGAAAGAGATGGCCAAAGGAGCAGATATTATTCTACACAGAATATGAGATAAGAAGATCACTAAGATTGAGCACTTCTTTTACCTCTGCTCTTCCTAGCAGCCAAGAGAAAAAGTGAAATAATGGATCACATATTCTCATGTCTGATTAAAGGAAATGTAACAGTTCTGCAGAAGACAAAAACTTTTCTTACACTAAAGCTTGAAGGAATTCAATTTGACAGGACCATACAAGACACATTCTCTAACATATGAAACAAAGGTTTCCTCAGGAGTTTGCAACAGATGAAAACATATTTCAATATAGTCATTTCTCAATCATTGCTTTGACTTAAAACCAAGGAAACAGTATTAAACATTGGTTCAGAGAACGCTTTTAATGGTAATATCGACTGTCATGTAAATTTCCACATCTAAGACTCTGCAGACTCATCTCATTCAATTCTTCCTAACGCAATGTATGCTCCTTGTCAATTTCTATATGTTGGATAAGTATCAAAACTTATTAGGTTTCCTATCAAAACCTGTTTTCCTTTTGTATTCTCTATCTTAAAAATCTATATCATTACCCAAACATTACCAGCTCCTTCTCAATTCTACTTCCTTACTAGTTTCTTTATTTATTGGATCTTCCTCATCCTCACTATAACTGTCTTATTTCAAACTTTTCACCTTTTTATTTGTGTGCAAGTCTGCCTTGTCAGCAATGAGTTCTTTGAAGACAGGGGTCTGATTCACCTTTTACCCCAGCACCAAGTATAGAGGGAATGAGAATCCTATTGGTTAAGTAAATACATATTTCATGAATGAATAAAGAAATAATCACATGAGAATATAGTGAAAGTGCTCTAATGTTCTTCACATCATATTTCATCACATCTAAAAGGCTCAACTGTAAGATACAGTACTAAGAGCTACTTAACAAAAAGAGAAAATATGACAAGAAAACATCGATTGTGAAACACATTCTAGTTTCAGATATAGGAAAATATGAATAAAAACATATGTTTCACAATTGATGAAAAATGATATGTTATCTTAATTAAATTATATCACTTTAACAGTGATCTGAAAAACAAACCAAATCAATGAGCTTTAAAGTCTCACAATAAATAGCTGATAGCACAAACCTCCGGGAACCTTTTTCTCTGGTTACTTTGTACAACTCTAGTTAGTTCAGTTTGGATTATTACGGTATCATACAGTTTGTGTTGTTAATTAAAACAAGATTCACACATTCCAGGTGCTGTTTCTTCTTTTACCTTCTCTTGGTTCTACACTGCCAATCACCAAGTCCAAAGAGACTCTGCATCCTCCTGGGCTGCCATAACAAAACACCCTAGACTCGATGGGTGGTTTAAGCAATGGAAATCTATTTTATCACAGGTTGTGAGGCTGGAACCCGAGAGCAGGGTGCCAACATGGTCAGGCTCTGGGGAGAGCTCTCCTCCTCATGTGCAGATAGCTACCTTCTCACTGTGTTTTCACATGTCAGGGAGAGACAAAGCCCTGCTTTCCCTTCCTCTTCCTAGAAGGACACTAATCCCTTCATTGAGACCCCACTCTCATGACTTAATCTAAACCTAATTACCTCTTAAAAACTATGCCTTCAAATATTGTCACATTGGGGATTAGGGCTTCAAAGTATGAACTTCGAGGGGATGTACATACTCAGTCCATAACAGGGTCCAAATGAAGAGCCTGGCTCAATATCTTCTCCCACCTGGGCTTCCACTCATTTAAAAAATCTTAAATACAGGAGTTAGAGAAAATAATTGAAAGAAGAAAATAATTTCATTGGTCCAGAGAAGATAGCCATCAACCTACTGCCTGTCCTCTTTATAGAGATTTTGCTTTAAGGTCACACATACATGGAACGATTCAGTAACCCACTGAGGCTTCCAAAACTTTGTAGTTATCCTCAGATTCTCCCAGAAGAGGAGTTTAAATGACAGTTTTCTCTAGAGGCACACCAGGAAAATCAACAGTATTTGGGTAGGAGTGGAGGAGCTAGTCATTCATTCATTCAATGTTGAGGTACATCTTCTATTTGCCAGCCATTGTGTCATAGCCTTAGTCCATATATCAAGGTGGGTTTAAGTGGTAGCCTACTCTAGAAACTTCACTTTAAATATAAGTTTTCCCTTTTAAGTATTTGAAATGTTTTGGAAATTTAACTCCATTTTATCATTGCTCAATGGGGCTTCCCAGGGAGCTCAGTGGTAAGGAAACCCCCTGCAATGGAGGAGATGCATATTCAATCCCTAAGTCAGGAAAATCCCCTGGAAAAGAAAATGACAATGCACTTCAGAACTTTTGCCTAAGTAGTCCAAAGGACAGAGGAATCTGGCAGGCTACAGTCCACGGGGTCACAAAGAGTCTAACATGACTTAGAAACTGAGTACGCATGTATCATTATTCTAGAAAGCCAAATTTCTAGTTACATAGCAAAGTGGGGAGGCACTTATAATAGTTTCTGCTTTAAAACCCCAGAAGAAAAGACTTTCACATGATTCTTCCCCATTATATCCACTTAACACCAGAGTCGAGTAGGAAAAGAACCTTTTCTGGCTTCATATTTAACCTAGACCTGTACTTTTATGATTTGCTTCCCTGTTAATTGCTAAGGTAATACCTCTGTTTTTTTGTCTTTGTTTAAATTTATTTATTTTTTAATTGAAGGATAATTTCTTTACACCAAATTTGCTTTTAACCAAACATAGACACAAATCAGCCATAAGTATACATATGTCCCCTCCCTCTTGAGCCTCCCTCCCTCCTCCATCCCCATCCCACCCCTCTAGATTATTACAGAGCCCAGGTTTGAGTTTCATGAGTCATACAGCAAATTCCCATTGGCTCTCTAGTTTACATATGGTAACATAAGTTTCCATGTTACTCTCTCCATACATTCCATGCTCTCCTTCCTACCCCCCCAGCCATGTCCATATTTAATCAGTACCATCTTTCTAGATTCCATATATATGCATTAATATACAGTGTCAGTTCTAACAGGGTGGATGAACCTAGAGATCTGCTTTGTTCTGTTTTGTTTTAACCTAGTTTACCCACATAAAGATACTGAAGGAATAAAGAAGAAGAGAATAGCATGATCCTAGCTATGTGCTAGTTTTGCACCTCTTTCCCTTGCAAAAATTAATTCTCTGCTTTTCTAACTGCGGGCTCTTCTATGTACTTGTTCATCTTGTGTGTACTTCCTCGAATCAAGTCACCCTCTGCCACTGGCAAAGATGATGGTGATGATGGTGATAGGAAAGAACTTCATACTGGTTAACGTGTTACAGACTTTAGGAAAACAACTTTATTTCCAATAATAATCTCATCAAACAGAACTCTCATTATGTTATTTTGAGATTAAGAAAATTGAGGTTTATAGACCTAAGGAGTTTGCGCTTCATTGTATATATGTATGTGTCGCAGTTTTTCCATTCACCTTGATTGATTCTAGCTTGAGCAATTACAAATGTCTGCTATAAACATTTGTGCACAGGATTTTATGTGGACATAAGTTTTCAAATTAAATGGGTAAGTACCTAGGAACATGATTGCTGGATCATACAGTAAGACTATGTCTAGCTTTGTAAGAAACTGCCAAACTGTTTCTCAATATGTCTGTGTCATTTTTCATTCCCAGCATCAACGACTGGGAGTCCCCAAAGCTACACATTCTTGCCAGCATTTGCTAATGTGAGTTGTTTGGATTTTAGCCATTCTAACAGGTGTGTATCGATATCCTCATTTTAATTTGCAATTCCCTTATGACATATGATACTAAACTTACTTTCATATGCTTATTTGCCATTTGTAGATATTCTTTCATGAGATGTTTGTTCAGCTTTTTGCTTATTTTTTTATTAGACTGTTCATTTTCTTAACACTGAGTTTTAAAATTTCTTTGTATATTTTTGAAACAAGTCCTTGAGTATGTGCTTCTCAAATGTGTTCTACCAGTCTGTGGCTGATATTTTCAATCTCTTCACAATATCTTTTTGTCTTCAATTTAATTTTATTTTTGGTTATATAAGTCTTGGGTGTACAGCATTATAATTCAGCATTGGTATATACTACAAAGTGATCATCAGTGTCTTCAAAGTGTATTTTGCACAGCAGTTTTTAACTAGAATAAAATTCAACTTAATTTTTCTCTTTCATGGATTATGCTTTAGCTGGTTTATTTAAAAACTCATTGCCAAACCCAAGATCACCTAGATTTTTCCCCATTTTATCATCTAGAAGTTTTAGAGTTTTGTATTTTACACTCAGATCTGTGATCCTTTTTGCATATATTTTAGTGAAAGGCATAAGGTAAAAGCCTAGATTTATTTTTTTTTCATATAATGTCCAGTTGTCCCCATAGCATTTGTTGAAAAGGTCCCATTTACCTTTGTTTTTTAGACTTTTCGTTTAGTTCAAGTTGCTAAAGTTTATGCTTACTGAGTTCTCTTTAGCAGTTTTGCAAATACTTTTACTACTGAGGGGCAGCATATTCTAATCAAGGACAAAGAGCAGGTTTCAATTTGGACCTAAACCATTGGTGATGTTTTCTTGTTTGTGACCAACAAAATAACGTTTAAAATTGCTGCTAAAATAAAACTGAATAAAAAATTGAAAATGATCTTTAAAGAAGGTCCTTGCCCCAAGGTCTTTTAAGGCAATTGTGTGAGATAATTGCTTGTCACCTACTTGCCTGAAGTGTATTCTTTCCAGCTCAAGAATGATAGGCTACCTTTTTCACCTCATTCTTTACATTACCTATCAATGTACCTTTTGACAGCATTCTGACTAGGTAGTAGAATTCAGTTTTGTCCAGTGGATGTTTTAGTCATTTCTGGCCCTTTTTTCCAAGCTGCTTCCATAACTTATTTCTTCTTTATGTTCAGCGTAAATTCACCAGGCAAGCCAAAAGCTTGTCATACCTTCTTATTTCAATCCAACTTCCCAGGTGCCTCAGTGGTAAAGAATATGCCTGCCAATGTAGGAGACACAGGTTCGATCCCTGGGTCAGGAAGATTCCCTGGAGAAGGGAATGCAATCCACTCTAATATTCCTGCCTGGGAAATCCCATGGACAGAGGAGGCTGATGGGCTACAGTCCACGGGGTTGCAAAGAGTCAGACACAACTTAGCGACTAAACAACATATTATAATCTACCTGTGAGAAAAGTTGCTGAAAGATTTCACCTACTGACAAAAACAGATGTTTGTATATTTCATGGAGTGTTACTCTTGTAGCCAAAGAATATTCAGCTGCTTGGAGAATTTCAAGATGAGTTGAATAGATAAGCTTAGGAGATAACTTATGCTGCCATCTCCTTCCAACCCTGCTTCTTCTGAGATTGCCTTTTGGGGAAGGTGATACAATTGAAACAAGAAATCAGGATGCGTTCATCTCTATACAATAAAAACCATAAAACAGTGTGTTAACCAGGAAAAAGGGTTTATCTTCTCGAGTAACAAGAGACCTGGGTTTGGCAATTCAGCACTGGTAAAGATGTTTAAGTACCAGTCTCTCTCAACTTTCCTGCTTTATTACTTCTGATGTGTGGTCAAAAAATGCCTCTCCCTGCCTATCTGGCCATTGCAGCTGCTTTGTAGCAGGAAACTAAGTGTAATAGATTTACCAAACTAACAAAATCTTCCCATAAGTCCCAAGAGGCTCCCACTTGTATCTCATTAGATAGATTTATGTCACATGGACACTTGTAACTACAGAAAACAAAATAATAATTTTACTTTTAGCTGCCTTTTACTTTAGCTGTGTGGATTGCTGCCTTATTATCTTCTTTTAATAATGAAGAAGGGGGACAAAAGACAAGGGTTAGCTATTTATACAATCGGTGACATAAATTATGCCTCCTCAACTACTTGGAAGCTTAAAGACACAGAGGTTGAGCAACCAAATTCAAAAAAAATAAAATCTGAAACTATAATCAAATTTTAGTTATAACTAACATGTATATGGATCCATAACAATTTAAATACTGAAAAAGGTGACTAAATTTGATTTCCCCATAGCCCAATATTTTTAATCAGCTTATGTCATAAAATGCTTTCTGTATCCTAAGGTAGGCCTGGATTATTACTATTACATTTGAATTGGTTCCCATCCTTACAACTCTTACCTATTTCAACTTCATCCTCCAAATAGCTGACTATGTTGAACTTGGGTTCAACATTTTTCGATATTTCCTCATTCAGACAACAAGCCCTAGTTTCTTCACCAAACCAAGCCCAGGCTCTTCTTAACATGCTAGCTTCCTAGTCCCTCACATTCGGCATTCACAAAAAACCATAATAATAGTTCTAATTTGTGGATTTGTTTTAGATTGGATGATAATTACTGCTGTACAACAATGTGAATCAGCTATAAGTATACATATATTAAAAAGCAGCGATATCACTTTGCTGACAAAGGTCCACATAGTCAAAGCTATGGTTTCCCCAGTAGTTATGTACAGACATGAGAGCTGGACCATAAAGAAGGCTAAGTGCCAAAGAATTGTTGCTTTCCAACTGTGGTGCTGGAGAAGACTCTTGAGAGTCCCCTGGACAGCCAGGGGATTAAACCAGTCAATTCTAAAAGAAATCGACACTAAATACTCATTAGAAAGACTGATGCTGAAACCAAAGCTCCAATATTTTGGCCACCTGATGCAGAGTCCACTCATTGGAAAAGACCCTGATGCTGTGAGAGATTGAGGGCAGGAGGAGAAAGGGGAGGTAGAGAATGAGATGGTTGGATGGCATCATCCACTCAATGGACATGAGTTTGAGCAAACTCCAGGATATGGTGATTGACAGGGAAGCCTGACATGCTTCAGTCCATGGGGCTGAAAAATGTTAGACATGACTTAGTGACTGAACAACATACATATGTATATTCTCTCCTTCTTGAGCCTTCCTCCCACTCCCCTCCCTCATTCCAGAGTACCAAGCCTTGTGTTATACAGCAGATTCCCACTAGCTATCTATTTTACACGTGGTTTTATATATATATATATGTCAATGCCACTCTCTTAACTTGTCTTTTCTTCCTCGCCCTGCTGTATCCACAAGTCCATTCTCTTCATCTGCATCTCTACTTCTGCCCTGCAAATAGTTTCAGCAGTACCATTGTGATTTTTACTGGGATTAAACAAGATGCACAGCCCAATGCCCAGCACACAGTACAACACAGAGCCATTCTTTCCAGTTTTGCTCACTTGATGTTCTAGTGACTCAATTTCCTTCTCTTGTTCTCTTCCCTTTGTCAGGCTAACTCCCTCTAATTAAACTGTAACAAACAGACAAAACTAAGAGGAAAAAAAAATCACTCCAGTTGAGATATCATCTTCTCAAAGTTGTCTTTCCTGGCTTTCTTCTGTGCTCTCACAAGATTGTGCAACTAAATCTATCATGGAATCCAGTTTCTACTACTGATATTATCTGTATAGATGTTTGCACAGTGATAGAGCTGGCCTGTTGCTTACGTTTCTATGAGCAACTGTGTTGTCAGTATGTCTAGGGTCTCTAGGATATAGTAGCCACTTTGTAAATGTTCAAAAATTGTAATACATCAGACATGTGTCCCTTAGTACCCATGGGAAATTGCTTCCAGGATCCCTCATGGATAACTGTTCCCATGATACTCAAGTCCCTTAGATAAAATGGCCTAGTACAATCAGCCCATGGGCTTCTCCAAGTAAGGATACTGCAGAGGGTTGCCATTTCCTCCTCCAGTGGATCACATTTTGTCAGAACTCTTAACTATCACTTGTCCGTCCTGGATAGCCTTGCATGGGTGGCTCAAAGCTTCACTGAGTTGTGCAATGAAGGCTGTGATTCATGAAAATCCTGATGCTGGGAAAGACTGAATGCAAAAGAAGAAGGGGGTGGCAGAGGATGAGATGGTTAGATAGCATCATCAACTCAATGGACATGAATTTGAGCAAACTCTGAGAGATAGTGGAGGACAAAGAAGCCTGGCATGTCCTCTTGATCCTGGCAAGAGTAAATGCATTTTACCAGACTTGTATCTAGTGCTTTATTAGATTCCTATAATATGACTATATAATCTTTATTGTGCTTCTACAAAATAATATTTAAACATATCGTATACAGGAGTTGGCTGAGGATGCCCATAATTCTCTTCATATCTCAAAATTGAGAGACATGTCTTTGTCTCACTTCTGCTTGGCAAATAGGTTCATCTAGATTCCATATAGATGATGCCACCCTTATGGCAGAAAGTGAAGAAGAACTAAAGAGCCTCTTGATGCAAGTGAAAGAGGAGAGTGAAAAAATTGGCTTTAAACCAACTTTCACAACATTCAGAAAACTAAGATCATGGCATCTGGTCCCATCACTTAATGGCAAATAGATGGGGAAACTGGAAACATGCCAATTAACATATTATTTGGTGTACCTTGAACATTATTATTATTATTTATTTTAGAGGAAAAAACAAAGGTTTGCTGAGCTGACATTTAACAGATAACAATTACAACAACAGAAGCTTTGTAGAATAAATTTTCATAGATTTACATATACAGATGAGCCTGATTCCTAAATATAAGTTTGTACAGTGAAAGCCTAATACAAGACAGTTTGTTTCTCAAAGAATATCAATAATTAAACCACACAAAGATTAGACATTTTTATATACAAGCAAGTGTTTGTATTAAAATATCTAAGTTCTACAACAAAGAATTCCCTTAAAACCAGTGTTTTCCAACCTCGTTTGTGAACAGAAACTACTTTTTTTTCAAGTGTATGGGATGGCTTATACCTATTAATAAACAAGTAACTGACAGTTTGCCAATTTAGGAAAAATAGCATTTTTTAAATATTAAAATTTTAAATTACAATTTAAGGAAGATATTTGTTCTGTCCCTTGGCATGAATAATAGAAAGGAATTCCACTGGATTTTAATTATAAAAGTCTCAATGCTAAAAATGGCCTTGATGGCATTATCCAGTTCAAAACTTAAGCATGCTTTTTAACTGACTCAGTGAATAATGACCTGTTGGTTGGCTGAATAAATGAAAAAATAAATAAAAAATATCTGTGTCCCACAATTAGTACAGAACAGGATTATTGCTATTGAAAATGAGTCTGGTTTTCCTACTTCTTGTTATTATGCACTGCCAACCCACACACAGCCAAGATGTTTCTGAAAAATGTTGGTATGAATACACCCTTCAATATTTCTTCCACACCGATTGTAAATATAATCTAGGCATAAATCATCAGAAGTAAATACCAGTGAGCACTTTAATCCTTTATAATAAATCAAGGAAATGAGGAGTCTATGCCTGATGATGAAGTTTTAGTGTAGGTCAAACCAGTGGTTTGCTGAAGAGGCTGCACTTTAAAAAACAGGCAGCATTTTGTTAAAGACTTGGGAGTTCTATTAAAGGGCAGAGATTTTTTGCACATATTTCTCTCATTCCTGTTATTCAGTGGTGCTGTTGTTTTACTTCAGCAAGCCAAATCAAATAAGAACAATTTTGTCTTCTGTTTGCATTCTTCTGCATGCCTACCGTCCCAAGGAACTGAGCTAGATGCTAAAGAGGATAGAAAACTCAATCATACAAAATTTTGGCTCCCAAATAATTTCTATTTAGTAGAGTAGCTAATATATGAATAATTTTAATGTAAGCTTAAAACTGGCAAATATCCCAAGTGAAGTGTAGATTAAGCTCTGCCAGTTTAGGAAGCTTCCCCTCATAGCTCAGTTGGTAAAGAATCTGCCTGCAATGCAGGAGACCTGGATTCGATTCCTGGGTCGGGAAGATCCCCTGCAGAAGGAAATGGCAATACACTCCAGTATTGTTGCCTGGAGAATCCCATGACAGAGGAGCCTAGCAGGCTACAGTCCGTGGGGTCGCAAGAGTCGGACACGACTTACCAACTAAACCACCACCGATTTAGGAAGAGGAAGAGATTACTTTCAGATGGAAAGATCAAGGAAGCCTTCCTGGAGTAGGTGGCATTTGAATCAAATCTTAAAGGAAAAGTCAGACTGGGAGTTGTGAGAGATAATTTAACCAAACTAAGGAAAGCAAAAACTGAGGAAGTAAGGTCACTAGATAAAATCCAGGATTGATAGATAAATTCAGATTTCAAGTAAACAATAACAAAGTTGGGTATAAGAATGAATCATGTACTATTTAGCACATAATTACAATAAAAATTATTTGCTGTTTACCTGAAATTAATTTTAAACTAAGGCTCTTGCATTTCTATTTGCTAAATTTGGCAACTCCACCTAGAGAGAAAAACACATGTGATATACTGGGAAAAGAGGGTGGTTCAGGTCATGTTATGGATTGAATTCTGTACCCCAGAATGATAAGCTGAAGTCCTAGCTCTCAATACCTGAGATTGTGACTTTATTTGGAAATAGGGTCTTTATGCTGCTGCCGATGCTAAGTCGCTTCAGTCGTGTCCGACTCTGTGCGATCCCATACACGGCAGCCTACCAGGCTCCGCCGTCCCTAGGATTCCCCAGGCAAGAACAATGGAGTGGGTGGTTATTTCCTTCTCCTATGCATGAAAGTGAAAAGTGAAAGTGAAGTCGCTCAGTCACGTCAGACTCTGTGACCCCATGGACTGCAGCCTACCAGGCTCCTCCGTCCATGGTATTTTCCAGGCAAGAGTACTGGAGTGGGGCGCCATTGCCTTCTCCGAGGGCCTTAATAGAGGTAATTAAGTTAAAATAAATTCATTAGAGTGGGTCTTTAATTCAATATGATTTATGTCCATACAAAAGGGGGAATTTTGGACGTAGAGACTAACATGTATAGAGGGAAGAGGATATGAAGATGGAGGCAGAGATTGAAATTCTGTTGCCACAGGCCAAGGAAGGTCTGGAGCCACCAGAAGCTGGAATAATCAAGTTAGGAGCCTTCTTCCATGGGTTCCAGAGGAAACGTGCCCTGCCAGCTCCACGATTCAGACATTTAGCCTCCAGAACTATGAAAAATTCAATTTCTGTTTTTCTAAGGCACAGAGCTTGTGGTACTTCATTATGGAAGCCCCAGGAAACTGGTAAGAGTTGGCTACATCCAAAGGTAGATACCAGAAGGAAAGGATAGGAATATTTTGAACTTTAACTACAAAGCAGAACAGTACAATAACATATTCCTGTATTCAGGAAGTTTGCAGTCAAACTCTGTAAACAAGAGACAAGAAGGAAATGTAAAGTTAAATAACTATTCAAGATTAAAAAAAAACAAATGTTAAGGGAGGTCATTATAAATTACCCAAATGTATTTTCACCATAGATATTCAGAAATACTATGGTGATCAGAGAAAATATCATGATGAGATTATTTCTTTTTTTGGCATAGCCTAGAAAGATGGAACAGGGTAGGAAAGCATGTGTAAAATCATTTCATTATTATTTTTAATTAAGCTATGTAAAATCTCACTTGATATTTTTTAAAAATCTGCAGTATCTGTGAGTACTTCAAAATACCAAAGTATATTCAATCATGGGTTTACATCATTTTGATAATTTTGAGAATGCATGCTCAATTAAAGATGACATAGAAAGTGAATTTAATGTATTCTTCAACCTTGTATCCAAATCAGGAGTTATGGGAAAAATACCGCTTAAGAAACAGTTTTTAGAGAGTTAACTATGGCATGTGGCTAAGTATCTTTGCTGAGGGACTTGAGTGTATTCCAGCTTATGTATAAAGTCATCTAGCTTGCAAGGCACTGGAAATGTGACACTCAAATGAATCCCTTCACTATCCCAAAAACTGACAAAAAATAAGAAATATCCAGAGAAAAACTGCTTATGAATCTCCTTGTGACTGGATAGCATTTAATTACAAAAACTATTTCTTTGAAAAACGAATCTTCTGTCTTTACCAGAAAGTTGTATATTTACACAACTAAGTTTCATGTAGTTTCAGAAGACAGTAAAATTAATGAAAAAATAGAAAAAAGGTAAGCATAATAAAAAATATGAATCCAGGAGCGACCGACATTATACGTCATAAAGTCCTGTAGACTCTGTGAGGAATTCTCTGCAATTCTTTTTTTCGATCCTTTTAGGTGTTGGGAAGCAAAGAAAATAAAATTAGTTGTAGTTGTGCTTCTCAAACTATAATGTGCTTATGAATCACCTAGAATCTTCTTTAGATGATTCTAATTCAGGAAGTCTAACCTGGGATTCTATATTTCTAGAAAACTTTCAGAGGCTACCAATGCTGCTGTGCTATGGACAACACTGAGTATCAAGGAGGTTTTAGATGTATTTAACATCTGAGGTTACTACTTTTTTTTTACTCGATTGTTTATCTACTCTGACTGGCTATGTGTGTGGTCCTTTATGACAAGAATAGTATCTTATTCATTTGTGCAATAATAGATAGCTGGATAAATGATCACATAGGGTTAATTTTCTTTGACAAAGGAAAAGCACTGTTCTAACAAAGAATGTACCACCTCTGATCATGTTTGTACTTTGGCGGAAAACGTGAGAGGAGAATAAGACCACTTCTAGCCAATATATTTGCTGACACATCAAGGGAGATCAAGTATAATAAAGTATGATCTATCCTGTCAAATATTGTGGAAAGGATGAGATTTAGAAAAGAAAATATTTTTGAACCTAAGGAGATTAAGGTTTCTGATCAGCATCTATCACCTGAGTAACAAGGGAAAAATCATTTATACTTTCTGTCCTTGGCCCTTTCATCCATAATATAAGGTTTTAAGTTAAACATATGTATTAAAATGTCAAAGGTGACCACCAGAAGAATAGAATAGGGATGTGTAACTCAAATCCACTATAAGAAAAGGAAAAAAGGAACATTTTTCTTTTTTAAAGTCCAAGAGAGGACAAGAAAGAGATAAAACACTATCAACAAGAAAGCACAGGAACTAGAAATCATAACAGAAGAGACATGGAATAAACTCAAACACAATGGGAGTAAATAAAGATGGATTAAATTACCCCTTGAAAAGACAAAGAGTAATATTGGTTAGAAAAAATCCACTTCTAAGCTGTTAATCAGTTACAAGATAAAACAAAGTGACATAGAATGACTGAAGCTAAAAAAAAGTATATCAGAAAAATGATAACAAAAATAAGCATGTAAAAGTAAACATGTAGTCATGCTACTTAATTAGTATTATCAAGTAAAACACAAAATGTATAGTATTAGAAATTTTTTCCACACTAGTAAAATACATAGAAAATTCAATAGTTATTAATGGCCATTCATCTAATGGACAGCATTAAAAAAAATAAAGAAAATACTCATGGATGAACAAGAAAAAAATGAAACAAATCTATAATCATAGAAATTTAAATAAAATTCAGAAGTTACCAAGTTAAATTGTCCAAAATAAGACTAAAGATTAATAGAATATTTTAAAGTAATCATAGTCGATGTCTAGAGAAATTTATTTATTTTAGTGGTAGTAAGAATACTCAACATAAATTAGGCTTACCACATGTTAAGTGTACAAGCAACACTTTTAACTATAAGCACAACAGATCTCTAAAACTTATTAATTTTGAATAACAAAAATTTACATCCATTTAACAACAACTACCTGTGTTATAGACAAAAAAAGAATACCCAATCTTTTAAAACATAAATAAAACATTTTTTAAAAGACCACATACTAGATCACCAAGAAATCTTAATAAAATCTTAATAAATAAAATAAAATAAAATTTAAAAATAATTATATTCAGTTCAGTTCAGTCACTCAGTCGTGTCCAACTCTTTGCGACCCCATGAATCTCAGCATGCCAGGCCTCCCTGTCCATCACCAACTCCCAGAGTTTACCCAAACCCATGTCCATTGAGTCAGTGATGCCATCCAACCATCTCATCCTCTGTCATCCCCTTCTCCTCCTGCCCCCAGTCCTTCCCAGCATCAGGGTCTTTTCCAATGAATCAACTCTTCACATGAGGTGGCCATATTGAATAAGTAATAAAATTAATGCTGCTCAGTCGTGTCTGACTCTTTGTGACTGAATAGACTGTAACCACCAGGCTCCTCTGTCCATGGGATTCTCCAGGCAAGAATACTGGAGTGGGCTGCTATTTCCTTCTCCAAATAAAATTAATAAACAATGATAAAATAATTGATAATTAATAAAATAAATAAATCTTAATAAATCTCCATGACACAAATAATATTGCTGAAAATATGCAATAGAACCAATATATAATCAGTGGAATTAAACAAAAATAAATGCTGGGGAAGGTATGGAGAAAAGGGAACACTCTTGCACTGTTGGTGGGAATGTAAATTGATACAGCCACGATGGAAGATGGTATGGAGATTCCTTAAAAAGCTAGGAATAAAACTACCATATGACCCAACAATCCCACTCCTAGGCATATGCCCTGAAAGTGAAGTCAGTTAGTCATGTCCAACTCTTTGCGACCCCATGGACTGTAGCCTACCAGGCTCCTCCGTTCATGAGACTTTCCAGGCAGGGGTACTGGAGTGGGTTGCCATTTCCTTCTCCAGGGGATCTCCCGACCCAGGGATCAAACCCAGGTGTTCTGCATTGTGGGCAGACACTTTACCATCTGAGCCACTAGGGAAGCCCCATGTACCCTGAGGAAACCAAAATTGAAAAAGATATGTATATCCCATTGTTCATTGCAGCACTATTTACAATAGCTAGAACATGGAAGCAACCTAGATGTCCATCAACAGATAAATGGATAAAGAAGTTATGGTACATGTACACAATGGAATACTACTTAGCTATAAGAAGGAACACCTTTGAGTCAGTTCTAATGAGGTGGATGAACCTAGAACCTGTTATACAGAATGAAGTGAGTCAGAAAGAGAAAGATACATATCGTAGTCTAACACATATATATGGAATCTAGAAAAATGGTAGTGAAGAATTTACTTACAGGGAAGCAATAGAGAAACAGACATAGAGAATAGACTTGTAGACATGGGGAGAGGGGAGGAGAGGGTGAGATGTATGGAAAGAGTAACGTGGAAACTTACATTACTATATGTAAAATAGATAGCCAATGGGAATTTGCTGTATGGCTAAGAAAACTCAAACAGGGGCTCTGTATCAACCTAGAAGGGCGGGATTGGGAGGGAGATGGAAGGGAAGTTCAAAAGGGAGGGAATATATTATACCTATGGCTGATTCATGTTGAGGTGTTTGACAGAAAACAAAATTCTGTAAAGCAATTATCCTTCATTAAAAAAGATAATTAATTTAAAAAAAAATCACCCATGCAGGCCTTGCAAACCACATTTGCTAAGTGGCAGGATCAAACTTGCCTGGATCCCTGAGTCACCCTGTGAGCTAAGCTATTGCCAGTCTGCTCAAACTGTTCTAACAAAGTACCATAAACTGAGTGGGTTAAAACAACAAAAATTTATTTCTCACAGTTCTAGGGATAAGGAAGTTCAAGATCAAGGTGCCACCACATTCAGTTTTCCATAAGGTCCCTCTCTTCCTGGCTTGGAGATCCAAAAATACATATGTACTTTAGATGACAATTCTGCTTCTAGATGTCTAATATTATAAGTACAACCTAATTCTACATTGTGGGAAGATAGAATTAAAAAATGTCCTCTGAAACGTTGTTTATAATACCCCCTCCAAATGTAAATGATCTAAATATTGTTTCATGAAAGAAAGGTTAAATTATGTTGTATATCCATATGATGGCATACTAAAAAATCAGATACATCAAAATGCAATGACATGGTATGACTTCTGATACACATGCAAATGAAGTTACTCAGAAGCAATGTGGATATATTTTTATTTATATTATATATTCATATTTATATTTTCTTTATTTTTAAGAACATCTGCTTATATATGTACATGTGTGTCTATATAACAAAATATGCAGAAAGGGGACCTCTGAGGAACAAACAACAGTTCACAGAGGCCATCTCTGGGAACAGGAGCCAGGAATGGGACTAGTAACAATAAGAGACTTTTATATTTTGTACTATGCATGTCTAGGGCTTTCCTGGTGACTCAGACAGCAAAGAATCTGTCTACAATGTGGGAGACCCAGAGCTTCGATCCCTAGGTCAGGAATATCCCCCGGAGAAGGGAAAGGCTATCCACTTCAGTGTTCTTACCTAGAGAATTCCATGGACAGAGGAGCCTGGTGGGCTACAGTCCATGAGACTGCAAAGGGTTAGACACAACTGAGTGATTAACATGAATGTCTACATTGTTCATATCTTATACTAAGATACTATATGCAGGAACAATGAACTGGTTCCAGATTGAAAAAGGAGTACGTCAAGACTATATATTGTCACCTTGCTTATTTAACTTGTATGCAGAGTTCATCTTGTGAAATGCCAAGCTAGATGAAGCACAAGCTTCAATATTGCTGGGAGAAATATCAATAACCTCAGATACACAGATAACACCACCCTTATGGCAGAAAGAAAAGAGGAACTAAAGAGCCTCTTGATGAAAATAAAAGAGGAGAGTGAAAATGCTGGCTTAAAACTCAACATTCAAAAAGCTAAGAAACAATGACAGACTGTATTTTCTCGGGCTCCAAAATCACTGCAGATGGTAACTGTAGCCATGGAGTTAAAAAGATGCTTGCTCTTTGGAAGAAAAGCTATGACCAACCTAGAGAGCATATTAAAAAGCAGAGACATCACTTTGCCGACAAAGGACCATCTAGTCAAAACTATGCTTTTCCAGCAGTCACGTATGGATGTGAGAGTTGGAACATAAAGAAAGCTGAGCGCCAAAGAATTGATGCTTTTGAACTGTGTGGTGTTGGAGAAGACTCTTGAGAGTCCCCTGAACTGCAAGGAGATCAAACTAGTCAATCCTAAGGCAATCAGGGCTGATTTTGAGACTGAAGGATGCTGAATCCTTTCACCACCTGATGTGAAGAACTGAATCATTGGGAAAGATCCTGATGCTGGGGAAGATTGAAGGCAGGAGGAGAAGGGGCCAACAGAGGATGAGATGGTTGTGTGGCATCACCGACTTTATGGACATGAGTCTGAGCAAGCTCCAAGAGTTGGTAATGGATAGGGAAGCCTAGCATGTTGCAGTCCATGGTGTCTCAAAGAGTCATACACGACTGAGTGACTGAACTGACTGACTATACCAGGTGTAATTTATAAAAATTTTTTTCTTAAATTCCAAAAATGCAAACTTGGCCTGATCAATGTTTTTCTCAGTGTGTTCCACAAAACACTGGTTCCTGAGATGTTTCTTGCAAAACGGGCTCTGGGATCAATTATATTTTTTCATTCATGTGTTCCAGTTTTCTCTATATGAGAGACATCTCTCCATCAATGTCAAAAAAAATTCTTCAGCTTCCAGACAGGAGTAGGTTGTGAAGTAGAAGTCATTGACTGTTGGGGCAAACATAACTAAATATTTTAGAAGAGATCACAGGCATTTCAAAGCTAGGAAGAATCAGTGTGACTGATTCACAAGTTCTGAAAGATATCTGTAAGGTTAGATATCAAATGTTTCCAACTGCCTTTGAAGAGAAGCTATTTAACTTCAAGCAATATGTAATTCAATTAAGGAGGAAAATGAAACTAAAAATGTACCTAAATAAAAAACACAGAACAAAATTCAAGAATCTCTCAATGTAAGCCTAGATTATATTTTTAGTTCTATGAGGGTACAAATATAAGCCAAAATAATGAAAAACAGCACATCACCTTGATGTTATACAATTACAGGCTGTAAGTGATTCAGAAGAGATTTTAGATGTCACATGTGAAAAAATCCTTAGCTTCAAACTAATAAAAAATAAAGACTAAAAAATGCGGCATGTGATGATAAATATATGTTTTATTCAGTTAGTTTTTAAAATGTATATACACTGAATATAACAGATTTCTTTTGTTTTCCTTCTTCTTTTAAATATTTGCTCCAAAGCTCTTTTTAAATTGATAGTGTCTCTTAAAATATACTAGCCTTCTGAACACTGGGATTGTCTTTGTTCCTCAAAAATCCCAGGCACACTCTGCCTTAGAGGTTCAATAGTCTTGTGCTATCCTTATGAGAAGCTTCTCTGACAGCCACATGACTCGTCCCTTCTTGCTCAATGGGGCTTTGGTTTTGCCTCCTTGTTAAAATGAGACTTTTCATCTTTGTCCAATACTCCCAGTCCTCCTTCTCTGCTTCATTATTTTTCATAGCACTTATCACTTACTGACATACTCTGGAGTTTACTTATCTATTTGTTTGTTGTCCATCTCTTTCTGTGATAACTTAAAGCAGAAATTTCTTTATTTTTTTCCTGCTTTCTTTACTCTTTTATCTCCAATCCCTGTAACAGTGCCTAAAACACATTAAACTGTCAATAAATATTTGTTGAATGAATAAATAAAAGAGTGAATCTTGAAATCAATGATAGCTATGAGTTGCAGGAATAAAATAATTTCTTGGAGATTCATAAATTTCATCAGTAAATTAAATTCCCTGAGGCAATGCTGCTTTTAAAAAGCCTTTTCATTTTGATGAAAGCTTTGTTTCCCAAAGTTAGTTGGCTATGACACATTTTTCCCCATGTAGTATCAAATATAATATAATTATTATACTATGAAAAATATTTTAGAAAAGAAGATTCATGCTAAAATTCCATTAAATTCTATAATTCATTAAAAAAATATATTGTACCCTTTGAGTCCTTCTAATACTCTTTCTTTCTCATCTATCCTCTTGCTATTTTCCTCCTTACCTAAGTCTTTTTTGGGTCCAGCACAATATAGTATTACTCCAAGACACAGAAGTGATGGATTCTGGCACTAGGGACACAAAATACAAATTGAAAACACATTTAAGCTGATTTTAAGTGTATGTAAAAAATAAGCTTGCAATAGCACTGATACATAAAATGCTTTCATGCTAAGTATATTCTATGCTAAATCTTAGAAGTTAGTTAAGATCCACCAGGAAAACAGAAACAATTTTAGATTTTTATAACAGAGAACATTTAATGCAAAAAAATTGTCACACAGGTGATGGAAAGGCTGAGAATCCAAACTAGGGACAGTGAGTGAGTCAGTCCAGAGATGAGAGACGGCAAGAAGCCCCTGTGACACTGTTGGTTGTAGGTAAACCTCTGGAGCCCAGCAGCCAATCATGCCTGGCAGAAGGGGGACTACCACAGAGGAGATTCAGCCAGTACCAGAAACACTGCCCAAAGAGATGAAAGCATATTCTTCCTTCTTCACCCCTATTTGAATTCCCACAAGTGCCTCCCATCAGCTGAGTTTGTTGACATAGGAACCTGGGGAACATAGCCTGCAGGATTCTACCCCTTCAAGACACACACTAGGAAAAGTCGGGAGAGGCAAACATTCCCAGGACTGGTTCAGCTGACATACATCATTTACTAAAACCAACACATAAACACTTGCCTTGATTTTCTTATGATAGTAAATCCAATCAAAGATTACAAAGAAAAAGAGAATCACATTAAATTCAATTCATTCCCAAAGTCATGTTACTAATTTTAATATTCAATAATGAGTTTGTCAACTCTGTGCAACTAAGTGGATATAAATTATCAACTGCATTAGTCAATTCAGTTCAATGCAGTTGCTCAGTCATGCCCGACTCTTTGTGACACCATGGACTGCAGCATGCCAGGATCCCCTGTCCATCACCAACTCCCAGAGCCTACTCAAACTCATGTCCATCAAGTGAGTGATGCCACCCAACCCATCTCATCCTCTGTGGGCCCCTTCTCCTCCTGCCCTCAATCTTTCCCAGTATTAGGGTCTTTTCAAATTACTCAATTCTTCACATCAGTTGGCCAAAGTATTGGAGTTTCAGCTTCAGTATCAGTCCTTCCAATGAATATTCAGAGCTGATTTCCTTTAGGATTCATTGGTTTGATCTCCTTGCAGTCCAAGGGACTCTCAAGAGTCTTATCCAGCACCCCAGTTCAAAAGCATCAATTCTTCAGTGCTCAGCTTTCTTTATAGTCTAATTCTTACATCCATACACAACTACTGGAAAAACCATAGCCTTGACTAGATGGACCTTTGTTGGCAAAGTAATGTCTCTACCTTTTAATATGCTATGTAGGTTGGTCATAGCTTTTCTTCCAAGGAGCAAGCATCTTTTAAGTTCATGGCTACAGTCACCATCTGCAGTGATTTTGCAACCCAAGAAATTAAAGTCTTTCATTGTTTCCGTTGTTTCTCCATCTATTTGCCATGAAGTGATGGGACTAGATGCCATGATCTTAGTTTTCTGAATGTTGAGTTTTAAGCCAATTTTTTCACTCTCCTCTTTCATTTTCATCAGAGGCTCTTTAGTTCTTCTTTGCTTTCTGCCATAAGGGTGGTGTCATCTGCATATCTGAGGTTATTGATATTTCTCCCGGCAATCTTGACTCCAGCTTGTGATTCATCCAGCCCAGCATTTTGCATGATGTACTCTACATATAAGTTAAATAAGCAGGGTGATAATATACAGTCTTGACATACTCCTTTCCCAGTTTGGAACCAGTCTGTTGTTCCATGTCCAGTTCTAACTGTTGCTTCTTAACCTGCATACAGATTTCTCAAGAGGCAGGTAAAGTGGTCTGGTATTCCCATCTCTTTAAGAATTTTCCACAATTTGTTGTGGTCCACACAGTCAAAGGTTTTGGCCCAGTCAATAAAGCAGAAGTAGATGTTTTTCTGGAACTCTCTTGCTTTTTCAATGATCCAACGACTGTTGGGAATTTGATCTCTGGTTCCTCTGCCTTTTCTAAATCCAGCTTGAACATCTGGAAGTTCACAGTTCACATACTGTTGAAGCCTGGCTTGGAGAATTTTGAGCATTACTTTGCTAGCATGTGAGATAAGTGCAATTGTGCAGTAGTTTGAACACAATTGCAAATGTGGAAGCAATTATTGATCAAGTGTTTTAATTACATATGCCAATATAACTAGTATTCTACCACAGAAATTTAAATTTCCAACCATGTATTCTAAAAATGCTAGGATCTGAAATTGTCACAATAAATATCTTTAATAAACTTTGTTATTTTCTATAATGTATTATTACTTTTAGTCATTGTAGCAATACAACTTCTTAGATCATTCTTTTTTTTTTAACTCCAAACTGGCTAAAACTGCTTCACATGGAATTCTCACAAACCATATGCAACCCATTTGCAATAGACTATGAGCTGGAGCAAAATGACTCAAATATAGCAATTTAAAAAAAATGTTAAAGGCAACAAACTGAAAACAAGTTTATTTAAAAATACCCTAGATGTGGATATTTTATTTTTAAAAACTAGCTTAGCTGAGAAAAAAAAGCAAGCAGTCATCTTACACCAGTAAAATACTAAGGTGGCTTTCATGCTGTGGTGGTTATTTTCATGAAAATTTGTGATGTAATCTATGGGTACAGCCACAAATCATCACAGCAAAGAATGGATGTAACTATTATCCAGAGTGATCACAGTTTCATTGCACTCATTGACTTAAATCACATGTATTTCTAAAAGAAATTCAATGTGGACTAAAATGAAAATACAATGGAAGAAAAACTGGCCCGTAAGCCCAGAATTAAAGCTGGGTTAATAGTAAAGGGATAAAAATTAAACTTACTGAAGACAATTAAGACTGAGTTTCCTAGGATCTGAAACAAAGAGGGAAATGCTTGGTTGTATAGTTCTCAATGTCAAATAAGAAGAAATGTATATACTCTTGATGAAAAAGGCTATAGAGTTTCGGTCATGTTTTCAGCTTTACTCGGATTAAACAGTGACAGCATCACATTGAACTCTGACAGAAGAAAGTCGGCCTGATCTCAATCAAAGTGCTGAAGGTCTGTGAAATAGATTCAAGGGATATTGAGCCAATTCCTTACTTACAGACTCAGTGTTCTTTGTCTGAGTATTAATCATCATAATGTCATCAAATTCCTATTCAATTCATTTCTTGTAGGTTTTTTAAAATTTCTGATTATATGTCTAGATTTTTTTTTTTAATTATATTTTTGCTTCCAGAACAGCAAAATGATTATTTTTGGGTCTTTGGAAAGCTGTCATGACAACGCTTTCGGTAAAAATCAGGCTATGCATGATTAGAAACCACTTAATAATTCAAGAATTCAAAATGGATAATTTTGCATTGGAAAACAGAATTGGAAATCCCAACCATTTTGGTACTTGATTTAATTTTGGTGGAGTGAGATCCTTCATAAGGCTTAACATGGAAATAGATCACTATTGCCATCTCCTGGCGAGTAAACCACATGACCATGATTCAAGTCTCTGAATAGCCATATATTGTGGTGAGGCAAGATTACCTCATAAATAGGCAATAAAGTATTGAATATTTCTTGTAAGACCACCACTGGATTTTTATTCTTCATTCGTATAAGACCTTTACAAAAATCCATTGGAGTTGATAAATAGTAGCATTTGTTTTATGAGCTCTTTATGTTGAACAGAAATTCTGCTTGTTATGACTTTTTAAATTAAATGCATATGATGGATCTACCTGTGAGTGAAACAAATATTAGAGCCGCTTTAAAGAGAAAATCTAGAAAATGTTTGTAAGGCATTGGGGAAAAGGAGCCAGGACTGTACTACCACATGCAGCCAACAAAGTGGCAGGTAGCTTTCTATACAGAGCTGATGGAATGGCTAACAGCTCTGACAGCATTAATCCATCTTTCTGCTGTAGGGGCTTTCACAGGAGATGAATGGTACTCCCCCCTCCAGCCTGCCTTGTCATCTTGCTGTATTTTTCTTTCATTCCTCTCCATTGCTATTGTTCTTTAAAATCATCTATTGCTGATGCTGTGAACACCCTTTTCTCCTTTCCTCACATCGGGACATCAGATCATCAGCTACATCTGAGCCTGGTTCATATACTCCCTGTCTGAGATACCAGCTGAGTCATTTATGAGCTCAATGTCACTGAAGTCTGCAAGCTGTACTCCAGGGTGCCATCCAAACTCTCGCTGCAGCTGAGTGAAAAGGGAGAATGAGATATGGCTTCAAGTCATTACCCTTCGTATCAAAATGTTACATCACACATGGTTCTGAGGCTTGACATGTCACCTGCTCAAACTAATCATTTCTTCAAGGACGAACATAATAACTAACTTCCCCAATATAGGCTGAAAGCACGCAGACAATTGATAAAAAAATAAAAAATAAAAACTTCTGAAGTCATTCCTCGGAGGAAAAAGAGAAATCCATCTTTGCTGCTGTTGTTGCTATCATGGATTTACTTTCATCTTACTTTATCAGATATTTTACCTAACCTAAATTCCATTCCCTCTCACTAGCTCAAGATCACTAAGCTTTTATACTAAGGTAAAAAAGGAATGAATGTTTGAGAAATTAGCCCCGACGTGAGCTTCGAAGCATGAAATCACTCCAGTTAAGTAGCTAGGTGGTCCCCTGTAAAGGTTTCACGTTGCCTGTCTGTCACGTCTCTAGTTGAGCCAAATCCCTGAAGAACAAGCTGGGAGAACAAAAGGAGATGATCTTCCCTACTTACACTCAGATCACCTGATGAGGCCAGAGTTCCGAGGGCAAATCAAAGGAAATGACCCTTCAAAAATGCTCCATTTCTGTATTTTAGCTAACCACTCCAGCCTAGGAACATTCCCCTTTCAAAGTGAAATTCAGATACATCTATGAGAAAAAAACCTCATGGATAAGAAATGAATCTTGAATGGGGAGGAGGTCAACATAAATAAATTACAACAAAAATAAGTTAAAATCATAAAATGAGAAAATCCAAACAGACATTTAAAAAAACAGCCCAAGCAATAATAGCATTAAAAGTTCACATATACAGGCTGTAATCATTTTACATAAATTAAAGCATTCGCTTCTCACAACAATCCTATTATCTCCATGTAACAGGTCAGGAAATAGAGCACAGAGACTTGGAAACAAAGCCAGGCAATAATAGGAGTGGAGAGAAGATTCCAATCCAGATAGTCTGTCTCTTAAACACTATGTTCTCCTAATGCTCCTAAATTTATGTCTTTGTCTAGATCTTAGAATTTCCACAACTCTTTCTTTCTCCTCCTCCCCTCATGCCCTTTCATAAGTTGAACTATTGCCATAAATGGAATATGTGTTCATTTCCCCATTTTACATTTAGGTTCACCAAAGCTGTCTAAGGTCAGAGAACTGCTAAGTGGCAGAGCCAGAATGTCCGTTCAGATCTCATCTTTCTCTCCTGCCTATCTCACTACCTCCCAGGGTGTGATGGCCACGCAAATGCACTGCTCAGACCTCCTACTGCAGGAATGTGTTTTTCTGACAGCCTCAGCTCTTTCCTCTGGATCCACCACCATATCTGCGCCAAGATCACACTTCAGAGCTGCCTTCCCCAAAGACCAGGCAAAGCAGGGGTACTAGAGCAGGTTCCTTCCCAAGGTGAAGTAGGACTATTCTATTAGGAGGTGGTGGTGATGGTGGTTTATTTGCTAAGTTGAGTCTGACTCTCGTGACCCCATGGACTGCAGCCTACCAGGCTCCTCTGTCCATGGGATTTCCCAGGCAAGAATACTGGTATGCTGCCATTTCTTTCTCCAGGGGATCTTCCTGACCCAGGGATCGAACCTGCATCTCCTGCATTGGCAGGCAGATTCTTAACCACTGAGCCACCAGGGAAGCCCCTACTCTATCAGGAGTCTTTGGCTTAAAGTCTCCCCATGACTCTGGTTGAAACTTTCTATGAAAAGCTTTAGCACTCTTCCTATGTAATCATCTTTCCTTCCCTCTCTCCTTCACAAGCTAGAGTTTCTTGAGATAAAAATAAGCAAGAAGCTATCATGCAAGGGTGTACAACCAATAACAAGCAGACTGTCTCAAAATGGAATTGATTAGGAGTCTCCAGGAAAACTTCACATATTTCCTTCAACCTTGAAATAATAATAAGACTTGGCAAAGAACACTAGTATCCTTTCTCAAAGGAAAGAAAAAGGTTAGAGTTCTCTGACTTTATGCATCTCAGTATACTGTAAGCTGGTTTAAATAATAACTAGCAACATATTTTTCCTCATGATAGTCTGATTTATGATGAGCTGAGGTACTTAGCTCTTCTGACTTATATCTCTCAAAACTTGTTCTCTTTTTGAAGATCTTGTCTCTTGTTTGCCAAAGGGCTGATCTTGAATTTTCTTTCAGGACTACATGACCCTGGAAACCTAGTGGCAATTTCAATTCCCAGCTCCCAGATGTGTAGCACATAGGGAAAATGGTAACACTAGAAATGTGCCTTGTGAAGCAGTACCATTAAGCTGATGAACCACATTGCAAGTCAAGGGATTTAAGAGGCTCTTGTGAGTTAAGCTTCAATAGTACTGATCATAGCCATTGAATACACAAAGCATTTCAAATCAATATGACATCCTTGTCAATCAACATGATTGCACTTGAATAGCATACAAGTCTTACTAAATTTTCATAAAGATCTGGCTCCATCATTACAGATTAGCACTAGTTAGGAACTCTGACAAAGTAATAAAATCTTCTAACATCTCTGTACTCTGTTTCAATGACTAAGACAGCAATGAATCATTGGAAAAGTAATTGAAAAACCAAATTATGTGGTACTGAAAAAAATGCAAACACAGGGATATAAACTAAGTGTTATTTTGTTGAAAAAATTACCCTACCTAATTCAAACTGCTAAGAAATTCATCTCATACTTATGCAGTGACACTACAGATGTTGGTGATAGAGCACAGAATGATAAAGTGTGAGAACAGCATGCTATGATGAAGTATAGGGTAGTACCTTAAGGGAAGATACAGTATGCCCTCAAGTTTTTGGTCAACGGGATTCAAAATTTTTTGTCAGAATCAGTAAAAACAAAGAGCTTTTTCCAAAGTCAGAAATTAATAATCACTGGCCACTTCTAGAATGTGGAAATATTATTCAAAACCTACAAAGTAGATAAGACTACTAACAAAGACTGAATGACAGTTTAATTTGTAATCAAACTTACTATCAGACAATCTGAAATTTAACAAGCATAATTTAGTTTTTAATCATCAGTGGTAACAGTAAGTATGACAGCCTTATTTACATGCAGCTGTTTTAAGTGAGAGCTTATTCTACTTGTATGTGCAAGCGTATATAATCAATAAGGTAATGACCTATTCAAGCAAAAGATTTTAACAGATAAACACATTAATAATTGTACACTTATTTATATTCTTAACTCAGTTCATTTAAAACAAAAAGATAAAAATTCCTTGCTCAAAAACTGATGAAACTTTTTTAGCAAACCTTCAACTGCTATAAAAAATAAAGTCTATTAACTTTAAAAAGCAGCATACGGGAAAAAAATCTAATGAAAGATATAAACAGAATGGGAGTTGTCTATACAGGTCTTTACTAATGTAACTACCAATTGGCACAAAGTCATTGAAAAGTGAACCAATAGGTTTTACTAGTATCCCAAATCACTGACTGCTTAACTAAGTCTCAAAGAGGCCCTGTCTACTGTTGCAAATTTATTACATAGAGTTAAACTGGGGTGAGAGGATTTACCCTGCTGATAGCAAGCTTGATGTTACAATGTGCAAAGATGGTTTCCAGAAAGGGTACAGAAAAACTTCATAAAGTAACCTTGGTTGTTTAATGCTCAGGAACTCAATCTTTCTAGGTAATTCAAAATAGATAATTGAAAATTATTTCTGGTGTCTTACTGTCAAATCAAAACTGAAAAGCATATAATTATCAGGGTCATCCTTCCCCATGCATTTCTCATACCTTTATATGAAAGGCATTCTATCCACTCTTTCTAGCACTCTGAGCATTTCTCTTTTTTTCAACATTCCTAAAAATAATTAACATAAATCTACATTTTTTAATCCCTTAAACATTCTGTAGGAATCATTCCTTTGAGTCTGCTGATCTGAAAATAGCCCAATTTTCAGGCTACACAATTAACAGTATTCTCAGCTTTTCTAATTTAGCTTTTCACCTTCCTTTCACGGACTAACTCCTTCTGTATGGTTAGAGTTGAGCTTTAGAAAAAAAATAGGAGTTTTCAAAAGCTTCCACTGTTTTTCCCTTTGGGTACCTCCTACTGGTGACCTTCGGTGTTCATGTATATATAATTTTCTAATAAAATTTGATGTCTTTATCATGCTGAATTTTCCATTGACTCCTAAGAGCTATCATCTTAAAATTATCTCCATCAAGGCTATCCTTTAAATTCTTGTTTGCTTATGGAAAGCAAATTAAGGAAGACTCCTACCCTACTGATATTTCTTCTGCATAGATGATGCTTCTTCTAACAGCCTCTTAAAAGCAGGCCAGAAGTATTGTCAGTCACTGGGAGGAGGCTGGAGAGAGAAGAGTTCCTATGAAGAAAGTCGTAGGGTGCAGAATTTCAATCGTTGATGGGCTAAATTTAAAAATATGTTAGACCAACAGTTCTTCATAATATTGTTTTCTGGCCTATGGCTATGAGTTTGTGTGATGAAAACCCCAAGACTGAAAAAACAATTTTTCTCCAAAATGTCATACTTTGTTGTTATTTCTTATGCAAGTTGTTCTCGATAAATGACACAAAGTATGAGGGTGTGTGGATGTATTACATCTCTAACAAAAATGTTATCAAGTTATCCATCTGCAAATTAGCATAGGTCTTTTTCAAATTAGATATCATATACTGAGATTACAGGTTGTCATTTCTGTTTTCAATTGGGGTGAGATCTCCAGCAGATTAGTCATATTGTGTTTGTCTATCCATCACCAGCACAATTGTTGCTTTTTTTTTAATTTTTGTTTAAAATTAAAACAAGAATTAAACAATTTTGTTTGATTTTTTAAAAATTTTTTCCAAGCCATGTGGCATGTGGGCTCTTAATTTCCCAACCAGGGATTGAACTCACTGGATTTGAAGCACAGTCTTAAACACTGGATCACCAGGGAAGTTCCCAGTATGTTATTTTAACGTCCTTTTCTGGCTCAAAATACAATGCTTGCTTCAAGACTAATGCTTTTTGTACCTACACTTTTGGGAGAAGAAATTTTGGATTTAGAATGAATTTCAACATGTTTAATGGCTCCCTTTTGAGCAAAACTGAAATCCAAAGTCCTTATCATGACTTGTAAAGTTTCTGAGGCTCTTGTGGTTTTCAGTTCTATATTCCCTCCCACTCCACAGTGACACCAGGGCTGCAAAACCCCACACAAACACTCTAGCCACTCAAGAGTACATCTTGGTTCTTTTTGCGTCACATCTTTTGATTATGCCTGAAATCCCTCTTTGCTTTTTATGTTTGATTGATACCTAATTCACTTTTTTTTCCCCAACTTAAAACAAATTGCCTCCATTCTGAGGGTTCCTTGACACTTCCTAAAAGTTATATTTTCCCCGTTTGCTATACTACACATTTTGAATCTATTTTCACATCTAGCTTTTATCATTTTTTATTACAATTGCTTATGGATTTCTACCTCTCCTTCACATGCACAAGCTCTCTTAAAAACACATACACATACACTAAGCTCCACCAAGGCAAGTATTGTATTGTATTCTGTTCTGTAGTCTCTTTACTTTGCATAAAGTCAAAAAAGTGGTTTTAAAATGTTTATGAATAAAATTACAGAGCAATTGTTTTCAAGTTAGAATTTACTCTTCCCCTTACAACTGTATGCCATTGGTGAAAACACTTAACCTCTCTGAACTTCAGTTTCCTCATCTGTAAAAAGGAGAAAAATGCTTCATGATTGTTGTGAATATGATATTAAATGTTTTCCATGGAGCACAGTGGAGAGTTCTTTAAAACGTATTATGTGAGCTAGTCATATTATTAAGTATATAGCTAGAGGGGACTAATAAAAAGATGCTTATGTTATGGTTTCTTTGAAATGCTAGAGTGAATGAGAATAAAGTATTCAGCTTAGTCTTAGTGATTAAGTTACAGAGGACAATCTAATTTGCTCCCAATAGACTTTTTATTTTAGAAACAGCAACAAAACAGAAAAAAAATATCTAACTTACTTAAAAAGTAGGATTACTTCAAGACACAATTGTATTTTTTTCCCCAAATACTGTAATGAGAAACAATATTAAGCATTGCTGTTACACTTTAGCAGAGGATTTGTTTATAATCATCAAGTTTAAAATCTGACTACACTAATTTCATTAGCATCTTATTTGTGCTTGGTTCACTTAACGTTATTCAAACATTCTATTTGATATGAATCTCCTAAGATATATTTTTCTCCTTGAAGATGAACTTACTTTAATGTTTTCACAAGGACTGAAGTATGGACATAGTAGATAGCTAATGGGCATGAAAAACTGCAGCACGGCATGAAACAGAGAATGAGCCCCTGCTTAAGTATATAAATGCCTCCATTCTGTGGGCTTCCGTGGTGGCTCAGTGATAAAGACCGCGCCTACAATGCAGGAGACACAGGTTCCAGCCCTGGGTTGGGAAGATCCCCTGGAGAAGGAAATGGCAACCCACTTCAATATTCGTGCCTGGAAAATCCATGGACAGAGGAGCCCGGCGGGCTACAGTCCATGGGGTCACAAAAACATCAGAGACAACTTAGCAACTAAACAAACATTTCATACTCAGAAGGTATCTGCATATCAAATGATTTCCATCAGACACTCATCCACAGTCATCATTGCATAAATGAGGCATAACAGATGGGGGGAGGATACTTTCTATGTGTCCATGTACTAACTATTTACTGATTACATCTAAGGAAAGTAGTTTTAATTTAGAACTATGCTTTGGCTTGCTGAAGACCTTACACATAAGCCATTTCATTTGGGGGTTACATGGGCTGGAGAAGAAATTGGTAATTTACCCTATCCCCAACCACCAGTGGAGGGTGTGATTGAAGCTGACAGGCTGAATGGCTCTGGGTTATTCAACCTTGCAGACTCAGTCATTAGCATAGTCAATATGCCCTGAGGCAAAAAGATCTTACCTCAAACCCACTTTGGTAAAAAGGTCAAAGAAAACTTCATCCGGTTAATTATTTCTTGGGGTTGATGTTCCAGGGGATTTTAAGTTCCAAGACTGGAACATTTTAGTATTGTGTTTGACTATGATAATTTATAGTTCATGGGGAGAATGGGAAAACACCTCTGTAGAATTGACTCACTTTCTTAAAAGATTCCTACAAGAAGATCATAGTCTACGAATTACAGTATTGATCTGTGTGTACTCCTCAGAGATTCTTACAGTCATTTTAACAACGATCTTTGTTTCCTTACATTGCCATACCATGCACTCACAAAATCACTGTTAGCAACTACGTAACCTAACTGTTGCCCTCTGAAATCAAGGTAACTAGATGGTTTATAGAACTGGCTGTGCGATCTTTCACTGCACATAAAAATATCTACTAATCTACATTTTTAACTATAAAAGTCATCTAATATCCTTAATATGCTGTGTTGCCTTTATGCAAAGTTAAATAATATCCGTTCTTTTCTTCATGAGTTTCATCCTTGTCTATTTGGAAAAAACATTGATTTTTTTTCTCTCCATGGTTTTTATATATCACAAGATGACATTTTTTGTGCTGTTTTTTAGCCCAAATGCCATCAAATATGTCAAGTGTCCACGGAAACATTGGACTTTAGGGCTATCTCTGCTATATAAGTAGTCTAAGAGTAGCAAACAATGAATTGTGTACGTTCAACCCAGACATGAATCACATTTCCTTCTGCAATTCTACCCTCTTCTGCCAAGTTACAAAAGGAAGTTAAATATACATGATCCGGATACAGACTTGGCTTATTTAGGATTTTCCACTTGAGTCAAAGATTACCTATCTTGCTCCTCAGTCTCCACTAGCTCTTAATCAGAGTGTCCAGATCTTAAACAGTCTGATGTCTTGGGATATGGGGCATGCAGGTGAAAAGAGGTAGTATGATTTGTGACTAATGTTTTTTTTTTCAGTGATCAAGAATTATGACTTACATAGACTGAATAACTTCTCAGTGAAGCTCTTCACTCTCTTAAATAGGCTGGATATTAGGTAACGTTTTCTAAAGGAAACCATACAGATAGCTTGTTTATAAAATATTTTAAAAAGAGAAAATATTGATTCAAACCAGTCAATCCTAAAGGAAATCAATCCTGAATATTCATTGGAAGGACTGATGCTGAAGCTGAAGCTCCAATACTTTGACCACCTGATACGAAGATCTGTCTCATTGGAAAAGATCCTGACACTGGGAAAGATTGAAGGCAGGAGGAGAAAGGGACAACAGAGGATGAGATGATTGGATGGCGTCATAGACTCAATGGACATGAGTTTGATCAAGCTCTGGGAGTTGGTGATGGACAGGGAAGCCTGGCGTGTTGCAGTCCATGGGGTCACAAAGAGTCAGACACAACTGAGTGACTGAACTGAACTGATACAGTTGAATACTAACAATACTTGCAATAAATGCATTTAACATCACTAGCATTTTAAATAAAAGTGTCAGGTAGTGATACTGCTTGACATGACTTCATGACAAGAGCAACTGTATTTACTTTATTCACAGTACAGTTTCCATTATGCCCTGGAGATAATGGGACTGAAAAAAATGAGTCTTCACTAATTCCCTGGCACTCAGCATAATAGTCAGATGTATACTGAATGGTGTTTCTTTGGGAAGAAATGTGAGCAATTTTTATTTCAACTATAGGGAGATGGTAAAAGGAAAAATCTTCAGATAAAAAAAGTGAATTTAATAGCATTATTATTATATGCAGTGTCTACATATCCACTGTTGTTAATGTTGCACTGCTGTTTCCATTATAAATTTATATATTTACAGAATAAAAATTCCTACACAAATGGTACTGTAGATTTAATCAATGTAAGCAAATTGCCTATGCTAAAAAAATGAAATATTTCCATAATTTAGTAGGACATGTTCATTAAATTTCAAAGGAAAGATAAATTCAAAGTAAATTAGGTAAAACAAAAAGTCCTTGAAGTTTTTAGTGTCTATTTTTAAAAAAACTGCTCATAGAAATTTTTCACTGTTTATAAGTGTTAAGTACGGAAATAAGATTGAGATAAATTTTAAATAGGCACAGATAATCTTTTAAAGAGGCACTTTAGAAATGTAACAACAATGTAATTTAGAGCAAATGTTTAGTTTTCAATATAATTTCTTCCAATATATTTATGCTTTTCATTTGACTTAGACTAGAAGATTTACTTGTCATTTCACCTTTCTTTTTGCAGTTGGTTTTCTTTTCTGGTTCCAATGCATTTTTTTTTTTTTCATTTTCTGACATTAGACTTGGCAATTCATAGACTAAAAGCAACAAAGAATAACTTCTCAACATGTTGAAATTTTACAAAAGATTTCTTGTTAGGCTTCACAAGCATTTTATAAAATAAATGTAAAATATAGGATGGAAAAAATAAGTACAAAGCCTTTACAAAGCAGGTTATATTTTGCAGTTTTCAAATGCCATTGTATTTTTTTCTTTCTTACAGGAGCAAAGTGGATGATCATTTCCCAAACATGGAAAATAAAGCTCCATTTCTAGTTCAAGTGACTTATTTAGGATCTGTTATCTATCTTTCTGTTCAAGGGTAATTTGCCAAAGAGTCAGCCAATATTAGCCAAATATAGTTAAATTAATGGAATCAAAGTTGTTTTTTTTCCTTCAAATATGTTACAAGAGTTTCAATAATATAGTATATGCCAAGTGAAAATACTAATATATAAATTTTTTCTCACCAATGCAGGCATTTAATAATAACTGTATCATTATGTTAATAATAAGAGCTAATAATTATTCAGTAATATGATGTTTCTGGAACTGTTAAAAGTGTTTTGCATAGATTAACACATTTCATCTTTACAAAGATTCCATGGATAGGAACCATTGTTTCCAACTTCCAGATTGGAAACTTGGACACAGAAAACTTAAACAGTTTGAGGAAAGTCCCAATATGACAAATTGAAATGAGAACTAAGCAGGTGTAGCTCCAGAGACAACACTCTGAATCACTGCTTCTGTAAAACTGCCCCTTTGGACACTCTGTACTTCAAAGTCTTTTATATTAAGATTTAGTTCCTCTAATGGAAGATCAATTATAAACAAAACTTGAAAATGTCTAATAATTAGCAAAAAAATTGGCAGAGATTCTGTAAAAGGGGGAAATAACAGGGTTCACAAACTAAGAAGCTCCTCAAAATGGAAACTATGTGGCTAATAAGCAAGAGTCAAGTACTATAAGTATCAGCAGAATCTAAAACAACCTGGACACAATAGGGTAACATGACAGCAGGTTTAAATGCCAGGTCATGATGGGTTCTTTCTTGTTATTATTTTCAACCTATTATTTGACTATTAATAGCAGACAGTGGGGGCTTCCCTGATAGCTCAGTTGGTAAAGAATCCGCCTGCAATGCAGGAGACCCTGGTTCAACTCCTGGGTGGGGAAAATCCACCGGAGAAGGGATAGGCTTCCCACTCCATATTCCTGGGCTTCCCTGGTGGCTCAGCTGGTAAAGAATCCACCTGCAGTGCAGGAGACCTAGGTTCGATCCCTGGGTTGGGAAGATCCCCTAGAGAAGGGAACAGCTACCCACTCCCCAGTATTCTGACCTGGAGAATTCCATGGACTGTATAGTCCATTCGGTCGCAAAGAGCAGAACAAAACCGAGCCAGTTTCACTTTCACCAGGCTTGCCTGGTGGCTCAGTGTGTAAAGAGTCTGTCTGCAGTCAAGAAGACCGAGGTTCAATCCTGGGTCAGGAAGATCCCCTGGAGAAGGAAATGGTAACCCACTCCGGTGTTCTTGCCTAGAGAATTCCGTGGGCAGAAGAACCTGGTGGGCTATAGTCCATGGGATCACAAAGATTCGGACACTACTGAGTGACTATCACTTTACTTCACAGCAGACAGTGACAACCTAATTATCACCACTAAGAGCAAAATTACAAGAGAACCAGAGGGATAGAAGGCAACTTCCTTCTGACTATGAAACCTCCTTCCTGGTGGCTCAGACCATAAAGAATCTGCCTGCAGTGCAGGATACCCAGGTTCAATCCTCAGCGGGGGAAGAAGGGAATGGCTGGTTACCCACTCCAATATTCCTGCCTGGAGAATTCCACAGACAGAGGAGCCTGGCTGGGTAGGGGGTTACAGTCCATGTGTCTCTAAGAATTGGACACAACTGAGCAATTAACACTTTCACTTTGTATTTCCCAGGTGATGCAGTGGTAAAGAATCTGCCTGCCAGTGCAGTAGACGCAAGAGAAGTGGGATCAATCCCTCGGTTGGGAAGATCCCCTGGAGAAGGAAATGATAAGTGACACTAGTATTCTTGCCTGGAAAATCCCTTGGACGTAAGAGCCTGATGGGCTACCTTCCACGGGGTCACAAAAAGTCTGATACAATTGAGCTTACATGCACACACACGCGCAAAACCTGTAATCTGCTATGGAGATAAAATGTGTGCTTAAAAACATGGTTCTAAAAATGCATGCTACCTAGCACCAACAAGAAACACAATGAACAGCACCATTCATAAAGGGAGCCTTCATGGAAGAGAAAAAAAAAAATAATAATGTATTTGAAATGAGTCTACTAAGCATTTCTTAGGTACCAAGCACTGCCTGTGCCCTGGGGTTACAGTGAGGTCAAAATAAGACGCCTAGCTAAATTCCATTGGGGAGGAAGATAGACAGACAGACAGATAGATAACAAGATATGGCACGGCATAATAAAAGGATAAAGAATGACAAGCTGAGCTATTTTAGTAGGGAGGCAGGGAAGACCTCTCTCAAGTTGTGATATTTAAAATGGGACTTAGATAAAAATGAGAACAAGCCAGTTAAATTTCTTTAGTTAATGACTTTCAGGCAAAAGGAACCGGGAAAGGAAAGTACTACAGGCCAAAAAGGTACAAAATGAAGTCAAAATGTGATGTCCCTACATCATGTAGGGATGACTTGTAGGTCATGGAGGGGTCTTTGCAGCTTAGTCTAAGGGAGACAGGAAGCTAGTGGAGGGCTTGGAGATAGGGGCTCTACCATGCATGACCTTGTCGGAGGCTCACTGTGGCTTTCAGTGAAGACTCCACACTAAAAGCAGGAGTAGAAAACAAATGAGAGGCTACTATTCAGTCCTGGGAGCAAGGATGGTGTTTCTGACCAGGGTGTTAGCAGTGGAAATTTCAGAGAAGCTGAAACACTCAAAGTTGAATCTGAAGCCAGCAGAATGTGCTGATCAACTGGGAAGACCGAACTAGGACAAAAAAGATACAGCAGTGATTTTAGAAAAGTCACAGGTGGTGCAAAACAACAACGCTCAAGCAGTGAAAAATGGCAAAGTAAACCAGTCTGAGAGCAGCCATTGCCACAGCCTGACCCAGTGGTGCTTAATCACCGAGACATCTTTCATTACAGAACTGTTCTTGCCACACGTTTACCCAGACATAAGATTGTATATGTTTTCATACTGCATACATATACAAGTATGCATATACACATATACATATATAATTGTGTATATTTAGTTACCAAATGGGCTTCCCAGGTGGCTCAGTTGTAAAGAATCCGCCTGTCAATGGAGGAGACACAGGTTCCATCCCTGGGTCAGGAAGATACTCTGGAGAAGGAAATGGCAACCCACTCCAGTATTCTTGCCTGGAAAATCCCATGGACAGAGGAGCTTGGTGGGCTACAGTCGATAGGGCTGCAAAGAGTCAGACACAACTGAGCCACTAAACAATAGTTACCAAATATGTCATTCCTATTTTCTAAAGACTAGAATTCCCTTTTCAAAAAAAGTAAAAATAGTATAAGTATTCCAAAAATTTTAACCCCAAAAGCATTAATAAAAAAATGAATCTAAAATGTCAGCCTCTTTCCTGCTACACTGTCAATTTAGAGTTGTTACTTTATAGTGATTCATTCACTATCAAGCTTCAGATCTTACTTTAAAAACAAGTTACTAAAAAAAAACAAGTTACTTGGCTCTGTCAAAGAAGGCAAACACAGACCCAGTAAACATGCATCAAGACATTTATATCCATTCATTTTCCCCCAAATGCTTACTGAGGCCTAATGTATGTCAAGTATTATACAAGGTGGTAGGGTAATAGAAACGGATGATCACATCTGAGTCATGGACTAGTGGTCTCAAGGTCTGGAAGGAAAGCAACCTTGAGTACATAATTACAAGTGATGGGCTGGAAGCAGAGTGATTTAAGGAAATGTGAGGTTCCACAGGGCATCTGCCACTAAAGGAGCTGGGCTCTACCTGACAAATACATTTTAACATGATACAAAGTTTCGTTTGTTCAGGAAGCTGATTTTATTCTGGAGAGGAAGCCTTCCCAGTGATTTAAAATCTCTACATGGGCATTAAACATTAACTACTTCAATATGTCTCTGGGAATGAGAAAACAGTAAATAATCTCAAATGGGTTTTTCGGGCTTTTTTTTTTTTTTTTTTTTGGTTATTTTAACCTGTGGCACAGAACTTGTAACATGTCAGTACTCAAAATATTTACTGAAGAGTAAATGAATGAATAATTGAGGCTCTGTGTTTAGACAAAGAAAAGAATGAGGGAATAGAATTTTCAAAGCAGAAAGAAAAACTGAAAGAAATTGTGAAAAGTAAGAAAACTCAGCTCTGTTTTCATGTTTTCACCTCTCACACACATCTTACATCTACATTCTCCATAAATGTGTTGAACTATGAATTGAAAAACCAGAGATTTTATCCTGTTGCTTTTTAACACAAGATAAGTTATTAGAGGCTACAACCCACAACAGCATTTTCAGCTTTTTATTTAAATGCTACATTTTTTAAAGAGACTTCATTTTGCTTTATATCCACTGGTTTTAGAGACTGAAAAAATAGGAAAGATTTTTTTAAAAAAATTAACAGTAAGAGATAGCTAATTTTCTTATGAAAACCCTCGCTTCACCATACCCCAGACATACTTCTAAATCTCCATGTTTTCTTAGAGATACAATAGGTTCAAAGAGCCTTTGCAGCGTGGTGCAGTGGTTACCATGGATATATTTTTTTAACTTTAGTGAACAGTGTACTTTCAAAGACATAATCTGTCAAGGCCTTCGGCAAAGTAAATTATGTATTTCTGAGATTAAAAAGTATTTTTGATGTCTTCTTTTTTTCCCATTAAATAGTTTAAAATTTAGAAAATTAGAGTTTAACAGACCCTACCTCTCATTCAGCTAAACAAATTTTCATATTTTGCCAGTTTGCTTCAATTGTTCTATTTACTGAACAATTAAAATATTGACATAGGAAACTGAAATTTCTGTGTTGTTTTTTTTCTTTCCTACAGCCTTTATGACTCTAGCCCCCCTCCCCTTCATCATTTTCCAAAGGAAAAGATTTGTCATATTTCATTCCACTTCATGGTTTGACTTCTACTACATATACTGTATCCACAAATAAAGTCTTTTTAAAATTATATGATTGACCTCTTATTGTATCAACCAACAATTTGTTTTGTTACCCAATGCTACATTTTTGAAATATATTCATGTTGATTCCTATAGATTACTCTTGTTTGAAATGCCAATTATATCATATGTAAAATTCTTGTATCTTCTTAGATCTGACTTCTCATTTAGATCTTACTTCTTACTTAGATCTTACTTGTATTTTACTTAATTACCTATTCTGGTCCACTGATATACTTCCTCCTACACTAAAATCATGTTATTTTAATTGCAATATAATAAATGTGGATATATGTAAGGCTCCACTCCTTTCTCATAATTGTCTTGGTCATTCTTAAAACTTCCTTCTTTGTATCACCTTTGGAATCATTTTTCTAGTTTAGAATTGTTATTGAATTTATAATTTATTAATACTTGAAGTTCACATATTTATGATATTGTGTCTTATCTACAGTATATCTTTTCTTTTATTCAGGACTTTCTTCATGTTCTTCATTAATGTAACTGTCCCCACACTTTTTTACTAGATTTCTTTCCAGATTATCTAATAATCTTTGCTGCCCTCATAAAGTATCTATTACATTTTAAAATGACTATTGTTGATGTAGTGGAATAATAGGCAATTTATTTTGATTGGTGTGGTCAATAGAATCATCGCCCCTCACCCTAAGGATGTCCACATTTTAATCCCCAGAACCTAAGAATATGTTAGGTTATAGTCAAAAGGGAATTAAGGTTGCATATCAACTTCAGCTGATAGTTAACTGACCTTGAGAAAGTGAGATGGTAAGATTGTGTTGATTTATCTCAGTAGGTCCTTTGTAGGAGCTTCCCTGGTGGCATAGCGGTAAGGAATCCACCTGCCAATGCAGGAGACATGGGTTCGATCCCTGGATCGGTAAGACCTCCTGGAGAAGGAAATGGCAACCCATTCCAGTATTCTTGCCTGGGAAATTTAATGGACAGAGAAGCCTAGGGGGCTATAGTACATATACTGTACTCCATGTACTGCAAAGAGTCAGACTTCGATTATTGCTACCTTGAGAGAAACGATATTATTTTATGAGTTATATGATGTTGCCTGATTGGCTGATGCTGATTGTAAGGTAAGGAAATCGCTACTTAGTCTTTGTTCTAGCAGTCAAAACAAATGTCTTATTTAGTGTCTCTTGTTTGACATTTACTAGTCACCTCAAACTTAATATGCCTAAATTAGTATTATTTTCTCCCCAAAACTTCTCCTTTCCTAGCTTATCCATCTCGGTTAATAGCACCATAATTTATTCAGGTCCACACTTTTCTCTTTCCTGTGTTTCTCATATCCATATTACTGGCAAACCCAGTGAGTCCTAAACTTTAAAACCAAGATATAATTAGCCACTTCTACCTCCCCGGCTCATACTAACTCAGACAAACCACTTGCATCTCTCATCTGGATTTCAATACCTCCCTTGATGCTCTTTTTTGCCCCACGAGTCCATTTTACCAGTAAGCAGAATGACCTTTGAAAAATGTAAATTATTTGATGTCATTCTTGGCTCAAATTTCTCCATTGGCTTTCTATCAGATTCAAAATTCAATCTAAATCCTAATTATGATCTTTGATATTCTATATTATCTGATCTCATCTCCTGCTATACTCTATGTCACTCAACCTGCCTCAGATACACTACTTTCTCTGATGTTTCTTGAGCATGTCAAGCTGTACCAACATTAAAGTTTTTATATTTGATGTTTCCTTTGCCTGAAACCCTTCTCCCTTAGATTTTCTAATGGATTATTTCCTCTGCTCATTCAGATGTCAATCCAAATGCTATCTCTTCAAAATGCAGTCCCTGACCATATCATCTAAAATATCTAAAGAAATACACACATCCATGCAAAATGCCTTCAGTCATAGTTCTTTACTCCTTTATTTTTCTACATAGGACTTGTTACTACCCATCAACATTATATAATGAAAGTAGTTTGGTGTTTTGTTGTTGTCTTAATCACTGTAATGTAGGATTACATCTCTGCCCATGAGAGCAGAGATTTTTCTGACTTATTTATCATAGCATCCCAAGTGCCTTGAAATGTATCCATCATACCGGGTAAATTATGCTAAAGCAACATTTTTTAAAAACATGTTAAATTTAATCAAATACGTTATCTGTATCTAAAATATGACTGTGGCTATTATCTGTCTATGTGGTGAATTATATGTATATGGTCTATCATTGTCACACTCAACTTTTTTAAGTTTTCTGTTTTTGCTTAAAAAGAATCTGTAAACATTTTTTAGATCTACCATATCAAATTAACCTACTATATCTTTATCAACTAATTTAAATGCTTACTAATTTTATGTGCCTGAACCACTTAGTTTGTTTGAAATATGTTCTATTGAGATTATTTTTGCAGGTCTTTTGTTTTTGATATGTAAATCCAGGAGAAAAATGTGAATTGTGTGCAAATTCTGAACTGTAGTATTTTATATTTTTCTCCTTTCTTTATTTTGTAAAATTTCCCTCCAATCCTAATAATGTGTTTTTCTCTTAAATTTTGTCTCATTAATATTACTAGACAAGCTATATTTTGGTTAGAATTTTATAGTACATTTATTTCTTTTATTTAAAAGTTTTCTGTACTTTAAGTGTTCTTCAGAATGAGCATTTTTCTGAATTGTATTTCAATAAAATATAGCTAGTCTTTATCTTTATATACAAAAATTTAGTACATTAACATGTTATTACTAGTTAAGTGTACAATTATTTTTAATCTTTTTTATTTACCGTTCTTTCTTATTTTTATTTTTTCATTTTTTTAACATTTGTTGGATTAATTTTTCTTAGATCTCTTTATCTCACATACATACAACTTTCCCAAACATGCTAAGAAAAAATGCGAGTTTTCAAATTTTTTAGTGTTTACTCTTAAATGTTTAGCATTAACAATGACTTCATATAGTTACAACAAAGTCTAAAGTTACTCAGTATATTCTTTCTCCTCCTAAATATTTAATATGCTTTAGCTACCTTCCAACTCCTCTGCAATCATACTCTAAGACTTACAGATTATTTTTTATTATCTTTAATAGACTTACCATCACCATTTACCACTTTTTTTGCCAATGAGTATTTATACCATCACATTTCTTTCCTTGAATTCATTTTTTTTTATTTTTGCTGAAGAACATCTTTTAGTAATGTTTTAGCAAGGACTTTTCAATTATAAATGCTCAGCTTTTGTACTTCTGAAAATATCTTATTTCTTCCTCACTCTTGAATGATAATCGAGCTGGCTAGGATAACGTCCTCCTGAATGAATGCAAATAATTCAAAATCCTCTGAAAAAATAATCTGTAAATGATTTTGAAAATGCCCAAAGTGATTTTAAAAAAAAAGTATCCCTAAAGAACAAAAACTATGAAACAAAGCAGATACATATAGATCAAAACTATATGGAGAGTCTTTTAAAATCAATTATTAATTTTGGAAATGAAAATAACAACATTAAATTATGGGAGGTATGCTAATTTGGCCAAAACCATAGACAAAATGAAATAATTGGGACATCTTACTAAGAAATTGACCCAGAGTACTACATAGAATATATTAAAAAATAGATGAAGTTGACCCAGAGTACTACAAAGGGACATATAGAAAACAGATGAAAAATCTGAAAGATGAGGGAAGAAGCACCAGGTAAAGATTCAAAGTTTCAACATAACTGTAATGTAAGTTTCAGAAGTAGAGGGTGTAGGGAAGAACATGTTGAATTTACGGCTGTCTGTCATGGAGTTGACTTTTTCTTGCGCTTTGCAATCTTAATTTTCAAGCTCACATTTTGGGGAATTTCTTGTAAAGTTTGTTGTTGCTGTGGTCATTTTTGCTTTTTGTGTTTGTTTCCTTCTCCAATTTCCAAATACTTGGTCCGTGGTTTTATAGCTGTCTCCCTACAGCTCACAGGAATCGACTTCAGAAATAAGCCTTAAAATGAATGCCTGAGCCTTTCTTCCCTGAGGTTTCCACAAACAAAGTTTCTGAGTAAGTGGGCACTTTGGCCAACGACCCAGTATGCCTCCATCTCCCTTTCTTTCCTTACTTTAGAAAGTAGCTCAACTCAGGTGCAGTCGGATTTAGTCCCCAAAACTTTTAAATTGCTGTTCATGTATGTATCTTGCCTCAGATTAACACCACTGATATGACTGCAGGCCCTATCGGAACCAGTCTGGTCCTTGTGAACACACAGCATTGCACACCAGCTACCTCTGCTTGCATTCTCATCTGGGGCCTGCTTCCACGAGGCTGGACTTAAAAGTCTGTGGGTTAAGTGTCTACATGCTGCATTGTGTTTCTATTTGGTTTGTGAATCACAAAATCATCTTGAGGTAATGTTAATTTTTATTCTTTAAAGCTTTTCTGATATGCTAGACTAACCTATTTTCCTCCAAAATGGGTAAATAAAATCAAAGAAATGGATTCCTATATTGTCTTACTTCCTATGATTGTGGTGATAATAAAAGATATTCTCGAAACCAAAATTTACACTACCAAATTTAACACGGATTAATAGTGTCTATTTCTGCTGCACATGATGTTGTCCTCAGTAAGCAGACTCACAGATACAGTTACTGCTCACAAGAAGAATCCTCTGCTCAGTATGAGTTAGTTGTGATAGTTTTCAAACACACTATGCCAGTATACATACTAGTTATGATGCTTTTGTTGTTTAAATAAATAGTATGTGCACTGATTAAATATAGGTGCCAAAACATTTTATTTCTGTGAAAATTTGGTTGAAAGTTTTCAAAAATCTTGGATAGCAAAAGTTGCTGAATAAAAATGCAATCAAATTATATGTGGGTGAGGCAATGCAGAAAATTTAAGGAAACCTAATAAAAACCTAGAAGTTTTCTTTGTAAGTGTCTTCAAAATTATGTTCTTCTCTAAAGGACTGAACTGGAAATTACGTACTGAATTCTATATATGATTTATAGTCAATAGATCTATCCTCTAAGAAAAAAAAATTAATTCTACTTAAAAATACTGTAAATTAATGTGCCAAAAATAAAATATTTACCATGGGCCTGTATTACTTTCATGATATTCTGCTTTAGCTAACTTTTTTGATTATCCAAAGACATACCAGTCCCAAAAGCTTTTATTATATTTCTAGTAACATCAGAAGGGTATTGGGAAGAAAATAAACTGGAGGAATTTGTTTCTTTACAAAGACAGAAATAAGATGAAAAATTTATCTAATCTGGAAACGAAATTTTTTTCTTATATCATTTCAATGTTCAGTGATGGAAATGGAGAAATGAGAGGCTGTCAGCAACGCACTTTTTGTGGCAGAGTGTGCTTGAGGATTAGTCTCAGTTTGAAATTGTGTGATGTGGGACCAGGCAATATGAACTCAGGAAAGAATAAATCACTCCAAGGCCTTAGGAATCAAGACATAAGAGCAAATGTCAGAGTGTCGGGGAGGATCTGTGGCTTAGTAAGGACTTAGGGTGAGAATCCAGGGAGCTGTCCCCTGTTCACAAGCACTGCACTGCGGGTGCTGGCTCAGTGCTGCAGATTAGCCTTTGAGGGACTTTTGGACAATGTCCTCATGGTTGTTTATTACCTTAAGAACAATCTACACTGAATTTAGTCTTGAGGAAAATATAATCTTTAGGAGGGTTCACCAAATTTTAAAAAAAATTAGAAAAGAAACCACTAACTTTTTTTTTTTTTTAGGTAGGACTGACATCTATACAAGCAAAACAAATTGGATTCTGTTGTAACAAGCTGCCATGCATGAGACTACTAATTTCAGAGATTTGCTTCTTTCATCTATAAAATAACTAGAATCTACAGATATCAAATATGTGCTAAGTCACTTCTGTTGCTGCTGCTGCTAAAGCCCATCAGTCGTGTCCAACTCTGTGCGACCCCATAGACGGCAGCCCACCAGGCTCCTCCGTCCCTGGGATTCTCCAGGCAAGAACACTGGAGTGGGTTGCCATTTCCTTCTCTGGTGCATGAAAGGGAAACGTGAAAGTGAAGTCGCTCAGTCGTGTCCGACTCTTTGCGACCCCATGAACTGTAGCCTACCAGGCTCCTCCGTCCATGGGATTTCCCAGGCAAGAGTACTAGAGTCGGGTGCCATTGCCTTCTCCGTAAGTCACTTCAGTCATGTCCAAATTTGCGACCCCACAGACTATAGCCCACCAGGCTCCTCTGCGCATGGAATTCTCCAGGCTCGAGTGGGTTGCCATGCCCTCCTCCAGGGGATCTTCCCAACCCATGGACTGAACCCCTGTCTCTTTTGTCTCCTGTATTGGCAGCTGGGTTCTTTATTACTAGTGCCACTTGGGAAGCCCAAGATATAGAACAATAATATTTAAATCTCTAAAATCACTGGACCAGTTCAACCACTTCATTTCTACATGAAAATAAGACCTGTTATGAGAACCATGACATGCTTTCCCCAAGTAGAAAATAATTCAATATTTTTTAACTTGCAAACACAGATGTTGATTAATCCTTTAAAAGAGCCTGTTCTAATGACTATAGTGCCCAGCTGGATGAAAGCTGAGGGTAAGAGGAAGGAGAAGGCAGGATAGACAATCTCTACTTTTGATTCTTTTTGTACCAAGTAAACTACCCAAATTTGTGTAGACTGAAACATTTCTTGGGATCATGTGACCAGGGTTGCAGTTTATTACACTTCTGGAGCTGTTTTTATTTAATTTTATGACCTCAACAATCAAAACACAACGATATGCTATACAAGATCAAGTATCAGCAAGGATGTAGAGAAACTAAGACTCTAATTTGCTGCTGGTGCGAATTACACTGGAACAACTACTAATAAAAGTAAAGCTGAAGATATAATATGCCCTTTAATCCAGTAATCACATCCCTAGGTACAGATTCTAGAGAAACTTTCCCATGTGCTAATGCAACATTTACGTATTCACACGTATACACAAAAATGTAATTAACTTAAAAATCTAGCATCAAGAGAACGGATAAACAAATTCTGATCTGGTCACATGAGGGGACCCTCTCTTGTAGCTAAAATGATTGCACTAGAAGTTGAAATAGAGTATCTACAGCAAGAATCATTTTTAAGAAGACTGAAAACATGCACATACACATACATATAAATATATTTTGCTTACACACACATATATTATATGTATGTTACATAGAAATATGTTTATTTTAAATATCTTCCCAACCCAGGGATCGAACCTGCATCTCCTGTGTCCGCTGCAATACAGGCAGATTCTTTACCCACTGAGCCATTGGGGAAGTCAATTTAAATACATAATATATATTACATAAACATTTATATAATTATATGTAAGCATAAATTTACATAGAAATAAGAAAACACCACACAAGATAATGATTATTTCAATAGGAGGAGGAAAAAGAAAGGATTCAGGAATGAGTACACAAGAGTTTAAACTATATTTACAGTATAACATTGTTTTAAAAGTGTAAAAGAAATACTAAAATAAAGTTGGCATCTTACATGATTTAGCAAAAGTTTGTAATAGTTTCTTGTATTTTTACCATTCTATTTCTTGACTTTTATCTATACTTGAAATATAACTGACGCTTAAACAATGTGGGTTTGGGGCACTGCCCTTCCATGCCATTGAAAATCCACATTTAATTCATTGTTAGTCCTGCCTGTAAGAGTTTCTATCTACCTGAGATTCTGCATTCTCAGATTCAGTCAATCAGACCTCATAGTACTATAGTATTCATTACTGAAAAAAAATCTAGGTATAGGTGGACGCACACAGTTTAAATTCTTGTTGTTCAAGGATCAGCCTTGTTTCATAATTATGAAATACACCCACTGCCTATTCCTCCTAAGTTGAAGATTTGGCGAACATTAATACCTGAAGCTGCACAGAAACAATAAAACAAACTAAGTGACCAGGAGTCACTGTGTCAAGTACCCTTTTCCAGGGGCTGTATGATTCTACTACAGGAAGGAAGGCACATACTACAACATTGTCTTTAATGGTCCATTGATTTTTTTTACATTTTCATCAGTATCAGGTATACTTCTGATATTGATTGCTTGCTGAATCTTTACATGATTGGAAGATATTCCAGAGTCAGTGCAAAGAAATTAGGGGTCTTTGTGTGGAGACAAAAATAAATAAAAGTTTTACATTCACAATTTCCCTTGTTGTGAGGGAGGTAGCTCCAAGAATACCAAACCATAAAATTTCCATGTTGGCAGCTAGAAAATGTGAAAGTGGTAAAACTAGTCTGTAAGTATCTTCGCACTGCTTCTTTCAGAACAGAGAGAAGGCACGCACCAACTGACTCTGTTTTTTCAAAGTCTGCTGTGAACATCTCAGTTTGTTTGGGTCATTTAGATTAGGACTAGGAGAAAATTAAACTCATTTTAGGGAGACTTTAATCTGAATAGAGGAACATGAAGACTAAATGATATAGCCCAAGCAATGGTTGTTTTTCTCCTCATTTTCTCTAACACGTTTCTTTTTTATTTGGGAAAATTTTAATATCCACATTTAAATTAAACTTTTATACTCCCTGTACTAATCTAAATTGAGAGAATCTTGACTATGCTACTGACCACTTTACCTAATGTGGAATAGGCTTATTTACATTTCTTCTATCTCTGCCTCAAATGTAACTAAAATTCACAAAGGGAGAGATAAAAGTGTCTCCATAATACTTTATTTCTCATATACATGATTTTAGCTTTTTTTTCAAGTGCTATATTTACATAATTCCTATGATTATGTTCAGAAGAACAAAATCATTTTTAAAACCCTGAACATTCTGCTTTAATAGCTCAGTGGGAAGCATGTTTTCCAAAGTATCAGCGTGGAGGAGTTAATGATAAATTACATAAAGGGAATAAAACTGGTTTCAGAGATGAAATGAATAGCAAGCCTTCACCTCCCAGATGTAACACACCTGTCTGCTGCATAAGCTGATGGGCAAGAACTGTGTCTATTTAGATGACAGGCTTGACCGACGCTCAGGTCTTTGGGACTCTCCATCCAGTCTTAGTCTTGCTGAGGTTATAATGTCTCCTTGCTGGATCAAAAGAAGCTGAACTCAGCTGTGTGGGGGCAGCTCTCCTGAGCATTTCTCCTTTTTGACAGAGCCTTTTGATTCAAGGAGGAAAAAATGGTACCATGCACAGGCTTAAGTCAGTTTCTTAACTTTAGCTCTATTTTTCACAAGGCTAAATTTCTCACAAAGTCTGAGGCACAAAGCAGACTACTCCTTTTCTGCTGGGTTGTGCTTTCAGGCTTCTTCTCAATTCCCTGGAGTGCACCACTAATATTAAAGCAGCATTGAGGATTCCAGATAATCCTCAGTTTCCCTGTCATTTGGGTCACTGCTATTACTAAATCTATAAAAGTAAAACTTTGTACAAGTGTCTAAATTGTTGTTTTTGTTAGTACTTAACAAAAAGTTAATTCTGCCTTGGCCACAGCAGTCAAAATGTCAAAATCTCAAAATGTTACTAAGCAGAGTGAAGATCAAGGAAATCAACTGAACACCTAAGAGCACTTACTGTGTGTTGCCTCACTCAATTGCCATGCAAATACTGCAAAATGTTATCATATTTTTGTGCAGAGTCCTGTTAAATAACATGGCTAGGGCAAACACTTTGTAATATAAAATGTTGATTAAGCATCCAATGATTTCCAACTACAAAACATTAACTTTTTCCATTCTGTTATCCTTTGTGCAGCATTGGGGTATTAATGATTGAGAGAAAAAGCAAACAACATTACATTCCTTTTTATACATCAATAAAATATGCAATATGCTTACCAATGTTGTAAACTTAAGGAGATTTTTTTTTCTTTTTTTTTTAAATAAATTTATTTATTTTAGTTGAGGGCTAATTACTTTACAATATTGTAGTGGTTTTTGCCATACATTGACATGAATCAGCCATGGGTTTACATGTGTTCCCCATCCTGAACCCCCTTCCCACCTCCCGCCCCATCCCATCCCTCTGGGTCATCCCATTGCCCCAGCCCTGAGCATTTGTCTCATTCATCGAACATGGAATGGTGTTCTGTTTCACATATGATAATATACATGTTTCAATGCTATTGTCCCAGAACGTCCCACCCTCACCTTCTCCCTCAGAGTCCATAAGACTGTTCTATGCATCTGTGTTTCTTATTCTGTCTCGCATATAAGGTTATCATTACCATCTTTCAAATTCCATATACATGCATTAGTATACTGTATTGGTGTTTTTCTTTCTGGCTTACTTCACTCTGTATAATGGGCTCCAGTTTCATCCATCTCAATAGCACCGATTTAAATGTATTTTCTTAATGGCTGAGTAATATTCCATTGTGTATATGTACCACAGCTTCCTTATCCATTCGTCTGCTGATGGACATCTAGGTTGCTTCCGTGTCCTGGCTATTGTAAACAGTGCTGTGATGAACATTGGGGTACACGTGTCTCTTTCAGTTCTGGTTTCCTCAGTGTGTATGCCCAGCAGTGGGATTGCTGGGTCATATGGCAGTTCTATTCCCAGTTTTTTAAGGAATCTCCACACTGTTCTCCATAGTGGCTGTACTAGTTTGCATTCCCACCAACAGTGTAAGAGGGTTCCCTTTTCTCCACACCCTCTCCAGCATTTATTGCTTGTAGACTTTTGGATAGCAGCCATTCTGACTGGTGTGAAATGGTACCTTATTGTGGTTTTGATTTGCATTTCTCTAATAATGAGTGATGTTGAGCATCTTTTCATGTGTTTGTTAGCCATCTGTATGTCTTCTTTGGAGAAATGTCGGTTAAGGTCTGTCTGTTAAGGAGATTTTTAAAACAGCATTCCATTCTCTCTCAAGAAGGCTTAAAATCTAGTTCAAAGTACAGTATTGGTAACAGACTTACTTGGAATTGAAAACAACTCTAAAAGTTAGGTTGATTAAAAACTGTGGATATTTGAACAAAGTGTAAAGCAATCAAAGCACCCAGAATTTGAAGAGCTGAGATCCTAGCTTCCTGAAAAAAGCCAGCCTCAGAGAAATGAGTTCAATATTCCGTATGCAATTTTCCCTCAAGGTATTTGGCAGTTCCCAGCTGTGCATATACAGTATGAAATGCCAAGATCAGGCAGAAAGCAGCTGCTACAGGGCTATAAAAATAAGCAGAGGTTTCTGTAATTTCACAGTTAGAAGACAAATATTGTAGTTCAAGGTTCACCAAGGAGGAGGGGAATTGACTACAACCCTGGTTGTATATTAAGATCCCTGAAAGATTCCACCATAGGAATAAAGAGAGTCCTCTCTCTGTAACTGACAGAATAAGAAGCAAAGGATACATTAAAAGTATGTCTTACGACCATAATAAAATTGATCAAGAAATAAATGGCAAATAGATAGCTAGATCATCTTAAATGAATAAAATGTAAATATCATCTGGGCCAAAGAAAAATATAAATTGATACTTAGAAAATTTTGGAAAATATAACATATTTCCACTTATAAAATGCGGTGTGTATGTAACCTTAACTACATAAACTTTTAAAAGGAGTGAGGTTGAAAATCAATTATCTAAGCTTCCACCTCAAGGAGCAGAAAAAGTTTTAAAAAGAGCAGAAATCAATGAAACAAAAGCAAGACATAAAATGAAAAAAATTAACAAATGCAAGAATTAGTTACTAAATGTGAATAAAAGTAATAAGTTCCTAACATACTGATGAAGCAAAGAGAGAGAGAACACAAATTACCAAAATCAAGAATGAAAGAGGACACATTACTAGGTTCTACAAAAATTAAAATGGGATGCCAACAAGCACATGAAAAGATGCTCAATATCTATAATCACCAGAGAAATGTGAATCAAAACCACAATGAGATATCACCTCACATCTGTCAGAATGCCTATCATCAAAAAGAACGCAAATAACAAATGTTGGCAAGGATACGGAGAAAAGGGAACCCTCATACACTGTTGATAGGAATGTGAACTGGTGCAGCCACAATGGAAGACAGTGCTGAGGTTTCACTAAAGCTAAAAACATGACCCAGAAATTCCACTTTGAAGAATATATCCAAAAACACTAATTCAAAAAGATATATGTGCCCCAGAATTCATAGAATTATTTTCGAAATAGCTGAGACATGGAAGCAACGTAGGTGTCCATCAACAGATGAACAGATAAAGAAGATGTGGTATATATATGTATGTATATATATATACAATGGAATACTGTTCAGCTATAAATGAAGATCAAAATTTTGCCATTAGTAGCAACATGGATGGGCTTAGAGGACATGATGCTTAGTGAAATAAGTCAGACAAATACTGTATGTTTTCACTTGTAGGTGGAATCTTAAAAAAAAAAAAACCAACGAACTAATGAATGTGTAACAAAAAAGAAGCAGACTCACATACAGAACAAACCACAGGTTACCTATGGGGAGAAGGAAGGAGGGGGAATCTAGGGATGGGGCAGTAGGAAATATGAACTATCCGGTTTAAGAAAGGCTCAAGGATGTATTGTATAGTATAGGGAATATAGTCAATATTTTGTAATAACTGTAAATGGAGAGGAACCTTTAAAAATTATATAAATACTAAAATTTCAAATAAAAGTAAATATTACATGGATAATATGCAGATATGGCAAGAATCATAAAACTGGAAGTTTATGTCTCTCTTCACTAGGGTAAAGAACATGATGGATTTGCAGGTCAAAGATTTCTTAAGGAAAATGCCAAGCTTCCATGGTGCCTGTGAAAGTGATGATTAAAAGGATAGAAAAGATAAATAATAAATCACTTTACCTCAAAAAGAATAAAATGGTAATTAAATATATTTTAATAACTGTCAAAAGAATGATATTGAAATTAATTAATTATTAAGTGGACAAAGTTCAAGGAGAAATAGAAAATCTGATTAGGTATATATCTTATAATAAAATTTAATCTGTTTTTTAACAAGTTCTAACAAAGATAACTACAGGTCATTATAACATTACTGGTAAATTCTGTTGAGTATTTAAGGAAAAAAATAAGACCAATTTAATACAAAGCATTCTAGAAATTTAAAAAAGATAAAACACTTCCAATTTATTTCAGGAGGCCATCTTAACCTTAATGTATAAAGATGGGAAGACTATAGAAGAAAAGAAAATCACTAAACAATGAGAAATATTGATGCAAAATTGCTAACTGAATATAACAAATTAAGTCCCAATTTACTGTTGAGGAAACTTCCCTCTATAACTATTAACAGTTTACTGAAAGATTTTATTAATATCAGCAAAGTAAGTTGGATCCCAAATGTTTTTTTCTTTTTGCATCTATTGATATGATCATAAGAATTTTCATTTTTAGTCTACTAACATGGTAGATTACATTTATTGACTTGTGAATGTAAAAGTAATGTTATGTTTCTGGGATAAAGCACATTCAGTTATGATGCATTATCCTTTTTTATATTGTTGATTCTATTTGTTAAGAAGCTTTGCATGTATGTGTTTGCAGACAATTCTCCATGGGTTTTTCTATACATCTTCTGAGTTCCTCTCTGCAGCTTTTTTCCTTCATGTACTTTACCTTGTGATTTCTAGCATCCTTAGCTTCCTTAGATTTCTAGCTCTGCCTCTTTGTTTTGGGAATATCATCAAGTTCTTCCTGGATTCCCCCATCCTTTTGTAGAAACCTGGAAACTCTCCAGACATTCTACTGGGGCAAGCATAATGTGGGGATGGGTCAATGTCTTTTACTGACTGATGATCAACGTTTTGAGAGGCATTGTTTTGTATATTTTGTCTTTTTTCTTATTTTAGTTGTTTCAGTTGGGACAATAACTCCAATTCCTACCATCTATATTGTACTGAAGTAAAATTAGACTTTTATTCCATTATTAATCTTATGTTTCAAATAAATCTCCCAAGTTCCCTCTCTCAGCTAAAGACTCTGCCATCCACACAGTTCCTCATACCAGAAACTTGGTGTTGTCCTTGGTTCTTCCTCTTTGTTTACTGGTATAATCCAAGTCAGTCTTACCAAGTCTTCTCCAAAATATAGCAGTACGGCTTCCCTGGTGGTCCAAGGGTTAAGAATCCAGCTGCCAATGCAGGGGTCATGGGTTTGGTCCCTGGTCTGGGAAGATCCCGCATGCTGAGAGGCAACTAAACATATGAGCTGCAAATACTGAGACCATGTGCCACAACTACTGAAGCTTGCAAGCTTAGAGACCCCACTCTGCAACAAGAGAAGCCACCACAATGAGAAAACTGAGCACTGAAACAAAGAGTAGCCCTCATTCACCGCAACTAGAGAAGGCCCATGCACAGCACCAAAGACCCAGAGCAGCCATAAGTAAATCAACAAAAATATACCAACAATATATCGACTTTTTTTCAGTATCAACTAGGACTGTACTTAATGACTTATTTATTTAAGACACAAATTCTGGAGGTAGGCTGTTTGGTATTGTACAAGCTGAAAAAAATGTCAAAAAGAGACATTGTTCCTTCTATCTTTTTATTCCAATTTAGATTTTGGCTTTTATCCACGGGATGTTAAGATAGCCTCTGTACTTCTATTAATCAAAATCATTTTTTATTACCTGGCCACAAAAAAGAATGAAATATGCCATTTGCAACAATAAGGATGGACCTAGAAACTATTATACTAAGTGAAGTAAGTCAGAAAGAGAAAGAAAAATTCCATATGATATGACTTATATGTGAAATCTAAAATATGACACAAATGAACATATCTACGAAACAGAAACAGACTCACAAACATAGCAAACAGACTTATATTTGCAAAGGGGAAGGAAGGTGGGAGAGAGATGGATTAGGAGTTTTGGATAGGAATCATGGAGTAGAGCAAAGAAGATGCCAGGTGAGTGTGTGAATTATATAAACTTTCCTGGCAACCTTACCTTACCCAATATCTTTCTCTTGTATCATTGGCTAAACTAGAGTCATATAGCCATTCATACTTGTAAAAGAACCAAGACAGCCAGGCAGTATCCCTCACTGGATCCTTATACAAACTTGGTGATGTGGATTTTCAGGTGTTATAATATTGTTTTCATTATTTTCTGATCTTACAAAGACCAAAATCAAGAAGAATGCCTTAATTACTAAATTTTTAGTTGTGTACGTGGCCAGGAAGCAAAGACTGGAAGCAGGTAAGGCTAACTGATCACAGAAACCATGAAAGATTTCTTCTTTTATTTTTTTTTGATTGAAAGATAATTGCTTTACAATGTTGTTTTGGTTTCTACTGTACAACAATGCAAATCAGTCATAATTATGTATACATTTCCTCCCTCTTGAGCTTCCCTCCCATAGTACTGATGAACTTATTTTCAGGGAAGGAATGGAGATGCAGACATAGAAAATGGACTTGCAGACACAGTATAGGAAGGAGAAAACAAGATGAATTGAAAAAGTATCACTGACATGTACACTATCATGTGTAAAACAGATACTAGTGGGAAGCTGCTGTACAACACAGGGAGTCCAGCCTGGAGCTCTGTGATGACCTAGAGGAGCTTCTTCTTGATTCTGCTCTAAGAAACAGACATGAGCGGAGCTCAATGAGGAACGATGACTAAACACAATGTGTGGTTCTGGATGGAGCATGGAACAGGAAGAAGTCATTAGGTAAAAACTAAGATCTAAACAAAGCGTGAAATTTAATTGATGCTAATGTTTCAATGTTAGCTTGCTAGTTGTAACCAATATACCATATCAGTGTCAGATGTTAACAGTAGAGGAAACTGAGTATGGGTAAATGAGAACTATTAATTTTTCTGTAAATCAAAAGCTGCTCTAAAAATTAAGTTTATTCAAAAGAAAAAAAAATCAGTCCAATACCTAAAATCATCTACTTGAAATCTTAGAAGAAAAATAGCATAATTGAAAGAGGTTATCAATGATGAGTATTTATATACTTTTCAAACTTCAAATTTATATATATAGACACATACATATATGAATGCACAGACTAGTCTCTGAACACTACAGATTTAGAAATTCTATAAATTCATATGAAAGCACATCATATTGTATAACCAGGGAAAGACATTTAACGTAGTAGAAAAGTCATTTAGTTGAACAATGATTCCAATTAAATAGAAATTAAAGGCTTAAAAGCAATTACAAAGGGTTTTATAGTCTTCACAAAGTCATGCACTTTTTATTTAATTATGTGGATGCTTCAGTTTAACAAAAATAGATAATAAATTAGATTTAAGTATTCAAGGAACGGCCAAGCTTCACCTGGCCTCTTGTTGTTAATCGTATATTTACCTCAAGGCATAATCTATTTAAAAGTGTATTAAAACATTTATTTTCATTAAATTAATATAAAGTGTTCTAAAATTAATGTCTTGACACTTAGTGTCAATGTTGTAAGTAATACTCAAAATATGACTTTCTATATTAGACAGTGAAACAAAAGATGGGGGGGAAACTCAATTTTTGTACCATATTGAAATGCTTGAGAGTACCGCTTGGTACTGTCACTTACCAAGTCTCCATTTTTCTCACCTACTAGACATAATCTCCTCCAGGGGATCTTCCTGACCCAAAGATCAAACCTGCATCTCTTATGCCTCCTGCATTGGCAGGTGGGTTCTTTACCACTAGTGCCATCTGGAAAGCCCATTAGACATAATAAGAGTACCTAAATAATCAGGTTGTAGTGAGAACGAATGAGTTAATACTGTAAAACGTCAGGCATATAGTTTTATCTTTGTGTCAGGGCTTGACAACTGCACTTCTCTTCACAAGTTATCCAGATGACATGTCTTCACCGTGTGAGTTAAAGAGCCTTACTTCCATTAACACAGAAGAGAAAGCAAAGACTTGCATCGCTTAGCACATACACAGGGCAGAGCCTAGAGCTCAATCCTTTAGGACTGAGTTGGCAGCAGGCATCAGCTCAAAGCCCTGCTACAGGATTGGCATGTAATTATGACAGCCTTTTCCTTCCAAGAGTTTTAGAGCTGCAAAAGGCTTATGCTGGCAAAGTCTGGAGAAGGACAGCCTCAAATCCAAGGGGAAGCAACTCTGAGGAATTAATAAGGAGAGAGTCCAATTCAGGTGGCCCAGTGGTAAAGAATCCGCCTGCCAATGCAGGAGACACAGAAGATGTGGGTTCAATCCCCTAGTTGGGAAGATCTCCTGGAGTAGGAGGCAACCCACTCTAGTATTCCAGCCTAGAGAATTCCATGGACAGAGAAACCTGGTGGGCTACAGTCCATAGGGTCACAAAGAGTCAGACACGGCTGAGCACACACACATCAATAAGGAGAAAAGCCATCGAAAGTACCAAGTGCCCTAGTGGCTTCTTTGCAGATGATTCCAGCTTGGAACATCTGCTGTAAATTTTCTGCTTTGGTCCACATCTTAGTAGGCAATTTAGATTTGCACAAAAGTAATCATACTTCTAGCTAACTAGTCTGGCAGACTTATTGCTGTGAGACTAAGAATATCTACCTATTTTGTGGTCAGACACATGACTCCCAATGCTTTTTCACTGAATAGCTATAATCTTAGGATCTTCAAAATCAGTTTTTTCATTGATTAAAAAAGTAATAACTTCTACAAGATATGATTGTCATAATGACAAAATAAAAGAGATAAGCGTAAGGAATGCATCACATCCTTGGGCAATAAGCAAAATAGCTTTATTATTATAATGATCATCAGCAAACTGTAGTAAAATTGGTAAAGCCTGGTGGAGAGGGGACAGAAAGCAGAGATTCCTGGGAAGAGAATTTCAGGTATCTGAAATCAAGAAAGGAGCAGCAACAGAAGTGTCATATAGACTTAAGAACGCAGAGGGTTAGTACTATCAGAGTGCATGATTAGGGCTGAGAGAGGAAAGAGCTAGTACAAGTTATGTTTGGAAGGATAAGGTAAAGAGTCACACTGTATACTTCATTACATGACACACCACTGGGGTCATCATCTCAAATATCAGAGATTCTGTGATAGAAGGAGATATAACCAGAGCTGAATGCCTGAGTATGTGATAAAAATTAGCCTTTGATATATTTTTTTTAACTTTTGCTTGTGCAGTGTGGATCTGTATTCTCTAAAGTTTCATTTTGATATGATGGAAATAATCCAAAACTGGATGATGGTGATGGTTGCCAACTCTGTAAATATACTAAAAGCTATTGAATTATATACTTTAAAGGGGTGAAACTTTGATATGTAAATTAAATCTCAACAAAGTTGTAAAGATGTGGAATGGAAAAAAATAACCTCCTGCTAAGTTATTGAGATTTCTGGGAAGCAATATAGAATAATGGAAAATGAGAACTTTATAATCCGAGAAACCAGGACATACATTTTAGACAGCCGTTTAGAGCTTAGTGACACTACATCTGTGTCACTTAGGAGCTGAGGGACTTGATGGTGGAAAGTTACTTGACCGTTCTTGGATTATCATTCTCATTGCTGCAGAGAGGGGTAATGCTCTTCTGGCAGTGCCATTGCGAGGATTGCAGGAAAAAGTAAGTAAATATGCCAGCCTATTATATCCACGATAGTCACTCAGTAAATCACAGCTATCATTTCAATGTTATTATTATTCATCAAACAACAGCACTCTGATATATTAAAGCTAATGCAAAGCAGCATGATAAACCTTCATGGTTCTGAGTGTATAAACATAAACCAGAGCAAGTCAGCTTTGGGTCAGGTCAGAGCTGGCAGTCTGACCCTCGGGCCATCGTCTCCAAGTCCTGCCCACAAGTAACAGCGCCTGTTACTCCTACTCAGACCTGCATATGCACAAACATTAAAAAAAAAAAATCATTTCGTGAATATTTCAGCCAGAGGGATGTGACACTGGACAAAACCTTGTTATTCTTATTCGCTCTACTGCAAACTTGATATTTCTCACAGAAAATATACCTGACAGACTTGCTTTCCAGGTCAGCAGAGACTTCCGTACTCATACAGACACTGCTGCCTTGCATTATTTATTTCAGGAAGATGAGGCAAAGAAAAAGAAGCAAAATCCAGAAACTGAAATTTCCCATGAAGAACAGAAACTAGCCACTAAATTCACAGGGCCTACCTGATACAGAAAAAAAAAAAAAAGCCAATTACTGCTGAAATTGAAGAACCTTTTGATACTAAAAACTGCCAAAAGAGAGCCTGAGATCTTGATTAATTACTCTATTTCCCTTAACTCTATAGGCTTGGCTTTTATAATAAACATACAGAAATCACCATAATGCAGCAAAAATATTTAAAATTTAATTTTAACTGCCTCTAAAAGTACATGCCAATATTTTAGCATGGTTCTGGTGATATTTTGAAAGACATTCAAACTATAAGTTATGAGTACCTCTTGCCTACCTGTCATTTTCAAAGAGGTTCTCTACCCTATCCCACAACCACCTAATAAAGAAGTTATTGTTATCACTGTTTTCACCCACTTTTTGTTAATGAGGAATCAGACTCAAATAGGAAAAGTAACGTACGTAAAGTCACACAGCTAATAAGTCACAGAGACAAGACTCCAAAGCAAATATTCTGATTGGTGCTATTTTCCCAGTATAATCTCCAGAGTTATTGAGATTTCACATCACATGGGCACTGAATCTCAATATATGGGATTATAAAATTTAAACATGAGGGGAAATCTATGTTAAAAAAGCGGAATAAGCTGAATATGTATTCTCACTTTACCTAACTAAAAAAACATAGCAAGCAAACAAAGGAATCTTTTTTTTTTTTAATTACCTGGCAGCAACCAAAAAAAGAAACATTGTCATTGCCCCTAAACTTCAAAATTCATAGGCACCTATGGAAAGGATTAGATTTTATCTTATTTTATCCAACTAAGGAAAGATAAGATTTTATAAGGGTTTACACAGAGGGAAGAGGAACAACACAACACATGGCAAAATTCCTAAGAACTCTCAGCAAATCTCTCAAATATAAAGAAAGAAATTGTGTGAGTAGTGTCTTTCTTCCAATTCTGACTGAGGAGTGATGGGAACACTAGTTGTGAAAAGTAGATACATGAGGAAAGTGAACCAAAGGGCTGAAAGTGAACCAGAGAAATAAAACCTCTCTGATCATACAAGGACCTGGAACAGCTGGCTGAAATCTACATGTTCCACCATGGGAACGGAAGTTCCAACTTCCCAACCAAAAGGAGTGAAATGTCATAAAATATATTTTATAGACTTTCAGAAAAGTGTAGACCAAGTCAATCTGGGTACCTCTGCATCTGAGTTCCCCTCCTCCCCCTGACAATTCTCTAGGCTGCAGAAAAACTTAGACAGCATAAGAAAGGCCCAGTCTTCAAACTTTTGTTAAAGGAGAAAAGACACAATTCTCAAAGACAGTGAGACACTACACCAGACTGAATAAAAGCCTTGCACAGAACCACCCAAGCAAAAACAAGATGACAGAATTGACATGGCAGCTAAACAAAGGTACTACGGTAAAAGGAAAAGGAAAATCTTTTGTATGATAAATGTCTAACCTAGAAAAAATGAAGCCCCATAGAAAAGAGAAATCACCATACTACAGAACAAATTTTAGGGAGTATAACTTGTACCAACAGGAGCTAAAATAAATGATTTTGTATCATGTTTAGAATAAAAGTTTTTAAAGGCTATGAGGAGTCCCAGATCAACTATGTATGTATGATATTGAGGATCCTATTAAAAATTAACATTGAAAAATTATTATTCCAAACAAATAAACATATCTGCAAACCAACTGATATCACAGAAGAAGAGCTTGAGAAAATTTCAGTGAAAGCACGTAAAAACAAAGAGAATAAATTAACAGATGCAAGTTAATAGACACCAAGGACAAACAAGTACAAGCCAGCATAGTAATAAATGGCACCTCAATTAAAATACATAATACCATTATAGGCTTCCCTCTAAAGAGCATTTATAATGAAATTTGAATTTTGAAATATATGAGGTTTGTGGGAAACTTGGTATAGGATGTGCAACATCGAGATTCATCCTGGTTGAGAATTTTGAGGACAGATGAAGAGTCCGCCATGTATCCGGGGAGAAAAAAACAAGTCACATACAAGGGTGACAAATGATGGTTTGGCCTCAGACTTGTCTACTCTAACACACAGTAAGAGGTTAAGTCTACAATGAGTAAAAGAAATTATTAACCAATGATATCACACTGAGCAGAGCCACTGTACAAATATAAAGGAAACGGGAAAGGCTCTAGGGAAGAGAGTACCCATAAACCCTCCTTTGAAAAACCACTTGGAAATGAAACAGACAAGAATGAGAAATGCTGGTATACACAAAATATGATTAAATAAAGCTATAATAGGAAGCTACTGTGAGGATATGGTTATAGAATGTTACTTTTGTATACCTGGAACATGTGAAAATTATAACATAAAAAATAAAATTTAATCTAAGAAGAAAATAGAATTATAAAGATCTACCTTTCATAACAGAGAGTCAATTGATACAGAATTAAATTGAAACAGTTTTAAAAACTTGATTCTAAACTTTTAATGTTCCATAATGGTATTTTTTCATATCAGAAGAATCTTTTAAGCCAGGGTCCCCAACCCCCAGGCCACAATCTTTTAAGCCAGGGTCCCCAACCCCCAGGCCACAGACAGGCACCAGTCCTCAGCCTGTTAGGAACTGGACTGCACAGCAGGAATGAGCAGCAGGCAAATGAGGGAAGCTTCATGTATATTTACAGCTGGTCTCTCCACATGTCTCACATGACCACCTGACCTGCACCAGATTCTCATAGGAGTGTGAACCCTATTGTGAACTGCTCATGGGAAAGGTCTAGGTTGTGCACTCCTTATGAGAATCTAATGCCTGATGATCTGAAGTGGAACTGAGGCTGTGATACCAGCACTGGGGAGTGGCTGCAAACACAGATTATCATTAGCAAAGACGTGTGACTGCACAGAGACCATAATAAATTACCTGCTTGCAGACTCATATCAAACAAGCTCAGGACTCCCACTGATTCTGCATTATGGTGAGATGTATAATTACCTCATTATATATCACAATGTAATAATAATAGAAATAGAATGCATGGTAAGTGCAAAGTGCTTGAATCATCCTGGAACCACTCCTCCCTCATCCCTGGTCCATAGAAAAATTGTCTTCCGTGAAACTGGTGCCTGGTGCCACAAAGGTTAGGGACCACTGTCTTAAGCAAGATCTCTTGTGAAGAAAAGTGCATACATTTCTGCAAGGATTCCATTTATTTACACTGGGGACTTTCTCCCGTAATGTAGAATAATAAAATTAAGTGTTTTAATTAAGATTACATGGCAGTATTTAATAAAAGTGTTTTTATATTAGTCCTTTCATGATATATGTGTGTATGTGTGTGTATCAAAAGGTTTCTGAAAGAATGTAGAACAGATACCAACAAAGATTGTTTCTGAGTTCTAGGGATTTCTACTTTTTTTTTTTTCCTCATTCTCATAATAATCCTGAATCATGTTTACAAAAAATAAGGTGATTTTTGGTAATTTTAAGCAAATAAAACAAGATGGAAGAGCCTTGCAACTAAAGAATTTTAAATCCAGTGCTTTTAAAAAGATTTTAGCACTTACACAGCAATGCCTGAGGAACAGAAGGGTTATCATGACAAAAAGTGATCTGAATAACTTAATTCAGAAGTTGTTTCTTAGAGATAAATACTAACAATTTCTTTGAGATAAATACTAACTGTTTACAAGTTGTTTCTTGGAGGTAAACACAATTTCTTATGGAAGAAATTAGCTAAGATTGATAGAAGTGAAAGTGTTCTGCAAAAATTTCAGGGAAAGTACAAAATATGTTCAATTAAAAAAAAAGTAATAGATTTATCTGGACCAATGATCCTGTATTTAGAATAAGTAAGAAAAAGGAAGAGGAAGGAAAGAGAGAGAGAAAAGGGAGAAGGGGCAGAAGGAAGAGGAGAAATGGAGGGACAGAGTAAGACTGGAGAGAAGGAGGAAGAAGAGAAGGATAAGACAAGCAAAAATTCTATTACGCCCTTATATGTTTTTCCATGTGCCAATTATAGCAATAGTATGCAACTAACACACATGCACACACATGATATATTTAAACACAAAGGAGGGTCAAAAAAGACACAGAAGTTTACAGAGACTAAGTAGCATATCCAAGTGTGTGACAGGCTAGTAAATATCACAACCATACCATTTCCCCAGAAAATTCTAGGGTATTTCTAGAACTGCTTCTTAACTGATGTAAGACTTTAAAGACTAAAGAGACACAAATAGAACAGTATTATGGACTCTATGGGAGAGGGAAAGGGCGGGATGATATGGGAGAATGGCACTGAAGCATGTAAATTATCATATGTGAAACGAATCGCCAGTCCAGGTTCAACGCAGTGCTACAGGGTGCTCGGGGCTGGAGCACCAGAATGACCCACAGGGATGGGATGGGGAGGGAGGTGGAAGGGGGGTTCTGGAAGGGGAAATCATGTACACCCATGGCGGATTCATGTCAGTGTATGGCAAAACACATACAATATTGTAAAATTAAAAAATAAACTAATTTAAAAAAAAAAGACTAACCATATCCACTTACCCCATAAACCCTCCTCATGGATAGTTCAAACTAACAATTCCAAGAACTTAAAAAAGCAAGCCAGGGACTTCTCTGGTGGTCCAGTGGTTAAGAATCTGCCAGCCAAGGCTGGGGACACAGGGTCGATCCCTAGTCCAGGAAGATCTCACATACCTCAGAGTAACTATTGAAGCCCACACCTCTAGGGCCTGTCAGCCGCAACTATGGAGCCCATATGCCACAACTACTGAAGCCCGTGTGCCTAGAGCCAGTGTTCCGCAACAAGAGAAGCCACTGCAATGAGAAGCCTGCTCATGGCAAAAGAGTAGCCCCCACTCTGCTATTAGAGAAAGCCTGTGCGCAGCAATGAAGACTCAGTTCACTGCAAATAAATAATTAATAAAAGAAAAAAAAAGAAAGTAGGACCCATTGACTGGGATTTGTGTACAAGGAAAAATAAAAAGTAGAAATTGATTCTGATTGTCCATGTTTCATTTTCTCCCCTAGGTCACATGGAAAGCTACTTTCATTACCCAGGTGTTCACTTCCCAGCATGAAGGAGCTGACCAACTGACTGATCGTCATGAGCTCAACCCAGCAGCTGTTGGGCCTCCACTGTGGTCTATTTTGCTAGTTCTTACACAGCATAATTGGGCTCACATTGGGCCTGGAAACATCATCTATGCAACCAAAAGGTATAACCCTAACCCCTGGCCCGGACCCAAATGCTTATACTCCCCTGCCTACACCAACCAGATCTGCTTCAGTCCGTTCTGTGTTCTCCAAAGCTGCAGCTTCCTATCAGTGCACTCGGTGGTATAGATTAGTCTATGCTGTGATAATCTTTTAAAGAAGCACTCTCTGTATATTTCTTCTGGGTATTAGTGAGCATTTCTGACCTCTCCCATCTTCATTTTGCCAGACTGATGGTACCTTTCCCATCTGAAAAGTCACATCAGCAGTAACAGCAGACTGGAGGGTAGCACATCAACAGTTAAATGTTTCCACCAAGATGTGGCACATCTGAGCAAGTCAATTAAGCAGGCCTCATTTCAAGGATAAAGTATAATCTCCCAGAGCAGAACTAAGGATCAAGAATTAGATGTAAGATCTTCTACAATCAAAATCATTAACTGATTTTTGCTTAAGTCCTAAACAGAGGTGTAGGGGTATACTATTGTTAATTTTGCTATCTTCAGTAAATACATATATATATATATATATATATATATATATATATATATGTATATATATATATATATTGAATTCATATAGTTGAGCATTACTAAACTGTACAAACTTATGTTTTACTGTCAGTATTAAACTAAAGCATGTGATATCTTGGAACAGAAATGAGTCACTTTTATGCCTTTCTCAAGCAAGTTTACCATAACTTTTTAGTACTGTTTCGAGTATATTTCTATAAATGTCAGTTACCAAAAATGAGTTTCAATGTAAGTGGTTTTGCTTGTGTACAGCAATTCTGGCCTCACACAAAAGAATAAAAAGGGCAGAAAGAACACTGATGTTTCCGGAAATCATGGACTCTTTTCCTGGGGCATTTGTTCTATATTCATAATAAAGGAAATTTAAAAAGGAAAAAAAGAAGGTGGAATTGTAATGATAGTATGGTAACTTCTCTCTATATAAATACTAACATCTTGCTTCCTTTTTTCTTGGTCTTTCACAGGTAACATCATCACAAATGAGAATTACTGACATTGAAACAGCTGAAACAAAACACCTGAGGACCAAGCACGCACAGGTGAAAGACAGCCACCTGCTTCATGTGGGAATTTCCCCTGTTGTTGCTCAGTTGTTAAGTCATGTCTTGCTCTTTGCGACCCCATGGACTACAGCATGCCAGATTTCCCTGTCCCTCATTATCTCCCGAAGTTTGCTGAAACTCAAGTCCATTGAATCAGTGATGCTATCTAACTATCTCATCCTCTATCACCCTTTACTCCTCCTTCCCTCAATCTTCCCCAGCATCAGGAACTTTTCGAATGAATCAGTTCTTCGCATCAGGTGGCCAAAGGATTCAGCATACTTCAGTCTCAGCATCAGCCCTGATTTCCTTTATAATTGACTGGTTTGATCTCCTGGCTGTCCAAGGGACTCTCAAGGGTCTTCTCTAGCACCACAATTTGAAAGTATCAATTCTTCAGTTCTCAGCCTTCTTTATGGTCCAACTCTCACATCTATACATGACTACTGGAAAAACCACAGCTTTGACTATATGGACTTTTGTTGGTAAAGTGATGTCTCTGTGTTTTAATATGCTGCTAGGTTTGTCATAGCTTTTCTTCCAAGGAGCAAGTGTCTTTTCATTTCGTGGCTGCGGTCACCATCCACAGTGATTTTGGAGCCCAACAAAATAAAATCTGTTGCTGTTTCCACTCCCCCCCCCCCATCTATTTGCCATGATAGAGTGAGAAATAGATTTAAGGGACTAGATCTGATAGAAAGAGTGCCTGATGAACTATGGACAGAGGTTCATGACATTGTATAGGAGACAAGGATCAAGACCATCCCCAAGAAAAAGAAATGCAAAAAAGCAAAGTGGCTGTCTGAGGAGGCCTTACAAATAGCTGGGAAAAGAAGAAAGGCAAAAAGCAAAGGAGAAAAGGAAAGATACTCCCATTTGAATGCAGAGTTCCAAAGAATAGCAAGGAGAGATAAGAAAGCCATCCTCAGCGATCAATGCAAAGAAATAGAGGAAAACGACAGATTGGGAAAGACTAGAGATCTCTTCAAGAAAATTAGAGGTACCAAGGGAACATTTCATTCAAAGATGGGCTCGATAAAGGACAGAAATGGTAGGGACGTAAGAGAAGCAGAAGATATTAAGAAGAGGTGGCAAGAATACACAGAAGAACTGTACAAAAAAGATCTTCATGACCCAGATAATGATGATGGTGTGATCACTCACCTAGAGCCAGACATCCTGAAATGCAAAATCAAGTGGGCCTTAGAAAGCATTACTACAAACAAAGCTAGTGGAGGTGATGGAATTCCAGTTGAGCTATTTCAAATCCTGAACGATGATGCTGTGAAAGTGCTGCACTCGATATGCCAGCAAATTTGGAAAACTCAGCAGTGGCCACAGGACTGGAAAAGGTCAGTTTTCATTCCAATCCCTAAGAAAGGCAATGCCAAAGAATGCTCAAACTACTGCACAACTGCACTCATCTCACACGCTGGTAAAGTAATTCTCAAAATTCTCCAAGCCAGGCTTCAGCAATACGTGAACCATGAACTTCCATATGTTCAAGCTGGTTTTAGAAAAGGCAGAGGAACAAGAGAACAAATTACCAACATCCTCTGGATCATCAAAAAAGCAAGAGTGTTCCAGATTTCTGCTTTATTGACTATGCCAACGCCTTTGACTGTGTGGATCACAATAAACTGTGGAAAATTCTGAAAGAGATGAGAATACCAGACCACCTGACATGTCTCTTGAGAAACCTGTACGCAGGTCAGGAAGCAACAGTTAGAACTGGACATGGAACAACAGACTGGTTCCAAATAGGAAAAGGAGAACGTCAAGGCTGTATATTGTCACCCTGCTTATTTAACTTATATGCAGAGTATATCATGAGAAACACTGGGCTGGATGAAGCACAAGCTGGAATCAAGATTGCCAGGAGAAATATCAATAACCTCAGGTATGCAGGTGACACCACCCTTATGGCAGAAAGTGAAGAAGAACTAAAAAGCCTCATGATGAAAGTGAAAGAGGAGAGAGAAAAAGTTGGCTTAAAGCTCAACGTTCAGAAAACTAAAATCATGGCATCTGGTCCCATCACTTCATGGCAAATAGATGGGGAAACAGTGGAAACAGTGTCAGACTTTATTTTGGGGGGGGCTCCAAAATCACTGCAGATGGTGACTGCATCCATGAAATTAAAAGACGCTTACTCCTTTGAGGGAAAGTTATGACCAACCTAGATAGCATATTAAAAAGCAGACACATTACTTTGCCAACAAAGGTCCATCTAGTCAAGGCTATGGTTTTTCCAGTAGTCATGCATGGATGGGATGGTTGGACGGTGAAGAAAGCTGAGTGCCGAAGAATTGATGCTTTTGAACTGTGGTGTTGGAGAAGACTCTTGAGAGTCCCTTGGACTGCAAGGAGATCCAACCAGTCCATCCTAAAGGATATCAGTCCTGGATGTTCATTGCAAGGACTGATGTTGAAGCTGAAACTCCAATACTTTGGCCACCTCATGCGAAGAGTTGCCTCATTGGAAAAGACCCTGATGCTGGGAAGGATTGGGGACAGGAGTAGAAGGGAATGACAGAGGATGAGATGGCTGGATGGCATCAGTGAATTGATGGACATGAGTTTGGGTAAACTCCGGGGGTTGGTGATAGACAGGGAGACCTGGAGTGCTGCAATTCATGGGGCCACAAAGAGTCGGACACGACTGACCAAATGAACTGAACTGAACTGATTTGCCATAAAGTGATCAGACTAGATGTCATGATCTTAGTTTTTTGAATTCTGAGTTTTAAGCCAGCTTTTTTTGCTTTCTCTTGTAGCACAGCTCTTATCCACACTGTGGAAGGTTGTGGGATAAGTGATAGTGATATAAAGGAAAACTCTGTCATTTGAGCCCAATATTGTTGTAGCTAAGGAACCTGGGCCAAGTGTATAGGAGAAACATCCAAAACTGGCCAGAAAATTATCTCTTTCAACATACTCTATCCAAGACAGTTGCTATGATGATTATTTTATGTTCCACTTGACTGGGTCATAGGGTACCCAGATATTTGCTCAATGTTATTCTGGGTGATAGTGACGACATTTGGGGATGAGATTAACATTTAGATAGGTAGACAGGGTAAAGCAGATTGCCCTCTCTAAAGTAGTGGCTCTCACACAATCAACTGAAGGTCCAAATGGAACAAAAAGATCTGACCCTTCCACAAGAAAGGAGGAACTTCTCCTGCCTGCCTAAGTGGGATGTGGGTCTTTTACTGTCTTTATACTTGAGCTGAAATATTGGCTCCTCCTGGGTCTCAAGCCTGTTAACTTTTGAACTAGGACTTGCACCATCAACTCACCTGGTTCTCAGGCCTCTGGACGTGGACACCCATTGATATCCTGGATCTCCAGGTTGCCAACTACAAATGCTGAGATTTCTCAAACTCCTTGATCATGTGGTCCAATTCCTTATCATAAATCTCTTTCTACCTACATACGTCATATTTGTTCTGCTTCTCTAAAGAACCTTGACTAATAAGGTTGTTTATCAATTGTTTTCCACTCAGCTAATGTTTCCAGGGTTTCCTAGGTGGCACTCATGGTAAAGAACCTGCCTGCCAATGCAGGAGACATAAGAGACATGGGTTCAATCCCTGGGTCAGGAAGATTCCCTGGAGAAGGAAATGACACCCCATTCCAGTATTCTTGGCTGGAGAATCCCATGGACAGAGGAGACTGGTAGGCTACGGTCCATAGGGTGGCAGAGTCAGACACGACTGTAGCGACTTAGCACAAAGATTCCAGGGGCTGGATTATCTAACATAGCAACATAAAGTAAGACAAGACCCACCCATCATTGTCTAGACCAGTGCTTCTCAAACATTCCTGTGCATATACATTCCTGGAGTTGTCAAAATGCAGATTCTGACTCAGGGTCTGAGGTGGGGCCCGAGACTCTGCATTTCTGACAGGATCCCAGGAGATGCCAACACCATTGCTGCAGATGGATGTATATACTTTGAGCAGTAAAGATGCAGAGACTCCACCTCTGCCTCCAAACAAAGTAATCAGACTTCCACAGGCCTAGCAGCCTCTGCTGCATTACCATCAGTCTTAGGCCTTTTCCTACATCAAGGCAAAGCTGTAGTTAAAAGTATAATTTGAGGGTCGCCTGTGAGGGAAATGAATATCCCTCACAGTAGTTGGTCTCTGTTTTCACTATCAGTAAGCCACATATTGGCGCCTGTCTGTGCATGAAGAAGAAAAATAGAAATGCACAAAAACAAAAACATTTTCCCTTGGGCAGAAGCAATCCACTGTTCCAAGTATTATTTTCTGGCTACATAACTGTGGCAGGCGGAACTTTGTCCTCCAAGTGGAACTAAGCCCACGCTGCAGCACTCTGCTTCCTTAGAACATTCCCGTATCAATGTATTCTCTTGACAAGCACCTTAGCTTGCTTGCCTATCTTGACATAACAGAGAAACATGCATTTCTGAGCTATTCTTCATGGTATCAAGCCTATTTACTGAGAAGAAAATTATGCCATATATTAAAATATCGCTTAGCCAAGTTTGGGAAAAAAAGGCTTCATTTGTGACAATTCAAACATGTTCTTCAATACCCATAATAGAGATTATATAAAACAAAACACCAACTCCATTTTCCATTAAGTCTTAGGTTAAAAATTTGCAATAACTTGTCTTGACTTGACACAAGCACTTGTTTAAGCAGTAAATGCTACCACGTTTACCCAGTGGACACCAAGCTAATGAAACACAATAATATTTCACCACAAATGACAAGAGGCAGGTGCAACTTCCATGAGAAAAAAAATATGTCCTGTTTTACCCAGACTTCTAAACAGTCAGCCTCATGATTGCAGGTAGCAGCCCAGGTTAGAAGACCTGGCGTTTCATCAGATCCATAACCTATGCTGTGGACTGCCCAGGATTTTAAACTGCTTTGTGACAGAAAATATCATGCAGGTATGAAACAAGGGAGTTGAAAGGTACTTTCACTCACTTTACATTATGAATTCCATCCAGCGAAACTGTTCACTGCTGCTCTTTCCTTTTAACATCACCCTGAGTTTCTCATTTCCTTGGCTGCATTGGTAGGTGTTTTGACATTTGACACTTGCAAAAGGGACAAAAAAGAAGAATTTTCTATATAGACATTTCCACTACTGTCAGAGAAAGAATTCTTCTGGAAAATCAGATGCTCTGATTAGAGAATCTTCATGTGTGATTGTAAGACATTTAAATAGGTATACCACTAAATATAGACTGTGTACAATGTAATATTCTTTGATAATCTAAAGGACTCCTAATGTTCAGGACAGATGTGTGGAAATATCAGTTAATAGCCTAGTCTAGCTGATTAAGTGCAACAGGACATTTTTACTGAGTGCCAAGGCAATAATGGTACCGAGTTGCTAGATTGCTAAGATAAAGTGAGTTATTGGCTCACATAGGTATTATCTAACATCTGGATCTGGTGTTTCTCATACATAGAAAAATCATTAGCCTAATGAGTTAAGGTTGCTTGACACCTTATATACATGGGCTCATGTATTTAGGAAAATTACCTCAAAGATCTGGAGAGTGTCTTCAGGGCATTTAAGTTTCCAGAGTCTTCAGTAGAACCAGAAAACACATTTTCATCTAATGTAGTGAAAAAGTTTGGGTGCCATGAAGTGAGTAGTGTAAAATAGTTTAGCCCCAGAATTACACTCCACCCTCAGTCCTATGGGGCTTCCCTTGTAGCTCAGTTGGTAAATAATCTGCCTGCAATGCAGGAGACCTGGGTTCAATATTTGGGTCAGGAAGATCCCTTGAAGAAGAAAATGGCAAGCTACTCCAGAATTTTTTTACGACTTCTCTGGTAACTCAGCCGGTAAGAATCTGCCTGCAATGAGGGAGACCTGGGTTTGATCCCTAGTTTGGGAAGATCCCCTGGAAAAGGGAATGGCTACTCACCCCAGTATTCTGGCCTGGAGAATTCCAGGGACTGTATAGTCCATGGGGTCGCTAAGAGTCAGACACAACTGAGCGACTTTCACTCCTTCAGTCTTACATTCTTACAGGACGCTCACAAACACTAACCCACTCTCTCACCTGTCTCTCCCCTCCCCAGCATCCCTACTTTAATATGCAGTAAAGCATTTCAGAAACAATATAATTGATTTCAAAAATCATTTTTTTTGTATCTATTTAATGAAAATAACATTTTACAGCAGTTTTCATTAGTACCAATTTATGAGCTCATAAAAGTGAAGTGAACTAACATTAGAGAGGCCAATATGTGTCTCCATCAGGTGGACACTTTATATGCATTACATGCATGATCTCACTTAATCTCCACCAAAAATCTGTAGGTCAGTAATTAATTCCACTCTCCAGAAAAGAAAACGGAGCCTCTGAGAGAACAAACATGTCCCTGATTACATAACTGGTTATCAATGGAGCAAAAATATGAACCCATATCCATAAGATTCTGATACTTGTTTTTGTCCTACCATAGCCTCACACACATATGTCCTCACATACATATGATAAATTAACTAAAATAAAGTATAATTTAACTTTACCCTAAACAGTTTGCTTGGTTTACACTGAAATGAGAATATTACCTATAAGCCTGCCATCCAGAGATAAAAATGGATAATATTGGGTGATTTTATAGAAATTTAAATTTTAGAAATTGAGTTTCATAATGTGTGTATCTTTTATAAATAGTATTTGCACTTAGCAATATATCATGACCATTTTCCATGTTGTTAAATATGCTTCTAAAGATGATTTTCATGGCTACCTGTTATCTATTTGTTCCCCATTATTGAATATTCCTGTTATTTTGAAGTAAAATTATTCTTTAAAAATAAAAAATAAAGAAGGCAATGTGAAGACTCTGATGCTGGGAAAGATTAAAGGCAAAAGGAGAAGAGGGTGGCAGAGGATGAGATGGTTAGATAGCATTACTGACTCAATGGACATGAATCTGAGAAAACTCCAGCAAATAGTGTAGGACAGGGAAGTCTGGTGTGCTGCAGTTCATGAGGTCGCAAAGAGTCATATAACTTAGTGACTGAACAACAATTGGAAATACAGAAAATTGAATCTTAGGTTTGCTACTTGCAAGCTCTGAAACCTTAAGAAACTAATTTAACCTTTCTTGTACAATTTTTATCTGTAAAATAAAAGAATACAAGTGAATAATATTTTGCACATATATTAGATTCTATGATTATAAGAATAGTACATAAGTTATTCTAAGACACTCCTGTCAAACTGGAGTACTATATACCCAAAGACACATGGAACCAGGGATTTTCTGGCGCCTTAAGGATTGATAAAGTTACCAGCCCTGTTATCTCAACATCAACCAATCAGAGAATTGTGCATGAGCTGATCACAGACACAGGGACATCTCTCCCTCACCTGGCTTTTAAAAATGCTTTACCAAAACCCTTACGGGAATTCGAGGGTTTGGTACATAACTCACCCATTGTCCTTGCATGGTTCTGCAATAAACCCTTCTTTGCTCCAAACTCTGATGTTTTGGTTAGTTTGGCCTTACTGTGCAATCTGGCACACAAACTTGCATTCAGTAACGTTTCCATATGTATACCCTTGTGTTTTTTCATGCATGAGTATCTACTAAGATTAAAATACTCCATTCAGTAATGAAAATGCAAATATGAATGACATATGACTTTTATCCTCAAGAAGTTCAAAATCTATTGGCCAAGATTGAAAAGATCTTAAACACACAATGATAATGCTTCTAAGGGAATACTTCTCTTTTTTTTCTTCTTTGTGTTTTAGAACTAGCCCAACTCATAAACTATTTGTCAGTTTCCCAGGATGATGCAGATACCAAGGCTAATATTTCAGCATTGATGATATGTTATGTTTCTGGAGAGATTTACAGTTCCTTCCCACAAACAATGCCCATTTGATCTCACAGCAGGCGTGGCAAGTAAGTAAGCAGCAGTCATCCACATTCAAGAGCAAGCCAGAGAAATGAAGTAACTTCTTCAAGGTCACACAATTAGAGGATGAAAGTTAGGATTCAAATTATTTCGGATTGTTGGTCTAACGTTTTCATTCTTTCTTTTGATACATACCAATTCTTTGAAAATTAATTTTAGATTAGAATCAATAACTAGATCCAGCAGTTAGATTTAAGATTGATACAAAAAATAACAATGTACAGACCACATATTTCCCATATTCTACATTTTACTAGGCTCAATTTTCCTAATCACTTTGAGAGCAGTAGAAAGATACGGCAGTACTGAAGAATGATCAGTTGAAGAAGAAAATTTATTTACTGAATAAGAAAAGGAAAATCAGTAGGAAAATATTTTCCATGCAGTAAAAAGCCTTATTTAGAAGAAGAAGTTAACAATTTGGAAATAAATAATTGGAAGTGTTTAAAAGTTGTGCTGGAGTTACCATTGTAAGACACAGAAGAGGAGGTTATGAGATGTTAGTAAGAACGAAATGGAGAAAGCAGATGACCCAGGTTAAGTGAGTAAAAGGTTTTCTTTCACCAGAACCTGGACTATACAGGACTCCCTCAGTGTTGTCATGCTTAAACAGCCCCTCTGCTGGATAAACACATTATTTGAGAATGTGAAAGTGTTAGTCTTTCAGTTGTGTCCAACTCCTGGCGAACCCATGGACTGTAGTCCACCATGCTCCTCTGTCCATGGGATTCTCCAGGCAAGAACACTGGAGTGGGCTGCCATTCCCTTCTCCAGGAGATCTTCCTGACCCAGGGATTGAACCCAGGTCTCTTGCATTGTAGGCAGATTCTTTACCATCCGATCCACCAAAAAGCTCAATATATATAATAATACTTAAACAATAAACAGAACAGAGCAATGCTTAGCTCTGTTAGTTCCACTATAGGGAAAGAGTAAGGAGAAATTTGTACAAAGGAAAAAGGATGACATCATACGAATTTAAAGGATTTTTTTCTTTACTGTGCCAGCACGTTTGTTAAACTCCTAGACACCACAAGTCAGCTGGATCTCCTAGTGGCATTATCAGTTAACATATTAAACTCAGGATTTGGGGCATCCACACTGTCCTTTCTGCCTCTTCTACAGGATTGTCACTGGGAAAAATCTCAGGGCTAGGAGAAGTTTGGACAGCTTCATGGATTTGTCATGGGCTGTAAGCAGTTGTGGCAGCAGCTACCTGCAGGCATCACCTCAGATCTGAGGCCTGCGAGCACACACAAAAGGTGAAAAGGGTTATAAAGGAGACAGCTGACAAGGACACCTCAAGCTGAACGTCACTGCCATGCTGTAGAAACACATGCCAACTGCCTTTCCAGGCCACTTCTGTGTTTGTCTATTGGTCCAGTGTCTCTCTAATGGGAAGCATCACAGAGGTGTTGAAATTATCTACAGACACTCCTGTGACATTGATTTTACCCTTTCTGTGAGCCAGAGTTCAGCAACAAAAACCTTTGCATGAAAGAGTCAGAAAAAATGCCAGAACTCAAAATATCTCCTGGTCAATGTCCTATTTCCTTAGCACAGAGGGACAGCTTTGCCTTTGTCTATTACCAGATCTGTCCTTCAATTTGAAGCCATCTGTTCCACGAACTTCTGAGACTTGGGCCAAGGGAACTTTAAACCAAGAAACCATTTCACCAAATGTCAGTCAGTGTCTGGCATCTGGCTGAAATCTAAAAGCTCAGAACATGAAGTTTTAGAAGGCTGAAGCCTTTTCTCGAATTTGACAAAGTGTGGTGTGTACTTAAAATTTTATATTTATTTTATGCTTCTGGTTACAAAATGATTTGATGTTCATTATAAATAGTTTAAAATGTAAAGAACCAGAAGAAAAAAAAAAGTGATTCATGATCACACCATACAGATAAAACCATTATTATCGTGTTGTTATATTTCCTTGTCTCCTTTTATATCTTGCTTGCTTCATACATTCAGCACCGTATTTTTATATGGCAGTGTATATCTGCTACTCCTTATATATTCTCTGGGTCACTTAATAGTGAATTAAAATATTAATCTATCATAAGGCAGTGCTTTATTAATCAATTCTAAACTGACATACACATAGATTTTTTCCAGTTTTAAGTAAAATAGCTTAGAGAATGTCTTTGTTGGTATAACATTGTGTGCAACTGATTTCTGCCTTAATGTTTTTCTAGAATCACTGCTATGATAATCATCAATGTGTATGTATAAAATTCTGAAATATTTACCATGTTGACTTTTAGAAAGTCGGTACTCTTTCAAAGCAGTGTATGTAGAGAAGGAGTTCTATCTCATTGTATCCTGCCAACAGAATAAATACCCCAGTATCTGAAAAGTATACAAATGTTATTTTGAATTTCCATTCCTGAAATTAATCATATTTCTGTTTCTCCCTCTCTTATCTGGTCTCTAAAAGTTGCTTTCTTGCAATGGGAAAAGAACCTAAGTTCTGTGATACTCTGTTCCACAGTGTGCCCTAATCTCTGCCCACTGCCTGGCATTTCAGCACTTCTTAGGAAGGAAGCTTCCTGGTGGCTCAGTAGGAAAGAATCCACCTGCAATGCAGGAGACACAGGAGATCAGGTTCAATTCCCTGGAGAAGGGAATGGCTATGCACTCTAGTATTCTTGCCTGGGAAATCCCATGGACAGAGGATCCTGGCAGGCTACAGTCCATGGGGTTGCAAAGAACTGGACATGATTTAGCAACAGACTTTCTTTTCAGGAGGGAGAGGTGCACGCATGCTAGTCCTTGGTGACAATCTGATCACATCAAAAGCACATACAACTGAATTTCTCAACATTTATACCTTCTTGTCGTTCTCAGTTGTTGCAGGTTTCCTAATTTAAAAAAAATATCTTATACATATCTTTTCATGTGTACTACTTTTATTATTTTTATACTTTTCATTTGTACTTTATTCCACCTTGCAGCCTACCAGTTTTGGTGGTTTTGTTTTGAGAAATCAATCAGTACCTTCTCTAACCACCTTCTCTCCCCATTTTCACCTCCAAATGCAAAGCAAAAAGCAAAGTCAGCTTCTTCTGAGACTTTGTCCTATTAGCAGCCCTCCTGTCCTCTGGAGACCACTGCTTCCCAGAGGAATCCTCTCTTCCAGACACCTACTAAAACCCAGATGTGTGCTCCGCTAGCCATGACTTAATCCCCCAGTGTGAGATGATAAATCAGTGTATTCGCTGAATCACTCATGCTGTGATTCCTTTCACTTAAAGGTTTTAAGAGAAATTAAAGAAAAAATAGCAGCTTTCCAAGATTCTAAAGAAATAAGGGTTTAAGGATACATAATGAGGGAAACACTTTGGGTCAGAGAGCCTTATTTGGGGCTCCCTTGGAACTTGCTTCCAATTGCTGTCTTTTGAAAGACTGCTATTTTGCCCTGAAATGTAAATTTGAATCCCAAGTATATCTTCAATTTTCTTAGGCCCTCAGTCCCATAATTACTTCCATTTTTATAAACACAATCTTCTTTCTACATAAATGGCCAGCATTTAGCTCTGCTTCCTCCAGTTGCTTTAAATTTGGGAGGAAGTTCACCGCCTGCTGAACCAGGCCTGCCCTATGAACTTTGCCATAAGCTCAAACTCAGAGCATTTTAAAACAAGAAGAAACTTTAATGGGACCAGATGAACCTCAAAGACCCAGGATGCTGAGAAATTAGGCAATTTACAAGACAATGCAAGTGATTAATGCCCTCCAGCACTCAAGCCAATGCTTCCTATTACAATTATATTATTTGCTGTGTTATTATTGAAAATTTCCTGTGAGATGTATCCTAAAAGCTCAAGCGCATTTTCTTTCACCTCTATTAGTATCGCAGCCTCATGTTAACCTTTTCCTTTGTAACCGATTCTTCTTAAAAACTCATCCAGCTCCTGTGAAAAGGAATAGTTCCTAGGTCAAAATAAAAGTTACAAATACACAGGTGCAACCTCAGACGAGTCAAAAAGCGAATGTGCTGCTGCCACAATCCTGCTCCTCACAATTATATTTTCTCTTCATCGTGTGCTGTGCACCTGCTTTGAAGGGATGGGCTTCCAGGAACGCAAATGATTCTTCATGAATCCACATTTATTCAGCTTAATGCACTTTATGCATATGCTAATCTCTGAAACTTCATACCTCAAAGAGGTGTGAGAATATATGCTGCTACTAAGTCGCGTCAGTCATGTCCGACTCTGTGCGACCCCATAGACGGCAGCCCACCAGGCTCCTCCGTCCCTGGGATTCTCCAGGCAAGAATACTGGAGTGGGTTGCCATTTCCTCCTCCAGTGCGTGAAAGCGAAAGTGAAGTCGCTCAGTCGTGTCCGACTCTTCACGACCCCATGGGCTGCAGCCTACCAGGCTCCTGCGTCCATGGGGTTTCCCAGGCAAGAGTACTGGAGCGGGGTGCCATTGCCTTCTCCGAGTGAGAATATATATATCTCTACTATTCTAATATATATTCATTTTACATATATATTTTAATAAAGAGCAAAAGTAGGAAAAGGTAGCAAAACTCTAATAGCTTAATGGTATGGTATAAAGTACAATGGCACAGTTGTTTCTCCTTATAGCAGAGAGAATGCTGCTGCTGCTGCTGATAAGTCGCTTCAGTCGTGTCCGACTCTGTGCGAGTTGTTCAAAACCAAGAATAGCTTTCCTCTTGGGTTAGGATTTTTTCTTCATATAATGCACAGGCTTTCAGTCTTGGCAGGTTTTCTTGTGACTATAAATGAAGCACAATCATTGTCTTTTATGAAAAATAATTATTGTACTGTTTGACTAACCAAGGAAATAGCATCTTAAGCACCAGGATCGCATATGGAGGAAAGCTAAGCTGTTGAAGAGGAAAGGTCTTGTCTCAGCAAGCCAAAGCATGAGATCTGGGCGGGTCGGATGCCCAGACCCTCACCTAAAGAAGAAAAAGAATGGGACTAGCTTGGTCTTCAGAATGTTGCAAGGCAGAGAGGGTGTTCCAGGTCTAAGAGGGACTGAAACATAAATGACTTCCACTCCTCCAAGACATGGGAGACTGTCTGGTTCTCACTTTCATGGAGTCTACCGTTTAGGAACTGAAGTTGGGACAATCGTGGTGTGATCTCACTGCGTCTTTCATGAAGAGATGATTGTGATGAGTTTCTTTATAGGTTACTATATTTATACCCAGGTCAGTTCATTTAAACATGTGGAATTCATTTGGGAAATTTAATTAACAAATTTGTAAATCAGTAATCTGATTATCTTTGCCTGACTTAGAATAAGCCTAGATGCGACATAGTATATGCATATCTTGAAGAAGAACTAATTTTTTTTTTAACCTTTGTTAAACTGAATTAGATTACTCAGAAAGTAAATTCCAAACCTCAGTGTACTGAACCTGGACAAACTGAAGCCTATTTTGTGAAATTACATCTTTTACACCACTGAGGAATGAATACATTAAGAAATATAATTATGTAAATTAGAATTGAGGGAAGTGGGAAGATTAAGCATTTTCAATTCACCAAGACTCATTTAAAGACAGAGGCAGAAGGGATTGAGTTTAGTTCTCCATACCACAAAGATCAATAACACTGATAGACCTCAGAAGTTTATAAACTGGTTCACCTATATTATTTTGACTCTTCCAAATATCCTTAAGTTATTTGCAGAAGGCATTTTTATTTCAACTTTGAAACTATAAAAACTAAGGCCAGAGAGGTTCTGTGCCCTCCAGAAGTAAAGTCCACTGACACACAATGATTTTAACTTACAGTTGAAGCTTATTGCTCCTACAGGCAATTCAAGTAAAAAAAAAAAAATTATCCCATTTACAATTACTTCCCAAGTTGTTAATACATCTTCACGTGTATGGATCTCCTTTATTTGATCTAAAATTCTTACTGAGCTGGGAATATGTCTTATTCATCTTCATATCTTCTGCTCCATAGCCTGGTAACTCGCACAGGCTGGGCCTCAGGGCAGCCCACCACCAATTATGTCACAGTGACATATTGATTATTTTGAATTAGTTTGATGGGAAACAGCCATTGCAAGAAGGAAGCTCTAATCATCCCCTGTTCTGATGAAATCAGGAAATAAATCTCCCATGTGAAAAGTACCTTCCCTGTACAAGGAGGTAAAGAGATAGCCTCATCACTAGAAACAGGGAATTCAGGACCAAGAAGGCTGTATAAACAAACGTTGTTACTTCTTGACTAATTTACTATCCCTTGCCCAAATTCTGTTTAAATTCATCACTAATTAAGTACCCCAGCCCAACTTTCTGTTGTCAATTCATCACAAATTTATTGTTTCTGTCTTAAAAGTACAAAAGCTGACTGCTACCACTATTTCTTAAGTCACGTTTCCATTAAACCTCCACACGCACAAATTAAATTTTTAATTTTTTTCTCTTGTTCATCTGTTTTGTGTCAACTTAATTATTAGATAACACAAAAGAATCAAAAAGGTAAGGGGGAAATCCCACCCTTTTTGACACACACATTAACCTATAGTTTGGACTATACTTTTAACAGATACTCATATAATTATTTAATAATCACATGTATACTTTCAACATGTACACTTCTCATCCATTACTATTTGTCAGTGAGAAAATACTGCTTTCTCTACATTAAATCCTTTTTACAGGTAAAGCAAAAAATTATCTGGCTCTCTTTTATACAACTCTCTGATTTAAGTTTTTCAAAAATGACTTTGGACACTCTTTTATGATTTTGTTCAAGTTATTTTGTCCCATGTATGAAAATTTAAGCTCCTGGTAGACATATAGCTTTCCACCTTTGGTGAGAATGGGTAACTTATTCCTTAGCGTCCAATAAAGGTTTTAATTCTGTTTTGTTATTTGCTATAATCATTTCTTCATCCGTTTGGGGCTGCTGTAATAGAATACCATAGTTGGGTAGCTTATATAATGGAAATTTATTTCTCACAAATCTAGAGGCTAGAAAATCCAGGTTCAGGGCACCAGCAGATTTGCTGCCCAATAAGAGCCCATTTCCTGGTTTGTGGATGGCCATCTTCTTAAAGAGCCTTCACATGACATAGAGCAGAGAGAAGAAGTACGTTCTCTCACATCTTTTTACAAGGGCACTAATCCCATTTATGAAGACTCCACTCTCATGACCTAGTTATCTCAGAAGGCCCCACTTGCTAATACCATCACATTGGAATTAAGGTTTCAGCATAAGAATTTGAAGGAGCACAAACATTCAGCAGCAAGCTGACACACTTGAAACTCCTAATCAGTTAAAAAAAGAAAAAAACCCACATGTTGTTCAGGACTTTTTTAAAATATAGAACTCATTTGAAATTAAAATGTAAATGATTTTATCTAAAATCCTTAAAAAGAAGTATTTCTCTGGTCAAGATGACCTAATAAAGAAAACATAAGAGTGTACATGCTGACCTTAAACATGTTAAATGCCAAGACGATTTTCATACAAAAAGCAGAAACAAATTTTAAATGATTTGTGTGATCTTATGGGAGATTCCCTTTCCTACCCCCAGAGAGGGACTGCAAATGAAAGTGACTCTTGTCCCAGTCAAAGGGGTCACCACATCACATGATTGCCAGCTTTTTGTGACCTCTGCCATCAAATGTTAACTACCACAAATTCTGGGCTTCTTGCCACTGTAACTGCCTCTAAAACATATTCTCTAATTTCCTTTATAAACATTTTCATGCTAAAAATAATGAAAAATGGAATGGGCATAATAATCCAAAAAGTAGTTTTGACTGTTCATAAACAAAGACCCCAATTTGTGGCCCTCATTTGCAACTAGCATAACTTGGGCAACCATCACCACTAGCATAAATTTAATGGTCCCTCCCATTTATCCCTTGCTTCAAAGCTCATTCTCAAAATATAATCATTACAGCCAAATTTTGTGACTCTATATTGAAATGTGAAAAACCATTTTGATATGACTTATAGGGCTGGCAAAAAAAAAAAATCAAATGCTACCATGGTGATACAAAAGTAGCAATATGAAAACATAATGCCTTGGGTTATTTTAAGTTTCAGAAGCTCATGTTAGCTCAACCAAAGCAGAAAACAATTTAAAGTAATAATAAAGAAACAGAAAGAAGCTAGACATGAAAGAAAGACTACAGATTGTATTGTTTCATTTAAATGAGCTGTTCAAAATAGGCATAGAGATAAAAAGAAAGGGCTGGGGGTAGCAAGAGTGGAGAGTACTAATGAGTACAAGTTTTTCAGGGGGTGATGAAACATTCTAAAATTACAAAATGGTGATGGTTGTCCAACTCTATGAAGTATACTAAAAACCACTGAATCATACATACACTGTGAAAGGGAAACTTTCATGGTATGTGAATTATATCTCAGTGAGAAAGAAAGATGCTGCTAGTTCAACTCCATACTGGTGATGGAGTTTTGGATAAACAGAACTTGAATAGAAAAGTATAGAAAAGAATAAGAACTATTATTTCCATTCCATTAGTATGAAACATACAATTTTATTGGCAATGCTCTTGTGCTCCAGCATTCATACAATGATGTACAGTCATTGTTGGGGGTTGAATAGTATCCCCAAGAAATATATGTTCAAGTCCTAATTCCTGATACATGCGTTTGTGACCTTATATGAAAACAGGGTCTTTGGTGCATATAGATAAAGTTATGCTGGATTAGAATGGGTTGTAACCCAATGATAGGTATCCTTTAAAAGGAGAGAAATTTGGATACAGAAAGGAAGAAGTCAGGGGCACAGATTGGGGGCAGAATTGCATCTACAAGTCAAAAAATGCCAAAGACTGCTGGCAACTGCCAGAAGCTATGAGAGAGAAGCATGGTGCAGATTCTTATTCAGTGCATTCAGAAGGAACCAATCCTGCTGACATCTTGATTTGAGATTTTCAGCTGTGAGATCATAAATTTCTATGTTCTAAGCCATCCAGTTTGTGGAAATCAGTTATGGCAGCCTTAGGAAACTACTACGGTAATACTGACATATTTGTTATTATAGACAAAGGGTTACAGGAATTGAATCAAACTCTTGTAGTCTCAATCACTTTACGTATAAATTGAGGATAACAATATCTGTCCATTCACCTGCTGAGAGAAAACGATGTGAAGTGCTTTATAAATACAGAATATTACTCACTTAAAAAAAAAAAAAGGAAAGAAACAGAAACCACAAATAACTTTTAGAAAGTTATTTTTTTTACCACTAGGGAAAATTTTTTTGCCTTTCTCAAGAACCTTAATGCCTTAGTTTAAGAGTAAGGTCTGTCAAATTCAACACTATCAACATTTTGGGCCGTATATAATTCTTTGTTGGGGGGCCATCATGTGTACTGTCAGATGTTCAGCACCATCCCTGGTCTCTGTTCACTAGATATCATAGCGAAGTCTCCCTTACCAGTCTTACTCCAACTGTTGTGAAAACAAAAAGTGTCTCCAGGCACTACCAGGTAGCCCCCAAAGGACAGAATCTTCCCCTGATGAGAACCACTGGCTATAGAGTCAGGATGAAGATACAAATAAAAACAAATATGGAATTAAAACTTTTAGAAATAAAATGTTGAGTAATAGAGACAATGGTGTTTATAGGAAAAGTGGACCATTTCTTTCTTAAGTCTTTTTAGCACTAATGAACAGTATACTATGTATGTGTCAGGCACTGGCTTGTACTTGCTGACTTTGCTATTAATTTGGCTTCAGGAAGGTCAATCAGATCTTCTCAAGACAGTTTTTCTACATATCACTGCAAAAGGAGAGTATGAGTTTGGACAGATGGATCTGATAGATTATTATTTCCTATTTCTGATAGCAGAAAAACCCTGCTATTAAAAGGATTCAATACCAGCTGTTTCACCACAGTTGTGTTACCAGTTATGAGCTTGGGAAAGTCACTTTACATTCTAAGTCTCATTTTTCTCTGTCAATGAATAAACCATTCCATAGTGTGTTAAGAATTAAAGATAGTATATGTGAAATACCTGGCATATTAAAAGTATTAATTACCATTACTTTCCACTAATAATTTACCCGCCATTAATCATTTCCATTATTATTTTGTCCCCACAACCATTACTGTTGTTAACTGGGACAAAGGATCTACTATATTACTTTGTATCTTGAATTCAATCCAGTGTGGACTGAGGACAAACCCTCTTGATAGTGGTATACACTTATTTCATTTGAATCACATAAACAAGGTCATTTTATTTATTCCAAATTAGAAGTTACGAATTCTTCTGAACATAAAGGAATTGGATTTGAGGACCTTATTATCCTTTGTACTTTCCTGGGCCATAAATTCAATTTTTCTATTTCTGTCTACTAATATAAACATATCCCTATAACTGACACTAATAATTCAGTTTCTCACTTCAATGCAACCCAGCTAAAATTCTACTTAGCCATCTTTCTATGGAAACTCTCTGTAGCTGTCTTTTCTAGAAGAAAAAGGTCCTCTTTATCATCATTGTGATCTGACATTCTTAGACTAGATTAATGTATCATTAAACTTTGTACAACACCTTTAAAACAATTTCAATATTTTTCTTCCTCCTTAAAAAACAATGTATGTTCAGGGTATCTGATTTTTAAAATACAAATAAACAAAGAGAATAAAATTTAAAGCTTAATATTGTTCTCTGAGGCATCTCACTACTAATATGTTAATAGTATGGAAACCACGCATATTGTCAAATCAGGCAGTATTCGGAAATATATATCATCTAATTTCTGCTTTTATAGGAAAGCACACAATGCTGTGGGAGCACACTCAAGGTTTCTGACCCACATTCGGTTGATCATGAAGGCTTCCTGGAAGGAGTCCTGAGACCTGAGAAGGAGTTAACTAATCAAAGGAACAAGGAGGTAGACATAAACAGTCTAGGCAGGGGGCGGTCATGGCATGAGCGAAAGCCTAGTGAGAAAGAATATGAGGTCTTGAGAAGATCAGTGTTCAGAAACGTGTAGTCAGGATGCTAGTAGTTGTTATGGTGGTGCTGGGAATTTGTAAGGGATGAAGCTGATGATATGAGCAGGGGAAAGTGTATGCAAGACATTATAAACCATATTAAGCAGTCTGGTGTTTCTCCTGAGAGCAAAAAGAGTCACTGAGACCTTTAAACAGAAGAAAGGTACATGCAGCTTTTTGTTTTATAGAAATCATTTTTTGGGGGGAATGGATTAGAGAGAGGTATTTGTGGGGAATGGGTTGAGCAGAACCCATACTGAAGCAGGGCAGTCAAAAGCCTGTTTTGCTGATTTGGGAGAGAGATGATGAGAGCTCAACTAAGATAATGACAGTAAAGTTGGAGAAAAGTGGATGGGTTTAGAAGATATTTAAGAGATAATTAAGCTTTTTAAAATGGTAATTGCTTCGATATGAATGCTTGAGAGAAAAAGGTGAATCAAAAATATTGCCCACAGAGGTTTCAGATTTAAATATTTGAGTCAAATTACCTCACAGAATCTCCATTCTCAAATCCCTAACAAATTGAAGCAGATTAACAAAAACTCATTCATATTCTCCATCTCTCTTGCTCTCGCTCATTTATGTGTGTACAGCATTGTTATATATGTGGAAAGATACAAATGCATATACATAAAATAAATAGCGAACAAACATGGCAAGGGGAACAGCCCAATTCTCTAAAACTCAAAAAGCAGCAGCCAAAGAGAAAACACAAAATTCCTGGAGTAGAACAGAGACACATGCAGATAGGCTTCCATCCTCTGCCCCAGATCTGATATATGTTGATCAGAAAAATAATGATAATTCTCACTACTACTCTCAACTCTGAAAGGAGGCCAAACAGTTGAGTAACCTGAAACATAAAAGAAACGGCTCCTGACTGCTTTATAGAGGTAAATTTTCCTGAATGGAAGGATGATACAAACACTAAGCTCTTTCCACAGAGGAAGAACATACACACCTCAACAAAGTACCAGAGTCCTAAAGAGCGCATTCAAGAAACCTCAGGCATAATCACAGATCCCTGTTATTTCAACTGAGTACAGCTCTGCAGTTCTGAAGCCCTAAGCCTACCGCCACACCCTCAGGCATGCAGAGAATACAAAAGAGAATACTATAGTTTTTTGGTTATGTAGCGATGGGCACATGGTTTATACATAGAGAGATAGTCAAAAAGTTGCCTACACTGTAACACAGCAAAGACCTGGAAAGAGCCATGCAGGATGTAAAACATGGTACAGCACATTTGCAATGAATGAAAGCAAATGAGCAAAAATAGAGAAAAAAAAAAAAAAAAGTTTTAAGCCTAGAAAATGTAAACCTCTGAACAAAAAGGAGAAGGAAATGGCAATCCACTTCAGTATTCTTGCCTAGAGAATCCCGTGGACAGAGGAGCCTGGTGGGCTGCTGTCCATAGGGTCGCACAGAGTCGGACATGACTGAAGTGACTTAGCATGCATGCATGCATTGGAGAAGGAAATGGCAACCCACTCCAGGATTCTTGCCTGGAGAATCCCAGGGACAGAGGAGCCTGGTGGGCTGCTGTCGAAGGGGTCGCACAGAGTCGGACACGACTGAAGCGACTTAGCAGCAGCAGCAGCAGCAGCAGCAGAACAGAAGAGACTCCCTGAAGGAATATTGAGCCATAGAGTAATCTAATAAGAACATTTATATTAGAGCTCTACTCAATGTAAAGATATTAAAATAACAGAAAAGACATGCATGAGGAGACTGTAGTCCTTCAGAAATAAAATTACTTGTTTAGAGGAAAATAAATAAATTTGAAACAGCAAAGAGAGAAAAGTCAATTAACTAATTTGGAGACACGGCAAGGTGTAAACACCACAAATGCAGATGTGAAAGAGAGCGTTTAAAGCAAGAAAAGCTAAATTAAATTAACAAACCTGAAGAACAAAGGTTTTCCAACATGGGTAACGTTGGTAGCTCTAAATAGAAAACTCCACAAATGACACAGAAAAGAAATTTTAAAATGTAACCCAAGAAAGCTTCCCAGAAAGGAAAGAAAGAAAAGGGAAAAGGGAAGAGAAGAGAACAAAATACTAATAATAATAAATTATGTAGAACCAGCTCCCTCAGTCTTTTTTCTAGATCCTTAAGAAGTAAATTCTATTATTAACCTGTTTACAGATGTCAAAACTAAGGAATAAAGACAGACAAATAATTTGGCCTAGATCACACAATTTAAACAGTGTGACATCAAACAGTAAAAGAACACATTTCCGGGAAGACTGGAAACTATAATAAGTGAATACACTTGAGGCAAAAGAAATAACCTTAGCGATTCTTCAAATAGGAATACACTTTTTTCTATAATGTGAGATCTCAAACTTGTCCTGACAGCATGCTACCATCTTCCCCACCCCTCCATGGCCCTCTGCTTCTCATTTATATCAGAAGCATATTTCTCAATATGAAAGCAGACATTTTTAAATGATGTCCATGATTTTATGAAGCATTCTCTAAGCCACTCCCAACACCCATCCGGATGAAACATCACCCTACCTTACCCCACAATGAAGCTCAAAGCCCACAAACCAGCTACATATTTAGCACTTCTGAACAGATTTTTGATCTTCATCTTCAAACCTGAGAAAACAACCAAGGATTACAGATAGCTAAACAAAACTTCTTTGATGAAAGAAAAATAGCAGGGGAAAAACAAAACAAAATCTAGAGGAGCCAGATTTCACAAAGAAGGAAATGTTCAAAACCTACCATTATATCATAAGAGAAATTTGATTCATGAAACAAGAGCTTACTGATTTCAAAATTACTGCAAAAGTACAGAAATCAGAGTATAGTAATGATGTAGAAGAGACAAAACCCACTAATCTTGAGAAAAAGGGCCAGGCAATCCCAACTGAAGAATATTCTACAAAATATCTGACCGATAAACCTCAGAACTATTAAGGTCAAAAGAAAGAGAGAGAGAAAAAAAAAAAGAAAAAAGGAAAGTCTGAGAAACGGTCACAGAGCAGAGGAACTAAGGACACCTGATAACTAAATGTAATGTGATATCAAGGATGAGAAACCCTGCCATTGACAAAGAGCATTAGGAAAAAAGTAGTAAGGTCTAGATAAATTATAGAAGGTAGCTATTGGTAATATACAAATACTAGTTCCTTAGTTCTGACAGACGTACCATGACAAAGCAAGATATTAGCAACAAAGGATACTGGGTGTGGAATACACAGGAATACTCTGTCTATACTATGGGTTTTTTTTTTTTTTTCCTAAAAAAACCTAAAACCATTAAAAAAAAAAAAAGTTTTGTGGGGGAAAAAAAAAAATGAATGTCTGCTATGATGTTCACCTGTTGTTGAAAATGATTATTAGGGGGTAGGAGGTTGGCATCTTACGCTTTTCCATTTTCTTTTCTAAAATATTTTTTACTTTCATCTATGTTCTTCTCTTTACTTTATAAATTCTTTGTAGTAATCACGTATTTTTCCAAAACCATAACCTAGTTTTTCTTAAAAACAAAATTCAGCTGTTAGGATGCCCAGGTTTCTGGCTTGAAATACTAGATGGATGGTGGTTACAGTGACTAGTTATTATCACAATAATACTACAAAACTAACCACTGCAAACTCAGTGGCCTACATGGAACATTTATTTTTCTGGAGCTTCATAAATTGGCTCTAATTGGGTGGACCTAGCTTCAGGCAGCAGATTAGGTGCAAATCAACTCCCTGTGTCTCTTATTCTCCTCGGACCAGTATCTATTAGTTTTTCTCATGGCAGCTGGCAAAGATCACAGGAGGATGAGAAGAAACAATAATTCTCAAAGCCTCAGCCTCAAACTTATCACTTTTCACTTCACCAACTTCCCACTGGCTTTCACAAGTCACATGGCCTAACTCAGGATTGATCAGGCAGGAAACATATTCTACCCTCTTTAGTAAATAGTATCACAAAATCAGGTGGAAAAGAACATAGATGCAAAATTATAATGCACAGAAGTTATGGAAAGTTAAATGCATTGGTTCAATCATTTGTTGTTGTTCAGTTGCCCAGTTGTGTCCGACTCTGTGACCCCATGGACTGCAGCATGCCAGGCCTCCCTGCCCCTCACCATCTCCCCAAATTTACCCAAATTCATACCCATTGCATCAGTGATGCCATCCAGCCATCTCATAATTTACTGAGAGGACAACAAAGTCATTCCCTACCTATTTTTTATATAATCATTTCATCTAACATCTAGTCCCCTTGTAAGGCTAGGCAGTTACAGCCAGAGCTTGGGCTGGGGAAGCAACAGGCCCTCCAGTAGTCCCACTTGGACCTTGGACTGGAAGCTCATAACACAGGATGGTTGTTTGTTTTTTGTCCAGCTTTGTCCGACTCTTTTATGACCCTATAGATTAGGATTTTCGAGGCAACTGATTTTGTCCCTTAAATGAGATCAAGAGTAGGAACCTGAGTAGTCAGTGACTCTAGAAAAATTAGCCCGCTCCCAGAGTAGGAGCCTCCAACTCTTCCTCTGGGAATGGTGATGAGCGTTCAGGTCCTTCCACCCCCATCCCTTACAACAGAGCTTAATGAGCAGTAGAATCAATATTGACACTGCTTCAACATGAAGCTTCCCAACAAAAAGCATTTTAAAAATTTCGAATAACTATGGCTCTCTTCACACAGGCCCTGATCATTTCTTTCCCTGCCTTTCCCAAACGCACCTCTTCTTTTCACTTTATGAAAGTATTGGGCTAGGATTGCCATCTCAAGATAACTAAATTATCTAAATGCTAATTAACCATCACTTCCCAACCATGCCACTGTGGTGAACATCAGTGAACATCTCTAAGCCTCTATTTCTCATCCTATAAAAAGGAACAGGTATCGATCCCTGGGTTGGGAAGATTATCTGAAGAAGGGAATGCCTACCCACTCCAGTACTCTTGCCTAAAGAATTCCGCAGACAGAGGAGCCTAGTGGGCTACCATCCATGGGGTTGCAGAGTCAGACACAACTGAGTGACTAACACTTTCAATTTCACTTTTATTTCATTCCTTCCTCTAATAGCTATTTTAAGAATGGATAAGTTAATTTATGTATAAACACTTCAGAATCTCTAAAGGGCTCTCCAACTATCTTGTGTCTTTATTTAATTAAAAATTAATTTCTCAGTGTATATGTTCTGGGAATTATTACAAAAACATGATGATCTGATCAAAGGTTTAAAGAGTGGTAGTTTTGGTTTTTTGTTTTTTTCCTTCTCTTGTCAAATATAATGAGGTGCAGAATTTGGTCTCATCAATTTCTTTTGCCTTACTCTGACAGCTAACGCCATTGGCAGATATCCAGCAGGAACAAGTTTTCAGGCTTTGCCCAAAGGAAGACTGTGATGTTATTCCTGGAGTAAATTATTCAGCTTCTGGTAATCTGCTATGGAAATTAATATACAGCAGCATATTGCTAATAACTTAATGTTTTATTGCTTTACAACCAATCTTATGTTTTTATTTATTAATAACTGTTTTGTATTTTAGTAAAGAAATGCCTTTCACTTTCATTATTCATTATTCATTTAGTGTTAGTTAAACTGAAGGTTAGATGCGACAGGAATGAAATTTTCTAAATAATAGTGTGGGTAAAACATTCCATTAATATCACTGCATTAACTTCACAATTGGATGTTTGTTACAGCCTAGTTACGTGTCTCTGCTATGGATTATTTTTGTATACAAATCGTAGCTTTAATTAAATAAAAGAAGTTGGTAGCTATGCTTTATTTATGGATTTTTTATATCAGAATAATACAAAAGTAGGTTTCAGTACTAATAAAATATAAAAACTACTTTTCTTTCATCTATAATTTATATTGGTAACTACAATAAGAATGCATTAATATTTTTCAATGCCCAGATAAATGATGAATAGCTACCTGATATTTTTAGAACATTAAAACAAAAAAGTAAATTAAACTATTAGTGGTGAATGTAACACTAGATGATTTGAATAATGTACATCTTGCTAAATAGAACATGTGCCATTCACATTCAAGTGGTACAGATTGGGACAGGGCTCTGCTTTGATATTTTTAGGGGAAAAAAGAAAATATCTTCCCTAAGGGTATTAATTCTCAGTTATTGAAGTCCTGAAAATAACAACTTCCATAGCCCAAACACAGAAATTAAAGAAATCAGCAGAGATACAAACCAAGGCAGAATAAAAGACCCAAAAGGAGGAGGGTAGGCCAGCGGGACAAGAGAAAGCTCAGATGAAGACAGGCTTTTCACAATTCTCACCACAGTTACAACAGACCACTGCTATAAAGCCACAGAATGCAACCACTAAACAATTACAGAGGTGTGTATATATGTACATCTACATTCCCTTCCAGTTGTCAGCTTCACAAATGTTTTGTCTACAAAAAATGAAAAAGAAAAAAAACACAGAAAATATAACTGCAATGTAGGGTAGAAAAATTGAGAACAAAGGCTAGACAGCTAGATTAATGGTATAAATATTGGCTGTACCAACCAACGATCTCTGTGGCCTTGCACAGATTACACCTTCTCTGCTTCAGCCTCTGCAAGTAAACAGCGTTTGGTACTAGCAGTGTTCTGTGGGTTGTTAAAAGATAGAATAAACTGAAGATGGAACACACTGAAGTCTTTTTTAAAGGGCCAAAATACAACCCTAAATATTTCAGTTTTAGAATTTGATTTATTTGAGCATCACTACCTCTAGGTAACTCAAATTCCAAAGCATTTTGTGGGCACATGGATATATCGCTGATCAAGTGTATGTTTTGACAATGTCTGTATGATTTGGATAATACAGGTGGGATTTTATAAGTAAAAATTCTCAGTTTGACATATGGGTAATCTGGTTTCTAAATTGCTTACATCCAATGAATAATTGCCCAAATTTTAATTTTTGGTTCAGTCAGCACAGTCTCTCAAATATATTAATTTTTTCTTCACTCTAGCCATTTAAAACCCAGTATAAGGGTCTGTTCTGCACAAGAGCCATAGAGAATAACACAAAAGCACAAAATCTTGCATGTCCAGCAAAATCCCTGATTTGACTAAAGTCATCAGCATGGGGTAACCCATCTGAGAGACCATTTAACTGAAAGGAAAATTTGAAATACAAGAATTAATATCAGATCAAAAGAAAAGATTGCTTCTGTTGCTTTTGGTTTAGATTATTCAGATGATCTCAGTCAAACTGGTTTGGCAGGTAGAGCTAAGACAATTAAATTCTGAAATATCCTGGAATTCTCCTGACATATGATATACTGATCTGTTACCACAGGCCTTTCCTCAGAAGTCATTGGGATTACTGCCTGGATTTCAAAATTGCAATTTGATTTATGCTATCCAATTCATTTAATCCACATTTGTATGTGTACATGGTAATTCCCATCTGGATGCACACAACCCACCAGCCTGGAGTTTGATACAGACAAGTAATTTTGTTTAACAGCTGTTAAATAGAAGAATCCACAGGTAGCTTTCATTCAAATGTTAATTGCTCTCAGTGCTTCACTCATAAACCCACCCTGAAGTCAGGTACTTTAAGCTCTATTGAGAGGAGACATAAAAGTAAGATGAATTACAAACATCCTGACAGAAAAGGAGGGTGCATTCCCTCTTGGGACTCAATGAATCTTGGCCCTGGAACCAATATCAGTATGGAAATCAAACAGTGAGGGATGCTTGAGAGGCAGTAGTTGTGTCCCAGATGGTAAAGAGTTGGCAAAAAAAAAAAGATTCCTAGGGCCCAGTGGTGAGTCAGTCAGAAAGCATTTGCAAATTCAGGCTGTAAAAAGAGGCTGGAAGAAGTCAATCGGCAAACTGCCAAACTATAAAACTATACTGAGTCTGTTGTCAGTTCTTTTGGAATACACTAAGTAAAAATTAAGAGTGGATTTGGAACTAAATAAATGAACTTGGAAATTTTATCGGAGCCAACTGTTTTGAATGCTACATAGACAACCACTTTGTACATGGTTTTTCAGCAAGGTGCCCAGGAGGGATACTGTATTATCCTTTACCAGCAACTCTTCAGAGAAATGAGTAGTCAAAGGCAGGGAAAAAATCAACAGCACAATTTGGAGTGAGTCAGTTTGCCACTTCAGACCTCAGTTACTTCCTCTGTAAGATGAAAAGATTAAATGGGTCTCTGAGGTCTCATCAAGGTTCAACTATTGGGTTTCCAGTATTTGACCATCTCTCAGGTCACTAAAAAAAACTACAAACAGGAATCAAGTATTCTTGTTCAGATATGATAAAAAAAAAAATGCTAAGCTCTAACTGAATACGCTATGGTTAGGGACACAACCAAGAAAGTTCCATAAAAAGATCTACTTCTGCTTCACTGACTATGCTAAAGCCTAACTGTGTGTATCACAACAAACTGTGGAAAATTATTAAAGAGATGGGAATACCAGACCACCTTACATGCCTCCTGATAAACCTATATGAGGGTCAAAAAGCGAAAGAACTGGAGATGTAACAACAGACTGGTTCAAAATTGGGAAAGGAGTATGATAAGGCTGGATATTGTCACCTTGTTTATTTAACTTCTATGCAGAGTACATCATGCAAAATGTCAGGCTGGATGAAGCACAAGCTGAAATCAAGATTGCCAGGAGAAACATCAACTTCAGATAGGCAGATGATACCACTCTATTGACAGAAAGCAAAGAGGAACTAAAGAGTCTCTTGATGAAGGTGAAAGAGGAGAGTGACAAATCTGGCCCAACACTGAACATTAAAAAAAAAAAAAATAAGATCATGACATCTGATCACATCACATTAAGGCAAATATTAACAGAAGGGGAAAAAGCCCCAACACTGAACATTAAAAAAAAAAATAATAAGATCATGACATCTGATCACATCACATTAAGGCAAATATTAACAGAAGGGGAAAAAGCGGAAGCAGTGACAGATTTTATTTTGGGAGGGGGCTCCAAAATCATTGCAGATATTGATTACAGCCATGAAATTAAAAAACACTTGCTCCTTGGAAGGAAAACTGTGACAAACCTAGACAAGATTTTAAAAAATAGACATCACTTTGCCAACAAAGATTTGTATAGTCAAAGGTATGGTTTTTCTATTAGTCATGTATGGATATGAGAGGTGGACCATAAAGAAGACTGAGTGCTGGAGAATTGATGCTTTTGAACTGTGGTTCCAAAGAAGACTCTTGAGAGTCCCTTGGACTACAAGGAGATCAAATGAGTCAATCCTACAGATAATAAACGCTGAATATTCACTGGATGGATTTTGCTGAAGCTGAAGCTCCATTACTTTGGCCACCTGATGTGAAGAGCCAACTCATTAGAAGAGACCCTGATGCTGGGAAAGATTGAAGGCAAAAGAAGGGGGTGGCAGAGGATGAGATGGTTAGATAGCATCACCAGCTCAATGGACATGAGTTTGAGCAAACTCTAAGAGATGGTGGAGGACAGAGGAGCCTGGTGTGCTGAAGTCCATGGGGTCCCAACAAGTTGGAAATGACTTAGCAACTGAAATACAACAACAAGGGACACAATCATGATTATCTGCAGGTATAATAGGTCTCAGCAAGCAACGATACACTTTAAGGTCACACTGAGTGATCCAAGAGGAAAAAGGAGAACTTTCTGAGGCTGACCTGCCTCAGAATTCTTAATCTCTTTTGTCCATTCAAACTCAACTTGTTACCAAGTCCAAGCTTGCTTTGCTCATCTCACAACAGGCCAGTGAATCCAAGAGACAAGGGGTTGAGGCAAGGAAGAGACTTTAATCAGGGAGCTGGCTGACCAAGAAGATGGCTGGCTAGTGCCTCAAAATAACCATTTTCTCTGGTCTGGATGCCAGGTTCTTTTATAGATCAGAGACAGGGGTAGGTGAGGAAGCAAAGTGAAAAGACCATTAATCTTGCAACATCTTCTAAAATGGCAAGCCTCAGACAGAGGATGTGTTAATTACTTCCTTCCTGCCATCTACAGGTAGACAGAGTTCTGAACAAAGGCACTTCAGTTAAACAGTGAAGCAGAAGGTCAGGGTCTTTTTAAGCAAGCCATTATGTATGATTATAATAACAAAAGCGATGAAAAGCAAGGCAAAGAAACAGTTCCAACATGGAATCAGAATTGGCTTCCTCCCTGCAACAAACTGTCCAAATTTATTTGTTTGGTCATTTAATTATTTTATTAAGTATTACTAAGTATCAGTACTTGCTATGTACCAAATATTCTTGAGATACAAAAGTACACATGAAAAACTAATGGCTAATAATTACAGATTTAATTTAGCTTTTATTTTTCACGTAAGTGCACAAGATTTAACTCACATTTCCGCATTTGTGTTTTGTTGCAGGCACTTCTAGAGCACAGGCATTGCATATAAACAATTATTTTATAAAAGTCACTCTATGAATGCCCTTGTTCATGGAGGTGACACTAATGATAAAGAAGGATTTCATCCTAAGAATTCTCCTATCTTGTGATACTTGAATATGCATGCAGTTGGCCACAAGTGGAAATTTGAGGAATTTGGTTACATTTAATGAATGTTGTCTGGAAGGTGTGTGTGTGTGTGTGTGTGTGTGTGTGTGTGTGTGTGTGTGTGTGTGTGTGCGCATATGACACATATATCCTTCTTCAATTTCAGAAGATAAATTTCCGCTAGAGCAACTGATTTTGATATTCTGTGAGTTTATAAAAATCTCGTTTCATTTATAACATTCCTAGATTATTGTCACGAAACTTCCAGGCTCTATTTTTTAAATAACTGCATGCATATGAAAATAGCAGATACACACACACACACACACACACACACACATACAGAGAAAATGGGGGTTTGCTTCCTTCAAAAATATATAGACTTCAGAAGATAGATCAGTTCAGTTCAGTTACTTAGTCATGTCCGACTCTTTGTGATGCGATTGACTACAACTCACCAGGCTTCCCTCTCCATCACCAATTCCTGGAGCTTGTTCAAACTCATGTTTATTGAGTCAGTGATGCCATCCAACCATCTCATCCTCTGACATCCCACTGTCCTCCTGCCTTCAATCTTCCCAGTATCAGGGTCTTTTCAGAAGATCAGTTCTTCCCATCAGGTGGCCAAAGTATTGAAGTTTCAGATTCAACATGAGTCCTTCCAATGAACACTCAGGACTGATCTCCTTTAGGATGGACTGGTTGGATCTCCTTGCAGTCCAAGGGACTCTCAAGAGTCTTCTCCAACACCACAGTTCAAAAGCATCAATTCTTTCATGCTCAGCTTTCTTTGACACTTAGCTTATAGTCCAAATCTCACATCCATACATGACTACTGGAAAAACCATAGCTTTGACTAGACGGACCTATGTAGGCAAAGTAATGTCTCTGCTTTTCAATATGCTGTCTAGGTTGTTCATAGATTTTCTTCCAAGAAGCAACTATCTTTTAATTCCATGACAGAAGTCACCATCTGCAGTGATTTTGGAGCCCAAGCAAATAAAGACTGTCACTGTTTCCATTGTTTCCCCATCTATTTGCCATAAAGTGATGGGACCGGATGCCATGATCTTAGTTTTCTGAATGTTGAGTTTTAACTCAACTTTTTCAATCTCCTCTTTCACTTTCAACAAAGGCTCTTTACTTCCTCTTTGTTTTCTTCCATAAGGGTGGTATCATCTGTGTATCTGAGGGTATTGATATTTCTCCAGGTAATCTTGATTCCAGCTTGTGCTTCATCCAGCCTGGCATTTCACATGATGTACTCTCCATATAAGTTAAATAAGCTGAGTGACAATATACAGCATGGCATACTCCTTTGCAAATTTGGAACCAGTCTGTTGTTCTATGTCTAGTTCTAACTGTTGCTTTTTGATCTGCATACAGATTTCTCAGGAGGCAGGTAAGGTGGTCTGGTATTCCCATCTCTTGAAAAATTTTCCACAGTTTGTGGTGATCCACACAGTCAAAGGCTTTGGCATAGTCAATAAAGCAGAAATAGATGTTTCTCTGGAAATCTCTTGCTTTTTTGATGATCCAGTGGATGTTGGCAATTTGATCTCTGGTTCCTCTGCCTTTTCTAAAACCAGCTTGAACATCTGGAAGTTCTCAGTTCACATACTATTGAAGCCTGGCTTGGAGAATTTTGAGCATTACTTTACTAGTGTGTGAGATGAGTGCAATTGTGTGGTAGTTTGAGCATTCTTTGGCATTGCCTTTCTTAGGGATCAGAATGAAAACTGACCTTTTCCAGTCCCGTGCCCACTGCTGAGTTTTCCAAATTTGCTGGCATATCGAGTGCAGCACTTTCACAGCATCATCTTTTAGGATTTGAAATAGCTCAACTGAAATTCCATCCCCTCCACTAGCTTTGTTCATAGTGATGCTTCCTAAGGCCCACTTGACTTCACGTTTCAGGATGTCTGGCTCTAGGTGTGTGATCACACCATTGTGACTATCTGGGTCATGAAGATCTTTTTCGTACAGTTCTGTGTATTCTTGCCACCTCTTCTTAATATCTTCTGCTTCTGTTAGGTCCATACTATTTCTGTCATTTATTGAGCCTATCTTTGCATGAAATGTTTCCTTGGTGTCTCTAATTTTCTTGAAAAGATCTCTAGTCTTTCCCATTCTATTGTTTTCCTCTATTTCTTTGCACTGATCACTAAGGAAGGCTTTATCCCTCCTCACTATTCTTTGGAACTCTGCATTCAGACTGTGTATCTTTCCTTTTCTTCTTTACCGTTCACTTCTCTTCTTTTCTCAGCTATTTGCAAGGTCCCCTCAGTCAACCATTTTGCCTTTTGGCATTTCTTTTTCTTGGGGATGGTCTTGATAGCTGTTTCCTATACAATGTCATGAATCTCTATCCATAGTTCTTCAGGCACTCTTTCTATCAGGTCTAATCCCTTTAATCTATTTGTCACTTCTACTGCATAATCATAAGGGATTTGATTTAGCTCATACCTAAATTTAGGTCTAGTGGTTTCCCCTACTTTCTTCAATTTAAGTCTGAATTTTGCAATAAGGAGTTCATGATCTGTGCCACAACCAGCCCCCGGTCTTGTTTTTGCTGACTGTTTAGAGATAAGATAGATATCAGCAGACAGATAGATAAGTAGATATAATATCCATCTCATTGGTTTCTAATTCTTCTAACATTTTTTCTTTCTCAATTTGCTTCTCCTCCATTCAGTTGCTCTTATTTACTCCTCCTCTCTTCACCCATAGTTTCAGTCATTAGGCTATTCCAAACATTTTTCTTAATGTCCGCAAGTTCATCCTCTGGCATTTCTTGGAGCTACACTGCCAGGATAAGATAAGGTGCCCAAACTTGTAGAAAAGGTCAATCTTAGAAGCTCTGTCACAAATGACTGCAAGAAGCCAAGGTGCTAACACATATTGCACTGCTTTTCTCCCGTCTCCTCCATGTAACTTTCAGTTCAGTTCAGTTCAGTCACTCAGTCATGTCCAACTCTTTGTAACCCCATAGACTGCAGCACACCAGGCTTACCTGTCCCTCACCAACTCCTGGGGCTTGATCAAACTCATGTCCGTCAAGTCGGTGATGCCATCCAACCATCACATCCTCTGTCTTCCCCTTCTCCTCCCGCCCTCAACCTTTCCCACCATCAGGGTCTTTTCAAAGGATTCAGTTCTTTGCATTAAGTAGCCAAAGTATTGGAGTTTCAGTTTCAGTATCAGTCCTTCCAATGAATATTCAGGACCAATTTCCTTTAGGATTGATGGGTTTGATCTCCTTGCAGTCTAAGGGGCTCTCAAGAGTCTTCTCCAACACCACAGTTCAAAAGCATCGATTCTTCGGTGCTCAGCTTTCTTTATAGTCCAACTCTCACAGCCATACATGACTACTGGAAAAAACCATAGCCTTGACTAGATGGACATTTGTTGGCAAAGTAATGTCACTGCTTTTTAATATGCTGTCTAGGTTGGTCACAGCTTTTCTTCCAAGAAGCAAGTGTCTTTGCTCCTTGCTACTGGAAAAACCATAGCTTTGACTAGACGGACCTATGTAGGCAAAGTAATGTCTCTGCTTTTCAATATGCTGTCTAGGTTGTTCATAGATTTTCTTCCAAGAAGCAACCATCTTTTAATTCCATGACTGCAGTCACCATCTGCAGTGATTTTGGAGCCCAAAAAGGTCAAGTGTCTCACTGTTTCCATTGTTTCCCCGTCTAACTTTATATTGCTACAAAGTACTCCTCACAAACACTAGAGTGAGTCACCAGGAGATATTTCACACATACTCACAAGGCAGTTCAAACTCACTTGATGCCTCTGTTACTCCACTGGGTACCACACAGTTCTTTCTGGTAACTACCATGCCATTTCTGCCAATGTGAATCCCCTCATCAGCACAGCTATTAGTACTAGTGTCTTCTGCCACCATCAGTGGTGATCTGGGACCCAGGGATGCCAAAGCAACATTTTTCTCTATTATAGCATTTCTCAAAATAGCCAGTTCACAATCTCTTTGTTACCAAGAGTAAGGAGGTCCTTACCAGAATGTAAATGAACATTCTTCTGCTCACTGACTTAGTAGATTTACATTCTGTTTCAAGCTCCTCATCTCATCATGGATCAATTCATAGACTGGCTCCAGTCCCCAGACTACAGTTTGCATCTCTCTGTTCCATTGTATAGTCAAGAAGAACAATGCCTCACCCCACTGTGATCTTCAACACTTTATAGGGTACCAGGGTAGTAAAGCTGATGTCCCAGGGCTTGGAGTGTTTTCAGGCAAAAAACCCTTTTACATTGAGAGGCAGCACTGACATAGTGCTGAAACCCATGCCCTCCTTACAATCAGCCCACTCCTTCAGTCACTAAGGTCTTTTCCTTAACAAGCACCTCATGTCAGATTCTTTCCTCCCTTATGATGAAGTCCCTTCCAAGAGGTCTCTGACAAACCTGTCCCACCAGATCACCACACGTATCTTATTCCACTGAATACACAAGCCTCTCAGCAGACCAGGACTCAGGGTTGATTCATTCTCAAAATCATTATTCATTTACCAATTATTGAACAGGATGTGCTAAGCAGCACATAGGGGCACAGAGGTGGGTAGGGCACGATCTTCCCCAGGAGGAACATGGAGAATAATTTCAAATAAGTTATGCATACAAAGGCATAAAATATTACATGAATTTCAGTATGTATAATGAGACAAATACAAAATGTTTACAAGAGACAGATGTGATGTGACAAAAATAGAAAAATATTTGAGTTAAAAGCTACATTTAAGCTATGTTTTGGGCTTCCCTCATAGCTAAGTCAGTTAAGAATCTGCCTGTAATGCAGGAGGCCTAGGTTCGATCCCTGGGGTGGGAAGATCCTCTGGAGAAGGAAATGGCAACCCACTCCAGTATTCGCACCTGGAGAATCCCATGAACAGAGGAGTCTGGCAGGCTACAGTCCATGGGGTTGCAAGAGTCAGACACAAGTTAGTGACTAAACCACCACCACCACCTAGCCAAGTTTTAAAGCACACTTATGATTTATTATTAGGAAAAAGAGGCAATGCAGAAGTAGCAGTGGGGCAACTGTGAAACTAAAATTGGATGCTTTCATTTTCATGTACTGGACTCACTGCATGCCGTGGAAAAGGAATTCAGTGATACTGCTCACGTTCCAATCTTTACTGACTACATAAAATAATAATAGCAAATGGTAGGGAGGTAATGCTGTATCCACTACAATTTTTATTATAATCTTAGCTTATATAATATAAACATTAAAGAAGGAAAGGATATGATTTATTTCTCATGTTTTGTCAGACCAATGCTTTGAGGCTGTGAATAAAAGGACAATGATGGATCTAAATGGTTTGAAAGTTAATTTCATAGCAGCTATATTTGTGCAAGATGGTGATTATTATTCTGGGAGGCCTTGGAATTATTTGAAATCATTTCTCCTTAAATCAGAGAAAACTTTTATACTATCACTAATTTCCTTGCAGTTTTCCCTACTAAACTTTAATTGCTTCCTATGCTTACAGTTAGATTGATTTGGATCTCATTAATGCACAGTCTAAAAGCTTTAGTTTATAAAAATGAATAATTTGATGAAGAATAGCAATTAGCAGTTGTTTCTCTAAGAGCAATTTGTCAATTTAATGCAGACCACTAGGTGTATTTGACTGCATCTTGAGACTTCTGTTTCCTAATGTGTTTCACATGAACTAAATTTCTCACTGATCCCTGAAAAATAAGCAATAGTAATAACTCACCAAAACACTACCTCCCATTTCTTGTGGTAAGATGTTTACATAAGAACACATGAAAAGCACCTTCTCCCACATGAAATAATAAAAGATAACTGCTTCCCAGGGGGCAGCTAAGAGATTCCATTGACTCAACACCTGTAAATATTTTGTCCTAGGCATGCCTCTGGGCTTCCAGGTGTCACTAGTGGTAAAGAACCCATCTACCAATGCAGGAGACATGTGAGATGCAGGTTTGATCCCTGGGTTGGGAAGATCCCCTGGAGGATGGCATGGCAACCCACCCCAGTATTCTTGCCCGAAGAATCCCCATAGACAGAAGAGTCTGGCAGACTATAGTTCATGGGGTCTCAGAGTCAGACACAATTGAAGCAACTTAGCAGCAACAGCAGTCTTGCCTCTTAAATGCTATTCTACTTTAAAAAAAAAGAACTAAACAAATACAGATCTTTCATGGTCAGTACAGGGAAGGAAAATTATTAGAGGGGCATCTGCACTACATGGGCTTGTCGTCTGCAAAATCTCCTTTTCCACTGAGGACTCATTAACTTCTGCTGTGGTTATCCTCAGAGGAGACAATGATTCCTCTTCACATGGCCCATACTATGCTCCCCCTGCACTGCTGAGGCAGTCTGGAAGACTTACGGGAGGTCAGGGAATAACAAAAGAAAACCCAATGTGGAGAATGTTTGCTCTAGATCACCTAATTTATAAGGTATAACTGACTCAATACAATCTCAGGCCACATATGTCCTTATATGGCCTCAAGAAAAGAGGGATCTTGTCTAAATCCCTTTCTTCTCAGTACAATGGTGAAAATGGATTGTAGAAAGACCCCATTTTTCACTGATCAGCAAGAAGGTATAGTTATCAGATGTCTGTCGGTCGAAGAAGCTGAGGGAGTGAGTTTAACCCTTCTCTTTCATCCAAGAGTATGGCAGTCCTCAAACGTCAGTGACCACAAGGATTACTAGAGAGATGAGTGAAAATGAGAATCTACACAAGGTTTGATTCAGTAGAACTAAGGCAGTACCCACATATTTGTGTTTTAACTGATATCCCAGATTTTAAAGCAAGTTCTTTGAGTCACACATTGATAAACTCCATATTTGAGCCTTTGTCATGACTTATCCAGATATCTTCTGGTTATTGTCTCTGGGAATGACCCCCGAGGAAAGCCCAACTCTAGCCTTAAGCCTCAGCATAGTCTTTAAGTTGTAATAGGCTTAACTGAGCCAAATGATCCTTTCAGAATAGCATTCAATTACATTAATGTGAGACAGACATGGGATGATGCAGGTTCTTCTATGTAGAACCTGCCACTACCTTTCACTGGGACCTTGAAAAAGGCACTTACCTATGGCCTAGAATCAAAAGGTTTGGCCAGATCTATAGTGCAGGTGTTTATTCCAACATACAACACACATTTACTGAGTGTATATCATGTGCTAGGCAGTAAAGTTTCCAACTCGTTTCTTAAATGTGGACCTTTCAAATTCTAGCACTTCTACATACCATCTTCTCCATATGATTGCCAGAAAATTTCAGATTGTAATGACTAAGAAAGTATTGTCAAGTCACTATTACAATTTTAGGAAAACTTTAACTCCATTTTATACTACTCAAAATAGCATTTAAATTGGTTAGAAAACTAGTGAGAAATAGTACATGTCAGGGCTTCCCTGGCAGCTCAGTGGTAAAGACTCCACCTGCCAATGCAGGAGACATAGGTTTGATCCCTGGTCTTGGAAGATCCCATATGCCGCAGAGCAAATAAGCCTGTGCATCACAACAACTAAGCCTGTGCTCTAGAGCCTAGGAGCCACAACTACTGAGCCCACACACCCTAGAGCCCATGCTCTATAACAAGAAAAGCCACCACAATGAAAAGCCGTGCACTGCATCTAGAGAGTAGCCCCCACTCACCTCAACTAGAGAAAAAGCCCTCATAGCAGTGAAGATCAGCATAGTCAATAAATAAATTATTAATAAAACTTTAAAAAAATAGTACCTGTAAATACTATTCAGCTAGAGCTGAAGTAGTACTTCAGCTAAAGAAAAGGACTGATGTCCACATAGAATTACAGACCTCACACCACAACCCTGAGATTCCCCTGAGATTCACAACCTGCATCACAGAAATCACACAACTAGAAGCTCTTCTAAGACCCTTAAATTCCAGCTAGATGAGACTCTAAGACTGATATTATCAATAGGAAATATATTGATAAGTTAAAAGTTACTAAATATTAATTAAATTTTTCATTAAAAATTAAAGAATATAATCCAATTTCTTTATTCCTTCTTTCAATATGTCAAAAACTGGCTGAGAATGGAATAAAACTCTCAAGATGCAAACCACTCAGCTGTGGGACGAGGCACATAGGACAGGAGCAAATATGACCATGAAATTAGCCTGATCAGGTTTATTTTCATTCACCTCGTGTGTGTTAGTCACTCAATCATGTCTGACTCTTTGCAACCTCATGGAATGCAGCATGAGGAGCACACCAGGCTCCTCCGTCCATGAACGTCTCCAGGCTAGAATACTGGAGTGAGTAGCCATTCCCTTCTCCAGTGGGTACTTTCCATCCCAGGGATGAAACCCAAGTCTCCTCCACTCCAGGTGGATTCTTTATTGTCGGTCGGAGTCACCAGGAAAGTCCCAGTTCACTGAACGCCTTACTAATTGATTGTCTTGATTAGTTTGTGCCTAAAACACCAGTCTAATTGTATCAAAAGTATTAGAGTAGCTAAGTGCCCCTGTATTTTTTATGGTTATTTCTGGGAGCTAGAAACAAGCAATCAAGTGGCCCAATATCACTTCGTTATAATTTGGTCAGTCTTAGCCTTAGGGGAGAAATTTTGTCTATATCAGCATAGAGACTAACAATCTGCACAAGCTAGTCAATTCAGTTAGAAATCTATCACACTATGCAAATTTATTTTTATAATAATATAAGCAAACACCTAGATGGAACAGTCTATAGTTTTTTTTTTAACTGAGTATGTTGGGTATAAATCTGACCCCATGTTGTGGTCTCCTTAGGAGCCCTAAGCATGTGTCACTCAATGTACTGATCCTGGTGGCCAACAGGGCATTTGCACACAGTAGGTGTTTCACAAATTTGCATTGAATGAATGAACCAATAAAAGTAAATGAATGCTTTTTCTCTCATCTACTGTGTATCATTTGACAGATAGTTATGTGCACTTTGTTTTTAATGCCTTTAAGCTTCTTATGCTTTGGTCTTAAGTATCATTTAGTGACCAAGAAATTTTAACATTCATTCCTGAAGTACCTATCTTGTACATCAGTGACTGTCGTACCTGCTGAAAGAAACCAGCCCCATGCTTTTTACACATCAATGAAGCTCTCTTGAATTTTACCCCCACTAAATGCAGGAGTCATGGGTTTGATCCCTGTTCTGGGAAGATCCCACATGCACAGAAGGTCAATTTATTTAATAGCAATCCATTGAATGCCAACAATTAAAGGTGCAATGAAGGACAAAAAAGAGCATTTGGACTTGAGCCTTATCTGGAAGGTCTTAAAATGTAGTGAGAGAGAAATCACTGATACTCAAATACCTAACAAACTGTTCATAATTGATACAGAAAAAGTACAGGTAAAGTGATTTGAAAATTAATTAAATAGCTCTGCTGCTGCTGCTGCTAAGTCGCTTCAATCATATCCGACTCTGTGCGACCCCATAGAAGGCAGCCCATCAGACTCCCCCGTTCCTGGGATTCTCGAGGCAAGAACACTGGAGTGGGTTGCCATTTCCTTCTCCAATGCATGAAAGTGAAAAGTGAAAGTGAAGTCGCTCAGTTGTGTCCAACTCTTAACGACCCCATGGACTGTAGCCTACCAGGCTCCTCCGTCCGTGGGATTTTCCAGGCAGGAGTACTGGAGTGGGTTGCCATTGCCTTCTCTGAAATAGCTCTAATTAACTGGATTTGTGTAGACTCAGAGAAAATGCCTAAGAAATTCAAGCCAATTTCAGTAGTCCTATTTCATCTGTTCTTTGGGAGCAAAAGTTCCCACTGATGTTTATGTTAAATAGTTGGTTCACACTTTATTCACAAAACTCTATTATTTCATTATAATACATAAGCATGTAATTAAATGTTTGTGCCCAAATCCAAGAATCCAAACATGCTTCTCTGCCTGAAATTTTAAGACCTTAATTTTACACTCAACTATTTACCAAGATTCCTACTATAATCATTTGGATTTAAGCCACAACTGATATCCAGTTGTTAGATGTGGTCTTGGTAAGTCCAATGCAGTAGTAATTACTTTTCAGTAGTGTGACAAACCTGTATTATTTGTACCAGTAGCCATCTGACTCCTTAATTATAGGTGATAGTAGATGAAGACCTTTATTTTCCAAAGTTGAGACTTAGTTTGTATTATTTAGAGTCAAGCCAACAATCTGGCATAGCTTTGCTTTTTTACTGTACTTTTATTTTGTAGGGTGGTTTGGAAATGTTTATTGACTCACCCTTAGCAGATCCCAGGCCCATTTGTGGTAACAAGCAGTGTGGTCTTACTTCCTTTATTTGCTTTCTTTAATTATACTTTTAAAGTTTCAATCTCTATGTTATGTTTAAATGCTGCAAAATAATTTATTTTTCTAAGCACAACCAGCATTTTGTAGTTAGATTTTTAAGGGGAGGAATTATTTATGACATAAAATTCACTAAAATACACTGGTTACCTCTCAACTTGAAAGATCAAAGGATTTAAATAAATATAGAGAAGTAAGAATAATACCAGAATCTAGCACCAGTGTCGCTTTTGTATAAAAATGACAGATGGCAATTTACATCTCATGTTGGATACACAAAATGTTGTCAAGCCTGATTAATACTAAAACTGAAAATATCGTTTTCAGCTTAATATCAGTTCAGTTCAGTTCACTTCAGTCACTCAGTCATATCTGACTCTTTGCAACCCCATGGACTGCAGCACACCAGGCCTCCCTGTCTATCACCAACTCCTGGAGTTTACTCAAACTCATGTCCATTGAGTTGGTGATACCATCCAACCATCACATCCTCTGTCTTCCCCTTCTTCTCCCGCCCTCAACCTCAACCTCACCATCAGGGTCTTTTCAAAAGAGTCAGTTCTTTGCATCAGGTGGCCAAAGTATTGGAGTTTCAGTTTCAGCATCAGTCCTCCCAAAGAACATTCAGGACTGATTTCCTTTAGGATTGATGGGTTTGATCTCCTTGTTGTCCAAGGGACTCTCAAGAGTCTTCTCCAACACCACAGTTCAAAAGCACCAATTCTTCAGCACTCAGCTTGCTTTATGGTCCAACTCTCACATCCATACACAACTACTGGAAAAACCATAGCTTTGACTAGACAGACGTTTTTTAACAAAGTAATGTCTCTGCTTTTTAATAAGCTGTCTAGGTTGGTCATAACTTATCTTCCAAGGAACAATGTCTACTCTGATTAAGAGGAGATCACAAAACATTTGATAATTACTAGATGAGATTGTGACAAATTTATTTACTTGCCTAAATTTTTCCAAATTGCGAGATAGATTCTCATGGACAACCTTCTCATTGCAAAGGGACCTGAGTAACTCAATAAAACTATGAGCCATGCCATGCAGATGTCCCAAGATGGACAGGTCATAGAGGAGAGTTCTGACAAAATCTGGTCCACTGGAGGAGGGAATGGCATGCCACTCCAGTATTCTTGTCGAAAAAATCCCACAAACAGTATGAAAAGGCAAAAAGATGTGACACTAGAAGATGAGCCCCTCAGGTCAGAAAGTGTCCAGTATGCTACTGGGGAAGAGTAGAGAAACAGCTCCAGAAAGAATGAATGGCTGGGCCAAACCACAAATGACGCTTGGTTGTGGATGTGTCTGGTGGTGAACATAAAATCTGACACTGTAAAGAACAATACTGCATAGGAACCTGGAATGATAGGTTCAAGAATCAAGGTAAATTGGATGTGGGCAAGTAGGAAATGACAAGAATGAACTTCAATATTTTAGGAATCAGTGAACTAAAATAGATGAGAATGGGTGAACTTAATTCAGATGACCATTATATATACTACTGTGGGTAAGAATCCCTTAGAAAAAATGGAATAACCCTCATACTCAACAAGAGTCTGAAATGCAGTACTTGGGTGAAATTTCAAAAGATATAGAATGACTTTGGTTTTTTCCCAAGGCAAACCATTCCACGTCACAGTAATCCAAGTCCATACCCCAACCACTAAAGCCAAAGAAGCTGAAGTTGACTGACTCTATGAAGACCTCCAAGACCTTCTAGAACTAACAACAAAAAAGATATCCTTTTCATTATAGGGGATTGGAATGCAAAAGTAGGAAGTCAAAAGATACCTGAAGTAACAGGAAGATTGGCTTTGGATTACAAAATGAAGCAGGGCAAAGGCCAATAGAGTTTTGTCAAAAGAATACATTAGTCATAGCAAACATTCTCTTCCAACAACACAAGAGACAGCTGTACACATTGACATCACCAGATGGTCAATACTGAAACCAGATTGATTATATTCTTTGCAGCTCAGGATGGAAAAGATGGAAAAGCTCTATACAGTCAGCAAAAATAAGACCTAGAGCTTACTGTGACTCAAGATCATGAGACCCTTATTGCAAAATTGAGGCTTAAATCAAAGAAAGTAGGGAAAACCACTAGGCCATTCAGGTATGACCTAAATCAAATTCCTTATGATTATATAGTAGAAATGACTAATAGACGCAAGGGATTAGATCTGGTAGACAGAGTGCCTGAAGAACTACAGACAGAGGTTCATAACATTGTATAGAAGGTGGTGACCAAAACCATCCCAAAGGAAAAAAAATGCAAGAAGGAAAAGTGGTTTCCTGAGGAGGCATTAAAAATAGCTGAGAAAAAAAGAGACCTGAAAGGCAAGGGAGAAAGAGAAAGATATACACAGTGGAACACATAGTTCCAGAGAACAGCAAGGAGAGACAGGACAGCCTTCTTAAGGGAACAATGCAAAAAATAGAGGAAAACAACACAATAGGAAAGACTAGAGACTTCTTCAAGAAAAGTGGAGATATTATGTAAGAATGGGCAAGATAAGGGACGGAAATGGTAAGGACTTAACAGAATCAAAAGAGATGAAGGAGAGGTAGCAAGAACATACAGAAGAACTATATAAAAAAGTCTTAATGATCCAGATAACCATGATGGTGTGATCACTCACCTAGAGCCAGATATCCTCAAGTGTGAAGTCAAGTGAGCCTTAGGAAACATTATTATGAACAAAGCTAGTGGAGGTGATAGAATTCCAGTTGAGCTAATTAAAACCCTAAGAGATGATGCTGTTAGAGTTGTAATCAATATGTCAGCAAACTTGGAAAACTCAGCAGTGGCTACAGGAATGGAAAAGGTCAGTTTTCATTCCAATCCCAAAGAAGGTCAATGCCAAAGACTGTTCAAACTACCATACAACTGTGCTCATTTCACTTGCTAACAAGGTAATGCTCAAAATCCTTCAAGCTAGGCTTCAACAGCATGTGAACCGAGAATTTCCAAATGTACAAGCTGGGTTTAGAAAAGGCAGAGGAATCAGAGAACAAATTGCCAACATTCATTGGGTCAGTGATAAAGCAAGGGAATTCCAAAAAACATCTACTTCTGCTTCATTGACTATGCTAAAGCCTTTGATTGTGTGGATCACAACAGACTGTGGAAAATTATTAAAGAGATGGGAATACCAGATCACCTTATCTGCCTCCTGAGAAACCTGTATTTGGGCTAAGAAGAAACAGTTAGAACCAGACATGGAACAACCAACCGGTTCAAAATTGGGAAAGGAATACATCAAGACTGTGTATTGTCATCTTGCTTATTTAACTTATATGCAGAGTACATCATATGAAATGTCATGCTGGATAATAAAGCTCAAGCTGGAATCAAGATTCTGAGAGAAATATCAACAACCTCAGTTATGCAGATGATACCACCCTAATGGCAGAAAATGAAGAGGAACTGAAAAGCCTCTTGATGAGGGTGAAAGAGGAGACTGAAAGCCTGGCCTAACACTCAACATTCAAAAAACTATGATCATGGCATCTGGCCACATTATTTCATGACAAATAGAAAGGTAAAATTTTATTTTCTTGGACTCCAAAATTACTGGTGATGGTGACTACAGCCATGAAATTAAAAGACACTTCCTCCTTGGAAAGAAAGCTATGACCAATCTAGACAGCATATTAAAAGGAGAGACACAGGTTCATATAGTCAAAGCTACGGTTTTTTCAGTAGTCAAGTACAGATATGAAAGTTGGACCATAAAGAGGTCTGCGTGCCGAAAAGTTGTCATTTTGGAATTGTGGTGCTGGAGAAGACTCTCCCGAGTCCCTTAGACTGCAAAGAGATCAAGTCAATCAATCCTAAAGAAGATCAAACCCGAATATTCATTAGAAGGACTGATGCTGAATCTGAAGCTCCAATATTTTGGTCACCTGATGAGAAGAGCCAATTCACTGGAAAAGACTATGATGCTGGGAAAGATTGAGGGAAGGAGGAGAAGCAGATGACAGAGAATGAGATGGTTGAACAGTATCAACAAATCAATGAACATGAGTTTGAGCAAACTCTGTGAGATAGTCAAGGACAGGGAAGCCTGGCGTGCTGCAGTCCATGGGGTTGCAAAGAGCCAGACATGATTTATTGACTAAACAACAACAAGGTAGTTTCAAACTACTTACTAATTCCCTGAATGCAAATAATGTATTTATCTGAGGTAGACTCAGTCTTAACAGACCTGAAGTTTGTACAATTTAGGGAATCCCAGGAAGATCTGTGTAAAGAACACAAAGTTACTTGTATAAGATCAAGTATAGCACCTTGAAAGCATCCAGATCAAGAGAGAGGACCTGAAGCATAAACATCCTCAGTTTCATGGTGATCCCCTCTGACCAAAACTTACAATGTTTTTTGCAATATGTTGGATATTAAAGGGGCTTCATTGGTGGCTAAGACGATACAGAATCCGCCTACAATACAAGAGAGCTGGATTCGATCCCTGGGTTAGGAAGATCCCCTGGAGGGAGGCATGGCATCCCACTCCAGTATTCTTGCCTGGAAAATCCCCATGGACAGAGGAGGCTGGCAGGCTACAGTCCATGGAGTCACAGAGTCAGACACAACTAAGGGAAAGGCTCGCTGTACAGAGGCTGACTCAATGCTCCTACATAATAACAACATGATTATTATTATAAAATAATAACATGATTATTCCTATGAATTGTGCCTGAAGATTTCTACAATCTTCTTTGCCAGATGCTGCTGATAGTATAGGCTTCCCAGATGGTGCAGTGGTAAAGAACCCACCTGCCAATGCAGGAGACACAAGAGATGAAGGTTTGATTTCTGGGTTGGGAAGATCCATCCTCTGTTGTAAGAAATGGTACCCCACCTCAGTATTCTTGCCTAGAAAATTCCATGGACGGAAGAGTCTGGAAGACCACAGTTCATGGGGTCACAAAGAGTCAGGCATGACTGAGTGACTGATCATACCGCAGCTGGTACTATAACATGACTGATAATCTATACAGGGTTCATCTTGTTTGTAGATAGCAGGCTTAAACTTTGGAAGAGATGAATTGCATTGTTAAATTATTACATCCTTTCATTCTAGCTGAAAAAAAAAAAGTTGCGAAATTGTACCGATAACTATATGTCAGAGAAGCCTTAGATTTTTATTATTATTGAAATTAACTTAATAAATATCAGATTCAAGCTTTGATCTCTAGATACTTTGATCAGTAAAAGTAAAACAAAAAATTATAATTATTCATGCATTTGGCCTTTATTTAAATCTAGCTAGCCTAAGTTTCCAAAAGATTTTTTTAAAGATTGAAACTAGAATTTCCCAAGTGGATTGATTTCCTCAAGAAAATTAAAGCAGTGCAGAAAGGAAGAAAGTTACAGAATAAATTGTCTTGGCTTTTTGATCAAAGATAGATAGCTGCTTTCCTACTTTTAGTTTTAGTACTAGAGAATAAGGAAGAAGGCCTTGTTTAAAAATAAAAGGGGGGGATTTCTTGACTTTTAATATTGGAAAAGATTTAATTGAATACTATTCTCTCCTCTAAAATTCCCTTCCAAAGATTTTCTTCAGGGGTTATAGAGCTTTGATAGATTCCTTTTTCACTAAACTACTTACACTACACTTCAAGTCCTTTTCCTCCACATATTTAAGTTATATTTTATTTGAGCTAATTTATTCTGAGAAGTGGATAACCAGTATAAGCATGTGCAGTAAGTTTGTATGTGTGTTCATGTATATACTACATACATGAAGTATGCCCTCCATATCCACAGGTTTCACGTATGCAAATTCAACCAACTGCTGCTCAAAAAATATTAGGAAAAAAAAGAAAACTCCAGAAAGTTCCAAAAAGCAAAACTTGAATTTACAAGCACAAACAACTATATTCATAGCATTTCCATTGTATTTACAACTATTTACTTTATTTTCTTGGGCTCTAAAATCACTGCAGATGATGATTGCAGCCATGAAACTAAAAGATGTTTGCTCCTTGGAAGAAAAGCATTACAAACCTAGACAGCATATTAAAAAGCAGAGATGTTACTTTGCCAACATATGTCTGTATAATCAAAGCTATGGTTTTTTTTCAGTAGTCATGTATGAATGTGAGAGTTGTACCACAAAGAAGGCTGAGTGCTGAAGAACTGATGCTTTTGAACTGTGGTGTCAGAGAAGACTCTTGACAGTCCCTTGGACAGCAAGGAAATCAAACCAGTCAATCCTATAGGAAATTTATTTTCTTATATGCAAAGTTTAGATACAGCAGGTCACTAGTGTTGGTTTGATTGATCCATAATGCCATAAAAGATTCAGGTTCTGGTCTGCTGCCTTTTGCATTTTGGATTGCTAAATATATCTGTCCCTTTTATCAAAGAAGAAACAAAACCTTTCCCAGAATCTTCCCTAGCAGATGCCTACTTAAACCCACTGGCCAGAAATGCATCACTTTTCCCTATGGCTGAGGAAGGAAGCACCTGCTCTAAAGTCCATAGTGGAAGCAAGCACAGATGAAAGGACTGGGAACAGATGCTATATTAGCCATGAAAGCAAGCACAACCTTAGAGATAATACCATGTAATTATTATATAATATTTATGTTTCAAAACATCTTCATATCTACCACATTGATTTGTGGAAATAAGGCCTCTTCCTGGATGGTAATTGAAATTCTATATTTGGTGCTAATAATTTAAAAACTTGTTTTTTTACTCAATATTTAAACACATTTAAATTAAGAGTTTGGGATTAGAGGATATAAACTACTATATTTAAAACAACTAAACAACAAGGTCCTACTGTATAGCACAGGGAACTATACTCAATATCTTGTAATAAGCTGTAGTGGAAAAGTACATATATATATATATCACTTTGCTGTACACCAGAAACTAACAAACACTATAAATCAATCATGCTGCTGCTGCTGCTGCTGCTGCTGCTAAGTTGCGTCAGTCATGTCCGACTCTGTGCGACCCCATAGACGGCAGCCCACCAGGCTCCTCTGTCCCTGGGATTCTCCAGGCAAGAGCAGTGGAGCGGGTTGCCATTTCCTTCTCCAATGCATGCATGCATGCTAAGTCACTTCAGTCTTGTCCGACTGTGCGACCCATGGACAGCAGCCCATCAGGCTCCTCTGTCCACAGGATTCTCTAGGCAAGAATACTGGAGTGGGTTGCCATTTCCTTCTCTGAATCTACACAATAATATAATATATTTATGCTGTTTTAAGCCATTGTCTATAATAAGTTGTTACAGAAACAACAAAAAAAATGAATATATAATGATAATGAATACATTAAACAAAAGATTATGATTTAGTGTGCTAAGAGCTTTAGAGTGAAAGTGAAAGTGTTAGTTATTAAGTTGTGTCTGACTCTTCACAGTCCCATGGACTGTAGCCCACCAGGCTCCTCTGTCCGTGGAATTCTCCAGGCAAGAATGCTGGTGTGGATTGCCATTCCCTTCTCCAGGGGATCTTCCTGACCCAGGGATCAAACCCAGGTCTTCCACATTACAGGCAGATTCTACTGTTTGAGCCACCAGGGAAGCTCTAAGAGCTTAAGAAGCATCTCTGATATCACATTAAGAATTTTAGATTGAATAAGTAATAAGGAACCATCAGGAACTTCTTGCTGTGATTGAACAGCAGGAGAGAAAATATCTATAACTTTTTCTACATAGTGCTTTCCCAAATCACAATTTCCCCAAGTCCCATAATACCTGGAACTTAAAATTGATAACACCTATGGTTTTGATTCTTAACTTGTTAAAGAGAGCACTGTTTGGTAAATCTCTTTACTAGTAAACATCTGAGATGTGGCATCTTCAGGAAAGTGACCAAATTATTTTTGTGAATTAGATCTCAGGATCTATCATATGAGAATCCGTGCTTGTACTGAACCTGTATATTCACTAAACACAAAATAGCTTCTATTTAAGTCTTCCAATTAGAATAAACCATTGCAGATAGCAAATTACTTTCATATTCTCACTACTGTGAAAATCCTTGTTTACCTATAGCAAGCATGCCTCAGGCACCAGTTCTGATTAAGGCCTGCATACCGATGCAAGTTTGAGATTTTGAAGGTCTCTGCAGTGATCTTAGTCTGTTTTTAGCTTAACTGGTGAGTTGATCATTCTCCCTGCCACTATATACAACACTGAACACTTTAGGAGGAAAAGGCCAATCTTAATTCTTCCAGCTGAGGCAAAGGCAACTCAGGATAAATTAAGTTTAAGCAACAAAATTAAAGTTTTTAATATAGTGACATCAGTATCATCAGAAAAAATTTGAAAAGTGCCTGCTACATCCTACAGGGTGATTTTCAAACCTTGAATGTTTACCTTTTATGAAGATTGTTGGAAATAAGTTTTAATACCAAGTCTACACAGCACGACCAAATTCTCTGGCTAAGCAGTTTTGCAATTTTCTGTTGTTTTAATAATTGGCTTCAAGGCTAACCATCAGCTTTCCTATGTGGTAAGCCAATTTATTCATCAAGGAGATATAAAACCCTGGTTCAACTGTGCCTCAGTACACTTTCTACAATTGCCTGACTGTTAGAAATTCACGTCTCATTTATGACTAGAGGGAAGGATTTGGATCTTACATTGCAATTACTATCCCACATCAGGATGTTTAGTTGTTTACAGAAAGACAGGCCAGGAACTGTTGGTACACCCAATCAATAAAGAAGGACAAATATTTGGGAGACAACAAGGGCAGAGGTTTGCAACACAAGTTCAGTTTGGGAAGTAATTACTTCATTTAAAGATCCAATGGTCTATAGTTAAAATGGAAGCAAAATATTTAATTCTATATTAATAGCCTTCTAACTGGCCTACTTGAATTTACTCTGACCCCTTCGAGTTTATTCTCTACAAGGATGCTGGAAAGATCTTCTTCAAGTTGTGAATCTCAATAACACTTGTCAGAGTTCACCCTTCAACCTAGTCTTTCAACGGCTCCCCATTCCCTTGGAATAAACACAACACTCAAGAGGCTCTGAGGCCCCATAATGCCCCCTCTCCACCTCATCTTACATCACCCCTGCTCCCCAGTCATACAGGCTTTTGGGTCCCTCATATTTGGTGGGCTGTCTCCCGCCATTGAGTCTTAACACTGTTTTTTCTGCCTGGAGGACTGTTCCCTCCCCTGTTGCCTCATTAATTCCTGCTCAAGTTCTCTCAGTTCAAGGAACATTTTCTCAGACAAGCCTTTTCTGACCTCCTTAAGTGAAATCGTTTCTTTCAAATTCATACCCAACTTGTATGACTTCACTGTGCCAAATTCACACACCAACTTGTATCACTTTTCATCACTGAAAATCAACTCTTTCCCAAGATTGTTTGATGTTACTTATCTCTGCCAATAATGGTAAGCTCCATCATTGTGTATTTTTGCTTCCCCCCACCCCAGAACCTAGAAAACTGCCTGAGACATAGGCATGAAAAGTATTTGTTAAATACACAAACAGATGCTCAGTCTCTCAGTCATGTCCAACTCTGCACGACCCCATGAACTGTGTAGCCCACCGCCTAGGCTCCTCTGTCCATGGGATTTTCCAGACAAGAATACTGGAGTGGGTTGCCATTTCCTTCTCCAACAAACAGATGGGGTAAGAATATTTTCGAAGATTCTTAGTTATATAACTTTTGTTATACACTCTTACTCCACTATCCTCCATGAAGAAAATGAATGACCATTTCACCTAGTGTAATGTTTTCAACAATCAGTTGCTTAATGCAAGTTTAAGAAATAGAATTAAAGCTATATAGGCAGAATTATGTTTATACATAGCCCATAAAAAGGCTGACAATAGTTAGCTTTCATCAGTGAGTTATATTAAGAGCAGAGACAAAGAATATCAGTCTTTCTACCTGGAGTAAAAGGGCCCAATATATAGTGGCTTTACAAAGTTGCTGAGAGGCTGGATTTTACTTACTTAATACTAAGTACTAATACTAATACTGAGAATTACAGTTAGTCCTAGAGCAGGGGTTATCACTGGGTAGACTAGTTAGGGATCCATGGACCCAAGAGTTGGAATATATTTCACAGATGTACAACTGCATTCTCCCTTTTATTGCGGGAAAACTAAGCCTAACATGCTTAAGAAATATATGTATGGTCACATCCCTGGCCATCAGCATCAGAGCTAAGGGCAAAAAAGCATAGTTAGACATTTCTGAAGGGTTTCTCTATGTCAAATCTGTACTGATTCTACAGGGAAGTGGATTTTAAAAGATTCACACATCCATCTGTACACATGGAAAACATTATAATAAATATTTGGCAGATCTGTCAAGCATTTAAAAAATAAAAGAGGTGTTCTGAATTCTAAAAATGCAATAGCCAAGGCAATTATTTGTTCTAAAACTATTTTTTTAATTGTACAAAAAAGGGAATATCATCATTACTTGGCTAAATGGTAAACAATATTTATATAGTCACAAAACTATTGGGATGATTGAAGAACTGTAAGAATGAATAACATCAAAAATTGACAAATCTAGAAATAACAGTGCAAACAACTTACATAGAAATTTGGAGATAAATATACAAGTGTTTTAAAGTATTACATCTGAGGAGTGCAGTGAGTGGTAAAAGATGGTTGAAGCACTTGTTCAGCACTTTCAGCACTTGTTTTAGTGATTTGAACAAAGAAACAAAAAAATCTTAACTATAACAAGGTATCAGAATAATAGAGGATTAGGTACTAAAGGGTATAGAAGACTATCAAGAATATAAAAATAGCAGATATACAGAGAAGCCGCTATTCCTAGGACCAAGGCAGAGGGCCCAAGAAGGAAGAAATCTGGAAGACACCCCCTACTCCAGGGCTGGTCTCTAAGACCTGTTCTCAAGGGGGCAGCTGGGCTCCACTGCATGGTGTAATGGGACAGAGGGACTGCATCGGCAGGATTCACTGGGACATCATCATCTGGGGTTCCAAAATAAACCACTGTATGGAGGTGCCACAGAAGTGACACTCACCAAGAAATTTGTTTTCTGGGATGCCAGATGTTGCTCCCATGAGAAGGTGTCTCAGAACTTGCTTGGATGTCACTTGAATGGCAGTGTTGAGAACAGGTATCCAAAGAGAAGTGCCAGGCCATGTAACTCACTCTAAAGCTACCTAAGGGGGTTCCAAGGAGGCTGTTCACTGGGAGATGCTATTATTCTTTGCAACTTGCTGCCAAAGTTCAGCACTTTGGCATGAAGAGGTGCCAAGGAAAGCCATTTACTGGGAGGAGCAATGCCAGTGGCATTTGCACTTGTGCTTACTTCTGCTGCCTCTCATTCCCATTTATATTTTCCCTGTTCTGGAGTCTCTGTTCTCAAATATATTTTATAATTGTTTTATAATATGCATGTTTGAAGGTAGTCTCAGTAATGTCTAATTAATAAGACACAGTCCCTGCTTTCCAGAAGTTTATCATCTGGCTGAGGTCGTAAGATAAACTCACTTAAAACAATTAGGGAAAAACAAAATATAGAATCTTAAATGGTAAGTTTTTTTTTTAAATTAGTTTACTTTAAATGGTAAGTTTTAAGTGATAAATTTTGCAGGACAAAATCTCATGTTCTAGGAATACTCTATTATAACAGTAAGTAAATGTTTCCTGAAAACTTCAAGTGACCTTTCAAATAAAAATATGCACTGAGCGGAAGCAAGGAGAGAGAGAGAAGGCACTAACTGAGCCTGCAAGGAGCTCCGAGGAATGGTGACCATCAGTGTTGGATACGCTGGCACCTATGACTCACTATGGTCTGGCCCCACATGCCCCTTTATCATCATCTTTGACCCCTGTTCAACAATTCTCTGTTCTTTTACTACAGTTTATCTACTCTCCTGAACAGACCTTATTCTTATTGCTATTCAACATTCCTCTCATATCCTCTCCTTGGAAGTCACCTTTCTTCTCCCTGTTCAGCTGTTTCACTGTTGCCCAAGACCAACTATTCTGGCCGACAGGGATTTCTCCCCCTTTCTGAAATCAATTGTACTTAATTCTATACCACTTACTGGAAGATTGTATTTTTTTTTAATTTTAATTAGTTTATTTTCTATTTTTTAACTTTACAATATTGTATTTGTTTTGCCATACATTGACATGAATCCACCATGGGTGTATATGTTTTCCCCTTCCAGAACCCCCCTTCCACCTCCCTCCCCATCCCATCCCTCCAGGTCATCCTGGCGCACCAGCCCCGAGCACCCTGTATCATGCATTGAACCTGGACTGGCAGTTCATTTCACATATGATAGTTTACATGTTTCCATGCCATTCTCCCATATCATCCTGCCCTCACCCTCTCCCATAGAGTCCATAATACTGTTCTATTTATCTGTGTCTCTTTTGATGTCTTGCATACAGGGTTATCTTTACCGATTGACTGAATACCATATATATGTGTTAGTATACTGTATTGGTGTTTTTCTTTCTGCTTTACTTCACTTTGTATAATAGGCTCCAGTTTCCTCTACCTCATTAGAACTGATTCAATTCGAATGTATTCTTTTTAATGGCTGAGTAATATTCCATTGTGTATATGTACCACAGCTTCTTTATCCATTCATCTGCTGATGGGCATCTAGGCTGCTTCCATGTCCTGGCAATTATAAACAGTGCTGTGATGAACATTGGGGTACACGTGTCTCTTTCAATTCTGGTTTCCTAGGTGTTTATGCCCAGCAGTGGGATTGCTGGGTCATATGGCAGTTCTATTTCCAGTTTTTTGAGGAATCTCCACACTGTTCTCCATAGTGGCTGTACTAGTTTGCATTTCCTCCAACAGTGTAAGAGGGTTCACTTTTCTCCACACCCTCTCCAGCATTTATTGCTTGTAGACTTTTGGATAGCAGCCATTCTGACGGGCGTGAAATGGTACCTCATTGTGGTTTTGATTTGCATTTCTCTGATAATGAGTGATGTTGAGCATCTTTTCATGTGTTTGTTAGCCATCTGTATGTCTTCTTTGGAGAAGTGTCTGTCTGGTTCTTTGGCCCACTTTTTGATTGGGTCGTTTATTTTTCTGGAATTGAGCTATAGGAGTTGCTTGTATATTTTTGAGATTAATTATTTGTCTGTTGCTTCATTTGCTATTATTTTCTCCCATTCCGAGGGCTGTCTTTTCACCTTGCTTATAGTTTCCTTTGTTGTGCAAAAGCTTTTAAGTTTAATTAAGTCCCATTTGTTTATTTTTGCTTTTATTTCCAATATTCTGGGAGGCGGGTCATAGAGGATCCTGCTGTGGTTTATGTCGGAGAGTGTTTTGCCTATTTTTTCCTCTAGGAGTTTTATAGTTTCTGGTCTTACGTTTAGATCTTTAATCCATTTTGAGTTTATTTTTTGTATGGTGTTAGAAAGTGTTCTAGTTTCATTCTTTTACGAGTGGTTGACCAGTTTTCCCAGCACCACTTTTTAAAGAGATTGCCTTTTCTCCATTGTATATTCTTGCCTCCTTTGTCAAAGATAAGGTGTCCATAGGTGTGTGGATTTATCTCTGGGCTTTCTATTTTGTTCCATTGATCTGTATCTCTGTCCTTGTGACAGTACCATACTGTCTTGACGACTGTGGCTTTGTAGTAGAGCCTAAAGTCAGGCAGCTTGATTCCTCCAGTTCCATTCTTCTTTCTCAAGATCGCTTTGGCTATTCGAGGTTTTTTGTATTTCCATACAAATTGTGAAATTATTTGTTCTAGTTCTCTGAAGAATACCGTTGGAAGCTTGATAGCGATTGCATTGAATCTATAGATTGCTTTGGGTAGTATACTCATTTTCACTATATTGATTCTTCCAATCCATGAACAGGGTATATTTCTCCATCTATTTGTGTCCTCTTTGATTTCTTTCACCAGTGTTCTATAGTTTTCTATATATAGGTCTTTTGTTTCTTTAGGTAGATATATTCCTAAGTATTTTATTCTTTTCATTGCAATAGTGAATGGAATTGTTTCCTTAATTTCTCTTTCTGTTTTCTCATTGTTGGTGTATAGGAATGCAAGGGATTTCTTTGTGTTAATTTTATATCCTGCAACTTTACTATATTCGTTGATTAGCTCTAGTAATTTTCTGGTGGAGTCTTTAGGGTTTTCTATGTAGAGGATCATGTCATCTGCAAACAGTGAGTTTTACTTCTTCTTTTCCAATCTGGATTCCTTTTATTTCTTTTTATGCTCTGATTGCTGTGGCCAAAACTTCCAAAACCATGTTGAATAGTAGTGATGAGAGTGGGCACCCTTGTCTTGTTCCTGATTTTAGGGGAAATGCTTTCAGTTTTTCCCCATTTAGGATAATGTTTGCTGTGGGTTTGTCACACATAGCTTTTATTATGTTGAGGTATGTTCCTTCTATTCCTGCTTTTTGGAGGGTTTTTATCATAAATGGATGTTGAATTTTGTCAAAGGCTTTCTCTGCATCTATTGACATAATCATATGGTTTTTATTTTTCAATTTGTTTATGTGGTGTATTACATTGATTGATTTGTGGATATTGAAGAATCCTTGCATCCCTGGGATAAAGCCCACTTGGTCATGATATATGATCTTTTTAATATGTTGTTGGATTCTGTTTGCTGGGATTTTGTTAAGGATTTTTGCATCTATTTTCATCAGTGATATTGGCCTGTAGTTTTCTTTTTTTGTAGCATCTTTGTCAGGTTTTGGTATTAGGGTGATGGTGGCCTCATAGAATGAGTTTTGTTTTTGGCAAAGTAGAATAGTGGAACGTGCATAGCCCTGTAGTCAGACAGTTTGGGTTCAAGTCCTGGCTCTCCAACATTTTGGCTATATTTCCTAACCTTTCTCAATCTCTATGTTTTCATTATAATTTAGGGAAGGTTATACCTTCTTTGTAGGGCTGTTGTGAGGATTGAATGGTATTACATGCATATATGTGCCTTGAAAGTTTTATTAAATAACAAACACATACAGTTTGTATTAGTGTTTGTGTGTTTCTACTCTATCTAGAATATAAGTTAGCAATAGAACAACAGTAATTGTTTATATTCCCCTTAGCATCTAGCACATTTTTCAGTACCTAGTAGGCATACATACATATACACTAAAATGATTAAAATCAAATCATTTTCCACAAAAATATAAAGTGCTCTATTGGCACTAAATTTGCTTTATCCATCCTTATTTGTACCCATTAGATGCATCCAAGTTACAATATTCGTCACTGCAGAAATTACTGGTGAAAAGCAATTTGAACTGGTAACATCCATCTTGGCTCTGTCAAACCCTCAGTTTGTAAAAGCAGTTTGGAACTCATGAGCTGTCACGGCAATAACACTCATTTGATACATTTTACAGATAGTGATTGCTGATAAGTGTTCTTGCAATGAAGTACTCAAATAATTGGTATGACTAGAAATGTCAGTCACAGATCAGTCAAGTGGGAAATGTTAGGAAATAAATTTCACTAGCAGGCCTAGAATTCCTAAAAATTTTTTTTTCTTTTAACATATAAGGCGTGTCTTAGGGATTCCAAACAAACTATACTGACAGAGCAGTTCGTGGGCAGGGTGGGAAGGGGCAGAGCTAAACAGAAGTAGAGGTGGTATTGGTTCTGTGGCCTGATGTAAAGAAAACACACTTGGGAGCCAGTCTCACCAGGGGCAAAACTCAACTCCATCGTTTACTATGGCTGGCATAGTAAACATTGGCATTGCTGCTAAGTCACTTCAGTCGTGTCCAACTCTGTGCAACCCCATGGACTGCAGCCTAGCAGGCTCCTCCGTCCCTGGGATTCTCCAGGCAAGAACACTGGAGTGGGTTGCCATTTCCTTCTCCAATGCATGAAAGTAAAAATTGAAAATGAAGTTGCTCAGTCGTGTCCAACTCTGAGTGACCCCATGGACTGCAGCCTACCAGCCTCCGTCCATGGGATTTTCCAGGCAAGAGTACTGGAGTGGGGTGCCATTGCCTTCTCCAAACATTGGCATTAGGCCTTCTTTAAGCCTCTGTATTTTTATATCTAAAATGGCCATAATGCAGTTTTCCTAAAAATTAAAAATAAGTTTCTAAAGCACCTAATTCAGGGTACTTTGTGGAACTTGGGTGATGAGCACTGTATTGGTTAACTCAATAGAATGAGGTGATATTTGAAGGTTTGCCTACAGATCCACTCCATGAAATCTCCAACATACTGGTCCAGAAAGTAAGAGCCTGTGTCCAGGCCTCAACGAAAACTCATGGCTTCCCCTCCTCCGTAAGTATCTTTCCCAGGGTCACAGACTTAGTTAGTAGTTCACTTTATCCTGGGCCTGCTGCATTCAAGACAACTTCTGTGATGGCTGTATTTAGCAACAGAATCCTCCCTCTCCCTCATGCCCATGAATGACTCATTAGAAATGTCACTCGGCACCCACGGGGTGAGCAGCATGCTGACACTGTCTAATGGATTCAGTTATGATTAGCCAGGGTCTGTGCTTTAAAGGTAACGATGATCTTTGTGTTGTCCTCACTGGGGTACTAAGGTAAAGGCTGGAAATGAATTTGATGAGATCTGACATTGTATCTCCTGAAGAACTTAACCTCCATGAGTTTCTTGTAATATAATTGTGAAGGTTAAATGAAATTAAATTTGTGAAGCATTTAGCATAGTGTCAAGCAAGTAGTGATCAATAGTAGCAACAACATTATCAGAATAAGTAGTTCCTATAAGGACAAAATCGCCAGAAATACCAACTCTAGAAACTTCTATAAAGGATTATGCATTACTTTTAAATTAGATTGCTTTTTGGACATTAAAGTGATAGAAGGGAACAAACGGAAAACAGCTGCAGTAAGGTGAAAACTCTGTGACCTTCTTCTGTTGTCAGCAGCTGATTGGGGGATCTGTGTTTTACCACTGGGTATGTTGCTGCTTTATGATATGGTGGGGGGGGGGGGGGGGTGGCGGGACCTTGGGCAAATCAATGAATATCACTAGGACTCAGTTTCCTTTTGTAAAGTGAGGTTGTTGGAATAGAACTATTTGGGTGGTTTTCAGCTCTGCTCTGCTTTGACTCTTAAACATGGGATCTATGCTGGTGATGGTAAGAAAAAAGTTCTGTGGTGGGAGAAAGGAACAAAAATAGGGACAGAAGATCTTGGAGTTGAGATTAAAAATGAAAATGCTTTTAAGGGAGTAACCAAGAAATATATTTGCTTGGAAGCATGGCTTTTTAAATGTCTGCCTACTGACTGTGACACATATGCTTGAAAAGTGTTCCTATAGCAAGTTGACAATAATTTGGTTTTTTTCTCTGTTGTCTGAAACTCTAAATTTTTATTTCCTAGGTTGCCATAGAGTTCTCTCTGGCCAATGCCACTCAGTGAGTTTTGACTGTGTAGGCTTAATAGAATGCCAATTTTGTGTATTGCTGTTTACGCCCTAGCCCTTCAAATGAAATGTTCTTCTAATTCCCCAAAACAAAATATCAACAATGCTACTAGGCAAGTCTTCAACTTAAACCTCTCAAAAACAGAGCCCTTCTATTTCTGTCTGCTGAAGAAAGGAGGATTCCCCACCCCCCGTCGTGAAGCAATATATGCAAGGTGTGTGGGGAGGAGTGTGCTGGATGCAATGGGCTAGAATCTCAAGCTAGAGTGGAGGCAGGTTTCCCCAAGACTCTAAAGTCAGAAATACAGTGTGGGAGGGAAGCAGGATGTCTCAGCTCAGAGCAGGTGAAAGAAATCAGACAGTGAAGTCTGTATATGAGAACAACGACAAAGAAGACAGAGAAGGGTCCACTCTCCCTACCACCAACAGAAATCCCCTCCAGATTCCACTCAAGATCTCATTTCCATTACAAGCTCCACATAGGTCTTATTAGATGGAATGTGTTTGCCTGGAGGGCACTTTATTCCCCACTTCTTTGGTTCATTGGAGGGAAAATCCCCCCCTCCACCAAGGCTCCTGGCCTCTTGCCCTACCTTTTCTCCTCTTCAAGTAGGAGTAATCTGTTTGGTGAAGAGAGGAATCCATCATGCACAACTCAGCTTCTTGCACCCCCTGTTCTCTTGGAAGCAGTCTTCCCCCCAGAGAAAGACCTTCTGCTTCTACTGAAAGGTCCCTGCTCTGAGGGGAGGCTGTCTGACTCCGTACTTCAGCATGAGGAAAGCTGTATGAGGGCACATGGAAACCACACTCTCCACCATTTTATGTGCAATCAACACATCTTTCCTACTAGTTTGCCTTACTTTACATTTTGTTTAGAACACAGGTGGGCGGTGGGGGGAAGCTATTGTTGCTTCGACCCAGGCATAAAATTTGATGGATATACATTCTAGTGGAAAATCTGTTACAACATCCTCAGCCATTTCTTACTGCCAGGGTCAACTCATTTCTGCTGGTTTCTTCCTCTCCCACAGCCTTTTGTTCCCCCAAAGCCATGTGATAACCCATGAGATTGATTATTAAGGAATCCATCTGTATGATGCAGTAATTAATGAAACAGAGTGGTCTAGACCAAAAAAAGATTCACTTCATATTTAATGTGTTTCAGCCATCAATTTAAGTAGAACAACAACTGCTTGAAATTGAATCCTGCTGTAGTTGAAAATGTGGGCTGAAAATAGCTCTGTATCTGCCTAAACTGGCTGACTAAATCCCAGAACTCAGTAGGGAGCATTCAGAGTCTGAATTCACTCTCTCTTCTGCATACATGAAGTGCAGTGACAGGCATGATGTAGTCACTCAGTCGTGTCCGACTCTTGGCGACCCCACGGACTGTAGCCCGCCAGGCTCCTCTGTCTGTGGAATTCTCTAGGCAAGAGTGCTAGAGTGGATTGCCATCCCCCTCTACAGAGGATCTTCCTGACTCAGGGATCGAACCTGGGTCTCCCTTATTGCAGGCAGATTCTTTACCATCTCAGCCATAGTAGAGGGTTAAAAGTAGCATGATTTCTCATCTTGGTTTTGTCACTGATCTATCACTGATCTAAGAGATAACACAGCTAACAGATAACCCTTCTGAACCCTGCATTTATTTCCATAAAATGGGGATGATAACAATTACCTTGCAATATTCTAGGAATATTATATAATGTAGGTGAACAACATTTATATTCTGTAATATGTTTATCTGTTGTTTAGTTGCTCAGTCGTGTCCAACTCTTTGCCACCTCATGGACTGTAGCCCATCAGGATCCTCTCTCCATGGGATTTTCCTGGCAAGATTACTGGAATGGGTTGCCATTTCCTTTTCCATAATATCATCAATTTGCTTTTGTTGATTAGTCACTTAAGTCGTGTCCAACTTTTTTGTGACAATGCTGAAAAGAGAACCTTACATGTTCAAAATCAGTTAAGCCATTTAGTGCATGGTCAAGAGAAGAGCATGTCTTCTTGTCTTCTGTGTGTGTCCTCAGCTGTATTCAACTCTTAGAAGCCCCATGGACTGTAGCCCAACAGGCTCTTCTGCCCATGGAATTTTTCAGGCAAGAATACTGGAATGGGTTGCCATTTCCTCCTCCATAGGATACTCCCAATCCATGGATCAAACCATTGTCTCTTACATCTCCTGCATTAGCAAGCATATTCTTAACACTAGTGCCACCTGGGAAGCCCCCTAATGTCTTCTAGTTTCTCCTAAAGTTTCTCAAAGTGAGGTCCAAGGACTACTTTTAAATAAACACGTTTTTAAACCCCACTCTGGTTCAAAATCAGAGTATCTATAGGCAAGCCCTGGAATCTGTATTTTAACAAAGAATGCTAAGGTTAGGAAGGAACCACTACATCTGATCCAAAAGTTATTTTTAATATTTATACGATGTTGCATTCTCATCAATCATCAGTGTTACCTCTCTCCTTTACTTGAAACATCTTAAAAGAACCAGTTCAGTCGAAACATTTTCCTTGGAAGGAAAAGCAGAGGTGAATAGAGAGAGTAACATGGAAGCATGTACACTAACATATTTAAAATAGATAGTCAATGGAAATTTGCTGTATGACTCAGGGAACTCAAACTGGGGCTCTCTAATAACCCAGAGGAGTGGGAAAGGGTGGAAGGTGGAAGGGAGTTACAAAAGGGAGGGGACATATGTAGACCTGTTGTGAATTCATGTTGATATATGACAGATATCAAACCAATATCGTAAAGCAATCATCAATCAATTAAAAATAAATAAAATGAAGATACATGTGCAAAAAAAAAAAAAAAACAGTTTCCTGTATTTTGGTCTTCTTAGGTCACTCTAAGTTAAGTACATCTTCTCACAATTTAAAAAAACTTTTAAATTCCTACAACCAAACACCTCCATCTTAAACTTCCTACCTTTTAAATGATAATTCTAACATTTACTTTCTCTCCTTTCAAAGTCAGTTTGGAACTCTTATTCCTTGGGCAGTGAGAGGCCTGGATAAGAATCACTAAACCACAGCACGAATTATAATAACAGGTGAAACCCAATTATTACAAACTCCATAAAACCGCCAAATGGTTATATTCTAATAGAATTGGGTTATAGGGAACACAGTGCCAGAAATTAGGTCCAGGTTTGTGAAACTTGGAAAGCAAAACAACCTCTTTGAAATGAATTATCCAGTGAAAAGAAGTGCTTTGAATACAATACAGATACAAAGGCTATATCGTGTAGGCTAGGCTCCAGAGCTTCTAGGTGTTTCTGCAGGCTCAGCGCATGCCTGGCCTCGGACTGTGAGTAAGATGGAAGCTTTTAGAGTGTGCAGGAGAACAGCATGACATGACTTTCATTTTCACAGCACCTCACTGGATGTGATGTTGGGACTAGAGGGAGACTAGTTTGAAGATGATTCTCACAATCTAGTGAAAGACGGTGGATAGCAGCAGGGGAAGGGATGAGAGCCATTAGCCTCTTGGATATATTTAAAAGGCAGAACTGACAGGATTTGATCCTCAAAGTTAATTTAACTGAGCATTGTTTAAATGGAAATGACTCTGTTCTACAAAACACTTTTTAAAAATTTGTGTTTTTCAAGGAAGTAGTCTTAACCTTAAAGAAAAATGGAGGCTAGAACCTAACGAATGTGTGTGTGTATATATATATGTGTGTGCGAGTATGTGTATATGTATATATATTATACATAACATATGTATCATATATAACATAGCATAATATAAAACTATACATAAACACAAAAATATATATAATCTATTAACATATGCAACAAACTATACAGTCTTACACACGTTCCTGGGGCTTCCCAGGTGACAATAGTGGTAAAGAACCTGCCTGCCAACGCAGAAGATGGAAGAGACTCGGCCCGAGTCCCTAGGTTGGGAAGATCCCTTGGAGGAGGGCATGGCAACCCACTCCAGTATTCTTGCCTAGATGGAGAATCCCATGGACAGAGGAGCCTGGCAGGCTATATATAGTCCATAGGGTCACAAAGAGTTGGACATAACTGAAGGGACTTAGGTTGCATGCACACCAGTTCTTTGTCCAAGCATATTGTAAGCTAAGTGGTATACTCTTAAATTTACTTAACCAAATTCAGTTGTTTTGTTTAAAACCATGGTATTCTAAAAGCTCCAAAACAGATCTATTAACAAATAGTTATATGCGTTGCCATGTTCTCTTTCTTGGTCTATACTTTAAAAAAAAAATATATCCAGTTTGAATTCTTCTCCTTTTAACCAGCTCTTTGCTCTCAGTGAAGCAGTTTTTCCTCCCTTTGGACTTTTCTTGTGTAGGTTCAGCTTATCTTGCCCTTCTACTGTCCTTCAAGTTCTTAGTTTTCAAAACTCATCTTTCACTCTTGCACACTTCCCCTGGGAAACATCTGTTCCACCTTTCACATTGCTGACTAGTTTTCTTTATCTTCCCGCCTTTGTTTCCTTGAGCTAGCCTCCTATTGGTGGACCAATTAGGGCGAATGATTTCCCTTCACCCAGGAGACTTATAAAACCATCTCTGCAAACTGACTAGAAGTTCTGTGATTGAAGTCAAGATATCAGTTGAAGCTATAAATAAAATGTAGCACTCAAAGCTAAAGCAGGGTGTTTCTCTTTAAGTTATTCAGCAGGACACCATCATTGCATCTCTTCTACACATCTTTTTATTACACTGCATTTTAATGTTCAACATGACGCCCCAAATGAAATGCTGAAACCCCCTGCAGACGTATTGTGTATTCCATCTCTTTTCTGCTTGGAATCAGGATATTAGTTTGTAAAACGGTTTCCTCAAATGAAATTAGGGAGTAAACCAGTGTGATTCAGGCATTCACAATTGCATATCAGCCTCCTATTGTGGAAGGATTAAATGTGATTTCAAACAATAGAAGGCAATCCCAGGAAGAAATTATACAAGTGGGTGAGTTGATTATGATGTCACAATTGGGTTTGGGGTTAACAGTCCTCAGCAAAGATCTACTGATGACAGTTTTACTAGAGTCATGATTATCCTAGGAAGATCAACTTTGATCAATTGGCTTTCGAAATTTTGCTTTACCTTTGAGGCTCCTCCATGTAAATTTTCATGGCAGATCCCTTTTCTTGTTTTAGTGGGATAATTTTTCTTTATTATTGTCAGTATAATACAATATGCCTGGTTATTACCATTTTGTATTAATTGAACAAGACTTGAATTTTCAGTCAATATTTGTTTCATATTAAACTTGTAATGAAAGTACAGCCTAATTATTATACTTACAATTTTAAAAAACCACAGAGAAATAATCAATCTGTATGTAAGTAATTCCTTTTTAGTGTAGTCTATGATTATATTATGTTCATTCACCAAAAAATATATATAAATTATACCCACCATGTTATCAAATACCTGAACAGAAAATGAAATATGTTAAACATCTAGGTGAATAGAAAATCACTCAAGTATTCTAAAGAATGTTTCTTTTTCCATCCTGTCTACCATCATATTTGTTGACCTTTGTTAGGGGTCAAAGTTTATTCTCCACACCTTCCTCCTCTCAAATATGAATCACATTTAAGAGCTCTTACAATCAGAATTCTACTGATAATTGCTAACACTTATAAAGTGCTTATTCTGGGTCTGGCAGCATTCTAAGCACATCCCACATATTAACATACTCAGTCATCACACCAACCCTGCTATTGTTTCCATTGTACAGATGGGATCACTTGGCCCATGGCCCAACTAATAAGTGGCAGAGCTGTGGGATGAAGCCAGAAAAATCTGACTTGCTGCTTTCAACCCTACACATGATCAATCCCATCGCACCACTCCACCCCTGTCAAGGAAGAAGATGTGGCTCCGGTTTGAGAAGCAGTGGTTTAGCTGTTTTTCAGAGTGCAATCTTGAAAAAATAAATAAGTATTATCAAACACATGCGTAGACTCTCATCTTTCTACTTTTGTTACTCATGGTCCAGGTCAGAATTCCCGCATCTGTGGCCATATGATATTAGTAGCACCCTGATACAAAGATGACTTCTAACAGTGAGTGTTGACAACGACTAAACAAACTTGAAATTTCAGGCAATTATGCTGAAAGCATAACCTATACCCATGTCCTTAAAAGGGCAAAGCAAAAATATCTAGATTACCAAGTCAAGATAAACTGGTACCTAAGTTCCACAGAAAATGTCTAAACTGCATTGTGCTTATGTTGAGTACTTATGAGCACAAAGCCAGTTTATACCTTTAAGATCTGAGGCCAAAATACTGCCAAAAGAAAAATCATCCTCTTACCCAATAAATATTAGGTGAAACTCATTAGGTACCAATTGTATGTCAGGAGTTTTATAGCCTGAAGGACTGAACTACAGTACATCTGATTAAAACAAACAAACAAAAATGCATTCCTAACCTAAGTACAGCCAAGCTAAATATTTAACATGGAATTTTTATGAAAAAAATTTATACAAATTTTTTAATTTGTATCAGGAATTTTATATCACTACAAATTCAACAAATACTGAGAAAAGAATCTTTTTTCAATTTCTAATAATTTGTATTAATCCATCATCCCCCATCCCAACAGAATTGAGACCTGGAGACAGTTATAAGCAATGCAGTCTCTGCTCTCAGTTGAACATGCAGAGGAGACTTCGTCTCTAGCTGGCAGAAATTCACACAGCCCTTTCTATTTGGATGCCACCTTCTCACTCACCACTTTCAACACGTCCTTGACTGACCCAGTTCTGACCGCCTCTTTATAACTCTTGTAGGTCATCTCGGTGCCTATTTTCATCCAGCCCAGCTTGATCCATGATGCTCCCAGGTTTGTGGGCATGGACTCACTCAGCACCTGTGCTCCTCTGAACCCCATTTGACCCACTGTGGGCATCCAGGCTCTGCTCCTGGGCATGCTTCCCGCTGGGCAGGCACCTGGCTTGCCATTTGCTTGGCTTCTCCTGCAGCCTGGCCACTCTCCTCACACCCACCTCACCTCCTTCTCCCACCTCCCTGGGCTGAATGAGTGCACACATAAATCAGTGTTGATTTGATGACATCCGGGAACATTTCACACAAAAATACTCCTTTTTTTAAGCCAGGAAACAAAATGAAGCAAAAGACAGGCTTAAAGGGTAACACATTCTTACATGCTTACAAGTTGAAGTTAAGAGATTTAATCAGAAAGATTTGCTCTTTTATCTCTATTAGAGATATTGAGACAAAATTTTAGGGAAAAAAAGCTGAATGAATAACATGCTATGCCGATCACCACAGGCAATCGAGAAGGATGCTGTGTAAAACCCAGTTTGTAAATCTCCAGTCAATTAGCAGACCAATATGAGCAATGAGTAGACCTTACAGCCTTTCCCAAGCAAACACAGTAATTAAAAACAAATTACTGTGTAGCCTGGATGCAGTGCTTTACAGCATACCCCACCTGCCAACCAGCAGCTAAATTCATTCCAAAACTGTCTGGCCAATTAGCTGCTTCCCTGTTGGGTGATGCAGGATCCCGGTGTGAGCACCATTTGCAAGAATCCACATCAGATTGGGCCTTTTGTACTCAAAAGACAGCAGATTTTCCAGCAGACTCAAGAGCAGGTCTCTAGACTGGATGAATTCTGCCTAGCTCTCAGAATGTATTCTTTGTACTCACTTCACAAGGGCCTGGAGATATTCCAGTTTCAATACCAGAATAGAATCCCCAGGTTCTCACAAAATAAGAATACTCTCACTTTTTTTCCTACAGGTAATTGTAATTAGGAAAAGAAAAATCAAACACTGGGTTTTGACAACTTCATCAAAGACACTTGGCAAAAAAACTCAAGAAGAATTTCTAATTTTTTCTCTTAGAAAAAAGTAGATCCATGAAATCAGGTCAAGTGAAATTTACTGGTAATTTTATAACTGGTTTTGTGCATGTGTTTAGAAACACAGAAGGGTAGAATTAAAAGGAACAAAAAGGAAAATATTGTGATTAAATCTTACAACTGAGGAAACTGAAACACAAGATCATACAAAGGGGGAAGCAGAAGTGAAGTCCAGCTGTCTCTGATAATCAACTCTGAGTGAATTCAGGATGGTATATGTACCCACAATATGTGTAGATTTCATGTGCATAAACACAGAACTCTCAATGGATCTTCACATCCATTTTTATATGTGACTCTCAACTTCTATAGTTAAGAGAGTCCAATAGTAAAGAACTTTGTTAACAGAAGCACCCTTACTTTATATCACAGGAAAGAAAAGACATGTATGAAGAATTTTCCTCTTGTAAATTTCAGATATTTAATCATCCATTAAGTGAGCATTCATTTAACATTATTCATACGTCAGGTATATAGATAGTGAATCTTATGGCAAAGTAATAAATAGGTTTCAACTCTTGACACAAAACCAATTATCAGCAACTAATTTTTGATTAATTAGAAATTAATTGGAGGATAACTGTTTTACAATGTTGTGTTGTTTCTGCCATACAACACAGCCTGCTGTTCAGTTGCTCAACCATATTTGACTCTTTGCAACCTCACAGACTGCAGCATGCTCGATTTCCCTGTTGTTCACAATCTCTCGGAGCTTGCTCAAACTTATGTCCATTGAGTCAGTGATGCCATCCAACCATCTCATCCTCTGTCGTCCCCTTCTCCTCCTGCCTTCAATCTTTCCCAGCATCAGGGTCTTTTCTAATGAGTTGACTCTTTGCATCAGGTGGCCAAATTATTGGAGCTTCAGCTTCAGCATCAGTTCATCTAATGTATATTCAAAGTTCATTTCCTTTAGGATTGACAAATTTGATCTCCTTGGTGTCCAAGGGACTCTCAAGATTCTTCTTGAACACCACAGTTCAAAAGCATTAATTCTTCACTCTCAGCCTTCTTTATAAGTCAACTCTCACATCTGTACATGGCTGTTGCAAAAACCATAGCTTTGACCATATGGATCTTTGTCAGCAAAGTAATGGCTCTGCTTTTTAATACGCAATGTTTGCCATAGCTTTTCTTCCAAGGAGCAAACGTCTTTTAATTTCATGACTGCATTCACCATCCACAGTGATTTTGGAGCCCAAGAAAATAAAGTCTGTCACTGGTCCCACTGTTTTCACATCTATTTTCCATGGAGTGATGGGACTGGATGCCATGATCTTCGTCATTTGAATGTTGAGTTTTAAGCCAAATTTTTCACTCTCCTCTTTCACCTTCATCAAGAGGCTCTTTAGTTCCTCTTTGTTTTATGCCATAAGAGTGGTTTCATCTGCTATCTGAGATTATTGATATTTCTCCTGGTAATCTTGATTCCATCTTGCACTTCATCCTGCCCAGCATTTAGCAAGATGTACTCCGAATACAATGGATAACAGAATTTGGCCAAGAGAATGCTCTGGACATAGCAAACATTTTCTTCCAAAAACACAAGAGAAGACTCTACACATGGACATCACCAGATGGTCAATATCGAAATCAGATTGATTATATTCTTTGTAGCCGAAGATGGAGAAGCTTTATAGAGTCAGCAAAAACAAGACTGGGAGCTGACTGTGGCACAGATCATGAACTCCTTACTGCCAAATTCAGACTTAAATTAAAGAAAGTAGGGAAAACCACTAGACGATTCAGGTATGACCTAAATCAAATCCCTTACAATTATACAGTGGAAGTGACAAATAGATTCAAGGGATTAGATCTGATAGACAGAGTTCCTGAAGAACTATGGACAGAGGTTCATGACATCATACAGGAGGCAGTGATCAAGACCCATCCCCAAGAAAAAGAAATGCAAAAAGGCAAAATAGTTGTCTGAGGAGGCCTTACAAATAGCTGAGAAAAGAAGACAAGCGAAAGGTAAAGGAGAAAAGGAAAGATAAACCCATTTGAATGCAGAGTTCCAAAGAATAGCACAGAGAGATCAGAAAGCCTTCTTCATTGATCAATGCAAAGAAATAGAGGAAAACAATAGAAACGGAAAGATTAGAGATCTCTTCAGGAAAATTAGTGATACCAAGGAAATATTTCATGCAAAAAAGGCACAATAAAGGACAGAAATGGTATGGACCTAACAGAAGAAGAAGAAATTAAGAAGAGATGGCAAGAATACATAGAAAATCTATACAAAAAAGATTTTCATGACCCAGACAACCATGATGGTGTTCTCACTCACCTAGAGCCAGACATCCTGGAATGCAAATTCAAGTGGGCCTTAGGAAGCATCACTACAAACAAAGCTAGCAGAGGTGATGAAATTCCAGTTGAGCTATTTCAAATCCTAAAAGATGATGCTATGAAAGTGCTGCATTCAATATGTCAGCAAATTTGGAAAATTCAGCAGTGGCCACAGGACTTGAAAAGGTCAGTTTTCATTCCAATCCCAAGGAAGGGCAATGTCAAAGAATGTTCAAACTACCATACAATTGCACTCATCTCACATGCTAGCAAAGTAATGATCTAAATTCTCCAGGCCAGGCTTCAACAGTGTGTGAACCGTGAACTTCCAGATGTTCAAGCTGGTTTTAGAAAAGGCAGAAGAACCAGAGATCAAATTGACAATATCCGTTGGAACATCGAAAAAGCAAGAGAGTTACAGAAAAACATCTACGTCTGCTTTATTGACTATGTGAAAGCCTTCGACTGTGTGGATCAAAACAAACTGTGGAAAATTCATAAAGAGAAGGGAACACCAGACCACCTGACCTGCCTCCTGTGAAATCTGTATGCAGGTCAGGAAGCAACAGTTAGAACTGGACATGGACCAATAGACTGGTTCCAAATAGGGAAAGGAGTACACCAAGGTTATATATTGTCACCCTGCTTATTTAACTTATATGCAGGTTATATCATGCGAAATGCCAGGCTGGATGAATACAAAGTGGAATCAAGATTGCCGGGAGAAATATCAATAACCTCAGATATGCAGATGACACCAGCCTAATGGCAGAAACCGAAGAACAAAAGAGCCTCTTGATGAAAGTGAAAGAGGAGAGTGTAAAAGTTGGCTTAAAACTCAACATTCAGAAAACTAAGATCATGGCATCTGGTCCCATCACTTCATGGCAAATAGATGGGGAAACAATGGAAACAGTGACAGGCTTTATTTTTTTGAACTCCAAAATCACTGCAGATGGTGACTGCAGCCATGAAGTTAAAAGATGCTTGCCCCTTGGAAGAAAAGCTACAACCAACCTAGACAGCATAGTAAAAAGCAGAGACATTACTTTACCAACAAAGATCCATCAAGTCAAAGCTATGGTTTTATAGTCATGTATGGATGTGAAAGTTGGACTATAAAGAAAGCTGAGCAGCAAAGAATTGATGCTTTTGAACTGTGGTGTTGGAGAAGACTCTTGAGAGTCCCTTGGACTGCAAGGAGATCAAACCAGCCCATCCTAAAGGAAATCAGTCCTGAATATTCATTGGAAAGGCTGATGCTAAAGCTGAAACTCCAATACTTTGGCTACCTGATGCCAAGAACTGACTCATTTGCAAAGACTCTGATGCTGAGAAAAATTGAAGGCAGGAGGAGAAAGGGATGATAGAGGATAAGGTGGTTGGATGGCATCACCAACTCGATGGACAGGAGTTCTAGCAAGCTCTGGGAGTTGATGATGGACAGGGAATCCTGGTGTGCTGCAGTTCATGGGGTTGCAAAGAGTCAGACACTATGGAGCAACAGAAGTGAATTGACTCTGTGTATAAATTAAATAAGCAGGGTGACAATGTACAGCCTTGACGAAGTCCTTTCCAATTCTGTGCCAGTCCATTGTTCCATGTCTAGTTCTAACTGTTGCTTCTTGACCTGCATACAGGTTTCTCAGGAGGCAGGTAAATTGGTCTGGTATTTCCATTTCTTTAAGACTTTTGCAGTTTGTTGTGATCTATACAGTCAAAGGCTTTAGCGTAGTCAATAAAGCAGAAGTAGATGTTTTTCTGAAATTCTCTTGTTTTTTCTGTGATCCAATAGATATTGGCAATTTGACTTCTGGTTCCTTTGCCTTTTCTAAATCAGCTTGAAATCTGGAAGTTCTCAGTTCACATACTGTTAAAGCGTAGCTTAAAGGATTTTGAGCATTACCTTGCTCGCATGTGAAATGAGCATAATTGTGCAATGGTTTGAACATTCTTTGGCATTTCCCTTCTTTGGGATTGGAATGAAAACTGACTTTTTCCAGTCCTGCGGCCACTGCTGAATTTTCCAATTTAGCTGGCATGTTGAGTGCAGCACTTGCACAGCATCATCTTTTAGGATTTGAAACAATTCAGCTGGAATTCCATCACTTCCACTAGCTTTGTTCATAGAGATACTTCTGAAGGCCCACTTGACTTTGCATTCCAAAATGTCTGGGTCTAGGTTAGTGATCACACTATTGTAGTTATTCAGGTCATTAAGATCTTTCTTGTACAGTTCTTCTGTGTATTCTTGCCACCTCTTCTTAATATCTTCTTTTTCTGTTAGGTCCATACCATTTCTGTCCTTTTTGTGCCCATCTTTGCATGAAATGTTTCCTTGGTTTCTCTAACTTTCCTGAAGAGATCTCTAGTCTTTCCCTTCTATTGTTTTCCTCTATTTCTTTGCATTGTTCACTTAGGAAGGCTCCCTTCTCTCTCCTTACTATACTTTTGGTCTCTGCATTCAGATGGGTTTGTCTTCCCTTTCTCTTTCGCCTTTTGTTTCTCTTTTTTTTCTCAGCTATTTGTAAGTCCTCCTCAGACAACCATTTTGCCTTTCTGCATTTCTTTTACTTTGGGATGTTTTTGATCACTAGCTCTGGTACAATGTTACAAACCTCCATCCATAATTCTTCAGGCACTCTGTCCACCAGATATAATCCCTTGAATCTCTTGTCACCTCCACTGTATAATCATAAGGTATTTGATTTAGGTCATATCTGAATGGCCTAGTGGTTTTCCCTGTTTTCTTCAATTTAAGTCTGATTTTTGCAAGAAGGAGTTCATGATCTGAGCCACAGTCAGCTCCCGGTCTTGTTTTTGCTGACTGTATGGAGCTTCTCCATACTCGGTGCAGAGAATATAATCAATCTGATTTCAATCAATTGACTATCTGGTGATGTCCATGTGTAGAGTCATCTCTTGTGGAATTGGAAGGGGTTGTTTGCTATGACCAGTACGTTCTCTTGGCAAAACTCTGTTAGCTTTTGCCCTGCTTCATTTTGTTCTCCAAGGCCAAACTTTCCTGTTACTCCAGCTATCTCAGCCTTAAGTATATACATATCCCCTCCCTCTTGAACCTCCCTCCCACTCCCACTGCTTTCCCACACCTCTAGGTCATCACAGAGCAGCGGTTGGGCTCCCCGTTTTAAGTAGCAGCTTCCCACCAGCCATCACTTTTACACATGCTAATGTATGTATGTCAATGCTACTCTCTCAATTCATCCCACACTCTCCTTCCCCTGCTATCTCCAGCAAGTCAGTACTCTAATCTGTGTTTCTTTGTGCTGTGCTTAGTTGCTCAGTCAGGTCCAACTCTTTGCGACCCCATGGACTGTAGCCCACCATGTTCCTCTGTCCATGGGGATTCTCCAGGACAGAATATTAGAGTGGGTTGCCATGCCCTCTTCCAGGGGATCTTCCCAACCCAGATGGACCCCAGGTCTCCAGCATTGCATGGATTCTTTACCATGTGAGCCACCAGGGAAGCCCTTGTTTCTACTCCTGCCCTACAAATAAATTCATCAGTACCACACTGTGTTTGTTAAGAAGGATTCTGAGGAGCTATCTGAACTGAGAATAAAAGAGTGATTATATCTGATTTTTAGTAATCATAATGACCATAGGAGTGATAGCAAATACATTACTGAGATGGTGTGCCTATTATAGGACTATTCTTCCAGCTCCAATTTTCGCTAAAGTCTACCTCCTATGTTTCTATTTTAATGCCTGAAGGTGTACAAAAGAAGCGGTTGCTTGTAAATAATTGCTTCCCTCTTTGTTACAACATGAAAAGAAGAAATGGGAGGATCCATGGAGTTAAGATGGAGGAGGTAGAAATGGAGGGTGATTAAAAACAACCAGTGTGTTCACTAGGGAGGTAGACCCTGAATCAGAGATTCCTGGCTGCTACTGCAGACCACACTCAGAGGGACTGCTTTGCTTTAGTTACTGGGAAAAAATATAATGAGTATTTTGGAAAGGTTCTTTAATATAAACTTTGTTTTTTCTTTGTGACTTATAATAGTGATTTATTGAGAAAATTTACTCTTTCCTCAATGATAAATGCAGTCCAAGCTTCAAGTTTATAATACTTTTTGAATAACTGTGAAATCAATGAGTCTTTCTTCATCAAAATGAAATCACAGATATACATTAAATAATTGTTTAAACAGGAAAAGAAAGAAAATCAAAATGGTTCTATTATTTCCCTGTTGAAAAGGCTTTTTTAATCAGTACAAGTCTTTCAATGGTGGCTTCTTTAATCATTTGGTTGGTATAAAACCATAAGTGACATGCCCTCGAAATCAACAAGAGAAGCCAGGAAGTCAATATTAAGTTCACTGTAAGAATATGACGAATTTGCTCTATTGTCTGGTCTCATTATACTCTTTGTCACAAAAATGAGTTATCACAGAATTATAATGTCTAGTATGTTCTTCTTTATAATACATTCTTATTCACATGACAAGAATTACGACAAGAGGAGAAAATGGACAAAATTAATCCACCCTCATGACAGAAAATATTGCATCAAATTAACTGGTGACAGGCAAGTATTTTTGTGAAGGCATTTATTGATGGCATCTGTCGTATCAGTCTACCTACATCAGTTCTTTATGTGTCCCATCAAAGATCTATCATAAGTGGAACCCTGGAAAAAACATGTGAAAATGGTCTAGATGTAAAGAAAAGAAGCAAAGGTCATTTTGTGCGTGATGTTTGGAGGAAATCCCTAGCTAATCAACAACTTGGACTATACAGCACTTCTCTGGAACAAACGCCATCCTACTTTATCCTTTGTTTGAGAACTTCCTACTTTTGGGTTTGACAGGAAAAGTTCATTTGCAAATTATGTATTAGGGAAAGGAAAAGAATAGAAAGATTTCAAACAATAAATACATTCATTCCTTAAGGTACATTTGCTTTATACTTTGGATCTAGGTAGTAACCAACATAGAATAATCTCACAATAGTAGATATAGTATGTAATGTTTAACCAAATCAAATTAGTTGAATTGAATGTGAAAATGCAATGTGTTCATTCTAGGCAAGAGGGAAGTGATGCTGAGGATCAATGACGATAGATGACTATAATTTATATTTGTTCACATATGAATACCTTTGACAAAGGTAGCCTGGAATGACTGATGTAGAGAGTTTTCAAAAGCAAAACATGCGATGATGTGTGATGAAACAGAGAGATCACCAGCATAGACCAAATAATTATTATCTTCAAAAAAATTAGTTTCTTGAGAAGCATTTACTCTGGAGATTCACTAAAGTCTAGGTTCTGGTCCATGGCACTATAAATTCAGAAGCTCATGCATGCTTTCCATACAGGAAAGTTCTCCAAGACTTATGTGTCAAACCAGGAGACCAGTTTTATTATCTGTTTTGCTTAAAATGACACTGTATTGAACTCATTCATTTTCAATGGTCCATGAAAGAAGATAACATATGTTTTTTTTTTAAGGTACCCAAAAAACTAAATGGAAAAAACATTCCTCTTGTCATGACGAAGAGAAAAATCTATTGCTACATTTTTGTGTGGGGGAGGTCACACCTCTAAAGAGAAGTATGACAACTGCCCCATCACACCCCTATTAACTCTCATTTGGATATGGATATAAGGTAGATGATAAATGAGAAAAGACACACGTGAAGCTAATCAGATCCCCAGTGACTACAACTGCAGACCCAGCAGAATACAAGCACCTCAAGCAGAGTTCTCATTGACTGATGCTTAAAACATCTTTGTTGATTTTCCTCAGTCAGAAAATGCAAGTTAGTGTGGTATTGTATCAATGTTTTCATGCCAGATTATATACTCATTTGATTTTCTTCTAAGATGAACACAAGTAGCATTCAGCTCAAGTGTCATTTCTGTAGGAAGTTATGAAACAGGTATGACAAATTTATTATTCAAGCAGTAAACACCAGATTTTGAAAGTACACAAGTTGCAATTCAATCCTGGTTTTTAGAGTCATGCTAATGTCGTTAAAACACAAAAATAAGACATCTACTCTTCCCAGTAAATGTAACCAATGGGCATTTACCATTATAATTACCTGCTTCTTATGGAGAACACACACTAATTACCTGACTTAAATTTAGAATGAAAATTTGGGGGTTGGAATCATTATTCTGAAGACTGTTGTCTTTGCTTAAATGGAAAACTGTAATGAACTAATCAAATTAAATTGAATTTAAGTGCTTTGGGAATTGCTTAATATTCTTAACCAGTAGAACAATCTATCTTCTAAAGAAACTGGCATATTCATTGTAAACAATTAAATTTTGGAGACTGACTTATTACAGAGGCATATGCTCTATTAAAGTAATTTAAGATTACCTTTCACATTAAAACAAAAGAACAGCATCTTGTAAATATGCAATTCACTTATTCAAATCATTGTCTTAGTACATTATGAGAAATTTAGTAATATTTCATCACCAAAAATAATCAAGCAGGTCTCAGCAGTTATTTCAGATGTAATAAATGTAATAAAGCCCATTTTAGCAATTTGACACTAAGAAAACTTAATTTCAAGTTAGAAAATTAGGTGGATTCACATACATTACATACAAGCCTACCATAATGAAACACTGTGTCTAAGGGGAAAAGAATGCAATTAGTTAAATCCTCGAATTTTAAATATTCTATAACCATACAAATGTTGACCTTCTCCATCATTCTGACCTCCACAGATCTGCGGTGCTCAGCTAAGGAAATAATGTAGGATGCCACTATGACTTGCTATACTTCTAAATTTTCTATTTTGATAATCCTTTGCATATCTTGAAACATGTGGGGATATTGTGTCATTGGCAATTACTTTAATAGAGTACAAGTAAATCATTTGCACATTGCTGTTGTCTCTAAAATTATTCAGAATCTTTTGTTTTTAGCTGAGAATGGTAGGGCTTATCCTATTCATTTTGGGATAACACATGTCAGTTAATGATTTCTCCTTTCCCCACACCCACTTGCTGCCAGGCAGACACCTCTTTAAACTTGTCCTGAACCCAATTCCACAGTTTGAGTGGTTGGCTGCCTTCTTCCTTATGCATCTCTATGCCACACAGTCTTCCTTATACATCTCCAATGGTCCTGGGACATTCTTAATGAAGAACCAAGACTATTAGTTTCAATATAGAATTCACTCACATTATGAGTATCCAGGACTTAGTTAGACTTGACTAGGGTTGAGGTAGGTCATGATCTCCTGGCCTCTCCTGTTTCTGCCCAGTCTCTTTCTTCCGTCATCTCTCATCTCTCCCTCCTCCTCCTCAGGAGCAACAAGCAAAACCTCTCTCTTACCTGGCAGGGTAGCTCCACCCACATCGAGGTCCCTTCATTCTCAGGTGTCAGCTTCTATCCTGAGAAATAATCATGTTACCAAAAACTCATAGGTTCTTCCCTCTTAAGAGGAATCCTGTTGAGACTTAATCTCATTAACTTTCTATCACCCATATCCCCATGCGCACAAATTATTTTCCTTAAATGTTTATTGAACGAACACTTGGGAGTTCACAAAAAGCTGCTGAGTTTTAAATGCAAGAGTCATGATATTAATTTGCTGTTACAGTGTCAATCGGTCAGTCACATCTGACTCTTTGCAACTCCACAGACTGTAGCCCACCAGGCTTCTCTGTCCATGAAATTCTCCAGGCAAGAATACTGGAGTCTATTCCCATTCCCTTCTCCAGAGGATCTTCCTGACCCACGGATCAAACCTGGGTCTCCTGCATTGCAGGTGTGTTCTTTACCATCTGAGCCCTCAGGGAAGCCCCATTCTGGTTATGAAACCTAGGAAAACAACAAAGCCCTCAGACTCTCACTTTCTTCATTTAGAAAATGAGAATGATAAAGTATAGTTGCCTTAAACCGAAATGGGTTGAGAGAGAGAAGTGAGAGAAAGAGAAAAAAATAACAGTTCAAGTAAAGCAAGATTTCTAAACACCATTTTACTCTTTGAAGTTATGTCCACAGGCAATAGTATGAAATCTATACTGAACTCAATGATGGATGTAGGTTAAATCCATGGAAAGAATGGGGAAATAATTCCAAGGGTCTCTTGGCCTTTGACAAATGAAACATTGTTCAGGTGGCCTAACATGTTAGTATGATGACATATCTTCAACATTATCAAGAAAAATATTGAAGAATTAATAGGCAATCACTGAGAAACACTGACTAATGTGAAAGTATAAGAACTGATAAAAATCTTCTCTACATAATTATGATGATAACCAGGAAGAGGATAGTTCACTGAGTAAAATAGTTCGTTTTTTTTTTTAATTTGTTGAAGTATCTCTAGCAGGGAAATACTGAATGATTTAATTTCTGAATGTAATCTCTACTGAATTCAAAAACATTATCAAAGGCTTTATACATGTATTATTTGTATTACTGATGGATTCATTGTAATAGAATTTGTTTAACTATACTGGGTCTATTAACATAACATTTTATTATATTTATGCACAAATTTCCCTGAGTAATTCTAAAGACTCATAGAGCCAGAAGTATGCATAAGGTCTTCTAGTCTCATCCCTTCCTTTCCAGCTAAGGAAATTGAGATATAGCTGCATTGCATTGCCCTACATGTGAATAGGAATTCAAGATTCTTGATTGCTAGAGATTCGTGATTCTCTTTCATCTCTTCCATCAGTGATTCTCAGCACTAGTTCACACATTAGAATCAACTAGGAAGTATTTTTAACATGGCCGTGCCAATGTGTCATCCTAGAGATTCTAAGTGAATTGGTCTAGGATGGGCTCTGTCATCTACATTTGTTCTAAAGTTGCACAAGCCATTCAAATATATAGTCAGAGTTGAGAATCCATTTTGTATGTAGTGCTATTTACATGCTAAATAGCTTTCTGGAGGCAGAAGGCAGGGAAAGAAGAAAATACATTATATTGAAGTTTATCCTACTGCCGCCTCTGGAGACCATACTTGAAGTCTGACTCCTAATTCACTGATTCTCAGACCATGCTCTCACTGGCCTCTAATCAAAATGTGCTGTTACTAATATCAAATACTCAATTTCTTCTCTTAATTCAGAAAACAATTTTAAGCTAATGGAATAGGATGTTCTGGATTTAAAGTTTTTATCCTATGACTATTTCTATATCTGACAGATATTAGAGATTATGCTCAAGTATAGCAAATGATGGTATCTAATTAAGAAAAACATTTCTATTTATTTGCTTTAAATTTAGTATGGCAATATTTTATTATTTTGCTAGTTGCTCAGTAAGCACCATGGATTCCATATCTATTATCTTCTAAGCAATATAGAAAGCACAACCTAAATTTCTTAATCTGTACCCTAACTGATTTCTGTTTCCAACCCAAGAAAGGTTTTAGTCTCTTTGACTAAAACAATCTTAAAAATAGTAGATACTAAAACCAAAATACTTATTGGATTGACTTTACTTTTTCTGTTATAGCTTTCCAGTAATCTGTTGTTGAGATATTTCCATTTTTCTATTCACAATTTCCTCAGGTTTGTCTCATTCACTTTATCTTCTCTCTGAAAATCCTAGTTTAGCAAGATTCAAAAAATAAGCTAGAGTGACTAGATAACAAGAAAAGCCTGTACAAAGCTCTGGAATTAGAAGTGAAATGGCTGGCTTAGTGAATAAAAAGCAGATGTTAAGTATAGTGCATGAAAGGAGAGAAGATGTGAGCACTAAGAAATGAGACGTCTAACCACCAGCCTACCGTCAAGATCGGATGATATCCTGTGTCACCATGGGGCTTCCCGCTTATCTGGCTAGGTCTTCTCATGCTAAACATTGCCCTGACCATCTCTAAAGCTACTGATTTCGGGCTATAAGCTTCCTGATCAACACCAACTGCCAAATTACAAAGTCCTAAAAATACCACTTTAAAATTTTTGTTCAAAAAATTACATAAACCTCCTTTTCTGAGTTTTAAAGTTCTACAGACTAACCTCAATCTATCTTTCACCTCTTCATTTTCACTGGTGAGGGAAATGAAGCCAAAATCATGGAGTAGTAAACAGCAATAAATATTCTGTGTCCAGTTTCCTAATTTAAACTATGCCTATCTCACACTTCTAGAGATCTTTATTAAAGGGGCAATGTGGTGGTTATGCTGCCATTTGAACTGGACTTGGCAGTTATTAGAGATGAAAAAAAAGAGAGGAAAAACAGTGAGCTAAAAATGATAATCATTTTGTCCACCTGGCAACCCTAGTATTCTGGGGAGTATGTCCCTGCCCCATCCTACAGGTTTGTAATTACTGTGAACATGTCATTAGTCATGATCCTGCCATTCTGGCTACAGATGAATGATTCAGATTGAACCAACAGAACCTTTCCCAGGATATATGGACTTGTGACCCAGTAGGTGGAGTGGTTATTGGCCATATTTCCCGCAATGAAGACAGCATCTAGAACAGGAATGAAGAATGATATGAATAAACAGAGAAAAGCAATGATGAGAGGCAGAGGGAGTTCTGAAGATATGTAAGTCAGGGACTCACGTCTGTGGCCTGACTGCTTACTGATGCTTCTCACGGCCTTGTTGTTCTATGAAATGGCCCTGTATATTTTGAATAATTCCCATCTTTTGCTTAAGTGAGTCCATTTGAGATGTTACCACTTGAAATCCAAACAATACTAACTTACACACATGCTTTGAGACATGAGCTGTTGCAACTGGCAGATCAGACTGAGTCTGGCAAAATGGGAGACCAGTGAGGACTCCAAGATCCTGAGCTGAGCAGATGGTAGTCCTTGTTCCTTAGCAGCAAAGCAGTTGGTTCAACCCTCACTGATTGTCTTTTGAGTGCAGACTATGTGCTCATAATATCCAGAGCAGCTAAGGACAAGAGACCCAGATTTAAGGGAACTGGAGAATGTTGGCTAACTTTTATAAACTGAAGTATGGTGTTAGGAAAGAAAGAAAAAAAAAAGCCACTACTTGAAAGCAGGCCAGAATACCTAGAGGAGGAATCAAAGTTTAAGAGAAATTCTTGCTATCTACATCCTTGAGATCAATGATTATCAGATAACCATATTTTTGTATGAATAAGAGAAGAAAATATATCTCCCACCCTGAAGGCAGGGGCCTGTAAATACTAGAAATGGGAAGATAAAAGGCTGAGAAGAGCCAGGGGACCCTGGGGAGCCTGATCCTCCTTGTGTCTATAAGTGCACGACCCCCTGTAACTTCCATCTGACAAAGACAATGCTGCTTCTACTTGGAAAGTAGTATTGGAGTAGCAGCCAACTTTCTAGGTACATTAAATCTGCCCAGCCTCTTCTCTTCTGAGTCTATTTGTGTTTCATTGCATTCTAAGCTGCAGGGAAAGAACTCTCAAGGACGGTGTTTAAGAAACAGAAGTCAAAGGGCCCAAAGAGCCTGGACTTGACTTTCAAGGATAAACAGGAGTTCTGCAGACAGAAAGAGGTGCCTAGAGAGGATAATCAAGTCAAAGGATGAAGAATTCTACCTTTTGTAGAAGGAAGAATTATAGTCCACTGTAGCTGAGCAAGACAAAGGGGAGCATAGAAAATCAAGATTAACAACATCCTGGGGTCTCAAGTACTTTTCAGAGTCCACTCAGAGAGTTCCTTTATTTATTTCTGACTACTTAACCTCCTTTCTTATAGATACAGTTAATGGAATACTGACTGTTAAATAAGTAGAGAGTTGCTATAATTCATTTCAGCATACTTCTGGTTTCCTTTAAAATGAATCCCTAAATTCTTATTGGTAAAACGTATTTACTACAAAAAAGCCTTGCAATGCAGGGTTTTTCTTAATTATACTATATAAAAATATGGTTGTCTCCATCTCCCCTTCTACAACCCATTTGTGCCAACACTAACAAACACAATAATGAGTGTATTTAATTTTACTATAATTAGAAAAAGTATCCTAAAAATATATTTAAATGACCATCATTGAACTTGCTCAAAAAGCAAGGGTCAACAGTACCCTGAATATATATGTATATTGCTCTGTTGTTTCACTGTGGTGGCCAATAGTCTAATGTGCCTATTTAAATTAAAATTTCATTTCACAGACACATTAACCATATCTCAAATCTAATTGCTACATGTGGCTAGCTGTTAGTATATTAGACAGCATGACACAGAATATTTCTATCATCAAAAATGTTCAATTAAACAGCACTGGTTTGCACATCAATTATTTAGGATGACCTAGCAACTGTGAGCCTCAATAAAGTGGTTTCAAATCTTGGGCACTAAGCAAATAGGCTCCTCCAGCTTTTGAGGGGGACAGGAAAAAAAAACAGCAAAATTCTGTAAACCAATTATCCTTCAATAAAAAATAAATTAATTTTTTAAAAAATATAAAAAAGAAGAAGAATTAAGCTACAGGAAAAACATCAGTAAGATTGACACTAAAAGTAGCTAAACAAGGTCAGGACCGGCTTGATGCTGGTTTGACATTTCAGTAGTGTTTTCAACCTTCCTATAAGTCTTTTCTCAGCTAGAGTCTTTTCAGATTTAGTTGTTGTTCTAAAATCTCCTTTGGGATCCCTTTCTTATTTTTTTAAGTCACTGAAAAAGAATAAAACATAAAGATGCAGCATGTCCAATAGTCATAAGAGGCTTGAACCAAAAGTCAGATCCAACAATGAGCAATCATTTCTTTTTTCAAATGTCTAAACAAAACCAAGCCCAACACAACAGCAAAGCCTCATAAGCAACCCTGTTGGGCAGGAGAGGGGAAAGGATATGGGACCACCAGCAACCAGGCACTTAGAACACCTTTCGTGCTTAGGGCACCTCCACATACTAACCAAGCACTTGTCTCTGCCCGTAGAATACTTGCTTTCCTATGAGCAGGAAATTTCCTCAGATTTTCTGTGAGATTTTGAATGCATATCAGAGATCGAAACTGCAAAAACTTGAGCGACCATTACTTGACTCTCCTTTTCACTTGCCCCCTGACTATTGGTTCACTCATGCTTCTCTCCCTGATGTCACTGGGATCCAAACATTACAACGAGCCAACATTTTCCTTTCTAAAATAGTTGAAAGCTTAACACAGGCAAAATAAAATGTCTTAGAGAAATATCCAAAGTCTTAGAGAAATAATATCTAATGTCTTAGAGAAATAATATCTATATACCTATCCATAATCACTGCTCTCCCCCAGAAGCTATGTCTTTAGTTTTGCTTAACCTCAACTTTTTAATATGACAGTACGACCAAGAGATTGCAACATCATCATGTATTTGATTAAAGATGCAGCCCCTTTATAGCACATTTCCAGTAAGATAAAATATTCAGTAGCATGATTTCTAGACAATAAATTTTCCACAGTATGACTTATAGCTGGCTCATCAGCCACAAAAGCTGAATAATAATCAAAGTTAACCTCCATATTTCTAAAAGGAAGACACTGGTGTTTCCGATTTTAATTCTTGGTCTGACATTGGTTAAAGAGGTGCTAATAGCCCACATTTTACAGTGCCATCAATATTGCAAATAAATGCACAACACAATGAAAATTATGTATGATACTATCCAGAAAGATATAGTTAGGAAAAATATGGTAAAGTGTAAGTAACCTTGACAAATTAGGCTTCATTGAAATACTTTCTAGGCCTTGTCCAGAAACATAAATAATTCACAGAGCCCAGCACCAAATACAAATGAAGAACATTTGTTATTAAACCATCCCTCTTTTTTTGGCCAGAGCATTATTCTTCCATAATGAAACGCATTGTGAACCACTTTCTGTGATCTCCTGTGTCATTACCTGCAAGTTATGAAATCTCTAATTTATCTTTACACAATGAACCACATCCAAGGATGGTGGGTGCATGTATATGTATGTGTGTGTGTGTGTATGTATGTGTGTGTGTGAGCTGTTCACAGGTCTCTTGCAACACTGAGTCATCATCAGGTCATACATGACAAATTATTGTTTGGAACATTAATGTCACATAGGAACTCTTAATACAGACTGACAAATCCATTAGTAAAACATATATGACAAATGCCCTTTATCAAAGGGTAGAAATTATTCACATCAGTGGAGATTTAAATTCCACTTTCAAAGTTAAAGAGACACAGTTTATTCCTTAAGGAAGTAAGTGAGAGAATGGATGGATAGGACGGAATCAATGAACTTGGACCTTGTCCTAAAGCCCTCTCATTAAAAACCAGAATGCTCTATTCAGCTGAATCGACTTAAAAAAAAAAAAAGGAAATGAATAGTTTGACCTGACTAACATCTGAAAAGGCAATTGATTTGTTTAAATAATAGCTGACATTTCAATCTTTTTAATTTGTAACTATTAGCTCACATAGCTGAATTATTTTATCCTTCAATCTGCTATTAAAATTTATATATATATATACATATATATATCCAAAATAACTGTGAATATCTTCAATGAAGTAGGGGAAAAGCATAGATTATAAAGAATGGGGGGAAGTGTGGAATGAAAGAGAGGTAATATGTAAAAATAGAAGAAGATGACAGGGACACAAACCTGAACAATCATGTGATCTAAAATATGAACTCATCCACAGAGCAATCTGTGAGGGAAAGAGAAGAGAGATAATTACCTTTTTTAGACACTGAATGAGACATTGGAATAGAGTAAAAAATACACCTGAGTTTGAATTCCAGCTTTGCCTATTATTAGCTGCATGTCCTTGCTCAGGGTATGAAACCTCATGGAGAATCATTTCTCTCAATGATAAGGGAGATAAAGTAATAATCCTGTAAGGACATCTTGAGGATTAAATGAGCCAAACTATGTCTGAGGCAACAGTCTCTGGTACCCGGCAAGAACTCCATAAATGTTAGTTTCCATCCCCACTTAACAACTGGGGTGACTTCTTCTTCTTACGATGCTATATGAAAATGTCTCTGGGATCTGTTCTTGGGAGTAGAACCACTGGGTTATTATGTGGGTGTTCCTGAAACTTAATCTGATTCAGGGCTGCTCTCCAGGGTGGTCTGCACCAGACTCCACACCCACAACCAGTGCATAAGCATTCCTGGCCCCACACACTGCTGAGGGTTTGGTTTACTCAATCTGCATGATAACTCTAATGAAAAACAACATGCTCTTCTCTCCAACTTGTAAACAAGAAAATTAGGACATAGTGACATAAATGACCTGCCCAGTTTCACAGCTAGTGGTGGTGGAGACAGAGACAAATCCAGGTGGTCTGTTTTTAAAGCTCTTTTCACTGTTAAATTTGATGTAAAACCATTCCTCTCCTTGGCCCTGGACAGGATGGGTAGCCTGAACCACAGATTCTGACTCACAACCTCTCCGCCAATTCTTTCTACCTCACACTTTCTAAACAGAAATTAGTATACTAGTTGTGCAGGGAATAACAGTCCAAGAGATCCTGAGGAAAAACTCCATGATTCCTGATTAGGCACGAATTTTAAATAAAGAGGATATATATTCAACTCAACTTGAACACACTCTGTGAGCATGCATTTTTGCCAGGTGCTTTCTAGATGAAACACTGTATAGAAATCCAGTTGAATAAGAATTCTTAGACATCAGGAAAGTATGTAAACATGTATTTAGTCATTTCCTTTCACCCCCAAAAGTGCTACTAACACTTTCTCTCTTCTCTGCAGATAGGACTCTGGTTCTTAAAGTTAGTAAGTCAAGGACAGTTGACATTTTGGGAGGTTCCAAGCAGTGGCAGATGAGAGGGCAAGTAATGGAACCAGCCCCCTTGCTCACCCCGCTCTCCTCTCTGCGCCATCAGTGAAAGAATGTATTGTCTATACAGAGATGTAAAACAATAATAAAATCAGTTTTAAAGAAAGTTAGACTTCTTTTCAATGTCACAATGCACTGGCCATTTTAAACACTATCAGTGATAAAACATGCAGCCTCACTTACTGGAGTGAACCTACCTTTATGTCAATTTTTCTAAGAAATTGCTACACTTCAAAGGTGTAAGCTACAATTTGACCTTGGAGAGCCCTGTCTTAGACCTTGTTCACCACTTTAATGAATCGTGTTCAGCTCTTTGCAACCCCATTGACTGTAGCTTGCCAGGCTCCTCTGTCCATGGAATTTTCCAGGCAAGAATCCTGAAGTGGGTAGCCATTCCTTCCCAACCTGGGGACCGAATCCAGGTCCTCCACAATGCAGGCAGATTCTTTACAGTCCAAGCCACCAGGGAAGTCCTAACACCAATTCAACGAATAGTTTTAGTCATTAGTGACACAAGCATTACCTACTGTTCTTGGACAATCTCTCAATTAAAGAAGAAATGTTAATATATTCTGTTTTATAATGTAAAAGCTAATTTCTTGGGAGAAAGTATACAATTCTATGGAGATTATTTTGTTAATTGTTTCTGCTACCTTGGTTTGGGATGAGATTTAAGAAGACAATAGAGAAAGAAGAATCTCCAGTAGAGGAGGGATAAGCTGCTACTGCCAGGCCTTGGTAGAATGCTGGTACAGAGCATAGAAGATTGGCTTTACAAACTGGTGTCAAATGCCTGGTTTTTACATTTCCTACTCCATGCTAAAGGAGAATTTTGTTAAAAAACTGCACCCTCATACTATCAATAATATAGTTATCTTTTGAGCAGTTATAGGAGGGATCCCTGTCTACATGGAGGATGAGAGGGATGGATAAGTACCTTCAGAAGCCTGGAATAGCAACTATGAGGTGGCAAAAGTTTAGCACACAGAAATCTGAAGTCAAGTGTCTAGAAACAAGAATGAGTGTGGGAAACATGTAAGCCTGGGAATCCCAGTTATGAGCCTGGAGGGACTGTGGCAGAAAACAAACTATGAAGGGTTGAGGAGGGGCAGGAGAGCTCATGGGTCTCTGAAAGCTTTCCAGTATTCATCACTAATCAGTAGCCTTCCTGTGTACAAAGGTATCTAGATCTACTCCCTAAAGGAATTATAAAATCTCTAAGTGGGCAATCTCTCATTTCCTGAAAGCTGCAAAATAACAGAAAAATTAATACCCTTCCTTATTGCAACTGCTGATTCTCACGCCTTGGAAATTTTCAGAATTTCCCAACACATACATGAGGGGGGTTCTGAAATGCATATGGCAAGAACATGATAAAGGGAAGGAAGGGCCACTAAAAGCAGAGCTTAAATGTATCCCTATTAGAACTATTAAATAAGGCAGACCATGCTAAGTGCCATAATAAAACTGCAACAAGTGATCCTAAAAAGATTCCATGGAAAAGGAGAACTTGAACTGGTCCTTAGCAACAGGTAAGTTATCCATAGAAAGATAAGATGGGGAAAAGCTGAAAAGGAAGGAAAGGCATATCTAGATTTTTTAAAACTGCATTAGTAGATGCAGCTAGAATTTTTTTTTTTTAAATCTATGTTTGAGGACACAAAGTTACAGATTCACTGGGTGGAAAATTATAAGGAGAGAAAATAAGACTACATGAAGTTGGGTACAGTCACACCTGAAAAGGGCTTGCAGGACAAGATGAGTGATTTGTACAATGTTCAGTGTGCATACGGAAACCTTAAAGAATTTTAAAGGTCAGCTACTATAAGTTAATTCATTTTTTAAGTACCTAAAGTTTCCAAAAACACGATCAATAATGGCAGATCCATAGGATAAGTTTCTAAAGTATCACAGTACTGACATTTTCTGTCAAATTTTAAGCAACAAAAGAAGGTTGTGATTAACTAAAATAACCTTACCTGCTGCAATGAGTGATTATTGTGGTGCCAGCAAATACACAAGATAATGTGAAAATTCTGTACTAAGCAAAGGAGAAAAACACTTAAATCTAAGGGGAAAAAAGTGTTGCCCGATGGCAACCAGGCATACTTGTCACAAACCCTAAGCATTTATGGACCCCAAATGCCTAGCATTGTTTTTCAGAGTTCCTCAACGCCCAATGTATTTCCTGCAGTGCAACATATGTAAGCTGCTTAAATCAGCTTCTGACATCGCTTCAGCTTCAAACTGGAGGCTATGTGGGGCTTAGCAGATGGCAAAACCCATCCAGTTTTCTAAGTGTGTGTTCAGCATAAGGTGCTCGTATGTTCTCTTGGACCCGGCTGGGCTGAAATCTTCCCTTGGAGAAAAATACATGGTGTTCTGTTTTATGGTGATGAGTCAGAATTCCGGCCACTTGAGCTACATTGTGCTTTTTTTCTTTCACAAAGGTTAAGAGTGCAGTCACAGTAGCTTAACTGCCTCTTAACTAGGCTTAGAAAAACTGAAAGTTGACTAATTTCCTTGTGACTGTGATTAAATTAAAGTCTGGATAATTCAAGACCCACTAATCATCCCAGAAATTTAAATTTTTCTTCCCTAAGATTCAGGTCTTCATTTTTTTTTCATGATCTGATCCATAATTTTTAAAATTTTTATTGGAGTATAGTTGATGCACAATGTTGTGTTAGTTTCTGCTGTACAGTGAAGTGAATTAGTTATACACACACATATATCTGGGCTTCCCTGGTGGCTCAGACAGTAAAGAATCTGCCTGCAATGTGGGAGACCTGAGTTTGATCCCTGGGTTGGGAAGATCCCCTAGAGGAAAGCATGGCAACCCACTCCAGTATTCTTGCCTGGAGAGACCCCATGGACACAGGAGCCTGGCAGGCTGCAGTCATGTGGTCACAAAAAGTCAGACATGACCGAGCGACTAAGCACAGCACAGCAGCATACATATATCTACTCTCTATATAGAGTTAGGGTTAGTGTTCAGTCAGTTCAGTCCCTTAGTTGGGTCCAACTCTTTGCGACCCCATGAACTGCAGCACGCCAGGCCTCCCTGTCCATCACCGATTCCCTGAGTCCACCCAAACCCATGTCCATCGAGTTGATGATGCCATCTAACCATCTCATCCTCTGTCGTCCCCTTCTCCTCCCCCCTTCAATCTTTCCCAGCATCAGGGTCTTTTCAAATGAGTCAGCTCTTCCCATCAAGTGGCCAAAGTATTGGAGTTTCAGCTTCAACATCAGTCCCTCCAATGAACACCCAGGACTGATCTCCTTTAGGATGGACTGGTTGGATCTCCTTGCAGTCCAAGGGACTCTCAAGAGTCTTCTCCAACACCACAGTGCAAAAGCATCAATTCTTCGGCTCTCAGCTTTCTTTATAGTCCAACTCTCACATCCATACATGACCACTGGAAAAACCATAGCCTTGACTAGACGGATCTTTGTTGGCAAAGTAATGTCTCTGCATTTTAATATGCTATCTAGGTTGGTCATAAGGTAGAGTAGATATATTTTTTTAGAGTAGATTTTCTCATATAGGTCATTACAGAGTACTAAGTAGAGTTCCCCGTGCTGTACAGCAGGTCCTCATTTTTATTTACTTTATATCTAGTAGTGTGTATATGTCAGTCTCAATCTTCCAATTTATCTTGCCGCCCCCTTCCTTCTTGGTAACAATAAGTTTGTTTTCTATATCTGTGACTCTATTTCTGTTTTTTAAACAAGTTCATTCTCCTTTTTTAAGAAAATCAAAATTGTCTTTTTAGGTCTTTCATTTCAAGTCTCTCTGTGAAGTTCAGGCTCAGAAAAACAACAGCAATAAAGACACGGTTTCAGAAATAAGAATGAGCTGATACTTACATCTAGAATAGAAAAAAAAATGACCAAAGAAATAAACAAAGCACTAAAGAATCCCCATTTACTGCAGAATAACTATAAATTCCCCCCATCTGACATTCAAGGCTCTCTACCATCTATTTGTCTTGCCTCAGATCAGTTCAGTTGCTCAGTCGTGTCCAACTCTTTGCGACCCTATGAAGCGCAGCGCACCAGGCCTCCCTGTCCATCACCAACTCCTTGAGTCCACCCAAACCCATGTCCATTGAGTTGGTGATGCCATCCAGCCATCTCATCCTCTGTCGTCCCCTTCTCCTCACACCATCAATCTTTCCCAGCATCAGGGTCTTTGCAAATGAGTCAGCTCTTCACATCAAGTGGCCAAAGTATTGGAGTTTCAGCTTCAACATCAGTCTTACCAATGAACAACCATACCAGAACTATTTCTACAGGTGCTGTGCTGTGCTTAGTGGCTCAGTCTTGTCTGACTCTTTGCATATTATCATTCAAATCAGGCTACTCCCTATTTTCCAAGAAACTATGTTGCCTCAGCTTGGCCTCTCTGCATAGGCTGGTCCCTTTTCTAGGAAGGACTTTTCAACCTGTTTCCCCCACCAACTCATTTTGTGATTCTGGCAAAGCTAAAATGTAGAGTCCATGATGGAGGTGGGCTGGTGCAAATGGAGACTGGAACCAGAAGGCAGAAGGCCATGAGTCATTTTCCAGGAAACTTGAACTTCATCCCCTAGGCCACTGTTGCATAAACTATCAGTAAACCATCTGCATCTAAACCATATGGGGACCTTTTTAAAAGACATATTCTGGATCCAAGCATCCTAAATTAGCATCTCTGGAGCCTTTTAATAAAACCCATTAGGTTTAGATGATAAGAAGGACTTCTCAGTGATTCCATTATACATATATAAAAGTTTGAGTGCTATACGCACTTGTGCTCACTCAGTCATATCCAACTCTTTGCAACTCCATGGACTGTAGTCTGCAAGGCTCCTTTGTCCATGGGATTTTCCAGGCAAGAATGCTGGAGTAGGTTACCATTTCCTTCTCCAGGGGATCTTCAAACTTGCATCTCTTGCATCTCCTACATTGGCAGGCAGATTCTTTACCCGCTGAGCCACCAGGGAAGCCCTTTGGATGCTATAGACATCTAATAACTATATACCTGAGAATGTGAATAGATCTGTGCATTAGGAGAGAGAACTTGGACAGCAGAATGAGGCTAGGGTGCATGGAGGAAGAAACTAGAAGCACAAAGACCAGTTAGGAGATTTTTGCAGTGGCCAATATTAACCTCTTTCTCCTGAAACTATCTTCCTTCCTGGCTTATGAGGCATGACTATTTCTTGATCCTCTTGCTACATCTGCATCTACCCTTCTGAATCTCTCATGCTTGTCCTCTCATTCTGGCATCTCTTTCATTGTCATTGCTTCTCTGGGTTGTGTCAAAAGTCCACTTCTCATCGTAGAGTCTCCTAAATATCTCATCTAATCCCTTAGCTTCAAGTACCACCTTTACACTGCTGCCCCACAAATTTATATTTCAGGACAGAAGATTCATATTTCTATCTATCTAGTAAGATGCTCTACCTAATATTTTATGAGAATGTCCAAAATTTATACCTTTCTCTGTCTCTATACCTATATCTCTTTCTTTAGTTCCTGTCTTACACATAGAGGGACAGCAAAATCCACCTATTACCACCCCAAGCCAGACCCGTGAGCATATCACTTAAAATTTGCCCTATCCTTCATGCCACCCACCCCCACACTGTTTGGTTTTTGCTCTATCTTCTACTAATAATTCTCTTTTCAATTCATGCTTTCCTTTACATCTTCACTCCTTATCTTTGGTTTAGATCTCAAATCCTGAGAAGAAGCCTAGAACGTATCCCACTTCCCAGACAAAAACAAAGACAAATGTCACATGTACAGCAGAGAAAAGGGGGGGATCCCCCTAAATCATGAGCATGAAATAGTTGCAGTGAAGAAGAAAGTCTATAATTTAAGGCTTTATAACTGTAGTTTATTTGCCAAAATAAATAACTTTCCACTACAGAATTCTAATTGTGCTTGCTAAAATTACAGCATTGGCAGAGTGGCCTCAACTTGCCACCATCAGAACATCATAAGCTGTCATACCTACCATGTTGTGGCATGGAGGTAGAGAAACACTAAGGGAAACTGGAACTGTCTGTTTCAGGCCAGCTTCCAACTCCCTAATCCTGATATGTAAAAATAGTGTCTTGCAGAGTGAGAAAAAAGAAGTGTGTGTGTATGTGTGTGCACACATACACGCATATGTGCAACTACGGCCTCTTGCATCTGCCTATTAATTGAGATGAGGTGAATAACAGTGGTGGATTTTTATGTGATTCAGATTTTCAAGAACTCAGTTGAAGATGCTCCAGAGTCACTGGATTAACTGCAGACTGCTGGAAGAATGGGAGTTCCCCGCTCTTGCACTTTTGGAGACTATTAGAGATCACTGGGCATGGACAAGTACATGTCCAAACAACCAAGCCCTTTGCGACTGAGAAATCTTGTAGATGGTCTGACTCCTTAACTCTGCAAGTGACTCTTCACCTCTGAGGTGAAGGACATTCTTATGCCATTTGGCCCGTGTGGATTTTCAGCCTCCATATGCCACTGAATGGTGACCATGACCATTAGTCAACCATACTCTTTGTCCCGATAACAACTGTTCTTTCTTTAGTTGCTACTATTCTAGTATTTTGTACAGGATATGACATTTAGTTTCCCCCCTAGAACCATATGAAGTGATCTCCAATCCAAAGGCAAGGAAACAAGTTCAGAGAAATTAAGAAATTTCCCAGGTCACCAAGCAGTTAAGTGTTAGATCTGAATTATATGAATTCTAAGTCCTCTCTTTCTGTTAACTTTGCTCTTTTTGCTGTTCTATGTCCTATTAATTGTTATTTTCTGATAACTTTGTGATAAAAATGCTAAGAAGTATCGACAGTACTTACTCCATACTTCAAATATTCCTGGGAGGACAGAGTGGGGAGGAAATAGATATGTCATCAAGGGCAATATTCCTTGAAATTAATTTTCCGTATGATTCACAGAGGCTGTACCGACATGAGGGTTATGCCTTTAATGGCTTTGTATCAAACAATTATAAATAATTAAAAACTCAGTGGAAATTAGCTTATTAGATCACTTTCTAAGGTGGTAAGAGGTTTAGCTCTAAAATGGAATTTAAGTTGTAAAACTATCACCGTTGGGAGACCTAGTCTGTTTCAGTTCAAATAGAGACAGAAATTAGAAATCATGAATTCTGGTAAAGTCTAGTATTTAAAAGTATTCTTTTCCCCTAAAGTCACTGTCCTTAAAGTATAGCTTTGAATTGCATTTGTTTCATTTGCTGAGATTTCAATATATAAAGGTCAGTTTAAATCTGGTTAATATTTGTATTTGGATTGTTTGTTCCTCCTTAAAAACAAAACTGTGAAAATAAGAGGAAGAAATACATTGGCTGCATTTACTCTTCACACACTCAACACATGCTGTTGTAGGAAGACTTGCCCAGCAGGTATGAATCTGCGGGAGATTCATCAGATATACCATTTGTATTTTTTAGCATTTCTTCAGGCACAGATCCATACTTGATCTCCTCTATAAACAAAATATGCACACATTTTCCTTCTTTCAGATTTCCCAAACAAGTCTATTTCCTTCTCCCTGTTCTTCTCTTTTCATCCCTTTTTATGGTTTTTTTCCCTCTGCTTTCCAGCATGTAGCACTTAATTTGTTGGTAATTAGAAAGCAAATTAGGGGATGATGTCAGTGAAAATGGAGTAAGGACCTCAACACTTCACCCTCTTTTAAAACCAGCTAAAACACTGGCGGGAGGGGGTGAGGGGGGATGTCAAAATCAACTTCTCAGAACTCTGGAAATTAACCAAAGTCCTGTAACAATATATGCAAGAATTTATTCAAGAAAATTTGCTGAATCTTGGTAAGAATAGTGACCTTTGTGATGTTTGAACTTGCCCTAGTCTAATCTCCCTCTCCCTAGTTCGGTGATAAGCCTCAAATATTAACAACCCACAATTACAGGGTAAACTGGCAATCGAACATCTATTAGAAAGGACAGAATGAGGGTGGAGATCTTCCAAAGACTCATCTCAGAAAACTGCGATTATTTTCTGTCCACAGTTCCCTGAGAAATCCTACTCACAAGTTGTGTCATTTGACCTGACTCACTGCTTACCCAATGAAAATGGCCTTTTTTCCTGGGCATGTTTGTCAAAATCAGTCAGCAGCTCTGTTTAAAATTACAGCTGCTGAGGTGGTGGTAAGAGTTAAGGCAAACAACAAACTAATCAAAAAACTTAAAAGGCTGGGGGGAAATGTGGCAAGAATGTGGAGAAATTAGAACCAAAATATACATTGCTGGTGGGAGTATAAAACAGTGTAGCTACTTTGGAAAACAGTCTGGCAGTTCCTCAAATGATTAAACATAGAGTTACCATATGATCAGAAATTTCAGTCCTCTATACATATATCCCCCCCAAATTGAAAACATATGTCTACACAAAACTTGTACATGAATGTTCATAGAAGCATTATTCATAGCAGTCAAAAAATGGAAACAACTCAAATGTCCTTCAGTTAATGAACAGATAAAATGTGGTACCAGTACTTGTTCTGTCACTAATTTTAAGTTATCTATACCAAGGTACCAAGCATTGTGGGTTTCGTTTTCCTTACATGCTACGTGCTAAGCTGCTTCAGCTGTATCTGACTCCTTTCAACCCCATGTAAAATAAAGATGCTTGACTATATGGGCCTATCCCATCCTATCCCATGTGGCCTTGAAATTCCATGACTCTATGTATGGAATCATTTCTACTATAATTAGAGACAAGTTAAAGAATGGCATCCTGGTTTCTAGTAAAAATAATAACAAATAATTATTGATGATCATTGAGCACTATCCTAAGTGGTTGGAGTACATCACTGAATAAAATATGCAATGCTTCTTGTCCTCATGGAGCCAACATTCTCACTAAGTGTATTCTTCCCTCCTCCCTTCCCCTATCCATAACTATGTAAGTACAGCAATAAAATTTCAAAGTTCTGATACTAAAGTAGTTACTATAAAAATGGTATACTGTAAAAGTACACCAAGATCAAATTTCTGTTAGCCACATTTCTTACAAGAAAGGGGCATTATTACCATTCACGGTGATTATTACCTGAGGGAAAGTCATTGCTAGGGGCTTGATTTAGTAAGTTACTGACTGAAGCCCCACACCTTAGATCTACAGTAATAATAATTTAACCTTGAACAGATGAGAATCCCATGAGCTTGGCTAACATTTTCTAAAATATTCCCTGTTTCATTATGTTAATTAACATAGATATTAGAATCCAGGGCTAAATTAATCGTGTCATAACTCTCATGCTATGAGAATCATGACAGTCATGATGCCTTAGGAAGCATCACTATGAGCAAAGTTAGTGGAGGTAATGGAATTCCAGCTGAGCCATTTCAAATCCTAAAAGATGATGCTGCTAAGGTGCTGCACTTAATATAACAGCAAATTTGGAAAACTTAGCAGTGGCCACAGGACTGGAAAACGTCAGTTTTCATTCCAATTCCAAAGAAGGGCCATGCCAAAGAAAGTTCAAACCAAACAACTGCACTTATTTCATACACTAGCAAAATAATGCTCAAAACTCTTCAAGCTAGGTTTCAACAGTATATGAATCAAGAACTTCCAGATGGACAAGCTGAATTTACAAAAGGCAGAGCAACCAGGTATCAAATTACCAACATCCGTTGAATCATACAGAATTCCAGAAAAACGTCTTCCTCTGATTCATTGACTACGTTAAAGCTTTTGACTCTGTAGATCACAACAAACTGTGGAAAATTCTGAAAGAGACGGGAATACCAGACCACCTTACCTGCCTCCTGAGAAAACTGTATGCAGGTCAAGAAGCAACAATTAGAACTGAACGTGAACCAACAGAGTGGTTCCAAATAGGGAAAGGAGTACGTCAAGGTTGTATATTGTCAGCTTGCTTATTTAACTTACATTCAGAGTACATCATGCGAAATGTAGGGCTGGATGTAGCAAAAGCTGGAATCAGATTGCAGGGAGAAGTATCAGTAACCTCAGATATGTAGATGACACCTCAGATATGTAGATGGAAGAAAGTAAAGAGGAACTAAAGAGCCTCTTGATGAAAGTGAAAAAGGAGAGAAAAAGTTGGCTAAACAGTCAACATTCAAAAAAATGATGATCAGAAAATTTTTCTCAGGGAAAGAAAGCAATCAGTTATTGACATCTAACCCTTTCCTAAAAATATAAAATTGTATCAAATACTAAGTTAATATAGTTTATAATAATGACCAAAAAATGTATGTAGCTAAGACTAAATCTAATAAAATATTTCTAAGACAACTACTGAGAGAAACTTTAAAATCTAACTGAAACACATTATCAATGATCTCAAATAGTGATATATACCATATTCATAGATATTATTATATTATTAAAATATCAGTAGTACACAAATGAACATATCAATTTAATCTAACAGCAGTCAAAACACTAAAAAAGTTTTCTGCTGAACTTGACAAGCTCATTCAAAAATTTACATAAACAACTAATAACCATCACCAGATAAGACTTTACCAAAGAATAAGGTAAGAGAGTTGACCTACCAGCTCTCAAATTTTTCAGAATATATTAGTTACAGCTAGACATTGGCACTAGATATTAAAATATCAATAACCTCAGATATGCAGATGACACCACCCTTATGGCAGAAAGTGAAGAAGAACTAAAGAGCCTCTTGATGAAAGTTAAAGAGGAGAGTGAAAAAGTTGGCTTAAAACTCAACATTCAGAAAACTAAGATCATGGCATCTGGTCCCATCACTTCATGGCAAATAGATGGGGAAACAGTGGAAACAGTGGCTGACTTTATTTTCTTGGGCTCCAAAATCACTGCAGTTGGTGACAGCAGCCATGAAATTAAAAGATGCTTGCTCCTTGGAAGAAAAACTATGACCAATCTAAACAGCATATTAAAAGGCAGAGACATTACTTTGTCAACAAAAGTCTGTCTAGTCAAAGCTGTGGTTTTTCTGGTAGTCATGTATGGATGTGAGAGTTGGACTATAAAGAAAGCTGAGAGCCAAAGAATTGATGTTTTTGAACCGTGATGTTGGAGAAGACTCTTGAGAGTCCCTTGGACTGCAAAGAGATCAAACTAGTCCATCCTAAAGGAAATCAGTCCTGAGTATTCATTGGAAGGACTGATGCTGAAGCTGGAACTCCAATACTTTGGCCACCTGATGGGAAGAACTGACTCATTGGAAAAGACCCTAGACCCTGATCCTGGGAAAGATTGAGGGCAGGAGGAGACGGGGACTACAGAGGATGAGACGGTTGGATGGCATCACTGACTCAATGGACTTGAGTTTGAGCAAGCTCCGGGATGGGCAGGGAAGCCTGGCGTGCTGCAGTCCATGGAGTCGCAAAGAGTTGGACACACCTGGGCGACTGAACTGAACTGAGACACTGGCACATGTTAAAGAGAACAAGAAGGATTCTGGATTCATAAACAATCCAGAAAAAGACATGGAAATTTTGTACATAATAGATAGTGAAAAAATGAATTTTTCAATAAATCATGAAAAATAATTGGTCTCCCTTGGAAAATAATACATCAGGTCCCTACTCCATGGTGTATATGAATTTCAAATCCAGGCATATTAAAGATGAAAATATAGCAAAAGCAAAACTTTAAAACTCAATAGAAAATATGGGGACCAAAGGTGAAAAAGTATTTTGTAAACTTATAAGATGCAAAAACTTATCCCATAAGAGAAACTACTGATAAATTTGGTTTCATTACATTTAAAATTTCTACTCAACAAGAGACATAAAACTGAAACTGAAAGACAAAGTTCATACTGGAAGATGCTCTAAATGTAAATTACACATAAAATGTTGAAGATTTAGTACCCTGGACTGGGTGGCTTATAAACAATAGAAATTTATTTCTAACATTCTATATGCTAGGAAGTCCTAGATGAAGACTTCTGCAGACTTGGTATCTGGTGAGGATAGTCTTACTGTTTCATGGGCAGGTTGTCTTTTCCCTGTGTCCTTGTGTGGCAGAAGGGGCAAGGGATATTTCTGCAGTCTATTTCATAAGAGTACTAATTCCATGGATGAGGGCTCTACCCTCATGATTAAATTATCTCCCAAAGGCCCCACCACACATTGGAGATTAGGTTTCAATGTAAGAGTTTGGAGAAGACTCAAACATTCAGTTATCACACTGCTTTTTCCTATTTTAGTTTTAACTTCAGTTGTCCTCGATCACAAAGGTACATGTATTGGACATTCAAAAACCACACATAAGTCAATATGTATTTTTCCTTATTTCTCATAAACATGCTTTGAAAAAAAAAAAACAAACACTACTACCTTTGTGTGTGTGTATGTGCTCCGTTGTGTCCAATGCTTCACTTCCCCATGGACTGTAGCCCTCCAGGCTCCTCTGTCCATGGAATTTTCCAGGCAAGAATACTGGAGTAGGTTGCCATTTCCTCCTCCAGGGAATCTTCCCAACCCAGGGATCAAACCCATGTCTCTTGTGTCTCCTGCATTGGCAGGCGGATTCTTTACCACTAGTGCCACCTTCTCATATACAGTCTTTGGAAAAAAAAAAAAAAAAAAACCACACTACTGCGTTTAGTAAAATATCAAATGCATAGGATGATTTTGATGATGCTAAAATAACTATTTCCTGTTTATAAGAACCATTTGCAAAATATACAGAATTTTCAATTTTCTAGTATTTATTAATTAGTAAATATTAGTCAGAGGAAATCACATTCAAGCTGGGACAACATTGCTATATGTTATTTTATTTCCACACATATTTAAATGCTCTCTGAGAAATGTAACACCTGCAGACCCAAGACATTGGTTACACCCTAAATTTACTGGCAAAAAGAAAGTGAGTTGATATTCAATATGTACAATAAATATCCAGTCACTAATGTAAACATCCTTGGCAAACAAGGAACTGCTCCAACAGTGTCCACTGAGTCCTGCTGGCATAGTAGAGGGTGCTGCAGAGTGAAATATGCCCAGATTTCTGAGCTGCATTTTATACAGCCTCCTCAGAGTCACACAGGAAGATACTATGTCTATCTCTGCAGAGCACAAAGTGAAGAAAATCATAGTTGCCTGATGACTCAGAACATACATAAACTATTGGTCTTTCCTGGGCCATTAACCTCACTGGAACTCAAGAAACACAAAAGCATACCACAAGGTATAGCTTTAACTAGACTTTGTCCCAAATCTAGGAAAATCAGTCCTTAAATAAGTATTTTCTTACTTATCCTGATAAGTAAAAGAAAAAGTATAGCATGGGCCTTATTATGGTTAAGGAGACCCATATTTTTGGTCAAAAGAATATACAAAGCATTTAGGCATATTTACCACTGGGAATGGTTAATACGGTCATTTCTATTTAAGGAATAATTTAACAGTTTAAATTATACAGTTTAAAGAAAAGATGAGCATTAGAAGTATGACAGAGAAAATAGTATTAATGTCATTGAAATCACAATTCTTTATAAAAATCACCATTTTCTGCCAGAGATCTGCAAGCTCTTCCTATAAGGGTCTGATAATCAATAAACTGACTTTGTGCTCCATACAGTCTATTGGTAACTGTTCAATGCTGCCACTGCAGCGTGATAACAGTCATAGACCATACAGAAACCAATGTATGTGGCTGTGTTCAAATAAAACTTTGTTTACTGTGCTGGCCAATAAGGTCATTCAGGTTTTTCCATAGATGTAATGGAAAAACTTGAACGAACTTTTTGGCCAACCCAATACAAATATGTTGGGCCAGATTTGGCCCATTGGTTATAGTTTGGCAAACTCTTGCCTACAATATTCAGTGGTTAGAAATTGTGATTTTATGAAGGCTGTACTCATGTTTAAGAAGATAACACAGTTTTAAATAATTCTTCATCTACTCATCAGCTATTTAAACTAAATTAACTTTTCTTTTTAGCAAATATTTATTTTACTAGCCTAGACATGAGAAGAAAAGACACAAGTTACAACTGCCTTTTGTTACACCACACGTAATACTAGATTTCTCTCTATTTTTAAAAGTAAGTTTTGGTCAGTATTAGTATCTATAAAGCATTATGATAAAAATTGGTCAGAAGATGAATTAAGAACAATTTACAAAATGGATTTCAGGAGCCATATCATTTATGAAACAGGGCATATTGATTATTAAGACAACTCAACAATCTGTAATGATCAGATTTCTCATGCCAGGATGTATTTGTTTCATCACAAAGAAGTCATCTTTTCTCTTATTACCTTCTTGAAATTTCAAAGATAAATATCTTTTGTTCTGTATTCAGAGAGGCAGAACACTCTTGAATGAACAGCTGCTGATCACTTGAGGAGCTTTTGAGCTTACAATCAAGGTAGATGAATATTTCAGCTCAATCAAAACACAAAACAAAATTATCTCTTCATTGTGAATTCTCTATGACAACTCTCTCTTTCAAAACATGAAAATCCTCAGTGAAACTGAACAATAAAGAAACATAATAAACCAGATGCTTTCTGTCACTTTTCTGTTTTATGATTCATGTATCCTGAAAGTATAATTTATATCTATGTATTAAATAAATTTTGTTACCAGCAGCCAAGCCTTATTTTCTGTGGAAAGAGCTGTCGACTGAGAGAGGGCTGGGTTCTAGTCCTTATTCTGGGTTCTAGTCCTTATTCTGGGTTCTAGTTATTATTCTAATAACCAGCTGTGTGTCTGGAGTGAAGCAAAAAATTATTCCAGAAAATTGGAAGCAGGGTGAAGACATATAGACTTTATGGGCTCCAATGACCACAGCTTTACCTGAAACCAGAGAAATATCAATGTTGGTCAATGAATATCCAATGATCCATGAAATAAAACTGGTGTGCCTTGTCAGACTGAGGAATATAGAAGCCTCATTAGAGAAAAAATGCCTCAAACTACTTGCAAGAAACAAGATGACCAGATCAGGAGAGATTTCTAAAGCTAAGGAGAATGGGCATCTCACTATGTGAGGGACTACAAAGTTCCCAGATGATTTCTACATCATCAGAAGCAATAGAGCTTCCAGAAGTGTTTCCTGCCCCTGAAGTGTAATTGACAGTTTATAGGCAACACTACAAAAAAAAGAAAAAAAAACAACCCTTGGCAGGATCAGAACTGGGCTTTAAGGCTTTTCCAGGAGAGGGCAGAAGAGGCAAGAGCTAAGAAAGAAAACCCATAACAAGTGAGAAAGGAAATGAAGGCAATGAGTAGGCACAATCTACAGAGGGCAAAGTTCCAGATGGTATCCCTCTGGAAAAATGCCACTCTTTTTGATTAATATATTTTATGGAACACTGAAGGAAGGAGGATCAAACATTGTGATGTCCAGCCTTAAAGCGGATTTCAATTATGATTATTGATTTCATCATCCTCTTAGATTGTAAGCAGTGTGCTTACTTCTTAAGTACACACACGTACTAGAGTATATACACACAAACTGGAAACATAAAAATAAACAATTTGCCATATATTTGTTTAAGCTGCAGTCCCAAGAACAACATTCCCTTTCTTGCATATGCAATGGGGATAGACAGGGAATAAACTATTTGAAGAAAAGTTTCAGTCAGTGTTTGAGCAATGGGAGAAAGCCTTCTAGAGAGTACTTAACCCATAAGAGATTCCTGTTCCTTCTGAAACCATGGGTAACTAAAAAAGTGCTTGACATGACATCATGCGGACAGTGCCCAGAGGTGCCATCTTGATGTTGCTACACAGCAGCAATTCCTACTTAACCCAAGTTCCTTCAATAACAAAAGGAAAAAGATTTCAAATTGTGACTGCTATAATGGAAACATTGAATTCTTTAAGGACTGAACCAAGCATTTTGAGGGTAAGAAGAAAAGAAATCACAGCAATTGATACAAGGTGAGTAAAACTAGGAAGTGTCCATTCAACCTGTTTCAGTCCTCAAAACAGCTAATATGCAGGTTGGCAAGACAGGACAACAGAGAATCCATAACCCACAAAAAGAAAATATCTGCAATACTTCCCTGATCATTTGTGTGTGGCTAATAAATTTACCCTTCACATGAGAGAGTAGGAATTCTGATTTAAGAAAAGAAAAAGGCTGTATTGTTCTTCACAGTGCTTAACTATATACTCAGATCAGTTCAGCAAATCTTGAATCATAAGAAAAACCTATGCTAATACGCCATTGTCTTTCTTACATTCTTGTTCCTAATATTCTTGCATTAGATTCAAGTATCTCATGATAGAATTGGGAACCAATTGCTCCACAGGGAGATAGTATATGCAAAGAAAAGACTTTTGCACCAATTATGTGGTAAGTATTTACAGCACTAATGCTAGGACATATTTATTGATTTATTCAACAAATACTTATTGAATAACTTCCTTTGCCAGATATTATGCTAGGTGACAAAAGCCTGAGTATGCAATCACTAGAAGCTCTGTTTATCCATGTGGGAACTTGGACAATTTTGAGTTACTCAGCAAGGACAACATAGCTTATGTGAAGAGTAAACTAAGACAGTCTTCATTCAGAAGGTGGGCTCTGTTAAGATCAACCAGCTCCCTCCAGGCATAGTTATCCATGAGATAGTTATCAAGAGAATTTTCTATGAAATGGACCCTAACCATTAAAGATTTTGATGCTCAGACTAATCAAAGACAGTAAGTCAACCTTACCTTTGACTCCCTACAGAATTTTTGGTCTTACCAAGACTTATTTATCATCAAGTAGGCTACATTTAAAATTATACTAGAAGGGGGTACTTTCCTGGTGGCTCAGTGGTTAGGATTTGGGGCTTTCACTGCCATAAGCCGGGTTCAGTCCCTTGTTGGGGAATTGAGATCCTACAGGGTGCGCAGCATAGACAAAAACAAAAAGTAACAACAACAACAACAAAAAATACACCTCAAGAATAAAAACTAGTTTGCCCAGACAAGTGGATGGAGAATATGTCCATTAGACCAAGGTTCTTCAGATAGAACCTTGCAGGTCTTAGCACCAGGTCTTAATGGAACCTAGATAGAAATTGGGACAGATTTTAACCTTTTGATGAAACGCAGATGCCCTTGTTTCTGCACGGAGGGGAAAAACCTATAAGTTTGATCACCTATAGCATAAGGAGCAATGGGAAATTCTATATTGACAGATGAAAAACCTTGCTTGTATATTTACCCAGAAGGGAAGCCATCTTAGCACTTCAAAGAGATAAGCTGCAAGGGTGCCTTCAGGCAGACCAATATTTTCCTCAAATTGGATTTCTCTAATCCCTGAACTGTGACCAGCAAAGACTTCAGCCTACAAAATTGATTTTTCAACTACACTTCCTGAGGACTCACCAGAGCCACAAAGTAAAAGAAACAATAATTCTTCTCTGTCCACTACACTGATGAAATGAAATCACATGGTATTTTTATACCCACTAGTATAACTGAGAAATGGTCGTGCAATTGGTTACCTTTTCATAGTTAAAATATTACTTCCACTAAGGGAAGAAGGTTGTTTATGTGCCATGTGGGGTGGGGTTGTTTATGTACCTTATACTGGCATTTTGCTCATTTTGATTTCTTTTAGTTTTGTTCAATAAATATTGAACTGCCTAGCCAGTGCTTCTACAAATGCCTCTAGAAATGGAGATTGAAAATAAAGTATGACCTCAGCCCAGTGCTTCAGTAGCAACACAAAGACAAATAAAACCTGGGTTCAGCACCCAAGGACTGAAAACACAGAGGTTGTTGTATCCTATGGCCATGACATAAACAATCAAAATAAAGAATCGTTTGGGTAAAAGTCTGCTGTGTGTTTCTATTTGAATGGTTTTGAGTGTATTACAGCATGTCACCGTGTGGGGGCCGGTAGACTGGACATACTCCACAGTTCATGAAATAAGGGCAATGTTGTTGAACAGCTGAGCGCCCCACTGAAGGCATATTCAGTCACCAGTAGGAAAGCCATCCCTTAAGCATCTTCAAAGGAGCAACACCCACATCAAGGAAAGCAGATTTTGAATCATCTTCCTTCAGCGCGTCCTGAAGCAAAAGAAGGGTTTCATTTTATCTTATACCTTCCAGTCTCCTTTGGAGTCTTTTCTGGTTCTTCTGGGCTTTTCACCCATAAATAATTCAACAGGTAAATTCCCTTAATGACATGGACACATGTCATCTGGAGTCATTAATTAAGGTTCATTCACATTTGAAAATGTGTCTTACCCACTTTTTTTTATTAACAGAAGTGTTTTCATTAGTTATTTTTAACTTCCAGCATTAGATCTTCTTTCTTGTCAAAAAAATTAATAACTCAGCAGCTCAGTCATTTTAGCACTATTATAAATTTTCAAGCCATGGTGAATTTTAAAAATTATTTTCTCTGTCATTTTTCATCTTTGGCTAGGTCTACATTGCACCAAATTCTAGGTAATTACTTAAGTGTTTATCTCTGCAAGACGTTTGCAAGTTTCTTACAGACAGGATTTATTCAGAATAGACTGGTTTTTAAAGTAGCACTGCACCTGGCAGTAACTAGTTTGTCTTCCATAAATAATGACGCTAAATTTATTGTTTCTTCCGAGTCTCAAGTCTCTGTAGGGTTGGTCTCCAACATTTATAGATCATTCCTTTACCCTTTGATATCTACATTTTAGTATCTATTGAATCTCTAGTCATTTTTTAGTGGTCTCCTCAATGGTTAAATGAGAGATGAGGAGATCTGAATTTCAGGCAGCAGTGTCCTTGACTTTTTAAAGAAATTTAATAGTTCTTATCTGGACTTCAGTATCCTCCTATGTAAAGTAAGAATAATGGGCGAGGTGGTGTATGTGTTAAGCTCCTTCTAGCACCAAAACTGAAGTTTTATAATAAAGTTTTCTAAGGCAAGATTCAGTTTATGTGCCTATCTTAGCCATCTAGTTCAGAATATTCAAAATTAAAATTACATGAAAGACCAACAAGAATTTAAGAACTGATAACTCCTTAGAAGGGGCTTCCCAGGTGGCTCAGTGGTAAAGAATCTGCCTGCCAATGCAGGAGACACAAGTTCAATTCCTGGGTCAGGAAGATCCCCTGGAGAGGGAAATGGAAACCAACTCTAATATTCTTGCTGGGGAAATCCCATGGACAGAGGATCCTGGCAGGCTACAGTCCCTGGGGTCACAAAAGAATCAGACATGACTTAGCCACTGAACAACAAACAACAACCTCCTTAGAAACTTTGTAAACATATATATTTTCTTTAGAATATAAAAATAAAATATTTTATTAGAGTAGCATTAATCTGCAAAATAGATATTCTAAAGATAGAACTAAGATCAATGATCATAGATTATAAGGAGATAGATCTAAGCTCAGTATATCAAGACCTTTTCAACAGTGAGTTTCCCAATAAACAGATTGGCTGCCCAAGAGGTATTGGGCTACCCACTCCAGGGAATTAAGACAGAATCCAACTAACCACTTGGCACTAATGAGAAGGTGGATGAAGGATCTTTAAAGTTCCCTCAAATTCTGAGATGTGGGGCATTAACACATAGAGAAGATTTTTTTATTTAATTTTAAAATATCAGTCTATTTATAAAAATCAGATGTGTTAAAGGATAGGAAACATTTTATCAATTTTTTTCATCATTTTTTAATTGTGCTAAATCATTAAGGTACAGAAACTTTCAAAGATCAAGGCTCATAAAGGGCTTGAGATGCACTTTCTTTTCCTTAAGAAAGGATAAGAATCTAAAAGAGTCCATGAAGTAAACCATGTATGGATGTGAGAGTTGGACTATAAAGAAAGCTGAGCACCGAAGAATTGCTGCTTTTGAACTGTGGTGTTGGAGAAGACTCTTGAGAGTCCCTTGAACTGCAAGGAGATCCAACCAGTCAATCCTAAAGGAGATCAGTCCTGAATATTCATTGGAAGGACTGATGTTGAAGCTGAAACTCCAATCCTTTGGCCACCCGATGCAAAGAGCTGACTCATTTGAAAAGACCCCGATGCTGGGAAAGAGTGAAGGGAGGAGAAGGGGACGACAGAGGATGAGATGGTTGGATGGCATCACCCACTCAATGGGCATGAGTTTGAGTAAACTCCGGGAGTTGGTGATAGACAGGGAGGCTTGGCCTGATGCAGTCCATGGGGTCACAAAGAGTCGGACATGATTAAGCAACTCAACTGAACTGAACTGAGGCAGTAAACTAGATTTCTGATGTTTTGCCCTATAGAAAAAACAATCAGTTGCAATAGGTAAGAACTATGGCCCACTGGTAGATCAGATGGGACAGACAAAGAGTCGATTCCTAGGCAGTGTCATCTACAAATTGGCACTTACCAAGGGCATTGCCAACAGAGTGAACAACAAAGGCATTTGCCATCTGCCATAGAGACTGAACCCTGTGCTGCTATAGCTGTTCACTTTCAACAACCCCTGAGGGAGTTCAGGGTGGAGTAAGGCACTCTCTGCTCTAGGGAATCTGGTGGGACAGGTCCTTAGATAGTTGGATGCTTCAGGAACAGATTTTATGATCTCAATCCCTGCATCTCCTCATATCTAGAGAAGCACTAAATCCTTCATGGTGACATCAGATCCTCATGACTAACAAAAAACCTTTTGTAAAATGAGTGTTTCACAGTATTGAAGTCCCCCTTCACCAAAACTTTATATATTGACCTTCCCCCACTGCCGCTTTGGAGCAGTCTCTCAGAGCTCTCTGAGATGCTGCCTCCCAGGCTGCAGTCCTCATTTTTGCCCCAAATAAAACTTAACTCACAACTCTCAAGTTGTACATCTTTTTCAGTCAACAGCAGGTTAATAAGAAGTCCAGGGTTCCCGAGGAGGAGGAGAAAGGGATCTGGGGCTCTCGAGGAGGAGATAGGGACAAACATCTATTTTTTTCCTCTACATTCCTTAGTCTTAGTCACATAAAATGTTTTGAAGCCCAGAACTGATTATTACACAACAAACAAATCAGTTTAAACTCTGTACTAAGGATTATATAACAACAATGTATCCTGCTTGAGGACAATTTCTCCTTCCTGAAAACCTTCTGACTCCATCTAGTCAAGGCTATGGTTTTTCCAGTGATCATGTATGGATGTGAGATTTGGACAATAAAGAAAGCTGAGCACTGACGAATTGATGCTTTTGAACTGTGGTGTTGGAGAAGACTCTTGAGAGTCCCTTGGACTGCAAGGAGATCCAACCGGTCCATCCTAAAGGAGATCAGTCCTGGGTGTTCATTGGAGGGACTGATGTTGAAGCTGAAACTCCAAAACTTTGGCCACCTCATGCGAAGAGCTGACTCATTTGAAAAGACCCTGATGCTGGGAAAGAAAGGGCAGGAGGAGAAGGGGACGACAGAGGATGAGATGGTTGGATTGCATCATCAACTCGATGGACATGGGTTTGGGTGGACTCAGGGAGTTGGTGATGGACAGGGAGTGCTGGTGTGCTGCAGTTTATGGGGTCACAAAGAGTGGGACACGACTGAGCGACTGAACTGAACTGACTGAATCCTATTATCTTAAAATGTATATTATGGGAGTGGGTATGGTAGGATCTTTCTACTGTTAACTTTCAATCCTGTGACCTTAAAATGTAAACTGTGGGAGTGGGTCTGGTAAAATTTTTACAACTTTGAGACATTCTTTTGATCTATTGTAATAACCAATTGAAAAAGTATATAACTCCCTTTTCTAAGACTAGCTAGGGGAGCACTCTCCGCCCCACTTCTGATGTCTGTGTCAGAAGTTTTCTCTGTCCTTTTCCACACTTTAATAAAACTCTGCTACACAAGAGCCCTGAGTGATCAAGCCTGGTCCCTGGTGCTGAAGCTAAATCTTCTTCAGAGATCAGGAATCTGATATCATTCAACTTAAGCTATCACAGATAACAGTCATGAATTTCCAGTAGTCACTGTCATCCATACACAATGTCATTCTAAAAAAAAAAAAAAAATGTATTAAAGATATGGAGAATCCATGGCTTTGGCTTTCAGCTTCTATATTGGGAGAAGTAATTACTTTATGGGTCATAGACTTCTTTGAAAATCCAATAAAACATGGGATTTGAACACAGGACAACATGACAGTTTGTCCTTTCTCATCTCTTTCCTGCTCCACATCATTTAGAGTTTGTTTATTTATTTTTTAAGTCTTACAGAATATGGGGAAATTAGTTGATGCTCTACAAATAACAATAATATATTTATTGGTTTCTCAGATATTCCAAATCATGTCTAACTTGGTCTCTGGCCTGTTTAGACTTACAGATAACATTGTCTAAATAAAATCTGGATCCCACTGTGTAATGAGAAACTTTTTTTCCTATACCTGAACAAGCATCTGAAAAACAGTTTCTGAGCTCAGAAAAAAAGAACAAAGAACTGTGGTCCTGAGAAGAGGCTGATTCTCAGAAATCAGATGCCTCTAAAAAGAAATATCTACATATGCTCACTCCAGCTTGCTGAATTTCTGAAAAGGTTTCCGTTTTTCAGAGGGCCAGAAAATGAAAAGCCTAATCCCTGAAACAGGGAGAGAGCAGAGAGACCAGAAATCAAGAGAACTTCTACCAGTAATCCAACCGAGCCTGACAACCTACATAATTATACCTGCATATATCACAGGTACTCCAGTAAGATTCTTGCTGTTTAAAATACTATAATTGATAGGTCTGAGCCCAGGAAAATCCAAGCAAAATGTCAACTCAGCTAAAAGGGACTGAAAAGTTAGAGTTAATGATCAGGCAAAACAATCAGAACAGTTATCCTGTGACAGTGAACTGCGAGAGGAGATAACTAAGGATCTGAATAAACACACATGCACTTCAGAATTTTTCAACTGAAGCATAAAGACTTCTGGAGCCAAAAGATACAATTTTCCAATGTAAAAACTCAACAGATCAGTTGAAGGATAGGGTGTTACTGAGACGCAAATTAGTGACTTGGAAGATCCAGTGTGAGACGTCTCAAATTATCTTAAAGTACAGAGCACACTACAGAAATGGAAATCACAGGGGAAAATTAAATAAGATAATTAAAGGATAGCTTCTGAAAAGCTTATACAAGAATATTATCAGTTCCACAGGAGTATTAAGAACAGATGGAAGAAAAGCAAATAAATAAATAAATATCGGAAGGAAAATTTCCCCATGACGGAGAGAGACCTGAGTCTGCAAATTCAAAGGGCTCACCAAGGGCTGTATTACTGAGAAAAGATACACACCTAAGCACACCCCAGTAAACTTCTTGAACTCTTAAGGCAATTTTTTTTTTAATTATACACTTTCCAGCAGAAAGAATAACTAATGGAAACTACCAAAAATCTCACCTTCAATTTGGGGTAACTAGTAGCAGTGGAATAGCATACACAGAACCGCTGAAAGAAAAAGACTATAATAACAAGAATTCTACACCCAAACAATACAATCAAGTACTGGCTGAGGTTAAAAAATATATATTTTACGATATTCAAGACTTCAGAGAATGTAACACCTATGTGCTTCATCTGAGGAAAACGCTAGAGAAAAATTTCATAATCAAGAAGAAGAACAATAAATGTTACTTATTAGTAGTACTGTTCCTAAACTATGTTGCCCAAATAATTAGGTATGAGAAGGAATAATACATGGAGAAGGAGATGGCACCCCACTCCAGTACTCTTGCCTGGAGAATCCCATGGACAGAGGAGCCTGGTGGGTTACAGTCCATGGGGTCGGACAGAGTTGGACACGACTGAAGCAACTTAGCTTAGCATGCATGCAGGAACAGTAAAAAGCAGTTCAAATGTAATAATAAATAGAGTGGAAAAGAACTTTCAAATTAATAACAGGAAGCATAAGCAGATGGAACAGAAATTTGATCAGAGCAGAAACAATAAAGAAACTATAGAAATAAAAACAGACTCCTTAAGTAATAGGAGATTATCTAACATTGAATTTGGAGGTAGGGAGCCCACCTATAGACTGTTTTAAATTAAGCAAATTTTAAAAAGTTTAATGAAAGGCTAAGAAAAGAGATATCATGTAAGGGACACAAAATGGAAAAGGAGTTTACGGATGGAGGAACTGGAGAAGGGGAAAAAGGCAAAGAAGAATTTAAGATGAAATACACTAATCAGATAAAACAGACATATTATAAATAGGAGATAATATGAGTTAATATGATAATGACCAGAAAAGAAACCAACATATGGGTATGTAGCTGTGTGTGTGTGCATATGTGTGTGTTAGTTGCTCAGTCATGTCCAACTCTTTGTGACCCCATGGACTGTAGCCCACAGACTCCTCCATCCATAGAATTCTCCAGGCAAGAATACTGGAGTGGATTGCCATTCCTTTCTCCAGGGGAACTTCCTGACTCAGGGATCAAACCCAGGTTTCCTGTACTGCAGGCGGATTCTTTAGCACCTGAGCCACCAAGAAAGCCCTTACGTAGCTGTAGCAAACCTTTATGCCACCACCAATAAAACTGCTAACTCATAAATTTAAAACTTCCTAAAGTGCCCAAAGAGCCTATGAAAATAATGGAATTATTGCAAGAATCTTCAACATGCTTCTGTCAGAATTAGACCCAGTGAATAAAAGTTTGAGTCATGTAAAAATTTTATATATATATATATATATATATATATATATATATATATATATAGACCCCATAGACCAGCCCACCAGGCTCCCCCATCCCTGGGATTCTCCAGGCAAGAACACTGGAGTGGGTTGCCATTTCCTTCTCCAATGCACAAAAGTGAAAAGTGAAAGTGAAGTCACTCAGTCGTGTCCTACTCTTAGCGACCCCATGGACTGCAGTCTACCAGGCTCCTCTGTCCATGGGATTTTCCAGGCAAGAGTACTGGAGTGGGGTGCCATCGCCTTCTCTGATATATATATAAACTCATGTTAAAAAATTGTGTTATTTATGTAACATGAGTTATATTATGTGTGTGTGTGTATATATATATATATACACACATACACAATATACACACACACATATATGGCTCCCCTGGTGGCTCAGACAGTGAAGAATCTGCCTGCAACGCAGGAAACCTGGGTTTGATTCCTGGGTCAGGAAGATCCCCTGGAGAAAATTATGAGACTGCTGTGTATAACTCAGTAAATTTACTAAAAACCACTTGAAATTGGTGGATTTTTATGGTATGTGAATTACATCTCAATAAAATTGTTTTTAAAAATTTAAATAGCTCTGTCCATGGGATTTCCCAAGCAAGAATATTGGAGTGGGTTGCCATATGCTTCTCCAGGGAATCTTTCCGACCCAGGGATTAAACCCAGGTCTCTGGCATTGCAGGTAGATTCTTTACCAACTGAGCCGCCAGGGAAGTCCCTACCTGTGTTTACAAGCTCCCATAACATTTTATATATTTGAAAAAAAGATAGAAAAGGAAGATACAGAAAAATAAGCATAACATAATACCATTTTTTTCTTTCTATGCAAAACAAATCATTGAAGGAGATGAAAGGGAAGAGTAACAAAGAAGTTAAGAAAAATAAAAGATTGCACTAAACAGAATATATGCATTTATATAAAGTGATATGTATGTGAGATATATGTTAAGATACGCGTAATCAACAAAAACAGTAGTGTACCATTAGATACATACAAATTAGTTCACGAATCCACTCTGGGAACAGTCAGTTGCCCTAATTACACATCCATACTCCAATGGAGGTTATATAGACTTTCCTTGGAAATTTACAACCCAAAAGGGGCCATTACAGATGCTTCTGTTTTCATTATCTTGATCATTCTGAAACAGAAAACATGTCAGAAAAGGACTTTTACTGTGTAATTGTTGGCTTGTTAATTTTCATGGCAAATGTTAGAATTGAACTCTGGTTGGTAAAAATTAAAGGTATTCAAAAAATGTGTATTGGCTAAAATACTTTGACAATCCTTCTTTTCCTGATTCACTGTATGAATAAGACAGTATTGTGTAGCCTGAACTCTTAGGGAAACCAACAAAGCTTTGTCGATTAAAAATCCTACATCCAGCTATTGAGAAATCAACATGACTATGAGCTTTTCCAGAAAACCTGCCCTGCAGAAAAGCTGCCAAATCATCCTGGAGTAAACCCCTCATCCAATATAATAGGTCAAAGCATTTAAAAGGTTGGAAAACGACTTTATCAAGCTGACAGAAAAGGTTATATAAGCTGTTTTCTGCCTGATTATTTATGTGGGTCATTTATAAATTTCTGTAGGTGTGGAAGAATTTGGTCTGAAATTCATTTCATTATTACCTAGTAGCTAGATTTAGAGGCACTGCTAACCCTTCCACATCAAATTGCCTACTCCCATCCCCAGCCAAAAGAACCTAAGAGATGTGTAAGCCAAATTAGCTTATGTCCATGCACAACAGTAAAGAAATAAAAATACCTTTTAAAAAGACAAGTATAAGTTATCTATTCATGAAAAAAATTAATACTGTAAGTATAGGTAAACAAATATTTAATTTTAATTTTAGGTCACCTGGATCCTTTCATAGACTTTTAGGTGGACTGTCAACAGGTAAGCACTTGAAATTTAGATCTAGACATGGATATAGTCACACCTTATGTCAGTACACAAAATATGAAAGATGAAGGACACAATGAATCAGTTCCATGGTTCACTCTAACATCCCTGCTGGTTTACTTTAGCATCCCTGTAGAAGTAAACTTTTAACAGTGTACTGCAAGATAGAGTGGTTTTCTGGTCATGGACTTGCAGTTCTTCTTCTGTAGGCATAGACCAGAGTAGATGCATCTCTCTGCTGACTGCTGATCATTACCTGTTGATCAACAGCTGAGAAGTTGCCTTTATCATTGGGGAATTTGAAAAACAGAAACATGAATGAGGGAATGACCAAAAAACTTTGTCTCACTGGAAAACACAGCAGAGGAGGCAATCCTAAGAAATTAAAGCAATTAAATTAGACAGGGAAAGGACAAGAGAACCTTGAACACATAATTGGAGATTTTGATTTAACTGGAATGAAAACCCCAAGAGAGGCTTTTGAGTAGCTCAATGGCTGACCTTTATCAACAAAAGTTACTGAGAAGAAAAAATAACTCTGGCATTTTAGAACTAATAGAACGGAAGTTGGGGGGGTCTGAAAGCAAATAAGAGAGAAATATAAAATGACAGTGGCTGATTATGAAATTGTGGGAAAACTGAAGAAAATGGAAGTCTACTAAAGACATATTTTTAAAGGACCTGTAAGATCCCTACATATTGAACCTATGGAGGACAAAAGATCATTTCCCACTAGTGGAAGGTGATGTAAATATACAACTCCTCCACACATCACCATCAGCTCAATCTTCTAAAAGTGTTCCATCCAACATACTACCTTTCAGTCCCCTACGGAAAGAATCTTATTCTAGAGCCCTTGTATAAGGTTTAAATCCCTTATCCTGAAATTTAAGATTTCCTGTAGTGTGGTCCTGACCCATCTTTCTCAAAAGTACAGTAAGAGGAAAGCTGGTGCCAGTGGTAAAGAACCCACCTGCCAGTGCAGGAGACGTAAGAGATGGAGGTTCAATCCCTGGGTTGGAAAGATCCCCTGGAGGAGGGCACAGCAACTCACTCTAGCATTCTCTCCTGGAGAATTCCATGGACAGGGTAGCCTGGCAGCCTGCAGTCCATGGGGTCACAGAAAGTCAGACATGACTGAAGCAATTTAGCACAAGTAAACTAGTTTAATTAATTAAGAATTACTTTCTCTTCATCCCACCATCACCTTCCTTGGTCTTCCACCTTCGTTCTAGTATGGGGAGATGTGCAAGTTTGGGAAGTGAAGTTAATCTATATTCTTCACATCTTGGTGGACACTGTCCATGTGAGACGCATATTCAGGGGGCTGGGCAAGGGCAGAGTCATAGGTGCACACAAGATAAGCAAAGAACTGTGTGCTGTGCTGGCCTCACTAGAGGCCATCTCCTTCTTCAGGAGCTTTTTGTTTCTTTATTTCATGCTTTCCTGCCACTGGGAGCCCAATTCCTTTTCTTCCAGTTTCTAGCTACTTTTTAACTCATCCCTCTGAGCTGGAAACCATCTGCATGCATGCTTGAATCTGAATCTTTTGTAAAACATTACTTTGCCTAATAATTAAGTATTTGCAACCACTGCGGTTCTTCTGAATGACTTCAGACTTCATAACATTTTGGCACAGTTCAAGTTGTAGGTAAGAAAAGACCTCAGGAGTTCAAGTAAAAGGAGGAAATCACAAAAATAACCTTGAAATAGCATACTAGCTGGCAGGAAGTTACTTTGCAGATCCTAACTCCTAGTCAAGCTTGATTCATTCTTGAGCAAGAAATCCTTCTTTGTTTCCTTAGTATCTTTGTTTACATTTGGTACCTGAGCCACATTTCTCAGACTGAGCTGTTTCACTGTTTCATTTCTACTTAGGTTTATTACCAGTCCACTGCAAACTTCAAGCCTATGGCCACACTCTAAACACTTTTATCTACCTAAAATATTAAGTATAACCACCTGATAACAATGTCTTATTCCTCGGGCATGCTTGCTAAGTTTCTCTCTTTATAAGTTCTTTTCCATCTTTCAGGGACTTCTTGATCCTAGATCTCATCTCTACTTGTTCCTTACTTTTTAACCCCCTCCTTAACTTCTCCTCTGCATGCATACATGTTAAGTTGCTTCAGCTCTATCTGACTCTGTGTGACCTTATGGACTGTAGACCACAAGGCTCCTCTGTCCATGGGATTCTCCAGGCAATAATACTGGAGTGGGTTGCCATGCCCTCTTCCAAGGATCTTCCTGACCCAGGGATCAAACCTGTGTCTCTTATGTCTCCTGCATTGGCAGGCAGGTTCTTTACCACTAGCGCCACTTGGGAAGCTCAACCCCTCCCCTATGCAGCCTAATTTCTATAACAAATTATTCAGCTATTCTCTGCCAAAATTACATTCCTTGTCCTATATATTTTTCTTCTACCACCTGTATGATAAAATTCCAACCCAGCTTCATCAGAAAGTTGGCTTTGTCCGTATTTACACCTAGACTGTTAATCCATCACCCCTAAAGAAAAATCACGCAGCTGCTTAGATTTGATACCATTAAAATTTCAAGACCTCACATGTTAACTGCCCAGCATCACATAACTTTTCTCCCAGCAAATCTCTTTCCTCTTCTTCACAATGACCATTTTAAAACTTCTCCACCCTCCTCAAACCTCTGAACCTGATGCTACTCCCTTCCCTCTCAGACAAGACCCTGACCCCAAAACAGGTCAAAATCCTCATTGGGAATTCCCTCAATTCCTCCATTAAACCCACAAACTCATAGCTGCAGAAATTTACATCTGTTCTCTTACTCCATCATTCTCTTTTTCATGTATTATTGGGTTGCCCAAAAAATTCATTCAGGTTTTTCCATAAGATGTTATGGAAAATCTCAAATGAACTTTTTGGCTAACCCAGTATTTTGCAGCGATGCACAGGAGTTTGTGCTGAATGAAGATGGAGGCTGCTCCATGTTGCCTGGCAAAGAGTTATAGTAGCTGAGATTAGTAATTCCTCATTCTCCAATGGGAGACATTTCTATAGTTCTCAACTTCACACAAGTTAGCCAGGTTCTGCCAGGGATTTGATATCCATGATAGTCAATAGCCAGCTGCAAGGTATCTGTCTCTGATTCCTTGGAGTAGTTGGTACCCGAGTCCAGACTGTGTGTCATTGAAAGGGCAGCAATAGGAGAGTCAGAGACCCTTCACGAGTGCACTGCCCTACTGTGGGGTCGACGGTGTCCAGCTGAGGGCACCTCTCTGCGGACCCTGCTCTCTCTGTGTTCCAACTTGTATCCAGCAATATTTGCCCTATGATTTCTAACCCACTTCCACCCCAAACTAGCTCTTTCCCAGTATTATACAAACATTCACCAATCAGGGAAATAAAATCCTACAATCCCATCTCTAAAACACCTCACAAATCAGTCTACTTTTCCCAACTGCCCACTTTCTAGACAAGGCTTCTCCTGTGCTAAAGTCCCTCTATCTAGTCCCCTCCCCTTGATTTATTCTCAAACTGTAGTCAGAGTGGTCATATAATAATGATTATGATTTTGCCATGCTCCTTCTCAAACACTTTCAGTGATTTTCCAATGTTATTAAGTACAGACTTCCTTGGAAAGGCCATTACTATTGACAACACTAATTACAACAACTAACACTGAACATGTAAGCTATGCTAAGCATATCTTAGCATTCCAATCTTTATCAAAATGTGAGAACCCTGGAAGCATTATGTTTATTTTATAAAAATTGAAATTAAAGCTACACAAAATAACTTAAGGTTCTACAGCTACCAAGAGTTGAACCAATATTCAAACCCAAATTCACTTGTTTTCCTTCCTGGGATCTTTCCATGATATCAAATTCCCAGTCATTGTTAGGGCTTTCCATCTCTCTGCCTGACTCAACAAAGTGAATGAAAGTGAATTCTAGTCACTCAATGTGTCTGATTCTTTGCAACCCCATGGACAGTAGTATGCTAGACTCCTCTGTCCATGGAATTCTCCAGGCAAGAATACTAGAATGGGCAGCCATTTCCTTCTCCAGGGGATCTTCCCAACCCAGGCATTGAACCTGGGTCTCCTGCATTGCAGGCAGATTCTTTACAGTCTGAACTACCAAGGAAGCCCATCTGACTCAACAGAAGCTGATATTCAATAAGCAGTATAAATGCACATGGCTTTTTTTTTCAAGATACTTTACATACTTCCACAAACTGAAGCAAATAAAGGTAAATTAAAATTAATTTTACCTTTAAAATTAATTTAACCAAGGTCACACATTTAGTAAGTGACAGAGTCCTAAAATCAGTTGATTAATGCATGATAGATGTACTGAACTGCATGATAGAAGTATTGCCCTCTTTCCTTCATTGAATATAAATTACTAAGAGAGACATGAATTTCTGTATGTTATTTGATATCCCTACAAACAGATGTGGGAGAAAGCAGGTTCAGAGAGTAAGTTAGGTGTATGGCTGGAGCCAATCAGATAGGAAACTATGATCTCACTCGTCAACCATCATTCTTATCTTCATGGCACCATTTCTCCTTCCGTAGGAAGACATACCACATTTAAAGTTTCCAGAAGTGAAGCCAGTTTAATAGTAATGGGCAAAGTTTGGTGAAAAATAGTTTGATCTTTTGAAAAAACTACAAAAACCCACCAGGCTAGTATTAAAAGCACAAGGCTGGATACCAGGCTTGACCCAAATTCCAGGGGCAGCCACATGGAAGGGCAGCAGGATCAGCTAAGAGCAATCAGATTACAAGGAGCTAAAGTCATTACCTAGGCTTCCCAGGTGACTCAGCGGTAAAGAATCTGCCTACCAATGCAGGAGACACAGGTTCAATCTCTGGGTCAGGAATATCCCCTGGAAGAGAAAATGGTAACCCACTCCAGTAATTTCACCAGGAAAATCCCACGGACAGAGGAGCCTGGTGGGCTATAGTCCATTGGGTTGCAAAGAGTCAGACACAACTGAGAGACTGAATATGCACACATGCAAAGTCATTACATAGTTGAGGAAAATATCTAAACACAAGTGTTTTACTTCACTCAGTATGACAATCTTTAGGTTTCTTTCCATGTCACTGCAAACGGCATTATTTCATTATTTTTATGACTGAGTAATATTCCATTGTATATATGTATCACATCTTTTTTATCCACCCCTCTGTTGATGGACATTTAGGTGGCTTCCAGGTCCTGGCTATTGTAAATAGTGCTACAGTGATTATTGAGGAGCATGTATCTTTTCAAATTATGGTTTGCTGAGCAAAGTCAGAGAGAGAAAGACAAATATCATATGATACCACTTATATGTGGAATCTAAAAAAGAGTACAATTTAACTCATCTACAAAATAGTACAGTATGTCAAGTCATTTATCTGCAAAATGGCAACATTATTGAATATTAACCTCATGAGTTAAGAAAATTAGTTTACTTCATGTATATAAAGCACTTAAATAATACTTGACACACGGTACTCAGGAGAAGTTAAGAGGAAAAAAATGTAAAGCACAACATGCATACTGTTAAATATTTCCCACAAAAAAATGGGCAGAAGACCTAAGCAGACATTTCCCCAAAGAAGACATACACATGGCTAATAAACACATGAAATGATGCTCAACATCATTCATTATTAGAGAAATGCAAATCAAAAACTGCAGTGAGGTATCACCTCACACCAGTCAGAATGGCCACCATCAAAAAAATCTACAAACAATAAACACTGGAGAGCTTATGCAGAAAAGGGAAACTTCTTGCACACTTGGTGGGAATGTAAACTGATATAACCCCTATGGAGAACAGTACAGAAATTCCTTTAAAAACTAGGAATAAAACTACCATATTACCCAGCAATCCCACTATTTGACATATACCCTCAGAAAAAGTGAAAGTCGCTCAGTCATGTCTGACTGACAGGAGGAGAAGGGGACGACAAAGGATGAGATGGCTGGATGGCATCATCGACTCGATGGACATGGGTTTGGGTGGACTCAGGGAGTTGGTGATGGACAGGGAGGCCTGGCGTGCTGCGATTCATGGGGTTGCAAAGAGTCGGACACGACTGAGCGACTGAACTGAACTGAACTGAAGATAGGACATGGAATGAACGAATTCAGCAAGCAGCCAGACTAATACTATGATTTCCGGGCATTCCATCAGCTTTGACTCAAGGCGACTGGCACCCCCACTGACTCCACCTTTACCCACAAGGCGGTCAGTGGTTCCAAAAGAGGCTTTCTAGGAACTGCAGACAGAAGCTAGCTAACTGCAGGGTACGTCAAGAGCCAAAGTGGATTCCAGCTGGCGCTTTCTGATGTATCAATACACTTGATGGAAAATGATAAGTATCCATCTTCCAGCAATTTAGGGCATGTAATTTCTTCCTTAAGTTTCTATAGATTTTTGCTCTGGCTCCATTATCATTTGGATTTTAGCTTACTTCAATACAGGTGGTTTTTCTTTGGTTTTACATTTTTCTTACGTGTGCTGTGAACACACACAATGGGCTTCAAACAAGAGCATTTGATCTTCTGTGCTTAACTTTCCAGGAGGATGTCACAATTACCCCTTCACAGTAATCAAAGGGTATTTCTCTCTTTTCCTCTGAAAAAAATCACAGCTCTCAGGTGGGGAGGCAAAGGGAAATAGTACATCTCTCATATCCTTAGTTCAGTATTGAGAGTGAGATTAGATGAAAGAAGATGAAAACAGACTTCAAAACACACAGAAAACTCCTGTCTTTACAAATGAAAAAAAATGGTGGCATTCAAAACACTACGGAGCAATGTAAGCAATATCTCCAGTTCCTGAATAAATAAAAGACATTTCACAAAAGAAATTTTACACGACCTGAGACAATAAACCTCTATCCAGTTCAGTAGTTGGTTTTTATAGCTAAAATAGTCAAGCTTTGCCTTCACATACACACAATTCCAGTACCTGAAACTTTTCAAAACCCACTTATTCAAATTATTGTCACCTCCTAATTTTTTCTATCCCATTCAACTGAAAATTGAAGATGAAGGTCACCTAAGCTAAGCAATCTAACTTTCCTGCATAGTGGCCATTTAGATCAAAAGGAGTTGAAGGTTATATACATTGTCTGTTGAGAACTTTCTCGACTGAAGTGACAAATTTGCCATTCTGGGTAAGGAGAAACCAATGACGAATTTAGGATATGTTTTGTCTTTTAGTTAAGAAGCTTTGGAAAAGTTGACAACTTAATAGCCTTGTAAAAAGGGGCAAAATAGATGTACTGTAGACACTTTCAGATCTGGAATGTGGAGTCCAGGCAAGCTCAGGAGGAGCTAGGACCCGGTATCAGGCATGAGCACTAACTTGGAGGAAACATCAGGACAAAGCTGATAATGAGGAAGGACAGATTGGACAGGTAGAGTGTCTAGAGCATATGATATCTAGTGGCAAGACTGGTGATGACTGTAGTCAGAGAGGTAATTGATAGGGTGAAATTTCTGCAAGTAGAGAGTGCACTGTGATGGGGTACCTGGGACAGTGGTCAATGGCTGTAAGACTGGCAATAAGGAAAGGACCTCAGCTCCTGGACTGTTCTGTAGAGATGTGGTTTTTAGTGACTGAAGGGAAGTGGAAGGAGCAAGTCATGTTCACAATAAAAACAGCACAATGACCAACAACCAATGACAGCAGAGACTTGCTGGGAGACTACAGGGGGCCAGGTCTTGTACTTAACACATTATAAAGATCATCTCATTCACGGAGTGTTGTACAACCTCCAACTTAGAGGTGAGAGAGCTGGTATTTTAATTACTCAGTCTTCCCAAATTCTCTCCAGTAGTAAGTGCCTGAGGCAGATTTACCCAAAAGCAGATGTACTTGACTCCAGAACTCTTACGCACCATGCTTCATTTCACTGTGCCACAAAGAATAGAGGTACAGGAAGCTCAGGGAATGGGGAACACAGCTGCTGTCCTAACATTTTGGCATAATATTTTGTGATTACATGACTATACATGAGAAAATTATGGTCATGACAGGTTAATTGATCTGTAAAAAATCACACAGTTAAAAAAATAGATGTTGTTGTCATTTAGTTGCTGTCATGTCTGACTCTTTGCAACCCCATAGACTGTAGCCCACCAGGTTCCTATGTCTAGAACATTCTCCAGGAAAGAATACTGGAGTGGGTTGCCATTTCCCTCTCCAAGGAATCTTCCAAATTTGCATCTCCTGCATTGGTAGGCAGATTCTTTACTACTGAGCCACCAGGGAAGCTCTCCATCCCCACCCCCAAATCTATAGAACTCTAGAATTTGCAAAACACTCTCATTTGGAGGCATGGTCTCAGAATCAAGATAGAAACCTAGATATGAGACTCAGTGTCCAAGGATCCAATAGAACAGCAAGATTGATTTAAACACTGAATCACCCTAAAAAATACCTACAAAAATAGGAGAAACATTTTGAGACCCTAGATTAGGCAAAGAACTCTTATGATCAATGCCAAAAGCATGAACCATAAAATAAAAAGTTAAATCTGGTCTCATTAAAAAAAATAAAAATTAAAAAATAAAGTTGTAATCTGAAAGACACTGTTAAAACAATAAGAAAAAAACAAGTCATACTAGAAGAATTTATTCACAAATCACATGTCTGGCAAAGGACTTGTATTCAGAATGTGTAAAGCACTCTCAAAATTCAACATTTAAAAAAAATTCAACTTTACAATTGAGAAAAAAAAAATGCATACACATTTCACCAAAGAAAATATACACACGGAAAACAAGATCAACATCATTAGTCATTGGGAAAACAAAAATTAAAATCTGAATCACATAATACTACACACCTATTTGAATAACTAAAAGCAAAAGAGCTGACAATACCAAGTCTGGCAAAAACGTGGAGTAACTGGAACTCTTACACACTGTTGGTAGGAATGTAAAATGGTCCAGCCACTCTGGAAGACAGTTTGATTGTTTCTTACAGAAATATACACTTGTCACATGACACAGCAATCCCATTTGTAAATACTTATACAAGGAAAACAAAAATTTAAGTTCACGAAACAGTTTAAGCTAACGTCTGAAAGAATTTATTCACAATTGTTAAAATACTGTAAACAATCAAAACGGCCCTCGATTGATAAAAACTGTTGAACACACATTCGATGCAGTACTGCTCAGCAGTTAAAAGGGTCTAACTGCAGATCATGTGACAACATGAATGAGTTCCGAAAGCAAGACACTAAATGAAAAAGCCAGACCTAGAGACCACATACTGGATGATTTCATGTAAGTGGCATTCTGGAAAAGGTAACAGCCATCAGTCAAAGAACAGATCATCAATTGTCAGGGGCTAGAGTGAAAGGGAGGTGATTACAAAGAGGAAGCACGAGGAAAAAAAATTTATGGTGATGCAACTTCTGCATCTTGATTGTGGTGGGGGCCACAAGATTCTATATATTAGCAAAACTTAACGGCATTATACAGAAGAAAGGAAGGAAGGAAAGAAAAGGAGGAGGGAGGGAGGGAAGTTTGTTGTAAATGTAATAAATTAAAAAATAAACAAAACTTTAAAAAGTGACTAATCTTTGCACAAAGTGTATGTGTGTGCGTAGAGGAAATGGGAAAGAGAAGAGAGGGAGAGATTTCGCTCAAAGATAGATCCTGTATGAATGGATGGGAGGCAAGGACCTTTCCCCAGAGAAAACATCTCACACAGCAGTCATTCAATAAGCGTTTGTAAGCTGAAAAGAATAAACAAAAGGGCAGCAGAGTGTACAAGTTATCTCAGACTAACTTACTGTGCAAACTATGATTAAACCATTAATGTCATTCTTAATTGTCTCAGTAACAAGTCAGAACAAGATCTTGAACCTTTACCACTGTATACACACAAAACTTGGAAAGTTACATAAAAGCAACAAACTCAATTCAATTAATTTCTTAGCACATCTAAAATTCAAGATGGACAATGATGATTTTTGTTGTCACTTGAAGTTATAAAGTAGCAATTTATAAAGCATAATAGTGGAAAAGAAGAATAAGACTCATATCATGCATGATTATGATTTTCTGGACATTTTAGAATTTATCTGTATTATAACTGATGAATAGACAATATAGAATGTTACTTTAGAACAATGTGGGCACAATGAAAGTATATCTATAGTAAGTTTAAAGTACATATACTTTAAAGTATACTATATAAATATACACTTAAATATATATATATATCTATATATAATACAGAGACTTAAATATAGACTTAAAGTACACTATATAAATATAGTATATTTAAAATTTAAATATAAATTAAATTTCTATAGAATGATTCAATGCCACTTTAAAAAATAAACTGCCTGTAAAGAATACAAATTATAGTCATTATCATGATTTAAAACATTACCATGTTTTAAAAACAGGTCATTACACCTTAAGTTAAATTTCAGCTGAAGGAAATCAACTACAAATCAGAAAGCAAAAGAAAGCATTTATAAAACAATCTATGAGTGATATTAGTGGGTATATTTTACTTCTGAATATAGATAAATATCAAATGAATTATCTTTTTAAAGTATAAACATCTATGGGATTATTTAGATATTAAAAAACAGCATCAGCTCTTAGCACAAAGCCTAATAGCATTTATTGACATGCACTGCGTTGGAAACATAAGATACTATAGTGAAATGAAAAGTGCACCCATTTGGTTCAATTTTCAGGCAGTGTATATTGCCCAAGAAAACTCTTGTTCAGTAGAGAGAAATAATCAGATTAACAAAGCAGCCACTTGCCAATCTAAGAGAGTGAAGAAGCAAATGAAATTTAAGAAAAAGAAACTGTATCACTTTGCAATTATCTACCCAGCTTTAATTTTTCCTTGCAACATACAGTTTCATTTTCAAGATATACAGTGCAGTCTCACTTATTAACACTCGTGTTGCTATTTGTTTCAGTAGCAACTTGACATACGAGCCTACAAGTACAGTGCAGCAACAAGGATATGGGACTTAGCTCCAACACACTTTTTTGTCCTGAATAATTAGTTCAGTATTTGCCCTGGAGCTGGCAATGCATTTTACCATGATTACTAATACTTTCCTAGGAGTCCAATAAATATTTGTGGTAAGAATGGATCAGGCAAAAGTTATATTAACTTATCTCTAATAAAAGTTTTAAATATTCGGAGAAAATGTTGATCTTTGTGTCACCCATCCAAGATGATGATAAATTATTCACAATAAATGGATTGCAGTAGGTGCCACAAAATAAATGTGGTTTTCCTCCAATAAAAGTTAATCTAACCAAATTTATTTATCTTTTCATCTTTTTCTATAAAAACATTTGATGGTCATGTATGCAGACTGTGATAATATGCTGACTTTCTGGAAAATCACAGATAATGAATTTTTGTATATTTACCACCTACCACAGTGACTGGGCTTTCCAAAGAAACAGTGGGGAAAAAAAAAAAAAAAACCCACTTGCCAACATAGGAGATGTAAGAGACGAGGGTTTGATCCTGGATTGGGAAGATCCCCTGGAGAAAGGAAGGGCAGCCTATTTCAGTATTCTTGACTGGAGAATCCCATGGACAGAGGAGCCTGGCAGGCTACAGTCTCATAGAGTCACAAAGAGTTGGACACGACTGAAGCGACTTAGCACACACGCACAATGAGTGGCCCCGGCTACACACTCAGTAAAAGTATTGAACTGGCTAGAAATGTCAGTAATAAGAACTGTAACAAGAACTGAGCAAAATAATGCTCTTAGGACATTATGTTGGAGTCAGATTTAAATAAAATAGGATGGGGTGAAGTGGGAATATTCTCATATATGGCATGTGTGAGTAAATATTTATACAAATTTCCTGAAGGCAGTTTAACTAGATTTTTTTAAAAGACTTAAAAGATGTGCATATACTTTGATCTGACATTCTCTTTCCTAGAATTTAATCCCAACAGAAGTATTTAGGATGTACACAAAGATTTGCATGCTTTCAATAGTATCAAAAAGCTGGAAATCATCTTTTAAATATATAATAAAAAGTAAATGGTTAAATAAATTATGACATAATCACACATCAGAATATTTTTCAGACCATTAAGAAGAATGCTATTTTGTTTAAGGAAACTTGCTTATTATTTATTAAGTTAAAAATTTAGTTTAAATTGAAATGTATTGTGTAATCCTATTTTTGGTATCAATGTGCATATGTGCATCTATAGTCAGAAAAGTGGTTCACACTCAGTTGTTCTTTATGGTCATCTTCAGATAGGGGATTGAATTATTTTCTTCTTTTTCCTGTCTGAATTTTATAACTTTTAACAGTGAACCTGTATTTTTATGGAAATTAAAAATGCAAATAAGAAAATGAAAAATAGATGCTTGCAATGAGATAGTGACAAGGCCACTCACAGCACCAAGATGACTAATGGGGCCTCTTCTGAGTAACCTGCGTGATGCTGCTACTTTACCAGTGCTGCTTCTCACACCACTTAATCCTCTCACTTATTACATAAAATGGATTAAGCTGCCCCTGTTTCTTGACAGCCAGCAAATCCAGAATGAGTTTCCACTTTATAAACCACCCTTAGAAGCATCAGCACAGTCCAAATCCTGTAAGAAGATCCTCCCAAGACTCTTCCCCTGAAGTGCTTTCATCTCTACACTTGAAAGCCTCCTCACACCTACTGCACCAGGTAATTAAGCCCAGCTTGGTGACTATGGGTGTGTTCCTGGTGGTCTAGGGTTGTTTCTGGTGTTGTGATGATGATGGTGGTGGTGATGATGGTGAAAGTGATGTAAGTGATGCTGGCAGTGGTGTTGGTAATATTTGATGGTGTTGGTAGTGATGGGGGGTGGTTGTGGTGGGGGATAATAGAAGTGAAGGTGTGTAGATGAGTTTTTGACACTGGTAGTATCAGGACCCCAGGAAACAAAAGAAAAAGGTTCTTTTTTTTTTTTTTTTTACATATTTCAGCAATATAATAGTAAATCCTATTACTCCCAGCACAGTAAAGGCAATAAAGTGAAGTAAAAAGAAAGCATATTAGGAATTGAGAGTCACAGGTTTGGGTCTTGGTTTTTCCACCAGTTTAGTTTGTTGTCTTAAGTTCATCATTCATCCTCTCCGGTTCACCCTCTCCAGATCTCATCTAATTCATCTACAAAATGCAGTTACTTAACTCCTAAAGTAACTTCTCATACCATGTAGCTTTGTGATGTTCTTTCCAAGCTATCAGAGGCAGAGCCTAGACCACATCACCCATAGTCAAAGGGCGCTGCCTGCTTCTTGTAAGTAACGTTTTACTGACACACAGCCACATATGTTACATGCTGTCCATGGCTGCTTCACATTACCATGAAACCGAAAGCTGAGTGATCACAATAGAAACTGTATGTCTAAAATATTTATTACTAATCCTTTGCAGAAAAAGCTTGCTGACCCCTGGTTTAGGCATATGATAAGTAGAAGTTTGACATGTTTAAGACATTTTATTAGCAGAAGGTACATTTTAAAAACAGAGATTTTAGTTTACTTTGTTCATTAATGTATCCCAAGTGCCTACAACAGTGTCAAGCACCTAGACGATGCCAAATAAATATTTATTAAATGAATGATTCCATTAGAATGAATGAACGAACATACAGTAGCCTCTGGAAGCCTAAAATACCTTTTCATCAGTACCCTTCTTTCCATGGCATGGTTTTTATTTCCTGTGGAATTTAAAATACAGTCTGATAAAGGAAATTGTACATAATATACATCTGCAGTGTTACCATTAAGTTGCCAAGCTGTATATAGTTCCAGCTGAACAATAGAGAGGTGAATGACAGGAAGTGAAGTCAGCATGAATCTCAAATACGGTAGCAGCACACAATATCTGATCCTACTTAGAAGATCAGCATGGATTAACAAAAGTAGACTCTCATATTTCCAGAAAAACATTCCTCTTTGATTCAGAAGGTAAAAGAATCAAGTAAAAATGGAAACAAGTCACCAAATATAGTCTTAGTATCCAGTGTTTTCATATTTCTAAAAGTAAGGTATGATGATCTTTTGTGTGTTTTCTGTCAGTTCACAGAACAAAAGTCATCAGCAACAAACCAAAAGTCAGAAACTTAGGTTTATGTAGCTTCATTTTTTTTATATACTGACACATCCAGTAAACTCCTACTTTCAGAAAATTATATTCTCTTTTGAAAAAATGTATCCATTGTGCTACACATAGGTTTTTACTTACTTTGCACCTCATCCAAGATGGTGGTGATGATAAACAGCTACTGAATAAAGAACACAGCCTTTGAAATTACTGATCTTGTTCAATTTCCAGCTCCATAAACTTACTAGATCTGTGGATCTAGGTAAGTTACTTAACCTCACTTTGCCTCAATTTCCTCATTTTTTAATGTGGATAATAAAATGTACTTTATATAATTGTTATTATATAAGTAATATGTGTTGTCATGTATAATATAATTTATATAATACTTAATCACATAATGAATATAATATTTGAATATAAAATGCCTAATACCTTTCCCTATTCCCAGTCTGCACTAAATAATGACAGTGATTATGATATCCACTTTGACTATATTGTATATTTAAATGATGTAGTTGTCATATATTACACAGTTACATTGCAGTATTTATAGCAAGTCTTTGATAACTTTGATTGCAAATGGGAAGAACAAATGTTTCAAAGTACCGTCTGATACGAGTCATTTTTTGCTTTAGAGTTTAATTTTAATCTTTTGTGGGGTCATCAACACCCAAGACATTTTTCCAATTGAGTTTACTTTTTCTTTGAAAAGAAAGACTGTTGTATTGTTTCACTAGTATTCTTCCCAACCAGTAACACCAGAGAGATTTGCTGTTCTTTGCTCCTAAAGAGGTCATAAAGGGTCAGCATTCTTTAGGAATTTTCTTAAATAAAGCTACTCATTCCCAGTCGAGCATAAGAAAGTGCTTACATGAGGACACAGCAAATAAGCATTGACCACTGAGATTATTAAAGAGTACAGAAAATATTCTTTTATTTCATTGAAGAACACACTATAAAATCCTGAATATGTACACAGTGCTATTCAGACGATAATTCCCTTTATCAGTATAACAACTACCAGCATCATCTTGAAATTGTGAATCATTTTTTAAACATTTTTAATTTTTTTTTATTTATATTAATTGGAGGATAATTACTTTACAGTATTGTGATGGTCTCTGCCATACTCAACATGAATAGGCCATAGGCATACATGTGTCCCCTCCCTCCTGAGTCCCCCTCCCACCTCCCTCTCCACCCCACCATTTAAAAATTTCATTCCAAAAATATCTGAGTGTCTACTAAAATTTCATTAGAAAAATAACTGAGTGTCTATGTAGAAGATTTCATTAAGTGTAGTGGTAACTATAAGGACGAATAATGTAAACTTCAGGAAGATTAGATGGAAGATTTTCTGTTTCTGCTCTTTAATACTGGAAGCAGCTTGATTGCCATAAACTAAAGTTGACATATTATTCTCTCTTCGTGTTTTAAATGTGTCTATAAAAACCTCTGGATATGTCTCAGCACCTATCTCAAAAACATTTGACCTTAACTTACTGATCTGAGTTCCTTGGAAGACTTGAGACACAGCCGAAAAAAATTTAGCTCTATGTGAATTCAAGAAGTATGCTCAATCCTTTGTCCAGTGCCTAAATTAGTTACATTCTTTCTGATCTATTCTATATTGCCACTGTTGTTAAGGGAACATTAACTGTGTAGTCACTCAGTTGTGTCCAATTCTTTATGACCCCATGGACTGTAGCCCACCAGGCTCCTCTATCCATGGAATTCTCTAGGCAAGAATACTGGAGTAGTTTGCCATGCCCTCCTCCAGGAGATCTTCCCAACCCAGGGATCGAACCTGGGTCTCCTGCACTGTAGGCAGATTCTTTACCATCTGAGCCACAAGGGAACCCTTAACTGAAAAGTCAGTGCAGAAGAATATGTTATGGACAAAAAGAAATTTTTAAAACACTATAGAGTTGTGGGATTTGGGGAAAAGTGAATGATACAATATATAGAGTTTTTCAGGTATTTAAATTTTACTTTGAATTCTGGCAGGAACACAAAACATCTTTCTTCTCCTACCTCCTGAACCTACCAATAAGCTCTGAACCTGAGGGAAACATTAACAGTGATCAAGATTAAAAATGATTAAATTATTGGACTAAAGTACTGATGTCAATAATTAAATCATCTTCTTGGGAGAGAAGACATGCAAATCATTTTTAGTCAGATAGCTCATTCCCCTGGAGTTTGTTCTCATCTTGGACTCACCTTATTTTGATTCTCTCTTAAATTTGTTAAATGGAACTGGGTCTACTTGCTGCTCAGAAGAGGCTCCATCTGCAAAAGGTTTTTAGATCAACTACTGAGGTGCTCGGGAACAAATGTTCCCATGTCTCCTTAAAGAGATTTTCCTTGGCATTTTCATCTTAATTGCTTTCATCATCAGACTGATAGAATCAAGATGACTGAGCTTAGGGTACAGGCACTGGAGAAAATACACAAGCCCTCTTGGGACCTCAGACTTCTTTTCTCTGAAAGCCTCTAATGTTTTAAATGAGGCCCTATATTATGGTAATTTGTTTTACTCAAACTCTACTGATTTAAATGCTACTCTCATCTAAAAAATACCTTCATAGCACATCTAAGTACCTGGCTTCATTAGGTTGACACATAAAATTAACCATCATATATATGTCCATATAATTAACCTTACTTAAATTTTAAAATGTAAACTTAACCTTTTCTCAACTGAAGTTATGTAGAGAAGTCTCTTACTTTTATATAAACTGATAAAAATTGGATAGCTTTATCAAGTGTCTCATCAAAAAGAAATATACATTAAGTAACAAATAGAACACGACTTAACATCATATACACAAAAATAAACTCAAAATGGATGAAAGCCTTAAATGTAAAACCAGACACTACAAAACTCTTTAGAGGAAAACATAGGAAAAACATTAGTTGACATAACCACAGCAAGATCTTTTTTGACCTACCTCCTAAAATAAAAAGCTTTTGCACAACAAAGGAAACCATAAACAAGATGAAAAGACAATTCTCAGAATGGGAGAAAATATTTGCAGACAAAGCAACAGACAAAGGATTAATCTTCAAAATAGTCATACAGTTCATGCAGCTCAATATATAAAAAAAAATCACCCAAACAAAAAATGGGCAAAAGACCTAAATAGACATTTCTCCAAAGAAGACATATGGATAGCCAACTAATTATTAAACAAATGCAAATCTAAACTATAATGAGGTATCACCTCACATCAGTCAGAATGGCCATCACTGAAATAGCTACAAAAAATAAATTCTGGAGAGGGTGTGGAGAAAAGGGAACTCTCTTAAACTGATAGTGGGAATGTAAATAGATATACCTACTGTGGAGATGATAAGGAAGTTCCCTTAAAAAATTAAACATAGAACTACCATATAATCCAACAATCCCACTACTGGGCATATACACTGAGAAAACCATAACTCAGAAAGACACATGTACCCCAATATTCATTGCAGCACCATTTACAATATCCAGGACATGGAAGCAACCTAGATGTCCATCAACAGACAAATAGATAAAGAAGATATGGTACATATACATAATGGAATATTACTCAGCCATAAAAAGGAATGAAATTACGTCATTTGTAGTGATGTAGCCAGACATCCTGGAATGCGAAGTCAAGTGGGCCTTTGGAAGCATCACTAAGAACAAAGCTAGTGGAAGTGATGGAATTTCAGTTGAGCTATATCAAATCCTAAAAGATGATGCTGTGAAAGTCCTGCACTTGATATGCCAGCAAATTTGGAAAACTCAGCAGTGGCCATAGGACAGGAAAAGGTCAGTTTTCGTTCCAATCCCAAGGAAACGTAATGCCAAAGAATGTTCAAACTACTGCACAATTGTAATCATCTCACACGCTAGCAAAGTAATGCTCAAAATTCTCCAAGCCAAGCTTCAACAGTACGTGAACCGTGAACATCCAGATGTTCAAACTGGATTTACAAAAGGCAAAGGAACCAGAGATCAAACTGCCAACATCCACTGGATCATTGAAAAAGCAAGAGAGTTCTAGAAAAACATCTACTTCTGCTTTATTGACTATGCCAAAGCCTTTGACTGTGTGGATCACAACAAACTGTGGAAAATTCTGAAAGAGATAGGGATAGCAGATCACCTGACCTGCCTCTTGAGAAATCTGTATTCAGGTCAGGAAGCAACAGTTAGAACTGGACATGGAACAACAGACTGGTTCCAAATCGGGAAAGGATTACGTCAAGGCTGTATATATTGCCACCCTCCTTATTTAACTTACATGCAGAGTATATCATGAGAAACGCTGGGCTGGATGAAGCACAAGCTGGAATCAAGATTGCCAGCAGAAAAATCAATAACCTCAGATACGAAGATGGCACCACCCTTATGGAAGAAAGCAAAGAACTAAAGAGCCTCTTGACGGAAGTAAAAGAGGAGAGTGAAAAAGTTGGCTTAAAACTCAACATTTAGAAAACTAAGATCATGGCATCCAGTCCCATCACTTCATGGCAAATAGATGGGGAAATGGTGGAAACAGTGGCTGACTTTATTTTGGGGGGCTCCAAAATCACTGCAGATGGTGACTGTAGCCGTGAAATTAAGATGCTTGCTCCTTGGAAGAAAAGTCATGACCAACGTAGACAGCATATTAAAAAGTGGAGACATTACTTTGCCAGCAATGGTCCATCTAGTCAAAGCTATGGTTTTTGCAGTAGTCACATATGGATGTGAGCTGGACTATAAAGAAAGCTGAGCACCAAGGAATTGCTGCATTTGAACTGTGGTGTTGGAGAAGACTCTTGAGAGTCCCTTGGACTGCAAGGAGATCCAATCAATCCATCCTAAAGGAAATCAGTCCTGAATATTCATTAGAAGGACTGATGCTGAAGCTGAAACTCCAATACTTTGGCCACCTGATGGGAAGAACTGACTCATTTGAGAAGACCCTGATGCTGAGAAAGATTGAAGGCAAGAGCAGAAGGAGACAACAGAGAATGAGATGGTTGGATGGCATCACCGACTCAATGGACATGAGTTTGAGTAAACTGCAGGAGGTGGTGATGCACAGAGAGGCCTGGCATGATGCAGCCCATGGCGCCACAGAGAGTCGGACACGACTGAGCAACTGAACTGAACTGAACTAAAGATGAACTTAAAGTCTGGCATACAGAGTGATGTAAATCAGAAAGAGAAAAACAAATATCACATACTAATGCATATATGGGCTTCACAGATGGTTCAGTGGTAAAGAATCCCCCTGCCAATGCAGGAGACTTGGGTTTGATCCCTTGGTCAGAAAGATCTCCTAGAGAAGGGAATGACAACCCACTCTAGTATTCTTGTCTGGAAAATTCCATGGACAGAGAAGCCTGGTGGGCTACAGTCCATATAGGATCACAAAGAGTAGACCATGACTTAGTGACTAAGCACACGACACATTTATATGGAATCTGGAAAAATGGTACTGATGAACCTATTTGCAGGGCAGGAATAGAGATGCAGACGTAGAGACCAGACTCATGGACATGACAGGAGTGGAAGGAAGAGAGGGTAGGATGAACTGAGAGAGCAGCACTGAAACACATACACTACCCTGTTAAATAGGTTACTAGGGAGAAGTTGCTGTATAACAGAGAACTCAGCTTAGTGCCCTGGGATGACCTAAGGGGGTGGAATGGGACAGAGGGGGCTCGGGAGGAGGGGATATGTGTATAGCTGATTCACCTTGTTGTATAGCAGAAACTAACACGACATTGTAAAGCCATTATACTCCAACTTTAAAAAAAAATACATTGAGCTGATTTTAAAAAGACAATGAAAGAATATCATTGAAAAAAATTTATTAATATGTCTGGAAAAGGCAGCAAAGGGAAACTATATTCAAAACACACAGAAATGGTTTTAAATAGTTTCCTTTTTTTTTTTTTTATCATTCTCTAATCTTGTATCATAGCTACCCAGGGTCTCTGGTCTCTAGATTCTAGGCTCATGTGTTCAAAACCCTCAAAAACTCTATTTTCCCTGCTTCCTTTTTTTTCTATCTCTCTTTTGCTTTCCATTCTTTCACTTTTCCAGAATTAGTCTGTTATGACATACATGTTTGTGTCCCTCAGAATTCATATGCTATAATCCTGTAAGGAGCTGAAGAGACCAGAGTTCTCCCACCATGTGAAGACAGAACCAGAAGACAATCATCCGCGAACCAAGAAGCAAGCTCTCACCATACACTAAATCTGCTGGTGCTTTGATCTTGAACTTCAGCCTCCAGGACTGTGAGAAATAGATTTCCATTGTTTATAAGCACCTACCTATGGTATTTTGTTCCAGCAGCCTGAACTAAGACATAGTCTCTGCTCCAATTATCTCTGTAATCTGTCCTTTCTGCCTTTAGCAATGCCCTGCTTCACCCATTACTCAGGTCAGCAAGTGAAAAGTCTGATAACCTAGCTGACATACTCAGGGTAAGGTAAGGAAGAAGTGAGAGATTTTTCAGTCACTCAGTCATGTTCAGCTCTTTGCAACCCCATGGACTACAGCATGCCAGGCTCTCTGTCCTTCACCAACTCCTGGAGCTTGCTCAAACTCATGTTCATTGAGTCGGTGATGCCATCCAACCATCTCATCCTTTGTAGTCCTCTTCTCCTCCTGCCTTCAAACTCTCCTAGCATCAGGGTCTTTTCTGATGAGTCAGCCCTTCACATCAGGTGACGCAAACATTTTAACATTCAAGTATTAACTATCTTAAAAAGCTTCACTATATCTGGATTTTAAATATGTGGTTTAGTCGCTGAGTCATGTCTGCTCTTGGAATCCCATGGACTGTAGCCTGCCAGGCTCCTCTCCTCATTCTCCAGGCAAGAATGCTGGAGAGGGTTGCCATTTCCTTCTCCAGAGGATCGTCCTGACCCAGGAATCAAACCCAGGTCTCCTGCATTGCAGGCAGATTCTTTACCGACTTAGCTATGAGGGAAGCCCCCCCTGGATTTTAAAAATTCCAGTATTATTATATCTGAGAGTAGGCAGGTTTTTTCATAAGTACATATCAGTCAAATTCTATCAAAACACACCCAACCCACCACTGGACATCATCCATTGCTCCCCATAGTTTATGAACATCAGAAATATAGAACTTATTGCAATCCCTGAACACATTATGTATTTTCTGATTTCTAGGCTTCTACATGCTATTTGTTCAGTTTTAGTAAGTGCTCCTCTCTCTCACCTGCCTCGGTCACTATTCATGCATAATTTAATGCCCAGCTCAAATATTACTCTCAGGAAGGCTTCACAAGCCGTCGTAAGCCAATTCTCTTTCTTCTCTCTGGTTCTCTTACATTGCGAACACACCACGAACAGTGCTTTAGAAAAGAATCTGCCTATAATGTAGGAGACCTGGGTTTGATCCCTGGGTCAGGAAGAGCCCCTGGAGAAGGGAATGGCTACCCACTCCCATATTCTTGCCTAGAGAATTCTATGGACAGAAGTTTGGTGGGCACAATCCACGGGGTCACAAATAGTCAGACATGACAGCAACTAACACTTTCATTGCTTTATAAGTCTATCTAATCAGATGAAATTACTTAAAAGCTAGACCTTTACTTCCTATACCTCTGCCTACAGAATTTTATTCACCAGACTTTTGACTACAAGAGATAGAAACCTAGTACTAAAGAAGAAACTCCTGTGGTTTACTGATTCATCCTGGATTGTGGGATCTCAAATGAGCAATCCTAAAGGACAGTAAATCTTTCTTCCCAAGCATCCACAGATTAACTCTTCTGTAAGTCATAGGTTCATCGACAAATTACTACTAAGCCAAGTGCTATGAAAAGATCACCCTGAGTCAAATACCTATCACTGTGGACTCTGAGGACATTGGCTTCATGACCATTGTCTCACCAGAACCAAGAAGTGAGAGGGGGCAGCTGGGCAGAGAGCATGCTGATACTAAGAGAAAAGGGGATCTGGCTCTGTGACAGGCCACGGAAATCCAGAGCAACTACAGCTTTCTTCTCTGAAATTTAGTACAGTATTTAGCACTGTGTGTGTATGTATTAGTCACTCAGTTGTGTCCAACTCTTTGTGACCCCATGGGTCGTAGCTGACCAGGCTTCTCTGTCCATGGTATTCTCCAGGCAAGAATACTGGAGTGGGTAGCCATTCCTCCTCCAGGGAATCTTCCTGACCCAGAGATTGAACCCAGGTCTCCTACTTTGCAGGCAGATTCTTCACAGTCTGAGCCACCAGAGAAGCCCCCTAATTTTCAGATATTATTAAAATTCAGTTGTTGTTGAGAAGGAAACTGAATATTGAGTTAATAAATAAACACTAGTTGTTCTCCTATGTCCTACTAATGTTCTCAGGGTCTATCAACAGATTTACCAACACATTGCATTTCCAAAGACAATTACTCATAGTAATTCACAACAGATTTCACATTAAATTCTGATACTTCATGAAACACCTGTTCCTCAGATATTTCCAACTTATAACTCTGAAAATCTAATAGCAATGCCACTTAAAAAATAATTTAGAAATTATATAAATAATCACTAAGATTTCTCAATATTTAAATACATATAGATATGCCACATTAACACATGTATTTATATTTATGCACATACATACGCATGCGTTTATATACATGCACACACTTACATATGCACATATTAAGAGGTCATTCTCATATCAGAGAAATAAGTCTCAATATAGAGTCACCATGCCATAAACTTGATGAAACTTGTTTTGCAATCTGCCTCACCAACTATCTACTAAAAATGTTCTTTCATTTTATTCCATACACATAACAAACAAGTGTTTTATTAGGAAAAACTCAAGTTTAAAAAATAGGTTCTTCCTGTTTGGGATAGTTTAGACTATGTTTTGTCTTTGAAAGAAGTGAGATGGAAACAAAAGAACAACTGAATAATAGATAACAAAGTAAAGGTAAGCTTTCAAGCTGCTTTTTTCAGATGGAATGCTTAGATTAGTCTTTTACTGTTGAAGAACATGGTCCTTTGCAATCAAGTTTCTGAGCAATCAAAAACATCTTTAAATCTTCAATCTTGATGTTTTTTAAGAGCTATAATTAAAATAAGCCAATTTCTTTAACTTTGTTTCTATCAAAAAAGTCATTAACCTAAAAATATACTCTCATTTTTAATAAAAGTCCAGGATTGACACATCCTCAGTACAAATAAATGCATAATCCCTCACAATAACACTTGAAAGTCTTTCATTATCCTTTTATTACCTCTTATCCTTGTAGTTATTCTCCGCAGCATCACAAACCCACAAATTGTGTAGAGCAGATATTTTGTCCAAACTTGTCAAAAGTAGGGAGCAGACACAGTTACATACAAATAAAGTCATTACTGAATCTGCAGGAGCCAAATGAACTATACAAGGTGTAAATTCATTTTACATTTCTAACATTTCAGTCATATTTTCCTGGAAGTGGACACCTACATGAAGAAAAGAAATGCAGTCACATGTAGCTATTAGGTACAAGAATATTCTTAATATATAAATGCAAGACTTTTCTTGGATAGCATTTATATTTTCCGTTAGAATCTGGCTCCTTTTCCAATAAAGTTCAGTATTTGTGGAGGCCTTTCTTTCAGAAATGTGAAGGCTTCCTTGCCGTGAGCATTTCAAATGTTCAGAAATACCAACTGTGATTCAAATGATTTATAAGGTCATCACCAAAAAAAAAGCCATGTATATTGAATTTCCAAGTAGTCAAACAGAAGAAAAATATATAAAGGTGCATGTATGTGTGCACACATGTGCATATACACATATACTTGGGAAGAAGCTTTTAGAAAGGATAGGGAGACGAAACAGTAAGAAAAATAGAAGTGAAATGTATAATATAAAACAGAGCTTTCAGTTCTTTGATTGTTCCTTAGCCTCCCATAGCACCCAGCACACCAACTTACACACAGCAGGCACCCAATAATAATTTATGTGAGTTGATTTGATAGAGAATAACCAAATTTGGGTCAGTATCTACAGTCTGACTAAAGTCTCTACAGTCTGACTAAAGTCTCCCTTCAAAAAAAGGGCAACTTGATCTAGTTTATTCTAAATAATGCTACTAAGAAACATTTGTTTAGTGCTTACTATTAACCAGAGTGTGGGACAGATGCTTTATATGGTTAATGTGATGCAAACTCTAAAGCCATCCTGGATGAGAGCTGCCATTACTGTCCTAACTCACATACAAGGGAAGGGAAGCACCAACTTCTGAGGAACTCTCATCTGCTATGCCTTCCTCCTGGAATGCTCTTTCCCTGGTTCTTACACGCCTGCCTCCTTCTCCTCTGTCCAATCTCAGCTTAAATGTCACCCCCTCACAAAGGCCTTCTCTGAGCCCCACATAGTTCTATTCCAGCCCATTTTGTTCACAGCATTTTCCTCACATGCTATCATTGGGTTTGTTTACTCACTTATAATCTCTCTCTCTCATTAGCAGAGTCATTCCATGATGCTGGTGGATGAGAAGAAGAAATCATATACATATGTGTGTATATATATATATATCATAATTTAGCTTATTTAATATATGCTTCTGAATCGTGGTGCAGAGAAGACTCTTGAGAGTCCTTTGGACAGCAAGGAGATCAAACCAGGCAATCCTAAAGTAAATCAACCCTGAATAGTCTTTGAAAGGACTGATGCTAAAGCCCCAATATTTTGGCCATCTGATGCAAAGATCTGGCTCATTAGAAAAGACCCTGATGCTTGGAAAGATTGAAGGCAGGAGGACAACAGAGGGGACAACAGAGGATGAAAGGGTTGGATGGCATCACTGATTCAATGGACATGAGTTTGAGCAAACTCAGGGAGATAGTGAAGGACAAGGAAGCCTGGCATCCTGCAGTCCATGGGGTCACGGAGTCAGACACAACTTAGTGACTGAACAACAATGTATATTTAATTTGTATTTAAGAGAATTAATAAATATCTCAAATACAGAGCTAGTAAGAATGGAGAAGCAATTCTAATGCATAATTACTGGACTCCATACATTGCTAGATTCCAGTAACAGCATTGATTAATTTATTTTTAATGTATTCATTCTGTCCTTTTTTACTCAGTGCCTACCACATTCCAAATACTTTTCAGAACAGTGAGAAAGCAATAGTGAATGAGATAAGAAAAGAACCTGAACCACTTATTGTATAGTGGGTATAAAAGACAAATGAACAGGCAGTTACTGAAGGGTAAAAGACATGACTAGGAGTTAATCAGAGACAGGTGACTGATTAAGGGGACAGGAAGCTATCAAGAAAGACTTCCCAGAGGAAATGATGTTTAAAGGCAAGTGAAAGGTAAGTGGAAGTCAATCACTTGAAGGCACACCTAATAGCAACATGGAGGAGAGAATAATGGAAGAAATTTCCAAGCAGAAAGGACAATATGGAGTGAGCCTTAGAGGCCTCCAAGGAAAGGCATGGCAGGAAATAAGGCAGGTAGACAATGCCCAGGCCATGACAGTAGTTGAAAATGAATTAGGTAGCTAGGAACCTAGGCTAAGAAAAAATGAACACTGTTTAAAGATAGTGGCATAATTATATTATAATGGCTTTGGCAGTAGAGAGGTTTAGATGGAGCCTGGAGGCAGCAAAACCTATTTCAGTACTCTTGTTTAGAAATAGTAGTCAGCTACAAATGGGTAATAGCAAGAGGGACAGAAAAATAAAGCACATCTGAAAAAGACTGTAGAGGTATTTAGAAGGGAGAATCAACAGGACCTGATTGATTTTATGTGAGACATGAGAAGGCAAGGAAAAAGTGAAGATAACTTCCAGGTTCATAACTTCAGAAACAAAATATCAATACTGAGATAGGAAAAATAGAAAGAATAAAAGCTTAAATTCCCCCAGATCCATGGGCAGTGGGGCAGTGGTGGTATGGAAAGCATTGAAGACATATTGAGTTGAAGACCTCTCCTAGAGCTCCAAATTGAGGGATACAGGCCTAGAGTTCAGGACTAAGTTCTGAGGCTATAGACTTGTCTTCATCAGTATTCAGAGCCTTATTGAAGACATGTGAGGGATGAGGTGGTTCAAGGAACACAGGTAAAATGAGATGCACTCACCTGACATGCTAGCAAAGTAGTGCTCAAAATTCTCCAAGCCAGGCTTCAACAGTACGTAAACCGTGAACTTCCAGATGTACAAGCTTGATTTAGAAAAGACAGAGGAACCAGAGATCAAATTCCCAACATCCACTGGATCATCGATAAAACAAGAGAGTTCCAGAAAAACATCTACTTCTGCTTTATTGACTATACCAAAGCCTTTGACTGCATGGATCACAACAAACTGTGGAAAATTCTTCAAGAGGTGGGAATACCAGACCACTTTACCTGCCTCCTGAGAAATCTGTATGCACGTCAGGAAGCAACAGTTAGAACTGGACATGGAACGACAGACTGGTTCCAAATCAGGAAAGGAGTACATCAAGGTTATATACTGTCACCCTGCCAAATCAACTTTTATGCAGAGTACGTCGTGCAAAATGCAGGGCTGGATGAAGCACAAGCTGGAATCAAGATTGCTGGGAGAAATATCAATAACCTCAGATATGCAGATGACACCACCCTTATGGCAGAAAGCAAAGAACTGAAGAGCCTCCTGATGAAAATGAAAGAGGAGAGTGAAAAAATTGGCTTAAAACTCAACATTCAGAAAACTAAGATCATGGAATCCAGTCCCATCACTTCATGGCAAATAGATAGGGAAACAATGGAAACAGTGACAGACTTTATTTTCTTGGGCTCCAAAATCACTACAGATGGTAGCTGCAGCCATGAAATTAAAAGACACTTGCTTCTTGGAAGAAAAGCTATGACCAACCTAGATAGCATACTAAAAAGCAGAGATGTTACTTTGCCAACAAAGTTCCATCTAGTCAAAGCTGTGGTTTTTCCAGTAGTCATGTATGGAAGTGAGAGTTGGACTATAAAGAAAGTTGAGCACTGAAGAATTGATGCTTTTCAACTGTGGTGTTTGAGAAGACTCTTGAGAGTCCCTTGGACTGCAAGGAGATCCAACCAATCCATCCTAAAGGAAATCAGCCCTGAATATTCAATGAAAGGACTGATGCTGAAGCTGAAACCCCAATACTTTGGCCACCTGATGCGAAGAACTGACTCCTTGGAAAAGACCCAGATACTGGGAAAGGTTGAAGACAGGAGGAGAAGGGGACGACAGAGAATGAAATGGTTGGATGGCATCACCAACTCGATGGATATGAGTTTAAGTAAAATCCGGGAGATGGTGATGGACAGGGAAGCCTGCCGTGCTACAGTCCATGAGGTTGCAAAAAGTCAGACACAACTGAGCAATTGAAGTGAACTGACTTACAGAGGAACAACATTTAAGGGAAATATGGAAAACTAGGAATTTCAAAAGGATCAAGACGAACCATTCAGAGGATGGGGAGAAAACTAGATGTCACAGATGCCAAGAAAAGAAGTCTCTAGAATGAGAAGAGTCCAACATGCCCAAAGGAGCTGTAAAGGAACATGTGGATATAATGTGTACCCAATACTGACAAAAATAAGGCAGAGGTAGGTGTCAGTGATGTTCTAGGACAGAAGGGTGACTGGACAAGGAATGGAGATAATGACTTTGAGACTAGCACTTAAAATGCATCTGAATGTTCATGGATGACAATGATGCAGAGACCAGAGAGTATGAACAAACGCATGAGATTCTCAGGGTAGTAGTTTTTCACTTGAGTGAGGAGTAATGGTATGTACAGCAATTTGTGTGCTGTGCTTGGTTGCTCAGTCATGTCTGGCTCTTTGCAACCCCATGGACTGTAGCCTGCCAGGCTCCTCTGTCCATGGTGAGTCTCCAAGCAAGAATACTGGAGTGGGTTGCCATGCACCCTCCAGGGCATATTCCCAATCCAGGGACCAAACCCAGATCTCCTGTATTGCAGGCGGATTCTATATTGTCTGAGCCACCACAGAAGCCCAAGGATACTGGAGTGGGTAGTTTACCCCTTCTCCAGGGGATCTTCCGTTCAACTTCAGAACTTATATAATGCTCTGTATATTTTTATGTCAGAAGAAAATATATATATATATATATATATATATATATATATATATATATATATATACACACACATACATATTTACATGAATCAAGGCAAATTGGAAGTGGTCAAACAGGAGATGGCAAGAGTGAACGTCGACATTTTGGGAATCAGAGAATTAAGATGGACTGGAATGGATGAATTTAACTCTGATGACCATTATATCTACTACTGTGGGCAAGAATCCCTTAGAAGAAATGGAGTTGCCATCATGGTCAACAAAAGAGTCTGAAAGGCAGTACTTGGATGCAATCTTAAAAACGAAAGAATGATCTCTGTTCGTTTCCAAGGCAAACCATTCAATATCACAGTAATCCAAGTCTATGCCCCGACCAGTAACACCGAAGAAGCTGAAGTTGAATGGTTCTATGAAGACCTACAAGACCTTTTAGAACTAACACCCAAAAAAGATGTCCTTTTCATTATAGGGGACTGGAATGCAAAAGTAAGAAGTCAAGAAACACCTGGTGTAACAGGCAAATTTGGCCGTGGAGTACAGAATGAAGCAGGGCAAAGACTAATAGAGTTTTGCCAAGAGAAAGCACTGGTCATAGCAAACACCCTCTTCCAACACACAAGAGAAGTCTCTACACGTGGACATCACCAGATGGTCAACATCGAAATCAGATTGATTATATTCTTTGCAGCCAAAGATGGAGAAGCTCTATACAGTCAGTAAAAACAAGACTGGGAGCAGACTGTGGCTCAGATCATGAACTGCTTATTGCCAAATTCAGACTTAAATTGAAGAAAGTAGGGAAAACCACTAGTCCATTCAGGTATGACCTAGATCAAATCCCTTATGAGTATACAGTAGAAGTGACAAATAGATTTAAGGGACTAGATCTGATAGACAGAGTGCCTGATGAACTATGGACAGAGATTCATAACACTGTACAGGAGACAGGGATCAAGACCATCCCCATGGAAAAGAAATGCAAAAAAGCTAAATGGCTGTCTGAGGAGGCCTTACAGATAGCTGGGAAGAGAAGAGAAGCAACAAGCAAAGGAGAAAAGGAAAGATATTCCCATGTGAATGAAGAGTTCCAAAGAATAGCAAGGAGAGATAAGAAAGCCTTCCTCAGCGATCAATGCAAAGAAATAGAGGAAAACAACAGATTGGGAAAGACTAGAGATCTCTTCTTCAAGAAAATTAGAGATACCAAAGGAACATTTCATGCAAAGATAGGCTCAATAAAGGACAGAAATTGTATGGACCTAACAGAAGCAGAAGATATTAAGAAGAGGTGGCAAGAATACACAGAAGAACTATACAAAAAAGATCTTCACGACCCAGATAATCACGATGGTGTGATCACTCACCTAGAGCCAGACATCCTGGAATGTGAAGGAAAGTGGGCCTTAGAAAGCATCACTACGAACAAAGCTAGTGGAGGTGATGGAATTCCAGTTGAGCTATTTCAAATCCTCAAAGATGATGCTGTGAAAGTGCAGCACTCGATATGCCAGCAAATTTGGAAAACTCAGCAGTGGCCACAGGACTGGAAAAAGTCAGTTTTCATTCCAATCCCAAAGAAAGGCAATGCCAAAGAATGTTCAAACTATCACACAATTGCACTCATCTCACATGCTAGTAAAGTAATGCTCAAAATTCTCCAAGCCAGGCTTCAGTAATACGTGAACAGTGAACTTCCAGATGTTCAAGCTGGTTTTAGAAAAGGCAGAGGAACCAGAGATCAAACTGCCAATATCCGCTGGATCATCGAAAAACCAAGAGATTTCCAGAAAAACATCTATTTCTGCTTTATTGACTATGCCAAAGCCTTTGACTGTGTGGATCACAATAAACTGTGGAAAATTCTTAAAGAGATGGGAATACCATACCATCTGACCTGTCTCTTGAGAAACCTGTATGCAGGTCAGGAAGCAACAGTTAGAACTGGACATGGAACTACAGACTGGTTCCAAATAGGAAAAGGAGTACGTCAAGGCTGTATATTGTCACCCTGCTTATTTAACTTATATGCAGAATACATCATGAGAAACGCTGGGCTAGAAAAAACACAAGCTGGAATCAAGATTGCTGGGAGAAATATCAATAACCTCAGATATGCAGATGACACCACCCTTATGGAAGAAAGTGAAGAACTAAAGAGCCTCTTGATGAAAGTGAAAGAAGAGAGTGAAAAAGTTGGCTTAAAGCTCAACGTTCAGAACACTAAGATCATGGCATTTGGTCCCATCACTTCATGGGAAATAGATGGGTAAATAATGGAAACAGTGGCAGACTTTATTTTGGGGGGCTCCAAAATCACTGCTGATGGTGATTGCAGCCATGAAATTAAAAGACGCTTATTCCTTGGAAGGAAGGTTATGGCCAACCTACATAGCATATTTAAAAGCAGAGACATTACTTTGCCAACAAAAGTCCGTCTAGTCAAGGCTATGGTTTTTCCAGTGGTCATGTATGGATGTGAGAGTTGGACGGTGAAGAAAGCTGAGTGCTGCAGAATTGATGCTTTTGAACTGTAGTGTTGGAGAAGACTCTTGAGAGTCCCTTGGACTGCAAGGAGATCCAATCAATCCATCCTAAAGGAGATCAATCCTGGGTGTTCATTGGAAGGACTGATGTTGAAGCTGAAACTCCAATCCTTTGGCCACCTCATGCGAAGAGTTGACTCATTGGAAAAGAAACTAATGCTGGGTAGGATTGGGGGCAGGAGGAGAAGGGGACGACAGAGGATGAGATGGTTGGATGGCATCACCGACTTGATGGACATGGGTTTGGGTAGACTCCGGGAGTTGGTGATGGACAGAGAGGCCTGACGTGCTGCGATTCATGGGGTCACAAAGAGTTGGACATGACTGAGTGACTGAACTGAACTGAACTGATATATATATATATACATATATATATATAGTGGTTCCCCAGTGGCTCAGTGGTAAAGAATCCACCTACAATATGAGAGCCACAGGAGATGTGGGTTTGATCCCTGGATGGGGAAGGCCCCCTGGAGGAGGGCACCACAACCCACTTCAGCATTATTGCCTGGAGAACCTCATAGACAGAGGAGCCTGGCGGGCATAGGGCCGCAAAGAGTCGGACATGACCAAGTGACTGAACTGAACTGAATTCTTGCAGCAGCTTTGAAAACATGTTTCCTTCTCTGCACTAACGCAAAATGTATCTTTCACAGAAAGGTATACACAGATATTTGTAGAGCTTATTAAAAACAATAACTAACAAAATCACTATAAATTTATATTTTTCTAAGAAAGAAGAAAAATTACTTCCTATAAATTCAGAGTTAGAAGGAGCCTCAGTTCTCTGAAGGGGAATTTGATCAAAGAACTACGAGCAGTCTCTACCTGATGGGGTCAAAAGGAGGAGCCATATTGTTGGGGAAATTGGCTTCATTAAGATAAGAGGTAAACAGCAATGTTCAGAGGTTCCAGAGACTCTGTAGATGGTGCAGAGCAAGGGGAGCAGCAGGGTGGGGTGGCAGTGGGGGTGGAACAGTGTGACAGGGCAGAGCATCATGGAGCAGGACATCTTCAGCTTAGATTAGGGTGTGAGGCCACTGATCCACGGGTTGCAGGAAGCCCTTTGAGGTCTCTGGGCTTTGAGAGCCTGTAAGTGGTGTGCTCAGAGACATGAACAGAGGCTCTCTTCTGTAGGAGTCATGAAAGCCCAGCAGGGAATCTTAACACAGAATATGATTCTCTCTCTTGTATCCCCCAGTGCCTAGTGAACATGCAATCACTGTGGTAAACTGAAATGAACTTTCTTTAGAGACAATGTCCTTCAAGTTTACACTGTTTCTATTGCACATTTATGTCACTTTTTCAAGGGTGAGACAGCTTTATAAATGCTATGACCTAGCTTTGTTTTCTCCCCACCAGATATGTGACTATGTAGCATCTCCATTATTGAGAGTGGGAAGCAGTGCCATCCAGATAACTGTCAAAATCTTCAGTATTTTATCCAATTTATTTATTCATTCATTTGAGCATTTACTAAACTTTTAACTACATAAAAACAAAGGAGAAAATAGAAGTGAACACTATCCTGCCATCTAGAAAACAATGGAGACAATTCAAGCAGTGGAAAAAGTATAAAATGAAATTAGAAACTTTCCTCCCTACTTCTCTCTCACTAATGTTAATCATTGATAACAGCTCATTATGTTTATGTCCAGACCATTCTCACCCTCCCCAAAATATAACAACAATTTGCTGTACATCTAACTACATTACTGAGATTTACCTAGACAATGCTAGCTTGCTCATCAGGTTTCTAATGTACATGTACCCTCAACCAATAACGCCAAATACAAGCATTTCAAGAACTTCTTGGACAATAGAGCAATTTTAAATTATCCACATCCTTGAAACTTTGGTTGAAAAAAGTGATATTTGTTTGAAGGAGGTAAAATGTATGACCATCTTTGAACAATCTTAATGTCTATGCTTACATCAAACAAGATTGAAGTGACTATAAATTTGAGCTTTTTTATTGATTCAACCATTCACTAAATCATCTTCACCTGCTTACTTTGCAGTCTCATGAGGTCAGTGTATATCTTAGTTCTAAAGGAAAGAGTTATCTTTTTATTAAAATACTGTTTTGAACACTACCCACCAAATCACTCAACATTCCCATATAAAGAACTAAGTGAGAAATAAATATTCTAATTCATTGCTGGGAGAAGCACGACTTCTCCTAAGTAAGTGGTAGACATCCTCTTTTTTTTGATAACAAGAATTGTGTTACTGACTATATTTTTCCAAATTTACTTGTAAGAAACCGAGAGCTAAATTTAAAGATAATTTACAACAACCTTATAAATCCTTATTACTGGTATACGCATGTTCTTTTTTCTCTTGACTTTGTACTTTTATTTTACGTTTTCTCTAGACTTGCCTTTATTATTTCTGTGCTAACCTTTTTTATTTATGTTCTTATTGCAAATGACTTCATTCCCTCCATAAATAAATAAATAATAAATGCATAAATTTATATAGATCAGTAGACAAGGATAAACGAATGATAAAACGTGATTTCCCCACTGAAGTCTATTCTGAGTTTTCTATTCTCTTCATTCCATCTGCCAATTCCCTACCTTCTCACTGCAGTGAAAGCCAACTAAAAATCTCCAAGCAGAGAAAATAAGATATTTCCCCCATATTAGCAGTTCTGCTCAATGTGCTCCATTCTACCTTTACAAACAAAATCTCCACTCCAAGAGGACGTGGCTCTTGATAAAGTCAAGGAGAAACTTTTGGCAATTTGACCAAAGCTGTTAGATCATGCCAAAAGAGTTAACAAGATGGAAGTTTAAGTTCGAGTTTCTGGAGCCAATGCAGGCTCTCAATAAGCCATGGCACACAGCTCCTGCCAGATGGACAGGGATCATGGAGTTGGTGGAGGGTTCAGTAGATCAGGTCAGGACAGAGATCAACCGGCAGGGAGAGGTGAAACCCAAGCAGTGTGACTGAGTAAAAGGAAGTAAGGGAGAGAACTAGAAATTAGGGAAATCTATCCAGGAAAAAATAAAGGCAGTTACTGTATGATCATAGTCAATATCAAGTTAATTACAAAGCTTTGAGTTAGAAGCCAATTCCCAATCTTGTGAAGTAGCATGGCATAGTGAAAAGGCAGAACTGAGTGTGTTTCCCTATTCTGCCATTTACTAGATATGAGGCACTGAGTCTGTCTCAGCCTCTCTGATTCTATTATTGGTAAAACGTACAACTAACCCTTAAACTTCATATATATAATATATATGTGTATATATGTCATTCATTCATTCATACACAGCCAGGACTAGTTTTTGTTCCTTTTTCTTACTCTTAATAGTATTATTGGTTCTAGATTTGCAGGAATAATATTTGAAGTGCCTGTTTTGAACTGGGGTAAGAGAGTTGAATCTACTATCTGCTCTTTCTTTTACTGGCCATTCTACAATTGTCTTTGTGAGTAAATGTCTATTTACTTAACCCAGCTATATTAAAATCCAATGAAGTGAAGTCGCTCAGTCATGTCCGACTCTTTGCAACCCCATGGACTGTAGCCTACATGGCTCCTCTGTCCATGGAATTTTCCAGGCAAGATTACTGGAGTGGGTTGCCATTTCCTTCTCCAAGGGGTCTTCCCAGCCCAGGGATTGAACCTGGGTCTCCTGCATTGTAGGCAGATGCTTTACCATCTGAGCCATGAGGGAAGCCTAAAATCCAGTAATAGTCCCCAAAAAAGAAGGCTCTACTTTGCATAACCTGAAAAAAGTAGAGAAGAAAGTCTTGTGCTTGATATTAATGAACAGAAGGAAAACCCTCCCCCAAACATTTTCTTCTGATATTTTCCAACTAACTCCTCACAAAATTTATATGGATTTATTCCAGCTCATTGTATTGGGAATCTGTGAGGTTCAGGCTAAGGCGACAAGGCTACCAAGAACCAAAGAGGAAAAGAATCTAAATACAATAGAAAGAGTTTAAATGAATCTGGAATTCAAGAAGTTTGTGAGGCAAGTATGAAAATCTAGAATAAGAGACAGAAATCAAAGAAAAATCTAAATGTTGATGAAATCTAACAAAGGATGTTCAGATGAAATCTTACATTAATGGTTACAGAAATTTGCTTCTATGTCTAGGCATATCTTCTGAGTGTGTAGGTATTGATTTAGCTAAAATAGATAGTGTCAGAATGAAAAGGTATGAAATAAATATCGCAGCAAATATGCTTTTATGAATGAAAACCCAATACAAGCAGTCTTTAAATACTATTGCCTATAAAAGTAGCTAGGACTTTTGGAGACATGACTGATTGCAGACCTGGGGAAGGAAATATATAACATGAATACAGAATGTATTGTTATACATGAAATTAAGGAAAGACTTTTGGGGCAAATCACATGGACTTAGGCGTAGGTTCCCATGGTAGAAGATAGGAAAATTTGATAATATCCATAAGAATATTAATTATAATGAATTGATGCACATTAAACATATACAAATGCATGAGTTCATACTGACTTTTTAAAAGAAAGAAAAAGTCTCATACATTACTTCCAGATTATTCTAGAGAAAAATTTCTTTATTTAGAAAGTGGCAACTAAAAGGAAAAAATTGGACATTATCGCAGGAAACCTTCCTCTTTGGGTTTTCAAACAATAGACAAGGGGAAGTTTTTCTTTACAAAAACGTCAGCTAATAAATGAAGAAACAAACAAACAAAAATCATTCTGTTGCAACCACTGTGAATTGATAGATCCAGACTGAGACAACCAATAGCCGCTAACATCATAAAAAGAGAGATAATGAGTCAGTGTGTTATATCCCAAGGCAGGACCCAATACCACTTAGGAAGCAATCTTCCTAAAAAAATTAAAACTGAAATTGGTCAAAACTGCAAATCTAATTAGTAATGTAGAGAAACTACAAATGCCAAAGAGATGTTTAAATACATGACATGAAAGCAGCCAACAAAATCTAGACTATGGGAAATCTACAGGACAAATGATTTGGTTTCTTCAAATAAGTTGGGAGAAATAAAGTGATGAGAGAGAAACTACATGTTAAAACTACATGGAATATAACAACCAATACAATTTATGAACCTTATTTCAATTTGATTGAACAAACTATAAAAGAAATGTGATAAACTGGAACACTGACTATTATTTCAAGATTTTAAGAAATATTTAGTTGTGGTTATGGTGCTGTATTATTTTTTCCAGTATTCATATAACATGATATGATGTCTAGAATTTGTTCAAAATACTCCAGGGAGAAAGGTGAAATGGTTAAGAGCGTAGGTAGAACAAGATTGGTCATGAGTTCAAAATGGTTAAAACAGAGAGATGGCTAATGATACTATACCACTTCTGCAAATGTTTGATGTTTTCCAAAAAGAAAAGTTAAAACCGAAGCGAAATCCATAAACTATACTAATCACAGTAAAAATTAAATTCCTGAAAATAATATTCCATTGTATTATGCAATTTGTGTAATTATTTTTTACCAGAAAGGTACCTTTTAGAACTTAGACTAACAAAACTGGATGAAGTACATTTTTAAGAGTTAAATAAACGTCTAAATCTTTATAGTATTTATTTTAGTTTCCACACATTTGATTTTTTTAACTTTCAGTTCATATTAGTAGGATGTTAGAGACAATCAAAAGAATTCAGAGTGGCACTGTGATCAGAGCATATTTACCCCTTAGTGAAAAGAATTAAATGGAAGCAAGCTTTAAAAAAAATTATATTTTTGCCAGGTCACTGCTAGAAAGAGATGTGAGACTAATCAGGGATAATGGTAAGACACAAAGAACTCTTAGCAGTAAGTGTTAAAGGAGGTCTGAGATAAAGCTGAAATACCAATCACCTCCTGAACCTTCAAATTGCATGTTGCAGTTAATAGAAGTATTGATTCAATTGTCAGAGTCACTGCAATTTTTTTATTGTACAGAAGCACGGATGGTAAGAAATCTAAGCTGGGCAAAAACAGATAATGTACTTTTTTTCTTGATTGTGCAATGATATAGGGAAAACCTCATCCTTGTACAGAAGCACGGATGATAAGAAATCTAAGCTGGGCGAAAACAGATAATGTACTTTTTTTCTTGATTGTGCAATGGTATAGGGAAAACCTCATCCTTCTGTTCTCGTACCACACACACACTTACCCACAGACACTTATCACGGACTCAGCCCTGTTTTCATCACATCAGTTCTAGACACAAAGGGCACACAGTTTAGTGCTGAAGGGTATGGCCTTTGAATTCAAGTAGACCTCAGTGTCTGTCCTTACCCTGCCACCCACTCCCTAGTTGTATTCTTGCAGTCATAATCCTTAACCTCTCACCTACTCCACAGTATGGTTACCAGGGTTAAAAAAGATAATAAATACAAAGTGCTTAGCCTGCATTCTGGCACATAACAATTTGTGGCAGTTTCATAAATACGTTTAGTAATTTGCACAACACTGATGGTAATCCAAGTAATTCTTGGTTATAAGCACACAGATAAATTCTGTCCAGTAGAAGTTCAACTGACTTCCATCTCCCACTATTTAAGTAGCCAGTTTTGCTTCTATTAAGCAAATTTCAATCAGCCTTTCTGATGAACTTATATATTTGGTAGCTCTTTAGATTCTCCTTTGTTCTGATTACTTTTACTGTCCTTTCTAGTTCCTTTAGTAATTAATGAGTTAAATAAAATGTTTGATGTGTATTCATCTCATGTTTGTAGAGAGTCATGATTATATGATTATTCTCTTTCATTTATCTTTTATCAATAGTGGCTAACCAAGTGAAAATCTCTATTGTGATCTTTACAATTCCTTCCTCCTAGGAGAAAAGAAGACAGAGACAAGTTGATCCATAGAAAGTGTTATTTGATCTACTAAAAGAATGCATTTCCTGTGAATATGGATTTGATAAAGCAATTACTTTACCTTCCTGAAAGGAGTACGAAAGGGCATTTCAGAAGTTCTAAAGCAACTATGCCTTGCTTGTAGTGGAAAAATCATAATTATATTAGCTGCAAATCATCACCACAGGCTCATTTCAGATGACTGAGGAATTACAGATACATAAGCCATTGGGTAGTTATTACTGTATAGATCTATTTAAAAGTGTTTGTCTGGAGAAATGAATCACATTTTATTAGTTTACTGACAGAAACTTCCCCTCACCAAGACTATACCCATACCTAAGTATATGTCCCTTACTTCTAGAAGTTATAAATTTTCTAAGTTCCTTTTTCATCATATAATAAAGTTGTTCTAAAAATGGAACAACATTTCCTTAACAAGATCATAATATGTGAATTGTTGAACTAAGATAATTTATGTTGCTGCTAAAGCCCATTACCTTATGATTATTCCTGGGTTAATTATTGCAAAAATTGGACTTGACTAATTTTTTGAGACTGGCCATATGACAGGGTCTGAGACCATAACTCTATCCACAGGAAACAAAGTGTGAAGAGACCCAAAGACACATACTCAAGGTCCCTGGATGAATCAGTACGCTTGAGTCGGATAAAAATAAGATCAAACTTTTGAACGTGAACTTTTACAAATATAAAGCATGCAATTCCCAGGTGTTACTGTCATGGGTGTTACTGTCTGAAGATCTGAAATGTTTTGAAGAAATGGATGTAAACATACCTAGAAAAATGTAGAAAATGTCATTAGTCAGCAGTCACACTTTTCTCATTATATTTAGCAGAGGCATAGCCTTACAAATGGCCCGGAAACACATATAACTTCTATCTGCATCATATTCTTTGTCTAATATAATAAATAATTTCTCTAAATGACCTCTAAGACCTTTTTAGGAATTTAGAACATGTGTATTTTAAAGTACTTTGCAGTTTTTCATAAAAGCTCATAACAAACAAAGATTTTTAGACACTGAATTGTTAAAGATTTAACAACAAAAACCTTTGAACTCAAACTTACATAAGAAGAATTAAAATAATATTTTCTTATAATTTAAATCATTTTTATGTAATTGAGCACAAGTCAAGATAAACCATAGAAAGCTTAGCAAAGATCTCTGGACCCTGAGTACCTGGGATAACAACTTTTGTACAAAAATGTCAAAGCACTGAGTGTAGGAGATGTGAGCCCACTGTTAGACTGGGTGGGTGTGAGGTGGAAATTCCATCAAGTATGTGAAAATATAAACTCAGAGCTCAAGAGAGATGTTAGGGCAGGAGATCTAAAATTGAGCTTTGAAGCCACAGTATAGGTACATTTAATATTGATGACATATCGGAAAAAGAACAATCTGAGAGTGAAAACTGAAGATAACATAAAATAAGAAAGTGAACAGAAGTGGACAAGCCACCCAGAAAGACAGAAAAACACTGAGAAGTAGGAGGAAAACCACAGCATAATCCTCCAGAGCCAAGAAAGAGGGCAGAGATTCAAGGACCATGGAGAAAAGGTCCACTAGTCACTGAAATCTGGTGTGTAAGTTCCCCAGTGTGTGTGATAATGCAGATCTTCCATTAGCAAATAAGATTAGTCACTCCAGTCCTCTCCTCCTGAAACATAAAGATAGTAATTCCTCATTTTCCTTCCAAAACAAGAGTGTATAACAAGTTTTTCTAATTTAGGCAAATATGTGTGAACACCTGCACGTCCCTATTATCCAAGCTCCACCTGGGAACACCTTAAAAAATGTTTTCTCTCTTCTGTTTTCTTTATAGAGAAGACTTCAATTATAAAATATGACATTGAGATTAGAATTTAGAGTGCTGCAAGAACTAGGTAGCTAGATTTACTCAAATTGAAAAATAAGTGTTTTGTCTAGGAAACAAACCTAATGTATTTATATGCATTTATATAACATATATAAATATTTAAAAGACTCCAGATTCATTTATGACTTGTAAATAATAAAAGAAATCTAATAATATAACAAATGTGAAAAGAGCCAGAGATAATATGCAAAAAACTTTGGCAGTGGTTGGGGAAGAGATGAGACACAGACTTTTAAAAGCAAAACTCCAAAGTCTTCTCTCCACAGTTTGGTGGTACAGAGCAGTGGTTAGCAGTCATGAATAAACTGAGATCCTTGAGTTTAGCCCAGCTACCTGTAGACGTTTACAGAGCATTACTTAAACAGAGAGCTGGCGCTGGTACTATTTAGCTGCTATTTATTCTCACTTTTTTTCCAATGGCCAGGCCACAGCCCTATCCAAACCGCACTTGCTCACAATGATTCTCAAGGCAACTCCACAGCAGAGAGCTGGAAATGAGGGTCTTGGTTGAATAGCCTTTCCCCTGGCTTGACAAATGCCACTTGGCGTCTATCTGCACACCATCCCATAACATTTGCAGATGCTGAATTGTGCCAGAGTCTGACAAAGCTTCAGATGTACACAGGTGCTTTTCTTTTTAATTCCGGGAGAAGGGGAGATGTGATGGGGTGCCACAAGTACCACTGTGAGACTCCAGATATTTCCCAAATAGAGAAGAAATAAACATTACAAGAGAAAGGATTTGTAAAGTCATTGTGCCTGTTAAAAAGACATACAGAGAACCATAAGGAAAAATAACAAACCAGCACTCAGTTCATTTTCAAATCTTTCTGAGGGATTAAGACAGTTAAAAGGAAGCACCCTCACATCCTTAACTACAGAATCATATATCCCATATCTAGGTTTCATGACTCCTCACACGATTCCCATCACACTGAGAATTCTGGCTGTCTGACCACAGTTGGCCACACTGAAGCCTGGCTGGCCTGTGGTTCTCAGAGTTCAGCCTGTGGGAATGCAAGAAGGTGATACCTGTAACAGGGCTCCTGACCAGCATAGGACAGGCACTGTGCCGAATTCTGCCTTATCTTGACATCCCTGTGTGTGATCCTTAACAACAAATTCCATCACCGTGAATACTAAATGGCATGCTATTATTTTAGAACACCAATATCATAGTTGAACTCCAAGCAATGTGGTGCCACAACATTGAGAGGAAAAAGCAAAACTATATGAAACTCCCACAGAGTAAATGTGGAATATCAGCACAGTATAATTTAAAGGCAGATATTGAGTATGGTCTCCCCAACAGTCAGCTATCTCAAACTGTTTCACACTAACACCACCTACAATGTGTCTAAGCATTGCCCATACATAGATGAGGAAATGTGGGCACGGAGGATTTACATAGCTTGCATGCATGCTCAGTCATCTGTTCGTGTTTGACTCTTTGTAACCCTATGGTCTGTAGCCATTCCAGGCAAAAATACTGGAGTGGGTTTCCATTTCCTCCTCCAGGGGATCTTCCCAACCCAGGGATCGAACCCACATCTCCTGCATCTCCTGCATTGGCAGGCAGATTCTTTACCATTGAGACACCCAGGAAGCCCCTTACATAGCTTACCTAGTGTTAGAAAGATACCCAGAGGCCAAGTCAGGATTTAAATCCAGACAATCTGACTCCAGAGCCTGTATTTTTTTTAACCACCATCCTCTTCTTACTCAAAATAATAGTACTGGGATGACTAATAAATGTCTTCTCACTGTGCACAGTAAGGAGCTAGAACAATACAGAAAAATAAGAGCGAAGAGAAACAACTTTTTACCAAGACAACTTAATTAACAGGGATTTTGTGCAGATACGTATAAGAAATACTAGGAGATAAAGCAAAAAACACTTTAGCTAAAAAGAAGATATATCTCCAAAAACATATAATTGTCAATATGTGATAGGCTCTTCCAGGTTCTATTACCTGCTATATCACAGCATACTGTAATTATCTATTTTCACATAAGACTCCCTTTTAGATTGTGGATGTGGTCAGGCTCCCTTTCACCCTCCCATCTGCAGGGCGCTGAGACAAGCACACATCAGATATTCAAATAATATTGAATGTCTGGTTGGCTGAAGGAATGAATGAATGAATGAATGCTTGCGACACAGTAACATTTATGTGTGATAAACACTGTGAGATTTTCAGAGAGAGAACCACAGAGGGATAAAGCAGTAAAATATCTAAAAGAAGTAGGTCTTCACCTGGATCATGTACAATGAAAGGAATTTTACCTTCAGATAAGAACTGATTGAAAGATGACAAACTGTCAGTTTTAATGGCATGTCATCTTTTCTCACCTAAAACCTTGCCAATTCTAGGAGCAAATACTTAAAAGGGCAATATTGTTTTCTTATAGGCGCTGAGTTGAACAACCCTAGGAATGAAAAGCTATGTATAAAAGATATAGTACAGTTTGGTAAACTATAAGAAAGAAAGGTGCTAATTAAAAAGTACATTAAAAAAGGTCAATGATCTGTGTTTCAAGAATTGTCTCCTCTCACATAACTGCCTATCGACTTCTCAGTTATCTGGTAGGAATACTGCAATATTCCTACAGCCTTATAATTTAGATTTCTACCACTCCCTAATTTTAATGGATATCTAAAGAGTTTCATGGTCCTCTGATTATTGCTCTAAAAAAAAAGTGCATTCTCATAAAGAGTACACGGTGATGCTGCTTTAGCACCAATATACATTTTTATAGTTACTCTTACCAAGGGATATTGAGATTACAACAAAATGAAATTTATTCCAACCTGAGAAGCAAACTCAGAACAAGCCATTACTCTTCAGTATTTCTAATACATCATTTTCCTCATTAGATTTTGCTGGCACAATCTTCCCATCCATATGCATTCTTCAAATATAAGTTTATATTCAACTGATTGCTTGTGGCAATCAATTTCTTAAAAGCTATTCTTAAGCTGGATGCTTAGGTTTATATATACAGCACAATATCTGGGGGGAATTGAATTGTAATAATCATTAGGCACAGACCTGGAGTTAGAAAATAAAGGAACCACACTGGAAGGGGTAAGGAAGAAAGTGAGTACAGACATTTTGCTTTATTAGCATAGTGTAATTATCATTTTCAGTACCAAAATTTGGAGTGTCTTAAGCACCATCAGTTATTTTATTCCATGATTTTCACCTTTCAAAAGACTTTGGAACTGTGACATTGAGGTAAACTACAGCACAATTTTTAACCTTTATGTATCATGAACACCACCAGAATGTTGATGAAGCATGGAGATTCCTTCTGCATTAGTTCCTAATGCTGCTGTAACAAATTATCACAAACTTAATGACTTAAAACATCAGATGTTTTATTACAGTTTTGTAGGTCAGAAGTCCTGTATGGGTCTAACTAGACTAAAATTAATTTGTGCAGATTCTAGGAGATAATCTGTTTCCTCCCCATTTGGATAGTTGGCAGGTTTCAGTTCCTTGCAGTTTTAGAACCAAAATTCCCTTTCTTTGCTGCCTGAAGCTGGGATCTTTCCCACGACTTTCTTTCATTCATGGTTGCCTTTCTTCACTTTCAATGACAGAAACAGTAGGTCCAGTCCTTAGGTCACATCTGTCTAACCCAATATTCTTCGTTTCTCTTCCACTTTTAAGGACTTGTATGATTAGACTGGACCCATGTGGATAATCTGGGATAATCTCCCCATTTCAGGGTCCTTAACCGTAACCATATATTGCAAAGTCCATTTTGTTATGTAAGGTAACAACTTCACAAGTATAAGAAATTAGGGTAGGGACATCTTTGGGGGCCATTATTCTGCTTACCATGCCTCCTCAGTATAATTTTTGTTCTATAAAATAAAAACAGGATTTTAAAAGGAAATCAATTGCATCTAAATATAGCTCATAGAGAGTTTTAAAACAAATTTTTGACATTGTTACATATGTGCTTCTTCACTGATGCAATAAATAAAAGGGTCAAGTTTTGAGTCTACTAACTAGCATATTTTTAAAAGTCTTGAGCAGAAATGATACTGTGAATATTGGCAAAAATTGTAAATGTGATATAAAAATATGTGTGACTTCTATAGATTTCAATGCCACAGGTACTGCTAGTTCTATTGTGGTTTGTTGCTTATTTTATAATGAACAGAAATACTAAATTTCAGTCTTAGATTAATAAAAAAATAAGTATGTACACTCCTCAAATCCACAGAACCACTGGACCTTAAGCCCTGAATTCCTAATTCAAGTATGCTTAACTTGTGATCTTGTATACTTTAGTTCACTTCCATGACAGAGATTTCCAGTAGCACCAATGAAAAGACAGAGAATGTCAGAGTGGATCAAAAAACAAGACTCAGCTGTATGTTGTCTACAAGAAACTTACTTTAAATATTAAGACACATATAGATTAAAACTAAATGGATGGAGAAAAATACACCGTGATAACACTAATTAAAGGAAAGCAAGAGGAGATACATTTCTTTCAGACAAAGCAAACTTGGAAGCAAGGAAAGTTATCACAGATATAGAAAAGCATCATTTATGATAAAAAGTTTAATTCTTCAAGAAGATATAGAAATTTTGACAGGTACATGCCTAAAAACAGAGCATCAAGCTATGTAAAGTAAACACTTAGAACTGCAAGGAGATATAGATAAATCCACTATCATAACTGGAAACTTCAATAACCCTCTATTGGAAATAGATCCAGAATGCAAAAAGTAAGGGCATCAGTTCAGTTCACTCACTTAGTCATGTCCGACTCTTTGCGACCTCATGAATCGCAGCACGCCAGGCCTCCCTGTCCATCACCACCTCCCAGAGTTTACACAAACTCATGTCCATTGAGCCGATTATGCCATCCAACCATCTCATCCTCTGTCGTCCCCTTCTCCTCTTGCCCCCAATCCTTCCCAGCATCAAGGTCTTTTCCAATGAGTCAGTGCTATGCATCAGGTGGCCAAAGTATTGGAGTTTCAGCTTCAGCATCAGTCTTTCCAATGAATATTCAGGACTGATTTCCTTTAGGATGGATTGGTTGGATGTCCTTGCAGCCCAAGGGACTCTCAAGAGTCTTCAACACCACAGTTCAAAAGCATCAATTTTTTGGTGCTCAGCTTGCTTTAGAGTCCAACTCTCACATCCATACATGACTACTGGAAAAGCCATAGCTTTAACTAGAGGGACCTTTGTTGGCAAAGTAATGTCTCTGCTTTTAAATATGCTGTCTACATTGGTCATAGCTTTTCTTCCAAGGAGCAAGTGTCTTTTAATTTCATGGCTGCAGTCACCTTCTGAAGTGATTTTGGAGCCCCCCAAATAAAGTCTGTCACTGTTTCCATTGTTTCCCCATCTATTTGCCATGAAGTGATGGGACCAGATGCCATGATCTTAGTTTTCTGAATGTTGAGCTTTAAGCCAACTTTTTCACTTGCCTCTTTCACTTTCGCCAAGAGGCTCTTTAGTTCTTCTTCAATTTCTGCTATAAGGGTGGTATCATCTGCATATCTGAGGTTATTGATATTTCTCCTGGCAATCTTGATTCCAGCTGGTGCTTCATGCAGCCCAGTGTTTCTCATCATGTACTCTGCATATAAGTTAAATAAGCAGGGTGACAATATACAGCCTTGACGTACTCCTTTCCCGATTTGGAATCAGTCTGTTGTTCCACGTCCAGTTCTAACTGCCTCTTCTTGACCTGCATTCAGATTTCTCAGGAGGCAGGTAAAGATGGTATTCTCATCTCTTGAAGAATTCTCCACAGTCTGCTGTGATCCACACAGTCAAAGCTTTGGTATAGTCAATAAAGCAGAAGTAGATGTTTTTCTGGAACTCTCTTGCTTTTTTGATGATCCAACAAATGTTGGCAATCTTATCTCTGGTTCCTCTGCCTTTTCTATAACCAGCTGGAACATCTGGAAGCTCATGGTTCATGTACTGTCAAAGCCTGGCTTCGAGAATTTTGAGCATTACTTCCCTAGCTTGTGAGATGAGTGCAATTGTGCAGTAGTTTTAACATTCTTTTTCATTTCCCTTCTTTGGGATTGGAAGGAAAACTGACCTTTTCCAGTCCTGTGGCCACTGCTGAGTTTTCCAAGTTTGCTGGCATATTGAGTGCAGCACTTTCACAGCATCATCTTTTTAGAATTTGAAATAGCTCAACTGGAATTCCATCACCTCCACTAGCTTTGTTCTTAGTGATGCTGCCAAAGGCCCACTTGACTTCGCATTCCAGGATGTCTGGTTCTAGGTGAGTGAATACACCATCGTGACTATCTGGGTCATGAAGATCTTTTTTGTATAGTTCTTCTGTGTATTCTTGCCACCTCTTCTTAATATCTGCTGCCTCTGTTAGGTCCATACCATTTCTGTCCTTTATTGTGCCCATCTTTGCATGAAATGTTCCCTTGGTATCTCTAATTTTCTTGAAAAGATCTCTAGTCTTTCCTATTCTAATGTTTTCCTCTATTTCTTTGCATTGATCACTAAGGAAGGCTTTCTTATCTCTCCTTGCTATTCTTTAGAATTCTGTATTCAGATGAGTTATCTTTCCTTTTCTCCTTTGCCTTTCACTTCCCTTTTTTTCATAGCTGTTTGTAAGGCCTCCTCAGACAACCATTTTGCTTTTTGCATTTCTTTTTCTTGGGGATGGTCTTGATCACTGCCTCCTGTGCAATGTCACGAACCTCCATCCAGAGTTCTTCAGGCACTCTTGTCTATCAGATCTAATCCCTTGAATCTATTTCTCACTTTCACTGTATAATCATAAGATTTGATTTAGGTCATACTTGAATGGTCTAGTGGCTTTCCCTACTTTCTTAAATTTCAGTATTAATTTGGCAATAAAGAGTTCATGATCTGAGCCACAATCAGCTCCCAGTCTTGTTTTTGCTGACTATATAGAGCTTCTCCATCTCTGGCTGCAAAGAATATAATCAATCTGATTTCAGTATTGATCTTCTGGTGATGTCCATGTGTAGAGTCTTCTCTTGTGTTGTTGGAAGGGGGTGTTTGCTATGACCAGCATGTTCTCTTGGCAAAACTCTGTTAGCCTTTGCCCTACTTCATTTTTGTACTCCAAGATCAAATTTGCCTGTAACTCCAGGTATTTCTTGACTTCCTACTTTTGCATTCCAGTCCCCTATAATGAAAAGGACATCTTTTGGGGGTGTTAGTTCTAGAAGGTCTTGTAGGTCTTCATAGAACCATTCAACTTCAGCTTCTTCAGCATTATGGGTTGGGGCAGAGACTTGGGATACTGTGATACTGAATGGTTTGCCTTGGAAATGAACAGGGATCATTCTGTTGTTTTTGTGATTGCATCCAAGTACTGCATTTAGGACTCTTTTGTTGACTATGATGGCTACTCCATTTCTTCTAAGGGATTCTTGCCAACAATAGTAGATATAATGGTCATCTGAGTTAAATTCACCCATTTCAGTCCATTTTAGTTAGTTGATTCCAAAAATGTCGATGTTCACTCTTGCCTTCTCCTGTTTGACCACTTCCAAGTTGCCTTGATTCATGGACCTAACATTCCAGGTTCCTATGCAATATTGTTCTTTACAGCATTGGACTTTACTTCCATCACCAGTCACATCCACAACTAGGTGGTGTTTTTGCTTTGGCTCCGTCTCTTCATTCTTTCTGGTGTTACTTCTCCACTGATCTCCAGTAGCATATTGGGCATCTACTGACCTGGGGACTTTATCTTTCAGTGTCCTATATTTTTGCCTTTTCATGCTGTTCATGGGGTTTTCAAGGCAAGAATACTGAAGTGGTTTGCCATTCCCTTCTCCACTGGACCATGTTTTGTCAGAACTCTCCACCATGACCCATCCGTTTTGGGTGGCCCTACATAACATGACTCATAGTTTCACTGAGTTAGACAAGGCTGTGGTCCAGATGATTAGATTGGTTAGTTTTCTGTGATTGTGGTTTTCATTCTGTCCACCCTCTAAGGGATAAAGATAAGAAGCTTATGGAAGCTTCCTGATGGGAGAGACTGACTGAGGGGGCAACTGGGTCTTGTTCTGATGGGCGGGGCCATGCTCAGTAAATCTTTAATCCAATTTTCTGTTTCAGGGTGGGGCTGTGTTCCCTCCTTGTTATTTGACCTGAGGCCAAACTATGCTAGAGGTAATGAAGATAATGATGATTTCCTTCAAAATGTCCAGTGCAGGCACTGCTATTCAATGCCCCCAACCCTGCAGCAGGCCACCGCCAAACCACACCTCTGCCAGAGACTCCTGGACACTTACGGGCAAGTCTGGGTCAGTCTCTTGTGGGGTCACTGCTCCTTTCTCCTGGGTCCTTGTAAACAAGGTTCTGTTTGTGCCCTCCAAGAGTCTGTTTCCCCAGTCCTATGTAAGTTCTGGAGGCTCTGATGTGGGTTAAAGGCGACCTCCTCCAAGAGGGCTTATGCCATATCCAGGTCTACTGTACCCACAGCCCCTGCCCATGCAGCAGTCCACTGCTAACCCATAACTCTTCAGGAGACACCCAAACACAGTGCTGTCTCAGTCTTTGTGGGGTCTCTGGGTCCTGGTGTGCACAAGGTATGTTTGAGCCCTCTGAGCATCTCTGGCAGGTATGGGGTTTTATTCTAAATGTGATTTCACCCCTCCTACCATCTTGCTGGGGCTTCTCCTTTGCCCTTGGACATTGGGTATTGCACAGTTGCTCCAGCTCCATGCAGCCACCACTCCAGCTGTGCAGTTGCCGCTTCAGTGGCATAGCTGAACTCAAAAACAACAACAATTTCAACTGGATATAATGGACATCTATAGACTACTTCATTCATTAACAGAAGAACATACAATCTTCTTAAGCTCACGTGAAACATTCACCAAGTTAAGCCATATTCTGGGCCATAAAACAAAAAGAAAGAAATCACACAACCACTGACCTTAGTGGTCCATGAACTATGGACAGAGGTTCGTGACATTGTACAGGAGACAGGGATCAAGACCATCCCCATGGAAAAGAAATGCAAAAAATGCAAAAAAGCAAAATGGCTGTCTGAGGAGGCCTTACAGATAGCTGGGAAGAGAAGAGAAGTGAAAAGCAAAGGAGAAAGGGAAAGATATTCCCATCTGAATGCAGAGTTCCAAAGAATAGCAAGGAGAAATAAGAAAGCCTTCCTCAGCAATCAATGCAAAGAAATAGAGGAAAACAACAGAATGGGAAAGACTAGAGATCTCTTCAGGAAAATTAGAGATACCAAGGGAACATTTCATGCAAAGATGGGCTCGATAAAGGAAAGAAATGGTAGGGACTAACAGAAGCAGAAGATATTAAGAAGAGGTGGCAAGAATACACAGAAGAACTGTACAAAAAAGATCTTCACAACCTGATAATCACGATGGTGTGATCACTCACACTCACCTAGAGCCAGACATCCTGGAATGTGAAGCCCTGGAATGTGGGCCTTAGAAAGCATCACTACGAACAAAGCTAGTGGAGGTGATGGAATTTCAGTTGAGCTATTTCAAATCCTGAAAGGTGATGCTGTGAAAGTACTGCACTCAATATGCCAGCAAATCTGGAAAACTCAGCAGTGGCCACAGGACTGGAAAAGGTCAGTTTTCATTCCAAACCCAAAGAAAGGCAATGTCAAAGAATGCTTGAACTACCACACAATTGCACTCATCTCACAAGTTAATAAAGTAATGCTCAAAATTCTCCAAGCCAGGCTTCAGAAATACGTGAGCCGTGAAATTCCAGATGTTCAAGCTGGTTTTAGAAAAGGCAGAGGAACCAGAGATCGAATTGCTAACATCCTCTGGATCATAGAAAAAGCAATAGAGTTCCAGAAAAACATCTATTTCTGCTTTATTGACTATGCCAAAGCCTTTGACTGTGTGGATCACAATAAACTGTGGAAAATTGTTAAAGAGATGGAAATACCAGACCATCTGACCTGTCTCTTGAGAAACCTGTATGCAGATCAGGAAGCAACAGTTAGAACTGGACATGGAACAACAGACTGGTTCCAAATAGGAAAAGGAGTATGTTGAGGCTGTATATTGTCACACTGCTTATTTAACTTATATGCAGAATACATCATGAGAAATGCTGGGCTGGAAGAAACACAAGCTGGAATCAAGATTGCTGGGAGAAATATCAATAACCTCAGATATGCAGATGACACCACCTTTATGGCATAAAGTGAAGAAGAACTAAAGAGCCTCTTGATGAAAGTGAAAGAGGAGAGTGAAAAAGTTGGCTTAAAGCTCAACATTCAGAAAACTAAGATCATGGCATCTGGTCCCATCACTTCATGGCAAATAGATGAGGAAACAGAGGAAACAGTGTCAGACTTTATTTGGGGGGGGCTCCAAAATCACTGCAGAAGGTGATTGCAGCCATGAAATTAAAAGACGCTTACTCCTTGGAAGGAAGGTTATGACCAACCTAGATAGCATATTTAAAAGTAGAGACATTACTTTGCCAACAAAAGTCCATCTGGTCAAGGCTATGCTTTTTCCTGTAGTCATGTATGGATGTGAGAGTTGGACGGTGAAGAAAGCTGAGCACCGAAGAATTGATGTTTTTGAACTGTGGTGTTGGAGAAGACTCTTGAGAGCTCCTTGGACTGCAAGAAGATCCAACCAGTCCATCCTAACGGAGATCAGTCCTAGGTGTTCATTGGAAGGAATGATGTTGAAGCTAAAACTCCAATACTTTGGCCACCTCATGCGAAGGGTTGACTCATTGGAAAAGACTCTAATGCTGGGAAGGATGGGGGCAGGAGGAGAAGGGGACAACAGAGGATGAGATGGATGGATGGCATCGCCGACTCAATGGACATGGGTTTGGGTACACTCTGGGAGTTGGCTGATGGACAGGAAGGCCTTGCTTGCTGCGATTCATGGTGTCACAAAGAGTCGGACAGGACTGAGCGACTGAACTGAATTGAACTGGCCTCAGACCCCAAAGGAATTAAACTATATAATATAAACAGTAGCTATCAATAACACTTATATACTGGAAAATCACAAAATACATGGAGATTAAACAACATCTAAATAGCATTTGAATCAAAGGATCTTAATGATTACATTGGGCCTGTCAATTAATCCAGGATAATTTCCAAATCTTAAGATTCTTAGTTTTATTATATCTTCAAAGTCAACTGTGCAATGTAAGATTAAATACTCACAAGTCTGAAGTGAACATTAGAACATGGGTATCTTTGGAAAGCCATCATTATGTTTACCACAACCATCAATGAATAATTATAATTTAAAATAACAATAGCACCAAGAAAATTAAAGTTAGGTATAAGTTTAACAAAATATTATAAGAACTATTTCTGTAACAGTACATAACTTTAATGAAAGGAATCTAAGAAGATCTAAATAAATAGAAAGACAGTCCATATTTATAGATTTGAAGACCCAATCTTAAAAGATGGCAGTCCAGTCTTACTTGGTCTGTATATTTAAAATACAAAATCCCAGCAAGTTGTTTTGTAGAAATCAACAAGCTGATTTTAAACTTTATAGGGACAAGAAAAACACCTAGAAGAGCCAACACAATACTGAAGAGGAAGAACAAACCTAGAAACAAAACTCACACTATCAAATTTTAAGGCTTACAATAAGTTTGCTGCAATTAAGATAGTGTGATATTGGCCATAGATAGGCACAGTTCAATGGAGCAGAACAGAGAGCCCTGAAATAGACCCACACAAACATAACAAGTGATTTTTTTTTTACAAAGGAGTGAAGAATTCAAGGGAAAAACAATAAAAGATGGTGCTAAAACAACTGACCATTCACAAGCCAAAAAATGAATCCAGACACTGACCGTTCACAAAAATTAGCTCTGAATGGATCATGTACCTAAATGTAAAGTTCAAAGCTATCAATTTTCTTGAAGAAAACATAACAGAAAAGTCTCATGACCTTGGGTTTGGTGATGAAAAATTAAATGAAATACCATTAGCATGCTCCATGAAAAAAAATGTTTCATATCTTCAGGTTTCACATCCTCAGATTCAATTAACTACAGATTGGTTCGATTTGCAGATACAAAGCCTAGACTGTATATTTATTGAAGAATGAAATAGGTGTGTGAGTAGACATATGCAGTTCAAACCCATGTTGTCCAAGGGTCAGCTGTACAGTATCATCCAAATTTTAGAACATTCTGGAAAAGCAAAACTATAGAGACAGTAAAAACTGAACAGCATTTGCCAAGTGTTTGGTGGTGGTGGGAGGAGGGGGTTGAACAGATAAAGCATAGAGGATTTTTTAGACTGGTAAAATCATTTTTTGAATGGTATGATACTATAATGTATAATATGAGACACTGAGCATCTGTCAAAACCCAAAGAACTTTACAGCACAAAGAGTGAATTTTATTCAATTTTTTAAAAATTCATTTAGGAAGTCAAGATGGAGACAGCTTCACTGAAGGGGGTGGAAAAATAAAGTGCTGACCTAAGTAGTTTCAGAAAGAAGAAAGGCAAAAGGAACTGTGGTTGACATTGTACTCCAGTTGATAAAGTTATTTCCTGTGGAGATACAGGCTAACAATTCCAAAATGACTGTTGTAATATTATACTGAGACTGAACAATAAATGGATGCTGGATGGATAATGGAGTGGGAGGTTACAAATAAGCAAAGGGGGGAAGCTGAAATGTTCTATATGGTAATGAATTAGAATAGGAGACATAACTATAAACTAATGTTCAGCTTAATATAAATAAAGATGGTTACATATAGAAATATATTTCTTGTTCTGTTAACTGAAAGAGGCTAAAAGCAATGAGAATCCAACAGCAAGGAGCAAACTTAGCACCCAAATCTTGGTTTATAATACCATTCTCCAATAAAAGGACCCAAAGTTCCTTACAGAAATGTTGGTTGTATATTTCCTGCCTAAATCTTACATGATGAGCTTAGAGCATCTTGAAGTGTCAGAAAGTAAGGAAGCGCTCAGAGAAACACAATGATGGGAGTGTATCAAATGGATGCTGAAAGAGCGGAAAGAGCTCCTAATGGCCAAAGCTGGAACAATTTGAGCAAAAAATTAAAGTATTGGATTATAATCCAAAATATAAAATAATGTTCATGAATTCAAACTGATGTAAATTAATGACATAAGAGAGAGAGAAAAAAAGAAAGAAAGAAATTCTGTACAGAAGAATTCCAAATAATATATATAGATATTTCACCTGAAGGAGATGAAGAATAACTCCCTATATTTTAAGTATGGGCTGCACACAGTGACCTTTTTCCAAAGAGAATAGTATGAAGAGAGAGAAAGGGAGTGACCTTACAGCAGAAAAACCTGACAAACATTACTGCAATTTGTGTTTGATCAAGGTTAACATCAAAAATGTTAAGAAAAGGCAGAGGAACCAGCAAATTGCCAACATCTATTGGATCATCAAAAAGCAAGAGAGTGCCAGAAAAATGTCTATTTCTGCTTTACTAATTACGCCAAGGCCTTTGACTATGTGTATCACAACAAACTGTGGAAAATTCTTCAAGTGATGGGAATACCAGACCACCTTACCTGCCTCTGGACTTCCCTGGTGGCTCAGCTGGTAAAGAATCCGCCTGCAATGAGGAAGACCTGGGTTCAATCCCTGGGTTGGGAAGGGTAAGCCTACCCACTCTAGTGTTCTGGCCTTAAGAATTCCATGGACTGTAGAGTCCATGAGTTTGCAAAGAGTCAGACATGACTGAAAGACTTTCACTTTCACTTTACCTGTCTGCTGAGAAATCTGTATGCAGGTCAAGAAGCAACAGTTAGAACTGGACACAGAACAACAGACTGGTTCCAAATCAGGAAAGGAATATGTCAAGGCTGTATATATTGTCACCCTCCTTATTTAACGTATATGCAGAGTACATCATGCAAAATGCAGGGCTGGATGAAGCACAAGCTGGAATCAAGATTGCTGGGAGAAATATCAATAACCTCAGATATGCAGATGACACCACCCTTATGGCAGAAAGTGAAGAACTAAAGAAACACTTGATGAAAGTGAAAGAGGAGAGTGAAAAAGTTGGCTTAAAACTCAACATTCAGAAAACTAAGATCATGGCATCTGGTCCCATCACTTCATGGCAAACAGATGGGGAAACAGTGGAAACAATGACAGACTTTACTTTTGGGGGCTCCAAAATCACTGCAGATGGTGACTGCAGCCATGAAATTAAAAGACACTTGCTCCTTGGAAGAAAAGCTATGACCAACCTAGACAGCATACTAAAGAACAGAGATAGTACTTTGCCAACAAATTTCCATTTGCCAAAGCTATGGTTTTTCCAGTAGTCATGTATGGATGTGAGAGTAAGACAATAAAGAAAACTGAGCACTGAAGAACTGATGCTTTTGGATGGTGTTGAAGAAGACTCTTGAGAGTCCTTTGGACTGCAAGGAAATCTGACCAGTCCATCCTAAAGGAAATCAGTCCTGAATATTCATTGGAAAGGCTGATGCTGAAGCTGAAACTCTAATACTTTGGCCACCTGATGCAAAGAACTGACTCATTGGAAAAGACCCTGATGCTGGGAAAGATTGAAGGGAGGAGGAGAAGGGGATGGCAGAGGATGAGATGGTTGGATGGCATCATTGACACAATGGACATGAGTTTGAGCAAGCTCCAGGAGTTGGTGAATGACAGGGAAGCCTGGCGTGATGCAGTCCATCGGGTCGCAAAGAGTCTGAGCATCTAAACTAAACATAACAATGCTAAGTTTTATTGATGTGATATATGAGGATGGCACTTTACATCTGTGGTTTTCTTACAAAAATATATTACCCCTGTCTAACTGGAAGAAAAACGTCAGACAAATCTCAACTGTGGGACATTCTACAAAAGACCTCAACTCCTTGAACTCTCCAGATGAGCAGAACAGAGGAAATTCTGAGTAACTGTCACAGTCAAGAGGGGTTAAGGATTCTTGATGATGAAGTGTAACATGGTATCATGGGTGGGATCCTGAAACAGGAGAAGAACAGTAAGGAAAAACAGAATAAAGGTGAATAAAGCACGAATTTTAGTTACCAAACTTTCTATATTATCTTCACAGTAATTCTACAATGTTAAAATTGGTCTAAAATTTATTTTTTAAAAATTCTGTGACAGTCTAATAATTAAAAATTTCAATGAATATGCATCATAGGTTTTCTTACTGGAAAGATGTCATTCGATGGGGAATACTCCTAGCTCAGTGTACCTAAGTCTAGTGGATTTATTTAGAACACAGAATTTACATCATGATGAGCCATGGTGGATCTTACCCTCTTTCTCTCAGACATCGGATTTAGTTTGAATTCTCTTTCAAATAATGTGCAGAGTATCCGTAACTGCCTCTAGTTTACAAAATCTTCACCTAGAAGACTTGGAGTGAGACACAGGAAGCCTAGGCCTGAGGGAGAACTTAAAATTTTTCTCTCCTTCACTTGATTTTCCTCGGGTGCACATTTCTTCATTATCCAAATGATAAAATACTGAAGGATGAAACTGGGTGTAAGACTCAAAAGAACACAAAAAATTTAAAACCCTGCCTTGGTGCAGCCTATTCTGAGGAAATGAGTATTCAAGGCTCTTCTGAGTATGGACAAGCTCCTAAATTAGAATCCTACACTGCAGGATGGAACCAATACTCTACCTGGAAATAAAATACTTTGTTTGAGTTTGGTATGGCCTGGTCTTGTCTTTACTTCTTCTTCTAGAACTTCTTTGGGTCATTAAAGCAAAATCCAACTTGCTCACGGTCCTTGGTCCCAACCATGCATCCCCTATAAAATGACCAATAGGACTTCCTGCAATACCTGACTGCAATAAGCATTAAGTTCTCCATTCTCTTTATGTCCAAATCTCTTCAAACTACTGCCTGCCAGCAAGGACCTACTATATAGCACAGGAAACTCTGTTCAATACTATGTAACAATCTACATGGAGAAAAGAATTTGAGAAAGAATAGGTATATGTATATGTATAACTGAATCTCTTTGCTGTCCACCTGAAACTATCACAACATTGTTAATCAACTATCCTCCAATATAAAATAAAAAGTTTTTAAAAAAGTAACTAGTGCCTAAGTGTACTTTTCTGCCTTCTCTGTGCTTACTTTCTCTTCTCCTTGTGTAACTTTTCTTCTGTCTGCCCTTAAAGTGCTGGTGTTTAGGAGATTCCTGAACATTGTCATTCTTTTTCAGTCCCTGGGAAATTTCATCCACTCACATCGTTTCACCTGAAATGAAAACATTCCCTATTCCCAAACATATATTTTGTGCACAAATATCTCCCTAAAAGTACAGACATGTAAAATTTCTTCTCTGTTAAATATTTTACTAGTTTATCCTAAATGCAACTTATAAGCAACACTTCATATTATCCTTAAACTCCTCTTATCTTAACTCACTTGGTGACATCAGAGTCTGCACAGAAACATGACTATTATTCTTTGCCCCTTTCTCATCCTCATGCTTAATCTGTCACCAAGTATCTTTCATTTGGCCTCCTGAATATGCATTATAGCGTACCAGTCCTTTAACCCCATGGCCCAAGGTCACAGTCTGTCAGAACCTGCCCTACTACATCAGCTTCATAACCTCAATCCAGCTACCATTCTTGTTTTGGTTGCAGTTTCCAGTACTGCTAGTGCTGCTCTGAAATGCAAGGGTGATCATGTTCTTACCTTGCTTTAAAACCTTCAGGGAATCCCTGAAGTCTTCAAGAAAACTCCTAATTTTATTAGGATGTATTGTAAGACTTTCATCTCAATTTCTCATCTTACCACTCACCAATCTTACTTTGTACTTCAGAGTCCAGAAACACTGGGCTGCTTCTTGTTTCCCTATAGACTCTGCTATCTCAGAGTCTATTCTTGCTTCCGCTGTCTTATTCACCTGGAATGATCTTCCAGCCCTAATCCTAACCTGCCCTTCTTATATGTTCCCCAAATGCCCAGACATCTCTCTCTCTTAACTAGATATATTACTTTACAGCTATACATTTCTGACTGACTGTGAAGATAGTACTCAAAATGTTTTAAGATAGATCAAAATGTTCATATTTATTCATCTTTACATGTCCATACCCAGCAGTGTATGCTACATACCAAGCACTCAATGACTATATAGAGGAAAAGGGAAGAAAAAATGGAAAGAAGGAAAGGAAGGAAGGAGGAAGGGAAAAGGAAGGAAAGAGAATCTAAAGAGGATGACTACCCAAAGAAAGAATCTATATTGGTGGACTCTTAGAATTGTAATGCTTAAGTAGGAAAATACTTAAAAAGATACTGGTAAATTATAGACCAGGTAAATGGTACCATTACTGAAAACTATGCTATTATTGGGTGTCCCCTTTTTCAAAGTCATTCTGAGAAAGATGCTTGGGGAATTCTTGACTAACTACAGAACTAAGTACCATTAACCCTCATTTTTTAGAAACAGATTAACTGGCATGTGAATTTTCTAGACCTTTTGATTGTTCTGCTTCAGGTTATTTAATTGCTCATTAGAGAGTTGAAAGAGGAAGTCAACCACATCTGTCACCTGTTAGTGCTTGTAGTAAAAATTTATTAGTAAAGAGGCTGGAGTCAGAGACTAAAACATGAATTTTAATTTTATATTGTACCAAATCCTCATTATCATGGATAATGGAAAGTAGTCTCTATTCAGCCCACATTTTCCTAAAACTGAGTTTGCAAATTTCCATATTGCTATCACTCAGGATTTCTATGAATACATTTAATGGATTTAATGTACATTAGGCATTCTAATATAGGCAAATACATAAATTACTGTGTTGCTAACCAATGACAGGGCTGAGCATGTATTATACCCTCCGGTCAAGAGTCATGTCCTTCAGAATAAGAGACACAGATGCATAGAACAGTCCTGTGGACTCTGAGGGAGAAGGTGAGGGTGGGACGTTCTGGGACAATAACATTGAAACATGTATATTGTCATATGTGAAGTGGAACACCATTCCATGTTCTGTGCATGGGACGGATGCTCAGGGCTGGAGCTTTGGGATGACCCAGAGGGATGGGATGGGGAGGGAGGTGGGAGGAGGGTTCGGGGTGGGGAGCACATGTGAACCCATGGCTGATTCATGTCAATGTATGGCAAAAACTACTACAATATTGTAAAGTAATTAGCCCCCAACTAAAATAAATAAATTTATAAAAAAAAGTATAATAAACATTGCAATAATTATAAAAAAAAAAGAGTCATGTCCTTGAAACAGTGGTAATCAACATAATAGTTCTAACAATTTAACTTAAATTGAACAGAGAATTTCTTTAAGTAATACTAACATAATACTGGGCTTCCCAGGTGGCACTAATGGTAAAGAACCCATCGGCCAATGCAGGAGACATAAGAGATGTGGGTTCGATCCCTGGTAGAGTAGATCCCCTGGAGAAGGAAATGGCAGCCCACTCCAGTATTCTTGCCTGGAGAATCCCATGCACAGAGGAGCGTGGCAGGCTACAATCCACAGGGTCTCAAAGAGTCAGACACAACTGAAGTGACTTAACACACACACAACATAATATTATGTATATCTAATACTTGGTATAAAAGTCTGAACCCGTAATTGTAAATTTTATTTCTCTTCCTCCCTTCACAAATTACTGTAATGCTACGTATATTTTGGAGAAGGAAATGGCAACCCCCTTCAGTATTCTTGCCTGGAAAATCCCATGGACAGAAGAGCAGGACTGTAGCCTACTACTGCAGTCCATGGGGTAGCAAAAGAGTTAGACACAACTTAGCAACTAAAACACAACATCAACAAGGTCTTTTTTAATATTTTGGAGCTATGGGAGGTGAAACTTTATCACTACTGCTAAAAAGCAAAATTCAATTGAGTAAATTTTAAAGATCTTACTGGCTTTATCAATGATTCGTGAATCAGGCAGCATGCGATCTAGCATGTAGAAAGGAACTCTGAGGAACTACAAAATGAAAGGCTTTTATAGGCAAAAGAAAATGGGAACAAGGAAGTTATAATGGGGAAAAGAGAGGTTGATTATTTCAAGGTTATCTTCCTTCAGGGGATGGCAGGAGTTTAGCAGGCAGATTTCCTAACTGGTGCTGAGCAGGTGATTCCTGATTAATTGGCTTAAGACTGCATTTCTGGAAGACCTGAAACTGTAATTAAATTAAGTACCAGTTTGGTGATGTGGGGCTTAGCATAAATGACTCTGTTTTGGGCCTGTTGTCTTAGTTGTAACATGACTATCCAAGGGGTTTTGCAAGTCAGTCAACAGAATAGCAATATACGAGAAGCCTAAAGGTCCAGGAAACCTGGGCTTCATTAACACAGGCCAAGGTTTTCCCATTTAATAAAAGAATAGGTGGAATTCTGAAATGTTTATTCAAGACAGGAAATTTCCATTTGGATACTAACTGCTGGATCATGATTTTGATGCTTTATTCTGACTTTATTTCATCTTTAAACTTTTAATGATGTATAATAAACAAAGAAAAGTGCACAGATTGCAGTTTTATAATTCAGAACCTTCTAACAAATGAAACATACCTGGATCCCCCTAGTCAACTTATTGAATAGAACACTGGCAACCCCCTAAATGCCCCTTTCATGTCCCTCTGCTTATTATGATGGCTTCCACCACTACAGATTTGCTTTTTTACTGTTTGAAATTTATATAAATTGTATCATATACTACACTTGATCTTAGCCAAAAGGCCAAGAAGCGATAAAGGGTATTATATAATATGCGCTCATTTAGTTCTGAATTCTTTCATTCAACACTATTGTTGTGTGTGTGAAATGCATCCATGTTGTTATATGCAGCCGCATTTCATTCACTTTAGTTGCTACATTAGTATTTTACTATATTTATATACTTGAGGACATTTGATATATTTCTAATTTAGAGCAATTATAGCAAGGACTGCTATGAACATTCATCTGTATATATTTTGATGAATATATGTATTCATTTCAACGTGTCATATACCTAACAGCAACAATGCTGAGTCACAGGGCATACCTATATTCTGCTTTAGAGATATTAGGAAACAGGTTTTCAAAATATTTTATATCAATCTACACTCCTATCAACAGTGCCTGGGTGTTCCAGTTGTTCCAGTTGTTCCTCAACAACACTTGGCATTGTCTATCTTTTTCATTTTAGCTCAACTGATTGTCAGGCCTTTATCTACAGCCTCCATGGGAATGGTAAAGTGAAAAAAATAAATATTATTACCACTCAAATATTTGATACTAAAAGAAATAAAATGGATATAGAAATTGACATTCAATATGTTTTCAATAATAACAATAATCTTTCAAAGTATCTTTCCTGTGATTCTAAGAGATGCATTTATATTCAATAAAGGATTTGCAAATAAATTGTCTTTACAGCAAATGTACACATATTATGCCACATAACCCAACACTCTGTATGAGTTTAGAAAAGGTATAAAAATGAAGCTGAAGAAACCAAAACACCACAAATAGATTTCCTTCAAATATCTTTCCAAATCACATATTTAAGAGAGTCCAAAAATGTTTATACATTCATTCAACTTGACTAATGTCAGTAACCATGCTAGATGCCAGAGATACAAAATCAAATAAGTGATGATCCCTACTTTTAAGCCACTTAAGCTTCCCTGATAGCTCAGACAGTAAAGAATCTGCCCACAATGAGGGAGAGTTGGGTTCAATTCCTGGGTCAGGAAGTCCCCTGGAGAAGGGAATGGCTACCCACTCTAGTATTCTTGCCTGGAAAACTTCATGGACAGAGGAGACTGGCAGGTTACAGTCCACAGGGTCGCAAAGAGTCAGATACACTGAGAGATTAACACCTTCACTTTCAAGACTAGTGGCAAATATCTGCAAGTAATTTAACAGTGAGGATTGAGAGTAACACATGTAGGGATAGAGACAAGCATATAAAGATATTTCTGTAGGAGGGGGAGAAATCTTTCCAAGAAAAAAGCTTCAGTGTGGGTGAAAATCAAGCAGATCCATAGAGGAAAATTTAGAGTTATCTATCACATACATTTCTGAAAGGGTCTTCCAGGCATAGGAGTAAAATGTTCCATATCACCACTCTGATACTTAAGCTCCCTTTACTGTGTCTTTCAAAGACTGGAAATCCCAAGTCTCTTTGCAACCCCGTACACTGTAGCCTGCCAGGATCCTCTGTCCATGGAAATCTCCAGGTCAGAATACTGGAGTGAGCAGCCATTCCCTTATCCAGGGGTCTTCCCAACCCAGGGATCAAACGCAGGTCTCTTGCATTACAGGCGGATATTTTACCTGCAGAGCCACCAGGGAAGCCCAAAAATACTGGAGTGGGTAGTCTATTCCTTCTCTGGGGGACCTTCCCGACCCAGGAATTGAACTAGGTCTCCTGCATTGCAGGTGGATTCTTTACCAGCTGAGCTACCAGGGAAGCCCCGGAAATACCAACAGTCAAGTCCAAAGTCTTTTTTTACAGTGCACCAATGACCCTCTGAAGCTTTTGCCCATGTGTACTTTGAGGTACTGGGAGACAATTCTAAATACTTTTTCTGTAACTTCACATCCTCTTTTTTGTAAAATAAAGGAAAAAATGCCCCCAATTTCCAATGTACTGAAAGGAATAATGCATAATAAACATAAAAGAATATTGTCCTAAGCAAAGATAATAATAACAACAACAACAAAAAAAGACAAAAATGCTCTAGATAATACATTCTGAGAAAATGGCTTCAGTGTGCCCTGTTTTCTCTTTTCAGGACTTTTCTGGCACTTAGGAGAGGAAGAAATAACTGAGGGAGGGAAAAAAATCACTATCTAACAAAAGCATAATGTCCTCTCCAGGAAGAGGAAAATGGTTCCAAGTCATTAAAGACACAATAGTCTTTCCATAAAAGCACAAGAATTTGATTGAAAAGATTACTTCATCCACATGTTTCCTGCAATTATTAACATAATGTGGTTTTTAAAAATAAAGATGTCAAATTACCTTTACACTAGTTTCCAAAATGTAAACTAAAGCTACAGTTCTAGCCAAAAGAGCTGTATTGAATTTTTCCAGGTATATTAACTTTCTATAGATGTGGCAAGGTCAGAGTTTTTGTTCTGAAAGGAAGAATAGACACAAGGGATTTTCATGTTCCCTTCTATTTACTGACATTGAAATTATTTGATGAGGAGGTGGTTATTGGAAGGCACACATACATAGCACAATTCATGTCTAGGGAGATGGATTTCTTGCAATTGCAAAAGTCAATGGCATTTCACAAATGCTCTCAGCACTCTTTATTGACTTTCTGGGTAGATATTTCTACTAATGAAATGAGTCAGAGTTTCATGAAGCATTGATGACACAGACACATACCAACTTATTTCAAGCATCCTCAATGTCATGATACTTTTAGAACTGGTTTCTGGGTTCAGTCCCTGGGTCAGGAAGATTCCCTGGAGAAGGGCATAGCAACCCACTCCAGTATTTTTGCCTGGAGAATCCCCACGGACAGAGGAGCCCGGCAGGCTACAGTCCAAAGGGTCACAAAGAAACAACTGAAATGACTTAGCATGCACCGGGCTGCCGTCTATGGAGTCGCACAGAGTCGGACACGACTGAAGCGACTTAGCAGCAGCAGCAGCATTGCCAAATAGAATTCAGGGGCAATTAGAAATAAAGGCATATAAAGAAACTCAAGACTATTAATTCATGAAAAAATATTTTAAAAGAACTGTGGCAGGAGACATGGAGAAAAATATTATATAAAGTCTTGACTGGGTGAAAAATAAGAATGATTCAAACCTTAATGCTAAATTCCTAGCAATTCAGGTCAAAGACAGCACAATGTCATCAAGCAGACATTGAAATCATTGGGAAAGTTGCCAGCTTTTGGAGAAATATGTTGTAAGAATTTCTTTCACAAGGGGTTTTGAACAAGGTAATGAATGAAGACCTCAGCAGTAGAGTTGGTATTTTTTAATGCCACAGAAACTTCCTATTATATCTGACCACCATGAAAGCCGAACATACAATACTTCAATAGAATTCAATAATAAAAATTCTTTAAAAAGAACCAGAGGGCTATAGTTAAGCTCTGCTACTTTTTGGTCTTCAAGCTTATGTCAACATAAACAATAAGCTTTTTTAAATTATGAGTATTTTTCAATCATTTTCACTGGAAATAATTTTACACAAACATGCAATAGTAATCTTGTTATGACATTAACATAATCAACATGAAAGTAAAAATGATTCATGCTGGAGGCATGATATATTTATTCTGTGTAATAATATAACCTCTAGAGAAGCATAATATATCCAGATGAAGGAACATAGGACCAGAGAGAAAGACACACAATCAGAGAAGCAAATAAACCCCAGACTAAGAAACATGCATGTACACTGCCTCTGTCTAACATTCTCTCTTTCAACTAGCATATTGACAAGCATTTCACAGAAACATGTTTGCTAGAGAGAGAGAACCGTCAAGAGTCCAGTCTCTAGCCTACAACTGTGGTCAAATGGCCTGGGTTCAGGGCCCAAACATACCACTTCCTGCCCAGAAGCCATAGACTCCTTACTGAACCTCGTCAGCATTCTTTTTCTCTCTAAAGTAAGGTTGATGACAATGCTGTTCACCTATTAGGACAAGGTACCCATGGAAAGATCAACCATGTAAGTCGTATAACATAATACCAGATATGGGGTAAGCATTTCCCCAATATTAGAGACATTTGATGTTCTTCATTGATAGAAACTAATGTGTTCAAGATATCAAGCATGTACATGAGGCAGTATTTTACTTCAAAAGTTAAAAGCCTGCCTTCTGTTTTTGGCTTCAAAGCAAGTTATCCAAATGCATTATTCCTTATTGGCAGGCTGTTTCACAAAACACACTGAACCCAGGAAAAGAAGAAGAATTTATATCCGGAATCCAATTTGTAATCACAGACTTCTCAGCTGGGCCACGCTTTTTATAGGATTAGATTTATTTGTGATCATTAGCTGAAGCATTCACTTCATAGTAAAAAAACTAATTTAGAAAGATTTGTATCCTCTAAAATCATATTAGGCCCAAATGATCTGCTTTGAAAGACTCTAGTAGTGTTTTCTATGTGTTTTATAAAGCTCTCCAAACTCAGTCATATACAGAACAGAACCCCAGTAGCCTCCTTGCTTTAAAGTGAAAACATACACATGCAAACAATAAGTGAACAAACAAATAAATTATTAAACTTTCTTTTGATGTGGAATTTGAGGTTTCACTTATTTTAAAAGTCAGGGCTCCCATTCATAGATCGAAGACTTCAAAGTCCTGTATGAACTTCATTAGGAATTCTCCTCAATAGGAAAATTTCTGTGATTCCACTTGACATGCTATAATGAATTTTTAAATTTATTGGCTTCTTTTTGCTTTGCTTCCTCTCTTTGTATGGTTTAATCACAGAATTTTGCAATCTGGTTACTCCTTGCTTAAGCTTGAGTTTAGAGAGAGAAGTGGAAGGGAATTGTCAGATATGAATGTCACTGAATAAACTTTCTTCAGGTATTAATTAATTCACTTCTCCAGTGATTCATTCTAACAAATCTTTATTGAATACTTTCTATGTAATGCTTCTGTTGCCAAAAGGAGAAAAAATGATGAGAGATTATTTCTCAGAGGAAAAGAAAAACCACAAAAGCTATTGCTTACTGAAGAGGTATTATGAGTCAAAATACCTGAAGGGTACAGACATTTTTACTATTTTATTGATTAAAATTGACTTCACCACAATCAAGTGACTTACACCAAGTCACCAGGCTGAGGCGGGCACAGCCAAGTGTCACCTCACAGCTGTCCAACCTCAACACCTGTGCTCTGTACAACTTCTCATGCATTTATAAAAGAAAGGAAGTCAGAGCATAAATGCACAATATAATGGAATATGACCAGAAATTCCTAACAGCTCAAATTCATAGTCAGTAAACAAAGACATGATTTAGAGAAAAAAAATCAGATTAGCATATATTTTATTCCTAAAGAAGGTCTTTCTCATTCATCTGAAACTATACCAAAATTTTTAAATCCCATTTTCAAAATTTTTCCACAACTCCAGTCTAGTCTAATTCCTCTCCCATTCTTATCAAAGAGCATATAATTGCTTCTTAGTCTGAATTAAATTTACCTACACATTTATATTCTGAGCAATAAGAATAGTGCTGGAGATTTCACAGTTTCAGAACAAAAAATGGGCCAAAACAAGGCCATGATTCTGTTTGTTCATGTGCCTTTAGTCTATGGTCATGAAAAAGATACCTTAAGGTCCAAATGGCAAGAAATTAGGTTTCTAGAGTTAATATTCTCAGTGTACGTTTTCCTGTTCTAAGTTTGCAGTATGCCTTTACATGCATTTGAATTTTTTATCTCCATTTAAAAGCAAGTGATTTAGCATATCTGCCTTATTGAGGGTTTATATTTTAATTAAGACATTCTCATCTGGCTGTCTCTTGGCTGCTTTTGAAATCAAATCCGCTGAATGAGAATAACAAAAGGAGCTGCCTGAGAAGGCACTAGGCTCCCAGCTCAGTGCCTGACTCCTCAGGGCGCAGGGCCATCAGTACTGCCCTTGAACTCCAGAAGGCCACATGTATTTGTCCCTGGGTTCTTTGTCTGCCTGGTTCCACAGTGGCTCACTAAATCGTGTATATTTTAAAAGTCTGTAGGTTTTAGCAATGATGATTCTTCATCTCTCAGCAATGTGAAAGCAACCTAAGTAGGAGCCCCAAAATGAAGCATTGTTAAAGAAAAATGAGACAGCTTAGAAAGAAGGGGCATGGTTAAACCAAACATTCTCTAAAACCACGCACAATTTAAAATGTAAATACTGGCATTTACAGATATTTGTCTATTCCATACATACTCTACGATTGAAATATATTTCCCGAACTGTATACCTTGAGTTGGCATTAAAGCTCCCCCTCACTGGTTATTAAGTAATGCTGTATACCTGGGAAGCTTAGCTTTCTTTACCCATTTATCTGTTTATTTTTCAAGTGCAACATTGCCATCTACAGGATATGAAATAACAAAATTCAGCCACTCCTTTAAAGACATGTTTGTAATCAAAACAAGAAATCACTGAGGTTGAAAATGTACGTGCCCAAAATCAGTCCTATTTGATTATCCTGCCAGGCACTGCTATTTTGCAAATTATCTCATAATCTCACAGCTCACCAAAAAAAAAAAAGAGTGCATTAAGTCGACTTTGCAGTTTCTTTATCTTTGGAAACTGCGTTAGAGGTTTGCTCAAAGGCTCTACCATGATAAATGTTAGGGAGCAAGAAAAGCTAATATCAGTATGCGAGTTGGTAACATTAAGGATCCAACTTTGCACCTAATGTGAAATGCTCTTGAAGTTGGTTGGATGTCTGCTGCCTAAACTTCCTCACAGAATTCAAATAACAAATACAGCAGACAGTCTTTCTTTCAGATTTTAAATTACAAATTGAGCAAACTAACTTTCTCCTAGTACAAGGAGACTGCTGACAGGAAGGGTACCTAATGAGTCTAATAATCTAGTCAGACTTCCTAACACTTAGAGGACATGACTAAAGGGAAACTCTTAGCCTGTTTTGCAAATGAAGAAACAGGCATAGGAAGTGGTGACACTGAAAATCTTAGTTCATTTTCAGGTAGTCTTATTTTCCCAAAAAAAAAATGAGAGAAAGGGAGAAACAACGTAACTCATTTTCTCCATTTTGACACGTAGACTAAAATATGAGGTGGAAAAAATATTGAATATACAAATGGTATTGAGAAGCTATTCTTGACCGCTCAGTGTGACCTCAGTTCAGTTGAAATTGGAATCACAATATTTATTAGAAAAAGCTTGAATGTTTCAGGAAAAGCTATTATAATTTCCTAGTAAATTTCTAATATCCTTTCCTGGAGATATTTAATATTAGGATGTATAATTTGTGCTTGCTTTGGCAGCACATATATTAGGATGTACAATTCTCTCATTCTAATTTCTTAGATTGTATCTCATTTAGAAACTAGGAGATGGACATGATAGCATCCATATTACCCTACATTCTTATGATTTTTTAAAAAGTCAAGTCCCAGAATAAAGGATTAGAACAATGTAAAGCCAGCTCAATATAAAAAATCATATTAAAATATATAAAATTAAGTTTATTTTATCAGAGTACTAGCTAGAAAGTAGTCTAGGACAAAATAGAGATGCTTCAGTGCCAAAGAAAAAGCCTCATTAAAGTGAAAAAACAATTTAAAAAACTCAGTGTCAGGGTTTCATTTCAAATGTTTACTTTACAGCTTTTCATCACACATCCAGCATATTCTCTGTGTACATGAACCAAGTTTAAATCAAAAGATCACAGGAAAAAAATTCTAGCCACAAAATAAATTCCTTTTATCTCTAATCCATCGACATGCAGTCACCAAACAAGGAACAAAACATTCATATGGACTAAAGTAGCTTCTGATCCAAAGACAATTATAGGGGCCAATCTTTGGTGGAAGCCAACAGAGCAACTTCCTTGGAAAAGCAGTTTATATATCATTCATGGCTGGCAATATATACAGAGGACACCTCCTTCCTAGAAACTACTTTCTTCAGCATTCCCAATGACGCCAACACTGCCAAATCCAATGGAAAGTTCTTGTGCTTGCTCAGTCGTATCCAACTCTTGGAGACCCTACAGACTATAGTCCATCAGGCTCCTCTGTCTGTGAGATTCTCCAGGCAAGAATACTGGAGCAGGTTGCCATTTCCTACTCCAGAGGATCTTCCCCACCCAGGATCGAACCCACATCTCCTGCATCTCCTGTGCTGGCTGGTAGATTCTTTATCACTGAACTACCTGGGAGGCCACCTCATCTTCCTTGATACCAGAGAATCTGACATGACTTTTTTCTTCCTTCCTGACACATTGCTTCCACTTGGCTTCCCAAGCATAGCATATTGTTTTGTTCTTCCTTCCAAGACCTTGGTCACTTCTGTCTGTCTCTTTGCTGCATCCTCTTCCAGTTCCTAATCTCTCAAGGCTGGTTTGCCCTCATGAATCTCTACTTTCCCCTCTTCAGAATGCTAGCCCAGTGAGAAAAGCTCTCTGATATTGCTAACAGTGTCCAATGTTATACAAGATTGATTTCCTGCCCACTACTGACTCTAAGAAATGAAGGCAGCAACAAATCACTGGGAAACTGATTTAGAACCTCTGCGAAGCTCTAGAAAGTGGCTGTCTGCCCATGGCTACTGGGGAGGAGTATGTTCAATATGAGTGATCCAACTGATGTTTAAAAGGGTTTAAAGAAGACAAGAAACACCAATTCATCTCTCATTTACTATTCTGTAAAAAGGTTTTTAAAAATCAAAAATTCACTTTGTCCATCTTAATCTTTTTGTCTATACTAATTGCAAAACATGTCTTATAGAATGTAATACCACAAAATTGCTATGTGTATAAAAGCTGTTCTTTGAGGTCAGATGCCTGAGAAAATCTGTGAATTTCATGACCTCTTGGAGAAATGCAGAGCACAGAAGCATGTTGTAGTTACTGAGACTTCTTAAGTAAAGAAGTCTGTTGAGTTTTGTTCCTTCTAAAGTTGATTTGTCCACAGTCTGATGGCTCAGTTAGTAAAGAATCCACCTGCAGTGCAGGAGATCCTAGTTCAATTCCTGTTTCAGGAAGATCTGCTGGAGAATGGATAGGGTACCCACTCCAGTATTCTTGGGCTTCCCTTGTGGCTCAGCTGGTAAAAAATCTGCCTGCAATGCAGGAGACCTGGGTTTGATCCCTGGGTTGGGAAGATTCCCTGGAGAAGGGAAAGGCTACACACTCCAGTATTCTAGCCTGGAGAATTCCATTGACTGTATAGCCCATGGGGTCACAGAGAGTCGGACACAACTGAGCGATTTCACTCTGCTCAAGGCACTGGCAGAGCAGGAGTCCAAAAGAGACAAAACTTAAGAATTTGATTTTTGATATATTTTTGAAGCATCAGAGTAGTCAATACAGAGGGAGAAAGGCAAAGTTTTTAGAAACATTTACCTATTTATTTATATAGAGAGACATTTACACACATTTATTCAGAGAGGTAGATAGATGATTGATAGATGAATGGATGGATGGATGGACCAATACAAAGATAGATGATACATAGGCAAATAGATAGACAGACAGATAGGGAATATGGGAGGACTACCATCCTATTTTCAATGTCTGAGAATGTTATGGACTTTATGTGCCCTTTACAGGATGACACTTAGCAACCCAATCCCCTGTGGCCCACCATTTATTTACCTCTCTTACTCTTCTCCTCCATCAAAATAAAACTGTCTCAACTCTCATATAAAGTTTCTGCAATTATTCATTTCTACAACCCTCCTAGAGAGTAGGAAATTATATCTATATGAAATATAGACATAAGGAATATATGTCTGCATATGTGTATGTGTGCCATAAGTTGTACACACTCTTTATCCAGAAATGTGTATAAATCTTATAACCAACTTACATGTTCCATAGAGAAGTACTTCTTTAAATAAATATAAAAACTGAATACTATTGATATAAAATTATGTCATTCAAGACTCAGTTTAAGAAAACAAAACCCCTTTTGGGATCATAACCCCTCTGAATGATACATAGAAATTCAGTGCCTACAAACTGTTGAAAGGAGCAGAGAAGTCAAGGGGCCACCACTGGACCACTAGCTCCAAGGTCACACACTCTGGCTAGAAACCAGGGATGAGAAAACTGGTACTGGTGCTGGTCTGCCTCTACATCTATGATGATGGTAACTCCCCACCGGCACATGGAGTTTGGCCACAGTAAACATACCCATCTGACTTGCTGCAGCCACCACGGCAGCAAAAAGATGGCCTCTGCCTACTTTCTGTCTCCTAAAGTTCATGTGAGTCCATCTTAATGGTAAAGTCTAAATCATACCCAGAACTCTAATAGGAAAGGGGACTTAGAAGAGATAGCATTTAGCTTACCAGCCCCTGAAATACAGAAAGTGAAAAGAAAGTGACTTTGCTCAGTCGTGTCCGATTCTTTGTGACCCCATGGACTGTAGCCTACCAGGCTCCTCTGTCCATGGGATTTTTCAGGCAAGAATACTGGAGTGGGTTGCCATTTCCTTCTCCAGGGGATCTTCCTTACACAGGGATTGAACCCAGATCTCCTGCACTGCAGACAGATGCTTTACCGTCTGAGCCACCAGGGAAGCCCAGTAATAACAGAAGACAATGCAAATAGATGCTGATACAGAAGGCAGTGCAAACAGATGCTGAGTACTGATAGACAACTGCAAAACTGAAGTCCTTCCAAATTAATTTGGAGTAGACCTTGCTGACAATATTTTAAAAACACTTGGGAGGCAAAACCATGGCGACAACAAAAGATTATGGTGGTTATGGTGGGCAGGGTTGAGGGGAAATGAATAGGCAGAGTATAGAGGAGTAATAGGGTAGTGAAAATGCTCTGTATAGTGTTAAAAAGGAAAGTCAAACCTAGACAGCATATTAAAAAGCAGAGACATCACTTTACCAACAAAGGTATGTATAGTCAAAGCTACTATTTTTCCAGTAGTTATGTACAGATATGAAAGTTGGCTGATGAAGGCTGAGTGCTAAAGAATTCATGCTTTCAAACTGTGGTGCTGGAGAAGACTCTTGAGAGTGCCTTGGACAGCAAGAAGATCAAACCAATCAACCCTAAAGGAAATCAACCCTGAATATTCATTGGAAGGACTGACGCTGAAGATGAAGCTCCAATATTTTGGTCATGGGATGCAAAGAGCTGACTCATTGGAAAAGACCCTGATGTTGGGAAAGATTGAGAGCAGGAGAAGGGGGAAACAGAGGATAAGATGGTTGGACAGTATCACCGACTCAACGGACATAATTTTGAGCAAACTCTGGGAGGTAATGAAGGACAGGGAAGCCAGGCATGCTGAAGTCCCTGGAGACACAATAGAATTAGACATGACTTAGTGACTGAACAACAACATGTATTTATACTTCTGTCCAAACTTATAGAGCATACAACATAAAGAGTGAATCCTAAGGTAAACTATGAACTTTAAATGATTATAATATGTCAATGTGTGCTCATTCTTGGGTTAAAAAAAAAATGTTCCATTCTGGTGAGTGATGCTGATAATGGGGAGGTTATGCTTAGGTGAGCTCAAAGGGTATGTGGGAAATCTCTGGACCTCCCTCTCAATTTTGTTGTAAGCCTAAAACTGCTCTAAAAAATAGTCTTTAAAAGAACAGAGAAGAAAATGAAAACTACCAAAAAAAAAAAAAAACCACCACTGGTTATACTGATCTACTAAAATCATGTTTCAAAGCAGAATGTAATAGTATGATCCTTTTTTAATTGTACTTTGAGGGGAAACCCAAAAATCTATTGTTTTTGGAATTCTTAGTACATATTTAACCACATACTTGTTTTGATTCAAATTAAAAGAATAATTGTGTAGAAAGGTTGAAGGAAAGAATAAATTTCCTTTGTGTACAACTGTGCCTTTTAATATATTTCTTGTAAGACAATGAGAATTTAGCCTAGTATATATTTCTTGTAAGAAAATGAGAATTTAGCCTAGTATTCTACAAATTTAAGAAAACTAAACACCACAATACGGCTCATTCATTTGCTCATTCAACAAGTTAATCATGTACAAGGCTTTTGTACGTTGGTAGCTTTGTACATTGGTAGCATATCACATACAAGGTTTTTTCAAATACTTTTGGCAACTGTGCTTCCATTAACTTGACTTTGTTTTTTGCTACAAGACTATAATCACTTTACTGCAAGGATGTAACCCATCAATTATTGGGTTGGCCAAAAAATTTGTTCAGTCAGTGACTACATTGTTCAATAAAGTTCAGTGAATATGAAAAATATGTCTTTTATTTTTACTTAAAATCAAGTGAACTTTTTGGCCAACCCAATATATGCAATAAATAACAGATATTTGAAGTATTAATATACCTTAACTTGTGTATTTTTTAGCCAAGGACTTAGCAGAGACTCTTGCAGATTAGTCAAAGTAAACTAACTACAAAGAAATTCCATAAATGATGTGTTAAATAGAAACTTATAAGGGAGGAAAACCTTAGAAATCAGAAATATTAGAAAAAGTAAGGTATGGTTAGAAACCATTTAAAAGTGTTTAAATTTTTGAAAGGTTGTGGTTTTGTGTGTTTTAGTCAAGGACTTCTTTAAAGCTATATGGAGAGGTTGCTTTTCAATCAAGAGTTCCTGGGGAGTCTCCCATTCCTGATATATTAAGTTATAAAGGAGAGATGAGAGAAGAAGGAAGAAGAAAGGGCACAGGCAGTTTGTCCATAGATGGGGCGACCATTCAAACTAGCTTGTATGGAACAGTCTACCTTATACCTCTAGTTCTGTGTAACTACTCACGTGTCCCCTTTTACTTTAAAAAGTGTTCCAATTTGAGTGGTAAATTATATGACCATTCTAATTGGTAAGAGGAGTAAAGAATATGGATTATAAATAACATGAAATTAATGACATATTTAATGGAACATGCAGGGAGTGAAAAATCTAAAGAGGAGAAAAATCACTGAAACTGGGTCAGTTGCTAAGAGAAAAGCATTATAAAACTACCGAATATAATGATAAAGTACAAGTTAATAAGCAAAGGTCAATTTATAGTCCTGCACCAAATAACACTGGATTTTATCTCATCTCATCTTTAATTCTTTATCAAATCAATTGATATATGAATACCTATAATTTATTGTAAATCACTAGTCTGAAAAGATATCAGTAAGTCATGCTGTTCATTGTCTTTCAAATAGCCTTAGACCCAGCTTTTCTAGGACAAAGAGCTAACTGCTGAAGGCCATGGTATTAACAGACTTGCATCCTTGAAATCATCACTCTATTGGCCTTCCTGAAACCAGACTTTCCTGCTTTATTTTCTATGGAGAGCTTTATTTTCTATCCCTTTTCATAGCTTCTGCTTGCCTACCTGATCTTTAAATGTTGGCAGTCTTAAATACATAAAAAGACAATGTGGGGAACGTTGAGTAAATCTGAACATGAATTAGATATGTTAGTAAATTTTTGTCAATTTTCTTATATATGACAACAGTACTGTGGTCATATGGTACAAAGTCTTTAGTTTTGGGAGATGCCTGCTGAAATATTTCATGGTAAATTGTCATAATACCTATAGCCTATTTTGAAATAGTTTGGAGAGATAGGTACAGACAAATATAAATACAAATGTAGAGGCAGATACAGAGATAGGTAGATAGATGAACAAAATATGGCAAAATGTAAACAATTCTTGAATCCAGGTAGTAAGTGTATGGGCTGTTCACTGCACCATGTACCCTTGCTTAAACTCTAGTATTTTTAAAATTTTTAATAATAAAAAATAGAAAAAAGTTTAAAAAATTATTTAAGTTAACCATCTTTTGGCATCCTAACACCCATTCCACAGTAATCCCCAACCCTTCCTTCAACTCTGTCAACACTTTTTCTCATACTTTTTCTAGGGGAACTCATCCATTCTTTAAACACCATCCAGTATAGTTCATTCCCCCCAAATCACCTCGGGTTCACACCTCGCCACCAAACTCCTATAAATATAAAAAATTAAGCATTCCACCTAGATATCTGGAGAAGGAAATGGCAACCCACTCCAGTATTCTTGCCTGGAAAATCCCATGGACAAAGGAGCCTGGCGGGCTACAGTCCATACAGTTGCAAGAGTCAGACACGACTTAGCAACTAAACCACCACCACCAGCACCTAGATATCACATATACACGTCAAGTTTGACAGATCTAAAAGTGAAGTCCTGATTCCCACTACTGAATAAATCTATTCATCTCCCTGCATTCTTCAACTAACTATTTAACATCTTTTTACAGCCAAGAACTTAAATCAGAAATCTGGGTATCATCCTTGATTCTCATATCACCTTCTTTCTCCATTCACTCAGTTGTTAAATTCTATCACTTTGACCTCCAAAAGACAACTCAAGGCTCTGGATTGTTCCCCAGACTGTCACCACTACTCTGCTCCAACCAACATGATTATCATTTCCTGACAATGGAGGCCATTGTCAATACTTCCTTTCTTTCCCCTTTATAATACACGTTCCACAGATCATCCAAGCAATTTATATACATATATATACATATATATATATATATATATATATATAATCTTTAAATTTCCTGATTCAAATAGAACAACTTCCCATCTCATTTACAACAAAGCACACCTACAATACTAGGACCTTAAAGTCTGAGTTGTTCTTGCCCAGGGCCACCTCTCCCACTTCATTCCAAGCTTCTCTTCACCATTACTCATTGTTCTTCTCATCAGCAGTCAAGTGGAAAAATTGAACAATTTTATATAGGTCAGGTTATAGACTGAATTGTATCTCTCCATACCATATGTCGAAGTCTTAATTGCAAATGTGATGATATATGGAATGAGGTGTTTGGAGATAACAAGGTTAAGATGTGGTCATGAGTGTGGGTCCTCATGGTGGCATTAGCAGCTTTATAAGGTAAGGGAGTGTGGGGTCAACTTTCTCTCTGTCATGTGAGGACACACCAAAAAGGCAGTGAACTGCAAGCCAGGAATAGTCCCCTTACAGGAACCAGTCATCCTGCACCTTGATTTTGGACAGCACAGCCTCCATAATCATGAGAAATAAATGTCTGTTGTTTAGGCTACCGGGTCTATGCATTTTGTTAAAACAGATGGAGCAGACTAGCTCATAGTGTAATTGACAGAACTATGTTTTGAATCCAAACTGCACTTTGAGCAACTCTAGTATGTCACCTTAGATTCTTTTCTTCTGCAGGCTCAGATTAGTCTTTTAGACAAGGTCTTCTCTGTGTACCCTTTCTACTTCATCTTAGCATCTTAGTGTTTCCTTCACTGTACTTTTCTCAAAGTATAATGCATATCTCTTCATTGCTAGTGTTCATTTACCTTTTTGCTTACCTGCTATATGACAGGCTCTGCTAGGTAATGGATGTACAATAATACCTGAGATAGACTTTAGCCCTACTCAAGTAGAGCTTGGAGTCTAGATTTATCTCCGCTTTGCCATTTTATTCCAACATTGGAATCATAAACACCAGTGAAGAATGAATGCCAAATGGAGAGATAAGACCAGATGAAATCAGGACAAACCAAAGACAAGCTGTAGATGAGTATAAGGCAAGGAGCTAGAGCTTATCTAGGTGGGGTCATGGTCAGGTTGAAAAGACAGGAGTAGGGAAAGCCAGGGAGATGCTAATAGAGAAGATCTGATTAAAACTTTCCTCCATCCCTTGAAAAAGGGTTCTCATTTATTTAGTATCTGTACATGTCAGACAGGTCCTGAGGCAGACCTCAAACAGAAAGAGCATGATCTGATTGCTAAAAAGGTAGATGCCCTAGCAAGTGTAATGAACCATGATGGAGACTGAGATCTTGTCCCCATCTTTCAGAGACATGACATCAGTATTCTGCAGTACAGAATTAGTCCTGATTTACATATGCCTGATAAATTGATTTAATCCAACAACCTAGCTGTTGTTCTTCTGAGGAGTCAGTGACCAAACATTTCCAGTTCAAGATGGGGTCTGTCATTTCTAAGAGGGCAAGAACTCAATTAAATGCAGCTCCAGCATACAATCTCAAGTTTGACCCCCTAACTGCCCTGATGAGTGAGCTTCTTAAATGATGTGAAAAAGGAGGCATTGCTGATGAAAAATCTTGTAGCTCTCAACTTTAGCAAGTGGTTCTCCAGTCTCAGGGACCTCAAACTTTTGTGAATACCTTCTACATGACAAACATTTTTCTATGCACTAAAGATGCAGAGGTAACACAAAAATAAAGCATGGTGCTACTGCTATAAATCTAATATTCTAAAGAGAGCGTAAATAATAAAAATGAATAAACTCATTAATTCAAAATCATTTCTGATAGTAATAGTTTCCATAAAGAAAATAAAACAGAGTATTGTGATAACAGAGTAATTTAGTAGTGTGAGGACTACTAGTTCTCCAAGGAATCCATCCTACTATAGAAGTAGAGTTGTACTGAGCATACGGATGCCCAACAAACTACATTTCCCAGGCTCCCTTGAAGCAAGGGTGGCCATGTGATTATGTCCTCACCAATGAAATAGGTGAGGAAATGACATGTGTCACTTTGGGTTCTAGACTTCCTCCATGCTCCCTCTCCTCTTCTCATTGGCTAGAAACTGAATGCAGAGACAATCCAGCTCCAATTATTCCAATGATGACAATACTTTGGGTATAACAGACAGAAAAACATGGAGGATCCTGGGTACAAGAATGACCCAAGAGTAGAATTTTCCAATAACCTGGACCAAGCACATCGATACCCTCAATATTATGTGAAAAATAAGCGCCATCATGAGTCCATTTTTGAAGTAGCAGTTTAGCTTCCCCAAACTAGGCAATGAAGTCTTGGATCAGAAATACTGGGATGAGCACAGGAGATGGAATTTTGGAGATGAGGTCTGCATGATGGGAAGGAGTTAGCCATGTGACTATGCAGAAGTGAAGAAGAGCCAGCACTAACAATATCCAGAAAGAGCTTGGCAAACTCCTATTCACAATCTTGGTAAGACCCAGCTCCTACATTAACACCAGCTCATCAAACTACATTAACCCAGCTCCTACATTAACACCAAAACCATAGTTACTAGTAAACCTTTGGCAGAGGTCTAGGAGTTATGTCATGGAGGACTTTAAGGGTTGAAGGTGAAGATTATAAAGTAAGTCCAGACACAGGCCAGACCTAAGGCAAGAACCAGAATCTGATGACCTCAGCATTTTCTAGACGTATATAGCTTCCATAAGTCAAAAGGTCAAAAGCAAGTGGACAACTGATGTCAGGACAAACAGAAGTATCAGGAGACATGGCAAGCAGTTTGGTCATACACTGAGTGGGGTAAGATAAACCAGACCTGGTTTATCCTACCACCCAAGATATTTTTAGTAATTTACTCATTCAACAAAGATTTTTTCTTAATAAAGACACTATATTTGTGTGTGTGTTATGGTTTCTTTGAGAATGATGTACCCAGATCTTTTCTTGTTCCCCAGAGTGATAATGTATTGCTGTATTTTTGCCTTAACACGTGTTAAGAACTGTTTCTTTGTCATTCAAGTAACATTCATTGACCTACACATAGTGGTAAGTATGTGCCTGAGATTTCAAGCGGATTCACAAAAACAAGTGCAGAGAGAGAGGAGAAAGGAAAGAGTGATTTACTGCTAAAGAGAGAATGCTGGCTTCTAATGATTTTTCGGGCTTCCCAAGTAACTCAGCAGTAAAGAACCCGCCTGCTGATGCAGGAAATATGAGTTCAATCCCTGGGTCAGGAAGATTCCCTGGAGAAGGAAATGGCAAACCCACTCCAGTATTCTTGCCTGGGAAATTCCATGAACAGAGAAGCATGGTGGGCTACAGTCCAAAGAATCACAAAGAGTCTGGCATGACTTAGCAACTAAACAACAACCGTAAAGATTTTTTAAGCACCTTTAAGATACACATGAAAATCATTTTCTGAAAAGTGCTAAGACCTTCAAAGAATGATGGATGAAGGCAGAAATGCAAAGGCCTATGAGAATAATTAAGAACCAAGTGATCCAGAAGTGCAATGAAGCAGATTAGAGCAAACTGAAGGCCACACTAGGGAAGTCAGAAGTCTAATTTTACATGTTTCTCTTTGGGGCCTAAGTCTAGGATGACTAATATATAAAACCTACAGGCAGAAATAAGTAGAAACACCAGGCAGATATGTATAACAAGCACCTTTAAGATATGTATAACAGGTATGTATACCAAAGAAAGAGTTTGCCACATAAATTCATTTCTTTTTTTATACCTTCAGTGAAGGTGGAGAAAATATTTGTTAATCACAGCACCATTTTTAAACAAAGGCCAATGGGCTTAACATCACCCATCTGTTATGCAGGACTGTAAACATTCTTGCTGCGTTACCATTTTTACTCTTCTATTAGAGTGAAAAAAAAAATTTTTTTTTCTCCAGGTAGTCAGAGAGTTTTATAAAACACTAGGAGATCTAATTGGAAGTACTGTTGTGACTGCCTGCTCTGCCTATCACCACAGAGGCTCTGGGTCTAGCAGACATGGTATCTGCTCCTTCCCTTCAGCGCATCATTGGAAAATCCAGCTTGAGGAGGAGGTGGAGGGAAACACTGCCACGCTGTTCTCTCCCGCAGAGTGAAAGACGAAGGCGGTCTCCAGGCTGCTGTGAAGCACCATTAACTGTCCCGTCACTCCTCTAGTACAAATCCTTCAAAGCGTCCCCTTTCCCCTCAGGATCTAGTAAAAACTCCAGAACCTGGTTTAGAAAAGCCTTTATCCCTACCTGTCTCTCTCAGTCACATCTCTCTGCATCCTCAGCCTACATTCTTGCTTTCTGGTCACATGGAGCTACTGCAGAAATTCTCAGGAAGCAACACATACAAGTTGCCCCTTCTCCTCTCTTTCTTCTTGGGTTCTCCTCCTCTTGCCCCAGAAAACTCTCCTATTCATTCTTCAGCCCTCAACTGAAGCCCCATTTCCTCTGAGAAGCAGGCCCACACGCTACTCAATCTCAGGGACTGCCCCTCCCCCATCCAGGCATCTGTGACCCGGTGTCACCTGTGTTGTGACACGCACACTCATGTCTGTACCAGAACCACCTCATACATCTGCTTCCTCTTTGGCTCTATGAGTGCAGGTTTGCTTCTCATGTTCCAGTGATCCATCAGCATTCAGCTCAGTGTTTGGTAAACATCAGGCAACCAATAAAAGTCTGTTCAGAGAATATGTTTAATTTGAAAATATAAAGTCAATAAAGATAATTTTTAGATATCAAGAAATCAGCTATATACTTACATACATACATCCCCTCCCTCTTGAACATCCTTTCCACACCCCTCCTCCATCCCCGCCATCTAGGTCGTCACAGAGCACCAAGCTGAGCTCCCTGTGCTATACAGTAGCTTCCACTAGCTATCTGGTTTACACATGGTAGTGTATATATGTCAGCACTACTCTCTCAATTCGTCCCACCCTTTCCTTACCTACCTGTGTCCACAAGACCATTCTCTATGTCTGCATACCACTTGGTGCTGATGAACCTATCTTCAAGGAGGGATGTTCAAGAGGGAAGGGATGTATATATGCAAATAGCTGATTCACGCTGTTGTACAGCAGAAACTAACACAACATTGTAAAGCAATTATTCTCCAATTTAAAAAAAATTTAAATAAAATAAAATTTAAAAAAAATAGAACCTCAAATCAAATTTCTAAGTGCGCTCTCTCAGTATGCCCAGATTTGGTGTGTCCTGAATCATGCCACACTTGTTCTTGCTTATTTTTACACCAGTTTTTTTAAAAGGCAACCCTATGGCCCTACTAAAATTTAATCTCTTTGTTTGTGCAATTTGATTAAATCATTCACTTGACACAAATTTAAATAGGAAATATTAAGGCAAAACTGAATGATATATTTTCTGAGAAGATCATGAGAATGTTACAAAACTACTTTATATAACTCTGCTAAAGAGGAAATAAGATTATTTCCAAAAATCTTTTGACTCATAAAGTGTTGGCTCTGCTTTTAAATTAATTCCAGCAATTGACACAGAGTTGTAAGGTTAAGTAACTAAGATACCAAAGGACATGTGTCTAGCATGTTTTCTTCAGGTAAACTTTGCCCAATTCACTTATAAATACATTTTCTATCACATGCTTGGAGAAGCTGATGGGAGAGGCCTCCAGCTGAGTCAAGACAGACCAGGAGCCACCATGACAATTTCCATCTTACACGCTTCCTCAGGAAATTTCTGTAGCTTATTCAGGTCCCTTCACATATTGTAGAAAGTGATTCATTTTAAAAAGGAAGAAATAAGCATAAAATGAGAGAGCTGGTAAGAGTTCCGCTAAACTCAAGATGTGCTATTTTAAAATAATGATCTTTACATAGGAGGCTACCATCCTCAGTCCTTTTTCCATTCATTCAATCAGCATTCACAGAGCAGTTTCCTTGCTCAAGGTGCTGAGGATTCCAAACAACAAGCTGCATCCATGTTCTTGAGATGTTCAAAGACCATCATACACATCCTTAAAGGTAATAATCAGTAAATGGGGAGTATCAGAAGAAGATTATGACTGTACTATTATCTACAGATGTAGATTTTGGCTTTGAATAACCCACTGCTGTGTTATCTTGCCAGAATTTATATATATACTCCATTCCCACTGAAATCTAAATATCTAGATAGCAAAGAACTTATACTGATTTTATATCATACATTGCTTCTTTAAAATTTACCATCTCACAGAAATAAATGCACTTTTCATTGATTCAATGACACATATACAGCTATAAACCTATATACACACCTACAACTAATGTTTCACAAAAATATACCTATCATAACTACATCAGTATATTCTATTGTTTTTTATTCTATTCTAGTTTATTTCATTTAAATAAACAAACATACATACACACACATACACTGGTCATAATTTGATAATGACTTACAATCCATGGTTTGAATAAAACTATTTCAAAAAATTTTTAAAAGGTCTGCAAAGTATTAGCAAAATATGTACAATGATACATGGCAAAGGATATTTGAAGTATTATATCACATGGCTAGAGGTCATACAGCATAAATATTAGAATTCAGGGTAATAAGACACATATGAACTTAAATTCAGGCTCCACGAATCACTGTAATTCTGAACAAGTTATTTAACCTCTTTAAGCCTCAATGTTCTCATACTGAAAATGGTGAAAATAAGAGTTCCTACCTGTCAGGAGAGTAGAAGAGATCATGCATGTTAAATTATTTACTACAGCACAAAGCATATGATAAGTACTTAATAAACATTAAACTCTAAAAAAATTCTATCCAAAGACATGAAAATATGAACTGAGAGAAAAATTAAAAGTATGTTGGCTTTGGCCAGCTTCAACAACTATCAGGGGATGGAGACGAGGATTCAAGAGGAGTGTTCACAAACTAAGCAAATATTTCATGGGCTAGGGAGATATTAGAATGCACTACCAAGGCAGTTTTCTGTTGAGCAGCAGAAAAGAATAGTATCCATTTATTTAATATGGCTTAAAATGAAAGTCGCTCAGTTGTGTCCGACTCTCTGCGACCACATGGACTTTACAGTCCATGGAATTCTCCAGGTCAGAATACTGGAGTGGGTAACCGTTCTCTTCTCCAGGGGATCTTCCCAACCCAGGAATCGAACCCAAGTCTCCAGCATTGCAGGCAGACTCTTTACCAGTTTAGCCACCAGGGAAGCTCAATATGGCTTAAATATGGTCCAAAAAAGAGGAAGATGAGGAAAAAATGGAATAGATAATGTATTTGAGGTTCCTCCAAGTCCTACAATCCTACAGAGGAAGTCTAACAAACGAATCAAAAGCAGATACACAGGACACAATGCCTCCCACTGCTACATCCAGACAGCTGAACCAAGGCCTGACACATGCAGGCTTACCATAGGGCTATTTAAACAACACAGGCATCACAGTGGCATTCTGACCTGGATTATGCTCACTGTCTACCCTGTCATCTGTGATCCCTTGGTTGTAAAGACTCATCCAAAATGTAACATAGATCAGTCTCTCTACCATGGCTCCTTGTTTGGGAACATGCCACACAGAACATTCTCAGGCTCTTTGGCAAAGCAAGGTTAACTGCACTCTTAAACTTTCCTAAAGCTCGACCATTCATCTTATTTCATCATTTTCCCCACCCATAAGAGCTCTTTGCTTCTTGACCTGCATACAGGTTTTCAGGAGGCAGGTAAGGTAGTCAAGTATTCCCATCTCTGTAAGAATTTTCCACAGTTTGTTGTGATCCACACAGTTGAAGAAGACTCTTGAGAACCCCTTGGACTATAAGGAGATCAAACCAATCAATCCTAAAGGAGATCAGTCCTGAATATTCATTGGAAGGACTGATGTTGAAGATGAAGCTCTAATACTTTGGCCACCTGATGCGAAGAACTGACTCATTGGAAAAGACCCTGATACTGGGAAAGATTGAAGGCAGGAGAAGGGGATGACAGAGGATGAGATGGTTGGATGGCATCACTGACTCAATGGACATGAGTTTGAGCAAGCTCCGGGAGTTGGTGATGGACAAGGAAGCCTGGAGTGCTGTAGTCCACGGGGTTACAAAGAGTTGGACATGACTGAGCGACTGAACCGAACTGAACTGATAAGAGCTCTAGGTACCCCAGAATTGGTTGACAGGACTAAGAGACTTGATTTCTGCAGGACATTTTGTACATAGCTTCCAAGAAGCAATGGTAAATCAACTTAATAATCTCAAAGTAGGGGTGGGGGATGTAGCTGTAACTTGCACCCCCCAAATTCTAAGGTAGTTAAATGATGAAGGAATATAGCTCACTCTTTGCATATACATAACAATTTGGTACTGGATGGAGCTGGTTACAGAGAAGCCCTGATGAGGATGAGTCCAATGAATTGCGACCCACTTACCCACAAGTCTTTAATGGGAACTGGCCTTTTGGACCTGCCATCAATGTTGGAGAATAAATAAATGAATGAAAAAAATACAATTATACTATGTTCACTGAATTTAATGGGCAAATGGCAAAGATTCAGCACAGAGGTATACGATGCATAAGCAATCAGAGACAGAGACTACATGCCCATTCAGCTGGAAACAGGTTCTGGCTGCTACTTAAAATACCAGCAGTGTGTCTACCACGTCACTAACATGTTTTCAAACAGCTCAGGTAGCCATATAAATCACTCTGCAGCTTTCCCCTGCTGCTTATGGATTGACAGTGTTTATAAACAGCTGTGTTAACATCCTCAGAATCCAAGGTAATGTTCTTATGGCACTGAAAAGTTATTATAGTTCATACACCCAGCAATGGACAGGCAGGTCTTTTTGTTCAGATGGCTGTGTTTCTAGGATCTGGATTATGACAAAAGCCAATAAGTCCTTTTGTGTAGCTAGTGGTAGCAAGTGGCAGTAGTCTAACCCAGCTATAATACAAAGGATCGCCAAACAGCTTTTAGCACCTGGGTATTTGCAACAGTAGAATGAAGAGCACATGTCTTGGGTCTCAAGACCATTTACCATCTGAGCCCTGACTGCCCTTCCACCGACCCACTTCCTCGCCTAGCACTTGACTCTATGCCACACTGAACTAGTCACTGTGCCCTAAGCAGACTGTGCTCTGCAGTGCCTTTGAACCTGAGCATGAGCCAGCAAGTGCTTTGCTAAAATGCCATCTACCTGGAGGATGACCATGTGTTTTAAACCCCCAACTGTAAGATTTCCTAGAAGTCTTACACTTCTCCCCCAGGCAGAATTTATAGACATTTAAAATCACAATCTAGACTGCAACTCTTTTTTAAATTTATTTATTTTTAATTGAGGGATAGTAGTTTTACAATTGGAGAATGAAATGGCAACGCACTCCCGTATTCTTGCCTGGAGAATCCTGTGGACAGAGGAGCCTGGTGGGCTGCTGTCCATAGGGTCACATAGAGTCAGACACAAATGAAGCGACTTAGCATGCATGCACGCATGCATTGGAGAAGGAAATGGCAACCCACTCCAGTGTTCTTGCCTGGAGAATCCCAGAGACAGAGGAGCCTGGTGGACTGCTGTCTATGGGGTCGCACAGAGTAGGACACTATTGAAGTGACTTAGCAGCAGCGGCAGCAGTTTTACAATATTGTGTTGGTTTGTGCCATACATCAACATGAATCTGCCATAGGTATACATAAGTCTCCTCCCTCTTGAACCTCCCTCCCACCTCCCACCCCACCCCACCCATCTAGGTTGTCTCAGAGAATCAGTTTGAACTCCCTGCATCATACAGCAAATTCCCACTGGCTATGTATTTTACAAATGGTAGACTGCAAGCCTCTTATGGACAGGAAACACATCCCAAGACATCTACATCTCCACTGTATCCAGCACAGTGTCTGGCATGGGGTAGGAATACAACAAAGGACTGTCAAGAGTAGAATCTTTAAGGGAGAGCTATTATCTCTTCTTTCCAAAAACACAGGAGGGAGAACTGCAGAACTGACAAGAAGAAAAGCGAATGTGGAAGAATAGCTATCTGATGGAACACCATGACAATCTCAAGAAAATTGACATTTATCCTTCCTTTGGTTGCAGTTGCGTTATGCTTGGAAGTGGCCACTATCAGGCAACATAAAAACATTAGTTATGGCCCAAGAAGGGCTTCCACAGATCTATTTCTGTCTGCATCCTAGATTTGCATACAAACACATAATTTGCAACATATTCGCAGAGATTCTTAAAGCTCAAAAAAGACTACAGACCACTATCCAAATTTTTTATTTTTATTTTACATTTGGACTGGCCAGGAAATGTATTTCATCAGGTTGATGACATTTAGGAGAATCAAAGTGATAGGTAAAAATTTTTTAATCACTTTAATGTACCACTTTACTCAATGTAAAGTCATGTTCCTTATGTACTTATGTACAGTTTCCATGATACTAGTAAAAATATATAACAAGTCAGTCAGGGTCTGTTAAATGCTTGCTGTGTGTCCAACAGTGTCACATTGGGAAGCCTGCTTTCTGATAAGTCAACACAAAAAGAACTATTTTTAAAATAGGGAACAAAAAAAGCCACATATTTGCCAGATTTGGTGGTTCACATAATAAATGTAGGAACCAGACATGGAGCTTGCTGTAGGCAGGGAAATTTTCCCAGGAGACCTTGGGAAGGGCGCCTTCTCCACAGAGGGTCTTATGGGGCAAAAGATGTTTCAACTAGGAGGCAAACTGATAAACAGATACTGGGTTTAAATCAGAAGGTCTAAATTTTAGGCATAGTGTTGCCTGTTACTAGCCATGTGACTTTGGACCACTCAGTTATTTTCTATGCCTCTGTTTCTGCACTCGTCCCCTGGAGATAATATCTCTGCCTAGCCTCTCTCCCTGGCACATTGGCAAGACTCAGTCAAGATAAAATCAGTGAAAGCATTTTCTAAATTATAAATCACTCTACTGTCAGATGTGAAAACATTATTGGAAGTGATCGAGTCAGGTACACAGAATAGTCTGTGGCACAAGACATGCTTTAACTCAGTCTGTTTTGTTTGGTTTTCTTGGCTCTGAGCTATCCAATCCAAGGTCCTTTACGTTCATTTAATACTATTTCTTGTCAGACTTCTCATACATAAAATTGTAGATGCAACCAGCCCAAGAACTACAGGCTGACTGCTAGGGTTATTTTCCCAGTGGGCAAACAAAAGAATGGTAACTTCATTCTAGCCCAAAACAGGCAGACTTTCTTGTTAAGGACTCTCCCAGAGGTGGAGGCATTCAGCATCCACATCATCTTTTCTTTCAAAACCTCTCCCCTGAGCCCCGTGCATCTTGTTCACGGTACACAATTCAGAATCACCCGACCACTTAGGACACTGGGATCTGGAGGCTGTGGCAAATATATTTCACATTCAAGAGGAGAAGCATCAGCAAGCACAACATTTAATATTGCTCTGGGCCTCCAGGACCGGGGGCTTAGACTCTTCATTTTGGCTTCACTGGTTAGACTGCAATCCAAACAAGAGTGTGCAGCGATGCAGTGTGTCGGGTCCTCGTCTGTGTCAAGCAGCAGTTTCATCATCAGCAGGGAAGCATTAAGTGAACCCCAGGGATAGCATATGTATTGTATTTAGAGGAAGGGGTGAAAATCCATCAACTCTGTGCAACTTAAAAGGTTTTCATGCTGTTCACAGGAAGCTATCAGCTTAGATTCCTTTGTCCCAGTAAAAAGAGAAAATGGTTCCAGGAAAGAAAGATGGAATTAAAATAGTGGTTAACCACAGAGTGAACTTAAGTGATAAAGGAAGACAGATAGGATAATGGACATTGCCTAGCAGGTCGGAGGAACGCACATTACTTTGTATTTGCAGAAGAGCAGGCTTTGGGAATTATGAGCTAGACACCCATTGAAATGAATCTTCTTATTGCCTTTGATGACACAATCTTTTAGTCTCTCCTTGTCAGTTCCCAGTTGTCTCCTATTATAGGAGAATTACGTTCAGTCTTTATTCCAGCAAAGCTTAAACTTGAGGGGAGAGAAAGGACAAACAAAATGGGGTGGGTGAGAAGGAGGAGGAGAGATGAGTCAAGATTTCATTATGCAAGTCAGATGTGCACTCTCATTCAAGGAATAAATAAACAAAGAGAGGTCCAAGACTCTCTTCACATAACAAGTGATTGTAACTCCATTCAACCCTACAGTCTCGTTGCCTGATTTACTTAGTGTTCCTTTGTTGTTGTTCAGAAGCTAAGTCATGACTGACTCTTTGTGACTCCATGGACTGCAGTACACCAGGCTTCCCCGTCTTTCACTCTCTCCTGGAGTTTGCTCAAACTCATGTCCATTACGTAGGTGATGCCATCCAACCATCTAATCTTCTGTCACCTTCTTCTCCTTCTGCCCTCAATCTTTCCCAGCATCAGGGTCTTTTCAAGTGAGTCAGCACTTTGTATCAGGTAGCCAAAGTATTGGAGCTTCAGCATCAGTCCTTCCAATGAATATTCAGGGTTGATTTTCTTTAGGATTGACTGATTTGATCTCCTTGTTGTCCAAGGGACTCTCAAGAGTCTTCTCCAGCACCATAGTTCAAAAGCAGCAGTTCTTCAGTGCTCAGCCATCTTTATGGTCCAACTCTCACATCCATACATGATTACTGGAAAAACCATAGCTTTGACTCTACAGACCTTTGTCGGCAGTGATTTCTCTGCTTTATAATGCACTATGTTTGTCATAGCTTTTCTTCCAAGGAGCAAGCGTCTTTTAATTTTGTGGCTGCAGTCACCATCCACAGTGACTTTTGAGCCCAAAAAAATAAAGTGAATTTGTTCAATTCCCAGCCACCAGCCTTTTATTTCAGCTGCACCTTCTGTTTGCCATATCCTCTTGTTCTGAAAGCACCTACTAAAATCTCCCTCCCTCATCCGAGTGAAGGTGGGCCCAAGTGCTACATTCTCCAAGAGCTTTCTCATATTCTGTCACTTGGAATGCATCTCTCCAGGAAATTGCTTTCTACCTATACTTAGCACAGTGTATGTGGTTTAGAACTGTTATCTGTGGAAACGTTTAGATGCCCCCCACCAAACATGAGCTGTGAGGGCAGACACTGTGCCTTACTCTTCCTGAGCATCAGGCAGTTGGCACGCTGCTGGAGCACAGTGTGCAATGCTATGCTGGGGTACAAACCACACAAATATACAAATGCAGGCAGCACACAACTTGGAGCCCTGTGATCTTGACCAATCCATGCATGAGACTAGCTTGCTACTCTTCCCACCTCTTCTGCCTTGTCCAGGAAGGGCTTTGTCTCTGAGCTCCCACCCAATCTCCACCCCTACAGCTACCTCTTCTAACCTGGAGATGTTTAAATTCCATCTGGTAAGTTTGTCAGTAACTGCTTTTGGAAGACTGCCTAACCTAAAAACCCATTCAAAGATCACACAAGCAACTGACACTTACTCTAACCTTTAATTAATGATTACAGACATGTCCACAACCTTTAGAATTTGCCAAAAAGTTTTGCCTACTTAAATATTTATAAAGTTTATTGAGCACATGGTTTGTTGTAAAAAATGTATGTATATCAACGTACCCTTATAAAACGCCTATATGGTAATATGATTGTTCCCACTTTAAAGATAAAGTAAACTGAGACCCAGAGAGTTAAAGTAACTTGCTGAAGTTCTCGCTGCTCATAAGCAGTGGAACCAGGCTCTGAACCCTGGATATCTACCTTCAGAGTCTATGCTTTCAATGGTGGCACAGATGGAGGGGTCAAGCTTTCTGAAACTCAGATACCAACACAGGAAAAAACTAGTTTTGAAATTGTATATGATGCCAAAGCTGATGTCAGGACCTGGGAGCTAAAGACTAGAGACCGTAGGGCCTGCTTTTTGCAGTACACCCAGACCAAGCTTAATGGAGAGAAATTTATTCCATTTCCAATTACTTCCAATTATTTATGAGATTGAGGGGAGCAATTAATTATGAGAACATTTGTTTACTTGAATGTCAACATGTATTTCTGAATAAAAATGAAACTTCAATGATACAAGAGAAATACATAAAGACCCTTTGCTAACACTCAGAAATTAGCTGAATTAAAGTTCAAGATCTTCCCAGAATTTTTGCTGCTTGAAAAATATGAGTTTTCCTGGAAAGATAGAGACTTCGCCTCAAAAATGATGTAATAGATCAATACAGGATGGGTACACCATTCTGCTGAGAAAAGCAGTTCCCTGCATGCAGTCTTTTGACCCTACTGGGCCAAGTAAGTATAAACCTTGGGCCTGAGAAACATCCTCACCAAGAGACGAGTCCTCATGGCCTTGCTGAATCTGCCACCTTATGCAGGAAGACCTTCCCTGTGCTCCTTTGTTCTGCTTAAGCATGCACATCATACAGCATATGGCCAGCCCCACTGTTTCATCTGTCCCCTTTGGGGAGGGGACAGGGGCTGAGTAGATCAACCAAACTGTACTAGCTGCCCAGCAGGGCCTGCTGGCTGTAGGCAACCTATGCACTAGGGTTGATTTTGCTCCGCCTCTTCTCCACGTGGTGGCTCAGTGGTAAAGAATCTGCCTGCAATGCAGGAGGCGTGGGTCGTGGTTGAGAAGATCCCCTGGAGGAGGAAATGTCAACCCAAACCCACTCCAGTATTCTTGCCTGGAGAATCCCAAGGACAGAGGAACCTGGCAGGCTACAGTCCATGGGGTCGCAAAGAGTCAGACATGAAGGAGCACACGTGTAGTTCTCTACTTAAGTAAAACACATCCTACCCAGTGCTTGACTGCAGTGACTGAAGTGTATTTTCTTTGGAGACCCCGATACCAAGATGCAGTGGGCAGCAGGGCTCAGACTTCTACTAATAACAGGCACTGGTACCACTTACTCTACACATACCTTCTTCCTGTGTTGTTTCTTCTAAGGGGCCTGCCCCTCACCCACCCACAGTCCCCTTCCCAGGCCTTTTCCTCATTAGATCCTCTTTATTCTTCAAAACTCACCTCAAACACCTTCTCCTAAACCATCACTGCACCTGAGATGCACCTCCCAGGTGCTCCCACAGACACAGTTCACACCACATTCATAGTAACCATGTCCAGGTACACTAACCCACTCACTTAACAGCCTGTCTGTCTAGACTGTGAGTTCCTGGGAGAAGGTCCCATGTATCATTCAGGTTTCCGTACCAGAATCTGATGCTGTGCCTGCCACACTCTAGGCATTTGTGCCTTCATCCAAAACACATGTACTAACTGTCTAATGTGTTGTGGGCTATGCTAGGCTGAGTATACCACATGAACAAAACCATGCATAATCCCTGCCTTCGCAGAACTTATAATTTAGTGGGGGGAAACACATATCAACTAATTAATCAGAGCCAAGTGAGCCAATGTCAAGAGATAACCAGGATGACTGTCACAGTGAGTAGTGCTCAGGGTATATAATTGAGAAAACTGAAATCAAATAAAGACAAACTCTTTAGCAAAGAAGATTGACGGGTTTCCCTGAAGAAGCAGCCACTGAGCTAAGTCTGATGAAAGAATGAGGAAGCGTGTTCCAGGCAGAGGAAACCTCAGGGGTGGGGGAAGGGATGGACAGTGTCTTCTGCAGAGGCTGAGCAAGCCTAGCAGACATGGCAAGTGGAGTGCAGTGAGAGTAGAGGACAGAGCGAGTAAAGACCAGGTCCCACAACAGGCTCTGCAGAACCGAGAATTGTGTTCTTCATCCTAACATCACTAGGAAACACATCATCAAAAATCACACTGAGTTGCAAGATGATTTCTCTGCTGCAGTGTGGACAGAGAGGGAGTGGCTGGGTGGGGAGACAGGACCTTTGGGTGTGGGATGATCAGTGAGGAGATGCTGGCAGTGGCCAGCAGAAGGTGATCTGCACTGAAATGGTGACCATGAGATGGAGACTAACAGATGGATCCAAGAGATACCCAAGTGGTAAATATCTGAGTATTGGTGACAGACTTGAATTGACTCGATAGGTAGGTGTCCAGTGGGTGAAGTGGTGGAAGAAGAATAGTAATTTGGGGTGATTACTAAGAACCCTGCACATCTGAGAACACCACAACACTGCCAGGGAGTTAAGTTTAAGAAGGGGAACCTCTTCCCGAGACAATGCCCGTGAGAGCAGTGAACTCAGCAATGAGGTATCCTTAACCTAACACAATGTTTGCCCTTTCAGGGCTGTTTCCATACACAGTTTCCAGTGAGTGTCCTTGCAGAGGCCTCAATGAAGCTGCTATTCTTGTCAACAAGGGGATAGGAACAGGCAGCTCGGGCTTAGGATGTTGTATGTCACAAGTGAAGCCTCAGCTATAGCTCCAGTGAAATGTCTGTGATTCGTGCCCCCATCTACCACCCTCCAACACCTCCTAGGACACAGCTGTGGTGCTCTGCTTTCTTTCTTTAAAAAACAAAACTGGTTTCTTAGAAACCATCACCACTGTTGCTTCCCTGCACACCCTGCCTCCCATTATAAAGACAATATATGTTAACTGACTTGGGAAATACAGAACAACATAAGAAAGAAAACAAAAATTTTCCATAACTTCCCCAACAGGAGAAAAAAACAGTATCATCTGGAGAACAGTTAACAGTCCTAGTTAACAGCGTAGGCTCTATAGTTAGATAAGAATTTTGGTCTTTATCCTAAGAGACCTGGAAAATCAAATAGTCAAATTTTTGTTTCAGGGTGATTTGTCTGCTGCTGTACAGACCGAGAATGAATGGAGAGATGGGGAGGTAGTATATTTGAATGTAGATAGATAAATGGGGAGTCCACATTTCAGTTCCAATTCTAGCAATTAAAAATTTATGGGAAAATTACTAATCAGGTTAGCCCTTGAGCTCCTCACATGTACAGGTGAATGACAATAGTGCCTTTTCTGGTGCTGCTGCTGCTGCTAAGTCGTTGCAGTCGTGTCCGACTCTGTGCGACCCCATAGATAGCAGCCCACCAGGCTCCCCCGTCCCTGGGATTCTCCAGGCAAGAACACTGGAGTGGGTTGCCATTTCCTTCTCCAATGCATGAAAGTGAAAAGTGAAAGTGAAGTTGCTCAGTCATGTCCGACTCTTAGCGACCCCATGGACTGCAGCCTACCAGGCTCCTCCGTCCATGGGATTTTCCAGGCTAGAATACCAGACTGGGGTGCCAGTGAAGTCCATTTTGTAATAAAATTAGGATGATATAATTTTACAGTGCACTCTTTTTAACAGTATTATAATCATTTCCCATGTTATTAACAACTCCTTGAAAGCATTACTTGTAATGGTTGCATAATAATCCATCTTGCAGATACATCACACATTATATCATCATTTACTTACTGTTGTATATTTAAAATGCTTCCAATTTACAACTGTAACAATGTGATGATGAACATCACTAAATACAAACTTTTTCCTACATTTTTAATTAAATTAAGATGGACTGGCCGAGGTATAATCACAGGGACCAGTACTATAAAAATTTTGAGTTTCTTAGCATATATTACCAAATTGCTTTTCACAAAGATGGTGTGTGTGACCTTTCTACCAACAAAGTTCACATTTATACCAATATGGAAGTATTTTACCATCTTACCCTTTCAAGAAACAGCTCTTTGAAGGAATTTCTAGGCTAGCCATCTGAAGGAAACTAAGATTTGGTTGTGCATTATTAAGTGCCACACTTGAAAAGTCCTCCCCAATTACATTCCCCACAAAAGCCTTGTGAGATGGTTAGCATCAGCCCTATTTCGCACCCAGCAGGCTGAGCTGAATTAGGAAAGCAAGTTAGTGTAGCACCTAGCACCACTCCTGCCAGCCTACTACTGCCCTCCTTTCACTGTGTCCCAAATACCTTAGATGTGTCCCCACACTTGCAGAGTGACCTCCCAGTGGCAACCTGTCCATAGGGAATAAGACCACATGTACAAATTATTCTCTGTATCTCATCCTGAAAAAAGAACTTATATATACATATGTATGTATGTATAAGTTTTGATACATTCTATATGGAAAATTAGGCTTCCCCTCGTGGCTGAGATGGTAAAGAATCTGCCTGCAATACAGGAGACCTGGGTTTAATCCCTGGATGGGGAAGATCCCCTGGAGAAGGGAATAGCAACACACTCCAGTATTCTTGGCTGGAGAATTCCATGGGTAGAGGAGCCTGGCAGGCTGCAGTCCATGGGATCACAAAGAGTTGGACATGAGTGAGCAAATTATGATGCTTGAAAGAAGTGAAAGTATAAATATAAGCTTTGATACATTCTATATGGAAAATTATGATGTTCTTGAAATAGTGCAAAAGAGACACTTCCGCTTCTAATGGGAAGATAGTAAATACTTTTCTGAAAAAGTGACACTTATCTTGAACCTGCCTTTGTCTGGCAGGTTCAATGATATTGAGACCACTCAAACAGTGGGAAAAGGGCCCGTACAGAAGGAATCAAGTGAGAGGGCAGAAACATATGAGTAGGTTTCAAAGTAAGAAAACACCAAATCATACTGGGCTTTTCAGACCATGATACAAAAAGAATTTGGATGTTATCTTAATTGCAAAAGAGTGATTCTACCAGCTCCAGTATCTCTACAGTCTCCTCAGTGGGGTGAGGGGGTGGGGAGAGGTGATAACAATTTCTATAAGAAAATACCTGGATAATAATAATGTTTCCCCTCATCTTCATTCAGTAGAGCAGTTCTTGACCTTGGAAAAAGATAAAGAGAACTCACTATCTTGCTGGTGTACCCTGTATCAACATCTTCCCAGCACCTATTTAAAATGAGTTCATCTGTGGATTCTCTAAAAGAAAACTTCTATCTACCAATTATTTCATGTGATGTCCCAAAGTGGCTTAGCTTCCCTGAATTTTTATTAAACACCTGCAATTATTTTCCTATTGCCTAGGCCTGCTAACAAAATTTCTTTCCCAACTTGGTCCCAGAAACAAACTAAATCATTAGTCAAGTAACATTTCCAGAATGCCTACTGTGTACAGAACACCAAATTTCTCTCTTCAAGGCAGGTAAATAGGCTATATTGCTCACAAATTGCTAAACCTCAAGGCTACACATGCAGTGAGAGTAATAGCAGAATTCTCCTGCCTTTGCCCACACCTGTCTAGAGGAAAATCAGACTGAGTTGCCACAGAGGGTCTGCTTTAAATTCAGAGAAACACCTTCTAGATCACAGAAAATACCTCACTGCAAAATCAAGTTCCCAAGATCATTCAGCAATTCTGATTACAATAGTCCTTCCTGATATGTGGCAGGAATTCCACAAGCTTTCCCTGGGGAAGAGCCTTCCCACACCACTGGCTCTCATTTGGACTCAAAGGGAATCTTACTGCTGTTTTTCACCAGCTCCAAAATCTTGACATAACCTTCCTCTTTCAACTCTGCTCCAATACGTTGACAGATTCATTAGCTGGACATGCCAAATTATCAAAATTTAGAAAGCATGAAATGCATGCTTAAAAGAAGGCAAAGCAGACCAGAAATAGCTTTCTAATCGGCTTTGAGAGGGACTGTGGGTCAGAAGATCAGTATACCTGCTAATGATTCACGTTTCAACATCTTGCCAACAAGATGCTTTAATTGCCCAGTTTCCAGCTTCTCTGCCCAGCAGACAATGTCGTCCTAAAGAGCAGAAATGCATCTCAGCCACAGTCCTGTATTCATAGGAGACAGCTCTGCAGGTTCTTCCTCTCGGTGCAAAAAAAAAAAAAAAAAGGGAGACCCCCTACAGAACCCTATGTGAAAGGAAGAATTGAAAATAAAAATGTATTTGCAGCCTGATGAGTGGGTAGCAAAATATTGATTCTAGCTTTTTCAAACAAGTAAAATATGTGGACTTGGCAAAGTATCAAGTGTGGGAGGGAATCTTATCTCCCAAGATGAAAGAAGATAAAAGAAAGCAAGTTGAGAGGGAAAAGCCAGCAGCATCCTCACTGCCAGCCCTGAGGCTGGCTGGTGCAGCTGAGCTGGGTGGGGAGCCCAGGGAGCACCTACTAGGAATCCCGCAGCAGGCAACCATCCTGCTCCCTGGTGCACATTACATGCAAGCAAGTCACGTGGCCCAGCGGCACTACCCAGGCACCTGGGATTTCTGGGAGGAAATATTCTAATACTGATCTTCACATTGTCCGTGTCTCAGATCTTACAGAATAGGCACAAAACCTGCCTATCTCATAAGAAAAGGGGTTTTATATGCCACCAAAAGGTAAATGCAGCCCTAATGGAAGTCTGTGCCCTCTTTAAATCTGTGGCCACCTAGAGGCAGGAGGAGGCTGGGAGTTGGAGGCAGAGACCTTGGGACTTCTGTCAGTTCTTCAGCTGCTGTGACCTGCTGTGACCTCTCAGATCTCAGCAGAGGTGCAATGGTGCCTGCCTTCCTCCTGCTCTGGGATGCTGTGAAAAATAGAAAGTATAAAGGTGCACCATGACTGTGACATGCCACAAAGGGAAACCACGGAGAGCACAAGCCTGGCACTGTGTACTTGGTGCTATTCTGAAAAAGACAAAGAAGCACAGAACCAGAGACTGGTTTTGGCACATCTTCACTGAGGCGGGAGAGGGGCGTTAAACCTAACAGCCTTCCCCTAGGGCCTTAGCCGCTTAGAGGACAAGCAGTATTGGGACATACTGAATACTGGGGTGGGGGGCACTCAATTTTCCCCACAGAGCCAAGATCCTATAATACAGAAGAGACCTCAGGATAAGGTAAATCCCTAAGGTTTTCTGTTTCACTGGTTGGTTGGTTGGTGTTGGTTTCACTGTTTTTAATCTAAAACAAGGCAGTCACAGACTTCCCATGGAACAGCCTCTGAAACTACAATAGGCAGATGGATCAGCCAGCAGACTTGGTAAAAGTGCACTGGACAGGGCCTGACAGTCAACGTTTCCAACAAGCTCCAGGGTGATGCCAATTCTGCTGGTGCACAGATGACAGGCTGTCCATGACTATTGAGAGAAGTCCAGGAAGGATTTAAGATGTCATATACGGTTATATGGAGAAGGCAATGGCACCCCACTCCAGTACTCTTGCCTGGAAAATCCCATGGACGGAGGAGCCTGGTAGGCTACAGTCCATGGGGTCGCTAAGAGTCGGACACGACTGAGCGACTTCACTTTCACTTTTCCCTTTCATGCACTGGAGAAGGAAATGGAAACCCACTCCAGTATTCTTGCTTGGAGAATCCCAGGCACGGCGGAGCCTGGTGGGCTGCCGTCTATGGGGTCGCACAGAGTTGGACACAACTGAAGCGACTTAGCAGCAGCAGCAGCAGCAACAGCAGTACTCTTATATACCGAAAGAAAGAACCCAAACTGAAAACCCAAAATCTGTGGATGAGGACAGTGAAGCCAAGGGTTCGCTGGCTTGTCCAGCATCACTGAGCAGGCAGAATGTCTGCTGCCCACCTGCCCTCCCCCACTTTCTTCCCTCCACCAGCCTGACTTGCACACACTTGGCCCTTTTGCCTTTGGGTTTCTTTTCCTGTCTTTCTTTCTGCTTCTTTTGCAAGTAATGGAGACAACAGTGTGACTGTGGTACATGAAATTGATCCTAGCTCTGAATCGTAGACTCTCTTCTTACCTAAAGAAGATAAGGAAAGCAGTGAGGATAAGTTTCCAGGGAGGAAAAAAAGCTAACCACATCCCAGTTGTTTAAGGACCACAATGCCTCCAACTTTAAGTGATTAGTTTTTGTTTTCAGGGGCCCTGGTGTCCCTGCCTGCACCGGGAGACAAGGCTGGGCCCCATTTCTGTCTGTGTTACACCAAGGGGAGGTCATGCTTACTGAAGCATTAGACACCTAACTCACTCATCTTATTTAGGACCCTCAGAACAAAAATGTTTAGCTCTAAAGAGGCAAAAAGATTTTCAAGAAAAAATTTTCAACTTAAGGTAATTCCCAATATACCTTCTACTCATGGGCTACATTCCAGAAGTGAAAAGGGAGAGCTACAATTTGCACTGAATGAACTTCAGCTCTGCACCCAATCACACAAACATATGAAAGCCATGCTTTAAAAACTGCACTGAAGTTTCCATTCCTTATGATGCCAATTATCCAACCAAGCATAAATTTGGAAACTGTTTCTTTGTTCCATCTTTTCTGTTCACCTAAGGATATGAACTAAACATAGAGGGAATGAAGGCTGAAAAAGTAAAAAGAATTGCTCTTGGGGGAAAAGAAAAAAAAAAAGCACTGAAACTCAGCAAATACTTTTAGATACGTACGGAATTTGCTCTTTTAGAGAATTGCTGCATTTCCACCAAAAATTTGATTGCGAATAGAGTATCTGAAGAAAGGTTTGGCTCTAAATGAGGCTTAACACATACAAGGAAATATTTGTTCCCAAGTGCTTCCATTATCAGTACTCTTGCCTGGAAAATCCCATGGATGGAGGAGCCTGGTGGGCTATAGTCCATGGGGTCACTAAGAGTCGGACACGGCTGAGCGACTTCACTTTCACTTTTCCCTTTCATGCACTGGAGAAGTAAATGGAAACCCACTCCAGTATTCTTGCCTGGAGAATCCCAGGGACGGGGGAGCCTGGTGGGCTGCTGTCTATGGGGTCGCACAGAGTCGGACACGACTGAAGCGACTTAGCAGCAGCAGCAGCAGCAGCAGTAAACACTGAACATCAATGGGTACACCTCACCCAGTGAGAACCTTCCTCTTCAGTCAGCACTGTCTCAGCACCTTCCGGGTTGTATAAGCATTAAAGTTTCACAAGAAATGTTATCCACAATGGCTCTGCTGCTAAAACTCCATAGGACCCTCCATAGGTTATTGAATTTCATTATTAACGTATATTTTTTAACACTCTGTTTAAGATCAGAGTCCTTGCAAAATTAGGATTAAAAATGCTAGCTTTGTGTGTGTAGAGACCCCTTTCACTGGAGACTTCTTATATATGAAAACAAGGAGGCAGATTTGAGGGTTCAGAAAGTTACTGCATGCGTGCATGCTAAGTCACTTCAGTTGTGTCCAACTCTTTGTGATCCCATGAACTTCAGCTGCCCAGACTCCTCTGTTACTGGGATTCTCCAAGCAAGAATACTGGAGTGGGTAGCTGTGCCCTCCTTCAGGAGGTCTTCCCAACTCAGGGATCAAACCCACATCACTTATCTCTCTTGCATTGGCAAGAGGGTTCCTTACCACAAGTGCCACCTGGGAAGTCCTGAGAAAGTTACTACTGAGTTCTAAATACCTTCTTTCAATTCAGTGAGGAGCCATTATCTAAATAACCTCTACAGGGACCTACAGGATACCTAAGAACTTACAGCATTAATGTCACCTTTAGGATTTTGCCCCCTCCCTCCAAAGTTGGGTTTCTTATTTATGAAATCTCATCATAAATAAGAAAGTTCACTGATCATATTTAGTCAATGGATTAAAGAATAATGCAATGTCATTTACATAAGGTGAAACCAAAAGAAATGTGCTTTCATATTGCAGCAGAGATATGTGTTCACTGAGTGCTGTTTCTGCATGGGTTACCAGGCACTCTAAGAGACTGAAGAGGTGTGAGATGAGGAGTGCAAAGTATGACAAGTATGAGCCCCAAGAATAAAAGACACTCAAAGCTCTGCACACAAATGAACCTTCATAGCAACAGTCACTGGCTTAGAGCTCATCACTCAAATACCTATTGTTACCCCTTCACCCATTTGTCCAACCCTTCACAACATACCTCTCCCTTCCCCTACCCTCTTCCCAACATTTCCTCTAGGCAGATCTGACAAAACCTATTTTAAATCCCCAGTAATCTGGAGAGGTAAGAAGGGGCTTTGGAGTGGGTAGATACAATAAGCAAAAAGTTGAAGTGATCTCAGGGTATTTTCAGGATGTAAAGGGCTATAAAAATAGAAAAGTAAGAATGAGAGGAACTGTCCAAGAACTGCAGGTTACCACATGACAAAATACAAGTGGTGGCAGTATTCTTCCTAAATTAGGAAACTAGGACAAGCAAAGACTGAAATTGCAAACAGCTTCTTACAAGATTAAGTGACTATCACTAAAAGAAAGCTGACATAGCCAAGCACTGACCTGAGTGAACTAACAGAAAAGTCACCAGATTTGTGAAATGATAGCACAGTAAATGGACACATGTGTCATATTTAAGAATCCAGCGTTTAAGGAAGAGAAGACAAAATAATCATAAAGACATCAATTCTTCTAATATTGATCTATATGTTCAGTACAACTCCAATCAGTGCTCCAGCATGATTTCTCATGGAATACTACATATTATTCTAAATGAATATAGAAGTACAGTGATCCATGAATACCCAAAGATCTCATAAAGAAGAATGAACCGGGGGAATATCCCAGACATTAAGTTATAAATCTATGGGAAAAAAATAAAAAGTGTGGTATTGCTGCTATAGGAGTGAAAAACAGACAAGTAAAAATAGAACAAAGAGCTCATAATACCCAGCATACTTGCAACCGGTATCTAATAATGATAGTCAATACTGAAGTCTAACTTACCTGATAACATGATGATTAAGAGTATGAACTTTGGAACCAGAATGCCTGCACTCAAATCACAGTTCTACCACTTACTAATTGTGCCACAGTTTACTTATCTATAAAGTTGGGTAATAATAATTTATGTCTCACAAACATAAAACCTCCTAGTACTGATAACATTGTATAGGGCCCTCCCCCACTGAATCACGCCCTGTGAAACTAACAGAATACTAAGGAAGTCACGATGCATGACCTTCAGTGCTAGTCATAACAAACACTGCAGCTCCTGTCTTGACCTCTTGGATCACTCTCTCTGAGGGTAGCCAGCAGCCATATTGTAAGGCCACTCAAATAACTCCATGGAGAGGCACAGCAGGGAGGAATAGAGGCCCTTATCCAATAACAAGCCAAACATTCTAGATATGCAAGTGAATCACCTTGAAAGTGGAACCTCCATCTTGAATCCTGGTTTCAGAGAACTATAGCAGTAATGTCAGCAAAGGTCTAATAGAGTTGACAGTATATCACATGCACTGAACAAATTAGAAATGTCATTAGTATTATCATTGTACAATACTGGAGATTTAGCACAAAGTCATGGTACCAGGGCTGGGGGCAGGGGGCTTCCCCAGTGACTTCAGCGGTAAAGAATCTGCCTGTAAGGCAGGATATGCAGAAGATGCAGTTTCATCCCTGGGTGGGGAAGATCCATTGGAGGAGGGCATGGCAACCCACTCCCGTATTCTTGCCAGGAAAGTCCCATGGACAGAGGAGCCTGGCGGGTTACAGTCCATGGGGTCACAAAGAGTCAGACACAGCTGAAGTGAGACACAGCATGCAGGTACACATGGTATAGGGAGGTTTCTTCTGTGCCCAAAAGGATAGTGTGTGAATTATTCTTGTAGTCTCATGGCCCAGTATGGACTCCATAAAGTGTGTGTTTATAAAATGCCAACTATGTACCAAGTACCATTTTTGTCAGTGAATGAATGAATGCCTTAAAACTTCTTCAGCTGTTCCATCATAGCAGGGCAACACACACTGCATAAAGTTGTTACACAGAAAAAAATGAAAACTCAAGGACTTAGATAAATGATCTCTCAGGCCAGTTCAAATTTCCCCTCCTTCAAGGAACCTAGGTCACCACTGAGCACTATCCATTTTATTTTATTTATACATTTTATTTATACAACTGAAATACCCATGGAGGGAAGAAACATAAGAAGAAGGTTAGAATAGCACAAATCTTAAATACTCAAATGTTAACATAGTCCACATATATATCCAACTTTTAAATGATCTCTACAATCCCCATATATCCCATCCAACTTTTACATGATTTATGTTACACTGAATTTAAAAAACAAATGGACTTTATAGATCTCTTTCTCTCTCTCTCTCCCGCCCCCTCTCTAGTACAATATATATTTAAGCTACACTAGAATATGTGTGTCAGATTTTTCTTAATTTAATCACATGCACTGAATTTAATCAGTTGTTCTGGAGGCCAAAGAAAGAAACTTGTTTCTTTAAACAACTGAGAGAATATTGGAGAGTACCATTTTATAATGGATGGCTTCAAAATTATATTTTCCATCCAATATGCAGATAAACATTCTCTACTTTAGGAAATTCTCACACTGCACAGTTTCAATAAGCATGAAATTTATTATATTTCAGTTAAATAATATTAATAGCATGGCCCAAATTTCAGACACAGTACAAAAACTGTGAGTGTAGTAATTGCATAAAGTCCAAACTTCACTACTAGATTTTCAGTCTACAAACCACTACATAGAAATCAATGGGCATCATGATCAGTGATTCACGACATCATTTCTTCTACATTCTGTCAATTATTCATCAAACCACATCTGTCATTCAGGTCACACACAGACAGTAAAGCATGTAGTTGTGTTGCCTCCTTGTTGACAAGTGATAAACCCACATGATATTTTACTAAAATGGACACTCAAAAGAAGGAATTGGCAGACAAAGATGAAAGTGAGCAAACATAAAGTAAAATTATACATGATTAGAAAATGCTGACAAAGACATGGTGAGACCTAGGCCTGCAAGAAGATAAAGTATAACCCACACTGAAATGGTCCAATGAATACAGAATGCAAGGTAAACTCATTTTGACATTTTTTTAGTTAAACTGCATTAGAAACAGAAAACCTCTTTTATGTCATTGAAGTAAGGCTCTTATTTCTACTTTGGCTTGAAGACTGTAATTAAAACAAATCCCAATCAGCTTGGCTACCACTCAGGCCAAAGTAATGAACCCAGTTGCCACATTAAAAGAAAACCATAATTGCTAGGAGCCTAAAGGAAGACCTTTCGCTGCCCGTAAAGGCTGATTTTTCACTGGCATGAATTGATTAATCTTAAGCCATATGCTGAAGTATTAGCTCAGATAAAGATGCTTTTGCAAAATATATACCCAGACTCCAGTGATATATAGAAGAAATAACTGACCATGGGAAGTTTGACACTGACACCATTTAAAAGACTCTGGCTGTGCAGCCAGAGAAACTTAATGAAGGAGAATTTATAAATATAAATGAGAAAATGGTTGAAATGAAAGGATGAAGATAACCCAGAGGAAGTAACACCAGCAAAAAACTTCACATTAAAAGAACTTTCAGGGTTATTTTACAATGCCGAAAGTGCAAAGGATAAAACGTTGGAAACCAATCTAAACTTAGAAAGGTGTGTGATGATTTTCCAAGGCGTTGAAAGATGCTCACTCCATATATTAAGTTATATGATGAGAAAGCAAAGACTTGTTCAAACTATGCCTGATAAGTTATTTACGAAGAAATAAAACAACTCTAAATCAAATAATTCCAATATTTCTCATGTTTCAAGTTACAATGTATTAAATGAATATTAGTCATTTTTAAGTTTTCTTATACATTCATAATTAATAGAGAATACTTAATGTTCTTTCCCCATTGATTATTATGATCACTTTTTATGGTTTCAGCTTGAACAATCATTTCTACTGTTCTGAACTACTACACAAAGCATTTGCTAAAGAAATCACAATGAAAGAGAACAGCATAAATGTGTAAAACATCACTGATCTGTTGTTCGTCAGTGGTTAACATTATTGTTCTTGTTCAGTCACTAAGTTCTGTCTTTGTGACCCCATGGACTGCAACACGCCAGGCTTCCCTCTCCTTTACTGTCTTCCAGAATTTGTTCAAACTTGTGTCCACTGAGTCAATGATGACGTCCAACCATCTCATCCTCTGTCGCCGCCTTCTCCTCCTGTTCTCAATCTTTCCCAGCATCAGGGTCTTTTCCAATGAGTCGACTCTTTGCATCAGGTAGCCAAAGTATTGGAGCTTTAGCTTCAGCATCAGTCCTTCCAATGGATATTCAGGACTGATTTCCTTTAGGATTGACAGGTTTGATCTCCTTGCTGTCCAAGGGACTCTCAAGAGTCTTCTCCAGCACATTACAGTTCAAAACAAATTTTAATTACGTTGGCACATTGACTACCTCATTTTGTAAACCCAGGATTTCAGGGGGAAAAAAACAGAAAAACTACTACATTTTCTCAAGTATGAAAGTAAATTTGCTTTTTGATTTGTATACCCAAGAGTAGAAAAGCACTAGACTGAGTCCAGGTTCAAAATTGAGCTCTGCCATGAACTCTTGTGTGACTCCAGATCTAATCCTGCTATTCTTTCTACATTTATTCCTAGACATCTGCTATTTTTTGAGGATAGAAAATTGAGTGTGATATGGAATCTGGCCTCAAAGAACTCACAGCCTATTAAAAAAGAAAAACTAGAAATTGTTAGCAGTCTTCATCTATAAATCAGACCTAATAATGCCTACCTCCCAAGGTTACCAGAGGATAAAATGAGACTGTATGAGAAAACAGTTCGCCATCAAGGATTATACAAGTACTAGATAGTACTAGTGTAATTGTAGCACCTGACAAAAATTAGACTGGATTACTCTTATCCAGTGGTTCTCACAGTATGGTCTCCAAACCAGCATCATCATCACCTGGAAACCTGTTCAAAATGCACATTCTTACCCACACACCCTCAGATCTAGTGAATTAGAATCTCTGGAGGGTGGGGCCCAGAAATCTATATTTTAACAAGTTTTCCAAATGACTATGATGCAACTGGAGCTTCCTAGGTGGCTCTAGTGGTAAAGAAACCACCTGCAATGCAGGATATGTCTGAAACAAGGGTTCAATCCCTGAGTCAGGAAGATCCCCTGGAGGAGGGCAGGGCAATCCACTCCAGTATTCCTGCCTGGAGAATCCCATGGACAGAGTTGCCAGGTGGGCTACAGTCCATGGGGTGGCAAAGAGTCAGACACGACTGAAGTGACTTAGGATGCATGCACACATAATGTGATTGAAGTTTGACAGCCATTGCTTAGTGTTACCTATATAAGATTAAAACACAACATGTGCCTTCCTGATAGCTCAGCTGGAAAAGAATCCACTTGCAATGCAGGAGACCCAGGTTCGATTCCTGGGTTGGGAAGATCCTCTTGAGAAGGGATAGGCTACCCACTCCAGTATTCTTGGACTTTCCTGTTGTTCAGATGGTAAAGAATCCACCTGCAATGCAGGAGACCTGAGTTCAATCCCTGGGTTGGGAAGATCCCCTGGAGGAGGGCATGGCAATCCATTCCAGTATTCTTGCCTGGAGAATCCCCATGGACAGAGGAGCCAGGTGGGCTACAGTCCATGGGGTCGCAGTGAGTCAAACACAACATGAATCCTAGTAGGTAAAAGATAGTGATCTCTCAAAGAGAAAAGTAAAGCAGAATATAACCAGTTCTTTTAATTGCCCAGGAAAGTTAGCAAAAGTCCTAATGAGTACTAATCACATTTTTATTTAGTCCAAAGTCATCTGCTTCTCAAGTCCTTTCACTAAGATGAAAATCAGAGTAGAATCTGTATCCATAGTAATTCCACTGATGGTGTAAGCTGTGTGTTAATGTCTGAGCTTTAAATAAACAACACAGATTATATAAATCTAACACAAATTATAGAAATTTTTTTCTCAAAAAATTATTTCAATGAGAGGGTCCTGACTAACCCAATTAGAGACTTCACCTTGAAGAACTCCAGCATTCATGGCATATTCAGGACAATATCCTCAGTGCTAATAAAGGTTGGCTCTTTGAAGATGAAAGTCATTTTCTATTCTTCCAAGAGTCCTCTGGGACAGTGAATTATAGGAGCATCCAAACCTGGTAATACTGGCCATATTTTGAAAAATTTTACCAATTCCACTGGTCTCATAAAATAATATCTTCCTAGACTAAATGTTAAAAGCATTTTCTTTTCACATATGTTCATTGATTATGACTTAGAGGACAAAGTAATGTCAAATAGATGTTAATAACAAAGCCATCCAGAAACCATACAGAGCCTAGGATATAACAAGCATTCAAAAACTGTTTCTGCCCCTTCATCTATATGCCCCTCATAGCTGGTGAGCCAAAGAGGACCAGAGCAGCAGCTCTCACCTGTCTGCCCACTCTCCCTCTGAGAGTGAGTCTGTGTGTGAGTGTGTGTGTGTGTGCACTCAATCACTCAGTTACGTTCAACTCTTTGAGACCACACAGGCTGTAACCCGCCAGGCTCCTCTGTCCATGGGATTTTCCAGGCAAGAATACTGGAGTGGGTTGCCATTTCCTACACCAGGGGATCTTCCCAAGCCAGGGATCAAACCCATATTTCCTGTGTCTCCTGCACTGGCAGTGGATTCTTTACCACTGCGCCACCTGGGAAGCCCCGTCTGGGAGTATATTCTCGCTTAAATAAACTTTCACTTTACTTTCTTTAAAAAAAAAATGTTTGTTGAGTGAATAAATCCCCAAAGTTAGACAACAGGAATAATAATAGCTACAATTTTTAGTACCTTCCACATATCATAATCAATCCTCACAATAGCTCTGTGAAGTGAGCATGAATGTATTTATCATTAAAGAATGAAGAAACAGAGACTTAGATAAGTTTTTAAAAAGAGACAGCAGAGAGTGACACAAGCACCACAGTGGAGTGAAATACTCCCTTTGTCTCTTCCCTTAAATCCACAACCAGTAAAACATTCACAGCTCAACAAAGATGTCTCTGCCCAACACACCAGGATGCCAGAGAATTCCACACATCTGTATCTCTCCAGGTGGGTTGACTAGACACCAGAGAGGAGGCAGAAGGGGGCAAACAATGGAAGCTGACTTGCATATAGCTGCCCTCCAGCTATAGCTGCTGAGCCCCAAGCCCTAGAGAAGCCAGTAGCAGCAGGGGACTTAGCACATAGGACTTCGGCTTCCCAGCCACTGCAGCTCATGCAGACACAGGTAACTGGGCAGCAGGTACAGTGGTGCCTGGGAACCAATACCTCCAACCATGGAGGCACCCATGACTCTGGCCCATCACCCCTCCCACCCACAGCAGCAGGAAATGCTGGATGCTGCAGAAGTGAGCACCATTCAGTACCTCAGGCAATGATGCCAGGGACAGCAGGTTCAAACAGCAATGAGGGCATCCAGATGATACCTCTGACAGAGGCAGTGAAGTGTGGAAATATATATATATATATATAAAATATAACTAGAGGTTCAGCTAAGAGAAACCAAAAACTTGTACATAAAATCACCTCTTAGAAAACAAGATAATGACAAAAAAAAAGGTCTCTAATTTCTAACCTGTTAAACCATTAGAATAAATTTTTTTAAAAAAACAAGGTGTTTGCTTGTTTGCTACTTCAAATGCACCAGCAGAGGAACACCTCATCAAGCACATGAAGAAGCAGAGTGACACCTTATCCCAAAAAGAAAATGATGATTCTCCAGAAACCAAATTTAAATTCATGGAATATTCAATGTAACTAATAGAGAATACAAAATAGCCATCATAAAGTAACTCAATGAGCTATAAGAAAATTCAGAAAGGCAATTCAATGAGCTTAGGAATAAAAGTAATGAACAGAAAGGATACTTTAACTTTACCAAAGAGATTGAAACTCTAAAAGATAACCAAACAGAAATACTGGAGCTGAAGAACTCAATAAACAAGATGAAGAATGCATGAATCTGAAAATAGAGCAGACCATATGGAGTAGAGAATTAGTGAGCTTAAAGATAGAAATACAGAAATGATACCTGTAGAAAAGGAAAAATATAAGATCTTTAAAAAATGAGGACATTCTGCAAGAATTATTTGATTCTTTTAGAAAGGGCAATATTGGGAAAATCGGTATCCCAGAAGGAGAAGAGATGGAGTGGGGTGTTTATTTAAAGAAATAGTAGTTGAAAACTTTCAAAATCTGGAAAATAAACTGGATATTTAAGTCCATGAAACTAAGAGAACACCTAATTACCTCAGTGCAAAAAGACTTTCTCCAAGACATACATTAAAATTGTCAAACATCAGTGATAAAGAATTTTAAATGTAACCAGAGAAAAAAGGCTCGCCATTTAGACTATCAGCAGATTTCTCAGAAGAATGTCTATAGGCCAAGAGGAAGTGGAATGCCATTCTCAAAACCCTGAAAGACAAGAACCATCAGCCAAAAGTACTCTATCTGGAAAAGTTATCACTCACATATGGAGAATTAAAACTTTCCCAGACACGCAAAACCTGAGAGAGTTCATCAACAGTGGCGGTGGTTTAGGCACTAAATCATGTCTGACTCTTGCGATCCCATGGACTGTAGCCTCCTTTGTCCATGGCGAGAATATTGGAAAGTGTTGCTATTTCTCCCGCCAGAGAATCTTCCCAACCCAGGAATCGAACCCAGATCTCCTGCGTTGCAGGCAGATTCTTTACTGATTGAACTATGAGGGACACTAGACCGCCTCATAAGAAATGTTGAAAGCTTTTCAACCAGAAACAAAATAGCAAAAGTACACAAAACTTTGAGTAAGGTGATAGAGTCAGAAAATTGCAACTCTATATAAGAAAAGGTTTATAAACACTTTATTATAGCAAGACCAAGGAAGAGCAGAGTCCCATAGAGCAGGGGTCCCCAACCCCTAGGCCATGGACTGGTACATGGCACAGCAGGAAGTGACCACCGGGCAAGTGAGCAAAACTTCATCTGTATGTGTAGCCACTCCCCATTGCTTGCATTACCTCCTGAGCACTGCCTCCGGTCAGATCAGTGGTGACATTAGATTCTCATAGGAGTGGGAACCCTACTGTGAACTGTACATGTGAGGGATCTAGGCTGCGTGCCCCTTACAAGAATCTAATGCTTGATGATCTGATTCTGTATTGTGGTGAGCTACATAATTATTTCATTACATATCATGATGTAATAATAACAGAAATAAAGTACAATAAATGTAATGAGCTTGAATCATCCTGAAACTATACCCTGCACCACAGTCCATGGGAAAAATTGTCTTCCGTGAAATTGGTCCCTTGTGCCAAAAAGGTTGAGACTCCTGCCATAGAGGATTAATTTAAGAGGAAGATATTTTCATTAAACTGGCAAAAATTAAAGATAAAGAGAGGAATATTAACGGCAGCAAGGGAAAAGCAACAAATAACAGACAAAGGAATTTCCATAATGCTATTAGCTCACTTTTCAGCAGGAACTGCAGGCCAAAACCAAACGGCAGTGATCAAAACAGCATGGCACTGGCACAAGAACAGACACAAAAATCAACAGAAAAGAACAGAGACTCAAGAAGTTCATTGTGGTCCAAAGTTGACCAGGACACACGGGAAGAAATGACAGTCTCTTCAATGAGTGTGCTGGGAAAACCGGACAGCTACATGTCAAAGACTGAAGCTGGAACATTCTCTAATACCATATATAAAATTAACGAAAAAATGGATTAAAGATCTAAATGTAAGATCAGAAAGCATAAAACTCCTAGAAGAAAACATAGGCAGGATATTATTTGATGTAAATTGCAGCAGTATCTTTTTCATTCTGTCTCCTAAAGCAAGAGAAATAAAAGCAAACATAAACATACATAACTAAATTTAAAAGCTTTCATATAGCAAAGGAAACCATCAACAATAAAAAAAGACAACCTACTGAGGGGGAGAAAATATTTGCAAATGATGTGACCGATAAGGGTTTAATCTGCAAAATATAAAAATTGCTCATACAACTCAACAGCAAAAAAAAAAAAAGCAACCTAATGTAAAAATAGGTTAAAAAAATAGAGATCTTTTCCCAAAGAAGTTATACAGATGGCCAACAGGCACATGGAAAAAGGCTCAATATCGTTAATCATCGGGGAAATGCAAATTAAAACCTTAATGAGATATCACCTCCTACCTGTCAGAAAGGCTATCCTCAAACAGAACACAAATAACAAATGGAAAGGATGGGGAGAAAAGGGGATCCGCACACATTGTTGGTGGGAATGTAAATTGGTGTAGTCACTGTAGAAAACAGAATGTAGGCTTCTCAAAAAATAAAACAGAACTACCATGTGACTGACTCCCTGATTCCGCTCCTGGTTATATATACAAAAGGAACAAAAACACTAATTTGGAATGATACATGCAGCCCAATGTTCATAGCAGTATCATTTACAATTGCGAAGATGCAGAGGCAAACTTAGACTTCATCAGCAAATGAAAGAATAAAGAAAATGTGGAACATTTATGCAATGGAATACTTCTTAGCCATAAGAAATAAAATTTTGCCATTTGCAGCAACGTGGATAGACTAGAAGGGTAGTATGCTAAGTGAAATAAGTCAGAGAGAGAAAGACAAATACTGCATGATATCGCTATATATAGAATCTAAAAAATAAAACAAACTAGTTAACATAACAAAAAAAAGAGATAAGAGACTAAATTAGTGGTTATCTGTAGGGAAAGGGAAGAGGGAAAGAGCAATATAGGGAGAGGAGATTAAGAGGTATAAACTATTATGTGTAAAGTAAGCTATTAGAATATACTGTACTATACAGAGAATATAGCCAATCTTTTACAGTAACTAGAAATGGAGTATAACCTTTAAAAACCAGGAATCATATGTACACCTGTAACTTATATAATGTTGCACATCTTTAATAAAAAAAATATTTCCTGGATATTTTGTATCAGATAAAATATGCTGAGTATATAAATAATAATTATATTTAAGTCATAATAAAGAATCAGTATAATATGAAGCAATTCTACAATAAACTATTACACGTTGTTAAAGAGAAAAAATGAAAGCTAAGTTTATCATTATTTAAAATAAGAATTCTAAGAGTCAGCATCATTCATTTAGCGAGTGGCAAATTAAAAATTTGAACAGAGGACCCTCTGATTCACAAATCCCTTCAATGAAACTACTCGGAAGTGATAGGCCACTATCACCTTCCTTAATCATGAAAGACAATACATTATAGGTACCAGGGTAAAATCTTTTACAAGCTAAAATAGAACCAAATTGATAGAGAATACCTGCTATTCATTGACATTACTCCCCCAAAATCCGGCAGCTTCTTTCACTTGCTGAGCTATTTTTCTTTGCAATTTCACTTGAGATATTCATTTCCCTGTAAAGGGAACTTGCCCTTGTTTTGATTAGTTTATTTAGAAGAGCAGGATTCCTAAAGCACATGAAGGGGTTTCGCCACTGAAAATTACCTGGCCCAAGACTATACATTGGTGCCTTTATTTTATTTTTAACAGAACCACAGGTGCTAATTAGGTGCTCTTTCAAGCTGCCAAAGCAAGATTCTGAGGTCCCAAACTGCCATCAGTCTTATCATTTTAGCCCTGAAGTGCTTCTCTATGAGGAACTTTGTGCATTTGACACATCCCTGCTCTTTGCAAATTATTTTAAATGACTTCTTAATTAAAAGCACTACCTTGCCCATTGCTAATGAAGCAGGCAGGAGCTTCACAGCAGTTAGGAAATAGAACTGGTTCCAAAACCCCTCTTTTCTCTCTCAGGACTCTGTTTCAAGCTGAAGTAACTGTGTTTACTCTTCAGCCAGTATTGTGTCTCTTTACAATGAAATGTGAATTCTCTATCTCTGGGTTGCAGATTTTTCAGGCACCATAGAGCTCAGATTTAGTTAACCTTATTTTGATGTTTTCCTCCTCCACCAGTGACTTCTGAGAGACATAGGGGAAAAAATTCTTTATTTTAGGAAGAATAATCTGTCTAGTATCCATCTCTAACTCAGGCAGTGACTCCTGTATGTTTTGCAAAGGCTTTGATTAGTCTGTCAAAGGAAGTGTTCTCTCATTAGGAAGACTTATCAGAGACACCTCAATAAGATTCATCAAACTCAAAGAAATCCTTTTCACCCCCATACACCAGCAAGGAAAATACACAGTGGACCCTTGGTATCTGCAGCGGAATTGTTTTCAGAACCTGAAGGTACCAAAATCCATGGATGCCCAAGTTCCATTGTCTGCCCTCCACAAACTTAGCTCCACATCCACAGACCAGGAATTGTATTAGTACATCTAACCCTTGAACAACTTAGAGGTTTAGGGCAATGTCCCTGTAAAGTCAAAAATCCACATGTAACTTTATAGTCAACCCTCTATACTGATGGTTCTGTACCCATGGATTCAACCAACTGTGGACTGTGTAGTGCTGTAGTATTTATTTATTGACAAAATCTGCATATAAGTGGGCACATGCTGTTCAAAGCTGTACAGTTCAAGGATCAACTCTATAACACTAACTAGTTTTGTTAAGAATTTGTCTTGCATTTTTATTCCCAACTGTTCAAATTTTGGGTTAATAAAATTCTTAAATAAAGGAAGAAGGATCATCCTTCAATTTTATTTTCAAAACATTTTTGTTGGTTATCCAACCCTTAGACAGTGAAAATCATAACAGATTGTGAGAACTATTAAAGCTTAGAATTTATAAGAGAACTACAGTTTGCTCTTTTTATAACCCTGGACCAGGGTTTATTCAGATCTGGGAGGATTCATCAGCCCTAGTTTGGAACTGAGACTAGACACTCACAGAATCAAGGATGCTGAATTCCTCCTTAACCTTAACCATAGTTTCCAAACCCTCATCTTAGCCAATGTCCTACCAAAGCTGGCCTGTACATCCCTTTGAGGTCATCTTTATATACACCTCTTCTATTCAAGTAACATCGGCCACATCAGAGTACTTTGTTCATAGCACACAAATAATTATTAATAGATGCCTGAAGAATATATTAAAAACTTGAAGGTAAAGTATTACTAAAAACTGGTTACTAAGCTTCATCTGTTGCCTTCAACAATAACATTTATTTAGCATTACTCTTTTCAGGCACATTGCTCATTTCTTTGTATGCATTGTCTTATATATTTATTGTAACAACATTATGGAAAATGTTTCATACCACCTTTCTTATAGATAAGATGCTTCCATGGGAAGATTGCCAGTCTCACATCACTTACAGAGCCAGGTGTCTAAAGGAAATCACCAGATCATTCGCCCTTAACAAGAACTAAATGATACAACATAGCCTTTCAGGCTGTACCCTCTGCCTGGAGCTAAACCTCATCTGAAAGGACACCCAGCAGAAATTCAACCAATTACTAAGCTCAAAATCTGCCAAGTTTCTGGAAACGTGGGGAAACATATCTTTTCAACTGGTAGCTTCAGGATGCTTATCTGTTCCATTCATAGCTGTAGAACCTTTAAGGCAGTTGCTCCAAAGATTATCACACCCATATGGATATTTTCTGAATATGAAGGTTACTAAATCTCAGCCCAAACCTTCACAAATCAAAATCTCTTTAATGGGTCCCAGGAGTATGTCATTTTTAATAAGTTCTTCAGAAAATAGATTTAGGGCAAGGTGCATGGTTGTGTGCTAAATCTTACAAAAGTACCAATTCCAAAAATTCAGCCATGACCCCAGGAAGCCCCTTTATAAGCCAGGCTCAGATATTCAAGCACCTCCTATCAAAAAGTCGAGAGCATGGACAGCTACCCCAGAGTCACCCATAGAACATGGACAGCTATACTAGAAAGAAAGAAAGTGAAGTCACTCAGTCGTATCCAACTCTTTACAACCCCATGGACTGTAGCCTACCAGGCTCCTCCACCCACGGGATTTTCCAGGCAAGAATACTGGGGTGGGTTGCCATTTCCTTCTTCAGGAGATCTGCCCCACACAGGGATTGAACCTTGGTCTCCCGCATTGTAGGCAGACACTTTACCATCTGTGCCAACTTGCCAGCAAATCCATGGATAGTTTTAGGGAACCCGCCATCTTGACTAGGGAAACAAGGACTTGACTAGTTAGATCCTTAGAGTCTGAGGAGATGGAAGACCTCTGTGAAGGCTGATTTCCACTACCTAACAAATCTAAAGCTAGGGGAATACCTATTATATTCTACCATGGCAGTTCTTCTCTGATAAAGATGACAAAATGGTTTTGTCCTCTAATCCTTGTTTGACAAGAGGTGAGCATCGAGAAAATGATGGATAGAAAGCACAGGAAGTTAGTTATTTCCTCCAAGCCTGCAACTAAAATGTAATCAATAGTTCTTATTTCTTGAGCCTTATCATCTGATAGCAAATTCTGTTTTGAGAGAGCTGCCAAAGAGAACAAATAAGATCCAAAGCAAGGCTAAGTCTGTGTAAGCATTCAGCTTGCAAAAAAAAAGTCAAAAATATTAGTGGTAACATCAGTAACTGAGAAGCCAAAGTATTAACAAATTAATCCTCAGAGTGTTTCCAATAGAATTTGGTCATTTCCATTGGTCTAGCTAAGTTTGATCTCTTGAGAGGTCAAAATAAATGGACCCAAGGAAAAAAAGAAAATTTTCTCTTTTTTTTTTAACCATATCACATGGGGAAAATCTTGTATTAGCCATATGACCACACAGACTGTAGTCTTCCCGTAGAATAGTAATCAACCAGGCATTCCAATGTTCACATCTACGCTGGTGTCTGTCTGTGCCTGTGTGCTCAGTCGTGTCCAAGTCTTTGCAACCCCTATGGACTGTGGCCCTCCATGCTCCTCTGTCCATGGGGCTTTTAAGGCAAGAATACTGGAATAGATTGCCATTTCCCTCTCCAGGGGGTCTTCTCAACACAAGGATCGAACCAATGTCTCCTGTGTTGGTGGGTGGATTCTTTACTACTGAGCCACCTGGGAAAGCCTGTGTCTGTCTATATATCGATCTGCATCTCCTGATCATGGGTAGGTTTTCAAAGAAGAGACACATGACAAAGTAGGGTTCTTAAACCAAACAAAAAATGGATCAATAATCAAGAGTACAGAGACAAATACTACAAGAAACAGTAGATGGCAGGAGCTCTGAGCATGGTAAAAGAAAGGGTAGAAAAGTAAAATTCAACATGGATACTCCAGCCTTCTAGAGTTAAAATTCTCAAATTTACTCATATTAAAAAAAATAGAACTCACAGAACCAAAAGCCTAGCAATGAAAATGATTCAAACACTAGACTGGATGTTATTTCCATAGACACAATCATGTCATGCCTCTACCTTTGCTATCTGCCCCTCTACTCTAGGAACACACAATTATGTACGCAAAACACCTTGTCTCCAAGTGGCAAACATTAAACTCATAGTCAAATATGCATCTCCCTTTTGTTACTTTTGTGACAATCAACATATTTCACAATAACTTTTCTTATGGCTGATGTCCTTATCTATAAAAATGGAGGTCACTGTTTCTCCCCATTTATCTCACTGGATGGTTTTTCATGTGACATTACATTTCATAAAGGAAAAGCCTTTATAAGGCATAAAGCACAGTATGCACAGCAAACATTATCAATTATATTGATGAACATTTACACAAGTCATTCAAGCAATACAAAACAAGTGATGCTTCAGTGAAGAGAAGATGATGACAGTGGAGAGCTGATAGTTGTTGCTGAAACAGTTAGTCCCCTGTCCCACTTTGGTTTTTGTTTTTTCTCACTATGCCTGTACAATCTATTGTCTATTCAGTCATTCCTTTTGGGGGGTTGCTTTGCACTAAGCTGCTAATGTATCACAATAAATACAATTTTTTCTTAACCATTGTGTTCACAAAGCATGGGTCTTTCAAAAATCAGAATTAAATTGTGGATTGGCCCATAGACTAAACACATAAACATTTTCAATACCCAAGAATGATTTCAATTTTCTATTCCTTTCCAAAAAATTACATGGCATTATGAAGCTATAGATTATTGGCTATGATGCACAATATTTTTTAATTAAAATTAAATTCCAATGATTTGTCAGGCAATACAAGTGAAATGCACAGTGTAATAAATTCCAAAACATATTCTCTCTCTCCGTTAGAAAATTTTCTAATATGTTTTGGAATTTATTACACTGTGCATTTCACTTGTATTGGCTGACAAATCATTAATCCTTCATACTAAATTTATACCACTATGCAGAAATACTTTAAAAAAAAAAAAACCCTTTTCAAAAAATCATTACTCAGGGAAGAATAATTACATACAAATGTTTGTGTATTCTCAAGTTAACTCATAGAAAAAGAGGATAAAACATCTTTGAGATTCTTTGGGAATGTTTTATGTGTTAATAAACATAATTGGCATACCAGTGGTCCAATTTGGTCAGTAATTTTTTTTTTTTTTTTACCAGTAGCAGTGACGCTGTTGAACCAATTTGATAAACTAGAAAAAACACAGACTTGGAGGTCAGGTGAACTGGTTTCTAGACTTTCTGTGCCACCAAGTTGTGTGTAATCTTGGCTAATGTACATAGTCTCTCTGGAACTTTAGAATCTTCACCAAAATGAGGCAGGTAGACTCCAGTGTAAGTCCTCTTCCCTTGTTTTTCATGATAATAGAGCCTCCTAGATTAATGAGCTCTCTTGGTTATTCAGAATAAACCTTCATTTACATCTTCCTTTGCAATTAGGCATAATCATGTAAGTAATCTCAAGTCACTGGCAGGAGTCAAAGCGGTTGAGCCCTTGAAGTAGCAAACCCTCTCTCCCTTCCTCCATGTCCCTGAACACTTTCCCCTATGGGCTAAGGGCACACACGGTCTTGAGCCCTCTTGAATATATGGACAAAGACAACGTATCTCTGTAATGGCAGAGCAACCCAACAGAAAGAGCCTAAGTCTACACTACTGTGGAGCTGCCATACATATCCCGGCAAGTCAATCTCAGCTGGGACAAGAGACAGAAATAAACACTAATCACTATAGCTTGGAGTGTTTTGGAATAGTTCAATTGCTATCTTTCCTCTCAGTTTAGAAGGCAATATGATGTAGTGAAACATCACGGGATACTGAAAAACTGTAGATTTGGATTCAAACCTGACTCTATTATATGACTTTGGAAAAAGTCCTAAATATCTCTGAGCATCTGTTTTCTCATCTGCAGATAATGTAAGTAAATTGAGCCTTTTAGAATATCTAGTAGCTGGTCAATAAATGGCAGTGTTGTGATGACTTTCTACTAATTGGTAACATGGTAATCACTCCGGAAAGAACCAGGGGTCATTCAACTGCATGGCTTTGGGATTATTTATAGCTCTTAAAATATCAATCTATTACCATTTAATGAGCTGGGCATTTAATCAACTTAACATTCTAAGACTCCTTAGCACATTTTATATATAAAGGCTGTATTCCAGGCTCTAACCTTCAATCAGGAAAACATGCTGTGGCCCAGTGAGATTAGAAAATTACAGCCTCTAATTCCTAATGCCTTGGTCAGTTCATAATATTTTGAATAGCCATTGAGTTTGCACATGTCCTATGATTATGGAAAGAAATAAGGTGTTATATATAATATATAAATTATATATATAATATAGATATATTATATATAATAACACAGTAATATAATTTGATGAACAGCATGACATATAACTAAATATTTCCTTTGTGGAGAATTTTTCTAAAAATACGCAGTTCTAACATCATAACTGTCAAGAAACACTTGAAACCATCTTGCTCCTTCATATGCCATGTTCTGCTGTCACAAACTTAGCCAAGTCGGGTGGTAAGAAAGGTAATCTATACATTCCCTCAGGGGAACATGTCCTTTGCCCCTAACAAGTAAATTTTAAAACCGATTTACTGAATTTCATGGAGATTTTTTTTTTCATCCTTCTCCTGAAATTCCAGACATTGGCTCAGAATAGAACTAAATTACAAAACTGGTTGCTTTTTACCTGGGAAGGAAATTTTTACATTTGTTCTGAAATGCTTTCCTTCCTTGGTAGGAATACAGGCTTATCATCATTACAAGCCTTCATCAAGGAGAGTCACAGGGAAAAAATATTTCCTCAGAAAGTCTCCAACTGCACATCTCTTCTATATTGTGACATGTTGTTGAAAATCTTTAATCCTTTTTCATTTTTTAATAAATACCTGCCTTAACCTTCAGAGGATTGATACAGAGTTTTGAACTACACTTCAAGCATAAAAAAAATTAATGGATAAATGTTAAAATCATTAAATAGATTTTTCCTAAGAAATAAAAAGAAAATGACTCATCCCAGGCCATTGTTACATGATGTACCATTTTAGGGGGTAGTTTTTTTCTTCAGCAGGCATGAGTCTTTTCTATCTACCTGCCTGTCATTTTTCTGTCAAAAGATTTCTCACATCATATTCTTTTTAGCTCTCAAAACACTTCACTTTAAAATTTTACCACAGTATTTTCTAAGTTTTTCTTAGGTTATATCACATAGCACAAAATACAAAAGCTCCTATTTTTAAAAAGGCAGCTTTAATAAGAAGGAAAAGAAAAGATTTAACTGACTATCCAGAGTATCTTTTTTGAATTGAATCTATAATCATTCCCCTTAAAATTTCTCATATAGTTCTAAAGCTTGATAGACATTTTGCCTCATTAAAGTTAATGTGACATAACTCTAAAAACAGAGAATAAAATGACAGATAAGGGCTTCTTTTTCTGCTTTAAATCCTTTCCCTGAGGCTCTCTTGCTTTTTTCCAAGAGAATTTCAGCTGGAAAAATCAGTTTGTACTGGATTTAATAGTTCATTCATTTTGACATACCTGTGCCATTGTACAAAAGAATCACACCTTCACAGTAAGTTCCATCCTTCTCTCTGAATACTCTTTCCTGACCCCTTACTGGTTTTCTTACAATTTAAATCAAGAATTAAATGTATTTCACATATGACAAAAAACCCTCTACAAAAAAAAATAAAAATTTCCTGTCTTCGTTCCCTTCCGTCTGCCATAATCCCCTTCTTAGGTCTCACAGCACTCCATCATGAGATGTGGGAGAGCAAGATGATCAGGTTACCTGCCTGGAACTCTGTAGACAGCAGGCGATGACAGTCAACACAGATGTGGCTTCCCAGAAACCAGGTCAACTGCTTGTGCAAATGCAAGACAAAGAAAAGAAAGTACAGCATCCCATATATTAATAGTTTTACTCTCATGATCTGCAATACCTAGAAATTAGATCTGCATCTCATCCTATAAAATTTGATAGGTAAAGAATTCTTTGTCTCCCATCTGTGAGGACTCCTTACCATAGCTTTCACTGGCGTATTTTCTTTTTCAAATCACAGAGACTTTACTGTATCCCTGAACACTTTCTCCGGAGTTCAATGTTCAGTAGAAATAGAATGGGTAATAAAGTTTACATATAAAAACACTTTTCTCAGACTGAAAATAGAATTGTTCTTCTGAATGTAAATAACAAAAGTGTGCATGTGTATGTGTGTGTATACGTGTTTTAGCAAATGTCTCTAAGAGAGTCAGGGTTAAATCACTATGTTACATTTCCGCATTTTATTTCTCATCAGGTCAAAGGTGAAGCAGATTATACAACCAACTACACTGAAATCATCAAGCACTTGAAAATTCACTTTTTTAAAAAATGTCATTAACCCCTTGAGCCTGAAGAGGGGAAAACAGTGACGTGGAAGATTTGATTGCCTGAGAATAAAAATGAATTAGTACCTCTGGGTTTCTTTCTCACCAACCAACTGTAACCCAACCCTAGCACCCCAGGAATCAGAAGCTAGACTTGAGTTGAGATAGATGGATGCTCCAGTTCAGTGCAGATTTATACTGACAAGTTCAGTTCAGTCATTCAGTCATGTCCGACTCTTTGCAACCCCATGGACTGCAGCATGCCAGGCCTCCCTGTCCATCACCAGCTTCCGGAGTTGACTCAAACTCATGTCCATTGAGTTGGTGATGCCATCCAACCATCTCATCCTCTGTTGTCCCCTTCTCCTCCCAACTTCAATCTTTGCCAGCATCAGGGTCTTTTCAAAAGAGTCAGTTCTTCTCATCAGGTGGCCAAAGTATTGGAGTTTCAGCTTTAGCATCAGTCCTTCCGATGAATATTCAGGACTGATTTCCTTTAGGATGGACTGGTTGGATCTACTTGCAGTCCAGGAGACTCTCAAGGGTCTTCTCCAACACCAAATATACTGACAAATCTGGTGCTAATTCTGGGCAGTGGGCTTTCATTTCTTCATTCACAACCAGTGATCAACTCAGTTTATATGACTTAGTCATGAGGACACCAAAAGAACTAGAGAATAAGGGAAGAACTCCTAACTGGGTTGAATGCCTGCTACAAATGCTTGACTTGTAGTAACCCATAAAACTTACATTAATCCGATTTTACAAATAAGGAAACAGAGTTAGCTAGGCTGTGTAACCAGCCAAGACTGCATAATTAGCAAGTGACAGAATGAAGATTATAACACAGAAAACCAAAGTTCTGTTTTATGATACCAGGTCTCTTCCCAGAAGCTGCCTTTGTATGTGACTGCTGTCTAGCTGAGAATTAAAATCAACAGCCCTAACTGGTTCTGAGCACAAATAAGGAATGACCATTTCAGTGTCCTCCAATAAAACCTTGAAGTAAACTTAGCTTTTCTGTAAGAATCACAGAATTCACTTTCTGGTCTGACAAATGGGTTAGGATAGAGGGGACCGTCTCACTATAAATGACCTGGAGTGAGAAAAAGACAGATGGAAAACAAACAAAAAAATGTAAACCCGTACTATGATGCACTGGCTACCAGACAGGAATCAAGAACGAGGTCACAAAGATCTGGAGGAGGACCTTCACGGGGCTTCTTTCCGGTGACATGCAAACCATTTCTTTGAGCTCATTTTTATCAGATCAGAACATGTCCAGCCAGCATGACAACAAGAAACTTACTAGCTAAATTTTCTATTCATACCCAAATGACTGTTTTCTTTGTTTTTCCCTACATCTAAGAGACTCTAGAAGTAACTTAATTCTGCAATGTTCACTTGCTGTTTGTCAAATGGGAAAAAAAAAAAGTAATACTTGCCTGAAGGAACAGATCCTTCTTGATTATTTTCCGCAACCCTGCAGTATCTGTTTTTATTACAGGTTCAGAATGGGTGTATCATTCCTCGAGAGCAGTGTGTGAGAGCAGAGGGAAGGCTGTGACCCTCAGGCAGCCCCACAGTGCTGAGAACTTCAGACTCTTGCGTGACTCCCTGCACCCATTTTTCAGAACCCATTCCTATCCACAGTGCTCTCTCAATTTTCCAATTAATACCCTAATTATGTCTCAGCTTCTATCAAAAACTGATCAATTTTACCTAAAGCCCAACTCTCAGCAATCTGGACTGCTTTCACTAGGAGACCAACAGAAAAATATTAAAAACATCTGATTCTGCTTCTTTAACTGGGAATTCTGTGCTTATTAAAAGTGTATACAAGCAAGTAGGAATTAAACATTTGGGTTTACCCTAATAATAACTTGAACTAGCTCAATGTCAGACAAAAGTGATTTTGATAGGATAAAAATGGCAGCTGGGAATATTTTTCAGATCATGGTTGATAGCTACATGAAGATTGGAAGATTATTTATGTCACATTGTTATCCACCTGATTAACAATGACATTTTCATTTCATCCTTGTTTCCTCTTGGCTCTTTATTTCCTAGATGTCTGCTCTTCTTCAAATTTTGGTATATGATATATAAACATCACAAAAGTTAGCCTAAGGAAAACATTAGGAAAAGAAATGGGCTACAACCAGAAACAAGTTTATTGTATATTTCAACATCAAATTTAATCAACTTTGAAGTAATCTCAATAAGTATAATAAGTATACTAAATTTATTTATCTGAAATATTTTTCATGCAGCAAGTAAATACATCTTCTCTATGCTAACTACTGGGGAAGAGAAAGGGAGAATGTTACCTAATCCCTATTATTAGAAAACTCAATTATTTAGTGGAGGAAAAGAAGGGATATTATTTATTTCGACAAAATGGCTGCCTGACATCTAACCCCAAAACACAGTGTCATAAAGCAACAAGTATGTGTTTAGTAAAGAAATAAGCCTGCAGGTCTGGACTGTACATGAGTCATTCTTAATTGGCTTGGCTTGCTCACAAGTCTGATAATCAGCAGGTGTTGGCTGATCTAGGCTGGTTTGGGCTGGTGTAACTGGGACAAATTGGCATGCTTCATGTGTTGCCCATCCTCCAAGAAATGGAAGAAGCATAAGAACACAGGAAATACTCAGATACTTTTCCTAGATTCTGTGTCATAACTGTTAACATTCTCTTAGCCAAAGCAAGTCTTACAACCAAATTCAGACTCAGAGAGCAAGGAAATAGACTCTGCTTCTTGGTGGGAGGACCCTGAAAGTCACATGATAAAGGGCACAAATAGAAGGAGAGGTAAAGAATCAAAGCTGCCATTACAATTCACCACAGAAGAACAAATAAACAAGAAGAAAGTCTTACTCTAAGGCACTCAATCTAAAGGCAGTAAGTTCTATAATAGAGGTAGGAAAAAATACAGGAGGAGCTCACTGGAAGGTCTGAATATCTCTTACCAGAAAATCAACAAAGTTTTAACCAAAGAAGTGATATTTGAACTGGTTCTTAGCTATTGCCTATCTGAAAAGGCAGAAGAGGAGTCCTTTATGGAAGACAACAGTGTAATGATATAGGGACGTTATTCAGTTCACTTCAGTTGCTCAGTTGTGTCTGACTCTTTGCGACCCCATGAACTGCAGCACGCCAGGCCTCTCTGTCCATCACCAACTCCCAGAGTCTACCCAAACCCATGTCCATCAAGTCAGTGATGCCATCCAGCCATCTCATCCTCTGTCATCCCCTTCTCCTCCTGCCCCCAATTCTTCCCAGCATTAGGGTCTTTTCCAATCAGTCAACTCTTCGCGCGAGGTGGCCAAAGTATTGGAGTTTCATCTTCAACATCAGACCTTCCAATGAACACCCAGGACTGATCTCCTTTAGGATGGATTGATTGGATCTCTTTGCAGTCCAAGAGACTCTCAAGAGTCTTCTCCAATACCACAGTTCAAAAGCATCAATTCTGCGGCACTCAGCTTTCTTCACCGTACAACTCTCACATCCGTACATGACCACTGGAAAAACCATAGCCTTGACTAGATGGACTTTTGTTGGCAAAGTAAAGTCTCTGATTTTCAATACGTTATCTAGGTTGGCCATAACCTTTCTTCCAAGGAGTAAGTGTCTTTTAATTTCATGGCTGCAATCACCATCTGCAGTGATTTTGGAGCCCAAAAAAATGAAGTCTGACACTGTTTCCACTGTTTCCCCATCTATTTCCCATGAAGTGATGGGACCAGATGCCATGATCTTAGTTTTCCAAACATTGAGCTTTAAGCCAACTTTTTCACTCTCCTCTTTCACCTTCATCGAGAGGCTCTTCAGTTCTTCTTCACTTTCTGCCATAAGGGTGGTGTCATCCACATATCTGAGGTTATTGATATTTCTCCCGGCAATCTTGATTCCAGCTTGTGTTTCTTCCAGCCCAGCATTTCTCATGATGTACTCTGCATAGAAGTTTAATAAGCAGGGTGACAATATACAGCCTTGATGTACTCCTTTTCCTATTTGGAACCAGTCTGTTGTTCCATGTCCAGTTCTAACTGTTGCTTCATGACCTGCATACAGGTTTCTCAAGAGACAGGTCAGATGGTCTGGTATTCCCATCTCTTTCAGAATTTTCCACAATTTATTGTGATCCATACAGTCAAAGGCTTTGGCATAGTCAATAAAGCAGAAATAGATGTTTTTCTGGAACTCTCTTGCTTTTTCGATGATCCAGCAGATATCGGCAATTTGATCTCTGGTTCCTCTGCCTTTTCTAAAACCAGCTTGAACATCTGGAAGTTCACGGTTCACATATTGCTGAAGCCTGGCTTGGAGAATTTTGAGCATTATTTTACTAACATGTGAGATGAGTGCAATTGTGCGGTAGTTTGAGCATTCTTTGGCATTGCCTTTCTTTGGGATTGGAACGAAAACTGACCTTTTCCAGTTCTGTGCCCACTGCTGAGTTTTCCAAATTTGCTGGCATATCGAGTGCAGCAATTTCACAGCATCATCTTTCAGGATTTGAAATAGCTCAACTGGAATTCCATCACTTCCACTAGCTTTGTTCATAGTGATGCTTTCTAAGGCCCACTTGACTTCACATTCCAGGATGTCTGGCTCTAGGTGAGTGATCACATCATCGTGATTATCTGGGTCATGAAGATCTTTTTCGTACAGTTCTTCTGTGTATTCTTGCCATCTCTTCTTAATATCTTCTGCTTGTGTTAGGTCCATACCATTTCTGTCCTTTATCGAGCCTATCTTTGCATGAAATGTTCCTTTGGTATCTCTAATGTTCTTGATGAGATCTCTAGTCTTTCCCAATCAGTTGTTTTCCTCTATTTCTTTGTATTGATCGCTGAGGAAAGCTTTCTTATCTCTCCTTGCTATTCTTTGGAACTCTTCATTCAGATGGGAATATCTTTCCTTTTCTCCTTTGCTTTTCACTTCTCTTCTCTTCCCAGCTGTCTGTAAGGCCTTCTCAGACAGCCATTTTTCTTTTTTGCATTTCTTTTCCATGGGGATGGTCTTGATCCCTGTCTCCTGTACAGTGTCACGAACCTCTGTCCATAGTTCATCAGGCACTCTGTCTATCAGATCTAGTCCCTTAAATCTATTTGTCACTTCTACTGTATACTCATAAGGGATTTGATCTAGGTCATACCTGAATGGACTAGTGGTTTTCCCTACTTTCTTCAATTAAGTCTGAATTTGGCAATAAGCAGTTCATGATCTGAGCCACAGTCTGGTCCCAGTCTTGTTTTTGCTGACTGTATAGAGCTTCTCCATCTTTGGCTGCAAAGATGGATGTTATTAGGTATCATATTTTAGGAGCACATGAAGTCTCAGTGTGGCTGGAACTGAGAAGAAAACGAGAAATCGTGTTCATAATTTAGGTTGAATCAGATAGAGAGTCACCTTGTATGTCAATGATTTTACCTAGTTTACTTGATTGCAAACCCCTGGGGGAAAGGAGCTACATCTTCATTCATGTCTGTATTACCCATAATGCCCTGAACATGGAAGTGCTCGGCAAATATTAGCTAGCTTGACTTCCACTCTGCTTGTGGAAAAAAGTTACAAACTGACCACATCATGGAGATGAAGAGTGGTGTACAAAGATGTCTCTACAGACAAGTACAAGCCAAGAAGTCATCCCTATTTCAAGTTCAAAACTGTCAAATCTTACCCACTGAAGTCCTTAAGCCCATTTTTGTCTTTGGTGAGTTTGAACTTTATTTTAAAAACAAGAGAATTTTATTTTTGTGCTCTTGTTTTTTCCTAGGAACTCAGTAGTGAAAATAGATTGCATTCCAATTGGGGGTATCTCCATATGTCAGTTTTGTTTGTTGGGGTTTATGTCACAACTGTGGACAAAATTATAGAATACAATTTAAAAAGATATCTAAACAGGAAGCTCATTTTAGCCTAAGTTACTACTCTAACCCTCTTCAAAGGCCATTTAATGACCCAACTATTTTTTCCATCATGGTCCCAGGAAGATATCCCAAATGAAGTAGTAGCTAGTGTTGGGGGAGTTGCACCACAAAGCATGGCTTTGTGCTATACTGTGGCTTCCCTGCTGTACTGATGATCTCTTCCACTGAGAGGGACAAATCCACTGTCATTTTACCATAAACTTAAGAGTTCAGGCTCATGAGTTAGGAGAAAAAAGTTGGAGAGTGTTAAGTGGAGATCTTTATTCCCCAATATCAAAAGTTCCATGAGGTTCCTTCCATTGATATAACATTCTAGGTCTCACTCTATATTGCTGCTACTCATTTTTCCTAATAAAAGAAGACATAAGTTATCTGATTAGTAGGGGTTATGAATCTCACAAAGTAGAGATAATCAATTAAAAAGCTATCAGTTTGGGCCCAAAAGCCAAGACAGACTGGACAATGATGATTCTAAGTCAGCATGTCCACTCTGCCAACACAAACTCTTCTTAGACTGGGCTGTCCTAAGGTCTACCATTAGCAAGTCCATTTGTCTGTACCCTCCAGTCAGCTTCATAAATAATAAAACTACTATTTCGACTGCCAGATGATGGGTGTCTTATTTTCAATGGGTTTCAAAGAAAAAACATAAAAGGGGAAGAAAGCTGTGTTATTTTCTGTTCTTTTAAACACAAAAGAAGTTACTCTGTCTTATCCACCTTAGTGTTCCCCACAGTGCTAGAATGTTGCCAAGCACATAGTGGATGCTCAAAAAAATTTTTCAGTGAAAGAGAACAGAAGTATTTAACATCAAAATCTAGTCTGTTCTTTAATCTCATATCTCTCAAGTTCCTTTTGAGAAAAGCAGAATCCCTCCCAGGGTGGCTAGTCAACATTTTTCTTCTCTACACAGTTTTTCAATCTCTCAAGTGCTAATGGTCCATGTAATTCTTTTATCTCCCAATTGGACACTCTGTAGCATGGTGACCACAAAGACTTTGCCAAGTGCTTTCTCATCCTTTGTAATGTCCAGGTCTGCATGGATTTAAAACATTACCATCTGTTCTCAGTTTGGGGACTTCACAAAAATAACCGGAGACCATTTCAATGAAACGCTAAACCTTTATCACTCTAAATGTTGTGTCTGGTAGTGCATTGGAAGTTTCCTGAATGCTGCTCTTTTGTTTCAAATAAAACCCTGATGTTATAGGCCTATGATTTCTCCAACTCCCCTTAGGATTTCAGGCAGTTCTCAATTACTGAAATGATAACCTCAAAATAACCAGAGTTCTCAAGTCTTTGCTGGGTTTTAACTGTACACAGAGGAGAAAATGTCGTGTCGGAAAGAGCTCTCTGCAATCAAGATCGAGGCCAACTTGATACAAAATAGAGAGTTAAAGCCAGGTGATGGTTAAATGTGATACCCTAATAAAAAGGAAGCTATGAAGGATTTGGACCAAGGAAAGATAAGGATACAAGGAGGGACAGGAAACGTGATGCCCGTGTCTTATCTGCCAAATGCATAGATTCAGGTTTGATCTCTGCCGAGAAATTCTGAATGAGAAAGGTGTGTGTTCTATGTGGCCTAACCCTGTATTGCTTGCAAAATTAGTCCGTAACACATAAATTAGAGTTGATAGAAATATAAATATTTAGGGAAATGCCAAAAACCATTTCTTTATCAGTCCAAGCAAGTCTATAGCCCTGGCACCTATACATGTTTAAAAAAAAAACAAACTGAAAAAAAGTCAATCAGTTAATACACATTGAGAAATTGCTGGGATTTAAGAATTCTGTTCTGTGTCACAAAATACTGATACCTACCTTACAGTTACACACAGTCTAGTAGTGAGACAAATACATGTTGTCAAGCAAGTTTATAGCAACATCTGAAATACCCAGATATTAGATTAAAGGTATTCCTTTTCCTGTTTTATCTGCATAGAATCTTTTTGTTTCATTCTCAGGAAAATGTCATAGACATAGAAAAGAGTTGTCTTTGAAGTATTTCAAGTAGCAACTACCAAAATTCTTGTGGCTGTGGGGTTAAAAGTAATCAGTTATAGACATGTAGATATTTGGGCTGGCATGAACTTTAGAAAAATTCTGGTCCACATTCTTCCTTCTTTCCAATCAAAAAACAAAGAGCTTGAGAAACAAGGTGACTGGCCCAAAATTCACACACCAATTCATGGAATGAAAACTACAGTCAAGGGATCTGACTATCCACAGGGCTAGGAGAGTAAACAGCCTACTGTGAACTGACGGATAGCCTACTGTGAACCAACTGAATTTGTTTTCTTTGAGTACTTAATCTATCCTTCAAAAGTCGTTGTACTAGACATGATATTCTGCATTTTATACCAGGGAAACAAGTTCAGGGAGGTTGGTTCACTTTTCCAAAGTCACACAGCTGGTGAGTGACAGCACCCATGTGTGAACCCAGGTCTTTCCAGCTTTCACATGACCAGGCAGCCCTACTCTTCACAATTCAGTAAGCTAACTCAGTGGTATGCAATTTACTCTCCAGGCAGGATTCCAGTATAAATCTGTTGCTTTTCCCTGGAGTCTTAAGAGCCAAACAATTCTCAAAATTTACATCAAAACCTAAAAGCTACTTTTCATACCCATGGGACTAAGAAGGCAGATTTCCTTTCAGGTGTCTCATTTGATCTTCTTAAAAGGTGGTTTCTTTTGGCCCATTAAAAAAAATAAATAAATAAGTGCTGTCTACAGGGACAGAGCTCTCATAAGGCTGCAGCAGCAGACTGATCAAGTGCAATATCTTTGTAAACACCACGTTTCAGTTTATTTCACAAGGCCTATAAAGAGGAGGCTTTTAACGCCACACTTCTGTGATAAACAATGGAAAAACACAAGCACTCTCTGCAACAGTGAGTCAAAACGTCCAGAGAAAGGACCTGACTGGGCCCAGGCACTGTGGCTGCAACCCAGCATCTCTGCCCTGTCAACCATGTCAGCCCTTCTCCAGCATGCTCTCCATCCTGCAGGAGCATAACGCCGCCACAGGCCCACCAATGGCAAACGGGGCCCCCAGGTTCTTCTGGGAGTGGGACAGCCATGTGCTTAAGAGCAGGGTTCTAGTCCTCGGAATAAACTGGATTCAAATCAACTCTTTTTCTTACCAGGTGGTCACATGGCCAACTGAGTAAACTGATCCTCAAATTCTGTCTGTAAAATTAATGACACGTCCTTCACAGAGTTGCTGTAGAAAATATATGCAAAATGTATAACACACTTTAACACAGAACCTTAAACTTGGAAGAGAAGCTTCGTAGCAGATCCTTCCCAGACAGCTTTTTTTCTATTCATCTTAATAAACAATGTTATGGAGTTCACAAAGTCCTTCCCTATGCATCACAATATATAATACAGTATACACTCTTCAAGGTGACCTTGCAAGGTGGGCAGGGAAGCTGTGGCATCTCCCTGACTTGTCATAAGAGGGGGCTTCACCAGTTCTAGTGAGGAGGATGAACCTAGAGCCTGTTATACAGAGTGAAGTAGGTCAGAAAGAGAAAAACAAATATCATATATGAATACAAATATATATGGAATCTAGAAGGATGGTACTGATGAACCTATTGCAGGGCAGGTATAGAGAACGCAGACATAGAAAACAGACTTGTGGACGCAATGAGGGAAGGAGAAGGTAGACAAATTCAGACAGTAGCATTGAAACATACACATAACCAGATGTAAAACAGATAGCCAGTGGGAATTTGCTGTATGATGCTGGGAGCTCAACCTGGTGCTCTGTGACAGCCTAGAGGGGTGGGATGGGGTGGGAGGTGGGAGGAAGGTTTAAGAGAGAAGCAACATATGTTTCCTTATAGCTGATTCTTGTTGCTGTATGGCAGAAACCAACACAATATTGTAAAGCAAATATCCTCCAGCTGAAAAATAACTACTTTTTTAAAGAAGAGGGGGTTTCAGACAGCAACAACTTGCTTAAAGTCACAGACGAGTAAGTGACACAACCAGAATCTGACCCCGGATTTTTTGTCTCCTAGTTTAGTGTTCTTTTTTCCTGGCGTGTCCTAATGCACTATGTGGGAGGATAGAGCCCCAATTAGTACTGTATTTTTCTTGAAATAAATCAAGAATTAGTCAGCTCAGCCTGCCGATCTACAGAGACCACACTCGCTCTTTAGGGTGTCACAGCTACTGTCATAAACAAAGCAAGTAGCTATGTGGCTGTCTGTTTTATAAATAACCAGGAGCCTCTAGGATGAGATAACTTACTGCGAAAGCTTTCTGGTGACCGAGGAGTACCACAGACTTTCTCACAGACACACTCGGAGGCACTGTTATTTGTCTTTATTGTTGTTAATAAAAAATGACATCACAGTGTGTCTTGTGCTGCCTCATCAGTGGGGGGAGGCTCCGTGGTGACAGGGAGAGACCCCTGAGTTAGGAGACACGACATCTGGGTTCCTGCACTGATTCTGTCTCAAACCAGCCTTCTGGGCTCCACTTTGCTCATCTCTAAACTGAGAAATATGCAGGTGATCTTCCTGGTTCCTTTCAAATCTAACATTCTCAGATCACAGTGATCTTTTTGAGACGGTATGAAATGTCCCTTGAGGGCTGATGACTCTGATAGGGCCCAGGAGCTACTAACACAGAGACTGTTTTTTCTCACATTTGAAAGCACTCTCTTGCGGCAATGTGCTAGATTAGCATCAACCCCATGTGACAGAAACAAATCTGGATCTAGAGTCAGACACTGTGAGTCCCAGGCCTCAACTTATACTTATTACATGTGTGACCTAGGAAAGTAACTTGACTTCTCTGAATTTCTCTTCCCTCAACTTTAAGATGGGACGAATGCCCTTTTGGCTCTTGGTGAATCATGGCTGTAAATTGCTGTGTGCTACAGCTATTCGTAGTGTGTATGAATTCAACAAACCTAGGTGCAAAAAATGCCTTGTTCCTTAAGGTTCCTAAATCACATTTAATCTCTAAGTTGCAACCTGCCAAGCAGTCAGGAAATGTGGTGACTCCAGTTGTTACTGGAGTTCCATCACTGCCGTACTCCTTCCAGAATCCCACAATGATATCAGGGGTCACAAAATGTCTGGAATATTCACAGAAGGGCCCTCTGCACACCATCCATTACTCCAGAAATAACCATTGCTCTGGCCTATATAACCTGCAGAGGGCGGGCAGCTCCTGGCCCCCATATGGGTTCAGGGGTAAGGTGCTCGTGTGGTAGTTCTTCACCAGCCCCTCCCTCCCACCTTCATTTGGAGGCAAGCAAGCCCCCTTCACAAGCATTTTTATGCACAGACTGGCTTTTGTCTACAGAAAGGCATCTAAGAACACCCCTGGGAATGTACCTGCCCTCACCCTGACCTCCCTACTCTAGTTTATCTTACTCCAGCTTCTCACCCATGAAGATTTCCTAGCAACAATGGCTCTTTGACCAGCCGAGGTTTCACCAGCAAGAGCTCGGCGGGAATGACAGATTCCGCCATGCCACACGAGGGCCCCGGGTGTCAAGGAGGACAACTGGCAAGGGATGTCTGCTCAAGATAGGGAGGGGGAAATATCCATAATGCTAAAACAAATGACAAGTTTACTGGATATATGATGTATAATATATGATAGGTATGAATAAATTATCCCAACAGCTATTTTCTTATTTATTTTCTGTTGTACATATACAGCATTTGGGAAGTTTAAATCATAAAAAGCCACTCTCAACATCAATGGTTTTGCAAACATGAGAGAACTTCCTGAAAGATTTGGGCCTTTTTATTAGAGATTTTTATTAGAGATTCATATACTCCAAATACCTACTATTTTCATTTCAAGTTGATATATTTCCATTACAGGCATTGTAAAATGAGCCTTGTTCTTCAGAGCAATTCAACAGAAGTGCTTCTGCATCAGGATCAGAGCCCAGCTTTCCACCTTCACAGGGGCCTGCTGGTTGGCCTACCTCTCCCACAGCCACATCAGGGACCATAATAAGCGACAAAATTTTACAGTTGCAGCCAAAGATCGATCAACCATGTGGATTATCGTGGCGTGTTTTAATCCCACCCCACCCTCTACCTCCTGCCAAGCCCTGAGAAGTCTCCTTATTTTCTCTGAGGTATGCTTGGGGGTTGGGCATGTTCTTTGTGTATTTTGGAGCCAATCTTCATTAGAAGGGAAGAGTTTCTGAACAGGTATTCAGAGTGCCTCACGCTGCACATGGCCAACAAAGGGACTCACTTCACTTTGGAAATCAGGCACTGCGTGGCCAAGTCGATATATGTATGCAGCCATTACACATGTATGCAGCCAACTCTTAATGAAAAGCTTGAGAACTGGCCATCAGCTGTGCTGCATGGAAGTTAGTGGACACTTATCAACCACCACCAGCCCCTCCCCTCCAATGCCTTTTTCTTCCTTTTTGAAGAGAGGAATAGGACAGAGAATAGAGTATTAAAATTTTTATCAAAATGCTCAAGGCACACTCTGAAAACTTGAATTTCTTGAGATTGGCTGAGAGAGCCCTACGTTGCTTTCTCAGCCCTCAGCACAGACTTAGAGAGTTTTGCAGAGTCTCTGTCGCTCTTTAGGTTGTGCAGAGATTAAGCCTCCTGTGGTTGAGATGTGGAAAGATGCACAGTTGCCCTAAATGTACAAACTAAAGTATGGGCACCGTGATATTCAGGCCACTGGCCATTGCCCCCGACCCACAAGGCAGGACCCCTCCTTGGCAGGTTTCAAGTAAGAAAGAAACTGTCCCTCTCTGCCAAAGGTGAGGGACATTCTCCAAATAGGAATGCAGGGGCCATGATGGGAGCACAGTGACAGTGGCTCCAGACATTCAGAGAACAAAGGGAGCCATCAGCTCACATTTTTAAATGATCTTCAAGGGGGAGGCAACACAGAATTCACAGAGGAAGATGAAGCTTGTAGAACATTCTAAGATTATGTCCCTCTCTGCCTCAAAGCTACAACATGCTAAAGTTCCCAAGTTTGAGACTGCCAGTGTAGCAGATAACTATCTGTCGTACAACAAAGAACAGAAGGTCTTAGGCTCACACAACACTGCTGCAGTGCTAGGTGGGTCCCTCAACAGATTTATAGGACAGTTCACCCTGCCCACCATCTCTACCTGATGGCCCAAGCAACTGAAAATGACCTCATTAAATATACAACTCATATATATTCAGATTGTGCTGTAAACAGTCAAAATGGCAATCATTAAATGCACATTACAAAGAAGACCTACAATGTGTTTATTAACAATATACAAAACAACCGAAAAATATGACATCTAATTTGGATTATTTTTTAAAGTTCCCTAAAATCTTCTATGTATCTTTGTAGGAAAAAAAAAATCTGTTTAACAACCATGTATTAATTATCCCCGCTCCAGCGCCTACCGTCTTACCGGGGTTTCTCTAACCTTGGACTTGAGGTATCTCCTCACTGCCACTCAAGCGAAGCATAGCCGCCATTCCAGGGCTGTGCAGTCGCTGCTCCAGCACCCGCAGCCACAGAGGAACCAGAGATCAAATTGCCAACATCTTCTGGATCATTATAAAAGCAAGAGAGTTCCAGAAAAACATCTATTTCTGCTTTATTGACTATGCCAAAGCCTTTGACTGTGTGGCTCACAATAAACTGTGGAAAATTCTGAAAGAGATGGGAATACCAGACCACCTGACCTGCCTCTTGAGAAACCTGTATGTAGGAAGCAATAGTTAGAACTGGACATGGAACAACAGACTGATTTCAAATAGGGAAAGGAGTACGTCAAGGCTGTATATTGTCACCCTGCTTATTTAACTTATATGCAGAGTACATCATGAGAAACGCTGGGCTGGAAGAAACACAAGCTGGAATCAAGATTGCCGGGAGAAATATCAATAACCTCAGATATGCAGATGACACCACCGTTATGGCAGAAAGCAAAGAAGAACTAAAAAGCCTCTTGATGGAAGTGAAAGAAGAGAGTGAAAAGGTTGGCTTAAAGGTCAACATTCAGAAAACTAAGATCATGGCATCTGATCCCATCACTTCATGGCAAATAGATGGGGAAACAGTAGAAAGAGTGAGATAATTTATTTTGGGGGGCTCCAAAATCACTGCAGATGGTGACTGCACCCATGAAATTAAAAGACGCTTACTCCTTGGAAGGAAAGTTATGACCAATCTAGACAGCATATTAAAAAGCAGAGACATTACTTAGCCAACAAAGGTCCATCTAGTCATGGCTTTGGTTTTTCCAGTAGTTATGTATGGATGTGAGAGTTGGACCATAAAGAAAGCTGAGCACTGAAGAATTGATGCTTTTGAACTATGGTGTTGGAAAAGACTCTTTAGAGTCTGTTGGACTGCAAGGAGATCAAACCAGTCCATCCTAAAGGAAATCAGTCCTGAATATTCATTGGGAGGACTGATGCTAAAGCTGAAACTCTAATACTTTGGCCACCTGATGCGAAGAACTGACTCATTTGAAAAGACCCTGATGCTGGGAAAGATTGAAGACGTGAGGAGAAGGGGACGACAGAGGATGAGATGGTTGGATGGCATCACCGACTCAATGGATACGAGTTTGAGTAAACTCCGGAAGTTGGTGATGGACAGGGAGGCCTGGCATGTTGCGGTCCATGGGGTCGCAAAGAGTCAGACATGACTGAATGACTGAACTGAACTGATTAATTATCTACTGTTTGAAAGGCATGATGATAACTTCAGAAACCTTCTGTGATTTTGTGTGTGTAACATCTTACACACCCCACTCACCTACCTCAAAAATTTCAATGGCTCCCAGTTACCAGAGGAACAAAATTAATGCATTATTCAATTCTCTCTGTGATTTCACACCAAGCACTCTCCTAGTTTTCTCTCACAGCTCCTACTACACTGCAAATAAACAGCATATTGCCAAACACATCTTTCCTCTCTCACTTCTCTGCCATTCCATCTCATACACACCGTAAGCTTGCATTATAACAAACTATTCTTTTTTTCCCCACAGTAGTCACAGCACTTCATTTGGACTAGCAAATTTCAACTTTTATCAAACTCAGAAATAAGCTTAGAAGATAAATTCTGGGTTTGTTTCAGAGAGATCGTAATTAGGGATTGTAGATCTGAGGAGGGACTAGGAACTTGTAGATATTATAAGCAAACCAGCTTGCTCCTTTGGTAGAGGAGCTTCAAGGAATCATATTGAGAAACCCCAGACTGAACAATTTGCATATGATCTTTCCTCTCTCTGAAATGCCATTCTCCCTCTCCTCTACCATAAAATTCCTACTCATTCCCCAAGGCCCCAGTCAAATGTAACCTCCCTCCCCTCCTACTCAGAATACATTGCTTCTTTGTCTCTGTTCCCATTATACTCAATACATATTACTTTCCCCAAATTTATCACATCTCATTGGGCTTATTAGGTAAGTGTCTTTCTTCTCAGCTAAACTACAAGTTACTGTGGACTGCAACCCCGCACTGTAAGTGCTTGATAAATGCTTGATCAATAAAGGAACAAATGACCTTTGATGCTAAAGTTTACTCTGCCCTGAATTGCCTCCACTTTTATTTCTAACTGAATAAACCCTAAAAGCCTCAGTTTCAAGGCCAGTATTTCTTCTTTCTTAAATCCTACTCTGATAAGCCCCCAAATATATCTCCTGCCCACCATGTGACAACAGGTACTGTTTTCCCCTTCTCTCAAAGGATCTATCACATTGTCTTGTATTATGGGTATCTGCACACACATTCTTAATCCCCCTCGTTTGACCTCCTTGTCTATTTTTGTATTCCTCAGAAAACACAGCAGAGTGCATTGTCCATAAGGGATTGTCAAAAAATATTTGAGAATTGAAATGTACACAGTCAACTACAGTCAACTTGCCTGTTAAATGTATAAACCTCTTGGACAATTGAAAAACATTAGCTCCTCCTAGTTACAGTAGGGGCTTTCCCTGTGGCTCAGAGGTAAAGAATCTGCCTTCAATGCAGGAGCCGCAGGAGACTCGGGTTCAAACTCTGGGTCAGGAAGATCTCCTAGAGAAGGGCATGGCAACCCACTCCAGTATTCTTGCCTAGAGAATCCATGGACAGAGGGCTACAGTCCATGGAGTCACAAAGAGCTGGAGACGACTAAAGCGACTTAGCAGCAGCAATTATACTAGAAAAAAATCAGAATATAAAAATCATAAAGACAATAAGAGTAATGCTTTGCTTTTCTGGACAGGTAAGAGATAGCTTCAACTTTCTAAGTATAAGAGTTTGCAGTTCTGAAAAAAGTGTTTACCTGTACAGGTCTCTGTCTTGTAAGACCATTTCTACCATTTACTATTGCTGTTATTATCATTATTTCTGATTCTGTGGATGGACAAACTCAGATGGAGATATAATGTAGAATTTGCTATTATCCTATGTAGAAGCTCTGATCTGCTTATGCTAAAAGAATATCCAACATTTCTCCTCCCCCAATATTCAAACTCTTCATAACCAGAAAGAAAAGAGTTATTCACTCATTCACTCATTCCACAAACGTTGAGGTTTGATTAAATGCAAAGACTATGTCTTCATTTTCTCTGTAGGGGAAGACAAGCAGAGTTCCTGCCAAGCACATTTTCCTTTAGAACTTGTAGATTGATGACTGAATGAATGAACCAACAAAATCATGAACAATAAGGAAGATAGTTTTACCCTTTCCCTAACCAAAAGGACATGCTGGTGGTACTCTTCCAAACTGTTAGGAGAAATTAAAGTTGAGTCATTGCTGATTTGTAAACAGGAAAAACCATTTCTAAACTCTGAAATAGTTTTTTTCAGACAGGTAAGTGACAGTTTATGCTAACTTGTAGAGAGTTTGTGCTTAACTTGTAGAGAGAAGGGATAGAGTTTTGTCTCCCAAGGAACCCCTTTTTCTATACTATACAAAGGATATATTTAATATTGTAATATTTTATTTCAAAAGAACCATTTACTTTACCTCTTGGTATAATCTCAGTCATATGTTTCATGCACCTTCAACAAGTGTGAGATATTCAAACAAGGTTCAGTTCAGCCGCTCAGTCGTGTCCAACTCTTTGCGACCCCATGAATCACAGCACGCTAGGCCTCCCTGTCCATCACCAACTCTCGGAGTTTACCCAAACTCATGTCTATCGAGTCGGTGATGCCATACAGCCATCTCATCCTCTGTCGTCCCCTTCTCCTCCTGCCCCCAATTCTTCCCAGCATCAAAGTCTCTTCCAATGAGTCAACTCTTCACATGAGGTGGCCAAAGTATTGGAGTTTCAGCTTCAACATCAGTCCTTCCAATGAACACCCAGGACTGATCTCCTTTAGGATGGATTGATTGGATCTCCTTGCAGTCCAAGGGACTCTCAAGAGTCTTCTCCAACACCACAGTTCAGAAGCATCAATTCTGCGGTGCTCAGCTTTCTTCACCGTCCAACTCTCACATCCATACATGACCACTGGAAAAACCATAGCCTTGACTAGATGGACTTTTGTTGGCAGAGTAATGTCTCTGCTTTTCAATATGCTATCTAGGTTGGCCATTACCTTCCTTCCAAGGAGTAAGCGTCTTTTAATTTCATGGCTGCAATCACCATCTGCGGTGATTTGGGAGCCCCCCCAAAAAAAGTCTGACACTGTTTCCACATCTATTTGCCATGAAGTGATGGGACCAAATGCCATGATCTTAGTTTTCTGAATGTTGAGTTTTAAGCCAACTTTTTCACTCTCCTCTCCCACTTTCATGAAGAGGCTTTTTAGTTCTTCTTCACTTTCTGCCATAAGGGTGTTGTTATCTGCATATCTGAGGTTATTGATACTTCTCCCAGCAATCTTGATTCCAGCTTGTGCTTCTTCCAGCCCAGTGTTTCTCATGATGTACTCTGCATATAAGTTAAATAAGCAGGGTGACAATATACAGCCTTGATGTACTCCTTTTCCTATTTGGAACCAGTCTGTTGTTCCAGGTCCAGTTCTAACTGTTATTTCCTGACCTGCATACAGGTTTCTCAAGAGGCAGGTCAGATGGTCTGGTATTCCCATCTCTTTCAGAATTTTCCACAGTTTGTTGTGATCCACACAGTCAAAGGCTTTGGCATAGTCAGTAAAGCAGAAATAGATGTTTTTCTGGAACTCTCTTGCTTTTTCAATGATCCAGCAGATGTTGGCAATTTGATCTCTGGTTCCTCTGCCTTTTCTAAAACTAGCTTGAACGTCCTGAAGTTCACAGTTCTAACTAGGTAGCAGTGGGTAAATTGAGAGCAATTATCTGAAATTAACAGTTATCTTTGACAATCAGCATTCAGTCAGTTGGCCACGAAGTATAGTCAGACTTTTAGTAGAATGAGGACAGAACACTAAGAAAACAACCAAGAAGTCACTTACTGTCAAAATAGTGTTGGGAGTGGTCTACTGAGTATGGGACAGGCAGATGCCCATCAGCATGGCAGCTACGGGAACGAGCAGCGGAGGCAGACACACCATCATACAGTGTTCGTTGATGACTGCAGATAGCTTTGAGTAAAGGCTTCACACAGCTTTCTAAACGTCTGAGCACCAAACAGCAAAACTGTGTTAACTACAGGCGTCATGGCCACTGCAGCTAAGCAGATGGCTATGTCACCTCAGGGAGCCTGGCTGTACTACTTGAAAAGACCTGCCATTTCACCATAGCCAGTTAGCTATTCTCACCTGCAGGAAAGGAAACTCCTCCAGTTATAGGTCTACATTCATATTCTGTGACAAAACGCACTCCAGGCACTAGTTAAACCAGGACTAGTGAACTGTTATCTCTTGGGCTTTTATTCGAATGCTACAACGGCAGGAAATTAAGTTTGCAGGTGAACATTTATAAGAACTGTCCAGAGCCCTTTTATATTATATAAAAGGAGTCTGCATTATCATCCCATCCTCAAAAGCACAGGGAAATAGATAACAGCTAAGCCAGGAATTGTCACACCCAAGCAATTGTCAGGAATTAAATAGTGGTTCTGAATACAAGTCTGTAATTGAAATGCACAGAATCCTCTAAAGCAATGTGAAAAACTTCATGACATTGCAGAGTTGTCCTGAGCCCTCTCTATTGCAGTAGGATTGAAGAGAATGCAGCAAAAATGTCAATTATAGAGTTTGTCTTGTACCTCATTAACTGAAAATACCATCGGGGCTTTTACACTCTTCTGAATAACTATTTACAGCTCACACTCTGACCTTGAGCATTACTATTGCGTTAGTACAAATCATTCAGGGAAACAGGAATAACAAAATATGAGGTTAGAATAAGCACGAAATGCACTGGAGTACCAAGGAGGAAAGATACAGGGAAAGATTCTGGTATGCTTAAACCTGAATATGAGTTATCTAGTCACATTAAACCAGGAATCTACTCCCAGAGACATAATGGTTTGGCTTATCAAAGCATCATTCTGCTATCATCTAATCTTTTCTAAAGTCTCTAGGATTTTAAAAGACATTCTATACCATGTCAAGTTCTAGAAAGCAAAGTGTATTTAAAACTACTTTTAAGAAATGAGCCAAAATACTAAAAATGCAAATCACTACAAATAAATATTGGAAAACAAAACTCTGCAGGGGCCAACTAATGAAGAAATATGAAGTGGGCAGGTGAAGAAAGGCACATGAACAGAGCAAGGTCAAAGGACTAAACTGTGTTCTTGAAACACTTCTTTTCTGGACCAAAGCCACTTATTGAAAAGACATGGGCTTTGGACTCAGATATATCAGTTTACATCCTACCTTAAGCACCCGTATATTTGACAAGTTTTAACCTATCTGACCTTCACTTTCCTCATTGGTAAGTGAGACTATAAAAAATATATATATTTTTCTGCAGAGTTAGGAATGTCTGAACAAATATTATTGAACTTGGAATGTGGGCTAAAAGCAAGCACTGGAAGGTAATTTATAATTCATCTGCTACAGAAAACTCCGGAGAGGTCTACCTCTCTGAGGTATGCATTTATGCTTCAAGAGAAGCCAAGGTCTGGAAGCAGGGAGACATCCTTGATTGTAAAGTTGGAAACAATAGTTAACTTTTCCTTAGGGAGGTTTCTTTACATTCTGAAGAAGGAAAGAACTCAGAGTCCTTCTGGAGAAGCAAAGCTTTTTTTCTGCTTCATTTTAGGAAGAGGGAGACAGAGTGTATGTAAGCACCCAGATTCATTCTGGGGGGCTTTCCTCACCTACAACACAGATTTTGCATGGAGGTTTGTCCATCCAGTTCTCGTAGTGTTGCTCCAGAGGTGAGAAGTGGAGCACAGGAGAACCACAAGGGTGATTATCATCTACTTTACAGCAAGTAACAATCTGCTCTGCCCCAGGAATTCATGTGTGCATTCAAGACCCATAAAGATAAATATTAAAAACCACACTGTTCCTTTTGTTGGAGAGGGTAGTTATAAACACGCAAGGGGAACAGGCTAGAGTTACGTGATATTAAATTAACCCAAAGGTTAACTTAATATGGTTATAGCTAGTACTTAAGGAAATATTTATAGGCACATGTGATAAAGTGCTTGGTATACACACAATTTTATTTTTGCTTTTCTGTCATCTAAAAGAAATAAAACTCCTATAGAAATAAGAAAATCTAATACCCAGATCTTTGTTTCTAATACCACTTTCCATGAAACATGACAAGGGCCGATTTTAGGACTGAGGCAACTGCAAAAGATGAGCTCATGGTATCTTATACTGCCATAAAGTAAGTGTTTAAGCACACAGACACACACACACACAATGAAAGTATATCAAAGGAGTTCCCAATGGCCAAAGCTTGAATATTTGAACATCAAAACAAATAAAGTAGTTCTGAATTATAAACCAACATATAAAGTATTCATAAGTCCATACTGATTATAAATAAGTGATTTAATAAATCAACAATGGAGAGAAGACAAATCTCCCATGCAGAAAAAAATTCCAGTAAACATATAGACACTCCATGTGAAGGAAATGAATAACTCCTCTCTTTAAGTGCAGCCTATCCATAGTTACTTTCTTGCAAAGAGTACAATATGGAAAAAGGGAAAAAAGAGATGCACGAGGGCAGCATCAATACTGATAAACCTTACTGGTAGCACGTATGTACCCTTGATATGATGTGATGAAAATGCATTTTACCTCAGTGATCTCCTTCCCAGAGATCCATAACCCCAGCCTAATTGTGGAAAAAAAATATCAAATTCCAACAGAGGGACATCCTACAAATACACCTGAATAGAATTATTCAAAAGCTGAAACCTTTAAAGTTCTAAGGAAGAAAAAGAGAAGAAAAATCCTCATGTGTTTGTAGTAGGCAACAATTTTTCAGCTAGAACATAAAAAGCACAAACCATAAAAGAAAACATTTATAAACTGACCTCTATGAAAATAAAAAAATTTATGTTCTTCAAAGGATGCTGTTAAGAGAATGAAAAGGCAAACCATAGATTTGGAAAATCATACATGATACATATATCTGACAAAGAACTTCTATCCGGGGTACAAAGATCTTTTACAATTCAATAATCACAAGATAAACTTCCCATTTGGAAAAACATCAGAATTGAACACACAACTCATAAATCATTGCTTATAATAGAAAAGTGCTATCAGGCCAAAATTAAATACCAATACACACACATTCATTTTAAGATGACTAAAATGGTAAGGCCAACAATATCCAATTTTGGCAAGGATATGAAGCAACTGGAGTGTTTGAACAACACTGGAAAGAATGTAAAATAGTATTCCGCTTTGGAAATCAGTCTGGTCATATCTTATAAAGCTAAACATAAACTTACTAAACAACACAGAAAATGTACTCCTGAGTATTCACTCAAGAAAAACTAAAATACATGTCTACACAAATAAATACGCATAAATGTTCAAAACAGCCTTAGTCATAGTAGTCAAACCCAGAAACAACCCAAAAGTTGATTAGGCAAACAAACTATGGCATAGTTATTAAGTAGCATACTATTCAGCAACAAAAGTCAGAAATTACCAATACATGCATAAAAGAACGATGAATTTCAAAAATATTATGTGGAGCAGAAGTAGTAGCCACAAAAGACAAAACTATGATTCCATTCATAAAAACTCCAGGAAAGAGAAACCTTTGCAGAATAAAACCAAAAAAAGAGAAGGATGAAGATAAAACAATTTCTGTAGAAGGGCCAGTTGTTGCTGTTTAGTCGCTCAGTCGTATCCAACTCTGCCACCCCATAGACTGCAGCACGTTAGGCTTCCCTGTCCTTCACTGTCTCCCACAGTTTGTTCAGACTCATGTCCATTGAGTTGGTGATGCTATCTAACCATCTCATCCTCTGTCGTCCCCCTCTCCTACCCTCCTGACCAGGGAGTCATTGAACTTGGAACAGCAACCACTAGGATGGCATGGAGGTATTAACAATGATTGACTGAAGGAGAGACCAAGAGAAGCAGACTGAAAATGCTATTGGAAACACTCCAGACGAAAATACCTCAACTTCAAATAGTGTCTAGGTTGTAGTCTTGTAAATAGTACATAGATAATTATTGCTTTAAAACTCAGAAATGTAGAAAGTGACCATCACCCTTCTTTACCTAACCCCTCAAAGGCTTCAGTTGAGTGTTTCTCCATATATCTGAATATCAATATATTATTAGTGATCATGAGTTCTACACAAAACATTGCAATCTAACATTTTCAATTTTCTCAACAACTTTTATATACAAACACACACACTCCCATATACAGACACAAACATACATTCTGGATCATCTAAGGGTCATCCTTCAACAATGAGCTTTTCCTTCCTTCTGATTTCACTATCTACAGCTGCATTTATGTTGACAATCACATCAGTGTGAAGTAAGGCTACTTTAATTGCCTTAGGCAAATATGAAACAACACAATGATGCAGTTTGCAAAATGAAAGTCAAAAGACTTCACAATTCACCATATAAACAAAGGATTTGCTCCACTTAAAATAGAAATGTAAAATAACTGAATCGTTAAATAATATAAACATGCCAAACTCAAAAGAATCTGTGCTTGGATGGTCAGGTAAGATTCGTATTAGGAGAGAAGAGTAAGTTTCAGCCAAGTATTTTCTGTCATATTAAATTAATGGTGCTTTGAACTTTATCAGTTTTGGAATTTGTATTTATTTTGCAAGTATATTTTTGCTTTTCAGTTCCATAGGAGCTATAAGTACAAAACACAACTATCTTAGACTGTTACTTATTTAATCAAGGAAATGTAAATCCACACTAGTAAGGGGGACACAAAAATTATTTTTACACTCCTTTAAATTTTATTTAATTAACATACACTAAAATTGACTTTTGTGTACAGTTCTATAAAGTTAACAAATGTATAAATTTGTTCAACCATCACCATAACCAAAATGCAACTGTTCCATCACCTTAAAAGACTCCCTTGTGATATAATTTTGTAGTCCCACTCTCCCCAACCTTTAACTCCCAGCAACCGTGGATCTTTTATCACCACTACAGTTTTGTCTTTTGGAGGTCATCACCCTAAGGGAACCATATAGTATATAACCTTTGGAACTGACTTCTTTCCCTCAGAAAAATGCCAAGTTGTTGCATGTTAATAATCTAATCCATTTTAATACAAAATAGTTGGCCTTGGCAACCCACTCCAGCATTCTTGCCTAGAGAATCCCATGGACAGAGGAGCCTGGCAGACTACAGTCCATAGGGTTGCACAGAGTTGGACAGGACTGAAGCAACTTACCACGCACACACATTGAAGAGTTGGACCTCAGTTTGTTGATCTATTCACTCATCGCCTTAGGTTGCTCCTCTTTTTTGGAGATCATGAACAAAGAAGATATGAACTTTGATATCCAGGTTGTTGTATGATGAATTATCAAAAGCTAAGCAGGAGTGGCATGGCTGAGTCATATGGTATATACACTTTTACATTTAAAAAAATTAAACCTGCCAATTGTTTTCCAGATTGTCTGTATTATTTTGCATTTTGCATTACTGCATATATCTGCCAGTAATGTATGGGATTTCCAGTCTCTCTGCATCCTCAGCAGCTTTGATATTTTTATTTTAACCATTCTAACAGGTTGTATAACGATATGTGGTTTTAATTTCCATTTCCCTGATGGCTAATGATGAAGAACATCTTTTATATTTTTTCTTCAACAACTTATTCTTTTTTAACAATAACATTTTTCATGTCATAATTTTACCCATAAATCACCCTGAAGATCTTTAGGGGGTTTATGCTTTTCCATACTGAATATGTCATGGTTGAATTTAAACAGTGATGTGATAACAGGTATTTAGTTTTACTGCTTATGTGACAGGCTATTAAATAATTTTTTATTTTTACTTTTTAATTTTAATTGGAGTATAGCTGCTTTACGCGGAGAAGGCAATGACAACCCACTCCTGTACTCTTGCCTGGAAAATCCCGTGGACCGAGGAGCCTGATAGGCTGCAGTCCATGTGGTCGCGAAGAGTCGGACATGACTGAGCGACTTCCCTTTCACTTTTCACTTTCATGCATTGGAGAAGGAAATGGCAACCCACTCCAGTGTTCTTACCTGAAGAATCCCAGGGATGGTGGAGCCTGGTGGGCTGCCATCTATGGGGTCGCACAGAGCCGGACATGACTGAAGCGACTTAGCAGCAGCAGCAGCAGCTGCTTTACAATGTTGTACTGAAGAGTGAATCAGTTATACAAATATATATATTCCCTCTTTTTGTGTTTCCTTCCCATTTAGTCACCCCAAAGCACTGAGTAGGTTCTGTAGGATATACTGTAGATTCTCATTAGTTATCTATTTTATACATAGTAGTGTATATATGTCAACCCCAATCTCCCAGTTCATCCCACCCTACCTTCCCCCTTGGATCCATACATTTGTACTCTAAGTCTGTGTCTCTATTTCTGCTTTGCAAATAAGTTCATCTGTATAATTTTTCTAGATTCCACATATAAGCAATATTATATGATATTTGTTTTTCTCTTTCTGACTTACTTCATTTTGTATGGCAGTCTGCAGGCCCATCCATGTTTCTACACATGGTAAATTTCATTCCTTTTTATCGCTGAATAATATTCCATTGTGTACATGTACCACATCTTCTTTATCCATTCCTCTGCTGATGAACATTCATTCAGGTTGCTTTCATGTCCTAGCTATTGTAAAAAGTGCAGCGATGAATATTAGGGTGCATGGACATTTATGAATTATGGTTTTTTCCAGGTAAATGCCCAGGAGTAGAACTGCTAGATCATATGGCAGCTCTGTTTTTAGTTTTTTAAGGAACCTCCATACTCTTCTCCATAGTGGCTATATCAATTTACATTCCCACAAACAGTGCAAAAGGGTTCCATTTTCTCCACACCCACTCCAGAATTTATTGTTTGTAGATTTTGTGAGGATGGCCATTCTGACTGGCCTTGTACTGTGAGGTACTTCATTGTAGTTTTGTGAGGTAGTACTTCATTATTGTTTTGATTTTCATTTCTCTGACAATTAGTGATATTGGGCATCTTTTCAAGTGTTTGTTGGCCATCAGCATGTCTTCTTTGAAGAAATGTCTATTTAGGTCTTCTGCCCATCTTTCAATTGGGCTGTTTTTGACAATGAGCTGCATGAGCTGTTTGTATATTTTGGAGATTAATCCCTTGTCAGTCATTTCATTTGCAAATATTCTTCCTTTCAAGACTGAATGTTTGCATCTCCTCAACCAAAACTCCTATGTTGAAACTCTAACCCTTAACATGATACTATTAGGAGGTAGGGTGTTTGGGAGGTAATTAAATTTAGGTAAGGTCATGAACCACCCTTGAGTCGGGAAGAAACCCTGGAGCAGTGCATAGCAACTCACCCCAGTATTCTTGCCTAGAGAATCCCCATGGACAGAGGAGCCTGGTGGGCTACAGTCCATAGGGTCACAGAGAGTCAAATCATGAGTGAAGCAACTTAGCACACACACATGCATGCAAGGTCATAAGGGTGGAGGCCCCATGATCAAATTAGTGTCTGCACAAGAAAAGAAAGAAACTGAAGGTCTCTTTCTCTCTCAGTCAGTAAGAAGGCAGCCGTGTGCAAACCAGGTACCATCATCAGACACCAAATCTACCAACACCTTGAACTTAGACTTTCCAGCCTCCAGAACTATGACATATAAATACTGTTTAAGTCTACAGTAGTTTGTTACAGTAGCTTGCACTAAGACACTATCTTTAGTATTCTGGCTCCTGTGGGTTTCTGTTAGCTTTACCAAGCCTCTACCACAGGACTGCTTGAGGGCCAAGGTGCATAAAACAGAGAAAAGGTAGATAAATGAATAAACATATAAATAAATAAGAGACAGAGGTTCCCGGGCTCTTTATTGGCTTTAGAAAAACCCTTTATTACTTCTTTAGCCAGAATTAGAGGGCTTCTCTAGAATTTTCTCTGCCGAGAGTAATGCCCATGTCTAGGATTTTGGCATTAACTTCAGCTCAGGAGATACTTAAACTAAATGGTAAACATACTGCCGATAAGGTGGTATTTTTGTCACAATTCTTATTTTTCTCAATGCTATTTACTCTTTACGGCTTCCAAATACCTGCTCCATGAATCCCACGCATGTTTTATAGCTGCGTTTCACTGGGAGAGACAGAGTAGCATGTGCTTTCTCCATCCTGACCAGAACCAGAGTATCCCATACAAGTATTCATAATTTAGGGGCCTGTACATTCCTCAAAGTTGATGTGCCCGAATAAAGTTGGACTTCTAAAAGTCTGGCATTCATTCCCACAAAATTGAGTCCCTTGTACATTGCTTTTATGCCACATTACAATTATTAATGTTCTCTTAGATCCTATCAAAGGTTATTGCCAGAAGCATACATACGATATTTGTAACTACAATCAATATATAAAGGCCATCACACACTACATTACTCAATGACCATTTCAAAGTTCCATATGAGGTTTTTTTCTTTAATTAATACAGTAATAGGAAAACTTTTGTTTTCCTTAAGACACTAACATTCTTACAGCTTTTCAATAACAAGAGCTCTATCAGTGATTACATAATTTACCTCATTTGTTTCTGGCTACTAGGAAGCTCAGAGACAATTCAGAAGCCTTACTATTGTTGTCATAATTACATTATTCTATTTTCTCTGCTCCTAATTTTCTCTTTCTCCCTTCTGCTTTTTATTATTTCATCGCATCAGCATTTGTTATATGCCTCCTCAAATTCTTGGCAGAATGGGGTAGTGAATGAATGAATGAATAAAATATAATGAGTAACTAAAGCTTTAATTGGTACTTTTCTAGGACTTTATACCCATTCAATGGAAACTATTTTTTTTTTTTTACAAGCAGCAAAATGTCCAGGGTTTTGCCTGATTATTTCTTGTCCTAAAGCATTTTCCTCCTACATTTACATTGACATCTGCAAATGCTAATGGAGTTTCTCTCTGGGATGGGGATCATTAAGTCAAAGAACTGAAGCAAAATGGGCAATGAAAGATGGAATTTGCTTGTGCCCATAACAATAGGCAGTGATGCTAATGTGCATAGCAATTTTTATTGAACTTATGTAGCACACTGCAGCATCTGGAAGCCCTTTGCTTGATTTGGGGATGCAATCAGTTCAAAACCTTAACTACACACTCCTCAGGGTTTATTCGCCTATTGATATGAATTAAAAGAAGTTGCCCACATGAAAGCCTGGGGCACTGACAGGAAGTTAGAGGCACCAAGTATTTGCCTCAGTGATGAAAATAGAAAGCAATTACAGTAAAACTCACTTCCCAGGAGAAGGTAAGAGGAAAGCCTCCATTTTCCCTTTGGTGGCACCATGTCAAGAAACAGGAAGATATAGCTTTTCTAGAAAATTAGGTTAATGTCAGCACCAGACTGGAACTGATGGAGTTCTAGTTATTGCCCCACTCTGACCCTCACTCCAGATAGTGTCCCAGTCTCCAGGGCTGAAGACCTGATGCAATATCTCTGCAACCCTGCCAGCACCATCTGCCTCTTCCTAGTATCTCTCCGTAAATAAACCATCCTTTCTGCCTGGCAAAGTTGCTGTCCTGCCTCCTAATCAATCCTGCTCCCACCCTCCGGTCAATTCACTCTGCACTCCATCTCTTCTTCCTCGACAGCCGCTAGAAAGAAACTGCCCTACCATTCATTTATGTTCTCCCTTGCCCTCCCATCTATTTTCTTTTCACAGCATATTCTCACTTTCACTAGCTGCCATGATTCTCCCTGTTTTGAGATCTGGATACACTGCCTGTATCGTCAACATCCTGACAGGCTCCTCACATCCATCTCTCCTTCAGAGGCTCTGTATCCTCCCAAGATTGCCAAGTAGGACAGGAATCCCCATCATTACATGTCACACAAGGGATCAATGTCAGAATCAAGCCAAACACTGACACAGGTCAATAAGTCTACTGAAAAAGAATAAGTCTCAAGGCATGGAATCATCAGTTATTATGAGACTGATTCTCACAGTAGGCAGCCCACACATCAAGGTACCACACCCTCTGCTGCTGTGACTGGAAAAAGCCATCAATTGCCGGAGCCTTATACTCAACTCAGAAGTCATCTCATACCTATCCTCTCTGCTTCCTTCCAGTACCCAAAACACAGAGCAGCTGAAGAAATGGGCCTGGGCTCCCATTTCTTGGGAGAGAAAAAGTGATGAGTTAGAAGGGATGGTGAAGCACCTCTAGTCCAAAACCCACAGTTTTTCTAAAAATTGTAGAAGCTTAGAACCTGAAAGGTAACTTGACCAAGGTCAAAGCAAGAATTCAAACCCAGGATATCTAATCCACAGCCACCTTTTTTGTGCTTTTTTCCCCAGCTGACAAAACTTCCTCCCCTAAACATCCATACTACTGATTTCTCTATTGCTGCTAATATCGCCAGTCCCCCATGACATTTTGAATATGTCTTTCCCTTGTTTCTCCTTTAAATTCTATATATAAAGCTTTCAATTCTATATATACAAGCCCATTACATTTCTTGACATTCTTCAATTTCCTTTATTTTCTTCACTTTTTCTGCCCCAATTCGGACCAGCTGACATGACTGCACTTCAGCCTCCAAACCACTGACATATTGATGTTTCTAAATTACACCCCTCTATTGTCACCTCCTTGTGCAAATCCTTTGGTAATGCCTCATTCCCTGTAAACTAGTTGCAAGTTTAATGTTCTCCCTAGCATGGCCCCAATCTCTCTTGATGGTCTTATCTCACTACTCTCCCTCAGATCATCAGGCAGAAACTTGATTTCTTGTACAACTAAAATACTAAACCAAGTATCAAAGGTGAAATAGTTAGTTTACCATGAAACAAGAACTCAGTATCTGTGAGGAGCTTTCTCTGGGGAAGATTAGAGCTCTGAGGTAGAACTGGTCATCAGCAACATTAATGTTTTTCTCCTCGTGCAGCACTGAGAGTCTAAAATACTGCCAGGGACTCTACCAGGTACTGAGAATAAAGGTGACTGAGACATAGTGCCTGACCTCCAGGAATTCATCATTCTATAATGAACATGAAGCCATGCCCAGCTAATCCAACCCCGATGAGATGGAGGCTGTACCAGAGGCAAGAGTAGCGTGTTGAAGGAGCTCTTTGACTATAGTCTCCCGCACAGCCCTTCTGCACTTTCATTTCCCTGCTACTCTCCATCTCCTTTCCATTTTCCTTCTTCCCTCTCATTGCATCGCCCTCAAGAAGTCCCCCCGTGGGTCCCTCCTCACATCTGCCCTAGGCCGGGTGATTTTCTGACACACCTTCCCCCACCACCTCTTCTCACCACCCTCTCAAAACTCATTTTCTGCCTGCCCTCTTTCCTCACTCTCCTTAAAGATGCTGGCTGAATAATCTGGCATGATTTGGTTAATAGTGCTAGTGTTGAAATTTGATGATCGTTTCCTGAATCACTCCTTTCAGACAACGCTGCATTTTAAAGGGAACACAGAGTACTGAGGGAACTGTAGTCAGGAAAATATTGGGGCAATTGTTCTGATTCCTGGGCACTGAGACTGGAGCCAAGGCAGAATCCAAGAGGGGTGAAGGGCTGGGCTGAGTTGTGCCTTAAGTGCCTGGAAGACAGATGGATCTAAGGGATGAGCTGAGTTCACATGGCAGCTGAGGAGCCAAGCTAATTGGAATGCTGCCATTATAAGAGCATTAGGTGTCCTGAGACACCCTTGTGTGTTCAGAAACATGAAGGCCAGGCAGAGGTCAGGAGCCAAGACTGGCAAATATCATGGAAATAGAGTGAGGTGTCAAGCTGCAGAGTGTGGGCACCCATGGCCTGATGATCGCAGGTGCTTAACACAAAGTTAAAGAGGCTTTAAATGTATTGGGTTGGCCAAAAGGATCATTTGAGTTTTTCCATGAGATCATACAGAAAAATCCAAACAATCTTTTTGGCCAACCCAACAGAATCAGGATTAACAAGAAAACGATGTGTCTTCATTATTAATCACAACAACATCTGCCACTTGTTTAGGATTTAAAGTGTAAACATTATTTCGCACATAAGAAGTCCCCACTGTTCCATTAAGAGAAACAGAGGAGAAACTTGTTATTCCTGGTTTATAAATGACGCACAAGAGATGCCTCACTGACATCTGTGGGATGGTTAACTTGTTGATTGAGTGATTGCTTCACTGATTGATCAATGATCCATAGATCATAGAGTGATGCTTCTTCCTTCCCAATAAGGTGGGGCAGGGGAAGCTGTAACCATTTCACCAATGAAGAACTAAAGCTTTGAGAAACCAGGTGGCTAGTTTCCTAACATCTAACTTGTAAGTAGGCCCAGATTTGGAACTTGACTTTTCTGACAACATGTTGAGGATTATTTTTATTATACTTTATTTATTGTCCAGGCTTTCTGGACCCTTCATAATATCATGTGAACCATTTCCTGGGTATTAAGCTAACTCCATACCTGCTAACCTAAAAAGGGTCCCAAGAATCTACCTTGCTGCAAGGGTATATCTAACCAGGACTAAACCATCATCAAGAGCAAAGAAAAGACATGTCTTGTGACTCTACTTCCTTTCTGCACCACCAGATTCTGGTTATGATAAAAATTAATACATATATATGTATATATGCACAAACTATAAAAAGTGGTTAAGGGTCATATTAAATAATTAGGTAGAAAAAATGCTTTAAATTTCTTTTCAGAAATGTGAAGCAGAAATTACAAATTTGTCTTCTTCCTTAGTATGTATTCCAGAGTAGTTTATTCATTCTCTTTTAATATCAAGCTTTTACAATCTAGCTGCATGTTAATAGAAATTTTATTTCTTCTTTTATGGCTTTTTGTCAGTGAATAGGACAGCTGGGTGAAAAACAATTCTGAGAATAGATGAAAGGAAAGCAGTTTTTTCACCCACGCTAGACCTTAAAAGTTAGCACTTTGTATAACATGGGCATTAAATAGGATCCAAAAACAGGGTGGAAGAAGAAATCTCTCATTTGCAGATGGGTGTCAGAATTTTGGAAGTAATGGAATATATAATTCAGTGTAAATAGGCACCAATTGCTAAAATGTTCTGCTTGATGGGTACAAATGAAGTTGGTAGAAAAGATGCTTTAAATGACAGCAGGGGTGGATCTGTAGGTGGTCCTAAAATTCAGAATGAGAAGGTTGAATTTTATGCAAAAAAGAAAAATAAAACAGTGATGTTTAAATGATTCACATTTAAACACCTAGTCAATGAGAAAATAATAGGAAACAGAATTTTAAATTCAGTTAATGGCACCCATTTTAAATAACTCAAAATGTTCTATGTCAATGAAATTGTTGAAATCTGGAATAAAATACAATCTAGCTATCATCACCTTCAAAAATGTATTTGCTAAAGCTTAAAAGGTAGCACTAACATCCAGCAAGTCACTGGGTATTTTCTTTGAGCTAATAATTTTTTTAAAGTATGGATGTGGGAAAATATGTTTTATAAATATTTTTTAAAAATATAATAAGTAAGTCTATGATAAACATATGATTAAGATGGAGAAGCTCTATACAGTCAGCAAAAACAAGACCAGAAGCTGACTGTGGTTCAGATCATGAACTCTTTATTGCCAAATTCAGATTTAAATTGAAGAAAGTAGGGAAAACCACTAGGCCATTCAGGTATGACCCAAATCAAATCCCTTACGATTATACAGTAGAAGAGAGAAATAGATTTAAGGGACTAGATCTGATTCCACAGTGCCTGATAAACTATGGACAGAGGTTCATGACATTGTACAGGAGACAGGGATCATGACCAAATTGCCAACATCTGCTGGATCATTGAACAAGCAAGAGAGTTCCAGAAAAACATCTATTTCTGGATGTTTCTATTTTCTTTATTGACTATGCCAAAGCCTTTGACTCTGGGGATCACAACTAACAGTGGAAAATTCTGAAAGAGATGGAATACCAGACCACCTGACCTGCCTCTTGAGAAATCTGTATGCAGGTCAGGAAGCAACAGTTAGAACTGGACATGGAACAACAGACTGGTTCCAAATAGGAAAAGGAGTACATCAAGGCTGTATATTGTCACCCTGCTTATTTAACTTATATGCAGAGTACATCATGAGAAACTCTGGGCTGGATGAGACACAAGCTGGAATCAAGATCACCAAGAGAAATATCAATAACCTTAGATATGCAGATGACACCACATTTATGGCAGAAAGTGAACAAAGGAGCCTGGTGGGCTACAGCCCAAGGTGTCACAAAGGGTCAGACACAACTGAGTAATTTGTACACACACACACACACACACACACACACATATAGCAGCAGAAATATGAAACAACTTTTTGATGATATTTAATGGTAAAGAAAATGTCAACTTGATCAGCTAGCTCCTGATCACACATTTGCAAGGAGACTACAAAATATATTTTGTGACTATGGTGAGTTTCTCCTGTGTTCAACTAATTGGCCTAAATCAATCTTTCACCACGGAAAGAAAGGAAAGAGGGGAAAAAAGGAGGAGGAGAGAGAGGGAAGAAGGGAGGGGACATCTAACAGGAAGGCAGGCAGACAAGAAAGAAGTAGAGAGGGTTGGAAGAGCGGGAGAGGAGTAAGAGAAGAATGACATGGCAACAAACATTGCCTACTAAGAACTTAAACTCATTTCATCAATACAACCTGCTCTGTGCCCATTATTTTCTTGATGAGAAGAGCCATGCTACCCAAGAGGTATAGTTACTTGTTAACAACTAACAAATGATGGAGCCAGATGTTCGACTCATAACAGTGGCCCCATATGGAACTGCTTCCTTAACCCTAGGCTCTACCTGGGGCTCTTCACAGTTTCTGTCTCAGTGTTGTAGGGTCATGGAGGTACTTCCTCTCCCTTCAGGAGAACCTGCTGCAGAGCATGTACATGATTTACAACCCCTATCCTCCACATCATTGGAACCACTGCAGATTCACCCTGTACCTCTCCCAGCTTCCCCCAGGCAATGAATGCACACAGAGGTATGTGAACCAGGCAGTTTCTGTGAACATAGGATTCCTCTAAGAGGAACTTTTAGCTCAGGGACTTGCCATTAGAGAAGTTGAAACTTTCTCAGAACCATGCTGGGGTCTGAGGCTCATATTTAATCATTTCTTCTCTCTTTTCACAGATGGCAGATGCATTGCAGTCTGAGAATTCTTGCCTTTTTCTGATCCTTCACCTTCAACCTTCACAGGCATTTCACCCAATAAACCTCTAGCAAGTCAAATTCCATCTTAGTGTTTACTCTTCAAAGGACCTGAGGGAACACAAATGTACATTCACATGCATAGCAATGCCCTAGGTAGATCCAGATTTTTACAGTCAGGCTGCAGCCTAGATCAGACAGGGTATACAGAGTATTCAATTCTCAGCAACCTCCCAGGAAAAAAGATGCCATATCATAAAACTTACTCTCAACACCACTACTACTAATGATTAATCAGAATGCCAGAAGATGACATGCTCCCTACTGGGAAACCATGATTCCAACTAGAATTGAAGGCACACAGGACTCTCCTCAGTATGGGTTAGGATCTGGCAGAGATAGAGAGCACAGAGTTCTTTCAGGTCAGTCAGTCCAGATTGGAGATTTAGAATCAGAATGAACTGCTTAAGAGGTAATTCCAAAAAACTACCCCCCTTTAGAGTATCACTGTCACTCCTAAGTTTCTTTAAAAGATTCTGGGATTTTTCTACACCTCTGAGAAGGAAGAGGCATTGTCACAGACATATAAAGGTATGTTTTCACTTCAGAATTCATCCCTTCCCTTTGGTGATGGACTATTTCTTCTATTAGAATCCATGCCTAATTCACATACACACATGTCTTGGAGGAGTGAATATATCTTAAGTTGGAGACAGGAAAGGACAGCAAATCACAGTCTTCTAATGATAATCACCAGGGAATTCACTGTTCTCACACACTGTTCTTATTACTTACCTAAATTGACAAACTACACATCCAAGGCATGAAAATAACATAAAAAGTACAATGAAATGTCCATATCCTGTATTAGAACGTTGATGAATGAAATACTGTATACAGTAAACACAGAAAGGTCACTGCTCAGAATTTCAAAACTTTTCCTTTTCTAGACATATCAAATATACTGACCACATTTTTATGAGGATTTGGTCAGATTACTCTATGCCACAGTTATCACTATCTCCTACCATAGAGTCTCCACCTTCATCTAAAAATTTTCTGCTACCTTCTCCCCACCCCCCCACACACACACCACCCTTTTCCACAAAAGGCAATTACATAACAAAAAAGGTTGTATAGAGGGAACCAAGGGATCTATTCTCCTTTCAAAACCCGGCTTGACACTGAAGGCTGGTGATAAGGCCATGCTGTACCTGGAGCCACAGAAACAAAAGTAAAAGAACAGTTTAAGCAAAACCTGTATACACTCAAAAGTCCTTTGTGAGATAAGAAGAGGTTGGAACTCCATTTCAGACATAAGGAATTTTATCCACTGCCCATTGGATTCCCTGTTCCAAATCAAACAATAAGTAGAAGAATTTGAAGGAACCAGGCTCTTAAAACTGAATTCTGCATTTTGAAGTCCCACATGTCAAAGACAAATAACTAGCACAAATCTGAAATATAAACAATTAGTTGGAAGTTTTATTCAGCAAGGCATTCTGAAAACAAAAGCTTTAAACTGAATCTAGGCCAAAATCTTAAATGTCAAAAATCAGCCTTTTGCAATGGTAAATACAGAATTTCTTTTTAAAAAGTAATTTTAAAATAAAAGTGCAATAAATAAATTTTGTATGGCTTCACTCTGTTAAGGCTCTTGAAATGAATTCCCAAGGGCTAAAGTACAAGTAACTCTTACATTCAATTTGGCATCTTCCATTTATTACTTTCAGCTTTAAATGGCAAAACATTATTTCTATTATTAATAATAGCATTGAGTTACAGAAGCTTTAAGTAATATATGGATATTGGTTACAACAATTCTGGCCCACTGTAAGAAAATCTAATATATTTTTTAAAAACTTATTTATAAAGAATTTAGCCTGCTTATTAATATTAACAAAGCACTTCTTCCCTTCAGAAATGATCTACTACAGAGTATTTTTAATTATTTTATATAACCTATTTAATATTAAGAAGAAAATGATTCAATAGTGATCTTTGGGCTACTGTCACCTGAGGAACACTTAATAGGTTTGGTTAAGCAGTATCATTGTGCAGTACAAACAGGAGATTCCTTTTTAATAATATCTTTAGACATAGATGTCTTTAACTATCAAATGGCCATAAAAATCTTCCCATAAGCACAGCACACAAAGTGAATGGATCCACAAGGAAGAATGAATAATTCTACTACATAGCCATTAAAGTCTACTCATATGATTACCAAAGGGGAAACGTGGGGTAGTAATAAATCAGGAACTTGGGATGAACATATATACACTGCTGCATGTATAAGTGACCAACAAGGACCTACTGTATAACACAGGGAACTCTACTCAATATTCTGTGACAACCTATATGAGAAAAGAATCTAACAAGGAATGAATATATGTATATGTATAATTGAATCACTTTGCTGTACACCTGAAACTAACACAACATGGTGAAGCAACTATAATTCAATAATTTTTTTAAAAGTCCACTCATAAAAGAAAATTTAATAACAAAGAATATGCTTTACTATTAGTGAGGGGAAAAAAAACAGATCACAGAAGACTATTTCGAACACAGCCCCTATTTTTCAAAGTTATGCAAACAAACACACAAAAGTTTATAAAATTCCAAGGAAGATATACTAAGATATTAACACCAGTTGACATATTTTCATTTTTATATAATTCTGTTTTCCAATTTTTTAATGTCCCTATTTTTCTTTTGTATTCATTTATATCAATCAGCACAAACTGCATTACACTGTGGTAACAAATAATCCCATGATCTTAGTGGCTTTACCCAAGAGAAGTTTATTCACATCTATTTATTTACATAGTCAGGGATGCTCTGCTCTTGGAGTCAATCGGGGACACAAACTGATAGCAGCTTTGCCCTTTCCTGATCACTGGAACCACAAAGAGGACTGTAGTGAACTGAGCACAGCTATGAAAACTTCTACCTGGAACTGACACCTGTCCCTACCACTTACTGTTCACCGGGAAAGCAAATCACGTGGCCAAAATCAACTTCAAAGAGGGCAGGCAATTGAAATCCTTCCATATGCCCAGGACTGGCATACCTAGGTAGGTACTAAATCACAAGGATAACAGTTAATATTTTTGAAAATATTTTTAGGTTTTTCAAATTTTTAAAAATTTCGTGTATTTTGTAATGCCTCTGAAAAAACTCAAAACAAACGCTATTCTTAAAAAGAAAAAAACTTATCACAACATGCAGAAAAAAAAATGTTATCTTCCAAACAGAGATGATAATGCCACCAGAGGAGATTACTACCTTCTAACAATGACAAAATAAAATAAGCTTACATTAGAGAGGCAACAAGATTCAACATAATGTCAGTGACCCTTAGCACCAAAGTAAAGCCTACTTAGAACAAAAATAGGAGCAAGGACTGGGATTTAATAACATGGCCCTGAAAGTGAGAAGGAATCAGTGACATGAGGACACACTTTGGTCCTTTGTTCATAGTAAATGCTAGCTGTTAGTCCATATAGTCAAAGCTACAGTTTTTCCAGTAGTCATGTATGGATTTGAGAGTTGGACCACAAAGAAGGCTGAGTGCCAAAGAATTGATGCTTTTGAACTGTGGGGCTGGAGAAGACTCTTGAGAGTCCCTTGGACAGCAAAGAGATCAAACCAGTCAACCCTAAAGGAGATCAACCCTGAATATTCATTGGAAGGACCAATGCTGAAACTGAAGCTCCAATACTTTGGCCACCTGATGCAAAGAGTCGACACACTGGAAAAGACCCTGATGCTGGGAAAGATTGAGGGCAAGAGGAGAAGGGGGCGACAGAGTTTAAGATGGTTGGATGGTATCAATGGACACGAGTTTGAGCAAACTCCGGGAGATACTGAAGGACAGGGAAGCCTGGTGTGCTGCAGTTCATGGGGTCTGAGAGAGTCGGACATGACCTGGCGACTGAACAACAAGTCAGTCACTACAGAGCCTTAGGGAGGTCATAAGATCATTCTTGGTTAATCTTGCTGTTGTTTCTTCATCCATCATATATTTACTAGGTACTTAATCATAGGCTAGACACCATTATAGGTCTTGGGACCAAGCAATGAACAAAAAACAGGTGCACTCCCTGCTCTTACAGAATTTGTATTTGACTGTGGGAGAGAAAGACAATCAGCAGAGTATGTCCAGGCTGCGGTTAAGTGCATACTTTTTTCATTTTTATACTTTTTATTTTATTTTTATTTTTCAATTTTTTGGCTGTACTGTGTGGCATGCCAAATCTTAGTTCCCCAACTAGGGATCAACCCTGACCCCCTGCAGTGGAAGTGTGGAGTCTCAACCACCAGGGAAGCCCCAAGTGCATACTTTGTATAGAGAGAGACTACAGGGAGAGAGAGGAGAGGAGTGCTGCCTGAGACAGAGTGGTCAGGTAAGACCTCTATGACAAAGTGACATGGAAGCAGAAACCTTAAGGGATTGAGAGAAAAAGCCATGCCATTGTCTGGGAAAAGAGCATTTCAGGCAGAATAGCATTGCCAAGCTCCAGCGGGTAGAATAGAAACCATGTGTCCTGGGAGCAGCCAGGGAGCTGGCAGGGCTGGAGGAGAGTAAGCAAGAGGGGGTTGTAAGAAATGGGATCAGGGAGGCAACCAGGTGTGAAAAGAAGGGGCCTTGGGGTTGTAGTAGGAAAAGACTCTGAATTTTATTCTTTGTGCAAACAAAAGCCATTGGCAAGTTTTGAGCAGAGAAATGGCATAATCTTACTATCTTTTTAAATAAATTATTCTCGTTGCTATGAAACAGAGACAGTCTAGGGCAGAAGTAGGCTGATCTGTAAAGAGGCTGTTGCAATAATCTAGATGAGATAGCCTCAATACTGTGAGTCTGGGGGAAGTAGCAAAAAGATTGAGGATATCATTCCAAGGTGAACCAACAGTCTCTGCTGATGGACTGGATTTGGTATGTGAGAGAGAGGAGTCAAAGAATATTCTGATATCACTTTATGATGAAGTACAGACTCTAAGGACCCCTTCTATGTGGTATTCTACAAGAATACCTAGAATAGATGAGCCCTATATAACAACTATATACTAGTTATTATATAGAAGGGATTAAAAATTATGAAATATACTGCTACCTCATATAGAATTTTTGTTTAAAACACCAAAGCATAGTTATGTCTGGCTAGGTTACATGGTACAATATCAAAATGGGCTCTAATTTTTTAAAAACTCCTGATGTGCATACAACTCTTCCTATATAAATTTAAGTACTATACCCCTGTTTAGCAATTATTACAAGGAATATACAGAGAATCCTTTCTGGTTCATCTATGGATTTAAACGGTAGGTCTTGAGCAGCAATGTAAAACAACAGAACTGAATATATCATAGCAGCAGAGCCCTCTTTCAAAAGTAGCCTGACTGCTAGTTTCTTCCCAACACTTTTATTTAACACACAAAAGAGGATCAATCTTTATCCTCAACAATTTATTATATCCTGGACAGAGTTTTCCTATTATATAATTTGAGCTATCTGTCCAATACCAGTATGACTTAAGACTGAGGGGTATATTAAAATAAATATGAAATTTTAAAAAATTTAAGTATCTTGGGAAGAGAAAAGTACATATTTAAATTTTGTGAGACAGACATTTGAACATAAGACTTAACATCATCAAAAGTGAAACATATAAGAACTATGGAAACTTTTGACAGCAAAGAAGGCCTGGAGGAAAAAGCAGTTATAGTAATGGAACCATGAAAAAGAATACAGAGATTAAGTTAATAAATCATCACTAAAAAATTCCAAAGAGAGAAGAAAAGGTGGATAGGAGTTGTTATGATAGCATCAGTTAGAGAAATGTGACTTCCCTGATGGCTCAGACAGTAAAGCATCTGCCTACAATGCGGGAGACCTGGGTTCGATCCCTGAGTCGGGAAGATCCTCTGGAGAAGGAAATGGCAACCCACTCCAATACTCTTGCCTGGAAAATCCCATGGAGAGAGGAGCGTGGTAGGCTACAGTCCATGGGGTTGCAAAAAGTCGGACGTGACTAAGCTACCACTTTCTTTTAGAGAGATATGCTGGCTGACATATAGTTACAGTTTGTCTCCATTTTCCTTTCGCTATCATCCTGCTCCAACTAAGGAATCGCTGTCAGCCCTCTCTCTCCAGTTATCAACTTGTTAAAACTAAAATCTTATCTCCCACATAAAACCTTCCTAGGGTTATTTATGGGTTCCCCAGGTGGCTCAGTGGTAAAGAATCCATCTGCAATGCAGGATACACAGGGGTTTGATCCCTGGGCCAAGAAGATCCCCTGGAGAAGGACATGGCAACACACTCCAGTATTCCTGCCTGAAAGATTCTATGAACAGAGGAGCCTGGTAGGCTACAGTCCCTGTGGTCGCAAAAGAGTTAGACATGACTGAAGTGACTAAACAACAAGATTTATTTATGAGGATGGTAGCTTTTTTTTTTTTAATAAATTTATTTATTTTAGTTGGGGGCTAATTACTTAACAATATTGTAGTAGTTTTTGCCATACATTGACATGAATCAGCCATGGGTTTACATGTGTTCCCCATCCTGAACCCTCCTCCCACCTCCCTCCCCATCCCATCCCTCTGGGTCATCCCAATGCCCCAGCCATGAGCATTTGTCTCATGCATAGAACATGGAATGGTGTTCCGCTTCACATATGATAATATACATGTTTCAATGCTATTGTCCCAGAATGTCCCACCCTCACCTTCTCCCAGGATGGTAGCTTTTATATAAAGTAGGAAAAACAAAACTTCCTCAATAAGCAGAAAGAAACATTTTTAAACAAAGTTTAGTGAGCATTTTAAAAATCAGAACCAATTTCTATATTTAAAAAGAAAAATAAAATATTTTCATGCCAAAGCTCTATGAAAAAGCATTCCTAAAACAACCCAGGAGCGATTTGTATAAATCCTGTCTTACTCTTTAATTTCTCTGGCATAATTGTGTGCCCCTCTGGGGCTGGAGCCAAAAATGCTTTGTTCCCTCTGTATAAAAATAAGTCTCTGGAAGGTCAAGGAAAAGCACTTTTATTAAGATAATGACTAAATTGAGTGGGGGAAAAAAAAGCAAATGTCACATAATATATCCTGCATGACATCTTTGCCTTAATTATTTGCATGTTTCAAAACAAGTATTTACTCATTAATTCATAGATAATGGCCTCCATTCTGTCCTTCATGTTATTTGGTAGAACAGGCATCTAAACTACTGGTTCTCACTTCTGGTTTGAGGGAAAGGGAGAGAGGAGGAAATAAAACTGATTATTAGAATCTTCATGGGGGAATAATCTGTAACCTACCCATGTGTGCTTAGTCGCTCAGTTGTGTCTGACTCTTTGCGACCCCATGGACCATAGCCCACCAGGCTCCTCTGTCCATGGGGATTCTCCAGGCAAGAATACTGCAGTGGGTTGCCATGCCCCTCTCCAGGGGATCTTCCCCACCCAGGGATTGGTGAATCAAATGCCAAGACTGCCTCTCCTTAACAACCCTTTATCCCCAGTTGAGAACTACTAGCCTATACATAAACTGTTTGAAGGAAAACAATTCTATTCCCTTCCAAGCTTCCATAGCAGAGATGAGTGCCTAGAAGGGAGCCTTGGTGAGTGGGCTGGTGCTGGAGGGGTAGGCTGCGGCTGAAAGAAAAAGAGCAGAAAGGAGAGTTGTTTACCCAGATGAGCAAATTATCTGCCTGAACAAACTGGTCTTCGAACTTTCCTGAAATATAAACAATGAGGTTATGCACTGGCTTACAGTCTTAACTTCCTGAAGAAGAACTTCCTGCCACAAACAGTTAAGTCTTGCTGACACCGGTGGCCTTGGTTATTAGTTCTGAGAGTTCAGTTATGTAGATACAGGTGGTCTTCCCACTGAAAAGGCCACCAGGTGATTAGAAGTTTAATTCCTAATAAACAAGAGGGGCAAATGTTCAGTAGAGCTAAAAGCAAACAAAAATTTATTTGGCGCTGTCAACCGAGAAAAATGAGTCTCAAGATGAGAACTTGGGAAAAGAGGGACTAGGTGGGGATTTTGAGGTGCCTGTCTGACTCAGGATCAGATGGGAAAGTAGACCAGTGTTTAAGACAGATGCCCTAGGGACTAAAGAGCTAATGTTTGATGCACTTTGGAAATAAGGCCATAGGCCTGGAATATTTTCAAATACACTTTTCCATGTAAATAAAAGTTTGTACCCAGGGAAAAATGAGGGCAGCAACTACCAGACTCTGCCAAATGTCTCACCCTAACCTTAATACATCATTGTTTGTGCCATATTTATGCCTAAGCACATTCCATGATTCTCTCCATTCCAGTTTTCTGGGAATTATTTGGATCCACAGAGGAAAGAACCTCAAGAGTAAATACATTTCAAAAAGCTAAAATATTCATTTGAGAAGTTATCGGAGTTCCTAAGTACTGGAAAACTGGAAGAGTAAGACTAAAGAGGTCAAATCTATTTTAGACAAGAGATTCAAATATGTACATTGAAAACAAGGGCGTTACTGCAAACAAGGTACATTATACATCTGAAAAAGATTTAGATAAACATTTAAAGAGCAGAGCATTACTTTGCCAACAAATCTAGTCAAGGCTATGGTGCAGTAGTCATGAGCTGAACACGACTGAGAGACTGAACTGAACTGAACTGAACTGATCTACCAAAGATTTCAGGTTTGTTCCACAGAATAAAGCATTAAAGACTTCTTTGGTTGGATGGCATCACCAATTCAATGGCGGCTGGGGGGAGGGGGAGAATTTAAGCAAATGTGTGGTTTGGGAGTTCCTTTCTCTTCAGTCAGTCTCTGTAATCTCTCTCTCAGGAATCTGCCTCCTGTAGTAATAGCCAAGAGGGGAAGCCCCAAACACTCATAATTTTTCATAATAAAAGTATTTTGCAAAGAAAAACAAAATTATTCTTTTATATTAAAATACCACAAAAGGTTTCATACACTCAAATACCAAAGGGTATAAGAGCTTAAAAATGGAGCCATTATATTACCGTGATTTCAGCAGTTTATTTCAATTGTTCAAGTCTAACAACATTCTCCCCCCCCCAAAAAAAACAAGGTAAAAAGGCATGTTTCTAAATAATGTAAATTCATTGAAAATAGTGATACTTTCTGTTGCAAAGGTCCTCCATTCTCTCCTACTCATAAGGATGTGTATATTATACTTTCATCATCTCTAAAGAAAGATAATGAAAACACGAGTATCTGTGAAAAACCATTTCCTAACCACCTTATCCCACTCTTACGTGTCTTTGTTTGCTGCCTATGAAATACCATTTGAACAAAATTAAACATCTCCACAGAGGAAAAAGTCAGGCTGCACTGCTTATTGTAAGGGATGCTTGTGTGTTGTTACTAGAACTGGCATAATGACATTCTGCTTCATAATGACTATTCCCAGGTACTGAAATTACAGGCATCTTTTAAAGCCAGGCAGATTTCTGACCATCTTGGCTGCCTCTATTTTCCATCTTTCAAGCTTGCTAGTTATTCCTTTCATAACGATAATGAGTGTCACGCTGGATTATACAACCCAGCTACATCTGTTCTCCCTTGTTTTCTAGATATTACATTCATTGTATTTCACAGCATGAGCCTCCAATCAAGATCCTGAATATTGCTTCATGATAAATGTCACAGATTAAAAAAAATTGTCCAGAGCCAAAGTCATTATCACAGCTCTACCCATCTCCTTGAACAATTCTTCTCATTGCTCACATTTTCTCCTTGGACAAAGGTACCATAGAGCCTACTTTTTCAAACTTAGAAACTTTCTGTTCAATATTTATATAAATATGTCAGTTGCAAGTTGACTGATAGGGCTTTCCTGTGCACTTCACTGTTTGGACTCATTCTGTTGTTCTGTTTAGCCCTCATATGCTCACCATCCATAGCACCTCACCCTTTAGAATAAGAACACGTGTGACAGAGGGCACGTACCATGCAGCTGGTTACACTGACAGAGCAGGGTCTGGGACACTCACAACACAAGCCAGGAAAGAGATTTCTGAGAGAGCCTGAAATTCTGAGTAACCAGAATGCCCAGGATATGGTGTATGCCAGAATCAGACCTTTCAAAAGCATCAGGGACCTTAGAGGTCACCTAATTGAACCCCTATATTATGCATAAGAATGCTGAAGCTCAGACAGGTTAAATGAGTGATATGTAACCACACAGCTGCTTGGGCACAGAGATTTGAAAGCAGAGCTCAACTTTTTGGCATGCTCTCCAGGATGCCACACATACTCTATTATTCACAGTAAATAGATCTTTCCATTAAATCTAATAATCAGAATTTTTCCTGTTATGTTAGACTTTTTAAAATCCTATTTCTGAAAACATTTCTCAAAATATGAATTCAATTTCTATCCTTGTACATTAAATAGATTAGCAGTGACTGAACTTTGCTTTGATGGCTGATCTGCCTAAAAGCTGGCATTTTGCACTTGAATGATCATAGAAGAGTGAAGCAGAGATGAAAACATAAAAGTTGTAGGTGACTAGAGGAAACTATACCGACTTGAATCAGACCACTTCAAATACATAGTGATTATTTGCTTATAGTTTTCTTCTTCTCCCTAAGGTTAAGGGAAAAAATATTTGGGTGAGTTAATGGTTTTACATAATCAAGGCTTTTCTACATTTTATCTTGGGATTTAAATAACAAGACAGTCCCTACTATGAAAATTAGCCCCATTTTCCAACTTCAAACAATTCTGTCCATTTATCTCAATAGAATTCATATCCAGTTTAAATTTTTCACTACTTGTACTATGATTTGGGATACGGGAAAGAAAGAAGTCAAAATAATACAAGGTATATAGTTCTTCCCTTCTTTTCTTTTCCCTCTACTGATATAGAAGCTCTAAGTTGTATTTCTAGTTTTTTTTAGGTATAACCCTTAAATTTTAAAATAGTGTCAACTTCCTGACCAAGACCTTACCATGCTTCTGGATTCTGACCCATTTGCTTTTTTTATTTAACGTCAACCTTTTTCCTTTTAAGTTAATTTCTTATGTGGTTCTTTCAGAAATGGCCCCTGGTACCAAATGCACTTGTTTGTCTTATAGGTCTGCAGTATGTTTATTTCTCTCTAGCAAATGATAGTCTAGCTAGGTATTGAGTCCAGAATAATATTTTGTTTCCCTCAGATATATAATATTTTGTTTCTCCTAGATATGGCTTGATTTTTGTTTTTTCTGCTTAGTTCTTGAGATGAACTTTAATCTGAGGATGTAGCCTTTTTTAATAACCCTTGCAAATTCTCAATCCATTTCTTTTTATATTTTCTTCTGCCATTCCTTCTAGTCTCCTTCTAGAAAGCCTATTAAACATATACTGAGGACTCTCAATCAATCATGTTTCCATGTCCCTTAACTGCTCTTTCATATGCTTATAAATCTTTCTGTGTCATTATGCTGTGTTCTGGGAGTATTCATCAATACAAACATCTAACTAGCTGATTATCTTTTCAACTGTAACCAATCTTGAATTTACAGTAAATGCTGATTTCTTATTTCAATATTTTTTTTTCATTTCCAAAATTTCAAAGTGATCCTTTTCCACATCTACAAGGTCTTCTCTCATTTATGCCCAAATGTATTAAATTATTTCTCTTTTTGTTATTTTTTTTCTTTTATCTCTTTGGAGCTCCTAAATAAACTTAAAAATATTTACAACAATTCCATTCTTTTAACTAGAGTTAATTCATCTTTCAATTGCTGATTTTCTTGGATATCTTGGCATTAGTTTTCTTTGAGTGATTTAAACGTTTGGGTTTGGATACATCTTGAATACGGGGTATTTTTCCTCACTCTCTGTAGGTTTACATACTTCTGACTAAATGTTTTGCTACTCCTTCTACCAATTCTCCAAGCAACCCTTAAATAGATCTAATAGGATCCTTTACCCATGAGGATGAGATGCCACAGTCACCATGCTGTGCGTGCGTGTGTGCTAAGTCACTTCAGTCGTGTCCGACTCTTTGTGACCTGAGGGACTGTAGCCCGCCAGGCTCCTCTGTCCATGGGATTCTCCAGGCAAGAATACTGGAGTGGGTTACCCTGCACTGCTCATCATGCTGGAGTAGGTGCTTATCTCAAACCCTGCTTACTAAACTGTTTGGGGCATATTTTTCTTCCCTGAGCACACAAATATATAGCCTTTTACGGACGTTTTTACCCCACTTGAACTGAACACCTAATTCTTCCTGCCTCTGGCCCTGGAGTCTGAAACTATTCTCTGTGTGCCATGCTTTACTTAGCCACTCAGTCATGTCTGACTCTTTGTGAACCCATGGACCGTAGCCCATCAGGTTCCTCTGTCCATGACGACTCCTCATTTCTGTTCTATCTTGGTCCCCAGGGGGTATTGATTTCAATATGGCTATTATAATAGCAATTAATTATACCTATCAAATACTTCTCCTTTTTCTTCCAGGAACTCTAGGAGCTTAATATTTTTTTATTTCTTTATTGTGGACCTTGTGATTTGCTTTGGTGAATGAAGTAAGAGTGAGTGTGGCACGTGTCCCTTCTAGATGGACAGTACAAGGAGCTAGTATAACTCACCATTCTCTCTTTTACTGACAGAGCACATAGAAATGGCCCAAGTGGTAGTCCTACCATCCACCTGCAAGTCAAGGTGAGAATATCATGAGCAAAACCCCACATCAGCTCAAAATAGAAAAGTAGCACAAGCAAGAAATAAACCTTTTTCTGTCTTAAGCCACTAAGATTCTGGTGTTGTCTTCTACTGCAGCCTAACCTGAACCATCATGACAGATGTAATTCTGTTAGTCTTTTAAATTTTTTTATTTGTAAATTTTTGCATATTACAGATATGTATTTGGAGCAAAGAGAAGTAACAAAGCATGAATTTATAGTACAATTTTGCTGGAAGTCCAGCCTCCAAGGAACTTTAAATATTGTGATGAACAAAATAGCATGCATAAAACACTAAGCTAATAATAATTGTATATGTGCAATACACAAGTATGTATTTATGTGTCAAAGCATCTGGCTTCACTAGTAAGTGCTATAAATTGCTAAATTGAACATACTCATATTCTTCCTCAATTGTTTCAATTCTTAATGCATTTTTTAATATATGGGGAAATTTTTTCAATCCCTTTTCTTCTCTGTTAAATACAGTACCAATACATTTAGCTCTGTTATTACTCAGTAAATTTCAGTGTATATTTTCAAAAAGTCTCTGGCCTGGATCTTCAGCAGAGAAAGCTGTGAACAGGTACATTTTCCTCTTCCCTTTGTTTCTTTTTTGAATTTTATGTGTAACACACCTTCTCTCCCCTTTTAAGAACCTCTGCCTATGGTTTTCCATCTACCAGTTACCACTCAAAAAGCTCTTTCCTTAGAATCTGATATCAATAATGTGTAATAATTTGGGGAAGTATAAGTCAACTGTCCTATCTACAGGGGTTAATTGAATTTTAATTATTTATTCATTCTTTCAACAGATAGGGCTTCCCTGGTGGCTCAGGTGGTAAGGAATCCACTTGCAATGCAAGAGACCCTGGTTCGATTCAAGCATCTGCTAAAATAAGCATGATTACATTAGAAATGAAAGATGAAAACAAATATGGTTTTCTGACCTTGAAGAGTTAAAAATCTAGAAAGGGTAAGAATAAGTAATGACACAAATGATGGTACAAATAGTAAATAGCTATTTACTATAGTAACAAGTAACAGTCCCTGGAAGCCTGCAAGTACAGATAAGATGAAGTTATTCATTTGTGTTTAACTGTAGAATGATAGGCTTTGTCCCCTGTTTGAGGACTACTGTACTCCAGGAGCAAAGAAGGGATGGTTTTAAACCAGACAACCTTCCTAGTGACACAGAAATCATGGTGAATGGGAAATCAGATTTTTATTTCTTTGTAACATCAGTTTTACCTATGATTTTTCAACCCAAATTTACAGCTGGAAAAAACTGTTCCTCCTCCCTTGACATTGAAAACTGGGTTGAATTTCTCAGTATTTAACTGTCTACTGTTAGTAGAGACATTACTTTGCCAACAAAGGTCCATATAGTCAAAACTATGGTTTTTCCAGTAGTCATGTATGGATGTGGAGCTGGACAATAAAGAAGGCTAAGAGCTGAAGAATTTATGCTTTGGAACTGTGGTGTTAGAGAAGACTCTTGAGAGTCCCTTGGACTAAAAGGAGATCCAACCAGTCCATCCTAAAGGAAATCAGTCCTGAATATTCATTGGAAGGACGGATGCTGAAACTAAAGCTCCAATACTTGGGTCATCTGGTGCAAAGAACTGACTCATTAGAAAAGACCCTGATGCTGGGAAAGATTGAAGGCAAGAGGAGAAGGGGATGACAGAGGATGAGATGGTTGGACAGCATCACTGACTCGATGGACATGAGTTTGAGCAAGCTCTGCGAGTTGTTGACGGACAAGAAAGCCTGGCATGCTGCAGTCCATGGGGTTGCAAAGAGTCAGACACAACTGAGTGACTGAACTGAACTGACTGAAGCGTTTTTATATCAATTATTCTGGAAGGTGGTCTCATTTTCAAAACAGCAGACCAAAGTGTTCCTTAATCTGATTGTTGATCACTGAAGAGAAAGTTTCCTACTAAGTATAAATCTCATGCCAAGTGATAGTCATGTAGATCTAGAAACCTCTTTCCTATACTTTGACTCTGGATTTATGAAACAATGTAACATTTATGTAGTGCCTTACAGTTTTCAGAGTCCTACACAGTCTATGTAATTCCCTCCTCAGAGCAACCTTGTGAGGGATTCAGATATGATCTGAACCTAGGGCCTGTGATAGTTCATCTACTCTGTAATATACCAAAGAGGTCCATTCTATTTTAAGTCTTGATGGGCAGCAGCAAATTCCTACCAGAATTCCTTTCCCTTTTATTGTTTTGATCTTCAAGAACTTCATAAGGCCTAAAGGAATGTACCGTCAAGATATTGTTTGAAAATCAACTGACTACAATAGAGCAAGGGGGGAAATGTTGTTTTTTTTTTTCTTATTGTGGCATGTATTAAATAATTTCTATATTCAAAGGGTTGGGCTAGGAAGGGGTCATGAGTTGCAGTTGAAGGCAGAGTAGAAAGAAAGGGAAAATTTCTCATTTGGCCCTGAAGACAATCTTTCTGTTCTTTTCTTCATCACAAGCTTCTTTATTTCTAGTAGGGGAGATCAATAGATTTTACTGCTTTTTTTTCCCTCCCTTTCTGCATTCAATAAACAATATTAGAGTAATAGCCAGAAGCTAGGCACTGAATCAAAGTGCTTGCTGTACTGTAATTCCACTTACAACTAAATTGACAAGGGAGAGAAATGATAAAGAAATTATACCAAAGTCACTCAGCAATTTTGAAATAAGAGGCCCTACTTTCTCATCTCCAAGGAGAAACCTGGTTTTCCTTTCACTACCAACTCTACCTCTTCTAACTCAATATCCATCTAAATATTTTTTTTAGATTAGTCTTGTTTTTAGAAAAAGCTAGTATGTTCAATAGCATGGACTTTCAGGAGAACTTGCTATGTTTGGAGAATAACCAGCATTTCAGTGCAGCTGAAGAACCATGGGCTACATGAGGTATCTTCTCGCCTATGACAAGAAAGTTAGGCAGAGACTAGAGCTTGAGTCAATTTTTAGGTCATACAAAGAAGTTTGGATAATTCTGGTCACAGGATTTTACCCAATATTATAGCATATCATATGCCTACCCCTACTTTATTAAAATCTTCATAAATTATATTTTAATGATCATATATTCTACCAAATTTTTGATGTATTGTGATTTGTTTAAATATAACCTGCATGCTTGGTATTTAAGTGTTTTTTTTTCCCACTATTACAAACATCACATCAGTAAACATCTTTATAAACCTTTGTTTATTACACTTTATCTCTGATTATTTCCTAGAAGAGGCTCTTCTGAGGTAAGACAAAACTATTCAGCTTAAAGAAGCCAGACATAATCATGGCCCTTTTCCACATTCTCATCTTTCCTCAGATTAGAGAAATGTTGGCATCTTTTTAGACCATGTGCAAACTGTGTTCTGTATACAGGCATAGCTAGCTACATGACCTGGTGCGTAGTAGTGAGATGGACAAAGGCAGAGCCAGTTTTAAAAGCATATCTTCAATAATACTTCACATCTTTATCTTAATTTGAGGGACGAAATAGGATTTTTCTATTTCATCTCTCACTCTGACATTCCCATGAGTCTCCACGTTTTCATCGGTTCCTCTGGAGAACAAGATAGTCTGTCACATCACATCTTCTGACTAGGGTACTCTATTTCCTTGGAAATTATTTAGGAGGAGTTCTGAGGCAGAGTGGCTCTTCTGAAAGGTACATCAGAAATGTATTCTCTTAAATAATTTAGTCATGGACTTTCTGAAGCAGGAAAAGACACCCTAAATCAGTTGGGTCAATTTTTCCCAAATTATGATATGCATTCTTCTAAACTGCCTAAGTGGTGTAAACTGCATAATGTTGGAAATATTGCTCCTGACATAATTTTTCCCTGATGGTCCACAGCATACTTCCTTTAAACTGGTATTTATTTATTTTTAGGGTTCCAATTATTGCTACTGGTAGTTCTTATGTGTCTGTTATTTATTTTAGATTTATTTTTCAAATACATACATACACATATATATCCATATGTAGTTGGGGGTTTTGCTTGCTTGGGTTTTTTTTTTTTTTTTGGTTGGTTTATTGTTTTACTGTTTGACACAATGGAACACAGTAGGTACAAAAGTGGACGGCTAGTACATAGATGTGTAAAAGGCCTTGAAGAAGAGACACATAAATGACCAAAGTCTATGAAACAATATTCTAGGCTGAACTTCTCATTTGATATTTAAGAACCAGGGAGATGAAGTGATTTGCCCCAAAATCATCTAATCTAAAAGCAGCATCCCGAGCTCACACTCCTAATCCTGTTCTTTGTTTTCATCTTTCCTCCTGTCTCTGAAATGCTCTCTTTCAACAGGAATATTCACTCACATGGGGTGAAGTCAGATTTGTGAATGACAAATGTGGCAAAATCAAGTGGATGTATTAACAGTTTCTTCTTTTGAAGGAGCTGTCATTCTCATCAGAGGCAGGGAAATTAAGTTGCTGTCCTTCACTCTCCCAAAGATGATTATTATGCCATTTCTTGTGGGTGCACTGAGCCAGAACTGCAGAGATAATAGGTTATTATAGGAAAATCTGGCTTTGACATTTGTATGATAAGTTTCCAGTCAATTAGATGAAAAAAACTCCATTAGATAAAGTGAGTGTACCAATTACTGTGAAGATGACCTACTGCTAATAATATAATTGAAATTTAGAGAGAAGAGGCCTTAGCTCTCCAGAAACTGACAGCACTGGGGGCAGTAATACAATCTTACCAACATGTGTGCTCTCAGTCATTTTCAGTTCTCAAAACTTTCAAATTTTCAAATCGAATGTCATTTCACGTGTACATGAAAATCCTGCTCTGTAATCAGCTCCAAGATGTTTCAACTTTTTGCCATAAAATGTTTTTCAAAAAATAACAAAACAGCTTCACATGGTTCTATTAGAATGCAAGACATGGAGACACATAGCACTGGTAACTCAAAGATGATATTTTTGAGATTAAAAAGCCAAGCCTATAGCTAGGTAAGCAATGATTGTTTTATAGTTCATCTTGGAAGAGGAGAGGGGAGCCTGTTTTAGACCCAGGGACTGAGGGAAAGAAGCTCATCCACAGAGCGGGCTCCCCACAGCTGTGAAGTAGTTGTCAGTGGGCAGCTGCCAAGGTGCCTCCTTCTCAATTGAACAAAACGGGAACGAGCGTGTTCTGAGGAACAATCCTGCAAAGGAATGGCCTAGTATTGAATTCTTTTTCATCTTCAATGATTTTTTGGCCCGTATGAATTTAAAATGTAAAATGAAATATTTATCAACAATCAAAAACAGACATGTCTGACTGCATTATCTGAATTCAATGCTTCTTTCATCTTGAAGAATAGAAGGCGGCTTCAGAGGAGCGCCCACCCTGCCTCAGAAAAACCTGCTTTCAGAGGAGACACTATGAAATTTTAACCCTGTTGGTTCAAAGGAGCTTCTCCAGAGAATGCTACTCCAAATTCAAGTGAGAATTAAGTACAAGGTGCCCACCATCTTTATTCCAGGATTTAACATTGTTTTTTTTTCAATAGCAAAATACAGTCACAATGGCTACCATTTTAAGCCCTATTGTGTTCTATAAACAATAACAAATGTTTTTACATTTTGAACTTATTTATCTTTATAAGCCTTGCAAAGTGAATGTTAATATTTACCATTTTACAAATAAGGAAAATATGCCTCAGATATGATAAATAAATTATCAGCTACTAAGGAGTCAAACAATTTACACTTGTTTTTCTCTTAAATACTGATGTCTTTGCATTACTATGAGGCCCCTCCTTTGTTGGCAAAATTTGTCCTTTCCCTGATTCCCTGCCTTGGTACCTGGATAGGCCTCTCCCCATCATTCTGCATGGCAGATAGGGTTCTATTTCCTGTCAGTCCTGCCATCTTTCACCAGTCATAATGCTGAATTTTGGATTATAATATCTCAATGCCCCTTCTATTTCTCTCCACATGCTGTCCTTTGCCATTTCTAGATTCTAATTCTTTATGTGTGCGTGCTCAATCATGTCCAACTCTTTGCAACTCCTGAACTATAACCCACCAGGCTCCTCTTCCATGGAATTTTCCAGGCAAGAATACTGGAGTGGGTTGCCATTTCCTACTGCAGGGGATCCTCCCGACCCAGGGATCAAACCCACATTTCCTGGGTCTCCTGCATTGGTTTGGCAGATTCTTTACCACTGAGCCAGCTGGGAAACCCCTGATTCTTTGTATAGTATTTTAATATCACCTGCTGCCTGAACCTCCCAACCATACCCCAGTCATTTCTATAAGACACTCATGGACACCTAGTCCCCATATAGTTTCCAGAGATATCCTATTGATCTCACTTCTTAACACTAAGTTTGAACTTGCACACTCAGCTAATCTGGCTAGCTGGCTACCACAGCTCTCCTTAAAACCACCAAGCAATTGCTGAAGTATTCTTTGTGACTGTTAGATTTGGTTGTGTTCCATCTGTCAGATTTGGTGGTGTTCCATCTCTTTCAAAAATTTCCCTAAAGTATAGACAAAAGGGGGCACAGAAACAAAAAGTAGAGAAAGTTGCTGATTTCCTAGCACTCAGGTTGACAGGTTCTACAAACTTTCAAATCATCATTCCCTAGTTCTCTTTCAATGAAGTACTATAGGATAGAGATGGAGCATGTACTCGCACGTATGTGTGATTGTGCGCACACACACACACACACACACAGAGTCTAGGTTGGGGATAGGCAGAGTACAGAAGATTCAGGCTGCCATCATTGCAGTTTTCGAATTTGCTTTCCTACTTGCAAAGAACACACCCACTTGGGTCACACTAGTCATTTCTGTTAAAACAAAGAGACTTACACCTTCACTCAGTATTCCTCCAAGTATCCTACTTAAACTTCAGTGTGCTAAGCCACTTCAGTCATGTCTGATTCTTTGCGACCTCTGGACTGTAGCCTGTCAGTCTCCTCTGTCCAAGGGATTCTTCAGGCAAGAAAACTGGAGTGGGTTGCCATGCCCTCCTCCAGGGGATCTTCCCGATCTAGGGATAAAACCCACATCTCTTATGTTTCCTGCATTAGTAAGCAGATTCTTTACCACCAGTGCCACATGGGAAGCCCTAAACTTCAGTAGGTATTGAGAAATATGCCATTTTTGCCAAAAATATATTCTCTGTTGAACATACTTTCCAGCTTAACCCCCACGATCACATGGAAAGAGCTGTATTGTTCATCACTGTTAAGTAAGAAAATCAGAACACAGAATGTCACCATCCACGTCTATTTTTAAAGCCCATATTCTGTTTTATCTCAGTCTCCTGGCTCCCAATCCATTTGTTTGTTTTGCAACATTGCCCTTTGGTCCATATATTGTTTTGCCTAGATGGCGGCGAGGAGGTTTTCTTTTTTCTTGGTCACATCATTAATGATCTAGGATAACTTGCCTCACATGTGTCACAGGCAATCGCCATATAGATTTTTAATTTTTCCAACGAGGTAGAGCTATATGTCTTTAAAACCCAAAGCAAATGCCACAGTGTGCACTGCCACTGGGCTTCTCTTTGTTAGCAACGTAAAAAGAAGTCCATTTCCCTCTAGGAATAGCAGCCTCTTCCCTTTTTTTTTCAGCACAGCACACAAGACAGCAAAGACACACTATTTATGGAAATCATTTATGATTGCACTTGGACCTACAGGCAGTTCTGCCCAGGCTCTGTTCACTACCTCCAGGAATCCTGCCAGCTTGATGCACTCACATCAGATGCATTAAAACTTCATTTTTTATTGTCCTACTGGTATCCCATCACTATTGCTGCAATAAAGAGCTTTATTTCCGCACCAAACAATTATTTGCTGGGATATGTTGAAGTCTGAAAATTGGTTTGTACCTCAAGGAGCGGTGAGAATGCAAGAAAATCTGCTCTCTTGCTGCTCCATTGATTCCTGGAGGTAGAAAGCAACGGAAAAGAATTAAAATGCCCTCCATCCAGACAATTGTTCAAACAAGTTTTGATTAAGCACAGAATCTTTTTCAGAAGGGCTGCCAAAATTGTAGACCTAGCTTTAAGTCAAGGAAGCAATCAGAAAAATTGACACTTCAGAACAAACATTCAAATATGGAACCCTATGCTTATACCCACTATGAATTCAGAAGGAAGAGGAAAAATAAGTCCTGACTGCTCATATTCTTGACAGTTTGCTGGATATTTCTACTTAAGTTAAATAATTCATCATTCAATAAGCAATTTATTAACTGCCTTCTATATATGGGCCATATACGCACTCTGCTTGGTACTAGGGCATTCCCATTCTGCTGAGGGAAAAAGGCAACAAGTAATTCTAATATAAGTTGATGAGTATTCTGGTGGAGCTTTAATTAGGATTTCACTGAATAACACAAGAGGCACATCTAGCACTGGCTGGGAAATAGGTGCATAAAAGATTTTATCATGGCTTCTAAATTGAGTTTTGAGAAATAAGCACAAACCAGCTAGCAAAGAGTAGAGGAAAGGATATGAGGGAGGGCAGACAGAATATATGGTTTGAGAATCTACAAATATGTCCAGATAACCAACAAAGCTACCTAGACCCAATCAGCTGTCCATCACATAGTTCACATACTTTAAATCTGTTGCCCATTCCTAAACTCAAACCTTCCATTCTGCTTGATTTACATCCTGACTCAGTATCTTGGATTCTCTTTTATTTTTTTCCTTTGGCTTCACTCTCCCATTCAGTCACCAAATTCTCTCTCTTCTACCTGTGTATTCGGCCTTAATCTCCTCCATTTTAGTACCATTGCCAATATACTAATCCAAATCCTTTGTATCTTATTCCTAAGCCATGGAAATAGCTGCCTTATCTTTCTGTTACCCCACATATAAACTGCCATTACATTGACTTTCTCAAACATAATCCTACTGCTCCCTTCTCAAAAATCTTCAATGCACTTATAGGATAAAGCCCACCCTCCTGCCATAACAGACTAGTGATCCTTCATCTGGTCCCATCTTTCTTTTCTAATTGTTAACTCCCATTGTGCATCTACATGACCCCTTCCCTTCAGTTAAATGGTTCTGCTCATTCATTATATTTCCCTACTCTAAACCTTTGTTTCTGCCATGCTGCTGCCGCTGCTAAGTCACTTCAGTCGTGTCCGACTCTGTGCGACCCCATAGACAGCAGCCAAACAGGTTCTGCCGTCCCTGGGATTCTCCAGGCAAGAACACTGGAGTGGGTTGCCATTTCCCTCTCCAGTGCATGAAAGTGAAGTCACTCAGTCATGTCCAACTCTTTGCGACCCCATGGACTGCAGCCTACCAGGGTCCTCCGTCCATGGAATTTTCCAGGCAAGAGTACTGGAGTGGGTTGCCATTGCCTTCTCCGTTGTTCCTAACCATAGCCCATGCTTAAAATCCCCCAAAACTGAATCCTGCATATTTTTAAACAGCCTCTAAGACCAAAACATGGTTATTTCTTCCTCCTAAGAATCAGTGTCGTTGGAAGGACTGATGCTGAAGCCCCAGTACTTTGGCCAACTGATGTGAAGAGCTGATTCATTGGAAAAGACCGTGCTGCTGGGAAAGATTGAAGGCAAAAGGAAAAGGGGATGGTAGAGAATGAGATGATTAGATAGCACGACCAACTCATTGGACCTGAATCCTAGTAAACTCTGGGAGATAGTGAAGGACAGGGGAGCCTGGCAGGCTGTAGTCCATTGGGTAGCAAAGAGTGAACAACACGACTTATCGACTGAACAACAACAACAAAGAGTTAGTGTGGCTTGATGTTGTAAAAACAATTCTGGTAAAGAAATGGAAATGAATGTATACTGAGGACCCACTAATTATCATATCATTTAAAGCTCTGGGAGTTGTTATTTTATTTTATTGTTTTTATTTTTTGTAAATTAATTTATTCATTTTAATTGGAGGCTAAGTACTTTACAATATTGTAGTGGTTTTTGCCATACATTCACCTGAATCAGCCATGGGTGTACATGTGTCCCCCATCCTGAACCCCGCTCCCATCTCCCTCCCCATCCCATCCCTCAGGGTCATCCCAGTGCACCAGCCCTGAGCACCCTGTCTCATGCATCAAACCTGGACTGGCGATCTATTTCACATATGATAATATACATGTTTCAATTCTATTCTCTCAAATCATCCCACCCTCGTCCTCTCCCACAGAGGCCAAAAGTCTGTTCTTTACATCTGTGTCTCTTTTGCTGTCTCGCATATAGGGTCATCATTACCATCTTTCTAAATTCCATATATATGCGTTAATATACTGTATTGGTGTTTTTCTTTCTGACTTACTCCACTTCAAGGAAACTGCAGTTAAAAGAGGCTAAGTAACACAGCCATCATCACAAAGCTATTATATTTAAATCAATATCAGTGTAACTTCAAAGTTCTTGATCTTTTACCTCTAATATATAGACATTTCTAAACTAATTATCATTATGATTGTTACCAACAATCTAGCACTTACTGTGTACAAAATATGTGCTAATATTTTGAAGTGATCCAACAAATAGGGAAGAATAGAATAGAAAAAAGTGGGGAAGATAATATTCAAAGAGATAATAACTCAGAATTTCCTATACTTATTGAAAGACATGAACTCTAAAATACAGGAAAAATCTACGAATACAAGCAGATTAAATGAAAATGAACTCATCCCAGAACAAACTACAATGAAAACAAAAGACAAAATGCTGTATTTCTTTTTACTGTTCCTCACCTTCTAACTATTCTCTTTTTTTAGGGGATATAGGCTTTTACTCTTTCCCAGTAGACTTTTCGAGGGTTACAAATCCCATGAAGATTTATTCATGATATTTAAACAAGTGAAGGCAGTAAAAGTAAAGGTGGAATTATCTTATAAGCTCCTAAGTTCATAATGCTATTGCACACTCAATAGACTACAGTGTGTGTAAACATAACACTTATATGCACTGGGATACCAGAAAGTTCATGTGACTTGCTTTATCGAGATGGTCTGAAAGCTAACCTGTTACATCTGAGATCCGCCTGTGCAACCTTTATCAAGTCATGGAGCTGGATAGTCATTATTATCAATGGTCATCGTCACAGAAGGAAACAACCAGACCTGTGGCCCGCAGGTGGACTAGCCACCGCCACAGAGGAAATGCTCCCACCAAACAAAACTGGCCAACAAACAGCAGCAGCAGCAGATTCTGACCCCAGGCTGGAAACAGGGGAGAAAGGGGAACTCAGTAAAGGACAACATGTGGATGTAACCAGCAAAACCCAGACTGGGGACACCCTCCAGGACTAGTAACCTGGGTTTTCTACAGAGAGATGATGCAGAAAAAGAGTTGTGGGAGATCTCTAGCTACAGAAAGATGAGAAATGAGACTTAGTCACCAGTGATAGTGTGGGGAGATGACCTGGGTCCAGATTCTAACAACGATACTGTCAAGAAATTTTTAATGAGACAATCAGAAATTTGAAGTGACCAGGTGATGATATTCAGGAGTTACTGTCAATTTTAAATGATATGATAGCTGGTTTTGTGAGAAACAAAAGAGGACCTTTAATATATTTACAGATGAAATGATACAAAGTCTGGCATTGGCTTCATGATCTGGGGGTGTGTAGGGGGGAGATGAAACAAGATTTATAAATGAATTAATAATTGTTGATCTGGGGGACCAGACCAGTAGATTATTCTTTCCACTTTTATGTGTGTTTGAATTTTTCCATAAAAAAAGTTGAAAATCAAATCTAGGAGAAGGCACTACAGACCAACAGGTCCCACATGAACGGTGTGCCTTGTATGCCTGGATCCTGAGTTTTGTGACGTGCAAATTGTAAGTTGATTTTTTTTTCAGCAAAAGGAATTTTTATGCTTTTAGAACTGCCTTAAGATAATTTCCAAATAGTTTGAGTATTGTTTTAAAATATACCAAACCCTTTAATGAAATAGCATTTCAGATCTGCCCTTTCAACAGCATCTCCAGTTTTGACATCTCTCACCAACAAAATGGGAAAGTTCCATTTCCTTCTGAAAGTAATTTCTGGAGTTAGAAAGCTGGAGTGATTTCAGAGATAAACAGTGAAAACAAGGAGTCATGAAGTGTGCTTATCTAGGAAGAGAAGCCAAAGACATTTCTGAATGAGATTTCAAAATTGCATTTCTGAGACCCAAACCTGCACTGCAGCCTGTGAGGAGGCAGGTATGGTCCCCACTGTACCCGCGGCCCATCTTTCAGAGTCTCGTTTCCTGTAACCGACTCCGCCCAGCACCACTGAGCTGAACAGAGGCCCCATGTATTCTATCTTTATCCCAATATTAGACACATAGCAGATCCTCAACCAACGTCAAAGTCAAAGTATAAATATTCTCTTTTTACATGTCTATACCACTGACCAGGAAAATAGTTATTTATAGATAAGTGGGAATTAACTTGTTGGCTTGTTTCTGCCTAGAACACTTGCATGGGAAAGCTCTGAGTTTTCTTGGAAGGAAGATCATTTCAGAATGTGAACATTCACTCAGAAAAATAGGTTTTGATAAATTTTCTAGAAAGGGTCTTTGGATATAAAAGAAGGAGCAGAATGAGAGTACTTGACACTATGTAAGGAGAAGGGATACCCAAAGAGCAAAGAAAAACAAGTTAGATGATAACACATTATCCACCTCATAGTTTGGCTTCAAGTCAATTCTACAGCCTATAGGAATTTTCAGAAAATTATCATATTTCACACGTACTTCTGAAAACCCTAAGAACAAATTGGGCTAATCCTGTAACAAATCACACTTGGCAAAATCATATAGCAATAACATTACACAGTGAAGAAGCCCTGGTTCCAACTTACTCTGACTGTGTGATCTTGGAAACTGTCCTCCAGCGTCAACAGCCGTAAACAAACATACCTTCTCTATTTACCTCATTTATTAGAATGAAATAAGTTGACAAATGTCAACATCTTATTTGCAAGTAACATGTGAAAACATGTAAAGGACTACAGTTGTCAAATGAGCCATGGTACAGCTAGCAGTAAACATCCATTTACATTCTGTATAACTAAAGATCGTCATGAGTCCCCAAAGAAAGGTATTCCATAATTCCCTTCAAAAGTATTTAAACAGACTTTTTCCATACCAGAGAAGTGAATAATCCTCAAGCTTAAAATACAGAACTCAAAGTAGATGCAAAGGTCACCAAGTCACCCACGAAATGTGTGACGGTAACAGTTTTCAGTTCATTCCAAACCATCAGAGTCAAGCTGTGTTGTTATCTACAGGTGGCCCACACTCGTGTTTTCACCCTCTCTGCATCCTTTCTTTCAAAACGCATTGGAGCATATAATTACTTGATTTTCACACAAATGGTCAACTCCCTCAAACAACAGGGAGATGAGGCAAATTTAACTGTGCGAGAACAATTTCTATGCCTGTCATTGGAAATGTATCCATTTGATTTGTTTGATTCAAATGAACACATTTTTAAAGTTTAAATAGTCTGATTTGCTTATTTAAGAAATTCTCTTTATTGACAAGCCTATGTTCATATTGTTTCTTAGATTTCTTCTAAGTTACCATGTTGAAATAGAATCAGACTAGATACAATGAAAATAAGTAGATTAAAGGACTGTCTTGCATACATTTCTCTCCAATTGAAGCGTCATTGCTAATTCTAAGGACCAAATAAAGGACACAGGGCAACATTCAGGAAACATTTACGCTGCTATGGTGTTGAAAATCTCTATACTGTGCTGCTGCTGCTGCTAAGTCGCATCAGTCATGTCCGACTCCATATGACCCCATAGACAACAGCCCACCAGGCTCTCTGTCCCTGGGATTCTCAAGGCAAGAACACTGGAGTGGGTTGACACTTCCTTCTCCAACGTGTGAAAGTAAAGTTGCTCAGTCATGTCCAACTCTTTGTGACCCCATGGACTATAGCCTACCAGGCTCCTCCGTCCATAGGATTTTCCAGGCAAGAGAACTGGAGTGGGTTGCCATCGCCTTCTCCACTCTGTACTGTGAGTGTTGAATAAAACCTGTGAGTTGACATGGGCATAAGGTAAGATGCTGAAAGATGAATCAGCTTCTCTACAGTTCAGACCCTCTAGCTGTATAAGTATTCTAATGCCAACACTTATGCTATTATAAATAGTGAAATAAGTCTCTGCTATAAAAGGTATCTTAGTAACACCATATATAGTTTGTTGATGCTAAACAGCATTAGGCCTTCTTAGACGTTTTTATTTTCATTATCCTATGTCTCACATTATTCTGGAAGAAAATATTAGTAACTCAAAAACCTCATTAGTCCATAAACTTCAAAATTCCAGTTACATTATTTTATCTTTAAAAACAGAGATTAAAATCACTGGCTCTGGGGACTTCCCTGGTGGCTCAGTGGTAAAGAATCCACCTGCCAATGCAGGAGCCACGGGTTTGATCCCTGATCCAGGAAGATCCTACATGCCATGACTTTGAGAGCAACTAAGTCCATGTGCCACCAACGACTAAGCCCATGTGCTCACAAGCTGCAACTACTGAGCCCACATATTCCAACTACTGAAGGCTGCATGCCCTGGAGCTTATTGCTCTGCAACAACAGAAACCACTGCAATGAAAAGCCTGCACACCACAACTAGAGAGTAGCCCTGCTCACCGCAACTAGAGAAAGCCTATGTGCAGCAATGTAGACCCAGCACAGCCAAATAAGTAGTTTTAAAAAAAAAAAAATCACTGAATCTGGAGACAGGCATCCCTGGGTTTGTGTTACAGCTCTGCCTCTCTTACAGGCTTTGAAACGTGGCACCATTTCCTTTACTTCACTAACTCAAACATCTGATGCATGAAATGGGGATAATTATACCTACACTGTCGGGGTAGATACGGGAGATAGCACTGTAGTTAAAGACGTTCCCTGAGACCCATCTGCCTGGATGTAAAGCCTGGTTCATACGGACCCGTTGTGGAGCCTTGGGCAAGCCACACACCCTTTCATGCCTCAATGCTGCCATTTATAAAATATGTCTCTTGGGTAAAGAATTCACCTGCAAGGCAGGAGACCCCAGTTCAATTCCTGGGCCAGGAAGATTCCCCTGGAGAAGGGAATGGCTACCCACTCTAGTATTCTGGCCTGGAGAATCCCATGGACTGTATAGTCTATGGTGTTGCAAAGAGTTAGACACGACTGAACAACTTTCGCTTTCACAGGATTGTTGTATCATTAAGATAATTGCTATGGATTGAATGTTTGTGTCCCTCTCCCAAAACTGTTGAAAGCATAACCCCTAATGTGAGAGTATTAGGAGGTGGTGATTTGGGGAAGTAATTAGGTCATGAGAGTGGAGTGTTCACGGATAGGATTAGTGTCCTTATAAAGGAGACTCCCACTGTGTGAGAACACAGAACAAACCAGGAAGCAGGCCCTCACCAGACACCAAATCTGTTGGCAGCTTGATCTTGAATTCCTCAGCCTCCAGAACTATGACAAATAAATTTCTGTTATTTATAATCTACCATTTATAGTATCATAGATGCAAGTCTATGTCTATGGTATTTTGTTAGAGCAGCCTGGACAGAACCAAGACAATGCATGTGACTCGGGTTGCCAGATTTAGCAAATGACAGGGTGCCCAATTTAACTTGAATTCCAGGAAAAAAAATTACATACTTACACTAAAATTGTTCGTTTTCCATCTGAAATTCAAATTTAACAGGACATCCCATATTTTATCTGTCTGCCTTACATATAGTACACTGAGGAAAATGTTAGCACCTACTGAGTAATAAACATATAATAATATTATACTAGGGTTTAAATTTATTAATATGCAGTTTAGCATACACTAATTGCTCAAAAAACAAGAAGTAGTAATAGACTTTCACCACTCACTATCCTTCTCTTAGTTTTGATTGTCAGGAGGCCCAAAGTTTAATTCAAATACAAATTTCAAATAAAATTTGTCTCAAAAATACTCTCCTCCATTTACACTTGAACAATCAGAAGTCATTTCTCCAGTTACTTATTTATCCAATAAATGCTAAACATTCATTAAATTGTAACTGTTAACTATAGCAACAGATTCTGAAAGCATGAAAAGGCTACCAGAGAAAGGTAGGCAGTGATCCCCATGAAGCAGGAGTTTACTGTAGTCCCTGCTCCCATATCTCTAAAATTCATTATTAGGGTTAAATAAGAAACTACAGGCAAATTGCTTGGCACTCTGCAAGGTACCCACTACACATTCAGAAATGAAATTGTTGTTCTTAATGCTATTCATATTACTTTTGTCAATCTTAACAGATAAAACTAAACCAACTCTTATGTTTTCCACGTAGTTATTCCCTATTTACCTATTTTATTTAAGAAAAACAACTCTCCTGAGCAACTTTACATCTTATCAAGCAAGGAATTATCTCCCTTGTCACATGGTTCATCTTATAACAAATGTTCTCTTTTCCAGGGGATCTTCCCAACCCAGGTCTCCCACATTGCAGGCAGATTCTTTACTAGCTGAGCCACAAGGGAAACCCTAACAAATGTTATGCAGTAATATGCATTACAGTGAGTTAATCCAATGTTTTTCAAATAATCAAAATTCTTTCTACAATACCCAACATGATCACAGGTATCTAAAAGTACATCTACAACTACAATTTCTCACACAACCATTTATTGACGCCATCAGAACACTTTTAACTTCACTGGGAAGCCAGAAATTAATGACCTATGTATCAAGTTCTGAAATTTTCTTTTTTTTACAGATTTCACAAGATTCTCTTACTATAAAATGTAAGAAAGCAGAACCCAAGAACCTCACTGCACATAATCTGTGATCATCTCTGCAGAAACTGTCAAGAGATTGGGACAAATGAAATATTGCTTAACAATATAGTCATAAAGTATAGGCATTAGAAAAGTCTTAAGGAAACCTAACATTGAAAGTCACATAGTCACACAGTTGTCACAGCACAATCACACAAGAAACATTCAATGAGCTTTTCATTGTCCAGCAGAGTCCAGCTTCTGAATTCCATAAACAGATGCCTTGAGTTTCATGGCTTTACAGTCTGCTGCAAAAGAATGTGATGGAAACAAGAACTGTCGGTGTGGCAGTATTCTAAGTCCTAGTAACCATCACCACACAACCGCAGTCCTGGACAACAGAACTATTAGAATCACATACTGAATAAACTGGCTCTTAAAATGAAATCACTCCTTCCAATCTCAGGAAACAGTAACTGAAAGTCAGCATTTTCAGAGCTGGAGTGAGAGAAAGAGGGTTTTGGCAATCTAAAGTGGATACTGAAATACATATTACTCTGGAAAGCTTGACAAATACGGATGAACCTTTATGATCAACCAGTGAAACAGTCGTGTCTGACTCTTTGTGACCCCACAGACTATACAGTCCATGGAATTCTCCAGGCCAGAATACTGGAATGGGTAGCCTTTCTCATCTCCAGGGGATCTTCCCAACCCAGGGATCGAACCCAGGGATCAAACCCAGGTCTCCCGCCTTGTAGGTGGATTCTTTACCATCTGAGCCACAAGGGAAGCCTGAAAGACAACAACTTACCTATAATTGGGAGGACTGCCTAAGCTAGTGGACTTATTCTAAATGTAGAAGGTTCATAGTGAGATACTAAATATTCTGTTTAACCTAGAAAATACCTGGCAGGCCGAGTCCATTGCTCAAGAGAGATTATGATATTAATTGAGTTTGGCTCTCTCCGGAGGCATGGGAGAGGGGAAACCAGTTTGGATTCAGAGGAGTGGGACCAGGGAAAGTGAGGAGGCAGGATGGTGTCAGGCTCCTGTCTGAGAAGTCTGCCTGCCAACAGGGGCTCTGCTATGGAGGAGGCCAGCGAATGGACTAAGAAAAGTGACCCCCAGCATTGCGGCACTTATGTTGCCCTCATGTCTTCAGTAAAGCATTAACACAAGGTGAAAGCAACAGATAACAAGGCTAGAAGGGATCCACGGACAAGCAGGCACCTGAAAAGAGACTCAACAATATCCAGTATAGATTCGTGGACCAGGTCAGGGCTCCCCGGCAATTTTCAGTAATTTTCAAGGCATAACCAGGCCTCTTGTGATTATGCAGGATATGCGGTCAGTCAGTAATAGCTGGTACTTAAGGCAAACCCAGGAAAGCCTGGCATGCTACAGTCCATGGGGTCGCATAGAGTCAGACATGACTGAGCGGCTAAACAACAACAAGGCAAACACAGTTTGATCCTCCACTCTACCTCCACCCCTAGCTCACAGAGACAGGGGACCTTGAGAATGTCTGGGTCATCTCTAATTGATCTCCCAAAATCATCTCACCAAGAAAACACTCACATTGACACAACCTCTGTGTACTCTCCTTATAAACTCCACTTTCCTTTTATTCTACCCGCAAACTCCATCATTCCTGCTGTCTCCAAATTGCCACGTTAGCTCTCTTCCATGTTCACAGAGGACCTCACTCTGCTATCCCATTTATTCCTAACTGATTGTTGGAATTGTTTCCAGTCAAAGTGCCCCATTGTTTGTTTGGGCCTTTTCTTCCCCCAGAGGGGAGGGCAGTGGGGAAGGCAGGAAGGAGCAGGTGCTTGGGGAAAAGTCCCAAATGTATTCAAACTGAAGCTGCGGTGAAAGAATATAGGCACTCCCAGCCTTTTACATTTTTAATACTTCATTCAAGAGGAGAATGATGTTATTTTGTTGTGCCATTTGCTTGGACTCCTTTCACTATTTGTCTTGCATAACAAGTTCTCTCGCTTCCTCCTCCTTCTCACATGGAAGTGCTGCTGTTTTCACTTAGTGGTCCTCCAGGACTCTGGATAATACACCGTGTTGCCTTGCAGCCTCTGTGTAATCATTGCTAGATGAATTGCTCAGGCTCTAGATGTTTCACTATCTTTTCATCATAGCAATATGCAGTTCCACTTGTATCCCTCCACATCCTCACTTGTTATAATAATAATGTCCTATTCCCTTTCTGCAGCACCTCCATTCTGCAGGACCCCAAAGTGCTCAAAGAAAACAAGAATTGTTCCCTACCTCCCCTGAAATTAGTTAAACATTCCTGATGCTAAATAACCCCTTGCAAAGTTAAACAAATAAAGAGGCAGAAGTTGAGAAGCATGTATTTGATCAAAGCCTCAGGAGATCACCATGACACTAAGAGCATCTACCCACAAGATGGACTTTATCAAACCGAAGCATGAGTGATGCAGATTGAAGGTAAAGCCTAAGGTTTTCTTTCAAGGGCTTCAAAGGCACAGATTCCTTCATGTCAAGCCTGTCTAATAAGACACAACTTCTAAGAAAACTCCAAACCTTGTGCACAAATTGAACATGATTAATTCTGTACAATGATAGATATATTGACAAGGCTGGCTCCTCATCGAGAGAACGATGAACTGTGAGTCATAGGGGTCACTGTGCTATCAAGTGGATAGCTTCCTGTTTCATTCTTAATTTCTCCCATTTAAAAGGAAAGTTGTTTCAGTTGTTCTCCTTTCTTTTGGGTTGGCCCAAATGTTTGTTTGGGTTGTCCCTTAAGACATTATGAACAAACAAACTTCTGGGCCAACCCAATACAACCCAGGAACATCAAGAAGTTTTTGAGTTAGAGTTCAACCTTCATTCCATTACTTGCTGTCTCTCGAGTTCTCCACACACTCTTTCCTCCCCACCATTTCACATCTTAGTTCATCTATCCTTACTAACTACACCTATATGCCCACTCAGTTGCTTTATTCATTTTTGTAATGCCCAATGCATATCTTCATTTGGAAAAATAGGTGGTGAAGCATTTTCTGAGAAAAGTTTAGTAAATGAATAAGCTATATTACTCTGGGGACAAATTTTCAAGATATGGAGACTTTCAACATTCTTAGAGTAGACTCCAGATCTGAACATGGGAAGGTCTCTGAACAGCTAAGAAGATGAGTGTGACACATTCTGCATGGGAATTACTGTGTTATTTCTAGTATTATTGGACTTGATTTCCTTGAAAGTCAAGCATTTTTATGGATAGAGATAGAAAACTGACGATGTTACTGCTAAGAAATTTTGCTTTCTTAATCTAATTCTTAAAATACAGAAAAATAACCTACACACAACACATAGAACTCCTGTCAGTTATCCATATTGTACAATAAGATGTGTGTGAAAATGCATACATGTATGTGTGTGTCTATATATTTTAAAATGCTGTGTCAAACAAAAATAAATAAAAGCTATCTCATAGTATGTGGGGTTTTGGGTTTATTGGTTTTATAAGTAAAACAAAATTTTCTTTGCTATTAGTAGGCAATGTTCTGAATTCTTCCTTAATCTTTCAAGCCACAAGACAAACAAGAAAATAAAAGAGAATTTCCACTCAGCCTGAATGGCTGTTCATGGGTTCAGTGCCAGTAGTAGTTTCCTCAAGCAAAGGAAAAGAAATGAACATGAAGTTTTAGTTTTTAAAAAAAAAAGATACAAATTTCTGTAACAGAAGAAAATTTGTGGCAGGCAACAATTGAGAGCCAACAAGACAAATGAAGCTCTAGATGACTAGTGAAAGTGTTAGTCATTCAGTCATATCTGACTCTTTGCAACCCCATGGACTATAGCCTGCCAGGCTCCTCTGTTCATGGGATTCTCCAAGCAAGAACACTGGAATGGGTTGCCATTCCCTTCTCAAGTATATCTTCCCAACCCAGGGACTGAACCCTCGTCTCCTGCATTGCTGGCAGATTCCTTACTGTCTGAGCCACCAGGGAAGCCCACGGGTAAGCTCAAACACCACATCCACTAGTTGCCAAATACCACCTACTTACCATAACGTGAAGCAGTAAACCAGGACTTAGCAATGTAAAGCAAGTATCAGTAGGGTGTTTCACACAGAGAATATGTAAAACCTGGATCTGAATCTTGATTAAAGTTCATTTTTAACAGCCTTTGCTTTAGAGCTAATCTGATGAATTCTTCTCAGGTAGATTGCATTGTTTTTTCCAAAAAATTTCACTCCTCCTGTTCTCATCTTTTATAATATGGCTTTGCAGTTCCTTCAGTAGAGAAGTGTATTTCCCAGCCCACTTGTGTTGGGTTTGGCCAAATGACTTGCTTCATCCAATGGAACATGGATAAGGAGAGACATGTGCCTGTTTTGAAACTCAGCTTTAAGAGGCATTCTGTGTTTCTGTGTTTCTACTTGCCCTTTCTGCACTTCTGCCATCAACATGAAAAGAATCTACCTTGTCTTCATGTTGGACAAGGCAAGGAATAATACCTGGAGCTGACCTTGCCCTCATCAGCACTTTGGAGCCATGGCCCCACTGGCCCAGCCTTGCTCAGAGCTCAGCTCACCTGCAGATACGGCGAGAGGGATAAAATGATGTGAACTGTGAATTTTATCCCTCATTTTGACTCCAAAATTTTTCAATAAATTTCTAAAAATTACATTTTGTTTTATGTGGCCAGATTCTTTGTCAAAGATGGAAAAGAAATGGTGTTGTGAACAGACTACTGTAGAGCTAACAGAGACACAACTCACAAGGATGAAAGGAATGGCCAAAACTGGGAGACAAATGGAAACATAAATCTACCTATGATTTTGTATAGATATACTTTAATGTGTATACATAAAAATGTAATTTGGTGACTCAGTTCAGTGTCTCAGTGAACTTGGATTGTAATTTATAATATAATATTGCTGAATGACTAGAGAACTCTTCTTTCTGAAAAATATATTCATTGATTTTCATAATTGTGCTTCTGGGAAAAATAAAAGACAGTTAAATTTTGTGACAAAAGGGCAGAGTTACCATAGAGTAGTTTAGAATGCTCCCTTCCTACTTCTGCAAAATACTCGCCAAATATAAGATTTCCATATTCCAAGGGCCAATGTGTCTTGTGGTGTTTGAGGGTGAATATCATAGAGCCAGAAGGAAGACAGAGACAACAAGGGAAGGAAGGAAGCTGAAGCAAATACCTACCAACTCTGACTGTGTTCCCTCTGTCACTGCTGACTGACATTTAGGGGTCAGGGAATGCATGTTCAGACGCTCAATCATGTCCAACTCTTTGCAACCCTATGGATTGCATCCTGCTAGGCTTCTCTGTCCATGGGATTCTCCAGGCAAGAATACTGGAGTGGTTTCCATGCCCTCCTCCAGGGGATCTTCCCAACCCAGGGATCAAACCAGCATATCCTGCATGACAGGCAAATGCAGTACCACTGAGCCACCTGGGAAGCCCAAGGGTAAGGGAAGAATAGCTAAAGGAAAGAAGAGGATGGAAAGCATTAGAGAAGAAGTTAAAGCATGAGGGGTGGACCCGGCAAATTCACACAAGTGTGGGATATAATAGAAACGAGTATTTGCCGTTACTGTTTGAAATTGGTCAAAATCAAGAGAAACAGGAGGTGAGGGCCACTAATTTACCCTCCATAAACTCACTGAGGATCCAGTTAGCCCTGAAGCTCTCACCCTCCATGCCATCCCCCTGATCTCTCTCACTTGGCCTGGAAGCTCAGTGCAAAACTGGCTCAGGAGGGCAGTTCAGTGAAAGAACAGGTTGACTGGAAACTAAGCCCCAGAAACTCTTCTTTCAACCAAGGCAATTTTCTCCACCAGGCAGCTCCATTGTTACATCGTCACAGAATTAGTTATTCCTTGACTTCCCTACAAATATTTGAAGCATTTTAGGAACCCTTTTTACTAGGGTCCTTTCTATGCAACTTTTGATCCTTCCATGCCAGCCTCAGCATTCTCTGCTATGGTCTCACTAGGACTGGGGAGGAGGAAAGAGTTTAGAAAGGAAGTAAATGAGTTACACAGGTACAAACGCCTTCAGTTGTAAGATCTGAGAGTAGAGATCAGGGTACTAGTGTACTCTGCTACATTTCTGCTAGAAAGGTTTTTCCTTTTAAACTGTTTAAGGTGCATTTATAGTATTATTTAATAACATTTGATTCTGCTACAGAAAATAAAACAGATGGGATGGATGAAGCTCATAAGATAAGTAACGTGAGGCCAGTATGACTGTGTTCACTTAAGGTGGACAAAAAACAGCTAATAACCATGATACTCTAAATTGATATAAGCTATCTTAGACACTTGATATTCCCAAGATCCTAAACCCATCTCACATCGATGATCTTCATTCTGATCCCACATTTTCTCTGCTCAGAAACTCAAACGAAATCCATAATTGCTCACAGGCTAAGTGGCAAACAGTAGCTATTGGACAGGCCGCCTTGTGTCTACATCTTTTCTATACTACAAACATGTATGTTTGCCAAGTGTACTTTCTACTGGATTGAGTTTCCTTGATTAACATTAATTTGCCTTAATAATCACATTATCAATACGGAAAGCCTTTGAGGTAGAGAAAGATGGATAGAGAGAGAAAGGGAAAAAAATGAACATTGCATATCCCAGAACACAGGCAGGATGGTCCTTCCATCCATTTTCACCTTATTCTAAGAGTGTTAACCTATGACATTCTTATCCTTGCTTCTCGTCATTTTAAATTTATTCAATAAGCCAATAATCATGATTTAAGCATGTTAAATTTGTTTTTGACTTTTTCTGTTGTTTTCTATGACTCCTTTTCTATGACTCCTAGGATATTCTGCCTGGTAATATACTTGGAGGTTACTTTTGCATCAAGGTAATTTCCCATACAACAAACCATATTTGATGTGTTCACTATTTGCATAAGAGGAATTCATGCATGTATGTTTGTATATACTTCCTTTGTGTGGCCAACAGGAGGCTGGTTCCACCTTCTTACTGTGACTAGAAAGGTCCTCTCCCTTTGAGTACTGATTACTATTCCAGCGTTCCCACTACTAACCCCTGTGCTTTATGGACTCTTCCTGTGAGCAACTACACCAATGCAAACCTGTCCAAGCTTTGCCTGAATACTCAGACCTTGTCTATACTACCGCCACCTTGTGGTCAGCTTTTTCCTTGCTCAACCCCGAAAACCTTCAACCCCCCCACCCCGTAAATCCCTTTTATGTATTTTAAGATTCAGGGACAAAATCTGTGAAGCCTTTCTTGACATCCCTAAACAATCCCTTCTTCCCTTGTATTTCCATCATTGTTGTTCAGTCCCTAAGTTGTGACCAACTCTTCGAGACCTATGGACTACAGCACACCAGGCTCCTCTTCATTCACTATATCTCCTGGAATCAGCTCAAATTCATGTTCATTGAGTCAGTGATGCTATCTAATCTTCCCATCCTTATACCATGTGTTTCCATGGTATAATCTGTTATAGCATTTGCTCCATCATAATACAACTGATCTCTTTCTGGACTAAACTCAAGATGGCATAAACAATGTCTATTTTGTTACCTTGAAAGTGAAAGTCACTCGGTCATGTCTGACTCTTTGTAAGCCCATGGACTATATAGTGCAAGGAATTCTACAGGCCAGAATACTGGAATGGGTAACCATTCCCTTCTCCAGGGGATCTTCCCAACCCAGGGATCTAACCCAGGTCTCCCACATTGTAGGCGATTTCTTTACCAGCTGAGCCACCCAGGAAGCCCTAGAATACTGGAGTGGGTAGTTTATCCCATCTCCAGCGGATCTTGCCAACCCAGGAATCACACTGGGATCTCCTGCATTGCAGGCAGATTTTTTAGCAGCTGAGCTACCAAGGAAGCCCATTTTGGTATCTTACCTACTCCTAGAACAGGGCTTAGTATATAGTACACACTCAGTAAATATTTTTTCAAAATGATTGAATGTGAATTTACTATACATAATCAGTATTACGGTGGGAGATTAATCAATATGTAATACAATGTGCAAGCAGTATGCGTAGGGATGGAGTTGTTTCTGCGATCAGCTTATGCTTCCCTCCACAGATAAATCTGGACAGCTACAGCATGCTGCAGTCCATCGAGTCGCAAAAAGTCAGACACGATTTGGCAACTGAATAACAAGCACCCCTGGGAAGGAAGTCATTCCCTCACCTCACTCCTACTCTTTGTCACTCAAATATCCATCACTGAGAAAAAAACTCTAAGCTGGGTAGATATGGTGAGTCAGTTAATAATAGAAGCAAGTTCAACACAGTATATTTAAAAAGACACACTCAGGCCTGATATATGGGGGTGGAAAGCCTCAAAGCCCCATTACGTGCATGGTATGACGGACTTCCCAGGTGGCACTGGTGATGAAGAACCCACCTGTCAATGCAGGAGACATAAGAGATGCAGGTTCGATCCCTGGGTCAGGACGATCCCCTGGAGGAGGGTATGGCAATACACTCTAGTATTTTTGCTGGAGAATCTCATGGACAGAGGAGCCTGGCAAGCTGGAGTCCATGGGGTCACAAAGAGTTGGACACAACTGAAGTGATTTAGCAGCAGCAGCATGGTATGACAGGAATACAGAAAATACAGTAGTGTGGCCTGCTGGATCCACAACTCCTAAAGGATCCTACATCCTACAGAGTTGCTCATAACACCACAGCACAGGATAGAGAATCTGAAATTCTTGGAGGACCCAAGCTCTGTGGAATTCCTCATAGCACCGTGCACAGTACAGAATAGGAGATCTGCAGTGCCAAAATGACACCAAGTCCCATTTAATTTCCTATGGTAGCACAGCATAGATGGTTACACAGGGTTCTGTGACCAGTGAGTCTGTACTAGCTTCACAGGGAACCTCAAGCAGACCATGATTTTCCTACCACTACAAGAGTTGAGTGAATATGCTCTTGAATGTAGGGGTTCCATGAGGGTTTTGTCATCTCCATAAGGCATTATGGACATTGATCTGATGTGGATGTTGTGATTTTGATACTAATTGGGCTTCCAGTCTTCAGGCACTACCAGTATGAATTAACACTAACACAACCAAATACTGTACATTAGCAGCAGATGCCAGCGAAAACAGGTGATAACAAATGAGACCAGATATAAGAGAACTCTAAAGTCTAAAATTATTATATTAACCTGTGATTACAGTGCTGATTTACCATGAAGTCCCACTGGATTCATGTTTGAAAGAGATCTATCATAATCTCCTCACACAGGAGTTTATATTCTGCAAATAGAAAATCTCCAAATATGCATGTTCCATTTACCAGGCACAACTTAAAATATATATTGGGGCTTCCCTGGTAGCTCAGCTGGTAAAGAATCTGCTTGCAATGCAGCACATTCCAGTTTGATTCCCATGTCGGGAAGATCCACTGGAGATGGGAACGGCTACCCACTCCAGTATTCTGGCCTGGAGAATTCCATGGACTGTATAGTCCATGGGGTCACAAAGAGTTGGACATGAAAAATCTCCAAATATATGTGTTCCATTTACCATGCACAACTTAAAATTTATATGATATACATATTACATACACATTTATATAATACATACTCATACAACTCAAAAAACAATCTGACTTAAAAATGGGCAGAGAATTTGAATAGACATTTTTCCAAAATATACATATGCATTGCCAACAGGTCTGTGAACAGATGCTCAACATCACTGATAACCAGGGAAATGCAAATCAAAACCACAATGAAATATCAGTTCACAACTGTTAGAATGGCTGCTATCAGAAAAACAAGAGATTACAAGTACTGGCAAGAATGTGTAGGCTGAAGAACTCTTGTGCACTGTTTGTGGGAATGTACATTATAGCAGCTACTGTAGAAAACAGAATGGATGTTCCTTAAAAAATTAAAAATAGAACTACTATATGATCCAGCAAGCTCACTTCTTGGCATACGTCCAAAGGAAATAAAATCTGTGCATCAAAGTGATACAGCAGCATTATTCACAACAGCCAAGACATGAAAACAACCTAAGTGCCCACTGACAGATGAACGAATAAAGAAAATGCACTATATATATATAGAGAGAGAGATATACACACACACACAATGGAATATTATTCAGCCACAAAAAATAAAGAAATCCTGCCTTTTACAACAATATGGATGGACTTTCACGGCATTAAGCTAAGTGAAATGCCAGACAGAGAGATAGAAATAGTGTATGTTCTCATTGATACATGGAATATAAAACTGCCAAACTCACAGAGAGTAGAATGGTGGTTGCCAGAGGCTAAAGGGTGGGGGAAATGGGGAGCTGTTGGCCAAATGGTACAAACTTCTAGCTATAAGACAAATAAGTTCTGAAGATCTAATATATAGAATAGTGACTATAGTTAACAATACTATATTATGCAGTTAAAAGTTGCTAAGAATGTAGCTCTTAAATGCTATCACACACATACACACAAAAAATGTAATTATATGAAGGGATGGAGGTGTTAACTAACTTTACTGCAGTAATCACTTCACAATATATATGCTTTTGAAATGTGATGCTAGAGAAGACACTTGAGATTCCCTTGGACTGCAAAGAGATCAAATCAGTCAATCCTAAAGGAAATCGACCCTTAATATTCATTGTAAGGACTGATGCTGAAGCTGAAACTCCAATACTTTGACCACCTGATGCAAAGAACCGACTCATCAGAAAAGACTCTGATGCTGGGAAAGATTGAAGGCAGGAGGAAAAGGGGCCAGCAGAGGATGAGATGATTAGATAGCATCACCAATTCAATGGACATGAATCTGAGCAAACTCTGGGAGATAGTGAAGGACAGGGAAGCCTGGAGCACTGCAGTCCATGGGGCCACAAAGAGTTGTATACAACTTAGCAACTGAACAACAACAAATGCATATCAAATCATCACATCAAACACCTTAAACTTACATATGTTATGTATCAATAATATTGCAATAAAGCTGAAAAGATAAATAAGAGAAATGGGATGTAGAAAGTTTATATAAATCACACAGCACATAAAAGACAAAGTCAGAATTCTAAGCAGGCATATATTAACCACTTTGCAATATTGCTTCAACAAAACACAATAAAACAAGATAAACAAGGGCATAAGACAGCTGGTGATTAGTTGGCAAATGTGTGGTGCAAAGAACATATACCTGAGGAGAATCTAACATTCGATGAGCCCCTGCTATATCCCAGGCTTCGCGCAATTCAAAACCAAGAAGGTGAATATCCATGCCTTATGCTGTTGGTTTTACACCAATGGTTTAATGTTTGATTACCACATAGTTTATGCAGAGCCTCAACACATTTCTCTATAAAATAAATCCCATGTGTGTCGATTGCCCAGAGACCTAACATTAAGTTTACTGTTAATTAACACAAAGATTTTATAAAAAACATTCTCAAATTCTTCTTTGTCTCAAAAGGGGGAACTGCTAAGTCACTTCAGTCGTGTCCGACTCTGTGCGACCCCATAAACGGCAGCCCACCAGGCTCCGCCATCCCTGGGATTCTCCAGGCAAGAATACTGGAATGGGTTGCCATTTCCTTCTCCAGTGCATGAAAGGGAAAAGTGGAAGTGAAGTCGCTCAGTCGTGTCCAACTCTTAGTGACCCCGTGGACTGTAGCCTACCAGGCGCCTCTGTCCATGGGATTTTAAAGGCAAGAGGACTGGAGTGGGGTGCCATTGCCTTCTCCGCAAAAGGAGGAAAAGAGGAATCTATTCAGAGCACTGTTCCCCTGCTTAGGTCCACCGTGATCTATATAATAGTTCATCCTAGAACAGTAATCACAGAGGACTTTATGCCATATATACCTACTGAGAGGGCTTCTCAGGTAGTACTAGTAATAAAGAATCCGCCTGCCAATGCAGGAGACCTAAGAGATGTGGGTTCGATCCCTGGGTCCGGAAGATCCCCTGGAGGAGGAAAAGGCAACCCACTCCAGTATTCTTGCCTGGAGAATTCCATGGACAGAGGAGCCTGGTGGGCTACAGTTGACAGGGTCACAAAGAGTCAGAAATGACTGAAGCGACTGAGTATGCACACACACGTACCCAGTGAAATCTACAATTAAAGCAGCAAGTTTTCTCTACAATATTTTCTTCTGTTATTTTCAGTGCAAATATACCATTTCTTCAAAGCTAAGTATTTGATGAAGATCTTAATAAATTTAATCTTTGTAGTATTCTTAGGAGCAAAGCAAGGACTGAAAACATGCAGTGAGCTTTAGTCCTGAAATACTCCAAGATATTAAAATGGCAATTATTTAAATACTCTCACTTCTCTAATATGAAGTAGGGTGTATCAGTTCAGTTCAGAGTGTATAGGGAGATGAAAAATTTAATTCACTGTGAAGAGCCTAATTAGCTTTGCAGATAAGAACTGAAGGTTTGTGTGGGTTCACCAGCCTGCCCTATCTCCCAGGCTACTGGGGCAGATCTTTAAGTAAATCTATCAGCAGTTGACTTTGTTGGCCCCACAAAAGTGACTGGTGGCCCTACCCTGAGTAAATCCATAAATAATTAATTGCGAGACAGACACTATTCCTGGGAGCCACTATCTCATTACATTTCCAGCAACCTCCATTACCTAAGAGGGCTCTGCATACTTTTCTCTAGTGTCTAAGCCTATTTCCTTCTTTATGGGCTAACTCAAGCCTTACCTCATACATAAAGAAGGCCATAACTACCCTGTTTCAGGGAATTCACTCTACTCTGGATCACTGGAATACTGGTTTTCTGCATCTCCTACTCTGGTTCTGAGCATGGTTCTGGTTCCTGTCTTCTGTCCTGGCCACAGTGTTATGTGCATATATTTTATTTCCTAACTAGATGCAGGGAGGTACCTTGAGGCAGTGAAAGTAATTGATAGTGTGAAGAGCATGGGCTTCAAGGATGCAAAGACCTGAGCCCAGTCCTAACCTCACAACTGTGCATATTTCTTAACTTACATGAGCACCCGTTTTCTCTCATTAGGCTGAGAAGAGTTGTAAGGAGAAAATAAGAAAGAACTGTAAAGCACCATCAGAAGTATCTCCCCATAGCACAAGCAGGTATACACACATGCACACGACTGCTGGTCTGTATTAACAACAGAATACACTCTTTCTGAGCACAAGTTGATTTTAAGTTTCTTTGCAACCTTAAGCTCACTTAGGACAGTGATTTACACACTGTATATATTCACCACATCATAGTATTCTTTCAGCAAAATTGTTAAGAGTCTGGTTTGCAGAGAGCCAAGTGATTCTAGGCAGTATACTTACAGAACTTCAAGAGAATATGAAACCACTTCTCATGAGGAGGTACGACTGCAAGGCCCCAGTGTGCTTCAGGGGCTCGAAGAATTTTCTGGGCTAAACTGGCAAACACAGAGTTCTCTAGGTAAACAGGTTCATGGGCAACATTTTCATTCTGAAGTTTCATAGACCTCATATCTCTTCTCTAAAGGTACATTTTACTTCCCTTGAAGTCTTCTTTCATTTATTTCCTAAGCCCCTCCTCTAGAACGAAAAAATTAAAAACCAAGTTTAAAAAACTCAGATCAAACAATGACAGAAGGATTTAGGTGAGAATTTCTCCAAGGAAAAGGACAGAGTTTTAAGAGAGAGGATGACTTTGATTTCAAGCAACAGAAAACCAATTTGAGCCAAATAAAGGTGGAAGGAGGGAACTTTTGTAATAAGGATCCTTAATGCTCTCATGAGAGACAACATCTGTGGAGCAGCTCAAGTCAGTTATTTAAACTCTAGTTACTTAATTTCTCTCATTTCTCACATCTCATTGCTACTAACCCCTGGATACCTGTTTCTTTTCTCTCTTTCTTGTTTACTCACTCAGCCTCATTTTCAAACTCTCTCTACTGCTTTCTCTTCTTCTCTAGTCCATATGGCAGTAAACATGGCCACCAGCAACCCTGAAGCAGCTTATCTTACAGCTTTATCACTCAGTCATCAAAGATCTCTCTCAGCTTTAATACAAAGTCTTAGAACAAGATGCTAATTTGTCCAGCTTTGATCTGGTATCCATATCTGTAACTATGGACTGTGGCCAGGTTATAAACTCACATTGTCCAAAATGACTGCCCCGTGATAACCAGAGAAGTGGGGATAATTTAGAAAAACGGGGAAGGGATTCAAAGTATCCTGTGTGGTAGATTTGACCTTGGGTAGTTCTCGTATTTCCAATAGGAGGTGCTTTTGGTAGTCTCTTGGCTGTTAAGTTTTTCAGTGAAGCAGAACGTCAGAATGTCTTCACCAGTACATATGGGAGTTTCAGTCCCTTCACCCAAAGTGAATATGGTGGTCATATGTTCATGTAGATATGCTTACTAGGGCACAGTGAATAAGTCCTGCTTCTATAAAACAAGAAACATTAATTGATTAGAGTCAAGTAATGGTTACATAAATTTATGATATTTCAACAAAACACCCTGCAGCCACTAAGATCATGTTTTTAGAGAAGTTTTTAAAGAAGCTCAGGACAGAAATTTCAGTGAAAGAGCAAAGTATAGAACTTAGATAGAATAATTCCAAATATACCAATACAGCAATAATTATGTCAAGATTTCAGGATTATGATTGTTTTATTTCCCTCTTTACATCCTTTCCATATTTTCTAGACATTTTTTAACCAAAAAAAAAATCTTTAATCAAGAATTAAATTATACCACATGCATCCAGGGAACTGTAGTTCAGGAGTCCTGCCATTCTTTTTTGTTTTCCTGATTGTCAGTAAAGTTAGCCCAGAGAAGATTTGCCAGAAAATGAACTAAGCTGTTGGGGGTAAAGAGAAATTCCCCTTCTGAAAAATTAAAAAAAAAAATTTTAATATTCAGCTGTTTTCCTTTTCCAGGAGCCATTCCTGCCCTAACCAAACTCCTGATTAGAGAACCAGATCAAGGCAACCACTTTCAGACCAGCAACAGTGAAGACAAATGGACAGGTATGGTTCCAGTCAAGTTTAGAGGACATTTATAGCTGACCTAACTATTCCCTAAGCTTAAAAATCCTGAAGAAAAAGCACTTTTCTGTGAACTGATCTGGCACTTAGATTGGCAGTAGCAGCTTAACTTTTAACAAGGCGAAAAAAAGTCAAAGCTACAAGTTTACAAATTCTGTGAGTCTATCAAGTTTAAGGAACTCTCCAAATTTATAACTCAAGTAAGTTTTGATAGTTATAGTCCTACACTCTGACAGAGGAATGAACATTTAAATGATGAAGATTCTTTCTTCCTGTTTACCAAGATGGACACGTTGGCAACCTCTGTCTTCCCCAGTCTTTTAAACTGGAAAGCATTTGAACACCAGGTTAATTACATTCTTCCCCAGGCAACTAAAGCAGCTTTAAAAAATATTGTTGTCACTGTGTCAGATCAAGTGGAGAGGAGCAGAAATATGACTTGGGAGTCTCAAAAGGTATTAGACAGCAGGCTAGGCAGAAATTAAATTCCATTTGCTAGGATTCCATAGAACACCTTGAGAGAGCAAAAATGTTCAATTCTCTTTATTAGTGCTGGACTTATGATTCGAAATGAAGGTTAAATTAAGAAAAATAATTAACCTTGATATTCTAAATAGCTCTTTAAATTCAAGATCCTCAGTTATTTGCTTCAGCATTCAGTCTGGCCTCCCTGGCTCCAGAGTCTCTCTGGAACTCATGGGCTCATTGCTACATGTGTGTGCATGCTCAGTCGTGTCTGAATCTTTGCAACCCCATGGACTATAGCTAGCCAGACTCCACTATCATTGGGGTTTTCCTGGCAATAAAACCGGAGTGGTTGTCATTTCCTTCTCCAGGGGATCTTCCTGACATCTCCTGTGTCATCTGTACTGGCAAGTGGATCCTTTACCACTGTGCCACCTGGGAAGTCACTGCTATAAACCCAGTTGTGTAAAGCTATTTTCATCATGCCAGCCTTTTGCTTGGGAAACCATAATAGCTTTTGCACACCCATGAAACAAAGTCTGGATTCTTCTGTCCAGCCCCCAGAGACCTCCAAAATCCAGGCTAACCTGTCTCTCGACCAGTTGCTCCAACACACTTTCTCCCTCAACCTGGGATGGAGCCTCCTTGTCCTGCAGACCTATTCTGCCTTACCCCAGCACCTGGTCTTTCCTTGTGCTGGTACCCTCCCCTTCTCCAAACACAGAAATATGCTCAATGGCTCATCAAACTCAACCTCACATTAAGCCTTCTTTGACCTCTCCAGTCCACGAGTCTCTCCCTTTTCTGAATGATTGCCCTGATGGGCCCAACAATTAACATTCCTTGAAAGCCCACTACAGGCTGGTCTCTGAACTTGTTATTTTGCAAATATTATTTTATTCCACCTTCAGAAAAACCCTGTAAGCCAACTGTTATTAGCTTATTTCACTGTCAATAAGGGAAATGGCATGTTCACATAATTTACTTCCTCTGAAAGCATGAGCTCCGCAGAGCTAGAACCATGTCATTTTCTCCCCCTGCTCTCTACTGCCTGGTACCCAATAAATAGTTTGTTTCACTCAAAAAATACTACAAGATTTATAAGTGGAAGAGCTGATGTTCCACCCTTAGTCAGTCTCCAAACATCGTGGCTTTATGTGCACATACAGACACAGATAGGCAGCCATGTGTCACGTGGGTGAGAATTCACCTAACACTGACTGGTCATTTGCTGTCGCTCAGGGCAGCACACCAAGCCTGCACCTTCACTGGAAAGCACTGCGGAAAGGTGAGCAGCTTTATCACACGCTCCCCACCCACAGTCTCCATAACCACATAATACAAATAAGAGACTGTGCTAGCCGTGCAAATGCCATTTCAGAGTTCATACCTCAGCCACCATCACCCCTTCCCACTGCCCTGCCACTGTCAAGTCCTTCCGACATGGGAATGCTATTATTACCACTGCAAAATGAGCATAGCCAAGATAGCTAAAGGAACTTCTTTTACATATATACACACGCACATACACATTCACATACATACATACACGTACATACTCTCTCTGAAAACTTCGTGAATGGATTCAAACAATGAATATGCTTAGCTTTAACATCTTTATCAAGCCACACGTGTGGCTGAATTTGCTTCTGATATACCAAAGCTATAGAGGCTTCATATTAGGTTAGCCCTACTTGGTTTCATTGGCACTGACCAATAGTGACAACCTATATATTGCTATATAGTGTTTTGCTATTTGAGGGTCTGGATCTCCAGGTGTTCTGATGAAAGCCAAGGATACTTATGTGGCTTCTGAATCATGACAACTTAATGGTCTCCACGTAAAATTAAATTTAGAATATTAGTGGTGTACTCAACTTCTCTAATCAAAGTGTAAATCAAAATCATGCCTGTTTTTTCAACTCAACACACTAAGACTCGAGCTGCGTATTCTAACATATTCATTGTACCTGTGGACTCTAAGAACATTTTACCTGGTTCATGGTCCTCACTCTAACAAAGTATTTTTATTAAAAATAATGACTCACCCAAGAAAGTTTAATATAGTAGGACTCATGAATTTATTAATTAAGCATCCTTGCTCTAACTATACGGAAGCATGGCATTAGGCACAGTGAAAGGTGAACAATCTGTCAGGCTTAGTAGCTGCTCCTCAGCATTTGGAATTTAAGAGGACTGTAACCATAGCTCATTGGTTGGTAGGACTCTAACAGAGCCAAAAACTGAGAGGTGTTCAAATGAGAAGGGATAAAAGACACTCCTGCCCACCTAATCCACAGGAACCTCTTTTGAGCTTAAATCAAATTGTTTCTATATTGACATTCAATCCGAAAGGCTCCTCTCATTGCGTTATCTATTTTACTTCATCTGAAGTTCTATAGTTCTCTTTCTTCCCCACCAGGCTATGTACTAACTGAGAGCTGAGATGAGCTCTCGTATCCTCTAATTTCCAGGACCATGCAATGTGCCGCTTGGTTGAACACCTGGCAAGTTGAATTTCTGAAAATAAAAAATGTGACAGAAATTTCATTTGGTTAAATATTTAGAGCCTTTATTGGGATCTAACCTATGCTGAGCACTAAAATAGATATTTTACATACACTAGTCTTAATTTTCATGACAATCCTATGAGTTAGGCTTTTAGGAAAAATAAGGAAATAGGTTTGAAGAAGTCAAAAAGCAGACCAAGGTCACACCGCTGTCAGTGGTAAAACTAAGACTCAGATCCAGGAGCTGTCCGTCTACACCAGGCTGCTTCCTTGAAGATATAAATCAAGGATCCATGGGCCCTCATGAAAATCAGCACTGAACGCTCTTCCCCACACCCCTCAATCAAGCCTATGAGCCTCAGTGCCACTCAGTCCTTTTCCATAAAGAGCCTGCTATCCTGCCTGCCATAGATCAGTATTGATGCTCTCTCAGAATAGCAGTTAGTGGTCAGCTGCTGCAACTTCAGCTGCCAAAGTTTTTTTAAAAAGGAAATGAAACTCTAGTGGAAATTTGGGAATTCTTGCACCACAAGGCCTCTGCAGTGCTCCATCTGTCAGAACTTAGGGAAAGTTGGCTGTACAGACTTCAGAAACTGTCATCCATTTGACAGCTTTGCATTATTTCTTCTGGGAAAACCAACTGTAAGGCTCATGGAATTGTCAATTTCATCTTATCTTTGCCCTGCTTCCTAGCAAAAAGCCTTACTGTCAGACTTCCTGCAGAAGCATAATTACAAATTCCATCCCTAATGGGCCTAAAAACTCATACAGAGTGAAGTCACAAAGAGAAAAACAAATATCGTGTATCAATACATATATGTGGAAACCAGAAAAATGGTACAGATGAACCTATCTTCAAAGCAGCAGTAGAGATACAGATATAGAGAACAAAAGCATGGGCACCATGTAGGGAAAGAGGAGGTGGGGTGAACTGGGAGACTGGGGTTGACATATGTACACTACTATGTATAAATAATACTAATGAGAACCTACTACATAGCACATGCTGAAGCTGAAACTCCAATACTTTGGCCACCTGATGCAAAGAGCTGACTCATTGGAAAAGACCCTGATGCTGGGAAAGATTGAGGACAGGAGGAGAAGGGGACGACAGAGGATGAGATGGTTGGATGGCATCACCGACTCAATGGACATGAGTTTGAGTAAACTCCAGGAGTTGGCAATGGACAGGGAAGCCTGGTGTGCTGTAGTCCACGGGGTCGCAAAGAGTCGGACACGACTGAGCTACTGAACTGAACTGAACTGCATAGCACAGAAAACTCGACTCAATGCTCTGTGGTGACAAAGAGGGGATACATGCATATGTATAGCTGATTCACTTTGCTGTACAGTAGAAACCAACACAACATTGTAAAGCAACTAAACTCCAGGTAAAAAAAAATTTCCATCCCTAGACCATCTTTACTTACAAACCTTATTTACAAACTGGAAAAGTACTTGCTTTTTTTTTTTTCTTGAATTTAAGTTATGCCTATAATAGTCCCAAAGAAATGCTGAAATCTGAAGAGTAAACTGATCTTGTCAAGATTTTTGCCAGGACATTAATGGGGATTTTAAATAAGGGTCAGCCTAACAGGAGTAATCACATAATCCCACTCTCTCGGCCCCAGCAGAGATCTCATGAGCTTTTCTAACTTAATAATAAAAACCACTAAAATCCATATGCCTCCAGTGAAACAATTTAATTGTTGCCAAGGCTACAAGGCTCCTCGGTTTTCATTATTTCAGTCTATACCAATAAGGGAAAGAGGTTACTTCAGATCATTTCTCTCAACTTTCAAAGGATCCTAATGATTGCCTGTATCGACGTTTTATCCAAGTAAAGAATGGTTCAGTGCAAATATGTCTTAAAATTACACTTGCTATTGTAATTACTTTTTTCTCCCCTCCCCTTGAATACAAACATAAAAGAACTCATAGAATACTGAGGCTCTCTGAAATTCTCTATAATGTGAAATAGAGGGCATTGCAAGTGTTTGTGGTGTAATTACGTATTTGGGATTCATTGTTTAACATTGTGAGCATATTTCAAAACGGTTCTCTATAAAACTCTCCCAGTTTTTTTCATTTTTTTTCCCAGATGCACAAATTCAAATCACAAATTTTATGGTCTAACAGACCACAGGGTTTTAGTTGATGGGTCCACACCTTTCCAGGTTTTATCAAACTCTATTATATTACTGAATTTCCTGGAATATCAGCTTCTTCATGCATATAATATAGACAATTAGACTCACCTGCAAGTAATGCTATGAAGGAAAAATGTGAAAATATAAATAAAACCCCTTGCATAGTATCTGGTTTATTCTAGTCTCAATAAGCAGAAATTTCCATTCCTAAAACTACAGTACAGCAGTTCACTCATGCATTTCTGCTTCTCTTGAACACAGCAGACTTTTTTTTTAAGTGACACAAAGCAAAGGCATTTTAATCTCTATTTTTTCTCTTTGAAGTCTTCATTTTTATGAGAAAAGATCTTGTGATGCATGCCTGTCATGTTCCCTTTTATGTAATAACTTAATGGGTGATTTTCTCTGCAATAATCATGTCAAAATATGAATAACTGCCATGATTCTATTTGTTAATGGACTTAAATAAAATGTTCACATGAACATAAAGTCACTTTTCAAATCTTGTGAATGATACCTCAGTGAGGGTAGGCTTTCAAATAATATAAGGGAAAAAGAATACAAAATTGCTTGTTTTTAATTTCCTCCTTCATTAGAAGAGAGAGGTATTAAAGCATTAAACATAAGAACAAACTCTCAGTCAGTGTTGGAGTGTCTACAGTTACACTGCTGCTTAGTTATTTGCTGAAGAGAATCTTACCTTCAACTTTATTAATAAAAGGGGTAACAGGATGAACTGGGAAGAAACTGGGATTTGGTCCTACTTCTACCTTTATGTCATTTTATTATTTTGAGGAAATCATCTTGCTGAGCCTTGAGATGGAGTTTTTGTCAAATAAGAGCAAGTGTTAGCTTACTGCAACCCATTAATACTGTACACTGCCTGTCTTTTGGTAAATAAAGGTTTACTGAAACACAACCACCCCTGTCCATTACCTAACTTCTATGGCTTCTACTGTATTACAATGGCAGATATGAAATGTTGGAATGAGACAGTGAGGTTTATAGAACCTAAAATATTTTAACACCTGGCCCTTATCTAAATTTTCAATTTGATGAATTCAATTTGAAGATTTTTTTATAATTTGTACCTTTTGTATTCTTTTAAGAAATAGCCTACCCAAGGTCAGAAAGATTTCTCTTATGTTTTCTTCTAGAAGTTTTAGAGTTTCTGTCTTTACATTTCTTTCTATAATTCATTTCAAGTTCATTTGTATAAGCTAGGAATTGGGTTTAATTTTTTGGATATCCAGTTGTTCCAATAACATTTATTGAAAATACTTTGCTTTCTCATTGGATTGTTTTGGCATCCTTGTTAAAAGTTAATTGGCCATATATTTGTGGTCCATTTATCAAGTCTTGTCTGTTCCACTAACCTTTATGCTTCACTGAACGCCAGTACTACATGGCAGTGGTTATTGTAGAATTACAAAAATCTTTGAAATCAGGCAGGGTAAGTTCTACAGCTTTGTTCTTTTTCAGAATTGTTTTTGGCTACTAGAAGTTCTTTGAATTGTCATATAAATTTTAGAATCAGAATTTGGTAAAATTCTGAAAATAAACTTGATGAGCAACTAGTAAAAATTGCAGTGCGTCTATAGATTGATTCAGGCAGAATTGATATCTTAACAATACTGAGTCATGAATCCAGTATAAGTTACCGTTTATTTATCTTTTTGAAATTGTTAACAATATGTTAACAATTTCTTGAATATATTGACAATACTTTTGGTTTTCAATGTATGGGTCTTTTACACATTTTGTTAAAATTTCCCCAAATATTCTTATGTTTTGAATGTTAATGCAAACCTTTTTCTTTTTCATTTTCAAATAGATCATGGTGAGTATACAAAAATACATTTTTTGTATACTAACCTTGTATTCTGTGACCTTGCTTTTTTGTAAATCACTTAGGATTTTCAACATACATGATGTTATCCTTTAATAAAGGCAAATTTACTTTCTCCTTTCCAATCTCAATGTATTTTCTTTCTTTCTCTTGCCTTATTCACTGACTAGGACCTCTAGTAGAACATGAATAGACATGATGAGACCAGGCAATCATGCTTCATTCCTGATCATAAAAGTATAAAAAAGACCATAAAAGCATTTGATCTTTCACCATTAATAATGATGTCAGTCCTTTATCAGGGTGAGAGAAGTCTCTTCAACTGTGCATTTTTCATGTGAAAGTGAAACTCGCTAAGTTGTGTCAGACTCTTTGCGACACCATGGACTATGCAGTCCATGGAATTCTCCAGGCCAGAGTACTGGAATGGGTAGCCTTTCCCTTCTCTAGGGTTCTTCCCAACCAGGGATCAAACCCAGGTCTCCCGCATTGCAGGCGGATTCTTTACCAGCTGAGCCACAAGGGAAGCCCATGCATTTTTCCTGAGTGTTTACCAAATTGTCAAATATTAATACCATTGTTCTAGCATCTGTTAAGTTGATTGTATGGATTTTCTTCTTTAACATGTTAATATGATGAATTACAATGACTAATTTTTTTAACATCAATTCAGTCACTTTCCCAGGATAAACAACACTTTAACCACTGCAACCATTATATTAGCTGCATTATATAGATTTTACTATGCTTCATTTTAATTCTGTTTAAAATTTGCCAAACTTTTCCTATTATTCTTTTTCCTTTGATCAAGGGTTATTTAGAAATATACTATTTAATTTCTGAACTTTAATTATGTTTTACTGTTATTTGTTTCTAATTTAATCCCACTGAGATCAGAGAATTGATTTCAATTCTCTGAAATTGAGACTGGTTTTAATGGTCCAACAAACATCCACACACACTTTTGAAAAATGTGTATTCTGTTGTGGGGTGGCATATTCAATAAGTATCAGGTAGGTCATTTTCACTGAAAGCATTGTACAAATCCTGTATGTCTTTGCCAATTTTCATTCTTCTATCAGCTAGGAGAGAGGTGTGCTGAAATTGCCAACTATCACTGTGGATTTGTCTTTCTTTTCCTTGAGTTCTACAAGTTCGTGTTTCATATATTTTGACACTGTCATTAAATGAATACGTATTTGGGATGTCTGCAGCATCTTACTCATGAACTGAACACTTTATTATTGTAAATTGTTCCTCTTTTTCATTGATAATATTTCATGTTTAGAAATTTACTTCAATGCTTATACTGCCATTTCAGTTTTCTTATCATTAGGATTTATATGGTATATTTTTCCTAGTCCTTTACTTTTAATCTATTATTTTTCAATTCAGTTTTTGTAGAATTCATATAATTGAGCCTTATTTTTTAACCAGTTGGCCAATTAAAGCTTTTTAATTGAATCATTTAAAGAATTTATATTCATTGCGATTACTGATATCGAGTCTAAACTCACTATCTTACCATTTGTTTTCGATTTTTACAATCTTTTTTTTATTCTTTTTCCTCTTTTCATGTATTCTTTTGAATTAAGTGAGTAATTTTAGGATGCTATTTTATTCTCATTATTATCTTGTGAGTTATACTTCTTTTAATTTTTTTTTACTGACTAGCCTTGAATTTGTAATATTTCATCATCTGATATCAACCATATATCCAGTTTTATCTCCCCCAATTATGCTACACTGCAATTAAACAAGTCACTGACTATTACCAAACATTCTTGGACTACCCTGGTGTTACAGTGGATAAGAATCCACCTGTCAATGCAAGGAACATGGGTTCAATCTGTGGTCCAGGAAGATCCCACATGCCACAGAGCAACTAAAGCTTCTGTTCAGTTCAGTTGCTCAGCCGTGTCCAACTCTTTGCGACACCATGGACTACAGCACACCAGGCTTCCCTGTCCTTCACCAACTCCCGGAGCTTGCTCAAACTCATGTCCATTGAGTCAGTGATGCCATCCAACCATCTCATCCTCTGTTGTCCCCTTCTCCTCCTGCCTTCAATCTTTCCCAGCATCAGAGTCTTTTCCAATGAGTCAATTCTTCACATCAGGTGACCAAAGTGCTGGAGTTTCAGCTTCAGCATTAGTCCTTCCAATGAATATTCAGGACTGATTTCCTTTAGGATGAACTGGTTGGATCTCCTTGCTGTCCAAGGGGCTCTCAAGAGTCTTCTCCAACACCACAGGTCAAAAGCATCAATTCTTCAGCACTCAGATTTCTTTATAGTCCAATTCTTACATCCATACATGACTACTGGAAAAACCATAGCTTTGACTAGATGGAACTTTGTTGGCAAAGTAATGTCTCTGTTTTTTAATATGCTGTCTATGTTGGTCATAGCTTTTTTTCCAAGGAGCAAGTGTCTTTTAATTTCATGGCTGCAGTCACCATATGCAGTGATTATGGAGCCCCAAAAAATAAAGTCTGTCACTGTTTTCATTGTTTCCACATCTATTTGCCATGAAGTGATGGGACCAGATTTCATGATCTAAGTTTTCCGAATGTTGAGTTTTAAGCCAGCTTTTTCATTCTCCTCTTTCCCTTTCATCAAGAGGCTCTTTAGTTCTTTGCTTTCTGCCAGAAGGGTGGTGTAATCTGCGTATCTGAGGTTATTGATATTTCTCCTGGCAGTCTTGATTCCAGCTTGTGCTTCATTCAGACCAGCATTTTACATGATGTACTCTGCATAATAAGTTAAATAAGCAGGGTGACAATATACAGCCTTGATGTACTCCTTTCCTTACTTGAAACCAGTCCATTGTTCCATGTCCAGTTCTAACTGTTGCTTCTTGACCTGCATACAGATTTCTCAGGAGGCAGGTAAGGTGGTCTGATATTCCCAGTTCTTTAAGAATTTTCTAGTTTGTTGTGATTCACACAGTCAAAGGCTTTGGCATAGTCAATAAAGAAGAAGTAGATGTTTTTCTGGAACTCTCTTGCTTTTTCAATGACCCAACAGATATTGGCAATTTGATCTCTGGCTCCTCTGCCTTTTCTAAATCCAGCTTGAACATCCGGAAGTTCATGGTTCATGTACTGTTGAAGCCTGGCTTGGAGAATTTTGAGCATTACTTTCCTAGCGTGTGAGATGAGTACAATTGTGTGGTAGTTTGAACATTCTTTGGTATTGCCTTCTTTGGGATTGGAATGAAAACTGACCTTTTCCAGTCCTGTGGCCACTGCTGAGTTTTCCAAATTTGCTGTCATGTTGAGTGTAGCACTTTCACAGCATCATCTTTTAGGATTTGAAGTAGCTCAACTGGAATTCCATCACCTCCACCAGCTTGGACACCACAAATACTCAGCTCATGTGCTGCAACTACTGAAGCCTGTGAGCCTAGAGTCTGTGCTCTATAACAAGAGAAACTACCACAATGAGAAGCTCATGCACCACAACTAGAGAGCAGCCCCTGCTCACCATATCTAGAGAAAGCCTGTGTGCAACAACAAAGACCCAGTGTGACCAAATATAAATAAGTTTTTTTAAAACACACTCTTGACTATGCTAATATGCCTTGCACATTTATACACATTTTATTCATACACATTGGTCACACCGATCTATTTATGTCTTCCAATTTTTCATTTGTTTTCAGTAGGAGGAAAATTCTCTGAGCACCTACTCGTTCACAAGTAGAAATGAAAATTATTTCTTATTGTTTGCAGTGGAGTCTTTGACTCACACTACTTGGTTGCAATGCAGCAGTTTGCTTCTACACTAGGATTGAGAACTCCACTGTGTTCTCTGTGGTTTCTTTCATCTCCAAAATTCTGTAATTCTAAGATTCCATAATATCTTGCCTGTGACCAAAACCTTTTAAATTTCAAAGGGCATCTACAGCAATCAGCCCATTGATCCTCACACTATCTGTGAAAAAAATAGATCAAGTATGATAATGCCTATTTTACAGATAAGAAAATTAATGCCAAAGAGTTAAGTCAACTTTTCCAGAATTATACAACAAATTAGATCCAGAATGAACAGATGCCAAAATTCAGGTTTTTAATCCTACTACATCAATGATTATATTAGTTTCTTCTTAACTATTTGTTTTCTTGATTATGCTTTGATTAAGCATTGTCTATTGTCTAAAGTTAATCAGGGGACTTCCCTGGTGGTTCAGTGGCTAAGACCCTGCACTCCCAATGCATAGGGCCTGGGTTTGATCCCTGATCAGGGAACTAGATCGCATATGCCAAAACTAAGCATTCATACACAGTAATGAAGATCAAAGAACCTGCGTGCCGCAACTAAACTGGTACAGCCAAATAAATTTTTTTAATCAAAGAAAAAGAATAAGAAATAAAGGTAAACAAAGCACAGGAAGAAACTAGCAATGGTAAGATACATATGCAAAACAAAGTGACAAAGTAGTCAATGTGAAGGTGAGCAGCGCATATAAACATTCAGTATTGCATTACTAATAAATTTTCTTGTATGTAATGATATAGATCACATTCCCCACAGTTTCGTATAAATTACCTAAAGCATCCTCAGCCCCAAGCAAAGCTGAAGTCTGTCCTCAAATGCTAACCTTCTTCACCCCAGATCGATGTCAAGGATTTCCAGTTGGAAAAACATGACACCCAAAACAATTTACTAGAGTTTCAAACAGAACACTGGCAGTGTTCAGGGAAGACTGAGTTTCTAGGCATCTCGCAGAAAATAATTTAGTATCTGAGAATCAACCATTCAAAACACTAAACTTCCTCAGCACACACAGTAACATTTTAGATAATAAGGCTTTAAAATTGAGCATACAAAACCCTCAGTTTAGCTGTCATTTCCTAATCAGACCAGGAGCACTGTCACACTGCTCACAATGGAAAGACTGGCATTAACTTTACTCCTTAGGTCTTAGGTGACAGAGTATTCATGTTATAATACTCATTTTCACACAGTTCTTCTATATACATGCTAATTTGCTTCAGTCGTCTCTGACTCTTTACAACTCCATGGAATGTAGCCCACCAAGCTCCTCTGTCCATGGGATTTACCACACAAGAATATTGGAGTAGGTTGCCGTTTCCTTCTCCAGGGGATCTTCCTGAGTCAGGGATAGAATTGGCGTCTCTTACGTCTCCTGCACAAGCAGGCAGATTCTTCACCGCTAGTGCCACCTGGGAAGCTCCTTCTATGTATGTGGATTATTAATTATGTGGGGTTTAGGAGTTCCCTGGTATTCTAGTGGTTAGGATTCTGGGTTTTCACTACCATGGCCCAGTTTCGATGCCTGGTTGGGGAATTGAGATCCCACAAGCTGCATAGCATGGCCAAAAAAAAAAGTAATTATGTGGGGTTTGGATAGCAGATTAGTTATTGTTATCTTCTTTTCTTGCTATGACAAGGTTACCTTCAACAACTATAAGGATAGAGCATTCTCTCTTAAACTCAAGGATAAAGTTGCTAGTTATTCAGAGTTGCATCAACTCTGAAGTCATGAGGGCTCAAGGAAAACAAGAAATGTGCATGTTTTCCGATGCACTTCGAACTCCTGTCAGCTTAAAGCCAAGATTTCATTCTACTTATAAATGTGCCTAGGTTTTGCAGTACTTTGAAATATTTCAAGAGATTTTACAAAGTAAGTTTAAAAGTACATGTAGTTCCATACAAGAGCTTCCCAAGTGACTCAGTGTTAAAAAAAATCCACTTGCCAAATGCAGGAGACATGGGTTCAGTCCCTGGGTCTAGAAGATCCCCTGGAGGAGGAAATGGCAACCCATTCCAGTATTCTTGCCTAGAGAATCCCATAGACAGAGGTGCCTGGGGGGCTACAGTCCATGGGGTCACAAAGAATTGGACATGACTGGGCACACATGCAGCTCCGCAGCAGCATTTCCGCACAAAGAAACATAAAGGCTCTAAGAGTATATAAAATCTGTCTTAGTATGAAAATATAATGAGTTTATCCTATTTTTATAAACAACCCTATATACTTTTTGTATGTATTTTTCTTGGTTCCTGAGCCCCTTATCTGTGAAAATTCAAACCACTATTAACTTAGGCCAGCACTTCTGTTATTACTGCTGTTGCTTTCTTGCTTGCTTTTTCTTTTGGCCTGACAGCAGATGATGTAGAACATGATTAGGTATACTAGGAGATTTAGATTATGTGCTTGATTTTCCCAGTCACTAAGTTAGAGCATGAAAATCCACCATTGGATTCTTACATATCAGAAAGATATACCAAAAGAAGATACACATAATGAAACTATAACTTGAAGTCAAAAGACTGAATGAATTCTCTTCAATCACAAGAAAGGTATTGGGTATGGTCTTGGCCTGGGTTTTTAAGAAATTCTTGGTCCTCTGAGGCAAGAATAAGATGTTAAAACTTTATTTAGGAGGCATAGATCTACAATGGTGAGAATAAAGGAAAAAAGAGGAGGGAGACAAGGAAAGATAAGACACAAAGGGATGCAATAGGCTACCACGCTGGCTACATTCATGGCTAAATGGGGTGACACATGCATAGTCCGTCAGCTCATGGGACTGCTCTGAAAAGGTATGAGGAGGAGCTGAACAGGAGTAAGTTCTATTTATTGAACTGCTGCTGCTGTTTCTCTTTAATCACTAAGTCATGAGTGATTCTTTGCAACCCCATGGACGGTAATCCGTCTCTGTCCATGGGATTTTCCAGGCAAGAATACTGGAGTGGGTTGCCATTTCCTTCTCCAAGGGATCTTTCTGACCCAGGGACTGAACCCGCATCTCCTGAGTTGGCAGGCAGATTCTTTATCACTGAGCCACCTGGGAAGCGCATTGATTGAATACTTACTAGTAAAACAAGTTGATATCTATATTGTCTCAAAGGAAACACAGTTCAGGAACTTCCAAAGTTAACAGTTCTCTCCAGTACATTTCTCAGTCAATTACACTATCCAATGAGTTAATGACAGCACAATGGAACGCAACCAGACCAATAAAAATCTCAAATTCTTTTTCATTTTATGAAAGGAAGATTATATGATTAATTGGATATTCAAAGAAGATTTCAAGAAAATTAGTATCTTCTGAAGTTCAACTCAGAAAACTTCAGACATGAAATATATAAGGAAAAACATCATCAAGGAATTTCAAATTAAAACCTTTCTTTTTGATCTAAAAACTCCTCCTGATTATAGCAATAAATATTCAGGAGCATTGGAAAGCCTAATATTACCAGGTTAGTTTTTACAAATGGATACTTTTGGAAGAGTTTTTTTACCCTGGCTTACTGGAGCAGGTTGCCATTTGCTACTCCAGGGGATCTTTCCTACCCAGGGATCGAACCCACCTCTTTTATGTCTCCTGCGTTGGCAGGCGTGTTCTTTACCACTAGTACCACTGGGAGGCCCTCGTTTAAGCTACCCACCACAAATACAAATCTTCAAAGAAACGGGCCTTGATCTCAAGTGTGTTTCTATTATTATGTGACTTCTCCCCACCATTCATCACCGCTGATTGGATTTAGAGAAATAAAAAAAAAAAAGCTAACACATGAAGAACTCACGTGGAGACAGATTTGAGCCAATCTCACTTTCTTCCCTAGGAAATCAGAACTGGCACACTGAGAAAAATGGGTCAATTAGACTCAGATACTAGACCTCTCGGATTTGAGCATATTTGAAGCCAGAATACCTTTTGGGAAGGTCAGCAAATTAAGTAAAGAAAGTCTGTTCCTTTAAGAGAAGGAAGAACAAAGAGATCCAAAGTGGTATGACCAGGACAGCCTGCAAGAAGTAAGGGATGAGAACAGGTAAATTTCAAGCTCTAGGAAAGTAGAGTAACCACACAACTTGCCTTCCAAGCCAGGTGAATTACTTCCTTAGGGCTGCCAAATTACTGCAAACTTGGTGGCTGAATACAACAGAAATGTATTTTCTCACAGTTTCAGAGGTCAGAAATCTGAAATCATCATTGTTGGACCAAAATTATGGCAGCAGCAAGGTTACCTTCCCTCCAGAGACTCTAAAGAAATGTCAGCTTCTTGTCTCTTCCAGCTTCGGGTGGCCCCCAGTATCCCTTGGTTTGTGGCTACATGACACCCTGATGTCCATCTCAGTTTGCCAAGTAGCCCTCTGTCTCTCTTTTAAGGAGACTTGTGATTGCATGTGGGGCAAACTGAAATAATCCAGAATAGCCTCTTCCTATCAAAATGCTTAATGATGTACACCTATAAAGACCTTTTTTCCTTAAAGATAACATTCACCCGTTCTAAAGTTAGGATCTACATGATGCTTTGCATGCGTGCCCAGTTGCTGTCATGTCCAACTCTTTGCGACACCCACAGACTGTAGCCCACCAGGCTCCTCTGTTCATAGAACTCCCCAGGCAAGAATACTGGGTGGGTTACCACTTTCTACTCCGGGGGATCTTCCTGATCCAGGGATCAAACCCGTGTCTCCTGCATTGCAGGCAAATTATTGACCACTGAGTCACCTGGGAAGCCCACATGATGCTTTACAGAATCCACTTTCACCTACTAAACTAGGACTTCTTTGAGAGCAAAAGAAGAGACTAAGGTAATTCAAGGATAAAAGACAAAATTGAGGTCTCTCCCAGGCAAACTGGATACATGTTCTCCCTCAAGTCCATACAAGGGCTGGAGATGAAATTCTAGCCCCTAAGCCATTATAAATCCCATTATTTTACCTCTGCACTGACTATAAATGTTCTCCTTGAAACTGCCATAGCAAGCAAACCCCAAATTTACTTCCCATCGTTGAGTTCTACAAGAGATAGCACAATCTTTCTAAATACTCTTTTATTTTTATAAAACTAGTTAGAGAAAATTAGGTGCTTCACAATCAAGTGATCCCTGATTAAGACCCAGGACAAACTTCTGCAGAATCAAGGGTCACTGCCTCTCCCACTTTTCAACATATGACACCCTCCTGGAGGAACCCACATTTTAAGCCTTTCCTACATAAATGCTTAATGACAGCTTGAATGCAACTGTTTAATAAATGAATAAGAGACACGTGTACCCCAATGTTCATTGCAGCACTGTTTATAATAGCCAGGACATGGAAGCAGCCTAGATGCCCATCAGCAGACAAATGGATAAGGAAGCTGTGGTACATATACACAATGGAATATTACTCAGCCATTAAAAAGAATACATTCAAATCAGTTCTAATAAGGTGGATGAAACTGGAGCCTATTATACAGAGTGAAGTAAGCCAGAAAGAAAAACACCAATACAGTATACTAACGCATATATATATGGAATTTAGAAAGTTGGTAAAGATAACCCTGTATGCGTGACAGCAAAAGAGACACAGATGTATAGAACAGTCTTTTGGACTCTATGGGAGAGGGCAAGGGCGGGATGATATGAGAGAATGGCACTGAAGCATGTAAATTATCATATGTGAAACAAATTGCCAGTCCAGGTTCGATGCATGATACAAGGTGCTTGGGGCTGGTGCATCGGGATGACCTGGAGGGATGGGATGGGGAGGAAGGTGGGAGGGGCGTTCTGGAAGGGGAACACATGTACACCCATGGCAGATTCATGTCAATGTATGGCAAAACCAATACAATATTGTAAAAGTAAAAAATAAAAAAATAAAATAAAATAAAAAATAAAGATAAATGAATAAATAAATAAATCCTCCAGGTTTCTGCAAGTGAGGGGAAATACTTCAGTGACAGAAAGACTTTCTCGTGTTTAATAAAATGATACCATCCAGACATCTGTCCTCATGCCACCTAAAGCTAAGGTTACCTTTGTTAGACTACATGCAAAGTCAGTAACTTTCCCTTCAGTGACCATAACATGGTAAAACGGAAGAAACTGTTCTGTGCCACATTGCTTATTTTTGTAATAATTCAATTATCGGTTACCAGAGACCATCACCAATAGGCACATCCCAGCATCTTTTGATGCTAGAGCAAATAGCATTCTCTGGAAAAACTTCAAATACATTTGCACCACAAAATATATAATAAACCTCATAACAGACAGAAATCAAAATGAAGCTTTTATCTGTTACCACAGTTTTTTTAAAAACTAAAGCTCCTGAGTTCTCATTAACTACACAATTGCATACCACTGAATATAGAGCTTGCATGGTCATTAAAATGATTGCTTATAATTCAAAGGGCCATTCCAATAAAGCCTTCTCATTAAGACGACTCTGCTTCTATTACTTTGTTTCATTTTTAGGGTCACTGCTCGGCAAGAAGGTACCACTCCATCTCCCTACCATTAGATTTTGCTTTTGTTTGATATAAAGCACCATTCATGGCTCATCTTTTTGGGGTTTTTTTTTCCATTGCAATAACAAAGGTTAGGACTGTTCGGTAATTAAAACTAGTTTCAATGTACTAAAATCAATGCTACAGTTTCCACTGAACCACTGAAAAGCTTTCATTCATTGAAAGCTACATTAAACTAATAAAATCAAGAAATCTTCAAGGAAAAAACCAACTTCTTTTCTGGAGAATATAATTTGACACCTATTTCTTGAGCTTTCTCGGTGGCAGAAACTATTCTAGGATAGAGATCAAGTTTCACCCCATGAGGCACTTGCAAAAACTTAGAGGAAAGAGGAAATTTTTAGAAAAATAAAATGTACTGGGTTATAAAGTCTCCAAAACAGGAGACCACGTGATTCTTAAGTACCAATGACTTCTCAGTATTTAAAACATAAGGACTTGAGCTTCCCTAGTGGCACAGTGGATATCAGTCCACCTGCCAATGGCGGGTGACATGGTTTGATCCCTGGTCCAGGAAGATTCCACATGCCACAGAGCAAATAAACCCATGTGCCAGAACTACTGAGCCTGAGTTCTAGAACCCACACACTGCAACTATTGAACCCGAGTGCTGCCAACTACTCCAAGCCCACATGCCCCAGAGCCCATGCTCTGCAGCAAGAGAAGTCACTGCAATGAGAAGCCCGCACACTGCAACGAGAGCAGCCCCTGCTCACCACAGCTAGAGAAAGCCCAAGCACAGCAATGAAGATCCAGCACAGCCAAAAAATAATCAATACATCAACATAATAAGGACTCAATGAAAAGCTGCCAAATTTATGAAAGCAAGTACAATATCACATGACAACTGCCTTCAGAATGATGTAGAAATGCTGATGAGAGTTCGGAAATAGAAAAACTAAGTTGGGTGGGGAGGTTCAGGCGGGTGATAGAGAGGTCAAATTGGATCCTAAATGGCAGCTGGAATTTGTATAGTACAAGAGAAGAACCCAGGAGAAATACAGAAGTTACATTCAAAAAATTAAGGAGAAGCTGCTGCTGCTGCTGCTAAGTCGGTTCTGTCCTGTCCGACTCTGTGCGACCCCATAGACGGCAGCCCACCAGGATCCTCCGCCCTTGGGATTCTCCAGGCAAGAACAATGGAGTGGCTTGCCTTTTCCTTCTCCAATGCATGAAAGTGAAAAGTGAAAGTGAAGTCGCTCAGTCGTGTCCGACTCTTCATGACCCCATGTGTCAGGGTACATTTAACAGGAGGCTTCCTGTGTGCTGTTTTCAGTCTTGCATGAATTCTATGTTCCTTAACAGCACCTAAATACAGGTGCCAGAGGGCTGGCAAGCCAGCTTTCGGGGATAATAGAGATTCATGTATCTCATTCATATGGAAAATAGCTTTTCCATAAGGTGAACGGCAGCCATTTACAACTCTCTTCCTTTCTGATATGTAGAGTAACTTTACAACCCCCTCTCTTGAGAATGATTCTAGTCTCTGGCTTTCTGGATGACTTGTTAGAATTTTGATCCCTGTCTCTCCTAAAAAGGGCTATCTTGTAAGAGAGTATATATATGCCCACAACACGTTAAATAAATGCCTTTGTTCCACTGGAGCACTGGTCCCCGTGTCTTTCTCTCTCTCTCTCTCTCTCTCTCTCTCTCTCCTTCTGTCCCCTTCAGGCTGCTCAGCCTATTTTCTTCCTTCTTTTACTTTCTTATCGGTCAACTCTGTACCCCCAAGTTCCGGCCCATTTAAAGGGCCACACCACCCATGAACTACAGCCTACCAGGCTCCTCCATCCATGGGATTTTCCAGGCAAGAGTACTGGAGTGTGGTGCCATTGCCTTCTCCGAAGGAAAGGCTAGCTATGCTAAATCCAGAGATGGAGTATAAAATTAGTGGATGCTAAGAGTGGAAACACCAGTTGGAGAGATTACACAGTCTTTCCAAGAACACAGAAAAGTTAGGATTTTAATCTACAGCAATAAAACTCTCAGCCTGGCTAGGATTAAGAAGAACTGGGTACAACTTGAACCAATCTATTGAACCATATTTTCTTTATATGCATTAAGTTGGACTAGAAATCAACCTAGGGCATTGTCTTGTTGACTATGAAAAACAGTTCTTATAGTAAAAAATATTAATTTATTACCTGAATGATTATAATTGTACTTTTCAAGAGCCACTGAAAAGTAAAAAGCTGTTATGAATTTAACAATGCTTTTAATCTATTTCTAGTGTCCAAAATAGCATCCATACATTCATTTTTAAAAACAACTCCAATAGGTATAAGGCTTACCACATTATGTTTTTAATTAGCATTTCTCTATTAGTAATGAGATTAGGCATCCTTTTGTATTTACAGGTCTTTTTAAGCCTTCTATAAAATGCCTGTTCAGGTCTTCTGCCTGTTTCTCTATGATTGACTTGACAGATACTTTGTATATTCTGCATACATAATTCTTTTCATTTTTTTTCCTTTGCAAATGCTTTTTCGCAGCTTTTTGATTGCTACTTTCTTCATGGTGTTTTTATAATGAAAAGAAATTCTTCATTTTAATGGAGTTAAATTTATCATTCATTTCTTTAATGATGTGAATCTTTGTTTCTTTAAGTAATCCTTCCCTATCCCAGGGTCATACAAGAATTCTATATTTTCTACACAAGATTTTAAAGTTTATCCTTCACACTTACATCTACCTGGTCTGTGTTTATTATCATGTGAAAAGGGTATGCAAGCTGATTTTTCCACATGGATAATTATCCTACACAGCTTTTGAATATTCTATCTTTCTCCCACTGATTATCAAAGCCATCTATGTCTTTTAACAAAGAAACCTCCCTATTCACAGAGATGTGTTTCAGCATTCTTTATTCTCTTCTATTGCTCTAGTTATTTAAATTTCTGCCAATGCTACAGTTTTAATTATTACAGCTTTGTAATAAATTGTGGCACCTGTAAAGAAAAACCACTTAATGTCTTCAAGTTCCATTAAACATTATTTAAAATGCACAAATATTTAGAAACACATAATATTCAACTAATAAACATGATACACAGCTTCTCTCAACTTAAACATTGGCAGAGGGGATGTGGAAATGAATCAAATTACTTAATTTGAACATACAATCACTTATAACTGGAAATTAATTTTAGTCTTTGGGCTCATATTCTGAGTATGCTTTTGCCACCCACATAATAGAAACAGAAAAAAGCAAATGCCAGATTACTGGAATATATCTCAGCCACCTATAGAAGAGACATTCCAAATAATCACTCTAAACTGAAATGAAGTACATCACCTTTGGAGACAAGAAGATCCTTTATTCCCTATCTCATAAAAGTGATGAGTTCAATAAGTGGTGAGAAAATTTTGAAATAACTGACATCTCAAAAATGATTCTTTCAAAAAAAAAAAAAACAAGCTGCCCAAGGATAACACACAGATCGAGTTGCTAAAGATACAAATATGTATGAGTTCCTTTTGACCATGTCATTTACAAGGATATTATTTGAAAGCAAAATCTGAATTAGGCTCTGGTTTACTCTAATATATGTCATACTCTTTCAGTCCTTCTGGTGTACATTTCTTTTCAAATAATATGCCACTCCATGCATTCATGTGCCACATTTTTTCCTACAGATTACACAATGAAAGGAATTATAGTTGAACACATAATTCTACTTGAATAATCAAGCTCATCGGGAAAGTCAGTTTTGAGATCTGCAGCTGGGCTGTAAGGGCATCACTGGGCTCACAGATACAAGAGTGCAAATGTCAGCAGGAGAACACTCAGAAAACGGGTAACATCTTCCCTTCACAGCAGCGCTCTTGGTTAAATGGAATGTTGTGCTCTAAACTAAATTACTTCAAGTCTGTTTGTGAAACTCAGTTGGATACATGTTTCTTATATCAACAACGGCTGGAGATAAATCTGCCAAAACCAGCACGGTGATTTGTATTTTTAGTTACGTAAAATTTTTAGACCCAGAAATGGAATCCAAGAAAAATACAGTATTTTAGGCTCCAAATTTCCTACTTTATTGAATACATCATAATGTTTAATATATATATTTACTATGGGTCTCTTGGTAGCACAGAAATTATACTCATTTCTCTGAACTGCCCCCCAGTGACCAAGCTTATTTCCAGGGCATTTCCACTGCTACCAAGTGGAAATTGGTAGCAAGGGAATTTAAATAAGTTGCCAAAACTCTTCAATGTTAAAGACAACAAATAAGGCACAGCAAGGCCTTCCTCAAGGGATTAAGACTTCAGTTCAGTTCAGTCGGTCAGTCGTGTCCGACTCTTTGCGACCCCATGAACCGCAGCACACCAGGCCTCCCTGTCCATCACCAACTCCCTGAGTCCACCCAAACCCATGTCCATCGAGTTGATGATGCCATCCAGCCATCTCATCCTCTGTCATCCCCTTCTCCTCCCGCCCTCAATCTTTTCCAGCATCAGGGTCTTTTCCAGTGAGTCAGCTCTTCGCATCAGGTGGCCATAGTATTGGAGTTTCAGCTTCAACATCAGTCCTTCCAATGAACAGCCAGGACTGATCTCCTTTAGGATGGATTGGTTGGATCTCCTTGCAGGCCAAGGGACTCTCAAGAGTCTTCTCCAACACCACAGTTCAAAAGCATCAATTCTTCAGTGCTCAGCTTTCTTCACCGTCCAACTCTCACATCCATACATGACCACTGGAAAAACCATAGCCTTGACTAGACGGACCTTTGCTGGCAAAGTAATGTCTCTGCTTTTTAATATGCTGTCTAGGTTGGTCATAACTTTCCTTCCAAGGAGTAAGTGTCTTTTAATTTCAACACCCTTATAAACAGAGGAAATGCCTTTCTAACGTTTTCACATGTTTGAGAGGAGGGCAGAGGTGAAGAGTCAGTGAGCTACAAATGAAACAAAGCACCACCATGCTTCCCTTGTGGGGAGGTAGAGTTTTAAGGATACAAATTTGAAAAACACTCAAACAATGTTTTTTTTTTTCCATTTAAAGGATGAAGGAAGTATGCAAAATTGTGGCGAGGAGAATTGAGGTCTAAAGAATGCCAAATGCCTATGGTATAGGATGGACCATTCCATTCTCCTCAGATAATTGTTTTAAAACCTCAAGCCATTAGCCTCCAGTATATTATCTCAGAGTCCCCATCATCCGTGCCCAACTGTCCATCTCTAAAGCACTTCAGAGGACTTCCCTAGTGATACAATGGCTAAGACTCAGTGGTTCCAATGTAGGAGGCCTGGGTTCAATCCCTCATCAGGGAACTAAGATCAAACATGCCATAACTAAAGATTCCACATGCCACAATTAAGACCCAGCACAGCCAAAAAAAAATTATTTAAAAAGTGATAATATTAAAGCAACTTCATTCGAGAACCCCAAGTGTTATTTGGAGAGAACAGAAAACCCCACACCACTATAAGCAAGATTTAATGCAGGAGTTGTACACATCTTAGGAAGCAACTATCTGTTCAGGTCCTTAAATAATAGGAGAAAATTCTCTGCTTGGTATAGGTGATTCTGTAAGCATAGCATTTGACTTGTTGGATGGGAAGACACAGATATGAGTGCATGGGCCTCTCCTCACATCCCTCCTTCCTGTGAGAGATGGTGGGTTTGTTTGCTGGTTCAGCACCTGTTCTAACGTTCCAGCACAGCAAAGCAGGCAAGCTGGAAAACCGTACTTCCCAATCTCCTTGCAGCTAGCCTTCTGCATGTTATTCAACTGCCACCAATCAGGTACTCTTGAGCAAGACCTTGATTCAGAGCTGACTCACTCTGAAAGGAAAGCATTCACCTGGAATGGATTTACATGAAACAAGGAAAGCAAGATGCAGGACACCTGTTTTTGCTGCACTGAGGCTGACCGAGTCGGCGAGTTCTGTGTCAATAACTGTGGTGGCAGCGGCCTGAGTAGCAGCTTTATGCCCTTAGCAGAGGCAGCAGCTCCTTTAGTAGCCTGGTCCTACACTGTGGTTCCTGGTGTAGTTCAGTCAGAGCTTGCGTGCATGCTAAGTCTCTTCAGTCATGTCTGATTCTCTGCAACCCTATGGACTGTAGCCCGCCAGGCTCCCTGTCATGGGATTCTCCAGGCAAGAATACTGGATGGGTTGCCATGCCCTCCTCCAGGGGATCTTCCTGACCTGGGGATGGAACCTGGGTCTCCTGCATTGCATGAGGATTCTTTACCACTAGTGCTCCTTGGGGAGCCCCTCAGTCAGGGCATGTTTCTTCAGACTTCTCAATGAAATGTTGAGCTCTTTACTGTCTTCTCTAAGTAACGAGTGTCTGGCTAGAAAAGCCACAGTGGATTTTGATATGTGTGTATCAGAACTGTAACTACTAACATATCTTACAAATCTGTAAAATATTATAAACAGAAAACAATCACTAAATGAAATCATCCACTAACATTCTGAAAATGAGTAGTGAATCAAAAATCAAGTCCCTTGTTTTAACAAATGGTTTACATAGCTGTCTAAAAATATCTGTGAGTCAAAGAGACTTTGCCTCCGACACTTGTATTTTAGAAAACAAGCAGTGTTTAAATTACAAGCAAATTATATCCCTAAATTAATTTGCAGTGGAGTGACTGTGACCTTGGTTTTATTTGTATAGAACATCACTGTTCTAAGTGGTGACTGAGTTTCTAAGTCATCTCAAAAACATTACATAAGCTTTACTGGAGCAGAAATGCCACAAAATTGCCATTAAAAAAAACAAAACTATCATATTATGAAACCAGTGATTATACAAAGCAGAAATAAATTAAGTAAGAAAAATTGAATTTAGAGTGAATGTTGGTTTTTGAGGGGACAAATGAGTTTCACTATATGAAGAAAACTTAGAAAGTGTCATTGAGCATCTCAACAGACTGTTAGAAGTGATGATACTGATTCATTTATATATCTAATATTTCCTCAGAAACTTATGACATCTCTTTTCTAAGACATACTTGTACCACTAATATTATGCACAGCTTTTCAGCTGCAATTGGTGACATTATGAGGATTCACAACTACAATAGAGAAGAAAAGGCCACAGAGATAAAAGAGAGGAAACGTCTTAAGAAACTGTTGATTAAAAACCACAATGAAGTACTATCTCACACCGGTCAGAATGTCTGCTATCAAAAAGTCTACAAACAATAAATGCTGGAGAGGGTGTGGAAAAAAGGGAACCATCTTACACTGTTGGTGGGAATGCAAACTAGTACAGCCACTATGGAGAACAGTGTGGAGATTCCTTAAAAAACTGGAAATAGAACTGCCATATGACCCAGCAATCCCACTGCTGGGGATACACACCGAGGAAACCAGAATTGAAAGAGACGTGTACCCCAATGTTCATCGCAGCACTGTTTACAATAGCCAGGACATGGAAGCAACCTAGATGTCCATCAGCAGACGAATGGATAAGGAAGTTGTGGTACATATACACATGGAATATTACTCAGCTATTGAAAAGAAAGCATTTGAGTCAGTTCTAATGAGATGGATGAAACTGGAGTCTATTATATAGAGTGAAGTAAGTCAGAAAGAAAAATACCAATACAGTATATTAATGCATATATATGGAATTTAGAAAGATGGTAACAATGACCCTATAAGTGAAACAGCAAAAGAGACACAGATATAAAGAACAGACTTTTGGACTCTGTGGGAGATGGTGAGGGTGGGATGATTTGAGAGAATAGCACTGAAACATGTATATTACCATATGTGAAATAGAGGACCAGTCCAAGTTCAATGCATGAAACAGGGCACCCAAAGCTGGTGCACTGGGACAAGACAACCCAGAGGGATGGGATGGGGAGGGGCTGGGGAGGGGGTTCCGGAAGGGGGGCGGGGGACACATGTACACCCGTGACTGATTCATGTCAGTGTATGGCAAAACCACCACAATACTGTAAAGTAATTAGCCTCCGATTAAAAGAAAGAAAGAAAGAAACTGTGGATTAGAAGAAAAATGAGGATATTTATGTCAATGTGCATTAAAGGGTTAACTCAATAGGCTTGAGATGCCTCAAACCCTTTACATTTCAAAGAAAGAATTGGCCCTTAATCAGTTCCTGGGGAAATAATCCCTAAATTCTTGAAATATGCCATCTGATAAGATTGTCTTTTTATACCTGAGACCTTGAATTATATCAGATAGTTTAAGCAAAGGACATGTAAGATGAATGTCTATTTTTGTTCTCCGGAACCCCTGCGACATGCTGTCTTGTTACAGGGAAAAGTCAGTTTTGGTAGGTTGGATCTGTTTCTTTGATGTTAATCTTGGCTTTTTGTTGTTTTTGTTATTATAATCACACCTAAAGGCCTACCTCAGGAGCCCTGACCCTCTGCCTGAATGTTAAAACAAAATGCTTTTGTTCGGGACCCTGTTGCTTTGGGGTGGAGTTAACTGAAGACAGGCTGTCGGGAGTATAGCACAGGCTCATTTTTTCCACAGATAGAGAAAGAAAAGTATTTCACATGGCCTCAGATTATCACCCATAGATTACTTATTTATCACAAAGGGATAATCTAGGTCAATAACGGAGAGCTGAGGTGATCATCACCTTAAGAGGTAATCAAGCTCAGCTCCACCAATAGTGAAAAGACATGAGAGGCTGACATGTAGAATTTAGACACACAAACCACATTAATACACACATACACCTGCTGTTTAAATGTATATAATATTTGCAATTCAATTATTCATAGCATGAAAAGTTGGATTTAGTATAGAAAAATGTGGGAATTTTGAAAGGATGATTGCATGTATCGTATTCTTGCATATAAACACAATTGAGTTTCTGAAATAGAATGACAGTGTGTATAAAATAAATCTTTTTCATTGTATAGACCCAAAGAATCATAAAGTCTTGGTACTTAATGAAAATCTGGATGTTAGTATCACTGGGAAATTAACATCCAAATAGCTCTCTCTTTCTGTGGGATACCATGCTAGTAAATGTTGTTGCAATGTGGATGAGATATCTTCAAAGAAACAAAACAGCCTAACCCATATTCTTGAGAAACAGATTCTTACTGGAAAGATCTGACACATTGCTTTTGTCAAAGCTGTGATTTTCCTTTCCACAAACATCTCTGAAACTCCCCTACTAAAAGATCACTGGAATCCTGGAATAAGCCAAACAAAAGGGTTATGTAAAGTCTCCTTTGAAAGACTAAATTATTCACTTTTCAATCCCCAGTGTCCAAGGGCCCAATAAAATGCTCCAGAGAACCATCATGAGAATTGAAATGCTGTTATCTTTGGAGGGTCTAATGGAAATGTTGTTGCCAACTGGGAGAGAGGAAATAGCGCTGGGCTAGGAGCCTTCCACTGTGGGCCAGGCTCCAGCTCCACAGCGTGCTGGGTGTGTCACATAGGGACTATTATCTAGCATCGCTGGGCATTAGTTTTCATTACATAATGATGTCCACAATAACACTGAGGACTGCTTTAAAAATAAAATGACTGAAAAAAACATGAAAATATTTTTCAATTCAGCACTCTGCAAATGTTAGACAAAGCGAGTTGAAGGCGGCTTTGGGGGTTGATTGCCAGACACACTTCCTGTGCCTATCCCTTTTCCCTTTTCTTCCCAGTTGCTACCTCTTTTAACTCAGAGTAGAAAGTTTGAAGGCCTCGTGTGTGCATGCTCAGTCATTTCAAACGTGTTGACTCTTTGTGACCCTATGAACCAGAGCCCACCAGGCTCCACAGTCCATGAATACTGGAGAATACTAGCAAGAATACTGGAGTGGGTTGCCATGCTCTCCTCCAGGGAATCTTCCCAAGCCAGGGATCAAACCACATCTCCTGCGCCTCCTGCATTGCAGGCAGAATCTTTACCACTGAGCCACCAGGGAAGACTTTCAAGGGCTCATACTAATATTTATTAAATCAGGATTTCATTAGGGAAAATTCTGGAAGCTCCAATGGGAGAAATAAACCTAACTCTCCCACATTAAACATGACTTTGGCAAAAACAAAATACATATCTATACTAAATTTAACTGCTTGAACAAGGAACTACTTTGTTCTGGCAGGTTGCGAGGACCATCTTACACGCTAGGTGCTCTCAAAAAGGTCAGGAAATCATGTTATGAAGAGCTTCTTAAAATGATGAGGCATATTCGTCTAAGTTTTCAGGAAAAAAAATACACTTTACCAAGCTGACATTATTTTATAGGGGTGCTTGAATATTAAGAAAAAACATAGCTCTCTATTTAGCCAAATGCTCCTCAGTCCAAGAGATTGCTGGATAAAACCTATCCAAAAAAAAACTCTCAAAGCAGATAAAAATCAAAGCCATTGGCCAAAGATAAGAAAATGTTAGAAGTGTGTGTATGGCCATTCTTCCTGGGGAAGCAGGTCTGTGGTAATGGAAAGAGTATTGAACAAGGAGTCAGTTCACTGGAGTTCAGCCAAGTCTTGGTTATGAACTCACTTGACTTTAGACAAATGGCTTGACTTTTCAGAGCCCCAGTTTTCTCTGGGTAAGTTAGATGCATGTAAAGTCTTTCTCAACAGCAACATTCCACGTTTATCATTTTTTAATCACTTACTCTAACCCAAATTTTGTTTATAATTCTGCCTTTTCTAAAACTGGAAAATTGAGTTGGTCCTACAATATAATTATTTCCAATCTACTCGACTGAAATGGATTTTAACATCAGAATGAAATGCTTTTATGCCTAACCCTTGACATGAAATGCAGTAAAAATTTCTCATAAGACTACCAATGAGCCAAGCACATACTGAGTTTACCCCTCAAAAGGCATTTATCACTGAATACTAATTTCACTATTCAAAAGAAAATACCATGAATCGAAATTATAAATAAATGTATTTTTTCAACTGCAGGATAACCTCTGAAATGCCACCTTTATGACTTTATTGTGGATTAATTTATCTTCTCTAAAACCAGTATGTCTCTGAATGCACCTGTCTTAATTGCCGTGGTGCCTTTCCTCTGCTTCAGCCTATCAATACTGCATGCACAGCTGTGCCTCATCTCCCCAACCTGTGGACAAACTGAAGGGAAAACAAGAGGACTTGATTTCTGTATCTAACCTCTCAAAAGCTCTATTTATTCTTCTCTAAATGGGGCATTATTAATGCCTGCAGCACACATTATGTCAAATAAAGTCGAACATGTTTTCCCTTTTCAATATTTTAGCAAACAATTCATTCAACACTAATAAAAAAAAATACACATGGTCTGTTCCTTGATAGCTAGATTTTTTTCATCAGTTTCTGCCCATTTTCTAAAGAGGAGAATGTTCATCCAAAGCACAGAACCATTTGTTAAATTCGATTTGACAAAAAATGTTTCAACCCGTCCCATGAGGTCTAGTTCCAGACATTGTACTAAACTCTGAGATGTAAAGATGAAACTAAGATGTTATCCCTATTTTCACAATGTTTACATTTAGTGGGGTGAGGGGGGCAGACACACAAGTAAACATAACTAAAATCATATATATGTGCACATATGTATATTATTTGCTCATTATACTAAGTGCTACAATGACATGTTCAAAATACTGTGGCAGCACCAAAGAGCGGACAGGTACTAATTTCTGCTTGGGGATTGCAGGGAAGTTTCACAAGCAAGGTGACATTTGAAGAGTGAAGAAGTTACCCAGTCAGAGAAGGAAGAAAAAGAAACTAATGGTAGAGGAATCAGCATGAGTAAAATCACCGAGGGCAGCAAGTAGAGTGCGGATAACTAGCATCATCAGAGTGAACAATTCACAGGCGAAATAGCAAGAGGTGACTGAGGTGTTAAATGCCATGCAAAAGATCTTAAACACTATCTTGTAGAAAATGTGTAATGAACAAAGGTTTTAGCCATTGTTGAATGAACAAATTTCTAATTGTTTTGAAATAACTCTGATGACAATACTGTTGACGAACTATAGATGGATAAACTGAAGATGAGGTTTAAATGAGGAGACAAGAGAGATGCCCTGTTGGGAAAAGCTAGGTATAGAGAAGCTAGATTCTGGAGACATTTAAGAGGCAGACCCCAATGCATTTGGTGATCAGATGAATAGAGAGATGAATATGGGAGGAAATAGAAAGAGGAAAGAGTCAGAATCAATTCCAAGAGATCTAGCTTGGATACGTCTTCTCAAGAAAGTGGGGGGAAAGGCACAAATAAACAAACGCCACTACATTAAGCTGCAAAGCTTTTACATACTAAAGGAAACTATCAACAAAATTAAAAGGCTACCTACTGAATGGGAGAAGATAGTGCAAATATCTGATAAGAGGTTAACATACAAAATATACAAAGAACCCATACAAGTCAACATCCAAATACTAAACAACTCAAAGAAAAAATGGGCAGAGGACATGCATAGTTATCTTTCCAGTTCAGTTCAGTCGCTCAGTCATGTCCGGCTCTTTGTGACCCCATGAACTGCAGCACACCAGGCTTCACTGCCCATCACCAACTCCCGGAGTCCATCCAAACCCATGTCCATTGTGTTAGTGATGCCATCCAACCATCTCATCCTCTGTCATCCCCTTCTCCTCCTGCCCTCAATCTTTCCCAGCATCAGGGTCTTTTCAAATGAGTCAGCTCTCCGTGTCAGGTGGCCAAAGTATTGGAGTTTCAGCTTCAACATCAGTCCTTGCAATGAACATCAGGACTGATATCCTTTAGGATGGACTGGTTGGATCTCCTTGCAGGCCAAGGGACTCTCAAGAGTCTTCTCCAACACTACAGTTCAAAAGCATCAATTCTTCGGCACTCAGCTTTCTTCACCGTCCAACCCTCACATCCATACAGGACCACTGGAAAAACCATAGCCTTGACTGGACAGACCTTTGATGACAAAGTAATATCTCTGCTTTTCAATATGCCATCTAGGTTGGTCATAACTTTCCTTCCAAGGAACAAGCGTCTTTTAATTTCATGGCTGCAATCACCATCCGCAGTGATTTTGGGGCCCAGAAAAATAAAGTCAGCCACTGTTTCCCCATTTATTTGCCATGAAGTGATGGGACCGGATATCATGATCTTAGTTTTCTGAATGTTGAGCTTTAAGCCAACTTTTTCACTCTCCTCTTTCACTTTCATCAGGAGGCTCTTTAGATCTTCTTTACTTTCTGCCATAAGGGTGGTATCATCTGCATATCTGAGGTTAATGATGTTTCTCCCGGAAATCTTGATTCCAGCTCATGCTTCCTCCAGCTCAGTGTTTCTCATGATGTACTCCGCATATAAGTTAAATAAGCAGGGTGACAATATACAGCCTTGATGTACAAAAGGCCAACAGGCACATGAAAAGAAGCTCAATGTCATTAATCATCAGGGAAATACAAATCAAAACCACAGTGAGCTATCACCCCATGCTTGTTAAAATGATTATTATTAAAAAGACAATAAATAGCAAGTGTTGACAAGGATGGAGAAAAGGGAACAGTTGAGCACTGTTGATGGGAATGCAAATTGGTACAGCCACTATGGAAAACTATATGGAGGCTACTCAAAAAATTAAAAATAAAACTACCATATGATCTAGCAATTCCATTCCTGGGTATTTATCTGAAGTAAACAAAAACATTAATTTGAAAAGATACACACTACCAAGTTCATTGCAGCAATATTTACAGTGGCCAAGATACAGAGGCAACCCAAGTGCCCATCAAGAGATGAATGGATAAAAAAAATATAGTACATATTGTATATAATGGAATATTGGCCATAATAGGGAACAAAATCTTACCATTTGTGAAAATATGAATGGACCTAGATGGTATCGTGCTAAGTAAAACAAGTGAGAGAGAGAAAGACAGATACTGTACAATTTCACTTATATGTGGAATCTAAAAAACAAATAAATGGAAAAGCATAACAAAACATAGATACAGAGAACAAACAGGCAGTTGCTGGAGAGGAGGAGGTAAAAAGAAATAGATAAGAGAGATTAAGAGGTACAAACTTGCAGTTGTAAAATAAAGGTGTCTTAAATATGAAATGTACAGTGTGGGGAACATAGTCAATAACTATTTAATATCTATATAGTTATGAATCATAATTAGAATTATCATGGTGACAATTTTGAAATGTATAGAAATATCAAATCACTGTGTTGTGTAACAAGACCTAGCATAGTACTATAGTCAATTTATTTCAAAAACAAACAAACTCATAGGAAAAAGAGATAGATTTGAGGTTACCAGAGGCAGGGTTGGGGGGAAAGGGAAGTGTGAGCAAAAGGTACAAACTTCCAGTTATAAATAAGCACTAGGGGTGTAATGTACAACATGATAAATATATTAAGACTGTTTAATATGGTATACATGAAACTAAGAGAATAAATCCTAAGAGCTTTATCACAAGGAAAAATTTTATAATTGTTTGAATATAATTCTGTACCTACATGAGATAGTCAGTTCAGTTCAGTAGCTCAGTCATGTCAAACTCTTTGCAATCCCGTGGACTGCAGCACACCAGGCTTCCCTGTCCTTCACCAACTCCCAAAGCTTCCTCAAACTCATGTCCATCAAATCGGTGATGCCATTCAACCAACTCATCCCGTCATCCCCTTCTCCTCCTGCCTTCAAACTTTTCCAGCATCAGGGTCTTTACCAGTGAGTCAGTTCTTCCCATCAGGTGGCCAAACTATTGGAGTTTCAGTTTCAGTGTGAATCCTTCCAATGAATATTCAGGACTGATTTCCTTTAGGGTTGACTGGTTGGATCTCCTTGCAGTCCAAGGGACTGAGGTTATTGATATTTCTCCCAACAATCTAGATTCCAGCTTGTGCTTCATCCAGCCCAGCATTTTGCCTGATATACTCTGCATGTAAGTTAAATAACCAGGGTGATAGTACACAACCTTGATGTACTCCTTTACTAATTTGAAACCAGTCTGTTGTTCCATGTCCAGTTCTAACTGTTGCTTCTTAACCTGCATACAGATTTCTCAGGAGGCATGCAAAGTGGTCTGGTATTCCCATCTCTTTAAGAATTTTCCAGTTTGTTGTGATCCACACAGTCAAAGGCTTTGGCATAGTCTATTAAGCAGAAGTAGATGCTTTTCTGGAACTCTCTTCCATTTTCAATGATCCAATGGATATTGGCAATTTGATATGAGATAGTAGATGTTCACTAAACTTACTGTGATAATCTTTTCATGATGCATGTAGGTTAAATCATTACATTATACACCTCAAACTTACACAATGCTGCAAGTAAATGTATGTCAATAAACTGGAAGAAATAAAGATCTAGCCTGGAGAAAAAAGGAAAAGGAACAATGCCAATGAAAGAAGAAATGCGGAGGTCCACACCAGACACAAAATAGAAGAGGTTTTCAACACATCCAAGTGAAACATTCAGTTGTTTGTAAGAAAAATGCAAATGCACTCAAATGAGAAGATGCCAAACAGAGAGAATAAAAGGTCTGAGACTCATGGGTGTCTAAGTGATAGCAGAGATCATCATGGTAGACGTAATAACCTAGGGCAAGTTTATACAGGAAGAAAAGAATAGAAATAATGACAGGGCCCTGGGGAGTACCTACATGCTGGGACAGAGAGAGACGGGGGAGCTAACACAAGGAAGAAAAGAGGTGGGAGATGTTGGAGTAGACCTAGGAGCCATTGCAGGAATGGGGAGAGAACAGAGTAAATACAAACATGCAAGAGCCGGGAAAACTCATTCCAGGAAGTAGTGAGAACATCATGTGTGGTTGACTGTTAACCAAGAAAGTACCAGAAACACATATCAAAGGGAAAAACAGAGTGCTGTGTCCATCCAGCAAGTCACAAGGCCTGAACTAATTCTTTGGAAGCAGGGTCAGCAAAAAATGACAAAGTACCATGGAGGGAGCCCCGACTGGTCACAGAGAGGATTCAGGAAAGACCTTTCTAAAGAGGTGATGATGGAGCTGAGATCTTCTGGAGAAATGAGAGTTACCTGAGTGAGAAGGAAACGAAACAATATTACAAAAAAGGGACCATCAGGTGCAACTTCTCTATGGCAAGAGAGACAAGGGCCTGGAAGACAGTCAATGAGATTTGATCTCTGAGCCTGAGAGGAAAAACAAGCATATGAAGTTGGGAGGTGGCAGAGGACCAGACCAGGAAGGATCCCACAGAGAACGGTAATGAGATGCCACTGAATAGTTTCAGGTGGGAACAGGATACAATCAAATTTTTCATTTTGAAATGATCCAGTCAAGGGGTTTGGGGCTTCCAATGTGGTGCTAGTGGTAAAGAACCTCCTGCCAATGCAGGAGAAGTAAGAGACACAGATTCAATCCCAGGATCATGAAGATTCCCTGAAGAAGGGCATGGCAACCCACTCCAGTATTCTTGCTTAGAGAATCCCACAGACAGAGGAGCCTGGTGGGCTATAGTCCATGGGGTCACACAGAGTTAGACATGAAGCAACTTAGCATGCATTACACAATCAAGGCGTTTAGTGGGTAAGTATAGGAGAGAATACAAATAGAAGTAATGTGATTTTCCAAAACGTCTAAGCACTAAGAGTGATTCATCCTAAAATATAGCTTTGAGACTTATGTGTTCAGGATTCATACCTGCTCTATGAAAAACAGTAGGAAGGATTTTTATCTGCCTATCTATTTATCACAGGAGATGGAGTCTTGTTTGGCAACAGAGCAATACCTGTTTGAGATGTACAGGTAAATTGTTGGTATTAGGAACTACCAATTTTCTGAAGGACCAGGAAATTACGTCCTTGCTTCTTTTGGAATAAATACCAAAGTAAACTGAAAATGGAAAAGATCCTTCATAATCTGGCTCTGCCTACTTCTCCAACCTTACCTGCCCCCTCCTCTCCCTTTACCTTATGCTACAGCCATTCTAAGCCACTTGTAGTTCCCCAGTCACATCAATTTCTCTCATTTTTCAACCTTTGTCCCAGCATTTGCTCTACTGGAGTAATGCTTATATATCCATCCTTCTGTTCAGAAGATGCTTCTCTCAGGAAGTCTTTTGTGAACCCCCCGCCACACTGAAGTAAACGGATATCCTATTCAGATGTCCACGTGTACAGGGCACACTGCTTGTCTCCAGTCTGGAGGTTCGCCAGATCTACCCCTCAGCTGTCATTCAACTGGCTGCTGCCAGGAAAGCAGAGGAAATCTGAGAGCTTGTAGCCAAGAGCTTCCCTGGTAGCTCAGTTGGTAAAGAATCTGCCCGCAATGTGGGAGACCTGGGTTCGATCCCTGGGCTGGGACTCTCCCCTAGAGTAGGAAATGGCAACCCACTCCAGTATTCATGCCTGGAGAATTCCATGGACAGAGGAGCCTGGTGGGCTACAGTCCATGAGGTCTCAAAGAGTCGGACCCTACTGAGCGACTTAGCACAGCACAACAGAGGTCCTCATAGGGGAAGAGAAAATAGTCAGAAACCAAGCAGATCAGGAACAAGTCAGGGAGTCCAATCTATTATTCTGTTGCTCAGAGAAATTATAAGGGATTATGTTGTGAACATAATGCTCATCTATTTTTTTAAAGCTCTTTGAAGTAAGAATAACAGAGCGGGAGACCATCATCAAGGCTCTTCCAACATCCAACAAGAGGATTCACTAGAAATCTTTCTCATTCCTCTTTAAAAAAACAAACAAACAAAAAAATGATTTGCAAAATAGAAGTCCACAAAATTGAAGTTCGGACATTTCAAGGAGTCTGAAATAATTTACAAAACAAAGAAAGGGATTTTTTTTCCCAGGCGTTTCTGAGAGGGTTGCCTGAAGGAAACAGACTATGGAGGGAGTGAATTGTTGCCTCTCCTCTAATAGACATAGAATTCAGGGTATAGTCCTGTGGGGGATTTTTTGATACTGAGTCAGACTGTGGCTTTTCCTGTCACTTCTCTCTGTAATGTAATTATTTTTGCTTTATTTGCATGCCATATCACACAACCACACAGACCAGGGACCAACAGGAACAATAGTATTTCAACAGATGCTTACATTTATTTGAAGAAACTGGGAGAGATAGTGAAGGCAGGTTACATAGCAATTCACAGTAATGTGACCATGCAATTTATCAAGAGAGACACAAACTGCCAGTAATATTGAAAAATCAGTTTCAGGACTTAGAGGATTTTACTAAAGTTACAGAGAAGTTCAAACAGCCAAAGTCCCCGGTGACCGCCGTGTAAGCTCAATGGTTGGCCCAAATGGTATCATTTTCGCCCTGCACTGGAAATTAAGCAACTCTGAGCTGATAAAGCCCATAATTTAACATGTAGGGCAAATTGTTAAAGCACTTAACCAGTGAGGTACTAATCTTCCTTTCCTATGTGAACTCAAACTGACTCCTGACAGCAAAATCAATTGAAGAGATTTACCCTAGGGATAGCTTCTAAAGAGCAGTGTAATCAGGAGATAAGGAAATTGATGGAGAGTGTGTTATCACAGCCCTCAGCCACCAGCTACCAAAGGCTTCCTACAGCCTGAGCCTACAGTTGCATCAGAGATCCTTTCAAGCAGATCTCATTGAACTCAAGGTATCTGGGGGTCAAGAAACCTTTTTCCATATTGATTTCATCTCCTCACCTGAAACACTTAGGGTCTAACAAATTCATCACATTTGTTTTCAGGGATAGCAACAGAATTATTTTAAAGAAAAAAGAAAAAACACACCTCTGCTTTTTCATATTTTATGGAATGCTTTGAGCTACAGGTCAATGTGTTTGATGGCTGACAAATTTGCATGTGCCTTATGGCTTCTTAAACTGTCTGCTTTGAAGTCAAGAGGGTTCCATAAATCCCTTATTTTAACCTTGTGAGTTTTCCATTACAAGCAAATAACTATCTGATGTTTAAATTGATGAAAAGTTACTTACGGCCTCATTGCCCCATTGCTACATGTTATGTCTTGAGACCCCCACGTCCATCTCTACAGCAGAGTGTGCATATCTCAAATGTGAATGACCACTCTATAGCTTACCAACCATGTATATTTGAACAAGTATTAAACCTCCTGGACTGTTTCCTTACCTGCATCTTTTATCACCTGCCTCCAAGGGTTGTTATGAGAATTGAATGAGATAACACAGACAAAGTACCCAGCACAGGCCATGACACAAAATAATATAAACACCGCTTTCCTTTAGTTTTTTCTTAGTACTAATGTTTGGTCTGAGTGTTGAATAAATTTAAATCTCCTATCTAAATATCAGAACATACTTGGAGTACTACCAGGAAAGGACACTCATCCTAGAGCTGAAATTCCCATTATTTCCTCTCTGCATATTCTTTAAGTTATGAACTGAACTGTACTGATATTCTTTAAGTAACCGACCCATTATATAAATTTTCCCAAATCACGTCTCTAACTTTGTTAACACATAGGCCTGCTTATGGACTTCCCTAGTAGCTCAGCGGGTAAAGAATCCACCTGCAATGTAGGAGACTCCGGTTCAATTCCTGGGTCAGGAAGATCCCCTGGAGAAGGGATAGGCTACCCACTCCAGTATTCTGGGGCTTCCCTTATGGCTCAGGTGGTAAAGAATCTGCCCGCAATGCGGGAGACCTGGGTTCGATCCCTAGGTTAGGAAGATCCCCTGGAGGAGGGCATGGCAACCCACTCCAATATTCTTGCCTACAGAATCCCCATGGATATAGGAGCCTGGCAGGCTACAGTCCATGGGGTCACAAAGAGTCAGACACGATTGAGTGACTAAGCACAGCACATGCCTGCTTATCTCTACTTATGTTTGCCACTGTCACCCTTCCATAAGCCAAATGGTTTTCAAAGTAAATTCATTTTACACGTAAAAGGACTTTAATTGTGATGGTTCTGTACAGAGTTATACTGCAGCTATTTTGTAAACTGATAAATGAATAAAGACTGAGTTTGCACTGAAAGTTCTTTAGCCAGCCAAATGCAATAACATAGGAGAGGAAGAGCCAGAATATTCACTGGATCTTATGGAGGGTCTGTGATCAAATTCCTGCCAATCAAATGTCAAAGAGCCTTTCCATCAGACCAGAACAAGCAACTGGGAAGATACAGGTGATCTGGACACCTGTGCCATGAAAGTAGCATAAGTTTAAAGGAGTAAGGGGTTTTTCAGGAAGACAGAATAGCAGCCAGAAGCCACTTGAATGTCAATTAGGCAGAAAGTTAGGAATAAAGAGAGCTAAGCAAGATCTCTATTAAGTGGCACCATCCCTTTAGGGTTAAAACAAAATTATCTTGGATGGAATTACTAGAAAATTAGCCTCTTTGAAGTCAAGCAAGCTGAAAACATCTTAGTAGAATGTTAAAAATTCAGTCATGAAGAAAGACTTTTAGTGTTACCTAATCATCCAAAGCTTAGATGCCTGTTATAACATCCCAAGAAATGATGCATCTATTCTGAAACACCTCCAATGACTTAAAAAATAAATCATACACGTTCCAACTTTAGATGGCTGTGACCATTGGAAACTTCTTCCATATCCCAAATCAAAAATCTCTCTGGAAGTCCTATTACTGGTTAAAATACTAACATTCAAGTCACCACAGAAAGTCTAATTATATTTTCACATGTGAAATGCAAGTCAAAGTGTTATTTGCTCAGTCATGTCCGACTTTTTGTGACCCCATAGACGGTAGCCCACCAGGCTCTTCTGTCCATGGAATTCTCTAGGCAAGAATACTGGAGTGGGTTGCCATTCCCTTCTCCAGGGGATCTTCCCCACCCAGGGATGACAACACTTCAAATATCAGGAAATGGTTATCACATTACACAAGTTGCCTCTTTCCCAGAATATTTATTCTAATTTTGTTCAATAAATTGTTTACATGATGTGGCTTAACCACATTGATTACTCTCTTTTATATCTCTTGGCTATTTTATCTATCTAAAGCCTCTTAAACTGACCTAGCAGAGAAGAGAAGGAACAAAGTTATAGCTACTCTCTTTCCAGACATTTATGTGTATTCCTACAATCTCAAATCACATTCTCATTTTTCTTTGAAAGGCTTACCACACACTAAGTCAGTTGTATACTTACAGCCAACAGAAACCGTCTGTCTTTAGAGTAGATTTGGAAATTAATAAGGACCATATATTAAGACCTGCTAAATTTTACCCCATTAGATTCAGTTCTACCTTCCATATTATCTGGTTAGTGATTCTTTTATCCACAACAAGGATGAAAAAACTTCATGTATCTTCTTCAAAGTCATTGGTAAAAATATCCAAAATGACAAGGCTAAAGACCCACTGGAGAAGGGATAGGCTACCCACTCCATATTCTTGGGCTTCCCTGGTGGCTCAGCTGGTAAAGAATCTGCCTGCCATGTGGGAGACCTGGGTTCAGTCACAGGGTTGGAAAGATCCCCTGGAGAAGGGAAAGGCTACCCACTCCAGTATTCTGGTCTAGAGAATTCCATGGACTGTATAGTCCATGGGGTTGCAAAGAGTTGGACACAACTGAGCGACTTTAATTTTCAAGAATAGAAACTTCTTCCAGTTGAACAGAAATCCGTTTTTCAATTGAATACTGGAATTTAATTTGCATATCTTCATCTTGTCCACAAATTAAGAAGACCTTGTCATATTCCTTGATTATATTCAGATAGATAGGATCGTTTGGCAGCATTTCCTAGGCAAGACATCCCATCAAAGAAAGAAAGTCAGTCTGGGATGTACTTGTGTCAACCCAGTCCACGTCCCAGTGATCAAGCTCTACTTCTGGTAGATGATGAATGTTTTAAATAAGCCACCTCTGCTGGTATCATGGAGAAGGCAATGGCAACCCACTCCAGTTCTCTTGCCTGGGAAATCCCATGGATGGAGGAGCCTGGTAGGCTGCAGTCCATGGGGTCTAAGAGTCGGACACAACTGAGTGACTTCACTTTCACTTTTCACTTTGATGCATTGGAGAAAGAAATGGCAACCCACTCCAGTGTTCTTGCCTGGAGAATCCCAGGGACGGCGGAGCCTGGCGGGCTGCTGTCTATGAGGTCGCACAGAGTCGGGCACGACTGAAGTGACTTAACAGCAGCAGTAGTAGCTGGTATCATGATTATGTATACAAACAACCTTTTTTAAATTTTCTAAATGAATACTGAGATATTTAGAGATAAAATTACATGATATCTGGCATTGTGGTAAAATTATCAGCAAAAAAAAGGGAGGGGTTGCAATAGATTAACAACACATATGGCTAAATATTGACAGAAATGTGTACTCTGTTTACAGAGATCATCTTTCATTTAAAAACTCTTAGGATAACTGTCAACATCTAATCTTCCATATCTTTCCCAGTTTCCACAATTTCTCTGCAATACCAAATAGCAATTCAGTTAATTTGTTTGAATTTTCTGAGTACCCTAAGGTGTCAATCATTTTCTTCATAAGATTTGGATTCACTTGAACTGCTAATTCCCGCCCCCTCCCCATATTTATATTGAGTTTGCATTTCCTCATTCTAATATCTGACCCCTCATTTTGGTATGATGATCAAGAAGATTCAAAGAAATCTACTGGGTTATATGTAATACTGCATCTTCTTCCCAACTTTGTTTCACTGCCTCTTCCTTGATCTCTTTCTTGCTCTGAATATACTGAAGAAATTCCATCTTCCTTTTATTGTCAGTGGCAGTTTATGAAAACCTGCATACATGTGAGCTTTATGGCATAATGTCCATTTTTATATATGTGGATCCTCCTCACTTATTTTTAATTGACTTGCAGCCCTTTTTCTATCACTTTTACATATCTTTCAAAAGTCTGAGTTCACCAGGGATCTCTCTGTGCAATGACCTTAATTTCTTTTTGGAATCCCCCCTTATTGTTACCAGATGGACTGTTTGCAATGTACAGAATCAGAACTGTATTTGCAAGAAGTTCTCAAACTAGTTGTCATCTTCCCTTCGATATAGTGAGCCATGAAATCATGCTCACATTTTCCCTGATCTTTTTTGAAATCTGTCCTCGGAGTCTGCAGCAGATGACCGAACATGCCAGGTTTCCCCTCTATGATTATCACAAACCCTAAGATGCCGTGAGACTACCCCCAAAGCTCCTGCTCCTTTCACTCCGTCAATAAATTTCTCCCAGATGTCACAGACAGATCCAGAGGGACTGTTCTTTTAATGGCCTATCTTTCAGGAGACTTTATCAGTTTCTCAAAGAACCTCACAAGCTTGCAAGCACTCGACTTCATAGCAGGTTGAGATTTCTATCAGATTTCTTGATAACTAAAATCCCTCAATAATGACTGCATCTTGACACAAGGTCATCTTTGGCTCTCCATCAAAAGCGTATTTTATTTTTTTCCATCCGGTCAGCTTGAAAAACACTCCTCCAACAATATAACTTATTCCCTTTTCAGTTTTCCTCAATGACAGTACACACCATTGTGAGTTTCTCCATTAGTGTATGTCTCCTTGATACATAACTACTTCTGTAACTTCTTATTACAAAATGTCTGTTCCTTTTAAAGAGATGCTTTCATAATTCTTCAATTTTGAATCACATCTCAATGAATGTCAATGATAATTATGAAAGTATTAAACCTCTTGCCTATGTGTTAAATCTTACTATGTCTTATTCATCTCTCAGGTTCTGTAGAGGCATTTAAGAATTGGAGTCTATAGTTTTGGCTTTCCGGACTATTGCTGATTATTCATGCAAATCACTAGGCACCTCCTGCTGCTGCTACCCTCATTCTCTGAAATCAGAGTCTACACCAATATATCTTATCATTTGTCATCTTCTTGTTCATATTTAGCTTAAATCTCAACCACATAATTTCTTAACTTTTATTTTATATTGGAGTATACTCAATTAACAATGTTGTGATAGTTTCAGGTGAACAGCAAAGGGACTCAGGGATACTTAAACATGTATCCATTCTCCCTTAAACTCCCCCCCACATCCAGGCTGCCACATAACACTGATCAGAGTTCTATGTGCTATACAGTAGGTCCTTGTTGGTTAACCATTTTAAATATAGCATTTCAGTTCAACCATATAATTTTGAGCTCTATCCTCACCCTAGCCAAAACCCCAATATTCTGGGTCTTAAGTTTACAGTTCAAAAATATAAATTCTATTTCAGCAACACCTTTGTCATACATTCAATATCAACATTTTCCTTTTTCATGTACTTATTCAACAGACATCTTAATATGATGCGCTGTGGTAATAACTGAGGTTATACTAGTGAAAAGATAAACAATGTCCCCTCCCTTTAATGAGTGTGTTCAAGTAAATGAGCAGATAATTTCAATACTTGTCTATAATTCCATACTCAGACAAGAAGAAATAAGGACACCCACTGTATACCTAAATTCTTCCAGAACTTCTAAGCCATCCTTCCTTACTCTAATAGACACAGTCGGCCTCATGAGTCAAGAGAATGAGATAATGGTTGGTTGGATTTGATATATTAGTGAAACTCTGTATCACATCTCATTGACCTGCTCCAGGAAAACATAGCACTGTCCAATATCCCAGGTCAGGTTTGCATACAACTGATGATGCTAATACTTTGGCCACCTCATGCGAAGAGTTGACTCATTGGAAAAGACCCTAATGCTGGGTGGGACTGGGGGCAGGAGGAGAAGGGGATGACAGAGGATGAGATGGCTGGATGGCATCACCGACTCGATGGACATGGGTTTGGGTAAACTCTGGGAGCTGGTGATGGACAGGGAGGCCTGGCGTTCTGTAATTCATGGGGTCGCAAAGAGTCGGACACGACTGAGCGACTTGACTGAACTGAACTGATGATGCTGCAGCCTGAATGAGAAGACAGCAACCACTGTCAAGGACCTCTGCCTCCCTGACGTCGTAACAGGTTTACCTGCACAGACTAGGATCTAATTTTACTGACCCTTCTCTGGAGCATGGGATGCTACCATTTCTTCATAAGATCCAAATTCCTCTTTTCTGGAAAGGTCCCATAGACATATGAATAGTATAACTCAAACTAAAGTGTATGTTCTTTGTTTTCCCCTGTGTCAGAATGTGCCACGTGCCAGTAATATTTTTCTCTCACCTCTTCATTGAAACTGTCTTTCCTTCTCCCTTTGTTCTTTGATTATTTCTTCCACTCTGACTGGCACACTCATTATTTCTTACCAGACTAGAGTTTTGAGAGGTTTGTACATCCAGGCTTTCTCCATTATAAGAGAGTAAATTTTTTAATGAAAGGGAAAAAATTTGTATTCATCTCTTTTTTTTCCATTTTTATTTTTTAAATTAAAAAAATATATTTTGACATTCATTTAAGTGCAAAATAAATATACATCATTTGTGAAGAGAAAGTACATGTGCCTAGGCTAGTAGCAATGATGGTTTCTCTTATCTATATGGGACACTAGACTGAGAGGAAGGAGATAAGGGACAACTTAAGAGACTTGACAGCAGGGAGGTGATTTTCAAGCTATTAACAGGATTTGTTGATCTTGTTTTGAAGTTTTTAAGTATGTATATATATACCAGTCAGATCTATTCAGAAATTCTAGGCAGTGAATTAAGAATGTACTGATTATTAATTGAATTTTAGATATTTAGATGGATTTTATTGATGGAGACAATAGTTCTAGATACTTAGTTTTCAATCTTTATCAGAATATTTTTTTCCTCTAATTTGAGACATCCTAAAAAACAACTTCATAGCTCCCTCTTGGTACCCACCTTCTACAGTAATGAAAATAAAATAAACAAGTGGCACCTAATTAAACTTAAAAGCTTTTGCACAGCAAAGGAAACCATAAACAAGATGAAAAGACAACCCACAGAATGGGAGAAAATATCTGCAAACCAAGCAACTGACAAAGGATTAATCTCCAAAATATACAAATAGCTCACACAGCTCACTATCAAAAAAACAAACAACCCAATCAAAAAATGGGCAGATCTAAATAGACTTGCTCCAAAGAAGACATACAGATGGACAACAAAAACATGAAAAGATGCTCAACATCACTAACTCTCAAAGAAATATAAATCAAAACTATACTGAAGTATCACCTCATACCAATTCAAATAGCTATTATCAAAAAATCTACAAACAATAAATGCTGGAAAGGGTGTGGAAAAGGGAACCTTCTTGCACTGTTGGAATGAATGTATGTTTTAGTCGCTCAGTCATGTCCAACTTTTTGTGAGTCCATGGACTAAAGCCCACCAGGCTCTTCTATCCATGGAATTCTCCTGGCAAGAATACTTGAGTGGGTTGCCATTCATTTCTCCAGGGGATCTTCCCAACTCAGGGACTGAACCCGGGTCTCCCATATTGCAGGCAGATTTGTTACTATCTGAGCCACCAGAGAAGCCCCTTGCATTGTTGGTGAAAATATAAACTGATACAGCCACTATGGAGAACAGTATGAAGGTTCCTTAAAAAAAAAAACTAAACTAAAAATATAATAGAACTACCATATAACTTGAATTTATTTTCATGCAGCTCTTTATCCAGACTCCCTTAACACTGGCATTCCCTTAAACTGGCAACTCACAAGCAACAAGTAAACATCTTCTGGGATCATCTGAGATGAAAAGAACAGAGAGAATTAATAGATCGCATAATCGGTCAGGGCCTCAGGCAGGAAGACAAACACCTTCCGGCTTAGACACACAACTTCTGCCCTAAGTACACCTTGTAGATTGTTACAGGAAATAAACACCTTTACAGTCTCCCTTAGGAAATACCCCTTCAACTCCTGTCTTGTTGCCCAGAGGCTCCTGGGAATACTCCCTTCAAGGAGGCCAATAACGTGGCCCCTGTCCTCTCACCCTCTGCCCTCTTCTGTTTGGATCGTGATCTCTAAACTAGTCCTCATCAGATATTTTCATCTCCTTCAGCAACAGTAATGACAGAAAAGGTAAATCTACAAAATATTTCTCAATCACTCTTCCTCTCTCTCTCCTATCTGTTTGCTCTGGAGTTCTCAAAGTCAGTAGTAATGTTTTCTCACAGCTTTAAAATTTTTAAACATAAGCTATGCTATTCTCTAAAAAAAATAAGCAAGCGGTAGAAAGTGGGTGGGTATTTTATTTATGAATAGACCTGACATGAGCACTGAAATCTTTTACCCTGCTTGTGCATTTACCTGAGCTGACCAGTTAAGACCCCATGGACTGTAGTCTGCCAGGATCCTCTGTCCATGGGATTCTCCAGACAAGAATACTGGAGTGGGTTGCCATGCCCTCCTCCAGGGGATCTTCCCAACACAGGGATCGAACCCTGCATCTTTTACGTCTTCTGCATTACAGGTGGATTCTTTACCACTGAGCAACTGGGGAGGGTGGCTTGAAGGTCCTTGAAGCACTAATAGAGCTACCAGAGAAATATTAATATCATATATTAATGCATATGTGTGGAATCTAGAAAAATGGTACAGACAAACCTATTTGCAGCACAGGAATAGAGATGCAGACCTAGAGAATGGACATGTGGACACAGGGGAGAGAAGGGGAGGGGAGGACAAATCAGGAGACTAGGATTGACATATATACACTACCATGTGTAAAATATATGGCTGGTGGGAACCTGCTATATAGCACAGGGAGCTCAGCTCAGTGCTCTATGACAACCTAGATGGATGGGGTGGGGGGAAGGGGTAGGTGGGAGATCCAAGAGAGAGTAGCTTTGTGTATACATATAGCTGATTCACTTCACTGTACAGCATAAATTGACACAATATTGTAAAGCAATTATACTCCAATTAAAAAAAAAGTTACCATGTGATCCAGCAATCCCATTCCTGGGACTATATCTAGAAAGACAAAATCTCTAATTCAAAAAGATACACGCACCCTAATGTTCACAACAGCACTGTTTACAATAGCCAAGTCATGAAGTCATAGAAACAACTTAAATGTCCATCAACAGAGGAATGGATGAAGAAGATGTTTTATATATATGCAGTGGAATACTACTCAGCCATAAAAAAGAATGAGATCATGCCATTTTCAACAACAATGGAAGAACCTTGAGAAAAACTTATTAAGTGAAGTGTATCAGACAGAGAAAGATAAATATCATGTGATATCACATATGTGGAATTTTAAAAATAGTACGAATAAACTTATTTACAAAGCAGAAATAGAGTCACAGACACAGAAAACAAATTTATGGTTACCAAAGGTGAATGTGGGAGAGGGATAAATTGGGAGTATAGAATGCACATTGTCATATATAAAATAAACAGTAAGCATTTACTGCATAGCACAGAACTATATTCATTATCTTATAAAAAAACTATAAAAGAATCCAAAATAGGGAATGTAGAAATGTACATATATATATATGTACAACTGAATCACTTTGCTGTATACCTGAAACTAATACAATATTTTAATATTCAATTTTTTATAAAAACAGAACATTTTCTAGGGAGCCATGCCCCGAAATCCATGTATCCTAAATTTGGTCACCATAAGCAATATTACAACAAACTATCACAACAAACTGGAAAATTCTTCAAGAGACGGGAATACCAGACCACCTGACCTGCCTCCTGAGAAACCTGTATGCAGGTCAAGAAGCAACAGTTAGAACTGGACATGGAACAACAGACTGGTTTCAAATTGGGAAAGGAGTACATCAAGGCTGTATATTGTCACCCTGCTTATTTAACTTATATGCAGAGTACATCATGACAAACGCTGGGCTGGATGAAGCACAAGCTGGAATCAAGACTGACGGGAGAAACATCAATTACCTCAGATATGCAGAAGACACCACCCTTACGGCAGAAAGCAAAGAAGAACTAAAGAGCCTCTTGATGAAAGAGAAAGAGGAGAGTAAAAAAGTTGGCTTAAAACTCAACATTCAGAAAACTAAGATCATGGCATCCGGTCCCATCACTTCATGGCAAATAGATGGGGAAACAATGGAAACAGTGACAGACTTTATTTTTGAGGGCTCCAAAATCACTGCAGATGGTGACTGCAGCCATGAAATAAAAAGATGCTTACTCCTTGGAAGAAAAGCTATGACCAGTCTAGACAGCATATTAAAAATCTGAGACATTACTTTGCCAACAAAGTTCCATCTAGTCAAAGCTATGGTTTTTCCAGTAATCATGTATGGATGTGAGAGTTGGACTATAAAGAAAGTTGAGCACTGAATAATTGATGCTTTTGAACTGAGGTGTTGGAGAAGACTCTTGAGAGACCCCTGGACAGCAAGGAGATCCAACTAGTCTATCCTAAAGGAAATAAGTCCTGAATATTCATTGGAAAGACTGATACTGAAGCTGAAACCCCTAAACTTTGGCAACCCGACGCAAAGAACTGACTCATTTGCAAAGACCCTGATGCTGGGAAAGATTGAAGGCAGGAGGGAAAGGGGAAGACAGAGGATGAGATGGTTGGATGGCATCACCTACTCAATGGACATGAGTTTGAGTAAGCTCCAGGAGTTGGTGGACAGGGAAGCCTGGCGTGCTGTGGTCTGTGGGGTCACAAAGAGTCAGACATAACTGAGCAACTGAACTGACTGAAGCAATATTAAACCAGGAAAATAGATAAAGATTCTCTTCTTAGCAAACATCATTGATTTATCTACTTTAAGTTTCCACTATCAGCATGTTCACAAGAAGATTAGACCAGATCACTGCCTTGTTCCTTTCCCCAAGAGCATCCTCTCAGTAAGAGGAGAGAAATAGACCTGAGCCAGATGGTGTAACTTTTTCCCCAGGGATCCAGTGAACTCACACTTCTATTTCCTTACACAGACTTCAGTATGCATTGCTCATTCATGTCAAAAATAATAAATTTTGTGGAACAATTTATTGGGAAAAAACAGTTATCTTTATATATTCTTCCGTCATAGCTCAGTTGGTAAAGAATCTGCCTGCAATGCAGGAGACACCCATTCAATTCCTGGGTCAGGAAGATTCACTGGAGAAGGGATCAGCTACCCACTCCAGCATTCTTGGGCTTCCCCTGTGGCTCAGTTGGTAAAGAATCCACCTGCAATGTGGGAGACCTGGGTTCAATCCCTGGGTTGGGAAGATCTCCTGGAGAAGGGAAAGGCTACCCACTCCAGTATTCTGGCCTGGAGAATTCCATGGACGGTATAGTCCATGGGGTCGCGAAGAGTTGGACACAACTGAGCAACTTTCACTTTTCACTAACTTTATGTGAAATAAGTACCTATTCAGACAGAAAATGTTTTGCCAATTGACCATATATTAAAAGTGTTGTTACTGGTCTTCATATACATATGTATATTATCTACATATTTAAATATATATTTTGGGTTTACCCCACTGAAGGAGGTATCTTGTAATGGATGCCTATTGAGTTTTATACCCAACACTTACAATTTCTGGTAATTTCTTTCCCCTTTCCCAGCTTTTTACATGATAACAACAGTATCACACCCTGACCCCCACCCCACCCCAACAAAATCTCCCCACCAGAACCCAGAGCCCAGTCAACCAACCACTCTAAAGGCGAACACATGATCCTAGCTGATGCAGAACCCCTTTCCTAAGAAAGTAACTCCAGTTTACTCTTTGATGCTCTCTTGAATTAAAAAAAGCAGCTTTTTCAACAACTGTCAGCAGCCACTTCTCTGCTATGTACAAGAAAACCAGTTCTGTAATCAGAGAAAATCAGAGGTACTGGGAGGAGCACAGGTGAGAAATGGAGAGAGCCTGTGTGTATATGTGTGTGTGCTCAGTCACATCTGATTCTTTGTGACCCCATAGATTGTAGCCCACCAGGGTCCTGTGTCCATGGGATGCTCTAGGCAAGAATACTGGAATGGGTTGCCATTTCCTACTCCAGGGGATTTCCTCATCTGTGGATCAAACCCGCATCTCTTGCACTGGCAGGTGGATTCTTTACCACTGCCACCACGTGGAGAGAGTCTGATGGCATACCAATTCCGGCTGCCAGGTCATCCTGGTTGCATGTCTGCCTTTGGGTTCTGGGTAACAACTGTGCCTATACCCTAAAAAAAAAAGTTATCCTCTTAAAAAATATTTTTTTTTGCTTTCAGCTGAGAGACTCCTAACATGTATCTGCAGATTTATGTTCAGATTCTAGCAATGCCACTTACTGATTATGTGACTTTAAATTAGTCTCTTCCCAAATTGAAGTTTATTTGTAAAATCATAAAATAGAAGTAGTACTATTTACCTTAGTTTGTTTTTTAAATTAAATATTAAAGTTTATGGATCATATATGCTCTCTGTAAGTGGCAGGTGTTAATGGAGACAGACACTTTCAGCTGCCCCGCTGCAGATCCACCATGGTGCTCCCCCCGAGGCCACGCTTCCCCCTGGTGCTCCCAGCCAATGACTGAGCTTGATGGGAGCTAGTGGAGCTAGACCATTGCTGTCTAATGCAACACTCTTCTAAAGCGCAGGGATATTCTTTGCCCAAGAACTTCCCATCAGCCTGGTCAAAACTTTCTCAGAAACACACTGCAGTCTGAGACTCTTTGTTGAATCTTTCACCTCCTCTTTCCTTTCACAAGTTCTGAACCTGAATTATCACCTAAAGGCCCTGCCTGATAATTCTTGTTCCCTCCCTTCTTCCTTCACTGGCATTTCCGCCCCCCACACACACAAAAACATCTCAATCATATCAACATCTCAACCATGTTGACATTTGCTTCTTCAAGGACCTGAACTGACACTCTGAGAATATATTGCGGTACTTAATCTACTGACAAAGTGCTACTGGCATTGTAAATACACAGCACATCCTATACCATAGAAGCTACTCCAACTGTTCTGGACTCTGAATCTCTGGCTGAACCCAGACATGATCTCACACTCCTCTTTAAGATGCACGTGAGTGCATGCTCCATCGCTTTAGTCATATCCAACTCTTTGCTACCCCGAGATTCTCCAGGCAAGAATACTGGAGTGGGTTGCTATGCCTTCCTCCACTTTAAAATTCACATTAGCTAAGATGGCGGAGGAATAGGACGGAGAGATCACTCTCTCCCCCACAAACTTATCGAAAGAACATCTGAAAGCTGAGCAAAGTTCACAAGACTACTTCTGAATGCTGGCAGAGGACGTCAGACATTAATCAAGTCAGCGCATTATCTTCAGAAGGAGGTAGGAGAAATTATAGAAGATAAAAAGAGAGACAAAAGAGTTAGGGACGGAGACCCGTCCTGGGGAGGGAGTCGTAAAAGAGGAGAAATTTCTAAGCACCAGGAAACCTTCTCACCGGCGGGTTTGGGGGAAGATTTCGAATCTCGGAGGGCAACATAACCGGGAGAATCAATAAATAAAACCCACTGATTACGTGCCTAAAGGCAACTGCCAGTAAAGAACCCCAGACGCCCGCATCCACCACCAGCAAGTGGGGGCTGGGCTGGGAGAGAGGAGCGGGCGGCACTGCTTAGGGTAAGGACCGGGCCGCTAACGTGAGATAGTAACCTAAACTGTGGGACAGCCAGAGAGAGAGAACTACCCCGCGAAAAACCCAAAGCTAAGGCACTGCCGGCCCGCTCACAGAACAAAGGACTGAGCGGTACAGGGGAAGAGCTAGCCGGCTGCGGACCGCCCCATCCCCCGTCGGACACAGCGGGCAGGCGGGACCAGCCAGAGCCGGAAAGGGGCGAACTCGGCTCCAGAGAGGGCACCCCCTACCAAACTGCAAACAGGCTCCCAGTTTCTAAGCAAAGACAGCCTGAGATCCCGGAGGGTCTACAGCCGCCGGGAGGGTCGCAGCCAGAGACCAGCTCCCCAGACCTGACACAAAGCACACAGGAGCCGGAGCCGGGCGCGCCCGTAAACCGTAAACCGAGGCGGGGACCAGGGAGGTGATAAGCCGCACCTGGGCGGTGCGCTCGCCAAACTCCTGGCTGCCTGAGCTGCTCCGACCGGGAACGGCGCAAACCGCCGGCCCAACCGAGTCTGCGCCTTTGTGGAGTACCCGGGAAGCGCGCCCGCGAACCGAGGCGGGGACCAGGGAGGTGATAAGCCGCACCGCCCCGACAGGGGAGAGTGCGCTCGCCAAACTCCCGGCTGCCTGAGCTGCTCCGACCGGGAACGGCGCAAACCGCCGGCCCAACCGAGTCTGCGCCTTTGTGGAGTACCCGGGAACCTGAACCTGAGCAGTTTAAACCCGGGAAGTGCGCGCATATCTGGGCCCACCCCCCGGCAGAGTAACCTGAAGCCTGAGCGGGGTAGACGGGGAAAGCACACATGCCGTGAGCGAGGGTGAACCCAGTGTGGCCGAGACACTGTAAGCTCTCCACACACACGCCAGTGATATTGGTTGCAGTGGTCCTCTCTCCCCACAGCAGGACTGAGCAAGTGATCCTAAAGAGACCACCTCCGCCCCTTTGTGGCAGGGCGGAAATTAGACACTGAAGAGACCTCCAAACAAAAGCCAAATTAACAGAGGGAAGCGCATTGGAAGGGACAGGCCAACAGATTAAAATCCGTGTAGTTAACACGGACTGCATTGAAAGGGGCCTATAGATCTTGAAAAGTATAAGCAGGAACAAGGATTTATCTGAAACTGAAGAGACCCCACACGGCTCACAACTGCTCCAGAGAAAGTCCGGGATATATATTTTTACTATTATCATTTATTTTAGTTTTTTTATTATTATTTTTTATTTTTTTTTCTTTCTTTTTTCTTTAAGACCTCTATTACACCTTTAATTTTCATTTTCATAACCCACCACTACCTTGAAAAAAAAAAAAAAAAAACCCTATTTTTAAAACAAACTGCGTACATATATCTTATACTTTTTGCGTTTTCTTTTTTTTATTTTATTTTTTTATTATTATTTTTTTTACTGTTTTTTCCTGTTTTTCTTTTTTTTTACTGTTATACTGTTTTACTGTCTTTTTTCTTTTTATACTGTTTTTTTTTTTTTTTTTTTTTTATATTGTATGATTTATAAGAGTCTAACCTCTACTCCAGATTTTTAATTTTTGTTTTACATATTTGATATCAATTTTGTGCATTTAAGAATACAATCTTTAGTACCCATTTTTACTCAAGAGTGTGATTACTGGCCTGATTACTCTCTCCCTCTATTGACGCTCTTTCTTCTCCCCCAGGGAACCTCTATCTCCCACCCTCCTCCTTCTCTTCTCAACCCAATTCTGTGAATCTCTGAGGGTGTTCTGGGTACCGGAGAACACTTCGGGAACAGAATACTGCCCAGATCTCTCTCTCCCCTCTTGATTCCTCCCTTTCTACTCATCCTCACCTCTACTGCCTTCCTCCCCCCTCTCTATGTATCTCTGTGAACCTCTCTGAGGGCTCCAGACTGTGGAGAGCACAGAGGGAAGTGCTTACTGGATAGACTGCTCTCCCCACGTTTGAGTCCCCCTCCTCTCCTCCTGGTCACCTCAACCTCCCTCCCCTTCACCTCTCCATGTAACTCAGTGAACCTCTCTGGGTATCCCTCACTGTGGAGAATCTTTTCACCATTAACCTAAAAGTTTTATTATTGATGCTGTATGGATGGAGTAGTCTTGAGGCTACTGCAAGAATAAGACTGAAAGCCAGAGGAAACATTAATTAATAAGAGATCTTCCAAAAGCCTCCACATATACACTGAAACCAAGCTCCACCCAAGAGCCAATAAGTTCCAGAGCAAGACATACCACGCAAACTCTCCAGCAACGCAGGAACATAGCCCTGAGCATCAATATACAGGCTGCCCAGAGGCACACCAAATCCATAGACATCTCAAAACTCAATACTGGAAACTCCATTGCACTCTAAAGAGAAGAAATCCAGCTCCACCCACCAGAACACCGACACAAGCTCCTCCAACCAGGAAACCTTGACAAGCCACCCATCCAACCCCACCCACAGTGAGGAACCTCCACAATAATAAAGAGGAACTTCAAACTACCAGAATACAGAAAGGCCACGCCTAACACAGCAATCTAAACAAGATGAAAAGGCAGAGAAATACTCAACAAGTAAAGGAAAATGAGAAATGCCCACCAAACCAAACAAAAGAGGAGGAGATAGGGAATCTATCTGAAAAAGAATTTAGAATAATGATAGTAAAAATGATCCAAAATATTGAAAATAAAATGGAGTTACAGATAAATAGCCTGGAGACAAGGATTGAGAAGATGCAAGAAATGTTTACCAAGGACCTAGAAGAAATAAAAAGGAGTCAATATATTTTGAATAATGAAATAAAGGAGATAAAAGACACGCTGGAGGGAACCAACAGTAGAATAACAGAGGCAGAAGATAGGATAAGTGAGGTAGAAGATAGAATGGTGGAAATAAACGAAGCAGAGAGGAAAAAAGAAAAAAGAATCAAAAGAAATGAGGAAAACCTCAGGGACCTCTGGGACAATATGAAACGCCCCAACATTCGAATCATAGGAGTCCCAGAAGAAGAAGATAAAAGGAAAGGCCATGAAAAGATACTCGAGGAGATAATAGTTGAAAATTTCCCTAAAATGAGGAAGGAAATAGTCACAGAAGTCCAAGAAACCCAGAGAGTCCCAAACAGGATAAACCCAAGGCGAAACACCCCAAGACACATATTAATCAAATTAACAAAGATCAAACACAAAGAACAAATATTAAAAGCAGCAAGGGAAAAACAACAAATAACACACAAGGGGATCCCCATAAGGATAACAGCTGATCTTTCAATAGAAACTCTTCAGGCTAGAAGGGAATGGCAGGACATACTTAAAGTAATGAAAGAGAAAAATCTACAACCCAGATTACTGTACCCGGCAAGGATCTCATTCAGATATGAAGGAGAATTCAAAAGCTTTACAGACAAGCAAGAACTGAGGGAATTCAGCACCACCAAACCAGCTCTCCAACAAATGCTAAAGGATCTTCTCTAAACAGAAAAACACAGAAAGGATGTTTAAACACGAACTTAAAACTACAAAGTAAATGGCAACGGGACCATACTTATCAATAATTACCTTAAATGTAAATGGGTTGAATGCCCCAACCAAAAGACAAAGAGTGGCTGAGTGGATACAAAAACAAGACCCCTACATATGCTGTCTACAAGAGACCCACCTCAAAACTAGGGACACATACAGACTGAAAGTGAAGGGATGGAAAAATATATTTCATGCAAATGGAGACCAAAAGAAAGCAGGAGTCGCAATACTCATTTCAGATAAAATAGACTTTAAAATAAAGGCTGTGAAAAGGGACAAAGAAGGACACTACATAATGATCAAAGGGTCAATCCAAGAAGAAGATGTAACAATTATAAATATATATGCACCCAACATAGGAGCACCACAATATATAAGGCAAATACTAACAAGTATGAAAGGGGAAGTTAACAATAACACAATAATAGTGGGAGACTTTAACACTCCACTCACACCTATGGATAGATCAACAAAACAGAAAATTAACAAGGAAACACAAACTTTAAATGATACTATAGACAAATTAGATTTAATCGATATTTTCAGGACTTTCCACCCCAAAACAAGCAATTTCACCTTTTTCTCAAGTGCACATGGAACTTTCTCCAGGATAGATCACATCCTGGGCCATAAATCTAGCCTTGGTAAATTCCAAAAAATTGAAATCATCCCAGCCATCTTCTCTGACCACAATGCAGTAAGATTAGACCTCAATTACAGGAAAAAAAAACTATTAAAAATTCCAACATATGGAGGCTAAACAACACGCTTCTGAATAACCAACAAATCACAGAAGAAATCAAAAAAGAAATCAAAATATGCATAGAAACGAATGAAAATGAAAACACAACAACCCAAAACCTATGGGACACTGTAAAAGCAATGCTAAGGGGAAGGTTCATAGCAATACAGGCGTACCTCAAGAAACAAGAAAAAACTCAAATAAATAAACTAACTCTACACCTAAAGCAACTAGAGAAGGAAGAAATGAAGAACCCCAGGGTTAGTAGAAGGAAAGAAATCTTAAAAATTAGGGCAGAAATAAATGCAAAAGAAACAAAAGAGACCATAGCAAAAATCAACAAAACTAAAAGTTGGTTTTTTTCGAGAAGATAAACAAAATTGACAAGCCATTAGCCAGACTCATCAAGAAACAAAGGGAGAAGAATCAGATCAACAAAATTAGAAATGAAAATGGAGAGATCACAACAGACTACACAGAAATACAAAGGATCATAAGAGACTACTACCAACAGCTATATGCCAATAAAATGGACAACTTGGAAGAAATGGACAAATTCTTAGAAAAGTATAACTTTCCAAAATTGAACCAGGAAGAAATAGAAGATCTTAACAGACCCATCACAAGCACGGAAATCGAAACTGTAATCAGAAATCTTCCAGCAAACAAAAGCCCAGGACCAGACGGCTTCACAGCGGAATTCTACCAAAAATTTAGAGAAGAGCTAACACCTATCCTACTCAAACTCTTCCAGAGAATTGCAGAAGATGGTAAACTTCCAAACTCATTCTATGAGGCCACCATCACCCTAATTCCAAAACCAGACAAAGATGTCACAAAAAAAGAAAACTACAGGCCAATATCACTGATGAACATAGATGCAAAAATCCTTAATAAAATTCTAGCAAACAGAATCCAACATCATATTAAAAAGATCATACATCATGACCAAGTGGGCTTTATCCCAGGAATGCAAGGTTTCTTTAACATCCGCAAATCAATCAATGTAATTCACCACATTAACAAATTGAAAGATAAGAACAATATGATTATCTCAATAGATGCAGAAAAAGCCTTTGACAAAAAATTCAACATCCATTTATGATAAAAACTCTCCAGAAAGCAGGAATAGAAGGAACATACCTCAACATAATAAAAGCTATATATGACAAACCCACAGCAAACATTATCCTCAATGGTGAAAAACTGAAAGCATTTCCCCTAAAGTCAGGAACAAGGCAAGGATGCCCACTTTCACCACTACTATTCAACATAGTTTTGGAAGTTTTGGCCACAGCAATCAGAGCGGAAAAAGAAATAAAAGGAATACAGATAGGAAAAGAAGAAGTAAAACTCTCACTGTTTGCAGATGACATGATCCTCTACATAGAAAACCCTAAAGATTCTACCAGAAAACTACTAGAGCTAATCAATGAATATAGTAATGTTGCAGGATACAAAATTAACACACAGAAATCCCTTGCATTCCTATACACCAATAATGAGAAAACAGAAAGAGAAATTAAGGAAACAATACCATTCACCATTGCAACAAAAAGAATAAAATACTTAGGAATATTTCTACCTAAAGAAACAAAAGACTTATATATAGAAAACTATAAAACACTGATGAAAGAAATCAAAGAGGACACAAACAGATGGAGAAATATACCGTGTTCATGGATTGGAAGAATTAATATAGTGAAAATGAGTATACTACCCAAAGCAATCTACAGATTCAATGCAATCCCTATCAAACTACCAATGATATTTTTCACAGAACTAGAACAAATCATTTCACAATTTGTATGGAAGTATAAGAAACCTCGAATAGCCAAAGCAATCTTGAGAAAGAAGAATGGAACTGGAGGAATCAACCTGCCTGACTTCAAGCTCTACTACAAAGCCACAGTCATCAAGACAGTGTGGTACTGGCACAAGGATAGAAATATAGATCAATGGAACAAAATAGAAAGCCCAGAGATAAACCCACGCACCTATGGGCACCTTATCTTCGACAAAGGAGGCAAGAGTATACAATGGAGAAAAGACAATCTCTTTAACAAGTGGTGCTGGGAAAACTGGTCAACCACTTGTAAAAGAATGAAACTAGAACACTTCCTAACACCATACACAAAAATAAACTCAAAATGGATTAAAGATCTAAATGTAAGACCAGAAACTATAAAACTCCTAGAGGAAAACATAGGCAAAACACTCTCCGACATAAATCACAGCAGGATCCTCCATGACCCACCCCCCAGAATATTGGAAATAAAAGCAAAAATAAACAAATGGGACCTAATCAAAATTAAAAGCTTTTGCACAACAAAGGAAACTATAAGCAAGGTGAAAAGACAGCCTTCAGAATGGGAGAAAATAATAGCAAACGAAGCAACAGACAAACAATTAATCTCAAAAATATACAAGCAACTCCTGCAGCTGAATTCCAGAAAAATAAACGACCCAATCAAAAAATGGACCAAAGAACTAAACAGACATTTCTCCAAAGAAGACATACAGATGGCTAACAAACACATGAAAAGATGCTCAACATCACTCATTATTAGAGAAATGCAAATCAAAACCACAATGAGGTACCATTACACACCAGTCAGAATGGCCGCTATCCAAAAGTCTACAAGCAATAAATGCTGGAGAGGGTGTGGAGAAAAGGGAACCCTCTTACACTGTTGGTGGGAATGCAAACTAGTACAGCCACTATGGAGAACAGTGTGGAGATTCCTTAAAAAACTGGGAATAGAACTGCCATATGACCCAGCAATCCCACTGCTAGGCATATACACCGAGGAAACCAGAATTGAAAGAGACGCGTGTACCCCAATGTTCATCGCAGCACTGTTTACAATAGCCAGGACATGGAAGCAACCTAGATGTCCATCGGCAGACGAATGGATAAGGAAGCTGTGGTACATATACACAATGGAATATTACTCAGCCATTAAAAAGAATACATTTGAATCCGTTCTATTGAGATGGATGAAACTGGAGCCCATTATACAGAGTGAAGTGAGCCAGAAAGAAAAGCACCAATACAGTATACTAATGCATGTATATGGAATTTGAAATATGGTAATGGTAACCCTATATGTGAGACAGAATAAGAGACACAGATGCATAGAACAGTCCTGTGGACTCTGAGGGAGAAGGTGAGGGTTGGACGTTCTGGGACAATAACATTGAAACATGTATATTGTCATATGTGAAGCAGAACACCATTCCATGTTCTATGCATGGGACGGATGCTCAGGGATGGAGCGTTGGGATGACAGAGAGGGATGGGAGGGGGAGGGAGGTGGGAGGAGGGTTTGGGAGGGGGAGCACATGTGAATCCATGGCTGATTCATTGATCTGATACCAACCCAGGACACATCACTTCCAGCAAAGGCAGAGAGGCACTCTTTCCCTCCCACATCCTCCACCTGCCCCTTTGGCTCAAGGTTCTGGGGTCCAACCAGTTGGGGGCAATCCCATGGGGTCTGCTTTTGAGGTGGCCACTATATAAGCTACCCCTTAGTTACTATCTTAGTTAATATACTCTTTCTATATCCATATAAAGAGCTCAATTCAGAAGTCTACATGCATTATCCATAGATAGATGATGCTCTATTGTGTCCTGGAAATAGAAGCCCCATTGCAGAGCAGAGCAATGTTTGCAGTGGCTTTGTAGCTTTTCATGTCCTGCCCTGCTTCTGACTGTCAGAAATCAGGTATGAGGCAGGAAACCCTACTTCAACCAGACAAACTGGGTAAGTTAAATGTCTACTAAACAATATACATGGAACTAAGAATGAGCACAGTAATCTACTTTTCAGCCATGATTCCAGAACAATATTTAACAAGACTCAGTTGGGACAAGGCTAACACAGCTTCTCTGTTGGCAAAGAGTAGACCTGGGATGGTTTCTTTTGATTCACACATAAAAAAACCAAATCCATAAAAACCTCAGGGAGGGAAAAAACACTAGAAATCAATGGAACACTGTCCTGAATGATCAGAAAAAATACATACCTCTGAATATGACACACTAGAGGAAACCAAAAGTAAATAGTGAAGATTATCAGCTTTTTCAATAGAATATCAAAATAGAGGTACAGTAGGCACAGTAGCTGAAAAGCAGAAGGTTAATTCATCTGAGATACAAAGTTAAAAAATGAATTAATTTAAAATATAGCAAAAAATAAAGTTGGATAAAAAGACAAGTTGTAGGATAATGTTGCTGTTTGTTGTCTAGTTGCTAAGTCACATCCAACTCTTTGCAACCCCATGGACTGTAGCCCACCAGGCACCCCTGTCCATGGGATTTCCAGGGCAAGAATACTGGAGTGGGTTGCCATTGACTTTTCCAGGGTATCTTCCTGACCCAGGGATGGAACCCTTGTCTCCTGTATTGGCAGGCAGATTCTTTACCACTGAACCACCTGGGAAGCTCTACTCCAGTATAAAACCTTGATTTAAGATTTAAAGCACAAGGAACGAGGACTTCCCAGCAGAATCTGCACTTCCACTGCAGAGGGCATGGGCTCGTTCCCTGATTGGGGAACTAAGATCCCGCATGTTGTGTGGTGTAGCCAAAACACAAATAAATAAAGGAAAATAAAACACTAGAAATGATGGCGTATGTTGCTATAAATGCAAACATAATTGTTAGTTAAAAATATATTGGTAAAAAACTTTATGTCAGTGATACCTACACCGGCTTCAGTAGAGTGATTATCTCAGAAGAAAGGAGGATGGAATAACCCACTAGAAGCAAAGGAGGGCTTCATCTGTGTCTGAAATTGTATGTGTACGTATGTGTCTGTGTCTAGAACAAACAGGGGAAAATGTTGAATTTTGTTAAACCTTCAAGGAAGGTGCATGTGTGTTCCCTAGATTAGCTCCATAATTTTTTGTATATTTGAAATGCTTTAAAATAGTCCAATTTCATTATTAAGTAAATTTAAGAAGTAAGAAAACCAACAAGGACTAGTAAATGTAAAGACAGACAACATTGGAAAATTCAAAAAGTCACAACTGAATAAATCAAAAAATTAGTTCTTTGGAAAACAGTTTAGATAAACATTTCTATTAAAATTTAATATTAAAGCAGAAAAATATATTCATTTAAAATGAAACAATGTGAAAGATTAATTATATATAAAATAATTTTAAGATTTTATTTTCATGATCTTGAAGAAATGAAATCTCAAATTAAATGAACAGTTTTTTAGTTAATCAAAAAGACTCCATAAATAACCATGAAATAAACTGAAACTTTTATCAACATAGTATCTCAAAAAAAAAAAAAAAAAACTAGTGTCTAAAAGTTTTACCATTAATGTTTTTCAAATGTTTAAGAAAATGGTAATTTCTATATGATTAAACAATCCCAGAGTCTTTTAATCTATTACAGCCCTTTATAGGCTTCCCTGGTGGTTCAGTGATAAAGAATTCACCTGTCAATGCAGGAGACACAAGTGACTCAGGTTCAGTCCCCGGGTAGGGAAGATCCCCTGGAGGAGGGCATGGCAACCTGCTCCAGTATTCTTGCCTGGGAAATCCCACGGACAGAGGAGATTGGAGGGCTATAGTCCATGGGATCTCAAAAGAGTTGGACATGACTTAGCAACTGAACAACAGCAACATTAATACCCTTTATAAAACAAGCATAACCCAGATTTTATCAACTGGCAGAGAAAAAGTATACCCACTACATAAAACAGCTTTATTTGTAAATGTAGATGCAAAATTTCTAAATAAAATGCTGGTTTACTGTCTAACACAAATAACCATTTGATAATGAAAGATTTTTCTCTCATAATACCAAAGGTGACTTTATATTATGAAATTTATTAGCATAAATATTAATAGATCTAATAAGAAACTTCAAATGATGGCCTGTTGGTTTGCAAACTGGCCCCAGACACATAAGGCAAGGGGAGACCAAAGAGGCAGACCACTCCAGACTGGTAGGTGGCAGGTTTAATAAGCAAGGAAACCCACCTAGGATGCTTGTCTTGGGTACCACGGAGCAAGGAGATCTCTGAACCAGCCCACCGTTCAAACCTTAAAGTTTATACAGAGGTCTTAACCATGCCATGTGTGCCATCTAGATTGCCTCAACACCACCTTATTATCTCAAGACAGTGTCCTTGAGGCAGCTCCTGGGAGCAGCAACAATGGAACACACTTTCCAGGGACAGGAAGTAGGGAGCAGTCTTTGATTGTCCATGTCCATCCAGCCTGTGGGTCAACCAGTGGCCATGTCCTCTCAGTGACCTCCAACATGACCTAAGCAAGAGCTATTAGAAGACATTCAATAATATCCAAAATACAATGCTGACATAAATTCCTTGTAAACTTTTACTCAAAGATTCCTTTTTAACTTGATAAAAATACCTAACTTAAACCAGCAGCCATGTACATTAGTACTAAACACTAGAATCTTTCCCATTAAAATCTGAGCAACACAAAGGGTCCAACTAGCTAAACTGGAAGTTCTGATCAATGCATTCACACATGAAACAGAAATTACAGTTACTAATGTATTAAAATGAGGATAACATGAGCATTTACTAAAATGTCTCTTGAAATAACTGCAAAATAGTATTTAAAAGACAACTGTACAAAGTTAATTGCTTACCAGTAAAACTCCACGTCTCCATGCCATTTGGCAGTAGTGTCTGCCCACATTGACTGGTTTTAGGTATGTGACTTATCTTCGCCAGTTTGTCACTAGCAAATTTTACATGATCAGAACCTTGAAAAAGTGCTTGTGTTTTCCTACTACGTCTTGTGCCTCTTCTGCTCTGCAGTGAGTTGGCAGGTCTCTGTCTTTGCCATCACATACTTGCCCCACTAAGCTGGTGAAAGATGAAATTCATGGAGCTCACTTGAGTCAGTCTTGTCCTACCAGCAGAGGCCTCCCTGAGCAGCTGTCACCACCTGGACCCCTACACATAAGACAGTCACCTAACCTGCCCACCTAACCAACTCACAGGTGACCACAGACCCATGAGAAAATTCAGCCAAGACAAGGCAGGCAGCCCAGCTGGCCTACTAACTCTCAAGCAAAATGAGTGCTTGTTATTTTAAGCCACCATTTTGTGTGGCTGTCTGCTAGCCAGCATTGTTATCATAACGAGTAAACAATTGGAGCTGAAGCTCCAATACTTTGGCCACCTGATGCAAAGAACTGACTCATTGGAAAAGACCCTGATGCTGGGAAGAAAGACTGAAGGCAGGAGGAGAAGCGGATGACAGAGAATGAAGTGGTTGGACAGCATCACCGACTCGATTGACATGAGTTTGAGCAATCTCAGGGAGTTGGTGATGGACAGGGAACCCTGGTGTGCTGCAGTCCATGGGGTTGCAGAGTTGGACACGATTGAGCAACTGGACTCAACTGAACAACGTTGAATTTAAAAAAATAAAAATTCAAAGTCAGTACAAACATCTGTTTAAAAGCTCTAAGCATAAGCCCAAAGCAACAAGTGCCAATCTAACAAACAGACACCTATAAATCCCATTGCAATGTGCATGAGAAGACTGGAGTAAATAAAGACAGTCCCATGTTCTTGAAAGGGAAGGTCACTACAGAGGTTTGGAAGATCTGGATCACACCACTAACACATTAGTAGCAGCAGTAGTAGTAATGCATTATTAGTAGAGCAGGATTCACATTTTGGAATTTTTAAGTATAAATTTTATTATTTCTCTATAATTAACTCATTTTTCCAAATTTTTCATAATTATCATGAACCACTTCTATAATCAAGGTGAATTCATAAAAATAATGATTTTCTTTAAAAGTAGATTCTTCATCAACTACATTCTGTCAGTCTGTGTAAGGGACCTGTGTTATTCTGGGATTTAATTTGATTTGCTCTTTTTAAGTTACCTCTAGCTGCATCCACTTACCCAGGAATGACTTTTACCTTTTGAGGCTTCAGTGAAGCCACAGAGGTTGCAGGGAAAGCAGATTTCACAGATTCTCTAGTTTGAATGAGGATGACAACTCTCAGGCTGAGGAAAATCTGAAAAATCCTCTCATATCAATCACTGCTGCACAATCACCTCCAACAGTTAATGGCTTAAAACATCCATCATTTATTTGCTCACATTCTTTGGGTCAACAACTTGGGCAGGTCCCAGTTGGGAGGGCTCAACTCTGCTCCACCTGGTGTTAACTGGGCTCGCTCATGTGTCTGTAATCAGGCAGTGGGTAGGCAGGGGCTGGCTCTTTCTGGAAGACCTCATTCTTCTGTGTGCAGGTGGTGAGGCTTTTGGCTTGGCACCCCCACTTGCCACTGAGCCAGCAAGCTAACTGGGCCCCCTCAATGGAGGACTGGTACCCAGGCAGGGACAACAGAAGCTGCACAAGCAGCCAAGGTTCAAGGTTTGAAAAGAACGGACTCTACCTCTTGATGCAAAAAGCAGCAAAATCACATTGCGCAGGAGAGCAAGGAACTGCTGCAGCCATCTCTGCAAACAGTTTACCAGGTCTCCTTTACCACGTTATAGTCATTCATGCTTAGGTTAAGAAAAGGTTTTGAATGCCTCCTAAGTTCTAAATATTGTTCTAGCCACAGAAGAAGAGCAATGGACAAGATAGACATAATCCTTGCCCTTGAAGGGGTCACAGCCAGAAGGGAAGACAGGCCTTGGGCAACGATGATGTGCTATGAGTGCTAGAAAAATGTAACTGGCTGGGGACTTCCCTGGTGGCTCAGTGGTAAGGAATCTGCTGCAAGTGCAGGAGACATGGGGTTAAATCTCTGATCTGGGAAAATCCCACATGACATGGAGCAAATAAGTCCATGTGCCGCAACTACGGAGCCTGTACTCTAGAGCCGGGGAGCCACAACCACTGAGCCCACGTGCAGCAACTACTGAAGCCTGCGTGCGCTAGAGCCCGTGCTCCAGAACAAGAGAAGCCACCACAGTGAGAAGCCCGTGTACTGCAAGGAAGAATAGCCCTGCTGGTCACAACTAGAGAAGAGCCTGTGCAGCAACAAAGACCTAGCAAAGCCAAAAATAAATAGATAAATAAAATTATTTTTTAAAAATAATAATTGAAAAATAATTGAATGGGGGAAGGGTGCAGGCTGAGCCAAACTGAAGGGGGAGGTAGCAGGATGGAACTGGGGTAAGAGATGGGAGGTCAGGGAAGACTTGCCTTTGTATAACTATCAGAGCGATTTACTTCTTAAATCTACCTGGTTCTGAAAGCCTCATTTTACTATGTCCTCGCTGCACAAGTGTTTATATCTCCCTGGCCAAAGGACTTTGTGATTACACAGTTGAAAACAGAAGAAAACTTGAGAGATAATATTCCTTTCAAAGAAAGCCTAGGACAGCCTTGGAAAAAAGGAGAAATAAGTCTTTTGAAATAGTAATACTGTTTCATCACGTCAAAATCTTCTCTTAATTTGAGGAATTTATTATTAATTAAGAAAGCTGAGTCTTTCAAGCACATAATTTTCCCTCTGATCTACAGGCCTCCAGGCTGTGAGCTCCCAGATGCCCAAAGCTGGTTTTAACTTAAGTGCTTTCCTAGCAAAGGCGTTTTCTGTGGCACGAGATGAAACCGCGGTTGCGCGTTTTGTTAGAAGATCCAGATCGATAAGCTGAGATGCCAGGGTTTGAAAACCCGGTGTGCTGGAGGCAGTTGACTTATTAATCTATATATAGCACACTGAGAAGATTTAGGGGTTTTGATGGCTGTTCAAAGAGTATCTGAGCTGAAGATTCCTGTGGGAGAAGAGATGGTGCGCAAGAGCACGTGGGAGATTTGTCACACAGCTGCGGGAGGCTCTCCACTACAGCGCTTTTCTCTCCCCAGCAGGTCTGTTAGAAATGTGCTTCTTGTGTTAGGTTCAAAGTGTCCCGTGACAGGTCCGTGAGGTAGACACTCCTGGGGGTGTGGTGTACACTGTCAGAGAAAATAGCAAATAGCTCCAGGCTCTCTCCTCAAGAAGTGTGGGCAGAGTTCAGAGCGCTGCAGATGTTGTTCAGAATTATTTAACCAATGAGTCGACAGATATATTTTAATCCCCATTACATACAAGGCACTATGTCAGGTTCCAGGGTTACAATGGTGAACAACACAGACACCCTCTCTACTTTCCCTATAGAGATTATCATCTGTTGAGGAAGGTGCATGGTGATCAGGTAATTCCAACATGACATGGAAATAATTGAATAGGGGAATATAGAAAACTCTGGAAACACAACTCAGCATTGAGAACCTCCCAAGAGAAGTGAAATCTCAGCTGAGGACTGAAGGATGTGCAGTGATTACTCAAGAGAAGACAACAAGGACTTCTGGTTAAAGGTGACAAAATCACTAATATGAAAGTAAAAGAACTTTTTAAATAAAGACATAAACACATAAACCTGTGAGAGCAAAGATGGAAATAAAACACCCATAAGAAATCTTGGAATTTGGAAAGCAGATTGACAAGTGGAAAATGACTTGGCTGAATGGAGAAAACTGACTCTCAAACACAAGAGGGTAAAACCATAAAGCAACATCACAGATGCTGCTGAGCCTCTCGAAGGCTCCTAAATCTGTAGTGCTTGGTATCTGGGAAAGTAGGACCGAACATGGCCTTACAACAAGGGCACTCATTCAAATTCGGCTACAAGGGCCTTTGGTCACCTCCCCCTCTCCTGCCTAGCCTGGCACCTACCCATCAGTTGCCCTGACAAGACACCCAAGATTTTTCCTTTGGAAAGAGTAAAACAGGTTCTTAGACTAAAAACATTTGTTACAGCCCAAAGCAAAGACATATTACTGGAAACAGGACTCCTACTCATTATTGAGAGACCCACCCTTCTTGAACCATTTAGCATCCTAAGCATGTATTTACAAGTAAATCTCTACACCTGGAAGATTCTTTTCTAAGGAATCTCAACAACTGGAGGAAAGACCAAAGGGTCTATCACTGGGGTTCCCTATTCAAGCAACATGAGAAGGCATCCTATGGTGAAGACCACAGTCAACAAGCATTCCTCATCACCCCTACACACATAGAGCTTCTGAATAGATTTTCTGTGCTCTACTCTTAAATGTGAACAGCCAAGAGTTACTGGACACTGCAGGAAATCACCTAAAATGGAAAGCAGATATCTATTCTAAAGCAAACAAATCAAACTAGAAAAAAACAGAGGTTGCAAAGACAGAAGGAATCAACTTTGCTAAAAAGGTTTTAAAATCCTCAGCAAAATAAGAGAAGAAATAACAGAGAACACCATCTCTTCGCTTGCTCAAGCCAAAATCTTTGGAGTCACCCTTGACTCCTCCCTTTCTCATACACTCACTCCTGGATCCAGTCTTTCTCTACCTTCAAAACCCACACAGAATTTGAACCGAGTCTTCTCTCACTCACTGCCACTGCCAAGTGAGGCTCCTTTCTCGCCTGGATTATTGCTGTAGGTTCTTCTTGTTTATATCCTTGTCCTAATATGCAGCAGCCAGAGCCATCTTCTGTGAACATAAATTAGATCATATTTCTTCCTCATCCAAAACCCACACCAGCTTCTGCTTTCAAAGTAAAAGTCAATGGGGAACAGAAAAAAGAAAAAGTCAATGGGAGCTTAAGGAGCCCATGGAATCTGGACCCATCCACACCATCGCATCCCACCCCACCCCTAGGACTCACCTGGGACTCCTCTCGCTGACTTCCTTAGCTCTCCTCCATCATGCCAGGCACATGCTGCCTCTGGGACCTGGCTTTGCTCTTGCCTCGCCTGGAACACTGTTCCCCTACAAAACCCCTGGATAACTTCTTCACCAAGTCTTTGCTCAAATGTCACTTTCTCAATGATACCTCCACTAACCCACTTCTCCACACTTCCAATTCCCCTTACTCTTCTACACTTTCTCTATTTTTCACAGCATATCCTCCATTCCAACATATATCTGTGGTTCATGGTCCATCACTCTCCACTAGAATGTAATTTCTTCATGGGCACGGATCTTTATTTTGCTGACATATTCCAAGCATCTGAACACTACGTGGCAAATAGTAGACTGTATTAGTTTCCTCAGGAGATCATAACAAAGCACAAACTAGGTAGGTTAAACATCAGGGCTAGTTAGCAAGGTGCATTCAAGAATATGAAGAAAATTCAAGCCAACAGGAAAATGGAGTAAGTGCAGGGACTACTCATGGTAAGAGATGAGATGATGGAGTTTGGCAGCAAATAAAACATACAGAGCTTTGTGAGCCATAAAAAGACAGTTTGAATTTATCTTCAGAGAAGCCTTTTTAAAGGGGGTTGAAAAAGTACTCAGATTTGCCTCTAAACAATCACTAAATCTGTAAGCATGAGTGTATGTTCTGGTATAAACAGGCTGCAGTAAACCCAAGTAGAGTTCTCCTGTAGGCCTTCACTCAACCAACTCTTGCTTCTGAGCTCTCTCCTGACCAACATGGGACTCTGGACACCACATCCAGCCAGGCTCCTGGTCACCACGAGCATAACTGGTCTGGTCTCCAGGCTAAATGGTATGGAGCCAAAGGCCTAGTGTTCCCGGGTGAGGCTGGATTCGGGAATCAAAACAGACACTGAAGAGCAAACCAAGAGTCTAAAGAGGCCTGAGACTGAGCAACACACATTGAGTGTGAGTCAAAGAGGGTGTAACAGAGGTGCAGCCAGCAGGGGCGCTAGAATTGATAAGAAACCATCTGAAGAGACACCACGAATTGCCAAAATGAAGAAAAAGATCCTTCTCACAGGGTGCTGTAACGGCTGTCTATTGCCATGTTACAAATCATCCCAATTAATACATTTGCTCATGATTCTGGGGAACAGCAACTTGACCGAGGCTCAGTGGGCGACTCTTCCGCGGATTTTGTCTGTCGCCACTCCTGCAGTTGAAGCCACCTGGCAGCTGAGTGGGGCTGGTTAATGAAAGATGGCCCCATCCACACGCCTGGTAGCTGCAGCTGGCCCCTGGCTAGTTGGTCTGTGGAGACTTAGCTGGGCTAGTCTATCTCTGCTCCATATGACTTCTCATCTTCATGCTGGTTAGACCACGGTTTTGCCATATGGCATTTACAGGGCAACATTCCAACAGTGTTGGAATGAAGCTTCAGGCCTGCTTGGAATTTTCACATTATTTTCACCACCTTCTTCTGGTCAGAGTGAATCCTGGTGCCAGCCCAAACTCAAGGGGGTAGAGACTTCACCTCTTGACAGGAGGAGCATCCAGATCACACTGGAAAGGAGTGTGTGCACTGGGAGTGGAGAACTTGTTGCAGTCAGCCTGGCAAACACCGTATCCCAGGTGCCTGTCTGTAGGTGGCCAGGTCAGTCCAGAGGCCTCGGGGAGCCCACGGGGGTGGAATGGCTAAGTGTGGCACCAGCTCATGTCTCAATAAGCTTAACAGCAATAGGACACCTTTGTTTTCCAGAAGGAGTCACAGCAGTCTAAAACCATAAGTGTCATATGTTATTGAGTGCCATCAGTTATTTGGAAAGTAATTTCATCTACAGGTGCTTTTAAAAGATACTTGAATCATAAAAAAATTTGGGGGGGTACTATTACAGTCAGTGAAGTTGCTTTTTGTATATTTCATAACTGAGTATTTATTATAAATTAGCTTCAATTCACTCATCTATGTAGTACACTTACCTCAAAAATTTCACTCATAAGATGTGGTGGTTGTTGTTTAGTCACTAAGTGATGTCTGACTCTTTACAATCCCATGGACTGTAGCCTGCCAGGCTCCTCTGTCCATGGGATTCTCCAGGCAAGAATACTGGAGTGGGCTGCCATTTCCTCCTCCAGGGGCTCTTCCTGACCCAGGGATCAAACCCCCATCTCTTAAATCCCCTGCCTTGGCAGGCAGGTCCTTTACCACTGAGCCAGCCAAGGAAGCCCAAAATATAAGATAGGCACCTTCTAATCAATATAGATAATTACTAGTCATTCTGATAGGATTGGAGGAAAAGGATTATCTTTCCCTAGTTGATGGGTGACTCACTCAGTGTATTTGGAGCTGGAAACGGCTACCCTTCTAACACTCCACTTCAGGTAGTGGTCAAGCTCCACATAGCCTTTGGTTATTCAGCATTTTCTCTCTCCAAAGATTTTGGGATAAGTCTTTTCTGAGATGCCAGTGGTCTGAGTCTGTTTGAAACATTCATCACGGATGAGTGATGGAATAGACTACTTCTGACCATCACCAGTTATTAGAAGGTTGCTTCCTTTCCCATTGCCTCCCTCCCCAGCCTTTGGTCTGCAGGATTCAACTCTTCCTTATATCAGAAAAGGGCACAAAGAACTGGGGAAAGGTAATGTGTGATCTTCAGAGATTATGAACAAAAATAATGTTTTTTTAAGTCAAAAATAAATTTGTAGTTTCATATTTGTTCAACATTATAGTCTCCATTTGTTTAGTTTAATCCCCGTGTGTCAATCACTTATTTCTCAATGTTTATTGCTCAGTTTTATCCTGTTTGAGACACAGCCTACAAGGAAAATATCAATATGACTTTCTCTTATCTCAGAGATTTCACAATTAAGAAATGGAGGCATTTGTAGAGTGATGAGTAGATAACCAAATAATCAACAAAGGGCTTCTTATGCTTGGCTCTAATACCTTCACATGAAAAATTCAAGAGCAGATAGTAAAATCAACTCATAAGCTTCTATCTAGGCAACCATAACATGTGTGGCTTAAAGGGAAATAGATATTTAGTCATTTTCTTAAAAATTATTAGGTCAGTTGTTGTATGTAAGTACAAGCTTGGTGAGCACAAGTCAAGAAGCTCTGTTCTGGTACCATTGCTAATCAATTCAACAAATGTATATGGAGAATTGTCTGAATGCAGGAAATGGACCAAAGGAGATAAACACACACCTCTCACCCTAAGAAGCTTTCAATCCAGCAGGGAGATGGACTGCTACACAACTGTGCCCACATTTCACTACAGGGCTCTTCTCTTTAAGATGGGTATATGATGGGTCATGGTGGAGAGAGGTCTGACAGAATGTGGTCCACTGGAGAAAGGAATGGCAAACCACTTCAGTATTCTTGCCTTGAGAACCCCATGAACAGTATGTAAAGGCAAACAGATAGGACACTGAAAGATGAACTCCCCAGGTCAGTAGGTGCTACTGAAGATCAGTGGAGAAATAACTCCAGAGAATGCAGGGATAGAGCCAAAGCAAAAACAACACCCAGCTGTGGATGTGACTGGTGATAGAGCAGGTCCTATGCTGAAAAGAGCGATATTGCATAGGAACCTGGAATGTTAGGTCCATGAATGAAAGCAAATTGGAAGTGGTCAAACAGGAGATGGCAAGAATGAACATCGACATTCTAGAAATCAGCGAACTAAGATGGACTGAAATGGGTGAATTTAACTAAGATGACCATTATATCTACTACTGTGGGCAGGAATCCCTTAGAAGAAATGGGGTAGCCATCATGGTTAACAAGAGAGTCTGAAATGCAGGACTTGGATGCAATGTCAAAAACGACAGAATGATCTCTGTTTGTTTCCAAGGCAAACCATTCAATATCACGGTAATCCAAGCCTATGCCCCGACCAGTAACGCCGAAGAAGCTGAAGTTGAACGGTTCTATGAAGACCTACAAGACCTTCTAAAACTAGCACCCCAAAAATATGTCCTTTTCATTATAGGGGATTGGAATGCAAAAGTAGAAAGTCAAGAAACACCTGGTGTAACAGGCAAATTTGCCCTTGGAGTACAGAATGAAGCAGGGCAAAGGCTAATAGAGTTCTGCCAAGAGAACACTCTGGTCATAGCAAACACCCTCTTCCAACAACACAAGAGAAGACTCTACATCACCAGATGGTCAACACCAAAATCAGATTGATTATATTCTTTGCAGCCAAAGATGGAGAAGCTCTATAGAGTAAGCCAAAAAAATACCGGGAGCTTACTGTGGCTCAGATCATAAACTCCTTATTGCCAAATTCAAACTTAAATTGAAGAAAGTAGGGAAAACCACTAGGCCATTCAGGTAGGATCTAAATCAAATCCCTTATGACTTTACAGAGGAAGTGAGAAATAGATTTAAGGGGATCTGATAGACAGAGTGCCTGAAGAATTATGGATGGAGGTTAGTGACATTGTACAGGAGACAGGAATCAAGACCATCCCCAGAAAAAGAAATGCAAAAGAGCAAAATGGCTGTCTGAGAAGGCCGTACAAATAGCTGAAAAGAAGAGAAGTGAAAAGCAAAGGAGAAAAGGAAAGATATAACCATCTGAATGCAGAGTTTCAAAGGATGGCAAGGAGAGATAAAAAAGCCTTCCTCAGTGATCAAAGCAAAGAAATAGAGGAAAACAATAGAATGGGAAAGACTAGAGAAATCTTCAAGAAAATTAGAGATACCAAGGGAACATTTAATGCAAAGATGGGCTCAATAAAGGACAGAAATGGCATGGACCTAACAGAAGTAGAAGATATTAAGAAGAGGTGGCAAGAATACACAGAAGAACTGTACAAAAAAATATCTTCACAACCTAGATAATCATGATGGTGTGATCACTCACACTCACCTAGAGCCAGACATCCTGGAATGTGAAGTCAAGTGGGCCTTAGGAAGCATAACTACAAACAAAGCTAGTGGAGGTGATGAAATTCCAGTTGAGCTATTTCAAATCCTAAAAGATGATGCTGTGAATGTGCTGCAATCAGTATGTTGGCAAATTTGGAAAACTCAGCAGTGGCCACAGGACTGGAAAAGGTCAGTTTTCATTCCAATCCCAAAGAAAGGCAATGCCAAAGAATGCTCAAACTACTGCATAATTGCACTCATCTCACACGCTAGTAAAGTAATGCTCAAAATTCTCCAAGCCAGGCTTCAGCACTCTGTGAACTGTGAACTTCCAGATGTTCAAGCTGGCTTTAGAAAAGGCAGAGGAACAAGAGATCAAATTGCCAACATCTGCTGGGTCATCAAAAAAGCAAGAGAGTTCCAGAAAAACATCTATTTCTGCTTTATTGACTATGCCAAAGCCTTTGACTGTGTGGATCACAATAAACTGTGGAAAATTCTGAAGGAGATGGGACTACCAGACCACTTGACCTGCCTCTTGAGAAACCTGTATGCAGGTCAGGAAGCAACAGTTAGAACGGGACATGGAACAACAGACTGGTTCCAAATAGGAAAAGGAGTACATCAAGGCTGTATACTGTCACCCTGCTCATTTAACTTATATGCAGAGTACATCATGAGAAATGCTGGGCTGGAGGAAGCACAAGCTGGAACCAAGATTGCCAGGAGAAATATCAATAACCTCAGATATGCAGATGACACCACCCTTATGGCAGAAAGTGAAGAAGAACAAAAAAACCTCTTGATGAAAGTGAAAGAGGAGAGTGAAAAAGTTGGCTTAAAGCTCAACATTCAGAAAACTAAGATCATGACATCCGGTCCCATCACTTCATGGCAAATAGATGTGGAACCAGTGGCAGACTTTGTTTTGGGGGGGCTCCAAAATCTGTGCAGATGGTGATTGCAGCCATGAAATTAAAAGACGCTTACTCCTTGGAAGGAAAGTTATGACCAAGCTAGATGGCATATTAAAAAGCAGAGACATTACTTTGTCAACAAAGATCCATCTAGTCAAGGCTATGGTTTTTCCAGTAGTCATGTATGGAATTGAGAGTTGGACTGTAAAGAAAGCTGAGCACCAAAGAACTGATGGTTTTGAACTGTGGTGTTGGAGAAGACTCTTGAGAGCCCCTTGGACTGCAAGGAGATCCAACCAGTCCATCCTAAAGCAGATCAGTCCTGGGTGTTCATTGGAAGGACTGATGTTGAAGCTGAAACTCCAATAGTTTCACCACGTGAAGCAAAGAGCTGACTCATTTGCAAAGACCCTGATGCTGGGAAAGAATGAGGGCAGGAGGAGAAGGGGACGACAGAGGATGAGACGGTTGGATGGCATCACTGACTCAATGGACATGGGTTTGGGGAGACTCTGGGAGTTGGGGATGGACAGGGAGGCCTGGCATGCTGTGGTTCATGGGGTCTCAAAGAGTCGAACACGACTGAGCAACTGAACTGAACTGATGATCTGAGTAAAGGAAATGAGAGGAATTTTTGCATTAAAATTAAGGAAAGGAAAGCAAGTTGAAACATCTCTATTTTCTAGGGTAGAAATGTTTTGAGAATAAGACAAATCCATTACACATAAAAATTTTTAAATGCAAAACTAAACGTGCTCAGTTGGAAAATAATGAAGATTTGGAGAAATATTATTTTGAAATAAACCCCTGTAAAGTTTAGGCTGGAATAAATAAGAAGCTCTGATTTAAGTATGCCACAGAGTATTCAAATTGTTCATGCTTTCAATAAACTGCTTACAATATTCTTAAAATACTGAAAACTGGAAAGAGTCCACCAACAGCTATGAGAAAATGCCAAGACATCTCTACAAGCCACAAACTTCTCATTTACCCAGCTTGGTTTTCTCACTAAAAAGTGGTAGGCAGGGGATGACAGGAATTACAGAAATCTTTTTAAAGCATCTAGAATATAATGGCATCATGACTAATATGCTTTAGGCTTTTATGAAGGGAAAAAAATCAGATTAGACAAACTTGGGAGATGTTTTTGATAGGATGCCAGAATTAATTAACGGAACACAGTAGGTGTTGATTTTATGTCATTATAAGTTAAGCCTTTTACTTTGCAGTCAAGAATGAAAAATAAATATCAAACTGGTCTGACCCGTTCTCCTGATTTAATAGCTTAATTTCCAGAAACGCCAGTGAAAAACAGCCCAAATGTTTGCCTAGGCCAAATCTTCTTTATTACAGTTCATCCACTTTCTCTTGTTCACAAGGAAGCTAGCACCTAACAGAGCCTAATTAAGTTTATATTTTACAGCACAAGTCACATGGCCTTACAAAAGAAAGCCTGTTAGAGGGAAATGAAGAGGATGTATCCTAGGACTCAGCCCATAGAAAAGCATGTGAAGCCCACCACAGTCTTCCATGGAGCTTTGCAGTGTTGGTGGTTTAGTCACTAAGTTGTGTCCGACTCTTGCAACCCCATGGATTGTGGTCCACCAGGCTCCTCTGCCCTCTGTCCACGGGATTTCCCAGGCAAGAATAGGAGTGGGCTGTCATTTCCTTCTCCAGGGGATCTTGCCCACCCGGGGATCAAAGCCAGGTCTCCTGCATTGCAGGCAGATTTTTTATTAACTGAGCTATGAGGGAAACCCCCCACTGGCTAATGCAACAAGGAAGACTCTATTTTTCACAGACATTAAGATAACTGACATTGTACACTAAGCCAGGGAAGTGATGAACATATCCTATGTCCATGTCAGGAAAGGAATAATGTTTCTAGGAAATTCTTATTTAACTCGAATGACATTTCTTCACCACTTAGGTTTGTAGCTTCTGTGTTCTTTCTTTTCCTTAACATTCACAAAGAGTGTCAGCAGGATTCTCCCCAGCCCCCTGTGAAAGGGTTGAAGGCACCCTGCATTATGAAATTCCCTTAAGGTAAAAAGGTGTTTCACTGTAGAGCAATTTATTCTGACAGAGGAGCTGGTGTGTCAGAGCCTAGGGAATCAAGTTGCTAAAACAACTTGCTTGCTACCATTTTTGAGGCAATCGAGTTGACCCCAGTGAAGTGACCCATTGCCCTGTCAAAGTGAAATATAAAAGTTTAGAAGAGGATCTAAATCAGGTATATAATTTGAAAGGAAATAAAATCAAATGGACTTGTTGGAACTGTTCTAAGAAAACTAACAAGAAACATTCATAGAGGTATGAATGTTTCTGTTAGGATAAGGTCAGTTGCATATGAAAATGAAAGCAAAATAAGAGTTGCTAAGAAAATTACAAGTTTATGATACCTTCATATAGAAGAAATCCAAATACAGATAGTGTAAGCTTGGTATGAAAGCATCATGGTGACATAAGAAAGGCAAGTTCATCTCTCTGCTCCACCAACTCAGTAAATGGCTTTCCTTTCCAAGGTCATATCATAGTTCAAGATTGCCAGTGGAGCTTCAGCCATTACAGATGCATTCCACACAACAGGATGAGAAATGAGAGAAAAGGTGAAAAGGTCTTTTCCCCAGCCAAGTCAACTCCCTTTGAGCTCTCTTTCCAGAAGTCTCATGTAACACTTTTACTTGCATCTCACTGGTGAGATCTCAGTTGTATGGCAATACCTAGAGGCATGGAAGGCTGGGAAAAAATTCTTCCAGAGTGATCATTGCTCTCTATGCTATGAATCAGGATTCATTTAAAAGGAACATTTAAAATTCATTTAAAAGTGGGAATGGGTGTTTGAGTAAGTAACTACCTTTCCCTGACTGGTTCAATTTTTTCCCCCGTGTTTATAAAACCTAACATGTGACTATGTAGTGAGAGAAAACAGATTGGTGTTGCCTGGAGACAGGAAAAAGGTGCAGGAAGGGGAACTACAGAGGGACATGAGGCATTCTTGAAGGAATGATGGACATGTTCACTATCTTGATCATGAAAATGTTTCACAGTTCTACACACACCAAGTGCATGCACAGAGAATGTACTATGCCAAATGTTTGTGTCTCCTTAAATTCACATGTTGAAAAACCTAATCCCCAATGTGATGGTATATGGAGGTGGGGCCTTTAGGAAGTGATAAGGTTATGAGGTGGATTCCTCATGAATGAGATTAGTGCCTTCATAAAAGAGACCCCAGAGAGCTTCCAGCCCCCTTCTGCCATGTGAGGACCTAGCGAATAGATTGCCATCTTACCAGACATCAAATCTGCTGGAACCTGATCTTAAACTTCCAGCCTCCAGATCTGGGAGAAATAAATACACCTTGAAGTGTATAAGCCACCTAATCTAGGGTACATCTGTTGTAGCAGCCTGAACAGACTAAGACATACTGTATGTTAATTATACCTTATTAGAGCTGTTAAAAATGTGAAGTGCTGGAGTTGCTTTTTAAAGTACCCCTCCTGTGAGACTGAGAGGCTCTTATAAAACCTGTGAACAGAGATATAATAATGATGGTGTTAGGTTATCTACTGCGCCACCGCATAGGTAAGGACTGCCAAGTAGGCAACAGAAGGGGTCTTTAATTCACCAGTTTTTAAAAAGCCAAACATTTTACTTGGAACAGAAACTCATTAAATCTATTATCTCTGATTCTCCTTGTAGATAGCTGAGGAGGCTTAGGTATGAACAATTATTTCTTTTACACAGTGAGTAGCAGTGAACAGACAACAATTCAAAGATTCGTCTGTCTCCCATGGAGGTGGGGATGAGTGGATATATTTCAGTTATCATTCATAATCTCAAATCCCTGCTTTGAGCTTCAAATTCATATGATTGGGAGTCTAGTGAACACCTGTGATCTCCGGAAGGACAGGATCAATGCTGGACTCACACGGAAGGTGGGTTATAAATGTGCATATGACAATGAGTGTGTGTGCCTGCGTGTGTAGAAAGAACCCAACACTGTCCGGAAAGGATTCGTACAGGTTTGCTGGGGTAAGTTTATGGAAAGTGTGGGCTTCCACTTATTTTACATGTGTGCATTCATTTGCATTTTCTATAGTGCGCATGAATCACTTTTATAATTTTCTAAAATATATAGAAATATAAAGGAACTCCATACCTTTCTCTGTTTTTCAGCTGCTACTGATCTTCATCACTTCTCCCTTGGCCAGTGTACCATTCTCCTGTTTTCTTTCTTTGCCTCCGGTCTCTCTCTCCCTGAGCTCTACCCTTCAGGGTTACTATCCTATTGCTCCCTCCTTAAACCCCAAACTGAACAGGATTAAGTCCCCTCCTCAGAATGACTTCTAAAACCCTTAACCTGCCCAGGGCCCCGTCTTCATCCCTACTGCACTTCCTCATCCTCTTCCTGCTGAAAGCACCACACACACATTGTTTCCCTCACAAGTTGACATCTTCATCCTCATTGCTTCTGCCTCAGATGTCTTTCTTTACCTGCCTTCCTCAGAAAACCTCCTGGGAATTCTGTAGAGTCCATCTCGATGTTCTCCCCGCCTCAAGCAGAGTTCCCACCCTGATACACTGGGTGCACCTCCACGTGAGCAGGTCTATGGTGAACTGTGATACATCTGTGCTCACGCTCTCACAAGGCTGTGTGTACCACAGGAGTAACACTCCTCCTCAGCACATCCTTGTCACCCCAGTCCTGCTCACTGCCTACCTCCTGGATGTTCAACAAACTCTCTTTAAATGAGTAAGAGATAAGTCAGTGCACTTGAGAAATTTGTGACAAGCTCTTTCGGCTTCCTTCTTCTTCTACTCTCTTTGCCCCCTTACCCCATTTCCAGGCACCCACTCTGCCAAGTGCCACACCAGCGCTGCCATCAGACGCACGCCAAGGTCCCCATGTCTGACTGCGCCCCCACCCAGCAAGGTGTCCTGCTCCCTGCTGATGCCTCCACCATGTTTGAAGGTTCTATGCTTCCACGAGTTGCCAGGGGATGTGGCCTTTGACAACCACTTACCAAAAAAAGCCTTCTCTTTCCTTAACCAAAAAGCCTACGGCTTGTTGGGAGGACTAAGTGAGACAGCACGTGTAAAGCCACTCCAGTGGAATCTGGGGCCCCACTGTCCTTCAGTTCTCCCAGTATTGTTCCCCTTTTAGTAGATTCTAGAAAACAAGAAAGACTTGGCCATCTCTTAAACAACTATTTAATGACAGTAACACAGATAATAGAGGCTGTAAAGGGCAAAAGTTTGGAGAGAGCATTCTGCCTGGTCACTCAGGTCATCTCACAAACACCTACTCTGTCTCCTCAAACAACCTTGCCCCCTGGTTGCCCCTGTGGTGCTTCCTCAAACATTTGCTGTCTTCCTCCACCTGCAGGGCTGTTTCTACCTGTCTTGTCTGCTGCATATACGTGTGCTCAGTCATGTCAACTCTCTGCAGCCCCACAGACTGCTTGGCTCCTCTGTCCATGGGATTTCCCAGGCAAGAATACTGGAGTGGGTTGCCATTTCCTACTCCAGGGAATCTTCCCCACCCAGGAATAGAACCTTTCTCTGCATAGCTTTTACCTATCCTTCAAGGTCCCATTCAAGGGCCTCCTCCTCTGTAGAGTCCGCTATGATACCTTGAGAAGGACTCAGGTCATGCTTTCTCTGTGTTTCTACAGAAGTTCACACCCACCTTCTCCACTGGCCTCTGTCACATCTCCCTCAAAGCCACCAAGGGGCTGCTTCCCTACACCCAAGAGGACAAAGCTTCTTCACAAGTGTCAATGTCTTACTTCTCCAGGATCCTTAAGAGGTTCTGCTACAGAAGGTGAGCCAGCATTTATATCCAAAGCTACCGAGTAAATAAAGACAAAATTAATTACAACTGACAGAATTTTACATATGGAAGTCATTATTTGAGTTTGGAACATGAAAGAGGCCCTTATTAAATCATCTTAAAGCACAAAGTGGCAAGAGACAGCATTATCACTGGATGAGGCGGGAATTCCTGGATCTCCTCTCTGCGCTGGAATTTAATTTCTACCTTAAATAAATCTTGCTCTCAGTGGGGGTTTTGACAGTACCAGGCCATTAATGAGAAAGAAAACCCTGGAAACCTAATTATCAGCTCGAAAGACATCCAGGGACACCTATGTCAGGAAAAGGTGTGAAATCTGACTAGTGTATCACTCTGGGGCCATGCTGCATCTTGGTGTTTGTAACTAATGCAATTATTTTTCCTCTAGGGCTGTCGCTAAGAGACATTTTAAAGAATGACATTTAAAGTGACCACATAGTAGATTAAAGAAAAGGAAGTAACAAATTTTATACTGACATCATCAAAAAGAAAGCCAGGTGTGCTGACAAAGGAGATGGCTCCTTCAAGCAAGGTTGTAGCTATTCTCTGCTAGGCAACCTTTCAATTGAAAGGTGCAGGTAAGCCAGCAAGGACTTTTCAGAGAAAAGAGTGGGAGGACCACTAGGACAAAAATAGTTCACAGTCTATTCCATGTTATTTGTCATTCGAAATAAAGGTTTTAACTGGCAAAAGCAAACTTCTGACCAGATGATGATGAATTTGCTGGGCATGTACTGGTGCTGTGCTATGGTATTTTGTTTTATTTTAGCGCTATGTTTTATTCATTCTGTTCTTTGAGTGGCCTGAATTCAGTGTTCCTATATGTGCACATAACCTTTAAGTGCAGACCCTACTGTCTGATTGCCTCATTGCCTCAGAAATATTCAGAGAATCTCAGAAACTTCTCACTCCAAAAAGACATATGTTCACTTTACTGGAGGAAAATTTAATTGTATATATCAAAGGTCTTAAAAGGTGACTGCCTTTGAGGAGGAAATGCACCTCCTGGGAACTCATCTTAAGAAAACTCTTAAGGATATGTGCAAATATGTGTATATAAGGCTGATCACTGTAGTGACAAGTTTGAGCCCCTTAAATAGCTAACTATTATAAATAGCTTAAAAGAAAAAAACTATGATCCATTTATGAAATGAATATGATAGCATCCAAAATTATATTATAGAAATCTACTGACTGACACTGAGAGATGTTCATAGTATGGTAAATAGGAAAAAATGTTATAAAACAATATGAATAGGATGATCTCATTTTTGTGAGAAAGATACTGTAGTTTTTTTAGTGGGGAGTGGTTAGGTTTTTTTTTTCCCTTACCTAGTCAGGTCAGGGGATTGGTCAGTTAAAAGAAAAAAAATAGGTTAAAGTGGTAAAACATAAGAAGTAAAATGAAAGAAGGATGATAGATAGGTACCGTATGTTAAAATGTTTAATGTTAAATCTATAAATATACATACATAGCTTAAATATTTTGTTTTAACCTAAACTTAGATGTACACTCCTGCAATTGTTTCATAAAGGGCCAAGATTAAAGTTTTTTGGTTGTGAGTCCACTTTTTATAGTTCTGCATCATTTGTCTTTATGTACTACACTGTCAACTATTTCCAGTTTCAACTTCTTTAATTGGTGAGAAAACATAAAGACTCTTGTGAAGCAGTCAAAGTCCAAAATGCTTCCATATTTTTGTAATTTTTCTCCAACTCTGAAAGTTGTCTTGCCCACACAACTAATTTGATAGCAAAAATTTTGAAAGTCACCTTTTGAAAACTTTTTCCATATCAATGAAGTTAAATTTCCATAGAAATTACTCTTTGCAAAAGCATATTTCATCAGTTTGCATAATCAAAACAACATAGCCAGAGTAAACAAATTTGGGGAAAAAAGTATAATTGACTCTTGTTCAGTAGATAAAATTGATGGGAAGGTAAATACATTCTTGAAAGTGGCCTACTAGCCACACCAGGCAAAAAAAATTTTACTGAGCAAATGGAAAACATTGTTTAGCCCAGCATGTAGCCTAAGCAGAAATCAGAGAAAGGTGGAAAGGCCCTTCTCCCAGCAGTCTTCATTAGCTGGCTCTACAACAACCTTCCAATTATCAGCCTGTGCCACCTCCCTAGGAAGCCTTCCAGGATCACCCTTACCTTTCCTCTCCTCTTCAACACATCATCCTTTTCCTTTATAAAAATCACCTGTAACTCTTACTTTTTGATCACTCATCTATTGTCCGGAGAAGGCAATGGCTCCCCACTCCAGTACTCTTGCCTGGAAAATCCCGTGGACAGGGGAGCCTGGTGGGCTGCAGTCCATGGGGTCGCTAAGATTCAGACACAACTGAATGACTTCCCTTTCACTTTTCACTTTCATGCATTGGAGAAGGAAATGGCAACCTACTCCAGTGTTCTTGCCTGGAGAATCCCAGGGACGAGGGAGCCTGGTGGGCTGCCGTCTATGGGGTCGCACAGAGTCGGACATGACTGAAGCTACTTAGCAGCAGCAGCATTTGTTGTCTGTCTTTACCAATAGAATAAATCTGATAATATTAATAAATCTAATTGGCCACTAGTGCCTAGCACAGTGCTTGATATGTAGCTGTCATTTGACATTTATTGAGAGTTTGGATGTACGTGTGAATGCTTATAGTTTAAGTTGCAACCAACTTTCATTCTTCAGTTACCACTGAAAAAAATAACTGAAATTATGGCTGATAACACTGTCCCATTGTTGTCAAAAATCAAGCAAATCATCCCAAGTCTCTGGTAAGTAGCAACAGCATAAGGATAGATGTGGACAGCAAGGACACTGACAATTCCCTGAGAACTTCTCCAACAGCTTACAATTTCTGAAATATTTGTATTATTAACATTTTACCCAGAAAAATGTAACCTAGAGAAGGCAGAGTATCTCTTCTAATTTGACCTCTCTTTCTGTTCATTTCATCAATAGTAACATCGAATAAGCCTAATTCTTTCTAGCATCTCTGTTTACAAGGGGTAAAACAGATTCTTTGTGATTTTCCAGCACCCCAAGGAAAAGTCAAAGATAGTTTACATGCAAAAGATATCATCTGGGATTCAGTTCTGGAAAGGCAACAGTCTGACACACACTAAATCCACCCCCTATTCATTGTCAGTCAGAAACTGAGCACAAAGAACTCTGAGAGGCCATTTTACCTGGGTGGAAGGAACAAGTTTCCCAGGGCAAGGACTCCACTCCTCCCCAAGACACAGCACCAAAACTGGGAAGGACAATCTGCACCAGCCATTGAAGGAAGCAATTTTATTTAGGCTATTGCCAAAAGGAGATGATTCATTAATAAGAATGCAAAAAAAAAAGAAGGAGAAGAAAAAGAGTCTGGGGTTTCACAGAGGCATTTCCAGTCTTAGAGGGGTCATGAAGAAGGAAGGGTGAGCTTTCTCTCAGAATAAACAAAAGCGAGATGGTCCTCTGTGGTGACAAAAAGGACCTTGTCACCTCAACTGCTCTTTAGTCAGGCTCCTCTGAGCCCTCTTCTCAGCTGGGCCCTGTGTGTGGCCTGCTGACCCAATGTAACCAGAACCCTGACACACCAGTTTAGCAAGAATCTCCCTACTCTTGATAGCTAACCAAGTTCCTCTTGGTTTTTCATCCACTGACTTTCTTACTCTGCGTCTTGTCTATAAATCCACAACTGCCTTCAATGTTGGAGACGAGTTCAGTCTCTCCCTGATTGCTATAGTCTTCAATAAAGTTTTCCTTGACTGTTTAACTCCATCCAGCGCAATTTTTTCTTGACAAGCCATTTCTAAATCACAAAACTGTGATGGGATTTCTTAACTGTCCCTGCTTTCTAGAAGCACAGACCTACTATAAAGTTTAACACTGTCAGAGGATGTAACAAAATTGATCTTGCACAGTGGTTTGCAACAAATAATTAAGTGCTTTCAAAATTGTGATTAAGTCTAGCTTCTTTCTGCCCATAGGGGAAATCATTTATCAAAATGTATCCTCTGAGCACCTACTCTGGGTCAGACTACCTGAAAGGAATACCAAGATGATCAGGATAGGATATAGGATAAAGCATACAGTATAAACATTTTAAGATAGAATAAATAAAAGCAATACTTATTACCATCTTGCCCTAGCTTAGTTCTATTGTCCACCCTTGTATGGTGTCAGGAAATGATAAATCTTGAAATTGACGGCTGCTTCAAATCCATTTTGTCACATAAAGATGTATAAATCAATACCAATAAATTTTTATAAAGCTAAAAAAAAAAAAAGATAGAATATGAGGGAAAATCAGCCTTCCCAGTCAAGAGAATTTCTTGTCTCATCAAAAAGTCAACCATCCAAAAATATCCTTTATATTTTACTCCATTGTACAAACATGACCCCTTTGTAGAATTTCCATATCGTAATCTTCCTTGTTCTCCAGAACAAATATTGTGCCTCCCTTTGTTTTCAAAAGTGTATTTGACCTCTTTTCAAATAGATATTTGACGCCCTTTCAAGTACATTATCAGTACCCCTTTCAAATGTACCACTTTCAAATAGAATTTTGGAAGCCTGACAACTTAACGTTCATCTTCCCTTCCCTGTTAAGTGTCCCTTTGTCTCCTTTTTCTTACCTGAGTGTTATGAAGCCTCTTCTCCCCAGATGACCACAAGGCAAAGCTTGAAGGGTAGACTGAATATGAAAGAAAGCCTGTCACTTTGATGTGTTTAAAAAAACTGGAATGAGGCAATTCCCAGCCCCCGACTGGTAAAGCCCCCTCTTTCCTCTAAGCAGCGGCACCTGGTTTTAGCATTCTGAGTCTGTGCTCTCCCCCACCATCACCAGATCCCTGCCGAGTTTAAATTCCCTACAAACCAGTAACACCTGAATCATCGCTGATGGCAAATCCATGGTCAAAGTGCAGTTTAGGAATCCTCAATGTTACGTTTCTTCTGAGAAGCCAAGAGTATGGTTCTCTGTCAACAAGCTCTGAAGAAGTCACTCTACTTTAATATGAAACTTTTTGTACAAGAACCAGTTGGAACATAGCCCCAGCTGACCTCCCTTCGCCCACACCACACACACAGAGATGCTTTTTTTTTTTTATCTTAAATCTGCCAATCCATTACATATCAAACTGGCCCATCCTGACTCTTCTGCACAGCTTCCCACCTTATCCCACAAGACTCCAGGGGAAATCTGTCTGCAGGCAAAAATACAGAGAACAGTGAAGAGAACCTTGCATAGTTCATTTCAAATGAAAGCTTCAACTCTCCTCTTGCCTTTTCTGATATATCCTCCTTGAACTCTTCCTTGCTCGTGAGATGCACAAAACTGCAAGGCAGCATTCCCCTTCACCACGCTTTGTGCAGGGTGTTGTGTGGGTGGGAAAGAACATTTCTTACTGAGAAAACTTTCCCTTGTCAGTAAGTGCATGATAATAGTGTCTGCCTGTGAAATGACACTCTCTTTCTGATACCTTTATTCCACTTATAGATCATATTTTTGGATGAAAGTTTTGCTATTGAAGTAGCTGCCAGATTGTTATGGGCCAATGTGATTGCAATTTACAGTATTTCATAAATCACCACAAGATTGAAAACGCTTGTGACAGATGAGGCTTTAAATTGACATCCTGTCTTCTTATGGGCATTGAAAAGGTTGATCTCATGACGTGCTCCACAGACACATCCCCCTTCACTCCTCCAGAAAGTCCCCACCTTGCACAGAACTGGAGCAATGGCAGGAAAGGGAGGGAGGAAGAGATAACGGGGAGCAAGCTACAGCTCCCCACGTGGTGCTCAGTAAGACAGGAAAACCCAGAGCCTTAGTCTCAGCATCTGTGACTGCTTAACAGATAAGATCCTTAAACCATCCCCAGCGAGTGGCACTGAACTGTGAATCTCATGAACCTCAAGGAACCCCTTCAACACCAGGAAATTTAAAAGACAAAGGAAATTTAAAAGACAAAGAAAATTAGGTCAATTCTTTTTGGAAGAACAAAGAAACGTGAGATTTCCTTAATAGTCATCCCAAGGCCAAGCAATGGTTCCACTGGGACCTCACGAGAAGGTGACCAGCGTCCACTTTCTGTTCCCCTGGGTCCATGTTTCCTCAACCTTGAGCATCTATTAGCATCTCCTGAGGTGCTGCTGAAACTGCTCCACACTAGACCAACATAGTCAATCTCTGGGGGCGAAGCCAACACCTGAGTTCCCTGGGTGATTTCATGCCACCAGTTTTGTGAGTCACTGGCCCAAAAACGCAAAGGTAGGCAGCAATGGGGGAAATAGGCAGGGTGTGTTAACTCAGGAGCCATGGGCACCCGGGGAGCCAGAAACCACACATGTGGATGTGTATTTAATAAGCACCGTTGATGCCTAGCAGTAGTGTTGGGCACTCAGTTGTGTCTGACTCTTTGCAACCCCATGGATGATATCCCCCCAGGCTCCTCTGTCCATGGGATTCTCCAGGCAAGAATACTGGAGTGGGTGCCATTTCCTTCTCTAGGGGATTAGCCCCAGACAGTCGTCACCATGAAGGAATAAGAGCCAGTGGCTGTCAGATTTTCTGATTTCTTAGGACTACACAGAAATCTGGATATTTTTAACACCAAATACCCTGAATTTTAAGTGCTGAAAAATAATTCAGAATACTATGCCTCCTAAACAAAGTACATCTTGGAACAAGGAGTTTCCCACCTGTGCCCTAGATATGCTGATTTACACAGGAGAATTTTCCATTAATAAAAATACTTCACCACTCCCCACCTAGATGGCCAGGATGAGTCTTTAAGGACCAAAGGCCAGCTTAGTGGACAAGTATTCTAACAAAATCCACAGGCAGCAGTTATACCAGCCCCTGGATATATAAGCATCAGCAAGAGACGGGATTGTCAGATGACCCTCCTACTACTGTATTTGGAGTTAAGTTCCTCAAGGGACAAATGGGCAGCAATGTCTCTGCAGCTCCAGGTGAGGGAATCGGCTCCCTCACAACCTCCACGGCTGGGCAGTCAACATCTGATGTGACTCTAAACACAGTCACATTAACCCCAGACCTTCACTCCGCCGCCTGTCTCAGATCCACTGAAATAACTCTTTTATTTGCCTTTTCAGTGCCTGCTGACACAAGACTGGGAAGTGGGGGAGGGAAGGAAGCCAGGAACTGGTAGCAACTTCCAGCATTAAGGCAGTGCCTAATACTAATTATGCCTCTCCAACCAGCCATCAAGCAGACCTATTTTCGCTATGAATTAATGCAGAGCGACCTACTTTTCTACATAGTATTTATTATTTGTGCTGCTGTTTTATCGATTTTGAGACTGTTACAGAGGAATGGAAAAAATCTAATATAATAAAACTCCTCTCATTGAAAATAATAAAGCCGCTTCACGAAACACAAATTTCTTTCTTTTCTTTATGAAAAGATAGCATCTGTGAACTACATTTGGGTTGTGGGAATTAGCTAAAGGCTGCTTCAGTGGATTAATAAAAACAAAAAGAAATATAAATACATTAATGTTTAGATATAAAACTCAAGATAAAATAATAGAGTGCATTTCTAAATTTTAAAACTTGTTTGCTTATAATGTTCTAGAGATATCTCATAAAGGAGCACAATGTTAGTCTTACAAGACTATATATATTTTCTGTTTATTTTCCTCTTGTCCCATTTTTCATGTGCATTATATCATCTGATTTTATTATGCCTCATATTTTATTTATTCATTTATGAGGCCTTGGGATTTTATTTCTTGAAATCTGAGTGTAATGTTTACTAAAAAACAGATAATTAAAACCACACAGCTCACATACACATTCTGTTTTATATGCAATTATAAATGTATTTTCAAGGCAATTTTAATGCCCAATTTCCACAAAGCACCTTCTTCTGCCCGTGCAGCACTCACTCTAAGGAAATCTTAAAAAGAGGCTGTTTGCATAACTTAGGTAATTGCAAGCCTCAGAGACTCCACCTACCCAGGAACTCAAAGGAGTGATTTACATTCTGGTGATGAAAGTAACAGTCTGCAAGCGTGTTTAGCTACAAGTGTGTTTCCCAGAAGAAAGAGAAAGTGCCATGGGATACTGGGAGAGGGTGGTCTGGAGACAGGTGGGACTCTCAGAAACAGAACACGGCCAGAAGAGGCTTCATGCTCCAGCATGGCTGCCACCCTCCCACCAAAACACTCTCTCCCTGACCTGAGGGAGCAAGGCGCACAGTGTCAGTGCCATGTAACTGCCCAGGGACACGGCCAGCACACACACGAAGCAGGGTCACTGCTGCCAGGCCGCCCTGCCCTCTCACCTGCCACCCCCTGGGAAGCAAACAGCTAGGCTTCCCAGGTATGGGAAGCACCCTGTACACCACGGCCTCCTCAGTGGCACTATTCGGAATGCAAAAATTGGAGTCAGAGGCCTACAGAGATGAGGCCTGCAGTCTTCCCTCTCTCCTTCTTGTGCTGCCAGAGGGAGAGAAGGGAAAACACAGGAACCCCACAAAAAGGAAGATGATGTTTTAATCCATAAACTTCTAGCCCAAGATGAGAAGTCGGATATGACTCAGACCCCCATGGACTTTTTCCTGTTCTTTCCTCCTTTCTTACTCCCTTATTGAACAAATTGAAGTGATTCATACTTGTCCTTCTAGAATCAGCTCAAGGGTCACTGCCTCCAGAAAGCTCTCCCAGATGGGCCTCCCCTGCTGAATCAGATGACCCTCTTCCCACCACCAGGATGTCCGCTGCACGGTTCCTACTATATGACACTGTGACGCAAATGTGCAGGCTTGACTTCCTCAGCAGATTGAGACCTCCCTGAGGGGAGGACCTGGGGCTCAACATTTCCATAGCCCAGTGCTTAGCCCAGAGTCCAACACATCTAAAAGGTGCTCGGCGAACAGTAATGCAATGTCCATAAAGGCTGTCCATCACTAGTGCAGCATCTTAGCTCAATTAAGATTGTACCCCTTCATCCACCAACATTAACTGATGACCTGCCTGTGACAAGAATACCAATGCCTGGGATGAATACAAAACATACATGATTTAATGTAAACTCATAGCCAACCTTTAAGAAGTGTATGTTCACTCATATTTTACAGGTACATAAACCGACACTCCAGGCAACTTTATCTAACCTAGGTCACACAGCCAGTAAATGACAAAACTCAGATTTAATCCCAGGTATGTTTGACTTGAAAACCTGTTTTGTTTTTTTTTTTTAATCTTAATGCCACTCAAAGAAAAAGTTTTCCACATGTGTTATCATTAGGGAAAATAAACTTTAAAACAAATCTATGAACATGGCTTTCCCATCATTACCAATTTCCTAATTAATATCTTCATACGTTTGGAATGTAATTGTCTTGAAAACAAAGCCAACATCATAATTTGACCTAGAAATATTAAGTATCCCACCAACTGTTTACAGTTCATGTTGTTGTAACTTATTTTTATCAGAAATATGGTATATGTTGCCAGATAGACAGTCACCTAAAAACCAGAATTACACTCTCTACAAACAGCTTCACAAACTCCCGGCTGTGTCACAATCTACACAACAACCCTGATGAGCTCCCCAAAAGTGAGAATCCTCTCAAAAACCATGTTACTAACTACAAGTTACTATTAACAGCTAACTAGTTATCCAACTGAATCTCCAATGCTTAAATATATCCCTAGAAAAATCTCTCATAATGAAAAAAGGAGTGTTATAAAACATAAAATGGAACACACAGGATGAAACTAGTTCTTTGCCTGGGGCCACAATGCCTACGCCTGGGGGTGCAGCACAAGCGTGTCTTGTTTTGTGTAAACTATAGCCATAAGCTTCACAGCAACAAACCATCAGCCTGATTTATTAAAGTCAAAAAAATTGCTTCTTGTTTGTAAGCTCAAGAGGATGTAAAAATTCATTTGTAAGGCCAGTGAGAGCTGCCGTACGTAAGCCCAGGAGACTTGTCACACTTACAATGCTGTCGCCACCACCATCAACTGACAGGACCAGGTTTAGGGGGGTTTTCAGCGTTCAGGAAAGGTGTCCTCCCTTCTCCTAGGAAGCAGTGCTGCTGCTCTTAGAGTGACCCAAAATGGACAGAGAGAGAGTGTAACCAGTAGCATCTATAGATGCTAAGCTCTGGGCTGGATGGTCCTTCCAGAGAGGAGCAGGTCCTAAGAAGAAGAGATGCAGGAAAGCTGTATATCCTAGGAACTAGGTGATAATGCCAAGATGCAGCCTTAAAGAGATTAGGAAAGCAGGGAACATGCTCTCTGTAGCAAGAGTTAAGGCCAAGGTGAGATAGCGAGAAACACTCACTGTGTCGCATGTCTGACTCCCCACCAGATTCTCAGTATCTTGAGGGTCGGAGTCCTGTCTTCTTCACGCCAGCAGAGGAGGTGACCGTTAGCAGACAGTCAGTGAACAAAGGGATGCATGCTTGTTTTATTCTTCCCAGGGTATTCACCTTTTTAATGCTTCTCTTTTCCACTTACTGACCTGTGATCTCCTTATGAAGTCAGTCAACTCTAGGAGTGGGACAAGGGACTATGGAGACCACTCTCTGAAACTCTACCCATCAGTCATTTTTGTCGCCAGTTCCCAGAGCAATTAGGGGTATGTAATTATAAATGTCCAAAAATCTCTGAAATATATCAAGTATCAGACATTCACTAACATGAGTAGCACATTTATTTAATCTCAAGCATCTTTCTGTACTTGATGGGCTGTAAAGAGAAATTTATATGGAATAAGACATGGTACTTCTTTCCCTATTAAAACGAACATAAATAGCTTATGAATGATGGCTCACTATAACAATTTGCATATCAAATGCACTTTACAAGAAACTGTATAAGAGGCACCTAGTGCTTTAAACTCATGAATATCTGGGGTAATCAAGTAGAAAACAGAATGTAAATAGAAGGAGAAGGGAAAAATAAATACTTCTGCTAAAGCTTAGCTTTAAACAGAAGACTTAGAGTTTGCATTTATGTTTTTCTGCTTTTAATTCTTTGGCATGTTGTATCTTTAAAATCTATTTTTTAGATGTATATTATGTGTATATATGTGTGTGTGCATATATATGTGTATCTGTAGGTATATAGGTATAGATATATCTGCCCAAAGTTTTAAAGTAGCTTGTAAAATAAACTGAGAGCCAACAGAGCAGATTTAAACAGGTTATTTGGTGTTCTGGTCCTAATGGGTTAAGGGCCTCCGGAGGAAGACTCAGATCATATATGTTAATTTCATCCCGGCCACAAGATCTGGCAAAGCTTAGCCCACATATTCTTGCAAGTGACTAGAAATATCACATTCCCGTGAGACAAAGTGACAGCTATGAAATTAAGCAGTGTAAGCTAAGACTCCAACAGCTCCATTAAACAAACACACCTCCAGCAAATTCCTCCACCCCAACTCAGGCAAATGGAATATAATCTTGTTTCAACAGTAACTCACAGCTCTCCACATTCAATATTAGAAAATAACCCAAGCCTCTGGCTTTGTTTTACTATCTTTTCAGGGCCTTCCTCCCTCTTTTCCAGAAAGGTCAAAGATCAGGGACACGGCACGGGGAAAAATTCTTATCAGGTCAGGCACCTGTCCAATGATCCAAAAAGTCATCGGTCAGATTCAGGTAAATCTGAAGTGATTAAAAATAGATAGCTATGGTTTTTAATCACAACCTAAAACCCAAAAAGATTTAAGAAAATGTACTGTGACTGCTGAATTATTAACTATTCTAAAAAACAGAATACATCAGTTCAATAAAAAAAGTATGATTTTAGCTTTGACCACCGATCTCTTCTCAGATAGAAAGATCAACCCTTTATGAATAGGGATAGGTCAGTCAGTGTTTCTATTTGGCTAACCCTAACCCTATTTTTTGTACACTGCTGAAAAATTGGAGTCTCCCACTTCCTGAATTTACTCCCTGTCTTGGCTTTGTTGTTCCTTGCCCTGGTGGAAAACCCTTCCTATCTCTTTTCCTTCCTCCTCTCCATCCTGCACACATTATCACGATTGTAGCCTTCATGCAGCATCCTTGACCCTGGCTACCATTCTGCTCCACTGGTTCCCATCGGCTCACACTTACTACACATGCTGTCCACATCCACCCAAAGGCTGAACACCCCTTCTGTCAAGATACCCAGGCAGAAGGGGGCTGCAAAATTTTATAACAGAGGAGCTTTGATAAACTACTATGAACTTGAAGCTGAAATTGCCCCAGGTAGCAGCTCTCAAAGGATGGGAACTAATAGCTAATATACGTGCGTGTTCAGTCGTGTCCAACTCTTTGTGATCCATGGAGTGTAACCCACCAGGCTCCTCTGTCCATGAAATTCTCCAGACAAGAATACTGGGTTGCCATTTCCTCCCCAGGGGTTCTTCCTGACTCAGGAATCAAACCTACATCTCCTGCATTGCAGGCAGATTCCTTTCCTGCTGAGCCATCAGGGAAGCCCAGAAAGGTGTTATAATACCTTATAATCCTCCCTGAAGAAACTGCCAGCAAACTAACCCACCACCAGAGGACTTACCAGCCACTTGCCCCTTGAAAGACAAGAACCATCAGCCACATCTTTCTTATTCTCCCTCTCCTAGTGATGGGGCAGACTATTTATTTTCTTCAGGGAAGCTGGAAACCAGGCAAAATGAATCCCTACTATAGCTATGGGAAAAGATTAAGCTTAAGCATAATCTTTGACTCAGCCAACTTGCAGAATATCTTTCAATTCATTTGTCTTAACTCTATAAATTCAAACTTTCAGAAGGAATACCTCAGTGGAGTCATCTGTAAAAGGAAAAAAACAAAGATAGCTACTGTGCTGAGCTTTTCTGAGAACTAAATAACACTCAGAAAGTACCTAGAACAGTTTCTAGCAGAGAGTAACACTCAAAAACTTATTTTTTACTATATTAAAATTGAATCTAGTCATTGCATTTCTCCACACTTATAAAATATATCCATCCCTCTAATGACAGTTTTAGTGAAGTCAACTATATGCAAAGCATCTTAGAATTTTTGGGAGAGCAAGCAGTATTGTGGCAAGAACTGTAACCATTCCTCTGTCATCTGCTGTTTTGAAAGCAATAACTTACTTATACCACGTGAAACCAATAGCAATTACTGGGTAGAATGTGTTCCTAATGAGATCACAACCATAACCCAAAGCTTCTAAGTTTCCTGGAAGAAATTATATCTCAAATGTCATGCTGTAAACATAGGAATGGGGAAAAAGACATAAGATAGTGCTGGAAAAAAATATCTCAACAACAATGCCTATTTTGAAATGGTTTTATGGCAAAATAAAAGGTGTAATTTTCTCATTTTACCTGCGTTCTAGTGGTAAGTGAAGCAGGAATGACATTGATTTTCATATTTTCTTTCTCTGGTCACTATACACCCAGCTTTTCTGAAAAACCACCTTTACATAGTGCTCACACTTAAACTACATCCGAAGGTTTCAAATTTTTTAAATATATAAAAGCAGCTGCCTGGGATCCAGCAGACAGGCATTACAGTTGACATTTGCAAACATCATTGTTTCAGTCCCAGTTCACAGGCATTTTGACAAGAAGAAAATACAAACCTTCACTCATTCCAGGGCAAACATTCTGAAACTAAATGATTTACATGGTAATAGGCAAAGGTTAAAATCACATATTTCATAGCCTTCTTACTAACTTCAGTCAAACCTCGGAAGTTTAACTATGGAAATCCTTGGTCTTTCTATATCCCCTGTGTATACACATATATGAAATAAGCATTTTAATGATAACTTCCGAGACCATGAGGTTGGGTTTCTGTACATGAGACCACTTGCCCAAAAATGTATACATACAATAATAATCAATAGGAATTTTAAGTGATTAAAATTTGGAAGTTTAATTTGGAAAATGAACTACCATGTAAACAATGCTTGAGTGTTCCTTGAAAGTGAAAGTCGCTCAGTCCTGTCCATTTCTTTTTGACCCCATGGACTATACAGTCCATATATTCAATATAAATCAAACTCCTGCACTGAAAACTGAGCTACAGCATTTAGGCTGACCAAAAGAAGGAAAAAACCCTTAAACACACACAAAAGCTTAACACCCAAATCCCAGAATGGCCAATGGAGAGCATAGTCAAAGCACCTTGGGGTGGGGAGACAGAATTGTGAAAATGAAAAACCTATCTCTAAGAAAAGTATCAAGGGATTTGGGGGAGAATTTTTTAGATGTTAGATTTAAACAAATTTTCTATTACTCTGTCAGATCAGAATATTTTCAGAATATTTACATTGGCTAAGAGAAGCTACTTAGTGCTGACATTTATAGCTCTGGTTTCATGGATACTGAAATGTTAGTTCAAAAGTCTCAGCATCAGTATTGCAGCATTTTGACATACCTCCACTCAACACAAGGAAATGTTGATAATGCACCCAAGTGAAACAGATTTGAGTTTACATTTTCAGACATGACATTAAGTAACCTTCAATAAAATCCACTGTTACAAATGAGGAATTCTTGAGTAACAATCACAAGATAGATGCATCTGAGAACCACTGGGTTCATTGATAGCATACACAGGGGAATAGGTCGATTCCCCTAGAATTCCTTTCTTTGCTTTTCTCAGGCACAAGCCTAAGTAACTTAAGGGAGGTATAATACAATAGTTTATCTCATATTTCTATTTTTTGATAGATCAAGAGCTGTAACAAGAAAAGTTCTTACCCCATGGTGCTTCAGTTGGAATACATTTACAAAATTAACTTTGAAAAAAAACTGGAGTTGATTAGCTACATTAGATATTCTGTCAACAAATCCAACTCATCCTAATCAGTCATAATTAGCACTGATGTTTGATGAGAGGTACAAGTAAGAGTAGCAAGCTGACGTCCCTCTAGGGAACTGGGGAAAAGTCGGCTCATTTTCCTCAACTTGGAAAGGAAGTACATATATTACGTTGGCCAAATTGGCAAAAGAAATGTATGCTCAACCTGTAACAGATTCAAGGATGTTCTGTGCATGATTAGCACACTTGGCAGGTAGGTTTTGGTTTTCTCCAGGAACGGGATGTGAATCCTGCAATCCTGGCATCTCAGCAGAGTCAAATGCCAACCTAAGCCATGCTTTCCACCATAGTTCTCAAGCCCAAGAATGTTAGAGAATATCTCCCACCAAGGGCGGCAATAATTAAATTAGCATGCTTCTATGGCCTGGAATAACCCACTGGATGAAAGGAACGAGGCAGAGCTGGTCACTGTATTATGGCAGACACATTCCCATAACCCCAGCTTGGCAAGGAGGGCACTTCTAGACCATATCAGCATGCAACAAGCCCACTGAAGCAGTCCAAGTTCTCCACAACGCATTTCCCAACAAGAATAAATGCTGCCTTTAGTATCACTCAGATCTGCCATGACTTTACAAAACAGAGTTTTTTTAAACCACTAAATTCCTTGTAGTTCTGCTAGACATAGAGGAGAGAAACAGGATCTAGCATCTGTGGATTCACCAGGGTTTAAGTCTTTCCTTCTACCCACCCAGCCTTCCTGCCTCCCCCGAATGAAGTTCTCCTCTGTCTCACTTGTATTTTCTATCCTGCCTTTGAAACTATGAGGTTGACCAAGAAATTCGTTCTGGTTTTTCATAATATGTAATGGAAAAACCCAAACAAACTTTTTGGCCAACCCACTACTTTGTTCCCATCAGCCTTCAAACACGCAAGTCTTTTCATTAGAAACTCACCTTCCGATACTTCTTCACTAATCAGCTTACTCTAACTTTGGCATCTGATTTCCACCCTCTTTACTCTGCAGGAATCTCTTCCCTCAACCTTCATTTCTGATCTAAAAATCTTTCTTCATTCTTGAAGCTTTCTCCGGAACACTTGACTGAGCTGACTATCTGTGTTTTAATCTCCTCCTCCCCATGGTACCAGCAACACAAATTCCCTGAATTTGCTCATCAATTTCTTGGATTTATCTTTCTCTTCCTCTCAATTAAGGTTTGTCCCCAATGTGTCAAGAGAGCCCTTTAGCCTCTTTGTCTATTCTCTCCTTCAACAATCCCTTCCGTTACTAAAAGTGACCACTGAAGTCAAATGTTCAACTACATACACCCTGGGGTCCATGCTAGAGTATAGGCCATAATACTCAGAAGTATTGCTGCTTCTTGACTGTAAGTAATATTAAAAGCTACTCTCATGTTAAAACAAATATAAATATCAATGTATACACTTAAGATTTGTTTTCATTTAACTATTTGTCAAGCTCAGCTGTAAAACAATGTTAAGAAAAAAACATATATATACTGAAGAATAAAATGCAAAATAAATTTTTAGATGAAGCATTAACTTTCCAAGGAAATTTGCTTCTTATGCCCTAAATCTTCCCTCCCCAAACACCTCCAGGTCAGACCTTCGCACACTCCAGTTCCACATTTTCACTATTTCCATGGACAATTCTACATAGTTCCCCCAGAAATCCGTCACACTCTGCACTGAAAATGGAACTGCTGTCTCACTCCAAACCTGATTCCATCCCCAGGGATCCTGTTGTCAGCAGCAGCACCAGTTGGAGAGTGACCCAGGCCCAAGAGCTCGGAGGACTGGAATTCCCCTCACTCTGGTTGCTGTGACCAAGCCGTTGCTAAGCCTCCCTAAGCCTGCCGGTTCATGCTTGTCCTTTCCTCCGTTTTCTTATCTCCGTCCCTCCCTTCATTGTCCTTCTTTTAGCCCCTAATTCTCTTTACTGCAAGCATTACAACAGTCTCCTAAATGATCTGCCTCCTCTTTACCATCCACATGCCTCTTCCACAATAATCATTTCCACTCTCAGAAATGTCCTGTCATTCCCCAAAACCATCTCTGTTTAATAAAGATGGAACGTCTTAGCCCGGCCCAAACTATCCCCTCCTCTCTGGTCACACCTTCTGTTACCTTTTCCTGCTTTTATCCTCCAAAGTCATTACACTCTCACAAAAACATGTTATTTGAGTTTTAGGTCAACATTAGCATCTTTCCTGGGCATGGGATGGGGGAGGGGGACAAGTGAGGGTTTCAGTCCGTGACTTCATGAACATTTCAACAAGCAAGGTCTAGCTCTCAAATCCGTCATGCAAAGAAGGGTGTGGTCCATCAGAGGATTGTGCTCCATCAGAGTAATGACATATGCAAAACAGAGGGTATCACCTGCTGCAGAAGCAGAGAGCTTCATTTCACTCTCACTGTTATCCTCTCCATGTAAAGCACTGCTGCCAAGTCCCTTGGGCCTATTGTATTTCCATGTGTGTGTATTTCTTTGCTTCTGTGTGATCTCAGCAGGGATAAATGAACCTAAGATATTAAAATGTAATTTGTTCAGATCTTTGCCTTTAGGGTGAGCACTAAGATGCTGCCATCAGCCAGAAAATTTGTGATCTAATTTAGAAGCAGTGAGCCATGCTGTCTTTCTTCAGACACTTCAGAAAGCTGCACTGGGTCCCCACTTTTCTATGGCTTCGTAAAAGGTTTTCTTTCTAGCTATAAATAATGTTGATTTTTTTCCCTCCACCTTAATATTCCAAGAAAGATACATTTAGTAAAGGCAGGGAGTAGAAAGGATGCTCTTGGCTGTCACTCTGTTGAAATGCCACGTTGCACAAGTGAGTTACCTTTAATCTCTCGGCTTTTCTCTACCAAAGGCTCTCCCACCCTGATCCAGTTTTTACTGAGACATTTTGTAGAAAACTCTCCCTGGTACTTGCAAACCGAGTCCCAGGATCAGCACTGAATGGACTTATGCAAAGATTTCTAAATTGGCAGTCCTCGTATGCTCTGTGATTTCTTACCAAAGTATCATTAGGTTAACATCTTCAGGACAATCACTACACCAAAATCAAAGAAAGATTTTTTTGTTTATTTTTCTACAGACATTTTGACCAATTTTAGTTCATCTTCCATCCTATCCCAGCTCAAGACTGGTTGTTTTTACTAGTTCATGGGGTTTTTTTCCTTTGGTCTTGCAGCGAAAAAGAAACAAATTGTGGAGTTTAAAAAACTCTATTGGGTACAAATCTTGGGTTATTTTTTAATTCTAAGGTTTAGTTAGGATAGAAGTGGAAGGCATAAAGACATGACTTTTTGAGATGAATTCAGCATAGTTAGAAACTAGAGTAAATGCAACTTAAGAAAGAACCAGGGACCACAATCAGATGAGTGGCTGAACTTCCCACAAAGGATCTGAGGAAAGAGACTTGGAGCTCTTCTGAGAATTGGAAAGTTTCTTACACTCTCCTGCCACCCTTCAAGAAAAAAAGGTAAAGGACAGGTTTCAACTTCCTAAATGAAATTTAATTCAAGAAAATGCCATTTTGTTATTACTGAGATTAACAGGCACACATGCCCCAAGAGGGAAAGAAAGTAAACAAAAATAAATGTACCCAACAGTAATTTCAGAGTAATATAATAACATAATGCTAGGCTAGCAACCGAAACACATGTGAGTTTGGCATTTCCTTTACAAAAATCCAGCAACTTCCTGAAACACAATTATTTCCAGATTACATGTAGACCAGAAAGCACTAGAATCCTCAGTTCTTCAACACAAAAGGAACCAAGTCACACATTCACTGGCTGCTGCAGACACCAGCAAGATGTCTTTTGTGAATACTAATTGATGGATAGCTTCTTAACAATGCAACAAAAGGGATTTGAGGCTTTTAAAATAAGATGTTGCCTTGCAATTCAAACAGTAAATCTGACAGAAAGCAAATAACACTCTCAGCAAACGCAGAAGGCTACAGACTTGCAAGTATAACAGCACTTTAAAGAAGGAAGGTTTCCAGGGCAGCGGCTGCACCTTCAAACAACATAGCAAGGCAGCAGGACAGACACCTTCTTTAAAATTCCCTTCACTTCCCCATCTCGGGTTTCATCCAACACTGGGGCTCAATCACTTACTGCAAAAAATCAGTGTGGCTTGAAAAGACCAAATGATGCCCCTGTGCTACAAATTTACCTGTTCTAACCCCTTAACCTAATTTCGAAAGAAAAATGACAAGGATGATGGTGAGGATAATACCAAAAGGTCTTGCATCAAAACTCAAAATGTACATACCTTTCTTTCTAAAACCAGCAGATTGCAAAATTCTCCTTCCTTTAAAATAGCAAAGATTCTCAGAGCAACTTTGCAAGCTTGATTAAAAGGCATATCAATTTCCAGGAATGGTTTTTATTTTTCTATCGCATTTTCCTCTGTGAAAACCTTTATTAGATTTTCAACTCTAAGTGTGTTCTGACTATATAATTTAGCAAAATGCTGCACTTCCATAATCCTATTTTCATCATACAGTATGATTGTTTATCATGAACATAAATACAATCCATAGGCTTCAACAAAATGTGTTCAACATTTTTAGGACTACCTTAAAATAAAAGTTGTATAAATTATCACTGAAAATTACACAGCCACATTACCTCTATTTCAAATCGCACTGATTAAGACTTTCATAGACCCAACCCATTCAACAGAGATAATTAGATAGCATAGGAAGCTCTAGCATTATAAAATCAAAGAACTTAAATCTCATTGTAAGCTCTAAGTGCCGATCAGGGGCCTGTCTGAAATCTTTGTAGGGCATGACTGCCACCTACTGGCAGGCATTAGAGATTGCACCATCTGACCAAGAGCCAGGGACTTCATTTTGGCAATCTAACCAAGAGAGAATTTTCCCCTAGAGCCAAAATGCACCAGTTTTGTTAGGTGTACAGTTTCCCTCACTAGATGTTAATATTTTTGTAATGAAATCACACAACAAGGTTCACTTTTTTCATTACATTTTACTTTGTGTAAGCATTTTACATAATACATACATACACATACATGTGTGTGCTTGTGCACTTGTTTTTTAAGTCTATCTCCCTTTACAAGAATGTAACCTCAACAACAGCAACAATATTTTATTCACTAATGTATTCTACTGGGCCTAGAACAGTGTCTGGCACTTAGTGAATATTCATTGTTTACTACAAATAAATGAGCAAAATACTAATGTTTTAAGACAATACAATGTACTAGCTAATAGCCTAAGTTCTAAAAACAAACGAACATAAGCTGAAACTGTGGTTGTTTCTTATATCTTGTGCTGAGCCTCAATTTGCTGATCTATTAAATAAAGATAATAACACCAAGGTAGTTAGAACAACTAAATTGGCAAATAAATGTTTATAAAGTACTTGGCACAGACTAAGTGCATAATAATTAATATTATGACCATTATTAGTAAGTTCTATAGCTCAAATGAGGGGTGGCAGCAATTTAATAAAGACCTTAAACATTAAGAGTTCTTCCTTCACCATCATCCTTGCTATTAAAATTCAGCCTACAAAACTCTACACTTTCATCAAGTGCTAGTTCCAAACCAGTGTCCAGTAAGCTTTCAGAGAGTCACAGATCTTTAGAATTGTTAGAGGAGTTGCAGTGTGATATTTAAGAAATCACTGTTCTGGAAATCTCTAGACGGTACTGAAGCACTTAAATAGTTCAGAACTCTCTGGAGGGTTTTGCAAGTTTTCAATTTTGCAAGTTTTACAAAGTTTTAATTTGCATTACAGCTGATATAATACTTTGTTACCTGCCAGGAAACCATGCTATACTTGCAGGCACACACCTTCCCATGAAGGCTTCTGTTAGAATGCTAGGCATGCAACAGAACACCCACTGAAATGGACTTAAACCTCAAGGGACTTTACTGTTGTTCACAACACGAAGTCCAGGGGCAGCATTGTTGATGATTTGCAGCCGGACAGTATTTATGAGGAACCCATGTCCTTTTCATGCTGTGTTCTGCTGTCCAGTATGCTATTTTATCCTGAAGCTTGTTACTCTTGCGGCCTTAGAACGTTTCCAGTAGAAATCTGTGCCATATGGCACACTATTCACATTCAGTGGGAAAAAGAATGGTTCCCAGGTGCACCCTAGGGAGGGTGAAGGATTTTTCCCATAGAGCCCTGACAAGTCATTTCTCTTGGCTTATTGGTCAAAATACTAAAACATATCCATTCTTGAACGGGCTGCCTGTAAGATTAATCTGATTGATTTGAAGTCTTAGCTCAATCATGATCTGTCTGTGGGGCAAAATGGGGTCGGCTTCCGCTGAGTTCCATGGGCTGCATGAAGGAGGGGGGCAGACCTGCAATCAGGTTCATTAAAAAGGGAAAGGGGAAGGGTGGGGGCAGGGCACGCAGCTTCAAGTCCCCACTCTTGCGAGAACACAGAGACACAGCGGTCTGGACTATGAAAACAATGGTCAATATGATGAATCGTTCATCATTTTTTTAAAACCCTTGAAATAATTTTAAGGGGATGCTTTCTGGCAGTCTGCATACCAAGAACCCAACATGCTTCCATGGCAAATGTTTCATCTTTAGGTCTACTAGGACATAAATGTTCTGTGAACTTTTACTGAACATGATACAGTTTAAGCAAAGAAACACACTTAAAGCTCTGAATACAAGTGTCTATTGCTCCTCTGGGTCTCCATTTCTCCACCTATTAAATAAAAGATGGACTACATGAGTTCAGAGGTCTTTCCCAACTTCTTCATTCTGTGCAGTTGAATCCTGATCCACTCACTTCACCACGTGAATATACTTAATAAGTTTGCACACATTTTTATTCCTCATTTAAGTTAAGTATTGACCTCTTATTGTATGAATTCTACTTGGTATGGAACTGCTAAGACAAATACAAGAGTGGGGCAAGTTCCGACTTTCCAGAACCTTCACTGGGGAGAAAAGGCAGATATAGAAAACGGGGCAGCAAACAGTAGTAAAGTTAAGCCAGAGTGGAACAGCGGAGTATCCTGGGCAGGAAGAGTGAGGTGATGGGAGAAGGTTAGAGTCAAGCCAGATTTGATTTAAAATATTTACCAGAATGGGAAAGCAGGAATTGATTTATGTTTATAAAACTATGAGCAGACAAGATGGTTATGATGATGGACAACACTGATGACGATGCTTGAAGACGGTGACGGCCCCAGGTTACTGTGATCTACCAAGTGCCACACTTCGGTTACAGTGTTTCGTATAATATTCCCAAGAACACTAGGAAAGAGGTGTCATAATAAAGTGCATTTTATCCTCAACTTAGCTTGCCCAAAGTATACAAAAAAGTAGTAAATCTGTGGTTAGAACACACGTCCCTACAACCTCAGAGGCCACTTGCCTTTGCCTTTACTGCACTTCTTTGCCTCTTTGAAACTCAGGAGCTCACATCACCCGCTGAGCCTGCCAGTCCAGCTGTATGCCTATGTATGCACGATGGCCAATTCAGAAACACAGTAATGTCTATTACAAGGCTGCATCTTTCACACAAATGAAACAGCGTCACTGATCCCATAGAGAGACCATTCCTGGTTACAAGATGCAGAGTTTCACATTTTACTTTACCTAATTATTAAATAGAATTATGACAATGAAAAAATGGCACTGCTCATCAGCCACTGACATGCTCATGTCCGGACACAGATGAAGAAAACAAAAAACCAAGGCAGCTTTGAAACTTTTCTCTTGAAACTGGATTGAGGGATTCTATTGAAAAGTGACGCATTGCCTAGGCTGCCTTCTGCTCTGTAAAGACCCTGCCTACCAATGCAGGAGATTCAAAAGATGCGAGTTTGTTCCCTGGGTCAGGAAGAGTTCCTGGAGGAGGAAAACAGCAACCCACTCCAGTATTCTTGCCTGGAGAATCCCATGGACAGAGAAGCCTGGTGAGCTACAGTCCATGGGATCGAAAAGTGGGATACGACTGAGCGTGTACACACACTGCAAAGTGACTCAGTGCCTGCGTTGCCTGCTGCTCTGTGTGCGAGGGTCTCACTTAGCAAGAGCCCACAGGGGGGCTCCCACCCCCATAGTCACCGTGTGTCCACTTCTGTCACCTACAAAACAGCACTGCCCCCAGATACCCAACTCTTCCAATAGTTTCTGCAGCCCAGGCGTATGCTGGGCAGGGTCACCCCATGGTCTGACTATGACATGCAGGACACAGACAAACTCTGTCGCCAGGCATCATTGCTCAAATGGAAATGAAGTTTCCCCACCCCGCTCTAGTCCCCACACACACTCCCCAGGAAATGGTGGATGCTGAACTTCCTTCACCAGCCACAGCCCTCTTCCTGACAGTTGTGAAAAATGCCTTTTGATCTGTGACCTGCTTTTAAAAACTGACATCTGGCTGTTAGGGCGGTAATTAGACATCATTTAAAAGTTATTTCTGTCTTGTTAACTGGATGACTCTGTGATCAAATTGTGGGATAATTTAGAGGAATTCAGGCATATTGATTGTATAATCCATACCGTGTGTAATTAATAACTACCCACTAAAAGCTCTATGTGAGAAATTGTAAGGATTCACAATAGACAAAACGTCAAGCCCTGAACAGTGCCTTCTCCTCAATGCCTTTTATTAACCATACATACAAGGGAAAGCATTCCAAGGAGATGAAGTCAAGACTCAATGCCAGAATGTACTGACACTTTTGCTCAACTTACACCCCTGATGGCCGAAGACTAGTGTCCTTGCCCCAGGAGCCTGAAGTGCCATCTCCCTGGGACTGCACACATTTGTGGGGCACTCTGACTGCTGGCTCCTTACAGATAGCTGCCCTCATTACTTCTGAGTTATAAATGGAGCTCGTCCACGGAGATGCAAGGGCTTAGGCTGATCCATCTCACAATGAGCTGACACCAGCAGGTTAATGTAGGCTGTTTCTACTTATGCCTCAACAATGACAAAATTATACTGGTTCTGGTAACACTGATCAAGGTGAATTCTCTGTATGCTTGAATCCTATCCTGCAAATTTATAGCAACATCAGGTCCCCAAGAAATATGCACACATACACACAGACTTTATTATTAATTAAGACTTCCACTCCAAGCTCTGTTCTCCCATGCTGTGACCTGGGCTAGACCTTCCGAGAGCCAGAAAATCTTGAGATGTACCACAGGCAAACACCTGCTCAGTGGCTCCCTTATCCAGGCCCACTCTGTTGCTGTCAGGCCTTCAAAGAGCCTGAACCAGAGCCCCAAGGAGTAAAGACAGCAGAGCTCATAAAAGAAGAGATGCACTAATGCAAAGAGAAGGGCCTACAAGCTCCATTTGTACATCAGAGTAAATGTGACCTTGTTTAGTCTTTATACACAGGCTGGTTGGGCACCTGCATCAATTTATCATCCTTTTGCTACATCCACTAATGCACCACTTTGGTGGGACAGTGACATCATAACAGCTTGTATTTGTTGAGCTCAGCATTCTGCTAAGTGCTTTACATATGCTGTTTTATTTAATCATCAAAACAACTCCAGAAAGGTAAGTGCCAACACTACCCGCAACATACAGGTAAGGACACTGATGAATGAAGAGGTTCAGTAACCGGCACCAAACCCTACAGCTTGGAAACGGTGGAATCTGACGGGAACTGACAGGCCTCTCTGTCTGCTACCAAGAACTCCCCTAGGCACGCGCTCTCTAAGAAGTCCATCTCTTCTTGACAAAGGTCAGCATTCCTACTCTTTAGAGGCAGAATCGGGGAAAGATAAGGAGGTCGGAGGAGAAAGAAAGGCACTGACAAACGTGGGGGGAAAAGACCAGATCTTAAGAAGAAAAGATTGCTGGGAGAAATTTTCAGTGTGAAGGAAGCCAAGACATTTGTGAAATAAAGATGGCTGCTGCTGCTAAGTCGCGTCAGTCGTGTCCGACTCTGTGCGACCCCGTAGATGGCAGCCTACCAGGCTCCTCCGTCCATGGGACTTTCCAGGCAAGAGGACTGGAGTGGGTCGCCAGTGCCTTCTCCAAAGATGGCTGCTATTCAATTGTAAATCATTTCCTGTGTAGTGCTCTGCTCTGAAATAGCCCCAGCAGTCATTTTTCAAGGGCCGCCAGAACAAGTTATCCCAGACTGGGTGGCTCAAACAACAGAATTTTCTCACAATGCTGGAAGCTAAAAGTCTGAGATCAAAGTGTCGACAGGGTTGATGCCTTCTGAGGACTCTCTCCTTGGCTGGTAGAGGGTCTTCTTCTCCCTGTGTCTTCATGTGATCTTCTCTTCTGTATGTACCTGACTCTAATCTTCTCTTCTTATAAGGACATTAGTCCTTATAAGGACTGGTAGCTCAGCTGTTGAATTAGGACCCACCCTTTTGACCTCATTTAAACTTAATTATCTCTTTTAAAACCCTGTTTTGACAAAGATCTGAATACTGAAAGCTATGGTTTTTCCAGAGTCATGTATGGCTCTGAGAGTTGGACAATAAAGAAGGGTGAGCACTGAAGAATTGATGCCTCTGAATTGTGGTACTAGAGAAGACTCTTGAGACTCCCTTGGACTACAAGATTAAACCAGTCATTCCTAAAGGAAATCAACCCTGAATATTCAATGCAAGGACTGATGCTGAAGTCGAAGCTCCAATATTCTGGCCACGTGACATGAAGAGCTGACCCTATTGGAAAAGACCCTGATGCTGCGAAAGACTGAAGGCAAGAGAAGAGGGTGCCAGAGGATGAGATGGTTAGACAGCATCACCAACTCAATGGACAAAAATCTGAGAAAAATCTGGGAGATAGTAAAGGACAGGGAAGCCTGGCATGCTGCAGTCCATGGGGTCACAAAAAGACAGAGATGACTTAGCCACTGAACAACAACAATAACTTGAGGTACTGGAGGTTAGAGCTTCAATATATGAAATCGGGGGTGTACAATTCAGCCCATAACACGCATGCACCCCCACCCACATGCTTTACCTCTAGATTTTCAGTAAAGTCACCATCTGAGATGTCTTAGATGTCTTAGAAATGTAGTAGAAAACTAAAGGCGAAATTGTCTTCCATATATGGAATTGATGAAAGGATAGACGGGAAGAAACAGACCAGGAGGTCAGATGAAGGGCAGCAAACAATTAGCATAAGCAAGAAAAAAACACAGACAGACATGCTAGGAACAGTTTAGTTCCCCAGCCCCCACCTCCCAGAGATACTAGGATTCCCAACTATATATGAGATAAGGCTTGAGTATATTTTGCTCTGTTTGCTTATGAGTATCAAAGGAATGATAACTCCTGATGGCTGGATATCTTTGAGTGACACAGTAATGAATGCTATGGCAATTTTTTAGTGAATTACCATCAGATTTGAGGGCTTCCCTGGTAGCTCAGCTGGTAAAGAATCCACCTCCAATACAGGAGACCCCAGTTCAATTCCTGGGTCGGGAAGATCCGCTGGAGAAGGGATAGGCTACCCATTCCAGTATTCTTAGGTTTCCCTGGTGGCTCAGCTGGTAAAGAATCTGCCCACAATGTGAGAGACCTCAGTTCGATCCCTGGGCTGGGAAGATCCCCTGGAGAAGGGAATGGCTACCCACTCCAGTATTCTGAACTGGAGAATTCCATGGACTGTATAGTCCATGGGGTCGCAAAGAGTCAGACACCACTGAGCGACTTTCACTTTCACCATCAGATTGTAGCCTACTTAAATCAAAGGTCACTTAACCCTTGTAATAGAAATAAATGCAGATATTTGACTCTTGATTCTATATCTCTTGGTTGCCTCTTGATTCCCAACCCAGTTTACTATCCTTCACTTTAAAACAAACTAGAAAGGATGTCACACACTAAAGATGAGAAGAATAGTGGGCATCTTCTCGGATCCAAGGCAGCACAGTAATTCAAAATCAAAAAGCGTAGCTGGTGAATCCAAGTGACTCACAAAGCTCTTCACTGCAATCCTAGGTAATGTAATTTCAAAACAGGAATAACATTATTAAACCTCATTTGTGACCAATATTTTCAATTAAAAATCACTGACTTCTCCCAACCCTCCTACACTGTTGGTGGGAATGTAAATTGGTACAGCCACTATGGAAACGGTATGACAGTTTCTCAAAAAACTAAAAATAGAACAGCCATAGGATCCAGCAATTTCACTTCTGTGTATTTACCCAAATGAAACAAACACACTAAATCAACAAGATACACATGCATCCCAATGTTCATTGCAGCATTATTTATAACAGCTAAGATATTGACGAAACCTGTGTCCATCAGTAGATGAATGGACAAAAAAGATGTTATCTCTATGCACACAAGAGAATGTTACTTAGTCACTAAAAAAAAATCTTGCCATTTGTGACAACATGGATGGACATAGAGAGTATTATGCTTAGTGAAATAAGTCAGAGAAAGACAAATACCATATGATCTCGCTTATATGTGAAAGCTAATAAACAAAAACAGACTCAGATACAGAAAACAAATGGGTGGTTTGCTAGATGGGAGGTGGGTGGAGGGTTGAGTGAAACAGGTGAAGGGAATTAAGAGGTACAGAAGAAAATAAATAAGCCACAGGGATGTAATACACAGGAAAAGGAATATGGTCAGCAATATTATAATAGTTTTATATGGGGACAGATGGTATTAGACTCGTGGTGATCATATTATATTGTATGCAAATTTCAAATCACTATGTATTAATAATATACCAAAAACTGATATAATACTGTACCTCAATTATATCTCAATTAAAAAAATCATTGGGTCCTCTGAACCTTAAGGCTGTGAAGTAAGTTATGCTATTAAATGGATCTCCTTCACACTGACAAAATTATTGCAAGCCATCGTGAAAGGACATTTCTGCTGACAGTGCAGAGGGAAAAATGGGCCCTCTGGTTCTATCCTGGGTGGAATGGCATGTTTGTGGGACTGACGGATAGGACCTCTGTGCCAGCATGGTGCCATATGCCAGCTGGTCAGTACAGCTGGGGACACACACGTACTGAGTCTGGTATCAGAAGTCTCAGCTGGTCACTGGCAGCCATGCCAAAGACACGGGGCCACTCGATTATACTAAAACTCGACCATGCGTATGTGTGAATCTATGTACGTCTGATGCTACAAACCAGTATAGCCTATTGGCAACTGCTTTTCAGACTGATAGCAAGCAAGAAAATCCTCAAATAAATGAAGTTTCTACCTTTGAAATCATGTAGAGCAAATAAGGAAAAAAGCCAGGAAAGGAAGGTAAATGAGGTATTCAACAACATATTAAAGTGAGGACTGGCACTGCAATTCTGCTAAAATACACACACACACGCACGCACACACACACACACTCACATCCTAGCTGTCCATATTCATTGTTCACTTCCAAAAGTTATAGTCAGGCCAGTGTGACAAGAATTATGCAGATATAAAAATAGGAAGGAAGCTAAAATAATGAAATAGAATTCGTTCCTAAAAACTTTAAGGAAACAAAAGTCATGTCTTAAGGGAATATGCATGACCCTTTAAAAAATATATTAGAAAATTTTAAAACAGCTATTTTTAAAAACTCAGATGCATAACAGCAAAATAGGAAGTCATGTGGCTAACTGATATATTTCCATAAACAAAAATATTTCAAAGATGGTAATTCTGAGACTGATATTACCTATATTAAGAGTATTTGAGTAGTGAGAAATAAGCACTGACTCTGACTAAATGCAGAGACATTGAAGGAGAGAGAGAAAGAATTTATTAAAAGGACACTAGTAGGACTTTGTGATGCTCCAGGGACTTCACTGGTAATTTCTTATTTCTTATTATGTAACCTCAACTACATAATAGAATCACATGGGTAAACGTGAAAAACAAGCAATGTACTGGCTTTACTATGACAAATTACATCAAAATCTCTGGGGGTGGGGCCCTAGCGTAAGTATGTTTCAAAAGCTCCCCAGTTGATCTTAATGTATAGCCACAGGGGACAATGTCTGGAACGTTGGAATTAATATCCCACTAATAACTCATGGATTCACTGCTTTTAGGTCAAATTCTAAAATTCCTAGGACAGAGAATTTAGATGGCTCAGTTTATAGTCAGAGGATATCACTGAAAAAAATTAGCCATTGTCAAGAAAGCAAGATCATATTGGACCAAAAATGGCAGATGGCAACTGGGAGTCCTTGACTGTGGATCAGAGCAGGTTGGAGTACTCAGCCAGGCAGCCACCCAAAAAGTGTACATTACACCAACCCATGAGGGCAAGTTTCATGCGTAACCAATTCTCCCTTCTTCAGTAAGCACACACAGACAACACAGCACCACAGAATCCAGATTCCAGTCGGGGATCCCAGGATGACACCATCATGAGTGCTGAGATGTGTCATGAACCCTGGCCATGAATGAATCCCCCTGTATTTATTCATTTAAACACCAGTGTCACCTGGTAAACATTCTCCATTAGTAAATAAGAACAGTTTGTACAAACTGTAATGAAGCCAAGTTTCCATTTGCTTCTGCTTTTATTATAAGTGTATGTGAACTAGCAGCTTAAACAATAAAAGAAAATCTTCTTTTACTTAGATAAGTATTTCCCAGACAAACCTGTTTATGCCAGACTTAACAGGCCCTCTTTTCCTTTTTCCTCTGCAAAAGATAAACTCTAGCCTGCATTTAGCCCTAACACAAACTTGGAATTAAAGAATTTTGAATGAACTTTTGATAAATAACTTTAATAATAACTTTTAATAAATAACAACCCCAGTTATGACAGATATTCAAGGGAGAGCACACAGCACATGTGGAATAACTTACAAAATCAAAAACAGTATCCACACTTCCAAACTCAAGCATCTGGGAAGCATCTATGAAGCACTCAGTCCCAGGGGAAATTCAAAATCAGGGTGAGAGAGCTGCTGCCATCAAGATAACTGACGCTTCAAATGAGTGACCAAACCTACACTCGAGAGTTCATCAAGCATCTCAAGAGAGCGTGTGATTAAGAGTGAGAATGAGCGATACACAGCAAGGGCTACGTGAGTCACTGTAAGAGCCCCGTGTGCTGGCATGCACCCAGCCCTGTCCCCAGAGGCTCCAATGAACAGGCTGGCCCATCTCCTTAACATCCCTCTTGAATTCAAAACACACAAGACTCAGGGACTTCCCTGGTGGTCCAGCCATTAAGACTCTGTGCTTCCAAGGCAGGGGATGCAAGTTCCATCCCTGGTTGGGGAACTAAGATCTCACAAGCCACTTGGTGTGGATGAATATATAGAAACACACACACATGAGAGTCTAGGTGTCAGAAAGGGGAAAATACACTCTCACAACATGACTGGGGAGAGAAGTTAGAATAGTAGTATGCTAAAGTGCCAGATAAAGTACCTCATCATGGTCACCCATGAACACGGGGCCACCTTGCTTTGTTCTTTCCTAGGCTTCCCTGGTGGCTTAAATGATAAAGAGTCTGTCTGCAATGCGGGAGACATAGGTTCGATCCCTGGGTCAGGAAGATCCCCTGGAGAAGGGAATGGTTACCCACTCCAGTATTCTTGCCTGGAGAATCTCATGAGCAGAGGAGCCTGGCGGGCTACAGTCCATAGCGTGGCAAAGAGTCAGACACAACTGAATGACTAACACTTACTTCACTTCAAGCAGAATGTGAGATAAGGAATTTAAGCGCAGGTACTTTATTCGGGGGTGGGGGACAAGGGAAGAGAAGACAGGCTCTAAAGTTTGTGTACTCAAGCAAGTTATCCTTACAAGCAATCAAAGTGTCACACTACCCAGGAGGAGAACTTACGAGCCTGTGAGGAACATCCTCAGAAGCATGCCTCTCAGGGCAAGGGGGCCAAGGAATTTATACATCGACTTCCAGCAGCCATTGGTTGAGAGAAGCAGGAGGGTATCAACAGGGCCTGATGAGCATGTGGGCTCTGGAAGCCAGAAAAGCCCACAGCAAGCAAGATGTGTCCTAGCGTTAAACACAGCTGCCCTACAACGACATGGTGAGGCCTGAAAGGAGAAGGTGGGCTCCAGGAGTGTCTGGAAGGTGGGGGAGGGGTGAGTGAGGAAAAGCACTCCATGTGACCCAGGGATGCCTACGCTTGAGGCAAGTCCAATTAACAGCCATTCCTGGGGAGGCCGAGAGAAGCAGATGCAAACAGATACACGTTTTACAGAACAATGAGTAATATGCCTGCCAACTACAGTTATTAACTGCTGGCTTTCAGAACTCAAATACTGTACCTAGTATTGGAAAAGTACAGAGTCCTTCCAGTCACAGTCTTGGGTTTGAGTCCCAGCTCTACCACTTACTGACCAAAGGGCCTCGGTTCAGTAACTTAACCTCTGATTCTCTATCAAATAGGACCAGTGACTAATACCTGACCATCGTGCTGATGTGGCAATTAAAAGCACTTATGCACATAAGCCATCAAAGACCATGCCTAGCAATTGGCTGGGCTTCCCTAGTGGCTCAGATGGTAAAGAATCTGCCTCCAATGTAGGAGACCAGGCTTCAATCCCTGGGTCAGGAAGATCCCCTGGAGAAGGGAACGGCTACCCACTCCAGTATTCTGGCCTGGAGAATCCCATGGACAGAGGAGCCTGGCAGGCTACCGTCCATGGGGTCACAAAGAGTCAGACATGACTGAGCCACTTTCATAGCAAATTGGCTAGAATCCACATGTTAGCTACCATCAGCATCAGCATCTTTATTAGAGAGAAATCTGTATTAACTTGGGCTGCCATAACTAAGTATTGTAAATTGGGCAGTTTAATGACAGAAATATAAATTCTCACAGTGCTGTTGTCATTTAGTCGCTGAGTCCTGTCTGACTCTTTTGTGACCCCGTAGACTGTAGCCCTCCAGGCTCTTCTATCCATGGGATTTCCCCAGGAAAAAATATTGGAGTGGGTTGCCATTTCCTTCTCCAGGGGATCTTCCCAACCCAGGGATTGAACCTGGGTCTCCTGCATTGGCAGGTGGATTCTTTACCACTGAAGCTGCCTGAGAAGCCCTCTCACAGTTCGAGAGGCTGGAAAATCCAAGACTGAGATGCCAGCCAGTTTCTGGTGAAAACTGTCTCCCTTTCTTGCCAAAGGCTGCCTTCTCACTGTATCCTCACACGGCAAGGAAAGAAAGATTTCTCCTTTTGTTACAAGGCCACAGATCTATCCTGAGGCCCCATCAACTTGCATGATTCTAACCCTAATTACCTCCTAAAGGCCCCCCACCTCCAAATACTATTACTTTGGTGATTAGGACCTCAAATATGAAAATTTTGGAAGGACTCAAGTATTCAGTTCATAACAAAATGTTTGAATGGCAAAATAAAATGAGCAGTAATGAAGTAAATTCTATAATATTTATCTCCACTGACCCACGTTAAAAGGAAGTGCACCTAACAATACAAGGGTAGATGAACAGAGGATTGGAATGCTGTGACTAGAGACTGTGGAGTGGTTAAATTTTTTATGTTTTTCTGTTTCTAGGTCACCCCAAAGCAAACGTACATTTTCTACTTGTTCGTGGCATCGTCTGGGTTGCTTTCTGGTGGGATTCTAAATTACACTAGCAAACAAATGCAACCAGGAGAGTACAGTGTCTGTGAAACTAAAACCAATTCTTATTGCGGAAATCCTTTTTTTAATGTCTGCTTCTCCGCTTTAGTAAATAGAACATAGAGAACATAATTGAATATTTGATGACTGAAAATCTTGCAGTGTCTGTGGGCTCTCATGCTGAACATCAGTTCTCATCACACAAGCCTGTGGGTATGTATGCCTGTGGGACAGCAAACATATTAGACAGAATCTTTAATGGCCCTGAGAAACTCCCATAAGGTTTTTCATCTACACCCTTTAAAAAAAATAATAAATATGTGATATTGGTTTGGTAAGGTTTATGTTTGTGAGTTTTCTCCGTGTAATTGAGTCTAAGGGAGATTCATTTGCTGCCCTCTGAATGAGTACTCTCTCTCTCTTTACACAGAAGGGAGGAGGGTGAGAGGCTCACTCAGCCCCTCCAAGGCCACTTGGGAACTAGACACTTTCTCTGATCTAAGCCCAGAGAGAACGTTAATACACCCAGTCTCTTGCCCTCCAACATTCATCAAGGGAACTCTTCTCCTACACATTTTCTGAGTCTTTCAGTGAAGAGTTCACCATGAGGAGGAGCCAGACCACCCCACCCCAGCAAGGTCTGCTCTGGCCTCTCCCGCTTTTTCCTGGTTCTACCTTTATAAGGGCCTTTCTCAAGTGATGGAATCTTCAATGACACAGGTCCCCATAGTCCATCCTGCAAGATATCCTATCAGCTATGTTGAATCCTGGAAGCTGTCTTCCTTGAATCAACCCTGTAATAAAAGTCAGAGGGGAAGAATCGTGGTAGGGGGAAGATTCAAGGAACACTGAACAGATGTGGATGGTTCAGAAGATGATTCCCAGGCCAATGATAGCCAGTTCCCTGATGCATTGATTGTGGAGGACTCGAGTCCCAAAATTAAGGGAGATCATTGGTCTTCATCCAAGTCTTCCCTTCTCTCCACTGTTCTGGCTCTGAGGACAGAGTATGTGAAGGCATACAATGTTTTTCAAAATCAAAACCCAACCATGTCGTAGTAAAAGTACAGTCTTCTTGGTCTCAACTATCTTTGTTTTTCCCTAAGTTTACGCCTTTGGTACCAATTTTTTGGTGGTTATTTGTGGGTGTTTCAAGAGGAGATCTGATGGAGTTTTATCAGGCATTGCTTATCAGCTACCACAGAAATAACAGAATAAGCATACTGACATTCCAGTTATAGGGAAAGTTGTAGACAGAAGTCACCTATCCATCAACCCCAAATACTGTGAATACAGTAAAACAGTGCCAATTTCCATGCATTAAAACTCATACACTTGGCTCATGAAAAGATCTGAAACTTACCAACTGTCTAATCCAACAGCCATTCTGCTCGTTCTCCAAAAGCCCAAATTGTAGCTGGGTATATTACAATCAAAAATAAAGGATTCATTTTTTCAGCTTTCCCTGCTGCTAACTAAAGGGCTTCCCTAGTGGCTCAGATGGTAAAGAATCCACCTGCAGTGCAGGAGACCAAGGTTCAATCCCTGGGTCGGGAAGATACCCTGGAGGAGGGCATGACAACCCACTCCAGTATTCTTGCCTGGAGAATCCCACAGACAGAGGAGCCTGTCAGGGTACAGTCCATGGAGTGGCAAAGAGGTGGACATGACTGAGCCAATAACACACTTTTTTCTGCTGCTCAGAGTGACCATGTGACTAAATTTCTGGCCACAAATGGGATTGTATGGATTTCCAGAAAGTTAAACTGAAAGGGAGAAGGCACACTCTTCTTCTATGCCTCCATCCTATTGCTGGGAATGTATATATGATGACTGGAATTCCAGCAGCATCTTAATATATGAGGATGATAGTGCTGTGCTAGAGATAACAGAGCAGACAGCTGGAAGGAGTCCATGTCACTAATGCCTTACTTGAGTCCCTCTTCCAATGTTATATTTCTGAATAACAAACCAGCAAAAATTTAGTCACATAAAACAGCAATTATATACTACCATTATGTCTTATGGTTCTAGGCTCAGTGAGGCAGTTCTTGCTCAGGGTTGCTCACATGGGGCTGGAGTCATCGTGTAGCCTTCCTCACTCATGTATGTGAAGGTTCATGTTTACTCTTGGCCCAGTCTCCTACTCATGGCTTCCCAGTGTGGCCTGGGCTTCCTCACAGCATGGCAGCATAAATGAGCAGTAACTGTATAGCCCTTTGTGCTCAAGCCTCAGAAGATACACGGTGTCACACTGCTGCACTCACTCTACTGGCTGAGGCAAGCCCAGATTCAAGGAGAGGGTCTCAGATTCACCTCTGAGGGAAAAGGACAGGGAATGGAAAGATCATAATTTAAGAAAAGCAAAAGGTGTCATTATGGCCATCTTCAGAAAATAAAATCTGCCATGGCACCATACTAGCCCTGAATTACCTGCTTCCTGATTTATGTTATGTGAGAAACAAATATGTCTTGTTTAATAACATTATTATGGATTTTTCTATTATGTGCAGCCCAACCTGATCCTAACTGATCTGGCTCCCTAAGCCATCACTCGTAGCTGATCTACATTTACTTTATACACACCTCCAACCAGCTTGCTTCATCTGGACTCTCCTTTCAGAGAAGATTAATGACCACAGCATAGGAAGGGGGAAATGCTGCTAGAATCAAACTAAGTAAACCCACAGCAACAGAAACTGAGGTAAGAAACCGGAAGGCCGTAAAGAGCCAACCCTATTACTTCCAAGAGGCTTAGCCATCTATGGCCATTTAGTAAAAGAGACGAGCAGCTTTATATGAATCAAAAACCCTAGAGACTTTTACCAAGTTCAGAAGAACGAGAATTAATGAGGGCCCTAAAATATTAAAAAGGATAGAGGCTTATTCATGACAGTCCCATTAAAGATAATTTTTTTGTACATAGAATTGCTGAAGATGATTTCTGAGAAAAGATTTTCTTGTAGGTTTTTGAGACATGATTTTATATTCTTATGCTTTTTCCTTAGAAGACTGCCAGAGAGCTCACTTAATTCCCAATTCTATTCTTGAATTAAGTAAAGGAACAAATAAAGAAAACACAAAAGCATTTTTAATTCTGTCAGGAATGTTCAAATTAAGCTCAGTCTATGCTTTAATTTTGTACCTGGAGGAGTTACTTCAAAGCTGCCTCACCACATCTCAAGGAGCACACCGACATCCCTGGTCTGTGAGGAACCCTAGAACCCAGAGAAGCCACGGAACTGGGGCTGTGACTAGAGATATCAACAGTCTACAGCATCACCCCAGCCCCCACCTTCTCATTTACAAACTAGAGTTACTGTCGTCTTCCAGAGTTAGTTATTTTGCTTTCTGTCCCAATATTTTTCTTATTTCTCCTAGTCCTAAAATGCCTTGGTATTAACCATCACTAAATTCAAGAATAAAGCATACTTCAGCTAACATCTTCCTCCTCCCATCAACCACATAGGGAAAGAAAAAAAAAAGTAAGATATAAATCATTTTCCTCACTCACAATGTTAAGAAAAAAAAAAAAGACCCCAAACCCTTAGGCACCTTTAAGTCCTTCCCTTCCTGATTCTATTTAGCCTTCTGAAATGAAATCCCTATAAACACATCCATCTCTCAATTCCACTAGCCTTTGGAATTTTCTATGCTTTATTCATTCAGAAACAGAGTGACGTTTGCCAAGAAAATGACTTCGTTGTCATTATTACCCCACACACACGCTGGTCCACACCCAAGCCACAAGGAGCTGGTCCCAGAGCCCATACTGCTCCATCCAACACTGACTTCTCTGTTCCCACTGCCAGACACACTCATCCCCTGTTTCCAGCTGTCTATTTCCTGCCCCCTTCACGTATCTCCTTCTCTATGAAGCCTTTCCTCCTCTTCTAAGTTAAAATTAAGCTCTTTCCACATTTAACAAATAAAGCTTGCACTGGGCACTGTTTTAGGGGCAAGATATACAATGGGGGGAAATACAACATACTGCCCTCCTACTTGGAGAGAGAAACAGTTCTCAAATCAACAATGATAAATGTAAAATTGACTGTGACACATGCCATAAATGAGTGGCACAGGATGCTAGGACAGAGGAAATCTGACCAGTAGTGTGTTAAATCAGAAACCATGAAGGGTCTGAAATTTTATCCAACTTGCAAGCTAACAAGATAGCCTGCCAGTTTTACATACGTATAACGGCAGAAAATGCAAGATAAGACTCCTGGATAAGAAATAGTGATCATTTGTTACTCATAACAAAACAGCATCCAGGGCAGTATTTTGTTTCACTTCCCTATTCCCCAACTGCCACAGAGAAACAGGATTTGCCGGATGTTACCTACTTCTGCAGTAAGGTACACCATAGGAGACAAGCCTCAGATTCTAGGAGACTGGCTCTTAGCAGGCTGTCACCCACATATCCATGCCCCAGGAAAGAAAGTGTAATTAATATAAATCAATCTCCTCCACAGGAGAAGGGGACAAATCATTTCTACTCTGGAATGAAGAGAGAAGGAGAGAGATTTACTCTCAGGTGTCTCCAGCAGGAATGTCTCCAATCTCTCTCTCTCGAGAAACACTAGCTCTAGCTTCAGAACTGTTAGTGTTAGTCGTTCAGTCGTGTCCAACTCTTGGCAACCCCATGGACTATGGCCCACCAGGCTCCTCTGTCCATGGAATTCTCCAGCCAAGAATGCTGGAGTGGGTTGCCATTCCCTTCTCCAGGGGATCTTCCTGATCGAGATTGAACCCAGGTCTCCTCTACGGCAGGCAGATTCTTTACCATCTGAGCCACCAGGGAAATCCAATAATACTGGAGTGGGTTGTCATTTCCTTCTCCAGGGGATCTTCCCAATCCAGGGATCAAACCCAGGTCTACTGCATTGACAGGTGGTTTCTTTACTACTGAGCCACCTGGGAAGCCTCCAAGGCTGTTTGCTATTTCAGCATATCTTTTGCTCAGAAAACTTGGATCAATGAGGAAGGAAAGAAATTCATGGAGAACGGTCTCTGCACATTGCAAAGATCTGAGTTCTTCCTAAAGTTATGAAGTTTGTGTTGAGACCTGAAAAATGGGTAAGAGGCAGTGGATTAGGGCAGGGAGAGAGAAGGGGTATGCAGGCGGATGAAGTTCCATGTGCAGGGCCCAGTGCCAGAAAAAGTACAGGGTTTTCGAGGAAGTGGCTATATGGCTGCAGCACCCAGAGCAGGATAAATCTGGACAGGCAGACAGGGACCTGGCCATGCAGGGCCTTGTCAGTCCATAGTAAAGATTTGGTCCCTTAGACCAAGAGCAGAAAGCCAAAGATTTGTCTTCAGTCAAGGAATGCCATGACGAGACTTGCATTCCAACAAAGCCACTCTCTTACGTAAGAGAGGATAGACTAGAATGGGGTTAAGACCTTGTGTTCCAGCTTCCCATAGAACCTGAAAGTATGGTAAATTCTTTGAGCTTGTCTCTTTCACTTCTAACTCCTCTTGTAGCCCCCACATAAGGCAGCCCAGGCTCTTGAAATCTGTCATGTGTCATTTATTATCAATAATATGCAAACCACCAATTTGAACCAAAAGTGATTCTCACTGTTCAGTCAATAATGAGATGTCCTTACCTTCCTGTAGCTTCTATCTTAACATGCTGTAAATTTGTTCATTTCAATAAGCAGCTTTGAAGTCTTCGACTTCTCCACTTAGGATACTTCAACGTGTCCACCCCAGGAAAGATCTAGATAAAAATGACTTAGATTTATGAAAAATTCAGTTGCTCTGGAAAATATCACCTGAGCTGAGTCAGGGTGACTTTGAATGAGGGCTGTGAGCTGACTTTGGTGGCCCTGTATATAAGGAAAAAATACGCATGATGCCCTGCTGAAACTGGAGCTGGGGTAAAAATAAAGGATCTGAAATCTTGCCTGCCTTGATGAGGGAAGGCCAAAAATTAAGACAGAGCTGGAAGTATGTGATGAGAGAAGAAGGGTAGAGGATGTGATGGCTGCAAGCAACGGCTTCTTCAGAAGTAGCTGATGGGTTTTATATATGAGATACCATTAGAGTGGTACCTTTTGCATTTTCCCCTTCACCACAAATTTAATAACTTATTTTCACTGCAGCTCCATCAATTTTAGTTTGGTTGTGCTATGATTCACTTCCCCAGAACGTTTGCATAATATGTATCCCGCAGGTTTCATTTCTGTAAATCACTGCTTTGTGGGGGAGAAGGGGGGTGCAGATTTCAGGCATGCTCCAGCCTTTGAGTAAGTTTTGAGACCAAAAGGAGATTGCATTTTCTGATTGCTAAGTTATCTCCGCTGTTCACTGAGAAATTATTTTCCCTATAACACTTCTGTTTGTATATTCGATAAAGTTAATATCTGTGAAATCAGTTGACTCTCACTGCAGTAAATTATACCAAAATAGACAGAAGATTGACTTCCTGGTATTGACAAGAGAAAACTCTCAATGTCTTTTGACTTATTATCTCTGGCAGTTGGAAGGAATTACAATAAAATACAAAATTACTTTACAGGGTATGTTTAGAGAGCAAAGAAAATTAATGAAGGGATGGATTCTTAGGGTATTTTGCCTTTTGACAAAGATTTCTATTTCCTGTCAAACATTTCCTCTGAAATGAACTGCACAAACACAATGTAAATTGATTTATCTATGTCTTAAGAAATACCTGAGGTTTAATTTCCTCTGCAAAATTTATGTTTACATAAATAATTCAATGGCAAATTAATCCAATTTTATAATTACCTCCCACAGAGGCACATGGCTCAGTCCCAAGGACTTAATTGCAGCTTGATGAAGGTACTTTGGTCACTAGAACCAATAAACCATATAGAAAATTCTAAAGACATAAAGAAAGCCATAGCTTTCAAACCTAAGCTCTCAGGAAGAACTATAGTATCTGTAGCTGATCTTAAACACTGTGGGCTTTGGGATACAGCACTACTAATGATGAACTTTCTAAAAATACACTGTTTCAACCTCATCCAAAAGCTCATAGCACACCAGATTCTTCAATACAAGCTGAGTGACACCCTTCCTGTGATCTGTGTCCCCCACCCCCATACAACCTGGTGGGGACTGCCATTTCTTCCGTAGTGTTTCGTTCACCATCTCTGGCTATTCATTTTACGTTGAGCTACTCTTCTCCTTTCACTCTGCTCACTCCCCTTTAATTCTGCCCAGAGCCAAGGCTGTCATCCCAGACATAGGTCTCAGGTAGAGGAGGGACAGATAAGCTCAGTGCCAGTATCTTACTGGATCCTTCTCCAGCCAGATGACAACTTTCTCTTCTTCCAAGAATTCATATTTTAAAATCCAGGATTCAAAAAATAATACATCCTATCATGTGCTAGTTGGAATAGTAACTAAAATTGGCATTCAATTTTAGAGCTTATTAAGTGATTCCATTATTCTACTCCAACCCAAACTCAAGGAATTAGTATAATTCAGGTTATAAACAAGGAGACTGAGGCTCAAAGAGGTTGAGAAATTCTCTCCATATGTGAACAAGATAATTTGTAGAGTCAGGTTTAAACACAAGTCTTATCCTAGCTCATGAATGCTCTACAGAGTGGGGACTTGAGTTCACTACCCATGGGCCTAGACCCAGCCCAGTGCCTGCACATAACTGGCTCTCACTAAATATGTGTGTGATCAAAGGACTGTAGCTTCCTGCTCTTTGCTCTGCATCACATTGCCTTCCTAGGAAATATATGACTCCTCCATCCTCCTTCCACGTCCAGCCTGTCTGTCGAAATTTACATGATCACTGCCTAGACTTCAATACCACACTCACATCTCCCTGCATTACAAAGCCTTCTCACATGATTCTGCTCATATTCTGTTATGACATAATCAAGCATTGGGCCGTGCACTGTCTTATACTGGCTTCTCTTGTATGTTGGTCTTGTCTTCAGTTCCTTTCACTCTTTCTCATGTCAACTGAGCCAAAAGTGTCTGCTAATTTGCAGGTGGGATACAGCTGTAGATTGAAGATTAGATAGCTCAATAGATTATTGAAGATTAAATAGCTCAACAGCAACATTTTGGCAAGGCAGCAAGCCGAATCCATTTAACACTTGCTACTACCAGTAGAAAAAGTAGATAGTAAAACAGAGGAAGGAGACACAAAGCCACAGAGAAGGGTTCTTCTAAGTAAAGTCAATCCTTTCCTGCTAGAAGCCAGAAGCCTGTGAGACTAGCAACAGTGGGAGGGAGAATTCATTTTATTGCATTTTGCACAGTGAATTTATAGTAAGGAGAGCTGCACCTTCCAGAACTTGTGCAGAAATAAGTCATGCCACCTGGCTGATGGCTTTGGCAATATCCTAAAGAGAAGGAGTTCATGAGGAATGCTAGCACCAGCCAGGAGAACTAGACGTGTAAATTAGTTTTAAATCCTGTATGTACGTATACAGGTGTGGGTGTGATGTCTAACTGAACAACTTTGGCTTTTTTTTGATCATATATATTCACTCACTTTGGGTTTTGATTTTCACTACAAAGTCAAGAACTTTCTCAGGTATGTTTACTGAGGGAGAAGCCCATGGTGATTGCCATCACTATACAGGTGCCTAGACTGAACAGGCAGACGAGCAGGCTGCTCATTTTTTGTATCCTGATCTGGATAGAGGCTTTAGCTGGGCCCATACCACTGCCTTGCCTCACTATAGGCTAGATCCTAATATTGATACCTTCTGTAGATGACATCTTTGGGGTAACTCCTTGCCTAGATAGACTGACAATGTCTTTCTGCTTCACAATACCCTGTCTGTTCCTTCTGGATGTTCTCTTGGTCTAGCGGAAACTCAGGAGCTATGTCCAATACTTCTCCTTTATCTCCCACAGACTCAGGCAAAGAGCAAATGTTTATTAACATATATATCAAATTAAAGCTCATGCAATGAAGTAGGACAATCAAAGCTGGTGCTCTGGAGCAAACCAGAAGGATGGGGTGGGGAGGGAGGTGGGAGAGGGGTTTAGGATGAGGAGACGCATGTGCACCCGTGGCTGATGTATGTCAGTGTATGGCAAAAACCACCACAATACTGTAAAGTAATTATTCTCCAATAAAAATTAATTAATTTTAAAATAAAGCTCATGCAAGTCTGAAAATTTAAGAAAACAAATTCTTTCAGATATTTAAATATAACAATATGTGGTTTCTTAACCTGTAATCTGTAAATGGGTTTCACTGGGCCTCCCTTCAAATTGTATGAAAATTTTCACAGTGCATACAAATGTTCATTTTTCTGAAAGTAAAGAAAGTGAATGTCACTCAGTCGTGTCTGACTCTGTGACCACATGGATTGTAGCCCCCCAGGCTCCTCTGTCCATGAAATTCTCCAGGCAAGAATACCAGAGTGGATTGTCATTGCCTTCTCCAAAGGATCTTGCCGACCCAGGGATCGAACCGGGTCTGCTGAATTGCAGGTGGATTCTTTGCCATCTTAGCCACCTGGGAACTGGTGACAATTATGCTCATTTTTCTGGGTTGAGAATAGTTGTCATCAGTTTCTCAATGGGATCTACTACTAAAAACATAGAGCTCTGCTACCAAAAACTCTAAAGATTGCCCTCACAAACCAAAGAGATTTGATCTTTTTAAAAAATAAATTGTTTCCGCAGGGTCACAATCCTTTTTGTTATGTAAGGTCCCTGTCTGGGAAAAGGTGAGGACAAAAAGGTATCACTGTAGACCTCAATTTCTTCAAAATCAATATTTACAGAGCTTATGTTGGAACGTCCACTCTAAGTCACACTCTGATGGCCCCAGGCACAATAAGATACAACTGCAGTGAGGAAATGGAGTCCATCTAGAAAAACTATCTAGCAAAATTAGTTCCTGTCTAAAAAGCAAGATTAAAGAGTCTATTTTATAGAAATATTTAAGGGCTTCAATTCTCCTAAGGGCTTCTCTGGGTCCTTTGATATTCATATCATTCCCTTTCAAAGGGCCTCTCATGCCACTATCAAGGTTTATTTTCCACTCTTCAATTGTTAACTGGTCTAACTCTGCCAGACCCTCATTTCTCAACATTAAGTCCCCCAACATCACTTACTTGAAACCCCCCTACCCCCTGTAAAATTTGCAGTTTCAATTTGCCTTGGTTTTGCACTGAAACATTGGGCATGAGTAGTCTGGGCAGCTGGACATAAGGATTAAGCAGGAAATGTCTAAGAGCAGACATTTTCTAACTGGTCAGTTTATTAATGAATATTTTTATGCAGCTGTGCTTGCAAAATTTGTAACTGCTGAAACTCAGAAAATAAACATTCAGATAATCAGGATCCCCGAAACATCAAAATATTTGCAGCAGCGATGCCTAAGTGGTGGGATTATGAGTAATAAAAATGATAACTGACAGCGCTCACAGTGCTTGCAAAGCCCTCTGCAGGCACGACCTCATCGACTATTCACAGAAACCCCCTGAGAGAGAGACTATTACTTGCTTCTTTTCAAAAGAAGAACCTGAGGTTTAGAAAGGGTAAAACGCTTACCCAGGGTCACCCTGGTAAGTGGCAGGGCCGGGATTTAACTTGGCTAACTGTCTTCAGAGCCCAGGCTCTTAACTTAGCATTTATTTGTATTTGCTTCTTTTCATACAAAGAAAATTTATTACTAGTGATATAAAGGAGGAAACAGGATTATTTTTTAAAACCACTGAGTATGACTAGCAGCTTGTACAGCTTTTCAAGGTCATATTCCCCAACAAGTTTAGGGTCCATTTGATAAATATCACCTATCAGAGCTTATTTCTCTGGGGTTTCATTAGAACTGACACTTAAATTTCTTTTAGAAAGTGAACATTTTAGTCAAAGATTTTTAACCGCTGGCCAATCTCTGATTCTGGGGAAATTGAGGGCAAGAGGAGAAGGGAGTGACAGAGAATGAGATAGTTGGATGGCATTACTGGGCATGAGCTTGAGCAAACTAAGGGAGGTAGTGATGGACAGAGAAGCCTGGAGTGCTGCAGTTCATGGGGTCATAAAGAGTCGGACATGACTTAGTGACTGAATAACAACAAATCTGTGGCTAGAAGCCTGTGGCATTTGTTTTCAAAGTTCCTTTTTTGGCAAAAATACCAACTCACCTCTCTCCCCTAAGTGCCTCAACATTGGAGGGCCACAAAAAAAGAACTGAACTAAAAAGGAAGGGCCGGAAATTGCATTCTATCCCACAGGGTACAGGAAAGATTCAGACTTTGTATTTAATCATTTGTTTTTAAGTATTGTCTGTATAGGTTTCTATTCACTTTGTGTTATTAATACTTTATTCATAATATTTATTTAGTAATGTGACTGTATTAAAGTTCTCTAGAGAAATAGAATCAGTAGGATATATATATATAGATATGTTTAAGAGGAAATTTATTGTAAGAATTGGCTCATACAGTTACAGAAGCCAAGAATCCCACAATCTGCACAATCTGTGGTTGGCAAACTGCTGAACCAGGAAAGTGTTAATTGTTCAGTCGTGTCCAACTCTTTGTGACCTCAAGGACTGTAGCCCTCTGGGTTCCTCTGTCCATAAAATTCTCCAGGCAAGAATACTGGAGTGGGTAGCCATTTCCTTTTCCAGAGGATCTTCCCAACCCAAGGGATCAAACCTGGTCCCTAGCATTGTGGGCAGATTCTTTACCAACTGAGCCGCCAGGGAAGCCAGTCCAAGTCAATAGACCTGAGAAGCAAGGGGAGCCAATGGTGTAACTCCCAGTCCAGGGGAGGAGTGGGGGGTAAACCCCAGAGTCTGAAGGCCCAAGAGCCAGCAGCACCAGTGTCCAAGGGCAGAAGATGGATGACCCAACTCACAGTGAAAGAGAAGTCACCCTTCCTCCACCCTTTTTGTTCTGTCTGAGCCCTCAACAGGTTGCCATTACCCATGTGGCTGGGCATCAACCAGCCGTCTTTACTCAGTCTACTGAATCAAACCCATCTCTTCCAGAAGCATCCTCCTAGACACACCCAGAAATAATGTTTGCTCCAGCCATCTGGGCACCCTTTAGCCAAGAAGACATGTAAAATTAACCATCGTAGTGACCTGGGGTAACTCTGATCAGCCCAGAGCTTGGGGAAACCACCTATGCCAGACTGTTCAGAAATATTTGTAAGGAGCCTTGAGTAGCAAACTACAGGACCAGAAAGAGGTCAAGAGAAGGAATGAAGGTGGAGCATACTTCAGACAGACTTTGGGAATGATAAGAGGAAACAATATGGCCTTAGGGGATGGAAGAGGGCAGGGCTCCCAGATATCCCACACTACCCTACCGTGTCCCCCTGCCCATGACAGTGTTGGCAGCAGCTCTGTGGCAGCATAGGTGTTAGCCGGTATAAAGGAGCTCATCTAAGCTCTAGAGCCATCAACCCTAGAATAGCTCAACATATCATGTATTACAAAGCAAACAGCAGAATTCCCAGAGCTTCACAAGACTCCCTGCAGGAGCATCAGCTTACTGGAGACAGTTAGATTTTTCAGTTCTCTTTCAAAGAAGTCAAGATACTGTAGACTAATATCTTGGACTGAGTAAACCTATGGATGAAGGGACTCCATTGGATGAAACAATTTCCTGATAGTGAGATATGGCCTTATTAGTACCTCAAGCTGATGAAGCAATAGTATGCTACATTTACAGAGCTTATATATGTTTTTATATGATTTTCCATTTTATCTTAACTGATTTTTACTGGGCAGATATAAAGGATTTTATATTTATATAACTAAACCTATCAGCTTATTTATACTATTTCTATGTTGCTCTTATATTAATATGATTCACATCCTAGAACATGCCCTATGTGCTGAGTATTAGGCTGAAGATTTAAATTAGATGATCTCTAAAAAAAAAAATTAGATCATCTCATTCAACTCAACAACAGCTCTTAATTCGTTGCCCTTTACATCCAGAATAATAAACCTTTCTCATGTCTTATAATTTTGTATTATTTCTGTAAGTTCACACTTTTCTGTTTACAGTATGTGAATTGAGGCATGGATCTAAGTATATTTATCTCAGTACCAATGGTTAGTATGCATAAGTCCCACCACCTGCCTCTGTGGGCTCACTTGGCTTTCCAGGTGGCTCAGAGGTAAAGAAATCCACCTGCCAACGCAGGAGTGACAGTTGGTAGGAGACACGGGTTCGATCCCTCGTTTGAGAAGACCCTCTGGAGGAGGAAATGGCAATTCACTCCAGTACTCTTGCCTGGGAAAATCCCATGGACAGAAAAGCCTGGTGGACTACAGTCCATGGAGTTGCAAAGAGTTGGACATGATTTAGGGACTAAACGTCAACAAAAAGCAGAGTTACACTCATCTGTTTACATATTGTCTGTGGCTGCTTTCATACCACAAAAGCAGAGCTGAGAAGCTGCAAAGTTGAAAATATTTACAATCTAGCCCTTAACCTAAAAACTTTGGTCACACAGTCTCCCAAGCCAAATGAAATAAAAGTGAAAATAAATGGGACCTAATCAAACTTAAAAGCACAACAGAAAAGAAACCATTAACAAAAAGACAACTTATAGACTGGAAGAAAATATTTGCAAATGATGCAACTGACAAGGGGTTGATATCCAAAATATACAAACAGCTCATACAATTCAATATAAAAAAAAAAAAAAACCTTATCAAAAAAAATGGGCAGAAGGCCTAAAAAGACATTTCTCCAAAGAAGATATACAGATGGCCAACAGGCACATGAAAAAATGCTCAACATGGGTAATGATTAGGGAAATGCAAATCAAAGCCACAATGAGGCCTTACAGCAGCGAGAATGGCTATTTTCATAAAGTCTACAAATAATAAATGCTGGGTATGGATAAAAGGGAACTCTCTTACACTTTTGAAAATATAAATTGGTGCAGCCACTATGGAAAACAGTATGGAAGTTCCTTAAAAAACTAAAAACAGAACTATCATATGATCCAGCAATTTCACTCCTGAGTATGTATCTGGGAAAAAAGGAAAACTCTAACTTGAAAAGACACACACCCTGATGTTCATAACAGCACTAGTAACAATAGCAAAAACAAGGAAACAATCCAACTGCCCATCCACAGATGACTAATTTAAGATATGGTACATATATACAATGGAGTATCACTCAGTCATAAAAGAGAATGAAATAATGCCATTTACAGCAACACAGATGGACCTAGAGAAAATTAGGCTTAGTGAAACATATCAGACAGAAAAATATTTTATGATATCACTCATATGTGGAATCTAAAAAATAATACCGGTGAATCTACATGCAAAACAGAAACAGACTCACAGACATAGAAAACAAACTTAGCGCTCAACCTCATCAATAAGTACAGGATTGCAAATTACAGTAGCAATGAAATGCATTTAATCTCCACTGGACAGGCAACAATGAGTGAGAAAGACAATATTCAAACAACTTTTTGAGGGGATGGAAAGAAAGTGGGGGCTCTCATATCCTTCTCGTGGAGGAGAAAGCTGATGGTGTTAATGTCCTATGAACCTGAAACGTTAAGCTGGCCTAAAAGTTTGTTAGGGTTTTTCTGTAAGATGGTAGAGAAAAATCCAAACAAACTTTTTGACCAAACCAATATCTAAATATAAACCCTAGAGGAGCTCTTGCATGTGGGCACAAGGAAACTTCTATGCTGGTGTTTAAGAGTAAAAATCATAGATCATATATGATCTATCATAAAAGTATAAAATATATGGATGAAAAGATACACATCAACTTCAGAATATTAGTCACCTCAGGTGACAGAGTGATGGGAATAGAGTGGGAGAAATCCTCTACTTTAACTGTAGTATTTCATTAAGAAAAAATTTCAGGAGGGGGCAATTCAGGTTGGTTGTGAACAAGAAAAATAAAGTTGCCAAAATAAAGCCAGAAAAAAAAAAAAGAAAACAAAACAAACTTAGTGTCACCAGAGGGGAGAAGGAGTGGGGGAGAGACAAATTAGGAGTGTGGGATTAACAGATACAAACTACTACATATATAACAGACAAGCAACAAAGTCTCACTGTGTAGCACATGGAATTATAACCATTATCTTTTAACAACCTATAATGGAAAATAATCTAGGAAAAAACTCTCCAAGTGCTATACACCTGAAACACAATATTCTAATTCAACTAGAGTTCAATTTTAAAAAATCAAGGGGAAAGAAAGCAATGATCACTCAATTATTCCTCTCTTCATTGTTTTACCTTGTCTCCTTCGTAATCACTATTTACTATTTCTTTGGGTCACCTTATGAAAAGTACCAGACAATGTAAAAAGAAATATTTTAAAAATATTTTTAAAACTCAAGCCAAACTTTTCCTTTACTGCTGTTTAGTATTTTAGATTATATTAATCGTCAAAAGTTGTTCAAGTGAATAGACATAGATGAACAAACTAGTTATAGCTGTTTACTGTCACAACAACAATAGTCAGCAAGCAACAATACCACTCTACTGTACAATAATAGGCATTTACTTAGATCATTCCTCTGCTGAAGGTTGAGGTGGTCTAAGCAGCTGGTCCAACTAGTACCATTTTTCCATGTAGCCACCAGCCTCTTCCTGGGATCAACAAGCTATCCTAAGCAGATTTCTCACGATGGCAGAAACCCACAAGGTTTCTAATAAACTAGGCTCAGGACTGGCATAGTGACATCCTCACCTCATCCCACTGGCCAGAACAAGTCACAGGGTCACTCCAGAGTCAAGGGGCAGGAAATGAGACTGCAAAGTCACACAGCCAAAAGCAAGGCTGCAGGGACCGATGAAGAGCTGTGATCCATGAGACAATGTCACAGGTGTGCAACATTTGAACTTCAAAGCACATTTGCACGTCAAAGTACATTTGCATTTCTACAGGATATACATTTTAATACTTAATTGTGACAAACGTCCTAGGAATTAGGTATCATCACTGTTGCCTTTTAACAACGACAAAGCTGAGTCAGGACATCCTACTTGCTCCATGTCAGTTTGGAAGTGGCAGAAGAAGGACTTGAATCCAAGCCTGTCTCCAGAGGCTTTTCCTCTGACCATGTTTGCATTGTTAAACTCATTTACTGGTAATGATTATGGCATCGTAAAATTCAGTCCCTATTGTCCATAGTGTAGGACTGTAGCTACTCAGCTGCTGCAGCCTGAATATCAGGCTGGTGTCCCCTCCCCCCAAAATTCAGATGTTGAAACCTAAGCCCTAATGTGATAGTATCTGGAGATGGGGCCTTTGGGAGGTGATTAGGTCATGGGGACAGAGCTTTCATGAACCACATTTATGTCCTTATAAAAGCAACCCCAGAAAGCTCTCTCACTCCTTCCACCATGTGAGGACACAGTGAGAAGACAGCACCTCTGAATCCAGAAGCACGTCCTTACCAGACATGGAACCTGCTGGCCCCTTCATCTTGAAGTTCTCAGACCCCAGAACTGTGAGAAATCAACATCTGTCGTATAAACCACCCAATCTCTGGTATTTTTGTTACAGCAGCCCAAATGGACTAGGACACCAGGCCCCATCACATGGAAGCTCAAAAGACATATTTCTACCAACAAAAGTGAGCAGAAGTGATGTGTGCCATGTCCAGGCTGAGACAGTTTTCTTTCTGGGTTTTTTTTTGGCTGTAGCTTGTGGGATTCTAGTTCCCTGACCAGGGTCTCCTGTATTGGAAATGGAATCTTAACCACTGGATCACCAGGTAAGTCTCCCAGGCCAAGACTTTGTAAAAGAAAGCCTTCCTCCTGCACATTTGCTTTCCCCTTTGGACAGGATGAAGACAAGACTGTCCAATGAACTTTCTGAAATAATGGATGTATCTCACATCTTGTTTCATAGGGTATCCACTAGCCCTAAATAAATATGCAATATATGTTTAGTACAACTGTAGACTTAAATCTTTAACAGGGTCTAGTGCCTCTAATAAAGCAATTCTAATTAATTTAAGTTTGTTGTGGAATTCAGCACATTGAGATTGAAAACAGATGGAAAGGAACTGAAATATATAAATGTTCCCTAAATTGGTAGAACTGTCTGACAGGGGTCAAATACTGGTCAATATTTTGGGGAGCAAAATAAGGTATCTAAAAGAAACAAACTCCTGATAGAGTTACAGTTTGATATTTCCAGTTTCCTTCTGCCTGGGTAACAAATTAAAGTCTCTTTTACTACAGAATTAATTTGCCTCTCTCACTGGTGAATAATTTATCATTTTGAGGCAACCTGACATACAGTGTGCAGGCATTAAAGCCACCTTTCCTAAAATCCTTGGAGCTGTTGTATTTCTTATTGATATTTATTGTAACAACCCAATACTCCTAATGGCTGTGAAACTCAGCTGGTCCGTGCACTTTCAAAGCAAATAACTCCAGAGTAGCTCCCAAACACCACTACCATCCATCACTTGAAAGACAGTTACTGTGACCAGCGCCCTGCTTTATGGATGGCTGTATGCTAGAGTTCTAGAAAACAAGCTTTTACCTTTCCAGTGGTGTGGTAGAAAAACTTGGAACAGACGCCCTCGACTGGCTAACATTTTAATCGTGAAAGCAGGAGAGGATTTTGACCCATGCTTACTTTCATACTAGCGCATGTAGAAAGTGAGTCACCCAGTTGTGTCCAGCTCTTTGTGACCCCCCTGGACTATACAGTCCATGGAATTCTCCAGGCCAGAATACTGGAGTGGGTAGCCTTTCCCTTCTCCAGGGGGGTCTTCCCAACCCAGGGATTGAACCCAGGTCTCCTGCGTTGCAGGCGGTTTCTTTACCAGCTGAGCAACCAGGGAAGCCCAAGACTATTGGAGTGGGTAGCCTATCCCTTCTCCGGGGGATCTTTCTGACCCAGGGATCGAACCCTCATTTCTTGCATCTCCTACATTGGCAGGCAGATTCTTTACCACTAGTGCCACCTGGGAAGCTCCTGTGACTGGGAGGCAGAATCAACTTATATTGTGACTCCTATTAGTTGAGTGCTCACCTCCCTGAACCTCATTTTCCTTCTTCACATGAGGATTAAAGGGACTAGTGCAGATAAAGTGTGTAGTGCATAGTAATTGCACACTGCATAGTATTTCATATATGTAGCTGTTGTTTCTGGAAACTTCTCCATCCTGCACCCCCCCCCCAAACACCACCCCTTATGCGTACAGATTTCAGCACCACATGGCAACTTATTCATTTTTAAAACCTCAAAATTCATTCAACCAAAAACATCCTCATAACATAACAGAGACCTTTCAGGAAGCAGATGAAAAGGAAGCGAGCCCAACAACGTACACAGGTGGCTGTGGTTATGGATTAGAGAAATGGGAGACAAGTAGGTCTTAGCCAGATAGCTCTGTCTGTTACCTGGGACAGAAACTGCTACTTTCCCTTCCTATGCTAATACTTTCAGTCATAGACCTCATACCCTTTTATCTTGTAGAACAAAATCATCATGACCTCAGAATAGATGATGGATGCTGGGCCCTTCAACTTTCTCCCATTTGCTACCTCAGATGCATGTAATCTGTACTTTTGTCTTGTGCTTAAGACATAGATGTTGGACATGACCAAGTCCAGCCTGACCTGAAGCTTTCTCCAGGTCCAAATCCAAGACCTTGCTTTGATCAGGACTCTCAAATATTGAATGCCTGGTGCTTACTGAGGATCTATCAGCACACTGGGTGAGATCACCGAAAATGAATGTGCCATTCCGCAGCCTCACTTAGTGGTGATCTCAAATCAATTTGCAGTGATTTCCCTGCAAATCATTCTCCGCCTCCTCCTTACTGAGTTCTGGTTCAGAGTCATGAGAAAGCTGTCAAACAGTGAGAGGAGTATTTAAGATGTTACCGTGCAGACAGAGGCTCACAGCCTACAAGCATTTATAAAGTATTTCTTCTATGATCTGGTTCTCAGTGGGTTATGTTTGTCCATGACAAACCCTTCGATCAAGTTTTTTAAGATTCTTCAATTGACCTGTTGTCACTGCTTTCAGCCAGGGCTCCTGAGGAGGAGAGTTTCTGAGAGAAGGAAACACAAGAACGCCAAGCTGCACATGGCAAACACAGCTGCCCAGCAGGTATTTGTGCCCCTTTGTCTAAGTGTAGAATTATTAATGGAACCAGCTGCCCAGCCCAGAAATTTTCCTCTCCTGCTTGCCCCCTCCCCAGGGAGGGAGGAGATGCAAAGATGCAGCATGTGACTTTTTCCTACTAAGGGGATGTGAACAGAAAGAATGTGTCACTATGTGGCTGAGATAGTTAAAAGACAGTGCACCTTCTCCACACTCCTCTGGATGTCTAAACTCAGGGTCACATGGGAAGACACATGTCAAATATGGTGGAGCCACTAAATGCAATAATTCTGAATCCCTGAATCACTGCTCAGAGGAGAGGAGATTGCCTTGCCAGGTATTCTCCCACACTGAACTGTTTAGTGAGTGAGAAATAAACTGAAGCTAGTGCAGAAGCTGGTGTTATCATAACTAATAGCATGAGTTTTAAAAGAGAAAATAAACAGTACAATCCTATAACTGGCAGCTGGCCACTGTTGTAGTGTACATAGCTAGAAGAAACAATTTAATTGTATTAAGAGGTACCTAGCTCACATATGTCTGGTGAGAATGTAAACTGGTACAACTACTGTGAAAAACTGTTTGGCAAAATCTACTAAAGCTGAATCTTTGAATATACTGTCATCCCAGCTACATATAATTTCATCAAGTGGTGCAGGGAGGCTGGTTTTGTATTATTATTACATTTAAATGTTTAAATTTTTAATGATATTAGCTGATTGCTGAAATACATTTCTAAAATTTTCTGTCCTCTCAAAAAAAAGAAAAAGAAACTGTAGACTCAATGGAAAAAGAAGTCCAAAAGTGCATCCTTCTTGCCTGAAGTCAGGAGAACCTCTGAACCAGCTGGGGGAAATGAATTTAGAATCTGTATGTGAATGATCAACACAAATCAAGAGAGCCTAGAATTCCTTATTATTCCATAAATGGCCCACTGTATATAGATTACCTACTTTGTCAAATGATCGTTCATCTAGGAGTACCAACAAGAAATGTATTTAACAATTAAAATTCTATGGTAATTTCACACTCAACAATGCCTTGTGTTCATAATTTCAATATTAGATATGATTGAATATGATTAAATACGGTCTGTGCTTTCAAAACGAGTTGCACGATGGATCTAAATGAACTCATTAGTAGCTAATGCTGTAGAGATCTTTCTAAATGCTAATGTTTAGCTGCCTTTGGCTCATTAATTAATTTAAAGATTGTATAATTATCAAAGCTTTCCATTCAAGTACGTCTACCACTTTTTATTATTGGATGATGCTTATTTGCATGTGAGCATAAAAAAATTAAATTATGTCACCCAAAGCCATGGAACACAATACCAAATCATACAGGCCATGCATTTATTTGCAAAGGAAGAAAGCAAAGTCAGAGGGGGATGTTCACTTGAACACATGAGTTGAGACCTCTACAAATTCTTGGCTCCAAAACAGGAGTGAGGAAAACAAAAGCAGGGGTGGACAAACTGTCAAATGTTGCAAGTACATGAGTAAACCCAGTGCGTGGAAAATTTGAAATTAGACAGCCTCATCTTAAAGTCTACTGTGGGCAGGGGGTGGGGGGTGGAATCCAGAGTGATAGGAATATTCTAAATTTCAATGCTTTCAGAATCTGATCACTGGAGTCTACTTTTGAAAGCTTTAAGATCACAAGAGGTTGTTATAAAATTAGAACAACTGAAGCACAATGAGACACTTTTAGGTACTTAATGATTTTCTTTCACACTCAGGGCAAGATTCAGTGCTAGTTGCCAACAGAAGGGCAACTGGGTCTAGCGTTCATTCTGCGTCACCATCACCACACATCTGAGGAGAGTCGATGGAGACTGACTAAGGTCACCATCCCACACTTAGGAGTAAAGGCAAGAGAGCGTTAGAGGCACTGTGCGGGGGAAGAAGTGAACTGGGAGGGGTTCTGATAGATCCCACACAGGAAGCCCACCTACTTTCCCAAGGTTTCCATCATCAGGAAACCTCCTTGTAAATAAGGGTAGTACAGTGAGGACAGAATTATAAATAAGTATTTTTTTTAATATTTATTTTTATTTCTTTGGCTGCACTGGGTCTTAGTTGCAGCATGTGGCATCTTTAGTTGTGGCAGGTGAACTCTTATTTATGGCATGTGGGATCTAGTTCCCTGACCTGTCTTAGCCACATAGAACCACTGGACTACATGGACCACATAGACGTCCCTAAATAACTATTTGTAGACTGTAATCTACCTCTGTCTCTGTCAGCAATTGGGTTTATGGATATCACCACACTGTGAAGGGTGCAGCTCCCGTGGGAAGACGTTGGTGCAAGATTTCAACCAGAGGGAGCCAGTCTAAGCGGGACTTTAAGAGACGTCTTCTTACTAACATTTGGTACATTTTGGAGGGTTTAGGACCTACAGGGGATCTCACATCGATTTGTTCTATTATGCTTGCAAATTACTTAGATGTGCTGGAAGAATTCCTAGGGACTAAATTAAGATCTCTGAAAGGAAACAGTCAAGACTGTAAATGCTGCAGGTGTGGCAGTGCATGAGAACCGTGACCGGGAGAACTACAAAAGGTTTTACCTACTCTGCATTCTATTTTATCTAAACATTCCCCCCAAAGATGGGCTTTAGGGGCTTCCCAAGCGGCAAAGAACTTAGTAGTAAAGAACTTGCCTGCCAATGCAGGAGACATAAGAGACTCAGGTTCAATCCCTGGGTTGGGAAGATCCCCTGGAGAAGGAAACGGCACCCCACTCCAGTATTCTTGCCTGGAGAATCCCATGGACAGAGGAGCCTGGCAGGCTATAGTCCACAGGGTCGCACAGAGTCAGACACGACTGAAGTGACTTAGCACACACATGGGCTTTCAGAATCATGTCTGAGAATGATCACCTATTGCTCTGGGCTTAATGCTTGTGTCCCCCTAAATTCATGTCAGAAACCCATCTTTCAAGGTGACGGCAAAAGGAGGTGACGCCTCTGCCCTCATGAATGGGACTCAAGCCATCATAAAAGAGGAGCACACAGCCCCCTGGGCCCTTCTGCCATGTGAGGACACCATGTCATCTGCAAGCTGGCAGAGGGCCCTCACCTCCACTTGCTGGCTGGCAGCCTTCATCTTGTACTTTCAGCTTCCAGAACAATGAGGAATAAATTATTGATTCAGTTCAGTTCAGTCGCTCAGTCATGTCCGACCCTTTGCGACCCCATGGACTGCAGCACTCCAGGCCTCCCTGTCCATCACCAACTCCCAGAGTTTACTCAAACTCAAGTCCATTGAGTTGGTGATGCCATCCAACCATCTCATCCTCTGTCATCCCCTTTCCTCCTGCCTTCAATCTTCCCAGCATCAGGGTCTTTTCAAATGAGTCAGCTCTTTGCATTAGGTGGCCAAAGTATTGGCGTTTCAGCTTCAACATTAGTCCTTCCAATGAACACCCAGGACTGATTTCCTTTAGGACAGACTGGTTGGATCTCCTTGCAGTCCAAGGGACTCTCAAGAGTCTTCTCCAACACCACAGTTCAAAAGCATCAATTCTTTGGTGCTCAGCTTTCTTTATAATCCATCTCTCACATCCATACATGACCACTGGAAAAACCATAGCCTTGACTAGATAGATCTTTGTTGGCAAAGTAATGTCTCTGCTTTTTAATATGCTGTCTAGATTGGTCATAGCTTTTCTTCCAAGGAGTAAGCATCTTTTTAGTTCATGACTGCAGTCACCATCTGCAGTGATTTTGGAGCCCCCCAAAATAAAGTCTGACACTGTTTCCACTGTTTCTCCATCTATTTGCCATGAAGCGATGGGACTGGATGTCATGATCTTAGTTTTCTGAATGTTGAGCTTTAAGCCAACTTTTTCACTCTCCTCTTTCACTTTCATCAAGAGGCTCTTTAGTTCTTCTTCACTTTCTGCCATAAGAGTGGTGTCATCTGCATATCTGAGGTTATTGATATTTCTCCTGGCAATCTTGATTCCATCTTGTGCTTCATCCAGCCCAGCATTTCTCATGATGTACTTTGCATATAAGTTAAATAAGCAGGGTGACAATATACAGCCTTGACGTACTCCTTTTCCTATTTGGAACCAGTCTGTTCCATGTCCAGTTCTAACTGTTGCTTCCTGACCTACATACAGGTTTCTCAAGAGGCAGGTCAGGTGGTCTGGCGTTCCCATCTCTTGAAGAATTTTCCACAGTTTATTGTGATCCACACTGTCAAAGGCTTTGGCATAGCCAATAAAACAGAAATGGATGTTTTTTTGGAACTCTCTTGCTTTTTCGATGATCCAGAGGATGTTGACAATTTGATCTCTGGTTCCTCTGCCTTTTCTAAATCCAGCTTGAACATCTGGAAGTTCACGGTTCACATATTGCTGAAGCCTGGCTTGCAGAATTTTGAGCATTACTTTGCTGGCGTGTGAGATGAGTGCGGTAGTTTGAGCATTCTTTGGCATTGCCTTTCTTTGCGACTGAAATGAAAACTGACCGTTTCCACTCCTGTGCCCACTGCTGAGTTTTCCAAATTTGCTGGCATATTGAGTGCAGCACTTTCACAGCATCATCTTTTAGGATTTGAAAAAGCCCAACTGGAATTCCACCACCTCCACTAGCTTTGTTCGTAGTGATGCTTCCTAAGGCCCACTTGACTTCACATTCCAGGATGTCTGGCTCTAGGTGAATGATCACACCATAATGACTATCTGGGTCATGAAGATCTTTGTGTCATGAATACACACAAAAACAGGTGTATTCTTGCCACCTCTTCTTAATATCTTCTGCCTCTGTTAGGTCCATACCATTTCTGTCCTTTATTGAACCCATCTTTGCATGAAATGTTCCCTTGGTATCTCTAATTTTCTTGATGAAATCTCTAGTCTTTCCCATTCTATTGTTTTCCTCTATTTCTTTGCACTGATCACTGAGGAAGGCTTTCTTATCTCTCCTTGCTATTCTTTGGAACTCTGCATTCAAATGGGTATATCTTTCCTTTTCTCCTTTGTTTTTCACTTCTCTTCTTTTCACATCTATTTGTAAGGCCTCCTCAGACATTTTGCATTGTTGCATTTCTTTTTCTTGGGGATGGTCTTGCTCCCTGTCTCCTGTACAATGTCATGAACCTCCATCCATAGTTCATCAGGCACTCTATCAGATCTAGCCCCTTAAATCTATTTGTCGCTTCCACTGTGTAATCTTTAGGGATTTGATTTAGTTCATACCTGAATTGGAGAAGGCAATGGCACCCCACTCCAGTACTCTTGCCTGGAAAATCCCATGGACGGAGGAGCCTGGTGGGCTACAGTCCATGGGGTCGCTAAGAGTTGGACACGACTGAGTGACTTCACTTTCACTTTTCCCTTTCATGCACTGGAGAAGGAAATGGCAACCCACTCCAGTATTCTTGCCTGGAGAATCCCAGGGACGGCGGAGCCTGGTGGGCTGCTGTCTATGGGGTCGCACAGAATCGGACACGACTGAAGTGACTTAGCAGCAGCAGCAGCAGCATACCTGAATGGTCTATTGGTTTTCCCTACTTTCTTCAATTTAAGTCTGAATTTGGCAATAAAGAGTCCATGATCTGAGCCACAGTCAGCTCCTGGTCTTGTTTTTGCTGACTGTATAGAGCTTCTCCATCTTTGGCTGCAAAGAATATAATCAATCTGATTTCAGTGTTGACCATCTGGTGATGTCCATGTGTAGAGTCTTCTCTCGTGTTGTTAGAAGAGGGTGTTTGCTATGACTAGTGTGTTCTCTTGGCTGAAGTCTATTAGCCTTTTCCCTGCTTCACTCTGTACTCCAAGGCCAAATTTGCCTGTTACTCCAGGTGTTTCTTGACTTCCTACTTTTGCATCCCAGTCCCCTATAATGAAAAGGACATGTTTTTTGAGTGTTAATTCTAGAAGGTCTTGTAGGTCTTCACAGAACCGTTCAACTTCAGCTTCTTCAGCATTACTGGTAGGGGCATAGACTTGGATTACCGTGATACTGAATGGTTTGCCTTGGAGATGAACAGAGATCATTCTGTCCTTTTTGAGACTCCATCCAAGTACTGCATTTCGGACTCTTTTGTTGACTATGATGGCTACTCCCTTTCTTCTAAGGGATTCTTGCAGACAGTATTAGATATAATGGTCATCTGAGTTAAATTCACCCATTCCAGTCCATTTTAGTTTGCTGATTCCTAAAATGTCGACATTCACTCTTGCCATCTCCTGTTTGATCACTTCCAATTTGCCTTGATTCATGCCAGGTACCTATGCAACATTGCTCTTTACAGCATTGGACCTTGCTTCCATTACCAGTCACATCCACAACTGGGTGTTTTTGCTTTGGCTCCATGTCTTCATTCTTTCTGGAGTTATTTCTCCACTGATCTCCAGTAGCATATTGGGCAGCTACTGACCTGGGGAGTCATCTTTCAGTGTCCTATCTTTTTGCCTTTTCATACTAATGATAGGGTTCTCAAGGCAGGAATACTGAAGTGGTTTGCCGTTCCCTTCTCCAGGGAGCTACTTATTCTCTGGTTATTCTGTTCCAGCAGCCTGAACAGACTGACACCTAGTTTCTCTCATCTGGGGCAACGGTCACTCAGGTAACACTATGAGGAAAGTCCCAGGTCTTAACCGATCTACACATCTCACTTTAGACACCAGCCACGTGGACTTCCCCCGTGGTTAAGACTCGGTGCTTCCAATGTATGGGACACAGGTTTAACCCCTGGTCTAGGAACATCCCACATGCCATGGAGCAACTAAGCCTGTGCACCACAACTACTGAGCCCTCATGCTGCCAGTACTGAAGCCAACTCCTAGAGCCTGTGCTCCACAACTAGAGAAGCCACCGCAATGAGAAGCCTGTACACCATAATGAGAGCAGTGTTAGAGGTCCCCACTATCCGCTACTAGAGAAAGCCCTCACACAGCAGTGAAGACCCGGTGCAGGTGAAAAATAATAATAATAAAATAAATTTAAGGAAAAGAAACCAGTCACGCATAGTCCAGAATAGTTTTCATGTGTTCATTCAATGGACATTTACCCATGAAACTCAGAGGAGCAAAATTTGCCACCCCAAAATATCTCTTTGGCATGGGGATTAATTTAGGCTAATTTAAAAAAATTATTTTTTATTGAAACATAGTTGACTTTCAATGTTGTATTAATTTCTCCTGTACAGCAAAGTGATTCAATTACACATATATATTTTATATTTTACTGTATAGCACAGGGAATTATATTCAATATTCTGTGATAAGCCACAATAGAAAAGAATAGGCTCATAATTTTTAACAAACTGAATACTCAGTTTTCCTTGTTACTTCTCCCTTAACTGCCTAAAAGAATATAGTAAAAGCCCTGTTGATAAGGGAGGCCTGTACCAAAGGGAAGTGTTTTTGGATGTACCAAACACAGTGGAGTATTTTCATGGTTAGACTTTGGTTTTGTTTTCTGGGAGGCATCCCCTTGACCACTGTGCCCTGAACCGGTGTCTTTGCCTCAGGGTTTCTTCCTTGTCCCTTGTCCCTCATGGCCACAGTGGAGTTTGGAGGCATTTCTTTTGTGAGCCCTCCTCAGGAATCCTCAGTTCTTTTTAGACTGCTTCCTATTGATGAAGTTTTAGGTGCCTGAGGATTTCATTAGGATTGAACGATCACAAGTCTGTGGTTTTTTTGGCAATAAAGTTTGCTTCAATAAAAGATAGATTTCTGATCTTTTTGATTCTGGTTTGACTAATGTATCATTAACACCCAGAATTCTATATTAGCCATTATTTCTTAAGCCCACCTTATTTCCTGGCTTCTGAGCTTAGCCGTCACTCTTCCTCACTTGAAAGCCAACTCTTGGGACTTCCCCGGTGGTCCAGGGTCTGGGATTCCACGCTTTCAATGCAGGGGGCCCAGGCTGGATTCCTGGTCAGGGAACTAGCTACCATCTGCTGCAACTAAGAGTCTGCCTGATGCAACAAAAATCGCAGATCCAACATTCCACAAATAAGACCTGGTGTGACCAAATCAAGTAAAAATTAAAAAAAAAAAAAAGGCCACTCCCTTGAGGCCATCTGACACAGTAGAGACTTAATCTGATCTTTATTGCCAGGATTAATTTCCCTTGTTTGGTTGAGAATCTTCTAACAGGAAGACTTTGAAGAGCACCCTTGGTAACTATTTTCTGCCTTTGCGGGATTAATAACAGTTGACTTTTCCACCACATGGGGTTCTATTATCTTTCCACTTTTAATTAGCCAATTCTTGCCTGGGCTAATTTCTAATAATCACCTGTGGCAAGCAGCAAAGAGCAGCCAACATGCAAATAACCTGGCTCCTTCCAACTGCTTTCTCTAGGGCTAATGATTATATAGACATGGGGTCTGTCTTCTAAAAATTGAAGACAATCTTACCAAATGTTACCTTGACAGTACAAAGTTCATCAGCTTCCCAATATCTGAAATTTGTCTTTCCCACTGCCCACTCTCTAATATCTAGGACAATACCCATATTTAATGTTTTATAATGGTAAGTACTGATATCTGTATTAATTAGAACGACACTGCAAAAACAAGATGCCAAAAATAAATAACTTCACCAAGACTGACTTCTATTTCTCGCTCATGAAACAGCTGGGGAGATCTAAGCTAGACTTCTCCTCCAGGAGCTCAGGTTCTTTCTACTGTGTTGTTTGGCATCATTGGAGGGCATTACCCTTCCTGTTGAAGCTGGGTCAACATCACATCAATATAACAGCTTATGGAGAGGAAAAAAAAAACAAAGTCCAAGCTTAGCTGCTTCTTTTTTACAAACAGTACTTGGAAGATACACATATTAGTCCTACTTAGGGGTCCACTGGCTCAAATTTCACCATGTGACCAGGAAATAAATGTTGGGAGAGGAGGAGAAAATACCAGGGAGTATCATCTGGCAGCTTCTGGTACCATGGGAAGAAATTTGCAAATCTGATGAAATCCCCTTGGAAAGCTGAACAACCCAACCAATTGTATTTGTCCAAAGATCCACTTTTGCTATCTTAGGATAAACAAATCTGTTCACAAAGTGTGCCAAATAGAAGACCTCATATACCCAGATTAGCAGAATGTTTGGTCATTCTCAAACTCCCTGCTCCCACGTTCAAAAATCCCCAGGGCTGTTCGTTTACATCCCAAATTACTCTTACCGTCACCGATGAAGCAAAAACTGCACATCTTCAGGCAACTGAAAGACTTCACCAGCATCTCCCCAGGTTCTGGCTATGTTCAAAGAGCTAACAAACCAAGTTTGGTGGCCAGTGCGGTAGAATCCAAAAGCTGAGATGCCCAGGTTCACAGCCCAGCGTGGAGCTCCGCCTGCCGCAAGCACAGGGCTCGTGGAAGAAAGCCCAGGTGCAGCGAGCTCTGGGAGAGGTAATTGGAGAGAGGGTAAAGGTGTGGTCACCACCATCTTGCACTGATGCAACCAAGCTCCTGGCCCCTCCGTGCGACACGAGCTCCAAAAAGCAGTTAACTCGAGCAGAAGGTGGAGCTTCGGCCTCTAACGTCCAAAGATCACCCAGCAGTCACTGCCCATGCCTATTCGGAGGGTCAGTGGTCTTAATCAGTCTTAACCGGCTGGAGACCCAATTGGACACAGCTGACGCCAAGCTCCTACAACACAGCTAGGGCAAATATCTTATTAACTAGGCTACTTGAGGCTTGGAGAAAACGCACGTTTTTGTAAAAGCAGTGAAAGGGAGCTTGATCAATGCAGGGCAGGTAGGTTACAGGTATACATGGATCTGACTGATGACTAACCTTGCTCTCAGAAGCTGACAAGCATGTGTCAGGTCCATAGAGTCAGTGCCGCTAGAAAGCGGAGACTGGCTCTGCCTATTGTCCTCGGCTCGCCTCCAGATGGTCAGCAGCAGCTCGGTCCCCCTCCTAAAACCATCTAGGCTTCTTCTGGCCTGGGAGGGTGGATCCAGTTTACTGCCAGTCCCAGCAGGTAAGAAGTCCTCCTCTCACCGGTGCCAATCTCTCACTGTTTCAGGATTTACCCTTTCCCACAATGACCAAGAGTGACACTGTCCATCCAGCTGTCACCAGTGGGTACAGTCTGGACCCCAGAGCCATGACACGATGAAGGTGAAACCATAGCCTGACCCTTGGTACATTTCCAAACTCTGTGCTATTTTATTGTGTATATGACCATTTTGTTAAGTCAACCCAATGCCAGACTCAAGGAGAGGGGGAAATAGCTAAGTAAAGAGGTTTCATTGACTATGATGTGAATGCTGCATCTTATGAGATCAACTGCTCGACATTTCACTCACACTGGGATATTACTGCAAGTTCCCTGGAGCTCCAGTTGTTAGGACTCCATGCTTTTTCTTCCGAGGGCACAGGTTCAATCGCTGGTCAGGGAACAAAGATTCCACAAGCCTTGTGGCATGTCCCCACCCGCAAAAAAAGGATACTACTGTACAGCATGCTTGTTTGGCTATTGAGCACTCAGTAAATAATTTGAGTTTATTCAAGTCATTGCTGGGTGTTATTTGCTTATTGCATCGTATTTGTTGAATGCCTTTCTTAAGCAGCATAACAGAACACTTTCTGCTTCCGTTTCAAGGCCAGATGAAAAGACACGGAATCCACACAGGAAAAAGAGTCCTGCCATTTACTGAAATAAAAATACAAGGGAAAGCTAAACACAATCAGATTTCTGATAAGTCATTCAACACGGTGGTGGGATGCTTGAGAGAAGTGATATTTGATCAGATTCTAGAAGGATAAGGGGTTTGGGGAAGTGGAGATGAGAGAAAACAGCTTCAAATGCAGAGAAAGTAACTTGTAAAGAGGATCAGGAGCAGCAGAACAAAACAAAACAAGACACCATGTCATGCCCCTGGGACAGACACAATTTTGGTTCACAGTGGAGAAGTTACGTGTCAGTGAGCAGTGGGAGATGAGGCTGGGAAAGCAGACCAGGCCAGGCTCCGGAATGATCACAGTTCTATCAAGTTTGAACTCTACCCCTGTAGAGACAGGACAGGAAAGGCAGTATGAGACAGAGACCACTCCATCTTCCTGTTCCATAGTCACATTGCTTTTCCCTCTTCTGGGTCCTGTCTGCCTCCTTCTTTTAAAGGTACATATGATGGCATTTTGTACCCACTTGGATGATCCAGGATCATCTTCCCACCTCAGTATCCTCGGTTATATCTGCAAAGTTCTAGGTTCTTGTCATATAAGGTAATATCCACAAGTACCAAGGGTTAGGACGTGGAAGTCTTTTGGGAAGTCATTATTTGGCCTACCACATAAGTCACTTTTCCGGTAGGGCTTCAGAGATAATTAGAAGTTAGCCTATGATAAAGATTATTAGAAGTTGGCCTATAATTAGAAGTTAGCCTCTCTCTCTCTCTGTCTCTTTCCCTCTCTCATTGTAGTCCTGGAGGCTTGGTTTGAGACACCTGTATTTGCAAAACATTTAACTGAGCTTAGGTGCATCAGTTCAGTTCAGTTCGATTCAGTCAGTCAGTTGTGTCTGACTCTTTGCGACCCCATGGAGTGCAGCACGACAGGCTTCCCTGTCCAACTCCTGGAGCCTAGTCAATCTAATGTCCATCGCGTCGGTGATGCCATCCAACCATCCCATCCTCTGTCGTCCCCTTCTCCTCCCGCCTTCAATCTTTCCCAGCATAAGGGTCTTTTCCAATGAGTCGGTTCTTTGCATCAGGTGGCCAAAGTATTGGAGTTTCAGCTTCAGCATCAGTCCTTCCAATGAATATTCAGAACTGATTTCCTTTAGGATTCATAGTATGTGAAAAATGAACTATTTTTTTAAAACTGTAAATCCACTGCTTTAAACTGAATGTTTGTTTCTCCACAAAAATGCATATGTTGAAACTTAATCCCCAAAGTGATGGTATATGAGAACTTTGGGAATTGATTAGATCATGAAAATAGAATCCTCATGAATGGGATTAGTGCCCTTACAAAAGAAACCCCAGAGAGCTCCCTTGCAGCTTCCACCATCAGTGGACACAGCAAGAAGATGGCCATCTATGAACCAGGAAGCAGGCCCTCACAAGACACTGGGTCTGCTTATATCATGACCTTGGATATCTCAGCCTCCAAAACTGTGAAAACTAAATGTTTATTGTTTAAGTCACCCTGTCTAGGGAGAGTTGTAGAGTTTTGTTACAGCAGCTGGAGCAGACTAAGACAGTCACTTAGCCAGTATAAAAAGGAAACCCATGGCCTTAAAGTATTGGTTCTCTGCTTAGGCAGGACTGCAAAGCAAACAGAACAAGGAACGACAATCACGATCACAGTGATTCCAGCCCATTAGCTGCTCCACCACAGTCACTGGGCACCTACTCTGTCACCTCCCAGGGGACTCAATAATTTAATATTGACCTTCACACAAGCAGGCCCTGAAAAATCTATGTTCAAGCCCAGTTTCACAGTAACAAGGCCTGGTGCTTCGTCTTCCCTCGGATTTGAAGCTGTCCTCATTATTTTCCTCAGGCTTTGTCAATTTGCATCTTGCCTCTCTAATGAGTTTACATACTTGTTTTTACCGCACAATCTGAATTCAGATCCATCTTTCTGGCTTTTGATAGGAAACATGTTTGTCATCAATATATTTTGTTTCTACTAAATACAAGATTCACTGTGGCAATTATCCAAAGCCATAATCAGCTGAAGTGGCAGCAAAGCATTTAAGTTAAAAGAGGAGAGTTGTAGAGTTTCATTAATATGCACACAAACATGCTACAAGCGCCTCCCAGGAAGCGCGGTGCCTCCGACAGCTGCCAGAGAGAGACTGCGTGTATGAACAGACAAATGAGCGACATTAACTGTTCATTACATGTTCTAAAAAAAAAACAAAGAACTCTGTATGCTGTAATATTGAATTTGATAATTAAAAACAACAAAACCCATAATTTAAGAAGAAATAAAAACTTTTAAATTCATGTATTTATTGCTGTTTATTTTCTCTTTTCTGGAAGATAGTAAAATAATGATACGAAAAAAAAAGAATGTGTGAAAAAAATTTCTTCTTCCCCTAATACAAATCAAAATTATTCCATATCTTGATCTGCAATGAGGACTTTGTTTTTTTTACAGAAAAGATAAGTCAATATATGCACAGTCTTTAGCAACAGAGTTTTGATTTGGTTTCCTTCTCTCCATTATTTTTATTATTTTTAATTTTTTTTGTAAAGACTTTTTTTATGTGGACCATTTTAAAAGTCTTTGTTGAATTTGCTACAATGTTGCTTCTGTTGCTTATGTTCTGGATTTTTCGACATGAGGCAGGTGGGATGTTAGCTCCCCCACTAGGGATCGAACCCATGCCCCCTGCATTGGAAGGTGAACTACTAATCACTGGACCACAAAGGAAGTCCCTCCATTATTTTTAATACTCTAATTTGGACATAATGCATTGTTCAAACAGATTAGGCCGGTGTGGAGACATTTAAAGGATATTGGTGGAAGTAACAAGGGACATGGGCAGCCCCCAAATAAATGCTGGAGTAAACATCCTGAAAGAATTCTGAGAGTGTGTGATAAATTCTAGAATTTGGGTGAGAACAGGTTATATTTTCATTGTATACGTACTTAGCCTATGTCTCTATGCTCAGCAGTGAATGGCAGAGAGCTGTGGCTGGGTAATGTTTTGGGATATTAAAGGGCTTTTTCTCCCCTCTGTTTTTCTCCTCTGCATTCAACCTTCAAATACAAAGTCAGGTATGTACTCATGGCCTCAGAGGAGGATCCTTTGTTTTCCAAAAGACTTAAACCTGTTGGGGAATTCCCAGAGTTTGCTAAGCAGTAAAAAGCAGAACAGAATGTCCAAGCTTAAGTAGTTTGTGTTGGAAGAAACAGAGTGGAAGGAGGGTCAGGACAGCTCCCTCCAGATTGGCAGGAGAGCATCCTGTGCTGGAGGTGAAGCCTCCAGGAAGGAAGTTCCTTGATGGTGGGAGCAGAAATCCTTGCCCTGTTCCTCAGTGATGTAAGTAGACTTGATGGCATGGAATTTCAAGGCCAGGAAGACCCCATCAGCCTGGCAAGGTTCCCATGTCCCTGGGGATCATGTGAGGAGCAAGGAGAAGCTGGACTGGGAGGGACCAGAGAGGCAGGTGCAGTGAGCTCCTCAAGGACAACCTGTAAGCATCAAGAATCAAGGACTGCAGGGTCCTCCTCTTGCTTTGGATCCATGGGTAGGGGAAAGGACAAAGTCTGGAGGCAAGTTCTGAGGTTAAATGTTTTCTCTAGTTTGGTGAATATGGAGCTTGAAGCCAGAAATGAAGTTGAGTATTAGAAAATAAAGTCTTTGTGTATCTTAGTTGGGGGACAATATTCATACTCACTTCATAATGTGACCTAAACAGTTATTAATTATGTAATTAGGAGATCAAACAAGTCAATCCTAAAGGAAATCAACCCTGAATATTCATTGGAAGGACTGATGCTGAAGCTCCAATACTTTGACCACCTGATGTGAAGAGTCGACTCGCTGGAGAAGACCCTGATGCTGAGAAAGATTGAGGGCAGGCAGAGAAGGGGACAATAGAGGAAGAGATGGTTGGATGGCATCACTGACTCAATGCACATGAGTTTGAGCAAGCTCCAAAAGATAGTGAAGGACAGGGAAGCCTGGTGCACTGCAGTCCATGGGGTCACAAAGAGTCGAATGTGACTGAGTGACCAACAACAACTTAATTTGTACAATGAAAACACATAGGAGAGACATCCAGAGAGGAGTGTGTCTTCCCTAGAAATCAATTCAAGGGGTGGTCTGAAAGGCTGTTGAAGGCAGAAAGGCCGGGTGAAGACAGCATACAAAGGAGAAAAAATGAAGGACCGAAGAACAAGCCTTGAGATAAAAGGACAGAAATTCTTTCACTGTGGCTGAAGCATAATCTATAAGGAAAGGGGGTGATACTAGAGAGGTGAACTCTGGCCAGATCCCCATAAGGCAATTAAAAGCCACTTGAAAGAATATGGACATTATTCTGAGACCAGTGATGAGCTCTGCTTCCGCGCTAAACCTGTTAGCCCAGATTTCAGGGGCCTTTCAGGACATGGGCCCCATCCTCACCTGGGCTGGGACGTGGGGGTAACCTATAGCTTGACTCTGACCTCATGGCTCCCAGCTTAGCCTGAGTTCACAGCCCCGGCCTTCCCTTCCCTCCCACTCCCCACCCTTGCCCTTCTCTCCAAATCCCATACCAGCTGAGGGCACCTTCTACTTGCTCTGCTCTCACCTCTCTACCCTTGCGTAGACACTGGCACCCCAAAAGAGGGAAGCGCAGCAACTGCACATACAACACTTGTGCCCCACGAGTTGTACACACCAAGGGGAACCACCTCACTTTATTTTATTTTTTTTTTGTCCTTTATTTTTTTTTTTTAATTTATTTTAGTTGGGGGCTAATTACTTTACAACATTGTAGTAGTTTTTGCCATACATTGACACTTTAGGAAGGCTCCATCCTACTCTTCTTTCCTAAAAAGAGCCAGTGGGATTTCAGCCAGTCTGCTGTGGAAGGGGCAGGCAGGAACTGTAATAGTGTCTCTGCAGTCCTGAAGAAATACTTGATCTACTTCTCCATCATTTTCTAAAGTGGGTATCCCATTCATGATAAGAAGGAGACAAACATTTATCGAGCTGCTCCTATGAGCATTGCTGCTGCTGCTGCTGCTGCTAAGTCGCTTCAGTCACGTCTGACTCTGTGCAACCCCATAGATGGCAGCCCACCAGGCTCTGTCCACAGGATTCTCCAGCCAAGAACTGGAGTGGGTTGCCATTTCCTTCTCCACCTATGAACATTAGGCAGTTCATATATATGTCATGCCATTGAGTCCTCACCACAGCCCTAAAAGGTCAATTATTATTACCCCCACACTATAAATGGGAGCAAAGGGGGCGCTGGATGAGTGCAGTGACTTGCTGAAGTCGGCCAGCTGGGAAGAGGTTATCTACACTGCAAAAGCAGAGGTAACGTGAAAGCAAAATGCAGACATGCTCTTGAAGAGAAGTGCACTGTTGCCAGAGAGCAGAACTCAGAAGGGCCCTGGGCTTTAGATCACGACCGTTACGACGGCTCTTCTTCAGGAAAGGTGCAGCTGTCCCCTCACTGTGAAAGGGGCCGTTCCGCCCTGTGTAAGACTGTCCAGCACGTTACAGGGTGTCAGTACCAAGTAACACACAAATAGTGTCACCCCGCCTCTGTGACAACACCCTACCTTTCCCCAACGCCTCCAGAGGACAGTACGAGAGCTCCTCCTCTTGAAAACCACTCCAGAAAAAATGAAAAGGACACAGAGAAAGATTCTGAGTGGACTGCTGCTCAGGTATCCAAATCTGTATGTTTTTAAGATCTTCCTTACAATCATTCGACTGACACCGATCTTCTCCATCTCCGTGGACACTGAACTGTCACTGTAAATTAACCATCATTATGTAGACTTTTGGGGGTGAGTCCACTGAGAGAAAATGCTGATAGTGTCCCAACAACAGGAGCTATAGGGTATGAGGGGAAGGACCTCAGACAGCTGTCCCACGTCACTGCCACAACCACACCACATTAACTCATCACAAGGCCAAAACTTAAGATGCCTCCCAACGTGTGTTCATTAAGGTCATGGTTCCCAGGCCCAACACCTGAGCACCCTTATAAGCAGGGTGTTGTCAACGGAACAACAGTGAAGAGTTGACTCATTGGAAAAGACCCTGATGCTGGGAAAGATTGAGGGCAGGAGGAGAAGGGGACGACAGAGGATGAGATGGCTGGATGGCATCACCAACTCAATGGAGATGAGTTTGAGTAAACTCCGGGAGTTGGTGATGGACAGGGAGGCCTGGTGTGCTGCGGTCCATGGGGTCGCAAAGAGTCGGACACGACTGAGCGACTGAACTAACTGAACTGTCAATGGAAAAGTTACATTTGGACATAAGTCAATTCTTCTTTTCCAAGTGATTCTGAACATACCTTGTGATAACCAGTTAGGTGATGCAGATTATTTCCAAAACATAGATTAAAAAAAAAATTTTTTTTAAAGACCATAAGATTTGCCTGAGGTTATTCAAATCATTACTTTCAGAGCCAAATTTATATGATACCACCACAGTCTCAGAGAATAATCAATTGGAGAAAATATTAACTAGGACCAAATATTACCATGTGGCTTTTTTTCCACTGACTCAACTTATGAAACAACAAAACATTTGTATATATACTACAGGTCTAACCTCTGCTTTCTAGAATTCATTTCCTGTCTTGTATCACTGCCTTGATGTTTACTAATTTAATACTTTCCCTTATTCAACTTTGGATAGGTCATTTATCCCCCCCGGCCTCAGTCTTTCCATCTATTAAAACATGCACACACACAAAAACCACACCAGCTAGGTTTAAAGTTTATCTCTGAGACTTCTCTGGTGGTCCAGTGGTTAAGACTGCAGGGGGCATGGGTTCAATCCCCAGCTGAGGAACTAAGATCCCACATGACACAGAGGCACAGCCAAAAAAAGAAAAAAACAACAACAAAGATTATATTCTTTCTTAATTCTAAAATTCCTGTGTCAAGATCAAATATAACCTGTCATCTTAATGTTCTCAACAAAACACTTATAATTTTTTAACACTAACTCTCTGTCTTTAAACTCAATCTTGACATTCCATGTAGGTTCAAATATTTATGCAAAATGTAATTTTAATTTCACCCTTAATGTATTGTCATTATTTTGTAATTTACTGTTCTCATTGTCTTAGTAAGTGCAGAGAGAAGCTACTCATGGAGACTGGTTTGAAGTCCCAGAAGTAATTAGGTTAACCTATCTTGATGATAATCATGATTCACTTTTTCCCATTATCCGAGTTTGTAAGAAGTTGGCTAAATGACTTTGAATAAGTGATAGTTAAGGGGAATAAAGACTGACAACAGCAAAGTTTGATAGAAACACAAAATTCTACTGAATTGGCAGAGAGTAAAGAATCTGAGTGCAATGCAGGAGACCTAGGTTCGATCCCTAGATCAGGAAGATCCCTTGGAGAAGGAAATGGCTACCCACTCCAGTATTCTTGCCCAGAGAATTCCATGGTCAGAGGAGACTGGTGGGCTACAGACCATGAGGCCACAAAAGAGTCGGACACGAATGAGCAACTGACACTTCACAATTCAACCCCTAGAAAGTAAAACCTAGTATATGAAATCAACTAGTCTACACTAATTAAACATGTTTCACAAAAAAACACATTAGGTACCTGCCTCAGTTCAGTCCAGTCGCTCAGTCGTGTCTGACTCTTTGTGACCCCATGGACTGCAGCACGCCAGGTCTCCCTGTCCATCACCAAGTCCTGGAGCTTACTCAAACTCATGTCCATCGAGTCGGTGATGCCATCCAACCATCTCATCCTCTGTTGTCCCCTTCTTCTCCTGCCTTTAATCTTTCCCAGCATCAGGGTCTTTTCCAGTGGGTCAGCTCTTTGCATCAGGTGGCCAAAGTACTGGAGCTTCAGCTTCAACATCAATCCTTCCACATTTTTTTTTTTCTAAAAAGGTCAGCACTGCCATAACCCCAGGACCTTGGTCTTCCCCGACAACTATTTAACATCTGGAGAGTGTGTCACAACTTTGTATAACTATTTGCTTAATCCTCAGAGCAACCCTGTTAAATCTGCACTGTGGTTTTCAAGTTGCAAATGAATGAGCAGTTTCTGAGAGGTGAGGTGAAATGTAAAATGTTCCACTCGCTCAAATCCAGATTCTTCTTCCTTCCATTCAAAGACCACAGCCCTGTAACTGGTCCAGCCTAGGCCCCCCTTTGGTGCAGGTATGAACAACTGATTGACCAGACATGAAATCTTGACCCATGTGAAAACAGCAAACATTAGATCTTACCAGTGACTAATCATGAGTTGCCATGTTTACTTCCTTTATTTGTTCTTTCCTTCATTCAACTAGAAAAAGTTCAGAATACCAACCATGTACCAGGTTCCTTCCTATATATAACTGATACAAAACAAGTTAGTTCAATTGATTTATTCATTCAGTCATTCAGGCAGTCATTCATTTAAAACAAGTGGTAGGCTCTGGAAATACAAAATGAAAAAAAAAATGGTCCTTGGTAGAGAGGAGTTTGCGGTTTTTATAACAGCTGCTTCCACAGTCGTCAGTCTACTGTGTGTAATGAGTTGGCATTCAAATGTTTTATTGAGAAGCACGTGGCTCCAGGGAGCACCTTCTTCATGAACTTACTTCCTTAGTATAAAGTCATGATGATGCAGGGATGCTCAGATCATTCTGTTCAGACTTACTGAGATGTTTTCCATTTTCCCTCGGTTAAATCTGAGCATTCAAGAAGCAATCTTCACGCTAAAGAACTCTAATTTCATTTGGGAACACAGTGTTGAGAGTGAAGCAACATCATTTCACGCTACTTGTCTAAAATGCTGTCATTAACTGTCAAGAAGCAAATTTAGAGAATTTTTTAAAGGGAAAGAAAGGAATCTGTAAAAATGTTATCAAGTTTCAATAGACTTCAGAGCAGAAATTTGTAAGCTGGTTGAGATTAAAACCTCGCTGGATCTTTCTGACTACAACTATTTACTAAAATGTGTCAAAACTGACTGACTGCCACAGTATAATTTATATTTGGACTTTTATTATATTCTGCAGTTGAAGATTTTAAAGTAAGTTTCATTTGTCATAGAACTGCTAAGTGAGATACACATAAAAAATTAATTTTTACCCTTTCTCAACACAGCTGAACACAGAAACAGTTTACTTTGTAAATTCAGGCACAAAAATGACTTTCAGGTAAATTAACCACAGGCAGGAATGCCATTTGACAAAGCGATAAAAAAAAAAAAGTAGACTTTTTAAAAATAAAACTTAATTTCTGACTCTGAGCCACCCTCCAGTCTATCCCACTTCACAGAATCAAAGAAAAAGTTACCCTAGTATTAATACTTTCCCCTTCATGGATCATAGCCTTGTTGTGGAGAAAGGGCTTGCATAACTCAATGAAGCTCTGAGCCATGCTGTGCAGGGCCACTCAAGATGGACAGGTCATAGTGGAGAGTTCTCACAAAACGTGGTCCACTGGAGAAGGGAATGGCAAACTATTCCAGTATTCTTGTCATGAGAACCATGAACAGCATGAAAAGGCAAAAAGATATGACATTGGAAGATGAGCCCCCCACATCAGAAGGTCTCCAATATGCTACTGGGGAAGACTGGAGCACAATTACTCCTGAAAGAATGAAGAGGCTGGGCCAAAGTGGAAATGATGCTCAGTTGTGAACAATTGCACTCATCTCACATGCTAGTAAAGTAATGCTCAAAATTCTCCAAGCCAGGCTTCAGCAATACGTGAACCGTGAACTTCCAGATGTTCAAGCTGGTTTTAGAAAAGGCAGAGGAACCAGAGATCGAATTGCCAATATCCACTGGATCATTGAAAAAGTAAGAATGTTCCAGAAAAACATCTATTTCTGCTTTATTGACTATGCCAAAGCCTTTGACTGTGTGGATCACAATAAACTGTGGAAAATTCTGAAAGAGATGGGAATACCAGACCACCTGACCTGCCTCTCGAGAAACCTGTATGCAGGTCAGGAAGCAACAGTTAGAACTGGACATGGAACAAGACTGGTTCCAAATGGGAAAAGGAGTATGTCAAGGCTGTATATCGTCACCCTGCTTATTTAACTTATATGCAGAGTACCTCATGAGAAATGCTGGGCTGGAGAAAGCACAAGCTAGAATCAAGATTGCCGGGAGAAATATCAATAACCTCAGATATGCAGACGACACCTCCCTTATGGCAAAAGTGAAGAGGAACTAAAAAGCCTCTTGATAAAAGTGAGAAAGGAGAGTGAAAAAGTCGGCTTAAAGCTCAACATTCAGAAAACTAAGATCATGGCATCTGGTCCCATCACTTCATGGCAAATAGGTGGGGAAACAGTGGAAACAGGGTCAGACTTTATTTTTGGGGCTCCAAAATCACTGCAGATGGTGACTGTAGCCATGAAATTAAAAGACGCTTACTCCTTGGAAGGAAAGTTATGACCAACCTAGATGGCATATTAAAAAGCAGAGACATTACTTTGTCAACAAAGGTCCATCTAGTCAAGGCTATGGTTTTTTCAGTAGTCATGTATGGATGTGAGAGTTGGACGGTGAAGAAAGCTGAGTGCTGAAGAATTGATGCTTTTGAACTGTGGTGTTGGAGAAGACTCGAGAGTCCCTTGGACTGCAAGGAGATCCAACCAGTCCATCTAAAGGAGATCAGTCCTGGGTGTTCATTGGAAGGACTGATGTTGAAGCTGAAACTCCAGTTCTGTGGCCACCTCATGCGAAGAGTTGACTCATTGGAAAAGACCCTGACGCTGGGAAGGATTGGGGGCAGGAGGAGAAGGGGACAACAAAGGGTGAGATGGTTGGATGGCATCACTGACTTGATGGACATGAGTTTGGGTAAACTCCGAGAGCTGGTGATGGACGGGGAGGCCTGGCGTGCTGCGATTCATGGGATCGCAAAGAGTAGGACACGACTGAGCGACTGAACTGAACTGTGAACAATATTGCACAGGATCCCAGCATGTTAGGTCCATGAATCAAAGTAAGTTGGATGTGGTCAAACAAGAGATAGCAAGAATGAACATCAACATCTTAGGAATCAATGAACTAAAATGGAAGGGAATGGGGGAATTTAATTCAGATGAACATTTTATCTACTACTAGGGGCAACAGTCCCTTAGAAGAAATAGAGTAGCCCTCATAGTCAACAAAAGAGTCTGAAATGCTGTACTTGGGTGCAATCTCAGAAATGACAGAATGATCTCAGTTTGTTTCCAAGGCAAACCATTCAATATCACAGTAATCCAAATCTATGCCCCAAGCACTAATGCCAAAGAAGCTGAAGTTGACTGGTTCTATGAAGACCTACAAGAGCTTCTAGAACTATCAAAAAAAAAAAAAAAAAAAAGACATCCTTTTCATCATAGGGGACTGGAATGCAAAAGTAGAAGTCAGGAGATATCTGGAGTAAGAGGCGAGTTTGGCCTTGGACTACAAAATGAAGCAGGGCAAAGCCTAACAGAGTTTGTCAAGGGAACACATTGGTCATAGCAAACACCCTTTTCCAACAACACAAAAGGAGGCTCTACACTTGGACATCACTAAGTGGTAAATACCGAAGTCAGATTGATTATATTCTATGCAGCCAAAGATGGAGATGCTCTACACAATCAGGAAAAACATGACCTAGAGCTGACTGTAGCTCAGATCATCAGCTCCTTATTGCAAAATTCAGGCTTAAATTGAAGAAAGTAGGGAAAACCATTAGGCCATTCAGGTGTGACCTAAATCAAATCCCTTATGATTATATAGTGGAGGTGACAAATAGATCCAAGGGACTAATTCTGATGGACAGAGTGCCTGAAGAACAACGGACAGAGATTTGTAACACTGTACAGGACGCAGTGATCAAAGCTATCCCAAAGAAAAAGAAATTCAAGAAGGCAAAGTGGCTATCGGAGGAGGCTTTGAACTGTGGTGCTGGAGAAGACTCCTCTTGACAGTCGCTTGACAGCAAGATCAAACCAGTCAATCTTAAAGGAAATCAACCCTGAATATTCACTGGAAGGACTGATGCTGAAGCTCCAGTACTTTGGCCACCTGATGCGAAGAGACCCTGATGCTGGGAAAGACTGAAGGCAAAAGAAGTGGGCAGCAGAGGATGAGATGGTTAGATAGCATCACTGACTCAATGCACATGAATTTGAGCAGACTCAGGTAGATAGTGAAAGACAGAAAAGCCCAGCGTGCTGCAGTCCATGGGGTCACAAAGAGTAGGACACGACTGAGCGACTGAACAACAACAATCAGTACTTTATGAAATTTCACCACTCTTGCGACCCCATGGACTGTAGCCCGCCAGGCTCCTCTGTCCGTGAAATTTTCCAGGCAATACTGGAGTGGATTGCCACTTCCTCCTCCAGGGGATCTTCCTGACCCAGGGATGGAACCTGTATCTCGTGCATATCCTGTATTAGCAGGTGGATTCTTCACGAGTAGTGCCACCTGGGAAGCCCAGTCATACTCTTACTAACAAATCAGAAAAACTTCTGAGTAAGGAAAAACTTGGGAGAATATTTCTGTTTTCTACCCTGCTATATGCCTTCTATCTTTGAATAATTTTGGTCTGCAGTTGACTGAATCCTTGAATGTGCAAACCTTGGATAAGGAAGACTGACTGTATAACTGCTATGCTAATTAAAACCACAAAAGGCAAAATAGGAGTGGAAGACAAAAGTAGGAACATAGAACAGGGACAAACAATAGAAAGTGGTAATGAATACGGTAGATAGCAGTCAACTATCTCAGTAATCAGATTTCCCAGGTGGCTCAGTGGTAAAGAATCCACCTGTCAAGCAGGAGACACTGGTTCGATTTCCTGGGAGGGGAAGATCCCCTGTAGATGGAAATGGCAACCTACTTCAGATTTCTTGCCAGGGAAATCCCATGGACAGAGGAGCCTGGCTACTGTCCATGGGGTCTCAGAGTCAACTTAATAAACAGCAGCATACTGTACTGTGCTGTGTGCTAAGTCGCTCAGTCATGTCCAACTCTTCGCAACCCCATGGACTGTAGCCTGCCAGGCTCCTTCCTCTGTACATGGAATTCTCCAGGCAAGAATACTGGAGTGGGTTGCCATTTCCTACTCCAGGGGATCTTTCCAACCTAGGGATCGAACCCACGTCTCTGGTATTGCAGGCAGATTCTTCACCGACTGAGCCACCAGGGAAACCCTTATTAGCAGCATATTAGTAATCACTTTGAATGCTAATTGTCTAAATGTACCAATTAAAATATTTTACATAAGCAACAAAAGTAAAAATAAACAAGTGGTGCTATATCAAACTAAAAAATTTTGCACAGTAAATGAACAATCACAAAATGAAAAGGCAGCTATGGAATGGGAGAACATATTTGCAAACCATATATTCAATAAGCAATTAAATCCCAAATATATAAGGAATTCATACATCATTAGTAAAAAAGCAAATAATTTTAAAATGGGCAAAGGAGTTGGATAGACATTTCACCAAAGAAGATGTACCAATGGCCAATGGTATATGAAAAGATACTCAATGTCACAAACTATCAAGGAATTGCATATCAAAATCATAATGAGGTAACATTTTACACCCGTTAGGATGGCTTATTATCACAAAGTCAAAAAATTAAAAATAGGGCTACATATGATCTAGCGACTCCACTTCTAGATATATATCCAAAGGAAACAAAATCACTACTCAAAGAGATATTTGCACTCCCATATTCATGGCTGCATTATTCAAAGTAGCTAAGATACAGAAACAAGTGCATGTTAAAGATGGATGAACAAAAAATATGTGACATATATTTATGTGATCTCATTTATACATGGAATTTACAAAATAATAAAGTTAAACTCATAGTAAGAGAGAGTAGAATATTTACCACGGACTGGGGGATGGGGGAAAGGGGAAATGTTGGTCAAAGGGTACAAAACTCCAGTTATAAAATGCATATGTTCTGGAGATTTAATGTGAAGTATGGTGATTATAGTTAATAATAATTATATTTGAATTTGATAAGAGTCAATTTAAAGTGTTTTCGTTACACATTAAAAAAAGGTAACTGTCAGGTAATGGATATATTAATTAGCTTGATTATGGTAAACATTTCACAAGGTACACATGTATCAAAACATCTTGAATACCTTAAATATACATAATTTTTGTCAGTAACACCTCCATAAAACTGGAGGAGAAAAGAGATTGTCAGAATAGACAAAAAAACAAGACCCAACTCTATGTATTCTACAAGAAAGCCATTTTAATGATAAACACATATAGTTTAAAAGTAAATGGACAGAGAAAAATATACCATGGGGGTGGGGTGCAAGGGCCAGCCCGTTATCAGCTCAACCTTCAAAGATGTGACCCAGCCCCAGTAAAATCTAGACACTGAAATTGAGCCGGGCCCTGTGGGTTTCCTGGGCATGAAAGCGTTTCTGTCCTGTTTTCTTGTTTATAGACAACAGGCTTCAGCCTCCATGAGTTTCAAATGCAGGTTCAAGCAGTTGCTAATCAGGGAAGGAAGGGCACTCAGCGACAGGGGAAAAGCAATCACGAAACAACAGGGATAGGATCCTTGGGACAGGATCCGGTTTCTGTCTCAAGGTAAACACGTATTAGGCTGGTACAAAAGTAATTGCGGTTTTGCACTGTTGAACTTTGCCATTTGACACTGGAATACATTCCTAAATAAATGTGGTTATGTCATATACCACTTTAACGCACATTTCTCACTTTGTGTTTTTATGCTGATGACATTACTTGCTGTGTATTTTATATTTAGATTATAGAAATGTTAGACAAACAGCAAATTTGAGCGATTTTTGAGTTCAAAATGGGTCCAAAAGGAGCAGAGACAACTCAAAACATCAACACCACATTTGGCCCAGGATCCGCTAATGAACATATAGTGTAGGAGTGGTTCAGGAAATTTTGTGAAGGAGGTGAGAGCCTTGAGAATGAGGAGTGTAGTGGCAGGCCATCAGAAGTTGACAACGACCGAGAACCATCATCGAAGCTGATCCTCTTAAAACTATGCTAGAAGTTGCCAAAGAACTCAACAGGGACCGTTCTATGATCATTCAGAATTTGAAAACAAATTGGAAAGGTGAAAAAGCTCAGTAAGTGGGTGCCTCAGGCAAGTGAAAGTGAAAGTTGTTCAGTTGTGTCTGACTCTTTACGACCCCACGGACTATACAGTCCATGGAATTCTCCAGGCCAGAATACTGGAGTGGGTACCCTTTCCCTTCTCCAGGGGATCTTCCCAACCCAGGAATCGAACCGGGGAATCAAACCCAGGAATTGGGGAATTGAACCCATGAATCGAATAGTCTCCTGCATTGCAGGTGAATTCTTTACCAACTGAGCTATGGTGCCTCATGAGCTGACTGCAAATCAAAAAAATAGTCATTTAGAAGTGTCTTCTCTTACTCTACACAACAAGAAACCATTTCTCAATCAGATTGTGACGTGTGATGAAAAAGTGGATTTTATACAACAACTGACAACAACCAGCTCAGTGGCTGAACCAAGCAGCAGCTCCAAAGCACTTCCCAAAACCAAACTTGCACCACAAAAAAAGACCTACAAAAAACAGGCATGGTCACTGTTTGGTGGTCTGCTGTCCATCTGAACCACTACAGCTTTCTGAATCCTGGCAAAACCATTACATCTGAGAAGTATACTCAGCAAATCGGAGATGCACCGAAAACTGCAACACCCGCAGTCAGCACTGGTCAAGAGGATGGGCCCAATTTTTCTCCACAATGCCCGACAGACCGCATGTCACACAGCCAACGCCTCAAAAGTTGATTGAATTGGGCTGTGAAGTTCTACCTCATCCACCATATTCACCTGACTTCTCACCAACGGACTACCACTTCTTCAAGCATCTCAACAACTTTTTGCAGGGAAAATGCTTCCACAGCCAGCAGGAGATAGAAAATGCTTTCCAAGAGTTCATCAAATCCCAAAGCAAAGATTTTTACACTAAAAAGGACCATAATAGGAATAAACAAGCTTATTTTTCATTGGCAAAAATGTGTTGCTTCTAATGGTTCCTGTTTTGACGAATAAAGATGTTTGAGCCTAGATATGAGGATTTAAAATTCAATCTGAAACTGCAATTACTTTTGTACTAACCTAGTATCTTTGAGCTCTTCTGTAGAACTAAAACCCCTCAAAATATAAATGCTAGCATTCTTCATTCTAGAGAAGCTCATTAAGAGACTGCCTGCCCTGCACACACACACCCTGACACCTACCAGCACCTCCACCCTTGAACCACTTGTATAACACTCCCCACCAAATGCTCTTGGGTTGGGAACACACAATTGAGGGCATGAGTCCCCTGTGTCCCCCTTTCCCTGGCAAAGCATTAAAGTAAGTCTTTTCTACTTCACCCCAAATTCTGTCTTTGAGATTCAATTCAGCACTGGTGCACAGAGGCCAAGTTTTTAGCATCAACACCAAGGCTTGGACAAGCCTTCTTGGTTGGCAATACTCCATGCATGTTGCCACACATCTTTGCTGAGAATGGTAGGGGCAGGACAAGGGTGGCCAAAGAGAGGGATTTTCAAGGGGCCAGAGCAAACTTTGAAGGGGAGAGACGAGTTCATTTTGTAAGTGTGATTATTTCACAGGTTATTTACATAGGTAGAAACACATAAACTTGTACAATTTAAATATGTACTTTATGTCAATTAGAGTTCAATAAAGCTGTTTTGAAAAAGAATGACATGGAAAGATGTCTTAATATACTAAATGAAATAAAGTCAAGCCAGACAAAAACAAGAACACCATAATCCCTTTATGTTAAAGCAAAACATTGATTTATGTTTATAAACACATAAAAGTGTCTAGAATATTAGGTAGCTAACAGAGACTATTATAGGAGAGACTGCCCAAGTGAGTCAGAGATAGGGGTGAAGAGTGAGTACACTATCATAACAAAATCTCAGTGACCTGAAATAACCATTTTTTCTTACTCATGTTACGCATCCCAAGGTGGTCAGCAGGATGCTGTTTTCACTGAAATGGCTGAAAGGCCTATTTTTAGCAGTACCAAAGCATCCTGCTCAAAGCTAGATAAAACTTATTCCTGTGACTTTTTTCTTTATTAACACATACACCTCAACATTTTTTCTTAAAATTTTTCTAAAATGAGCATGTATTACTACCATAAGGGGGAAAAAAAATTATATAGAACAAAAGGTCTAAGCCTGAAAAACAAAGGTGACCCAACACACAAAAAGCAGAGTGCTATTTTGACCTCGATTAATGTTTCAAAATTGAAGTCTAAGTGAGATAAATGAAATCAAGACAAAAGAAAGTGAAATGGGAAATGCTACTCCTCTAGAAACTTGGTTCTTAATATTGATGCAGTTTCTGATGTTTTCCTATAAATAATAGATTACAAAATGGATGTCTGGCACAGAGTTGCTTTTAAAAGTGCATTCTCCACTTCTTGACAATGCCAAAAAAAATTAGTGGAGACAAGGACAAGACAGAAAAAATTACAAATAAGGAAACCCAAGGGAAGTGATTACCCAGAGATACACCCATCATCATTATCCAAGTAAGTTCCATACCACACACACAAAAAATCTTATTTTAAGATGCTCCACCATAGCAAAATGCAACAGTAAATAATAGCTTGTTCAATAACTCCTGCCACGTTAACACTTATAATAGCAGTGCTTTGTAAACTAATTACAACTGATTATTTTCAACAAATTATTCTGTCAAATGAATGTTTTCTCTGGCATGTTTATAACAGGAAAAATAGCAACAGTAATAATCATGCCACATATGAAAGCCTAATTTACGCCAGCCACTGTACTAAACAAGTTATATGAACACTAATCCTTTAAACTACCTTGAAAGCAAGATATCTTATATAGATATTTCTTAAATGTAAGAAATTGATGCTCAATATAAAGAAACTTGTTCCAACTCACATCCAGAAGAAAAACGTGGTGCTTTTTTTCACGGCAGTATGTGACCTTCTTGTCTTCACTATTTACTCTCTATGTGTGCCTTCCATCCCTTATTAGTCAAACAGTTATTTCTCTCAGGCACTGTCCTAGGTTCTTCGAATTGAGAGAGAATGGTATACAATAGACTTTGCCTTTCAGGAACTCAGGAACTTGAGTAGTAGCAGCTCAGGAAGCCATGTTATCACCAGAGCTACTGACAGGGTGCCGAGAGTGGCCGAGGCACCCACTCCAGAGAGGAGGCAGAGGCAGAAGGCAGGCAGCAGGCAGTGAATAGGGAGTGGCCAGTCTTGTGAGAAGCACTTTGCTTGGCTGAACCTGACAATATAAGAATTAGGCAAATGAAGGAAGTGAGAAGCCATTCTGGGTGCGGGAAATTACATGAATACAGGGAAGAAAGCTTATAGGAGGTGCATCTGTTTCAGTGTGGTTAGTTAAGAATGTGACTGAATACAAGAGACACAGATTCCTCAACCACTTACATTCACATTACTAACCTGACCCTGCTCCCATCTGCTCCCACTCTTAGCCTCTATTCCCCGGACCCCTTCCCAGGCGTTGCCACATATTTTCATCAAAAACTTGGAGCAACCATAACCTCCTGAGCCATTTGACAGGTCCTCTCACTGTGGCAGAGCTTCCACCATCTTCTGGGAAATATGAAGACCAGGCATACTTAATAGTCAGTTACAGCCCTTGTCTTTAACCTGGGTCATGATGGTTTCTTCTAGATGCATGGAAACCTTTCCAGACTCCAGGGACCTGAACTTTCCCACAGAGGTTACCCACATGATCCCAGGAATATCCTGACTAGAGGGCCCCATGTCCTGCAAGTACTTGGGAGTGCCAATCCTCTGGCAGTGTGGATGGTTCAGTGCTCCTGGACCTTGCTAATCTCCATCACCACCCAAGACATCCCCCCCTCCACCCCAGGCCTGTTGAGCACTCTGGAGCCCTACTGCTGGGCCTGAGCCAAGCTCAAGAGATCACAGAAAGGGAAAACATACTCAAAAATTTAATAAGGTTTTTTTTGAAAGAAGGTGACTGTGTGCTTACTGTATGGTGTGCAGTGTTCAAAGACTGATTCAGAAGGGCACAACACCTAGCCATATCCTGAGAAATTAGAATTTCAGGGACAAGGACTCTTAGGAGTCCAGGAGAAAAAAAAAACTACCTATGTGGAAACAGAAACCACATCAGCCTCGCACCTGAGCACAGCAGCAGTGATTGCAGAATACACTGGAGTGGTTCTCCAGGTTTCCTGTGCATTAGAAACTCTGGAAGCCTGGCATAAAATATGGATTAAAGATCCTTGCTCCACATACACTATGATTTAGCAGGTCCTGGGTGGAATACCACCTAGTCTCATGTTGTACTATTCCACTACTATTGTAATGGGAAAGGCACTTCCTGGGACATTCTAGATTTTTTAAAAATAAGTATGTGCTGAAAAAGTAACAAAAGACGACCCAGGGATCAAGAAAGTAAAATGTCCAAAACTGGAAAAAATTTTGAAGTCTTGGAAAAAGAGAACCACATGATACTATTCTAGCACATGGACCAGGAATTTGGCTCCCATCATTAGTATAAATATTCTGGTAGTTCCATAAGTTTATAATTGGATTTGACCTAAATATTGTGCTCTGTGGCAGAAATATTCTTCCATGTTTAAAACAATCTTCCTCATATCTTTAACATTTAACCACTAGTAACGTAAGCTCAACATATTTGGTGTTTTCTGCTGACTCCTGCCACATGACAGTCATTTATTGGTCTATTTTCCCTTGCTCCTCTACATACATTAAAAAAATACTGAAGGCATTTTTTCCCCAAGAAATCTCCCTTCCACAAATTACTAAGTGACTCCTTTTGAAATAACAGTTAGTGTGAGAAAATGGGTGGGTGGCAAGTTTTATATATTCTCTAAAAATGCCTATTAACCAGAGGTGCACATCAGAATGAACTGTTGAGTCTGTCCTACTGATAAATATTTGTTTCCTTGTTCCAGCACCACTGTTTATAATAGGAAACAGTGAAAAAGTAAATATACATTATAGGGGCCTAATTATAGTATACAATGCAACCACTGAAAGTCAAAACAACAATAACAGTATGCTCTATACAAGCAAGAATGATTCTCTAAGGGCTTCATATATGTTAACAATCTTAATTTGCATAACTAATGTATGAGGCAGGTACTATTGCTAGCTTCATTTTACCCATGGGAAAGCCAGGACAGTAACTCCTTAGGTCAAACAGGAGTGGAACTGGGATTCAATCCAGTCAGGCAGGCAGAATCCATGCTCTAATCTCTATGGCAGACTCCACATCTACAGTATAAAGTACCTACAGTGATGGCAAAGAAGGTCCTGACAATATCAGAGGAAAAGCTAGTCTCTCAAATCAGTGAATATTACAATCCTATTTTTTTGAATACACAAGTATTCAAAATGTTTGGAAGGACACATACCAAAGTGTTAACTGTGTAACTCACTCACCTAGAACCAGATATCCTGGAATGTGAAGCCAAGAGGGCCTTAGGAAGCATCACTATGAACAAAGCTAGTGGAGGTGATGGAATTCCAGTTGAGCTATTTCAAATCCTAAAAGATGACACTGTGAAAGTGCTGCACTCAATATGCCAGCAAATTTGGAAAACTCAGCAATGGCCATTCATTCCAATCCCAAAGAAAGGCAATGCCAAAGAATGCTCAAACTACCACACAATTGCATTCATCTCACACACTAGCAAAGTAATTCTCAAAATTCTGCAAGCCAGGCTTCAGCAATACGTGAACCGTGAACTTCCAGATGTTCAAGCTGGATTTAGAAAAGGCAGAGGAACCAGAGATCAAATTGTCAGGATCATAGAAAAAGAGAGTTCCAGAAAAACATCTACTTCTGCCTTATTTCCTATGCCTATGCCTTATTTACAACTGACTGTGTGGATCACAACAAACTGTGGAAAATTCTGAAGGAGATGGGAATACCAGACCACCTGACCTGCCTCTTGAGAAATCTCTATGCAGGTCAAGAAGCAACAGTTAGAACTGGACATGGAACAAGAGACTGGTTCCAAATTGGGAAAGGAGTATGTCAAAGCTGTATATTGTCACCATGCTTATTTAACATATGCAGAGTACATCATGACAAACGCTGGGCTGTATGAAGCACAAGCTGGAATCAAGACTGACGGGAGAAATATCAATAACCTCAGATATGCAGATGATACCACCCTTATGGCAGAAAGCAATGAAGAAGTAAAGAGCCTCTTGATGAAAGTGAAACAGGAGAGTGAAAAAGTTGGCTTAAAGCTCAACATTCAGAAAACTAAGATCATGGCATCTGATCCCATTACTTCATGGCAAATAGATGGGGAAACAATGGAAACAGTGACAGAATTTTTCTTGAGCTCCAAAATCACTGCAGATGGTGATTTCAGCCATGAAATTAAAAGACGCTTGCTCCTTGGAAGGAAAGTTATGACCAGCCTAGACAGCATATTAAAAAGCAGAGACGTTACTTTGCCAACAAAGGTCCGTCTAGTCAAGGCTATGGCTTTTCCAGTGGTCATGTATAGATGTGAGAGTTGGACTGTAAAGAAAGCTGAGCGCCGAAGAATCGATGCTTTTGAACTGTGGTGTTGGAGAAGACTCTTGAGAGTCCCTCGGACTCCAAGGAGATCCAACCAGTCCATCTTAAGGAAATCAGCCCTGAATATTCATTGGAAGGACTGATGCTGAAGCTGAAACTCCAATACTTTGGCCACCTAATGTGAAGAACTGACTCATTTGAAAAGACCCGGATGGTGGGAAAGATTGAAGGCGGGAGAAGTGGATGACAGAGGATGAGACGGTTGGATGGCATCACCGACTCAATGGACATGAGTTTGAGCAAGCTTCGGGAATTGGTGATGGATAGGGAAGCCTGGTGTGCTGCAGTCCATGGTGTTGCAGTCAGACACTACTAAGTGCCTGAACTGTGTAACCACAGAGGAACTGGTTGGGAATTTGGAAATGCGAATCTTTTAATTTCTTTATAAGCATGTACTTACTAATATCATCTATGGCACACAAACTTTAAAAAAAGCACACATATCTAGTGATATCATATTAGTGAGAAGGTTAAGGCAGGGCCAGGCATTTTTACATTAAAACGAGTTTCAATGGAGTCAAGTCAATCAACATTGTTTAAGAAGTGAAATGCACTTACCTCTAGTCTTGATTATGGTCAAGTCAAGTCACTCTAAACTTCCTTGATTTCAACACATTGGTCCAACTTCAAACTGAAGTTTACCTCAACCACTTCACAGGGTATATTTAAAAACATACTGCATAGCTACAGTTTTATGTCGTATTAAAGGCAACCTGAGTTTATCTGATGACTGTGGGCCTTCATTAAGATACCACCCACACCAGATGTGCAGCTTGCCATTCCTCTTAGGAATTTCACTATTCCTTGCCCTGAGGTATTCTGCTCAAGTGCCAGAGTAGGAAAACCCGATAATTACCTTGGTCAAGTAGGGTGTGTAAATTAAGTCAGTAAAAGCTTACGTGGAGGAGGAGGACCTGACAGCACGAAGACTTTTCAAAATCCCATAATAAGACATGTGTGAGATTCTGGGAGCCGATGTTTTCAGATGAATAATCTCAGACCGAGTTCAGTGTGACTCGATTTTTAACCTAAGAGTTGACTGCTTGAGGTATCCATCCACTGCATAAATTCCTGCATAGCAGTCCTACCAGGGAGCCCTGCGACCGATGATTTTGATATTTCTGGTGGTGCAGTATCTCTTAAAGCAGCCCATTCTGACACTGGATTGTATCACTTTCTAAGATGGCTTGCTTTCTTAATAGAATTGTGGTGTATTTTTCTGTGTAGATTACACTCCACTGGTCACCGTTCTTAAAATGTGAATTGTTTGGACAATTGATCATACAAACCCAACAACCAAGAAACAGTGATAATTGTCTTTCTGTACTTTACTAAACACTTTGTGTTTAATATATTTTAAATTATAAAGAAATTACAAGGAACTCCTAAAAAAATTTAATACAAAAATATTACAAGTTAGGACAAGTAAGCATTGAGATATGACATTTGAAGAGAAGAAACATGCAGAAAAAGTAGCAGAGGGTTAACATTTCATTGTTGACAGAGAGCTTTGGTACAGCAGGGAAAAGCACCATAAAACTACTGTCCATAGTGTCTTTTCCTCCACTGCATTTTCAAATGCATATGCTAGGGAAACAGTCAACTTTAATTTTATCTGCTATGTATTATAATAGGTAAGAAATCTGATCTATAGTAAAGTGTAAGAACTAGGAAGTTTCAAATAATCCCTTCTGTAACTATTCAAATTGATTTGTTTTACCACAAGCTGATACAGATTATAATCCTTAGTTGTCCAACACTTTTGAAAAAGTGTAAAATGCAGAACATTAACAATCTATGCCATGCAATAAAAGTTAACCCTTTGAAAATGAAAGGCTGTCAGAAAGTTCTAGTAACTGTAGTAGCTTATTGTCTAATAAAACATGACAAGGCTATGCCTGTAAGTATGCTTCAGGCATACTTTATATGCCTGTAAGTTTATGCTTCAGGAAGTTGAAGGAAAAGGTAGAATACCTGGAGGATACAAGGTTTTAAAAAAAGACAAAAAATATGCTCAATGATTCTTTAAAAATTATTACCTCTCAGTAATTCTAAAAGAGTTGGGATTAATTAAAACTGGAAGATGCCTAGTATGTTTTCTCACAGATTAAAAGATTTGTTAGCAACACATACCACTAGCTAAGGAAGAAAATTATTAAATTATAGTAGGTATCTATGAAGAAAAAAAGAGCATTAAGGAAGTTGAGCACCCCGTCCTAAAAATCTTCAACAACTTATACACATTGTTTTGTGCTCAAATGCATGCTAATCAAATGAATCTGCCTGTTTGATTATGTGAAACAATGTCTTTTAAAGTACAATATCGATTTTTTAAAATAATTCAAAAGTAATTGCTATTCCTTAGCTAATTAAATGCTCTATTATTCTTTAATAAAAATAGTAAATTACCCTTCATTTAAAAAATCTTATCTCCTATGAGAAGTAATAAAATAGTAAAATTTGCACTTTTATCTATGGGCTTACTTTATGTGTATCTTGTAAAACAGTAAACTTATGAAATACAGTGGTTTGGGTTCTGATGGCAGTTGTTTTGATTGGTAACACCAGCATGGGAGAATCAACATGATGTTCTATGTTATGAAGGCTAACTCAGAGCAAAAAACTTTATTCTACAAAAGAACATCGGAGGAGTAATTGCAATAAAATGTAAACAAGATATTGTAAACAAGAGCATCCCTCTCCCTTTACTTGACTAGGAAATAGTCCATACAAACTACACAGGTATCAAAGGTTTTATATATGTACACAGCCAACATAATATCAAAATATATTTTATTCTGGACCTCTTTCAGATCTGATTCAAATTACAGTTGTCAAAGCAATACAATGCAAAGGGAAACTGCAACAACAACAACAAAAAATGTGCCTAGAAAGGATAAAAGGGTCATTAGGGACAAATCATTGTGATGTGGAACCAAAATACATTGCAAGTGTAATTAACATGGTCCAGGACAGCATAGAGTGTCTGTATCAGTCTTCCTTACACAACAGTCATGAAAACTGAACAACAAAGTTCTTCAACATGTACAAAAGACTGTCATGGGCTGGTTTACACTTTTACAACAGCTTTAAAGTTAACTGGATAACTAAAGAAATGATGCAGACATTTTAATCCAGTGCTATAAGTAGGCTCACAGAATTAGACCCAAAGGATTTGTAGAAGTCAAAAATTAGAACATTATAGCTACAATGTCGAAGTCAGGAAAGAAGAAAATTACTTCTGTATTTAGGGATTACAGAGCTACGAAATGCAGTCTGCGTGTTTTTGTTTTTGATGAGATGGATAAGTACATTAGACTAGATACAACATGCAGAATGTTTTCTTGAACTTATCCAGAAACTCCAAAGAAAACATCATGAAACAGATTACGAGAAAATTAAAAAAAAAATATGCCCGAGTTATTCACCCTGCTTCAACACTGTCAACATAAAGGCAGAAATAAAGAATGCTATTAATACTTCAGAACTACTGATATAAGACATCAAATTTCTAAATCAGTGTATTAAAAAAGTGAACACTTCCTCTTTTTTCGCTCTCTCTTCTACACTTAACTAGATTCATGTTTTTTTTTTTTTAATTGATATTGAATGTGACACGTCAGAGCTATTACCGGAAGGAGTAATTCATACCTTCCCTACTCCCCTTCCATCCCTGCTGATTCAGAAGAAAAAAAACAAACAAAAAAACAACCAGGGTCTCTTGTAGATTTGCTGCTATTCCCCAAAATGTTGGCATTTGCTGCCATGCCACAATGTTGGTCCACTGAAACAGGATTTCTGTGGAAACTGTCAACAGTAATTCACCAAATGCAAGTACCGTCTTTAGCATGCGAGAAAAAATGCAGGTCCTACAGAAATGTACAATGTGCTTAAGAAAATGAAAACTGTTTGGAAAAGAGTAAATAGCACTGCATTTGAGATTTATTTTTTCTGCTTATCTAGTAAAACTTAACATCTTTGCTGACATAAGAACGGTCATTTCTGATTCCTTTAAACAGCAAATATGCATACTCCTCTTCAGGCCTCTATTCAGTAAGCTTACATTACTCTTAACAAAATCATTCTACATAAACAGATAGCTCCTTAAAAATAGTACTCTCTCATTAAATCTAATTTGACAGAAGTAAGTTTAAGGAAAAAAGGAGTGCTTTATAAGTTAAGTGAAAAAGTACAAATCTTTGGCCTTTCTCTTGACATTTCTATATGTCAAAAAGCAAAAAACCTTCATGTAAGTCAATCTAATGATTACTTTTTGCACCATAATTTTTTTTTACACCACAAAAGGAGGCACTTTCAGTATCTGTAAAAGGTGTTTAATCCTAAAACATACTTACCTAGAGAATAATTAATTAAAACAGAATTCAGTACACCCTAAGACCTATTAGGAAATTAAAAGTTATCACTTCTAAAAGTCATGTCAAAGTTAATGATGGTACCCGATCAATGACAGGAAACTGGGAATGGAACAAAGATAAGAATTTACGGGATATCCTACATGAAGAAGAAAAAAAGATATTCCTTTATGATGTTCAAGAATGACAGCTGCTCTTTCTTTAATCAGTGAGTATTCTATTAAGTTTTCCTTTCTATTTTTCCTTATAAGTGTCTTACAGTAGCCTATACAACAATGACATATACTGAACACCACAGAAAATCTACTGGAATCAACAGATCTTCAGATAAGTTCTTAGAGGAGGCAAAAAAAAAAAAAAAAAAAAAAAAAAGGAAAAAATAAGCAAGAACCTCAAATATAGAACTTTACAGGCTGTGAAACTTGGTCTCTTATAATCATGTTACTGCTCAAATTAGAGGCAATCTTACTTTTGTCTACTGGAGCAGCATCGTGGCACATCAGCAGGCAATGATGATGTTGAGAACAGCAGCAAAAAAGAAATAACTGTATGCTCACAAAGAACCCAAGCCTACAAAATGGATACCTTTCTGATAGTTTATACTTAAAAGACCCAAGACTTCAGGATAATAAAGCTCTGTATTTATAATCTTTTATATGTCCTACTGTGGCTATTATGCTTAAGTAAAATACCTAAAGATTAAACAAACAAACAAAAAAACACAGAGACGATGACAACACCATAAACATGTAGCTGTCGATTTTGGCAGCTATACTGCAGAACTTCGTGACTATCTTTAATCAGCTGGGGAAAAAAGGTCAATAACTGTATGCAAATGAATAAATTGTCCATATCAAAATACAAAAGTACTATCAATAACCACCTCTGACTTTCAGATTTAAATTCAGTGCAATTGACAAATGCATCGCTAAAGGAAAATGCAGCTTAAACATACTCAAAACATTTGTGTCTATTCCTGGGAGCACATTTAAAAATTATTGCACAGATTTTTAAATTTTTATTTATTTTTTTTAAAACAACAACAGAGGTCAACCACAGATGTGGACCTCCAGCAATAAAAGCAGGATTTCAAGTGCCAGATACTCAGCATATTAGGTTTCCTACATAAGTCACAGGGTAATAGTTCTAAATATCTATAATGTGATCCAAAACCCTAAAAACAGCTGGCACAAAACCATCATGAATGACTGCCTCTCTGAATGTAAATTTTAAAAAATATTATTACAGTATCTTAGTCCCCACTAACAACAACTGGGGTACATATAACAATGTATTGTGAAATTAAGTGTATTTATTCTCTTTACCAATAGCAAATGCTATCCTACCTTAGTAAAACCAAGACTTGCTTCAATCAATGCTGTTTTGTAAAAATAGCAAAACAACAAATGCTGAAAATCAAAGCTGCATTACTTGGGTTAAATCAGTTTCTACTTAAAACAGGTTAAAATTTTAGCAGTAAAAGCTTCAAATAATTAGTGACAGAAATAGTGTTATAAATTTGCCAAGCTTGATAATAAATGATATTCCTTAATTAAAATTTTTGCAATATTAAATTTGACAACTATTCTCTTCAAAACTGACACTTCTGAATTATTACATTAATCATGACAAACCCTGTTAATCACACATATAAACATAGCCCCATGCTATCATTTGTAAATTCTGTATATTTTAGCTTTTAGTTGCATGAGCACAAGAGGAGGTTTGATCTGATACCTATACCTTTAAGAAAATACATGATATTATAAACAGAGTAAAAGACATGATATAGTAGTGATTACTAAAAAAACAAAACATAGCAGCTTAAATCTATCTATATTTGAGAAAATGTAGTCACAAGTACCACAAACGCAGAATCAGAGCAGCCGGGAGGTTAGTGCAATTATATCTTTTTAAAAAATTTTGAATCACTGCTATTTAAGAACACCTTGAAGCAAGTCTTTCGTTTTAAAGATTGTTTTTAAACTAAGGTAGCAAACATTTTGCCATGTAATGGCAGTGTTATATGCCGTTATCTTGCTTTGTATAAAGAAAAATAACATGAGAGATTTTTAATACTGGAGTTTGGTTACATTACATATTTAAGCTTCTACACAGAATGATGGACACTTTGGAGAAGCTACTCCTTATCCAGAAACATTTTAATCTCTTAAAAAACAAAGTAAAAGAAACAAACAACAAAAAAACCCAAACCTACTTTGCTCCTTTTCACAATAGTGCACATTTTTAACCATAATTTAGTTATGGCTACAAAACATCAGAAGATATTTTTATGCATCTTCTCTATGGTATTAAAAAAAATTTTGTGCCCTTCTAGTCTTTAATTGGCAGAAATATGTCCCCAAAAAAGAAACTATTGCATTTAAGCCACATCACCAAAAAACAAAACAAAACAGAAAAACCCCACAACAGAAAAACAAAGCAAAAGCAAAAACAAAAAACAGAGCATAATACCCTTTTACTGATGTGTCTTAACAGATTGACATGACCAAAGTCATATAGTTCCACTTAATTTCCAATTTCCCCTCTACAACATGCACCAATTGAATATATGCTCTGGGAGCCATAAATGTACCAAACATCTATCTCTTCAAAAGAATGCATTAAAATATTTTTAAGAATTTTTTTGTTTAAAAGGTGAAAAAAAATATAAACAAGAAACTGATTCACTCCCTTACTTCATGCATCCATAAACTAAACCAAAAAAAGTTTAAAAGCAAGAACAAACTACTGCTGCAAGTTTTTGTAAGTCCGTTTTCTCTGTACATACAAACTGCTAAACTACTGAAGGGAAAAAAGAATATAATCCATGGTGTCTGCTGATTCAAAGGGGATAAACAAGGCTGTCATTAGTATCCAAAAACTGGTATATGTATGGGCTGCTTTTATAACGCATATTTTTTCTCTCTTCTGTTTTTCATATCCAAAACTTCTAAATGCTATTTTAGGGGCACAGCAGATTAGATTCCAGCACTTGGTGAACAGAATTCACAAGCTGTGACAAAATTCTGTCATCTTCAGGGTGCAATTTTGTTTATATACACTGTATGTATATATTTCTCTTAGATTTGGCTGTAGTGGACTGGCCATGGTTCAAGTGGGACTATAGCAGTACTTGGGTTGGGGACAGTCATTTTGGCTATATACACATTCATAGTCGGTCCATGGCTTCCAACTAGTAGCGCTATTTCCGAAGGTCTAATACACAAACCTGTAAGAAATTAAAATAATCAACCAGTGTGTAAAGAATTCTATCGTACATTTTTAACATTTTTCTAGTACAGTTTGGAATCTATTTCTTAGGTCCAACTTCATGAAACTGATAAAATAAAAGCAATCATAGCAATGGACATAAACAATCAGATAAACTACGTGAAAGAAGATGGAGGAAACAATCATGGGCTCGCACTACAGAAGAACCATGGCTAAAATTTTTAAGATTTACTTTCTGTTAATTAAAAAGTGGAAATAAACACATTCAAAACAGACCATTTTCTATTATATGTCTTCAATCTTAATGAAAGACATTACAGATTCTATTAAGGTATTGCTTCAGTAAACAGCTAATGGCTACACTCTTTCCATCTTGCCTTTGCTTTCAGAACTTTGGAAGCCGTAACGAGTATTTCTGTAAAGACATTGCCAGCCTCACCCTGAAAGTCTCTTGGTATCACACATTCCTCAATGTAGACCCCTCAGTGCCTCTATTCCCCCCTTCCCTGGGCCACCAGCACTCTTCTACAAGAACAGAAGATTAAAAATAGGCATTAAAAATTCAAATCTCTCTCATAGAGATGTCATGCTGTATTTGATTTCATTGATGAAGTTTCACAGTCCATTTCTTGATCTTGAAGGCACTCTTTGGCAAAGATACCCTAAATTATGTTAACATTATTTGAATGAAATGAATATGAAAAGCATGGAGCCTTCAGTAAAAAACATCAATACCCATATCATAGAATTTATTTTATAAAGAACACTTTGGTAGTCACTACCACAACAAGCCACATTTATTCACTATGCTTTCTCTCTCTCTCACACACATTTACCCCTTTGGAAAACTTCATTATACTTACTGAACCATCTGATGCACTGGCTCCAACCTTGTCTCCTGCTGCATTCCAACAAACTTCAAAAATTCCACCTGTTCCCCTATAGCTGTGAACTAGAGCACCTGTCTAAAATAATGAGAAGCAGAATCTTAAAAATGATAAATTATTATGTGTGTTCAAATGTTGAGGTCAAAATATCATATGGCTTTATTTCCAGCAATCCAATGCAAGACTTAGCTTCAACTTCAAACACAAATTCTGAAATACCAGAAATGTAATATGATGATCCTTTTACAAAACGGTAGCACTAGCCTGCTCTCAACAGATCATTCACACACACACACACACACACACACACACACACACACAGAGTTTTCCCAGTACTGATAACCATTTTTAGCTAAGGTATCCTTTTGGCCTCTTTGACACCAGAAGTACCCCGAAGCTAGAAGAATCATAAAAGGAGCTGAAAGAGCATATGTACATTATTACTAAAAGATGTTTTACATGCTTCTGGTGTTCTGTCCTGACAAACAAGAAAAGTATGTCTCAGCTTCATGGTGACCTAAAAAATTCAAACTAGAAGTATCAGAACTACCTAAAAATGACATGGCAGCAAGACACATATCTTGTAAACACCATCTGACAGAGCCAGCTCTAAGTTAATCACTAAGCTGGGAGACCATTTTTCCTTGTTTTCCTGTTCAGAGTCATTCTGGAAATACTGCAGAAACCACAGATGCATGGATACAGTTGATCACATTGGGAAGGCTCTACTGTTTTTTCCCTCTTACCTAAAATTTCTCACAATTTAAGAGATTAATGAAAAAGTATGAGTATAGCAGGCCTTAAATATCTACAATTAATTAGGAGGGAAAGGAGTGGCATCAACAAAATCTAAAATAAGCTGACGTACAGAGTAAAATCTATAGAGAGTCAACTGTGGGGTTTAAAAAAGAACCAACACTTTCTTTCAATAGTACTTACCAATTTCTAAGCTTAACTTAGGCTATAATTAAACAAAATAGGCATGGTCAATAAGCAAGAGCTATCTACATTAAAATTGCCAAAGGATTCTTAGCATCTACTCAAATGTGTGATCAGACCAGACTATAAGAATTTATCTGTCAAATGATTAGGTAACATATCAACCAAGTAATGGGAAGGAAAAAAAAAAAAAAACTATACACACAAACATGTATATATCACATATGTATATGACCCCCCAAAAATGACTTTTTCTTGCACTGATATCTCACAAGATGCATTTTATTATTTTCAAACTTAAAAGAAAAAAGATAAAATGGCATTTGATACACAATAGTGAAACAACAAAACAGTGTATGGATAGCTGTTCAAATGTCTTTAAAAGTCTAACAGCATCTTCCCTTAGAATTCTACAGTTCTCTACCCCAATTTTATTTTAATTTACTCAAAATGAGTAAATGAGTGACAGAAAATAATACAATAGGCAGATTATCTATAAAGTCTCTGCTATTCAATCAAAACAGAAAGACTGGGACTTCTCTGGTAGTTCAATGGTTAGGACTCGGTACTTCCACTTCAGGGGGCAACAGTTTGATCCCTGGTCAGGGAACTAAGACCCCACAAGCCGAGAAATAATTAAGATTAGAGAGCTCAGCAGGGTTGATGAAGTCAACATCAACATTCCAAAATTTGTAATGTTCCAAACATGAGTAACAATCAGTAAGTAAAAGGAATACATGTTTTAAAAGATGCTATACAGAGTAACAAGAAAATCCGTAAGGCACCTCAGAATAAATTTTTAATAAAAGATCTTTATGAAGAAATTATAAAGCTCTACTGAAGGGGAAAAAAGAGCCTTAATAGGGAGACTTACAAAGTAACACCCATTAAAATTAAACCAATAATGCAGGGACAGGTAGAGTCACGTAACTGCTATTGAAGAAAAGAGTATATGGCACGTAAAAACTAAAACACTGAAGAGATGAAAAAGAACGAAAGCAACAAAACTGTTTTCTCCATTTTTAAGAAAAGATCTCTGTAGCACTGTCCCTAGAAATGTAGTATATAGTTTTAAGTTTCTCTCTGATAAATTTGGTATTGAATCATTAAAATCCTGTCCTTTAGCACATTTTTTTAACTGCTCATATATACCTTCTTCAAAGATAATTCTTTTAGAAAATAAAGAGATTACATCATTTATCTAAATAAATGCATCTTAAATTCTCATACTTTATGTCTGCAAAACTGTTGAAAAAATAAAACAAAGAATTTAAATTTATTTCTAAATTTTCATCTATACTATGAAAATCTCACTTCAGATGGTTTTGATCTTTACTAGGCTATAAACCTCCCCCGAAAAATACACATTTAAAAACTAAGAACTGAATTAATAACACAAAAGGAATGACAATCAAAATTGGAAAAAAAAAATTTGTTTAAACAAGAGCTTCTTACTCATATAAAGATATGTGACTCTTCAAATAACCCGGACATACCTGTGTGTTCCAGATGTGCACACACTTGTCAAAAGAACCACTCGCCAGATACCTGCCATCAGGACTGAAAGCTACACTGTACACAGGCTCTTGGTGTTTTGTCAAAGTATGGATGCAAATTCCTCGGTCTACATCCCATAATCTAACAGTAGAATCAAAGGATGCACTGACAAAGGAGGAAAAAAAAAGATTTTATAAGTAATAAAATTCCCAGCCCCATCCCCAAACTACAATGACAGTCTTTCCTTATAGTTAGCCACAAATTCCTTATGAGAAGTAGACTGTGCTGTTAGGAAGAAGGTGTTCTGGAAACAAAGCTAAAAGGAGAAGAGGCAGCTTCATTAAGGGCATCTCCATTCCTGTAAATTGGAAAACATAAATGAGCTAATTTATTATATTCCTCTATTCTTTAAATAACTCCTTTATATTGATTAGCAAAACACTACATTGAATATACACTTATTACTTAAGTTGATGCTGGAAAAACTTTATTGTGTTATGCCTCAGTTACTTGGGTTTTAATCAATATTTGATATTATCAGTAAATATTTGTTATCTCCAGATACAAAATCCATTATGAGCTGAAATAATATAACTCTATGTCTCAATGTTCCCATCTAAAAAATATTCCTTGTAGGATACATTCCCATTTTACTGAATTTTCCTAATTTTCTGTCATAATGTAAGAAATTTTTTTTTTGTAAAAGACTCATAAAGGGAAAGCAAAGTGGAAATGTTACCTTGCTAACATAAGGTTGGCATTTGGATTGCTTGTCCCTGGCCCTGTTGGACTCCATTTGATAGTATAAATTTCTTTATTATGTGCTTGCAAATCATGGACACAGTTGTCTTGTTTCATACTCCATATCTAAACAAAAAAGAAAAGTGTGTGTAAATTATCTTTCCATACAAAGGATGCATTTATAATATTATCTTGCCAGTCCAAAATATGTGGCATAACCATAACAATAATTATAGAGATCAAGAGACTATATGCAAAGACATTAAAATGTAGTAAGATATATTTAATATTTGTTTTTGAAAAATGACAAATTAGTTTCAAGTCCATTCTAAATAATTGTGAGGCTTCAGGAATCAATAAATTGTAGTTCTAAGATTATTTTTGAAAGCTTCAGATGGTACAAATATCAACATATCAACATTCAGTAATTTCCTTGGGTAATGATGCTACAATATTTAAGGCATTAGTTTTTATGCTGTTCTTTAAAAATAAAGATATATATTATAAGTTCCTCTTAGAATTCAGAATCAGGAACTATATGGCCATGGGGAAGGGAAAGTAGATAAGGAACATACAGATAATACAGTATGATTCATGTTGACACCACAGGATAGGCAATAAAAGCAAAAAAAAAAAAGGCAAGTGGGACTATATACAATTAAAGTTTCTGCATGGCAAAGAAAACAATCAATAAAGTAAAAAGGCAGCAACGTATGGAATGAGAGAAAATACTGCAACCCATATATCCAATAAGGAGTTCAAAATATGTAAGGAAATCCTACAACTCAACAGCAAAATACCAATTTAAAAATGGACAAAGGACTTGACATTCCTTCAAAGATGACATACAAATGGCCAACAGGTTATATGAGAGATGCTCAATGTCACAGATCATCAGGGAAATGCAAATCAAAACTACAATGAGATATCACTTCACAACTGTTAGATGGTTACATAAATTTTAAAAACTTTGTGAAGAGTATAGAGAAATTGGAACCCTTATCAACTGCTGATAAATGAATACAAAATGGTGTAGCCACTATGACAAACAGTATGGAGGTTCTCCCTCAAATTTTAACAACTATCCCTATATGAACCAGCAATTCCACATCTGGCTATATATATAAAATATATAAATATATATATATATATATAAAATATATAAAATCAGGATCTTGAGGTGGTATCAAAAGAATGGTGGTTGCAAGGAGTTGTGGTGGAGGTGGGTTGCTATTCAAAAAGTATAAAATTTCAACCCTAGAGGAGGAGATCTGCCATACAACACTGGGCTTAGAAATTCTATGACCTTTTATTATTCTTAGAATAACAACAACAAAAAATCTCTAACACTTTCTAATTCAAACCTCTCTCTTGAACTGCAGATCAGTAGCTGAGAGTAGCCACTGGCCTTCTTTCATTTCCTTCTATGTGCCACACTTTGCTCCCAAAGAAGTTTTTTGTTCTTTATTCATTTTATAAGCATAATGCATGTGCATGCAAGGGTTCCAGGTGGCACAGTGGTAAAGAATCTGCCTGCCCATGCAGGAGATGCAGAGATGCAGGTTCAATCCCTGGAGTAGGAAATGGTAACTCACTCCAGTATTCCTGCCTGGAAAATTCCACAGAGGAGCCTGGTGGGCTCTAGTCCTCACACACGACTGAGTGAGCACGTGTGTGCACACGCATGCACACACACACTTGCAAAGTAATCTCACAAATAAAAGTGTGAAGAAAAGCATTTTTATCAGCAATGCTTACAAGGGAGTCCAGACTTGAGAAAACCTAACTAAAAACACAGCAGGTATTTACGAAAAAAAAAACCCACCAGGTTACCAAGGTTACATTTAGTCTGTTCATGGGAAGAGGAAAAGCAGTTTTCCTTCATGATTATCCTATCGATAAAGGTTATTATGTTTGTAGTCAGTGGCATTGTAAAGTCAAAGGTAAATTATTTTTAGTAGAGTTAATGTGATGAAGTATAGAGCTCAAGCTTCATTAATTTTGAAGACTATTATATTTTTCTTTATCTCAAAAAGCTTTTTTCCCCCCTTAATTTTGGTATGTGATATACACAGGGGCTAGGTGTTAGTTTTTGCTTTTAGTTACACAACAAGAAAAACGTAAACTCACATTGAGACGTGAGTTCTGACATGTCAACTATGTTCACTCACCAATTAAGCTATATATCCACTACACATCAGTTTCCCAGCAAGGGTGATATATATTCACATCACAGCAAAAATCCAATTAATACATTGCTTAGAATATCAGTCAAATCCATGAATCCTACAAAGATCTTCATTTGCTACCTATAAGTTAGATCCTTACATGAGCAAATAACCTTTCATTGTACCCATATATGACTCGTTACTAGCAAAGACAATTTAAAATAGCACAAATCTTAGCATCATAATTCCCAACTACAAGAAACACATTCTGAGCAGTCTTAAAACGGCCAGAGCAGCCACACTGTATAACTCCTCAACCCCCTTCCTCCCCACTATCTGAATTACCTTCAAGGTCATGTCATCAGAACAGGATGCCAGGAGATTGCCAGTTGGGTCCCATTTGATAGCATTTACTTCATTCTAAAAATAACAGTAAACATTCACATTTTCATTTCATAGACTTGGTTCTTCTTTGGGTATTAAACATACATACTTCCAAACCACTCTGAAACATTACTTATTCATCATAATTGCTTTAAAGGAGGGAGAAAAAAGAAGTTTCTCACCGTGTGTCCCTGGAATGTTTTAATAGGTCTGTCTTGTCCTAATTTACAGACATGAATGCACATATCTGTACTACAAGAAGCGAAGGTGTTGTTGCTCTGCCAGTCAACATCCAATGCTGGTGCTGCAAAAGAAAAAAGGCCAGGTTTGCATTCATGCCACATGTACTGAAATCTAGGTGCTTTAATTTTAAAACGTTGCTGGACATTAAGAACTTAAACGATTTGCTTTATACTTTTTATATTAATAGAAGTTTTAATATTATGGTACTTAACTATCACAAATATTAATACATTTCAGTTCGGTTGTCTCTATGTGAGACACAGCCTAATAGAAAGTACACTGGCCTGGTCACCAGAAGATGAGGGCTCCTGAGAGCTTGCTCTGTCAATTACTAGCACTGGACTCTTGGTACTTCATTTCTAAAAGAATAAAATTAAATGTGATGCTACATTTCCTTTTGTTTCTAAAATTCTGTGAGTGTTCAATGGATAAGAAGCCTTGTTTTGCTACTCCCTAATTAATGCTCCCTTATAAGCAAGTCAGCTCTCATGCTATTTTTCTCTTCTAAAAAATGGGGATAAAAACCTTTACGCGTAGTACTCAAGAATATTGCGAACATCAAGTTAGATAATGTGTATGGAAAGTACTTTGTAAATTACAAGTGAGACAAATGTTACACTGAGTAAGTACCATTTCCACTATCTACTTAACTGATAAATGGGAGTATTGCATGACTGGCAAATGCATTTTTCTTCTAAGTGATTCTTGTCAAATATATCTTAAATTCTACATCACTGAATTTAAAACCTCAAAGGTCCAAAAGCTGGCTGGCATTTAATACTTTAGCTCTGATATGATTAAAGATTCTTTCCTTTCTCATTTTCCCCTGTTGCAAAGTGCAAAGCTTCTCTATAATTAGCAATGCAGATTAAGGTAATGATAGCAAGTAACTGGGTTAAGCAATAAAAGCATACCCAAAACACTGCATTTAGAGCAGGCAGTAGGTGGTTGGAGGAAAGGTGAGAATAAAAAATGAAGCTTGCTTGGCAAGACAAGGCAAATCCTGATATGTAACAAACACTCCAGAGCCCTGCATGAATTAGGTTGACCCTAGACCTCTGTCACCAGAAACTGCTCCCTTCCTTGGCGCCTTTCCTCCTTCCTATCCTGCTTCTGGGAGAACCCAACTAAATCAGTGAACAAAAAACACTGGCCCACTTTGACCAGCACTGTGTCTGGTATGCTGTTGTTTATGTGCACCCCAACCTCTTAGAGCAATGTAGACAACCGTTCCTCTGTGAGCTTATCTTCAGCCCACTCCTCACCTCGCCCTGCCCTGCCCTTATTTGCCACCAGGACATCACATATTCCAGGTCCCCGTGCCTGCAGTACCCCAGATGGGCTCATTCAGTGAAGAAACTGTCAGAAGTCCAAGGTCAGGAGAAAGAGGGTAGCCAGGCAACTCCATAGTCCTCTCTCTTTAAGCCTGGGTCTTTGGCAGTGACTCGGATTGCTTCACTGTGCCTATTCTCGCCAGGCAGCCTATTCTCTGAAGACACCATTCCCACTGGGTAGTTGGATCCTACCATTTTCTCTATAGTCTTAGGTTTACTGTGGTTGTTAAACTCTGAGTTACCTCCTATTCTTTACTCTCCTAAAACTTCTGCAAGAGTTTCCTTATATTATGTTCCCTTTCTTGAATCACCTGGTTTAGATTCTGTCTTTGTGCTTTGGAATTGGAATCAGTAACTACATCTTCATTTTGACATTAATTATTATTAAGATACAATTTTTGAAAAATAATTTTAACAAAATGCTTATATGATAATTTATTATAGTGTTAAGAAGTGGGGGAAAGGACTTCCCTGGTGGCACAGTAGATAAGGGTTTGCCTGCCAATGCAGGGGACACGGGTTTGACCTCTGGTTTGGGCAAATTTCACAGGCTGCGGAGTAACCAGGCCTGTGTACCACAACTAACTGAGCCTGTGCTCTGCAACAAGAGAAGCCACTGCAATGAGAAGCTCACACACCACAATGAAGAGTAGCCCCTATTCACTGCAACTAGAGAATGCCTGCATGTAGCAACAAAGATCCAGTGCAACCAAAAAAAAAAAAAAAATAGAGTGTGTGTTTGTGTGTATCGGGGGGGGGGGGGGGGGGGGCGCTGCCAAAAATGTAAATAATTTAAAGGACAATTAAAAGTTACATAATAAAACGCTATGAAGATGGCCAAGTATCTGCTGTGCTCCACCAAGGTATCAATTTGATAGAGCACTATCTGATAGATAGGTGGCTGAGAAAATTAGAAATGGTATTTAAACAAATACACCATTAGGTTCAGAACAAAACAAAAACCAACTGTATAACCAGGTAAAGATAACTGAAGGAAGCTGGAGAATGCTGAGATATGAGTTGTATGATTAATGTTCTGTGATATGCTTGGCTCATAAGAGACAATGATTATAGGTTGGTGTGATCTAAGAACCCGTATCTCCTCACTTTATATTTTACTCCTAAAATTTAAAAATGACTCTAGGTAATATAAGTCCTTCAGGATAGAAACACATCTCTAACATAAAATATATTTTTATGTAGGTAATATGTGAGAGGTATATTTACTATTATTGGTTTCATTTTCCATATGATAGAAAAGGCTAAGAAAAGTTAATTGGCCTAGGGTTACACAATCTTCTAAATTTCTGAAGCTGGAATTCCCTGGTGGTCCAGTGGTTAGCACTCTGCTTTTCCACTGCAGGGGGCACAGGTCTGATCCTTGGTTGAGGAACAAGGATCCCGCAAGTTGCAAGGTGCAGCAAAAAAAAAAAAAAAAAAAAGTCCTGGAACTAAGATTCAATCTCTGTGTCCTCCAATTCTGATTTATTTTTTGTTAACCCATGCATCTTTCATAATCGAGAAAGGTAATAAATAAACCTATGAGGGAAGGGAAAAGGCATTTAATATTCATTTGCCTTTTTAAAAAAACAGCTTCACTGAGATATAATTCATGTATCATACATTTCATCCATTTAAAGTGTGCAATTCAACAGTTTTTAGTATATTAGTTTTAAAATATTGTGGTCATACATAACATGAAATTTGTCATTTAATTAAGTGTACAATTCAGCTGTATCAATTACATTCACAATATTGTACAATCATCACCACTATTTTAAAAAGTTCTTCATCACCCCAAAAAGAAATTCTGTAACCATTAAGCAATAACTCTCCATTTCACCCTCCTCCCAGCCTCTGTAATCTTGAATCTTTACTTTTAAAGTTATATCTGATTTACTTCACTTAGCATAATGTATACAAGTTCTCTGGTGTTGCAGCATGCACCAGAAATTCATTCTTTTTTACGGCTGAATAATAATCAATGTATATAGAGACCCCATTCTGTTTATCCACTCATCTGCTCATGGACAATGGTTGCTCTCACCCTTTGGCTACTGTGAACAATGTTATAAATACTGATATGAATTCATTCAAGTTCCTGCCTTCAATTCAATTACCTGGGAGGAAAACTGCTGGGTCATATGGTAATTCTATGTTTAGCTTTTTGAGGAACTGTCATACTCTTTTCCACAAGTGTACCATTTTACATACCTGCTAACAAAGAATAAGGATTCTAATTTCTCCACATCATTATGAACACTGTTATTTTTTACAGCTATCCTAATGAATATGAAATGGTTAATTCATCTATAATCATGATTTATGCTTTATCTAAGAGTATATGGATGAAAATACAGCATAGGAATTAGAATATGGTAATTTTAAGAGCATGGTAGACTTTCATTCCTGGTCAAGATGGGGTAACAGGAAACAAATTTACCTCCTGCCCAAAATAGCCAAAATCTTACAAAATGTATGAAATAATAGTTCAAGACTCTGGGTTAGTGCTAGCATCAGTTGCTCAGTTGTGTCCGACTATTTGAGACTCCACGGACCACAGCCTGCCAGGCTCCTCTATCCATGGAATTCTCCAGACAAGAAGACTGGAGTGGGTTACCATTCCCTTCTCCAGGGCATCTTCCTGACCCAGGAATCGAACCTGGGTCTCCTGCGTTGCAAAAGGATTTTTTACTATCTGAGCCACCAGGGAAGACTCTGGGTATGAGACAACAAAGGCCAGTGGTTCTTGAGAGAAGGAAATCAACCAACAATGTGCCTTTAACTGTTCATATGATTTGGAAAAATGTCCAGATCTTGGCCCAGGGAAGAGGAACTTCCCTAAGGAAGAGATTAATGAAATTCCTGAGGGGAAGAGATAAAGCTCAGAATCTAGAGAGCCACAGGCAGCTAGAATTCATAGCACAAAAAAGGAAAGAGCTATGCAGACAGAATTCTAAAGACCTGAAGCGGGCCCAACTCACACAGTTAGCTGAGTACTAACCAGCATAAGTATGTGAAGATACTAGCTGAGCCTTGGGAAAGAACATCGAAAAGGATTAGAAGAAACAATGCCTGATACTCAAGACTGGAAACATGCAGCAGGGTAGAAAACCTTTTGATTCAGGGAATGCTGGTTTGAGTACATCTAGGTTCTTGCCTCAGTACCAGGAAATAATTAGCCCTACACTGACCACTGTTTCCCTGCCATTTAACAAGTTTCATAAGCGTGACCCAAAGGATCAGACCATTTCCAAGTAATTTAACAATGTGCCAGAACAAAGTTCACAAATACTTTGAAGAAACGAAGTGTAAACTTGAAAAACACCATAGACATTATCCCACTTCTCAGGCGGCACTAGTGGTCAAGAATCCACCTGCCAATGCAGGAGACGCAAGAGATGTGGGTTTGAAAGGGCAACCCATTCCAGGATTCTTGCCTGGAGAATCCCATGGACAGAGAAGCCTGGTGGGCTATACAGTCCATGGGGTCACAGAGAGTTGGACACGACTGAGCACACATGAAAAAAATACTGGATAAAAAAATGAAGAGTACTATGGGAAATCAAGCAGACTGAAAAACACATTCAAAATTTCAAGTTAAAAAAAGAATGTGGAGAGGAGTTAAAATACTTTTTAAAAATGTCAAAAAAATTTTTTTTCATTTGAAGGAAACTATGTACGAAGACATCCAAGAAGGTTCGAGGACAAGAAACAAAGAGAACTAAACTAAGGCACAACATATTCAAATTGTACAAAATCATTTATAAGCAGAAGAATCTTAAAAGCAGCCAGATAAAACAAGACAAATTACTACAGAGCACTAAAGACGAGAACTGGAACAAGTTCAGACTGAGAACAGTGTCAATAAGAGAACCTCACAATCTTTTTTTAAAGTGCTGAAAGAAAAAAATCCTGTCAACCCCAGAACTCCATACTCAACAACAACAAAAGTCTTTCAGTAATGAAGGTGAAATACAGACTTGCTCATATATATATAGAAAGAATTTATCAACATTAGATTTGCACTATAAGGAATGTTAAAGCAGTTTGGGCAGAAAAGAAATGATACTAGACGAGTTAGATGTGTATGCATCTACACAAAGAAATGAACAGCTGGAAATGGTAACTACTGAGTAAAAATTATTATTTAATCTCTTTAAAGTATCACTTGAAAGTACACAGTGCTAAGTTAAAGATGTGTACTATAAATCCTGATGCAACCACTATAATAAAAGATTTATGGTTAATAACCCACCAAAGAAGGAAAAATGTAATCATAAAAATATTCATATAATCCAAATGGAAGTGGAAAAATAGGAAAAGAAGAAGAGATAAATAGAAATATGATTAATTTAAATGCAATCATATCAATAATCACATTAAATGTAAAGAGCCTAAATATTACCATTAAAAGGCAGTGGTTGATATTCAGTAACCAAGCAATAAATGATGCCTACATAAATTACACTTCAAATGTAAAAGTATGGAGGAATATATACCATGTCAACACAAACCAAAAGAAACTTGAAGGGCTACATTAACATCAGACTAAGTAGATTGAACAGCACAAAAAACAAAATGGAAAAAAAAAAAAAGCGGGTCATTAACAAAATGATAAATGGATCAATTCAACATGAGGATGCAACATTCCTAAATGTTAATGTCCTTAATAGCCCTGTTTCAAAATACATAAAGCAAAACTGACAGGAGAAATTAGAAACTGTGTTTTCCAATTATTATTGATGATTTCAATACCCTTCTCTCAGTAACAGGTGGTATAAGTAGACAGAACAATTAGTTAAGGATATAAAAGATTTGAACAACCTTATGAAACAACTTGACCCTCATGACATTTGTAGGAACAATGGAATTATATTAGAAAGTGGGCTTTGCTGGTGGTCCAGTCATTAAGAATCCACCTTACAATGTAGGGGACACTGGGTTCCTTCGATTCCTGGTCCGTGAAGATCCCACATACTGCAGGGCAAAAAGCTCATGCATCACAACTACTAAGCCTGAGCTCTGGAACCTGCAAGCCTCAAATACTGAAGCCCATGCACCACAGAGCCCGCACTCCACAAGAAGCCCGTGCCCCGTAACTAGAGTAACCCCCAATCTCCACAACTAGAAAAAGCCTGCACACAGCAACGAAGACCTAGTGCAGTGAAAAATAAAATGAATATTTTTTATTAAAAATTAGAAAGCAATGCTACAAAGACCTTGAAAATTTTTCCAATTATTCAGAAATTAATACACTGAATCAAAATTACTTCAGAAAGTATTCTGAACTGAATGAAATCACAATATCTGAAAAATTGTGAGATGTCACTAAGTAGTAGTTAGAGGTAAATTTATAGCAGCTCCCCATTAGAAAAGTAGAAAAGGTTTCAAATCAGTGACCTCAACTTCTATATCAAGCAAAAGAGAAAGATACTTCACCAAAAAAGACATACAGATGATAAATTAACACATGACAAGATGCTCAACGTCATTAATCACTAGGAACTACAAATAAAACCATAGTGAGATACCACTACACACTAATTAGAGTGGTTACAATTAAAAAGACTGTTCATATGCCAAGTGCTGGCAAGGATATGGAGGGACTGGAATACCCACTGTTGTTGACACTGTAAACCAGTTAGGAAACCAACTCTGGAAAACAGTTCAGCACTTTATTAACAAGTAAAACACACACCAACCATATATCTAGCCACTTTTCTGGGTCTTTACACAGAGAAATGAAAACACAAGCTCATAAAAAGACAAGAAAAGGAATGTTGTTAGCAGTTTTATTTGTAATAGCTAAAATCTGGAAAAAACTCTAATTTGCTTCAACAGGTAAATGGATAAACAAACTGGTATATCCACAAAATGGAATTCTATTCATACATCGAAAGGAATGCAAAATAATTATGCACCATGAAAGCAACCAGATCCCAAAAGAATATATACTGTGTAATTCTATTTATATAATGTAAACTAATTTTCAGTGACAGAGTATCAGTGGCCACTTGGAGAAGAGGCAGAAAATGATTTCAAAGGAGTAGGAGGAAACTTCTGAAGCTAACAAATGCATTGTTGTGAGTGTGGTGATGGTTTCAATGATGTGTGTGTAATGACTTCCCTGGTGGCTCAGATGGTAAAGTGTCTGCCTACAATGCAAGAGACCCAGGTTCAATCCCTGGGTTGGGAAGATCTCCTGGAGAAGGAAATGGCAACCCACTCCAGTGTTCTTGCCTGGAAAATCCCATGGACGAAGGAACCTAGGCAGGCTACATACAGTAGATGGGGTCGCAAAGAGTAGGACACGACTGAGCGACTTCACTTTCACTTTCATATATATATATATGCCAAAACACATCACACTGTGCAATTTAAATATGTATAGACAATTTTACATCAATTATACCTCAATAAGGGCTTCCCTGGTGGCTTAGATGGTAAAGAATTTGCCCGTAATGCAGGACCCCCGGGTTAGATCCCTGGGTCAAGAAGAACCCCTGGAGAAAGGAATGGGAACCCACACCAGTATTCTTGCCTGGGTACTACTAAAACTCCTGTTCTAAACATTATTAGGGATCTTGTTCCAGTTTAACATCAGTTTCTGTTCTCAGAAACCCCCTTGACAGCAGGAACAAAGTTCTAGGATGCATAAGAGTGTTGGTACTAAAATCCAGGTGTTTCTACACATCAGGATGTATGCTCTGCTGCATGGCCATATATATCATGGATAAAGAAGCACACTATTTTGGAGATCAGATTTATCTGATTTAAGTATCAAGTTATTTCCTAAAAGAGAAAAATATCTGAAGCACCAAAGTTCCAGCAATATCGGGAAAGCCTTATAATTTTTATTTTAGGTAAGCAAGAGGACTGATTTAGATAAATAAAAATAAAACATGACAATATCTAAATCTGTAGGAGTTTATGCAGTATTTTCATGTATGTATTAGTCTTATGCTCTTACTCAAACGGTATTATTTTTATCCCTTGTTTACAGATAGAGAAAATACGGCTCAGAAAGGTTCAATGACTCTCTCGATCTTGAAGCTTGTTAAGTGGAGTGGGATTCACAAGCACACCTAGACATCCTGGATAAAAAATCTATGTTCTTACCACTAATATTACCAACTCTAATGGCAGCAGGCTGAAAATGCTTTTTTATGGTACATTTCACAGAAAACACTTGATCCTCTGATGATTAACTATCTGAAAGCCACTGAACATCAACTCCTCTCAAAGGACTAGTAACAAAACTTACATTTGATAGTTCAAGATTTTAGATGAATTATATGCTATTAAAAGTTTAATTAGGAAAACAGAAGAAAGTTCTAACAGTTCTCATGTAAACTGTGAAGATTTACCTGAATGAAAAGGAAATTGTTGCTTGGCTTCACCAGTATGTGCATCCCAAATAATTGTAGTCTAAGATAGAAAAGAAAAATATATTGCTAAGAAAAGTTTATCATATATGCATAAATTAGATGCTGCATCATATTAAAGCAATATGAAATGCCAGAGTGCATTTAACATTTACTTTTATTACAATGAGGCTATATTCCACTGGAAGCAGGGAAAGGATGTTTAAATTAAACTGTTAAGCAGTTTAATTCTACCCTGGTGACTTTTCATCAGTCAACTTACTTCAAATAACACTTATTGGTTGTCTACAAAGTACCAAACATGGTATTAGATTAGGAAACTCCAATGTAGTAGTGTATTTAATGTCAGATTTTTATTGCTGTGCAGCTTGAGGAGGCAAATTCTTGGTTAATATAATAATCAGCTAATTCTCAATATTAAGATTTGTAAATAAAGGGAGCTTTAAATCTGACAATAATTAAAACAATGTTTTTTATATTACATCGAAGTATAACATATACATCTGAATGGATATATTCAAAACTCCACTAATACCCTCCCATCACTAATTTTATAACTTTGGGGTCCTAAGTATTGTAGAATGGCAGTAACTATTAAGAAGGTTTTCCCCTCCCATTCCTGGCCACCTTCATATTCTTCCTTTTTGCCTACTTCCCTTTTTGACAATATACAGGTAACTATGAGCATGTCTTTCCTGTATTATAAAATAATCTTTTCTGGGATGTGTGGTAAAGGAAATAACTTTAAGAAAATGAAGGAGGAATAACAAATGATTGAACCTATCCATGTTTACCAGCCATGTTAGGTAAAAGCTGGAAAGACCGTGCATTTCTTGCATTTTCAATTAAACATTAGGAGTTCAGCTAACAGACTGACTCTTAGATTTCCCATGAAATCACTCCAGTGCCATACTCACTGATGAGATTAACTAAAAACTACAGAAAAGAGATGACAAGTATCGGATATATGACTTCACTGTGGCTCAAATTCCAAAACAGTGAAGAGTGGTCACACAGATAAGAATAAAGGGCATCTGCTCAGATTTAAGAGTGAGCTAACAGAAAATCTAAGGAAGGATTTCTATTCCTAACATAAATTCACATGTGAATTTCCCAAATATGAATGTTTTATTATTTATGTGATTAGTAGAGAAGAGTATTACTCTCAAGTATATTCTTTAACAAATTAACTTTTATAGAAGTTAATTACCTTGTCTACTCCAGCACTTAGGATGAAATTTCCTTTCTTGTTCCATTTTAATGCAAATATGGGGCCTTTATGCTGCCCCAAAGTGCTAGCAAGGTTACCTAAAATTCAAAAGGAAAAACATTAAAATTACTTTAAGCTTTATAACTTGGATCAACAGTAAAAACAAGTGGGAAAAAAAATGCTTTATTTACCATCTTTAGTCCATATTCTGGCAAACCCATCATAAGAACCAGTTGCTAGAAGTGTACCTTCACTCTGTTGGAGAAACACATTTCTTTCAATTATATAACCCAGAAAGGATATTTAATTTTTATTAGAATGCATTATGTTTAATCCCAAGTACAGCAGGTCTGTGACATTCTCTGCTTCAAGACCTTCAGCTTTGCCTATTTGGAAGTGCGAGAAAAGGCCGACAGAACAGCCTTCATGCTGTGGAGCTGGTATTTTGGCAGCATTCAGTCAGGGTGCAGGCCTCACACCTTAGTCTTGGAAGGGCAGTAACTGCTTGGGAGCGGGATGATCACTGCTCTTACAGGTGCTACGGTCTACTTACTGTACTCTCACAAAGGCCCAGGATGAAAGGTGGGGGTTGGGTGGGGGATTAGAAAGCACATCAAAATCTTACTCTTATGACTTAATAAAGGTATTCAATAAAAAGCAAAATCTTCCAAAATGTTTCATTATGATTAGAAGCTTTCATATTGTCCTCCCTCTAAATCTTTTACTCTCTAAACTGTGTGTGTGTTCCAAACAATATTGTTTCAAATGATCAGATTCTTAAATATCACTACATTAAACATTTCTTTGTTAATTTTTTCCCATACCAATAAAAATAGCAACACACACACACAAAAAAGAGTCAGAAAAGAGTGTAGGCTGACTTCATAGCTAATGAAGTGAGTACAACTGTCTGGAACTACTCTGAGGAGGAATCCTTAACATTTTCTCTAATCTTAAAATTTCCTATGGTGCCTTGCCTTGAATAATGGTACAATGGCAGGACTGGCTAAGATCTAACCTACTCTGTGGAAATCCAAGTTTCAGAGTACATTACACAGACTATTGCCAAGATGAGTAAACATTACAGGAGAGACAGGCTGAAATCCTGCCTTGCTCAGTACTTTCTGATGCTTTTTGGTAAGAGAAATGAAAACAAGATCACCTTTTTCAGACCTCTCCAGTCATCTAGCTGTACAGTTAAGTGACAAACAAATGCTGGTTGTAGGCGATGCAGATTCAGTTCTGCTAGGATTTGGAAATCCCCTATAGTTCTCTCTAAGGAAGAAGGAGCAATGTTGAAGCTAACAGCACAAGTTTATTTCCAAACTCTGCACAATGCAAAGTTTCCTTTAAACTAATGGTTTTAGACCATGGACCACTAGCAAAGTAGGAGAATAATAACAAACAGCTATCTCACAGGCTTCTGCTTTAGCCATGGAAATGAGCCATTAAACAACAATAACATTTTCTCCTTCTAGGGGAAGACTTAAGTACATAGCAAATAATGAATCTTCCAAAGGTCTATCCTTTTAAAACCTTTAACTTGCAGTTCAGAAATACCGAGCTCAACAAATCTTTTGTTAACCATCCTTTTCAGTGTAAACTATAAATTTAATTAAGTTTACATGGTCTCTGAGCCAAACAGCCTAAGAAGGCTATAAGGCCTTTGACCTATGATATAGTAAGGTCCCATTTTAAGAACGGAATTCTTAGTTCTGACTCTACAATCAAATAACACTGTTTAGAATTCTCAACTTTATAGGCGGGAAAGGGTAAATACATTGTTGGAAATTTAGAAAAGAACACTAATAAGCCTTACCATGAGTTCTGGAAGAATTTCATAGAAACTAAGACCTTTAGATAGTGTAATCATTTTGAAAGACAGATCTTATTTCTTGGAAAGAGATTTGGAAGATACTTTGAAAAGCCCCACAAAATGTTAAAACAGAGGCCAGAGAAGGAAAGGATGTCCACTTGCTAAGGAAAGGACAGATGATCTCTAAAATTCTTGGTAACACTGATACAGTCTAAGAAGTTACTAGAACCACAGTTGGGGGAGTGGGAGGGTGTTAATAAAATGAACATAAAGTTACAAGGAAGAAAAGAGACAACATGGAATAAAGGAAAAGATAAAGAAATTTTTAAAATGTTCATTTCCCGCAAATCACTCATGGGAATGGTAGCAAAGAAAGCTGTTAATTACATACTTGAAACTGAAAGGATGAAGCTTTTATCAATAGAGAAATCAAACTTTCTGGTAAGTAAAAGTAATCAAAGATATTGAATCATATATAGAACCAGAGAATTGTAAGAATCCTACAGTTAGAATAAAGCTTGTAATCTAGACTGCTGCTGCTGCTAAGTCGCTTCAGTTGTGTCCGACTCTGTGCGACCCATAGACGGCAGCCCACCAGGCTCCCCCGTCCCTGGGATTCTCCAGGCAAGAACACTGGAGTGGAGTGCCATTTCCTTCTCCAATGCATGAAAGTGAAAAGTGAAAGTGAAGTCGCTCAGTCGTGTCCGACTGTTAGCGACCCCCTGGACTGCAGCCCACCAGGCCCCTCTGTCCATGGGATTTTCCAGGCAAGAGTACTGGAGAGGGGTGCCATTGCCTTCTCCGGGTAATCTAGACTAACAGTTCCTAAAAAGCAGCTGGCAATGAAGTTTTCATCAATTAAGAGCAAAATGAGAGAAACAAGACTATGTTTCTAATACACACATTTCTCTTGTACCCCTAACAAAGGACTTAGTAGTTAAGAACTTAATTAATACTGGAATAGGTAGCCTTTCCCTTCTCCAGGGGATCTTCCTGACCCAGGAATTGAACTGGGGTCTCCTGCATTTCAGGCAGATTCTTTACCAACTGAGCTATCAGGGAAGCCCATTAAGAATTTAGTACGTGCCTATTATTGGTTTTCATTTATTATTTGATTTATGTAGGACCATTAATACACTCCTACTTTACATGTGATGAGAATGAAGTACAGAGTGATGGACCACCAGTTATACAAAGATTCTATAGCTAGATAAACTGAGAGGCTGGAAGATGAACCTTGCTCTGACTGCTCGAGGGCTAGTCTTTGCTTTTAACACATTTTGGGGTGGGGATTGCTAATCTGCTGTTCTTATTAGTGAAATTCAAAAATACCTGAACAAACAGACATATCCTGCCACTAGTTTGAGACTCAGAGAGGTTAAGTATGTAACTACATCCATCATGGACAATACAGTGATACTCACATTCCAATCTAGAGATGTCACATCCTTGTTGCTTGGGACATCCTGCCCTCCTTCTCGTATACAATGTCTAAGTACTAACTGTGTGGAGCCACTCGTGCTGTTTTCACTAAGATTCCATATTCTTGCTGTGGAGTCTCCAGACCTATAAAGTATGCAACATATTTTAAATTTTCATGAAATTCTCAAGTATTACAGAATCAAGGCAACAAATTTACATCCTATTATTAATAAGGCAAACACAAATTAGACTATCAGGCATTTCCATTTCCAGTATTTTTCTCAGTCTCCATTTTGGGGATGCCAAAATCACTCCTGATGGAGTAAATTAAAAACTCTAAGATTACTTTATGAAGAAATAAAGATTTACAGGGGAAAGTGACCACAAACAAGCAACAACAAAAACCTGAAAGTGTAAGCAATGTATTTATAAAACATGCAATATTTCAGTAAGATATTTTTAGAAATCCATTTTAATTTCACTTTGAGAAACATACCCTGATGCCAAGAGATCACTAACGGGGTTCCAGGCACAGATGAAAACTTCAGATTCATGGCCCCGTAACACAACTGCTTTATTAGGAGGGATTTCAACATCCCCATCCACTTCCATCATATCAGTATGATTATCTGCATCAGAAGAAATAAATGGAAAATTCCAGTTAGGTAATAATATCACAGCATATTGGAGGAAAAATGGAATTCTTAACCAGCAGACATAGTGTAACTTTCTTATTCCACTATGTCAGGTAATGTTGAAAATGACTATATAGAATTTATCACATAAAAACAAATTCCAATCTTTAAATATGAATATAATTTTTTAAAAAGAGATGTGCATCTAAGTGTGTGTTCAGAGATGAGGGAGCAGGACTAGAGGAAGACTGTGAAAGGTTAGTCCCAAACACAGTTAAAAATGATAAAATAGTTTGAATTAAATATAATCCATGCCAACACTATTCTGAATTTCTGCCAGTAGGGGTTGCTGATATCATTCATATGACATCAAGAATTGCCTTTATATCTCCTTGCCAAAGCTTTATTTTATCTGTTAACGACTACTGCTATAAATTATATTTAGATCAAATGCAGATACAAAGTGCACTTAACAATTAAAAAAAATGGTTTCTAAATATTTTCTTAAAAAAGAATGAAAATAAGGTCCATGAAAGTAAATCTAGCTTTATGGAGCTTTAGCCATAAAAATCTGAATTCTGTGATACAAGTTAGGGGAACAAGTTGGCAAAAATTAAATAGACAGTGTCAGTTCAGCTAAAATGAGGCAACCCCATAAAGCAAGTTTCTTTTTTAATGGAACTTAAAAAAATTCTTCTTTCAGCTCACTTGCTATAGTATGTGCTCCATTCTCCTCCCCATTTGCTGTGTTTTCTCCATTTTTTGCAGATCCTTGTTGGTTTGTCGCAGCTGCAGCAGCTGCAGCAGCTGCTGCTTGTTGCTGTGCAAGTTTATCTCTATAAGCTTGTTGTCTTGTTTGTACTACATCAGGCATTACGGCATCTATCAGTGACAGAGACTCTATTGGTCGACCATCAAACAAGGTACCATCCTGGATTTGAAAAATTGTGAGAAGAAAAATCAAAGGTAACACATTTAGAGTAATTTGTATTCATACAAGTCAACAGCAGAAAAACATCATTCCAAGAAAAAACACTTTTAGATTATTTCCTGAGTGCATGTAAGAAAGGAAGGAATTAGGAGGGAAGAAGGAAACTAAAGGAAGCACTGCAAACAGCTGCTCCAATTGTCTTCCTCACCCAATTCTTACTGTTAAGTGTTGCACAGATCAAAGCTGAAATATTGAAAGGAACAAAAAAAAAAAAAAAAAAAGTAGGCCTGGAAGGTAAAAAGGCTTTCAATTATATTCCAAAGTTCTGTTAGTCAAAAGTAACGTGGGATAGTTAATACAATAAGGGATTTGGTGCCACATTTTCATAAATACTTCTTTAAAAACTTAAAACAGTTTTGCTGAATGCAAGAGTTTCTTGTGATTTAATTAAAACATTAAGGCAGAAATAGACATCAATATCAATAGACATTAAGATACAATCACCTCATTTTACTACTGCTATTGTTTTTAAGTCCTTGTCGCATTGGTTACAATACTGCTTCTGTTTTATGTGTTGCTTTTTAGGCCCGAAAGCAAGTGGATCTTAGCTCCCTGACCAGGGATTGAACTCATGCTGCCCCACTGGAAGGCAAAGTCTTAACCACTGGAATGCCAGGGAAGTCCCTCGTTTTACTACTGTTGAAATATGAGCACAATAAGATTTAAAGACTTCCACAGGTAGTCTATGGCAGCTGGAATCTGTTAACTGGTGCTATTCAAAGCACAATCCAAAGACCAACAGTCCCACCGTCACCTGGAAACTTGTTAGAAATGTAGACTCAAAGCTACAGAAACAAAATCTCTAAAGGGCTCAGGAATCTCTGTTTTAACAAGCTTTTGGGGAGAGTCTTATATGCACACTAACATTTGAGAAGTACAGCTACAACTCACAGGCTAGCGTTCTTTAATTTTATCAATTTGCTACAATTTTCCAAAGCTCCTCTCATTGATATTAGGAAGTTCACAATAAATAAGTTCTAAAGTAAGCAGAAGAAGAGACACAGGCACAGAGCAAGTCAGAAATAGAAACAGTGCATATTAGCTAGAAACATGCATAAATGAAGCCTGGCTCACTTAAGCTAGTGACCACGCACTAAATGGTATGATGGGATGCTCCAAGTTACAAAACACAGTACCTCTCTCTGAACTGTCGAGTATAATAGAGTATTTGAGGAGTTGGAGCAAGTACTTAAACTTATAAAAATATTAAAACCAATACAGATATACTGTGGAGCACTATATTAAATCTAGAAAAAATTTTTTCAGAAAAAATGAGACTTCAACTCTGGCCACTGGGAGAAATTGTTTTATCATTCTCTGAAATAAGTATACTTTGGGAGGCAAAGTGTTAAAAGACAATGAGAACACATTTAATTTAGTATCAGTAGATTTTTCAGTTATAGACATGAGGAAATTAAAAAAATAATCAATTTAGTACACTATAATTATAGTAATAAATACTGAAGTAGAAACCATGGATGCTTTAGTTTTTAAAACACCTGCAAAAGGAAAGGGGAATATGTTAATCTCCGAAATGAAAATCAGGTAAAAAGCTCCATATATCACAAATCCTAACCGTGTATAAAAACTTTCAGCTATACCAGGGTGTGCAGAGTCTTTCTGTATATTTTGGGCTTTGCAGACCATAAGGTCTCTGTCACAACCACTCAATGCTGCCCCTGTAGCACAAAAGCTAGATAATACGTAAATTAAGGAGTGTGACTATGTCCCAAGCAAACTTTACAGAAACAAGCAAAAGGCAGACTTTGGCTCATAGGCCATAAATGATTGACATGAGTTAAACTACCTATATCATATAGACTGTAGACAGGTGCCTTCGAAAATCACTTATAACCAAATAACCTAAGATCTTCTAATTTCTCAAACAATTATGGTCTCAGTATTCCACAGAACAATTTTCTTATTTTAAAGAAAATTATTTCTTACTGTTTACTTGTTAAACCATGTAAAAAGCAATAACATAGTGGTCCTTATAGTTGAGAGCCATCAGCCTTGCCTGTGTGCCCTGACACCACATTGGAATAATGCCCTTCAGTTTTGTTTACCTGGTGAAGCTGAAGTCACACAATGAATGAGTAAGCAATATACCATATATTTAAGGAAGCATTTAGGAGTAAGAATTAGTACTTGAACTAAGTCTTCCTTACCTCATTAATACTAACTTCTGCCTCTACATACTGTAGACCTTTCTGGATGATAGAAATTAATGCAGCAGGCGGGACGAGGGCACCATTTATGTTAGACTGACTGATATGGCTTTCTATACCGAAGGTGAACGCTGAATGAGAAAATCCTGAAAGCAAAAGAAAAGGTGTAATAATTTATTCTCCAAGTGGCAACATGCAATGTGACACAAAGGAAAGACTTCTGTAATCTTTCAAATTCACATTCCACCCATTTGAAATCCCAGACTGTTAGCTAAGGTCAAATATGTTTTTAAACAAAAGAAGTATCAAAATTCAAACACATTAACCATCATGTATTTTCCTCTTGACTTTAATTATATAACCATAGCACATAACATAATTTTCCTCAACAAATAGTATTAAACTTTAAAGTTGGGAAAAAGCCTTCGTAAGTCATGTGACTCAACTGCTTCACTCAAGATAAACTAAATGACAGTTAATATTTCTTTAGTATATTAAAATTTCTGTATATAAATCATCATACATCTTGTAAATTCTATATTTTGTAGGCTATTTTAAAAAAACTACGTAGGAAATAAAAAGCAAACTAAGACTAACATAAGGAATGAAAACTGAAATTTAATAGTGAAAAATAATTTTCATGCTTAACTTTCATTGTATATATGATTAAGTACTAAAAAAAGTTATTAATTTTTGCTACTTAGTAATAACCCATCTAAATGGAAGCTTTAGAAAAAGAACAGCTGGCAAGTGAAAATCTAATTTGTATGTCCATCAACAAATCTTTGATTTTAATTTGAAAAACTCAAACCAAAATATTCACATAACAAAAATCTGATTTTAAATCAATTTAAGTCACTCTTGGTTTTTATAAAAGTCAAGTCCAAATCCAAAAGTAAAATTCTAGTAAACTGACAGACTGCGGGTGGTTATTCTCTTTACCAACATATCCGTCAAAGCTTAACTAGTAACTGTTATTAATGTCAAATAATTCAATTAAATTATATATCTGTACAGAATGCTAAATAAGGTAAATGAACACGGGCTTACGTGGGTCTTGGTTATACTAATTTAATCCAGGTAACATGTTGTCGAGCCCGTCTATCCCTGGATGTTTCGTGCTTAGTCCGTGTCTTTTTTGTTTTGTTTTGTGCTTGCACTCTCAGACTCCTTGTGGCACTTACCAACAGTCTATCATAAAATACTGTGGGCTCACAAAGAGCATGTGGCTAGAGGCTATTTTAATTGGTTAACAGAGAGTCAGTCAATACACCTAAGTTGATTTTCCTTAGGGCTGTCCCTTCCTTACCTCTTTGGGATACCTAACCATTTCTGTAACTACCCATAGTGAGAAGCAAGAAGATGCTATCTTATAAGACTTGAATTTTGACTTCTTGATTTCACCCATAGACAAGATCATTATTAAAACAGCATTTATAGTCTGCAACTTAATCTGAGCTCAGAAGGAAGGCACAAAAAACACATATGAAAAAAGCACCGTTTTGCTCTGTCCCTATCAGGAAACCCAGAACTACTTGAGTATGAGTAGATACCAGATCACCAGGATAGGAAACTGAGAAAAAAGACTAGGAAGGATTAGGGAGAAAGGTTATGAGATAATGGCAGTGAAATCCAGAAGCAGTGAGGTTGGAGACTCCTGTTCTCAATTTCGTATCCCTCCCCAAATAAATTCTGCAGTAAATTATAAACAGAAAGGGGAAAAAAAAGCTAAACAACCAAGTGGCTTGGGGTAGAAGACTTCAAGATAGATGATATCACGTACAGAGGGCCTATATCATGCACACATATATAATCTTACTACTTTCTTATCTGAATTAGCAGATGAGAAAACACAAAGAAAATAAAGATTTATTCCGGGACCATGGCCATAACCACTGCATTCCCCCCATCCTACTGCAACAGTTAGAATAGGGTCAAGGATAAAGCTAAGGCAGAGTGAGCTCCTGCATATTAACAACAACAACAAAAAAGACAGCATCATTATTCTTATTTCATTTCAGCGTGTTAGAAAGTGGCATCAGTAGCAATGAGACATTAAGACATTTTATTAATAAGCAAGATTACTTTGGTTTTCCAAAGCCTTCTAAACTGTAGCAAAGTCTATGACTTCTGTACTCCCATTTCTGAGTACAATTTAAATAATTATTAATTACATGCAGACTCTGTTTAATTAGATGACAAAGATCAAGATTATGTCCAAGAATATCCTAAGAGCTGCACGTAGAACAATGTCAATTTTTAACTGGAATGTTGCCTATATTCTGAATTTGTTTTGTGAGACCAGGTGCTCTCTGCCATCCTAAGTTATTACATATGCACTTACAATGTTCTGAATAGCAAGAAAACAACCCTAAAGTCATCATTAATACTGTTTTGGCACTTACTGTTAATATATATTTGCCCTAAAGAAGGTCCATGCTTAAAATGCTCTTCTTAAACACATGCTGAATTGAACAATAACTTTTTCTTTATTTCTAGTTACAGCATTACAAAGCAGCTTAAAATTGCGTTCAAAACTACTGTTCTTCTTCCCCTCCCTAAAACAACTTCTTCCTTAGAAATTTTTCACCTTGCTATGCTATACCTCAAGGTCATCCTAACTTACACCTCAGCCCCTGGCATCCCACCATTTGCCAAATCCTATCAATTCTCCCTCTCTGGTCTGTCATCAGCTTTCCTTTTGTGCCCAAACCTGGATTTTAGTCCCCCATTGTCCTTTACCTGGACTACTGCTGTCATAAATTCCTTTCCTCTCTTCCCCAGTCAAGTACACTTACAACACTATAGCTAGAAGACTACTTGTAAAACAAAAAATGATCATACCACTCCTTATTTGAGTACTTTCAACAATCCTTTTGGCCTTCATAATCAAGGTCAAACTCTGTAAGTGTGACACACACGTACTTTTGCAATCTTTACCCTACTCATCTCTCCAAGCTTATCTCCCCAATTCTTCTCAATGCACGTTAAATTCAAGTGACTGCCAATTACAACCAAGACCTAAAATATACTGTGCTATCTCATGCCTTTGGGCTTTCTGTGTTCCCATGCACTTTTCACCTATGTGAATGGAGGTGAAGTCCTTCCTTCTGCTGCTCCAGGATTGATATTTCTCTTCTATACTAATCCTCGAATTTGTGTATGTGTAGCATTCTACGGGTTGTGTGTATGTGTATGATTAATACACTGGGATGTCTGAAGATGGGGTTAATGTCTAGTAATCTTTCAATTTTAGGAAACTAGATGTCACCTAATTTTACTAGTGTTCAATAAACATTTGTTAAATCAGAATGCAATTCTACTATAATTTATTTTGGCACATCAGAAAATCTATGAGTGCAGAGAAAACATATGACTTAAATCTCCCTTGAAAAACTAAAACTTGAACCAGGGTTATGCCAAAGTATATTTGCATTTATCTGTAAATATATATGCAGGCAATACTTTTTCAGGGACAGCTTTTGATCTACATAGTAAAAGGCAAAAGGCATCAACTTACAGTCTGTGAAATGCTTAAGTCTAGCCTGGTTGCCTAATATAGCATCCCTTCTTTCCAGGAGTAAAAGCAAAGCTGATATAAATAATACTTTGTATAAACACTCTACAATCAAGTATTCTACACATTCACTAGAGTGAATAAAATCTGGGAGATAGAAAAGGAAATCCAGAGAGGAGTAAGGCTGAAAACCACATAGTTCAGTATACAGTAATTCAAGGATATTCAGTGAGTGATCACGACCAGCAGTGGTGCCAGGGGTGGGGGGGTCTATGTGCAGTTACTGCTGAGGCCATGCACTGTTACCATGTAAGAAATGAGGTCACAAGACAACCATTTTCTACACATCGCTTGTTTCAGAAGTGACCTCTCTTGGGATGACAGAGATGGTTTCCTCAAAGGGAAGTCAAGTCTTCCAGAGCCTGTCAACTCTACTTTGCAAATGGAGGGTATATGAACATGAAAAAGGGCTCTGAACATGGTTATGGTGTAGGGTACATGAACAAGGTAGGGGGGAAAAGGCAAAGCTTAACTACTAACATGACACAGTGCTCTAGTATGGAAGTAAAATCTGATTTATACAAGGTCCTTTTTTAGCCTCAGGTCAAAAAAGCCCAGAAAATTATACCCCTGCTTCCATCACCACATACTTGACCCCAAATCTGTTTCCAATTGTATCCTATAGATCCAGAATTCTGTTTACTACAAAAAGTTCCATACTTAAATGCTTGAAGGTTTTAGAAAAGGTAAAAAGAAGTAGAGAAAAAAATGCTACATGGGACCTTGTATGTTGAAAAGTTAGACCTAACACTTATTTAAAAAAATAAAAAAAGGAAAGGAAGAGAGGAGTGCAGAAAAAAATTACAATACCAAAACCCAAATACAACTGTTAAAATGTTTTATTTCCTTTTGTCCAGCACAATACACTGGCTATGTAGTTTTGTGCCCTAATTTTGCCCTTTATATATACATATATATCTGAATATTTTATATGAATTGTATTTTCTGAAATAATTTTATTATCATAATATTCATCTAATAAATGTACCAGCTAGTAAATTATTCATCCCATGGCTGGACATTTGGATCTTCCAATGTTCACTATTTACAAAGACTCTTACTTCAAATATCTCTGTGTGTAGGCTTTTGCCATGTATATATATGTTTTTTTCTTTAGGATGGATTCCCTCAAAAGTTGAAGGGGACATCAGCACTTCAAAGGAAGTTCATGACTGCCAAATTGCTTTTCAAAAAAACTGTACAACTTTATGAAGCCATCAGCAATTTATACATTTCCTTATATGCTTACTACACTGGTTATCCCTAAAAAAACAAAAAGATTACTATTAAGATTGAACAAGTTCTCTGTTTGGCAACTATTAAAGGACCTTTGTCTTTTAACAAGTATGTCAGTCAGAATGTGTAACAGGAATTTCCTGTATCAGCAAAAAAAATAGTCATTCAGTTTACAAAAAGAGGAGAAAAAGTGATTTGGAAGTATAAAAGTATAGTTAATTATCAGCATTTATGACAAATGCTTGCTATTTATTGTTCATTAGTCATGTGTACAACAACTGTATGTATCAAATTAATGCCGCTGCATATTTTATTATAAAGCAAAACTATGTACCTACTTGCAGTTTTGTAACTGACCATTTACTCACAAAAACTGAAAGAAAAGACTCATGGTGGACATATCAGATGCTGACCTCTCCTCTCCATTTCTTCATGGTGAAAGGCACATTACTGATAGCCATTTAATCTAAACTCCTTCTAGCCTGCTGTTAAAATCTGTTTATAAATGGCACCAGCGGAGGATACGTAAGAAGGAATGTTTATCTAGCCCAGTTACCTTTATCTGAGTCAAGGGAAACTACACTATCATTTAACCGCTGATACTTCACTGGCCACTGGAGGCGTCAATACAAAAACCACTAAATGCAAAAGACAAACGAACGGGCTGTTGGGTATTACAGGTCAGAACCACAAAGTTACACATCAACATTCTGGCTACTTTGTGCCCACTATGATCACTATGATCATGTTTAGATTTCTAAATTAAGTGTGTGTTTGATGTGTGACCTTATAAACAAATATAATACTTTAAGTAAGCATCATGTAAGAAGTGGTGTGGTGCAAGGCCTATTTCCTGGGAGAAGCAATATCCCTTTGGAAAGAGCAGAAGAGTGAAGTGGGGTGCAGGAGAGATAAGAAGATCTTTCATGAAGCAAATGCTTTAAGCCTACATATATCATCACCTTCTCATAAATGGAGACTACGTGGCAAGATGAATCTCAGTTCTAAAAACATGAGGATTTTTAAAAATAACAGTATTCAGAATCACAATCTAGAAAATTATTCAGTAACAAGGACATGTTGTTTCTGGATTTTCCAGTTAGTTTTCAATCACAAAATGCAACTGTTTCATAGTGTCCAACACAGGTTCATCCATGAGCTCCTAAACATGTAATAGATGACAATAAAATCTAGAACCAAGAATTCTAAACCAAATATACAATTTAAGCAAAATTTCATCTTATACACAATTTATGCAAAATTTCATTTTATACAAAGCAACAAGAAAAACGGGTGCCACAAAGTTCACAAATAATTGCCTGGAACAATTTCCTTAGAAAAAAATAAACAACTACAGGAGAGTCAAGTGACACAAAGCCAGAAGGAGTGAGGGGAGGGGGAGAAAATTTAAAAGATCCAAACCAGCTTAGCTCTTCTAAAACTAACCCTGCATCGGTTTCTCTTATATACAACCAACTATAATATCAGTATTTATTCTACCTATCATTGCTGTTAAGTCAAAATGTCATCAGTGTAGTCTGATTTTCCCCTATAAATTCATAATATAAATAGAAGTTACCAATTTTATAAAGGGTCTGGTGTTCACATTTTAGACATGTGGCTTAACATCATACTTCATCACCAGTACACCATATATAGTTTTGTAATGAATACACAAAGCACAACTAAGAACACAGATAATTACATAGGTCTTAATATGATAAATATTAGTCTACCATACAAGGATATTAAAAAAATATCATTCTTGCTTTATGTTTACTGCAACATAAAATACCTTAAAACGTAAAACTTAGAAGCATTTTTTTCTGAGAACATAAGCAATTTTAAGAGTTTTGATAAAATCACTGGACACTTTCATAAATTAATCCAGATTATTTTACTGTCCCTTTTACTTGCTATATTTTCCTGCAGCGACATAAAATATCATCTATATTTCTCATCCACCATCCTTCACACTATTTTTCACTTTAATGTCTAATGCCTCAAAGCTCTGACTTAACTGGTGGTTGAATTCAAAGGCAGAAAAAGCAGTTTGTTCTGCCCCAATAACTTCTTTCTGTTACTGTCTAAAGTACTATATAACAATATCCAAATGTGAGTGTATGTGCTACAGTCCCTGGGTCACTGCCTTTTCCACTTTACTAATAATTATCATATCTTATGCAAAATATTCTACAGATTTTCTCTTTGGATCTGCCAGTTTACCAACTGAAAACAAACAAAACAAGATCTATTCATTTCAAAGCTTCGTAACAAGTTATCCTGCATTCTTGGTTACTTTATTTTCTTCTTTTTCCCTCCTGGCCCTTGTTGGATATAATTTTCTCAGCTGTTTCAAGCCAGAGAGGACTAGTGATGTTGCCTGGGAATAGAAAATTCCCACTCAAGAGAAAAGCTTAGAACTGGAGTGCAGCTGGGAGTATCTCAATAAGCAGATGATCTAAAATCTAAGGCCTTGTTTAAATTCTCTGCCTAAGAAAGGACAACTAACTAAGCCCTGGAAGAAGAATAACTGGAGTTTCAAATCAAAATTGAAGGCTCAATATCCTACTCTATTCCTTTCACCCTTCCCCCAAAAGTGACTACCAAAATTATCTTTTTATACCAAACTTTACCTGAATTAACATCCCAATAACTTTAAGTTATAATTCCTAAAATTCACACTCCAACATTTTCAACCACCGAATGATTCAATCCCATGTTAACAATCTAAATTTTCTACCATCTCATGTCCCATCCAACCCAAGTTTTTCCCTCTTCTAGTTTTTATTTTTTCCCTTTAATCCATCCTACATTTTCCCTTGTGATATTCCTTCTTTTTTAGGAGAACACTTCTTAATCTGTCTAGAAAACTTGGTAGATCACTGACTAACAATATTTATAACAAATAACTTTCAATGATTTGTATTTACTTATCAGCTCCCAATGAAATACATTATTAAGATTCAGGTCAAAGATACACTTAATCAACTGGGATGAGACAAAAGCATTATGAAAAAATAAAGCAAATTTAGCTTTTGAAATGCTTACTGCAACTAGGACAAGTAACATTAAGCCGAGGATTATGAATATACATTATCAAACTGATGGTATCTGAGAATTTATATGTTCCTACCAACCGTTTGCAATAATCTCACTTCATTACAAATTAAAAAAATGATCTTTAAACAGTGAAAGCCAAACCACTTGTTACAAATATTTGCCTGAGATGATTCCAACATATTTGAAAGAGTCAGAGAGTTAAACCATGCAGTAACACATAGCTTTAAAATGGCAGTCCAGACATTAAGGAAACATACAAAGTTCAACAGTTTGGACTGGTACAAATTTCAAATGCATAAAAGGTTATTTTGAGGATATTAAAATAATTTGAGGCCTATTTACTTTATGAATGTACTCACCTGACTCTTGCAAGTATCTATATACCAAGAAGTTGACCTCATCACTGCTTATACTCATCTTTATTCCCACTTAAACCATGAGGTCACAACACAGGATATAACCCTAAAAATAAAACAAAGTTAATTAAGTATTTTCTCAATAAAATATTTTTAAACAAAATGTAAACAATGTAGTAAAAACCATTTGATTTTATTAAATAATGTAAAATGAAGGTTCGATATTGCCTAATAATAAATCCTAACAAATAAAGTTACTTCCAATAGTTAGTAGTATATTATACAACCAAAACATAGCTGGGTCTCTTTTTCTGCAACATATAGGTAAAAAGGATTAAAAATTTACAAAAGGGCCTCCAATATCATATTTTAATAATATATCAAATAGCATAAAAAGTTGTTCCTCTTTTCTCCTTAACTGTAAAAAAGAGCGTATTTTAAGGATCAGAAAATTATTTATATAGGAAAAGACTGACTTCAGACTATGGGAGCGGGGACCAGCCATCCATGCTGGTTTTGTTTACAAAATTTAGTAGGATTTGAAGTCTCTATTTTCTCAACATCTAATCTGCAATGTTCAAGTTTCAAAAAGCTCTAGGTATGCATAAGGCAGAGAGGTTGGAGTACAGTTCTGAAAACTCAAATGATATTCTCAGAAGGAGGGAAAGAAGGAAATTGACATATAGCTCAAATATATCCTAATTATACGTATCTGTTCTCACGTCACAGAAAGGATTTAAAGAAAACTTTTCTGTGCAGTGCCCAACAGTAAATACGTTAGGCTTTGCCAGTCAAATAGTCCGTGTCACAACTGCTCACGTGCAGCTGTAGTGCAAGAGCAGCAATGACACACGAATGACTGAGTGTGGCCATGTCCCAACAGAACGACTTATGAACACTAAAATTTGAATTTCATATGATATTCTTGTGTCATAAAATATTTTTCTTTTGATTTCTTTTTCAGCACTCAAAAAATTAAAACCCTTTGTGGTCCTTACAAAAGGTCAGTGGGCTGAACATGGCCCACAGACCAGCTTCTCGGTTCCTTGTTTAAAAAAGGATACGCTGACATCTATTCAGTATAAGAAAGAAAGAAAGTGAAGTCACTCGGTCGTGTCTGACACTCTTTGCGACCCCATGGACTGTAGCCTACCAGGCTCCTCAGTCCACAGAATTTTCCAGGCAAGAGTACTGGAGTGGGTGCCATTTCCTTCTCCAGGGGATCTTCCAGACCCAGGGATTGAACCCGGGTCTCCAGCATTGCAGGCAGACGCGTTACTGTCTGCGCCACTAGAGAAGCCCATTCATTATAAAGCGGTATCTAACCCCAGGCCTGTGCTGACTGTCCTGCCACATCATGGATCTCTTATAATGCTGCTGCTGCTGCTGCTAAGTCGCTTCAGTCGTGTCCGACTCTGTGCGACCCCATAGACGGCAGCCCACCAGGCTCCGCCGTCCCTGGGATTCTCCAGGCAAGAATACTGGAGTGGGTTGCCATTTCCTTCTCCAGTGCATGAAAGGGAAAAGTGAAAGTGAAGTCGCTCAGTCGTATCTGACCCCTAGTGACCCCATGGACTGCAGCCTACCAGGCTCCTCCGTCCATGGGATTCTCCAGGCAAGAGTACTGGAGTGGGGTGCCATTGCCTTCTCCGCTCTTATAATGCAGGGTTACAATATATTTAAACCTCTCAGATTAATAAGAACTGAGCAGGCTTCTATACAACAGGAATTGCTAATGCTGTAGATATGGAAAACCTGGTGACTGAACACTCATCAAGCTTATCTCAGAAACAAAGACAAACAAGGGCGTAGTAACAATCCCCCCAGTGAACACACACAGAGGAAGCCCTAACCAAATTCAGTGGTCTGGGAATACATCTCAGAGGAACTGTCTTCAGTGTTCAGACCTGAAGGACAGACAGGAGAGTGAGAACATGAATTATCTGGGAGGAAGGCAAAGAACCGAAGCAATTCAGCGAGCAGTTAACAGTCACTGGAAGGGCTGGGTGAAGAAAAAGAAACAAAATGAAGTGAGGCTTGAGAGGAGCCTTGAAGGAATCACTTAAGAGAAAACAGGGAAGAAAAAGCAGAAAACACAGGGAAGTGGTATGATTTACATTTTAAAAAGACCATCCTGAATTCTAATATGAAAACTAGAAGGGAACTGGACTGAGGAGAGGGGGCCAAGTTAGGAAGGTGCTGGAGTCACCTAAGAGAAGACGGAAACCTGGAGCACGGGAGTGAGGAGACTCTTACAATACTAGGATTCCAAAGACACTTAGGAAGTGCTAGACTCAAGGGTGGGTGACTTGACACAGAGCTCAGGAAAAGAGAAGAATCAAAGGTTTCTTTTAGGACATCTGGATAGGCAGTACTTCATTTACTGAGATGAGAAACCATGGAAGAAAAGTAAATACCATCCTCAGGTGAAGAAGAAGCCACCTTCTCCCATTTAATTTCAAATAGTACAATTAATCGCCTGAATGTGATATATATATATATATATATACACACACACACACACACACACACACACACACACGCCACACTGAACAGAATGATACAGGTGAACACTCTTCTGACAACTGGCTCAGGACACCTCATCCAGATGCCCCTGTGGCACACAGGAGGATTTGAGCTCTGGAGGAGATCCTGCTCAACTCTACCCCGACCCACAGGAATGGGTAACAATGTGCTTGGCACACACAGTAGGTATAACACAAGAGTCAATTCTGAAAGCCTGGTGACTCGATGATTTAAAAAATAAAACCAGCACACCTATTATATGATTCCATATAATACCCATTATATAGTATTAAGTCACAACTTGACCAACCATGGATATCTGACTGTCAGGGAAACACTGAGTCACTGCTTGATGAAGAGGATCTCCCAAAATGAGTTCAGTCAGGTGGAATCCTAGTGAAACAACTAATGAAGAAAATTCTTTTCCTCTAAAATATCATTCAGTCTAATATTCAAATAATGAATAATGCAACTGAAGTATCTAAGATGTACGAATTTTTTAAATGCCTGATTCTGATACACAAAGGTCACCAAAATGTCTCAAATGAAAGCAGTTATCAGTAGTGCTTCTGTATCATCTAATGTATCTTGGGGCAAAGAAAAACAGAAGTCAAAACGATATAAATTATTGTCTGTAAAAACTCCCATAATAAATACATGTTGGTGGCATACTTTTTTTAAAGTCAACAAGAAATAACAAACATGAAGAGCAGGAGAGTTCTTATCTGTTCAAACTGCTGTGAATGGGTTTATTATATTGATCATAGTACTGTATTAGTTTCTGTAATCAAAAGTAAATTGTTTAAGAGAAAGGGGTAAACTGTTCAAATTTTAAAAGGGTTACTCTAGTTTTAGTTCTACTTCAGCTAGCTCATACTTTCAGAGAGAAAGATCATTGTTTTCACTTATACCAAACATACCCCTAGGGCAGACAAAGCACTGTGCTAAGAGCTAAGGCAGGAGAAGGGGATGACAGAGGATGAGATGGTTGGATGGCATCACTGACTCAATGGACATGTTTGAGCAAGCTCCAGGAGCTGGTGAAGGATGGGGAAGCCTGGAGTGCTACAGTCCAAGGGGTCACAGAGTCAGACATGACTGAGCGACTGAACAGCAACCAAGAGCTAGGAATAGACACATGAAATAAAGTTGTCCCAAGCCTCACAGAATTGACAGTTTTTCAGTTAAGAGAAACATACAAACGTGACCTTAAAAAAAAAAAAACATAGTAAAGTTAATGCAACTCTGTATTAAGAGAGTCAGTCATAGTAGCAATAAAACTACATAGGCTCTTTACTTAAAGACTTGAGTTTATCCTCTTATAAAGACACTCAATTCTAGAATAAGGTTCAGTATGAAATTAGTCTGTTTAAATTCTAACACCAAAGGACACCTGAAAAGAACAGGAAATATTAGACGTTAAAAACAAACAAGACAACGTTAAGATGTTTCCTGATTGAAAGCTTCAGTTTTCACTTTCAAAATACCTAAAAAACCTGGATGCCAGAGAACAAAACTTAGAGAAAACACCACCACTTCCGTAGTGGACTCACTGCAGCTTTACAGAACAGGTCCATTTTGATTTGTTTGTTTACACATCTATGATGTAGTCTTCACCTGCCCCAAGTGAAGACCGGATACGCAGGGACTAGCCACAACCGATCTTCAGAAGGCACACAAAAACCTCCCTGCCATACCTCTTCCACTTTGGTATCTTTCACAACATCTATCTTTAAACAAGGTCACAAGATAACAGTAAGACACTCATCCAATCTACCCTGTACCCAACAGGTACGGGCCTCGATATCGTGTCTGGTAGAGGTTACTGTGTATAAAAGAAGTTCTGCCTCAAGAAGCTGATAAGACTATTAAACAAGACAACCAAAATAAGCACTTCCTAAAATCACAAAACACTTATTTGTATATTCTGCCTGATCATACTTATTCAGCCCTAAAAAGTAAATGACCTAGTTCTAAAAACATATATATATTAAATAAATATCTCTGTACTTTCTTAACTCTCAGAAACAGCTTGTAAAATCATAAAAGCTTTTATTCAAACCTCCATCAGTTATGGGCAATGAATTACTTAATTCAAACCCGTAGCTATATTAAAGCAGCCAGAGTAAAAACTAAAACTACAATCTTAACATTTAGCTGAATGTCTATAAACTACACTAAATACTCTAAAGTTTAGTACTTCAAGGCTTCACAGACAAAAATCTAGCAAGTATTACAAAAACAGGACTGTTAATGTAAGTCAGGTATAATTGCTTCAACCGAATATACATGGTATTTTCAGCATCACAAAACTGAGTTCAGCATTCACACACTGGATAACAACTGCTCCAAATATTTAACCATCTCCTCATCTGTTCTTCCACACATCTGGTACCACATTTCTGCCTTTGGCCTCAAACAGAACAGACATCATATTCTTTTCTGATACCATATCTAGAGCATATCAGAGTCCAACTATGATCCTAAATCACACTAATTTAAATCTACACGATTGAAAAAATAATGAAAGTTATGGACAAAGAAAAAAAAATTAAAAGCTTTTCTGAAATCTACTTACAGCACGTTATTTAGAGGTCTGAAAACTTCTTGCAGGCTCTAAATTCAAATGCACGATCAAAATGTCCTCATCTTAGAAAAATAATTTAGTCCAAAATGTAGTGGTGGGACTTCCTTGGGGGTCCAGTGGCTAAGACCCTGCACTCCTGATGCAAGGGGTCGGTTTAGTTCCTGGTTGGGGAACCAGCGCACATATGCCACAACTAAAGATCCCGCAACAAAGATCGAGTGCCGCAGCCAAACAAGCAAATAAAAAGTTATTAGGAGAAAAAAATCAAAAACCAAAACATACAGTGGTGGCATATTATCCCATGGCAGACATATTAGTTTCATTTTTGCTTTGCTCAACATTTAGATGATTTTAAATTATTCTAAGACTCCTATAACAATATTTATGCTTCAAGTTGTTTCTTCTTCCATTTCTTTTGGTAGCTGTGCCTTTATGAATAGTCCTCAAGATTAGGAAAAGCCCCTAAAAGTAAATTACTGGACCAAAGGGAAAAGATGAATAGATATTTCGATTCTTAGTGAATGCCAACAAATTAGATCCACTCAAAAGACTGAACCAATTCAAGATCCCTCCAGCTGAAACATTAGGAAAATATTCAACATAACCAATAATAAACAACAGCAACAAAAACATGCTGGCCAGCCATAACATTAGAAACATTTAAAAATAATACTCAACATTATGGAGATTGTGACACAACAGAAACTGTATCTTTACACATAGTATCTACAAATACTGGTCATAGCTATTTAATAGTTGAAAAAAGAGCAACAATATTAAAAGCTGCTACAAGAACTCTGATGTTAAAATAACAACTGACAAATAACTGTCAAACAGTGTGACCATGGACACCTTCAGGATACCCTTCCAAATAAATGTTAACACAGAGGGGACCAAGTGACTGATATGCTGGGAGTCCATCCAGCAGAAAGTAAGATTCAGGCTTCTCTGGAACGCAGCAGCTGAGACATGGAGCGATCTTAATTAGCAAGATGAAAACTGTGGCTTGCCTCTTGTAGAATCCACAGCCACTGTCTAAGAAAAGACAACACAACAACTGCTTTCCATTTGGAGAATTATTCCATTCTCAGCCCTGTGGTTTAAATGGGACAGACATCCTGATCCAAAGGAAGGTACTTAATTTGTTTAAGCCAACCAGCAAATCATATCTTTGGTTTAGGGGTGACGCCTCTCCTCCACAGACACACACCATATCCCATGTGTCTTAACTCAGTCCCTCCTAGTAAGTGAAACGCTAGTAGAAGACATGTTGATTTCTATAAAGTCAACCTCCTTTCAGAGAGGAGTGGGCAGGCAACAAGGGAACTATGCGAAGCTTGGGATGAATGTGTATCACTGAGGTCAGAATAGAGATATCAGAGGCAGAGAAGGGGGGCGATGAAGAAACAAGAGAAACTGTGTCCTTGATGACATTAAATGTCTTTCAATTAGATCAAGTACTATCTGAAGCTAATTTACCACTGTATTTTGGTTAAAGAAGTCAAAAATGAATTTTATTGTCTAGTCTAGAAGATTTGTCAGTTGCAACTGAAGGAGGGCAGACAACCAAGAAATGTTTTAAAACAAGAAAGTGCCTGATGTTAGTGATAGAGAAATAAGCAGGAGGTGGGGGTGGGGGGTGTGGAGGGAAGGTGGGTGTCTAAAACCCCAATTGTTTCCACTTTGGAAAGAGGACAGACTTACCTTACAGAAGTGGGCTGCCTAGAAAGCACAGCCCTCTGGGGAGTCCCACTTCGTATGTGTTAAACTAGAGGTAAAACAGAAGACATCCCAGCAGAAATGTTCCAGAATATAGTATTACAATTTGCTGTTCATGGAAAGTGGTACCTCTGGTTCTGCTCCCTTCATACAGGAAGGTCACATTTTCAGCTACTTACATTACTCTGGGGTGATAAACCAATCCAAACAAATGCTGACTACATGCATTTGTGGGGGTGGGGTAACGACAAGTGAAAAGTAAATGCAACAACGGCCAGGCTAAAACCCCTAGGGGTAAAATGCACTAAAGCACTGTTTTTCTGACATTTATTTTATTCACTCAGTTAAAGGAGAATGAGCACTTCCAATGTGTAAGGCCCTATGACAGATGCTGGAGACACGGCTAAACAATGTAAACCACAGCCAGATCGCATGACTTTACAAGTTGCTGGGAAGAAAAAGAACAATTCCAACAATAAACTTTAATATACAGACCTATGTAGTTAGAAACGTCATTCAAATACTACACCTTCTTCAGAGAAGAAAAAAAAGTATAGAATGTATAATGTAAAAGAATGTAATAAGTATAAAAAGAAACCAAATTCTTAGCACTAGGAGGTTCTAGGAAATTGCTAATTCCAAGGCATGACATATGTTGCCAATGACCCATGGACACCACAGGGTATCACTACGCAGCTTACCTGGACACCTTGATATCAGTGGCAGTCCTAAATAGTCAGTCAGCCACTGCAGTCACAAGAAGACGGATTGTAATATTTTGCTATATAAATAACAGCTTCTAAACTCATAAAGAACCATGCATCAAAACTTGTTGGGTATAAGTTCTCAATCTGTCTGTGGAGTAAAGTAACAGTTCATCCACTGCCACGCTACCTCAATGGGTTATCATAGGAAACTGGCAAACTGTCTTGTTAAAACCATGACATGCTGCAAAAAATACCAAACTATGACAACTAACAACACAAAGTGTGTGGAGGGGAAATGAAATAGAGTGAGGAGAGAAATTAAAATAGTTTACCCATTAGTGAAGTCATTGGTGCCTCTAGAATTTATGTTGAAGCCAAACCTGCAGTATTTTAGAAAGTGACTTTATTTGAAGATGGGGTCTTTAAAGAGGTGATTACATTAAAGTGAAGTCATTAGGGTGAATCTTTCATAATGTGAATATAACCCAACATGACGAGTGTCCTTTTACAAGGAGGAAGAGACACCAGGAATGCATGTGCACAGAGGAAGACCATGTGAAGAGGCAAGAAGGCAACCACCTGCAAGTCAAGGAGAGGCCTTGGGAGAAACCAAACCTGCCCGCACTTTCATCCTGGACTTTTCCAGAACTGTGAGGAAATAAACTTCTGTTGTTTTATAAGCCACTCAGTCTGTGGTATTTTGTTATGACAGCCCTAGCAAACAGATACACTCCCAACATCACAAATTCTGTAAAACTCTGATCATTCACTGGAGACTTTTAAAATTATTGATGTTCATGATTGCCAGGGTCTATCTTTTCAAAAATTTGCCTCTTTTTTTAGGAACGTATCCTGTCCTGTAACTGCCAGAGACAGTTACACGTCCTGTAATTTGTCAAAGTTGATGACATTAACAGGATACATTAGCACTTCATAATCTTCTGCCCCATAATGCCCCTTTGTTTTCCCTACTCTCCAAGAAACACTCTCACAAACAGCATACACACACACACACACACAAAAAAAATGCATTACTCTTCATTTCCCACTTCTTTAAAAATAATTAAAATCCTACTAAGGTAATAACACATTTGTGTACATAAAATATGGTAAAATGAAGAGGTGTACTTAAGACTTAGCTCTGAAGTCTTTGACAAATAGCTTAAAATGTGTATCAACTTTTACGATGCTAAATCTTAAAAGATTTCACAAAATTATATTAGACTAAATGAAATCATATTTACAAAACTTACTCTTGTAAAACTGCAAAATGCATCAAATCAGGATTCAAAGAGAGATAATCTCAAGAAAAAACATTAAGCTCTAATTGCAATGTGTATCTCAGCTTATTTTAGTACTAACCAAACTTAAAATATAAAACCCTGTACAATGAAACCAAAATATTTGGCTGATTTCTTAAATATTAATGACAAACAACAGCATATGTCCTTTTTATAGAGCTTTAGCCCTGGACTACAACCACGGTTTATTTGTCCAACATTTTAAGGACGTCTTTTCATGTATGCCTATAATACTAAGTCCAAAGAAAAGCAAAGAATTTTCTTAAAACAAACATTCTACCACTCTTGACAGTAAAATAAATGCTAAATTTAAACTATATTTTTAAAGATACAATCTCATGAGATAATTTTTATTCACACTATTAAAAAGAAGAAAATATCCTCTTAAGCTAATTAGTTCTGTATCTCATTTTCATGTAAGCATTTTAAGGGTATCTTTAATAATCTGAATATAATGTTCTAGTGAAAAGTTTACAGTATTCACTCCCACCCGCCTCCCCAAGAGAAACAAATACAATTTAAAAAAATAGGCAGACAAGATAGTTTTTGAAGGGAAATTAGCATGTACTGGCATTGACTTTTACCTTCCAATTACAGCACATGAGCATCTTTCATATAATTTTCCTAAGGATGTGCCTAGCAATATGTGTATTTTACAGAAAAGCTTTTTTTTTCCTAAACAAATTGAAGATTTGTGACAGCCCTGCACTGTCAAATGATGGTAAATATTTATTATCACTAAAAGTATTTTTTAAATTAAGGTATGTTATTTTTAAGACATAATGCTCTTATTACAGACACTATTTCTACACTACTGTGTAAACATGGCTTTTATATGCACTAGGAAACCAAAAAAATTCGTATGACTCCTTTTATTGTGATGGTCTGGAACCAAAACTGCAATCTCCCTGAAGAATGTCTGTAACTATAGGTAATTTTTATGCTTTTTTTTTCTTTTGGCTGTTGTTGCTTTGTTTTGTTATTATATTTACGGTCAACAAAGCTGGTGAATCTTAAGAATTTAAAGCATAACTTAGAAGGGATAAACTTGTGAACTACTTTTCTTGTCCTTGCCTTTTCCATTGGAATCCAGAGGTCTCATGTAAATTAAAAATAACATGAAAGAGAAGTCAGATCTCAGGCATCCTGTATGATTTTGGACAATGTGACTCTTCTGGGCCTCTGTTCCTTCATTGAGAAAATGAGGGAAGCGGATAGTCTCTCTTCCTGCTAAACCTCAATGATTTGAGTATTACAGTACAGAATATTACATAAAAATCCTGCAGGCTCACAGGACCAGATGACACAGTGGTTTTTAATAAATCATTTTATAACAGGCTTACGAGTGCATTACGAGGTTTTTAAAACTGTCAGACCTCAGGTGGACATCTCCAGGAATCAGGAAAAGGGAAAACAAATGAGTCTACCTCATCAAGAAATGTTTGAGTACTTACTACACATAGCGCGTATTGGGCAAATGGTAACCATTTTTTCATCAGAAACTGAGACTTCTAATGTCTGTCATTTGTTTCAACTTGATCTATACCAGGAGTGTTTACAAACTCTGGCCTGTATGTAAATCCCAACCCATTACCCAATTTTGTTTAACCCACAATACCTAGTGGTTTTCACAAAACAATGAACTGTTTGTAGTTGATTTGATGATAGGGAACACTAACTTTGAATCCCAATTAAGCAATTTGAAGAGTCTCCGCAAAGCTCTCTAGGCTGAGTAAACTAGCAACTAGTATGTATTATGTGATGAGTCAACTTTAATTTACTTGTGGACTTCAACTTCCCAAACATAAAAAAGTGGCTGTTCAATATGAATCAAGGATGGACTCAATAAATACGTGTTAAATGAATGAATAAACACAGTCAAGGTACACTGACAGGGGAATGAGGAAAGATAAGAAATTGAAACACTAAGTTAACAGAAGACAGACCATAGTTGTGTTTTGTCTTTTTCAACTACTGAGCAGTAACTGGTCATTCCAGTCAGTCTCTGAAGGAAGTCTGGAAATTAAAGTAAGGTAAGAAAATAAAAATTAAGAACCTAGTTCCCTCCCACTAGCAAGAAAAGCTGAGTTTGTTTGAATGGGAACCAACATCAGAAAGATAAAAGCAGTTTCTTCAAAACCTTACTATTCTGATTTTGGAACAGAAATGTTATAAGGACCCATAAGACTGGAATGCAACTAAAACTAAAACTAGTTACCTAAATGAATGGAAACTTGGCTTAAAACTGAGATATCACAGGCAAAATAAAGAGAATAAGGTACCAGGTATAACAAACTCATTGAGTTATTTAAACAAATACTACCTGCTGCTGCTCCCAAGTCGCCTCAGTTGTGTCCAACTCTGTGCGACCCCATAGACGGCAGCCCACCAGGCTCTGCCATCCCTGGGATTCTCCAGGCAAGAACACTGGAGTGGGTTGCCATTTCCTTCTCCAATGCATGAAAGTGAAAAGTGAAAGTGAAGTCACTCAGTTGTGTCCAACCCTTCACGACCTCATGGACTGCAGCCCATCAGGCTCCTCCATCCATGGGATTTTCCAGGCAAAAGTACTGGAGTGGGGTGCCATTGCCTTCTCTGAAATACTACCTATAACAGTATTTATGAAACAATTTACTGGATAAGAAATATCCTTTAGTTCCTCAAAAAAAAAAAAAAAAAAAAAAAAATAGACTAAGTCGGTAAAACCAAGACAGCTAAGCCCTAAGTGAATCAAAACAAGTGTCCATAGATTGGTTATATTCAGTAAATTCTTTCAAAGAACAGCAGTAAAAATGTGAGGAAGACTGTTCTGGTAGCAGAGATGTATGACTGATACAGATCAAGAGTCCAAGTAGAGGGAAAAAATGTAAAGAAGTTAGCATTAATCTCAGTGGGCAATACATGCTTGTTCAAATTAAGTGAAGATGACTTTAAAACCAGGTTTAAAACTCAGACAGCAAACTGATAACCCTCAACACACACACATACAACATAGGTATTAGTAAATCTTGAAGACAAAGTCAAAAGAAAATGGAGTGGATACTGCTGATACGTATGAATTGAGGCAGGCTTTCCAGTCTTATTGAAAAAGGAGTAAGAACAGATTTCATCATGAAAATCTCATAGGTCAATTTCACAGGTTAAGAGAAAATGGGACAGTAGTACAAGCCTGTAAGAGTTTCTGTTTAAAAAACAGACAAAAACACCATGTAGAAACAAATCAAGAACATCATTCCATAATCAAACTTTGTCTATCCTTTAGAAGTACTCCTACCTAGTCAGGTTATGTAGACTCTCTAATGGCAAACATAGACTTTTAATAGTCTCTTATTAGAAGATACTTCTTTCTATTTTATAGTACATGTACTTCCTTGCTAACACTGTTCAAAGTGCTCAAAACCAAAAACAAGATTTGTTATCTTTGTCATACCTACGACAAAGCTCAATTATTTTATTTAGTATAAAAATTAGGTGTTAAAGTGAGGTCTACAGACCCCACGGTTGATCTTTAAGGTGTCCTAGAGATCAAAATCATTCCTTTTAGTATTATAAGATACTGCTATAAAATAATGTCTTTTCCGCTAAATTGATATTTATACTATTATTACAAACCAATAGTTGGTAAAATGGCTCACATCTTAGTAAAAATCAAGGTACTAACACTTCATTGCATTAGTAGTCATCATACTATTCACTGTTGTTGTTTAGGTGCTAAGTCCTATCTGACTCTTTTGCGACCCCATGGACTATAGCCCGCCAGGATCTTCTGTCCATGGGAATTTCCAGGCAAGAATACTGGAGTGGGTTGCCATTTCCCTTTCCAGGGGATCTTCCCAACCCAGGGATCAGAACCACATCTCCTGCTTCTAAGGAGGCATGCTCAGTCACTCAGTCGTGTCTGACTCTCTGCAACCCATGAACTGCAGCCTGCCAAGCTCCTGGATTGAACATGCATTTCTTGCATCTCTTGCATTTCCTGAACTGGCAGGCGGATTCTTTACCACTGAGCCACCTGGGAAGCCCCCATACTACTCACTACTATACACTTTAAAAAAAAAAAAACCTCACAGAAAAAAGTCTTCACTGAAGAGGCTCCTTGATGAAGCAAGAAAAATAATTTTATTAAAATTTTAACCTCAAAATACACCTTTGCAATATCCACTGTAACAAAAAACACACAAAGTACTTCTGCTGCATACTAAAACGATAGTTGTCTCAAAAAGCACTATGAAAATGTCTGAATTACCAGCTGAACTAGTTACTTTTTTCACAGAACACCGTTTTTACTTCAAACAACTGACAAAGTATGGTTTTTCAGACTGAGAATTTGGCAGACATTTTCCTGCAAACAAACAAAGTGAAACTGTCACTTTTAAGAAAACAACTAACAATATTTGTTGGCAAGAATAAAACTTAAGCTTTTAAGAGATAATTAGGATTTGGAAAATCTATCAGCCACCATGAGCTTCCCAATACTACTCCAGAACTTCTGTGATGAGATCAGTGGAGGTGTTAATGACTAGTTTTTTATATTGTACAATGAACATTTGGAAGATCTGTATAACTCAGTGAACAAATATTTTCCCAATGACTAGCATAAAATTATGCATGAGAAAACAATCTATTTGAGGTTCAAGAGAAACTAATGGATTTTAATATGACAGAATACATAAGTTCATTGACACAACTTCAGATCCTGCAGCGCAACTAACCCTGAAGAAACTATCCAGTTGCTGAGATGTGGAATACTATCAAGGGAGAATATCCAAATTTAGTTGAAAAATGAGTCTTATTTTGATTTTAAAAATTTATAACTCTTTAAAAGGCCATATTTTTTCCTAAATTCCAACTGTAACAATGTATCTCAACGTGTGAATGCAGAATGTGAGAATCCAGCTGTCTTCTACTAAGCCCGAGATTAACAGAAAGACTTTCAAACATTTAAAACAATGCATGGAAAATGTTTGTCTTGGAAATTATTTTTCATAAGACATACTATGTGTGTTAACATGTTACAGATGGGTTTGTTATTGTTACATTAAGATGCATTAGTACTATAAAATTTCACAGTTTTAATTTCTGATGCACCATATATTGATAGCTATAGCCCATTTGAAGAAAAATTTTCTGGAGTCATTAATAAATTAAGAATGTAATGAGATACTAAGTCTAAAATGCTTGAGACCTCCTAGTATAAAAATTTATTCCCTCATGGCAATATTGGTGCTAATCTTCTTTGGAAAAATTCAAGAGTTTCCCTGGGGATATAGACCTCTTAAGCCACAATATTGTTCATATTGAAACATGACGTAAATCAGATCAGTTTGATCTGTTATGTTCATATTACAATTACATTAGGTAGCCAGTAAATTTATACCTAGTCAACAAAAAAAGGTACTCAACAGCTGTAAACATCTTCATGCAAAAGTTCTAGTTTTGATAAAACATGAAATCTACAAACAAAAATATGAGGGGGTGAAAATTACACATTTCCTGAGACTATACCTCTAAATGAACTTCTTTCCAGACACAGACACCTGATTCAATAATTTTACTGAAATTCAGTTTGTCCCTCATTCAACATTTACTGAGTGCTAATATAAGCCTGGCACTGTTCTAGGTATTGACTGCAGTAACAGTACAGAAATCTATTAATACAAAGAATTACATTGGACAGAACAGTCTTCACCGACCAATTACAGGTCGCGTCCCAATTTCTACCAAATTCTTTCATGAAAAGCTGTACAAAAGGTGCGGAGGCTGTGGTAAAGGAATGCTGCCACCATGACACGTTTCCTCCCCTAAAGGTGTGGACTCCCACCGTCCTCCTCGTCCTCCTGCCCAACCACGTCATTTATGTTATGAGAAATGTCTTCCCCACTAACTGAAACATGAAGCTAGCCTCTGTCTTTCAGTCTTTATTTAACAAAATGCTAATAAATAGCAATGGCTTGATGTCCTGCTTTCCAAGAACTTATATGCATAAATACACTGCCTTAACTCAGAATTTCTCAAATTTGAGTAGTTATCAAGTACCTGCTACAAGGAAACAAAGTAACACACTAGTCCCAAGAGTCTGCTTTTACTGTATTACCAAAATATAAATAAAAACACTATGCATAGTCCTTAACTGATAGCACTTCCAACTAAAACTTGAAAAAAACAATTACCTATCAATACCAAGGTACTATGTGTACAATGTCTATTACAGGGTTAAAATAAACAGTCTTAAAAGTGGCCACCCAGATAATCTAAACTATGTTGTGTATGCCTATTTTAAGACTATCACATGGACAAAAACTTTTCAAATTTCTTATGGAGAAATTACTAACCCAGAATATATTTACAGATGGTGGACCTTACACACTTTGTCCTCTAACAATGTGAAAAAGTGATATAAAGTGGGAGAGAGACCTGAAGACAAGAAGAAATGTTTGAGAAGGTGGCTGCTCTCAGGCCTTCAATTTATTATTCCTAATATAATCTTGTAAGAAATGGTCAATAATGATATGACTAATTATACTACTTGTATGATTAATAAAATGAAAGTCTATTTCAATACAAATGTAAATTTGTTTTTCATTTACTGGCAACTTATGTAACATATAATTCAACCTTCAAAAACACATATGCATGTATGTCTCAGAAACTTTTAAAAATCTATTTGGTGTTTTAATACAAATAGACATCTTACACGTTATAAATAATAGACTTTGTAAATAACTATAAATAATATAAATCTTAGACTTTATAAATAATTCATCATATATAAAGATGAATATAATCACATGCCTAACGAGCTGGCAAGAACAGAACAGAACACCACATTAAAAAAAAAAAAAAATCGGCCAAGACACAAATGAACTTGGGGGAGGTGTAGTGTATCACCTAGAGGTTAATAAAGGAGTAGTGTATTACCTAGAGGCTAATAAAAACTAAATGAACACAAAACTATATGTTCAGGGCGAGCTGGGAGAATGTCTGACTAAGGTAGAAGGTTTAGCCCCACAGTTTTTCAAAATCTGCTATACATTATGTCATCTGGGGAACCCTGAAAAAGCTTGCTGTCCATGTAACATCCTATACTAATTAAACCAGAATCTCTGGAGGTGGGAGCCAGACAGCAGTCTTTATGTAAGATTTCCAGGTGAATACAATATACAGCAAAGTTTGGGAAGCCGTTGTTCATCCTACTGAAAGCAATCTGATAATCTGTGCAAAATGTGATGACTGAAGAGCAGCTCTTCAGATCACAGAGAAAGCACTTTTAAAATCCATGTGTCCTTCTGTATCAGTTTCCTAGGGCGGCTATAACAAGGTGCCACAAACTGAGTAGCTAAAAACAACACAAATGTATTTATTATCTTAGTTATGGAGGCTGAAAGTCTGACATCACTTTTTTGGCAGGGTCATGTACTCTGCAACGGTTCTACAGGAAGATCTTTCCTTGCCTCTTCCAGTTTTGGGTAGTGGCCCCAGGCATTTCTTGACTTGTGGCAATCTAATTCTTGTCTCCATCTTCATTCACATGGCCATCTTCCCACTGTGTCCATGTCTTCACATACCACATACTGTTCTCTTATGTCCATGAATCTGTATTTAAATTTCCCACTTTTTAAAAGGACATCTGTCACAGTGGGAAAATGACTCACCCTAAAGACCTCATCTTAATTACATCTGCAAGAACTTTATTTCCAAGTAAGATCACATTCACCAGTATCAAGCGTTACAACTTCCACACATCTTTGAAGGGACATAATTCAACCCACAATACCTAACTTTCAAAACACCCCTAACAAATCAACTGTAAAATTTAGCGGTGAGTGGTTTAATGCAGAACTCCAGCTTAGACAGAACTAACTCAACTATGTGGCAGCTTCTCAGAGCTTAAAAGGACAACAAATCTGAAGGTACTTTAAACAAGAGCATCCATCCTCCTCCATCTCCTCAGCAGTAAGACTACTCTATTATTAAACAGTAAAGGTTAAAAGAATAAAGTGCCCTCAAGCTAGTTTCTTCTAGCCCTGACTGCAGAACTTCTATTTTAAGAAACACCTTTAGCAAAGTCCAAAATTCTCTACCCCAACAATAAAGTCCCTTCTGATATATCAGCCTAAAGGTAGAGCTTATATTTCTTCCTATGCCCTTACAATGAAGCCAAACTAGACAGCACTGTCAATCCATGGCACTGTACTAGTTTCCTAGGCCTGCCGTAACTAGGTACCACATGCAAGGTGGATTACAGCAGAAATTTACTGCCTTACAGTTTTGGAAGCCAGAAGTCCAAGCATCAAGGTGTTAGCAGGGCAATGCTCCTTCTGAAGGTGCTAAGGAAGGCTCTTTCCTAGCTTCCTTGGCTCCTGGATGCATTACTCAAGCCACCTTGCCATATCTCCATGTGGCTCTTCACACTGTTCTTCTTCTATGTCTGTGTTCAAACTTCCTATTTTTATACGGACATTCCCAGGTGGTGTGGTGGTAAAAAAAATTCACCTGCCAATGCAGGGGACACAGGTTCAATCCCTGATCTAGGAAGGTCCCACATGCCAGGAGCAACTAAGCCCATATGCTACAACTATTAAGCCTGGGCTCTCAAGCCCAGGAGCCACCACTATTGAAGCCCACATGCCCTAGAGTCTATGCTCTACAAGAAGAGAAGCCACCACAATGAGAAGCCTACATACTGCAGCAAACAGGAGCCCCCTGCTCATCCCAACTAGAGAAAACACCTAGTTGAAGAAGTTAAAAGAAGACCTAGCACAGCCAAAAATAAATAAAAAATAAAATTAAAAAAAATTTTAATCATTCTTCTCCTTTCCTGCAATAGCTATTCATCCCCACTCCAACAACTTGGACATTGGTTGTATGACATAAACTGAGTGGATGAGCTGATCAATCACAGCTTTAAGAGGTATTACAAGGATCTGCCAGTGCTCTTACTCTTTTCTTCTGCCACAAGGATGAACATGTCCTACATGGGGTCTGCTCCAAAAGCTTGGATCCCCAAATAAGAAGACACAGAACAGAGCCACAGTCGGCCCACATTATCTACATGCAAGAGATGGGAAAATAAATCTTTATTTTTGTAAACTGGTGAAATTATCTATAATCTTAAAAGAAAACTAATATACTTTAAAGTAGTATTTTGATTGCATATATCCCTAAGCGATGTAATCTAGAGACCAAAAAAAAAAAAAAAAAATCACAAAAAAAGTTTAAATTGCTTTCTGTAGTCTCATTATAGTAATTCTATTAGTATTATTAACTTGAATATTTTTATAAACATATAACAAATAAGAAATTATGTTAAATCCATTACAAACCAAAATTTTCCAAAAGAAAAAATATATACAAATAGGGCAGCAGTAAAATTCTTTTCATCTTCTCTTCATGCTATACTACTGCCTGTACCTCAAGCTGGCTATCCCTGAAGGATACACTGCAGTATGCTAGGGAGTATGAGAAGGCAGAGGATAAACATGTCACATTATCTCAGGGAACACTTTTTTTTAAATAATAAATAAGTGTGGTCATTTTACTTGTATAAAAAAAAATCTCTTATCTGATGGACTTTAGTACAAAAAATAAAATTATTTTAATGTTTATAATGCAGATATATTTTTAATAAAATCATACAATACAAATCAAGCTTTAAAACCTTAGAATAACCTTAAATTTGAACTGAGATATAAGCAGGAACTTGTGATTTATTTCTCCTACTAAAAAAATACATTTCCTTGTTCTAAAAAGGCCTCACAGCAACTAATGATAACCTAGTAGTAAATAGCACTCCATGCTTTGATTGCAGTCTCTAAATAAACACATCCCCTAGAAATAAAACCACTTTGGAGGAATGACCAATTCCAGGACTGAAGCAGAAAACCTGGAACATCCCACCATTCAAGAAAGCAAGGAACCAACCAAAGGCCACGTGCGTCATGTCAAAAGGAGACAGGAACCACAGTGGATTAAAACACCTCAAAAATAGTTCTTAATCCATGAGATTATAAAAATTAAAAATATATTTCACATCACTGGTCACCTTGAGAGGGCATCACCAACTCTTCAAAAAACTGGTAACTAAAACAACTCAAGCACATACCCTGCTTTTGTTGTGCAAGTTCTGTTTCAGAATATCCCAGTACTTGACTAGGAAGAGCCCTTCTTTACAGAATTCCAGCTAATCAATGCAAAAACAATGATAGGATTTTAAAAACAACAATTTTCTATCCCTAAGAAAATTAAAATCTAGGCAACAATCATTAATGGGCACTATGACCACCAGGGGAAAATCCTGGTGGAATTTTATAATGGATATATTAGACTAACAACAACTGAATTCACTTATCAACATCAACACCACAAAAAGGGACACAACCAAATGGTCTATGCCTCAAGGTGTGAGGCAGAAGGAAGAAAAAAGAAGACTTCATGATCAAAGAAAAGTGAATTTAATCACACCTCTTAACTATCACTTTACAGAAGTTACAGGACAGCAGAATGTATTAGTAATTCCACAATTACTGTGCTTAGTTGCTCAGTCATGTCTAACTCTGCGACTCCACGGACCGTAGCCGTCCAGGCTCCTCTGTCCATGGAGATTCTCTAGGCAAGAGTACTGGAGTGGGTTGCCATGCTGCCCTCCTCCAGGAGATCTTCCCCACCCAGGGATTGAACCCAGGTCTCCCACATTGCAGGCAGATTCTTTACTATCTGAGCCACCGGCAAAGCCATATGACTAGCCAGATCGAGATTGTGGGGGATTTGACAAGACAAATTTATTTCTACCAATAGGTGGAAGAGATTGGAATTTAGCAACCAAAAGCAGTGTGCAGATCTTGTTTGGATTCTGTTTAAAAGTAACCATCTGAAAATGTCATTGGGGAGACAAAATAACAACTTTAACTGTCTTTACCTCTTCCAGTTTCTCATCAGGATTTCATCTTTTTCAGACCACTGTAACAGTTAAAGCCTAGTGTTTTCTCCATATTAATGAATTTCTGAAGGACAGGGAAATCTCTAAGAATGAGGGCAGTGAGCAATGACTTATTTCACACTCAACATGCATCCTAGTTTTCCGACCCTGATTTGAATATGAAATCCTGGGCCTGACTCTCCTTTCTTTGAAAAGTAAACAACCACAGAGAAGACAACTTGGTATAAATTTATCTCAACATTCCATTTCAGCAGATATCAAACTGCTGATCAATTCCCTAATTCTCAAGTACAGGTATTAGAATAGCCTGCTTCCCTCAATATGATGCAAAGGCATGCTAGCTACTCAATAAATAGCTAAAACACAAACACACACACACATACAAACCCTCAATAAATAGCTAACAACCCCCCCAATAAATAGCTCACACACACACATCTCCCCCCACACCCACCCACCCACACACCCCCTAAGGCAGAAATTAGAGGGTAAGAGTGCTTTTCTTCTCATTGCTCCCAACCTCATCTCTTTTTGGAGAAGAAGGAATTACATTTAGGGAAAAGAAAATACTGTCTTCACCCAGAGACATCAACTTCAGAATCACTTTGATCTCCTCTGAAAATATTAAGGAATTGGCAGTAAGCTTTATTAGTATAGTAAAAAAAAAAAAAAAAAAAAACAAACCTTGATTACCATACAGTAAACAGATATTTAATCTTTGTTTTTAACCACAATTTTACAACTAAACTTACTTTTTAGAGCAGAATTTTCTTATACAATTCTCTGAACTAAAGGAAAAAGAAACATTCTTAAAAAAAAAAAAAAAAAAATACAACAGTTTTTCAGGGCACACCTCAAAACCACAACTTCAATTAAAATACCTATAGTTATAAGAGTAACCATTATGATAAAAATGTTACAAATAAAATGTTATATGAAAATAAATACATATGTTAGAAACAATGAGCATTTGAACCAAGTCATATAAGTTTTTAAGACTAAAACTGTTCCCACAAATCATACCTATTTTCATTCTACTGCAAGGTTTTTACGCATTTTATAGGTACTCTACTGACCTAAAGTGCTTTCCTGGTGGCTCAGTGGTAAAGAATCCAACAGACAATGCAGGAGACATGAGTTTGATCCCTGGGTTGGGAAGATCCCCTGGAGAAGGAAAGAGCAACCCACTCCAGTATGCTTGCCTGGAAAATTCCATGGGCAGAAGAGCCTGTCAAGCTACAGTCCATGGGGTCGCAAGAGAGTCAAACACAATTTGGTGGCTAAACAACAAATGACCTAAAAGCCCAAAATACGAATTATAATAAATAAAATACAAATTAGGAAAAAAAGAAAATCTTTGTTTTTAACCTCAATTATATAACTAAACTTACTTTTTAGAGCAGAATTTTCTTTGGGCCTGCTGATACAAAATAACTGTTAATTGATACAATCTATAATACGTAAAATATTGAGAATCATAGGCTTTAGAGCTGAAGGGAACAGGAGAGTTTTCCCCTCCTGGTTTAGGTTGCCCTAATCCAAAATCACTGCAGATGGTGAATGCAGCCATGAAATTAAAACACGCTTACTCCTTGGAAGGAAAGTTATGACCAACCTAGATAGCATATTAAAAAGCAGAGACATTACTTTGCCAACAAAGGTCCATCTAGTCAAGGCTATGGTTTTCCCAGTGGTCATGTATGGATGTGAGAGGTGGACTGTGAAGAAAGCTGAGCACCAAAGAATTGATGCTTTTGAACTGTGGTGTTGGAGAAGACTCTTGAGAGTCCCTTGGACTGCAAGGAGATCTAACCAGTCCATCCTAAAGGAGATCAGTCCTAGGTGTTCATTGAAAGGACTGATGTTGAAGTTGAAACTCCAATACTTTAGCCACCTGATGCGAAGAGCTGACTCATCTGAAAAGACCATGATGCTTGGAAAGATTGAGGGCAGGAGGAGAAGGGGACAACAGAGGATGAGGTGGTTGAATGGCATCACCGACTCAATGGACATGGGTATGGGTGGACTCCAGGAGTTGGTGATGGACACGGAGGCCTGGCGTGCTGCGGTTCATGGGGTCACAAAAAGTCGGACACGACTGAGCAACTGAACTGAACTGAACAAAACATTTACGTGTAAATATACAATCATTTTCCCTTAAAAAAAAAACTGGTTAAAAAAAAAAATTAAGAGGGATGGCTCTAGTGCTAGGTGTGAGTAGTATGCAAAACTGAACCCATGAAAATAGTGACTGAAAAATGGAGATGAAAACAAAGCATCTGCTATTTCCAAAACTTATACAGAGATTTGGGTTGGGAGAGGAAGAGCAAGAAGATGAAACAAAGAAGAACTTCATCCCCTTTCTGAGTTTCTGGGTACTCAATCAGTTATCACAGGATTACCTAACTTTGGAAAGGTTTTCAATCTATTCACAGCCAGTAGGTAGGAGTCTGGAATTATTTCCCTTTGGACTGTTCTATAATGAAGAAGCATATTGTGTGGAAACTCAAGACTGACAGAACTGAAAGAATGTTCCTCATTTCCATTATGTGATGGAAATGGGGTTACCTCTTTTTTGTCTTCCCTTACATTAGTAGTAAAGGAAGCTTTCAGAGTGATACTTAAAAGACTAGTAAAAAAGCAGCTATAGGTAACAGCAGCAAATGAAACCATTCATTTCAAAATTAATTTTTTATTTACATAGACCACTACTCTACAGAAGCAATACTGGATCATACGTGTAGGATACGTTAGATTTTTCAAACACCATGGTGATTCAGTTAACAAATACTGTACTCTAGGAATGACAGCTTATTTGTGTTCATTAAAAAAATGCAAGCCTTGTGAGAGCAGACACTTAATCCCTATCATTCACTACTATTGTGCCTGAAATAACAGTTCGATTCATAAAAGGCACCCAATGATTGTTTGTTAAAAAAAAAGAATAAATGTTTCCCACTAGGTCAGTGATGTTTAAAAAGACCAAAAAATAATCTCCATTGATGATTAAAATTCAGTGTTCCTGCGCATCCACTCCAATACTGATCTCGACTACTCTCTCAATTTCAGTAACTTGTATCTCCATTTCTTTGGGGTGAGGTGAGGTGGAGGGGGACCATGACACTATGTATGAAGCGAAAAAAGGCCATGTTCCAATTTCTAGCTAATAGTCTTACTTAGTGTTATGTATCAAAATCACCTGTGCAGCTTCTTCAAAGTAATGTTATAAATTTTGTGACAACCAGGAAAAGTCTTTATTAAGTTTCAGCAAGTCAGAAGTACAGCCCAGGCATGTCTATCTTAACAAGTTCCCCATATCATACAAACCATGCTTGCGTCACACTACATACTTCAAAAACTTCTCTATCTTTAAATCCTATAACTGTAAACAAAACAAAATACACACACCCTCTTTTTCACTGTGTGTACGTGCTAAGTCACTTCAGTGTGTTCAACTCTATGCGACCCCATGGACTGCAGCCTGCCAGGCTCCTCTGTCCATGGGATTCTCCAGGTAAGAACACTGGAGTGGGTTGCCATTTCCTTCCCCAGATCTTCCCGACTCAGGGTTCGAACCTGTGTCTCTTTCATCTACCTGCACTGGCAGGTGGGTTCTTTACCACTAAGCCACCAGGGAAGCCCTGGAGGTACTTTTTCACTGTAAACTCCTTATATCTTTGATCTACTCAGTTTCTATAACTGAACAGGTTTTCAAGATCATCTCACATTACTCCAGCTTCTCAGTATCCTCCAATCCCACATCATTCACCTGAAATGTATCTCCATTCCCTCCATTTTCATGCAGATCAGACATTTCAACACAAATGCTATCATCACGTGGAGAAGGCAATGGCACCCCACTCCAGTCCTCTTGCCTGGAAAATCCCATGGACGGAGGAGCCTAGTAGGCTGCAGTCCATGGGGTCGCTAAGAGTCGGACACGACTGAGCGACTTCACTTTCACTTTTCACTTTCATGCATTGGAGAAGGAAATGGCAACCCACTCCAGTATTCTTGCCTGGAGAGTCCCAGGGACGGCGGAGCCTGGTGGGCTGCCGTCTATGGGGTCGCACAGAGTCGGACACGACTGAAGTGACTTAGCAGCAGCAGCTATCATCATGACATTTAACTATTTTGGTGTCTAAAACTATTTTGTTCCTCTGAGCTATTTGGCAATCGTTTCACTACGTTTTTAACTTCCTTCTCAAATTTGCCGTTATGGATTTTCAAAAACCTTAAGGATTGTATCTCACTCAAAGCCCCTTAATTTCAGGTGGCTTTACTTCTTTGGTAAAAGTTCTTCGGATTTTCTAATTTTTTGCTCCCTTCAAAAACCTTTATTTTTATTCATCCTATTGTTCTGTACTGACTGAAGAAGTAGTAGAAAAAGACATAAAAGAGAAAAAGTAGTCTCCATCACAGAAGCTGTTGGGTCTTCTAGATACATTATATTGTTAGCAAATACCACCAGCCCTTCATAAAGGAATTTAACATATGCATGCATGCTAAGTCACTTCAGTCGTGCCCGACTCTGTGTGACCCTATGGACTGTAACCCGCCAGGCTACTCTGTCCATGGGATTCTCCAGGCAAGAATATTGGAGTGGGTTGCCACGCCCTCCTCCAGGGGATCTTCCCGACCCAGGGATCGAACCCTTGTCTCTTATGTCTCCTGCACCGGCAGGCAGGTTCTTTACCACTAGCACCACCTGGGAAGCCCATGATGGCCAATAAAAAACAACAGCTTTTCTCTGCTCCAGTAATACACACCTATAAATACATGAGAAAACACTCTACTTAAAAGACCAAAAATTTTTAAATATTTACAAAAGAAATGAACAAAAAAGGCACAGATTCAAATGACCAAACATTATATTCAATTGAAAAATACAATGTAGTACAAGTGGAAACGTAAAAAAGAAAAAAATCCTTGGAAAACAATCTGCCAATTCTTATTAAAAGTAAAAATATTAGACTGGAAAAATAGAATTTGCCTTTTTTGTTTGTTAAAATGTGGCCACACAGCTGCAATGTCACAGAGTTCAACTAAGATGTATACTCTACAATACAGAGAGATAAAAACACAAGTTCCTAAGGATGTTTATATAAGAAGACTGGGTTTTAATGGCAAATGGTGGGAGTGTAGTATAGTGAATGCCCATTAAGGGGAAGAATCAAAAACAAGACCGTGGTACATTCATGATATTCATGGATTGTAAAGTCATTAAAAACAATAAACTTGTGGAGCTGAAGCTCCAATACTTTGGCCACCTGATATGAAGAGCTGACTCGTTAGAAAAGACCCTGATGCTGGGAAAGACTGAAGGCAGGAGAAGAAGGGGACAAAAAAGGATGAGATGGCTAGATGGCATCACCAACTCGATGGACATGAGTTTGAGCCGGTTCTGGGAGTTGGTGATAGGCAGGGAAGCCTGGCGTGCTGCAGTCCATGGGGTCGCAACGAGTTGGACACGACTGAGCAACTGAACTTGAACTGATGGGGGAGGGAGCAAAAGAAAGAGTATGTGACAAAACGTATATCTATGTATTTAAGTAAAAGAATATGTTTAAGTATATAAAGAAGAAAATGTTTTTGTTATTGTTAAAATTTTATGGACTCTAAAGAACTCTGTTACTAATCGCCCCCAAATTCAAGAGGTCTTCATATGTCTTCATTATTTCATACTACTTGCCATTTCCAGAATTTAAGATTAAAAAAAACAAAAAAACTTTCTCAACTTCCAACATGTGACTTTCTGAATTCTGTCCATTTCACTGATTTTTCTTTCTTCCCTAACAGTATATAGCTGACTTCTTTTTAGCCTTTTGATCTTCACTCAACTCCTCCAACTAAAGATCTCATCCACTCTGAATAATTTACAAAACCACCATCTGTCCCACTACATGCCAAACTCTAACACACACACACCCATCTTTCCAATTCCAAACATTCCAATTCCAGCTGCATATGTGCCTGCTCAGTAGCGTCCAGCTGACTCTTTGGGACCCCATGGACTATAGCCCTCCATAATCCATGGGACTCTGGAATTTTCCCAGCAAGAAAACCTGGAATGGGTTGCCATTTCCTCCTCCAGGGGATCTTTCCAACACAGGGATCAAACCCACGTCTCCTACATTGGCAGGCAGATTCTTTACCTCGAGCCACCTAGGAATCCCAATTCCAGCTGACTAAAGCACAAATATCTATGTCCTTTCAGTTATCATCACTCAGCATTATTGGAGGCAACTTATGCCCTATACGTCCCAAAATGTTTCCCCTCTTGCCCATAACTATTACTAATTCTGTAATTCAGTACAATTTAAATTTTAGTATTTTATTTTTTTTGCATTCAATTTCCTATCTCGGCTTCTACCAGCTATCTCTTACCTTTAAAACACCCCTTTCAGCCATGCCTTCCTTTTTGCAGTACCTATCATCTGTACTACTGCAATACCCTCAATGACTTCCAGGTCTATTCATACTATCTTCTGACATCTACACATAAAATACAATGCTGATTATGTCACATGTGTTCATGACTACTTATTAGCTTTCACATTCACTCTAAATTGTTTACAGAAGCATTTAAGGTCTCCTTCTCCAGTGTATGGCCTTGAAGTATCCATCTGACTGTACAGCATCTTCTTTGAATGTACTCTACATTCAAGTGAGTAAAAAATATTCTAACAAACCCCTAATTTCCATATTTATGCTTTTTAAGCTCTTTGTTCCAACTATAAGTGTTAAAATTTTTTCTATTCTTCAAATGTCACTTCCTTATGAAGACCATTCAAATGTCAGCATTAAAGGTGTTTCCTCCTTTCCTCTTGTACCCCTAAAGCATAGTTTTAGAAAAACTCTTTTCAAAGTTGGGCAGCAGTAAAAAAAAAAAAAAAAAAAAAAAAAAATTTAGGTTAGAAATTAGAGTATTTGTATTTTCTTTCAAATGTTATTGTTTTTGACATTAAAGCATTAAATAAAGTCATTTAACTACCCTAAGCCCCAGTTTCTTATTCTGTAAAATAGAAATAAAATCTACTCTAAAAACCTCACAGGTAGTAGAAGTGCATGAAAACCAATTTATAATTTACATGTTACCATTGTTATTCTATCATTTTATATTGTGCATATTTTTCAGTCACTATCAAATTACAAGCATTTAAAAGGCAGTCTGTACTTTACATTCTAGCTATACACAACAAGAAGATCAAACCAGTCAATCCTAAAGAAAATCAACTCTGAATATTCACTGGAAGGATTGAAAATGAAGCTCCAATATTCTGGCCACCTGATGTGAAGAGCTGACTCACTGGAAAAGATCCTGATGCTTAGAAAGACTGAAGGCAAAAGGAGAGGGGGCAGCAGAGGATAAGATGGTTACATTAGCATTACTGACTCAATGGACAAGAATTTGAGCAAATTCTAGAAGACAGTGGAGGATAGAGGAACGGGGCATGCTGCAGTCCATAGGTCACAAAGAGTTGGATAAGACTGAGGAACTGAACAACAACAGTACACACACACACCTCTAGAAGTCATAAAAGCTAGCCCTCATGCCTAAGAAACATAATCAAAGCACAATTTATGTACTATGCCCTTGTCAAAATAAAACATCTACAATCCTCTCCACAGATAATCTTTTCAGGAAAACTACCATCACACAGTATTTCTGGATCTCTGATTTAGTTCACCTGAAACACAGTTAACTGGATAGGGGCCCTTTAAAATTGCTGATAAACAGTTAAATAGGCAAAGAATTCTAGTAACATATGTGTGTATGTGTGTATATGTTCTAGTAACATATATATATATGCATATGTTCCAATGATATATGCATATTGTACGTATGTAAGTGATGTAAAGTGTTAACTGTGATGGCAGTATCCTGTCCAATCCAAATTTATCCAACATTCATAGCTGAGCATTAGTGCTTTATTTACACAAAATTCTAGAGGTTGACATCATGGTTATTTCAGTGATATGAAACAAGAGATTTTAAAATATATCCACAAGAGAAGCACGCTAATTTTGTTTAAGCTGAAAGATCTTGTTTTCTCCTACTTTTACAAAAAGCAAAATTAATGATGGCCAGTGTTTATTAATGAACGAGTTAGTGGAAATGATACTTTGGTCCTACAGAAACTTATAAATCTTGAACTTACTACAAGAACTTAAAAGTCCTTGAGTTACCTTCGAAAACCACACAAACCTATTAACACCGTGTCAAACAAAACAGCAAGACAGCTACTTAAAACTTCTAAGGTCTTATCCAAAGGACATAGGAACCAACCTGAAGAGGCTCTCACTAGTCAAAATCAGGACATTATGAACATCTACACAGAAAATGATAATCTAAAACACAAATGGGTTTAAATCCATGAGTTCACAGGATAAGCATTTCACAGCAATCATGTCACACTGTTAATATTTCTTGGGATTTTGTTATTTCACAAAAAGATTGCTCTCATATTTGGTATCATATCTGCTCTTAGATCTCATATACACACTCTTGTACTTATCTACTTATAACTCACTTTTTAAAACTAAATTTAAGATTCCCTAAGTCATCCTTGTAAGAATTTTAATCTACTGTTGCTATAATGCCTGATAAGGCTACCGTGGTTATGGATAAGAAAACTTGTTACTAAGAGTTTAACTCTCAAAAATAATGGTCAAATGCCAAGAAGTAGCAGCAAAATAAATTCATGGGTAATTGGGCTACACTATGGATTAAAATAGGTATGGGTAAAAAAAGAAACATGAAAGTTAAGAATGATGACCACCACCTGATGAGATTAGCAACCCCCTTTGTGCGTTCGTTTAAAAAAAAAAAAAAAGCTCACCCTGTATGTGATGTTGCCGAGTTCCATAAACAAACATCAGGCAGCATGACGTAACAGAAAGAGTCCTGGACTCAGTCAGGAGACTTCTGTTCTAGTCCAAGGCCTCAGTTTCCTCATCTGTAAAATGAGGGTGCTGAATTAGATAATCTGAAAGGGCTCTTCCGGCTTTAACATTGAGAGTCTATAGATGAGTTCAAGAAGAAGCAGTAAAATGTAGGGCTTCTGTTAACAGTGAAGTTAACACTGCAAACAGCAGGTGGAACAGGGATGAAAACGATTTTCATAAATTTTGAACTGCTGTAAGCAATCTTTTCAAAACTTTTAAGTAGATTTTTACGATATAAAATCATAACTTTTAAAATTTTTACAGTATACCTGCCTTAGTAAGTAACCTTATCATCTAACCCAGATTAGGAGTGAGTGACCAAATTATGACCTCAAAAAAGCAATTCAGCTTTAGCCAATGAGACTGCCCAAGTGAATCTTAAAAACAGTTATAGGATACCTTTGGGCTAGTAATTAGGTAATAAAATGCCTCATAACTGATCTCAATTCTCAATTAAGTAACTGAACAAAGTGTAAAATGACACACAAAAATGATTAGAGTAAATTAGACAATTACTTTTACTTGTAACAAAACAATAATTATGTTTATGATATCCTTCTTTGTTAATGAGTGTACCTTCCCTATGCATAATATTTTTCTTGTTAGCTCTCAAAACAGAAACTGACTGCTTTTTACAACAAGGTTAAGTGAAATAAATTACATTTTTTTCCACTAGGGACAAACAGAAATATAAAGAGAAGAGTATTTTTTAAGTTTTCTACACTGAAAGAAATCAAGCGTCTATATATCGGTAACAAATAATGGAAAGGCTCTGGTGCCTCAAAAACTTGTGGTTTCCTAATGGCAGTTTCCTAATTAACTGATTGGTCTCGGGTCTAATAAATTTTTTAAGTTCATAGATCCTCTGACGCCATAGTTTACATTTACTTTTCATTTACGTTAGTGCTATGAATCTCACCTGGCAGGCCTTTAAAACTCTAGCTATATGAGGACCAATAAACATATCGCTACAATCAGGAATCTATTAATATCAAAAATCTATCCTTTTAAAGGATGTAATATATATCTTTTAAAATATATAAATGAAATATAATGAAATAGTCTATGAAAAATTTGTTTTTAAGGCTTCCTTTATGCAAATCACCTAGTGATTACAAAATAACTTGGCATACACACCAATTCCACTTGAACATTTCACACTGGCAATACAGCACCTAACATGTTATTCAGAATCACTAATAAAATTTTTCTCTGGCTGGTAGAAACAAAGGCAAAAATAAAGCAGCCTTGATGGTGATGAAATCTGTTCTTGGCCAGTTTTAAAACAGTTGTGCTATCCATGTGCCCCTGAGACAAGTGACCTGTGAAACAAACTTTCCTTCACATTAAATATATTTTCTATTTCAATGTGGGTAGTTCAACTTATAATCCTGATGAGCTGATTAAAATAAACTTACACTTAACCACATACAGCAGATGTCAGTATGGATATGGAAAGAATATTTTATTGCACTATTCTGCACATAAGCTGTTTTCAGCAATTTACTCAAACTACCTTATTTGCCTCCTCCTCCATGACTTTTTCAGAGACACTTAAACATTAAGCTTATTTACTAATAATGACACTACTAGTTTTATTATAATTACTAGTGATAGCATACAATAAGCAGCATTATTTTTAGCCACCATCATACAGATGTAAACCAGCTCCTCAAAAATTCAGAACTGATTGCACTGTAGAAAATACTATTCTCTTGGTACCAAGATCAGGAGTTAAATGAAAATTTGATGTTTAAATAACTAGTTGGTATGTGGCAAGAAGTCCACTGGATTGTTCCTCACTAAATTTCTATCTGCAGAACAGAAACACATTTGTAATTCTTCCTAACACTTGTGTAAGTCGGTATACAGAACAATTTTCTCAAAGACCAAAATGCTTCATTTAGATATCAATAATACAAAATTCTAGGAACAATTATAAATTGCTAGAAGCTACATACAAAACAGCAGCACATTTGCTTTTTGTCTGTCTGTATTTTTGCAGCATATTTGCTTTGAGAAAGTTATAATGGAAATGGTCCCTTTTTTTAATTGCAATACAATTGGAAAGATTAAAAAGTCAAAAGACCAAAAATAAGTCCAAATCTATTTATGGTCACTAGAAACTAACAAGCCAAACTTATATATAATTAATCATATATAACTTTTTATTTTCTAAAATGTATTTAATAATAGCTTAATCTTGTTCAAACTTCTCATTTCAGGTTAAGGGAAGAAAAACTGTCAACAGAAAGAAACAGATGATCAAATTAATGGCTATAAAGTCTCACAATTCATTTATATTTTAGTATTTCATTTTTCTCTCATCTTTATTCACTTATAATTTATTCCAATATATATCTTAAGAAATTCAGTCTATCAGAATAGACTTCCTAAGAGTAAATTGAGGATAAAGAATGAATTAATAGTTTAGAATGCTTATACTTAATACTGGATATTATATTAATATTTTTAGTATCGCTATACTTATCTCTCAAAACTTTATAAAAGAATTACAAAATTCAGGAACTATGATCATCTGTTTTTTACCAGAACTTATTAAGATACAATTACCATTTTCCTAAAATACAGATTTTTAAAAAATAAATTCTCACGATTCAATCTGGCTAACAATTCTAGCATTAAAATCATGCAGCACTCCTCTGCTGAAGAATGAATGCTGCTGCTGCTGCTAAGTTGCTTCAGTCATGTCTGACCCTGTGCAACCCCACACACGGCAGCCCACCAGGCTCCGCCGTCCCTGGGATTCTCCAGGCAAGAACACTGGAGTGGGTTGCCATTTCCTTCTCCAATGCATGAAAATGAAAATGAATACAACACACTAAAAAATGTGCCCTAAGTCATACTTTGCAATCAACAATTGGCCAATTAAAAGAATAGAAAGAGAATCTAAAAGTTTCCTCTATGAGCACTTTCAAAACTTGCTCAAAATAAGCAACCCCAGGGATTCCATTTCCCACTATTCACATTTGACTCTGATCATACTATTATAAATGATCTTCGTGAGATTTTGCTCTATCACTCTGAAGTCTTCAAATTATTGTGTGTATATGTTTTGTCTTGGAGAAGGCAATGGCACCCCACTCCAGTACTCTTGCCTGGAAAATCCCATGGATGGAGGAGCCTGGTAGGCTACAGTCCATGGGGTCGCTAAGAGTGGGACACGACTGAGCGATTTCACTTTCACTTTTCCCTTTCATGCACTGGAGAAGGAAATGGCAACCCACTCCAGTATTCTTGCCGGGAGAATCCCAGGGATGGCGCAGCCTTGTGGGCTGCCGTCTATGGAGTCGCACAGAGTCGGACACGACTGAAGCGACTTAGCAGCAGCATGTTTTGTCTTTCCACTTACGTTGTTTATTTCTGCTTCTATCTTTCTACATCCTGAACAGTTCAGAGCTCAATGCATAGGCAGAAAAATGTCACTGATAAATTCTTTAAAATATTTTCAAATTTAAAGAAATACCAATTTTTATGAAAGCCACCAAAAACAAATAGCAGAGATATACTGCCTACTAGTATCTTTCAGAACGTTTCATGATGAAAGTTTCAAACCTTCAGAAAAACTCAAAGTGTACAAGGAACATTCACAGAGCCATCAATAAGACTTTAAAATTAATGCTTTCTTCTATTTGTTTTACCCACGTCTATTAACTAATCTTAATTTCTGAAGCATTTCAAAAAAAAGTTACAGCTATCAGTAAACTTCCCTCACATATACCCATATATACTTCAAACTGCCTATCATTAACTATAATAAAGTATTTAGTAAAATTTTTCTTTTAAAGAAAAAATTCATGCAAACTACAATAGATATGTACGGGTGCACTATTCATTGAGTTTTGACAAATGCATTAACTCAAGTAACTCAAATCCCTAACAGGACACTACCATCACCCTAGAAAGTTGCCACATGCCTTTTCCTACTTAATTCTTGTCCCTAGCAGCCATGCTTCCATTTCTAAGCCCTGTCAATCATTTCTTCCCCAACAATAATTATCTTTGTCCCATTCCGGCCCCAGTACACAACAGATATTTGCCTGTTTTTAGCATACTGTATAAGGAATCATACATTATGTTCTGTTTCATCTAAGACTACATTCACTCAGCATGTTTCAGAGTTTAGTCCAAATTGCTTCAGGTACCAATAGTTTTCTCCTTCAGCTGTTAGTAGTACTCTGTGATACAAATAAAGCACAGTTTACCTATTCTTTTGCTGATATCCGAACTGTTTCCAAGTTGAGGGGTCAGCCCCACTATTTGGCAGAGTTTACACCCAGAATTTGGTACTCAACCTCTGAGGTTCTTTCCTTTCTTAGACTTCCTCCCTCTTCCTCCTGCTGGGCTCCACTACTCTGCAGCTGCTGTGGTAGTTCTCAACTATCTGATTTCCTCAAGCCAGTTTAAAACTGCAAACCACCCAAGAGAAGCCTGCTCTCGGGCAAAACACCATCAACTTGGGAAACTCACCCACGGCCACTCCAAACCAGTTTCTATTTCTATTTGTTTGCTCTACAATGTTCCCATACTTTTTTTCATATGTTGTCCAGAGATGGTTGTCACTATTTGTGGGACGATTTGCCGACAGGAGCCACTACTCCATTTCGGGGAATCCTAACCCCCTACTATTCTTAAAAGCACACATATTCAAAACTGAAATTGACATAACCCCCTTTCCCATGTTTATCTCTCTCAAGACCCCGACTGAGCCAGTCCCTCTGAACCAAAGGAGCACATCTAAACCAGAAAGAGAGGCCTCTGGGAGCTGGATCCTGTAATTCTGTATACGAACCAACACAAGTCCCAAGTTCATTCCAAGATGTGTACGCAAAACATACTCAAATAGGCAAAGATTTTGAGAACTGAAGATATGATCTATTGTCAGGGTCCCACACTAAGCCTGAGGTGTGCACATGAGGAGATCCAAAGCAGCAGAATAAAGGATTTGAATACTGAACTCACAGTAGAACCACTGTCCATGACACAGAAAGTTCAGTCTGGACCTGTCTGGTTTCAAACATAATAATAATAATATCCTGAGAGGATACAATAAAAAAGTTACTCAACATACAAAGAATCAAGAAAATCTAATTCTCAAAGAAAAAGGCAGTAACAAATGTCAATCTGAAGATGATCTACATGTGAGAATTATCAAAGATAAGGCAGCTATTTTAATAGCCCATTCTCCATAGAGTAAGGGTAGGCACTTGAAATGATGGTAAAAACAAGTTCTCTTGCGTAGAAAATATAAAAAGAACCATATGGAAACTTTATAACTGAAAAATCAAAGGAAAAGTGATTTGACAAGGAAGGACACAAAGGACAGTAAACACTGAATAAGAGAATAACATAAATAGATGAGAAAGAAGTCTAATTTTAATAAAAGAAAATTCTCCTGATAGTCTGTATCTTTAGCTCTTAACTGTAGTGGAGGGGGGAAAAAACCTAGAGATCTCCAGTAAAGATGTTTTCAAAGTGTCAGTCACTCATTCGTGCCCAACTCCTTGTGACCCCATGGCCTGTAGCCCACCATGCTCCTCTTGTCTATGGGATTGTCCAGGCAAGAATACTGGAGTCGGTTGCCATTTCCTTCTCCAAGGGATCTTCCTGACCCAGGGATCCAACTCGAGTCAGGTGGATTGGCAGGTGGATTCTTTACTGTCAGAGTCCCCAGGGAAGCTGATAAAGATGCTTTAGTCCTTATTCTATCTCCTCTTGAGGTCCTGTGAAAGCACTCATGATTCACCTCTGAAGAATATTCAAATTCTATAAAATTTGTATGACATAGATTTAAAAGAAAACTCAACTACAAATGAGGGGGTTTGGTTCAAGTTCTGGCGCTCTACCTAAACTAAGTGATTAGCATTCCTTCTCTAACATTTAGATCCTCATTTTACAAACGAATAACGACAAGCTTTGTAATGTAGTCCCATGATCTAATTTTAGGAACTTTCTAAAGGTCATTCCAGTTTCCCCAGATCTTAATTTTTTTTTAAGTTGTTTCAAACTAGTTTACTTAGGGGTTCCATTTTCACTCCTCAATAGATTGTATGTATTTCTCATATGCTTCTTCACTCATCTAGTTCTGAAGGGTTACTGACTGTCATCTTGATCAGCTAACCATCTTCATAAGATTTGTTGACAAGCCCTGGATTTTCTGCTTGAGCTTTATTAATTTCAGTTACTTTTCCTGACAGAGGAGAATAGAATTCACTAGCAGCTTTCACACTTTCCAAAGCACCAGACTCTCTGTTCAATTTTGTCCCAACTTCAGGTAGATTACAGTAAACAACATCTCCCAAATATCTCCCAAAAGCTTCCCGTGCAAAATTGCTGTTTCCCACTGTTTCAACACTGCTTTCTGTTGTTATCCATTCATGTTTTTCTGTGAATTTCCGCATTGACAGCAGAGCTGGGCGGGTGTGCAGCACCCGCCCGCAGCCCCCAGGGGAGGGCGCTTTGGGTGCTGAGATGGCACGCGGGCTGCAGACGGTGGCCCACACACTCTGCACCGCTTCCAGCACATGTTCGCAGGGGTCCTTAAGTTTCTCATTGCTTTAATTACTTGTTTCTGGCAGACAAGGAGAATCTTTAAGTCAGGTACCTGTGATCAGCAAGGTATAGAACACTGTCAACAGACATGCTAACCACATGTGTCAGTTTCTAGTAGCTTCATTAGGAAAAAAAAAGTTTTTAAGGTGGCAATTGATTCTAATAGTCTATTTTTATTTAATCCACTATCTCCAAACAATATCATCTCTCTTGAAATCCATGCAAGACTAAGATTTCACTTAAAAAACAAAAGCAAACTGTCTTCAAAATCCAGTGTACATTTTATATTTACAGCATATCTGAGTCATTTTTTCAAGTGCTCAACAGTTACACATCACTAGTGGCTCCACATCACCCAGTGCAGGGGCAGATGTGGGGGTGGGAGAGCAGGGGGAGGTGAGCTAAGAGCAAACAAGACCAAGGTGTCTCAAGGAGTTATCTGCCTGCCTTACACACACACACACACACACACACACACACACACACACACAGAGTATACTACTGATGGTTATGAGACTGTTCTGTTACAGGCAGAAGGACAAATCAGAGAAAGCCTGGTTTTGAAATAAATTTCCATCCCTACTACAGGTAGAAACTTCAATAAAAGGGGGAAGAAAGTAGACAAGTGACTTATGGATCATTTCAAAATAAATGAATTAACTACTTATTTCTATGAAAAACCACTGCTTATTCTATCCTATCTGCAACTGAGGGGAGAAAGTGTACAAGGAATACATTAAAAGACTTTATGAAACAAAAACATTCCTCCATCAAATGAATTAAAAGGTTGGTGAAGGAAACACAAAATGTGTTTAAAAAGTACACAATATTCAATTTAGATGCTTCATTGTGATACTTAGCTTCTGATATTTCAGACAAAGTATCAAATCCCCTCTTCCAATGAAAACTACAATTTGCCCTGTCTGCCAGAAACATGGAGAAGGCAATGGCACCCCACTCCAGTACTCTTGCCTGGAAAATCCCATGGACGGAGGAGCCTGGTAGGCTACAGTCCATGGGGTCGCGAAGAGTCGGACACGACTGAGCGACTTCACTTTCACTTTTCCCTTTCATGCACTGGAGAAGGAAATGGCAACCCACTCCAGTATTCTTGCCTGGAGAATCCCAGGGACAGCGGAGCCTGATGGGCTGCCGTCTATGGGGTCGCACAGAGTCAGACACGACTGAAGCGACTTAGCAGCAGCCAGAAACAAGTGAAAGTCACTCAGTTGTGTCTGACTCTTTGCGATCCCATGGACTATACAGTCCATGGAATTCTCCAGCCCATAATACTGGAGTGGGCTGCCTTTCCGTTCTTCAGGGGATCTTCCCAACCTAGGGATTGAACCCAGGTCTTCCGCTTTGCAGGCAGATTCTTTACCAGCTGAGCCACAAGGGAAGCCGGAAAATAACAAAAAGCTTAAGAAAATCTGCAAGTGCAAATATAATTTCTTTAAAAGGCCTCTACAACAATTTCATTCCTTAACTGTCCCTCATGTAATATAAAAGGCAACACACAATCTCTGAGAACCCAGAGTTCCACTCTAATTTCATCATGCCACAGCCCCTATCATTTCCATCTCAGAACAGAAATACAGACACGTTCTCTAAAGAGAGGAAAAAACTGTGGGAAAAGACTTGGTTCAGACTTCAAACTTAACAATTTATTACCTAAGCCATTATGAACAGGAAAAAACGGTTTCCTCATCTATAAAACAGAGATGGTAACAGCCTCACAGTTACACAGATATTTAAATATCTACTCTCTTTCAGAACACTCACTCATCTTTTCATTGTTGGTCTGATTTTAATTTACATTTTCTTGTGTGTCAAAAAACTGTAAGCTAATCAAAATGTCTTGGTGTCTCCTACATATTTAAAATATGCCTCTGTGATTTGTTCTAAATTCATAACCCCCTACATTTAGTCATTTTTTAAAAATATCAGATTACAATGAACTCACAATGATTCCACTAAAATGTAACTGGAAATGGATGTCAAATGAGATGGTCTTTTATATAGAGAAGAGTAGGTAGAAAAATAAGAACATTAGCATCTTTTCTAAAAACAGATCTTCCTGACAGGAGGAAATAGTAATCATAGCATAGGAGAAAAAATAGACATTGTGAAGAAATTCCATTGAAAAGAATCAGGAGAAAAATCAAAAGATATGACTGAAATTAACTAGCTTGCAGAAAAGGACAGAACGTGAAGAAGAAAACAAACTTCAGTATGTTAGTTTTTCTTTGGAACAAACAACTAAAACTCATATGTTTTTAAAAAGCAGTATTATCCCTTGGAAAGGTGGATGGATTGATGAAAGAAAGCAAGGAAAAGAAGATTTCAAATGGCTTCAATACATCCATGAAATATGATTTGTAGTTTCAAATTTGGCTATATTGCTAGCATTAGACCAGGAGCCCAATTCTAATCAGGAAATGCAGGTTTGATCTCTGGGTAGGGAAGATCCCTGGGAGAAGAAACTGGCAATCCACTCCCATATTCTTGCCCAGAGAATCCCATGGACAGAGGAGCCTAGTGGGCTACTGCCCAAAGGGTCGCAAAAGGTCAGACAAGACTGAGTAAGCAAAGCACAGCACAGCCCAATCCTAAATGTGTCAGATCCTATTAAGACTGAATTTAACATAGTATAGTCAGTGTGAGAAGTTGGAAACACTTGAAAATAGAGCCAGAAAATAATCAATGACAGAACACCTTTTAACATTATTCCATTAAATATTCATCCCTTTATGTGGGTGTTAAGTCCTTGCTCACTTTATTTTGGGCTCCTTGAGACATAAAGAGCCATATTTTATTTTTGGTTGCATGGTGCCTTATACAAAGAAATTGCAGAACAGAGGCCAAGATTATGTGATGTATGAAGATCAATTTTTAAATTACTACTCACCATAACAAGTTAATTATTACACCGTACAGCTACTCACCATAACAAGTTTAACTATTCCACCATAACAAGTTAACTATTACATTTAATATAAGGATTAAGTCCATGTAAGAATCTACACTTTCTTTGCCTTCTAAATGATACCACAATCACTCAGGTTTCAGTTTAGTCAGTCATATCAGCCTCACATCACACAACAAACATCTAATGGTAAAGATGAAGGCATTCAGTTAAACCCAACTCCAGGTGCTTTCCTGGTGGTCCAGTGGTTAAGATTTTGCCCCCAGTGCAGGGGGTGTGTCCCTGTTCAGGGAGATAAGACCCCACATATCTTGCGGTCAAAAAACCAAAATATAAAACAGAATAGTGTAACAACAGTATAACAAATTCAATAAAGAATTTTAAAATGGTCCACATCAAAAAGAATCTTATAAAAAAAACCATACAACTCTAATGTGCATATGCTCTGCTTTTTTGAGTTTATCATTTGTTTTGCTTTTACAGAAAATAAATCATACATTTTCAAAGGGATACCTGCTCAGACATATGCAAAAGCACAGACACTTCTGAAAGAAATTCAGCCTGTAGCTATTATTTTCAGCTCCATCCATTCAAAGGGGAAGAAAAAAAAAAATCCACAAAACTAAGAGAGTTTTTAACTGTAACTCTCTTACTATTGATTTGAAAATTAGTTCTTCAGGGACATAAATTCTCCACCAAAATAAAATGAATACTTCACACAATCCTGTCTATATGGCAGTACCATTCGTTCTTCACATTTAGTAATACCACTTCAAAATCACGATAGTGGATGAGAATAATGAATTTTTCCTACAGTGAACAGAACAAATTATTTCATAGATGATATTCTTGAGAAGTGGAGAGAATAAAAAGGAACAGGTTGCTAGATCCTCAATATGCACCACACTGCTCTTAGGAGTTACCTCTCAAAAGGGTTACAACTCTGGGGTCTTCTCCTCAGTCGAACAAGTCATAATTTACTTTTATCAATTCTCTTAGGAGGGCAATTTATGAATGAGATTAACTAATTTACACTGAGAAATGTAGTTGCAAGTAGACTAGAATATTCACTGACACAACAATCAGTGGGCACTGGCAGTGCCCAGGCCACAAGTCCTGATCACAGTTTTCCTTAGGAAGTAGGCACCTTCTTACTGCAAACACCTGAAGGTCATCTCTGGCCACAGTTAGGTCAGGGGAGAGTACTAAGGAGCTGATGTCTTGCCCTTTCCAAAGCATAACTCCACCAATAAGGAATGGAGTTGCTGGACAAATTGCCCCTTTCATGACCACTGAGTGGAAGAACTAAGGGGCATGTTCTACACTGGCTTCCAAAGGTCCCAACAAGACAAGGTCCCAATTGCCTAAAACATTAACCTGTATCCTGTACTGGTCTCCTTATCTTCCTTATCTTATTTCCTCACAGGAACTTTCTGGGTTCAGCTTTCAAATAAAATGGTTATAATCAAGGGTCTGATTCTACAGAAATCAAACCTGACAACTGGTCAGTGAGGTTCTATTGTTGGTAGGAAAATCTTGTTAAACTAAATTAAGTTTTAGAAGCTGTGGGATGACTGGAAAATTAGAAAAAAAAAGAGAAAAGAGAAGGCCTAAGGGACTGGTCGACAAAATGGATAGTCTTTTGTTGAAAATGAGAATTTATCTTTGGAAGAGTTCAAAGGAAAAAACATAACAAACTGCTCTAAAGCATGTGAGATGCAAATGAGAACTAAATTGAAACATCATTTTTCAACTATGAGATAAAATATGTATATATCCAAAAGGTTCTGACTATATACTGTTTACAAGTGGGAAAGCAGGCACTCTCACACATTACTGGAGAAAACAGAGAATGGCGTAAAGCCTAAGGAAGAGAATTTGGCAAGCTGCCTCAAAATTACACTAACATTTATGCTCATACCTAAAACTCTCATTCATGAAACAGCTAAGCTACATCTAGGTATGAACTACTACTCAGCTATTACAAAAACAGAGGACTAATTCTATACACTACTATAAGGTGGTCTCCAAAACGTTCTGTTGACTTCTTTACAAAATGTTTAAGTTGACTTCTGAGCCTTTTTGATAGGACTCTGGTCTCTAATAGCTTCCCTTCTTTGTGACATGACAGGGTGTTACTGAGCTCATCTTCTACTTGCACATACAAAACAAAACATGTGTATGTATATATATATATGTATGTGTGTGTGTCGGTGTGTCTGTACACCCACACACACACTCACATACACAGACCCACACAGGTTTATTTATATTTTTAAAAATAGCAACCTAGCTAAATTTGGTTACCTATAAGGAGAAGAAACTAAGTACATACTTCACTTTGAAGTAATATCAGTGTTTTACATAAAATTATAAACAAGATTAAATCAGTATTTTTAAACCATAAAAATTAAAAATAAAATGAAGCAAATGAACCTGATTCTGACCAATTTGGTGGAAAAATCATATAAGTGGATTTACTTTGAATATAAACCTCAGTGGGACATGGGCAAAAGAAAAAAAAATTAAAATTGCAGTTTTCAGTAATCATATCGGTGGTAATGGTTTAAATATATAAATATATATTTATAAATATAAAAATTATACTGTGTACAATATTTTATTTATTTTATATATTTACATATTTGTATCTTACATACTTTATTTTATAGTGTTAATACATTTGTTTTATACATGTCAAATACATATATAGCATTATACTAATATGTAATATAAATATACAACAGAAACAAGTTTACATAAATACCATTAGAAAAAGACATTTTTCAGCATAAGAAAGGATGGCAATATTGAAATCAAAGAATTTACACTTGAAAAATTAAAATCCAAAATTTTTATCAGATGTATCACAGACACTCCAGATAGATATCCAGAATACAACAAATGCCCTCATCACAAAACTACGGCTCTACATACTGCTTCTCACTAAAAGGAACTGGACTTTCTGGAGACACAGCTGAGTTGAAGACTGAGGAAGCTCACGCAGAAGATGAGCTCAGGAACACCCTGTCATGTCACAAAGCAGGGAAGCTATCAGAGACCACAGTCCTATCAAAAATGCTCAGAATTCAACTTAAAAAGGCTCCCTAGGCTAAGACAATCTGAGTATCCTAAGGATAAAAACTACAATGTAGTAAAAAATCAAATTATTTAAGTTCACAAGCTCAGAGAGATACTTTTTGTAAAAGTTCTTTCTGATCTACTTTTCCCAGCATTCTAGGAAACAACTTAGCACTTTAAAAATTGGTAGATAAACTTATGTACAAAATAGGAATAGAGCTACAGATATAGAAAACTGGTAAATAAAGGGAAGAATCAAGAATTCAGTATGCCTTTTGTGTGCAAACTGTGCCACAGAGTAACCAAATACCTAATGAGGGAAGTTTCTTTTTATAGAAATATTACAGATAATAAATAATGAGAGATGATCTGGTTAATGACCATCAGTGGTCACAAACAGAGACAGATCCATATTATATGCCTCTCCTTAAATTACTTAGTACCCCCCTACAATATGTTCTGTTACCCTCAGTTCAGTCGCTCAGTCATGTCCAACACTTTGCAACTCCATGGACTGCAGCACGTCAGGCTTCCCTGTCCATCACCAGCTCCCAGAACTTGCTCCAACTCATGTCCATCAAGTCAGTGATGCCATCCAACCATCTCATCCTCTGTCGTCCCCTCCTCCTCCTGCCTTCAATCTTTCCCAGCATCAGGGTCTTTTCTAATGAGTCACCTCTTCGCATCAGGTGGCCAAAGTATTACAGCTTCAGCATCAGTCCTTCTAATGAATATTCAGGACTGATTTCCTTTAGGATTGACTGGTTTGATCTCCTTGCATTCTTGCTGTACTTGTTACTTTCTTTCCAGTGACAGTTTTTGGCTGTTGTGAGGGTTAGGGGGTTGGTTTATTTGGTTTTGGGGTAGTGTAAGGTGATGACAATAATTTCTAATATCACCATATGTCCTTTTACTTTGAACTTTTACAGACTGACGACAAAATTCATATATTACATTTGGTTGCTACTTACAGCTTATGCTTCACTATGTACAGCTTCTGTCACCCTACCCCACCCCAAAATAATGCAGAAAAACCTGAATTAGATTAATCTTTTAAATCTAACTACTGATTTATTTTTTTTTAAAAATTCAAGGGAAAGAGAGGCATAAGGATGCAATCAAGACAAACATATTAGAAGGATAAAAAGAGGTGAAGCAAAAGCCGTACATAAAAATGACTTCAGGGATTTTTCAAAAAATTGGCAAATGTGCTTGAGATAACTGAATTTAAAATACAGTCTACAAGCTGCTTCCCAAACAAAACAAAACAACATGCAGGCTATGTGAGAGGTACATTACAAAGTCACTTGAAGGTAGGCACTTACAAGAGAGAACCAGTAGCATCACAATTGGCTCTGAGACATCCAACAGGTCTGTGCAACTTATTTCTTGGGGGAGACATGTCACAAATAGCTAAGACTCCAACAACCAAGAAAAACGCACAGGTTTCAAGTAAACTTCAAACAAAACAGCTAGTTACTCAAAATGCTTGATGAGCTGTTTATGTGAGAAACTGTAGTGCTCCAGAGGAAACAGCAGATTTAATGATGGTTAATGAATCACCCAAGTACCATAAAGAATCCATAAATATTTCATATATGAATGAAGGACCATGTCATCCTTCGTGCTAGGTAGAGACAGAACAAAAATCCTTTTTTCCCCCAACATTCCCCATTACCCACTGAGGGGAATAAGAAAGGGAGAAGGGAGACTGGAGATGGGGAGAGGTCATTTTCTCATCAGCATTAAGAATATAAAAGATAGTTAAGGCAGAGGAAATCTAACACACTGACAAGTCCATCTTTAAAATGAATTATTACAAAAAAAATAAAAAAATAAAATGAATTATTTCCTAGAAATATTTTCACAGATAACTTTCGTATCGTGCTCACTCATTCTGGTTCTAGTTAATTTTTAGTACTTTTTATTTCAGACAGATGCATCTATAATTTCCCACCAAGTTCCATAAAACTTAATCAGTTTCTATAGCTCCCCATTTTAATATTTAAAATGAAAATTTGATTAAGTAAAAATAATTAAAAGTTTTGATAATGCACTGTAGAAAACATTGTTGTAAGACATTAATTCTTAAAAAAATAAATAAAAATTCATAATTCATTCTATTTCCTGATCCCCCAAATACAGAGCCATACTACTTATGTTAGGAATTACTTTTTGTAAGGTAAAAATCACTCTAATTTCTAAGTAACAGTGATGAGATCACTTAGCCTAGCTAGAATGAACATTAGAAATTTAGTCCAATGCTATCACCTAATTTTTTAAGAGTGCTTCTGCCAAAAGTCACACAAGACATATGCAGCAGAGAACAAATTCCAATTCCCACAGGCTAGTGGTCTTTTGCTGTATCACACAGTGGACAGATTTTCATTCCACAGAGAAAAGATTCTAAATGATCTTGTTAAATAAATAAGAATGGTTCTCCTAATAATTATCCACTTACTAAAGACAGGTAGAATTTTAGCCATTTAACTGCCCATTAACTATAAACATTACGAGAAATGTGATATGACTATTTCAGTAAGATGATGGACAAAAACACAGAGAGCTATTACTGCCACTGTAACTTGAGTTTAGTACTCTTCATTCTGATAACCACAGCAAAGATTATGGAAATCTCCAAATCAAGGGTTCTGCCTTAAAAAATAAATAAATAATCAAACATTATTTTCTAAGTACCTTAAATTACGCATTTTTAAAAACAGTTGTTCAGTTTGGGAACACATGAATTTTGTCAAATTGTGAAAAACTTAAAAATTCTTAACAGGTTCTTAATAATAAGAGAATAATAAAAAGAGAAATTAAGACAATCTCTGACAAAAGAAAAAGGAGAAATTCTTACCATTGGCAGTGCATTGATGTGGGGATGTACAACTGAGTATCTGGTACCACCAATCACAAGTTGCTGTTGCTGATGCTGAGGAAAAAGGAAAGTAAAATATTCAGTGCATCCTAAAACACATTCTGCTGAAAAGATTTCTCATTCCAAATTTTACAGAAAGGAAATACTATCTCTATGTCTTTAAGGCCCCCACCAGAGAGTATCTTTCTCTCCTTAAGCAACTGTTGTCATAAACAGCAGCAACTTTTGAGCATGTAGTACACAGCAGGCACTGAATCATTACAACGTTTCTAAAAAGTTGACACAATGAACAAAATGAGGCTCAAAAGAGATGAATTTGCACAAAGGAGGCACTCACCGCCATTCAACTCAACTCACGCCAATATTACCACTACTGGGCCCAGTATGGCAGGTTCATAATCTACCATCATGAGCCATGAAAAACAGTATAAACTTATATGTTACATATTCTGTTTAACAACTGAGAGAAATACATGATTGGTTTTGAAGTAATTTCAATCAAAATGTACTAAACTGGAAATCTCTTCAGACTTTCTATTCTGCAGCGTTTACCCAGCCTTCTCAATTGCTGGGGCACAGCACATTATTTTTCAAGACCATTTTCTGCAAATACACAGCGGTTTTTCACACACCCTTTCAGAGTGGCGGCTTTCAGGTGGGACACTGCCCAGTGCAGCTCCCACTATGGGCAAGCAGAGCGCATCTTTCTGTAAGAGTACAAGCTGATGCCACATGAAGGCATGCAGGAGATTTTCTCATACACCAAAAAGTGTGAAGTCAGTAACACTAAAAAGATAACCTGGCAAATACACCAAATATGTGCAGGAAAAATGCAATCCCTTGAAATGTGCTCCTCTCTGATTTTATCTTCAATTGACTGGAACCCTCATTTTGCTGATTGCTAACTCCAAGGCCACACTAAATAAATAACTTCAATGCTATTATACAACTTTCAGGTAGCTGAGCTGTAAGAAGATCTAGGAATTAAAATAATATTTATTAAACACACCACACACTTTTAAGTGAAATTACAGACGGTTATATCAACATATGATACTTCACCAGCTTCTTGTGCTTCAAGACAGGTAAGTGAGCCCCAAGGTTTTCTGGCACAAAACACTGAGCTAGTCAGTAGATCTTTACTAACACCTATTGGGAAAATGTTCTACAGACATCATGATTGAATCCAAACAAAAACTAGACTACTGCTAGGTTCTGTCTACCTCAGTGTCATTTATTATGAATAAATTGTTTTTGTGAATTTTTGAGTTCTAAGCTATGTAGACTGGCATATATTCATTCTAGTTATTTATAAATAACTAATATATGCTACTGAACTTCATACAACATTCTAAATCCTTAACAGTAAGGTTCATCAGTACTAACAGTGAAGTCAGTACTACAAGTCAAATGTGTTTCTTGAGAATCTCTAATTTTTCATCCACCTTCTAAAATGATTAGATCAGTGAAGGTGGAAAGCTTGTTCTAACTGTTTAAGTATCCGCCCTACCATTTTCTTGTTTCCTATTCTTGTTTCTGATACTCTGTTTCTAATATTCTGTTTCTTTGTAGGAATCTTCACATTATTAGTCTATTTTATGGGGTTTGGTTAAAACTGAATAATATAATCCACAAACCTATATAATCAAACACAAGTAAACTTACAATAATAAGCCCAAATCCATGGCAATTTTCAGAAATGGAATGAGTGAATGGGTGTGCCACTGTTGCTCTGCAGAACTCCCAACCCTTTGAACACCGTTATGTACCATATGCTATACATGACTCTCTGACACCACAGCCAAGTGAACCCCAGTATCAAATATTAAAAACATTTAATTTTTAAAATCTAAAATGAGCATATATGGAGTAACTGAGCACTGTACTTCAATGGAGAGCTTTCACTACTATGATGTGTACACACCCAACACACACAAGCTTACACACATGTACCTTTGGGAAATACTAAATCAGACTATTCCTGTTGCTAGTCTTTACTTCTCCCTTGCTGGTTCTCTCAATTTTTTGTGGTGAGTCCTCTCATCACTCTCACAGAGGTCTCTAATCTCAGTTTTCTATAAATGTATTTTCTCTTCCCTTCTTTTCTTCATTCATTCATTTAGCTTTCATCAGGTGACAGCTCCTCATGGGAAAAGCCCACAAGAGTGATTTAATATTGAAGGGGTTAAACATCTGATTCTAGGAGTTGAAGGGTAAATAAATCTATGGAAAATGGTGTATTAACAGGTATCTTAGTTTCTCAACCAGGGGTCCAACCTATGCCCCTTGCAGTGGAAGCCACAGAGTCCTAACCACTGGACCAGGGAATTCCCAGAAAATTTTAAAAATTATATGTAGGGCTATATTTTGGTTTATGCATTAATATTTTCCTGGTCAATTCATTTTGAAAGCAACAATTCTCCAGTGTTCAGTCTTCTTTATGGTCCAATACTCACATCTGTACATGACTACATAGTTTAGCTATATGGACCTTTGTCGGCAAAGTGGTATCTCTGCTTTTTAACACATTGTCTAGGTTTGTCACAGCTTTCCTTCTGAGCAGCAAGCATCTTTTCATTGATGCTTTCAGATTATGGTGTTGGTGAACACTCTTCAGAGTCCCTAGGAGATAAACCCAGTCAATCCTGAGGGAAATCAACCCTAAATATTCACTGGAAGGACTGATGCTTGAAGCTGAAGCTCCAATACTCTGGCCATCTGATGTGAAAAGCCAACTCACTGGAAAAGAACCCGATGCTGGCAAAGACTGAAGGCAGGAGAAGGGGGTGACAGAGGATAAAATGGTTGGATGGCATCATTGACTGAATAGACATGAGTTTGAGCAAACTCCAGGAGACAGTGACGGATAGGGAAGCCTAGTGTGCTGCAGTCCATGGGGTTGCAAAGAGTTGGACACGACTGAGGAACTGAACAACAAAGGTGATTTAAGATAATCCAACAGGATAAATATATATTAAAACCACCTGTACTAAAGCAATTGGCCAAAAAAAAACCCCAAAACCATTATGTATCCTAAATGTCTGCCTTTATATCTCACTTGCTCAACCTCCTCTACTCTCACTGCAGCAGATCACCCTCCCTGCTCTCTGTACTCTTTGGCTGCCACGACACTGCCCATTACTTTGTCAGAAATGTCCTTCTACTGTGGTTTTGCCCACAAACCTAGCCCATCTCTTCTTTCAAGTTTCAGCCCAAATCAGCTTCCTCCCTTGATTACTCACTCACTACTTGAGAGAAATGTATGTCTCCCTTTCCACAACTCTGAATTGCCTCATACTCTCACCATGCCTCCCCATCAGGCTTCCCCAGGCCAGGGACTGATCTGCTCATCTTGCTGTCCCACCACAGAACTAAGAACAGTGCCTTGAGCATACAGTGTGTGGGATACATATGATGATAAAATCACATAGTATCTATATGTGCAGGAATAGGTACATACATAGTTGAGAATAAAACACAGTAGAACTGAATTACAACACAAATTACAATGGCAAGGAAGAATTCAACAGTGAGTTTGCTTTGTTTTGTTTTTAATACTTAGGAGAGCCTGGCTATACCAATAATTTTAGTATCACTTCCAAGAAAGCCAATAAAGGTTGATCTTTTGCCATTAAAATAAAAAAACTGTAAGCCACATCATAAAATCTGTAAAACTATCAACTACTTGGTGTACTACATAAACTAAACCCATGTGCTTCACGTCTTGTGATGAAATAAATGTTTGCAAGCTTTCATTTCGTCTATAAACAAAAAGCTGTGCTTTTAGAATCTAAATTTCACAACATTTTACTTAAAATAAGTGAAGTATTAATCTTAGAATAAGCTTTCAGTATAGAAACAGACACTGCTAATTCAGCAGACATCACTATACATAATCAGGATTTTTTTAAGATGAAAAATCCTATTAAAAACAGCCTAACAGTATATTTTGACTGAACTTTAAACATACTACCCTGCAATCTCTCCAGAGGCAAATTTCTTTGATTTATAAATCTCTTTTAAAAGCTAATGGATTATGAACCCTCTGCCTAAAAAAAAGTTAAAAAAAAAAAACACATTTTGCTTATAATTTATAGCAGTGACATAATCTAATCTAGAAACCAGTAATTAGTAACAAAGGCAAGAATGAGTAGCTGGTATCTTTGAGAAATAAAAATTACAAATGAATTTTTTAAATTTGGAGAACTGCAGGGAAACCATCTCAAGAATTAAGAGAAAAATATATCAATCCTACCATAATCAATCTTCTTAGAAAGATTTTTGTTAAATGAACTTCTGGACAACAGAAAAGTCACGGATAAAGTTCAAATTAAACTGCTTAGCACAAGACTGAAAGCACAATAAATAATGGTGATTACCTCCAACTAGAACTTTTAAAAAAGGAATATATTTGTAAGTCAAAGAGTTTCAACTTAATCTTCTCAATTACAATGATCCATTTCACACAAAATGACTTTGTTAGCTGCCTTCTTCAACATGGCAATCTCAAATAACACACTATACATTCATCAAAGCTCTAAAGCATTACGTCCCTCACAATCCTCACCCTATTCTCATTTCTCAGGGAATCAGACACACAGACAGATATAAGCTGGACAGTCAAAAGAGAAAGTGAAGTCGCTCAGTCGTGTCCGATTCTTTGCGACCCCACGGACTGTAGCCTACCAGGCTCCTCCGTCCATGGGATTCTTCAGGCAAGAGTACTGGAGTGGGTTACCATTTCCTTCTCCAGGGGATCTTCCCAACCCAGGGATCGAACCCGGGTCTCCCGCATTGGAGGCAGACGCTTTAACCTCTGAGCCACCAGGGAAGTCCCTCAGCCAAAAGAGAAGGTTAGTGAAAAGGGGGAAGGAGCTGTGATAGAGGATTATCTCAAGAAAACTGACCCTGAGATCAGGCCCAAAGGCAGAGCAGTTAGGCCAAACACAACGTACCCATCACTGGCTCTGATTTCCACTTCGCTTTGTTATTTAAGTGGTTTAGGGGAAATCAATTTTATTATGATCCCAAATTTTCTAAAAATAAATACGCAGGACCACAAACGCAAAGAAAAATATAAACATGCGCTGGTGTCTAGCCATTTTTTACTTCAGTTAGGTTGGTTTCACTGGCAGTATCACATGTGGTTCAATTTTATATTAAATTTGTATTTTTAAAAAAAAACCCACTATTGTGCAGAAGACAAAAAAACTCAAGGGCCCCAAAATTTGCCTGTCAGGAAGCAAGCAATCCATTTAAAGACAATAAAAACAACACTCCTACAAAGCCACAGAAATTTTTAAATTAAAGCTTGGTTTGGGCAGTTTCGAGTGTTATTAAAAGTAAAGTTTATTTTTAGGCACTAACATCTACTCATCAAAAGCTTTCAGTCCACTAACTTGCAATGTAGAGAATCTGAATATGAGAAAAGGCTCAGAATCAAATTTAAGCTCTGATGCTAGAGAGATGATACAAAAATGTATGAATAAATATAGTATTATTGCCCATTACTTTTTAAAAAACTGAGTACATCAACATTATGTAACTGTAACTAATTTCTTTTCCTTAAAAAAAAATCACTAAATTAATGGTGCAACTGTAACTTAAGATGTCTTAGAAATATGACAGATTTGACATTGTTTTCTTTAAAAAAGCTGACAGCAGCTAAATCATTTTTTTTTTTAAATAGTTTAAGGGTAAGAAAAAAGTAAAAGATAAATGGAGACCATAAAATAGCATAGTGAAAATGAAGTCGCTCAGTCGTGTCCGACTCTTTGTGACCCCATGGACTGTAGCCCACCAGGCTCCTCCATCCATGGAATTTTCCAGGCAAGAATACTGGAGTGGGTTGCCATTTCCTTCTCCAGGGGATCTGCCTGACCCAGGGATTGAACCTGGGTCTCCCGCATTGTAGGCAGATGCTTTACCATCTGAGCCACAAGGGAAGTGGCATAAGGATCTAAGAAATAATGAGACTGAAAAAAAATTAAACTTTCCCTATTTGCCTAAGACCACCCAAGTAGGTGTGTGACAGGGAATGAGCTAGAAGTAAAAAACTGACATTAATTCCTAGATCTTATTAGATTTCTTACTCTTCCCAAGGGGTGAATATTTGATTCAAAATGCCAAAGAATCTGAATAGGTAATTAGGCTAGACAACACAAAAATCATTCTGCTGAACAATCCATTCCCAGCAGAAATGAAACAGCTCTGCCAGGGATGTTGGGTCTTGGATTAACTCTGTCCACAGAAATACCCTTCCAGATTCTAACTGGTGACACAGAGGGTCTTTCACTTGGATTTAATTGGTCTAGGACAGAATCTGCACAGCTGTTGAATTTAAAAGCTCCTACAGGTGATTCCAATGGGTGCTGAGGACCACTGGACTATGTGGCAGGAAAAGGGCAGGATGGGGAACTTTACTAGCTAAATTATTCGTCTATGCAGGGAGGGGGTGGGGGAAGGGACAGAAGGATCACGTCTTTCAATAATATTAGCACTGCAAAGTGAGTCCTTCTCTCACTCTAAGAACAAGAGTGGGAAACATACCATATTGAGTAAAAGTTTTATTAATTTGATTTTAAGATTAACGAAAGAAACAAAGATGAATGATAAACTCAATTCTTCTCCCCAAAAATCAATTAGAAAAGCAAGGACAATAATAATGAGGACATCTCAGAGAGAAAAAAGACACACACCACAAAACAGGAATTACTGTTTTAAAAAGGTACATTCATATCTTTTAAACAAAATCTGGATTATCACTCAACATGGAAATTACTACAGTGGAATATGATATGGTGTTGTAAGTTGTGTCCTGCCCAGTTCCTTCCTACTCAGCCTTCAAGTACGCTATCAGGACCACCAACAACCTCTGTGGCATCTTTGCACAAATTAGACTCCAGCAGGACAAATTAGAAAAAAAGAGAAGCCATACAGTACCAAGGGTTAAGAGCCTAAACTATGGAAACATGCAGCTCTGAAACTACAGCCAGACGACCCAAGACAAGGGACTTAACCTCTCAGTGCCTCAGTTTCCCCATCATATAAACTGCAATGAGAGTACTTACAAACTGCTGAAGAGTGCCTGGCACAGAATTCAAATCATTTAAAAGAATACATGTAAGTAAAAAGGAGGCCTTTCCTCTGAGAAGAAGACAGTCCCAATACCAGGGAAATGGCTTGGCTGAGTGTGGCCTGAATGTCAGCACCCACTTGTTCCCTTGGCTGTGAACATCTGTGCAGGACACCAACTGTCCATTCATATTCTGCTGTGCTGTGTGGTACGTGGCTGTCGAGTCCAGCTTTGTCTTCTGTGAGCTGACACAAGAGCTTTATATATATGCACACACAAAAGAGAGTAATCGTGGATAAAAGTTCACATGAACATGACATTTATCTTGACCAATGTGACCACACAGAGTGATAATGAACACACAGTGAAGCAGAGCCTCTCAATCACACTCCAAAACTAAGTTTTTGACTTTCAGTTTGTAATAGAAAGGAAAACGCTTAACTTTTTAAAAAATTAAGAACATGCCAGCAGATAATTACTAAAATGAAAATTGTCATTCTGAAGTACTCTAGACACAAAAAGAAAAAATATATTTACATTTAATTAGATGTTAGGTTCAGAAATTTAAAACATTACATTTCTGTCACAAATATTCAAAGAGTCACTCTTGTGTCTTAAGAGTATTTCCTCACATATGGAAAAGCTTAAGAACTCACTGCTTTGACTTTGTATTTTTAAAATTGGTATAATCTAGACAGGACCAACAAATGTTTTGTCTTCAGTAAGCTAAAACAAATTGCTCATTCAACTACCATGTTTCTATCAAAATGGCAGTCACAAATACACCTCTTTAAGAATTTAAGGTTGTCCTGTCTTTTTAACATAATTCATTCTGAGTATATTATAAATTGGTGGTGGTTTAGTCAGTCACTAAGCCGTGTCCAACTCTTGAATATTATAAATTACATATTCATAATCCCCCAAAATGCCTAATTCTCATCTGATGTTGGTTTGCCAAACTGCTTCCAACTTCACCAAACTTAAAACATTTAAACCAGCAAATACACTGTGTTATCTGCCTATTCCACTCTGGACACACAGACATAGGAAGAGGGACACGAAGACATACTCTTCCACACTCACTCACTCTCAATGGAAGGATCATGAAAAGAAAAAAGACCACCTTTCTTATGTAATTCAATATATTTAGTTCAATACAAAACATTACTCCTCTCCCTACCCACCACCCAAATTACAATACAGCACCTGTGGAGACTATATGAATGCAATGGATCCATCTGACTTTTCAGTTGTTGTCATGCAATGGTATAGAGGCTGACACTATGGCCAGAAAGTAAGTATTTTTGGTTTGGCAGGAGACATAGTCTCTATCACAACCACTCAACTCTGCTATTACAGTGCAAAGCTGCCACAGACAATACAGAAATGAATGAATATATTTCTGTTTACACAAAAACTTTACTCAAAATATGCAACAACAACAACAAAAGGCTACAGGCAACACTTTTGGGCCCTGAAGTAATGCCCAAGACCAGCCAAACCTCTACCAATTGAGGACAGAGCGTAACACTTGCAGGTTAAACAAAAATTTTAAAACAATTTGTAATCAAAAAAGTAACAGAGCAAGCAAAAATAAATTATTCAAGTATTCTCCACTAAAATTATGTAACCATTCTACAGGAAGGAAATTTTCCAAGGCATTCAAACCTATCTTATATGGAACTATACATAGTAATGAAGCTCAGTTAGAAAGGAAGAATACTGAAACTCCAGTATTTCTCTGACATCTTCAGACCTAAAAGGCAGTGGAGGCAGAATGGAAAGAATACAAGATTTCTACTCTTGCTCCTTAAAAACACAAGTCTTTCACATCATACTCAAACAATCGTGAGCAAATCTTCAATGTCCTCACCTGCAGAATGGGGTTATTATACAGGGCTACACTGCAGAGATGGATAGCTTTACACCAAGTATGAACACAGAGCTTGGGTTACTATAAGGAAAAAAAACAACCCTATGATTTAAAAACAATCAATCCTATGAAACCCTTAAAGTTGTTTATGTTTTCACACAGAAATAATACTAATAAATATCAGCTGCTTGTAACTGCTTATAGAGTTCAAAAGAATAGTTAGTATTTAAAGTTAAGAACAGTCTAGAGGGGCGGTCCTAAGATGGCAGAGGAATAGGATGGAGAGACCACTTTCTCCCCTACAAATTCATCAAAAGATCACTTGAATGCTGAGCAAGAACAGCCTAGTATTGAAAGACTAAAAACTTAGGTTCTAAGTTAAAAAAAAAAAAAAACTGTTGATGACTTTTATGACTTCGCATTGATTATAAAAATAGCAATGGAAAGTATTAAAAAAAAAAAAATCAAACAAGAAGGAACAATGAAGGCATAGAAATAGCAAAGTGGTCCTGGAAATGAACTCTCTTGGCCAGAGCCAATGGAGCAAGAAAACATTTTGACCATAAGTTTAGGCAATACTAGCTAATGTTCACCAAGTAGTGGGTGAGGAGAAATGAGAGTTATTTTGCATATTTTTAATTAAGAGAAAATGATATTGTATTTTAGTTTTCTGACATGGTTAGTGACAACTGGACACCAAAAATCACTTCTATAATGTGAATTAAACAGTTACTGCAAAGGATGTTTTCACATTTTCTAACAATCTTAAATCATAATTCACATATAAATCTGGGGGGGGGGAGTAAACTATGCAATTATCTTTTGAAAAACAAGTTCATAAAACTATCCACAAACAGAATAATATTTAAAACAAATGTCAATTTTCTTATCTTCTCCCACTTCTCTAATATCAAAGCAACTAAAAATTCCATCAACAGCAAAGGATCTGAATGCAATAAATGGACTCTCTCCATCAGTGAAACATTAATCACCCAAGAAAATGCAAATTAAGATGAAAGCCTGATGCTCCTTTAGGAGACCAGGATGCAATGTGATTTAAAGTCCATGTTTATCCCTGAAACCAAGCTAAGTGGCAGTTTGCTTTCTGGGGTTTTTTGTTTGTTTGTTTGCTTTTAACTGGTTGTTAAGATGAGATGTATCCTGCAACAGACAACAGAACTGTGGAAAAAATGAAGGGGGGTTGGGGAGAAAGAAGGGGAAGAAAAGTTTTATTAATCTCTCTACTACATGTTGTTTATGTTAAAAGTTAGCCTTTGACCAACAGTGGAACAAAACTCACTAACATACATCAGTAAATAAAAATCCTTGCCCTCACAAAGTTCAAATTCCAGCAGAATTTAAAATCAAGTGTTACGTAAAAGGTGATAAATGCTACAAAAAATGAAAAAGGGAATTTCTTGGTGGTCCAGGGGTTAGAAATCTGCTCTTCCATTTCAGGGGGCACACGTTCAATCCTCGTTTGGGGAACTAAGATCTTGCATGCCGTGGTGCGGCAAATAAAATATATTAAAAAGCAAGCAAACGACAGCAAAAAATTTTTTAAAAAAGAAAACTGAAAAAAATGCAAGTAGGGTGAGAAGAATCAGGACTTTTCACAGGGAAGAAAGGTGCTGACGCCGACAATGCAGTAGAAGCAGGACGGTCAGAACTGGTTTGAGAGCCGGTGAGATACTCAGGAAGCTACTCTTATGTTTGTTCTGTATTCGGAAAATCATGTATGAAAATGTGCCTTATCTTAATGTTGTTCGCTTAGTGTTCGAAAGAGACCCTCATATCCACAAACTATAAATGACCTTCATGTTTCCATTACTCTAATTTTTTTCTCTGTCTGAAATATCTGTTTTTACCTACATTTACTATGTATTATGAAGCTGTAATTCCTAGGATAGATACTAAGTGTCATAAATGACAGGTTTATGTAACTATTTAGCATTATATAATATTATGAAAGCCATCAGAGAAGTCATCAAATGCAAAAGAGAAAGTTCATAATTGTTGCTCAGAGTCTGTTCATTCAAATTATTTTTCATACAAGCATTCTTACAAAGTTAATATCAAAGAACTTCAAACTTTCTCAAGACACCAGATACTAAAAAACGGAAAAAGGCCACTGAAATGGAATGCCTGATCACTTAAATCCTACTACAGTTTAGATAACAGACTCAATTTTTTAACATCCACCAAATGCTTATATCGTGCCTAGCACTACACACACTTAACTACCTATCATCACCTTAAAATACTTTAGTTAAAAAGAACTAAACACAACTATGGATATAGACCAACATGTACTCAAATGCCTAAGGGTCTCTGGTCTTGTTAGCCTTCCTCCCACTGTGTTCCATAGTCTTCATTAGTGCAACAATAAACTCAACTATAAAATCCTGGAAAAAATCAGAGTTATCTCTATAACTTGTACCTACTGTCATTTCTAAAACATAATTCTAAATCTCAAGGATGGGGGTGGTAGTGGTGGCAAGATTTGTGGAGGTCAGTCTATGGCAACAAAATCTCATCTCTTCCTCAGAAGACGGGAAATAAGCCAGAAATTGTTTAATGAATATTTTGAGGAAAACCAAAGAGGATGAAAATCTGTTGTGTGTGATTGTTCTACGGCCTTTTGATCTCAAGGCTAACCAATCAGATGAAAAGAACTACCCTGATGATTCAGACCAGAGGAAATCACAAGACCTAAGCAGACCACAGCTGTAACCTGTTCACTCAAAGGCTACAGGACCGGAAAGCCCATCAGGGTCGTAGCAGGCCAGATGTGTCAGCAGAACATGCAATCCAGGAGCCGCTGTCTTTGCACTTCCTCCTACCAACACCACATGACTGCTCAGGTACAAGGGTACAAGAACTCACAGGAGGCTGTGGAAGCCACCCTGGCTTGGAAACCTTAAGCTGGAACCAAATATTCTCTTTTAAGAGTCTCATGGGTATAGCTTCCAGGGGACCCAACCTATCAAGGAGCACACTAAGTTAGAAGAATGTACCACTTTCTCCTACCAGGTAGTCACTCCCATTCCAGATGCAACTCACAAATGAGGAACCATTTTGCCACACCCCACAGTAGTAATACCTCTGACATTCTGCCATTATGTGCCATATGAAACACAGTTGAAAATTAAACCAAGGTCATTTATCCAAAGAAAGAGAAAGGTTTGGTGAACCTTTTCCTCACAACACATTTGGGTCCTTATCCCTACTCCGCCTCTAGGATGTCAATGGTCTTGGGCCTGTAAATTAAGCTTCTATGGGACTAATTCACCTTCTATACAAGCAATGACTGGGTTGAACTGTAAAATTGTCTGGAGTCTTTAAAAAAATAAACTAGGCTCACTGAAATACAGACTCTCAAAGGAAAGAAGAAAATACCTTCTGATTTCTAAGAAATAAAGGCAACACAGATATAAAAACTAACAAGCTAAAAAAATATCTTACAGGAAATTCCCTGGTGGTTCAGTGGTTAGGATTCAGCACTTTCACAGCCACGGGCCCAGACAGGGAACTAAGATTCCATAAGCTGCCCACGAGATGCAGCCTCCCCATTTTTTTTAATTTAAAATGAAAAAATATCTTATTAATAGCACAGAATGTTTGTTTTGATGATATGAAGATTAAAGCAAAGCAATGTACTTATATAGTTCACAAACTGAGGTCCAGAGGTTCAGTATTTCTTACTAAAAGTAACAAAATAAATATTAAATTCTGCATCGCTTGCATATTCAGCATCATTTAAATCTCAAAACAAGCTTGTACAGTAGGTGTTACTATCTCTGTTTAAGAAACAAGCTAATCTATAGATTCAATGCAATCCCTATCAAGCTACCAATGATATTTTTCACAGAACTAGAACAAATCATTTCACAATTTGTATGGAAGTATAAGAAACCTCGAATAGCCAAAGCAATCTTGAGAAAGAAGAATGGAACTGGAGGAATCAACCTGCCTGACTTCAAGCTCTACTACAAAGCCACAGTCATCAAGACAGTGTGGTACTGGCACAAGGATAGAAATATAGATCAATGGAACAAAATAGAAAGCCCAGAGATAAACCCACGCACCTATGGGCACCTTATCTTCGACAAAGGAGGCAAGAGTATACAATGGAGAAAAGACAATCTCTTTAACAAGTGGTGCTGGGAAAACTGGTCAACCACTTGTAAAAGAATGAAACTAGAACACTTCCTAACACCATACACAAAAATAAACTCAAAATGGATTAAAGATCTAAATGTAAGACCAGAAACTATAAAACTCCTAGAGGAAAACATAGGCAAAACACTCTCCGACATAAATCACAGCAGGATCCTCCATGACCCACCCCCCAGAATATTGGAAATAAAAGCAAAAATAAACAAATGGGACCTAATTAAAATTAAAAGCTTTTGCACAACAAAGGAAACTAGGAGCAAGGTGAAAAGACAGCCTTCAGAATGGGAGAAAATAATAGCAAACGAAGCAACAGACAAACAATTAATCTCAAAAATATACAAGCAACTCCCGCAGCTGAATTCCAGAAAAATAAACGACCCAATCAAAAAATGGGCCAAAGAATTAAACAGACATTTCTCCAAAGAAGACATACAGATGGCTAACAAACACATGAAAAGATGCTCAACATCACTCATTATTAGAGAAATGCAAATCAAACCCACAATGAGGTACCATTACACACCAGTCAGAATGGCTGCTATCCAAAAGTCTACAAGCAATAAATGCTGGAGAGGGTGTGGAGAAAAGGGAACCCTCTTACACTGTTGGTGGGAATGCAAACTAGTACAGCCACTATGGAGAACAGTGTGGAGATTCCTTAAAAAATTGGGAATAGAACTGCCATATGACCCAGCAATCCCACTGCTAGGCATACACACCGAGGAAACCAGAATTGAAAAAGACGCGTGTACCCCAATGTTCATCGCAGCACTGTTTACAATAGCCAGGACATGGAAGCAACCTAGATGTCCATCGGCAGACGAATGGATAAGGAAGCTGTGGTACATATACACAATGGAATATTACTCAGCCATTAAAAAAAACACATTTGAATTGGTTCTATTGAGATGGATGAAACTGGAGCCCATTATACAGAGTGAAGTGAGCCAGAAAGAAAAGCACCAATACAGTATACTAATGCATGTATATGGAATTTGAAAGATGGTAATGGTAACCCTATATGTGAGACAGAATAAGAGACACAGATGCATAGAACAGTCCTGTCGACTCTGAGGGAGAAGGTGAGGGTGGGACGTTCTGGGACAATAACATTGAAACATGTATATTGTCATATGTGAAGCGGAACACCATTCCATGTTCTATGCATGGGACGGATGCTCAGGGATGGAGCGTTGGGATGACCCAGAGGGATGGGAAGGGGAGGGAGGTGGGAGGAGGGTTCGGGAGGGGGAGCACATGTGAACCCATGGCTGATTCATGTCAATGTATGGCAAAAACTACTACAATATTGTAAAGTAATTAGCCCCCAACTAAAATATAAAAAAATAAAATAAAATAAAAAATAAAATAAATTAAAAAAAATAAAATAAAATAAAATCAAGACCATTCATAGGTGGGTCTATTTCTGACTACTAAAAAAAAAAAAAAAAAAAATAATAAGAAACAAGCTAACTGGGGCTCAAAGGAATTATTAGACCAAGAACAACACTAGTAAGAGGAAGAGTGAGGTGCATCAGGTGCTGGGTCTCTTATCAACTTCCTCTCTAGGTCTCTGCTTCCAAAGAGTTCTTATTCCAACACAACAAAGAATCTCTAATGAGAGTATCACCTTATGTAAGGGGAAGAAATCTATATCCATACTCGTACTGCTGTAGGTAGGATGGGATCAGTACAATATGGATCTCGGGTACCCCCACCAGGGGACAGTATAAGTACACTCACGGATACATACAACTTTTTTGCCAGCCACACCTACCCATTTTCCAAATACTTTTCACCTAGAGTATTTTGTACAACTAACTAGTTCTTCAAATGCCATGTAAAAAAAACAGGGGTTGGGGAGGGCAGCCATCAAGGCAAGGGAGGAGGCTAGGGAAGAGCCTGCTTTCCTGAAAACAAACAACAGATGCAGCATTTCCTTCTGCTGTATTATTTAACAGGATGCCTCCTGAAGCAGTAGCCATTTTTCACTAAGGCAATGAGTCTGATGGAATTCCTTTCACTGGGGACAATGGAATAAAAAAAAAAAGCAAGTTCTTTCCTATTTTTTTTTAATTTCTTTAAAATAGTACTTTCAGTTACTTAAAGCCAACTGGACATCATTCTCTCCTAGATGTTCCCAAAGCACTGCCAACTTACTATGAAAAAGAAGTGAAAGTGTTAAGTCGTTCAGTCATGTCTGACTCTATGCAACCCAATGGACTGTAGCCTGCCAGGCTCCTCCGTCCTTGGAATTCTCCAGGTAAGAATACTGCAGTGGATAGCCATTCCCTTCTCCAGGGGATCTTCCCGACCCAGGGATCTAACCTGGGTTTCCTGCATTACAACAGGTGGACTCCTTACAGTCTGAGCCACTATATAAACTTATTTCATCTCCCACCCCAAACTTGTTCCTCTTCTCATATTCTCTAGTATGGCTCTATCCTCCAGTCACTCAAGCAAGAAATATGGCTCCTTCTCCTCCCTCATCTCCTATAGCTTATCCAATCAGCAAATACCATTACTTTCTATCTTTAGGGTGTTACTTCACAAACGTGTTTTCAGTTCCCCAAACCTCCCACATCCTCATGACTCTGGATGAGGTATATCCTCGAGCTAAACTTTAGATCACCCAACTAAGTTCTACCACCATTGTGGATACTTATTTGATATGCCTATCTCCTTTCAATAGATAATACACAGCTTGAAAAATGTCCTAGAACAAAGCATAACAAATATGATCAAATATATCCTTCTCACAAAGGAGTGCTAGTGATTAAAATAAAGACTTCATCTGCACAGGTACCAAAAAACTATGACAATCATATCACTGACATGTTATTCACTCATTCACAAAATCAATTTCATGAAGAACGAAGACAAATGTTAGTCTAATGCAAACCATATGTGAAATTAAGAATCCTGGAAGTATAATTTTTTCAAGGGTAAAAAATCAGAACTATGACCACTTATTTAACAACCACACTTTGCTCTGAAATACTGTATTACCCAAACAGACTAGCGAACTATAACACCTTAGTAAACCATTGAAAACCATTTCAATACAGTACCACTCTGTTACCAACAAAGACACAAATTTTAAAATATAAAGGCTGCTCTTAAAAGGCATTTCCTAGTTTTGCCCTTTTAGGGTCTATGGTTTGATTGTGATCCTGATAATCACTGCAAACCAGATTAGAGGAACTGGTAACACAGAGACTACATAGAAAGAATTATCAACAGCTGCAAGCAAATCACTGAGAAAGGTCTAAGATTTGCTATTTCTTCCCTTCATTGTACTACAGACAAAAACTGGACAGACTAATCAAAGAAAATGGAAGGCTTACAACAGGCAGGGACTCCTTGCATCATCAGTTTCTAACCTCAAAATCCTGGAAAGACAGACAAGGAAGGTAGACAAACTCGCTCTACTGGCATTCTAACACTGGAGGAAATAAAATCCAAAAGAATACAGACGTGCCTTACGTGTTTACTATAATGAAGCTGTCTGTGCATTTTGAAATCTTCTAGGTTTATTTGTGCCACTATCAAACCATATCACTATCTCATACATATCATTTTTATTTCTTGCTTTCCCCTCTCAAAATAATTTGAATATTCTATGTTCTTGCTCTCTTCTAGCCACACCAAATTCCCTATTCCTTCCCACAGGCATCTAATAATCCTATGCCAAGTCATTTCTTTGCAATACACAGCTGTTTAAAAGGGGGGGGTGGGGGGAGACCGCTAGTTCTTTACCATTATTCAATTGTATTAGTGCATTCGTTCAATAAATATTCACATTGCCTTCTATTTCACAGTTTTGCCCATTCTTCACGAAATTCAAGCATTTAAGGCAGAAGAAACTACACACAGAACTAGGACTGCAACAATACTGTGACTCCATCACTTACTAAGATGATACATCAGGCTGGTTATTTTATTTCTCTAAATCTGTTTTCTCATCTGTAAAACTATATAGAAGTTCTGCTATGAGAACTAAAAGAGAGAATGCATAACAAGCATTTAATAGCAACTGAGATATAAAAAGTAATTAATGGCAGTACTGTTCATTGGCATTCTGAAAATGGGGTATCAGTTTTGGATAAATATTAGATATAAATAAAAGAAAAAAAGAAAGTTATCCAACAGGAAAGCAGGGGTGGGTCAAGACTTTGGCTGCTGCAAAATAATAATAATCCATTTTTAATTAGCATCACAATCAATCATGTATATTCAGTACTGGATTAATCAAATGTCAATATTTTAAAGAAATATAAAACAAACATTTTTATTCCTGTTCCCTGGCTTCTAAACAGTAGCTGAGAAGCAATGAGACTACCACATAACACAGCAACACTTAACTCCTGGGAATTACAACTTTCAGTGATAGCAAATAATGGGTAAGTTTAATAAGGCTTCAATTAAGCCTTCTTCACAATGAGACAGTATCTTTAAATAGTATCTTTGTTTTTTAACGTCATATAGATTACTGAATATCTGTGTAGTTTTAAATCATTTTCCTTCTAGATAAAACATCAAAAATAAATTACAAACATGTAAATTGTTGTCTCCTATTCCAGAAAGTTCATTATAGGCAGCGTAAGCTCTCAGTTCTCCCTGATGTCTGCTACACTGGACAACTTAATGTCTATAAATTCCGTTAATATGCATCTTCTCTAGTATAATAATAAAGATGTTAACAGTATGATTCAGTCTAACAATGTCACTAGTAAAAGACTAATTTTACTAATTTGAAAGAAGTCAGCAAATCCCACCTGGAGTTTTAGTCAATTCTGCTTGACTTCTGTGTCAATGATTGGAAGAGACATAAAGTAAAAAAAAGGGCAGAGAAGCAGTACGGAGAGCAGAAGAGGATCAGCAGTATAAGGCGAATGTCAGCCAAGAACCACTGAACATTCTGACCCCGTCAATTTGCTTTTTTCTATCATGCAGGGTAAGCAGTAAACAGAAAAAAAAAAAATCTACTTTGCTATACAACAGAAATTAACATAACCTCGTAAATCAACTATACATCAATAAAATAAATATTTGTAAAAAGTCTAGGGTGAATGGCCTTTTATACATTTCCTAACGATATATAAACTGACTTTTTTCTTTTCTTCACTTTTTTAATCCATTGTTCCTGGACAGAAATTCAGGACACATCAAATGCTCAAGCTATGACTGTCATGAGCCACATACTAAGAAACTTTTTCCATTCTAAGTCAATGGAAAACATCTATTCTTTCAAAATCACTTATCGCTTCAAACTCTCAAATGTCCTTGAACATTATTCATTTATTCAGAGCCTATTTTAAGAACCACAGATTTTACATTGTAAAGGGTGAAAGAACAACCTAGTTAAAACCATACTACAAGTGCAAAAATAAACTTCTAGAACTGCTTCAAACTTTAAGTCCCCACAGAAGTCTCTGTCTGAATGGAGGATGACTTGGCAGATTATGGATCTCCTTGAAGTTCAATTCTACCCACATACGTATTCCTACACTGACATTAAGTATACAAGGAGAACACAGAGAAATAACCAGACTTTTGTTCAAAGTATATCTAGAATAACCTTACTGCTAATTTGATCCATCTGATACTGAGAAATAATATACACACACACATCCATACATACATACATATATCAGTCCCCAATTCCTGGCACAGAGCTCTTAAAATCCTTTTAACTTCCTAATGATACTAACACTGGGAATGTTTTTTGTTCTAATATTTGATGTTAGATCTTGGTTTCTCAAAGAGGTCCTAAATTCCTTGGAATTTGCTGGATGATAGAAATGACTTTGGTTGTAATGAGGAAACTCTCGGTGAGCTGCTAGACAACTTCAGGATGGAGCTGGTTACAAAAAAGAACTCCACCGTTGTCATCCTCCAGGAAAGAGAGAGAGACTGGTGACCAGGTTAAGGTCTGACCATGCTGCATGATGAAGCTTCCATATAAGCCTCAAAAGGATGGGATTCAGAGAGCTTACTGAGTCACTGAATGCATAAATGCACTAGCAAGCATAGAAGCTCTGCACCTCTTCCCCCATACTCTGCCCCACGCATCTCTTCCATTTGTATGTTCATCTGTATCCTCTGCCAAACCCTTCCTTTTACAATCAACTGGTAAACATCAATAAGTGGTTCCCTAAGTTCTATGAGCCATTCTAGCAAATTATCAAGCCCAGGAAGTGGGTAACGGGAACCCCAACTTATAGTCAGTTGGTCAGAAGCGACAACCTAGGACCTGTGTCTGGCATCTGAAATGAGGGCAGTCTTGTGGGACTGCTCCCTTAACTCGTGAGATGATGCTAACTCCAGGGAGACAGTGTCAAAACTGAAATGAACTGTAGGACACATGTTCATTACCTTCTCATGCTTTCTTTATGTCAATCTACAATAATTTTCTCTCCCCAAGCATTATTCAAAGAACATATATTTCACAAAGACATTATCATGGACATTTCACTTAAAAGTTGAAGACAATAAATTGTATACAAAGCTCACAGATAAAGAAAGACAAAAATAAATGTATAATGGGAAAAGAACCAAAACACAAGTTCTAAACATTGTTGTCTCCTGAAGATAGGGCTACTAAAGAAGTCCCCCACCTTTTTTTCATTTTATTATATGCATTCATCGTTGTCGTTGCTGTGTCACTAAGTTGTATCCAACTCTGTGACCCCATGAACTGTAGCCTGCCGGGCTCCTCTGCCCATGCCATTTCCCAGGCAAGAATAATGGAGTGGGTTGTCACTTCCTTCTCCAGAGGATCTTTCCAACCCAGGGATTAAACCACCATCTCCTACTTGGCAAGCAGATTCTTTACCACTGAGCCACCTAGGAAGCACCACGCATTCATTACTTCCAAGGTATTTTTTTAAAGCACTGAAATTTCTGATTTTCTAAGTCATCCAAAGCCAGAAAATTAAACTCCTGTCATGTAATAACAAATACTAACTATACACATATGCCTTTTGTACACCCCATCACTGGTAATTTGATAATTTAACAAGATTTAATATAAACTTATGTAGAAAATTTTAAAGTATTTACCAATATGTTTTAAAATTTAACCACTAGTATAAAATAACTTATAAATTTGATGGTTTTTATTAAAGGATGTTAAATGTCCTTTCCAATTAAAACTAAAAACCTGGTCATGGAATTATTTTTTCCAAACTCATGACTAGATTCCTAGACAAAATCAAAATATGACTCGTCATATTCCCCTTTCACTGATCAAAGCAAAGCCATAATCAAAGGGGGAAGGAGAAAGGGAGTAAGTAGAAAGACTTTAGGGGAACTTTAGAAGAATCCATTTGTGATTTCTCTTTTTATTGGGCTTAATTCATAATTAATTACTGGGATTAATTATGCATTACGCTGTGAAATACCAAATTTCTTCACTCATTTGATTACTATGAGTTGAGTGCCTACTATAAGCCAGGATCGTTTCCAATGATAAAGACGGAGCAGTAAAGAAAATTCCCTTAAGTTTATAGTTTAGTGAAAGAAGACAACAAATAATTATGAGTACATTATAATATATGGGGGCTTTTTGTCTCAGTTTCTAAAAACAAAAGTAAATACTTAGTTTTAGCACTGTAACCATTCAGGTTCACTGACTGCAAATACAAGAAAGAAACTCCAGGAAACAGGATTTACTGAAATCATTAGCTCAGAAAAACCTGGATAGTCAGATTTTGAAATAAAGAAACCACAGCAGTTTTATGGATCAAGAATATTCCCACTCAGCCCAATTAAGTTTGTTCCTGGAATCTGTTTCAACAACTTGTGGTCAAATACGGTCCCATGGCTCTTCTATTCCCAATGAATGACTGGATTCACACATAATTAAGACTCCCACTGATTTTATTTATAGGTAGGTAGGTAAACAGAAATGAGAGGAGGGTGGAAGGTTATCAATCCTGAGGCAGAGAGATCTACAAAGAACAATTATTTGTATACCATTTCTCCTGCCACAGGACAGGACTGTTGAAATCTGCTCTGAATAGACAATCTCACGCACTGCATCGTGATGTGCTGCTGGTTTAGCTCCCGGTTCAGGTGCCAGTACTGGCTACCAACTTTGAGGATTATTTTAGTTTACCTCCAAAACCATTTATTGTTCCTGCAACATCAACAGAAGCTCCAAAATCAACTGACATGCACAAACATTCCAAAAATCTCCCTGGGCCTGTATTTCAACCTCACACATTTTCTTCCAGGTCATATTATTTGCAGTGTTTTGTCGTTGTGCTTTCCTTCCATTAAATCTTGGTATTTCCAACACCAAATTTCTGGAAGAAGAGGATTGAGGACTCTCCTCTCCAACAAAAAGCCCCTAGGCTCTCTAAGCAAACAATCCACACAAACCATCATTCCAAAATGCAGCATAAAGTGAATCTAGTTATATTCCAATACATATCTCACCAAACTTGATTCAAGTAACTGAGAGGGCCATTTTCCTACTCCACAACTCTAAATGCCACACATAATTATAAAGATCCTACTTACAGAGCCTAGAACAGATAACCTTAGTTTCTCATTACTTTCCAACATGCATCCCTTATTAGTCTGTGATAGGTACGTTTATTCTCAATGGCGCCCTCTTTAATTTAGTATGCTTATTCTAACGGCTTTCCTTTTCCTTCTTGTCCCATCCAGAGCCTATACATTTTTCAAGATCCAACTCTATTCCTTTCTGCTCAAAGTCTTTCCTTAATATTCCTACCTATCAGTGATGTTCCTCCTCTCGGAAGAACTGACATACAAGTCATTTTACAGTGCTGGACAACACAGCCTAGACAGGTTAAGTGATCTACCCCAATTTAAACAACTAGCCAAAGACAGAAGCTGGAATATAATACAGGTCTTTAAACTCAAAAGACTAAGGTTTATCATTGTTCTTGCAGTCTTCTCACTCTAATCTTACTTCCCACGCTAATCTTACCATATTGCTTCACCCTTAAAAATTTCTCACGGATCCTCTACAGATCACAGGTCAAGTGTAATCTTCTTTAATGTTTCTTTTTGACGGCTCTAATTCATATTAATTTCCCTCTTTTCCAAATCTACTACATTTAAATCAATATCTCACAATATAGCAACTTTTTACTCCACATATGTTATCTCATTTAATCCCCAGAACAATTTGAAAAGGCAGGAATATATTTGTCACCTTTACAAATGGCCCTAAGATGTTAAGATGCTTACATTCAAACAATTACAATAGCTCCTCCACCAAGAGCTGCTATTTAGAACTACGTCACCACCTCCAATGTATATGCTCTTTAAATACAACACACTTCAATTCTTTTTTGTTTTCCTTCTCACCACACACACAGAGTGGAAATTATGCTGAGATGACAGATACGCAATTCTTTCTTTGTAACTAGAACTCAGACTCACTCAATTTTTGATCCAGAATTCTTTCAATTATAACCGATAGCTTTTGCGTGTTAAAGGGTTTCATTCTTTTCTTTAAAACCACAGTTAACATAATCTGAACTCGTTCCTGAGGAAGCAAACTCAAACTGAGGGATATTCTTCTAAACTGTCAACGTCAATGTAGTAAGACACAAAGAAAGCCTGAGGCCAGACTAAAATTAGTCAGTGTGATCTTGGATTGGATCCTATATCAGAGTAAAACAATTGTTAGAAAGATCATTTCGACAATTAGTAAAATTTGAACATGAAACACATTAAGTAACAGTACTGTATCAGTATCAATACCCCTAAATTAGACCATTGCACTATGGTTACTGTAACAGGAGAATGTACTTGTTCTTAAGAGATAATGCAAGCACTGAGAGGTTAAAAAATCATGGTGTGAAACTCTTCTTCTCAAATGGTTCAGCTAAAGTAAGAATAATGAGATAAATAAAAAATGATAAAAGAGACAATGAATAATAGTATAAAGCAAATGTACAAAAATGTTCAAAACTGTTAAATCTACTTGAAAGGCATACAAGAGTTCAACTTTACAGAAAAGTTGAAAGAAGATACTACCGAGAGAGGAAGGGATGGGCGTATGCCAACATTTTCTGGGAAGGGCCAGATAACTCCTATTTTAGGTTTGGGGGGCTTTCTAGTCCCTGTCACAATTACTCAGTGCTGTCACTGTAGCACAAAGACAGCCTAGAGACAACAACATAAACACAGGGCTGAGAACGTTCCACAAAACTTTGTTTACAAAAAGCGGGCCTTGGTTTGCTGACCCTTGATACAGATGCAAAAGACTGGCCATGTGGTGGTAAATGTTGGGAACTGTGCAACAAGAACACGAAATTCACTACATTTTCTCTTACATGTTTTGACATTTTTCATAATAAAGATTTAAAAACAAAGCCCTTCACCGAGAAATCTCCCTATATGTCAATCTCTTCCTTCCCTTCCACAACCTACCTCCTGCAGAGGAAAAACCACAATTGATGTATTGATTTTCTCTTTAAATTCTAAACTCCTTGATGAAAAGGATCTAATCTGATGATTAACATAAATCTGGTGGTCTAACAGGATGATGAGCACTGTTCACCTCTGGCTCTGAACGCAAGTCCCTGCGTGGCACGCGGGAGCAGAGCCTGTTTGCGTGAGGGATAAGGAAGGCGAGCCTGGGGTGGTGCAGGGCACTCTGGCAGCTGCAGATGCCTTGACAGAGGCTACCAGTGTGCATACTGGACACACTTTCAGATTTTACAAGATTTTTCTTGCTAAAGAAATAAAATTGGTGGAAGCTTCAACTAATTAAGAATCTCAGCTTACTAGAAACTTAGAAAAACACAGGGTTTGAAGCAATTAAAAGAACCATCCTTGTTCTCTATCCCACAGATGAAGAAATGGGGGTAATTCCAGCATTCTAATTAATAAATGTGAAGTCAAAACCATGAAGCATGTTGAAAAGCTACAGCAATATTAATAAGCAAACTTTTATTCTATTAAGGGAAGACATACTTAAAATATATCTGTACAATGTTGACAAATTAACCAAAATTCTGCTTCTGAGCACTACTGTCAAATGTACTTATTCCAAAATATTGTCTCTTGAGTAAAGTACATTCTATTAGGTGATATAAGATATACAACAATTCAAATGTTTCCCCCTCCTCTAAAATAAGATACATGAAAACATTAACTGCTATACAAGCTACATGCGGTGAACACTATAAGCCTGTGTGTCAAGGCATCTACAACTGTCATTAAGAACATCACTTCAAGCAGGGGTAAAGGAAGAAGTGAGACGACAGAATGGAGAGAAGAACATCAAAAAGTTCAACACATTTCCTGGAAACTGCTAAGTACTAATCCAAAACCCTTAATATTGTCATGAGATCAGCCTCTAACACAGATGTCAAATTTGGCTCTATATACTCTAATTTGAACTCTTGTGCACTTGAAGAAGTCAAGACCTCTCACCTGAAAAATTAGAACATAAAATACTGCAAGTCCACCAACAGTAAAGCCACACTGTTGGAAATTCAGTTTTGCGGAGCTAGCTTTCATATTGCTATTACAGTCAAGTTTGAGGAAAAGCAGAGCTTTAGGATCAATGGCTCCCGTCTAACAGCTAAATAGGCTGTTGCAAACAGCAACAGGTTCTTTAAATAAGTGGTGGTAGCCTAAATCAAAGCACAGATCATCACATACGTGCAGGAAAAACTGGTGGTCAGGTATCTATCTTTTCGAGCTCTTTTGCAAATACCAAATAATTAGCATCCACATCCTCACCTTCCAATTTCAATAGCATTTCTTAAATTGCAATACAGTTAACTCTTCCCTGGTAGCCCATACGATAAAGAATTTGCCTGCAATGAAGGAGACCCAGGTTCAATCCCTGGGTTGGGTAGATCCCCTGGAGAAGGGAATGGCAACCCACTCCAGTATTCTTGCCTAGAGAATCCCCCAGAGGAGCCTAGTGGGCTACAGTCCATGGGGTTGCCAAGAGTCAAACAGGATTGAGCGACTAACACGTTCACTTTCACTACTTGAGTGTAGGGTACTATTTAATACAGTGAATTCCTCTCTAATAAATTAAGCTAAGAGTGCTGTTAAACATTACAAGAAGACAGCCATAGGAAAACATCAGGTTGTGCAATATTTCCTACACATACTATCCTGTACTTCACATTTATGTCTTATAAAGTGAGAAAAAGTGAAGGCTTTTTCACTAACTTGTGGAGTCACAAGAGACCTGTGAACAGTAGCAATCTTCAGGTGGGCCATTCAAAAGCAGGCAAAGAAAATGAAAATCTTAACAGTATACTTTAATTCAGTTCAGTCGCTCAGTCATGTCTGACTCTTTGCAACCCCATGGACTGCAGCACATCAGGCTTCCCTGTCCATCACCAACTCCCAGAGCTTACTCAAACTCATATTTTAAAAGACTTTTTATTAATGTATAAGTAGTTCAGAAAAAAAATCATATACATGAAAAACAGTATTTTTAATTTTTTAACATCCAAATAATTTTGTATTGGGATATAGTCAGTTAACAACATTGTGATAGTTTCAGGTGAACAGTGAAGGTACTCAGCCATACATGTACATGTTTCCCATTCTCCCCCAAGCTCCCCTCCCATCCAGGCTGGCACATAACACTGAGCAGAGTTCCATGTGCCATAAAATAGGTTTTTGTTGGTTATCCATTTTAAATACAGCAGTGTGTACATGACCTTCCCAAAGTCTTCAACTATCCCTTCCCACTGGCAACCATAAGTTTGCTTTCAAAGTCTGTGAGTCTCTTTCTCAAAACAGTATTTTCACTTTCTTAAGCATCAGATACACACATTAATAAAAACTTCTACATTTAAGTCTTAAAAAGTTACAGTTATATAAAATCTTTAATTGATTTGCACCAATTGCACATTGAAGCATATCCATACCAACATTACAGAAAGAAAGCTTATATTTTATGCCAATTTTTCCCAACCAAAATCCAGGCTATTTTCAAAGTGAGAATTTTGGCACAGTCTTTAAAATAAAAGCCTGTAAAATGAGCAAACAAGATAAATGTTTAAAACATGAAACAGGCTAAGCTCAGAAGTTTTTTCTATTTTAAAAGCCACTCCAAAATCTCACTTCAAAGAAATAAAGACACCTACTTTTTTCATATTCTTAATTCTTATTTTCAGTTTGAGTCTTATCACTAAAAGGTCCTTAAATCATTCTGCCTAAAAGTCAGGTATTTAAATATATTTGCATCAATCAGTTTATATAACTAAGAGGTTTCTTCCAAACCTTAAAACAAATTATTTAAATACACCTATCACAAAAGTACAAATAGGTACTAGTACATGTTCTCCTTCTAAGGATACTCTCTTTTAATGGATCCTTTACAAAGTAACAGCATAAATTCCTGAATCAGGAAATGTAGCTTTTAGATTTTCCTGGAAGGATAACAATGAAATTCCATTTACACTATTACAGTTTACGGGTTCCTGAAATCTTGCAAACTTCAATCTACAGTCAACAACTCACAACTATGACAAATGTGATGGACTAATGCTTTAATTTTCAGTTCCAACTTTTCCCTCTTGCTATAGTGTCTCATTCCCACTGCTCATTGTGTTTTCCAACAAGCTTAGATAAGCCAAAAAAGAAAAGAATCAGCTCAAGAAGGTGATCAGCTTTCAGGATAAGGCATAATAATGTCGGCTAACCAAATCCGTCAAGGCAATAATCTCCTATTTTCACTCTCTCATTTTGCTATTTGACAGAAATGTGGAAACGGATGAACCCTGAAAAGAACAACCCTTCATAAATATGAAAGCAAAGGAAAGAGAAAAATGGAAATCCTTCAACAACCTTTGTTCCACGCAGAAATCCATTCTGTCAATTTAAGGACAAAATAACTCAACCTCTGCTTGAGTTCCTTCAATGATGAGTGCTTTCATGTGAGGGTGCCTATTTTACTAAATTATTAGCTCAAACTGTTACAAAGTTCTTTCCTCTCTAGCATTACGTATCTACCTGTAACTTCTACTTAGGGCCTCCACAGCTACATAAAACAAGCTTAACTCTGCTCCAAATGAAAACCTTAGGTACTCGAAGGACTTTCTCTGTCTTCTTCCCAAGTGTTCTATTTCCCATTTTAAAAAATCGTGATGTAACAATTACAAAAGCTGCTCCAGTTTGTGTCCTTTTAAACATATGACTCCTAAGATGAAACACGGTGCTTTTATTTACAGCAGTTTTTCTTCAACACTTAGTGAATTCATTCTTATTTTAGACAACAGGATGACAGCAGTCAGTAAAACTCAATCTTTTCAACCACTAGTAAGATCTAGGAAGTACAGATAAAAATTCACAAAATATTAATAATATTCTGTAATAACCTAAGTGGGAAAAAAATTTGAAAAAGGACACATGTACATGTATAATTGAAATGAACACAACATTGTTAATCAACTATACTCCAATATAAAATAAATTTTTTAAAAAAAATTCACAAAAATCTGTCACTGAAACAAATGGGTGCTGAGACAACTGAATATCCACATGCAAAAGAATGAGGCTAAAACCCTACTTCCTATCATATAAAAATTAGTTAAAAATCGATCAGAGACCTAAGTGACTTTATATTTAAGCAATGGCTTCTTAGAGATGATACTTAAAGCAAAAGCAACAAAAGGAAAGAAAGTTAACTGCCATCAAGAAAATTTAAAACTTTTTTGCTTCAAGAAACACAGTTAAAAAAAAAAGATAAAGATAGCCCACAGAATGAAAGAAAATTTTTGCGAAAAAAAAATGATTAGGAACGTGTCTAGAATATGTAAAGAAATATTACAACTCAATAATAAAAAGATCAGCAACCCAATTTAAAAGCAGGTGAAGTATGTGAATAGATATTCCACCAAAGAAGATATACGAACGGCTAATGAAAATACTAATGCAAATCAAAATCACAATGAGATACCACTTCACACCCACTAGGATGGTTATCAACAACAAAGAAAGTCCCAGTAATAATGGTTATCAAGGATGTGGATAAACAGTAAACCTCACACACTGCTGGTGTGAATGTAAAATGCATTCACTTTGAAAAATTCTGGCATTTCCTCAATTATTAGCATTTTGTTTGAAATATTAGAAAATTTTTAAAAAAAACGAAAATGTCAAAAAGATACTTAGTGTAAAATTGACATGTCATTAAAAGATTTCATAAAAATGAAAAACTTTATCAGGATATGTTTCCTTTCTATATGTACTTACCAATGACTACAACGACCCATTTGCAATTGTCTTTATACTTATTCCTGGCAGTTTAAAAAGCTCACAAAATTCTTCAGTTACTAGACTTTCAAATTTTTAAGGTTAAAAAATAAAAAAAATATTATCCCTCAAACTGACAAGAGCTTTTATAATCAAATAGTTCAGTTGGAGAGCAATGACTTGTAATCAAAGTTATAGTATGGGTGATTAAAAATCATTAATAGCTTCTAGAGAAAGACCATGTATTTACAAAAAAGTATATGCAGAGTACATCATGCAAAATGCTGGGCTGGATGAAGCAACAAGCTGGAATCAAGATTGCCAGGAGAAATATCAATAACCTCAGAGATGCAACACCACTCTTATGGCAGAAAGTGAAGAATTAAACAGCCTCTTGATGAAAGTGAAAGAGGAGAGTGAAAAAGTTGGCTTAAAACTCAACATTCAGTAAACTAAGATCATGGCATCTGGTCCCATCACTTCATGGGAAATAGATGGGGAACAATGGAAACAGTGACAGATTATTTCTTTGGGCTCCAAACTCACTACAGATGGTGACTGTAGCCATGAAATTAAAAGACGCTTGCTCCATGGATGAAAAGCTATGACCAACCTAGACAGCATATTAAAAAGCAGAGACATTACTTTGCCAACAAAGGTCCATCTAGTCAAAGCTATGGTTTTTCCAGTAGTCACGTACGGACGTGAGAGTTGGACTATAAAGAAAGCTGAGTGCCAAAGAATTGATGCTTTTGAACTGTGGTGTTGGAGAAGACTCTTGAGAGTCCCTTTGACTGCAAGGAGATCCAACCAGTCCATCCTAAAGGAAATCAGTCCTGATTATTCACTGGCAAGACTGATGCTGAAGCTGAAACGCCAATACTTTGGCCACCTGATGTGAAGAACTGACTCACTGGAAAAGACCCTGATGCTAGAAAAGATTGCAGGCAGGAGGAGAAGGGGACGACAGAGGATGAGATGGTTGGATGACATCACCAATGCAATGGACATTGAGTTTGAGTAGGCTCTGGGAGTTGGTGATGGACAGGGAAGCCTGGCGTGCTGCAGTCCATGGGGTTGCAAAGAGTCAGACACAACTGAACAAGTGAACTTAAGCTCTATCCAATAAAGCTGATACAGATACTCCATTTTTTCCCACAAATAATGGATAGTAAATGCCTGGTTCTCTCAAAACAAGAAAATACTCATAAAGCAAAGATTGCTGGGTACCCCTTCCTCATCCCCAACTTAGTGATTCAACTGCTAGGCTTGGGACAAGACCAGGGATTTGCATTTCTTACAAGTTATCAAAAGATGCTGATGCTGTCAGAGGCCTACTGTATGAGACCTACTACATGATCCTGAATCATATTAACAATATTCTGCTGAGAACAAAAATTGGTAATGTTTATGATCCAATGATCATTTGTCAAACATCTTTTACCAAACAGTCAGTACATGCTTCCATTAACATGCCCATGAAGTATCTTTCAAGCCTTTGTTCAGCTATTCTGCATCCATGAAGCCTCCTTTGATTCTCCTGATGGGAAATAATTTCATACTCCTTTGAATTCAAGTCCTTTCTTGTACCATCCATAAAATAATAATTATCAGCTTTATTTAGTTTTAGCTTTAGTTTTAGTTTTATTTAGTTTTAGCTTTTTTAAGCTTTAGACAAATAATTAGTATTATTTGTCTAGCTATTTATATTCAAGACTTATGCCATCTAGTAAACTAAGTTTCATGGTAGCCAACAGCTCTTCAAGAGTTCTCAGCATGAATTGGGAGAATGGCATTGAAACATGTATATTATCATATGAGAAACGAATTGCCAGTCCAGGTTCTATGCATGAGACAGGGTGCTCGGGGCTGGTGCACTGGGATGTCCCAGAGAGGTGGGATGGGATGGGGAGGGAAGGGGGGAGGGGGGTTCAGGATGGGGAACACATGTACACCCATGGCGGATCCATATCAATGTATGGCAAAACCACTACAATATTGTAAAGTAATTAGCCAATTGAAATAAATAAATTAAAAAAAAAAAAGAGTTCTCAGCACAGGCTCTCCAAAAATACTGAATAAAAATATGTTCAGTAAATAATCAGAATCAATATCTTTCATTTAATGTCTGGAAAAAAGGAAAGCACAATAGGTAAGCTTTTATAGAGACATGAATTGAAAACCAAATCCTTTTCAAATGACTGTACATAATGCTAAATTATAATACTTAACAATTTAGGCAGAAGATTAGGAGTAAGAACACTGGACCAGAGGCTCAAAACCTAGCTTCAGCAGAAACTTAACAATGTAACCCTTGAGTTGGTCAATTAACCTCCTCTGCTCTTAAAATGTATTCACAAAACGCATTCACAATCCAAAATCAGACTATATGTTTTCAACATGAATCTGCCAAAGACAGATTACAATCAGTACATACCTGCTGTCCAAATTCAATTATGTTATATTATTATATGCTGTCACCTGACCTATATAAACAAACTCTACTTGTATACATGGTGGTTTAGTCGCTAAGTCCGGAGAAGGCAATGGCACCCCACTCCAGAACTCTTGCCTGGAAAATCCCATAGACGGAGGAGCCTGGTAGGCTGCAGTCCATGGGGCCGCAAACAGTGGGACATAACTGAGCGACTTCACTTTCACTTTTCACTTTCATGCATTGGAGAAGGAAATGGCAACCCATTCCAGTGTTCTTGCCTGGAGAATCCCAGGGACAGCAGAGCCTGGTGGGCTGCCGTCTATGGGGTCGCACAGAGTCGGACACGACTGAAGCGACTTAGCAGCAGCAGCAGCAGTCGCTAAGTCATGCCCAACTCTTGAGGCCCCATGGACTGTAGCCTGCCGGGCTCCTCTGTCCCTGGGATTCTCCAGGCAAGAACACTGGAGTGGGCTGCCATTTCCTTCTCCAGGGGATCTTCCCAACTCAGGAATTGAAGCTGGGTCTCCTGTATTGCAGGCAGATTCTTTACTGACTGAGCTACGAGGGAAGTTCCCACCAATTTCCTTGAAAACAAGAATCATTCCTATGGTATCTCCAACATCAGAGAACATCACAGAACATAGCAAAGAATTTAGCAACGCTTTTAAAATGTTCTCAGTTATCTGAGTTTTCAGCATGTTATAATTCTATATTTTCACGTTAACTCCACCGTATTATCTTTCATCTGTTTACCCAACTTCAGCAGACTATGAGCTCCTTCAAGAGAAAAAGGGGACCCAAGTATTATTCATACCCCAAGGCCTAACACAGAACCTAGTAAAAAGCAGGTGCTTAAGAAATACACAAAAGCACTGTGTCTTTCATGATCTCACATATTCTTCTTCAAGTAAGTGTATAAAACTATTAGTATCTACACTAGCAATTTAGAGAAGAAATGAGATCCAAAGCAGTTCAGCAAGTCCTAAATACAAGAAAAGCATACCATATTTGGAATCCTATATAATCTATGATGAACTTCATCAGAACAATAAAGGGATCACTTTCTGAAACATATCAGGTCAATTTAAGGATTTTTAGAGGGACAGGAAGGCTTTCCCAGGTGGTACAGTGGTAAAGAATGTGCTTGCAAGGCAGGAAGACTCCAGTTCAATCCCTGGGTTGGAAAGATCCCCTGGAGTAGGAAATGGCAACCTGCTCCAGTATTCTTGCCTGGAGAATCCCATGCACAGAGGAGCCTGGTGGGCTTCAGTCCAGAGTGTTGCAAAGAGTTGGACACAACTGAGCAGACACACAAAGAGGGAGAGGAAGGGCTGTTTAAACACACGCAGGCAGTCCTTGTTTTGTACAGTAGTGTGGGACCATAAAAATGACTTTGTTAGATCAAATTAAGCCAAGTAACCTTAATCAGAGGGGAACTGTTGTATGACCTTTTAAAACTGTCAGTTATATATGTGTAAGAAGATAAAAATATAGGAGAACTAATACTCACTTAGTACACTCTAATTTAAAAATGAGAACGACTGTGAACCAAAGCGCTTTATTTGCTTATAAACAAACTTATCCAGTAGTTTATTCAAACTATTCAGCACTTGTCTCCTCTAACGGTATAACTTACAATACAGAGGGAGAGCATCTTTTCCATTTTATACATCTTGAGAAACTGCCATACCCTTATCTAAATTGGGACCAGCTTCTAACATTTTATCCCCTGCACTTTCAATGTTAAACGAGTCCCATTAGTGTGAAGTTTTTTGCCAGCATCACTTCCTCTAGACATTGCCCTTTTCAGCACAACCACTTTTCCTTATTTATTCATAAGTCTGACTTCATTAAGCTCCTCTGACTGCAAATCTAGAGTCTCTAGAACAGTGGCAACATTCTATTCTTCCATAACTCCATTTACATCTAATTCAAATATCACTTTCAGAGTTATCACTTTTCATTTTCTTATTGTATTTTCATTTTTATTGACATTAAGGTGTGTCTTAATAAAAGTTCTGTGATGTTCAGAAGACAGTAAGTAGGTTTATTGAGGAAAACAAGTAGGGAATATTCTGGAGAGAAATGTTTAATGGCCATAAAAATTAGGTTATTTAATTTAAAAAAATCTACATGCAAAACCATCATATTCAAAATTAAAAAGTATGATTAACTGAAGAAAAGTTACAACTCATTTCCCAGATAAAAAATTAACTTCCTTCATATATAAAAAGATCTTTAAGGAAATGACCCTCCATTCAGAACGTAGGAAACAAACAGCTTACAGAAAACATTTTAAAGCCTGAAACATGAAAGGGTGGCTCATAAAAATTTAAAGTTTGAAACATGAAAAGACTGTCTTCCTGTAAGAGAAATGTAATTAAGAGTTCACCAAGAACTTCTGATAAAACCTGGATAAAATCCAGTTATAATGCTGAGCAAGCTATAAATAAGGACACATACTGTATGATTTATATGAAGTATGAAAAAAAAAGAATTGATACTGTAAGTCAAGATAATATTTACCTTTCCAGAGGCTGGGGCAAAAAAGAGGAAGGAGGGAAAAAAGGTAAAACAGTGTACTAATATACAATATTTTAGGGGGAAAAAGTTGAGAGAAAGTATATTATTAATATTATTTGACATATAAGAAAATGAGAACACTGGTTCCTCCAGGGGAGGGGAACCAAGTAGTTGCAGGAAGATTTTTCCATGTATATACTTTGGCAAAATTTAAACTTTGAGCCATGTAAAATGTTTAAATCTTCAAAATGATGACACTAAAAAATAATTACCTGAAAGAGCAGCAAAAATAGGAACCCATAAAGAGATTATCAGAGCCTAGATTAAAATAACTGCTCATCACTTCTCAGAGAAAGACTATCTAGAAATGTTTTAAAAGAAAAAGGCCACAATATTTGGGATTTAGATATACTGTGAAATTAGTTAAATTACTGCAGCTTATTGCGAAGTCTGCAATACAATAGCAATAGGAAACTATGTTTCTGAGAACAAAGAGAATTTATTTAGCAAAACAGGGATGTTCAATCTCAACATATCTGTTTGACATGAATCCAAATAAAAGAGATGAGACAGTTCTAAATACTTAAGTATGAAAGGAAACAGAAAGAAAGAGACAAGACAGAGCCCCAGAAGCCTATGTTTAATAAGGAGTCAGAAAACTGTAAAGGGCAGAACATTGAATTTTTTTTTATATTCACACCACATAAAATGTTATGGTCGTGAGCATTCACTATGAGGTTCTTGCTATCTTCTACTTCTACTACCTTGTACAATGAGAACTCTGGTTTGGGAGCCCCAAAGATCTAGATCCAAATCTACCCCTGCCGGGTCATTACTAAGAACAAATCTGAGCATGGCACTTCTGAGCCTCAGCTTCTACTTGTTTAAAATTGGGATATTATTACCCACATCTTGTAGTATTCTCATAAGGGTTAGAGATAATATATTTAAAAATGAAAAATAACAACAAACCTTAGCACAATGCATGGTGAATAAAAGGCACAAAAAAAGGGAGGGGGGATTTATTTATTACTGCCTCCTCTGCATGTAAAGATACTATAATTCTTTTCACAGTGTGTGCTAAGTCACTTCAGTCATGTCCGACACTTTGTGACCCTGTGGACTGTAGCCTGCCAGGCTCCTCTGTCCATGGGATTCTCTAGGCAAAAAAAGAATACTGAAATGGGTTGCCACGCTCTCCTCCAGGGGATCTTCTCTACCCAGGGATCGAACCCACATCTCTTGTATCTCTTGCATTGGCAGGAGGGTTCTTTACCAAAAGCGCCACCTGGGAACCTTTTTATAGGAGACAGTTCGATACTTTTTGTGTCTAGGACACATGACAACAAACAAAAAAAGGAAGCTATTTTATTTGCCTAGACACGAAGACCCTTCATGATGAAGGAATAAGGAGGGGAAGAGAATCACACTCACTTTTATACCCATTCCTTCTCATTAATCACTGCTTCCAGCCCTCAGTACTGCATGAAGTGCCTGGTCCTTCCCAAAACACTAAGGTCCCAAACTTAGTAGAAGGGGAAAAAAAAAAAACCTAAATGGAAAAGATACTTTTGGTCATTCCTAATATCCACTGTCAAATCTTAAACACTTTAAGGAAATCACTGACAACTTTCGGTATAAATTCCTGCTGTAGAGGCCTTTTTATTCCAGTGGAAGAGAAGGAAGGAAACATAAAAGCAAAAAGCATTCTGAGAGTTAATTCCAGCCACAGTATATTCCTAAAATAAGTTTCTTATATGGCACCCATACCAGGTCAGAGCACAAAACACAGAGACACAGACATAGAGAACAGACTTATGGACACAGAGGGGTCAGGAGAGGGTGGGACAAATTGAGAAAGTAGCACTGAAACATATTCATTACCATATGTAAAATAGATAGCTAGTGGTGGGAAGTTGCCATATGCTGCAGGGAGCTCAACCTGATGGGATTGGGGGGGGGGGTAGGAGGGAGGTTTAATAGAGAGGGAACATATAAATATGTATGCTTGTGGCTGATTCACGTTGTTGTATGGCAGAAATCAACACAACATTGTAAAGCAATTATCTTCCAATTAAAACACACACACACACACACACACAAAACCGAACATACTGATTAGTAAGGTTGATTTGAAACTATGGCTGCAATAAGCTTTGAATTGTTTGTACCAGCAATGTTAATTGTTCATTGTTAACAGTGTGATTGATGGTTTGCACCTGGTTTTGGTAAGCCCTCCAGAGAGCTCTGCCACTGGGACTGGTTACATAGCACAAATATGCCTTTGTTGCCAGCAGGATATGAGAAGTCCCAGCTGAGACTCCATTGTGGGTTCCCTGGTTCCACGGTGCTTCGTGCACACTCAGTGATCCTGACCTGAGAGAAAGTATATCTGGTATGATCTTAAAGAGGCAGGCCCACTGCAGTTCACGCTCAGCCTCTTCAGGTCCACTGCTGTGAGGCAAGCTGCGGGTGTGAAGCATAACCTTACCCCAGTGCAGTTGCTGTGCTACACCCTTGTACAGTAACAAACCACAGACTAATCAGCACCATCATTTCAGGTCCCTTGAGTCTTCTTTAGCAATCAAACCCTGCCTAACCGCCACTATTAGGAGAACAGGTTTAAAAAAAAGAAAAAGAAAATGTAACAAACTGTAATAACTGTGATGAAAAAAATAAAACAATGATCTGATAGTGAAATGCCATAGGAGGCATTGAGATTAGAGACTATAGCCAGGAGAGGGAGGAAGGGAAACATGAGTTAAATTCAAGCAAATGTTAACCAAAGGTGGAAGAATTCCAATAAAGTACAAAGACTCTGGGATGAGAACAAGCTGGATGTGAGCAAAAGTGTGGTTAGACAGTGGTAAGTAAGGGACAAATGGGAGAAAGTTAAATCAGATCAGAGGGCCTAATAAATGTGCATTTCAATTTTCTTACTGGTCCTGCTGCCTCCATCTGTTTAAACAGTCCTTCACCCTCACTCCAACCTTTACAATGCCTCCAGAGTAAACTTTATAAAAGGTAAATATGATCATATAATGTGGCATATTAAAATAACTGAATGTGAAATCCGGGGAATGACATTATATTTGCTTATTATCTCTCCTCTCATATCACATAGTTTCAAAATACATGCCCTAAGGCTGAGTCACATTATTTCCCCAGAATTCTGTTCACTTTTTTAAACCACAGAGCATGCCCAGTCAGAGAAAGCAATGGCACCCCACTCTAGTACTCTTGCCTGGAAAGTCCCATGGACGGAGGAGCCTGGTAGGCTGCAATCCATGGGGTCGCTGAGAGTCGGACACGACTGAGCAACTTCATTCACTTTTCACTTTCATGCATTGGAGAAGGAAATGGCAACCCACTCCAGTGTTCTTGCCTGGAGAATCCCAGGGACGGGGGAGCCTGGTGGGCTTCCGTCTATGGGGTCACACAGGGTCGGACACGACTGAAGCGACTTAGCAGCAGCAGCAGCATGCCCAGTATACATACTCTATGCAGGATAATGATTAAGAACCAGTGACATCTTCTCTCTGGAGTTTGAAATATATATATATATATATATATATATATATATATATATATATATATATATATATATATATATATATACATACACCCCTCCGCAAACACATACACACACAGTTTTGGACATCTGTTGTTTTTGGCTGTAAGCATCCAACCTCCTGGAACAACATCTAATTTTGTTTTTAAAACACAATACAGCTTCTATTGCACTGAGTCCTGGTTGGATTTTCATTCAGCATATCTTCTCCTCCCCTGGCCAAAGAATGGAAACAATTAAAGCTAGGCAAATCAAATTCTCTTCTAGGTATCTGAATGTGAAGAGAGAAAACTATATAGGAAAATAATTGCAGATTAGCAACTATTGTCAAACCAGCTCACTGATTCCTATGACTCAGATCTCTTGCTCTTCAGGGTTTGTTTTTTTTTTTTTTGCTTCATTCAATCACCACGTATCGTTCCTCTTTTTTGCTTCAATTTCTGTTGCCTACAACTAAAAAAGCCAGAAGTCAAGAAATCAAGAGTGTAACATAGGTCAGCAGAAATCACATTGCAGCAGAAAGCATAAAGAACAGTAGAGGAAAAGCTGGTATCTAGTAGGAGACAAAACTGAGCTATAATGGTAGAATACTGGACTTGGAGGCCCTGTGCTGCTGCTATTGAAGGGAAACATGAGAATTCAATCCCTATGACTGTCATATTCAAGATGTCCAATAATTCATGAAGTTAGAAAATGAAAACAATTCATTATAGTCAAAGCACAACTGCAATATTCTGAAATGCTAGGCTTTGCAGCATTAAAACTATTCTTGTTTTTCCTTTCCCCTCTTATGTATCAAACTTAGCTGGAGCTAATATGAGAGACCCTGTTCCCTGGGGAAAAAGCGGGGCACACTTGTAATTTCCCAATGCTGACCTCCTCCTTTAAGTTACTATACCTCTAATATGTTCTAGTAACATCCTTTTCATCCTGTAGGACAGTTACGCCTCTGTATTAATAAAATGTTATCTACTTCCCTAAAAGCAAGAACGTTTGACTCTCAGTGCCTACTTAATAGGACAGATGGCATATAATAAAAATAACCAAGATAACAATAAACCTTCCAATTATTAAATATCTACATCATTCTTAGCACTGCTAGGCACTTCTCATTTATTTCCAGTTCTCACAATCAAGGTAACAAGATATTATTATTCCCAGTTACAGCTGCAGAAACAGACTCAAAGAAGGAAATTACCCAAAACTATTAAGCTAGAATTCCCTCAGTCTCTCAGAATCCAAACCTCTCCATCTTCCCACTTTTCCCAGAGACCAGGATTTAAACCAGAAAGTTTTTCTAACTGCAGGTTATTACCAACTAGTAGATCATAAAATAAAGTTAATGGGTCATACTCTTTTTGTTAATGAAATAGATACTATGAGTGTATCACATCAAAGGCAAATACTGTTTCACAAAACTCTAATTCCAGTGTTACACACTATACAAAGCAGCAGTGTAAATGTATGTCTTACTGTGGACCACAGACCAAAAGATTCTGAAAGCCATGGATATACTCATCGTCATTATTACAGTTGTATGCACTGACAAATCTCAATTTTTCATCAAAAGTCTGATGTTAAAAACATTTGGGCAATAAAATCCTTCACCCAATATCCTCAGTTCAATTCAGTTCAGTCGCTCAGTCGTGTCCGACCCTTTGCGACCCCATGAATCGAAGCACGCCAGGCCTCCCTGTCCATCACCAACTCCCGGAGTTTAGCCAAACCCATGTCCATCGAGTCAGTGATGCCAACCAACCATCTCATCCTCTGTCGTCCCCTTCTCCTCCTGCCCTCAATTCTTCCCAGCATTAGGGTCTTTTCCAGTGAGTCAACTCTTCGCATGAGGTGGCCAAAGTATTGGAGTTTCAGCTTCAACGTTAGTCCTTCCAATGAACACCCAGGACTGATCTCCTTTAGGATGGACTGGTTGGATCTCCTTGCAGTCCAAGGGACTCTCAAGAGTCTTCTCCAACACCACAGTTCAAAAGCATCAATTCTTCAGCGCTCAGCTTTCTTCACCATCCAACTCTCACATCCATACATGACCACTGGAAAAACCACAGCCTTGACTAGAGGGACCTTTGTTGGCAAAGTAACGTCTCTGCTTTTAAATATGCTATCTAGGTTGGCCATAACCTTTCTTCCAAGGAGTAAGCGTCTTTTAATTTCATGGCTGCGATCACCATCAGCAGTGATTTTGGAGCCCCCAAAAATAGAGTCTGACACTGTTTCCCCATCTATTTCCCTAGACACTACCAAAAAGGAGGAGGGGGATGGGATGGGGTTTACAAAGTGTTAAGTGAAAAGGTAGTATTTGGGACTTAAGTACCATATTTTTCCCCCTCCAGCAGAGTGTATGCTAAAGCTACACTGAACACCTATACAAGACTCAAAGAACAAAAATGTTCTAGCTATTCTTTTCCTTCCCCCCAGGTTTTTACTAGATCATTTTCAAAAATACTTCCTTATTTTTTGCTGTGCTTCACTAGAGATATCAACACAATTTTATCAGTTTTCTGACCATCTTCATGAGTGACTGGATATTCTCCAATACATACTCGCTCTTTTAAAAATATGTGTATTCCCTGGTAGTCCAATGTTAAGACTTTGCCTTCCAATGCAGAGGATTGCAGGTTCAATCCGTGGTTGGGGAGCTAAAATCCCACATGCCTGACCACCAGAAAACCAACACCATACTCTAACAAATTCAATAAAGACTTTACAATTAAAAAAAAAAGATGACTTCACTCACATGTACAACCCTATATACCAAAAAAAGGTGGGAGGGGCTTTCAGAAGGTGATGGCCAGCAGGGTCCCTATGGTTATGCAAGTTTCCTTCTACAACAGAAGAGCAATGAGCATTATGACTTAGATCGAAAATTAAAATATTCTCTACTACAGGTTTGTCTAGTCAAGGCTATGGTTTTTCCAGTGGTCACGTATGGATGTGAGAGTTGGATGGTGAAGAAAGCTGAGTACCGAAGAATTGATGCTTTTGAACTGTGGTGTTGGAGAAGAATCTTGAGAGTCCCTTGGACTGCAAGGAGATCCAACCAGTCCATCCTAAAGATCAGTCCTGGGTGTTCATTGGAAGGACTGATGTTGAAGCTGAAACTCCAATACTTTGGCCACCTCATGCAAAGAGATGACTCATTGGAAAAGACCCTAATGCTGGGAAGGATTGGGGGCAGGAGGAGAAGTAGATGACAGAGGATTAGATGGTTGGATGGCATCACCGACTCGATGGACATGGGTTTGGGTAAACTCCGGGAGTTGGTGATGGACAGGGAGGCCTGGCGTGCTGCGATTCATGGGGTCGCGAAGAGTCAGACACGACTGAGCGACTGAACTGAACTGAACTACTACAAGAGGACAGGGCTGGATGATTTAGTAGATCTTCTAAGGAACGAGAGAGAAATGTTGTTTAAGAATGTGTTTAAGAACATCAGGAAGATCCCCTGGAGAAGGAAATGCCAACCCACTCCAGTATTCTTGCCTGGGAAATCCCATGGACAGAGGAACATGGTGGGCTACAGTCCATAGAGTCACAAAAGAGTCAGGCAGGACTGAGCAACTAACACTTTTTTTTTTAAGACGTTATCTACCTTTAAAAAATTACTCACAAATTGGTCAATTACAGTAGGAGGCAATGGACTGAAATAGATGCATTTCTCTATCCTTCAGCCCAAGGTCCCACTGAAATGACAGGAAAAAGAAAATTTAATTCAAATGAAATGATAGCACTGTTGTAGATCAAGAAAAGACGTCACTGGACAATCATAAATTTTAAATAATTCTGGATATATAGAAATTATAATGGAGAGACTGGAATAAAAGAGGAAAAAAGGATGAAATCATATGTAAGACACCAAAGTCTTTTCCAGGACAAGAGAGAGAAAGTCTAAGTTATAATCAAACTAATCACAATTCCCAGAAGGAGGAAACAATTAGGGGACTTCATCAGAGGGCTGCATTACCCTACTCGGGACAGATGATCCCCTCCCCCCTCTCTTTGTGAACTGAGATGCAAGGGGTGGCACCTTCTGCCTTTAAGACAGAGCCAGGGGGCTGATCTCCATAAAGTAGGCATTTCTGCCTGGGTTAGGCTTCTTATGGGAGTCGCCAGATCTGAGGGAAAAGCAGAGCAGAAAGATGGAAGGACCATCAGGCTTCCAACACAAAGAGGGAAATAAAAGGGGAAAGAGGGAAAAAGCAAAGAAAAGAAGGACGATGGAGCAATCTCAATACTATCTGAGTGAAATCTAAAAAAGTACTACTCCGCTGCATTATTTAAAGACTCCACGGTTATCCAGGGGAGAGGCTCCTCAGCCACTCTTTCTAGGAGGTCTGTTCTGCTGGTCCACATCTAAGAATCTATCACCAAAACTACCACTCAACACAGAGGCCTGGTGGAGGAAGAACTACATACTGAGGCAGATATACTTCAACTGCCAGTATCAACCATGATTCCCCCAACATCTGAGGAAAATTTAACAGGATAAAAGAGGAATGAGATGAACACAGAGAAAAAAATGTGTGTGTGTGTTGAGGGGGTGGAGGGGGGGGGAGTAATACACGGACAGGCAAAACTAGACACCAAATTACGTATCTATACTACAAGGCTGAAGAGATTTTCCCTTAAAGGGAAGGGAAATTTACCTTACTTTCAAAGTAAAGGAAAACACACACAAAGATGGTAACTGTAAGAAAATAGAAAATGTGAACTAAAATCTAAAGGGCCCAACATCCACTTACGTAAGATATCCAAAATCGGAGGGAAATTAATCCAAACACGGGGACACATTTAACTTTCCAAGAGCTAAAGAAAGATTCAGTCATCAAACTGAAAAGACATGTAACGCAACAAAAACCAAGTAAAAAAAAACACCCATATCCAGGATGATGCTGGAAAAATTTCAGAACACTGAGAAAGGTTCCAGAAATTAGAATCACTCTAACATTCATCTTCTCATCAAAAATACAGGATCTAAAAGATAACAGAGCAGTTTCCTCCAAATTCAAAGGGAAATATATTTTGAAACCAGATTCCTACAGACCTTCACCAACATGTGTGTTACAAATGAATGGGTTACCAGGTAACCTGAAGAGCCAGAAGCCTCTATTGCAAACAATTTCACTCACCACACACACATTATCACTTTCTATACAGATATTATGGCATGAAAAAAGTTGGAAAGCAGTCTCTCACAAGTCAGATTCTCCATCAAGAGTCAAAATAAAGACGTTTCCCGACATTGAAAAACTAAAATTTTACTTACCGAAAAAAAAAAAAAATGAAAAGATACAACACCAAAACGAAAAGGAATCCAATAAAATACAACATGATATGGAAGAAACAGTGGCAGCTGAATTACGATATCGAAATAACAAATGAATAAGAAAATAAAAGAGGATGTACTTATCACTAGCAGTAGATAATTCTCCTCTTACAGTAAACATTTAGTAAGACAGTATTGTATCTTCCTCTTCAAAAATATTACATAATAAAAAAAGTTAAACAATTAGTAATTCTTCATTTCTAAAATCATTCTATAGGAAACTAAGGCACAGAACTAAGCAGTTTTAAACTCCAGTCTTTACTTTGTAAAAAATTAGGCTATCAAGTCAATAGAACAGTATGCATATAATCCCAATTGCTACTAAACTGTATGTAAATGAGTCATTAAATATTTTCACATTGATACATATCAATAATATATGTGTGATATATTACATATATATCATATGTGTAATATGTCATATATGTAAGTATAATATATATGTATATACATAATAGATGATACATATATCAGTGTATATACTTACATAATCTGTGTTTGTGTGTGTGTGTGTGTGTGTGTGTATATATATATATATATATATGATATTCCTTAGCTGCACAAAAACACATTTGAAAGGATATACACCAAACTCTTCAGCTGTCTCTAGTGAATGGAATGCGGTCAAACTGAGAACTTTTACCTGTCACTTTATAATATACATCTGTTCTGTTTAGTTGGGTCACTCATTTTCTTATGTATGCATGACATATCCAAGATAAACTTACTTCTAAAAGCAGGGTCTTGAAGAGATATATGCACACCCACGTTCACAGTAGCATTATTCACAACAGCCAAAAGAGGAAAGCAACCCAAGCGTCTGCTGACAAATCAAAGGGTAATTGAAACGTGGTCTATATACATACAATGGAATATTGCTCAGCCTTCAAAAGGAAGAAAATTCTGACACACGCCACCACATGGATGAACCTTGAGGACATTATGCTGAGTGACAGAAGCCAATCGCAAAAAGACAAGACACCATATAGTGCCACTTAGGAGTGTAATGAACTTCACTGAAACAGAAAGCAGCAGGGTGGTCTTAGTTGCCAGAAGCTGAAGAGAAGGGGAAATAGGGAGCTGTTCTTTACTGATCCATTGACAAATTTGTTGTGACCAGAGGCTCACAGGAATGAAACTCTGTATTTCTTAGGAAACAACAGTTCAATATTTTCTAATTCAGTGTTCACAGCAACTTTATAAACTAATTGCTGTGAATAATGAGAACTGACTGTATTTAACTACAAGTTGTTTTTTTTTTTTAAGGAGCAATATTATAGGCCAAAAAATTAAGTTACGTCAATCACTCCAATTTAAATTTAATGTGATTTTTAATACTTTAATGGCTAATGAAGTTTTTTATAGTACATGGTGTATGAAGGGGGTAATTTATTTCTAATTAAAAATAAATATCAGCTAATCTTCACTGAATACTTATGTAACAGGCACTTAATTAAGTACTTTACTACTCACGGATAAAAAAGTGCTTAGCTCAGTACCTTGCACACAGTAAAAATGCAATAAAATATTGGCTAATATTATTTATAGCACTAAATTCCTACAATCACTCTGTGAGGTAGGTACATGAGCAAACCTTCAAGGTAATGGGAATCTGACAATGTATCTAAACTGGCTGGGTTTGAATGCAGTGTAAATACAGCTATTGAAGATATCTCTGACAGTTCATTCAGGCTATAACAAAATTAAATCATTAAATGTGGTCGTCTGTGATGAATAAGTCTTTGGGGATCGAGTGGTAGCAGTAGTACAAAACTATGAAAGGAATGACGTAGACAAACAAGGACAGCCACGTAGGACTACTGCTTGTAACAGTGTGTGAGAGCTCAAAAAAAGAAAGTGACATATTCACAGTGTGAATTCTTGACTCAAAGCACTGACAAAAAATAAGGCAGCTTCTAAGTATAACATAAAGGAATTTTTCTCCAAACTCCAGAGCAGCAATCAGCAAACATTTTCAATGATGTGCCAAATAGTAATTTTCTAAAGGCCATGGAAAGTCTCTGTCACAACTACCAAACTCTGCTCTTGTCACAACTACCAAACTGAGAGCAGTCAAAATTATACATAAATTAATGTGGCTTGTGCTCCAATAAACCCTTACATATGAAATTCTGAATTTCATATAATTTTCACTTGCCATGAAACAGTATCATTCTTTTGACTTTTTTACCAATTACTTTAAAAATAGACATATTTTTAGCTATGAGGCATCAAAAAACAAGTGCAGGCCACATCTGACCTGTACAGTGTAGCTTGCCAACCCCTACTCTAGATCTCAAGACCAAAATGCACAGAATGATTTTGTTAACTGCCTAATTATAACATCAAGTTTTACTAAGCAAGGTTAAAGAAACAGCAACATAGTGGTTATCAAACTGATTTATCTGTAAGAATCCTTCCTAGAAAGTCCCCAAGATGATGATATTGGGAAATCCCACTACACTCCTGTGTCATTTGTACCAGAGATCCAGAAACAACAAGCTATGGTCCAAATCTGATCCATGATGCTTTTATAAGTAAAGTTTTCTGGGAACACAGACACACCCATTCACTTATGAATTATCCATAGATGCTTCAGAACCACAATAGCTCTGCTGGGTAATTTTTTCACAGAAAAGCCTAAGATATTTAATATGTGGCCCTCTACAGAAAAAGTTTGCTCACCCCTAATCTACTCATGGAACAACAGACTGGTTCCAAATGGGAAAAGGAGTACGTCAAGGCTGTATACTGTCACCCTGCTTATTTAACTTATATGCAGAGTACATCATGAGAAACTCTGGGCTGGAGGAAGCACAAGCTGGAATCAAGATTGCCGGGAGAAGTACCAATAATCTCAGATATGCAGATGACACCACCCTTATGGCAGAAAGTGAAGAAGAACTAAAGAGCCTCTTGATGAAAGTGAAAGTGGAGAGTGAAAAGTTGGCTTAAAGCTCAACATTCGAAAAACTAAGATCATGGCATCTGGTCCCATCACTTCACGGCAGATAGATGGGGAAACAGTGGAAACAGTGGCAGACTTTATTTTGGGGGGCTCCAAAATCACTGCAGATGGTGACTGCAGCCATGAAAGTAAAAGATGCTTGCTCCTTGGAAGGAAAGTTATGACCAACCTAGATAGCATATTAAAAAGCAGAGACATTACTTTGCCAACAAAGGTCTGTCTAGTCAAGGCTATGGTTTTTCCAGTGGTCATGTATGGATGTGACAGTTGGACTATAAAGAAAGCTGAGAGCCGAAGAATTGATGCTTTTGAACTGTGGTGTTGGAGAAGACTCTTGAGAGTCCCTTGGACTGCAAGATCTAACCAGTCCTTCCTAAAGGAGATCAGTCCTGGGTGTTCATTGGAAGGACTGATGTTGAAGCTGAAACTCCAATATTTTGGCTACCTGATGCAAAGAGCTGACTCACTGGAAAAGACCCTGATGCTGGGAAAGATTGAGGGTAGGAGGAGAAGGGGACGACAGAGGATGAGATGGCTGGATGGCATCATCGACTTGATGGACATGGGTTTGGGTGGACTCCGGGAGTTGGTGATGGACAGGGAGGCCTGGCGTGCTGAGGTTCATGGGGTCGCAAAGAGTCGGACACGACTGAGTGACTGAACTGAACTGAATCTACTCAAACAACTCCAGGTATGGCATACAGCTGGGCCTGACTAAGAGAACATAAGCCACAGACTCTCAAAGTTCCCAGACCCAGAGCCCCTCAAATAAGGGCAAAGCAACCTTCAAAAACAGCTCTATGATTGCATCACCAGCACTGTGATTTTCGTCGTGGCTTTCCACAAAGGATCAACAGCCACTTATCAGAATAACCATGCACTTGGGAAAGGAAATACTCCAGCCTTTTCAGGACTATAAAATCTAACTCTTAAAGTAATCCTGAGGACCCAGATAGCACCACTGTGACATTGTGTTAGAATGAAGCCAAATAATATATAAAGTTTAGGCCCAAGTCCATTTATCAAAGAGTGGAGTAATCCTCCCATCTTATAGTTATTTCTCCAGAAACTGAACATACAGCTGAAAAGTGTAGTCTCAGGCTGACTACCCACTGAAAAAAGCCTACACTGATGCCAGGACAGGTGGAGTAGTGGGGTAGTATAATACCAGGAAAGGCCAGAGAGAGACCCCTGGAGCTCTCCCACCAATCAAAAATGCCATTCCTGTGGGATTATCCAAGAATCAAAAGCAACAAGGGTTGCAACCCCTTGCAGATATTCACTTCGTACAACTGTCTGGCTAATGCAAAATATACAAAAGTTCTTAAAGAAGAAAAGTGTTTTAACCTTAATGACTACAAGCAAAGTTGGTAATTCAAATTAAATCTCTTTAGTGCAGCAACACCTGGTATAAAGCTACAGTCCTGACAAATGTTGTCTCTGTCTCTACAATTTGCTTTAATTTCACTTGGAGAGCAGTACATGTTCACTATATTGCCTCGCTAAGTCAAGTTTCTACTTTCTTAGACTGTAGTTATCTCATCACACCATTCAACATCACACTGGCTCACTATACTGATAAACTCAAGCCAACAGAACCTTTTGAAAAGAAACAGCTGTGCTCTAGATGCCTTAAAAAGACAGGTATACCAGAAGACAGAAAATAAGTCACAAGAAAATACAAGGTCCTGACACCAGTATGAAGTTCTAGAAGCAGGTGGAGAGTGGCAATTCAGGATGTTCCCTTCAAAATAAAAAGCAAGTCAATACCCACTACCATAAAAAAGCAGCAGAAAGCGTGCTAGGCCTCTGGATATTGAGAACATATACCTGTTTGTGCATGCTGCTCTATTTACTGAATAACCTGGAATGCAGCAGCTTTAAGTTTATCCCAGAGCAAGAGAAAATGCCTGAGTCAATCCGGGCTGCAGTACAAGTAGCTCTGCCACTTGACCATAATGACCTTCTGATGGCAATGGTGCTCCAAGGGTCAACAGATGAATGCCATGAGGAGGTACTGGCAAATCCTTTAGAAGAATCACAGCAACGACCCCTAAGAGTTTGGGGCCAAGTCATATTTTATTAAACTAAGACTCTCTTGAAAATAATTCTTGTACCTTTTGTACTTTGGAGAATGAACACCTAGCCACAGGTAACTATAAAACCTGAGCTGCCTGTCAGGAATTGTCATCATGTGATCCTTCAAGTAAAGCTGATGCGACAGAAACACTTCATCATCAAGTGTTACGATACACACTGAGCAGGATTCAGGCTGGTTGTGAAGCATGAGCAGATGGCTCACATTTTCAGCGTGCCTATTCCTGATGCACCACAGTCTTTCTCCTCACAAGGCCTACTGCTACATAGGGGATTCTCTCTTCTGGCTAAGAAAGAAAATATCTGACCATGGATTGTAAGTGACTCTGCACAACATGTTGGTATCACCACAAAACTCTTTCTATCCTACTGTCCCATCTGGAATAGCTGCTAAGGAAGGTCAGAAAGGGAAGTTCTCCCACTGGGCAGTACATCTCACGATCCACATTGTCAATAACGGGAAATACAGTGAGGAAGCAATAATTTGGCCAGATTTCCAGGTCAGGTTCTCAAAAGACACAGGTATGGACGGTGATTTAAGGACAAGATATAAGGATGGAACTGTCAGAACTGACCAAGTGTTAAAACATTCCTCTTCCATGGAAAGGCTCACGAAAAATTCCCAACCATAGGGAAGATTCCATAATCATGTGGAATCGTGCAGCAAGATAATCCATTCCTTGGAAGTCAGTCAATATCTTTCACCAGCAACTTCAATGCCTAACCAGTGACCTCACAAAAATCAGCCGCAGTCATAAAACAAAGAGGCTCAAGAAATTGTATGAACTTGCGCTTCGCAACAAGGTTGACTCAGCTACCCTGCCAATGTACCACCTTTCACTAGGTTATGATTTAACAGCGAACAATTCTGAAAATCGTCATAGTTACAACAGTGATTCTTAAAATATTTGGGGCTGATATTCCTTTATACCCTTAAAAATCGAGACTCTCAAAGAATTTCTGCTTACATGAGCTCTAACAATATTAATTACATTAGAAATTATTTTTTTTTTTACAAATAAATAATACAGACATTTATTGGAGAATTATCTAGTTTACTTTCAATATACTAACATTAAAAGAAAAGAGAAAAAGAGAGTAGAGAGTATATTATCAAACTGGGTTTTGACCAACATCCAAAGTCCCATGTCACAGCACATCTGGGGTCCCAATTGGGAAAGGATCCCAGGCAGTTCTTGATGCTCCATGGGTGAGACTTCAAAGATTTGTTAATCCATTTTAAAAATAATAAACCAACTACATGTTAGCACAAATAAACATTTTAAAATAAACTACATCTTCCAAAAAACAAAACAGTAAAATCTTAAGAAGAGTTATATTTTTAAAATCTCTTTGTCCTTTCCTGGTGGTCCAGTGGTTAAGACCCCAAGCGTCCAATGCAGGGGACATGGGTTCAATCCCTAGTTGAGGAATCTGGTACCACATGCCACGTGGCACAGCCAAAGAAAATAAAAAATAAAAATTTAAATAAAAAACAAAATCTTTAAGATCTGACTTAATAAAATATCAGATTAACGTATCTGTGGCAATGCTGTTTCGGTTGAAATATATCAGAAAAATAACTTACAGATATATGTTTAGAAAAGGGGGGAATATTTGATGGCTTTTTTGAATAGCTTTGAGTATTATTCTTTGATTCTATCTCAAAGCTCAACAATAGTGTCTTAAAGGTTCACTGAAGAAACTAAAACATTATAAATCAACTAAACTTCAATAAGAAAAATTTTTTTAAAAAACGGTTCATTTAAGTATAGAATCTTTCATCTTATCAGTTAACTTTCATACTGTTACATTAATCCATCAGTATGGCAACCTGAGTCAGTCTTTTGCCTATGCATAATTTTGTAACATCAAGTCAATTATAAATATTGGTCCACTGAGTTTGGTATAGCTCCCAAAAGTTGGCATTTCATAATACACTATTAATTATTTTTAAAAAACTGCCTTCACTACTATCACTACCAAGCTCATCAGAAAAAACCTAAACACTGGGAACCTATCAAGCTCACACTGCCTGATAATTTACACTTGAAATCTTATCAGATTTCATCACTGGCAACAAATATTGCCAGTTGCTTTCCTTGAAGTAAAGGGTCACTTCAATTGACAAAATGTCTGTCAAACACTCATGTCAAAATAACCCTCATGAATCACTGTTTCAAGTGAAAATTATATTCCATAGAGGCTAGCTTGGCTCATAATTTAAATAATCACACAAGTGCTTTTCCCTGTGACAAACACATACTTCAGCATGCAGAAGTGCTTCATCAATACTTTCTGCTTCATTCAAAAAGGCTTATAGAAAGATGCATACTCAAGATCAAGATTTTTTTTAATTAATAAGTTTAATCCTCAAGTATAATTTTTTATTATAAATATATGGTGACAAAGAGCACAGCTTGAAGCAACTGCACTGATTTTTGCTAAGGCACCAGCAGTTTTCTCCCCATCATTGCTTATGAACCATAGTGCAACTGTCAACATAATAATAAAGGAATTTGGTATCATTATTAAAATAGCTTTGATCCTTAAAGGGTCTTAGGCTCAACAGACAGCACTCTGAGAACTACTGTTTTATGAGGTGGTGCAGTTGGTAAAGAATCCACCTGCCAATTCAATCCTTGGGTCAGGACGATCCCCTGGAGAAGGGCGCGGCAACCCATTCCATTATTCTTGCCTGGATAATTTCATGGACAGAGGAGCCTGGCGGGCTACAGTCTATGGGGTCACAACTGAGCACATAGGCACGCACAGTTTACTAGTCAACATTTTTGTTATGTTGACTTTGGGTTGATTACAGGTATCATGTATCATCTTCATTCTGGAATCCTGGAAAAAGAAAAGGCCTTTATCTAGCACCTGCCTTCCTCGTGACAGAGAAAAATGAGCAAAGGTCAATTCATGCAATGACTTTCAAAGTTTCTTAGACATGACATATATCACTTCCCATCTTCCACTGGCTTTGGTCAAATCCCATGGCCAAGCTTGATATCAATGATAAAGAGAAGTACCCCTCCCATAGGTAGGGACCCTGTAAAGAGAAACCCAATAAAAAAGGAAGCCAACGGCTTAGAATAATATAATCTGCTATAAGCAGCAACTGAGTCCCTCTCGCCTCCACACCAAACTGTACCATATTACACTGTGGACAAACAGCCACCTGGTAGCAAGCTGATAACACTCAGGATCTTTCCATCATGAAGGAACTTATCTCTGTGAAATAGACACTTGGCTGGTGTAAACAATCTTATGCTGACTACCCTGGAAACAGGTCCATTATTTATAACCTTTTAGTTTTGAACACAGAATATATTCCAGGTTCTAACAAACCAATACACATAGTAACTTAGAACAGAAACCTCTCATACATTACAGTTTTTAGGTGAGAGCTTATTATAGTTGTTTGAAGGCTAAGTACAAAAAGAGGTATATATACTAATAGTTACAGTTAAATATCTACTACTGTGGATATCCATCATACTCATCACCACTAAAAATTTCAACAGACTTTAATTTGTGGATATTTCTACAAATTTTATGCTCCAGTGCCTAATGTATTAACGTAATTTTTAATTAGCTCATGTCATCTCTAATGTAGAAATTAGAATTTCAAATTTCCAGTCTCCTTTCTAGTTATGGACATAGCATGGTATTCTGTATTACGTAAATCTCCAAAAGACTTTGATTTGGAATTAAGTAACAAGGAGAATTTCCATTTTTGCTCAAACCCCACATATGGCTTTTGATGGTGGTGGCAGCAATGTTAGTCACTTTCCAGTGGTTACAATATAGAGTTTCTGCCACTGAAAAAGCACAACAGCAGTAGCATCTGCAATCAACTTGAGTCTCTGGCATTTAGAGTTCAGCAACATTAGCTTTCTCAAACCAAGTTCTGCAGTTTGGTTTTGGGAAATGTTCCCTGAGGCTTGGCCTAAAGTCCAATCTCTAGCACTCCCCAATGACTCTATGAGCTACCCATAGAGTAGCTTTATGAATTTCGTTAATAATTCCCTACTCTGCTTACAATAGCCAGGGTGAGTTATTGCTTAGTATAAAGGACTATGATTTACAATAAGTGTAGCATTCCTATTTTACACACAAGAAAACTAAAGGTTTAGATTGGATTTCTCAGATTTGAAAGCTTAGACTTTGTTCTATTACACAAATTCTACAATTAATTACTTAAATAGGACAGGGCAGGGATTGAAACAAATTTATCAACATTCTTCTAAAGCAGGAGTTGGCAACCTATGGCTAATGGGCCAAATTCAACCTGCTTTTTCACAATCCATATGCTAAGAATAGTTTTCACATTTTTAAATGGAGGAGGGGGAGTATATTAAAAATAACATGAACTTCAAATTTCAATGTCTATCATAAATAAAATTTTATTGGAATACAGCCATGCCCATTCATTTACATATTGTCTATGGCTGCCTTCCCACTACAACAAACAGACTTGAGTAGCTGCCTGAAATATTTACTACCTGGCTCTTTACAGAAACAGTATGTTGACCTCTGCTCTAAAATTCTTCTAAAATAACTGAGGAAATGCTAATGTAAATATATTAAAATAGGTATATGTGTATTTCTATTGTCCTTGCTTACCTACTTTGAGAATAGAAGACATGAAACACTGCACAATTTAGCCCATAGTTAAAAGTGAACCACAAAGTCCAATTTTCTTCAGTCACTCTCCTGCTTCTACAGCAAGGGCAAACACATCAAATTAAAATATTGTGTCAAAACGAGTTCTTTTCAGGATAATACCAAGTCACCAAGAGCCAAATGTACCTGACTATTCATTTTCTCTAGAAACTGAAAAAGCCAGCTTGTAAGGGAGTCTTTTTAAAAAATAACTGGTATTAAGGTTTTTATTGGGGGGAGCGGGGGAATAGGATTCAAAGATTATAGAAAAGGAGCAAATAAGTATAGCGTCAAAAGGGTTGGCATTTTGCAGAAGATAGAGTACTCAATTCCTTAAAACTAAACAAAATGAGCCCAAACAGGAAACTCACAGGTAGATGACTGGAACATACAATTGCTAAGAAATGCTCACAATAGGGTGCCTTCTCTGCATCCAAAATCCAGAGCCCAAAAGTCACCAGATCAGTAAAAAGTGAAAATCGACCCATTCCTGATCCTTTCTTTCGCTTTCAGCATCTACGAACTGAGTTACCTAGCAAAAGAATATTATGTCTCTTTGAATTACTCTGATTCAAAAATTTTTCCCCTGTCATGTAATTTAATAACCTTTTAGAAAAAAGAAGGGCTTCCCGGTGACTCACCAGCAAAGAATTCACCTACTAATGAAGGAGACACAGGTTTGATTCCTGGGTGGGGAAGATCCCCTGGAGAAGGAAATGGCAATTCACTCCAGTATTCTTGCCTGGAGAATCCCATGGACAGAGGAGCCTGGCGGGCTACAGTCTATGGGGTCGAAAAGAGTCAGACACAACTGAGCACGCATGCAGAAAAAAGAAAAAAATTTCCTATCCACTGGTGGTATTCCTTACTCTATCTATCTATCTCCAGCCCCCAAAATGAAGTTACTGTGAGGAGTAAGTCATGTCTAAGCCTTTACTCAAGTGCCATGCAGAAGGCAACTAACAGAAAGCAGTTATCTAAAGATTCCGTAACAAAATCCAAATAGGCTCAGAATGAAGTAGAGGAAATTACTCATAAATGAGAAACAGTCCAAGTTTTATACTTTACCTTCATTTAAAAATCAGGACCAAAAAAAAAAAACCTTATTTTTTAACGATGGAAAAAAAAAAATTAGGACGCAAATTGGAACAACTTGTGAGAATCTGAGATTTCACCTCACCATGTAACACAGAATACAAATCTACCACTGATAAAAAGGTCTGGAACATGAGCTTGTTGTTCAGAACTTCAAATGTATTCTCTCTAGTGAATAAGGTTATATATAATGTACTTGTTTTGAAGACAGCTCAAAAAAATAATAAACTAAAAGGAAAAAAAAAGAAAAGACCCCAGAATCAGATATGCTACTGATTAAACATGACATTCAACTTCTTTATTTTACAAATAATGTGGCTCTGGTGAAGAGAAAGTTGGGTCACTTGCCCGGTGTCACCATGGTATATAAAATCAAGGGTTAGTTGCTCAGTCGTGTCCGACTCTTTGCGACCTATGGACTGCAACCCGCCAGGCTCCTCTGTCCTTGGGATTCTCCAGACAAGAATACTGGGAGTGGGTTGCCATTTCTTCCTCCAGGGGATCTTCCCAACCCTGGTGGGAAACCAGGTCTCCCATGTTATAGGCAGATTCTTTTTTTACTGTCTGACCCACCAGCGAAGCCCATATAAAATTCAAAGCTGGTCAAAAAAAACAGATCCATGACTCAGTACAGCCATACATTTTCAGATTTCACCATCTCTACATAACAAGTATTTTTTACGTATAAACATCCCAATATGGTGTAACTCTATTGGTATGTATCAAAAGAAATATTTAAAAAACACTTACCCTAGATTGTGTTAGGTGCTGATGTTTTACATAATAAAAGTAAACAAGCTGAGCGAGAAAACTAGCTGCACTCTAGAACACCTGTGGTGTTTTCAATTCCCTCACCTATGGTGAAATCTCAGAATAATTTTTCACCAATCAAGAGTAAAGGGAGTTTTCCCTCTAGATAGAGTCCTAAATACTGTTTTGTCCTATATACCGCTAAACACAATTGGTTTCAAGTTGACTCAAATGGTTAACTGTGAGGGACTTACACGAATAAATTAAATACAATTTCAGCAAATTAAAAATTTTGTTAGATTACTCAGTTGGCCTGTGTTACAAAACTTCTTCCAAAGATGCTCCCAGCAGTCATACTTTTCTTTTCAGTTGCTATGTGAAAATGAAAGTTGCTCAGTGGTGTCCAATTCTTTGTGACCCCATGGACTATACACAGTCCATGGAATTCTCTAGGCCAGAATACTGGAGTGGGTAGCCTTTCCTTTCTCCAGGGGATCTTCCCAACCCAGGGATTGAACCCACGTCTCCCGCATTGCAGGCCAATTCTTGACCAGCTGAGCCACAAGGGAAGCCCAAGAATACTGGTGTGGGTAGCCTATCCCTTCTCCAGCAGATCTTCCCGACACAGGGATTGAACAGGGGTCTCCTGCATTGCAGGCTGATTCTTCACCAACTGAGCTATCAGGGAATCAGTTGCTATTACTCACTGTGAATTATGAACCTTACTTTTCACTCCCAGACCACTATCCTTCTTGCTCTTGTTTCTCCAGAGCCAAAGAATTAACTAATTTGAGCCCCACTCTACTCCATATTTATTTCCCTCACCTACTCAGGCAATGTTGGCCCCAAGTTCTATTTCTATCTTTTTCTATCTCTCTATTTCTATGTAGATCTCTCTATTCCTCATTCATAGAGCTTCCTCCGAGTTTGATACTCAATTTACTTTGCTCCCTAAATGAACTAATATTGCTTCCATCTCCCCCTGTTCTTTTTCTGTTTGCCACACAGTTTTCCTCCAAGTCTGTTTAGCTCTTGCTCTTCACAATTCCTGTTCTCAAATTCTTATTCCTGTTCTCACATTCTACCCTGCCTGAAAACTGGTTTGCAACCAGCATATGTAACTTATTACCATCTATGGACCCAGAGAAGGTAAAAACTGATCTGCTGAGTAGTACACATGTGAATAATGGCAAGGTCAAGATTTAATAAAATAGAGAAATTTTTCACCAACCAAGCACACACTTTACTCAGAATATTATAAAACACTGCTTGAAAAACAATCAGAGGGGCACAGAAGAATGAAAAGAACAATGTTAAAAAATTTTTATTTAAAACTAATATATAATACAAATAACAGAAAAAGTAATGGACGTAGTAATGAAGCTACTGAACAAAAATACTTGTTAAAATCTTAAGCTTTGCCAAAGATGACAGACAAATGGCCAATAAGCACATGAAAAGATGCTCAATGTCATTGCATTTGGCTATTCCAACTCAAATACCATAGTGAGACACCACCTCAGGCCCATTAGGATGGCTACTACCAAGTAAACAGAAAACAAGTCTGTGCATCAGAGTACACAACCAACAGTTAAAAGGCAACCTAGGGAACGTAAAAAAAAATCTGCAAGTTATATATCTGAGATTAGTATCTGTAATATATAAAGAACTCCTACCATTCAACAATAATTTTTAAAATCTCACTGTAAAGTAAGCAAAGGATTTAACAAACATTACTCCAAATAAGATACCCAAATGGTGAACAAACATATGAAAAGATGTTCAACATCTCTGATCACTAGGGAATTGCACATCAAAACAATGATATACATTATTATGATTACTAATTTTTAAAAAATCCATACCCACAGAAAATGTGTGTTGGCAAGGAAATGGAAAAATCGAAAACTTCGTACACTGCTGGAGAGTATGTAAAATGGTGCGGTTTCTATGGCAAACAGTATGGCAGTTCCTCAAAAACTTAAAATTTAATTACTGTATGACCCTATAATTCCACTTCTAGGCATATACCCACATCTGAAAGCAAGGTCTCTAAGACATATTTGCACATCCATGTTCCTAACAGCACACAATTCACAATAACCAAAAGATGGAAGCAACACAAGTGTCCATCAAGGGACAAATGGATAAACAAATTGTGGTCTACATACAATGGAGTTCTATTCAACCTCAAAAAGGAAGGAAATTCTGACACATACTATTATGCATATTAACCCTGGGGAACATTCTGCTAAATGAAAGAAGCCAGTTTCAAAATGACAAATACCGTATGATGCCACTCATGAGCTATCTAGACTACTCAAATCCACAAAAACAGGTGGATGTGGGGGACTGAAGTGGGAAAAGGGCCCGAGGTTAGTGAGTTGTTTAATGGGTAGAAACTTAAAGTTTCAAACAATGAAAAGAGTTCCTCAGACTGAACAGTGTACTTAACACAACTGAAAGGTATACATAAAATGGTTACGATGGTAAAATCTTTGTTGTATTGACCATGCCACAATTAAAAATGTTTGTTTTTTTTTTTAAAAAAAGCCAGAAAATAACAAGTGTTGGAAAGGGTTTGGATAAGGTGGAACTCTTGAACACTAAGAATATAAAACAGTACAGCCAGGACTTTCTGATGGTCTAGTAGTTAAGACCCAGCACTTCCAGTGCAGGGGGCATGGGTTCATCCCTGGCAGGGGAACCAGGATCCTAAATGCTGCATGGTGCAGCCAAAAAAAAAAAAAGGTACAGCCAATGAGGAAACAATATGGAGCACCTCAAAATACGGAATTACCACTCGATCCAGCAATTCTGGATATCTACTCAAAAAGAATTGAAATCAGTGACTCAGATATTTATATACCAATATTCAGAGAATTATATACTGCTGCTGCTGCTGCTAAGTCACTTTAGTCATGTCCGACTCTGTGCGACCCCATAGACGGCAAGCCCACCAGGCTCCACCGTCCCTGGGATTCTCCAGGCAAGAATACTGGAGTGGGTTGCCATTTCCTTCTCCAGTGCATGAAAGGGAAAAGTGAAAGTGAAGTCGCTCTGTCGTGTCTGACTCTTAGCGACCCCATGGACTGCAGCCTACCAGGCTCCTCCATCCATGGGATTTTCCAGGCAAGAGTACTGGAGTGGGGTGCCATTGCCTTCTCCGAATTATATACTATATCCACATTAACCAACAGGAGGAAACCACCCAAGTGTTCATCAATAAATGAATGGATAAACGTAGTATAAACATACACAAAAGAATAGTGTTCAGTCATAAAGAAATAAATTCCTTTTTCACTGGTAGTCATAGGTACAAGCTTCCAGCTATAAGATAAACTAAGTTCTGGGGATAGAACATGATGATTATAGTCAATAACACTACAGTGTATATTTGAAAGCTGCTAAGAAGATAATCTTAAAAGTTTTCATCACAAGGAAAGAAAATAAACTGTGTGAAGACATAAATGTTAACTAAACTTATTGTAGTAATCATTTCACAATATATACATTACCAGTTCAGTTGCTCAGTTGCGTCCGACTCTTTGTGAACCCATGGACTGCTGCACACCAGGCTGCCCTGTACATCACCAACTCCTGGAGCTTGCTCAAACTCATTTCCATCAAGTTGGTGATGCCATCCAACATATACCAAATCATTATGTTATACACCTTAAATTTACAGTGTTCAATTATAGCGTTATTCACTCAGTCGTGTCTGACTTTTGTGACCCCATGAACTACAGCCCACCAGGCTCCTCTGTCCATGGTATTCTGCAGGCAAGAATACTGGAATAGGTTGCCATTCCCTTCTCCAGAGGTGGTAAAGAACTTGCCTGCCAATGAAGGAGACATAAAGAGATGTGGGTTTGATCCCTGGGTGAGCAAGATCCCTGGAGGAGGGCATGACAACCCACTCTGGTATTCTTCCCTGGAGAAGCCCATGGACAAAGGGGCCTGGCAGACAACAATCCCTAAGATGGCAAAGAGTCGGAACACAACTGAAGTGACTCAGCATACACGCCAGCACTGTCAATTATGTTTCAATAAAACCGGGGAGAATCTTTTCAGAAGTGAAATTTTGATATATGCTGTGAAATAAGCCATACACAAAAGGACAAATACGCTATGATCAAATTTACATGAGATACCTAGAATAGGCAAATTCTTAGAAATAAATAGTAGAACAGAGACTACCAGGTGCTGAGAGAAGAATGAGGAGGTATTATTTTAATGAGTACAGTGTGTGTTGTGGATAATGAAAAAGCTCTAGAAATGGATAATGGCCCAGATGCCTTTTCTGGTGAATTGTATCAAACGTTCAGAGAAAATACCAAATCTACACTGTCTTCAAAAAAACAGAGAAGGCAAACATTTCTCAATTTATTTTCTGGAATGAGCTTTACACCAACATTACCAAAACCAGACAGAGAAAGAAGCAAACAAACAAAAACTATAAATCAATGCCCCTTGTGAACACATAAGAAAAAAAGTCTTCATCAAGTATCAGGAAATCAAATCAACAATATAAAAAAAGGATTGCACATCATGACTCTGGATGCAAGCACAGATGACTTCTCACTTCAAAGTGCTAAATGATAAAGGAGAAAACATATATGATTGTCTCAGCAGATGCAGCAAAACCCTGTGACCAAATTCAACACCCATTCACAACAAATACTCTTAGCAAGCTATGAACAGAAGAAAACATACTCAGTCTTATAAAGAGTTTCAATGAAAAACTTGTAGCTAACGTCATACTCAATAAAGAAAGACAGAATGCTTTGCCCTCACATTTGAGAACAAGGCGCGAATGTCCTGTATCACCAACTGTAATAGGTACTGGAGGTCCTAGCCAGTTGAAATGAAGTAAGAAATGACAAAAATACAAATGAGAAAGCATGAATTATCTGTATTCACAGACAGTATGATCAGGTACATAGAAAATCTTAAGAAATCAACCCTCCCCAAAGATGGTTTTTGACAAAGGGCAGTCTTTTTCAACAAATGGTACTGAAAAAACTGGGTATTCACATGGTGGGGAGGCAGGGGGGAGAATGAGTTTACCTCATACTATACACAAAACTTAAATCAAAGTAATTTAATGTTTGATCCCAGACCTACACGTAAAACTTAAAACTCTAAAACTTCTAAAAGATATCATAGGGTAAATTTTCTTAGGATATAAAAAGCACAAATCATAAAACAAAAAATTTATTATCTAAAGATTGAAGGTGAGAAGAGAAGGCGATGACAGAGGATGAGATGGTTGGATGGTATCACCGACTCAATGGACATGAGTTTGAGTAAACTCCAGGAGTTGGTGATGGATAGGGAGGCCTGGCGTGCTACAGTCCATGTGGTCGCAAAGAGTCAGACAAGACTGAGCAACTGAACTGAACTCAAATGACCAAATGGAGAAGGAAATGGCAACCCACTCCAGTGTTCTTGCCTAGGAAATCCCATGGACAGAGGAGCCTGGCAGGCTGCAGTCCACGGGATCACAAAGAGTCAGACACGACTTAGTGACTAAGCAAACAACCAAAATATAAAACTTTGACTCTTAAAAAGAACGTGAAATGAATGTCACAGCAAGCCATATTACTGGAAAAAGTATTCTATGTACTTCTGACAAAGGACTTACATCCACAGTATATAAAGAAAACTATAACAATTTTATGAAAACATACAACTCAACAAATAATTAGCAAAATATTTAAAGAGTTCACAAAAGATACATGAATGTCATCAATGAAATAAAAACACAAGGAGATACTGTAAAATATTTACTAGAATGGCTAAGATTAAAAAGGTTAAAACTTTCAGGGTGGAGAAACTTGGCAGGAATGTGAAGTGAAATAACTACTTTAGAAAACAGTTTAGTAGTTCTTGTAAAATTAAACATACATAAATCACTTGACCTAGCAATCCCACTCTTAGTGGAAAAAAGTAAAAACATTACATCCCTACAAAGACAAATATTCATTCACAGTAGCTTTACTTCTAATAATTCAAAACTGAAAAGGATATAAACGTTTCATCAACAGGTGAAAAAACTGTGATACATCCACATAATGGAATGGTACTAAGATGTGAAAAGGAACTAATTACTGACAGAGGTAACAGCATGATGAATCTTAAAATGGCAGGAAGGAGGGCACAAAAGAAATTCTATCACTTTCTATCGCTATTATAACAAACTACCCTGAATCTAGCAGCTTAAAACAATACAAGTGCATTACCTTACAGTTCTGCAGGTGAGAAGTCTGACACAGGCCTCTGCACTCAAATGAAAACATAAGAGCAGAGCCACATTCCTCTATAGTGGCTTATGGGGGAGATCCATCTCTTTGACCTTCCAGCTTTCAGAGGCAGCCTACATTCGTTGGCTCAAGGCCCACTTCTCAATCTCTGACAGTCCTTCAGTAGTCCCCTCTCAGACTACAGCTTTAAAGGACTCAAGCAATTAGGTTATGCTCACCTGTATAATCCAGGATAGTCTCCCCTTCTCAAGGCCCAAAATTTAATTACATCTGCAAAATCCCTTTTGCTACATAAGGGATTCAAGGAATTAGATCTGATAGAGTGCTTGAAGAACTATGGACAGAGGTTCATGACACTGTACAGGAGGCAGTGATCAAGACCATCCCCAAGAAAAAGAAATGCAAAATGGTTGTCTGAGGAGGCCTTATAGATAGCTGAGAAAAGAAGAGAAGGGAAAGGCAAAGGAGAAAAGGGAAGATGTTCCCATCTGAATGCAGAGTTCCAAAGAATAGCAAGGAGAGATAAGAAAGCCTTCCTCAGTGATCAATGCAAAGAAATAGGGGAAAACAACATAATAGACAAGGCTAGAGATCTCTTCAAGAAAATTAGAGATGCCAAGGGAACATTTCATGCAAAGATGGGCCTGAAAAAGGACAGAAATGGTATGAACCGAACAGAAGCTGAAGATATTAAGAAGAGGTGGCAAGAATACACAGAAGAACTGTACAAAAAAATCTTCATGACCCAGATAATCACGATGGTGTTCTCACTCACCTAGAGCCAGACATCCTGGAATGTGAGGTCAAGTGGGCCTTAGGAAGCATCCCTACAAACAAAGCTAGTGGAGGTGATGCAATTCCAGTTGAGCTATTTCAAATTCTAAAAGATGATGCTGTGAAAGTGCTGCACTCAGTATGTCGGCAAATTTGGAAAACTCAGCAGTGGCCACAGGAATGGAAAAGGTCAGTTTTCATTCCAATCCCAAAGAAAGGCAATGACAAGGAATGTTCAAACTACCACACAGCTGCACTCACCTCACACGCTAGTAATGTTCAAAATTCTCCAAGCCAGGCTTCAACAATATGTGAACCGTGAACTTCCAGATGTTCAAGCTGGATTTAAAAAAGACACAGGAACCAGAGATCAAATTGCCAACATCCTTTGGATCACAGAAAAGGCAAGAATTCCTAAAAAACATCTACTTCTGCCTTATTTACTATGCCAAAGACTTTGACTGTGTGGATCACAACAAACTGTGGAATATTCTTAAAAAGATGGAAATACCAGACCACCTTACCTGCCTCCTGAAAAATCTGTATGCAGGTCAAGAAGCAACAGTTAGAACTGGACATGGAACAACAGACAGGTTCCAAATTGGGAAAGGAGTATGTCAAGGCTGTATATTGTCACCCTGCTTATTTAACTTACATGCAGAGTACATCATGAGAAATGCTGGACTGGATGAAGCACAAGCTGGAATCAAGACTGCCAGGAGAAGTATCAATAACCTCAGATATGCAGATAACACCACCCTTATGGCAGAAAGTAAAGAACTAAAGAGCCTCTTGATGAAAGCAAAAGAGGATAGTGAAAAAGTTGGCTTAAAACTCAACATTCAGAAAACTAAGATCATGGCATCCGGTCCCATCATTTCATGGCAAATAGATAGGGAAACAACAGAAACAGTGAGAGACTTCATTTTGGGGGGCTCTAAAATCACTGCAGATGGTGACTGCAGCCATGAAATTAAAAGATGCTTGCTCCTTGGAAGAAAAGCTATGACCAACCTAGACAGCATATTAAAACACAGAGACGTTACTTTGCCAACAAAGTTCATATAGTCAAAGCTATGGTTTTTCCAGTAGTCATGTATGGATGTGAGAGTTGGACTTATAAAGAAAGCTGAGTGCCGAAGAACTGATGCTTTTGAACTGTGGTGTTGGAGAAGACTCTTGAGAGTCCCTCGGACTGTAAGGAGATCAAATCAGTCAATCCTAAAGGAAACTGGTCCTGAATATTCACTGGAAGGACTGATGCTGAAGGTGAAACTCCAATACTTTGGCCACCTGATGCAAAGAACTGACTCATTGGAAAAGACTGATGCTGGGAAAGATTGAAGGCAGGAGAAGGGGATGACAGAGGATGAGATGGCTGGATGGCATCACTGACTCAATGGACATGAGTTTGAGCAAGCTCTGAGAGTTGGTCATGGACAGGGAAGCCTGACGTGCTGCAGTCCATGGAGTCGCAAAGAGTTGGACATGACTGAGCAACTGAGCTGAACATAAGGTAAAACATACATAGGTTCTGCAGATTAGGGTATGGACATCTTGGAGGAGGGGACTTTATTATGCCTACCATAGAAAAGAATGGAATTAATATAAAACTTTAAAAGAAACAAAAGTAATCTGCAGGGTTAGATGGTAGATAGGTGAAGACTAGGACTGACCACAGTTGGGAACAAGAGAACTTTCTCTATAATGAACATGAGCCTTGGCCTGAACTGGGTGGTTATACATGTAGACTTATTTGTCTAAATTCATTGAATTAAACACTTCGAATGGGTACCTTTTATTATATTTCAAGTATGTCTCGCTTATTTTAAGTCATAAATACTATCTTTAGTAAGTATTCTGTTTTAGTTGGTTCATAACCTCCATACTCCAACCTATCTTTCTTATATACTTTAAGTGCCCACTGTGGCAGTTTTCAGTACAACGATCTATATGGCTAAGGAGCAAGTAATATTTACCAGTGGAGAACTAATAAACACTCTTGTAACATTGTTTCTAAAGAAAACTCTGTTGCAAATTCCAGTTCAAATATAGGAATTAGAACAAGGCTACAAAACAATGGCAGTGGTACAACCCTCAATTTGGTATTGTATAGTAAGAAATGAAAATCCTGCATGTTAATATGGTACTGCTTCTAGACAGAAGACACTTCAGAAGTAGTCATTCAGAGGAGCTCAGAAGCCAATCTACCTGGGTGTGGCTATGAGTGGGCAATCGCCTGTGACACCACTGGACAACCACTAACAACCGTAAGGTTATATAAACCCAGAAAATTAGTCAACTACCTGCAGTAATACAAAACAAGTACTCTTCTTCTACACACACACAATATAACTCAAACAAACAGGTATACCCATCCTATTAGGCCACATTTAAACTGCTGAGGCTAGCACTAAGAAGACATCTCTCCTCACCACCAAGACTAAAGCTATAAAAAAAAAATTAAAAAATCATCAGCATTCAAAAAGCATCAGTGTAGAAATACACTTTTAGAGTTTTAGACCTCCTGTTCTAAAATGTAAAAATAACAGGAAAAATTCTTTTTAAATTCCTGGAGTGACAAGAGTTTTTTTGTTTTGTAGGTTTTTTACCTATGTGGCACCAGATAAATTTTCTCAATGGGAGAAGAGAAGAAATCCTTTTCCATCATGGGTTTAAAATGCTGGGCCTGATTCTTGCTGCTAAGGAAAGTAAATAGCTCACTTCCAAAACTGAATGAACAAGCTTCTTGAAATTATATCAATTCTTTAATGCTAAAAAGATTCCCTCCAAAATGGTTAAGTAAATTACCACTTACAGCACAATTTAAAGCATCACTTTGAAATAAGGACCCTTTATTTTAAAATAGAGCACTCTCAACACTGTTATGAGAATTGCATGATTTATTAAAAAGAAAAACCATATGAAAGTCAATATGTATTTACACACATATAAATGACAAGTCTGATCAAAATTACTTGAAAACACAAAGATGTAAAATTCTCATCACATTTTTTAGTAGCATGAGTTTATATCCAGTCTCTCTTCTTTCTTAAAATAAACATTTACAATAACCCTTCCAGGCATTAAAGGTGTATAAGCCCTTAATATTCTAGTGGGAAAAGAATAGAGGGAAAAAAGTCACCCAAATAAATGTATAATTATAATCAGTAGTAATGCCTAAAAAAAAAAGTACTAGTTCCTATGATACCAAGAAAAGCCTCTCTAAGCAAATAACACTACTGCAGCCACCTAGTGCATGGGGCTTTGGCAAAGATTGATCGTGACCCTTTACGTTTTCAAGACAAGCTAGACACTACATCTTTATAAGGACTCAAAGTTTCAGTAAAATTTCACATACTTTAACATGCTAAACTTAGCAAGTTTAAATTATTCAACTAAGTCACTCTGCTGTAAAGCAAAGATTAGCACAACACTGTAAATCAACCAGGTGTGCCTGTGTTCAGTCAGTCATATCCAACTCTGCAACCCAAGGGACTGTAACCCACCAGGCTCCTCTATGGAATTTTCCAGGCAAGAACACTAGAGCGGGTTGCCATTTCCTACTCCAGGGGATCTTCCCAACTTAGGGATTGAACCTGCGTCTCTTGCATCTCCTGCAGTCGCAGGCAGATTGTTTACCACTTCAATTTAAATAAATTTTTTTCAAAAGCATAATAAACACATCAAGGTCACTGATATCACCACGTTCATGTACCTAATCTCATAGTTTAGATCTAGTTTCACTTACTAACTTTAAGTAGTGGTTAAGAGCATAGCTAGAGAATCAGGTTTGCACATGATTCACTTAATCTAAGAGAAGAGAGAAAACAGGAATGGGAAGGTACAAAAGTAAGAGTGCTTTTCTCTAGGGGCTTAGTCAAATAACATAAATCAAAGAGCTGCTCGAGGCTTTGTTCTGCTGATTTGTGGACCAAGTGAGTAGAAGTACCTAGTTTTCAGAGAGAAAGAAGAACCATATAATGTCCACAACAGTCTCCACTGAGTCCTCACTATGCTCCCAATTTCACAACATATCCTCACACCAAATTTCACAAGATACTTTCCAATCAAGCTTTTTCATCAAGCTCTCAGTTACTGGGTTTTGTAATTTTAAACTCAAGAGTCCCAAATCATAAGACAAACCTAACGTCTATGATGCTCTAGAAACGTAAAAAATTATAAAGTACTTATCAGTCAAAACCAGTTAAACAATTTTATATACAAATAAATGTACACAACACAAACACAGATGTACACAAACAATTGGTTTTTAAAATCTGATCAATGTTTAACACTGTAATTTTCCACTTCTGTTATTGTCTAAGTTACGCTTTGCTGTTTTTTTGATAGTTCTGCCCACCTATCATCTCAGACACTCAAGCCAGTTCCCGCCTTTCTCACTTTTCATGCGGTTATTTTAGCTGGTCTATGTGCCCTTTAAGCTTTCTTTTTCCCAAAACCCTTATTAAAGAGAGATTTCTGCAAGCAGTAGGCAAACAGATTATTCCCTGCATCTACCTCACATTTTTATGTACCTTATGAACCTCTTAGGTTAATTCCATTTTTAATTAGTAAAATGCAAGTCGGAAACTCTGACCTCAGCACTACACATGTACATAAAAGATAATCACTGTAAAACGGCCACCAGCACCAGACTGATTCTCCCAGGCAGCACTGGCCAAGGCTGTGAATATTCAGAAGGCAGTAAATAGCTCAACAACATATACAGGCGAGTGGTTTTGTTGCTGCTATTGTTGCTTGTTGTTTTGTTTTCCTGTTTGTTTTTTAGCCTTTTCTGAACTATATGTTTATATATTCATGTATATACACAAAAAATTACTGAACAGGACATTATGATTTCTTTAACTGAAGAAAATAATTCAAACTGATCAATGTAGAGAAAAATGCACTTCTCTGATTTCATACTATATTCATTAAGTGTAAGATACAGAGTCTTAAAATATAGATTTTTTTTTTTTTTACAATTAGTGTTGGCCAGCTAACACCACACCATACCTGTCCTTGCTTGTGATTACACAACCAGCATCAATATTTGCAGAATGGAGGTTAGCAACTTGGGAAGCTGAAACATTAGCTGGCCACTCTTTTACATCCTAGAAATCAGAATTAAGACAAAGAGGTACAGAAGCTGGACAATAAGAAAAGTTCACCAAGGTTCATAAAGCTAGAATAAAAAAAATAAACTAGGTCTGCATGACGTGCTCAGTCACATCCATGCAACCCCATGGACAGCAGCCCCCCAAACTCCTCTGTTCATGGAAATTGCCAGGCAAATACACTGGAGAAGCCATTTCCTCCTCCAGGGGATCTTCCTGACCCAGGGATCCAACTCAAGTCTCTTGTGTCTACATTGGCAGGAGGGTTCTCTACTACTGTGCCACCTGGAAGTTAGGTCTACCTGATTGCAAAGTCTGCTTAAGAGTGAAGCCTCAATGGCTTTTAGGTTGTTTTTTGTGTTTTTTTTTAATATTCTTTTAAGAAATGCTCCTCCCATCTTCCCACCAACACCCTTCCCAGTACAAAAGACAATAGAGAAACACAGTAGTAAGTCAAAAAGCAACTCGGAAGTCCTACCCCAAAAGTGAAAAATTTGGGGAAATACTTTAACCAATGTATTTCATGTCTATTTTCCTCTCATTTATCTGGAAGAGTAGTACATACAACACAAAACTAAAAGAATAAGGTAAAGATTCTAGGAGGTAAAAAAAATCGTGCCAGTTTAATAACATTTTTCCTATCATATGGTAAAACGTGTGTGTGCACTCACTCACTCAGTCATGTCCAACTCTTTCTGACCCCCATGCACAAAATAACAAAACATCATACATTTAGGAACACATTAAGTTTGTTAAAATACGGTGACTTCAGAATGAAGCAAGACTTTCAAAAGCTTACCACAAAACTAGGAGGCAATTTTGAAACAATGAAAATTTTGATCAAAATAAAGTCTACTTTACTTATTTAAAGTTTACTCACTGTGATTTCTGCCAGGCAATCAAAAGTAAAAGACAAACCAGTAAAAAACATATTTGCAAACTTATATCACAATGGGCTTTTTACATACACTATTAAAAATAACTCCTACAAATCATTCCAAGATCCATCACCCAGTTAAAAAACATGTCAACAATGAACACATGAAGAGATATTCAACATCATTTGTTGACACAGAAATTCAGATTATAATCACAATGCGATTCCACTGGAATGGCTGAAACTACAAGGACCAAGATATGGGCAACCAAACTCTCAAACATTGTGGAAATATTGGGTAGCTGTTTGGCAGTATCTACTAAACAGACATATACCTATAACTAACTTATAGCCCACCTAGTCCATTTCTAACATACTATAAAGATGTAAGTTCTTAGATCTGCCAAAATACAGATATATAAATATTCGCTGCAGTTTTATTCAAACAGCCCAAAGCTGAAAAAACCAAGTATCTGTCAAGCCACAATAAAATAATGGTGTTATATTCCCATACACAGCAAGGAGAAAAAACAAAACACTAACACAACAGAGTGATGGTTTACAAGCTTACTAAATGTATCTACAGTTGACCCAGGTCATTGTAGTGGTTACCTTTCATGGGAAGACTGCAGGGGGAGTACTGGAGAACCTACTGCAAGCTAAGAAATGTTCTCTGTCTTGACTGCGGTAGTTATGTGAGTTTATAATATGTTAAAAATTAACAGACACAACTAATTGATGGTAAGAAATCACAAAGTGACTGCCTGAGGTAAGGAGAAAGGAAAAGGGAATGGAAAGGAAGCCTGAAGGAATTTATTTCTGGGCAGTGGAAACACTCTAAATCTAGGATGGCTTGGTTATATAGTCACATAAAAATGTCAGAACTCATCAAAACTGTACACTTAAGATCTGTTCATTTTACAGGAAATTACACCTCAATAAAAGAAAGTTCACTAAGTTTAAAATGTGTGTTCTGTACCTTACACAAGTTACACCACAACGAACAACAACAAAAAAATGGTGAAAGAGTCCAAAATACAATGATAGTTCACTGAAAGAAATGACCAAAATATAAAAGCATCTTTTTATAAAGATGGTCAAACTCATTTAAAAACATTAGATATCATCTTTACTATCATGCAAGCAAAAAGCAAAACTGTTTTATTTGGTTAACACTATGTTGGCAAGAGTGTGAGCAGTTACTCACATTGGGATCAGTGTGGTATGAACAGGGGCAGCCTCTGTGGAGTCAGTCCAGCAGTTAACTACACCACTTGCTCCCCAGTGGCTCAGTGGTCAAGAATCCGCTTGCCAAGTACAAGATGGGGGTTCAATCCCTGGGTCAGGAAGATCCCCTGGAGGAGGAAATGGCAACCCATTCCAGTATTCCTGCCGGGAAAACCCCATGGACGGAGGAGCCTGGCAGGCTACAGTCCCTGGGGTCGCAGAGTCAGCTGCGACTGAGTACATACACACACAGGCACAGCTTGTGACTCAGCAGTTCCAATTCAAGTAGTTCACCATATGAATACCCTTGCACATACAGGCTATACACAACAAGGTTATTCACTGCAACACTGTCTGTAATAGCAGTTAACTGAAGTAACCTAAATATCCATCAACTGAGCAAACAAGTTGAGTATATTACGGTATAGTCATACAATAAAACACCTTACCACCATTAAAAAGGGGAAGGCGAGCTCTTTAGGTGTTGATATGAGATCTAGAACACATCAGTGAAAAAAGTAAAATACAGTAGAATGACTAAAATGCTATAAACAATACTGAGGAAGTGTAAATTATACATGCATTGGTTTTTTTATATATGGTATTTCTCTGGAAGGATAGGGAGGAAACTGATATCCCTGTTTGGTTCCAGGAAAGTAACTGGTAACTAGGGGGGTTGGGAAACAAAAAGAGAAAGAACACTTCTGAATTTTGAACATTGTGAATAAATTACTCAATAAAACCACTTTCAAAGTAGTTATCAGCTTCACTTACTATACAGACATACTTCTACAAACATGTAAAATGTATAATGACCATAGATTCCACCCCCCAAAAGTGTCTGAGTCCAGATTAAAATTTTGTTGTTTTCAATCTTTAAAAAGTATCAATAGTTTGGACTGAAGTTGTTACAACTGAACAGAAAATATTCAGCAATACTTTGTCCAAGAAAATGCAGATTCTGAGCCCCATCCCAAACAGACAGTAGAAACTCTGGGGGTGGGGCTGAGTGATGTTAGAACATGTTTTACTTTCCCACAGGAATTTCACGATCTGCATCCTGCCACCACTTCCCCCATCTCTCCCAACACCACCACCCACATATGGACCTCTAGACCTACCTCACACTTCATCATCCCCGGTGGTCTTGACAATGCTATGCCTCCTCCTGGAATAGCTTCTCTCCCCTACTCTTCCCCTCCTCTCCACTCAATTTCACACTTAAGATCTAGTCATTTTCAAGACTTGTTCCACACTCCATCTGCCCAATTCAGGCTTAAGTATCCCTCCCATGTGTTCCTAAAAACAACCGACGCCATCCTCCTCCAGTTCTTATTACTTCCTGTTCACTTGTAGTACAGTACCTGGCACATAACAGGCCCTCAATGTATGTTGGGAGGGGAAAAAAAGATCTGCTTTCTCACATCTAGACTCCTTGGCATCAATGACCATGTCTTATTTGACCCTGGATTCCTACTAAAAATGTTGGCATATGAACATTTTTCAAAAGTTTGCTGAGTGAATAAATGTGGTTCAGAAAACATAAGAAAAATCTGACACAAGCCAATACTGACACTTTGTAAAAATCCACATACAGACATTACTTTCTGAATTAGAATAAAATTTTGCTGTGATTCCAATAAAAGGGAGCCAGAGTTTCTTGGCAACATGGCTGATTCTAGGCCTAGGAAAGGAAAAATACAAGATGAACCTGGCACACCTTGCTGGTTAGAAAGAGATTAAAAAAACAAAGGATGGGTCATGTTGAAAAGGTGCAGGAAGCAGCCTAAATGAGTTCCCAGTGGCCAAAGCTAGAATCTGAGCAACAAAACAAGGAGTTACTAATATTAATGATATTAATTTATAACCCAAAGACCAAAATAAAAATCCATGAATCCACAGCACATAAACAACTGAAAAAATAAATGAGTGAAAAAGAACACATTTGTACAGAAAAACCCAATTAATATATGTAGAAGGTATGAGAGAACTAGAAAGTCACCATTAGAACACCCCAGCAATCACTGGTGCAAACAATGCCCCACTGACGAATGCTAAAATTACTGGGCAAAACTTTAAAGAAAAAGGCTACCTACACATCCTTAGAGCACCTTCCCAAAATATTTCTTAATTACTACAGTAACTTCAACAATCAGCCCCAAGTTCTTTGATACTTTTCCCTCTAGCAGCTGGAACTTAACCTCCTTCACATTTCAAATGAGGGCTGAACTTAATGACTTACTTCTAATGAATGGAGTATGGAAACCAGAAAAACAGTAAATTCATAATGAAGAAACTTGCTGAAATGATTAATACTGTGGTTACATTAAGATTAATAAAACATGCTGTTTAACAATTTCACTTATCACTTCTTTCAGCATGATTACTAGAAAACTTCAAATTACATGCGTGGTACACAGTACATGACTGGATAGTTCCAGTCTAAACAATTCTGCTTGTGTGGCAAGTCGCTTCAGTCATGTACAACTCTTTGTGATTCTATGCACCACAGCCCGTCAGGTTACTCTGTCCATGGGGTTATCCAGGCAAGAACACTGAAATGGGTTGCCATGCCTTCCTCCAGAGGATCTTTCCGACCCAGGGATAGAACTCATGCTCTTATGTCTCCTGCATTGGCAAGCAGGTTCTTTCCCACTGGTGCCACCTGGGAAGCCCCTAAACAATTCTACCAATAGATAAAAGGTTAATAGTAGTCCTTATCAAGTGATCAAGGTTAATAACACCAGTAACAATTGATACTATTGTATGTAAACACTGACATGTGCCCTTGATACAAGACAGGCACATCACCTCTGTGGTAGTCGTCCCTGAGTATCCATAACCTCAGCCCTGTACTCTTCTGTACGGTCTAAAATTATTTCAAAATAACAAGCTTTTTAAAAAGCAAAATTTATGCAATTTTAATTACATAGTGTTAAATAGTACTCAATTCCGATTAATTTCCTAGTTATCAAACAGATTCTAACAACTTTTATACTAATAAAAACTTTGTAAAAGTTTTGAAAATATATGAAAATATGACTAACCTAGAAAAAATTATACCCACTATAATCTTCATAAACTAGTAATACTGTATCAATTCACTTTTTTGTGTGACTATTCTCAAGTAAATACCTAATTCGGTTACCCCTCGGTTAAGATTCATGATGACAAGGGCAATCTCCTGCTCCTTTCCTTGGCCCCTGATTTTATCCATTAGCCATTTAGACAACAAATTAGTTCCCCATCCTCACAGACCCACCGTCTTCATACCTCTGTTCTCCACAAAAAGAAAAGCAGTAGCATGCCACAGAGAAGAAAATCTGGATGCTCCATTCTCTCCTGAATTTCCAATTGCTTTTTTTTTTTTTTTTACCTCCAGAATTCAGAAATGTGGATGAGTTTGCAAGACTCTCAGAAATACGTGGTGCCGTTCTCACCTATAACACTATCAGATCAACTATCAGATCAACTTTCTCCCTTCAGTCCAGAGTTAGGCCATTTTCCTCCTGAAACCATCATGTCATTCTTCATGCACTACATCCAGGGATAAAATACAATCCTGCAGTTAGGCTAAACACTCTTCACTAGTTTACTGCCACAGAAGAATGTCCAAATTCTTTATCACAACAAAGTAGTCATTCCATGGTGTGATTCCTACTTACCTATCCTGCCTGTTCTCATCACTCGCCAACTTTCAAAACTTATGCTACACATAAACCAAACTGTTTGCCAGAAAAGACCAATTTGTTTGGCATCTCTATGCCCTAACATATATCCTCTCCTGTTATATCACTCACATATCTATTTTTATTGTAAATTATCTTAATATACACACATTCTCAGTAGTTAATATGAGCAATATTTGAAATTTATTTGAGTATTTAAAAAATTACAAATGTGAACAGCATTTTCTCATAGTATTTAAAAGATATACTTTTAGTACAACTTCTAATAAAACCTAAACTGTTGGAAAATTATTGCCGTTCACAGTCAGCAATCATACAATTACAGACATTAAAGAAAAATCATTCTCAAAAGTGTGTCTGATGCTATTTCTTTCAGTTTTCTCTACAGTGAAATCAGATGTAACAAATGTTCCCGAACTCAAAGATTATTGGATTAAACAAAAGAAGTGTCTTTTCAGACATCTAAAAAATATTTTCTTTATGGCTAACTTTTTCTAAATTAAGACAGTGTCAAAAAAATACAAGCATTTTCTTTAGGAAAAAACAGCCCAGGTAATGATTAACCTGAAGAGACCAGTATATTTTCCATTTAATTTGGCTGAACACAGACTTAATTTTTAAATTATATGTGCAATCTCAGGGTCAAAGAGCATTAACTCCAAAAGCAACCTCAGAGACCTGGTTCAGCATTTTAAAGATGAAGCAACTGCTGTCCAAAAAGACTATCTCTTGGGTTGCAGAAGGCTTTTTCTACACAGCTAACCATTTTATTTTAGGGAATGCTGAAATACTGCTCAAAACAGTAACTGTTTGGAATATAAAATTTGTTAATATTACATGCTAAAACTATTTAACTACGTAGTTAGGATGACGGTCGTTATCTTCTTCAGAGATTAAAATATTCCCTAAATATGTACAATTAACCTCCTGATAACTTTCTAATAGCTGATCTCAAATACTGCCTTCTATTAGCTGTTAAATTAGCAGAAGTAATGTTAAAAACAAAACCAACATAAATAGCATCAAATTTTTTGCTGTGTAACTCATTTTGAGAAGACATTCATTTGAATACTCATATTAGCCAGAGACCAAGTTCATAAAGTTACAATTACTACCACACACATAGTCGTGTCCGACTCTTTGCAACCCCAGTCTCCTCTGTCCATGGAATTCTCCAGGCAAGAATACAAGAGTGGGTTGCTATTTCCTTCACTAGGGGATCTTCCCAACCCAGGTCACCTGCACTGCAGGCATATTCTTTACCGTCTGAGCGATGAAGAAACCCCACATGAAAGACCTCAATTGTTCATTTAAAAAATGGATCTGAGTTTGAAAAGACTGGGAACCCCAGAGCAAAAAAAGAAAAAAAGAAAGGTCACTTCAGATCAACTTTCTCCCTTGAATTCAGAGCTAGGCCCTTTCCCCCATGAAACCATCACATCTTTCACGCACTATATCCAGGGATAAAATATAATTTTCCAAATTGTTAAAGAAATTTTATCTGACAATCTATGGTGGATTAAAGGCACCATCCCCCAACCATAAAGGGAGTCATATTTTGAGAGGCGGTGACACAGGCAGCAAGAGGAAGGAGGGGAAGAGGCTGTCTGCCCAGCAGCTCCCGATTTCACTCAATTCTCATTCCCATGGCTCTCCCCCATTCCCACCAGGTACTTGGGAGGAGCCGTAGTTTTGATAAGGCCTATGGCCATGGTGGACACCGTCCCAAATCAAACTTGCCAGGTGACACTAAGGGTAAGGAACCTGCCTGCCAATGCAGGAGACACAGGTTCGTTCCCTGGGTCGGGAAGATCCCCTGGAGGAGGAAATGGCAACCCACTCCAGTATTCTTGCCTGGAGAATTCTGTGGACAGAGGAGACTGGCAGGCTTCAGTCCATGGGGTTGCAAAGAGTTGGCCATGACCGAGGACTCACGCAGGCAAGAATCTTCCAAATGAAAACGAAAAAGAGGTAGCCCCTACTCTACAGCAGGAGAAAACAGAGAACGAAAACTGGCACTGGCAAGTATTTTCCTCCTTGTGAAGAGAGCAAATCTACTATGAGAAAACGAAGCTCATCTACAAACAAACGAGACAAGATTATTAGCAAAGATGTCTAACAGCTTTCAAATCGGTGTGATTCTAGTTCTCTCCTAAAGCCCAGCTGGTTGAATGCTCTTTCTTACAAATGAGTTACTCCATCCATTTTGATTCTACTCCTTTTTGGGCTTAAGCTAGTCTGAACTGAGCTTCTATCAAACATACAACTGAAAGAGATCTGAGTCATATACCAACTTTGGGAGCTGACCATGACTACTCAAGACAGAATATCACAGGTAAATATAACTAAAGGTAAATTCCAAAATCTCCTGAACCTGTACAAAGCCTAAATGGGGGTACCCAGCCCCCATCTTTTTTCTTGTATGAAATAGGCATCTTAAAATGAAGTATTAACCTACTAAAATCTAACATTTATGATTAACACAAGCACATATTCAAACTGGTTTATCAATTATCCATCTGTTTTTTTTTTCCTGTTTCAAACACTGTAAGTATGTTTCTCCAAGAAAAGCAGACAGCACTCACATATGTCCTTGGACTTCCCCAAATGGAGAGTCCAACGTAGTAAACTCTCTTCCAACCCTCCCCTAAAATGCTGACCTTTTAATGAATTATTTCCACTATTCTATTGTAAGGACAAACCAGTTTAAGTCTATCAGCTGGTCACAAAAACATTCCTGAGAGAACAATTCGCTCAAATATTTACTGAGCAACTACCAGGTCCTGTTTCAGGTCCTAGTGTGACAAGACAGAGCCCATCCCTGTTCTCAGGGAGTTTAAATTATAGAGGTGCATTTAAAAAGATAAATCAACAATTAAGGCTATCAGAGAGAGAGATAAGTGCTATGTGACTGAAAATGGCTAGGGAGTGGGCAGCTACTTCATTGTGACCTTTCTAAGGTCTCTCAGAGGTGAGGGCATTGGAACTGAAATCTGAATGACATAAAAAAAAAAAAAATTGCCATATGACAATCTCAGGGCAAAGCCTGAGGCAGAGAGTAAAGCAATTAAGGTGTTGAGACAGGAACAAGCTTGTTCTGTGGGCGTGGAGCTGGTGTGGCTGGACACAGTGAACAAGGGGAAGGGTGCCATGAAACAGGATACAATTTGTGAGGTGGCCAAAGGGCAAATCATGTGCTGGTGGAACCTTCACAAGCTAAGGAAAAATATTTCAATTTTATATTAAGTACGATGGAAAACCCACAGAGAAAAGAGAAGGAAACTGACACTTTTTGAGCATCTTATATAGTGTCTACACAATAGTATGTACAAATGTCTCTGGCATGCATTCTAGAAAACTATATATGCATTCGTGTAAGTTATACCATGTGTAATTACCTTCGTATTTATCAAAAGATCATTAGTATGCTGTTATGCACAATTTCAAAAAAAAAAAAAAGCAGCCACTTTTCCTGTTACTACCAGTTCTCAGTTATCAAGTCACTTCTACACTGATCTGTCAAACCAAATGAACCAACCAATGCTATCTACTACCAAAACATACATGAAAAAAATGCAAGAAAGGCAATGAGACCATATAAAAATAAGGCAGCCAGCTATTCACAAAAGTATATGACCCCAAAAAGGGAACAAGGCAAGTAGAGAAGAAATGAGAAAACTTACCTAATACAAGAAGCAAAGAGCCTACAGATTTGAAAGATTAACCTATCTCCTTAAACAGAAGTACTCTCAGGCAGACAAGTAAAGTGTAAAAAAACACAAAAGCTTATTCTAGGATGAATCCTGTGTTCATTCCATTTAATAGTACCCTGCCAGTTTTAACAACATTCCGAGGAAAGTGAAAATGTTCATCTCTTAAATGTACTATCCTTAGGAATTTTGTAAATCTGCTGATGAATTTTAAACTTTCATTTATTAAGTACAAGTGTTTCTTAAAACATCACTGAAATGTTGCAAAACTGAAAATCTTACCTTCCCTGGTTTCCCAAGAGCAACTATCTCCCTCTGACAAAAGAATCATCTTTTATATACTTCAGTAAAGCTGGGAGTGGGCAGGGGGCATCCTCCACTGTGGAAGGCTTCAAATGATAATTGACGTATCTACCAAGATTGCTTATCTCCAAACTCCACTCCAACACCCAGTGTCTCAGATTACCCTGGACATTTTCAACAGTAGCTAGAGGCAGAGGATGTTGCCTCAGTTCACCCTAACAACCGGATATTACCATACCCACTTCTATTTCTTCCATCGCTCACCCTCCTCAATCTTCCATCTCTATCTCATCACTAAATGAAAATGTAATGCCATTGCCAGCCTACACTCAGTAACAGAAACTCAGGAAAAAAGTATAGGGTGTATCCTCATGCTAAAATGTAGATAGCTGTAGGTCAGAAGAGGAGGTCAGAATTAAGGCCCAATTTGGGCCACAGAATCACTTGCACAGCAATGGCTGGTTCAAAGAGACAAAGGCCATGGAGTGTGTTAAGTCCTATAAGCCCTAAGGGAAGGCCAGAGTCAAAGGGGAGATTATCAGTAGATGAACACACATACCAGGAGGTCAAGCAAGAAAGGCCTTATCAGGATCAGGTAAAAGTTCCAATGGGGGGGAGGAGGGGAGACCAAGAAAAAGTACATGAGTATCATGAACATGTGGACAAGTCCACAAAACATCCCAAGATCAAGTTTCACTGCTAATGTCAGGTCAAGGTCTTTGTTTCTTTTAATCCAGGTTTTGAGCATATTCATTGTCTCTACAAGACACCAAAACAGGATGTTAGGTCATCAAGCAGACCCTCACAAGTCTTACAGTAAGACCATAAATACAAAAGTCAATGAATTTGTGAAAATGGATAGATCCCTTTTCTACTTCTGCATATCTGAATCACTGTCACAGAAGTCAGGGTTTATACTGGAAAACCTGTACCTCACTCAGAGAGCTTCATGGATTCAGATCAATATGAATGCAACGTCTACACTGTGCAAGGAATTGGACAGGTGCTGAGGAAAAAGATGAATGAAATGCAACTGTCCTCAAGGAAGGCCATGCGCATTGAGACACTGTTAATCAACAATTAACACTCGGTCAAATAGAGGTGTGTGCCAGAAACAGATGACCAGTGGGCACAGGCCAGGATGTTAATTTAAGGATGTCATAGAAGGAAGCTTAATCTTCAAACAGTGTAACTTCAGGTGGCCAATATATTAAGATATGTTAGTTTTAAATAGCACAAAACAATTACCCAAATTTCCTTTCTGATGAGATGTAAGAAACTTGGTATGATGGTTACTCCCTTGTTAATAATTAACGCTCTTATGAGATGCACCCAGGGTTCTTAATCCAGAGCTGTTTGCAGATTACCCCTAAGAAAGTCTTTTATATTCACATTTATTAGCAACCAAAATTCCTTACGATTTGCATGTATGTTACAAAAATTGGGGCATCAGAACTTCAGAATCCTAACAGAGCCTCAGAATAATACCTAAAGACATGAGCGCCAATAACTGTAACTATCTATGCCCTACCATTCAGAGCAATACTTTGCTTCTGATTTTTGAGTACTGATTCTAAATCCAGTGAATAATGAAATTATTACTTGTAAAATAAAATCAGCTTACAGGTTTATAAAAGCATGTTTATAAATGAAAGAGTGTAGAAAATGAGTGCGTGCCACATATTAAAGCAAGCACAATTTCCTGAAAACTCAGTAAGTAAACCTGTAACATAGGGTGTGTATGAGTATAAAATACTCATGTATTTCTTAGTGGAAGTCCAATTCCAAGTTTGCAGACTGTGTAACACTAGTATTGGAAATGACTGCTCACCCAAGCAGTGTCCACTGAGAGCCAGAGCACTGCTGGATCTTCCAGGCTGGAGAAAAAGAAGAGTGATTCCACCCCAAAAAAGCAGGAAGACTTTACTGTTTTTAAAAGGTAGTAAATTTGTTTTCTCTTGATGCATCTTATCAAGCAGTGACCAAATTCAATGTAAAACATCACAACATCCCTGTAAACAACATATGTATTAGAAACACAACAAAGCTCCACAATACACATCCTCATTTTAGAGTGAATAACAAAAGCTCAGTCACCAAATCCAGTCACAGCTCTCTGAATTGGAAATGTTAACCAGCCCATTCTCTGCAGTTGCCACAGAAGCCATGATGGTTTACAGGAGCAGCGTCACTCTGCTGTCTCTTTCCTCAGCTGTTGCTGTTGCAGCTAACAAAAGCACAAGCAGTAGCTAGCATTTCTTTGAGTATATCCTATATGCTGGCCCCATGACAACTGCCTTCACATTTCAATCCTCACAATTGCTCTACAGAGACAAATTCCCATTTGTCATAGTGGAAACCAACTGGAGTGGTTACATAACTTCCCAAAGCCATGCAACTGATAAAGCTGGGGTGCTGCGTGCTGTGCTGAGTCGGTTCGCTCGTGTCTGACTCTTTGCGACCCCACGGACTATAGCCAGCCAGGGTCAATAAGCTGGAGTGACAGGATTCAAATCAGGTATGTTGAGCTCCAGAGCCTGAGTTTTTTGCCACAGTACAGCCTGCAGAGTTTACTGCCAAAGATCAGACACACAGCCTACCTAGGCCTCTCACTGCTGAAGACAGAGGCCCGGCCCTCAGGAAAGGGTGGCATCAGGTCACAGGGCAGAACGTGATGCACGTAAACAGACGCTATCTTCCCTGAGGTTGTTCTAGCTTAAGTTGAAAATTATGAGCACAAAACAAGGCAAGACTCTTTACTGGTAAACAACTAATGAACAATTACAATGGACACAATTACAAGTGACACCAATTGCAACCCAAAATAGAATCAAGATCTAATATATCTATCTGCTTGGAGTCAATAACACATTTATCCAAACTCACAATGTTAGAATCCGTGCAATATCACAACCTACAATTCCACAAATCCCATTATACCACAGACTATCATAGTTACTGAAATTAACTACTAAACCATGAGAGCTTCCACTTTCACCCAGTTTCCAAAGCCCTGACAAAACAACACTTTTGAAATCAGGCAACACTGCATGTAGCCAACATTTCTTTGCATCGAGTTAATTACAAATTATCAACCATGGACACGACTCAAAAATCATCAGTTTGCTATTACTAAACAATTCCACTGGTCCGATGACCCAATAATGACACAGAAATAACACATTTTAATCATATGCAGTGGCTCTAATTCTGCCAACAAATCTGAGAAATAAAAATAAGTTTTTGCAAAAATATATAGTTTCAGCTGTTTAAGAACTGACTGGAAAGCATGGAAGAAATTAACAGTTTTCTGTCTTCTTTTGACTGTTCAAACTGAAAGAACTAGGAAGATTAAGAATTCTTAACTGGATGTGTTGCTCTTTCACAACTGCTACTTTTTTTGAAATGGTAATACTAACATAGTAAAAGTCAAGCAGTTCTAAAGACTATACATGAACATAAATCTTTCCCACATCTGACCACATGATCTCCCCACCTCAACCCCACTCCCCAAACCCTGTTACTGGTCTCCTGTGTATCCTGCTGGAGTCACCTGGAACACATAAACATACATACACACACAAGCATACACGCACACTTCATCCTGTGTGTCCTTTCCATTCCTCTCCCTCTTGTTATGCTAAAATGGCAGAAAACTATACAATACCTTTTCTGCTTCCATGTTTTTTCATTTAAATGTATCTTTGAGAAGATCTTAAAAATACTAGAAAGTTATAAACATCAAATCTAAACAAAATCTGTATAGAAACAGTACACACAAAACATCTCTCACCAGGTGTTAAAACTGGTGACCTCTGCTGGCAGGACAGATAGAAGTCCAAGGTCAAAAAAGTAAAAAGAGTCTGTTAGTTTTTGCACAAGAATAGAAAAGTTATTGATATTTCCCTGATACAGCAACAGGCTTCACTCCAATCCCCAGTTTAAGATCTCCAAATATATATTTGCTTACTAAGGAAAACAGAGAAAGGTGATTTAGGGAAAATCCATCACTTAAGTGGGTGAAAAATTTTCAAGTATACTCCATTATACATTTTAAAATAAAAGATGACAAAAACATTGATACAGCTACAAACAGCATTTAAAAATTCACACACATGATAAATTTTATCCTATAAAATAATAATCATACAGAAAATGAAAAAATATTAAGGAAATTAATTCATTATCTATTCCCATTACCTCATTTCACAAATTCAAAGTAGATGACCCAATTGCCTTACACTGCCAGTTAATGACATCTGACAATCACAAAATAGAAATGGAACAACATTAGTACACACTCTACCCAATTAGCCTGCTCAAATTAAGGGGAAAGCATAAAACATCTCTCCCTAGCTCTTAAGTTGTGCTCTATTAGCAGCTGAAGGCAACCACCAAAATATGCTATTAACTGTTAAACTCTGGCAAGGTGCTTGCTTACACTAATGTCAAGTACTTCCTATTTATTATTCTATGTAAGATGTGGATTTTTCAGTCCTCCAATATACAAAGAAAATTTAGATCTCTCTCAAAAAAAAAAAAAAAAAATCACAAAATTAAATGACAAAAATCTCAGAATTTTAATATAGGAATTGATTATATAAGTATCGGTAGAATGAAGGAGCAAACTTTAGGAAGCATTTCATCTTATCCTCTTATACCTTTCTGGAAGCTAAATGACTTACCCATATAACTATGGTTTTGCAAAAAAAAAAAAAAAAAAAAAGCAAAAACTTCACTTAATATTGAATCCATGTTAAAATGCTGTCCACCGTTCAGGTACATAAGCAGTGAAGAACAAAGACACAAACATCCACTAACAACCAAGGCACTGGTCACCTTGTTATGATGACTATCACTCAGGATACAATGCACAAGGACGAAGTGGGAAGGAAAGGAAGAGAGTTAGGGAGGGAAAAAGAGGAAAGCGACGGTAGCAACTTTGATCTCAGAGAAAATAAAGATGTAAGTTGATATCTAGTCCTTAACAAATAACAATTCTTTATTTTGTTTTAAATTACTTAAAAACTGAAAGCCTCATCTTTGTTTAAAAAAAAAAATTTGAGAGCCCCAAGTACAATTTCACATAAGAATAACATGAAGACGACACTGGAATGACCATCTCTGACCCCTGACTGCATGCTTTCTTCTGTATTTTAAATTCTATCTCCTGAAAGAAATGTTCAATAAAGAGGGAAACAGGTGGCAAACTCCCCAGTCTAAACATTCAATACCTAGTCTTCCTCACTTATTCCTCAAGTTGATCATTTCACATAAATATCTTCCTCAACCCTCTGGAACTCTCCATTTACTGAAATGGAACTTCTGATCTTCCAGCATGACCCTTACGGTCTGACTGTATTATTTCTGAGCTGTGACTCTAAGCTCTCCTAAAGCAGGGTAACATTCGACTTATTTTGACACTGAAACCTTCTATCTTAAAACTCTGTTAGAAATTTCAAAAGGACATAATACCAAGATAGTTGCCTTTAGAATAAATCACCCAGGTGGATTGGTACCTCTTTACCACACAAAACTATTAAAGAGGGAACTCGCTGGTGGTCCAGTGGTTAGGACTCTGTACTTCCACCGAGGTGGCACGGGTTCAACCACTAGTTGGGACACTAAGGTCCCACATGTCCCATGGCCAAAAAAAAAAAAAAAGGAAAACTATTGAAGAGAGATGGTTACAATGACATTCCTCTGGGATTGACGCTGTATGATAGATAGTTAACACATTCATAGTAACAGCTCAAATGGGATTCCAGTGTGGTCAGAAGGCTCTCACATATAGTGAGAGCTAAAAACATAACCTTATTTAGGCATACTACTGAGAAAACAGTAAGCAAAAAAACCTGACAATTAAAAAAATAAAATCCAAAAACTTAAGTTTCATAACAACTAACACAAACATAATCAGATAAAGCCAATTTAGCGTGACATGATTCCCAACTAGACTAGGTTTTTCACCAGGACCGTGGCTACTATCCCAGGATTAAGAGAATAAAACTATCCATTTTCATTTCACTCTAAATAATGACTAGGTTCTTTTTTTCCCCTTCCTTGTCAACACTGGCAACATCAAAATTCAAATTAATGGTTATGTGACTATAGTATAACTAAACTTTGAAGGCTTAATTCAAAAAGAAGCTTGACACAGCACCAAGAGTGAAATAGGACTGTCACTGTTCTTATTTAAACATGGGCCCTCATAGAAACAGTCCATTTCACCATGAAGATAATACAGTACAAAAGTCAAGAATTTTGCTACATACTCTAAGGAAAATTGGAGAAGGAAATGGCAACCCCTTCCAGTATTCTTGCCTGGAGAAACCCATGGATAGAGGAGTCTGGCGGGCTACAGTCCATGGGGTCACAAAGGGTAGGACACGACTGAGCAGCTAAGGAAAATGGTCCTTTCCTTCAAGAAATCTAATTGTAATTGAGGCAATGTGATACATTCTCACAAAACAATAAATAATTACGGAGTCTGCGACATTCATTAAATCCGATGAAATCTCAGAGAAAAAATAGCCTGAGTCAGGATGGCCAGAAAAAGCCTCATAAAAGTGGGACTGAAACTAGGCTATAAAAAGGATAAAGGGAAGAACAGCACACTCAAAGGCAGAGTAGTGAGTATGACAAAACTGCAGTGTTTATTTGATAGGCAAGCAAGAATCCCAGTTGGCGATGAGTGGGAAATAAAGCTGCATAGGTTAGAATGGAGCCTTAAAAGCCAGACTTGAAGCATATGAACTACATCCAGTTGGCAAAGGGAAGCCATTATGGGTTCTTCAGCAAGGGAACTGACATGATGAACCAATATTTAAATGAATTACACTGTCGGCAGTTAGAGAAGATAGAATGAAGAAGAAAGGCTGCCCAAAGCAACCAGCCAGAAAAGTAGAGCAATAACCCAGAAACCTAAACCCACTCATTCACTCCTTCCTTCACTGAGAAAAGAGACTGCTAGTTCAGAACACAGCCTAAAAGTCAGACACACCGGGCTCAAGTCCCGCTCAGCACCCCTTCCTTGCTACCTGAGCCTTTGTTTCCAAGCAGCTGGTAATTAAAATAGCAGTCACTCTGTCACAAGTACCTGCCAAAGCACCTTTGTGGTCCGGACACAGAATTCTGGTAGCAGTTAACGCTACTGCTGAATTGAGAGTGACAAAAAATGGGAAGGGAAGATAAGGCTCAAGGATACTTCAAAGGAACAGAACCTCCAAGCGGAACTGTCTAGATAGCAGCTGAAAATGTAGAACACTAGCACAGATAAAAGGTTGAGATTGAAGAAAACAATAACCTAGTTAAACACTCCAATTTAAAAAGCAGATCCTAGACACTGCAGATCCATCCTCAAAAAATAAAATCTTTTTATTTAAAAAGAGTTAGAAAAGGTTTCAAATGGTTCAAGCAGATTTAAAAAGTCCAAGTCCAAGCAACAGAAGGACAGCAACAAAGACACACAGAAGACCCACCACTACCTACACCAACCATGGAACTTGGTATTGCTTCCACTTAAAGTGTTACAACCCAACCTAATTCTTCAAGTAAGCCTTACTTAAGTCACAACTTCAGGAGTAAATAAATTATGCTAAGCATATGTCAACTATTTTGCCCAAGAATTCAGGAAATAAAACTGCTAAATACTTTCTATGACATTATGCCCCTACTTAAATAACAAGTAAATAAAATGTAATGCAAAGAAGCAAACTTCAAATCCAAACCCATCATCATCCTAAACACCTTACATTTCCATAATGCTTATTTGTCAGCTACTGCTTTCAGCAACTTACACATACTTTTTTTTTTTAATCAAAGTATCCTGATGTCTCAGCAGTAAGCAATCCGCCTGCCAATGCAGGAGACACAGGGAAGATCCCCTTTAGGAGGAAATGGCAACTCATTTCCTTCCATGTATTCTTGCCTGGGGAATCCCACGGACAGAGGAGCCTGGCAGGTCCATGGGGTCGCAAAAGAGTCAGACACAACTTAGCAACTAAATTCAGCAATAGCTGATTTACATTGTTGTGCTAATTTCTGCTGTACAGCAACTGTCTCAATTATACACACATACATTTATACACAAGATTGGCTATAGTTCCCTGTGCTATAAGGTAGTTCGTGGTGTATCCATTCTGAATGTAATAGTTTGCATCTACCAACCCCAAACTCCCCAGCCCATCTGTTTCCTTCCCCCTCTTGGCAGCCACTAGTCTGTTCTCCGCATCTGTAAGTTTCTGTTTTGTAGATAATTCATTTGTACCACATTTTCGATTTCACGTGTATCATACAGTATTTATCTTTCTCTTTGACTTACTCCACTTAGAATGATAATCTCTGGTTTTATCACATATATAATTCTCTTAATCTGCTCAACTCTATCAAGTTGACTGTCCCACTACACAGAGGAGCAAACCAAGACACAGTGGAGTTGCTCCCACAAGGTGATAAAATTAGTAAGGGACGAAGCCTGAGTCTGAAGCTGGGGAGTTCACCTTGAGAGTGCCTGACAGAATCTGTAAGCTGCACAAAAAGACTTTTATGATTTTTCTTACACGATTTTTCAGAAATATGTGCTCTGAGGATCTGCTTTTCCTTCTTAAGTATGGAATCACATTTCCTTATTTCTGCTGGCAGTATGTGGAGAGGCTACATCACAGCAGTGAATCTTAAAAGTCGGAAACACAGCAGTGGACAAGATTACAACTTATTATTAACAAACAGTTCTACAGAGTTAAGACAATGATACGTGAGCCCTATGAATTTCATTTATCTACACAATCACTTGACCCAGTTAGTAGCGATCCCAACTATAGAATTATAAACTTTATTAAAAAGTTTTGCAAAGGATATCTACAGACAAGACTGACAAAACAGCTGAAACTTGGGCCCAGCTCAAGTCATCTAGAAAGAAAATGGACTAGGGCTCAAACAAAGGTTTGAATACTAGCGCATCATTTGATCCTTTTGTGGCCTTGAACCAGTGAATTAACTTATCTTCACCTCACTGTTTTACCATCCACAAATGCTACCCAGCTCAGGATTAGATTGGGGTATAAATGACATAGCAAAGCACCTCACAGCTTTCCTAGAGTACAGCCCAAGCAGAGTTCCTTTCCTTGGACTCTTGCTAATAGGGCTATTAATTGTACTCTTAGGGAGTCCAAACCCAGAGGTGGTGAACAGTAAAGCTCTCCAGCACAGCCTCTCTCACATAGGTTTTTTAATTCAAGTATCTCTTGGCAATAGAACAGGAGATACCACCATGTGGTCTCCAAACCAGACCATACTCTTACCAGTTTTTTACTACACAGCCCTGGGGTCCTAGCTTTTCTGTACTATGGGGGTGCATAAATCAATCCATGTTGGCCGCTTTGTTTTTTTTGCATGTTAGTGACTTACACTATAAATGTCATTTGAAATGAGTCAAATCTCATGTACTAGAAAAATATAAAGTCCCAGACAGTGCCAATATTTCTGCCATCTCTCTCACCTGACTTACAACTATTCACATTCTTCTCAATTCTTTTTCTACACATAACACAGAAAATGAATAAATCCAACAAATTATGTCTTCCTCAAAATGTGTCAAGTCAGAAATTCTTTGTAGTAATAACCACCGTAGTAAATTGGAGATGAATCCCTTTATCAGCTACTCATTTGACAAGGTTGTACTTATATTTCATTGCTATATATGAACAGATATATTTATTCAACAGGTTGTCATTCAGAAGGTCCATTAGTCTCATCTCTTATCAACAACCCTTACGTTTATAGTAATTCTGCCCTTTCTGCATATTAGCCTGAAAGGCTCCCAGTACACAGGAAGCAGTTACTTCTTATTCTCCTCCTGGGCATGTTATCATGGTAATCATGATAAATCTTATGTTGAGAACACACCTAACAAAGATCTCTGAACATGTGCAAAAAAGTTATTAAAATATTCAACACTTCTTTGAAACAACCAATCAAAAAATATAACCTTCACAAGGGGCCATTCCATTTACCACGGGTGTTCCCCATATTAACAACCAAAGCTGGTACACGCTGGAATAAAAAAACCTCTTATAAAACTAATGGTGAGCCTTGCAACAATTTTTATGCCATTAACAAATAATTAAGTTCCTTAACAGTAAGAAAAACTTTTTCCTTGTACATACTGTTTTCATACCCCATTCGGTTTAGTGCTTTGCCCTCTAGGTCTCAATCTAACAACTCAAATGGCAAAAACATAGTAGTCGTTTATGGATTTAATGGTTGTGATTACATACATCACATGGTGCAAGACAGCAGAACTGAGGTGAAAAAAATACACTCCAAAACAGCAGGAAAACCTCGATTTAAGAGCAAAACGTATAAACACGAATCACAAGCCTAACCACTCTCTGGCATATTTTCTGCTGCCCCTCCTCCACAGGTAAACGCTAACTATTTCTAGAACGCCGCTCAATGATAATTTCCGAAGCTTGCCTGCCATGAACTCCCATGATACAACCCAACATACACACTGTTTTCATGGAGACAAAGCTGCCCTATTTCGCCAGACTATAAACTTATTAAGAGAGTGAGAACATACAGTCCCAGGAAGTTAAGATTACTAAAATACACCAATGCAGCATGAGTCTGATTTAACAAAAATGAAAATAAACCACACTGGGAAAACCAAAAAGTCACTCACTGTATCTTCAGCGTGTAATCAGGATATTTACCTTTTTTTTTTTTTAAGTAAATGAAAACACCACCAGGGCCTCATATTATCCGACCAGATAAAGAAGTCTTTAGGAAAAAGGGGGGGAGGAAAATGATTACCTAATTATATGGGGGAGGGGGAATTAAACCAGACTAAAAATAACCTACATTTCACCCACCATATTTTATAAGCAAGCTTGTGTTTAGATCAGCAGAAGGGTCTTGCCTGGAAAACCAGAAAGCCAACAGTCAACTTCCCTCAGTCAACTATAAATCATATAGGCACTAGAACTCCTCACCTTGGTGCCCGCACGGTACACCGTTTTAAGCAAACTCCAGACACTGAGAAAAATCTAGTTTTTAACTTGGTTCCAACACTTTAGTCATTTGTAATCACCACATTATTTTCGAGAATATCATTAGATAAGCTAAGAACGGGAGCGTTTTTTTTAAAGCCATTACAACTCAAATTTTACATGAAACACACCATTTTCACAACCCAAATTTATTCTCGGTTGCCCCTGCAAAGTGATGCCTATTTCAGCAAATTAGGAACTTCCAAAAATACTGAACACGATCACACACGCATGGCTTCCCTCGAGCTGCCATTTCAGATTAATATTTCACTGAAATAAAAAGTCTGCTGCTGTTCAAAAAATGACATCGGTTGCAAAGAGGAAGTTACCGAGAAACCACCCTCAACAACGTGGCCTTTACACTGTCAGAAAATAATGTGACTCTGAACCACCCAAAACTTACCAGGAAGCTAGCAATAACTTTGCCAATTCTACACTTCTGAACTCAACTTCAAAGAGGCTCTATCAAATGCCTCCTCAAGACGCTAAAAAGCTCTAAGTTACAAATAAACACGTCCCGGAGTGCGGCCCTGCGGCCGCGCGCCCCTCCCCCCCCGCACCCCCGCCCGGGACGCGCGCCCCCCAACAGCCGCCCGCCGCCCCCCGCACGCCGGCCGGGGTCGCCGCGCCGGGGCCTGGGCCGCGCCGGGGGAGGGGCGCGGGCTTCCATCGTTGCCCGAGGTTTCGCCAAAAAACGTGCACCGAAGCCCTCTCCCCTGCTAAAAATAGGCTATAAAGGAGTCGGCCTCATGATGGCTCCTTGATTCAATTTGCTGCAAATTCTTTCCTGAAAGCCTCCCCCACAGACACATACACACACACCACACACAAAAAGGGGGTGTAAATGCACGAAGGGTGGAAGAGGGGGAGCAGGCCGACGTGCACATTTTCGGGGACAACAACATAATAAGGGTGAGGATCCCCCGGGACCAGAAAAGGGTAGGGGGTGGGCAGGCACGTGAGCATTTCAAAGAAGCCTGGGAGAGCAAAAGGGGGGGATGGGGCTCCCTAAATGCCGTCCCTCCCTCCCCTCCCCCACCAAACCCCCAGCTCCCCGAAGGGCCAAGTTGAAAAATGCATGTTCCACTTGCGCCCATCCCCCCCACCACCACCGCGGCCTGGCGCCCCCCAGACCACCACGGCCCGCGCCCCCCGCCCCGGCCCGCGGCCGCCCCCACCCCGGGGTCCGGCCCCCGGCGCTTACCTGGAAACGGTGGCCTCCGACGCCGCTCCCCCCCTCCCGGGAATGGAGGCACAAGGAAATTCCCCTCCTCGCCGCCGCCGCCGCCGCCACCTCCAACCACCCCCAAAATAACCCCTCCGGGGGGTGAGAGGCAATTATAACCCCGGCGAGCGGAGGGCGCGGGGGATGGGCGCCGGGCGGGCGGGGGGCGGGGAGCGCGGCGCGGGTCCCCAGGTGGCGAGCGGAGGTGCTCCCGCCGCGGGGGGAGGGGCGGGGGCGCACGCGGCCGGCGGCGGGGGGAGGCGGCGCGCGGGGGAAGGGCGCGAGCGGGGAGAGGAATTGAGGCAGAAGGTAAAAGCTGTTACTAAGGGAAAGAGCCAAACGGTTCGGAGCAGCCAACGGCTCAGACACTCAACACTGGGGAGAGAGGAATGGGGACCAGCCAGGCACAAATGAGCTCGCGAGGCCCGCGGCGGCGGCGGCGGCGGCCGCGCAGCAAAACAAACCCGAGCGGCCTGCGCCGGGCGGGCGCGCGGGGGAGGGGCCGGCGGGGGAGGGGCGCGGCGGACGCGGGGAGGAGGCGGCGGCGGCGGCGGCGGCGGCGCGGCGGTGGGGGGGCCTCCGCCGGCCCCGCTCCTCTGCCTCCCGCCCGCCGCGGCGGCGCTGGGGGGCTGGGCGGGTGCGGCGCAGGCCTTTAAAAAGAAAGCAAGACCCGCGGGCGCTCCCAGGCGCCGCCGGGCCCCGGCCCGCCCCGCCCCCCACCGCCGCGCGCCGCCGGGTGCGGGGCGGCCCGGGGCGGGGTGGGGGCGGGGAGGCGCCGGTTAACTTTCCCGGGGAGGCCGGCCGGGCTCCGGCGTGGTCGGGGGCGGCCTGGCCCCGCGCGCACTCGGGCAGCGCGGCGCGGCCGGCGGGCCCCACGCACGCGGTGAGCATGTGCGGGGAGCGCGGCGCAGGCATCATATGGACATTTGTTTGGGAAAAGAGCTGCACGCACCTTTGTGTGCATAAATACATATGTTTCTCGGATGCCTACCTGGAAAGGTGCTTTATCTGTAATAAGCGATTTTCAAAATGTGATCCAGAGCACCGGCTCTGTGGAGGAAACACGCGCACACAAGAAAAGAGTTTTGATACTAAACACAAAGCTGTAATTGAAGTGTTTATGCCCAAATGTACTGTGAATTAAACATATGGTGGTATTTATCGTCTGGTGGGTCTGTTTGAAAGGTTTTGTCGATCAGTTCTCGTTTTACAAAAATAAAATAATGTAACTAAATGTTTGCTAAACATATATACCTCTACGGCAGCATCGACAGTAGAAGTTTATTCACTTTGTCTACTTTTTGCATGTGTGTAGCTCATCAAGGCGGTTTATAGATTATAACTTAGATGAGTGATCATGTAACAATATTGATGAAGGCAGCGGGTTGTTTTTTAAAAGGGTGGCACTTCACAGGTTTGAAACAAATGTGTTTAGTGTAAGATCCTCTAAAAGCAGGTCTTGGGGTTTTCTAGGACCTTTGTATAAGCCTAAGGTATTAAAAAAGCGGCTTACTCCTTTAATTTTAAGATTTGGCCTGAAAGAAGCCTTTTTTGTTGATATTTTCAGTTACTGCTGTCTTCAAAGTAAAATAACAATTTAGCAGCCTTTTTAAAAGGTTAAGGGGTTCTGTTTTCCTACTTTTGTACTTTCATATTTGGAAATTGGGGTAGTCAATATTGTAAAGCAATGGTCGCTTCCTCTCACTATCAGAGACCTAAATTCTCAGAGCAAAAAAAAGTTCATTAAAACTCACTTTTACACATCTGGACTCTGGGTGGCCTAATAAGCTCAGTGATGAGACAGGTGCCCTTTTTTGGCCAAAGTCAAAGGCTCTTGCCCCTGTTGAGTTCTTGGAGGAGCTGCTGGAGGCCTTTCCAGACCTTTGAGTATTGGGTGGGGGAGGGGGAAGAGGGGGCAGGAAAACCATCAGAGGAGAGGGAGTGAGATTGGAAACTCCCTCCCAACCACCAGAAAGTGTTCAAAGCCTCTCTGTGGTTTGTCCTTAGAGCTATTTTCATATATGAAAGAGGGAATGTTAGATTAAACAATGTCATCCGATGGGAATTTAGATAACTGCAGGTTTCCAAAACACTGTGTTGAGTGTACAGGGAGACAGCGCAAAGAGAGCTGGTTTTGCATCAGAAAGTTTCTGAAGCTCAGGCTGACTAACTGCAGAACTAGCACCTTTTGCAAAGGTACTTTTCAGAAGTAATGAAAATATAATATTTTACCTTTTTTTGTCAATATTTGTAGTGACATACATATAAATGTCACTAAGCATAATCTCTTCAATTAGTAAGCTATCTCAGTACAACTAGGGTTCATTATCTGAGCCACCCAGGGAAACACATCTATCGGCCTAGCTTGTTTTTGAAGTTTCACATTGTGCCACCGTGCGTGGGTCCTGTTCAGGCAGTAGCTACTGGAAAATCAAACCACGCATCTAGTGAACGAGGACTCCTCACACTGTTTCTTGACAGGGTCATCTCCAAACCGGGGATCCCAGACTTACCTTCCCTTGAAATGATCTCATTCCCTCCCTTCACAAGGGAGGGCCCACCCCGCCTCAGGTCCCTAGGGTCCCGGGCTTCCAGCCTGAAATTCTTATACCCTACACCAAGCTGCTGTCTTTCCTAACAGAAATCCCTAAATTGTTATTATCACATTGGTAATAATAATCATTTGTTTGCATCCTTGAAGTTTATAAAGTATTTCTGTGCATAAATGACTTCATTTGAATATCATGAGAATAGTCACCAAAGGTGGGGACCTGTACCATAAATTTGTTCCAGTAAAGTGAACTTCCTCCCCTGTGCTCACTGAAGATAGACTTGAAGTGCCCTTTGGACAAATAAAAGCAACCAATGTGGAAAAGCCTTGGTTCTCCCTGTGAAGGGGTTTTAAGGGAGGCTTAGGGGCTTCCCCGGTGGCTCAGTGATAAAGGAGTCTGCCTGCAATGCAGGAGACACTGGTTCAATCCCTGGTTGGGAAGATCCCCTGGAGGAGGACATGGCAACCCACTCCAGTATTCTTGCCTGGAGAATCCCATGGACAGAGGAGCCTGGCGGGCTACAGTCCATGAGATCCCAAAGAGTCAGACCCAATTTAGCAACTAAACAATCCCTTTGACTTCTATAGTCCAGAACCTATCTGATATGATAAACATTGTGGCTTCAACATGAAATACTCAGATAAATGAGCCACCGTACAAAGGTCATATGTATTGTTACCTCCACCCACTAATCATTCCAACACATGTAGTATACCAGATCAGAGGCCTCACCAAAATGCCTTAGTCAGGAGAGCGGCAACAACAAAGAAGTAACTATTGTTACCAATTTCCAGTACTTCGTCCTAATCTAAAAGCTGTCCTTATGCTTTGAATATAAATGTTAATATGTTTCTAAAAAAGAGAAATTATTGTTACTAAGAAATTTTAAAGCAAAGAGGCACGTTATTAAGAAGTTCTCTTGAACTTTCTAGCTAACTTCTCAACAAAGAGAAACCTGGGGCCAGTAATTGTTACCAGAAGTTACATATTTGTTATAAAATGACTAAACAAATCTTGACTTGTTTTATTTCAGTAATATTACACCCAGGGGGTGTGGTATGGCAAAATAGCCTACACCTTTGCAACTTTCATCACTCAGGAAATAACACATTTTAAAATTAAGGTGGTTTAATCCCAGAACTATAGGATCTCATTACTATATTTTTAAAGCCACCGTGACGTTTTAAGTTGTTTACGTGAGCTGATCTATGTAATTAAAATATTCAAAACAAACTTAATAGCATGAAGAAGACATCTGATACCAAAAATGTGATCCTGGCACTGTAACTCTTTTTTGTATTCTTACTCACCCAGGAACTCAGTGGCTTTGTGTCTGCAGCGTTTACCCTCAAGCGTCTCTCTGGCACCCTGTGATATATTTCTGTTTCGTTCTGACTCGGTTTGTGAAATTCTTTGTCTGTGGCTCTTCCAGTGATCAGGGTTTGCCATCCACAGCAATGCACATCTCAGACACACATCGCAGGATCTCAGCATACAAGCTCCTTTTCTCCATCTGTGCTTAGCAGACGATGTGTGACCTTTCCTCATCAGTGTGAACCTTGTCAGTTTTCCATGACTCTGTGACCCTATTTCATTACAACAACGAACTTTACTTGGGAGTCTTCATTTAAATTACAAAAGCGACACACAACCATCTTACAAGTATTTATGCCTCTCAGATAATGGAAATAGCAGGTCGTATCCTGCCTTTGTGATTAGTCAGAATAGAAAACCAGCCACACACAGAGCATACTGCTGTACCCATCACTTACTTATACTGACTAGCCATGTGCTTCCTTGGGAGTGATCAAGGCCTCACATTATGTTGATGATTTTGCTATTCATTCAACAAACTTTTATTGAATGTTTAGTGTACTATGCATTGTTCAAGAAGTTGTTTACAGTAAACCAAACACGGCCCCTATACCTGCACGGAATTTATAGTCCAGTCCAGTCAGGAGGGGGTTGGGAGGACAGATTTCAAAAAATACATGAGCTTCCCAGGTGGCGATAGTGGTAAAGAACCCCCCGCCAATGCAGGAGACATAAGAGACGCAGGTTCAACCCCTAGGTCAGGAAGATCCCTGGAGAAGGAATGGCAACCCACTCCAGTATTCTTGCCTGGAGAATCCCATGGACCGGAGCCTGACAGGTTACAGTCCATGGGGTCACAAAGAGTCAGACATGACTGAAGTAACAGCACAGCACACATATTAGGCTATAGTTTGACTTCCATAACAAAGGCAATATAAAAGATGGTTTAAACAAGATAAAAGTTTACTCTCTAACGTGGCCATTCCAATGTAAGCATTACAGAAATGGTAATGTAAAAACGACCCAGTTTATCCTACTGGCTCAACACATATCTTCTTACTGGTTGCCTAACTTAGCTTTTCTGGCTCCTGCCATCACATTCAAATGCCAGTCATTGGGCTCTTTCAAGACTTGTCCTGGCAGTTGTACTTATCACTTCCACTCAGATTCTCTTGGCCAGAACTCGGGCATATGACCATACCTAGGTGCTAGTAAGTCAGGTAAATGACAGGTACCAAACTTGAATAAAAAAAGATGGGAAGAAGGTTGAGAGCACATATTAGTTTAGATAGGGCTTTTAGAGGAGGCTGCTCAGTTAAGGTGACCTGTGAGCAGGAAACAACACTGGGGCGTGAGTGGGCAAAAGCAGAAGAAGGAGGAGGGGATATCAAATACAAGAGGGTGGGAAGGTAAAAGTCTCTCAGTCATGCGACCCTTTGCGACCCCGTGGACTGTAGCCTTCCAGGCTCATCTGTACATGGAATTCTCCAGGCCAGAATACTGGAGTGGGTAGCTGTTCCCTTCTCCAGGGGATCTTCCCAACCCAGGGACTAAACTCAGGTCTCCTGCCACTGCAAGCCGATTCTTTACCTTCTGAGCCACCAGGGAAGCAAATACAAAAGAACAGAGGCAAAAGCTGTGTTTTAGGGATAAAAATGATGCCAGTGAGCCAAGCAGTGGCCAAAGAGGGAGTCAGGAACCAGATGTGAAGGTCTTTTTCTTTTCATGCGATGGAAAGCCATCAGAAGGTTTTGAGTGGAGAAATGACTTAATCCAACTTCTCTTTTATTATGGGCAGTGTCAAGTGCAGTTGTGCAACAGTGGAAAGGGGAGAACTGGTTAGGGACTAATGTAGAAATCCCAGTGAGAGGGTGGCACATGGGGGATGGTGGCAAGACCTGGTTAAAAGATGCTAAACTCTGTGTACATTTTATTTATTTCTAATTGGAGGATAATTGCTTTACAATGGTGTGTTGCTTCCTACTGTACAACAACGTGAATCAATTATAAGTATATATATATCCTCCCTTTTGAGCCTCCCTCCCACCCCTCTAGGTTGTCACTCTGTGTATATTTTATTTAATTTTTAAAATAATTGTATTTATATTTAATTTATTTCATTTTTTGGCTGTGCTGGGTCTTCATTGCTGCATGGGCTTTCTCTAGTTGTAGCAAACAGGGGTTAGTCTTCATTGTGGTATGCAGGCTTCTCATTGCAGTGGCTTCTCTCGTGGCAGAGCACAGGCTCTAGGGCTCACAGGCTTCAGCAGTTGCAGCACATGGGCTCAGTAATTGCAGCGCCCAGGCTCTAGAGCACAGGCTCAATAGTTGTGGTACACAGACTTAATTGCTCTAGAGCATGTTGGATCTTCCCAAGTCAAGGATCGAACTCACATCTTCTATATTGACAGGTAGATTCTTTACCACTGAGCCACCAGGGAAGCCCTCTGTGTACATTTTAAACAAGCATCAGGAAATGTACTTGTGGCATGAGAGAGAAACACAAGAGTCAAAGATGATTCTGAGATTATAGACCAAATAAGTAGAAGAATGGAATGGCCATTTATCAAGATGGAAAAGGCTGGGAGAGGAGAAAGTTTATGAGGGAAAAATCAAGAGTTTCGCATTAGAGTTTGATGTGCTGATCAGACATCCCCGTGAAGACAGCAAACAGGCAGCCAGAGACGCAAGTCCAGTGTTCAGAGGAGGGATCAGAGCTGAAAAATATCATGTTGGGACTCATCAGTTAAGTAAGGATATTTGAAATCATAGATCTGGATACAACTGGCTAGAACGTAAGTGTAGGCAAAGAAGAGCTCTCTATTATCTTATACTGTCTCTGGCCCCAAATATCTCCCCTGCTCTTGATGGGCTCAGAAGCCTAAACGTATTTTATCACTGGTGGATGTAAGGTGACACTCTATCTGGACAAGGACATTGTTGAAAAGAAACCACAGATCATATTAATGGCTACCAGTTATTGAAGCTTGTTTCTTGTTACCAAGCACTTTTATCTTTGCTGTCCCTAATTTTCTAAAAAACCTGGAGAGGTAAATAATATTGTTATCTCAGTTTGACTCATGAGGAAACTAAAGTAACAAGACCAAATAGTTTATGGAAGTTCATGTGCCAAATGGCAAAACAAGAATTTGCACTTGAGGCTGTCTGACAGCCTTGTCTGCTCTTCCACCGAGTGAAACTAAGCAGGTCATGGCAAGAAAGTGCAAGTCCTTCCATGAATGGAGAAGAGAGAAATGCAAAGTGGAAAAAAGGAGAAACTGCTTGAGGGGGGAACCACATCTTAATCTCAGTTATGTCACCCACAGTTTCTAGATTAGAGTCTCCAAAAATTATTTACTGAATGCAGTGGTTATAATCAATCAACTGCATTCACTCGTTTGCACTCTGAGCTGTTAATATTAGTCCATCTACACAAGGAAGGAAGGATTACATAAGGAAGACCTTTGTGCCACTTACTCCCTGCCTCTCACCACAACCTCCCCTGCCCCCACATGGCAATTTAGCTGTGAACTGTTCTTAAAGACAGATTTTGCAGGCAAAGAAGGCAATATACAGTAATTCAGTTTCCTTTATTACAAATTTGAAAACCTAGCTTTCCTTTAAGCTTTCAATTTCAAGTTCCATATCTAAGTCTCTCTTTTAAGTGAATGTTTACAATTTAGTTAATTAAATTCCTTTGAATTATTAGACTGCATTTATACATTTAATATATTCAGTCTTTTAAAATACTTTATTACTCAACAAACAAAAGAATCACAAATCATGCTCATAAATATGATAAATTAATTATAAAATAGGATGAATCTTGTTCTTTTGAATATTACAAAAATACAGATTTAATAAACTTCTCATATCTTTTCACTGCTGCTGCTGCTGCTGCTGCTAAGTCGCTTCAGTCGTGTCCGACTCTGTGCGACCCCATAGATGGCAGCCCACCAGGCTCCGCCATCCCTGGGATTCTCCAGGCAGGAATACTGGAGTGGGTTGCCGTTTCCTACTCCAGTGCATGAATGGGAAAAGTGAAAGTGAAGTCGCTCAGTCATGTCTGACTCTTAGCAACCCCATGGACTGTAGCCTACCCGTCTCCTCCATTCTTGGGATTTTCCAGGCAAGAGTACTGGAGTGGGGTGCCATTGCCTTCTCTGTATCTTTTCACTAGAAATCACAAATCTAAAACAATGACAGAGCTTATGGAGATAGTTTAAATTGGCATCTCGAGGATAACTTGTTAAGCATTCTAAAATGTCAAATTATCTTGAACATTATAAATGTTTACAAGACCAAATACAAATATGCACAAATTATTTCTAAGCATAGAATAAAAAATTTACTTTGGTAGACTTGAAAAGTTTAAGTAAGTAATGAGATACTTCTCTCTTTGTTTAACTTGGTGCTTTACTGAGATTAAAACAAACATGCTTTAAATAAAAAAATTCTACTGGTCCAGGTGAGTTAGGATATGTGGCTAATTGTCCTAAGAGGTTCTGGCTGGATATGCAGACATCAAGGTAGCATTTCTCATAGCTGATAAAACATACTGAACCCTCCTTAATGCCAGTCAATGGGAATAACAAATTATTGCCTGCAAATAGCTAGCGGTCTTGCCACCATTCCTGTTCACAGATTCTGCCTGCATCTATTTCTTGTCGTGGACACATCGCATGTGGTATTGTGAATAAAAGGGTCAACATTTTAATAGTTTGGGAAATCTCACATGTTAAAATATCTTCTAGATGTTTGCAATGTTCGTTAGCATATTAAAGACTGAGAAACTTTGCAGTATGAAAATCTTATAAACCCACTGAACCCCCTTTTTAAAGATACATCTTTCAAAGTCTTGCCAAGCTAGCATTCTGTGAAACATATCTGGTAAACTGTGTTCAATTTGGTAAAGTATCTTTAATTCTTGATCTTTTATTTTTTTACTTTTTGGAGATTCTAGCTTAGATATACAACTAAATGGACTTCCTAATACTTCCTTAGGGCTTCCCAGGTAGCTCAGTGGTAAAGAATCCACCTTGTAGAATCCCAAGGACAGAGGGGCCTGGGCTACAGTCTATGGGGTCACAAAGATTTGGACATGACTGAGCGACTGAGCACACACAATACTTCTTTTCCCCTAAACTTATCCCACCCTGCCACAGACAGAATTCAACAGTTGCAGCTCTTCCCCACAGGGGAAACTGCTCTCCCAGGGGAAAAAGGCGAGAGAAACTGTGTGTCCTGTGGCAAGTCCCCTCCAAAGATAGAGGGGAAGTCCCTGAGTACCTTGTGCTCACTCACTTCCTTCCCGCAGGCTTGAAAGTCACTGTCCTTTGCAAAGACTCATAGAACGCCTCCTGAGGTACAGGAGCCCCCATCATCCTTCAGCTTTTGACATTGTGATCTTCCTTGAGCAACACAAAGGGAAGACTGTGAATGCCAGTACCAGCTTGTTGAGTCAAATAAAATGCACTTGATTTTAGACACATTTAGTGATAGGAATAACCACCACAGGGCTAGGTGAAAGGTCAGAGGAACTGGGTTCTAGATTGCAGCTCCACTTAAGTTGTGTGTAATCTTAGACAAAGCATCAACCAGCTCAGGTTCCTCATTAATAAAAAGGGAGGACGTGAACAGCATTGTTCCAGAGTCAGGATTCAGAACATTTCTCAGCCAGTTCTGGCCACACAACATCATCCTGCCAACTGGCAGCCTCACAGCCTATCTCCATCACTCAGTCAACAAATAATGTTTGTGAAAGTGGATCACAGCCTCCTTTCAAAAGCAAAGTATTTTTAGTCATTATTATTCTGTGTAATGAAAGGAATAAAGAATAAGAGAGATGGGAAGCTTCTTAGACACGTCTCACGTGTTTCTCCATCTTGCCTATCCCCCTAGGGGCAGCAAGATTAACTTTGCGAATAGAAGTCACTTCAAGCAATAGCCAGAGGAAGTAGAGGCCTGGGCCAAGACCAGCCCCAGACACAGCGTAACCTCAGAACATCAAATAGTAGTGAGAGCGAGCATGCTATTGAGTACTTACCATGTGTTAGGTTTTTTGTTCAAAACCATTTTATGCAGATTAACATTTAATCCTGGTCATACCTGGATGAATGTGTGTGTGTGTGTGTGTGTGTGTGTGTGTGTGTGTGTGTGTGCATGATCAGCCCTGTTCTACTTTTTGCAACCCCATAGACTGTAGCTCACCAGACTCCTCTGTCTATGGAATTTCCCAGGCAAGAATAGTGAAGTGGGTTGCCATTTCCTCCTCCAGGAGACCTTCCTGATCCAAGGATCGAGCCTGCGTCTCTTGTCTCCTGCATTGACAGGAAGGTTCTCTACCACTGCTCCACCTGGGAAGCCCAGCTGGATGAATGAGGGACTATTATTATCCCCTGTACAAAGATGAGGAAGCCGAATCACTGGCTGATTCAGGGACTTGCCTGAGGTTCCCTAGCTAGTAAATGTCAGCACTGGATTTTCTTTTAGACAGATGAGTTCACGTGCTTAACCACGACTCCACACAGGGGTTGGGGTTGGGGAGAACTGCAGCTGCCAGAGAGCATTCTGGGTCACAAGCCACACCTGGAAGTCCTGGGAGGCCTGAGAGAGGAAGTCTCAGGAGCAGACATCTCCACAGCTCTTATAGGGAAGGCACGAGATCCTTGGTCTCCAGAAACTCCTGGCTGGCAAGAATCCTTGCCCACAGGCATTGAGAACTGGGGCATGCACAGCCTGAGGAGGGGCAGCTCTGGGGCATAGTGCAAGGTGGAAGTCAGGGGAAGAGGGCAGGAAGAAAGGGGGTGGGGAAGCAGACTGCAGTCCTCTGTCCAGCTGGGGAAAGGCAGCCAGGTCAATGGGTTTGCCTTTGGGTTGGGAGTATTAGCTCTGCTGAGTAAATACACCTGGAGCTGAGGGCTGGGCCGGGACTTCCTCCTCCTGAGGAGTCAGAGATGAGTTACAGAAGAGTGAGGGCAGAGAAAGGACCCTGGCAGGCTGGGAAGCTGGGGACCAAACTTACTGTAAAGGGCAAGATAGTAACTATCTAGCCCTTAGGCTTTGTGGGTCATGTTCTTTGTCTCTCCCAGCTCTTCCCCCACCCCCACCCTGCAAACTTTTAAAAAGATATACACAGTTCCTAGCCCCAGGCTGTGACTGCATTTGATCTGCAGGTTACAGTCTGCCAACTCCTTACTCTGGGCTTCCCTCATGGCTCAGACGGTAGAGAATCCATCTGCAATGAAGGAGACCTGGGTTCCATCCTTGGCTGGAGAACATCCCCTGGAGAAAGGCATGGCCACCCAGTCCAGTATCCTTACCCAGAGAATTCCATGGACAAAAGAGCCTGGCAGGCTATAGTCCATGGGGTCACAAAGAGTCGAACACAAGTGAATGACTAACACGTTCACTTTCTTCTTTCAACCCTCACTCTAAATAAATCGGTAAACCTCACGTTTTACCTGAGTCTGACCCTGCCGTCCTTTCCAAAATTGGCCATTGACCTTGAACTAGGAACCTCCAAAGAGTTGGAGGGACCCTTCTTGGACCTCCATCAAGGAGTTGGATGAGGAAAAGGACATAGGATTCTAACTCTGGTGATGCTTTGTGAAATCTGAGTGAGGTATGTTCCTCTGAGGTGCCTCAGGACTAACTCTTTTTGGCCACCCGAAAGTTTGCTCTGGAAATGTTTATGCCGTGCACAGCTGCACACGTGAGCAACTCTGCAAGAGTTGTGTTCCATACCACTTCCATTTGGGAAGTGATGCCTGAGACAATATTGCAGAGCAATGATACTTGGTATTATTCTATTTCAGGGAAAATGAAGTAGCCACCTTTCCCTCTTTACCCCACAATAGAATGTCCTGATGTTTTTGAGAAGAACTTGACCTTAGCAGGAAGAGACTGTACCTTTAAGTAAACTTGGCTCTCGGTCACAATGTATCCTTTGAAGAGCCCAGCTATGCAATAAGGAAGTTCAGGTGTAAAAACAAGCTGCTTTACATATTTTGCTCTTAGAGAGGCAGCTCATTGTCCTACCATCTGCCCAAAACTGTCTCATAGCTGGACACAAAACAGTCTTCTCTTCCTACCTTGAAGTTGAGCTAAAGCTGTTCTTAACTAACACAAAGGCAGAGTTTTTTTTTTTTTTTCTTTCTTTCTGGCTGTGCTGGCTCTCACTGCTGTGTGCAGGCCTTACCTAGTTTTGGTGAATGGGGACTGCTCTCTAGTTGTGGTGCACAAGCTTAGTTGTGGCCCCACGGCATGTGGAATCTTTCTGGACCAGGTAGAAGACCTTTTGAGCTGTGGGCAGCAAATGTAGGGTCCCTCCTCAGACTCCCCCACCGCCCATCCCTCACCCTAGTCAGCCAGCCTACAGGGGCATACATTCTACCAGTAAGGGCAGCAGGGTGAGAACTCTGAGAAATGTTTTAAAAAGAGAATTATAAAACACATCCAAAATATAGAAAAAGGATTCCTTTTTCTTTAATCTTTTAAAAATATGAGATCAGGATGATAGTAATAAGTAAGATTCATGCCCACACCCTTACAGTTTCTTAAGACTAATCAGTATGTGGTAAAAATTGTTTTCTAAAGCATATAATCTTACATATATCTTTGTATATAGACATATACATATAGATAAACCCCTGATTAATAGAGGAAATAGTTGAGGTAATATAATGTTATAGAAATTCCAGTATTATCTTACATCATGTTTGTGTTTGGTGAATATGTTAAATACTCCAGCTTGATTTAATGTAAAACAGGTACATAATAACACACAAGCAAAAGTACATAAAAGGCCCACTATAACCAAAGTGTTTAATAAATGGTAATTCATTATTTTTCTCAGATACATGCCAAAGAAATTGTAAAGTGCCAAGAAAAGCAGGAATGGTATTTAGGGTTCTGGCCAGCTTTGGACTTGAATTTAAGTTTTCGACCTGAAAGTTTCTGAAAATGTGTGCTTTAAAGATGATGCTGGAATCTAGAACAGATGTTCCAATCAACACACATACACACACATACACCCCCGACACACACATACACACACACACACGAGGGAGGCAAGAAAAGAAGTGTTCCAGGAGAGAGGAGGGATTCTTATATGGGACAATTATTTCCTTGAACCATGGTGCTGTGATTCAGCATTCATAAAATAAAGCATTTACAATTTGAGCAAACTAATGTCAGATTCCTGCAGGGCTAAAGAAAATGGCTTCTGGGGGCCAGTAAGAAATAGGGGCTGGAACAAGTGTGTGGAGCCTTTGTTCTGTTCCAAGGGATTGACTGTCCTTAGATGGCTTGCAAACCACTATTTATGACTCACCCCTCCACCCACACTTCTTCTCTAAGCTCTTAATACCACTTAGGTCTTCTTGTGTTATCCTAGGGTTTAATTCCACGGCTTCCTGCTGTTCTCCAATCAACTGCCTTCTCTGTTTGTGGGGACCCTGAGAAGACTAAGACACGGTAGTCGAGGCTGCCTTTCACCCACGCTGACCTAGATTCTTCTAAGTGGCTGATGACTTGGTTGTCACTTGGTTGTCACTGAGGGGGCCTTGTGTGCCCCAGCCTCTCCTGGTCTCAGAACAGGCTTGTAGCTAGGTTCAGGCCTTGTTCTCTTTTCCTTCAGTTCAGGGCACAAAACAACTGAAACTTGGCTTGGCTGCTCCCGGTCCAAATACTTTCTCAGATCTAACCAGTGACACCTACTTCATCCTGTTGTGCTTCATCTCAGACCCCTGGCAGGGAGACCAGGCCACCAACTTGCCTTCCTTCAACCTAGATCCTGTGCTCACAGCACTCCTCAGCCCTTTCACTAGCCCAGGACATGGGTGCAGGATGGATGCAAGCCCTGCCCTGATCTGTATCACAACCATTAGGCTGAAATTTAACTTCTCAACTTCTTCTTGACAACTCATTTTCCTGGAGGCTAAGCTCTGTTTCGTCCCTTCTAGTGCCTACTATCTCAACAGGTCTACTTTCTCTGACCTGCACTTCCTCACTTCAATCCTTATTCTGCCCCTGACTCTGCCCTTCCACTTCCCTGCCTAGGTTTTCACCAAATTTGCAGTTCCTCTGGCCATCTGTTTTGATTTTCAGCCCTCATTTTGATTTTGATCCCCTGCTTGAGTCTGCTTTTACCTGAGAGGTTGCTAGGGTCTGATTAATCCTTTCTTTATTCACCTCCTGTCACTCCAGGTCTGCACCTCCACAAACCTTTCATTTGCACATGTGCACACGCACAGCTGCCCACGTGCACAGACACACACATACACACTGCAAAGGAAGCATTCATTCGTCTCATTTGTAGCATGGCTACGGTATGCGTATTCCTTTTCCATTAACAGGCACTAACACTGATGATCAGGGAACATTAATGGGGAGTAAAAATGGCCATTTTATCATCATAGACAGCTCCGTGGAGGGATGTAAACAGCTGGGTAGCTTGTGACAGATTTGCCTTCCACCATCATAGAACTCTCCCCAACTCCACAGTTTCCTGACTTCTAGGCATCCCAAATCCTTAACACTAGACAGCTCTACTAACAGGTGTGAACAATGCCACTTCCTCCAAGCTGGAAACAGACATAATCTCTGCCCTTTTTCTTCCTATTCAACTACCTTCCCCAGCAGCAACCACTCTCTAGGATAGTTCTAGTCCTTCAAGTGACCGGCTCCAATGTCTTAGAGGGAGTTTAGTGTTTACTGGGCAACATTCTTAAATGCCACATTCTTGGAAAGAATCTCCAGCAGACACTAAGCCTTATTAGATACTGAAATGAGTTATGGAAGAAGGGTTAGCTTCTCACTCCCTGGAGGTCTTTCAAAGCAGGACGGATTCTTATCTGTCTAGAATGATTACGTGGGATACTGCTAGGAGGCCGGGGGATAGATCGGCTCATCATCAACAAATAACACTTGTTAAATTCCTAGACATTCATGCTACTGTGCTACAGTCCATACATGTTAAAAGATAATTTAAAAGACACAGCCCCGGGGCTTCTCTGGTAGCTCAGTGGTAAAGAATCCACCTGGCAATGCAGGAGACATGGGTTCAATCCCTGACCCCAGAAGATCCCACATGACTTGGAGCAAGTAAGCCTGTGTGCTACAACCATTGAGCCTATGCTCTGGATCCCGGGAGCTGCAGCTACTGAAGCCCACACTCCGTAGAACCTGTGCTCCGCAGTAAGAGAAGCTATCACCATGAGATGCCTACACACTGCATCTGGAGAGTAGCCCCCACTCTCCGCAACCAGAGAAAAGCCCACACAGTAACGAAGACACAGCACAGCCAATACAAATAAATAATTTTTTTAAAAAGATACAGCCCCAACTCTCAAATAAATTTTTAACAAATGAAATAAAAGGTGTGTATGGCATACAAATAATATAATGAATGTCACCAGTGCTTTACATTTTCAAAGCATGTAGATGTCTCATTTTCTTTCTCTTCTCATACTCCTCAGTTTTGGGTTGGGACTAGGCAGAGCAATATTTGCAATGAGCTAAGTTTTCTAGCTCATATTTTCCAATAGCTGTGAATGATGTAAAATGTGAGCAAATATCAGAAGAATTAAGTGGGGCAGAAATCAAAGTGGCCTCCATTCTATCATGCAGAAAGCACAAGGCTGCTGGATTTGGTCTTGAAGGATTATCAATTTCTAACACCCTGGGATTCTGGGTCAAGGAACACTTTGGGTCAAAGGGGGAAAAAAATAACTATGAGGAGGTGGGAAGAGACCAAATTATTGAGTATTTTTCCATTAGAATCAAAATAGTACTGGCCAGGGGTATATGGTTTTCAGTAGACAAATAAGATGATATCCTTTGAGAGCAACCCAGTCATATAGACATCTTCCTAAGAAGTGCATGTTTTGCCCAGGAAGAGGTCCACCCCACTTCCTCTAGGAAAGCATCAATGATGTGGCCCTAGGTTCATGCTGTCCAGAATGCACAGAACACAGGAGGGGCTGTTTTTACAATCATGCCTATGCCCTCATGAGAAAGTCTCTTTCTGGGTTACCTCCTTTGTCCTTCTCAGGCAAGAAACTGAGGACCTCAGCCAGCAAGCCCATGTCTTTGTGTTTCTTCTGGGTGGACCAAATAGAACTAGATATACCTTTTTCTACTGGGACCTGCCACTGGTCAGAGGGAGTGGCCAGAGGGAGCAAGGTAGATGCTGACTCTCAATTTTGCCACTTTATACCAGGCCTTCAGGCTTCCCTGGTGGCTCAGATGGTAAAGAATCTGCCTGCAGTGCAGGAGACCTGGGTTCGATCCCTGGATCAGCAAGATCCCCTGAAGGAGGGCATGGCAACCCACTCCAGCATTCTTGCCTGGAGAACCCCATGGACAGAGGAGCCTAGAAGGCTGCAGTCCACAGGGTTGGAAAGAGAGGGACAGGACTGGGCAGCTAAGACTTTGACTTTTCACTTAATGAGGGGATTTTGAAAGTTCTATACATGTATGTTTCTGTACAAAGCAAATAACTGATTAAATGTGCTTTATGAGTTTCTCTAATTTCTCTACATATAGATGTGAATGAATCAAATTTCATTATTTACTTCTAAACGTAGTCCTTTTTGGCCACGAAAAGAAAAATGTGGACAACTTTCCCTCAACTTTCAGGAAAGCTGGTGTTGTGTACGTTAAAAGTATTGTAATGTAATTTCCATGTTCAGTTTATGGGATACTTTCCCGTTCCAGGAATATACAGAAAATAGAGTATGGTTAGTTTCGTGGCTCTTTCACTTCAGTGAGTTTCTTCAGCTGGACATACCTTATGTTGCTATCCTCTTAGGCAGAGGCAGTGAACCCCTGAAAACATAATTTCTGGACTCCTCACATCTAGTGGCCTCATTGATTTTCTTATTTTTTTTTTAATTAAAACATGTAAGTTGAATTTCCATAGGTAAATAATAGGAGTGTAAATTTAATTTTCCAATAATTTAGTCAGGATTAATTGCTCAGTTAATAAAGAGTGAAGAGAGTGAGTGTTAGCTTGTTTCCCTCACTTTAAAAAAAAAGAGAGAGAGGGACTTTCCTGGTAGTCCAGTAGCTAAAGCTCCATGTCCCCAATGCAGGGGGCTTGGGTTCGATCCCTGATCAGAGGACTCGATCCCACACGCCACAACTGAAGATCCCAAATCCTGTAACTAAAACTTGGCGCAGCCAAATAAATAAATAAAAAAAGAGAGAGATTCGTATGCCAACTTTGATCAATACACAATTGGTTTAAGTCTTCAGTTTTATTTAGTCAACCATTTAATACATTATATAATTCATTAAATGTATAGAGTAAAACTCTAATCAATCTATCCATATATAAACATCTTAGGCTTCTAAACATATTGTACAACTCTGTGATTTTCAACATTAAAGAGTCAATCTAAGGAATCCCTGGTGGTCTAGTGGTTAAAACTTGGTACTTTCATTGCTGTGGACCTGGGTTCGATCCCTGATCTGGGAACTAAGATCCCAAAAGCCAAGCTGCATAGTCACACAATAATAATAATAAATATATATAATTTCTCATAAGATAAATCTTTTTCTACACATGCTGTCATTAAACAGTTGTTTTTTTAAGTGCTGATTTACCTACGCTCCTGACAGTTCAGGAGAAAGATTTTCAATATAGAAGGGTTGATAATGGTTAAGTCTTCATGAACTCAAGGAATGAATTATCCCACCAGGAGTTTAGCAGACATTCCAGTTTCAAAGATGGGACTAATTTGATTCCTTTGTAGTCAACTGTTAAAAGCTACTAGTTTCAGGGACCAAATCTGTGCCAGTGAACTCCAGGTGCTCTGAACACTCATGGGAAAAAGAAGAAGGGAGCTGAATGTCCTTTGGCCTTATGATCAAGGGTCAAGCTGATCCCAGAAATGCAAGAGAAGAGAGTCTGGGGCTCATTTCCTCAGGAGCTATGAGGCTTCGAGCAATTTACTCCACCAGTCTAAACATTTAGTTTCTTTATTTGTTAACTGAGAATAATATCTATCTTGCAGAGCATTTGTAAATATTTTAAATATTATATATAAATTATTAATCTTACTGTTTTTCACAATAGATGTTCAATAATTGGTAGCTGTGCATTTGAGCGTTTATCTCCTTGTCCTCCCTCCATAGGCAATAAATCCTTCGAGCGTAAGAATTTTATAGCTCCTGGTACAGATTGTCCCATGTTGCCAGTGATCAATAAATGTTTGCGAGTTGAAAATTTCATTTTTGAAATACTTTTAAAATAATCTTGCCTTTAGAGTCTTAGGCCATTGAGTCTGACTCATCTTTCCCTTCAATTTCCTAAAATCTAATTTCCTGATGTCTAGCAGTACTTCTGACATCTTTGGGTATCATACCATCTGACCTGACCTGGACACTTTCTCCCCAAGACTTCACATCCATTTCACAAACAGTTCTCTCTCTCTCTCTTTCTGTTAGAATTAAATACAAAGTAGCAGTTCTTCCGGTTGTATCCTTTACCTTGTGAGAGATGAAATCATCAGACAAACAAGTTACTAGTTTATCAGACACTTTGCTTATAGCACACTGAGACTTCCAACAGATGCCCTGATAGCTGAATCTCCCTTTACTACTCACTGTACCTTGCTTGCATCAATTTTGCATTTTCTTGAGGGAATGTGAAGTTACAACATATCCTTTTGCCTTATCCAGGGCAAATATCCTATTATTAGGATAGCCCCGGCATGAAACATCAACTTTCTCTCTTCTGTCCCTCTTCTAGAACTCTCCCTCAGACTCAGATTCTAGGGTTCAATATCTCTGTAGCCTTTTCCTCATCTATCCCCTAGTGAGGTGAGCCCACCCTTTTACACATGCGTATTTGTAAAGACAAAGGAGTCTTTTGTTTTAATTAATTTTTATTGGATCACAGTTGCTTTACAATGTTGTACTAGTTTCTACTGTAAGCAAAATTAATCACCCATTTTGTTGCTGTTCAGCAGCTGACTCTTTGCGACCCCACGGACTGCAGCACTTCAGGCTCCCCTGTCCTCCACCGTCTCCTCGAGTTTGCTCAGATTTCATGTCCATTGAGTCAGTGATGCTAGCTAACCATCTCATCCTCTGCCTCCCTCTTCTTTTGCTGTCAGTCTTTCCCAGCATCAGGGTCTTTTCCAATGAGCTTTTCACGTCAGGTGGCCAAAGTATTGGAGCTTCAGCTTCAGCTTCAGTCCTTCCAATGAATATTCAGTGTTGACTTCCCTTAGGATTGCCTGGTTTGATCTTGCAGTTCAAGGGATTTTCAAGAGGCTTTTCTAACACCACAGTTTGAAAGCATCAATTCTTTGGTGCTCAGCTTTCTTTATGGTCCAACACTCACATCCATATAGGACTGCTGAAAAAATCATAGCTTTGACTATATGAACCTTTGTTGGCAAAGTGATGTCTCTGCTTTTTAATATGCTGTCTAGGTTTGTCTTAGCTCTCCTTCCAAGGAGCAAATGTCTTTTAATTTCAAGGCTGCAGTCACCGTCCACAGTGATTTTGGAGCCCAAGAAAATAAAATCTGCCACTGCTTCTACTTTTTCCCCTTCTATTTGCCATGAAGTGATGGGACTGGATGCCATAATTTTAATTTTTTAATGTTGAGTTTTAAGCCAGCTTTTTCACTCACCTCTTCCACCCTCATCAAGAGGCTCTTGCATATACATTCATATATTCCCTCCCCTTTGGAGTTCCTTCCTGTTCAGGTCACAGCAGTGCTTTAATTAGAGTTCCCTGTGTTGTACAGTATGTTCTCATTAGTTATTTTATACACAGTATCAATAGTGTATATATGTAAGGAAACCATAAGCAAGGTGAAAAGACAACCCTCAGAATGAGAGAAAACATTTGCAAATGAAGCAAATGACAAAGGATTAATCTCCAAAATACACAAACAGCTCATGCAGCTCAATATCAAAAAACAACCAACCCAATCAAAAGACTGGCAGAAGACCTAAATAGACATTTCTCCAAAGAAGACGTACAGATGGCCAACAAACACATGAAAAGATGCTCAACATCAGTAATTATTAGAGATGAAGTCTTGTCTCAGGCCTGGGCTTACTCCACTTCTACTTTGACAGTTGGGAATGTTTTCAGTTGCAAGGAACAGAAACCCAGCTTTAAAAATGACTTATAGGAACAGAAATCCCCTCCTCCTGTTTCTCCTCTTCCTCCTCCTCCTCTTGTAGCACAACAGCAGTCGTGATCCACAAGGTTAGGGTCATTGTCTCTCGTGTCCTCTTGCTTGGTCCCTTCAGTCCATAAATGGTTGCCGTGACTAGAGAGGTGTCACACCTGGATCCAACTACAAGGAAAATGTGGGATGGTACTAGTTATGTCTCCCTCTTATACCAAGAGAATGAAAGCATTTTCAGAAGTCCCCAGGAAACCTCTAAATGGCTAATATACATCACATGGACCCATCTAGCAACAAGGATACATGGGAAAGTGAATTGCTTTTTCAAACTATTGCTTTTTCCCTTTTTCTTTGGTCTCTCCACCTGGCAGGGAAATCTTAGTTTCTCAATCAGAAATTGAACTAGTGCTCCCTGCACTGGAAGCACAGAATATTGTTTTAAAGATTTATCTATTCATTTAATTTTTGGCTATGCTGTGTCTTCATTGCTGTGTGTGGACTTTCTCTAGTTGTGGCGGGTGGGAGCTTCTATTTGTGTGGTGCGTGGGCTTCTCATTGTGGTGGTATGCACTTGTTGTGGAGCACGGGCTCTAGGCATGTGGGCTTCACTAGTTGCAGCTCACAGACTCAGTAGCTGCAGCTTATGTGCTCTATAGTGAATGCTTAGTAGTTGTGGCTTGCAGGCTTAGTTGCTCTGCAACATGTTTGATCTTCCCGGACCAGGGATTGAACCCATGTTTCCTGCATTGGCAGGTGGATTCTTAACCACTAGACCACCAGAAAAGCACAGCACAGAATCTTAATCACTGGACCGCCAGGGAAGTCTTACTTTTTCAGACTTTATAGTTAAAACAGCAAAGCAGTTGGAATAACTCTTGGTCAGCCAATCAACAGTATATACCATAGCTTTACAGTATAACTTGCAGAGAGCTGACACACCACCTTTGTTGGCATTATCCTAGACCAAGGCCATTGTTATTTATGATTCTTCTCAAAGCTAATGGCAACCAGAAAGTATTGCAGATAATAAAACCTGATACCCACCGTCAAAATCTTTGCCAAGTTGTGTTTTCCAAAATTACCAGATTAAATGAATCAGAATAAATCATAAACAGAAGTACACATTCCTAGTGATTTCCCCCGAAGAGTCTAATTCAGTTGGTCTAGGGATAGAGTTGGGATTCCCAGGTTGTGCAGTGGTAAAGAATTCTGCCAATGCAAAAGATGCAAGAGACGTGGTTTGATCCCTGAGTTGGGAAAATCCTCTGGTGTGGAAAATGGCAACCCACTCTGGTATTCTTGCCTAGAAAATTCCATGGACAGAGGATACTGGCGGACTACAGTCTGTGGGGTCCCAAAGAGTCAAAAATGACTAAGCACACATGCAAGAATATTTAAGAATTTATAGTTTTCAAAAACACACCAGTGGATTTTTCTTATCAAATTTGAAGATGACTGGTCCAAAGGATACCTCTGATTAGCTTTGCCCTGGTTATAAATATCCAGCTGCTTGGAATATTGTCATGAACAGAATTATATTAACACTTTTCCCCCTTCAGATGCTGCTCCACCTTTTCTTTCTCTATGTCCTCATGTTCTTTCTCTTACATATTTCTCTCATAACATTCCTCTAAAAATGTTCTTCTCCAGATACATTCCCTCTACTCCCCTTCTTCTCCTGTCCCATGGCTTCACTACAAAGACCTCTTCATTTCTTGTAAATCTGGCCCAATTCAGCCTTGACCTCACCCTTCCATTTTTTTGCCTAACACCTAATATCCAACACAGGTCAGTATGTCATCTTTCAGTTTTACTTCTCTATTTCATTACATCGATTGGTCTCTTACAAATCTTTCTCTAAAAGTCATGTGATCTCACTGAACATTTAAAAGAAAAATTCTCAAGTTACTAGGTTTACACGTAACCACATCTCTTCTAGAACATGTTATTCAGAAGTGAAGAACGTTGTGTGCATGAACAGTACACAAAGATGTGAGCAGACTATAAGAGGCATCGAACAAGATGAAGCTGTTGAGGGCTGAAAGGGTTAGGCAAGGCCCAGAGTAGAAAAAAAATTGCTTTGAATCTTGAAAAGTAGTTTATGTTTAGAAAGGCAGCAGCAGCAAAAAAAAAAAAAAAAAAAAGAATTCTATAAAGGAGGGCATCGCAATATTTTTCTTCTTCACACTTAGCTTCTAACGTATTCTATATGTAACTTCTCCCTGCTAGGATGTATGCTCCATAATGCAGGAATTTTAGTGTTGTTATTTTAACTTTTAAATCCTCAATGGGGCGTGACACAGAGTAGCTACTCAATGAATGTTTGCTGAATGTGAGTGACGGAATGAAAGAATGGTCAGATCACCTGATCGAAGCCGTGTTCCTGTGGGGTTGGAGTAGAAACTGCAGTTCGTGAGTTGTAGGAATGTTGGATTTGAGGCAAGAGAGGAGTTCTCCTTTAGGCAATGGGAGAGGGAGGGGACACGATGGAACCCCTCAGCACATCTCGCCTCATTTCTATATTTAGTGGAACTGTTCCAAAGGCACTGGGAAAGGAGATAAAAATGCAGAAGCGAAGCTGGAATCTTTCTTGGAAAAGGATAATTGCTGACATGCTGGCTCCTGAACTGTGGGCTGGTTGTTCCTCCAAGAGACAGGGGATGAAAGCACAGATCATAGTCTAGTGTGATGGGCACTAGACTATTCTTGGGGACTAGTTAGTTTCTCTTTCTGGACCCAGGGACCACATCTCTCACATGTGCCCCTTTGCTTCCACTGTTGCCACTTTTATCCTAATTCACAGTTTCTGTAACCTCACTTGTGAATTGTTAAAAGTGCCCCTTAGGATAGCAAGCTTTCTTTATTTCAAGCCTCTCCGTCCCTTCTTTCTTTAGACACACACATACACACAGTCCTCTTCAGTGCAACAGCAATATCTGCCACCCTAAAGGATGCTTTCATGGTGTAATTTTCCTGGTTAAGGACCACTGCAGACCTCTAGCAAACATCCCTTTAACCCATTCCATGTTTAAGTCTAGCTTTCTCTCTCTTTCCTTCCTCCTCTCCAGCCAGTAATCAGTCTTCTCTATGCACTTTTAAAGCTTCTTTTATTCTAGTCAAATACTGCTTACCCGTATCAATTTGCTAATACACAGATGGGTCAGATACTGTCCATGCGTATCTGGCCCCTTTGAACTCACGTCTCCCCTGTTTTTCAGGGTCTAGAAACCTGAGAACAACAGTTCTCATATTTCATTGCCAGCAGGGTTTCAGATACTATCTGGGCTCTGCCAATCAGACGCATTGGTGAGAGACTGCAGGCAGAAGGGAGAAGGCAGTCAGCACTGGCTTTTTCCTCTCATGATGGTGATGGGCAGCCTTTGTCACCTCACCTCCTGGGTCTCAAGACTGTGAAGTCAGCAGAGACCCAGCACCCTCCAGACTGTAGGAGGCAGAAGCTCTTTGATGCTTTGTGTGAGGATATGGCAGGCACCATCCTGCTCATTAGGGAAGATACAGAGGAAATAAATAATATGTTAGAGTAGAAACAGCTCTTATTAACCCATTTTTATGCCTCAACCTCCCCCATCATTTTAACGTGTGATTGGAAGCTACATAGCTCAGGCACTTGGACAACAACAGAGTGTTTTTAAACAGTAAACAGATGTTGACTGTTAGACCGAGAGTGAATTTTTTTTTAATGCCACCACTTTTATCTATGACCCAAGACAGTTGGCATTTCAGTAATGTAATAATATAATTGGGGCTTAAGAGATAATTATTTTGGATAATTAAATGCTTTTAAAATCACCTTAGGATGATGTTTTTGTTCTATTTTTCTCATTTAGTATTATATTGCTATAATATTAATAAAAATTTCAAATGTGTTACTTAATACATGTTGATTTGAAAGGGAAAATTAAAGAGGAACACTTTAAATTCCTTATATGAATATACTAGGAAACATCTTTAAAAAGTATTGAATTTCAGGAATAATTCTATTCTGCACACTGAAATGAAAAATAGAAATATTTTTCCAGATAATTGGGTAAAAATACATTCACAGATATATCTAGATATTTAAATTAGATCTTTGAGGGCTTTCAAAAATTATTCTCACATTTTTTTCTTTTTCTTAAAAATTGAATTTAGCAGTTTCAATTTTTTAAGTGCACAAAGAGTATATGAATACATTCACATTACAAAAATTTGAAACAATGCAGACCAAGCAAAACTGCCCCCTGACAATGTTTCTCCCTCCCCTGAGAAAGATGTTAACACAATTAATAGGGCGGGAATAGAGATTCAGACGTAGAGAACATCTATCTGTGAGCACAGTAGGGTGGGAGGGGAGAGTGGTGGGGTGAATTGGGAGATTAGGACTGACATATATACACTACCACATGTAAAATAGATAGTGGAAACCTGCTGTATAACACAGGGAGCTCAGCTTGTTGCTCTATGATGGCCTAGGTGGGTGAGATGTAGGGGTAGGGTGGGAGGGAGGTCCAAGAGGGAGATGACATATGAATGCATATAACTGATTCACTTCTTTGTACAGTAGAAACTAACAGAACACTGTAAAGCATCTATACCCCAATAAAAAAAATAACCTATATGGGAAAAGAAACTGAAAAATAATATATATATGACTGATTCACTTTGCAATACACCTGAAGGTAACACAACATTACAAATCAACTATATTCAAAAAAACGATGTTAGCACACTGATCCTTGCCATCATGCTTCCCAGCCCTTTCCACCATTTTACTGTAAGATTGTTATGGTTGGTAACAATTTTTGGTAACTTTTTGAATCTTTGGTAATCTTAATCAAGTCTTTTGCTCTATGGGTTGATTTTGAGAGATGGAAAGTAATGAAGAACACTTACATTATCATGACTATAAATATTGTTCACTGCAGAGATAAACAATGTGATGTCCTTCCTTCTCTGTTGTTCCAAGGTCATAATGCTGTTGATAGCTAATATTATGATGAATTCTCCTTATCCCAGTCTACTAATTGCTCAAAATCATGCCATATTAAAAAATATTAACAGCATAGCTTATATTATGGAGTTTTGCTTTTACTTTTCCTGCCATTTCTAATTACCTTCCTCTCACTCCTTTTTACTGCTGTGTGTAGTCTATGGCATAGGTGCGCCATAATTTACTTCGTGCTCCAATATTGTTGAATACTTGAGTTGTTTTCTTTTTTCCTACTATGCATAATGCTTTAACAAATGTCCTTGTTCATGCATTTTTGCATACATACAAATTTCTATAGTATAGAATTCTAGAGGTAGAATTTCTGGGTTGAACAGAATGTGTATTGTAATAACTACTGCCAAGTATCCTTCAGAAAGATATCACCATCCACATTCCCACCAACATGACATAGGAAGGTATAACTCAATCAATGTTTCTGAGACTCATTCACCGTTGTGATTTTTGCCAATCTCATGAGTTAAAAGTATCTCATTGCTGTTTTAATTTGCTTTTTCTTCATCACTAGTGAGGTAAAGTATCTTTTCAAAATATTATTGGCACTTGGTATTTCCTCTTAATGCTTTGTTTTTTGGTCTTTTTTATGTTTAGGATCCCTTATATATTTTGATAATCCTTTTTCCTGTTGGACGGGTTGTAAATATATTCTCCCTGTATGTCAATTTTCTTTCAATTTTGTTTGCGGTGTCTTCCGTCAAAGAGAAGTTTAAGTTTGCCTGTAGTTAAAAATCAATCTTTTTCCTCCATAGATTTGTACTGTCTTGTTTAAGATGGACTTCTCTAGTCTAAGGAAATACATTTACTTTCCTATATGTTTGAAAATATCTTTGTATATTTTCTTTTTATATTTAACCCTTTTACCCATTGAAATGTTTTGTTTGTATATGTGCGTGAGTGCTCAGTCACGTCCAGCTCTTTGAGACCCTAGGGATTATAGCTCACCAGGCTCCTCTGTCCGTGGAATTTTCCAGGCAAGATTATTGGAGTGGATTGCCATTTCCTTCTCCAGGGGATCTTCCTGACCCTGGGATCAAACCCACATCTCTTGCATCTCCTTCATTAGCAGGCAGGTTCTTTACCAGTTGAGCCACCAGGAAGCCGTTTGCTTTGTTTGTATGCGGTGAGGTGATTTTCTTCATTCTGTATGTGCATATGACAAATTGTACAAATTCTCCAACTCCTAAGCAGAAAGGAGACAGGATAACATCTTCTCCTTGTGCTTTTTAAATTATGTCTTCCCACTTCTTATTTCTCCCCTACCCCTAAGGAAAAAATAGTCAGCATAGCACATTTCAATAGATCTTTCTAATGTCATGAGAAATTCCAGCACCTCCTAAGTGCCCACTCCTTTTTCTCTATGGAAGACATCAGTAGGGCTTGCCTCTATCCAATTCTCTGCTCAGAATACAGAAGATGCCCTGATCAGATCCCATGTGATTAGTGGGGGCTGTGTAACTATTTTGGCCAATACCTTCTGAGAGGAAGAGGTATGTCATTTACGTGTCACTTCAGATTGAGGTGTACACTGCTTGACCTTGCAGCTTCTTTTCTGAGTCCTGCATTGGGGTGGTAGGGTACATGGAAGCAGCCTGTGTACTGAGGCACTGTGTGAGAACAGCTGCCCTGCCAACTTGCTCAACCTACAGGGGACATGTTATCATGTGTTAAGTCACTGGGATATTTGGGCTTGTTTATTACAAATCAAATGGCAGATGAGTCAAGAATGATACCTTTTCCCAGTCAATCTTGATTCTGCTCTATTTTTTTTTTAAGTTGACACTTTGAAGGTTTTGGTACTTTATTATTCAAAACAAATCATTTGCAAAATACCTTGCAAATGCTTTGAAGAACACAGATATCATTTATTCATTATTTAGGTATATTTATTGAATACATACCCAGAACCAGATTCCAGACTCTGTGAATAAAATGAGAATACAAGAGTCTCAGTCTCTCCCCTCATGGAACTTGGCAGTCATCCCATTGAGAAGGCTGCACAGTGAATTGTTAAGGGTGGGGTTCCAGAACCAATGCTCTAAGTTTGAGTCCCAGCTCTGCCTCTCACTAGCTCAGTAACCTAGTAAACTTAGGCAAATTAATTAACGTTTCAGTGCCTCATTGCCTCATCAATAAAATTAAGAGTAAATGAATTATTGCATGTAAAATAGCTTCAAAAAACAATAGCACACAACAAATAATGGTTATTACCATTATTGGGGCCATAAGCCTGGGATACACCAGGTGACTTGAGGGTATACAGAGCTATATTCTCAGAACACGAAACCAGATCATATTCCCAGCCTAGCAATTTGCCTTGTGCCTCAGCATGGCATACTCACCACCAGAAAACTAGCAGAAAATCCAAAGGCAGTAAGAAGCAGAGATTATGAAAAGTAACTTGTGTGCTCATCCCTCTATTTTTAATGTTTAATTTTTAATGTTCCAGAGCAACTGACTTAACAAAAGGTATAATCTATTTTTAGATGGCTTATAAAAGAGTGATAAGTCTAGTTTATGGACTCTGAAATTCTCAGCTTAAGACTATAAGAACTTTGTATATTTAGCTTATGGATTCATATCACATCCATAAACATATATTTATAACTATGTAGATAGACACACATTAAATGGGGCCCTTTCTATAGAGGGTGTCAGATCTGTTATGAATCCTGAACTTAACATTTATCTGTTACCCAAGATCACACTAGTCAGTAGCAGAGACAAGATTAGAATCATGAAATCAGCAAATGCTCTTTCCATAACAACCCGGTCTTGTGGAGGAAATAACCAGCTTTGACTCACTAGAGCTGCAGTCAACACGGAAAAGATAGTAATATATTACGCATGCACACATTTTTATTACCAGACCGTATAACCTTATCTTCAACTGAGGTTTCAATATTTTCTCTGTAAATACACACCACTTCCTTTGCACGCCACTATAGCTAAATTGTTAATAAACACAGAAGAAGGTAAGGTCTTTGGTGTAACTGTAGATCTAATATTAGGTCAATTACAGAATCTAACTTCTTTCCTGTTATAAAGAAAAAAGTCTATACATTTGTATTATTATAGCCCCTTCTAAACCACCCATCAAATCCCCAAGGGAGAGAGATACTAACATTTATTGTCATACTAACATTTATATGCTAGGAACTGTGGAAGAGTCTTAACACAAACACAGACTTTCCACAAATACACACTTAATTTAAATATACAGATTATGCATAATCTTATTTCAGGTTTACAGGACACACACACACACAAAGAGCCCACAGAAATGTGTCTCAAGGATAAAACCTGTAACCTTTTCATCATTTTTACTCTTGCTGGTCTGAACTTGTGGTTCAACAGAATTGCTAAACTATCACATGTTACCTCTAAAGCCATAAAATGTCTGGATTTGTATGTGAGTGTTTTGTATATATATATGTTATGTATATATATGTTATGTGTATATGTTGATTACAAGCAATATGTGATTGTTGTCAAGATATGTGACATGTGATTAGCAAACTTTTGAAAAAATTTCTATGATCTCACTACTACCAAGTGAGAAAACCACAATCAATACTTAGCTGTATATCCTTCAGAATTTTTTCTGTGACTATATATATGTTTTGTGAATATATTTCCACGTCCAAAGTATATGGCTACACCACCTTTGTTGAAGCTCACAAATTTTCCCTTGTACCATAACTGTAATTGGTATATCAAATATCCTATTGTTGGTCAATTAAGTTGTTTCTAATTTTCTACCATCATAATGAATCTTACTGAAACTGCTGAAACAAATCCATCAGAACAGATACCTCAACTGTCTAAGGTAAAAATCAAGCGGACAAGTCTTTGGTTCTCAGTGTTCAGTCCCTGCATTCTTCTCTTCCTCAACCACAGAACTATTAGTATCAAAGGAACATGGGGACTTCCCCAGTGGACCAATGGTTAAGACTCTGTGCCTCCATGGCAAGAGGCACCAGTTCAATCTCTGGTCAGGGTACTAAGATGCCCCATGCTGAGTGGTGTGGGGGCCCTCCGAAAAACAAAATAAAACAAAAACAACAATGAAACAAATAACGTCAAAAAAAATCAAAGGAATATGGATTTAGGAATGTATGGGATATGAATCACACCTCAATTCTGGTTGCTGATTAGAATAATTACTTACTATCCATGGGATATGGATAGTTGGATTTACATCTCAATTCTGATTACTAGTTAATTTTGTGAAAGTCACGTTCAGATACTCAAAAGTGGGAAACAAGTATTTTGAGAACTAAAAATGTATCATCTGAAGCGAACGAAGCATTATTGTTTCAATTTATCAATTAAGACACATTTAGCTATGAGACTAATATTAATAATAATATAAGCCTTTTATTCAGGGATCATACTACTGTGATAGTATCTATATCATACTATCATATGATAGCATTTTCAGTGGACTCTTAACAATGAAAATACATTAACACTTTCTATCAAATATCAGCCCTGTAATGGATGATTATAATCACTCTGTATTCTCTTCTGCACTCTAATTTATATCATCTGATACAATAAACCATTTGGCTCAGAATCAGTAATATAATGAAATCAAACTATTCCAGAACACTTTTAAGGTGCTGAGTTGTTTTCTGCCTTGTACTTTATTTAAAATGTAATATCCCAGAATTGAAGCATCAAAGGTTACTATTACTGAGTCATTTATCTATAGCTTCAATAACAAGGCTAGTATCAAATATGAAGCCATTCATAATACTCTTCAGCAAAAATGTATCATTAAAATAACCCTAGGGTTCCAATTTAAGCTCACACGACAAAAAGAAACCTTAAATTGGAATTGCCTCTGTAGCCTCAATTTACTGTTTGAGTGGTTCGCATGGACAGTTAGAATTTAATTCTCTCTCCGCAGGGAGAGAGAAGACCACCATGAAGTTAAAAAACTGTTGACCAGAGGTCTTTCCACTTTTGGGAGGGGAGCCAATGTTTAATTCGCCCAGAGCTGAGCGATGTTTGTTAGTGCCGGTGAGCAGAGGAAGCATGCCGGATTCACTCTGCTCCCCCAGAGTCCTGTGGGTATGAACGAACTGGCTTGTTGGGTGAGATGTAATATTATACTCTGATTGATAGTAATTTGCGTGTTTGTCTTACCTTTTCCATGAGACAATTTATCTCCCATGGGAGTGACTGTGTGTTTTTTGTGTCTTTATGAAAGGTTCCTAAAATGTGGAGCACCCTTTTGCACTGAAGATGACCTAAATGGGTTTGGCATGACAAAGATGGGCCTAGATAGAGTAAGTGAGGGTTTAGAAGTGAATTTCATTAACTTAAAACTACTGAAGTACCTATGCAGGGGAGAAAAATGTGATGTTCTCAAATTAGGGACAGACTAAGGCAGAGAGTGGAGAAGAAAAAGGGATTGCAGTGAGGTGGAGAATTTTCTGTTTTATCAATAGTTTTATGGGGTGGAGTAGAGTTAAAAGACTGAGGGGAAAAGGCCTGCTGCTCTCTATGAGATTCGGTGGAAGGTACATGGTGAATGCCTGCTCTGTCTCACTGGACTCCCACCTTCAGTAAAGTCAATCAAATAACAGAAGGACTGCAAGAGTGGAATTTACAGGGGAAGGACAGTGGAAATTGAGCAGGGATTCCATTTCACATTTAGTTGGTGCTGCCATGGTTAAGAAAAGTTCTTGAGAAATGGCATGAGTGTGTGTGTGTGTGTGTGTGTGTGTGTGTGTTAGTTGCTCAGTCGTGTCCGACTCTGTGCAACCCCATGAACTGTAGCTCGCCAGCCTCATCTGTCCTTGGAATTCTCCAGGCAAAAATACTGGAGTGGGTAGCCATTCCCTTCTCCAGGGGATCTTCCTGACCCAGGGATTGAACCCTGATCTCCTGCATTGCAGGTGGATTCTTTACCATCTGAGCCACTGGGGGAAAGGGATAATGGCCTGAGTAAGTTCTTCTAACTCTGCAGAACAAAGAGGTCAGTGCCAGAGGTGAGTAGAATAATGTAGCTTCACAGACCTCACGGTAATCTTGGGGAAGGCCGTAGCACTTGAACAGCATATCTCCATTATAATGGACATGGAAACTTCAGTTGAAATTGACTTACATAAACTGCTCAGGGTGCCTGGTCCAGTCCTTGGGTGTTGGTCAGAGTGGGCCAACTGCTATAACAGATGGCCCCCAAGTCTCAATGGTTTAGAGATAAAATAAATAATGAGTTTATTCTTTGCTTACATAACAGTCTAATAGGAATCTATAGTTTCAATAGCAAGGCTAGTTTGAAATACAAAGCTCTTCAAGCTTCTCAGTAATGAAGTCCCATTGAAATAACTTAGGCTTCAATTTAAACCCCCATCACAAAGAGAAATCTTAGATTGGAACTAGGGGAGGTGATCTGCCCCACTCAGGAAGTCGGAGTCCTCTGGCAGAACCTCAGATAGCGGGTAAAGGAGCACCTGCTTTTACTGACATAGTCAGAAGTGCCACCCCTCACTCTGCTCACAATCCACTGAGGAGCTCTTCATGGAGGGTTTCTAGGAGCAATGGGCCTGGCCATGCAGACCAGCCATGTACCAAGGAGGCTGAGAGCACGAGGAATGGGGAACAGCTGGCTAGGTCTCCACCATTCTCAGTAAATATTCGCTAGTTTCAATGAACTACTTCTCTCCCACCCTTGTTTATTAAAATGAGTCATCTCAGACCTTGCACTTGGACCTTGCTAGGATTGGCTATGGTGAAATAGCTCCGTTTAGAAAGGACAACTGTATGTAACAGGAAATGCTTGAGGGGCACAATTCCTTAACCCAAAGCAGTGTGTTGAAGATGGTGAGAAGGGGGTCTACATGACCTATAACATCTGAAGTTGTGTTTATATACACTTGACTGTTGTGACTAGTGATGTGTTTTTAGCTCTCTGGGAGCAGCATGTCCCATGTAATATATTTTACCTACAAACACATACAAATACTTGTCCTCTGTCAGGCTTCTAAGGGCTTCTCTGGTGGCTCAGAGGTAAAAGAATCTGCCTGCAATGCAGGAGACTAGGGTTCGATCCCTACGTTGGGAAGATCCCCTGGAGAAGGAAATGGCAACCCACTCTAGTATTCTTGTTGGGAAATCCCATGGAGAGAGGAACCTAGTGGGTTACAGTCCATTGGGTCACAGAGTCAGACATGACTGAGTGACTTTCACTTCACTTTCAGGCTTCTAAGTGCTTTAGTACTAACTCCTTAATCCTGTGAGGTACACAGTAGTTAGCTCCATTTTATAGCTGAGAAAACTGAGGCACAAAGAAGACAGAAAACTGCCTCTGAGTAATAGCTCATGAGTGATGGGACAGAGATTCAAAACCAGAGGTCGGGCTGGAAAGTCTGAGCTCATAACCTCCACACACCAGGCCACCTCCCCTCCAGGAAGCCTCCCCCACCCTTTCCACGCTTGAGTTTACAACCCCAGAACACTATGTACACAGCAGGGGTTTCCACAGGGGCATTGTTCTTTCACATTGCTTCTGGTTGGTAGTCACAGATGGAAATAGAGCCTGATAAGCATATATTTCAGGCTCAACAATCAAATTCCAGAAACACTTAATCCATGTTAGATTAGATTACAGCAATAAAGAGAATTCCAGGCTCTGTTAGAAAAGATAGGCAGGAGTGCCTTCTACCCTTACCTACAAATCATATCCTATTCATTCATTCATTTTATTCAACCGGTGTTGATTAAGTCCCCTCAAAGGACATGAGATATAATAGTGCACAAAATAGACATGGTACATGCTCTCATGAGCCTTGTAGCCAATATAGGAGAGATACTTGAATCAAATAGTCTTATCTAAAGACCTGAAACTAACACAACATTGTAAATCAACTATATTTTAATAAAAATTAAGGGAATTCCCTGGCAGTCCAGTGGTTAGGACTCCGTACTTCCACTGCAGGGGGTCACAGGTTTGATTCTTAGTCAGGGAACTAGGATCCTGCAAGCCACACGGTGTGACCAGACAAATAAAAAACCAAATATGCTTACAGTCTACGGCCATACCACCCTGAACACTTCTGGTCTTGTCTGATTTTGGAAGCTAAGCAGAGTAGGGCCTGGTTAGTACTTGGATGGGAAAACCAAATATGCTTACAAATAGGTAAATTAATCAAAACTGTGTAAGTTCCATGAGAAAATACGACTATACATGTACAGGGGCTTTCCAGGTGGTGCTAGTGGTAAAGAAACTGCCTGCCAATGCAGGAGACATAAGAGACACTGGTTTGATCCCTGGGTGGGGAAGATCCCCTGGAGGAAGGCATGGCAACCCACTCCAGTATTCTTTCCTGGAGAATCCCAATGGACAGAGGAACCTGGTGGACTACAGTCCATGGGGTCGCAAAGAGTCAGACACGACTGAAGTGACTGAGCACACACACGCATACATGTTTAGAATGAGGAATGAGAGTAAGTCTGAAGATTCAGGCGAGGGGTGCTTCCCCAATATGTGACATTTGAGTAGTTAAATAAGTCGAGGGAGGCATGATGGGGGAAAGAATATGTCAAGCAAAAGGAAGGAACATCCTGAGTAGAGGCTCTTTAGGGTGAAGGAGATAGGACTTTGGAGCCAACTGAAGAAAGGTAAATGGGGCTGTCACTCAGTGAGCAAGAGAGGAGACATGAGAATAATACTACAGAGGATTCTGCAGAGGCTCGCAAGCCACAGCAAGGATTTTGGTGTTTATCCCAAGAGTGACGGAAATCCAATGAAGGATTTTGAGCAGGGAAAGTGATGTGATCAGATGTTCATTTTCGAAAGATTTGAGGGGTTCATAGTGGAAGTAGGTAGATCCATGAAGAGGCTACTGCAATTGGCCACAGATTCTTAGACTTATACAAACAACTGCCAAATCTGTGTGTGAGTTGTCCTTGCCAGTGGCCCTTGAAACTCAAGGGACAATAACACTTTTTCATACTGACTTGTTTTTTTCTTATTTTGACATGGATATCCTATCTCTCCTTGAGGTGAGGACACATTTAGGACTCCAAATATAACTCGTAAGAAGGTATTTTGCAGTTATATCTTCTTTCCCCATTATAATTTAAGATTGATAATGTGGAAGCAGTGGGTCTTATAGAGGGCATCTAGATAACTGAATAATAAAAAATTGAAAGATTATATAAGTAGACCATTGAATATAATAAATATGGCACCCATGAGTGAAAGGAAAAAGCATATAAGAAATCGTAAATGAAACTAGAGGCAATTTTAGAGTTGCTTCTTTGGGGGGAAGGAGCAAGTATTTCTCAGGAATGAGGCTGGGGTCTGACAGCTGAATTTGGAGTATTTTTCTTTTTTCATTCATGTGACCATTTAAGAACATTATTCCAGGACTGGTATGAAGTTGGACCCATTGGAGTCATGGATATTTGTCTCTGCCTTATTTATTGATCCCTAAGGTTTTGACCATAGTAAGCTTATGATGGCTTATGAGCAAGCAGAAAGGTAAAATGGGGAAGTGAGGATCAAATCTGTTTCCTTTAAAAACACAATCCAGAAGTTGTGCTCACACCCTAGTAACCAGAACTTAGCCACACAGCCAGAGGAGACTGGAAAATCTAGTCTGTTATTAGAGAAGTGAAGAACAAATATTAGAGATAAACAGCATTCTCACCCACTGAGCTGTGGGTGGAATGAGACTTGCTGTCTATTGGTGAAAAGGACATTGAATAATTAAACAAACTATACAAAATAACTATGCAAAGTTATGGGTGTATAATACAATTACTATAAGTAAAAGTACAGATGCTATTAAGGTCAATAACAAGGGAGTCAAACCTACTGTGATGGCAGAACAGAGATGGGAGTGGAGTCATGGAACATTTTTCTAAGTAATTAACATCGGTAGTAAGGAAGACCTGAAGGAAGATAAGGAATGACCAACGGAAGAGTATTTTCAACAGAGGCAATCAGAAGGAACAGGTAACATTCTAGAGTAGGTTACATTCTAGAGCAGGTTTCATTCTAAAGCAGGTAACTTTGAGATTAAGCCCAGGGAGAAATGAGAGAGAAGGAAGGACTCTTAGGAGACCCAAAATAGCTGGAAGGAAAGAGAAGTGGTTGGTGATGAGCTTGGAGAAAAAAATTCAGTGAAGGGCTTGATTAGAGGAGCACATGATGAGATATGCCTTTTAAACATCATTCCAGCTGTAAAAAGAAAAAGGTATAGGATGTGGCAAGATCAGAGGCAGAGAGCCTAGGCAGCAGTTAGCCAAGTAGGGACAGAAATAAATGAAAAAATCTGAGGTATTTCAGAGAAATCTCAGGAGGATACGTTTTCTGAGTTCTTGTCTGTCTGAAAATATCTTTATTCTACCTTCAGAATTACATGCTAGTTTGCCTTGGCTCAAATTTTTAGACTATAAATCATTTTTTTTTCCCCTGGAATACTAAAGTCATCACTTTATTATTTTCTAACAATCAGTGTTGCCAATGAAAAATCTGATTCCATTCAATCCTTTTCCTTTGTGGACTGTTCTGTATCTGAACGCTTTTAGAAGTTTCTTGTTTTCCTGAGAATCCTAAAATTTTACCACTTTGTATTAGTATTAAAACAATATTTTTTATTTGCTCTGATTTTTCTGCAGCCAATGGTACTCAGAGTGTGAGGCCCTTTGACTTTCTTCAGTTCTAAGAAGTTGTATTTTTCTTGTAAAAAATTCCTCATTTCTCCTTTCTAGTTCATCTTCATATAGTTCCTATTAATGACTGCTGGAACTTTTTAATTATCTGCAATATCCAACTATTCTATAATGTGTGATATTGACTATCTTTTGAGTTAAGAAACATTGCTTTTGACCTTTTAGCTCACTGATTTGGTCTTCAACTGAGTCCAATTCATATTTATCCCACCTTTTGAACTTAATTTCAGAGACACTTGCTCTTCATTTATAAGATACAGATTTTGTTTTTAATAAATGAAATTTATTTAGAGGTATAATGTACTTGCCATAAAATAGTCATATTTTAAGTAAGATGTTGGTTGTTTTAGTCACTGTCATGTCTTACTCGTTTGTTACCCCATGTACTGTAGCCCACCAGGCTCCTCTGTCCATGGGATTTCCTAGGCAAGAATATTGGAGTGGGTTGCCATTTTCTTCTCCAAGGGGATCTTCCTGACCCAGGGATGGAACCCATGTCTCCTTCATTGTCAGGTGGATTCTTTACTACTGAGCCACCCTTTACCACTGATGCCCTAAGTAGTTAGAGGGATTTTGATAAATGCATATACTCATGTGTATAGAAAAGAAAGAAAGTAAAGTCACTCAGTTGTGTCCGACTCTTTGTGACCCCATGGACTATAGCCTACCAGGATTCTCCATCCATGGGATTTTCCAGGCAAGAGCACCTGAGTGGGTTGCCATTTCCTTGTATAGAATAGAATAATTACTATTCCAATCAATATATAGCTCATTTTCATCACCTCCAAATTTTCTTATGCCTTGGTGCTATCAATAATCCCCCATTTTCTGCATTGTTTCCACCTTTCTTTTGTACTCTGCTCTGCAATTTTCAGTCACCTTGGCTTTCCCTCAATTCAACCTCTGTCTACTTAGCTCATCAACGTCCTTTGCTCTACTTAGGTTTTCTCTCCTCAAACTGATGTCTGGGAAGTGCCTGTAGGCAGCAAACCAGTGACTGTTGGGGCCACTTCATTTATTTCTCTTTTCTCAGAGATCATACTCTTTCATGCTTTTTATCCAGTGTCTGAGGACAGCTGTTTCATACATTTTCCCAGTTTACTGCAGGAGGGTTTTTCCAGTAATAGTTATTCCAATGTGGTCATAAGTGAAAACTATCCATCTCTGGTAGAGTCAAGGTGATCAGAATATTTTTGCTATTCCTCCCATTGAGAAAAGTGAAAGTGTTAGTCACTCGGTCCTGTCTGATTCTTTGTGACACCATGGAATGTGACCCCAGGCTGCCTCTGTTCATGGAATTCTCCAGGCAGAATTCTGGAGTGAGTTGCCATTTTCTTCTCCAGGGGATCTTCCCAACCCAGGGATCAAAGATTAGTCTTCTGCACTGGAGGCAGATTCTTTACCATCTGAGCCATCAGGGAGCCCATTCCTCCCATTGAGAGATAGAATCTAATTCTCTACCTTTGAGTTTGGCTTTGCCTTAGTTTTTCTTGATCATTAGAATGTGGGCAGAAATGATATTGCTGAATTTCCAAGATTAGGTCCTGAGACTCCTTGCAGTTTCCACCTGGGTTTCTTGGAATCTTTGCTCTGGGGAAGACAGTCACTATGTAAGAAGTTTGACTATCCTGAGACTGTCATGTTTACAGGCAACTTATAGGTTCTCTGGCAGTTCCAACTAAGTCCGTTCTTCTAGCTTCCCCACCAAGGCAGTGAGCATGTGGATAAACCTGTCTTGCAAATTGTAGATGAGTTGATCTGTCAGCTGTGTATAACCAAGTGACATCAGTCAATGGCATAAGGAATAAAAAGTCACCCAACTGAGACCTACTCAATCCCTTGACTCCCAAATGGTGAAATATGGTAAAAATAGTTCTGTTTAGCTACAAGGTAGGTAGTTCATTATATAGCAATAGATATTTGGAATGTTGGTAGAGACATATATAAACTACAAGACTGCTTATTTGAACAGTAATTTTCTTTAGATTGATTTTTGCTAGCTATCTTCACAAATGTTCAGTGATTCTCAATATTCTTTCAGGATTGAATAGGATATGTATCTAGGTAAAGACTGTGAACAGCTTGATTTTGAATGTGGGGGCAGGGTTCCCTATCATTCATTTGGATCTTAAATGATCCAGTATTCTTCACTGCTTTTCTGGTCCCAGTTAGATTTTCTTGTGTCAGAAAACTCACCTTAGAGAAAAATTATCTTAACAATTTGTCCTGGAGACAAGTGCTTGACTTATCTCTCTCTCTTTTTTTCCCTCTCCTATCAATATGGAGGCTTGCAGTTACCTCACTGCTCTTCTTTCTCCAGTTCCAACACTCATCGCACTCCTACTCCAAGTGAATTGTTTGCTTTTGGGGGAAGACAGCGTTAGCACCCTTTACTACTTTCAGAGGAAGAGGGAAAGTTCTGACTTACGTTGCTTATCCAAAGGCTACTTCTTAATGAATCGATCTGACATTTGTGCCTAGGCTACTCATCATTTTTGTTTCCTCTAAACTTAAAGTGGGCTTCCTAGGAGGTGCGGTGGTAAAGAGTCTGCCTGCCAATGAAGGAGACGAAGGAGAATTGGGTTTGATCCCTGGGTGGGGAACATGCCTTAGAGAAAGAAATGGCAACCCACTCTAGTATTCTTGCCTGGAGAATCCCCATGGACAGACGAGCCGGGCAGGCTGCAGTCCAGAGGGTCGCAAAGAGTCCGACATGACTGAGCATGTAGTTCGCACACAAACCTAAAGTATATCTGACATGGCTCTTACTTTTATGGTAGAATTATAGTCATATGTAACTTTCCATAATTAAATTACATTAAAGGGAGAACATAATTTAAAACAAGAATTTAAATATGGTGGATGATTTTTATTTTTTACTTTTTAAAATTTATTTTTAATGGCACATGGCACTTGGTTGCTGCACCTGGGCTTTCTTTAGTTGTGGCCTGTGGGCTCAATAGTCGTGGCTCACAGGCTTAGTTGCCCTGGTGGCACGTGGGATCTTAGTTCCCTGACCAGGGCTAGAACCTGTGTCTCCTACATTGGCGAGCTGATTTTTAACCAATGGACCACCAGGGAAATCCCTGGTGGATGATTTTTGCCTGTCATTCTATTCAATCAGTTTTGTCCCAGAAGGAGCAAATCTCAGATGGGAGATGTAAAACTGCTGTTCTTTCCATCACATTTAGCATCCAGGTGCCTCTTGTAGTAAAAGCATTCACCACATTTAGTATGACCATATGATTAAAGCTATAGATTTGTACCTTTATAGCATGGTTTCTAAATGTAAACCAAGCCTTTTTTCAGTGTTTAACCAAAGAAATATGTCTGTTCCAATGTTGAGGAAAATCACTTGTGCTGGATGCTTAAGAGATACTTTGATTGCAATGTGGCCTTTTCTCAAGGACTTCTCAAAGATAATTTTTATTTATTAATTTTTTAAAGAAATAGATAGTAATACAGTTTTTATAAAGATGCTTGTGTTGACTGGAGGAGAGTAAAGCTTCAGGTATATAATGCAACTTCCTTAAATGGAAATAGAAAAGATATAAATTACTACAACTGAACATCTCTGCCCGGCACAATCACAGTCTCCCCGTGGGAGGGAAGACTTAGCTGGCTGTCATCTCCCACTGGGGTGTCTTACCTGGTAGCATCATCTGTTGACAGAGAGAACGCTTAAGGGTTTTTAAGAAATCTTTCTTGCCATTGCTCAGAGGTTTTTACACCCTTTTGATCACTCTTCACTGTTAAGGAGGCTTTGGTTATCTTTCTAATGTTCAGCAGATGCAAACTAACTCGTGACTACCCTGGCACATTCCTGAGTGCTTACTGTAAGAATGGATGAATCGGAAATCAATTGCCCAGGACTGTTTTTCCAGGTATCCTACTCTCCTGACAGAGCCTGGCCTCCTGAAACTATTCAACTAATGCACACACAAGGCACCATATTATAAGTATGTTAAAAGACTGCCATGAAAATAAAACCCCCATTAATGGGAATTTTCTCTATAAACAAGTATTATAAAATACAAATTCTCTCAAGTACTTTTCTCTTATTTGTATTTTAGGCTGGGTGGGGTTTTTGTTTGTTCTTGTTTTATTGGTTATTTCCCTTTAGTTTCCCATCTACTTTGTCTCTTCCTCAAACTTCTGGTCAGGTGATGGTACATTTATTTTTTTTCCAGCACAATTATCCTTTATAAGTAAAAACTGGGGGAAGAAAAGGTAAGCTGTGAGATTTGGGAGAGAAAGGATAGGTGAATGTCTGCGTTCCATCTGACGTCTTTCTTTACACGTCCTCTTTGTCTTTGATGTTGATGAGCTGGTGTCTGGACTCCTAATTATTGGCTTTCCCATAAGAATTTTGGTTTGGGTTCCTCTCTTGACACCTCCATGCTTTTTTTTTTTTTTTTTTTTAATGCAGTTACAGGTAGACTTCCTGCACTAGCTGTCCTCTCAGACCCTAATTTTTGTCCTAGGTATTTTGTTGCAAGTTGTCACTGACCTTGCCCATTTCCTCAGAGCTGGGGAGAGGACTGGGCAAAGCCCTCTTCCTGCGTGCATCCACAGGGCCCTGGGGTAACGGCAGCTGCCTCTAAAGTTGATTGTGGTCTCACTCTTTTTGCTGACAGCTCCAGCTGCACAGGTCTCCTTCCTGTGCTTTGACGTGAAATTCATGCCCAGTTTTGCTTCATAGATTTTCACATGCTTTTCTCTACCTCTATAGCAGCCTCTTCTGCTACCCTAACTCCCACACTTGGTTATCATTTTGTCATTTTCAGGTGTCCATTCAAATAACCACTTCCTCCAATAGATCTCCCCTGCATAACCTCTCTGCATAGCCCATGTCCCAGAACACCTTATGCATTTTCTGCATAGCACTCACTATGGTTTGTAACCATGTGTTCATTTGTATTATTGTTTGATGACTACACTTCCTTTTTGAGACTAGTAGGCTCTTGTCCCCAAGATCATGTCTTTTATGGTGTTTTTGCTCATCACTGTATTCTCAGCTACCAGCCTAGTGCCTATGTGAATGGCTGAGTGAATAAACAAAGTATAAGTATCAATAACTGTTCCTTTAATCACCAAGCTGTTTGAATGAAAACATTGGAATGATGAATGAGACTGATATTTGTTTCTTCTTAGGTTTCTGGCATTAATAGTATTATAGTACAAACATTTATAGCATAGAACAATATGAATACAGCTATATATCTATAGCATTAGATAACAACTTACAGAGAAATTACATGATGACAATTTTAACATGGACACTAACTTAAAAATTTCTTAAAGTATATGTTCTGTCATAGTAATGCTGCATTTAGCAACCTTGACTTGCCTGTGTGTCAATGAATCACTGTTCATAAAATAATCATGACAAGATATAGTTGGCCTTTTGTATTTCTTCATATCCTTGAATTCTGCATCTGGGGATTCAACCAACTGTGGATTGAAAATATTTGGAAAAAAAATTCTGGAAATTTCCAAAAAGCAAAAGTTGAATTAGCCATGTGCTATTAACTATTTCTGTAGTACTTACATTGTATTAAGTATTATAAGAAGCAATCCAGCCATGATTTAAAGTATTACTATATGGGAAGATGTGCTGTTGAGTATATGCAAACACTATGCCATTTTATAGGAGGGTTGTGAGCATCTGTGGATTTGGTATTTTGTACTTTGTTTCCATTCCCTAGGCTTCATTAACTACATATAAATCAGTGTAAGTCATGGTTCTTTAGGCAACAAGCATATGGCTACATTGTCAACTAGTATTGATACAATAGATTCTATGAATCTGAATTAGTCAGAATTTGTTTTGTAATAGAATTGTAGAAAAGACTATTCTCCCCTGTATTATAGGCACAATATAGTACATATGGTCTACTTATAGTGTTGACTAATTCTATAATCCTAAAAAGTTAATAGTATTTTGGCTAGAATTCTTAGTAAAGAACAAGCAAGTCTATTGTAATTTAAGCAGAAAAGGTATTAACTAAATTACAGTATTAGTGTTACTATGTGTTAGAGTTACTGTTCCATACAGTTCTAGTTTATCCTTGACATTATCAATAGCATCCCCTTCTATTCCCAGATGTGTCCTAGTTCAAATGGCAAACTGTACGATCCCCTATACAGGGCAATTGGGAGAGCTGGAGAAATGGATAAAGCTTTCAGGAACAAGATCTCTAGGCACACACAAAGCTGGATTAATGAGGGAGCTGTCATTTGTCACCACCACTGACTCTAGAAGCACTCCACAGATCTGCCACTCCAAAATCATATCTCATGGATGAGAGAGGAATCCTCCATCACTCCCCGTACCTCTGGGGCTATTCACACCATCAAAACATGAACTCCTCATGCAGACCCTAGTCTCCATATGACAGAAATCAGAAAACTGCTTGCACCATTTGTACAAGAGTCTGTGAAGATGTAGTTTGGGGGATTCCACCTGGGGAAAACAAGGTTGACAAAATAGAAAACAATTAAAAACAAGAAGTGTATTTAAAATATTTTAAGCAGCTGCAAAAGACAGATGTTACCCTTTATCTGGACATACATCCATTTTCCAAACTTAAAACAAAGCAATAAAAACTTTATTCCCACTTAATGAGGTAACAATCTCTCACACAAATAAACAAACTCATTCTCTCCCTAGATGAGGAGACTATTTAGCATAATCTTTTTTATTTAGTACAATGTTTTAATTTAATAAAGTCTTTTCTAGGTCTAATATATGTAGTCATCACTACATATGTTTCCTTAATCCTACCTTGGTGTTTGTAATTTCGTTGTTGTTCAGTCGCTCAGCCCTGTCCAACTCTTTGCAACCCTATGGACTGTAGACCTCTAGGCTCCTTTGTCCATGGGATTCTCCATGCAAGAATACTGGAGTGGGTTGCCATGCCCTTCTCCAGGAGGTCTTTATGACCAAGGGATCGAACCCACATCTCTTATGTCTCCTGCATTGGCAGGTGGGTTCTTTACCACTAGCACTACCTGGGGAGCCTCCAATATTATAAAGTAAATGGTCTTTATTTGATGTGAATAACTGTCCTCATCATCATATTACTTTTATCTTTAGGTCAGTGGTGACTCAGTTAGCTGGATTTCTTACCTGCTGAGTAGACCCAAATTCCATTCATTGGGAATTGAGCCCCTGATGGCTCTTCTTGTATGAGGTTACTCTAATTTTCCATTAATTTTTACTAATAGACATGGAAATGTTAAGGAATATCCTATTGAAATTCTTGAGTTAAAGGAACTCTTTTGTATTTCCATTGCATAACGGTAATTATTCCTTTCTAATCTTACTTAACCCCACAGCCAACATGGTAATCCCCTTGTCTGCTCTGTCAAATGACTTGAGACACTGTTGCACTCTTGGTGGAAGTATTCCTCCCTTGAGTATCAAGATCCTTAAACCAAAGCAGTTGAAAGTGGCAAGGATATGAACTTAAATTCATGTTGCTACTGCTGCTAAGTCACTTCAGTCGTGTCCGACTCTGTGCGACCCCATAGACGGCAGCCCACCAGGCTCCCCTGTCCCTGGGATTCTCCAGGCAAGAATACTGGAGTCGGTTGCCTTTTCCTTCTCCAGTGCATGAAAGGGAAAAGTGAAAGTGAAGTTGCTCAGTCGTGTCTGACTCTTAGCGACCCCATGGACTGTAGCCTACCAGGCTCCTCCATCCATGGGATTTTCCAGGCAAGAGTACTGGAGTGGGGTGCCATTGCCTTCTCCGTAAATTCATGTTAGTGAGCCATTAAGGGAAAAGTGAGAAGTACCACTCCCATTTCATTTCCTGGTTCCTAAGCTCATATCTCTGGCCATGGCTGAAGAAACACTATGTATTGGATGCTATTTTATGGCATATGTGGTATTCTATAAGATGTCATCCTAATTTTGTGCCATATCTTCTAATACAGGAACCAAAACTAAATCTTTAATAAGTCATTTCACTTTTGAATAAAGCCATCTGCTTCTAGTTGGAAATATTAATGTCTCCTAAATGCATCAATCTGAGGTCCTAATCATTCTGATGTAAAATAAGATCTCTGGTCAGAACCAATGTTACATGAATTATAGTGACAGAGAGTGAAGCATTTGGTCAGTTCACAGATGATGTTGCTGGCAGAAACTTGGTAGACAAGATGGACAAATCCATGTCTAGGATGTATCAATTTCAGACAGCAGTGATTCCACATTCATCATGTTGGAAGAAGCCTTATGTAATTAATCTGCCATCAGGTGGCTGGTTATTCCTTTTGGGGTATGGTATCATATGGCAGGACTCATGTTTGTTCACCGCTGCTTTCAAACTGGGCATTCAGCGGAAGTAATGTCCAGATATCTGGGAGAAAAGAAGTCTAAGTTGTTAAGCCCATGCATCAACTCTATCTGAAACCATGACCGCGTTTTTTCTTGAGATCATTTAATAATTACTGGGTCACTGTGGAAAGAGGTTAACAAATCCACACGGCAGGACACCTTGTTCAGTCATCCACTGAAAGCTCTATGTAGAGTCAGTCTTTTTGTGTAGTCACATAAATGTGAAGAGTTTAAAAGTCTAGATTGGCCTTTGCACTAATCTTCCTTATCACCACCTCTCCAATCTTATCCCTCCCAAGTCCCTGACTATCCAGTGAAATTATTAGGTATTGCCTATAAATTAATATAGATCTGTAGCTTATCCTGCCTTCCAGATAAATGGATCATGAGATGCCCTGTTTGAAGTTCTGCTCATTGGGAATATTTATTTTTCTAAATGAACAATCAGGTCACCCCAGAGTGGGGTTGACATGATGAAGTGCTCCACTTCTATAGGTGGGGTGATTGAACTGCATTAAAGGTGACAAATAAATACTGCTGTATGATGTGGACAAAATAAATACTTCTATACAATAGAGGTTCCTGTAGGGTGCTTTTTAGTATTGTCATTTCCAGTGGAGACAACAGTAAATTGGAATATTTTTTTTTTCTCAGTCACCTGCTTTTTGAGTTCTCTTAATGAGGATAGCGGTGTGGTTTGAGAGAACAAAGGCAGCATGGCAGGAGTAAATATACTCAGAGAATGAGTCATCTGCCTTTGAAACTTCTGTTTTTAGGACTTACTTGAACCAATTCAAATAGAAATGATTTCCTGGGGATGATGGATGCTGCAAGGAATATCTGATTTTATAGCTCAGTAGTTGAGATAAAATATAGTTCATGGTGGGATGCTCAATTTCCATAGCCACATGTGTACTGCTCTCAAACATTCAGTCTCTACCAGGATCCAACAGCAAAGTGAGACTTTCCCAGAAGGAGAATACCATAGTTATTCACTTAAAAAGATACTATACTTTGAAATGTGAGGGTATGCGCTATAGTCTGGATCTTCCAGGGAGTCTTCTATTGCTCTGTGCCACATTGAAGGCTAGAAGACTTTCTGTGACCTGTTAATTATTTGCAGAAGCAGAGCTAAACATCATATATCAGTTCAGTTCAGTTCAGTCGCTCAGTCATGTCCGACTCTTTGTGACCCTATGAATCACAGCACGCCAGGCCTCCCTGTCCATCACCAACTCCTGGAGTTTACCCAAACTCATGTCTAAACATCATATATAATTTCACAAAATACAAAAATTGAGCAAGCATCATTCCTCTTTCTTATGACAGTGGATGCATATTGGAATACTTTTCTTTCCTGTTGGAGGAGACATTTTGAGACACTGGTCTCCAGAAATTTCAGTCAATTGACAGGCCTCTGTGTTTTTCATATCTTTTATATTTTGATGGGGCTTTCCATGTGGCATTAGTGGCAAAGAATCCACCTGCCAATGCAGGAGATGCAAGAGACACAAGTTCGATTCCTGGATCGGGAAGATCCCTGGAAAAGGAAATGGCAACCCCCTCCAGTATTCTTGCTTGGGCAATTCCATGGACAGAGGAGCCTGGTGGGCTACAGTCTGTTGGGCTACAGAGAGCCAGACAGGATTGAGTGACTAAGCACACATCTTTTGATATGTATATGTTTTATGAATGTATATGGGTATGGATGTGAGAATTGGACCATAAAGAAGGCTGAGTGTTGAAGAATTGTTGCCTTCAAATTGTGGTGCTGGAGAAGACTCTTGAGAGTCCCTTTCACTGCAAGGAGATCAAGCCAGTCAATCCTAAAAGAAATTAACTCTGAATATTCATTGGAAGGACTGATGCTAAAGCTAAAAGCTCCAATGCTTTGGCCATCTGATGCAAAGAGCCAACTCATTGGAAAAGACCCTGATGCTGGGAAAGATTGAAGGCAAAAGGAGAAGGGGGCAGCAGAAGATGAGATGGTTAGATAGCATCATTAACTCAATGTTCATGAACTTGAGCAAACTCCAGGAGTCAGTGAAGGACAGGGAAGCCTGGCATGCTGCAGTCCATGGGGTCATGAAGAGTCAAACACAGCTTAGCAAATGAACAGCAATGGTACATACTCTTTCTGTGCACTGTGTTCCATTAGCATAAATTCATCAGTTTACAGACCACTCTGATGTTCTGAGGACTGAATTATGGCAGTCAGTGAGTTCCTGTTGTTCTCTGGCCGTGAAGCCAGTCACGGTGTGTGTCTGTCCCTGCCAGGTGGAAACCATCTGCATCCAGTGTTCTCTGTTTACTGGAACAGAGGAAGAGACATTGGTCAGATCGAAAGATCCGTTTTAGCTACAATACAGGGTCTGGACTGATTTTCTCTCCTGAGTGATAGCATCCTTCAGACGTGACAATCCAATTAAATGGAAAATAACCTGTTGTTGTTCTGTGAGACCTCCCTTCTGCAATGGTCAGATAGGTAAATTAGATGTGAAGTGACAGTAAGCACCAGTTGTGCATCTTTTGTGTGTGTGTGCATCTCTTAAGTCTCCATGATTATTAGAGGAATATGGTTCGGCTTTTCTTTCTTTTTTTTTGATTTTTGTCCACACCATATGACATGGCCCCTTGCACTGGAAGCTCGGAATCTTAACTACTGGACCACCAGGGAAATCCCAGGACATATATAGTTCTGTCACCATAACTTTATCAAAGTTATGGTAAACTTAAAGCCTATCTGTATTAGAGTTCTCCAGAGAAACAGAGACCAATAGGATGTGTATGTGCATATTTGTGTTGTATATGTACATATAATGTGTGTATATAAAATATATATATACATATATATATACATTGACCAAATATCTGGGTATCATGGCCTAGCCTAGCTGACACATAAAATTAACCATCACATTTCCTTTTCATTCCCGTAATACTTAGAAGCATCCTGACAGATCGTCAGTCTTCTTCCACATACCTTTGTTCCCTTACAAAATTGCAGGGACCCTGAAAGTCTTGTATTGATAGGCTTCTTATTCTATATGTTGTTGTTGTAGTTTAGTCTCTAAGTCGTTTCTGACTCTTTTGTGATCCCATGGACTGTAGTCCACCAGGATCCTCTGTCCATGGGACTTTCCAGGCAAAAATACTAGAGTGGTTGCCACTCCCCTCTTCAGGGGATCTTCCCGACCCAGGGATTGAACCCGAGTCTCCTGCATTTCAGGCAGATTCTTTACCACTGAGTTACCAGGGAAGCCCCCTTATTCCATATAACCAAATGATAATTTAAGTAACTGTAACCACTGCTGCCACAGGCTATATTCTCCTTGCCTTGTAACCTGACAACATTGAATAAGCAGCTACACATTCTCATTTCCTGAAAGGTTTGTTGTCCACCATCACATCTGTCATTAATTACTCTATTGGTCAGTGTTCTTGTTTGCAAATAACAATTCACTCAAGCTAATTTTCACTGAAATAGATGAATAAAGGATATTAGGTAGCTTGGGGGATAACTGGGAAGGCAGAAGAAAACTTCTAAGTTTCCACAATTCAAGTCCAGAGGCACACTGAAGAACTCGCCTGATGAGGGACATGCTGTAACTGCTGCCAGCTCCAGAAGCAGCAGCAGAACTGGCCTGAGGAGAACGCTCCTGATGCCAAACCTAGTGGGTGGAGGTCTGAGAGTACAGTACTTATGGCGTATACACAAAAGAATGGACTAGGAACACAGTCTCCTTTCATTCTAGTTTGAAGGAACATTCATCCTAATGTGTTGAATACCTGATTTCAAAACAGTGCAGTGCTGACAATGATATTTCCAGATAATTAGGTAAGAATATAAGCATTACCTTCCTCTTTAGAAGAAGGAATTCCTCTGAGTTCAAGAAAGGATTGGGGCTTCCCCGGGTGGCGCTAGTGGTAAAGAATCCACTTGCCAAATCAGGAAACACAAGACATACGGGTTCAATCCCTGGGTTGGGAAGATCCCCTGGAGTAGGAAATGGCACCCCACTCCAGTATTCTTGCCAGGAAAATCCCATGGACAGAGAGGCCTGGCAGGCTACAGTCCATGGGGTTGCAAAGAGTCAGACACAGCTGAGCAACTAAGCACAAGTAAGCATTATAACCACTGTCACCACACCTCTAAGCAACAACATGCTCTAGGTCATTGTGATAAGAAGGATTCTGAGATGACCCCGAGATTCTGCTTCTGGTTTACATACCTTCTAAAGTTCCCTCCCTTGGTGTGTGGGTGGAAACAGTGAGTATGCTGGGCTATCACTCCTGTGATTAGGTTACTAACTGACCTTGAGTTAATCACAAGGGAGATTATCCTGAGTGGGCCTGACTTCCTCAAACAAGCTTCTCATAAGAAGTTAAGCATTAGTAAACTGTTTTCCTGCTGGTTTGAAGACAAGCAAACTGCCAAGTTGTGAGAGATGGAGGCACATGGCTAGAACCTGAAGACCTTGGCTGACAGCCAACAAGTCATGGGGACCTCTACTGCAAAGAGCTAGATCTTTCAGACAATCCCAGTGAGCTCAGAAGACGGTCCCAAGCTCCAGATGAAAACCTGGCTTAACTGACCCTTTGAATTTAACCTTGAGGGAGCCTGTGCTGATAACCCAGTGTGCCTTCCTGGACGTCTGACCTACTGAATGTGTGAGGCGACAATGGGTATTGTTCGTACACTAGTGTGTATGAACTCATTACACAGCTATAGAAAACAAAGACAGTTGTGGTTAGGAGGAGCAACCACTGAGAGAATTTTTAATCACATAAAATGCCTCTCCAAATCTCTCCTTTTTATTTGCTTTGGGAATGGAGGCTTTCTCAGAGATACGGGACAAGAGAAAAACAAACTTAGCAGTACATCAAGGAATCCACTGAATGCCTCTCTTCTTCAGGCATAGAATCCTTATGCTCGAATGACTTAGAGAAATAAAACCTAGATTTTGAGGTTAGTCAAAAGGCCTGCCTCCAAGTCCCAAGATCTACTACAGAACTTGGTCCATTATTGGCCCATTTAAAATAGTAGCTGTAAGTCAACTACACTTCAATAAAATTAAAAAAAAAAAATAGTAGCTATGATCACTATTGTGACATACATATGTATAGGAAAAACTCATTATTAGTAGTACTTTTCATACTTTTTTCAGTTCTGTAATTTAAAGGCTCCTATTGCTTCTGTTATTAAAGCTCAAAGTCCCTTTGCTTGTATGACAATACTACATATATGTATCTTCCTGAGTACAGGAATTCTTCATGTTAAAACTCCCCAAATTTTATGTACTTCTTGTCAATTTCCAAAGAAAAAAAATCATAGTGCATGTCTTTTTTTTTTATGTCCAAATTTATTTTATTGAAATAAAATAAGACTGGATGGTAGCATAAGTATTTTTGTCTTGGTAACTGGATCTTATTTTCAAATGATAGATCTGATTCAGCAACAGATAATTTGATTTCAAATATTGTTTGAAAATACCTAGTGGCTATGTAACAGAATGTTTAACCATGCATAGTAGACCTATCCCAATTTTTTAGTTTCAAGATATTGAAAACCTTCATATCCTCTGGTACTGTTTTCTGATCACTTAGAAGTTAGAAACTGTACTTGGCTGTGAGTAATGGAAACCAGAAAAATAGAAGCTTAAATAAATGAAGGCTTTTAATCTCTTTATGTTACGTGAGTCGGACAGTACAGGTGGTATTGTCATTTCCTGCTACCAGCATATTCTAGGCTCCTTCTGTGCTTCCATTCAGCTATGCTTAATGGATGCTTGTTATCTCATGAGCCCAAACTCACAGTGTGCCTTCTGGCATCACATCTACTCTCCAGGAAGGAAGAAGGGAAGGGCATGGGAAAATATTTTTATTTGAGTCTATACTGCTTTTAAAGAGGATTTTTAAAAGTTCCAACCAGTGGCATCCACTAATAACCTCATTGATCAGGACACATGGCCACTTCTATGTTTAAGAAGTTTGGTTAGTTTTGCTTTTATTAGTCAATCACTTTGTTGTCCCCCTAAAACAGCTGAGAATGGAGAAAATTATGAATTTTTTGCCACATAGAGCCTAGAGGAAAATTAGTATTATTCAAGAAGAAAAGTAATTTGATCTGTCCAACTTTGAATTGGCAAGCAACAAAACTATTTCAACATTTGCATGGCAGAGTCAGATACTGTAAAACAATGTGACAATACAACATGATAGTATTGTCTTGAGGCTAAAAGCTTATAAAAATCTTCAGTTATTAAAAGAAAACAGCAAGTTATAAATAAATTCCACTGGAAGATCTGGCTCGTAACTAAAATGGTCAAAATACAATGTACTTTGTGTGGGTTCTTTGTTAACTATTGATTCTCATTAAGTACAGATTTGAAAGATAAGCATTTATTATTTTTTTCTAGAGCAAGCATCAATATTAGTATTCCACTTCTTATGGGCATTTATATTTGCAATATACATTTACACAGATGTTCTAAGGAAAAAAAAATGTGGAGAGATAGTACACAGATGAACAACATGATGAAAAATTTCAGTATAGAGATGTGTTCCTTAAATATGAAGATACCATGTTCTTGAACTTGATTCAACTGAGAACAATCTGACTTTTAGGTACAAGCCCAGAAGAATTGGATAATTTGTTTTCACCTGCTGAGGAAGCAGGTTAGTTTCCTTGGAGTGCAGTTTCAAGTGGGAGGGAAATGATGAGTGAAATGTGAATGCTCACACTTCAGCAACAACTATCATTCAGTACATCACTAGTAAAAAGATTTCTAGACGATAGCATTTTTTATACCTGCTGAAGTATACTTAGTTTACTAACAAGCATGTAAAATATATTTGTGTCTTTGGTTTCCTTGCCTGTAACATGGAAAAAAACAATTGTACCTACTTCATACAATTAAAAGAATTAAAAGTCAACATGTAAATACCTAGAATGGGGTTGGAACATAATAAATGCTTAATGAGTTTGCTGCTATTTGTTATTAAAGCAAATGCAAAAATAGGATTAATAACATCCATTCTTTGTATGCCTGGTGGGCTGCCGTCTGTGGGGTTGCACAGAGTCGGACACGACTGAAGCGACTTAGCAGCAGCAGCAGTGTAGGTTGTCAAATGATGATTTATTCTTCCTGGTGAAGATGAGGAATGGTGAGTTAAAATTAAATGTCTGCCACCCAGTTCTTTTTGTTGTTATTGTTGGCGATGATGAGGTCATTTCACTTTTATTCACTTGTGGAGCTTAGCAGGACTGTTGGAGAAGGACTGAACAAGGGAATTACAATCACCGAGTCAACAGGAATTAGCTATCATTATCTGGACCCTCCAATTCCTTTACTTATTTGTAAAGCCTCTTTCATCCTTGTTGGTTCTAAGATTTCTGCCTTTAAGTTCCAAGACTGTATATTTCCTTCTGAACCTACTACAGGGAAAGAAATCACTGCTTCCAGAAAATGTGTTATGCTCTTAAGATCCCAGGCAAGGTGAAGGCTGCTGTTGTGGTAGAGGTTGATGACCATTGGCAGACAGCATTATCTTAAGAGAGAGTCAAAATTAGTAACTACTATATTCTCAATAAGGAAACCACAGAAAAACATGCAATAAAATGTCACATTTCATACTATGATATCTCTGTTATCAAGTGTTCAAGTTTTCTTGAAGGTAGATGAGGACAGCTGCATGGTTTAGAGCACTAGGCCTGAGGCTCAGCTCCACTTCTCACTGACTGTTTCCTTCAAGGAACTTGGCCTCTGTGAGGATGGCCACTGTACTCAACTAAGCACTACGCAAAATACATTGGCTTAAAGTAGATGCTTATCTCTTTCTCTGCAGAAGCCCAGAGATAGGTAGTCCCTCTCTGGATTCAAGATGTTGCTTTGTTTCCAGCCATGCTATAGCCAGCAGGAAGGAAGTAAAGGGTCAGAAACACACAGTCAATCTTTTTTAGGGTAAACTCAGAAAAGTGGCACAAAGTACATCTCACATTCCATTGGCCAGAACCAGAGTTACATGGCTGCTTCTAGCTTCAGGAATGGCTGGGTGAGGTAGTGGTCTTTAGCTAAGTAGCCATGTGTCCAGCTAAAGCTCTACTACTATGGAAGGAAAGGATGGGTATTGAAAGATAACTAACAATATGCCTCATCTGTTCCATCCGCCTCTCAGTGTTTGGGAGAGGATAAAATCATAACCAAATAGAAAAAGCACAGGACCGATCCACATAGCCTGACTGTTGTGAGGAAGAAGGTATTGGCTGCAACAAGGAGGCTAGACTAAAATGGTCTATAATTCCTCTGTATAATTGTATAAAAGGGTATTTTTCTCTTGGGGTTGGGAAAAATTTGCAGCTTGGGTGGGAAAGAGACTTTTAAGAAAGTGACTTTGTGTTTCTTCTTGAGAATGTGTGCATATTTTAAAAGTGTCCCAGAGATTCAAAGAGTTACGAATCACTGTTATACACATGAAACCTATATAATATGGTCCACCAACTATATACCTCGATAAAAATAAATAAACAAGTGACTCATATAGAAACAGAAGTAGAGATGGAGAATAAAGAGGTATAGCTTCACCTTATACTTGCAGAGTAACCCTGAAATAGACAGAATATGGAACCCTGGAACCCGTCCAAACTGTCCTCATGTCCCCTGCTCCCCAGTGTGGGTGATATTCTCAGAGTCCTGCTACAGACCACTTGTCCCATGTAGGCTGTGCATGTAGGCTGTGTGCATGTGTGTGTGTTGGGGAATAATGTGGTGTGGTTGGGACACATTCTAGGATAAATACAATTAATCTATGGAGTGTAGGGTTCTTATTCATATGGGGAAGGATCACGGAGGTCTCTCTCTTTGAAGACCTCAATGGACAGAAGGCAGGCTGGGAATTGGAGTTTGTCCACAAGGAAACTCTTATCATGTGTTTAAAATCCCCTTTCCCTTCAATTCTTATATTTGGCATCCAGTTGTAAATCTATTCTCTCTAATTATCCCCTGATATTCACTACAGTCTGTTCATGTAGTAGCCTGTGCTAATAATAGTGTAGGGAATTAAGGGATTATGAGGTGCTGAGAAGCCCGGTGTTTTTGCTGACCCCATCCCTTGAGGCCAGCATCATCAACGGTAGCATTATTCCAAAAGAAGAGAGTGATCCTCTAGTTCTAAGATCAACAGAAAAGTTCTAAGATCAGAGACCAAAGTAGAGGGGTTTGGAGTCAGGTCAGTGGAGAGGCAGGTTACAGCCACATGGTTTCTGGAAAGAAATGAGACAAGCCCCAGATTTTGAAGGATACATATGTAAATATTTTTCCTGAGACAAAATGGAAGCGGGGAAAATCTCAAATATAAGTCGGGAGGATAGGGTCATAAGTAGGGGTGTTAGTAACTGAACAGAGGGCTAGGATACTTCCAGGGGGCAGACACCTATGTTCCACACATAGTTACACAAGACATGACGGCAAGTCTAGAGTGGATGAGTGAGTGCACTGAAGGTCCAGCTGATCCTGGAGTCCAGGTCCCACTGGGAGGAACAGCATGTTGGATAAAGCACATCCATGGTAGAGAAGGAAACAAGGACTTGAAGGAGGCCCTGTGGGCAAAACACAAGTCACATGGGAATGCCTGCACAAAAGCAGACAGTCAGGAGGCCGTGGTCAGTGGGGGTAGCGGAGATCACAACCTGAGGTCTGCCTTCCTACCCAGCTGTCAAACATGACATTACAGTGTGATGCACCTTCAAAACCTTGAAGTCTCAAAAGTGAATGGAAAAAAAAATTTTTTTTTGGTTGACGTTTTTTTTTTATGCCAGAAAACTGATATTCCTTGATTAAGATGGAACGAAAAAACTTTTCTGACAATACTGAGACTTTCTTTGGCTTTTTATGTGATGAACGGCCCACTTAGGCTTACTCTTTACTGTCTCTATGAGAGGACATCCTTGGCCCATTCTATCCAGCAAGTATTTCCCAAACTTCACTGACAAAGAGAAGCACTTCAGTTTTACCCCAAACCAACTGAATCAGAATCGCAAAGAAGGGAATCTAAGGATCAGCATTTTTTAAACAAGGGCTTCAGTGAATTCAGGTACTTGGGAAATATGATGTTCTCTAAGCAGTGGTTAGAATGCTAGGGTGGTTCTGGAGGAGGTAAGCAGGTATAAGTCAATGGACTTACGATGGGACACAAGAGGAGGCTGGAATTCAGGTAGAAAAGAAAGTTAAACTGAGATAAGGGACATAGACATTCAAAGAGTAGCAGGACCACAAAAGCAGATTTCCAAGTTCTTGGTCTTAGCTTTGCTTTTCAGACCTCATCTTCTCACATGCAAAATGAGAGATTACCCTACTTTCAGAGCCCTGTTGGGAAGGCTCCCTCAGGCCATTCACAATCTCCTCCTCAACCTAAGCAAACCTGCATGGATTTGCTTTGCTCATCAGGGCTTCTATATTAGTGAGTGGGTGCGTGCTCAGTTGTATCTGACTCATTGCGACCCTATGAGCTCTATCCCACCAGGCTTCTCTGCCCATGGGATTTTCCCAGCAAGAATACTGGAGTGGGTTGCCCTTTCCTCCTCTAGGAGATCTTCCTGACCCAGGGATCGAACCTGCATCTCTTTTGTCTCCTGCATTGGCAGGCGGATTCTTTACCACTTAGCTACCTGGGAAGCCCCTTCTATATTAGAGTTTATTTAAATAAAGTGTTCATTTTTCCAAAGTTTGAAAACTGCTGCACTAAGTGATTTCTAAGGTCCTTTCAGCTCTAGGATATAAAGTGTGTCTGCCGCCACAATGCCAACAACACAGATCATTAGCACAGAAAAGAGCACCAGGGGCCTTAGGAAGCAGGTCACATTTTGAGGCCTGGATTTTTTTTTTTTTTTATATTGACTCCTGCTGTTCAAGCCTGCTGGCTTCCTTATTGTGAGCTGACATTTAACTGGAGAGAAAATAATTGTGGTATCTCCATGAATTTAGCAGCTCAACTCAAAGACAAAAATTTACCCCAGAGGTTGTTTGTCATTGTGTGGACAAAATAATAACTGGTTAGTTGTCTGAATTTTCCCTCTTTTCACTAGTTATTTAGTATCAAGTAGCTATAATTAAACATAAGTTCCATCAAGTGACCTGGCATAAGAACAGCTATGCATTCAGAAGCAGATGTAGCCAGTGGCAAGCCAGGTGACTGGTGGGAGAGCTTGTCAGCAGTTTAGAGATGCCACTTCCTTTATCTGGGCACTACACACCAGGACATCTTCAGAAACAAGCATCTGTTTAAAATGTGTATAATCTTTGCTTTCCTGCTCACCCTTTAACCAGGAAAGACTGCTAAGTGTATGTGGCAAAACTTGGGTGCAAGTCCAACTCTGTATTTACTGTGTACTTTGGACAAATCACCTCTTATCTAACGTGGGGGATAATAATATCTACTTTGCAGCACTGCTGTGAGAATTAAAGAAGATAATGCATGTGAAAGCGTTTTGTAAATAGCACAAAGTCTTACGAATATAAAGGTGCGTTTATCATAATGAATAATGGCACCATATTTGAGCAAACAACATTAGGAAAAAAACACTATTGCATTCACAAGCTCTACAAATGCTTTTATATATAACCAGACAATATGCATCTATTAACACATCCATTTATTCACTCATTCACTCAGTTTCTGCCTGTACAGCACCAGTCCCTGTGGGAGACTAGAAGCAACCGAAGGGGAATAGTTAGATGAAAAATACATTTAGGGTTTGATGATTTGTTAGATGTTTGATGACAGTTCAGTGTGTGTGGGACCACTATCACATTCCAGGTACTGGGCTTCTCCCTGTGGGAATCTAAATTGCTAAGACTGTATTTCCCCAGTAGAGAGGCTCATAGTCACAGAATGGAGACAGAGGCTCAGGCAGTCTGAAAAATCCAGTGATTATCCAGAGCTGGCCCCTAGCTTGGCAAATAAATGCTGACCGAACACAGATTTTATCTTAAGAGAGTTTAATCTTAGGGCCACGTTTCAGAATGTTCATTGCTCTCCCCATTCCCCCGTAACCACACTCAGCCATGTCTTGCCTGGATGCCCAAGGGTCCCCTGAATGCCTAGAATAAATCTCACAGTGTCTCTTCAGGGATAAGCCCAGTTTGACCTTTCAGAGTAGAATGACTAGACTCATAGATAGTGGTGTGAGGATTTTCAGAGTCTCTTTAACTGAGTGCTAAAGGGAAAATAACCTTTTTAATAAAAAATAAAAATTGGTGTGCCTCCCATTGAACATGCTCTTTTAAATTATAGTAGAAAATACTTAAGTGATTTATTACCTACATGTATTATTCGGCTGAGGAAATAAGCAAGATGAAATAGAAATAAATGGATCTGGGTGGCCTTTGGTGAGTTAACCAGGCCAGCATGTCCTTTGGTTTACCTGTATCACGTTACACCAAGCTCATCCAGGTGTTAGTCACCCACATACTGATCACAGAGATCAGAGCTTTGACTTACACACGGTTAATTCCAAACTTGCTTGACTTGCTTTTCATGAATGTAAATAAAACAAATGTAAGCTTGGCCATATAATCTCTGATAGGAAGGTTGAAATTGGCTGGTAACGACTAGAGTTTTCCACTAGACTGGAACTTTGTCCCTTGATCTATCTCACTTCTCCCAGAAAATGATGACAACGAATATTGAAGTTTTCCCCCACTAAGTACTCCTCTCCTGCCCCATTTCCCTCTTTCTTAAGAGCTCTTAGGCCAGAGCCCTCCAAAAGAGCTTTTCTCTGAGCCTCATCATGTCCCCTGATATAGGATTTCCTAGGCAAGAATACTGGAGTAGGTTGCCATTTCCTTCTGCAGTGGATCTTCTCCACCCAGGGATCGAACCCATGTCTCCTGCATTGGCAGGCAGATTCTTTACCACTGAGCCACCAGGGAAGCGCCCCATTACACATTAGTGATCTTATAAGAAACCTCACAATAATTCTAAGACTAAGGTTATCCTGAACACACTGTCATCACCCTTTCTTCCATATCGTTATAATAAAGGCAGTTAACATTTGCCCAAGGTATAGCAGTTTGGGGGGCTTTCTAGGTGGCTCAGCAGTAAAAAATTCGCCCGCCCTGCAGAAGATGCAGGAGACACCACGGGTTCAATCCCTGGGTCAGGAAGATCCCCTGGAGGAGGGCATAGCAACCCACTTCAGTACTCTTGCCTAGAGAATCCCACGGACAGAGGAGACTGGCACATCACAGTCATAAGGTTGCCAGAGCTGGACACAACTGAAGCAACTGAGCACACACGCATAGCAGTTTGGAAAGCACTTTCCTATTAATCACCCATTATGTTCTTTCTACCATTGTCAATGTCATCTTACAGATAGAAACCTGTGGCTTAGAGGACAAGAGATTTGCCCCAGCTTCATTCAGCGGGGTGCGTGGGGAGCCAGGATTTGAGGCCAGGCTTCTGACCATAGGGCCACAGAGGCCCCCAACCCATGCACGTTTTCTGTTTCTTGAGATTTGGAGGAGCCGGCCAAGACCACATAATGATAAACTTATCCGAGTAGGTGGAAGGATGAAGATGTGGTTCTTAATTTTCTGCCCATACTTGTGTGATCCTGAGCAAATCTCTTAACTCTTGAAGGCCTCAGATTCCTCCTTTCTAATAGGAAGGGCTGGAACAGCCCAGTGTTTGTCAGTGGGGATGGCTTCATGCATGCTTTTCTGAGGTTCTGCAAATGCCTATGTGGTTTCATGCAGGTGGAGGCTGAAGTCAGACCATTCTTAACTCTTGTTTTCAAATTTCCGAGTTCATTTTTTTTTTCTCTTTTGGTTGCACTGGGTCTTTGTTGCAGTACACAGGCTTTCTCTAGTTGCAGCAAACAGGGACTACTCTCTTGTTGTGGTGCAGGGGCTTCTCACTGCTGTGGCTTCTCTTGCTGCAGAGCACAGGTTCTCAGTAGCTGCATGGGTTCAGTAGTTGTGGTGCATGGGCTTAGTTGCTCATGGCTTGTGGAATCTTCCTGGATCAGGAATCGAACTCGTGTCCCCTGCTGCATTGGCAGGAGGATTCCTACCCACTGTACCACCAGGAAAGTCCTATTTAAATACTATCTTAGGTCAAATGCTACCAATGAGAACTTTAATTGTAGGAGAAATCAGTCACCATGCATGAAACCAACAGAGATGTTCAAACTTGTTTTGCAAACTTAACCCCTCACCCACTTTGGAATACAAAAGGATTAAATGTGAAGAAATCAGGAATGGATGGAAATTGGAAAGCTTCTTTAGGGAGAGGTGTCAGTATGCTGCTAATACTCTCAGCCCACCGAGAGGGGAAGGAGGTGCTTTTCCTTCACTCCATGATCCATGACCATGGCTTCTGGGAGACCCCTGATTTGTGCCCCTGCAGTCAGAAGTGACCCTGTGGACCTGGATCTGACTCCACCTTGAGAAATCTAGATCCAGTTGCTGGCTTCCACATGGAGTGGAAGACTGTGGCTTGGGAAGTAACTGCACTCCCTTTGAGAGAAAGGCTGCAGGTGTGTGCTTTCTGTGAACTACAGGCGGGAAATAGAAAGAGCTAGCTTGGGGCTGCCTTAGATTCTACCTAAGAGAGCTCCCTAGGGTAGCAAGGAGACCTCAGTAGAAAAGGCAGGAGGTAGGGACCGATGAAAAATGTATTAGAAACCAATTCTAAAGACATTCATACCTTTGTCACAGAAACAGCAAGTATAAGTCCACAGAAGAGAGAGAATCTTCCAAGAACCTAAAACATCACCCCTTGAGAGAGTCAACTTGAAACACTTACTAGGCCCAGGGAGCATCTGTATCACCCATGACATGAGTAAGATATTTTCTGCTTCTTTGTCCTCTCTTTTTCTCTTGACCCTTTAATTCTGTAGGTATCACAAACTCAATCAATTAGCTGGGGCGAAGCAGGTGGAAGAAGGAAGTGAGAAGCTAAAGAAACAGCCAGCCCAAAGCCCCTCCCCACTGCTAGGCCCAGCCTAAAGCTGTCTTCACTGAGGAGTAGAGAAGCATAAACTTTGAAAGGAGCTTAGAGTTTTGGTTAAACTGGACTTATCAGATTAATAACTGAAACGAACTTGTTTGGAGGAGTACAGTGAGCAAAGGACCTTCTCATTTTCTTGGCTAAGTCTGAGAATGACCAGCAAAGTCTGGCACTGAATAGCATCCAAAGGACAAGGAGAACCAGTCTGAAAGAATGAGCTTGCAGGGGTAGTGAGGAGAAAGGCATAAGGTTATTTTCTGTTACCCTTCATCCTGAACACTGGTAACATCGATACACTAAAAATAATACAATTTTTCTTTGTTCCTGATAAACTGATTTGAAAAAGAGTTCTCAATTTCAAAAGCTGGAAAGTGGCAAAAACTCAATAATAGAGAAAGACACTTCCCATACAGGCATCAATGTCAGTTAGTACAGAGTGGGAAAACATTGTGGACTCTTCCCCATTGTGTTCACATCCATTTAGATCTTATGGATGAAATTACAGGAACTGAAATTGTTCCCTTCTCTACGAGAGGAGAGGACACAACTTTGGTCCTGGTCCCTCCCAGCTCCCCCCACCCCTAAACACACAGACAATAATGAACCTTACATCTAAATTAGGGGGAGAGTGGAAGAGGAAATCAAGAAGGGGCAACAAAAATGAGGTTAAGGAACAGAAAAAGAAAGAGGAAGTAGAGGGAAAGGTTACTGTGGGCAGAGAGTCGCCGTCCAGATCAGAAAGGAAAGAGGGAGCCTCTGGAGCAGGAACAGGGAGCGCCTCTCCACTGACCAGCACCCCCAGCACTGCTTTTCCGCTCTGCCCTCTGCTCCCACTCTCTGGGGGATGGTGGGAACACCCCACTTGAAAGATCCTGCCCACAATTCCAAACACATCCTTGGCCTCTGGACAACTGCTTAGGTTCTCACCTACCTCCCCTTTCGGTGTCTTTCCTCTTTTATTTACTCCTTGAGGGTCTTACCAAAGTCCCTCCCCCAAGGCTTGTTTCTAATCTAGATGGACAACCTGACACAGGTGCCCCAATAGCCGCTATAACATTGTGCATCTTATAATACCGATTATATTTGCTGCCAAGCAATAAACGTTTCCTTTGCTTTTCCGCACAAAAAGCTTTATTGTTTCCATGTAGTCCACAGCTTGGAAGAGAGCTCGAGAGTGGTTCAAAACGCTGCCCACGGGCTGCAGGGAGAGGCTCAGGCCGAAGCCCTGACTCCAGGTGGGTGCAGAGGGCTGGGCTGCCAAGGATCTAGTCCTCATCTTCTTGATGAGTTTCACGGGCTCGCGTGCGCGTGCGCGTGCGCAGAGCTCCAGGAAGAAGGAGCTGGCGGTCTGCACGGCGGGCTCGAGGGCACGCGGGCCCAAAAGCGCCCGGCTTGGTTCTTCTCCCGGGCCTTGGAGGCTTCCGCAGCACCCAGAGTATTGCACCACTTATCGTGGGACGGCGCCTGCTTGTCCTGGGAGAGGGGCCTGCGCCGCACTGGTTTGGCATCTTCCAGAAATGCCGGGCACCCTGGCGCTTCTCCTCGGCCGGCCGGTGGATGTCCCCACTCCTTCCAAGGCACCGTCGCGGTGGAAATAGAGCCTCTAGGAGAGGTAAGTGTAGCAGGCCCCGGGGTTACCGTGGCCTTGCCCTTGGTAGAATAACTCTGACAAACCTGGGAGCTCCTGGTTGATGTAAGGAGCTCAGCTCAAACAGGCTAACAAAACAAAAAGCCAGCGTTGGCTGGTCCCGGAGGCCGAGGATGACTAAGTGCTTGGTTCCAAAGGTTGAGGCTGGAAAGGAGGCTGGAAGTTGGAGGGTGCTGGGAGGCTGGAGCAAGGGGCGGCCTTGGGCCTGTGGGATCCAAACACTGTTGAAACAAGAGACAGATCAGCGGGGCCGCAGGGCGCTCTGCCGAAAGCAGTTTTATATTAAAGCAAACTTGGGCGTATGATGGTGTAAAATATAAAATGAGCATGAATGTCAAATCCAACAGGAGACTTGATTGATCAGTGTCAAGCCTTCAGCTGCTTCGAGGTCAGTTCACTCAGATCCTCAGGGCTCTCTCTTCACCCTGCTCTGCTTCTGGAGTGTTTTCCTGGAAGTTCTTGAGGAAATCTGGCCTCCTTTGTTTACTTTCTTAGGAGCATCTGTACTGGGAACAGCAAAGAGTATTCAAGAACCAAAGAAATGGCGCTCTACCGATAGAAATGAAGGTGGTTTGATGGGAGGTGGAAGAGATCTGTTGGAGGGTGTGTGAAGCAACTCTCATTTCATATATTCTGCCAACTGATGGGGCCAGCTCTGTTTAGAAATCTCTGTGTGGGCCAGGTAATACAAACAGGAAAGACTTTATGAGAGTTGATTAGATCGGCTTTCTCTAAGGTATGTTTCATGACATTCTAGTCTGGTAAAATGTCTCAAGAAAGAAGAGTTCCATACTCAGCTTGGGAGATGCCATCTTGGAAATATACTAAGTACAAAGATGTTAAAGGTTACTAGAAAGCAGGTAGCAAAACAGACAAGTTTATTTGACTCAGCATTGCCCAAATATAGTGTGTATATATATATATATTTCTATGTAACTTTTTTATAACTCCATTGTAATACTTTAGAATTATATTTGGGGAAACATGCTTAGGGAAACACCATGCAGTCTAGAAGTTACCAATCCTTTCCTTATCCAGGACCTCTTTTTTGGTTTTCCCCATTTATTTCATGTTTTGAACATTTTTCCTAGTAAATAAACCCATACTTATCTCCCTCAAATGAAGTTTGTGTAAGCAGAGGAATGTGTAAGCAATGTTCCCTGCTTCAGATTCCTTCGTTTTGGCTCTCTAACCTGTCTCTGTCCCTAGGTCCATTCTGCTGTAGGTATTCAGTTTGCATATTATAACCTGGTAACAGTCTGAACCCTCGGTTTCATCAGAGAAACGCATATGATATCATCAACAGCCAATCAGAAGTTTTGAGCAACATGAGCTAGACAGTTGCCAGACTGAAATGATATAATTCTAGCCCCAAACAAAGAAATAAGATGTTATAGTTAACTTGTGTAAATAAATGTACAGTGCATATACAGTTGTCTTTAGAAGTTTAAAAATATTTAAAAAAGCTCCAGGATGTCTTGCTAACCTCACAGATCCCTCAGCATACAGGTATTACACGTTTAGATGTACAATGGGCCATTTTACAAATGTTATTATTGCACTTCTATGACGTGTTACGTTTGTATTCAGAGTTCTATTACTGTAAAGATAATTTCTTATTAGATAAATCTCAAGATCATAAAAAGTGATAATGTATTACAAAAAGTATGAGAAAGTAAGGAAATTGTGAAGCATGACAAACCCTTTGGTCTTAAAGCAGAAATTTTTATTCCCAGTTAGTTGAATATGAAGGCTTTAGAAGAACCATATCTTTGTATTGTATTTTACATATGACAAAGCGCTTCTCCCATCAATCACCTCAGTTCTCCCAGCAGTCAGGTGATGTTATCAGTAGACAATGTGACATTGGCCACATTATATGATTTTTAGAAGTTTTTGGTTATAGATGTTAGAAACATGAATTACCTTCTGCAAGAAAGAAAGGTTACTGGTGGGTTTTTTTTAAAAAACAGACTTCTAGGAAGCACTGAATAATCAAAACACAGGAAGAACAGAGGTGCAACTGGGTTATAAACACTTCGAGCCAGGGACTAGAAAGTTGTCAAGATTTTTCTCAATCTCACATGCCTCTCTGGGCATTTACTCTCTGGGCTTTACTCTCTCTCATTTTAGACAGCCTTTCTCTACTTGCTGGAAGGCTTGCTTACCAGAAGCACCTGAGTTTTATATCTTAAGTATGGAGCCACTGGAGAGAGATTAGTTCAACTCAGGTCTCATTCCAAGGCCACAGGCCACAAAAAGGGCTGTGGATTAGCTTAAGTCCAGTGCTTAGCTGAAAAGGAATGAACAGTAACCAGGGAGCAGGGGCCCGATGTACCCATTCCGTGGCTCCTGTGGCAAAAAATGTAGGTGGGGAGGAGTTGTGAGAGTGGAGGTGGGGAGGGAATTGATTCTTAGAAAAGATGTGCTAGGCAAATAATTCTGTAGGTGTGTATCCTGTATCATGCACTAGAGGCCTGTCAGCAAAACCCCTAAGCCCACATTAGCTGAATTTATGCTCAACTACATCAGGGGAAAGATCAGATAATAATAGAAATTGCACGGGTTGTTACCCTCAAGGAGGCCAAATCTTCCTCATCTCACACCAAAAGAAATGAAGCCATGTTCTGTTTAGGCCTGGGGTAAACATGGCAGAGGTTTGTTCTTGAGCTCCCATTTTAAGGGAAGGCTAGTTAGGAAAACTGTGAGAAAATAACTCATGACCCAAGGAAGGGAGGACATCTCTGTGCCTGAACTATTTCCTTATATGACAACTGACAGTGAGATAAGGATGAAGGTTTTGGCTGGACTTTAAACTGTAGTTACCTAACCTGTTACCTTCTCAGGAAGGTCTGTCCCCAGATACCTCAATCTCTTTTCCAGGAGGGAAGAGGAGCCGAAAAAGATATAGGAAGAAGAGCAACCATTCAAGGAATTAAAAAGAGGAATTGTTTGGGTAGGAATTGGTTCTCAGGCAGGTGTTGGATGTATGCAACTATAAAGCTGTATGCAGTTGCAGAACCAGAAATCTATTCTTTAGGAACTTGCAACTTATTTGAATTATCTGTAATTATTTCCTTTTATTTACTTTGGTATTGTTCTTGAAAGTGACTCCAAATTTCAGCTGTGCTAAGGGGAACTTACCCCCTAACCAACCCTCCCCCTAAACTCTCTGCCTTTCTGTGCCCATATTCTCTGAGTAGAGTGCAATATCCTTGGAGCTGGTTTTTGTGATGACATAAAGAGGCCAAGGGCCAAGAGAAACTCCCCCTTTTGTGATTGGAAGTGGTGGTAGGAAGAGGAGGCTATGATGGAAGGTGTGATGGTTAATTTTGTGTGACAACTTGGCTAGGCTGTGGTGCTCAGATAGTTGGTCAAACATTATTCTGGATGATTTTGTGAGGTTTTTTTTTTTTTTTGGAGGAGACTAGTATTTAAATTGGTGGACTTTGAATAAAGCAGGTTGCCCTCCATGATGTGGGTAGACCTCATCCAAATAGTTGAAGACTTGAGTATAATAAAGGCTGACCTCCCTGAGCAGGAAGGAATTCTACCAGCTGACTGTCCGTATTCCTTCCTGGGTCTCTGGCCTGCCCTATAGATTTTGGACTTACCAATCCTTTGCAATTACATGAACACACGTACACACACGCACACACCCTGTTGGATCTGTTTCTATGGATAACCCTGACTAATACAGAAGTTTTTCTTACAACTAAACTTTACACAGAGATTGCCCAGTCAGAGCTCTTAAATCACAGAGGCTAATTTTGAACAATGTGGGTGGACCTGGAGAGTATTATGCTAAGTGAAATAAATCAGAGAAAGACAAGTACTCTTGTTATCATTTACAGGTGGACTCTAAAAAATAAAACAAATGTATGTATATAACAAAGCAGACTCACAGATTAGAGAACAAACTAGTGGTTACCAGTGGGGAGAAGGAAGGGGAGAGGGGGCAAGATAGGGGTAGAGGATGAAGAGACACAAACTACTATGTATAAAATGAATAAACAACAAGAATATATTATACAGCACAGGGAAATACAGCCATTACTTTGTAATAACTTTAAATGGATTGTAATCTATAAACATTGAATCACTGTGTCATATACCTGAAAATAATATATAATATTGTAAATCAACTTCAATAAAAAAAATTGCAGAGGCTGTACTTAGCCCTGTTCTTAAAAAATGTAATGAGAGAGAAGAAATTAATTACCCAAGTATCAGTGACTATTTATCATTTATTGAGGGCCTCTTTCTACTAGGTCTTAAAGTCCACCAAGGTGGAATTTAGCTGTATAGGGACGATAGTGAAAGGGGGTTCTACACTAATAGAAAACTTGTATGGGATCATGTAGGTATGTGAAGAGGGAGTGGGCAAGTTTGGTAGGTACCCAGGAAATATGAAAGGATGATAGAAATATTATACTGGAAAACATTTGTATGGCCTTGATGGCCAGGCTAAAGAGGCCTTTTCTGTACAGGCAAATAGAAGTCAATGAGGCTTTTTGAGTTGAGGGAATGAAATATTTGGAGGAGAGGAAACTGGCAGTGTGACAGTGATTTGAAAGATAAAGATTGAGAGTAAGAAGTCCATTTGGAAAATTATTGTAATTTACTCTGTAATTTAATACCTTTAGTCTTTTATTCACCAGACACTTAGGGAACCCCTGTTAGTGCCAGATGTTGTGCATCTTACAGAGAAGTAAGATGGCGACTGTGCCTCTGAAGGCTCCACCCTTCTGGAAAGACATACGTGTTACGGAAGAAAGGTGAGCCATGCACGTGGAAGCATTTCCCAGCCTCAGCCTCTAGTACCTAGTTTGGAGCCCTGACCCACAACATAAAACTGGACATAGAACTGAGAGGTCAGAGTTTTTTAGGATGCCTCATAGCGTAGTACAAAGTATTTTTGTACCTTTTGTGTCAATCGCTCAGTCGTGTCCAACTCTTTGCGATCCCATGGACTGTAGCCCACCAGGCTACTCTGTCCATGAAATTCTCCAGGCAAGAATACTGGAGTGGGTTGCCACTTCCATCTCTAGAGGATCTTGCTGATCCAGGGATCAAACCCAGATCTCCCTCATTGCAGACAGAGCCACCAGTGGCTCGGCAGTAAAGAATTCACCTGCCAATGCTGGAGATGTGGGTTCCATCCCTGGTTTGGGAAGACCCCCTAGAGAAGGAAATGGCAACCCACTCTAGTATTCTTGCCTGGGAAATCCCATGGACAGAGGAGCCTGGTGGGCTACAGTTTATGGGGTTGCAAAGAGTTGGACAGGACCTAGCGACTAAGCAACAAATATATATACATATATAAATGTATATATATATCAGTAAACTTGGTGCTTCTGACTCAGATGATGGGCTCCATGAATGTAAGAGATTGGACTTGAACCTGCAAGCCAGAACACAGTATTTTCTTATCTTTCATCTCCACAAAGCATATGTTTATTCTTCTTGCACAAAAGCCCAGCCTAACGTGCCCTGCCTGTTTTATTAAGGACTGATTGCTTTTGCACAGCTGTGTGTCCTGTAAACACCCTCCTCTGAAGGGGCAGGAGTGTAAAGCAGGGCGCATGCTCCCTAAGCTGGCCCAGAGAGCGTCTCTGAGGCCCAGTGATAAAAGCAGAGCCACGCCCCGTGGTGCCAGGGTTCAGCGCAGGGCTGGGAGGTGTTTTCATTTTGGTCACTCATTCACCCGGAAAGACTCAGCACTATCTCACAAACCTGGTTTCTGAGAAGTCAGGCAACCTGATTGCACTTTATGACTTGGGCAGTGATATATTCTAAGGGCTCATAAAAATTAATCCAGACACATGCTACAAAACTGACACCTTGAAATGAAAGAATGAGCAGAGGCTTTCTTTCTATTTGAGGCCAGGATCAGCCGTGCTGCTTGTAGGTCACAAAGTGCCGAGGAGGGCGAGAGGCTGCTGCTGCTGCTTTTCCTTGTGACAGCTGGAGTGCCTAACTCCTCCAAGAAGGGCCCCTTCTGTCACCATAGACATAGATAACTGAATAGTTGTCGTGGGAGTGGCAAAAACTGCCTTTTGAGCGCTTTCTAGAGTGTCTCCCAATATGGTTCTTCCTCTAGTCCCTACTTTCAATGAAATAAAAGTAATTGTTTTGAAAGTACTAATAGCTGTCTTTATGTACCAACTTATTTACACATGTTGTCTTTTTAGTTACTACCATCTCATATTGTGTTCAGTATTATCATCCCCTAAGAATCAGACAGAAGAACTTGTCAAGGTCCACAGCTAGAAAATGAAGGAGTCTGTGTGCAAACCTAGATCTACCTACTGCTGCTGCCCACGCTTATGAATTCTGTCTTTGTTAGGACAGTATCTGTGTCATTTTAATTTATTTACTGTGGCGGTAAAACGCAGGTCCTGCAATCATATATGTTCAGTGGGAGGAGGTCTAATTTTCTTCCTCCTAAAGATTCTCTAGCTCTCTCCATTGAGAAAGAGTACAGGAGAAGATACATGAAAGAAGTCTGAGGCATCCTTTTAAAATACTGTGTTAGATTTTTAATAGCAAGACAATAACTTTGGAGCAACTTGATAGTTTTAGGAATTGAAATTTTATGTAAAAAACAAGTGAAGAATGATTGGATATATTCCCATTGCTGTCAAGATCTTTGTATATTAGTTTCTAGTGTTTTTTAAAGAAAAATCGCTTTATTGTTTTAAAAATAATTCAAACTATTTAGAAAAGTAAAAATAAAAAGTAAGAGTGAATCAACTGGAATACCACCACCCATAAATAGCCACAGTTAAACAATTCATGGACCTGGATTTTTCTATATATAGTCAAGTAGATTAACTTTATAAAAATGGTATCATGATACAGTGCTATTTTTCTAAGTAAATGTTCTTCTCCATTAGGATTCAGAGAAGGCAATGGCACCCCACTCCAGTACTCTTGCCTGGAAAATCCCATGGACGGAGGAGCCTGGTAGGCTGCAGACCCATGGGGTTGCTAAGAGTCGGACACGACTGAGCGACTTCACTTTCACTTTTCCCTTTCATGCACTGGAGAAGGAAATGGCAACCCACTCCAGTGTTCTTGCCTGGAGAATCCCAGGGACAGGGGAGCCTGGTGGACTGCCGTCTATGGGGTCACACAGAGTCGGATACGACTGAAGCGACTTAGCAGCAGCAGCAGCAGCAGCCATTAGGATTATTTCCTAACTATCCCTCTGAGGTTGTAAAAGAGGTTGTGAAGAACATTTAAAGATATTTTCCCCCAGTTTTAGGTGTGTAGAATAAAGACACTAACATTGTCACTTTTCCATCTCCCCTTTGCCCATCTCTCAAATGCTCTTATAGTATTATTTTTTAATTATCCAGATTGATAATGTTTACATTCTGTAATTATAATTTCATTGTTTTAACTTTATTTACATGGAGGTATTGTTTCCCACCTGTCTTTGTACTGTAATTTCTTTGATCTTTAATTCATCTCTTATTTGTTTGGATTTCATGGTCAGATAATTTTTTCAAAAGGGCCACATTAGCATCATCTTCCTGGTTCTTTCATTTTTGAAAATATATTTTCTTAAATCTTTATTTCTTTATTTGGCTGCACCGGGTCTTAGTTGTGGCATGCAGGGTCTTTAGTTGCTGTAGGTGAACTCTTAGTTGCATCATGTGGGATCCAGTTCCCTGACCAGGGATCGAACCCCAGGCCCCCCTGCATTGGGAGCATGGAGTCTTGCCACTGGACCACCAGGGAGGTCCCAAAATGTTAGTTGTTTTTACACTAGAAAGATATGACTGAATTAATGATGCTGATCAGCTTCTTTTCACTAGAATTTTGTGGCTTCTTTTCACTAGAATATTTCTCTTGTCTTCTGCTGTTGTATGTTATTGGAAGACATATGAGGTGAGGCTGGTCTGATTTTTTTTCTTCTTTGTAGGTGTATTAGAGGTTTCCAGAGAAACAGAACCAAAAAGACATATAGATGGATAGATAGCCTATATGTAAGATACCTATATAGAGCTTTATTATAAGGAATTGACTCTGATTATGGAATCTGAGAAGTTCCAAGCGGGAGACCCAGGAGAACTGAAGTGTGGTTCCATTCTGGGTCCACAGGCCTGAGAAGTAGGAGAACTGATGGTGTAGGGTCATCTGAAAGCCAGCAGGCTCAAAACCCAAGAAGAGCCAATGTTTCAGTTCAAGTCCAAATGCTGGAAATAATGAATGTTCTAGCTCAAGCAGTCCGGTAGGCAGAGTTCCTTCTTACTCAGCATTTTTGTTCTATTTAGGTCTTCAGTTGACTGGATCGGAGACACCCATCTTGGAGAAGGCAGTCTGTTTTACTCAGTCTACCAATTCAAAGGTTAATCTCATCCAGAAACACCCTTTTAGACATACCCATAATAATGTTTAACCAAATGTCTGGGCAACCATGGTGTAGTCGAGTTGACACATAAAATTAACCATTGCAGTAATAATATGCTAAATGTGAAGAATTCTTTCTTTCTTCTTGATGTTCAGTAGCCACCCCAGGTAGTATCTATATTGAGCCTTCTGTATCAGATTTTCTTGGAACTGATTTGCATATTCAGTTTTTTTTTTCACTTGGAATGAGGGTATGGGGGATTTTTTTTTTTTTTTTGACTATTATATCTTTCACTACAGCTTCTGGTTCATTTGTATTGATAGTTTCTATAGCCCAGAGACATCAATTACCCTTATTTGGGGTTTTTATCTTTTATTTTCTCTATATTTATTAATGCTGTTTTAATTGAATTTTTATTTTGTCTTAAAATTTCATATTCAGCAGTGTCTATTCTTCCTTGTTATTTCTGGTTTATCAATTAGTTCTGTGATAATATTATTTCAGCTGAATCTTCTTTTTACACTTGTGCTGTAATCATCTTATCTTTGAGCTCATACTTTATTGAAGGCTTATTCTTCTTAAGTTATGCTATGAAAGAAAGTGGAAGTGTAGTTGCTCAGTTGTGTCTGACTCTTTGCGACTGCATGGGCTACTAGCCCACCAGGCTCCTCTGTCCATGAAATTCTCTAGGCAAGAATACTGGAGTGGATTGCCATTTCTTTCTTCAAGGGATTTTCCTGACCTAGGGATCAAACCTGGGTCTCCTGCATCACAGGCAGATTCTTTACCATCTGAGCCACTTACGGAAACGACGTTATGCTATAGCATGAAGCAAATGTTAATGATGTTAACAATTTCCTTCTAGATCTTTTCTGTCCTTTCTTCCTCCCTTCCTTTCTTCTTCCTCTGTATTAAGTTTTCAGGGTTTCCATTACACTTATTTTCAGTCTGTCCACACTTGCCTCCGTTACAGTGTGGGAATCTTCTTTACTTGATTCCCATGTGACTTCCTCTCTGAGCAAGGGTTCCCAGTGGAGTACCTTTTTCTTCTATTTATTTTATGAAGCCGATGTGACTTTGAGGGTCTGATCTTTGGGTCCATAGCTGAGTTAGATCAGCTCTCTCTTGTTTCATAATCTTCTCTTTGTTTCTCTGGCCATGAGTTTTTGATACATGGCATCAGCTCACACCCCTTTCTTTGCTCAGTTGTCCTTGGTAAACGTATGCCTAGGAATGGTTTTAAATATGTATTTGCCAAAATATAATGTGTTGGGGGAGGGAAATTCTTCCATTTGTTTCCTTTTATATCTTTTTTTGAAGTCTTAACCCAGAAGTTGGAATAACACGAGAGGGAACTAAATGAAGTAATTGACTTACATTTAAGTCAGAGCAACTTTTAAATAAAAAATATTAAACTCAGGGAACACCGTCTTAGTATGAAATAGGAGACTGTATTGTAGAGGAGAAAGAACCAAACTGAGTGTCAGGTAACCTTAAATTCTAGCCCTTAGCTCTAGCACATGCAGTGGAAACTAGGGAAAGCCCTTGATTTCTTTGACCCTATAAAATGGCATGATAATATCACCATGACTGCTTCATAGAATTACTTGAGGCTCAAAAAAGACAAAAGGGCTTTGTAAGTAGCAAAGTGACACTTAATATAAGAAAAAGTGAAAGTGTTAGTCGCTCAGTCGTATCCGACTCTTTGCAACCCCATGGACTGTAGCCTGCCAGGCTCCTCTCTGTCCATGAAATTCTTTAGGCAAGAATTCCTCAGGAGTGGGTAGCCATTCCTTTATCCAGAGGATCTTCCTGACCCTGGGATCAAAACCAGGTCTTTTGCATTGCAGACAGATTCTTTACCATCTGAGCCACCAGGGAAGCCCAATATAAGAATTTGTTATTATTTTATTATCATTATTATTGAGTCTTTATTTGTAGAGATTATCCTGAAGATAGTTAGATGAGAGTTCTTAGGAAGGGGGGTGGGGAGGGTTGACTAAAGGTTAAGCTTGGCAGTTTACATTTTCCTTGATAGGGAGAGGGAATGTGCATAGTTTGAAGGATATTTTCAACTTATTCCATATTCCATCTCTCATTTCCATTGGGAAGTAGTAGGTTTAGACATTTACCCAACTGAAGACAGGTAACTAAGTCTCTCTTGTAGCTCTCTGTTTTTGTGAATATCGATAAAATGTCCAAGCAATCCTTGCATTAAGGAATTAATAGTATTAGACCTATATTAATAAATTTTTATGGTTCCTTTTGGATTTTAAGAGATTTGCACTGTCATTTTTAATTTTGAATAAGTTTCTTTTCAAAATATAGGCACAAAAATATATTCTCTACTGATTCAAGGGAGAACGGTGAAAGCTTTGATCACAAGTCAGACTAATAAACCTTATTTATAATAATGCTAAACCTGAATCATGTACGCCAAATAATTTATTTGCCTATGGGTGTAATTTTGAAAACTAAAATTTTATTTATTCAACTTCAACATTACTGATTTTATTAAAATTTCCCATTCAAAAATGCATATTTAAAAAAAGCAGTTGATACACAGGACTAGGTTTCATATCCTCACACATGCTAGGAGGTAAAATAAGCTCATTGACATCACTGATTTTGCCTTCCGTTCTATTCATGCTTTCAAAAGAAGCTTGCTTTGGGTAGAAGCAAGATTGGATTGAAGAGTTTTAAAAGAAACCATTTATATAGTGATCACAATTTTTAATTTTATTTTGAAAAGTTGATAATATTGCTTTAACCCTCATTTAGGCTGCTCTAACAAAAAAACTTATAATATGAGATATTTTTCTTGCTATGTAACTGTGGAACTCAGTCGCAGCCACTAATAAGATACCAAGTAGGGGACCAAACATTTGTAAGGACTGGCGTGAGATGGAATGATGAAGCTGGTCAGAACCTAAGCATGCTCTCGTACGTGCAGAACGGCAGCTGCGCTGTACGCAGGTTTGGCTCTGCTGCTGTCCTAGTCTCACCTGTGTTAATGAATGGTCCTCTCAACACTTGAATGTTTACCCCAGAAACAGCATTCCTACTGCTATAGTTCAGGGAACCATACACTGAAACTTATAGCTAAGTTCTGCCGTATGTTTTAGCTGTGTTTGTTTTTAGGACTCACATTATATGGAAATAAAAAATCACATTATTTGGAATTATCCCTTATATGTCTATTTTCTTTACTGCATATCAGCATAATCATTTCAAATCTGAGACAGAGATGGAAAATGGAGTATTTGATTTCAATTTACAGTGATGAAGGCCATTATCACAGAATTTATTTTACTATCTTTCCACTATTGAAAAGGAAAAAGGGAGAAAGAGGCCTTTTCAGAAGAATAAGATATTTCTTCAGCCTTCAGCTGATTTGGCAGGATATGCAGGGTGTGGTGTTTTTAATTCACTGAAACTAATAAGTTGTTTTTATTTCAAATTCAGCACATCCGAAGCTCATCCCCTGGGTTGTCTTCATGTATCAGAAACCCCCAAATGGCTAATACAGTTTAAGGAAAACAAATGCTAATGAATATTAATGGAAGTATCATCTCAAATACCTTATATTTACTTTCATCTTGGGTAAAAAAAAAAAAGATTTGTGGTTAGGTTTGTCAAGACATGCTCACTATGCTTTTTTGACTTTCTTCACTCTTTTCTGGTCGTTTTCGTATGCTTCCCATATTTTTCTATTCTCAGCAGCTTGGTGGAATTAATTGAGTGAAAAATCTAGAGTTCAATCCCAGGTCAGTAACTTGCATGTCACTTAGTCTTTTTCTCCTCACTTCTCCGTCTGGGCAGGAGGAATTCCGGGTGGGAGTGGGTCACACAAGGCGCTGTGAGCCACTCATGCCTCGTGGCCCACTGGGGGATGGCGGCGGGGAATCTAGGCTCTCCCACGCCCACTTTAACCAGAGCATTGTTACTTTTCTGTTTATTATATTCAGCTTAACCAATAAGGCTCTGTATTTAAAAGAGGTTTTGCTGAGAAAAAAATCAACAAAACTTGAAACCCATTGTTAGCTGTTTTGGGTTCACTTTTTTACTCGTTGTTTTTGAATTGAGTATTTTATGACAATTTCATCTTTTTTACTACCTTATTAGCCATATCTCTGTGTTATGGTACTTAAGTGGTTTCTTTATGGCTTATAATATATGTCTTTAAATTATCACTGTCTACCTTTAGGTGACACAATTCTACTTTGCATATAGTGTACCAACCTTACTACACTATACTTTCATTTCTTTGTTCCCAGTCTTTTTAAAATGTCATACATTTTAAAGTGTCAATATATTGTACTCCCACAATACATGGTTATTATTTTTGCTTTAAACAATCAATTGTCTTTTAATGATACTTTCAAAAAACTGATGAAAAATTTTCATATTTACCAGTGTATTTTCCACTTCTGATGCTCTTTTCATATTTATCAGTGTATTTTCCACTTCTGATGCTCTTCATTCCTTTGTATAGACATAGATTTCCATATAGTATCATTTCCCTTCTTGTTAAAATGCTTTTTTAAAAAGCACTTATTGTAATGCATGACTGTCTGCTGATGATAAAGCTGTTTTGTGTTTGAAAAGCTTTGTATTTTGCCTTCATTTTTGAAGATACTTTCACTGGTAAAGTATTCCAGGCTGACAGTTTTTTCTTCAGTACTTTAAAGATGATGCCCTAGTATCTTTTAGATTGTGTTGTTTCCAGTGAGAAATCTTTCATATATACACACATATATATGAAAATATATATTTGTTCTGCATTTTGTCTCTGTGTTTTGATTTTCTAATAATCACTGCTGCTGCTGCTGCTGCTGCTAAGCCGCTTCAGCCATGTCCAACTCTGTGCGACCCCATAGACGGCAGCCCACCAGGCTCCCCCGTCCCTGGGATTCTCCAGGCAAGAACCCTGGAGTGGGTTGCCATTTCCTTCTCCAATGCATCAAAGTGAAAAGTGAAAGTGAAGTCGTTCAGTCGTGTCTGACTCTTAGTGACCCCATGGACTGTAGCCTACCAGGCTCCTCTGTCCATGGGATTTTCCAGGCAAGAGTACTGGAGTGGGGTGCCATTGTCTTAAGTAATTTGATTATAATGTGCTTTGGTGTCGTTTTATCTTGCACTTGAGTTTTTTTCCCTCAGTTTCTGAATCTGTGAGTTAATAGTTTTTATCAAATTTGGAAAGATTTTAACCATTATGTTTTGCTGCCCCACCTTTGGGAATTAGTATATTAGTTCTGTTAAAGTTGTCCCACAGCTCAGTGAAAGTCTGTTTATTTTTGAGACCTTTTATCTAACTGTTTGATTTTGGAGAGTTTCTATTGTTACGTATTCAATTCCACTAATGTTTTCTTCTGCAAAGTCTAATCTGTCATTATTTCTATCTTGTATGTTTTTCATCTCAGATACTGTAATTTTCATCTCCAGAAACTCATTTTGAGTCTTTGTATATTCCATGTCTCTAGTTAGCATGTTTAATTGTTCCTACAGCTTCTTGAACACATAGAATACAATTATAATATTAATAACTATTGTAATATCCTTATCCAGTAAATATATCATCTATATGACTTGCTGGTCAGTTTTGATTGATTGATATTTCCAGTCTTCATGGTTCGAAGTTTTTGTTTCTTTTCTTGCTTTGTAACTTCTGGTTTGATGCCTGACATGTGATTTTTACCATGTTGGATATTTTAATATTCCTATATTCTTGAGCTTTCTTCATGTTGTGCCTAAATTCTTTTGAAACAATAGCTACTTTTGTGGCTGGCTTGAAAAAACTTGGTTAAGCAGGACCAAAGCAATGTTTAATCTAGGACTAGTTTTCCCCGTTACTTGGAGCAAAGCCCCCTTTTGAGTATTCTCACTGACACCCGCATGAATTATGAGGCTTTTTAATTTGGCTAATGGAAACAGGCAATTATTTCAGCCCACCTGAAATAGTATCTTATTTTGTTTCCTTTCATATTTTCAGTTTCATTTTGTGCATTTATTTTGTCCTCACCTGATGCAGTAATCACTACTTAGCTGAACGTCAAGAGTTACAACCCTGCAGATGTCCAGCTCTTTTCCCTCTGGAAATCTGCCTTGTGAATTCTAGACATTTTGGCTAGATTCTGTGTGTGTGTGTCACACTCACAATTCAGTCTCCTCAACTTAGGGAGACAGGCAGGCTCCACTTGGTTTCCCCTCCCTGTGCCAAGCCTGGAAATTTTTTCTAGGCACAAAGCTAAGGCAATCATATAATCATAGTGCCAGTCTTATTTATTTCCCATCTTTCAAGGATCACTGTTGTTTGTTCCTGATGACCAGAGTTTTGTGAACCATTGTTTCATAAGAAGAAATGTTTGTTTGTTTCAGGATAAATTCACTTATAGTCATCCCAAGGAATGGGGAGTGGGGGGGTGGGATTGGTTCCAAGTCCCATCCCCTCTTCCTGTGGATACCAAAGTCTGTGGGTTCTTAGATCTCTTATATAAAGTGGTACATCCTTCTATATATTTTAAAGCATCTGTAGATTACTTATGATACTTAATGAAATGTAAGTGTTATATATAAATAGTTGCCTGTGGGCAGCAAAACTAAGTTTTGAGTTTGGAATTTTCTGGAAATTTTTTCCTGAATATTTTCAATGTGCAGTTGATTAAATCTTTGGATGTGGAGCTCAGAAACACTGCACCAACTGTATTGTTATTTCACGTTGTTCAGAGTTCTTTGAAATATTCTTGACAGGAAAAGATGACCTGAATAAGACAAAGCCATTGGTAATATAATACAATACATTCATTTAAAAAATGTTTCATAGGCTCTCTGGAACTTGTTACCTAATTAAGCAGTAAGAGACATTATCCAGCCCTCACAATCATATGGTTATTGGATGGCAGTGGCATCTTCTGAGTTTAGGAGCCCAGAAGAAGGAAATGGGTTGGATGTAGAGTGAGGAAAGAGTTTCTGTGGGTCATTGGGATGGAGAAGAGCAGGAGGCTGGCAGAAACATGGCTCTGAAGCTCAGAAAAGAGAGAGAATGGCTAAAACTGTAGATGCTGGAGAAATCCTCATAAAGGCCAGTGCCCAACAGAATAGAACTATTTTAAGTTTTGTGAATAGAAATTACATGTGAATAAGTTTGTAATAGATAAAATCACTCCAGTCTAAAAGGATTTATTTGTATTAACAATGGGTTCTGTTCACTGCAGTGTGTTGTATGTGTGCGTGCATGCACCCATGTACATGTTCTCTTTCTCCCTATTAGACAGGCAGGAAACAAAAACTTCAACCCTAAAGAATATTTTGTAACATCCTATCATATAGACTGGCATCTCTAACTCTTCTTTAGAATTTGTAACAGTAAGTAAAAAGAGTAGGCTAAATGATCTGCTTTTTTCCTGGTTTCTAAAATCACCTGTTTGCAGGCCAATATAACATATATCAAAAATTTTTATAAGAATACTGAAAAAAAATATGACAGTTTGTTAGGTACTTTGATATATCATGTAGCTGTTGAATTCACTGGAATTAAATGAATAAACGATACTATTATTAATATAAGTCTCATGGTATTTCAAGACTTGGCTCAAGTTGAAACTTTCAGTATTATAAATTTTTGCTTTCAGTATTATAGATTTCTCCAGTCAGTGGTTTGGAACCTGTGTCAAAAGGATGAGAAAATATAGGGTAAAACCTATTCATCTAAAATAGCAGTTCAACAATTTATGTAGAAATTAGATACATTTAATTTAGATTATATGAGAACTTGGATCACTGTATTTTTATTGTTAGGAGAAAAATTATATCATACAGGTGTCAGGCCACACTAGTCACACTTGATCATCTCATTATCAAGTCTACCCCAGTCAATTGGAAAAATCAGCATTTTAAAGATGGCTTTATATTTTCAGGGATACAAAAAAACTAAATATAGGAGGAAAGTCAGTCAGTAGTCAGTGCCACCTAATTTTTTTTTTTTTGGTCAGCTTATGAAAATGTTTCTATGTTTCTCATATTTTGGGGGAGGAAATCAATAGCAACTATAAATCTTCTGCTTTTATTTTAAATCATTTTTCCAGCTTCATTGAGGTGTAAATTAAATTGTATATATTTAAAGTTTACAACGCAATGATTTGACATATGTATGCATTGTGAAATGATTACCACAATCAAGTTGATTAACACATCTGTCATATGGTTACCTTTGTGTGGGTATGGGTGTGTGGTGAGAATGCTTAACATGTATTCTCTTAATGCTACCTAATATTCTTGCACTTTGTTTAGCAGGAAGTCCAGCTGACCTTCATTAGGCCCCAGTCCCTCTGAAATCACAATAGTCTTGGTGTTAATTGGGCAAGTCAGTTATTTGAATGGAGAGAGTAGTCTGTATAGTGTTCCTTCAGCTCCATGGTATCTCTGGAGCTAAGTTTTAAAGGTTAATCTTGAAACTTTACCTTTTCTTAGGGAGTGCCTTCTTGTAAGCAAATTTATATCTGCCGTGCAGATTTAATAATTTGACTGAAAAGAAACCAGATCTACTCAGAGAGAGAAGCTCAGCCTGATTTACAAATGGAACTGAAGTGTCAGGCTTGATGACAGAATTCTGGAGAACATGCAATTTAGAGCATGATGTTTGATTTAGTTTACTTCACTTTTGTCATTTTAGTACTTTAGAACCATCAGTACATGGTACACAGAACAATTAGATATTTAGCAACACAGTTCATAATGAAGCTTAATTCTGTTTCCTAATTTCATTAATTATTTGGTTAAGAAAATCAGGTGTTTGTCTCTCATACTGTTGCAGTAAAGTAGTATTTCATGAAATACTATATTGTGTGTGTGTGCATGCTCGTTCTTACATGCATGTTTTAGGAGAAAGGAAGAGAACTGAAGCCTCTTACTGAAAATTTAACAATTAATTCACTTTCAATACAAATCATTCTAAAACATACTGCATAGTTTATTGTTCTTTGTAACATCATGGTAAGAAAAAAAATTCCTGAATTTTTTCAGGAAAGATAAATTCCTGTATCTCCTGCCATATAAAAACTGATCCGTTTTTGCATTTTCTCACTTTGTGCCATTTGCATGCAGAGTTGTACAATAGGAATTATTTAAAACACACTCGATGTAAACTAATAATCTCAGGTTTGTTCAAGATGTTTAATATGAACACTATTTTCCAATAGGGCCTCTGACTTTTATTTCAATAGCGTTATTACATAGGAAACTCTGTAAACACTGAATTTTAATTCCAACAAGGCATTTGATAAGTCTCTTAAGATATCATTTTGAGAAAAATGGAAAAATATTAGTAAGACCAGGGTTAATTTAGGTGTATTTTAACTGAAGAAGTGACCATAAGAGTTTCTAAAAAATTAAAATAACACTGTGTGCTTCTCCCTTATTAAAAAAGCAGTATGTGTTACCTGTAGACACTTTGGAAAATATAGTCAACTACAAGACAGAGAATGAAAACCACAAACAACAGCCAATCCAAACCCACATTTAGCCACTCTCCACATTTTGGTATATATGTTAATGTAAAATGAAATGATGCCTTTCATTTCTTCTGGGAATCTTTTTTTTTTTTTTCTATTTAGTACATCATGGGCATGTTTCCATGTCCCTGTTTTCTTTCAACATTGTTTTAAAGAAATGCATGGCATTTTATCAGGTGGAGATACTTTAATATATTTACCAAATCCTCTGTTGGTGTTTCCAATGTTTTTGTTGTTAAGGTCAGGACATCATATTGAACTTTTTAAAGACCTTTTTAGCATCTATTAAATCAATTAAATGATTTTTCTCCATTAACTTTTTGTCATGGTGAAGTATTTTAAATTTCAAATCACTTTTGCATTTCTAGGAATTCCCTTATTTGGTCATGGTGTTTATTTTTCTTTCATTTTAGTTATGAGAATTTTCAAACACACTTCAAAATGTAGGGAATAACGTAATGAATCCTCGTATAATCTCTACCCAAACCCAATAATTATCGGTATTCTTGATTCAGCTCTTTTCTCCTTCCCTTTTTGGTGGAATGTTTTAAAGCAAACTCTAGGACCATTTTCTGTTTTACCCATTAATACTATAATGTGGCTTTATAACAGATAAGGACTTTAAAAATGCAAGCACAGTGCCATTTTGATATCTAACAAAAAGTACCAGTTAATACTATTTTCTTAGAGACATCTAATAATTTATCCAAGTTGTTTCTCCAATTGCCACTAATATTGGGCTTTTTTGAATTGTTGGTTTAAGAAGTCTCTTAATCAGCAAGAGTCTCTTAATCAACAAGAGCACGTTTCATGCTGAAGAAATGGGGTCATTTCTTGAATCTCCTGCATTCAAGGTTCAGCTGACTGCATCCTGTAGTTGTAAAGAGTCTCCTTTCCCCTGCATTTCCTACAACTGGTAGTTAGACCTAGAGGCTTGATTAGATGAAAGTTCAACTTTTAAGCAAGAAAATGTCAAAAGTGAGCTGTAGCCTTGATTTTATACCACATTAGGAGGCACACGCAATTTGGTTCTTCTATTTTTAATGGTTGATCAGTGGTTTCCGGCATTGCAGTCTGATTCCTCCATTTAAGGGGTCCTCATCATTTGTGGATCCTTTCTATCCAGTGCTAGATTTGATTGGCCACTATTTTATTTAGTTTTTTTTTTATCTGCAGTTCATAAGTGAGCTAGTTCTCTTGATTTCTTTCTGTGCATTATCTTTGACAGGTACAGGCAACAGGATTAAAGAGTAGAGAATCCAAAGAGGATGGTGCTTTGATGTCAGGCAACCTGGTTTCTATCTCAGAAGGCTCTAATCACCTGTCTGAGATAGGCATAGAACTCGAATGCCTGAGGGAGAAATTGGCAAGAATATGATCAGAACCAAATCAGATGCCTGTCCTGAGAAAACGGAACATAATTTAGAGTGTTCTCCAATGTTCAGGCAACTTCAGTCTCCTGCTAGTCACTGGGGTCTTGATTTCCAGATCTATTTAGTGTTAAGAGACTCTGCAGTTGGGGGAATCATGCAGAAGAGCCCCCTCCAGTCTGGCTAGTATAGCCTTCCTCATATCCAGAAATATAAAAGGGCATTTCATTCTTTTTTAAAAAATTTACTTATTTTAATTGGAAGATAATTACTTTACAATATTGTGATGGTTTTTGCTATACATCAACGTGAATCAGCCATAGATATCCATGTGGCCCCACATCCTGAAGCCCCCCCACACCTCGGGATAGGACACCCTATCCCTTTAGGTTGTCCCAGAGCACCAGCTTTGGGTGCCCTGCTTCATGCATCAAACTTGCGCTGGTCATCTATTTCATTTTTTCTAGATAACAAACAAGCCTTTTGAATGGGTGTTGTTTTAGGACTTCAACTATTCACTATTTTTTTCCTCACGGTTTACTGCCTGGAAGTTTTATTTCCTTTTCTGGTTATAATTTAAGAAATATTTCTCATTGCCAGAAGGCTGACTTCTTGAGAGGAAAGATATTATATTTTGCATACACATGTGTGCACGCATATGATCGTGTACTTGGGGTGGTTTTAGCTGTTGACATCCTGAGGCTTAAAGGAAGGGAGTTGAAAGATGACTTTCAAAGGTAAGGTCTTTGGGGCTACAGGACACATAGAGTCAGTAGGGAGACCTTTGCTCTACGTTCCCCTTCCGTCATTGTGATCTTGATCTGGGGCCTCTGGTTGCTTCTTTTTTAAACATTCTCTATTTATTTATTTATTTGTTTTGGCCAAGCCGTGCAGCATGTGGAATCTTAGTTCCCCAATCAGGGATTGAACCTGTCTGTGTCCCCTGCAGTGGAAGAGAGAAGTCCCTACCACTGGACCATCAGGAAAGTACCCCTCCAGCTTCTTTATCAGGTTTCCCTGCTGGCTCAGATGGTAAAGAATCTGCCTGCAATGCAGAAGATCTGGGTTTGATCCCTGGGTTGGGAAGATCCCCTGGAGGAGGGCATGACAACCCACTCCAGTATTCTTGCCTGGAGAATCCCCATGGGCAGAGGAGCCTGGCGGGCTACAGTCCATGGGGTTGCAAAGAGTCAGACACGACTGAGAGACTCAGCACAGCACAGCTTCTTTATCATTCCCTATTGCTAAAATACTGAAACTTTAGGTAATGTGCTTTTACAGTGTTCTGGACCAACCTCAGCCAACAATTTCCTTCTGATATCCTGGCAGGTTCATTACTGAGGTTAATTTAAGACATAGTTTCCAAGCATGCCTCCTTTGTTCAGTCATTACTTGATCAACATTCACTGAACCTTCTTGTACCAGGCACTGGTGTATGCTGTGCATATACTAAGTTGAATAGATGTGTTTCCTGCTTTCCAGCAGAGACAGGTCTAAGCAAATAATTACAACATATTACAAGATATGAACGTGGAAGTATGGAGAAGGAGAAACTAATTTTCTCTGGGGAGGTGATATTTCTCTTGGGTGCTAATGATTTTTCTGCTCCTCCCAAACCTCAAATCTCTACTTTCAGTGGGGCAACTTAATCTGTTCCTCTTGTTTAGAGCAAGAAGATAACCTAGATAAAGTACCTCTAGAAAGATTAACCATCTAGGAAAGCAGTATCCTTTCTCAGTATTCCTGTACTCTGTCCTCATGCAAAAAAAACTTTTCCTCTTCTACCTCATGTGTAGAGCCATGGCCCAAAAGACTGTGATAATGAGCAACAGTTCACATTCAGAGTGGTGCTGTTGTCCCTTTTTTTGCACATCAGTATGTTCACTGGATTTTTTTTCTCTCTCCAGTCTTTTTCCTGTAGCCTGACAGTTAACTAAAGCTGTGTGACTGGTGACTTGACTGAAGTTAGAGAAGGGTCAGAGCACCCTTCAAAATAAGAGCCTGTTGGAAATATATTAGGAGGAGGCCTGTGATGGCACTGTGAATAACCATATTATCTTGATTTTGCCCATCTTATTATTTTGCTTGTTCCCCATCTGCAGAAGCAAGGATGACGCTAAACTGAAGTCCCTGTCTCCCAATGTAATGGAAAGTTGCCATCTCCACCTCTGTGGGATGAACATAATAAGCAATGGAAAAAAAGTGTCTTTCTAAAAGTTTTCCACTGTGTGTTTATCCACAATAGGAATTGCGGTACCCATGGTGGTGGGAGCTCCCTTTCACCCCACCTTTCACCGAAGCCTCCAGATGGAAACTCTGTCACGTGTCATATGCAAGTGCTACTTGGGGGTAGGTCACAGAGTAAAATGGCAAACAAAAGAACACATTATTGGTATGCTCACTGTTCTATTTTGAAAATACCTCAATTGTACAGAACATTTAGGATGCTTGTAAATGTCACATTCCCAAGGAAGCCCAGTGTTCTAAAATTTTTTTTCAAAATAATGTTGCCACATGTCTGTCTGCCCAAATCACCCTTCTCATCATGATATTTAACAGAACCAGGAAGTTCACACTTCAGTCTAAAGGTTGACCTACATGACCCCTCCACCAAAAGACAGGAAGTGGCTCACTGTGTTTTTATAGCACATGATCTGAGAAGAGGAAAGCATTCTCTGCAATGGGCACATGCTGAGACTGCAGTTTTTGAAAAAAGTCATTGTTTTGACTTCCTGACATTCACAGTGCTTTTAGTCTCTGCTCTCAGCACTCTAGGAGGGGATATGTATCCTGTTTCAGGGAAGATGAGAAGCTGGGTAAATTGCTGCTTGGTAGACTGACATACAGTTATGTGACCCCCAAGGGAAATGGAGGTTTCACACTATCTAGGGATAGAAAGACGTCAAATTCTGGAGGGAGTTTAATTCTTTAAAATTCTGAATAATAAAATGTTTTCAAATATTAAATATTTTCATTTTAGCTCATGTTTCAAAGATTTTTATTATCAACTTTTAATTTATATGCTGGCGTCTGTCATAGTCTAGTAAGTAAAAAGAAAGCACAGTTGGTATTTCAAACAGAGGGTATTCAATACAAGGGATTAATAGCCTGAAAGAAAGGAAAAGGATGGTAAGCTAAACCAGAGATCAGTAAACCAGAAGTAGCTACCATCCCTAGGCTGGGAGGACAAAAAAGACAAAGGTGGGGACAGCAGAAGTGGCGAGCAGAGGGGAGGGGCTGCTGCCTCCATGGGAGCGTGCAGGAGAGGCCACAGCTTAGATGTGCTGAGATGAGAGTGGGGTGCCTCACGGCTGGTGCTGGGGCAGCTGGGACTTCTGAGAGTTGCGTGGCTGTGTCCAGGACCCAAAGGGGTTCCGCACAGTGCCAAAAGACTAGTACCAGAGTCTTTGCTGCCTGTTTGTGCTGGAGAGACGCTGAAGCTGTTGGAAGCAGGAGAAATCTCTCCTCCTCCCTTTCAGTCTCCCCCAACAGTGCCTGTCTTTGGCAGAATCTAACTGGAACACTGGCAAGAGAATCTTAGAAGTATGGTCCTCATATCCCCAGCCCCAGAGTCATGGGGCACTGTGTAAAAAGCCGAGAGACAATACATGAATAAATGATCACAGATATGCCTCCCTTGGCTACCAGTTCTCCACACCCTCTCTTCTACCCATTTTAAAACTTCTACTGGACAATAAGAACAATACCAGACTTCTGTCTAGCGAGTTATAACTTCTTTTATAAAAATATACTTTCATCTCCTGACCCTCAAAATGGAGTCACAAATCTCTAATGCTCTTCATACCTATCTTTGGTGATTTTAATTACCTTTTTGCTTTTTTTTCATTAAAGACTATTATAAAATTTAATTGTCACTAACACTATTTGTATAAAATAATAGGGAATTAGGATAAAGAAAATGAACGGAAACAAGTGAGGAAGAAACAGTTCATATCTGCTACTTTATTTCTGGAACTGGTCACAAATCCTCAAATGATACTTATAAATTCTCTTTCCTACCACCAATTCTATAGTCCCTTTGCCTTTAACCAGCTGGTTAGTGTTTTTCACCTGGTGAGGTGACCTAAACCTTTATTCTTGGGTCAAAATTATTTTTCGGTCCTGTCTGTTTTGCACATGATAAATGACTAAGAGATGCCTTGGAGAGTCCTCTCAGTTCTAAACTTGTTTCTCCTGCCAGCACTGTGTAGCAACCAGTACAGATCAACAGAGTCAATCACCCCAACCAAATATAGTAACCCCTTCCTTTGGTTCAGTGATATGAGGAACCCAGGTTGCCAGATGGCAGTCTCAGTTTCCAATTCAATAGAAACACTGTCAGTCTTCCTGTAGGAACTAAACTCTCTAACAAGCGCACATTACATAAAGTTGTGAGAGTAAGAAGCAAAAATTCGGTAAGTGGATTATTAATGGTAACAGAGGAACTACTGTTATTTTCATCTTTTTATTCCAGATCCATGGATTCTGACTCTGGAAGAAAAAAAGCACCACTTATTGGTCACTGGTTTGCCATTTTAACCATTGTTTAGGGTTTTATTTATTTGGCTGCATCAGGTCTCAGTTATGGCACACAGGCTCTGGGGCATGTGGTCTCAGTAGTCATGGGGCACAGGCTTAGGTGCTCTGTGGCATATGGAATCTTAGTTCCCCAGCCAGGGATTGAACCCATGTCTCCTGCATTGCCAAGTGGATTTTCAACCACTAGACCACCAGGGAAGTCCCTACTGGTCACTGGTTTAAGCCATACACTGCATCCTGTAGGATTGTGCGTACCTCACAAGGTGATCTCTCAATTAGACCCGTAAATGAATCTTTTGGAGGCCAGGCCACCTGCTTCAAGGGATGAGTGGTAATACCAATAAGTTCCATGAGCATGAACCCATTCCTTGCTGTACTTTTTTGGCTGTGAAGTGAGTTGTTTAATCGGAAGCAATTTATGTGGATGCCAAGAAAGAGAATAAAGCAGCCCATAAGCCCGTGGATCCTGTGTTCACAGAAGTTTTGCAAGCAGAGAAAACAAATCAGTGTCCAGAATAAGTGCCTATCCCAGTGAAGACTTGTAGCCCCTCCACTATGGAAGGGGTGCAGCATAGCTGGTGGCTGAACTGGCCCCCTTCCCCACCACATGGGGCTACAACAGGAACCAGTATTGCTTCTGCTATTGTCAGCTTGAGCACTTGGTAGTGCTCACCAGATTGTTGATAACCTGGTGATTATTGGGGATGAGAACTCCCTGTTGTTGGGCCCATATGCAACATCCATTCCTGATGTCATTCATGTCTTGTGTACACAGACCTATTGACTAAGTACCTGGGTATTTGGAGAAAGAAACTGACAGGCATCCATTGGATAGGTTTTCTTTTCTACCTGATTATTGAGTGTGTGTGTTAGTCGCTCAGTCACGTCTGACTCTTTGCGACCCCATGGATTGGGGCCTGCCAGGCGCCTCCATCCATGGGATTTTCCAGGCAAGAATACTGGAGTGGGTTGCCATTCCCTTCTCCAGAGGACCTTCCTGACCCAGGGATCGAACGTGGGTCTCTCGCACTGCAGGCAGACTCTTCACCGTCTGAGCCACTAGGGCAGACTTTGATTGTTGAGAGCTTCATCTACAGCATTTGCTTTTGTGAGCATTCTCACAACACTTAAAACATTCATGTGAATATCCTCATTCTCTGTGCCAGTTTAAGGGGTCTGTCAACATACTGCTTTGCTGTCTCTCCATCCTTTCTTTCCAAACCGGCAATGATCCAGCCTAACCGTTAGTCGTTATCCCTGGAGCAGTGTAGGTCTCTCTGTATCTTGGGCCATCTCTCAGTCCAGTCAAAGCAGACACTGTGATATATTACTTCAAGATTTTCTCACTGAAAGGATTTCCCTTCTTCAGTGTTTTTGTTTGTTTTGCTTTTTTTAAGCACACTCCTGAGCTATAGTGTTGTATTCTTCCTTTGCCAGTATATTGAGAAAAAGTGTCTGTAAACCAGACCCTTCCTTGGTCATTTGCTCACAGGCAGAGCTCCATGAAAACCTAGTGTTAGTTGAAGGAAAGATGGCAGTGCAGCAGAAGAATGTGCCATAAAAGCCTGAGTCATCAGCACTTCTGACATTATTGTTGCTTTGGGATGTGTTTCAGCCTAATTTTACACATACCATTTCCACTGGGTGATGAAGTGTTGCTGTACATGCTTAATTTTGTAACCTAATGAATCAGATAACACCCAGTCAGTTACAGGCAGCTCAAGTCACAGGGCCAGGGGTTCATTCTCTGTAAGGTCCAATAACGAGGCAGGAGCACTTTTAACAAAGAACAGTTATCTGGGAAAGAAGACCCCTCTGTATTTCAAACTCTCAGGGTGTGCGCCTTGGTTATCCTTTGGGGGTTTGCATGGGTTCCATACAAGATCCCTGTTTACCAAGGAAGCATCCAGTGCTACTGGATCTGCTGGCTCATAAGGCCTGTGAAGCAGTGTAGCTTGTGTGGGATTAGTCTATGGCCTACGTCCTGGACTAGTTGCAGAGCCTTCTTTTACCTGGTCACCACCCAATTCTGGCTACATCAACAAACCAGTTGGTTTGTTCAGAGGAGCACAGTCAGAGGTGCCATACATTGCCTCCAAAATATAGAGGGCCATGATATGGTCAAAATTATTCTTGGTTACAACTTTTCTTTCATTCCGAGAGAATATGATCCAGAATACTGGGCCCCTAGAAACCTCATCTAGGTGGCTGAGTCCTTGCTTTCAAGAGTTGTTATTTAATACTTGTCCCTTTTGATCAATGTGTGTCTTAGGCATGTAATGCAGCACATGCTACTATTGATCATCTGTTTCAAACATCATGATGTCCCCTATGCAGTGAACCAGTTTGATCTCTTGAGGGATCAAGGTCCCTGCAGACGGGATTATGCCCAGAGACTTGACATGATCCTAAGACAAGATGATTAGGGTATTCTCTGGTAGCCCTTTCATTTTTAAATTGATGCCAAGTAAAAAGCATTTGTTAGATTAACAGCTGCCCAACTATAGGACCATCATACAGAAGTTTGAGTTTGAGCTTAAGAGGTAATGGGAGAATACTTGGAATAAAGTTCTTCACAGTTGGTACAATGTGGGAATATGTGGTATGCGATGTAGTAGTTGGGGACAAACATGGAAGAAATTTTAAAAAGTATATCAAGATATGATTACTGGGTCTTTGTTTGAAAAGGACAACATTATGTAACTTTTGTCCATTCTTTGCTCATTATAAAACAGTGTTACATCTTTTGAGGATAACATAGAAGATATATGAAATCATAATGGAAAAGAGACTAAATACATAATGAAAAGTGTTCTTAATAGACTTGTACATAAAATAGTCAGGCTAAAGTATATTCCCATTGTGTAGATGAGGAAAGTGAGACTTTCTATTTTTAGGTGCTTATCTGAGTACTCACAGCTGATCAGTCATAGAGTTTCAAATCAAAACCAGAGCATGATATGTTGATACAGGTGATATTGTTAGGCTATGTGCATATATTTGCATAATTAAAATGTCAATTTGCATGTTCTTGTTTTATTTTCTCATTTCCTACTCCCTAACCTCTATCCTAGGGGAACAGAAGCAGAGAGAAGGAGGAACTCTTTAAGACTGTGAAAGAATTGGTGGCCTTTGATTTGTTCTTCAAGTAGCAGAGATCTGTACCCAGCTCTCTCGAAGCATCCTGAGGAAGAACTTGGAGAGGAGTGACTGTGTGGCACCCCTAGAGAGACTGGATCTTAGAGGCTGGGCTTTTCAGGCCTGGCAAAGAGTTCAGAGCAAGCTTGGCAGGAGTCAGCAGAGCTGTCTGAACTTAAGAGAGTGTCAGTGCTTGGACAGTGAGCACAGGGGTGGTGACTGGTGTGGACTGAAGACAAAGGGGCTTCATACAAGTGATGTCACCTAGGTAAGTTCCCAGGGGCTTTCTCACAATACCGAGAGGCCCAGTGAGATGACGACTTATCTTCCAATCTGTTTTGATTTTGTAGCAAAATGAAATATTGTGACATTTTGCATAAACCCTTGTGTGTGGACTCAAAGTGCTGCCCCCTCTGCATATATTTGTTTTGGGGGCACAGAAGGTGAAAGTAGGGCAGCAGTAAGACTGGAACTGTGATTCTGGGTATCAGAGAGCTTGAAAATTTGCTTCATATCACCAAGGGCTTAAAGGGAGCAGAGTGGCCTTGCATGCACCTTAATATCTCTCTCCAGCCAACGTGTTTTCAGTTTATTATTGGTGTGTGCCAGTGGCTGATTCACTTAGCTGTTTGGAAGAGAGTGCTAATGAGGCCAAGGTCAGGGTTCTCATTTCCATACAGGCAAATACTCTTAGTGAGAGAGAGCTTCAGCTTCAGTCACCACAGATTAAATCCCTCATCGGCACAACTGCCTTACAGATAACGTGAGCTGTGTGATGAGAGGTCAGGTGAGAGGATGTGAACGAGTCGGCATAAAGCCTCACCACCTCCCATGGCAAGAACTCAAAACAGATGTTCTGTAGAGACCCCTGAAATCTGTGTGAGTGCTCACAAAGGAGCCACCTGAACTAATTCACCAAAAGAGGAATATATCGAACCAAGTGCTTCTGGTTTCTGAATAGAGTCTGAGACGGCAAAAGGCTCTATCATTGATTGGTTTAGTGTCATATCTGATCGGCACTAAATATTTTGCTCGTGCACACGGTGTGGTGTAATTTATAAAAATAGCACAGATTTTAAGAAGCATGTTAAAAGTTCTGCAAAATGAAGCTGAGAATCTTAAGATTACATTTTAAATAAAAATTCTATAAAGGAATCCATATTTAGAAGATACACAGTATTCATAAGATTTTTTTCCCGTTGTGGTATAACTTATGTACGATACAGTAGTCTTTAGGGCTTAGTGCAGTGAATTTGGGCAATTGTATATAAACCCATGTAATCACCACTCAAAACAAGATATAGAACATTTTGTCATTCCAGAAATTTCCCTTCGGCTCTTTCTCAGTCAGTTCCTCCTCTCCTTTCCCAGGTGACCACTATTCTGTCACTGTAGGTTATTTTTGCCTTTTCTTGAACTTCATTTGGAGAAGGAAATGGCAACCCACTGCAGTAATCTTGCCTGGAGAATTCCATGGGCAGAGGAGCCTGACAGGCTACAGTCCATGGGTTGCAAAGAGTCAGGCATGACTGAGCAACTATCACTCAACTGTCACTCACTGAATTTCATTTAGATATAATCAATCAGTGTGATAACAATCAATAATAATCAAGCACTTTTTTGGTGTCTAGCATTTTTCACTCAACATAATGTTTTTAGGTTCATATGCATTATTACATTGCATCAGAAGGTTATTTCTTTTTATTTTTGGTGTAAAGTTATTACAATTTGTCCATCATCCTGTTGATGAATATTTGTTTCTTGTTTCCAACTATTAGGACTAAGGTTGCTATAAACATCTTCCTAAAGTTATTAAAATTCATGTTTAAATTCCCATTTTTCTGTGCTAAACCTCTGAGAACAGAAGTTCTTATGGTAACTCCACAATTTTGTTCATGATTCTTTCGCTTTGCTTTGATTTTCTTTAATTGTTATGAGATCCAGGAGTTTAAAAAAGCTAAATTTCCCCAAGTGGTGGGTAAGTTATAGGTATAGTACTGAGAACAAACAAAAAAGCAGGGTCTCTGCACCCAGGTGGGCATCAACTTCAACTTCCTGAGTGGCGCCTGGTTAAATCAAACATGCTTGTTTTTCCATCCTGCTTTCCAAAGCTATTCCTGTTTGCCAATATGAGTTCATTCAGTTTGTTTGTTTGTTCAACCAAAATTTGTCAGACTCTTATTATATATTTGTTGGGCTTGAGCTGACTTTGCATTCATGACAGCAAGGGTTACATTTGAATCAGAACTCAGACAATAATGTTTGGTCTGCCCAGCACAATGCCAAGCACATAATGGAATTGAAATGTGTGTTTTTGAGTGAATGAAGGAACTCCCAGTTTAGCGTGGAGATTGCCCCGAATACAAATAAACTGGTATAGTGAAAGTATGGAGAGAGTACTGTAGAAATATCTAGAGCATAAATATATGTTCTTGTTTTTACCCGAGCCCATTTGGTCTTATTGCTGTAAAGACACGTTCTCTGTTGAACTGTAATTTGTCTATGTATGGCTTTCTCCCCCATTTTGGGGCGGAACAGAGAATGTTTCCTGTTACTCTTGGTATCTCTAGTCCTCAGCCCATGGCCTGACACTTGGAACGGAGTCACTAACTCTGTATAAGTTCCCCCCAAAGCCCCCGCCAAAAAAAAAAAAAAAAAAATTAATCAGGAAAAGGGACATTTGAGATGGGCCTTGGAGAGGAGATCCTGGTGGTAGAGGGTGGTGAGGGATGGTTCCAAACAGTGAGAAATTGTGGTCCTTTGGGTACTAGTTGTTTTCTCTCTTGGAAGATGGTCCCATTCAATTTCCTGAATCACTGTCATGATTTTGGATCTCTTTTAGCAATGCAGTTTTTAATTAACTTTTTAAAAGCCCTTACTACATACACATCTACATGGCAAAATGGCCCTGAGCCAAGATTTTTTTCTTATATGAGGTTATGTTCTTGTCATTTCTTTGAACAATTATTCTGTTGAATGCCTTGAATACAAAAGAAGAATATAACAAAAACAAAATAGTTTCCTAACATTTCAACAGAGGTTTTTATCCTGAATAGAATGAATAAAGAGAATTGTTATTATTATGACTTTTAGCCATTTCAGGTGGAAGAATGATCTATTTTTCAAATAATTAAAAAAAAATTAAATGGTGTCTTCTTCATAGTTCAGTTCAGTCGCTCAGTCTTGCCCGACTCTTTGTGACCCCATGAACTGCAGCAGGCCAGGCCTCCCTGTCCATCACCAACTCCCAGAGTCCACCCAAACCCATGTCCATTGAGTTGGTGATGCCATCCAACCATCTCATCCTCTGTCTTCCACTTCTCCTCCTGCCGTCTATCTTTCCCAGCATCAGAGTCTTTTCCAATGAGTCAGCTCTTTGCATCAGGTGGCCAAAGTATTGGAGTTTCAGCTTCAACATCAGTCCTTCCAAAGAACACCCAGGACTGATCTCCTTTAGGATGGGCTGATTGGATCTCCTTGCAGTCCAAGGGACTCTCAAGAGTCTTCTCCAATACCACAGTTCAAAAGCATCAATTCTTCAGCGCTTAGCTTTCTTTATAGTCCAACTCTCACATCCATACATGACCACTGGAAAAACCATAAATTGGTCATCAAATTCAGCTAACGTAATTTATCATTGAGCTGTATGCATTGCATTGGTTTAAAGAGAATATTAACAAAGAAATTTGAATCTCTTTATTTCATTTATTATACTAGTGGAAACCCATATAAAGATTCAGGAAGAGTATTTTATCCTTACTTTTTTTCCTTTACACTTAGAGGCTTTGAGTAAATTGCATAGGAAACTTTTCTGATTGAATGTTGGAGGTCATCTTTTAGTAAGCATGGCACAAAATGATTCTGGGCATTATGAATTCTAAGATATAAATTACAGGAGCTTTGAAGATAGGAATGACTTTTGTAGGCAATGCATTGCACAAGGAGCAGAGTGGAAATTTCATCACTTATGTTTTATTTTGGAGAAGATCATCTTCTCAATTCTCTCAGTTCCTACTTTGCTTTCATAGATTTTGACATAAAATAAATCTCATATTCTTTATAGATATAGTATAGAAGTCTAATATTTCAGAATTTAGAATAAAACTTTCATTCTGTGCTTTTAATAAGATCTTAAAGAATTTAGGAAGCATTAATTAAGCTTTACAAAGCAACTCTAAGATGATTTGATCAATTCAAAAACAGTTATAAAGTCTGTACTCAGCTTTCAATTACTGTATGTCCCAGTGGAGAAAAAGCACAGATAATACAAACCACAGATAATACCCCCAAAACATTTCTATTGAATGAACCATGGTACAGAAATTTTTTAAAATGCAGCTAGTTCAAAATCCTTTATATTTGATCTTAGAATGAGTTACATGATTTTTAATGAAATCATATGAAAATATACTATCATAGTTAAGCTTTAATTAAATGAAATCTATGGTGAATTCATCTCCTTGTATATATTCTGATTACTGAAAGGAAGAAATAGCTCTGTGTCAGGCTGTTTGTTAGAAGTGGTCCAGAGATGTGTGTTTTTGCCTGTCTATAGTCTGCAAAGTGAAATCACCTATGTTGCATTTCATATTACTTTAGAGATCAGAGAGCTTTCCTCCTAGATAAACCATATCAGCGTGAGACCAGCTCATTTGGTAGGTAAAAATGAGGTCTACTATAATGACAGATAATTTGCTGGCAATGGTTAATAATGTTACTACTTACACACAATTGAGAGGAAAGAGAGGGGCAATGAAATTTTTTTTACAATGAAAGAATGTTTGAGTAAGTTATGTCCCATCTACCTCATGTCAACCAGTAAAAAATTGTAACTAGGTAACAACAATCTCAACCAAGAGAGACAGCACTTCTTCTAGTCTGTGTCTTTCTCTAGTTCCTGTTTCTGGGTTGAATGCCCCTTCTGCCTGAGATTGAATGTGACCTGTTGTCTGTATATTCTTCATTATAGTTCTTCTGAGAGATCCTGTGCTCTTTGACATTTGGGACCATGGCAATATTATTTATCATTTTATTTCCAAATCCTAGCCACGTTTTTGGCCCATGATTGAGTGTGTGTTAATTGCTCAGTTGTGTCCCACTCATTGTGACCCCACAGACTGTAACCTGCCAGGCTCCTCTGTCCATGGCATTTCCCAGGCAAGAATACTGGAGTGGGTCGCTATTTTCCTTCTCCAGGGGATCTTCCTGACCCAGGATCGAACCTGGGTCTCCTGCATTGCAGGCAGATTCTTTACTGTCTGAGCCATCAGGGAAGCCCATGATTATCACTCACTAAATACTAATTTCAGTCAAAAAGGATGTTACTATTAATAATACAAAAAAAGAGGGCTTCCCGGGTGGCTTCAGTGGTAAAGAATCTGCCTGCCAGTGCAGGAGATGCAGGATACACAGGTTCCCTGGGTTAGAAAGATCCCACCCTGGAGGAGGGCATGGCAACCCACTCCAGTATTCTTGCCTGGAGAATCCCATGGACAGAGGAGCCTGGAGGGCTACAGGCCATGGGGTCACAAAGAGTCAGACATGACTGAACAACTAACACTTTCACTTTCACTTTCACAATTATGTATCTATCTGTGTGATCTTATTTTATTTTTTGCTCCTGCCTCCATGTAGGCAAACACTATGCATTTTTGTCTTATTTTGTCATTGCTACTCTATCCTCAAGCTTAGCACAGGGTCTGTTTCATAATATGCATGTGTATATATTTCTTGACTGGATAAATGAATTCATTTGCATTCATTGCATGCGTTCCCAGTTGGACTGGGTTAGCAGGTAGAATAATCACACAGGGCTTCATCGATAGGGAAGAAAGCAAGAGCGCAGTTATCAAATGAATATGATTTGGGGCCAGAAAAGGACGCCATAGATGCTGAGACTCAGAATCAGGGGTCGGGGTTGCCTGTCCCTCTTGCCTAAAGGGGCAGTGGGTCCAGGGACTTTTGGATTAGCGCTGAGCAGAGATGTGTCCACAGGTGCTCTCAGCAGTGTGCAGAGGTCTTGGGACCCTGTGATCTGGAAGCCACAGAGGGCTGAAGTAGTGTGTTTTGAACATGTTTGGTTCAGTTCATCACTAAACTCAGAAGGCTGTTAGAGATCTCACTCAGAATTGAGTAAGGTTCTTTTTCTCCCCTTCCCTACCTCAGCCTGTATTAAGATATCTGAAGTTAAGGAAACCCCAACAATCATCCAAAAACATTTCACCACCACTCCAGCCCTGCTTCTCCAAACAGCATTAGTATTCTTTTTGCCTGATACACACACACACTCATGGGGTAGAAACTTGTAGGTTTGTGCACAGAAAGCATGTTGGGAAAGCAACACTCAGAGTCCTTCCCCTTCCTTGAGCAGGCCTTCACAAAAGAGTACTTTCTGTTCCTCCTGTAGGAAGTCGCGGAGGGAAGCCTAATAGGATTCTTCTGCACACAGCTCGCCCTGTACCGAGGTGAATCATGCATTTCTCTGATCAAGCCTTGCCTTCAGTGACTCAGGGCTCTCATGGTGTCCCCTGCACCCTTACCCTGGGCTGCCTCTCAGCTGTGGCGCGCAGCCTCTCTCATTCACAGGAGGGCAGATGCCGTCTTCCGGTCAAGTTCTCTCTCCAATAAACCACTCTGCTTAGGGCTCACCCTGGTGTGATAAAACTGTGGCAGGCCTAATAATAGAAACCACAAATCCTGCCTGCCAATCCTGCATTCTAACCTCTAATCCACTTGTAGCAAGGACAAATGTTTTCAGGAAAATAAAATGACTCTGCGTAGAGCACAGTGACACAACCGCCCCCGTTGTCAAAATTTCCACCCAAAAGCCTAGAAAAAAAGGGGCTGGGTTCTACACTGCTCTCCTCAGTCACCGTATACCTGGTTTCAGCCTTCCTCTAATTTCTAATACAGCCTGAGTGACAAAAGCAATGAAAAAGAAAATGAAAAGAGGACAAGGGCAGGAGGAGGAAAGACACATACAATTTCATCATTGTTACAACTTATTTAACGATGGGAATTTGTCTTTTGTGTTTCAGTACAAGGCAGAGAGCCCAATAGAAGTTCAGTGTTAGATGAATAGGACTCGCACGTTAATCAAATGGAAAGTTGGCTACGTGGGTGGATTCCTTAACTGAGCGACTGGATTTGAGGATCTGAGGCAGCCAGCTCAGTGGAAAGTATCCTCAGAAAACCCAAGAGTGAGTCTCGGCTCACCACCCGCCAATCAGAGCTGGTTCCCAGAGACAAATTATTTCATCCCTCCAGCCTCAGAACTCTGATCTCTAAAACAGTGTTGAAAGTAACAGCCCTATTGGCTGCACAGAGCTGGTGTTGAACCGTGGTGAGAGAGAACGCCTAGGAAATGCTGTGTAAACTGTAAATCTGCCTGTAACTAGGAGGAATAATTATCACTGGACACAAATCCATCGATTGTTTCTGATTGGCTGTACATAGAATTAAAGTCCCCCAGAAAATAGCTCAGCCTTCTTCTCTAGCTGCGGGACAGAGCTTCAACACTATTCTGCTCAAACCTTGCCTCTCACCCTTTAGTCCTGAGGGTCTCCAAAGGGCTCTGGCTCTGAGTTAACTGTTACACCCCCAGCCAGCGAGAGGGCAGGAGTTCCTGGTTTGATTTGTGTTTTAACCAGCTCAGCTCTGCTGCGGCTTGGTCACCAATGTGCTCTCACAAAGACACAAACCGGAGTGGAATTAAACACAAACTATGGTGGGAGAGACATGGGTTTGGGTAGACTCCGGGAGTTGGTGATGGACAGGGAGGCCTGGCGTGCTGCAGTTCATGGGGTCGCAAAGAGTCGGACACGACTGAGCGACTGAACTGAACTGAACTGAACTGATGGTGGGAGAGGAGTTCTGGGAGGAATCTGATTTAGCAAATGAGCTATGTGAACAGGACTTGGGAAACTGTGACTGCAGACTTCTCTCAGGAGCTCGAACTTTCTCAGTTTTGAAACATCACCTTTACTTGGCCTGGTGGTGAGTGTCAGTGAATTAACAATGTACACTGAAGTCTCTCAGCTGGCAGTGTGATAAAATTTAAAATATTTTTCTCATTTAGTATCAGAATTTTCATGGCATTAATGAAAGGACGTGGCGCAATGGTAAAGGATCCGCTTGCTGATGCAAGAGATGCAAGAGTCTCAGGTTCGACCCCTGGGTCAGGAAGATCCCCTGGGGAAGAAAATGGCAACCCACTCCAGTATTCTTGCTTGGAGAATTCCATGGACAGAGAAGCCTGACAGGCTACAGTCCATAGGGTCGCAAAGAGTCAGATATGACTGAGAACACACACACACAGAATGAAATGAATAGTAATGCTGTTAGGGAGAGAAAAGTTTTAGTAGCACCCAGGTCTCCTGCATTGCAGGCGGATTCTTCACCATCTGAGCCACCAGGGATTGAGTGTATTTTCAGTGAGTTTTGGGGCGGTTCATTCTTCTCCGTTGAAATGCATGACGATAGATTTATTATTGAAGAAATAAAGAAAGAGGTCAGGCACAATCAGCAACTGATAATTGGAAGACAGTCACTTACTTTTTTTTTTTGTTATAGATAACAATTTAGTAGTTTCTTGTATATCTTTCTGATATTTTTATACATGTACAAGCAAATACAGATACATATTCATATGTATATGAATACATCTCCCCTCCCCCCTTCTCAAAAGGTGAGTCATCCAATATTTTGTGCCAGAACACTTATAGCCCTGTTCAAGTAATAATAATAAAACAGCTATAAGAGAGTAGATGTTTTTGGCTTAGACTTTTGCTGGTTATAACTTCTGAATGTGAGAGTCTTAGTGGTTACAGATACATATCTTGCTGTAGTACTTGCTAATCAGAACCAATCATTTCCCTTGGTTCCCAGAGGCTACCAAATAATACGCATTTGCCTTTACCCTGGTCTGCAGTGAAAATAAAATCAGAAGAGAAAGAAGAAGATATGAAGTGGAACAGTGTGGTTGGGAAATTCCCACACCTTTACCCTAGAAAAAAAAAAAAGAAAGAAACTCTCTTATAAGTAAGGCCAAAGGGAATATTAAATGCATACAGTATGAATCAAAGTACATCGTCTTAACATTTATTCATCAAAGTGGATCGTTGATCTTGGCTGCATATGTGAAATTTAAGGGTAGCAGTCTGGGCTCTCTGTCAGTGCCTTTGTATCAAAAACCACAAGTGTCTTGAGTTCTTACTGGTTAAGTGCCTAGATTCTAGGATGTTTTGGTTCTGTTTTTTTTTTTTTTACTTGTTTTTGGCTCTTGAGAATCCAAAGAATGATTTCTTAACAAAAAATAAGACTAGCCAATAAAGGAAGAAAAATCAGAAAATTCCTCCATGATTTAGGACAAGATTTAAATATTTTTTCAGTCTTTTCTTTCTCCAAGCAGATTTAATTTAGAAGTATGAACCCAGAAAAATTACAACATTGTGCTCTGGCCAGCTTGCTTCAGATAATGGCTTGTGTGACCAATGGAAGTCTTGGGGGAAGGGAAATTCAGAGAGTAACGAGGAACTTCTCTGTCATCTCAGGGTTTCACAATACACACAGGAAACATTTGTAGCTGGCCCTCCGTTAGCCCGAAAGATTAGCTAATCCCTTGTTTCACCATAAAATGCATTTTCAGTGGAAGGTCCTGAACTGTATGCAAAGAGTCAGTGTGGCAGGCTCACATTTCTCCTGGATTACAGTTGAAACATGCTCTATGCTGTTCATGCAGAGTTGGGCGGTCAGGAACCTGGGGTGGTTCCTGGGGGTATGCTGGTGGACCTGAGCCTCTCCTAGCCCACCAGTGGAGCAAGCCAGTCCCATGTCCAGGGTGCCCTGTGAATCCTGCAACACTGTTCTTAGAGCAGTATCAGATTCCTGAAACCCAGAGTTGGATTAACAGTCCAGGTACCTCAGGCAAATTCTGAACCAAATTAATACATCCTGTTAATATAACCTTTCACTTCTGTATAGTGGAACTGTGACCTCCTGTTGCTCCTAGAGACAAGATAAGTAGTTACATCGTACCCTAGTGCTTTTGAAATACCTTTACCAATAGCTTGAAGCCTGCTTCATCATTTGTGGGCTGCCCATTGGCTCTTTTTTCTCTAGACATAGTCGTTTATTTCAAAAATGCTGGATGTAGTTTTTGAAATTATAATTATTTTAATTTTATTTTAATTTAAAGAATTCATCACAGACTTATTGTGCTAGATGACACTTTAGAGATCATCTAGTCCAATGGTCCAGTGCCCTGTATTTTAAAGATAAAGACATGGAAAGTCCAGAGAAGTTAAGCGCCTTGCTCAAGGTCACTCAGCTAGTTAGCTCCAGTAAATTTGCCGTGGGTGCACAGGGTGAATTCCTAGACTGTACCTTCAGGTTCCATGTTTCCACAGCACCTCATTAAACAAAGGCCCTAACTAAGAGAGCAGTTTTGTCACACGTACTACGCCCAGCACTTTTCACTTCTAAGATGTGGTGGGGATCCTACCAAGAATGCCTGTGGCCTGAGATCAGCTCAGAGGGTCAGCTGCTCACAGAGTTTCCTGTGTGCTGAGGCACCATGACAGCTGGGGCCTATCAGTCACATTTGTCTTTCTGAAAAACCCCATAACGAAGCTGGAATTTAGCATAGATTCCAAATCACACAGATGACCAAAGTCATATGCTTTACCCATCTACACCACAAGGTTCTCTCTCTATATATAAAATACTAAAATATTAAATAAACTCTAGGAATAATTAGGGTGAAGGAAAATTGTTTTAGTTTTGATAGGAAAATAGATCAAATTTGTATACAGATATATCGGGCTTCCTTTGTGGCTCAGCTAGTAAAGAATTTGCCTGCAGTGTGGGAGACCTGGGTTCGATCCCTGGGTTGGGAAGATCCTTTGGAGAAGGGAAAGGCTACCCACTCCCGTATTCTGGCCTGGAGAATTCCGTGGACTGTACAGTCCATGGGGTCGCAAAGAGTCAGACATGACTGAGTTACTTTCACACGCATCACTTAAGTATCACAGAGTCTTTGTTCAGTGTCTGGCAAAGGGTATCAACTTTGACTTTAAGTTGCTTAGTGGCCTTAGCAAAGTGGGACAGACGATTTATTGTAAGATTCGGAATATTCATAACATTAAAAATATCATGTCTTTTATTCATAAAGACTGGGGAGAGGTTCTTCCCTTAATACTATCCTCTCAGTAGATATAACAGTGAATTTCCTACAGCTGTGTCTCATTATATTCCTCCGTGTAAGCCAAAGGCACAACAACTCATGCAAAGTAGAAAACATGTTTCCAGGATATTGAATGTGGGTGCGAAACAGTGGATCTAAGTACACACCAAGATGTTTAGAAATCTGTAGATTATACATCCTTCAACAAAGCTTCTGTAGCTACTATCCCTTAAAATTATTTTAGAATAATTATTGGGCAGCAAAGAAAGAATTACATAGCCCAGTCAAGATAATGGTTCCTGAGGCAAAGGCTACTCATGATCCCTGTATGGTCACGCCGTTCGAGATGGCTGTCCTCCTGCTCTCTGTTCATCCCCTGCTTGACCAGGCCCTGCTTCACCAACATGACTATCTAGTCCTTTTAATTATAGGGATTAACCAATAACTGCCTGGGTGCTTGCCCCCTGCTCCAGACCCTGGTTTCCCAGGTAAATGATGGGCCCACCTGACATCAGTTCCCCCTATAAATGGTAGCTTCCTTCTTTCCTAGGTAGCGAAGACTGCTGCCATGTTGTGCCTGCTATAGGCTGTACACTGTGGGGCTATCACTCCAGGACCTGTTGCTTCAGACACATAAGATCCCCTGCCTAATAACTTGTTGATGGCCCTGTTGCTGTATCCAGGTTCTTTCTTTGGTCTCAAGGCTGGGCATCTACAAGGCTTGCAGGCCTGCAGAGTACAGCCCAACAGTCCCCAGTATCTTTGTCCACTGCTTCTTTTTGGACCGCAGCTAGACTACCTTTCTCAGTAGCATAGGCAGTAGGTGTAATTATGTGAATGAACTTGCCTGGCCCATCTTTGTTCCATTCTTTCTCCTTTCCCATATATACAAGGAGTCCCAGAGGACTTCAAATATCTTGAGGAGGCCAGAGCTACATGATGGAAGGAGCCTGGGTCCCTGAATGACTGAAGAGTCTATCACTAATACACAGTGGACTCTGACATAAGAAAGAGACAAACTTTTATTTATTGAGTTTGGACTTCCTTTGTTTCAGCAGCTAGCATTATATTAAACAATGTAATCTTCACATTTCAAACTGTAAGTTACATTGATGAGGCAGATGCCTTCATAATCTAATCACACCTCTTTACGTTGAAAACAACCACCCAAACAAATTACTGTTTGTTTCAAGGTCATGTCATTTGACTTCCATTAGTCTCTAGCATGAGTTCCAGGAAAAAAATCTGCTTCGTTGACTATGCTAAAGCCTTTGATTGGGTGAAAAGCTATGACAAACCTAGACAGCGTATTAAAAAGCAGAGACATCATTTTGCCAATAAAAGTTCATATAGTCAGTGCTATGGTTTTCCTAGTAGTCATGTATGATTGTGAGAGTTGGACCATAAAGAAGGCTGAGTACTGAAGAACTGATGCTTTCAAATTGTGGTGCTGGAGAAGACTCTTAAGAGTCCCTTAGACAGCAAGGAGATCAAACCAGTCAATCCTAAAGGAAATCAACCCTGCATATTCATTGGAAGGGACTGATGCTGAAGCTCCAATACTTCAGCCACCTGATGCGAAGAGCTGACTCATTGGAAAAGATGCTGATGCTGGGAAAGATTGAAGGCGGAAGGAGAAGGGGGCAGCAGAGGATGAGATGGTTAGGTAGCATCACTGACTCAATGGACATGAGTTTGAGGAAACTCCAGGAGAAAGTGGAGGACAGGTAAGCCCATTGTGCTGCAGTCCATGGGGTTTCAAAGAGTCTGACTGATCTTAGTGACTAAACAATAAACAAGTCTCTAGGAAATGGATTAGTTTGGGAATCAGACTGCCTGGGCTTGAAACTTAGCTTTGCCATTTGTGTGCCTTGGATAATGTACCTGACTTCCCTAAATGTCAGATTCCCCCATCTGTAAAATGGGGATAATATTGGCCCTGGAAAAGGGACTAGCAACCCACCTCCAGTATTCTTGCCTGGAAAATTCCATGGATAGAAGAGCCTCGTGGGCTAAGTCCATGGGGTCACAAAGAGTTGGACACGAATGAGTGACTAACACTCTCAGGGTTGGTGGAGAAAGTGTTCAGCTGGAATTCGGCATTTAGCAAGCACATGATTGATGCTAGCTCATAATGTTGCTGTTCTTTAGAAGTGTATACTCGTTTGTTGGCTTACACAAGGAAGGCCCAAGGCAGGACAAGCTGAGTCTGTACAAAGCTGCCTAAGTTTCTAGCAGAAAAGCTGTTCAGAGCAGCCAGGCTCTCCATCCCACCCCACCTTCTTCTATGTCGCCTGCCCCTGCTTTGTGAAGCAGAGCTGTAGCCCATTCAACCTTCAGACTTGGAATCAAGCTGTCACAATCTGAGACCTACTCAATCCATCTAAAAATTTTTGAACAACTTTCATATGATCCTTCTGGACAAAGAAGATGAAATAACAGTAATAATCTCTCACAACAAGTAGAGGCTTTTGAGTGTATATTCTTTTTTTAAAATTTTAACTCAAAAAGCCTAAGATGATTCTATCAGAGAATTTTTTGATGTTGGAAAAGTCTTACAGTATTCCTTGATAAGGCATGGAAAGATCGTTTCTGGATCTTCTGGAAAGATCATTTTGCAAAAATAGACATTTTTGTGTTGAAACAGGAAATAACTCCATTTTTACACTAGGTAAATTTTTCTTGAGGTATTTAGTGTCTTTTTTCCCTTGCCCCTGACTGGAAATACAAACATAGCTAGAGTCTTGGCTAATAATAACACCATGATGTGCACAGACCTGGCCTTCCTCAACAGCTTGCTGAGTTATTTGTGTCAGAAAGGATTTTATCATAAGTCCATTTCTTCTATTGCCATCACATGATGCACCATTGAATTTCCCATCACACAGACGTTCTAATCTCATTTACAGTCACAGAGGTTGAAAATAGATAATTAATCAGCATCTAAGTACCTTACAATCTGTAAAGTAAACCAGATATGGCTAGCCTGGAAGCACTGTGGAGCATTGTGGGAGCTCTGGACTGGGGGCTAGTCAGCTGTTAATGAGTCCCATGACTTTCCAGCACTCCTGGGTTTCTCTGTGATCCAGAGAAACCGAGTTTCTTTCCCTCAGTATCTCTCCAGTCCTCTGGTGGTAGGATGAGCATCATAATTATAAGTATTTCAGTGTCATTGACAATATTGCCTTCTTCACTTATGATGCAAAACAGACAAGGGTCACATATAGGATTGATATGGCTTTTCCTGAACCTAGGAAGTATGCCTGGGGAGAGCTGCCAGTTTCCTTGTTCTTAATTCTCTCTGATTCTACCAAATGCTCCCAGAGCAACAAGTTATACCGGAACCGACCTGGGTTACTTTACTCTTGCTTCTCCTTCTCCCTGCATTCCTCCCTTCCTCTCTCTCTTCATTCATTCATTTTTACATTTAACTTCCATGGCACTAAATGAACCTTCTCTGAGAATATCTGTCAGGCGAGTAGTGAAATGATAAGTGACTGGATATAACTTTATGACCTGACTTTGTTTGAGCCCCTCACCAGTTCCTTAAATCTGTTTAGAATCGAGCTATTTAGTTCATCTGACTAGTTGACAACTGACTCATTAATAGCTATTCTTTATCACAGGATTCCCCTTCACTCATCAAGTGTTCTGTGAGTATAACTGGGAACAGAGGGGCACTTGAGATGGATTTAGAGAACTGGAGGCACCTTTACATTTGTAGGATGCTGACAAACAGAAAAATGCAAATTGAAAACAAATGGGGTGATTTATAAAGTTGAAGTTCTTTGACTCGAAGATGAGGCTTTACCAAGGAAAGTGGAAGGGCGGAGTTGTGTTTCCTGTTCAAGAACTGGCTGGGTCGTGTCGTCTACGTGCCATCTGAGAGAATGTTTCATAACAGGAGGGGCCCTGCAGTGCAGGCAAGACCCAGCCTGACCATACAGTATGTGACACCTCCAGCTCGAACCCAGGTCGACACAAACCTCAGTTGTAACTTGGCTCCCAGCCTGTTTGATTTCCGTAATAGCGCTCGGCGTGATGTGCCATTTGCTAGTTTTATTATTTTGGAGAACTGGAAGTGAACTGATAGCCAAGAGCTAACTCGAGCTGCACTCGCCCATTCAGTACCATGCGTAGTGGGGGTGCTTGATGTGCTGGGATCTGAAGGTCCCTGTACTCTAGGTTTCAGTGCTGTTGCTGTTGTTGTTGTTGTCCTTTCTATTTTGCTGTCAATGGTGGCAGAGGTTATTGGATAGGCCTTGGCCAGCTCCCGAGGGCTGCTGCTTTGCCCAGTGACCGTATCTTTCCTGTTAACATGCTGATCATACTTGGAAATTATGAGTCAGTGAAATGTCGCCGTGAGCTGTGGGGGTGGGTAGATTACCAGGGAAAGTGCAGCCAAAACTTCCTGTACCAACTCAGGGTCATTATCTTTGGGGGAAGATAGGGACTCACTCTGGCAATAGGAACACCTATACTCAGCTGGCATGTGCTGTGTTCAAAATGGATTTAAGGAGAGGACAGGGGCACACACAAAAAAGGAAACCCATGAAAGCTCCTTTTGCGGACATTGGGGTGGAGTTTTGCGAGCCTGTTGTACTATCACTGTTATTGACACCTTCCACTTGCTATTAGTTGGTGAGATCGTTAACTATTCACATTGGTCTGCCCTCATTCAACTCCTAGCAACCGCAGTTACAGTCCTATTTAAAATAATAGAGTGAGATTGGTAACATTACTGATTTAACAGGAAATGAGAAGACTTACATTCACAGAGCTTGGGTAATTGACACCAACAGCACTTTTCTTGTAATTTATGCACTCTGATTGATTTCATTCCCTAGCTAGTCCTAAAAGAACCTCTGAAGCATATTCAGCCATCAGATTACTGTGCAAAAGAATTAAATGAGTATTACCCTGCTTGCTATCTATTCCAGAGCTGGTGAAAAGTTTCCAAGTGGTTTGGAGCTCAGGAGTCAGTCTAAAATTATAACGCTAATACAAAAGAGTTCAGCCTCAGAGCATTTTTTGTGACAGCTGTGAATTTATATGAAGAAATCTTACTGATAAAAAGGGTGCAATTACAAGTGGGTCATTTATTTGTGCTCTCAAGAGTATTTTTATAAAGTTATGTTGATACGTATTCCCTGGAATATCCTAAAAGACATTTGCTTACCTCTAATAATGTTGTTTATAAATGACCCATTTCCAGATGTTCATTCAGGGTGGTATTTGCATAATAATATATGACCATGCTTCATCCCACCCCCACAAATAATTAACAATGTTAAGAACAGGATATGTTTGATAAATGAGGAAGAAACACTAAATTCATGTGTTCTACCCTGGAAATTTCATGAAACAATGACAAAGAGAGGCAATAAACCTACAGTGTTAAATAAATCATTGTTATTATTTTTTGGCTATTTATTTAGCAGAATAGGCATGTATGGGATCTACCTGCCTATTTCTCTAGCTTCAGATGCCACCATGTTCCCTTGTACTTTTATTCAATCATGTGGGACTGTCCAGAATTCCTCACGTACGTTACCTGTTTTATGTACTGGGACTGCCACACTGGCTCTTTCTTCTTCCTGACATGTCCTTCTGCTTCTTCACCTAGTAACAACTGCTCATCCTTCAAAACTGAGTTTAAAGGTCACTGCCTCCAAAATCTCTGTAATTCCACAGTCTCTTTCAAGTCTTCATCCTCCATGTTCCCTTGGTGGCCCATGACTGAGCCCATCCTAACCTTTGTTTCACAACAGTATTAATGTGATTCTTGTGTTTATCGTTCCATCAGACTGTAAGTTCCTTGAGGGCAGAGATCACAAGTTAGTTAACTTGTGAATTACAGCAGCAATATTGAAGAAGGAAATGTATTCTTCTCTAGTATTCTTACCTGAAAAATCCCATGGACAGAGCAGCCTGATGGGCTACAGTCCATGGAGTGGCAGAGTCAGACATGATTAAGTGCACACACACGCACAGCAGCTGTAAGAATACTTGACATAGCATGGTGGTTGATCAGTGCTTACCACATGATTTGTGAAAGTAGAAAGCAATCCTTTGAAAGGCCAAGTTTATGTGATGCTACCATTTTCAAGTTAAACCTGAAATTCAGGTCTAAACACTTTTTTATCATATACACGCACATGCACGGGTAATTACTGATGAGCATACAGTTTCCTTAGTGACTGTGTCTACACTCTCAAACTGGTTAAAATTCCCTGAGAAATTTTAGGGATGCTTAGCCCTTCCCAGGTATAACTCACAGAGTTCTTAGATTCCTAGTTGTGCAAGGACTCCAGAAATACCCTGGGCTTAAGACTCTTCATGGTAGAGACCAGGGAACAAGGAGGCCTGGAGGTCTAGCAGTTTGGAGTGGGTATCCTCCACCTCACAGAAGGATGGGCTCAGTGCCATTCATCCATTCTCATTCTCACCTCTCCCTGCTTGTGAAGACTAGAAAGCTAAGAATAACATTTCTCAGAGTCCTTTGCAGCTAGGGTTCCATCAGATAAACTCAGGATTTAATTTAGAGGTAAGAGATGCAGGTGTGAAGATGTGGTGAAGATGGCCTGGTTCTGGAGCTAGTCGCTGAGTTGTAGCCTCATGATCCAGTAGGAAGGCTCCTGATTCGGCAACTTCTGGAAACAGACTTCTCCCCATGGGGTGGAGGCAGTTGGTTCTAGGGTCTGGGAGTTGTGCCTGAGACATCAGCCAGCCTAGAACGATGTTTTTCAAACTATAAGCAATACAATCTATTTAGGGCTATGCTGCTGCTGCTGCTAAGTCCCTTCAGTCGTGTCCGACTCTGTGTGACCTCATAGACAGCAGCTCGCCAGGCTCCGCTGTCCCTGGGATTCTCCAGGCAAGAACACTGGAGTGGTTTGCCATTTCCTTCTCCAATGCATGAAAGTGAAAAGTGAAAGTGAAGTCGCTCAGTCGTGTCCGACTCTTTGCGACCCCATGGACTGCAGCTTACCAGGCTCCTCCATCCATGGGATTTTCCAGGCAAGAGTACTGGAGTAGGGTGCCATCGCCTTCTCCGTTAGTGCTATGGGACAAGCATTAAGAAAGATAGAAATTATATAGAATAAAATAAAATGGAATAGAAAAAAAAGAGTATATTGTCCCTAGTAAAGGTTAATTTGTTTTATGCAACTAATATTTCAGTGTCATACGTGTGTGTACCTACATTTATGTATGTGTATTCTGAGTCACAATGTAAACTATATTTCTAGCTATGAGTTTTAGTCACAGAAGTTCAAGAACATCTGGCTTAGAGCCTGAAGCCTGACCTCCGGCATTTTCAATAATCTTCTTAATCCTTTCCTTTTAAAACCATCCAGAAGGGTCTGTTTTTTTTTTTTTTTCTTTTCTTTTATCAGTAGAACATCTGTTCTACTGCCCATCACGCAGCATAAAGTATATAGATTTTCTTTTCTTTTTTTTTTCAAAGCTGTTGGTTGCAGAAAGAGGTGCATGGCATTTTATTTGAACTGAGTTTCCTTCTATGTTTTTTAGGGACTCCCTAATAAATTCTTTAATAAAAACAAGATAAAAGTGTTAGATATGAGTGTATGTTTGGGGATTCCTGACTTTTTCTGGTTTCACAAAATGTTTTAGGGACCACAGGGGGAAGTTTATGCTTGAACCATCCTAACAAACTCCTTGAGAACCCCTCTTTCCTCTCTGGCCTTTCTTGGTGAGGGAGCTGGAGCCTAGCCTGAAAAGATCAGTCCATACCCACATGCTTCCAGGATCCGGGGTTCCTGATGCACAGCTTGGAAGGGAACATCACCAGAGATGGCCCTGCTCCAAGCATCTTAGTAGGGACTGATCGAGGGTTACCATCAAGATAGTCATAGGTGTTGGGTGAAGCGGGCTCACAAAATCTTTTTAATATGATAAAGAATCAAAGATATGACAGCTGTGGAAAAGTAAAATCCAGTGAAGATCAAGACAGGAACAGGTGTAAATGCTCTCTTAATTGCTGCTCTGGGCAAAAAGTCAGCTGATCACCTAGGATTGAAAAAATTCAGTAACCCCACAATTCTTCTGACTCTTTATAATTAACTTAATGCTGCTTTTATGCCAGTCTTTTGCTCAGAGGCCATCCTGACCAGGGGCCTGGTTGTCCCCACGTAGAGGAACTGCATAGCTGGCGGACATAGGCAGAAGAGAGGTTATTCTCTGTTCTTTCACCCTGTTTGTATTTCATATCATATGTAAGTATTACCTGCTGCTGCTGCTGCTGGTGCTAAGAAGCGTCAGTCATGACCGACTCCGTGCGACCCCATATACGGCAGCCCACCAGGCTCCGCCGTCCCTGGGATTCTCCAGGCAAGAACACTGGAGTGGGTTGCCATTTCCTTCTCCAATGCATGAAAGTGAGAAAAGAAAGTGAAGTCGCTCAGTCGTGTCTGACTCTTAGCGACCCCATGGACTGCAGCCTACCAGGCCTCTCTGTCCATGGGATTTTCCAGGCAAGAGTACTGGAGTGGGTCGCCAGTGCCTTCTCTGAAGTATTACCTAGTTAAAAGCAAGTTAAATAGCCCCAACACTTGTTCCCCAGTCCATATTCTCAGCTGATGACTTGTTTTTTTTCTACAGGGAGAAAAGTGGACAATCAAAAGATCTTCTACACATTCCCATAGTCAGTCAGTTAGTTCAGTTGCTCAGTTGTGTCTGACTCTTTGCGACACCATGGACTGCAGCACACCAGGTCTCCCTGTCCATCATCAACTCCCAGAGTTTACTCAAACTCATGTCCATTGAGTCGGTGATGTCATCCAACCATCTCATCCTCTGTCATTCCCTTCTCCTCCCACCTTCAGTCTTTCCCAGCATCAGGGTCTTTTCCAGTGAGTCAGTTCTTCCCATTAGGTGGCCAAAGTATTGGAGTTTCAGCTTCAGCATCAGTCCTTCCAATGAATATTTGGGACCGATTTCCTTTAGGATGGACTGGTTGGATCTCCTTGCTGTCCAAGGGACTCTCAAGAGTCTTCTCAACTAATGCCTAAAATAGTGCCTGAAATGCTGTAGCCAACTTCCTACATGTATGCTGAGTGACAGCAGGCTTTCTGCAGCCTCTCAGGGTTCTCCTGGAGCCTGTATTGAAAATCTTCCCTCAACAGTCTCCACGTGCTGCCCTGAGCACATGGTATCTATCTCTACAGGGACCCTCTTCCCATTCTAGCCATTGTCATCCTCACCACATGCTTTTGGTTTTTTGGGGGGCTGTGCTTAGCTTCCTGACCAGGGACAGAACTCCAGGCCCTGGCCTTGGAAGCCCCAAGTCCTCACCACTGGACCACCAGGGAATTCCCCTAACCACATTCTTTAATACAGCTCCTTTCTCAACTCTCAGTTAAGCCTTCTCTATTCTTTCCAATTCCTCAGCCGTTTCGTCTCCTTTTAACACCTTGATGTTATTTAGGACCAGTAATGACATCAGTAAAATAAATGAGAGTTGGAATTTTGTTTCATACCATGTTGAAACATATACATAGCAGACATAGCTATACATAGCAGACACTCAATATATACCTTTTGACTGACTAAGGACATCTTTATAAATTCATGTAAAATTCAGTTACTGGAAATACTGTGGGAAAAGGGAGACTTAAGTTCCCCCTCCCTCAGCCCCCCTCATGGAAATCTGAATTTCTTAAGTGAAATTGAAGAGAGCCTCGGGCTCACTCTCCTTATTTCTGCCAAGTGTTAATTATGTGTGGAATCTAAGGGGACTTCCGAGTGTAGATTATGTGGGGTATTATGAGGGGACATTTACAAAGACAGCTGTGCGGCAGGAAGACATTTTTTTCCTCAACTTTTGAAGACCTAAAGTTCTCTGATTTGATTTTGGGGACCAGATCTTTTTGCTCATATGTTTCATTTGTGCTCACTGAAAAAGGAGAGAATATTTCCAAGAAAAACAGTTTGATTAGCTCTTTGCATTATTGGGATTAAAAAAGAAATGGGAAATTTGCAATCATTTTCTCTGAACTGTAACTGCTGACATATTATAGCTCCCAACATTGCTTGATCTTCATTTACCAAAAACCTAACCATTAGTGTATAAGAATATCTCATTCCAAAATGTTTGTAAAAGTATTATTTTTTTTAAAAAGAAACCTTAACATGGGGAGTGACCATGATGTAATGGGATAAGCCAGACCGACTATTTATTGTCTGTCCTATGTAGTCACTTGGGAGACTACTTTCTCCAGTGCAAATGTTTATTCCAACTTGGCTGTCATTGCTCAGAAAATGAGACTGGGTTGCCTGTGAAGCCTTTTCCCCAGCAGTATGAGGAAAATCACCCATCTTTTTGTAGTCGCACCTCATTTTTTTTTATCTTAATCTAAGCTATATTTGCTGATCATGTACCTCATTCAACAGACTTGGCACCAGATAATTTTGGACTGTTTCCCCAAAATCAAGCCAAGCAATGAACATTTTCTAACATTGAAACTATTAGGAAAAGCAAGTGATACAGATCCTGAAGGTGATTTCAAAAGAAGAGGCATGGAAGAGTTTTGAGTAATGGAAGAAGTATATGGTCGACTGGGGTAGCTTTTTTTCATTGGTACAACACTCATTTTGATGTGGCAGAGCTCTCTAAAATCAGTCTCCTCATCTTATATTCACATCTGATATCTGAAAACTTACTTTGAACTGAGAATATGATCTTAGTGGATGAAGACTTTGGGCCATTTATTAAAATTTGGGAGAGAATTTACATGCTACCAAATTGAAAGAAAGGCGAGTAACAGAAAACATCATTAAAAAGTGCTAGATGGTGGCAAGTATTAGTACCATATAAACCTAGATTCAAACTTTGCTTTACTAGAAACTGTTTGCTCCTTTGGATTTGTTATGTAGCTTCCCTAAGTTTCTGTTTCCTGGTCTATATGATGGTGGTCTAGTAAATGGGCACTTATGTAAATCACTTGGGAGAAGGCAATGGCACCCCACTCCAGTACTCTTGCCTGGAAAATCCCATGGACGGAGGAGCCTTGTGGGCTGCAGTCCATGGGGTCGTTAAGAGTCGAACGACTGAGTGACTTCACTTTCACTTTTCCCTTTCATGCAATGGGGAAGGAAACGGCAACCCACTCCAGTATTCTTGCCTGGAGAATCCCAGGGACGGCAGAGCCTGGTGGGCTGCTGTCTATGGGGTCACACAGAGTCGGACACGACTGAAGCGACTTAGCAGCAGCAGCAGCAGCATGTAAATCACTTAGTATAGAGTGTTGCAAATATTTGGATATTAGGCACTCAAAAATTGTTGTTTTCCTTCTTTTCATTGGAGAACAAAACACAATTTAGCAGAAAGAAGATCCTCTGGGCCTTAAAAGTCCCAAGTGCTACCCCCAGCTTATCAGCTAGGTGAACTTGACCAAGTCATTCAAACTTTCTGAAGAGCAGTTTTCAAATTACCTTTGTAAAATTATGATATCTGTTGCGGTGGTTAATTTTATGGGTCAACTTGGCTGGGTCCAGTGTCCAGATATTTGGTCAGACATTATTCTGGATATTTCTGTGAGGGTATTTCTGGATGAGATTAACATTTAAATTGGATGGTCTCTGAGTAAAGCATATGGCCCCCCATAAATGTAGTTGGGCCTCATCCTATCAGTTGAAGCCCTGAATAGAAAAAAAGATAGATTTTCCCCAAGTGAGAAAGGATTTTGTTAGCAGATGACCTCTGGACTCGAATAGCAACATCAGCTCTTCCCTGCATTTCCAGTTTCACATCCCATGCAGTAGAGGCCTCCATTATCTTGAGAGTCAATTCCTTAAACTGAATCTCACTCTCCATATATACATATCCTATTGGTTCTGTTCCTTGGAGAACTCTGACTAATTCATTGACCTTAAAGATTTTGGGGAGGCCATAGGGAAGAGAAAAGGAAGCCAAATATGGAACACTGTCTGCCACAGGTCTGGATCACAGCATCAGCTTAGAAAGCATCCCTTTTCTTTGCTTTTTCTTTCCCTTTGCTTGGTGAGCCTCAGTTTTCTCATCTGGAAAAATGAAGATGTTTACACTCACTAGATAATGTCTAAAGTTGCTTCCAGCTGTGAAAGTCTGTGTATCTATGTGAAACTCCTTGCTTGGGCCATAGCATTCAGATACAGTCATGGCCAAATTGGGTTTCTGCCAAAGAAGAAAAGCATGTGGGAGGTACAAAGACTATTTATGTAAAAACAAACCCTCTCTGGGGTGTGCCAAGTGTTCGGGGGACTAACGGGGAACTCCTGGTAGCCCTATAAATATTCTTACAAGCCTGAGTGATCTTTCGGTGGTTGGGGGAAGCTAAGTGTGATCTCTTACTCTGTGCAGAAGTAACTGGGGAAAGTACCTACTTTACCTGTTAGTGCCTTTATGTGAGTATCTGCAAACACACTCAAGGGACTAAACTGCAGAGAGGAGAATCATTTGATGGATTCTAAAGAACCTGTGGAATCAGGTTGAACAGCAATACTGACCTGAGATCTCTGAAAAATTCAAATCCAATATGGTATTCGTTAGAAGAAAAGAAGTGCCCCAGATTGTGTTTTAACTGTGTTTTTAGCAATTCACTGGAAACGCTCCCTAGTGAATTTCAGGACATAAGTGTTATTTCCTTTCTTAACCAGTGAAGTGGCTAGATACTTAAACATACTGGCTAGAGTACTTTAGGTCTTTGAGTTTTTAGATGAAATGGCTGGAAAAATCCTTTGTCAGCTCTGTGGTGCTATATAAGGCTAAGTGATTATTATTCTTACAATACATGCTCCAAGTGATACCTGTAGTTTGAGGCTCAGGTGAAAGAAGTCTGAGGTCCTCCTTCCCACCATCTGTGTTCCATGTACTCTTTCTAGCACATGTGGGGAGCCCTTGTCAGGTAGCCCAGTAAGCAAAGTTAGCAACCACTCTGACATCTTGAATGGAGAGACTCAGACAAGGCTTGTTGCTCATCAGCCCAGCTGCCCACAGCCTGCCACCAGGGCTCTGGGCCACTCAGCTCTACCCTACTGTCCTCCACGGTGCATCCAGAGCCATTTGAGGCACAATCACTGTCAGAGTCCCCAGCTTAAAAAGGATTTAATGCTACTCCATTGCATGCAAAATAAAATCCAAACAACTTAGCATAGCATACAAGACCTTTAAGCAGCATGGCTTCCAGTTATTTCTCCAGTTCTAGTTCTGCTGTGATTATTGCCCAGTCTTAACAGCAGAGTTCTAGGCTCCAGTCTATACACTTTCATTCTCAAATTCCGTATTTATTCAGCAAATATTTAACACATGCCTACTAATAAGGGTCAAGTACAGTTCTCCATGCTGGGGATATATCAGTAAATAAAACTGAGTCTACAGTGTAGGGGGAGACAGATGATAAACATTATATAGCAAATTAGAAAGTGATGAGACCTATGAGAAAACTGGAGCAAGACGGGGAGCTTTACTTGTACTGGGAATGGGAGTCGGGGGTGATGGGGGTAGACCTCTCTGAGAAGGTAAGGTGATGTTTCAGTTATGAGCATAGTTGCAATAAGAGCTAGCTGATACAGGGGCAAACTATGCAGCCATCTTAGAAAACTGCCTTCCAGGCAGAGGCTGGGGCCATCTCAAATGTCTTGACACAGGGAATGGCTGTTGCTTTGAGAAGCAGTGAAAAGACTGGTGTGCTGGAATGGCAGTGAGAAAGCAAGAGAGTTAAACTGGTTGGCCGGTAGATGGTGGGACCAGATGGAGTCTTGACTGACACTGTAAGGACTTCGACTTTCACTCTGAGTGAAACAGAAAGCCAGGGGATGGTTTTGTGCAAGAGTGACATGACCGGACATATTTTCAAAGGCCCCCTCTGTCTGCCGTGCTGTGGACAGACTGAAGTGCAGGAGGGGGAAGACCAGCTGGGAAGCTGTTGCAGTAATCAGGTGAGAGAGGATTATGGTTTAGACCAAGGTAACAGTGGCGGAAGTGGTAAGAGGTAGTCTGACTAGGGATCTATTTAAAAGGGAAACCTACAGGATTTGGATATGAAATGCTTCAACATTCAGGAGACAGAAGATGGGTAGAGTGGAGGAATCAGCAAGGAGGTTGGGACAGTACAGTCAGTAAGTGGGGAGACAAAACAGTAGAAGGTACCTTCCTGGGTACCATGTAAAGAAAGTATTTCCAGAAGGAGTCAGTGATCACTTATATCAAATGCAGCTGATCCACTCAGTAAGCTGAGCCTGTAAACTCGACAGGTGACTTTAACAATATGGAGATCATTGATAACCTTGAGGAAAGCAGTTGTGGTAGAGTGGTTTGGGGCAGAAGCATAATTGGTGGTAAGTAGGAGAGAATGGGAGGAGAGGAATTGAAGACAGTGAGTCACAATGACCCTGAGCACTGTTTAGCAGTAAAAGGAGCAGGGTAATAAGGAATAGCCGGAGGGTGAATGGGGTCAAGAAAGGGTTCTGTGAACATACTGGTTAGTTGATGACTTCCTGCCTTTTGAGGTGCCCTTCTTCTGGAGTCTACTGGGAGATTCTCCTCTTTTCCTTGAGCTAATTTGACAATGTCTACACTCCACTTTCCCTAACATTCATCATTCATCAAAAAAGACTTCCTCTATGTCTGCTCTGAAATAGATACTGTTCAGTAAACTCATCAATGAACAATGAGTAAGCCTGATAAGAGCTCTGCCTTCCCAGAGGTTATATTCCAATGTGGATACAGAGAATACAGAGGCAAACAAATAAGGATGCAAGGTAATTGATCACCACTGATTATGATAAGTGTTGCACAGGTCACAAACTGAGTGATGTGAGAGAAGGCGAGATGTGGTGGTTGTGAAGGCCTCTCTAGGGAGGTTACAGCTCCAGTGAAACCCGACGGATACTGCTATGGACTGAATATTTGTGTCCCCCCAGATTCACATGCTAAAACCCCAATTCCCAATATGATGGTATTTGGAGGTGGGGCCTTTAGGAGGTAACGAGGTCACAGGTGTGGAGCCCTCAGGAATGGTATTGGTGCCCTTCGAAGAAGAGACACGAGAGAGATGCTTTCTCTCTGCCCCATGTGAGGACACAGCAGGCAGACTTCTGTCTGCATACAAGAAAGTGGGCCCTCACCAGACACTGAATCTGCCGGCCCCTTAACTTGGACTTTCCTAGCCTCCAGAACTGTGAGAAATAAATTTCCAGTGTGTAAGCCACCTATGGTATGTTTGTTATAGCAGCCAGAACGAACTAAGACAGATATGGAGGGGCCAGTCCCAGGAAGGACCAGAAGAGTCTTCCAGGCAGAAGGAATCAATTCCAAGAGTATACACCTTAAAGTAGGAAGAGGTGGTGGTGGTAGAGAAGAAAAAGAGGTCTCGTGTGGCTGGTGTGGTGTGAGTTGGGGAAGGTGGTATGATTGGGTAAAGGGACCAGATTATAAAAGGCCTAAGAGGCCTGAGGAGGGGAGTGAGTAAGAGGTGAGGGGACTTGGTTGAGCTGTGTCAGCGTAGATGGGGAGAAGGACATGGGTGGATATAGCTTTCGGAGGCAAACAAGTTTCTGGGCTGTATGTGGTGAGTGGAGAAAAGAACAAAGCAAGGAGTGCTTCTTTGGTGTAAGCACCAGCTGGATGTCGCACCATCCACATCTCTTCTCTAGAAGAGAAAGCTCTCTGGAGGAGGGGGGCAGGGAGATGATGTGGGGGTGGGCAGCAGATAACTGGTTGGACAGCAAGATGGTGGCATCCAGGAAGCCTCTTGAAAGTGAGTGTATCAAGAAGCTGGAGACAGTCAAGCAGCTAATGTGCTGCTGAGAGATGATGAGGGATGGAGACTGAGAAATCTAATGTGAACTCCTCAGTAGTAGCTTTCAAAGCTTGTCTAACATTGGTTCTTTCAAGCCTTTCTCCATTTTTTGTCAGATTGTTAGAGGTCTGGGGCCTCTTTTTATAAATATAAATTCACCTCTGTATCCCTGAGCTCAACAAGGTCCTTGAAAACAGAGTAGATTGCATGGAGAATTCCAGATTGAAAATAACCCTAGGAAGGAAACACCGAAAGGTGCTATCGGTTGAGAGATCAGCTGCCAAATGCCAGAGGGAGTTGGGAGGGCCCTGTACTGCTCCCTGGTGTATAACAGGTTCCATTCAGTGTCACACAGGCTGAAAAGTGTCCTGTCTTCTGGGAGCTAGAAAGGGTGTTCATGATAAGGCAGGGTGGGGACCTGACTCACACAATTAGCCGGCCTTTTGTCTTTGGATCTGCCTGGAAGTGACTCATAGGCTGGGGAAAAAGAAACCCTTTTGGAAACAAATAAGGGGGGGAAAAAAGGAGGTTAAGCACTACAGCATTTTATTCTCTGATAAAACGTGGATCTGTTGTCCCATAAATGTTGAATACTGTACATTTCTTCAGCTTCTCTCCAACAAAAACCAAGGGGGAATTATTAAGCCTGACAATTCACTCATTTTCTCCAAGATTTTTATTAAATACAATTTAGAGGGGATAATGGAGAAGGCAATGGCACCCCACTCCAGTACTCTTGCCTGGAAATTCCCATGGACGGAGGAGCCTGGTAGGCTACAGTCCATGGGGTCGCTAAGAGTCGGACACGACTGAGCGACTTCACTTTCACTTTTCCCTTTCATGCACTGGAGAAGGAAATGGCAACCCACTCCAGTGTTCTTGCCTGGAGAATCCCAGGGACGGCAGAGCCTGGTGGGCTGCCATCTATGGGGTTGCACAGAGTCGGACACGACTGAAGCGACTTAGTAGCAGCAGCAGCAGCAGCAGAGGGGATAGAGTTTCTTCTCTTCGCTCTTCCTAGTCACTCGAATAAACCCTAATTACCATCAGGGCAGAAGAAATGGGCTTCCAGGAGACTGCAGGCATAGGTAATGTTTCCCCTTTCAATGAACCACTGGAAGGCTCCCCCTCCAACAGCCTCCAGGACACTTCCTGTGCACTCACATGTCACTCAGTTCATTATGAAGAGCATTTAGGGAGTACCCTGTTATGAGACACTGACTGTAGGGGGGTAAAAGACACAGTTCTGCCCTCTGGGGGTTTATGGTAGAGGTAGGGAGCTAGTCTGGAACTCAGCTAAGATATTGTACAAGTTAGAATAATAAATGCCATGTTGGTATATTATTAGGACTTTTTTGGTTTTTGGTTTCAAGTACTTTTTTGGTTTCAAGCCCTAGTGGCTCAGACGGTAAAGCGTCTGTCTGCAATGCTGGAGACCCGGGTTCGATCCGTGGGTTGGGAAGATCCCCTGGAGAAGGAAATGGCAACCCACTCCAGTACTCTTGCCTGGAAAATCTCATGGACAGAGGAGCCTGGTAGGCCACAGTCCATAGGGTTGCAAAGAGTCAGACATGACTGAGCGACTTGACTTGACTTTACTAAAAGTGCAAACTGAGTTAAACAACAAGAGGAATTTGTTGTAAAAACTCCTGGGCTGTCGCAAAGAACCTGGGGCAGGTGCAGCTGTATCAGGGACAGAGGAAGTAGCAGGGCCAACATCAGACCTCCCTTGGCTGCTCCGCTTTCTCAGCCTGTCTCTGTTCCCGGTCCTCTACCTCTACCTCTCTCTTCAGGTTGGCCTTTCCTCCACTTGATCAGAAAATGGTCACAGAGAGGGTTCCCAACATTATAACATTTTGCAGCTTTAGCCCTGGGGAGAAATTGACTTTTTCACTTCCAGTTTCAAAATTCTCCAAGGGGGCTTCTGATTGGACTAAAAGTGTCAGCTCTTCACTTTTGGACCACGTGCAAGGTGGCAGAGGAGAGGATTTGGGAAAAGGCCAGTGAACTGTGCTTAGGTCAGAGGCACATTCCCCAGGGCACCCCAACCCTGGTAGTAAAGTGCCTCTTCTCAGGGTCCCCGTGGAGGTGGGTGGTGGTGGAGGCCTGAGAGTCATTGGGCTCTAGAGAGCCCAGAGGGTAAGGGGAACAGCGGGCCCCGCTCTCCAGCAAACCACCATAGGGCTCTGGCCTGACACTGCTAGTGAGGGCAAAGGACTGGAATATTCGAAGGCTGGTGTCTCTTATGAAATCCGGCTTTCATTTAATCCTCCCAACAGTGACTGCGGGGATTACTGCTTCCCCCTTTTCACGGATAAAGGATACAGAGAGGTTAAGCACTCTGTCTACACGGACATAGCTAATAAGGGGCCAAACTGGACTGGGAACCAGGGGCCCCGCATGGGGCTTCCACGAACAAACCTGGTGGGGCAGGGACTGCGGGGAGAGGCAGGCTGGGGCTCTGAGGAGGTGCAGTCTGGCCCTGGGGCGTTGGGTTGAAGTTCTGCGGACCTGGACTTCTGGGAGGGTTTCAGCAGGTCGAGGAGAGGGAGTGAGGGAGCTGCGCCAGCGCGCAGCGGTCTAGGTGCCTAGTCCCAGAGGTGCCACCAGCGAAGCTGGGTGGGTGGGAGGGAGGAGGGCCAGCAGGAGCTGCTAGGCCTGAAAGGGAGGCACAGGCCTGGTGGGGAAGGCCACGCCCCAGCTTGGAGTGCTTATCCCCAGATCCCGGCCTCCAAATGCAATTCCATTTAAGGGCAGCCTGGCCCGGTTCACACCTAGCCTTGAAGATGACTGGACGCCCTGTGGTCGGTTTGCAGGGTGAGAACAGGAACCTACAACCCGGCACCTGCACTCCCAGCGCCATAAAGGAAGCCAGTCACATCCCATAAAATGTCACCACCGCTGAGGTGCAATTTCCAAGGGGATCTCTAGCAGAGGGCAATACCCTGCGGTCGGCGACCCCCGCATCTGTGAATTCACCGCAGCTGGGGCGGCAGGCTCTGGTGCAGGGTAGGGGCCCCCTTTCTAGCCCTCTGCTCCCCGTTTTGTAATGCGGCTCGGCCACGTGGTGAAAGCTTCCGGGGGTGGGGGGAAGGGTGGTGGTTGTCAGGGGGGTGGCCTGAGCGATTTCTGCCGGAGGGGTGTTTGACCAAACGTAAAGAGCTGAGGAGCGGGAGCCCGGAACCGTGCCCGGGCTGGGCCGCGGACACCGACTCCGCCTTGGCGGAGCCTGAGCGCTGAGCCGCTGCTGCCCCTCCCCCGCCTGGTCCGCGAGCCCATTTTCGCTTGGCCGGTCCCCGCGCTGCCGGATGGATCGCGCCCCACCCCCGCTCCTCTGCTCAGTCATTCAGACTTGGAAAGTCAATAACACGCTGACATCATCAGGGGTTTGTGTATTATTACACGGCTACTTTCCAGAGTACCTGGCATTATCTAAGAGAGGAGCACTCCGGCTGCCCCAGGGAGGGCCTGGGACACGGGCCTGGGGAGGGGCGACTACCCACGCCAGGCCTTTTCCTCCTTGGGAGCATCTTCAGGGCACCGATTAGAAACAGATTATGAGCTTTTGCTGTGCTAAATGCAGAGGCACTTTAGCTATCGATACAAGCTTCATTTTGGCTGGGGGTGTACTTATAAATCATTCCTAAGTGACCTCTATTTCTACCGAAGACATCAACTTGGTCTTTAAGAAGCATTTTTAGTGATCCTCACAAAGGAAGGAAAAAAAGGCATCTTTTATGACGGGAAGCCAAAGGCTGATTCTTTTGAGACTCTTGGGGTTTGTGTGTGCGAATCTCTATTATGTAATCGCCATCTCGGGTGATTAGGTCTTCTCTTTCCCTCCAGGGTTGGCCCTGGTGGTTTGGTTGCTGTTTTTCTTAAGCCTCATGCAGAGCAAACACATACATAAAATACATGTCCCAGATTTACGGTGCAAAACTACTCTCCAAGCAAACTGCCTTAGAAGAGTGTCTCATTTTGAAGGAGGGAAATGATGAATTTGTTGTTAATGAAAACTCCTTATCTTACTACTCTGGCATTTCCTTTTCCTAGAATGAGCTTTTAAGAATCATTTAATGTATTTTAGATATTCTCTCCCCTCTCTCCTGTTGTAATGGTCCTTATAATGGCTTAAATAACTAATTGTATAGATTACTGCAGTTTGTTCTGTGGATACACACACAAACACACACACACCCCTCAGTTAAAATATGTCAAACTTCCACAACATAGTACCTTTCCTGTTTGGTCGAACAGGCTCTTTTCTTCCACACACAGGGCTGAGCCTATTTAAATTTTCTTAAATTTTAAATTGCAAAAATGGCAACCAGCCGGGAACTGGCTATCTGGAGACTGAGAAGGGGAGTGCAGTTCTTCCTGGCCTGATCACATCCCTCTGTACCCTGGCTGGGACTGATCACTCACTGATACGAAAGACTTTGGAGCTGCCTGGGGACTGGGGAGGAAGCAAAGCAGCCATGTTTCTCAGCAGTGTAGCGCTTTGCCTCTGTGGACTTGATCATTTCCGGAGAACTTGTAGTGGATCATGACCACTTCCCTCTAGACGGTTTGAGGGAAAAATTTCCCTACCACATGTGCACTTCTAAAATCGCCTCCATAGGCTTGGCCTATGGCTCTCCAGCCTCCACCTACAATTTTACACTGGAAATTTCTGAGGTCCAGGCAGCTGGTGAGGTCCAGCTCTCCAAAATGGTTCAGAAGGTGTTCATTCTGTGGAGCTGGGGCTGTGAAGAGGGTGGAATGGGTGGGATTCTCCCCCCACCAGTGCACTGTGTACTTAGGGGGTTTCCCTCAGCTCCTTAGAGAGGAGTGTGCAGACTGGAGAGTCTGATCCTTTGGTTGTCAAGATGAAGAGGCTCTCACATCTTGAAGCACTTCTGTTTTCTCGCCTGCCTGCCCTCCGGCCTTTGCCTAAGCCCCTTCTAGGTATGACTGACCCAAATAGAGGTCCTTACTAGACAAGGAAGTCAACCACCTTGTTCTGGACGTTGAGCTTTGATACTAACAGCAGGCAACTAACTTCCTGTCTGGGAGCTTCTGCCTAAGCAGGGGAGGACAATGTTCAGAGGACCACTTGGGCAGAAGCACCAGGGCAGGAAGCTGGTTGTTAGCTATGTAGGCTTCAGAACTAGGTGGCTGACAGCTTTGCTGAGCATGGAGCCTGTACTGGCTTGGAAGAGGGGAGAACTCAGTGCAATGGAACTAAGCTGGGGAGACTGAGTAGCAAGATTCTTGGTCCTAGAGGAGCTTACGTTCCAAGAGGCAGACATACAAACATCAGTGAGAGAGCATGCCCTTGGCACAGACATGAGAGGTCCCTGTGTACTGGTGAGGGGACGAGGAGGAACTCCGGGTGACCTGTGGCATCTGGCCACTCCTCCCACAACTGACCCTGGAGGAAATTTGGTGGCCTAATGGGCCCTTCACTTCAGGAGTGAAGGGATGTTTCCTCCATTCCTTTGAGGAAGAGAGGTTAGCTTCTAGGCCTTTATTGGCAGACATCTGTGAGCTGGTTAGAACTGGGTACATTTTAACTCATAGGCTTATGTCTTTTCAGGTAGTAATGTGAAGATTCCAGAGACTAACATTCAGTTATCAAGCCCTGTTTTGGTTTAGAAAGGACAGCATTTTTAAATAGACGCTTTACTTTGATAAGAGCTTCTCAGGTGGTGCAATGGTAAAGAATTCAGTTGCCAATGCAGGAGATGCAAGTTTGATCCTTGGGTTGGGAAGATGCCATGGAGAAGGGAATGTCAGCCTACTCCAGTATTCTTGGCTGGAAAATTCCATGGACAGAGGAGCCTGGCAGAGTGTAATCCATGGGGTCTCCAAGAGTCAGACATGACTGAGCGGTTTATTTTATTATATCACATGATATGATATGATTTATGATATGATTTACTTTGATAAAGGACCCGACAAGGGTTAAACTATCTGTGGGCAAGATTTGTAATCCATTGCTTACTGAGATTTTTGTTTAAAAAACTAGAGAAATAAATTACAAAATATATAAAAATGCAAGGCCGATTTTTTATTACTAGAGACAAAATTATATTCACAGAATTACTTTGTCTAGATGTTTCTCAGTGTTATTCTCAGTTGCTATGCACATCTCATCTGGAATGTAGCAAACAGTTCTTGGATATAGGGTGCACTTTGAGGAGCAGGAAACAGAGACTGCATACTGGAGGTTTAGGGGCTACATTCATCTCATGTTTGTGTGCAGCTTGGCCCAGTTTTTTTTTTTAATGGATTAAAAATCCAGAGATTATCACATTAAAAACCCAGCTTTCCCTAAAAGGTGAAAAGCTTCCTTCAACTCAAGCCATGTCAACAGTTGGGTAGAGCTGAGCAGAGCTGCCCCTTTAAGCCCAGGACACAGCCAGCTATTGGTCACAGTTCTAGCCTACCCCTAGGAAGGGTCATTCATTTGAACTACCTGCTTGTTGTGGCTACAAAGAACATTTGAATCTGTGTACTCCTCCTAAAGGTTTCCCCTTGAAACAGACTTCATGAGTATTTCCTATCCTTCTCACAGAGAAAGACCACTCTGCAAAGGGCAGAGGACCCCAACCCAGGCAATGTGGTGCTGAGAATAGAGACTGTGGCATTAGTATAGAGTTTCTGTGAAGCCTTGTGTGCCCCCAAATATTCTCTCTGGATTAGAGGATAGCACACTTCAAATCTATATGGCTTAAAGTCTTTAGGTGCATGCAGCTGCTATTTTGATGAATATAAAATTCATTTAATAATTTATAAATGTTGCTGGTAACTGTTACTGCTAGTTTTTATGACTTAATTTTCCTTAGTTAATAGGTATAGAAAGTAAAACTACTACTGCCTTTTAAAAAATGTTCAAGAGGGGATGCTCCCTATGAAAAAGTTGGCGGGCTGCTGTTCTAATAAAGTTGTCATCTTCAGACTCTTGTTCATGTACCCTCTGAAGATGACAGCTACAGTTTTGCAATGTAAGTTGAAGTTGTTGCAAAGGATAGAATATCTAGTGTACTACAAACATTTAGAATAAAACCATCACTTAAAAAAATATATTCAGTGGGATGCAAATACTACAACCATCAGATACCCATCATCATTTATGTAAAAAATACATGAACAAGCTTGTCTTAAATACTGGCAGACTTTATATGTTTTGTGTTGTTTTGTTTCTCCTTCTTGACTATTTTTGGCTATCCATGTAGGGCCAACAAAATAAATATGTTTTAATTAAAAAATTATATGTGATTATATGGCTTTAAGTGTTAATTTTTATTGATTATGTGTTATAGTAAAATGAATATGGCTTTTCTTCCAATTAACTTATCCATGGATGACTACTGCTTCCTATTACTAGAGTGAGCATTAATTCTATTCTAGTTTTTGTTCGTAAACTTGTGTGTGCACAAAAAATGTTATCAGATGACCAGGTAGATGGAAATGGAGGTTGTTTTTAATAGCAATACCATCTTCACATTTCTAGTTTGCTGTTCTTTCTTTATCTCCTTCCAAATCACTTGGTAAAGATCTCATTTTGGGCTTGCCAAAAATCAACTGTGATTAGATCATACTTGAAATCATTTGGGAAGCAAGAAATAAGCCTTACTCTGTACCTATTCAGAGTTTGTGGTCCCCCACCCCCATTCATATGTTGAAAGCTTCTTTTCAGTGTACTGTATTTTGAAGTGGTACCTTGGGTGGTGATTAGGTCATGAGGCTGAAATCTTCAGGAATGATATTAGAACCCTTGTAAAGGAGACCCTATAGAGAGCCCTCACTCCTGCCATGTGAGGGCATCATGAAGAGATGGCCATCCATGAGCCAAAGTAGGTTCACATCAGACACCGAGTCTGCTGGTGTCTTGATCTTGGACTATCAGCCCCCAGAAATGTAAGAAATAAATTCTGTTGTTTATAAGGCACCGAGTCTATGATATGATATTATAGCAGCCTGAGTTGAGACACCACCTGACTAGCAAAGGCATTTATTTCAAGTCATTAAAATTATTTGCTTTCTTTATATCTATCTATTTTAAGACTTAAGTCTTCCTTTGCTCTGCATATGTTCTGCCTCAGGGCAGTAAAATTGAGAACAGGTATAAGGTATGCATTTCATTTTGCTTTTTTTTCTTGGGTAGTGGAAATTTTACTTATTATATTTCTGCTTGTCCATGTTGTTTAATATTTAAGATTGAGATATAATTGACATATAGCATTATGTTAGTTTCAGGTACAAATGTAATGACGTGATATTTGTATGTTTTGTGAAGTGACTGCCACAATTAGTCTAGTTAACATCCATGAACACAATAGTTACACTTTTTTTTTTTCTTCTGATGAAAACTTTTAAGACCTCCTCTGTTAGCAACTTTCAGATACACAGTATACTATTAACTGTAGTCACCATGCTGTGCATTACATCCCCAGGACCTATTTATTTTATAATTGGAAGTTTGTGCTCTTTGACCACCTTCACTCATTCCCTCCTTCCCCACCCCCACCTCTGGCAACTACCAATCTGTTTCCTGTATCTATGAGTCTGTGTTTTTGGTTTTTTTTTTTTTTTTTTTTGTATATTTTTAGTTTCCACATATAAATGAGATCATATGGTATTTGTCTTAGTCTGACTTATTCACTTAGCCTAGTGCCCTCAAGGTCTGTCCATGTTGTTGCAACTGGCAAGATTTCCTTGATTTTTATGGCTGAATAATTCCTTCTTTTTTGGGGGGTATGCGTTTCTTTAGTAAAGTATTAATAGAAGATAGGGAGATGATGAGGTTACCCTATCATCACACTCTTCCTCAGCCAGATAGTACTGACAGAAGTTGAGAAAATTGATGATCTTAAAACTGTCCTTTTTTGTGTACCTCTTGGAAAGTCTTCATTTACCTACAGGAGCGTGTGTATATGTACCCCAGCTTGAAGTTGGCTGCCCTAGAAAAAAGTCAGGTCTGGGCACTTGAGTGAAAGGAAGATACCAGGAGCTCTACACTACCAGTGATTGCACTAATTACATCCCACAGGTTTTGAGTTGTTATGTTTTCATTGTCATTTGTTTCTAGGAATTTTTTGATTTCCCTTTTGATTTCTTCAGTAACCTGTTCATTATTTAGAAACATATTGTTTAATCTCCATGTGTTTGTGTTTTTTACAGTTTTTTTCCTGTAATTCATATCTAGTCTCATAGCGCTGTGGTCAGAAAAGATGCTTGATACGATTTCAATTTTCTTAAATTTACTGAGGTTTGATTTGTGACCCAAGATGTGGTCTATCCTGGAGAATGTTCTCTGTGCGTTTGAAAAGGAGGTGTGTTCTTCTGCATTTGGATGGAATGTCCTGAAGATATCAATGAGATCCATCTCATCTAATGTATCATTTAAGACTTGTGTTTTCTTATTACTTTTCTGTTTTGATGATCTGTCCATTGGTGTAAGTGGGGTGTTAAAGTCTCCTATTATTATTGTGCTACTGTCAGTTTCTCCTTTTATGTCTGTTAGTGTTTGTCTTATGTTTTGAGGTGCTCCTGTGTTGGGTGCATAGATATTTACAATTGTATGTCTTCTTCTTGGGTTGATCTCTTGATTATTATGTAGTGTCCTTCCTTATCTCTTGTAATATCCTTTATTTTAAGGTCTATTCTGTCTGATAGGAGGATTGCTACTCCAGCTTTCTTTTGCTTCCCATTTGCATGGAATATATTTTTCCATCCTCTCACTTTCAGTCTATATGTGTCTTTAGGTCTGAAGTCGGTTTCTTGTAGACAGCATATATATTGGTCTTGTTTTTGTATCCATTCAGCCAGTCTGTGTCTTTTGGTTGGAGCATTTAATCCATTTACATTAAAAGTAAATATTGCTAAATATGTTCCAATTGCCATTTTCTTAATTGTTTGGGGTTTGTTTTGTAGATCTTTTTCTTCTTTTGTATTTCCTGACTATATAAGTCCCTTTAACATTTGTTGTAAAGCTGGTTTGATGGTACTGCATTTTCTTAACTTTTGCTTGTCTGAAAAACTTTTTATTTCTCCATCAATTTTGGAATGAGATCCTTGCTGGGTACAGTAATTTTGGTTGTAGATTTTTCTCTTTCAGTACTTTAAATATATCCTGCCATTCCCTTCTGGCCTGCAGAGTTTCTGCTGAAAGATCAGCTGTTAAACATATGGACTTGCCCTTGTATGTTACTTGTTGCTTTCCCCTTGCTGCTTTTAATATTTTTTCTTTGTGTTTAATCTTTGTTAGTTTGATTACTATGTGTCTTGGTGTGTTTCTCCTTGGGTTTAGCCTGTATGGGACTCTGCACCTCTTGGACTTGATTGATTATTTCCTTTTCCATGTTGGGGAAATTTTCAACTATGATCTCTTCAAAAATTTTCTCATGCCCTTTCTTTTTCTCTTCTTCTTCTGGGACCCCTATAATTTGAATGTTGGTGTGTTTGATATTGTCCCAGAGGTCTCTGAGACTGTCCTCAGTTCTTTTCGTTCTTTTTACTTTATTTTGCTCTTCAGAAGTTATTTCCACCATTTTACCTTCCAGCTCACCGATACGTTCTTCTGCTTCAGATACTCTGCTATTGATTCCTTCTAGAGTATTTTTAATTTCAGTAATTGTGTTGTTTGTCTTGTATGTTTATTCTTTAATTCTTCCAGGTCTTTGTCAACTGATTCTTGCATTTTCTCCATTTTATTTTCAGAGTTTTGAATCATCTTTACTATCATTATTCTGAATTCTTTTTCAGGTAGTTTGCCTATTTCCTCTTCATTTATTTGGACTTCTGTGTTTCTAGTTTGTTCTTTCATTTGTGCAGTATTTCTCTGCCTTTTCATTTTTTTTTTTTAACTTACTGTGTTTGAGGTCTCTTTTTTCCAGGCTTCAAGGTTGAATTCTTTCTTTCTTTTGATTTCTGCCTTCATAAGTTTGGTCCAGTGGTTTGTGTAAGCTTCATGTAGGGTGTAACTTGTGCTTGCGTTCTGGTGGGAGGTGATTTTTTTTTTCCCCTCTGATGAGCAGGGCTGAGTGAGGTGGTAATCCTCACTGATGATGATTGGGTTTGTATTTTTGTCTTGTTTGTTGTTTGGATAAGGCATCCTGCACAGGGTGCTACTGGTAGTTGGGTGATGCTGGATCTTGTATACAAGTGATTGCCTTTGTGGGAGTTCTCACTATTTGATACTCCTAGGGTTAGGAGTTCTCTGGTAGTCTAGGGTCTTGGAGTCAGTACTCCCACCCACCCCAAAGGTTCAGGGCTTGATCTCTGGCCAGGAACAGAGATTCCACAGGTGGTTTGTTATGGCCTTAAATGGGATTAAAACAAATACCCCCAAACGAGAAACCAAAGATGAACCTCAGACAAATGGCAGTTACCAAATCAGGCAAATAATAATTAAAATAATGGAACATACACACATACATATACACCTGTAAGCAAAATGAAAATAGTCCAATAAAAATTCAAAGTGCAATAGATTGACCTAGCAAACAAAGGAAACCAAAAATGATATCCACCAGTTAAGAACAAAGCTAACTACAGCACAGACTGGACAACAAAACTAACGCAAGGTGCCAACTGGTGAATAAGCAATGGAAACAAAACTAACAAATATGGTGAGAAAAAGAAAAAAAGAAAGAATAGAAATGCAGTGTTAAATAGAGGTAGATAAAGATTTATATATTAAAGATTAACTGCAAGAGGAAAAGAACAGTAGGAAAAGCAAAGAAAGGAATAAATGTAGAAAAAAAATAATAAATTAAAAAAATTTAAAAATTAAAATTAAAAAAAGGAAAACTCTACAAAGCTGCAAAAGACCAATGCAGAGTCAGAAGTTTGTAGCAGAAATAAAAATGTGATTGAGAAAAAAATCTCAAAAGCTTAACTAGATTTCGTAGTGCTAGTAAAATTGACAACTACAACAGGGCGGGTGGAGGAGGGGAAGGAAAAAGAAAAAGAAAAAAAAAATCCAAAAGAAACTACAGAACAAGTCAAAATATAAGAAACATAAATGTTTTTCTTGAGTCTCTGCTGTCAGCACCTTTCCCTCACTGGAAGTCACAGTCCAGCTCGCCTCCCTAGGATACTCTCCAACAGTGTGCTGGTCTCTGGACTTGCTGTGGGGGCAGCTCAGACTCGAATCTGGCCCTACTCCTGTGTGTTCTTGCCTCCAGGGTCCACAGCTGTCAGAACTAGTGTTTTCTTTTGTGGGAACTCTCAGTGTCCTTTTATATATTCCATAGACACAGAGTCTCCCTAGTTGATCACGTGGATTTAATCTGCAGCTTGTACAGCTTATGGGAATGTTTTGGGTCCTGTTCCTTAGCCACACTGCCCCTGGGTTTCAATTGTGGTTTATCTCCACCTCTGGATGTGGGTTGTCCACTGGGGTTTGCTCCTGAGGCTTCCCTGGAGGACTTGGATCTACCCCAGTGAGGACCGGGTGTGGAGGTGGTGCAGCTGCTTGCATCGCAGGGGCCCTAGCAGCACCAGGTACTCAGGAGAGTTGGCAGCTAGGGCAGCGGGAAATATAGTGCTCTAGAAGGATTTGGAAAACTCAGCAGTGGCCAAAGGACTGGAAAACGTCAATTTTCATTCAAATCCCTAAGAAAGCAATACCAAAGAATGATCAAACTACCGCACAATTGCACTCATCTCACATGCTAGTAAAGTAATGCTCAAAATTCTCCAAGCCAGGCTTCAACAATACGTGAACCGTGAACTTCCATATGTTCCAGCTGGTTTTAAAAAAGGCAGAGGAACCAGAGATCAAATTGCCAACATCCTCTGGATCATCGAAAAAGCAAGAGAGTTCCAGAAAAACATCTATTTCTGCTTTATTGACTATGCCAAAGCCTTTGACTGTGTGGATCACAATAAACTGTGGAAAATTCTGAAAGAGATGTGAATACCAGACCATCTGACCTGTCTCTTGAGAAACCTGTATGCAGGTCAGGAAGCAACAGTTAGAACTGGACATGGAACAACAGACTGGTTCCAAATAGGAAAAGGACTACGTCAAGGCTGTATATTGTCACCCTGCTTATTTAACTTATATGCAGAGTACATCATGAGAGACGCTGGGCTGGAAGAAACACAAGCTGGAATCAAGATTGCCAGGAGAAATATCAATAACCTCAGATATGCGGATGACACCACCCTTATGGCAGAAAGTGAAGAAGAACTAAAGAGCCTCTTGATGAACGTGAAAGAGGAGAGTGAAAAAGTTGGCTTAAAGCTCAACATTCAGAAAACTAAGATCATGGCATCTGGTCCCATCACTTCATGGGAAATAGATGGGGAAACAGTGGAAACAGTGTCAGACTTTATTTTTTTTGGTCTCCAAAATCACTGCTGATGGTGATTGCAGCCATGAAATTAAAAGACGCTGCCCTTTTCATGAAGATGGCACCGAAGGCAAAAAAGGAAGCCCCTGCCCCTCCTAAAGCTGAAGCCAAAGCAAAGGCTTTGAAGGCCAAGAAAGCAGTGTTGAAAGGTGTCCACAGCTACAAGAAAAAGAAGATCCGGACGTCACCCACCTTCAGGCGGCCCAAAACACTGCGGCTCAGGAGGCAGCCCAAATATCCTCGGAAGAGCGCCCCTAGGAGAAACAAACTTGACCACTATGCCATCATCAAATTCCCCCTCACCACCGAGTCAGCCATGAACAAAATAGAAGACAACAACACACTGGTATTCATTGTGGATGTCAAGGCTAACAAGCACCAAATTAAACAGGCTGTGAAGAAGCTCTATGACATTGACGTGGCTAAGATCAATACTCTGATCAGGCCTGATGGAGAGGAGAAGGCATATGTTCGACTGGCTCCTGACTATGATGCTTTGGATGTTGCCAACAAAATTGGGATCATCTAAACTGAGTCCAACTGGCTAATTCCAAATATAAAAGTTTTCACTATGAAAAAAAAAATAAATAAAAGACGCTTACTCCTTGGAAGGAAGGTTATAGCCAATCTAGATAGCAGATTTAAAAGCAGAGACATTACTTTGCCAACAAAAGTCCGTCTAGTCAAGGCTATTGGAAGAAAAGTTATGACCAACCTGTGAAATGAAAGTGAAAGTCTCTCAGTCGTGTCCGACTCTTTGCGACCCCATGGGCTACACAGCCCATGGGTCTCCAGGCCAGAATACTGGAGTGGGTAACTTTTCCCTTCTCCAAGGGTCTTCCCAACCCAGGGATCAAACTCAGGTCTCCCTCATTGCAGGCGGATTCTTTACCAGCTGAGCCATAAGGGAAACCCAACCTAAACAGCATATTAAAAAACAGAGACATCACTTTGCCAACAAAGGTCCATCTAGTCAAGGCTATGTTTCTCCAGTAGTCATGTATGGATGTGAGAGTTAGACTGTGAAGAAAGCTGAGCGCCGAAGAATTGATGCTTTTGAACTGTGGTGTTGGAGAAGACTCTTGAGAGTCGCTTGGCCTGCAAGGAGATTCAACTAGTCCATCCTAAAGGAGATCAGTCCTAAATGTTCATTGGAAGGACTGATGTTCAAGCTGAAACTCCAATACTTTGGCCACCTGATGTGAAGGGCTGACTCATTTGAAAAGACCCTGATGCTGGAAAAGATTGAAGGCGAGAGAAGGGGATGACAGGGGATGAGACGGCTGGATGGCATCACTGACTCTATGGACGTGACTTTGAGTAAACTCTGGGAGTTGGTGATGGACAGGAAGGCCTGGTGTGCTGCAGTCCGTGGGGTTGCAAAGAGTCAGACACAACTGACCGACTGAACTGAACTGAACTGATCTGAGAAGGATATGGCAGCCTACTGCAGTATTCTTGCCTGGAGAACGCCCCTGACAGAGATGCCTGGCAGGCCACAGTTCACAGGGTCACAAAGAGTTGGACACGACCAAAGCAACCCTGTGTGCATGACTTTTTTGGCTGTGGCAGCTTTGCTCTAACGAGAGTTGAGCATGAAGGTGGCACAGCTGCTTGGGTCGCAGAGACCCTGGTGGCACGAAGTGTGCAGGGACACAGACTGCCTCAGCCGCAGGAGTTATGGCTCTATCAGAGTCTTTTTTCTAGCCTCTGGAAACTGGCGATTAGAAGGCCTCTTTGGCTAGTCTTTCTTCATTGCTCCGCCCATTCAGGCACTTAAAGAGGCCTCCTGGCTGGGGTGTTTCTCTGTTGTTCCGCATGTTAGGTACTTGAAGGGCCAGCCTCTCTAGTGTTCAGTTGTGGGTGTTGACGTGTGGGGAGAGAGAGGCTATAGTGATGGCTCCACCCCTTACTCATGACTCAGCAGTATTGCCTTGTTTCCATGGCTTCTTGGCTGTCCTCTACAGGCATTTCTCCCGTCCCCTCACTCTGTCTCCCAGAGTCAACAGCAGTCCTCACCCTGCAATTGCTGCACAATCCCTGTGCTCTAGCTCCCAGTTGTTTCACCTTTATGGGACCTGCATCCCTCTCCAGAGTATGTATGGCTGTAGCAAGGATTGTCTGATTCTCATTCCATTTAGGCTGTCACAGATCAGCTTCTTCACTTGCAGTCTCAAATGTTTCTCCTTTGACCCAGACAGTTGTCCCAATGTGGGGATCGGACCCCTGCTTCAGTTCCCCCACTCACTGAAGGCAGCTCCAGTCCTACCAACACTCCTGTTTTTCCCCCTAGTTCCTTTGTCCTGCGGGGTTTTGTGTGGTTCTATGTAATTCTTTTTTGGTGGTCAGGTACTTCTGCCCCCTCTTGGCTAGTGTTCTGCATGCACTTCAGTGTCTTAAGGTGTATTCATGATGTATCTGTGAGGAGAGATGTACCCCATGTCCTCTGCCATCTTGCTCCCTCCTGCACTAGTTACAAATTCATTATGTTGGGATTGTGGGCACAGCTATATCTTTTGGCCTATTCTGTGGGAGCTCCTTCCACATTTCCAGTAAAGAAACTGTGAAGGGCATCTTTGCTGAGAGGGTCTGGCTCCTTGTGAAGGCTGCTGGTGGCTGGTTGTTAGACTGGCACCAGTAATGTGGGCTTTCACAAGTTACTCTTAGGTTGTCATCAGCCAGGTTCTTCCTTTTTCATGGAGAGTCTAGAGAGAATTGTTCTCCTCCACCTCACCTTTATTCATAAACCCCTAGTCCTACTTAAGAACAATTCCTCTTTCTTCCTAGGAATAGTCAGCTGTTTCCCAATCCCCATCCCCTTTTCCATCCCCCAGTACACAAAAACTTTCTTCCCAATTTGTTGTTGTTTTGAAGGAAAGCCAGGAATTTTTAGAGGTGATTACTGATAATTTTCAGACATGTCCTCTTTGTTCTTCATGTCTTTTTTCTTCTCCTTGGTTTGGGACTATGTGAAAAGTTTGTATATGAGCTAAATTTGCTTCTGGAGGGTAAGGCAGTCCTCACTGCTTCTGGCCATTTAATTTAATCTCATCAATGAGAATTTTGAGGGCCTTAAGCAGTCAGGTCCACTCTGGAGGTACCCTAGGGGTTTGGGTCCATTAGCAAATACATCTGAGAACTTTGGTCTTGGACACTTGAAACACGTGAAATAATTTTAACCCAAAGTTAATCTCTTACAGGTCTACTGGAATGTTTCTCATCTGGGATCATGCTGGATTTTTCTAGGTATTTCATCCTGTACCAGAAGGGTTCCATTGCCTCAAATTTGGGGGAAAGGAAAGAGAATGGTGGGGAATTTTAAAGAATAAATATTTTTTTTGTTGAAATCTTTGAGCATCCAGCCTATGCCAAGCATTTTGTGCAGTTTGTCTCACTAAATCCAACATTCATGTGAGGTCGATATTATCACCCCTTTTGCAGTGATGAAAGTCTCAGGAAGCAGGGAGGCTCAACACTTATACCATCCTTTGCTCTTTGTTTGCCTGATTGACCCTGGCAATACTTTGAACTCAACCTCAACTGCCCAATATATAAGGAAGAACAGAAGCTGGACAGATATCTGCTTTATAAAATAATATGTACGTAGTTGTTGTTGTTGTTCAGTTGCTAAGTCATGCCTGACTCTTTGTGACTCTATGGACTGCAGCCTGCCAGACTCCTCTGCCCATGGGATTTCCCAGGCAAGAATACTAGAGTAGGTTGCCATTGCCTTCCTAGGGGATCTTGTTGACCCAGGTATCGAACCGGTGTCTCCTACATTGCAGGTAGATTCTTTACCACTGAGATACCAGGGAAGCCTGTGTATATAATTATATGTGAGTAAATTTTTCTAGGGTAACATCAAGGTATCACAAAGTGAAGTCTATCTAATCCTTCTGGTCCCTAAAAGACATTGGATTTTTAGTTCAGCAAGGGAAATTCAACATTAATAATATCTCCTAAAGTATTTTGTTTAATGTTTTCTATACCATTTAGGTTTGTTAGGTATCTTCCAAAGTAGTTAAGGAGATGTTTTATTTATCTAACATGATGGACATTTAAAATCACATGAAAAGAATGAATCTGCACTAATTGAATCAGAATAGGGCTAAATAAGTATACAGCTCTTAAGATATTGAACACTTTGCCTGCACTGGTGCTGGTGTCCTTCAGAGTAGCAAAGCTAAGTAGACTCTGGCTTCTTTTAATTTTTTGAACTTTAAAATTTTTATTTTCTGGCCATGTGGCATCTTAGTTTCCTGAACAGGAATTGAACCTGTGTCCCCTGCGTTGAAAGTGTGCAGTTTTAACCCCAGGATCACCAGGGAAGTCCTAAGTAGACTCTGGCTTTATCCAACAAGAGGGTAAACCCCAGAGAGAGAAGAGTTTGATCAGAGAGATGAGTCTGGTTTTAGACATATTGAGCTTAAGTAGCTTCTGGAATAAACAAAAGATGATGCCCATTGGACCTAAGGTTCTGAAACTCAGCAGGAGAGCTAGATTGTGATAGTCATTCACATATACAGGGTGATTGAATCTACTGGAGAGGATGATATCATTTGGAGAGTGTGTACAAGGAGAAGAGAGTCAGAAAACAGACCCAGGGCTCATATTAAACTAATACTTAAAGAAGAGCCAGCAAAAGAGATTGAGAATAAATAGCCAGAGAAGAGTGAAAGCCAAAAAACAATGTTCTTTCTTTTTTTTGCAAGGTATTTAAGGGTAATGGGAGAGTTAAACAGTATTGAAAGCAGGTTAGGGATCACAGAAGTAAGAACAACTGAATTTGGCTTAAGGTAAGGAGATCACTAGCCGTCTTGGCAGGAGTGGTTCCTGGGAGAAGTAGGGACAGGTGTGAAACTGCTGTGGCAGAAGGAAGTGATGGTGAGGCTGAGGAGGCCGTGATTGGACAGTTTTTTTTTTTTTAATTTGAAGAACTTTTAAAGGTTACTTTCCATTTATAGTTATTACAAAATTTTGAATATATTCCCTATGTTGTACAGTTCATCCTTTAGCCTATCTTACAGCCAGTAGTTTTTATCTTCCACTCTCCTACCTCTATATTGCTACTCCCCTGCCATACACACACTGGTAACCAACTATTTTGTTCTTTATATCTGTGAATCTGCTTCTTGTTTTGTTATAGTCACTAGATTGTTGTATTTTTTAGATTCTGCATATAAATGATATCATACAGTATTTATCTTTCTCTGTTTATTTCACTTATCATAATGCCCTCCAAGTCCATCCTTGTTGCTGTAAATGGCAAAATTTTGCTTTTTCATGGCTGAGGAGTATTCCATTGTGTGTATAGATCACATCTTCTCTGTGCATTCATCTGTTGATGGACACTCAGCTTGCTCTCTTATTTTGTCAATTATAAATAATGCTTCTATGAACATTGCTGCTGCTGCTAAGTCGCTTCAGTCGTGTCCGACCCTGTGCGACCCCACAGACGGCATTCCACCAGGCTCCCCCGTCCCTGGGATTCTCCAGGCAAGAATACTGGAGTGGGTTGCCATTTCCTTCTCCAGTGTATGAAAGGGAAAAGTGAAAGTGAAGTCGCTCAGTCGTGTCCGACTCTAAGCGACCCCATGGACTGTAGCCCACCAGGCTCCTCCATCCGTGGGATTTTCCAGGCAAGAGTACTGGAGTGGGGTAACATTGCCTTCTCCACTATGAACATTGGGGCACATGTATATTTTTGAATAAGTGTTTTTGGTTTTTTTTTTTGGATATATACCCAGGAGTTGAATTGCTGGGTCATATGGTAGTTCCTGTTTTCTTTCTCAGTTTTTGGAGAGACCTTCATACTGTTTTTCACAGTGGCTAAACCAATGTACATTTCCACCAACTACGTAGGAGGGTTCCCTTTTCTCTTCATTCTTGCCAACATTTGTTACTTGAGTTGGACATAGCTTTTTAATGAAGTTTGAGTTTCAAAGGGCAGCGGTTGTAAGAGAAAATTTTTTTTAAGGAGACTGCGTGTTTACAACGCTGATGATGATACAGAGCCAGTAGAGAGCATGAGCTGAAAGGTGTGAAGAGAGCGGGTACATGTTATAGACTGAAGCGGGAGAAGATGTCAGAAAGGATGCACTGGAGGACTCCCCTCTTCTTTTTACATGCTGTGAAAGAACTAAACATGGTAATTAATGCTTCTCTTTTGTTGCCCTCACAGGTTGGTGGTCTGTCTAATTTACTCACTAGTTTTGGAGCTGTTGCAGAAAGCAGCACTATACCTATTTAGCTCTCTATTTCCACTACATAAGTCACTTTCTTTTTAAAAAAATGGAAAAAAAATACATGCTTGCTTATTTATGTAAGACCTAGTTTTTTTTTTTTTTTTTTTAAACTCCCTTTCTGTACTTGGTAGGCATTTAAATTTTAGTCCTTATTTATTCCATTAAAAAAGTTAATATGCTTTTTTAAGACAACAGTTAATATGTTTTTTTAAGATAGAAGGATCAGGCTGCATTTGTAAGAGAAAAAAATTTACAAGGCAAGGAATGAAGAATGAAGGAAAGTGGTTCCTACCAAGGCTCAGGCCTGTATTTAGTCTCTCCAGATGCATGGCAGTTCCATCAGTCGATCCGGAAACAACCCAGGTGCATCATTAGCTGACTTCACTTTCCAGGTCAGCTGTGCTGGTTTGGCCACATACAGACAAGATTTTAAATTTCTTATTTCCACAGAGAAATTTAAAGACTGACAGTCGATGTGTTCAGAATCCCCACGTTACATACACACAACCCGCAATATGCTCTAGAGCTATTAAATTATACTGACTCATAAGAAGAGGAGACAGTATTTAGAGGTTATTCATGGATTTCTTTAGCCTGCTATTTTTTGCCAACTGGCTTGACCCTCATAGAACCATTTTGCCCTGTGTCTCCTCCCATAGAACGTGGACTAGTTATCAGTCTGCCACAGTCAGAGTACAGGCAGTTGTATAAACTGAATACATCGTGATCCATAGACCCGTTAGTGCCCTAACTGAATCCACTTAGTAGCCTTTCTTGTCAGCACGTGTTCCTGAAATGATGTACAAGAATATGAATATATATCCAGAACTAAAAAGTTCAAGATGATGGAATTCCATGCACAAATTTTTGGCTAGAGTTACCGACTGACTGGCAGGATGTCTTCATTCAAATCAGTTTTACTGGTCAAATTTTCAGCTGAAGCCTGTGAGAAATATGCCAAATGAAGAGTAAAAAATCAGGTGCCCTCCTGACATATAATTGGGAAGGATTCTAATTGATTGTTGTTTGTGGGGCAGCTCTTCAGTTGGTAACCAGGGCCGTTCAGTTCTATTTTGGAAGACCTCTTTCGTCTACCCATTTTCTCCGTTCCTTCCTTTACCACCTGGTCTGTGCCTTCACCTCTTGTCTGCTAGTTATTGGCGTGGCTTTCATCTGGTCCCTTTGCTTCAATCCAGCTACGTCAAGGGAGTATTTTATAAATCACTCCTTCCCTCATATCATTTTCATGTTTAAAAATCTTTGTGCTTTGATACTGCTTCCTGAATCAAGTAGGTATCTTTATTTTGACTAAAAATCATTTATTAGCATAATCAAGATAGTGTGCCTGGATTAAAAGTGACATCAAAAGTGGTGAGACCAGGTTCCTTCTAGGAAACATAAAGTAAGAAAGACATTAAGGAACTGTAAGAAATGAGAAAGATCTTGGTTCAAGTTATGGTCATTAGAGCCTGCAGCTTACATGACTTGGGGGACTCTAAGAAAACAGAAGAAAAAATATACAATTACAAAATTAGATATAGATCTTGGAAGGGGTCAGTGACGTGAGGGGCCTCGAAGCTGAAGCTTTATTAGCTTTATAGTGAATGTGTTTCTGAATCAAACAAACGTGGCTTAATAGCTAAGTTTGTCTTGAATTTTCGTATTTGGACCAAAGTGATGTATTTACATGTTATCAGATAGTGCAGAAGAGTTCAGGGTGAGAAGCAGTATTCTCTGATCCCCAGCCCTCTTTATCCTTAGTTCCTTTCCCAGAGACAAAGAGACAAACTATTTTAACTCTATTGTTCCTCTGCTGTTTATCCCTAAAGGTCTAATAATACATGCTTACACTTTTTTCTTGATTGAAAGTGAAAGTGTTAATCACTCAGTTGTGTCCGACTCTTTGAGACCCTGTGGACTGTAGCCTGCCAGGCTCCTGTGTCCATGGGATTCTCCAGGCAAGAATACTGGAATGGGTTGCCATTCCTTCTCCGGGGGATCTTCCTGACCCAGGGATCGAACCTGGGTCTCCTGCATTGCAGGCAGATTACCATTTGAGCCAAATTTAAATAGTATTCATTGGCTCCTTGCTATGACAGATGAGGATTTATCTTATTTTATGCACTTCCTCCCAATATTTAGTAGTGATGTTATTGTTTTTAGTTCTAGTCTTTAGTAACTTAGACTGGTGACAAACTTTTAACTCTTGTATAATTCAGAAATGTTCCCGTAATCTCAGTCCCCTGCCACTCTCATGAAGCATTCTGCTCTGCTGCTTCTTTGTTCCTTCCTTTGCATGACAGGGTCATAGTACCTCTCTCTTCCAGCCTTCTCCTGTTTTGTGTATTTCAGTCCTTGCCATCCTTCAAAGCCCAGATCAATTCTTACCTCGTCCATAAATCTCAGCTGTTCCAATATACTTTGGTATGTCTTTCTGAATGCTTCTCACTTGACTTCTGCAACACACAATTTAGTGCTTAATTATAAAGCTTATTGTCTGTTTTTGAGCCCAGCCCTCTCCTGCTCCCTGGAGCCTATCATTGTATCTCCTGGAAGGTTGGCTCTCAATAACTGTTTATTGAACTGAATCATTCTGTTCTCTAATTGTTTCAGGTTTGTGCATCTTACCTGCCTTACTTGATTACAAACTTTATTTGCTCTTGTATTTCCCCGTAGTGTTAAACATAGAGTAGGCACTCAACGATAAATAGTGCATAATTCTGCTCTTTTGCTTAACCCACACCTCTCTTTTTTTAAATTAATTTTTGTTGGAGTATAGTGGCTTTACAATGTTGTGTTAGTTTGTACTATACAAGAAAATGAATCAGTCATACATATACATATATCTCCTCCGTTGGGACTTCCTTCCCATTCAAGTCACCACAGTGCCTTAGTAGAGTTCCCTGTGCTTATTAGTTCTCTATTTTATACATAGTATCAATAGTGTACATGTGTCAGGCCCAATTCTCCCAATTCCTCTCTACCTTCCCCCCTTGGTATCCACATATTTGTTCTCTATATCTGTGTCTCTGTACAAAAGTGAATACTTATATAGACTCAAAAAATAAATCATAATATTATAAATTGTTAAATGTTGAAAAACATTGCAAAATAATAACAAAATATTTTTATTAATTAGCTGCCAGGTATGCCTCCCTACATGGCTTTAAAACCTATCCTTTAAGGCAGTTTTTTGTGTATAATCTCATTAGTTGTTACAAAACCATAAATGTAGCTCTTTTTTAGCTTTTAAATTCAGTTTAAAAATCTTATTTTCTATTTGTAATTCCAGTAAATTTTAATCACATTTAAGGGAGACTTTGACTAATGCTTGGTTCTATTTACATATTTAAACCTGAAATACTTTAAATTTCATTTATAATTTAAATAGGGTTGATTTTCTTTGGATAGATTATGATTTTTTTTAAGCTAACAAAATTATTCCTAAGTACTTAAAAAATTATTGTTAATATAACAAATCAAATTCACAGATATGGAAACACTAAAATCTCTTAAATTTTCCGGTGTTATAGTATTTTCACAATCACAACTCTTAATAACTCAGTTACATATTTTAAATTAGAACTACAAGGTTGAACTATATTTGAAAAGGCCAAATTACCATGTGAATATTTAAAATTTCAGATTTACATGTATCACTTAATACAAAATTATAAATATTACAGATTTGATTTTGTTAAGCATTTATTAAATTAAAAAATTCCTGAAGATTAAAAGATGCTTATTCATTGTAGGGAAAAATATGTGTTACTCAGATGAGTTTTGGGGCTTGACTTCCCACTTGATTTTGGAGCTTGCCTTTTCAGCTTGTTGAAGGTACTTAATGCCTGGAGATGTTGTTATTATTTAGTCGCTAGGCCACGTCTAATTCTTTTGCTTCCCCGTGGACTGTAGCCCGCCAGGCTCATCTGTGCATGGAATTTCCCAGGCAAGAATACTGGAGTGGGTAGCCTTTTTCTTCTCCAGGGGATCTTCCTCACTCAGGGATCTAGCCTGGGTCTCCTTCATTAAGAGGTGGATTCTTTACCCCTGAGCCACCAGGGAAGCCCATCTGGAGATGCTGGCTTGGACATAACTAAATCCTCATCTGGGACCAAAATAGTCTGGTTAGCCTCTTTTCATAGTTGCTAGATGAATGGCCTCCTTTTGGAGTGATCTCAGCTGCAGTCCACTGGATTCAACTATAAGTTTTTCTAGTCCTGTCTATGTGAAAGTGAAAGTGTTAGTTGCTCATGTCCGACTCTTTGGGACCCCATGGACTATATAGCCTGCCGGGTCCTTTGTCCGTGGAATTCTCCAGGCAAGAATACTGGGATATGTAGCCATTCCCTTCTTCAGGGGATCTTCCTGACCCAAGGATCGAACCCATGTCTCCTGCATTTCAGTCAGATTCTTTACCTTTTGAGCCACTGGGGAAGCTGCCTGTCAGTATGGGAAGTCTGCTGTTTAACTGACTTCTGTAGTTGTAATCTGTAGTATCTAATTGTACCAAGCTAAGCCAAGGGCTCAGGTAGAAAACTTGCTTGATTGGACTTTTCATTTCTTTAGCTCTTAAGATACATCAGATTCTTTTCATCTAACTCTAAAGACCTTTGAACCAGAGAGAATCATGCATTCTTCTAATATATTTCTTATCTAGAAAATCCACAATTTCTACACATATTAAAATATCATCCAATCTTAGCTTTGACTGGTTTTGTGGTCCCAATATTTAAGAAAATTTTGTAACCAAATGTGAACTGGGTATAGATTTATAAAGTAAAGTCTAGAAGTGGTCACTTTGTACAAACCAGTGATATTACTCTGCCCAGTTCTTCCATGCTGCAGGGGGGAACAGAGAGCTAATGATGGAGCAGAATATGGTCCCAACTAAGTTGTTTACAACTATAAAGTCTGTAAAAGGACACAGCTGTGCTGCTTCTGAAACTTTGTCTAGAGGTCAGGAGAGTGGCTTATGTCCTACAGGGTAGTTTTCATAAAATGGAATGCATGTCTATCTCGCTTAGGATGGTATCCTCAATGCCCAGGACAGTGTGATGTCGGGTATTCATAAAAATATTTTGAATGGATGGATGGATGCCAGGCAGGTTGCATTAGGCAGGTCCTCTCCTATGCATGTGAATAACACATGTAGAAGACTGTTCATCTGATTGTCATTTGGCACAGAGTTAGATCCCAGTAAACTGCAAAATTCGTAAGTGGAACAGAAAAAGCTGACTCACTTGGGAAAGAATTGGGATGGTTTTATAAAAACTCAACATAATGCAGCAGAATAATAGCAATGACAACAAAGTAAAAGCCCTAAGTAATGCTTGGCTGTCATGGACAAGGAGACCCTTAATTGTGCTCTTGACATAATGAGTATGATGTGTGAATTACATTTTTTAAAAAGTGATCCTGGTTTTCTCCAGTTGGTCTCTGTTATTTTCTCGTGAGCATAGATGAGTGTAACCTCTGCTTAAGACACCAGTGAGGACGGGCAGGCAGGCAGGACACCTTGTTCTTGCTTGTGATCACTGAAACAGCAAGTTTTCAGTCTGGTTTTTCTCCCTAGGCTCTCTTAAATGTCATACCAAGTAACACTGTAGACAGAAAGCTAAAGCAGTGATGGAGATTCTAACACAGCATATGGGTTCCTATTTTCTTACTGCAGTCCTTGCTCTATAGCCATGGGGAAAAAATAATTGAACAGGGAATAAACATATAGAATAAAATCTTGGTTATCCATAGGCAAAGAATACATGAATTCTGTGGGGGTGTTGTGTGAAGAGGAATCATAGGAATTACATGATGGTGTGTGTGTGCAGGGGAGATGAAAAGGTATTTCTTAGGTGGACATAGGATTTTAGGAACTGCTAAATCAGAAAGAAAATGATGCCTTAGTTACAGGGTTGGCTCTGAGGGAGTTGTGGAAAGACTGAATGAATGAGGCGGCCTTGGAGGGTACAGAGGCGACTGCTGGGCAATGAGAGAAATGAGAGAAGTTACTTTTTTAAATTATTTTTTTAAAGGAGCATTAGTCTTTAATGTTGGGCTTCCATGGTGGCTCAGTGGCAAATAATCCACTTGCCAATGCAGGAAACACAAAAGATGTGGGTTCAATCACTGGGTCAGGAAGATCCTCTGGAGAAGGAAATGGAAACCCACTCCAGTCTTTTTGCCTGGACACTTCCATGGACAGAGACGTATGGCAGGTTACAGTCTATGGGGTTGCAAAAGAGTTGTACACGACTTAGCGACTAAACAAGTCTTTAATGTTAAGGGGATAGAATCTTAAAGCATATGAAAGATCAAACCAACAAGTACTCTTTGGAGCACCAGTTGTATGTAAGGCACTGGAACATTCTGTATTTTCCCCTTAATGTTCACAGTTGCTTCTCCTGAAATGAACATGGGTGAGAGAAGAAGAGTTTAGACTATGTCTGTGCAACTTGGCTATTTTTGTTAAGGGAGCAAAGGTGGTCCAAGACTGAGCCAGCCTGGAGAAACCAATGCATTTGTGGCCTCTCCTCCATTGCTATTTTTACTCTTATAAACTAAAGCTTAAGTACTATGACACAGTAGCCATAACACCCCCTACGGCCCTTCACAATATGGCAACTACTGAAATGGCCTCTTTCCCATTATGCAGCCAAAAAGCAGTGAGCTCATGAGGTAGGCAGCAAGAGCAAGCAATATTTAATTGGTTCTAGAAGGGCTCTGTGGGAACAAAGAATCCTTCTTTTCAACCCTGAGGTTTAAATACATGGACATAACCAAAAAATTCAAGAGTGATGCTGCGCACCGAACAGGCCCACACTTCCCTGCTAATTAAGTCATTTTAATCTAATGAAAAAAAGCCACCAAATACAGTGGCAGAACAGTGACTAGAACAGTGACTCAGGGAGTGATTACACTGAAGCAAATGCAGACCTGGTACTGCCTTGCCCGGACAGGCAGAGCCTTTCCGCCTCCTTTCAAGCCGCACCCTCTTTGCACTTTGACCCTCATTCCACCCCACCCCCTTCCGCTCAGATGGCCTGACCAGGCAGCTTCACCTGGCTGTTCTCCCAGAGGGGACCAGACCTCCTGTGCAGCTTCACCTATTCCCTGGAAAAACCCGGCTTTTAGAAACCAGAGAATGTTGAGTGTGGTTCCCCAGAGCTGTGGCTTTCCCCAGCTGGCCTAGAGTCTGGGGTAACAGACTGTTTATGAAAACGAATGCCAGGTTCCTTGATCTTGATAATGATAGATGGAAAAAGTTCACGGTGTTATTCTGTGTTGTTGTGACATGAGATCAAAGATAAGCTGCATTCCATCTTGAGATAGGGAGGGCTATTTTGGAAATGTTTCTTGAACAATTTTTCAGCCTTTCTCATTTCATTTGGGTTTTCTCTGTAAAACTACCTTTTTTCTTCTTCTTTTTTTGCTTCTTGCTTTTATTATGGAGATAAAAGAAAAAGTAAAGTAAGTTGGCCACAAGAATGAACTAGTGCATTTTAACATGGAAAAAACAGTGATTTTGGAGTAAGAGATTTTCCTCCTGTCATCTGAAGGTAGAGCCTTCCCATGATAACTTTTGTAAACCAAAATAACGTAAAGCAAAGAGCCAAATACCTTGGGACACATCCTGTTAATGTACACACAGAATAAATTGAGGTGAAGTCCAGATGCTCACGGACTCAGTTCCCAGACATGACCACTGGATGCTGAGATGCTGTGTGATTCCCAGGGAAGGAGCCTGACGGTACTGCTCTTGCCACTGGGGGTTGAGCATTGCCTCTGTAACAGCTCACTGCAAAACAAGTGCTGGATGCTAGAAGTGAAGATTCTCTTTAGATTTCTTTCGGTTAGCAAAAACAGGTAGTAATGTAGATCTTGTAAAAAACAAGTGGCATAAAGCAAACTTTGGAAAAGTGGGGCTACCTGTTTTCTGCATAGATGGGCTGATTGCTGGGTTCCTCCATTGTTACCTGGTTTGGGGACCCTGGACAAGCCCCGTTTCCTCATCTGTACCCTGGAGATAATAATGCAGATTCAATGAGATAGTTTATGAAGAGTGCAGATCGAGTTGGAAAATATCACAGAAAGATCAGTTTCGTTGGCTGAGAGGCACTGACTCCATTTGCAGTGGACATCCCTTACTTTCTAGACGCCTCTGTGTCAGGGGATTCCCGTCTTGTCACTTAGTAGGAAAGTCCCTTCTTATTATGTGGGTTGCAGGGGTGTGGGAAGATTTCTCTTCTCACTGCTGTGACAGTGAGGGTTAGGGGAGTCCCTTTTCACCCCTTTAATACAGATGGAAAAAGGGAGAAAAGAAAACTTGGGGAGAGGTACTTGTGGGCAGCGTGATTCAAAGGTTCATGGGACTGGAAGCACATTCTCTTCTTGCCGTCAGTTTTGTGCTTCTGCTGGTGGGAGTACTGGCCTAATGTGCATTTTACTAAAGGCTGATCCTCAGTCCTGTCTCCCCGGAAATCTTTAAATGTCAGTAATATCAACACTGTGCTGGCTTCTTGCTCCTGTGTCTCTCCTCTTCTCATTAGTTGTGGGTCTCAATTCCTATTCTCAGGATATGCCAACGATGTGGAAACAATCCTGTTCTTACATAAGGGAGATTTAAGAAATTTAGCCTCAATCCTCACACACAGCACACTAGATAATAATACTCATCCTTGAGGGGCTTGTTGCCTGGTGGGAAGAACTGAGTACATGGACACAGCTGTGATGCAGGAGAACCTGTGGGCATTTGGCAGACTTGGGGCTTCCAAGGGTGGATGTCGAGCTAGCTGTTGGGTTCAAAGTGTTCATATTTAGAAGGTAACTACAGGCAAAATGTACAGATTTTGAAGCATTAGAATGTGTTTGGTAATTGAATCCAGGGGAGCTGATGACATTGCCCAGGAAGAAAGGAGAGAACTGTGGTTCTCAATCTTGGCTACATATAAGAAAACTTTGGGGATCCTACCTGCATAGCCTCTGACTTAAAAATAGGTATAGGAGACAATTGAGGTATCAGGATTTTTTTTTTTTAAAGCTCTTTAGGTGATTTTAATGTGCAGCCAGGTTGAGAATCATAGCTGTGTTCTTCCCTGCTTCCCCATTTTCCTCTTCTCCTGCTACTTCAGAGCTTCTCAACCTGAGCTGCGCATTACCTGGAAAGATTTTGAAACTCCAGATGCCCCTGTGATACCCCAGATCAATCACAATAGGAATTTCTAGGGGTGGAACTCAGGCATTAGTAAATTCAAAGTCTAGGTGATTCCGTTGTGCAGCACATGCTGAGAAGACACCAGTGAAGGAGTACATGTGGATGTCAGGAGGATACTGAGTTAGCAAAACTTACCAAGTGGAAGGCTCAGCACAGAACTGAGGAAGACTGGCACCTTCACCACAATGTTGACAAGAAGTAATGATTGTGTCTCATCCCTGATTTTAAAGAGGTGCTTCCAACACTTCCTGATAATGGAGACTATCTAGGGAAGCTTGCTTTTCTTCTCCTTTTACTGTGAGTTTGTGTTATGTTGAATTTTATCAGACACTTTCCCCACATGTATTAAAATAGTCACATGGTTTTCTTTTTAAAATCTGTTAATGTGCTGAGTTCCATTACAAAGTTTCTAATATTAAACTATCCCTGTATTCCTTCATTACAAGCAACTTGATCTTGGTATATTATCTCTTGTTTTCACTATTCCATTTGACCTTGGTAGTATGTTATTTGACATTTTTGCATCATTATTTGTGAATTAGAAATCAGAAAGTTGTCCTTCTAATGCTGGTGTTGTTTTGGGGTCAGGATGGTTCTGATTGTGTAAAATGACTTGGGGGCATGTTCCTTCTTTTTATATTTCCTGGAAGAAATTGTAAAAGACAGATGATTTCTTCCTTCAAAGTTTAGAAGAGTTTCTGTGTAAAACCATCTGAGCCCACTGTTTTCATTGTGGGAATATTTTTAAATGTTGCATCAGTTTCTTTAAGAGTTTTAACACTATTCAGACTTTGCATTTTTGCTTACAACAATCTCAAGAAGTTGTATTTTTCTAGCTTTCAACTTCCCTTATTCCTTTATCTATTTCAAAAGCCTGAGCAACCAGATTTCCTGCTATCTTCATTTTTTCAATTAACATTGACTCTCAACACACTGAGAGGTGGCTCTGCTTCCTCTGAAGCTGCTTGACAAGGTTGCTAATGGAACTCCAGGAGGCCAGCCCCAAAGGATTCCTTTTAGTTCTTTTGACCTTTATGCTTTATTTTGAGACTGTTAACAGGCCATTGCTTCCTAAGACTTTCTAGTCCTTGGCTTCCGTGACAAAATTCTTTATTTTTATTAATAAAATATTTTATTTTTCTAACACTTTGTCTTTGAAATTCAATTCATATTTTTTACTTAAAGCTCAACTAGTTTGGATGAATTACATATCAAATACTCAATAGACACCCCTCGCCAGTGGGTTGCGTATTAAACAGCAAAGGTCTAGACCAAGAAAAATTCTTGATGCAAGTGTTAAATATCAGCATTAAAGTAGTAGTTGCTAATCAAAAGCTCAAAGTCAACATTTATTATAAAAATATGAAACACTGAGTATTTTTTAAGGAATAAATGTATGTGTTTGTGTGTGTGCACGTCGTTAGTCGTGTTCAACTCTGCGACCCTGTGAACTGTAGCCTGCCAGGCTCCTCTGTCAATGGGATCCCCTAGGCAAGAATATTGAAGTGGGTTGCCATTTCCTCCTCCAGGACAAAATTCTTTTCTGATCTTCTATCTCTGATTATATTCTAAAAATCTTGTTCATAAACCCCTTCCTCTTTGTCTCCTACCTTGTGAATATTGGCACTTTCAGATTTCTCATTCTAAGTTCACTGCTCTTTTCATTCTATACAATCTCCTCAGATCATCTTATCTACTCTAATGATTTAAACATTACCCAGGTTAGGTCCCTATTTTGTGGGGTCTGAAGGTGTACAACTCTGGGGTCTCTCTCTCTTTTCACTCCATATTTAATGATTTATTTATCAAAATCGTGTATGAGGTCGTTCTTTAAGAAGAGCATGCAAAATTAAGCACAGGGCCTCATCCAGAAAACTTAAGTTGCCTGAAACTTAAGCTTTATTAAAATTAGAGTGAATGTATCCTTTTCTATGTCTATAGATAGATGACTCCCTCCCTTCAAGTCTTCTTTGACCTCATTCCTAAACTTAAGATTTGTAAGTTAAATTACATGCTGGACTTACCCCACAGTGGGACTTCAGGTGTCCTACAGTGTGGAGGCTTTAAAGCATGGTTCCAGAATTATCTGACTCTTCTCCCATTAAGAAGTGGAGTTTATGTCCCTCTCTTTGAGTCTATGTTTTGTGACTACCTGACCAATAGAACGTAGTAAAAGTTCCACAGTCCCAAGTCCTGGGCCCACACCTTAGGAAGCCAAAAGCTTCTGCTTCTTTTGCTTTGGCATGTTTGCTTTTGGCACCCAGACACCTTTTTGTAAAAAACTCAGGAAGCCACATGAGAGTCCACTGAGGGCCTGGTAAGCAACCAACACCAACTTGCCAGGCATGTAAGTGAGCCATCTTGTAAGTGGGCCCTCCAGCTTCCATTCAAGCTGCCCGAGTTGACACCACATGGTGCACAGAGATTTCCCTCTTGAGCTCTGCCCAAATTACAGACTGGTGAGATTAAAAAAAAAGGTTGTGATTTTAAAACTTTGAGTTTGGGGATGGTTTGTTACACAGCAATAGATAGGTAGAACTCATAGCTACATCAGCTTACTCCTTCACTTATATGCCCAGTTATAATTAGTGATGGTACCAGTGACACTGTGGCCCTTACATTATATGAGCATTCATTTTACATTTTTTGTATTCCCTCTTCCCTCGTATTCAATGGATCACTAAGTCATGTAGCTTCAGATTTCACCTCTTAGATATTTCTTCCATCTACTTCCTTTTCTCTATCCCTTTGTAATGCCCTCTGTATCTCTTGATGTTTTGCAAAGAACTCCTGATATATTTTCCAGCATCCATCTTTGTGCTGCTCAAAAGCCATCCTCTGCACTGTCACAAAAATGCGCACAAAATAAATTCTAACCATGCTACTTTTCTGCTTAAATTCTTTTGATAAAATAAGTGGAAAATAATTAAAGATGTGAAGTAATTATCTCATTTCTCTACTGAAGAAAGACCTGAGTTTTCAGATTTAAAAATCACAACACCTGCACGTAGTTAATTTCTTATAAACTTTCCTACAGGAGCCCTAATCTTTATTCTGCCCTCACCTTTGCTTCCACCAAACACCCAAACAATAGCAATGTTTTACCTACAAGAGATTAAAAAGCGCAGTGCCTTGGATTTCCAATCTGTCAATATGTAGAAAATAAAAAACAATAAACACTGTCTGTGGGATTTGAAGGGGTATAGTAGTTAGTCAAAACTTTAATACCCAACTAAATCATTTATAAATGAGAGAAATAGAATGCAGGATCTTATAAAAAGAATACCAGTCACATATGCTTTCTAGAAATAAAGATGATTCTCTGTATTATTTTAGTCTACCTTGTCCCATTTACATTGGAACGTTCTGTGCCCAGATATGTCATGCGACCGGATAACACTGCAATAGCTACTGTACTGTAGCAAAGACAAACACAGCAGCATTACTTAACACTTGCCAAAGATCTAGTAGTTCAGCAACATTATAGATAAAGTGACTTCTGAAGGCTAGGTTAGAGGGACTAACTACTATTTTAAAATCTTATTTCAATGAAAAAATTTATTTCCAACTTTCACACCTCTAAGTTAATTTTTGGAGCATGATGTAGAAATCCCTGAAGTAATTTGTCTTTCTGTCATACAAATGATAGCTTGGGCTTGAACACATTATGATGTATAGCTAAGATTCATATTCTTGATATTTAAAATACCCACATATTTATGAGAACTTAAACACTGTTTTCCAGAAAGAATTTATTTTATTCCCTGCAGTTTCTCCAAAACAGTAAAATGTTTGGAGATCAGATTCTGAGTCTGTTTCAGAGTGTGACACCCAAGAATTGGCTTTGTTTTGACACCAGTTGGCATTTCTTTTTGTTGCTGGATTGCCTTGGGTCTGAATTATCATAGCAAATGGCTCTCTTAAATCAATAGGAAGCAAGTATGAAGATTTAGAAATTAATATTTATATTTTAACATGATAAATAATTTAATACTGTCCCAAATAACAGTCATGTATGGCACCAGTGACTTTCCCAGAATTGCACTTTATTTATAGGAATATCTGGGTATTTCACATTCAGGGTAACTTGCAAGTAATTTCAGCTCTCAAACAATTTTTCTTTTCGGGGAGATTTTAGCTATTTTGCTTTTTCGGTTGTTGCCACAGAAATGGTTATGTTGGTGTCTGTATATGTGTCTGCAGGTGATGCAGTTCTAAACCAGATTCCACATCCAATGCAGAAATACTTTTACCAGGTAAAATTCTGGTAACAGGTTTAACAGGTAGGAACAAATAAAGGTGTGTCCAGTTAACTCCTATGGTGAGCAGTAGTGGATATAAATGAGTCGTAGGTTGAACCTTACTTTTTAACTTTTTCTCTTTTAAAATTCTTCCTCTTCCCAAGTCTGAGAGAGAGAAAAAAAGAGAACTAGTTGTTTCTTAGTGGACATCCTATAAAAAAACATGGGGAGTTGTAAAAGCTATTGTACGTTTTTCTAAGGGCTCAAGTTACTAGAAATCTTGAGAAAGTTTGGTTTTTGGAGCACTCAGTGTTTGTTCTCCATTAAACCAATGGAAAGAGAGAAGGGTTGAAAGAGCTGTGTCAAATGTCAGATGATCCTATTGTTAGGGTCCTGGGTTAAAGTGGCTGGAAAGGACCAGGTATTCAGCAGGCTCAGCTTCTAAGTTAGGCATTGGTCTCATGTTTTCCTCCTTTTTAGTTGTGAGACTTAGGAAAAAAAGTAATCTGGGCCAGGAAGAGCCAGGCAGGATGGATCATGTACATAAAGGAAGGTCTCATCCTGCAACTTTGTTTGGTTTCAACTTAACCTCAGTGAATCCAGGAAAGATTTATTTGACCTGAGATTTCTTATGCCGGGGATTTGTCGCTTCCTAGTTCTGTGCAACCTAGAAAAAATTCCTAAAATTCTAACACTATTTTGATAAGTCCCCACAGCAATCTCTTTACTATAATGTGACTATTAAAACATGAATGTCGGAGGGTTTTTTGGGTTTGTCAGCTGTGGCTCCTTTTATTTTTTCCAGTCTTCTCGGTCAGTTCAGTTCTGTCGCTCAGTCTTGTCCCACTCTTTGTGACCCCATGGACTGCAGCATGCCAGGCCTCCCTGTCCATCACCAACCGCCAGAGTTTACTCAAACTCATGTCCATTGAGTCGGTGATGCCATCCAACCATTTCATCCTCTGTCGTCCCCTTCTCCTTCCGCCTTCAATCTTTCCCAGCATCAAGGTCTTTTCTAAGGAGTCAGTTCTTCATATCAGGTGGTCAAAGTATTAGAGTTTCATCTTCAGCATCAGTCCTTCCAATGAACACCCAGGACTGATCTCCTTTAGGATGGACTGGTTGGATCTCCTTGCAGTTCCAGGGACTCTCAAGAGTCTTCTCCAACACCACAGTTCAAAAGCATCTATTCTTTGGTGCTCAGCTTTCTTTATGGTCCAGCTCTCACATCCATAAGTGACTGCTGGAAAAACCATAGCTTTGACTAGACAGACCTTTGTTGGCAAAGTAATGTCTCTGCTTTTTAATATGCTGTCTAGGTTGGTCATAGCTTTTCTTCCAAAGAGCAAGTGTCTTTTAATCTCATGGCTGCAATCACCATCAGCAGTGATTTTGGAGCCCCCCAAAATAAAGTCTGACACTGTTTCCACTGTTTCCCCATCTATTTGCCATGAAGTGATGGGACCAGATGCCGTGATCTTAGTTTTTTGAATGTTGAGCTGTAAGCCAACTTTTTCACTCTCCTCTTTTATTTTCATCAAGAGGCTCTTTAGTTCTTCTTCACTTTCTGCCATAAGGGTGGTGTCATCCGCATATCTGAGGTTATTGATATTTCTCCCAGCAATCTTGATTCCAGCTTGTGTTTCTTCCAACCCCGCGTTTCTCATGATGTACTCTGCATATAAGTTAAATAAGCAGGGTGACAATACACAGCCTTGACGTAGTCCTTTTCCTATTTGGAACCAGTCTGTTGTTCCATGTCCAGTTCTAACTGTTGCTTCCTGACCTGCATACAGGTTTCTCAAGAGACAGGTCAGATGATCTGGTATTCCCATCTCTTTCAGAATTTTCCACAGTTTGTTGTGATCCACACAGTCAAAGGCTTTGGCATAGTCAATAAAGCAGAAATAGATATTTTTCTGGAACTCTCTTGCTTTTTCAATGATCCAGAGGATGTTGGCAATTTGATCTCTGGTTCCTCTGCCTTTTCTAAATCTGGAAGTTTAGAAAGTTCTAAACTTTCTGGAAGTTCTCAGTTCACATACTGTTGAAGCCAGTCTTCTCAGTAATCATCATTATTACCTAATTGATTTTATTTAAGTCTTCTACTCCCTAGGCATGTAAAAAGTATCTCGCAGTCGGGTTCTTTGAAGACTGTGAAGGTTGAAAGTAGTGATATGAATCTTACTGTCTTTAACCTCACCTCATTATGCAAGCAAATAGTTTCCTTATCTGTTCATTAGTACAGTCTAGGGTTATCTGTGAGCAGTACCCATGATGCCAAATTTTAAGCTTGCTCTGATATTATCGTCTTGAAACTTTGGCCAGAACACTAGCCAGTGACCTTCTATTGACTTATTCCTGCCAACTTTGGGCTTCCTGAGTCCAGAAAGTTTAAGCAACTCATTAGAAAATCTCAAAAACTGTCTCAGCTATGAGGTATTCCTTAAAAATCGTAAATGGTTCAAATGAAATTGATTAGATAAAGTTCTTGTGGTTGAAATTTTATTGCTGTGCAGTTCATCATTATCCAGAGAAGTGTTAAGAAAATTTGTGTGTCACTGTGTGGCCCTTTGACAGAGAGATTTACCTGAGTCAGCGGTGGCTGGACCACTCTTCTAGCACCTCTGCTTTGGCTGAGGGAGTGTGTACCTTGGCACGTCAGGCATTGCAAGGTTTAGCTATCCGATTACCAGGGGTGGGAGGAAGCCTGTACTTTCTCTGTTCTAGTCTATGAACCTTTGCCACTTACTTTCCTTGAATAAAAAGGTAACATTTTTAGAATTTGACTAGAGGGTGGCAAGAGTGTCCTTAACCTAGATCAGGCCAAGGGCGGGTAATGGCCGCTGTTCTCACATACAGGGTGCATCCTCTGTGCCTAGTAGTTTGAGATTTACAAATATCACGTCTAAAACCTACACCAGTGCAGATATAATCAGCACTATTTTACGGGTCAGCAAAGAGGGGAGAAGGGACGGAACCCTGAATGTGCGAGTCACCTGCTGAAATGGCTCTGAAAAAAATGACTGGATTAACCGGAAGGGATGAACCCGAAATGACTGCATCACGTTGCTTGCATTAAAAAGCGGAGCACTTGAAAATAGCAATAAAAATTGAGCTTCAGGGGGTAAAGGTTTTATTTTTTGCATACCAGTGGTTGAGATTTGTGGTTAGTGTTGACTACATATACACCTTTATGTGGATCTTTAGCTCATTAAATACTTATTGCGTGTCTATCATGTTCGTGGCTTTATGCTAACGTAGGGGCTTCTGTTAGTAGTTCATGGTCAAATGACTTGAAGGGCTTTCTCTTCCCACCTGTATGTCTGAGAACTCCTATTTATACTTTAAGAAGCAGCTCACACTTCATTTCCTCTTTGAAGCCCTGCCTGAAAGCACTAATCAGACATTAATTAACCCTTGCTATGTATTTCTGTCTGTAGTATATCTATTATGTAACTTATCCCACTGACCCTGTTTATTTGTGAACATTCCCGTCCCTTCCTGCTGGTTGTGAATTCTGCACCACAGGGACCAGTACCTCCCTGATCCCTCCCAACAGACACACTAATTCCCCAGTGGTTATATCAGGCTGGCTCTTAGTAGCAACAGAGAGGTTCAATAAAACTTGCTCAATGCATGAATGACTGTATGCCAGTGAAGCAGAAAGTTATTCTACTTCAAAGTCACTCACAATTAGAAGAGGTATGATTAAACTGAGCACTCTCTGCCCCAGACTTTACCTATATTATCTAACTGAATCTGACTTCAACTCTATTAGGTTGATATTATTTCCTTGGCTCCTTCTATAAAACTATGCTCATTTGAGCAGTCTCCAGGAGACAGTGAAGGACAGAGAAGCCTGGTGTGCTGAAGTCCATGGGATCTCAAAGAGTTGGACACAAATGAATGACTGAACAACAAAAACACAGACATGAAGTGGCAAGCCCAGCATCACTGAGCTAGTAAGTAGTGGAACCAGAAAGAAACCTAGGCTGCCTGACTTTGAAACCCTACTGACTCCATTAAGTTACACTGAGTCGCATAAAAAAAAGATGACTGACAGCAATGTTATAATCTCTTTGCCTCTTGAAATTTTTTTTCAACAACATACAATAGCATATTGTACAAACACTGACTTTCCCAGTGCTGGGTACATGCCACCTGTTAGCATTTCACTGGAGACAAAATATATCTGAATATCCTTCTATAATACATATTTAATAATACAGTCAGCATCCACCAAGCTATCAGGCATGCTAAAGAGGAGAACACACACAAAATGTCCGAAATGTCCTGAGAGCCTCAGACTTTAGACTCAAGCGATTCCAGGAATATGCCCAAGTGCCTCGTGGATCGGACAGGCAGATCTGAGTGTGTTTATTTTGATAAACCTAATCCCAGAGAAATCTGAGCTGAATTTAAATTCTCAGTCCCTCAGTAGGAAGAGATATGCAGCCTGAAGATAAACACGGAAGACAGAATACTCATGTGGGAGGCTTCCCTGGGATGGAGGATATTAACTCAGGGAAATCGCGAGCCCTTATTTGGATCAACAGTTCCCGCAGGGCAGAAGTGACACGTCTCCCCATAACTGCTGGCTCACAGTGTATGGTGCTCACCAGACCTGCTCGGTAAGTTTTTTTTTTGCTGACAGAGCGTTAGCCGTTGTCACGTACAACAGCTGGAGCCCTACCCCAAAAGGATATTGTCATAAAAAATTGACGACTCCAGATTTGAAAATAAGGTATACATTTTGCTCAGGAGGGTTAAGGGAGAGAAGATGCTGGGGAATCAAGAATATCTGCATATAAATCTAGACATCATCTTTTCAAGAGATTGTAACAGCTTGGAGGAGAAAGCGGTGTAGCTCTATTAATAGTTGGTGAAATGGCAGGGCATACACTCTGTAGCATAGCTCCATATGGTGAGAGGGGAAGACGACATCTTTTATTACCACACCTTCCCCAGCAGCTACACTGATAGCCTTGTAGTGAAGAGCTACCACAGGCACCCTGCAAAATGACAAAAGCCCCACTGCACCAAGAAGTGCCAGATTGTATTCTCTGCAGAGAGCAGGGAAATTCCACCCATAATGTGATCACATCCATGTGTTTTCCCGCGTGTGCGAAGGTCAATCTACTGCCTGAGATTCTACAGCTGAAATACAAGGGAACTGGGCATTTGTCTGCAGGCTGGAAGGGAAATACAAGGAGAACTCCAGTTCTCATAAACCAGCCATGAAAGGTCATTCTTTCTTTATCAAAGCTATTAATCTTTTCAGCTCTTTGAATTAATCCACTTGATTCTTTAAAACAATAAAAATGTTTGAGAATCTTGGAAGAACCAAGGAAAGCATCTGCTTTCCTTTTTGAATCAAGAATGCTAAGATCATTGCAGATATATGACATTAACATTAAATGTTATGTTTGTTTCAAAAGCTATGCATAGTGACGATAGAAATAATTTGAAAAGACAAGAAATTTTAAGAAATACTTATATTCTCATTCCTAGTAGATAATAGTGTGTGTGTGTATGCATTCAGTTGTGTCTGACTCTTTGTGACTCCATGGACTGTAGCCCACCAAGCTCCCTGTCTGTGGAATTTCCCCAGTAAGTATACTGGAGTGGGTTGCTATCTCCTTCTCCAGGGAATCTTCCTAACCCAGAGATCAAACCCATGTCTCTTGAGTCACCTGCATTGGCACCTGGGTTCTTTACCAGGTGAGCCACCAGGGAAGCCAATTACTCTTAAAAATTAGGTGAATATAATTGTGGACTCATGAAAATGGACTTATGTGCTGTGAATATTGTTTTGTAACATTTTTTCACTTAATAGGTTGGGAACAAATCTCCATGACTATATTTATTTTTTAATTAAAATAAAATGACATAAGACGTGTTCACATATTGTATCATATCAAGGCATGTATTTTAATGTCGTTTTTAATGTCTGTGTAGTATTCCATTCTACCGGTATATCATAATATATTTAACTAGTGTTTTGCTTTTAGAAATACAAGATTTTACTGTTTCAGTAAACAGCCTTAGGCAACCTTTAAAAATGGTTCACTGTTCACTTGATCCAGAAAATGCCACAAAATCCTGCAGGAGGTTCAGATCTTCATTGTCACTTTAAGAACACTTGTGAAACTGCCCAGGCCATTAAGGGTATGCATATCCAAAAAGCCACCAAGTATCTGAATGATGTCCCTTTATAGAAGTAATGTGTGACATTCTGTCGTTACTATGGTGGAAGTGATAGGTGCACAGGTCAAACAGTGGACCTGAATGTAGGGTTTGTGGCCCAGAAAGAGTTGTGAATTTTTATTGCACATGCTCAAAAATTCAGAGAGTAATGCTGAACTAAAGGGTTTAGATGTAGAGTCTTTGGTCATTGAGCACATCCAAGTGAACAAAGCTCCCAAAATGTAGCACGGGACTTAGAAAGTTCCTGGTTGAATCAGCCCATACAAGAGTTCTCCCTGCCACATGGAGATGATCCTTACTGAAAAAGAGCAGGTTGTTCCTAAACCAGAAGAGGAGGTTGCACAAAAGAAAAAGATATCCCGGAAGAAACTGATGAGATGAAAACTTACTGCCTGGGAATAAATGCTGCAGAAAAATAAATGCAGATAAAGTTAAAAAAATAGAAGATTTCCCAACATTTTTCTCTGCTATTATAAACAATGTACAAAAGAGTTACCAATGGACATATATTATTTATTAGTCATTATCTATCTTTATTTCCTTAGGACTACTTACTACAGTTGGAATTACTGGTTTATAGGAGATGAGCTTTCTGAAGCCTTTCCTCATTGCTTCTAGAGTGGCTGTGCCTGGCTTTATCCCACCCACAGTGCATGAACCTGTGTGAAGGAGGGGATGGGGTTTCATATAAAAGTTGCGAAGAATGTTTTTTCTCTTCAAGCATGTATTTCTTCAAGCGTGAATTGCATGATTTATACCCTTTGATTCCGTATTTTTTCTATTGGGATATTTGTCTTTTATTTTTGATTTACAAAATCTCTTTGTGTAGTAATTAATACCTCTTTCATCTGACACATATGAAGGAATTCTCATTTTGTCATTTGCTTTTGAAATGTGTGTGTATACAGCCAATCTCATTATCGATGGGTTCTGCATTTGCAAATTTTCCTTCTCTCTAAAATTTCCTTGTAACCCCAAATCAATATTTGTGGTGTTTTTGTGGTCACTGGTGGACATGTGCAGAGCAGCGAAAAATCTGAATTGCATGACGCGATAGTTCTCAGCTGAGATCCAGCGAGGCAACCCTCAACCTTCTTGTTTCACCTCTGTAAACAAGTGTCCTTTTCATAGTCTATTTAGTGCCATGTTTTCCACATTTTGATGCTTTTTGTTTGCAATTTCACTGTTTAAAATGGCCCTGTAGTGCTGAAGTGCTATCTAGTGTTCCTTAGTGCAAGAAGGCTGTGATGTGTCTCTCAGAGAAAATGCATGTTAGTTAAGCTTTGTTCAGACATGACTTATATTAGATGTTGGTCATGAATTCAGTTGGACTTTAGCCTGCAAGGCTTCTCTGTCCTTGGGATTTCCCCAGCAAGAATACTGGTGTGGGTTGCCATTTTCTTCTCCAAGGGATCTTCCCGACCCATGGATTGAACCCAGGTCTCCTGCTTTGCAGGTGGATTATTTACCAACTGAGCCACCAAGGAAGCCCCAGTCAATCAATAATGTATATTAAATAAAGTCTCTTTAAACAGACACACATATAAGGCTGTGTATTAATTGGTTGACAAAAATGTTGGAGTCAGAGGTTTGCAGGAACCTAAGGCTCCCTTTCCCCCAGGAACAATGCTAACTCAGTGTTCACGGTGGCATTAGAGAACATTAGCTACATGATGTAGCTAAAGAGTTGAATATATATGTATATCTGTATTTTTTTTCTCCTTCACATGAGAACATTCTCAGTTTTGCCTACTCAAATATTTCAGTCTGTTCTTTGTGGATTGTGCCTTGGTGTTGTGCTTATTATTGGGAGAAGATTTCTTCTCTGCTCTTCCTGTTTTCCATGTGGGGTCACCTTTGCTGGAGAAACACACCTGGCTTCTCTTTGGGCTACACTTACCTGAGTGGTGAATTTGGGAGAAGAGACAGCCCCCTTCTACCCTTGGCCTTGAATCTGTCTCCCTTCTGCAAATAGCACACATCCTCTGACCCTGAGGTGCAGGTCTGCAAGTGGTCAGCACTGCTGGTAACTGGAAGAGTCAATGTCTGGTCTACAGTAGGAGCAGGTCTGCTGTCATTACTGACTTAAGCTATGTACCTGGTATCTGCTTTATCAGTGAAAATGTTCATCATCTCTCTGACTTCTGGGTCTATTTCTCAGTTGGTTACAAACCAGGGAAAGGAGGAGTGTTTGTTTGTTTTTTTTTTTTTGGCCACACAGTGTGTGAGATTTTAGTTCCCCAACCAGGGATCGAACCCGTGCCTTCTACATTGGAAGCATGGAGTCCCAACCACTGGAAGGCCAGGCAAGTCCAAGGAGTGTCTTTGTAGTAGCCCTCTTCACATAAAAAGTTCTTTTTACTTTAAAAATTATGCAGATATTCACATATGGTTTCTTCTTCTAGTTCTTTTTTGACTCTTTTTTTTTGTTTTCACTCTAAAGTTTTGGTTTCAGGGAAGCTGATACTGCTGTTGGGTTTCTTGGTTTCTAAACCAGGCACTGCCATCCAGGGAACAGGGAACAGATCCTGTTAGCCCCTGGATCTGGGGTGGGGCAGTTCTTCTCTTGTTCTGACCAGCCTCATTTTCTGAAGTCTGAGCCCAGCTCCTCTTTACCTTGGCTTGATATCAGACAGAATTTTTAATCTGGATTCTTGAAGTGGTTGACACTCAGCCTGTTTTGACATAGCCACTGTCTCTTATTCCCATTGACTCAGTTCTTTGAAATTCATGTTCCCACCCCTCCTTTCCTGCATCAATATCCCTTAGCTCTTTAGGTGTTTGACTCAAATTTGAGCCAAAGTTTGGCAGTGACTTTGTTCAAACTTAGTCTCAAAGTCCCAAATTTCTATCTTCTAAGGTCCTATTAACTTCACATTGATTTTTTTCCCCTTAACTGCCATCCTCCGTTGCTTTCTGTGTGCTGGGTGGCAGCAACTGGTGTACTCTTGCCTCGTAGGATGTAAACATGACAGATATGCCCAGTTTTGCTCAGGCACTGCAATGGCTTTGTAGATGTCATGGATCTCTCAGCATGGGATCCAGCTGTCGGGTTTGTGGGCAGCTGCCCTCTTTCACTCGTCAGGATTACTGTGGTGGGGACCACCACTCCAGAGACGGGATGGAAGGCACTAAGACAGTGTGTTCAGGAAGAAGAAGCTAGGACTAGTACTCCATTCACCTGACATTACCAGTACTGATCCCAAAGCCTGGTCTGTGCCCAGAGTCATGGGTATTCTTTTTCTGTCAATCAAATTACACAGGCAGCCTGTCAGACTGCTACCTGGAAGGGTCCTGAGAACACCACCATCAGAACCATGAGTGGCTACACTCAGATTTGGGATGGGTTCCTGTGACTTAGCCCAGGTTATGGACATTTAAGCATTCATGCACCCTTGTGTTAGGAACAGAAAAACCACTCTAAACAGAACCAGTCCAGGGGCATGAGCAATATGGAATGGATAGCACAGAAACTGTGCAGTCATTCTATCACATTAAAGGGTAATGACTGGTTTGGCACTGACTCGTTGTGTTGTCCAGGTATTTATTGGGTAGCTGTGAATGGGACCCAGTGGGTGTGTGGCACAGATCTTTAGCTGTGGCTTCCACCTGGATGGTTAGACTGATGCACTCTGGGTTTTCCCTGGGCAAGGAAGAATCTGCCCCACCTTCATAACAATTGCCAGCCCCCCTCTCCTCAATGCCAGATGGGCATGTTCTGTTTTCCAGTAGTGTGATCATTTGGCCACCATCTTGGTCTCTTCCACTGGCCTGGAGGACATCGTAACATGCATAGAAGTCCTTACTAAATTCATCCAGCAAGACTTCGTTGGTAGCCGGCAAAGCTTGTCCTTACTGAACGCTGAAATGTCTCAAGTAAGAAAAGCTGTCTTCCAAAATAAAAGACAGCTCGCATGGAGACACCTTAGCTGTTATCCAAGCAAAATATTGTGTGTTGTTACCCAATGAATCTGCTCAGGTATCATCTTCATTAAATCACATGAGGACTCAAGTGAAGACCCTGAGTGATCTGACCTGAGGGGACTTAGTAAATCAGTGGTTTAGGCCACGTGGCTCTTGGTGGAAAGAATTGTTACTGATTTGGGGCATCATCTTAATTTGTGTTTTCTCTTGCACGTACCTATATTGTTACTGTTGTATATGCCTCCACTGAATCCAGACAGCTGCCAAACAAATTATGTGTCTCAGTAAGGTTGAGAAGTGATTGGAATATTGCTGAAGCAAAATGCTTCAGCCAAAGTTTCAGACGGCTGTTTTTCTTCATATACTGCTTGGGATAAATAAACATAATTTGAATAATATACACTGAGCTCTGGTGGGGGTCAGAGAGTGGGTGTATAACCTTATGTGTACATTTTCCCCTGGGCATATTAAATGAACATTAAATTTGGTTTATTGAAAAGGCTTTGGAAACAATGAATTTCTTTGGAAATTGAAACCCCTACTGTGTTTTCTTCGTGTCTTCTACAATTAAAGTGTTTGTCACTTCAATGATCTGTCTTATTTTAAAATTAAGGGAAGCAACTGATAGGATGCAGCCACAAAATTAAAAGGCACTTGCTCCTTGGAAGAAAAGTTATGACAATTCTAGACAGTGTATTAAAAAACAGAGACATCACTTTGCTGACAAGTGTCTGTATAGTCAAAGCTATGGTTTTTCTAGTAGTTGTATGGATGTGAGAGTTGGACCACAAAGAAGGCTGAGCACCGAAGAATTGATGCTTTTGAACTGTGGTGTTGGAGAAGACTCGAGAGTCCCTTGGACTGCAAGGAGATCGAACCAGTCAATCCTAAAGGAAATCAACCCTGAATATTCATTGGAAGGACTGATGCTGAAGCTCCAATACTTTAGCTACCTGATGAGGAGAGCCAACTCATTGGAAAAGACCCTGATGCTGGGAAAGATTGAGTGCAAGAGGAGAAGCGGACAACAGAGGATGAGGTGGTTAGATGGCATCACCAACTCAATGGGCCTCGGTTTGAACAGACTGGGAAATAACGAAGGACAGGGAAGCCTGGTATGCTGCAGTCCGTGGGGTTGCAAAGAGTCGGACATGAATTAGCAAGTGAGCAACAACTGATTGAATAAATGAATAAATTGTGACAATGAGACAAGTCTTTCTTACAGTATAATTCCTAGATGCTCCACTCCACAAGTAATGTATGTAGATATTTCCCTCTCCAGGAAGTTCTCACTCACCACCTCCCTTGAATGTGGACTGGACTTAGTGTCTCTCTTCCAAACAATAAATAAAAGAAAGGAAAATATAGTGAACTGAGAGTGGGGAAGCTTGGCAAACACTACCTTAAACAAGGATGAAGGCTAATGGCACTGGTGATGTTATATGGATATTTGGTACCCTGTTATGAAGTGACAAGAAGGGAACTTCAACTCTGTATTGTTTTTTTCCCCTAAAACCCTGTCACCGCAGTCTAATCTCGAGAGAAAAAATAAGAGAGAAACTCAGATTATAGAACATGTGACAGGTTATCTGACCAGTGCTGAAGACAGTCAAAGTCTTAAAAAACAAGGCAAGACAGAAACTCACAGATCAGGGAAAGCTGCAGTAATTCAAAGTAATGTGGTACCAGAGGGTGGATCCTGGACAAAGGAGGAAGTAAGCTAAAGCTGGTGGCATCTAGATAAAATCTAGAGTTTAATTAATAGCAGTCTATCAATGTCAGTTTCTTAGTTTTTTATTTAGTTTTTAATTTTGATGAATTGAAATTCCCCATAGTAATGGGGAAACTGGGTAAGGGGATGTGGGAACTTGCTCTATTTCTTTTGCAACCTTTCTGTGAATCTAAAATTATTCCTGGGACTTCCCGGGTGGTCCAGTGGTTAAGAATCCGACTTGCAATTCAGGCAACATGTGTTCGAACCATGGTCACGGAACTAAGATCCCACATGCCACAAGGCACCTAAGCTTACACATCACTGTGTGAGACTGTGCAGTGCAACTGAAGATCCCATGTGCTGCAACTAAGACTCACTGTAGCCAAGTAAATAAATATTAAAAAAAATAAAACATCCCAAAATAATTCACTTGAAAAATAAGGGAAGAAGATACCTTAGTCACTTTCTTTTTTAAAACCACAGTCAAATGACGGAAACACCTTCAAAGGTAGAGAAGGGAAAATGAGCCTTTGTGAATTGTTTCATATAGGGAAATTCCTGATGTAATACACATTTACTCCACCAAAAACTTTCCACAGGAGAAAGCACTAAACTAGGAAAAGAAAGGCAAAGAAAACATAAGTATTTTGCAGGTTCTATAATCCGTGCTACCATTGTTTACAAAATAAAGGTGAATTTCTTTTCTGTGGTAAAACTTAGCCACACAAGGATTGGTAAATCTTTCCCTTTTTAAAAAGCACCATTGCCTTGCTTTCGGAAAAGCTTTCCTTTGTGGCTCAGCTGGTAAAGAATCCACCTGCAATGTGGGAGACCTGGGTTTGATCCCTGGGTTGGGAAGATCCCCTGGAGAAGGGAAAGGCTACCCACTCCAGTATTCTGGCCTGGAGAATTCCATGGACTGTGTAGTCTGTGGGGTCGCAAAGAGTCGGACACAACTGAGTGACTTTCACTTCACTTTAGTTATTACTTTCCTGGTTTTAACAACTAAGGCTTTGGTGATCTGTGAGGACAGTGGATTACATAACCTCTTTATTATTCAACAAGTACAATATATATTTTTGGCAGGCATTAACTGTTAAATATTCAATGTGGAATTAAAAAAAAAAGAATGGTAGACAATTTTCTGGCAATCTACCATGGTGTGAAGAGAGAAAAGGTGAATTTTCTTGTGTGCAGACTAAAAATACTCGTAGCCTAATCACCATTCTAGAGATGTGATTAGGCAGAGAAGGAAATTTTACAGTGTTTATCTCTTTGATTTTTTCATTTGCAGTCCAGCATCAGCTCAGTGTACATATCAGGTTTCATCCTTAAATGCGCATGAAACCAACCCGGGGTTTTTGCAGAGCTCTAATTGCTCTATGATTTGATGTTACTGTGCAGTGAAGCTGTGCTAGTTAATTGTTTTCCTGACTGAATTTCCATCTCTTCCCCCACCCCGCCCCCATTCTGCCCTAAGGAACCTATAAAGCAAAAAACAAACAAACAAAAATCTCTCAGAAGAGCATCTTTCATTTTCAGAAGCATCATTTGCAGTGGGTAGCAGCCTCGTCATAATGTGGGCGATAATGATGATGGATAATTGTAATTCTTAAGTGGTTTCAGCTTATGGTTATTAGGGGTGGGAGCAAGGCAGAGATGGATATGTGGAAGAAAAATACGGTTTACTCTGCTTTAATTGCTTTTCCCAGCATTTCGAACAATAGAATGAGAAAGTCATTTCTGCATCTCTTGCTGATTCTATTCTAGGGTGGGTATATGACTGTGGATTACAGCTGACTGGAATATTGTGTGACGTGCAACATGATTACTGGAGGAAAATTCATGGAAACAAATTAGGTATTTGATTAACCACTTTAAATAATGATCGATTTCTATGGCTTCCTGTACACCGCCTTTTTCATACTAATCAGTAGCTCAGGCCATATATAAACAACAGCCTTCTGTAATGAATAATTGCATTGTAGAGTGCTAGTTAAATTTAGACGTTTCTATTTTATTGGAGTTCTCACTCATAAAACGTAGTGCCAAATAGTAATTGAGATGGAGTTTAGAGTCTCATAATGCTTTGCTTCACAATCCAACCCAGGAATTGTTCCTCCCTGAAGACCCGTAGACAGAGATCCCCTGGGTAATGGTGGACGGCGGAGGAAGACCAGGATGGGAGGCCGCGGAGGGGGAAAGAGAAAAAGGGTCTAAATGAGATTGGAGGGGAGCAGAGGAAGGGAAGTGGAGAAAATAAAAAGCTTGAGGTGGCAGGTTGCCTCTTTCGGATCCTAGTAAACCAATTTAATATAAATGGGCAGGCGGCAAGGAAGAGCCAATTGGAAGAGTCCGAGAAGCAGGCTCCGTGTCCTCGGGAGAGCGGAATGTCTCAGACAATAAGATGGGAGATTTATTACAAAGAAACAAAATGTGCTGTGTTCCTCTCCCTGGTGTTTCTAAAGCCCTTAGCCTGACAGAAGAATGTAGGCTCCGTGGTTAGCTCTGGTCGCTGCGGGAACGTCCCTTGCTGCTTTGAGACTCAATGTCTACTGGCTATGAATCAATTAGCTCCTTGCCCCTATCCCCAAGGAGAAGTGTATTCCCTTACTCTTCACATACTTCCATCATCATCTCCAAGAAAAATGAAGATCTCCCAGGTGGCTGGAAGCAGACAGGAAACTGGAGCTTCGTAACATTAGTTTTTATAATTGGAAGGTGTGCCCTCCTTCCCAGTGCAGAGTGAGAAACAGTAGTCGTCACAGCAGAGCCATCTGGAAGGGTGAGACTTACCATTGAAAAATATGTAGCAACTGTATTTTGAACGTTCTTGACAGACCTCAATAAATGTGCTTTCAAAATTGTGACTCAGAATATGACTGGGAAAGTAAGACCCACGTGGGAAGGGAAAGAATCAAACGAAGTCCAATTGGTAAGTAAGAAAAGTAAAACTTTGGACCTGCTTCTGCAAAACCATTAAGTTGTATGGTCTTGGAAAAATTGTTCCTCCTTTCTTGGAGTATCTGTCAGCCTCTCTTAAGCCAACCAGAATGGTGAGAGAACTCTAATATTAGCTCAGGACAACCATGGCTAGTTGTGTCTACCATCTTTCTTCTCTTCTGGAACCTGGAATGAGTTCTTTCAATTTTTGCTCTTAATTGAATTTTAGCTCCTCTTCCAGTTCTGTTCAGATTTTACCTCTGCTGTAACAAACCCCACTCTCAGTGTTCTCTTCCTTTTTTGAACTTTACTTGGCACTGCCAAATGATTTGATTGTAAGGATTCTTTCATTTTTAATGAGTGGCTTATCTTTCCAACTAAAGAGTAAACTCTTTGAGAGCAACAAACAGATCTTGGTTTCTTTTATGGTTTCGCTAGTACACTTGTCATAGTGATGAACTCATAGGTGATGACTAAAAAATACTTGTTGGCCAATGGATTGATTCAGAAGTGTGAAGGAAATGTGCAGATATTTCCAGTCTAGCACAGGACATTTTCTTATGGTAGGTGTAGTCGTTTAGGAAAAGTGTTAGAATGATCACGCCTCATTAAGTTCCAGATGATTGTTCAGACATGGGGTGATGTGCTTAATCAGTCTTTCAATCAGGATCCAACCAGGGGAATCTTGAACACATTTACACATATTTTCTCCATGATCTGAGCAAGGCCTTAACTGGAGCTCCTCTCATGTGATTCCTCTTCGAGCAAATTTACTTTCCTCTGGGACATCCCTTTCCTTTGCTGACCGTTTGGAACAGACTAGGCAACCTGGTTTTTCTGGGGCTGTGTTACTGAACTAACAATTAAAGACTTAAATGACTTGAATAGGGTAGCTTTGGGAGCATTTCCATACTGTTGAAATGGTGATGATGGTGAACTTGGTGATGGACAGGGAGGCCTGGTGTGTTGCAGTCCACGGGGTTGCAGAGTTGGACACAACTGAGAGACTGAACTGAACTGAATTGGGAGCATTTAGGGGTCCCCCTCAAAGTGAAATCACTTAATGATTTGTAGACCTGGGATAAACTTGGTACCAAAAAGCATAATTATGATTTGCAGTTCAAACTGCAAATCAGAGAGCCAAGCCAGTGCCAACACATGGCTCAATCTTGCATATATATAGTCATGTAAGTCATGTCTTCTAGGACACTTTGGTCTAGAATGATGGACTCCAGAATATCTAATAGAAGTCCCAGGTTCAAGCTTTCAGCAGCAGCATGAAGTATGAAGTCACATATACCATGGCTTTGCTAGTTCCTATGTTGTTACTGCCTCTGTGAACCCAACTGATCATAGGGTTCCTCCAGGCACCGCCTTCTTGATCTGCTTTGAGCTTCTGACTTGGAATTCAGTGACTTTGTAGGTGTCATGTGTCTTTTCCAATTCATTAAAAAAAGCAACTGATTGTTTGGCTATTATTCATTCATTCATTTAACATCTCATTCCATAAGAGATAAGAGACAGTATAATAAATGAAGGAAGGAATAAAATAAATAAGCTTTGGGAATCAGGACCAAAGGAGAATATAGGTAGGAAACTAATAAAGCAAGGCATGAACATAGTATACCAAAAGACTTATTACAAACTGTGGTCCTGGAGAGTCTCTTGATGTGGGATATAAATTTGGCTCAACAGTTCCTAGCAGCCATAACAAAGATGGAAAACAAATGGGAACAGAATTTACTCTGTTCACACTTACAAATAAAGTGATTATTTAGGAGAATACAGCTTTTCCTGATACTGAGAGTAACAGGCAATGTTTCCCCATGGGTCTTGGTAAGGAGAATACTATGTCAAGGTAGTGGATGATGCCTTCCACAGCATCTTTGTGTTAGATTTGTTTTGTCCTTCAACATTAGATTATAATGTCCTTCAATGTCAAGCTGATGACTGTACAGCTTGCTCGTGTTCTTCCCTGATCCAAGGCTGAAATTTGAAATGTCTGGGGGGATTGACAGACTGTATATTCTCCAGACATCCTCCCATCAATATTATTTTGGGCAAGTGCTTCCTTCTTGTCTTCACTCCTAAGAGGCAGTATAGTCTGTGGTTAAGCATGCAGGCTCTGGAATCAGACTCCCTGGGTTCAAGACCCTCAGTTTCTTTATCATGAAAAAAGGTTAATGCATTCCTCCGAGAGATGTTATCAGTAGGAATGAAATAGTGTATGTAAAGTGCTAAGTGTTGGGAGTGCTCAATAAATGTGAGCCTTTACAATTAGACCACAGAGAAGCTTTACAGTCTCTGTGCCTCTCAGGGGAACATACTTCACCTTTTAAATTCACCTCTGTTTTGTCCCCTCAGGTGTGGGAAGGGAATCAGAATGCCGCCATATGTCCTTGACTCCTCTTACAGGGTCCAGACAGGGTCCCCAGATTGAGCTCATGGCCTGAATCCTTTGTCCCTTCTGAAAGGACACCTTGTTCATTTGGTACCCACAGCAGGTGTTTAAGAGACAGCCCTTTTCTCTTTGTTGGAGAATTTTCAGAGCTGAGTTGTTTTTTTTTTTTGTGAACATATCCCTTCATTCTGCATGAAGTTTATCAATATATTTTATTAAGAAAACTCTGGTTAGTCTGCCTTGATCTACCCATATTCCTGAGAGTAAGCTTTCTTTTGGGGCTTCTCAGGTGGAACAGTGGTAAAGAATCCGCCTGCCAATGCAGGAGACGCAATAGACGTGGGTGGGGAAGATGCCCTGGAAGAGAAAATGGCAACTTGCTCCAGTATTCTTGCCTGGAAAATCCCATGGACAGAGGAGCCTGGTGGGCTACAATCCATGTGATCACAAAAGAGTTGAATACAACTGAGCGACTCAGCACAGAACAGAAGCTTTTTTCTGAGACACGCTTGATAGTCATGAACTGGCAGATCACAGACTACACTAGGAGCAGGGATTGCACTGTGGCTCCATGTGCAGGCAGCCCAGTGTCATATAAGGAGCACCCTCTTATTTCCATTGTTCCCAACATGGGTTGGATTCATGCGTTTAGAGCCGGCAGAGCCATTTTGGAGCTGAAGCAATAGGAAAAATCCATATAGTGACAATTCCTGCCCTTATGGAAGATTTTAACATTTTGTTTGAGATGGATGGATTTTGTTACATTAATTTTGCTTTACTAAAATATTATTTATCTTGATTACTGAGTTTTGGCATCCCTCTAAATTTTGTATCTAAGGCCACTGCCTCACTCTCCTCACTCAAATCCTGGTCCTGTGTGCAGCCTTGGTAATTTGTTGTTGTCCTGGATCTTAGAGATATTTGACCTCTTCACTCTAGAGCAGTTGCTTCCAAATCTAGGACTATAATAAATTTTCACCCAACCAGGGAGAAATAAGAAAATGAAGGACAATGCATTAAATCTTTTGACAAGCTAATTTTACATAAGATAATGCCTTTCTTACTCTCTTATGGTTAAAATACAGTTTATTAAAGAAAGAAACCCAGAACCTGCAGAAATATTATTTATTCAATAATGATGCTAATAGATGGCAGTAACTTTTTAAACATGTACTTACTGGGCAAAATAAAAATGTGCTGATTAAAGAATTTAAAAATAATTAACTGTCCCAGGAAATCCTACACATGTATGAAACTCTGCCCTAGGAGCTTGGTTATCCCTCCCGCCCTAGGACAGATTAGAAGGAGTCTGGACAGAGGAGTGGTGACGAGGAGTCCGTGGCAGGTGTGGGAGGTGAGGACGGTGGCCAGGAGGAAGTAGACATGTGCTGGGGATAATGAATGTGGTAGATAGTACCCTCCTACGTGTTCTGCCAGGACAGGCTCTTGGATGCAGAGGCCCAGAAACCCGTGCCAGGACACGGAAACAGGTAAAAACCAAGAACAGATGTTGAGTCTCAGTGGTAGCGGGGAGCCTGTGTGCACATGAAGTCTCTAGAGAATCCTGCTAGAAGCCCAGTTGTTTTCCAACTGGTTTTTATTCCTGCTCTCGCCTCTGAGATCTTCAAATGCACCAAGCTGCAACCTCAGAGAGATTTTCTTAGGAGGAAAAAGATATTTTCTAGTTTACCTAGTGAATTTATAAAACCAAGAAGGATCACCATAAATATGGAATAATTCCTGGGAAACTAGAGCCACTGTCTCTCATTGTAGTCGTTAAAAGAAGCCTAACTTAATGTAGCGGGCCTTCCCCGGTGGCTCAGTGATAAGGAATCTGCCTGCCAATACAGGAGACGGGTTCAATCCCTGGGTTGGGAAGATCCCCTGGAGAAGGAAATGGCAACCCACTCCAGTATTCTTGCCTGAGAAATCCCATGGATAGAAGAGCCTAGCAGGCTATAGTCCATGGAGTCGCAAAAGAATCAGACAGTAAACAACAAACAACTTAATGTAGCAGGTGTTCAGACAAATGATCCTCAACAAGGAGAGTGAGAGTCTGAGAAAGCAAATTAGTACTAAGGCTAGTATTTTCATGAAGTTGTAGATGTTTGTCAGAATGTTCTTCACCTTTGAAAAAGTAGAGATTTTATTTTTCTTACTGTTGCTCTTTTTTTTTTTTTTTTGAGTTGAATAAATTTGTAGTCCGGATCAGATGACTGGAGCATAAGTTTTGGCTTTTTTCATATACTTTGGTGACTGTGTTACTTTAAGGAGGTCACTGTATTCCCTGAGGCCTTGTCTTCCTTATCTATAAAAAGGAAGGGTTGAATTTTATTAGATTTTCTTGAATTCCAAACTGTTATGATTTGTTGTGATTTTTATGATGACCCAGAGGGAACACACACAGGTTCCTATAAAGCATTTCTTATTGCCCCTTTTCAAGTTCAGAAAAATGCCCTGGATCACAGCCACCAGCAGGGTAAATTCCACCTTCAGTTTGGAAATATTTGCTCTGAAATTTCTTATTTTATTAAATTATTTGAGACTGTAAGAAGGCTGTTGAATTTCTTTGGGCCTTAATCTGCTGTATATGTAAGATACTGTGTTTTTATTGCTGTATGACAATCTTGATGTCTTCTGGATGAAAAAATTAACTCTTTGCTTTATTTGTTAACATCAATGTTAACAAATAAATAGAGATAGGGATGCTGTGAAATACGGTTTTCTTATTAGGCTGTACACAACAGTACTGCCTCCTAATAACCTCCTATAGGCAAATCTTTTCCATTTCCTGAACTAAAGCACCTAGAATTGCACTATTTATTCTTTGCTTTAGGAATTTCCTCTCTCTCTAGGATGCCCCTTAATTAGCTCTGCCTCGATGTTTTAATTTTTCTCCCTTTGCCAGTCAAGGTGGTCTGAGTCATGCATGTATCTATCGCACGTGCATGGCGCTATTCCAAAGTGCTCCTGTTCTCGGGCATGTCCTACCAATACTTTTCTGAGCAGAGAGATAGCGTTCAGCTCATCCAGAAACCCAACTCCAAGGCCACAGAAATTTTCTACTGAAAAGTCTCAGAAGTTCCAAGGATCAAAAATGGTTCAAATAAAAGCACTTTCAAAACAGGCAATCCAGAGAGTAGCTAATTCTTTCATTTGACCTAGAAGCTATCACTACCATTAGACTAGGTCTGCTCCTGTTGCTTTGTGAATGCCATAAGACTTGCTAAATCATGCTTGTATAGTCTTTGGCTACCTTGAGCTAACACCTTCGAAAAGATATAATTCTCAGCACTAGCTTAATATTTCATTGCTTTTTTTTTTTTTTTTAAATAAGCTGTCTATTTTAAGAATATATTTTGTTGACTTAGTCTTTTTCTTGGTGATAAGATGGGGGTGGAAAAACTAGTCACACTTGAACATAATATCTTATTTCCTCGAGGCAGCTGGTTGCAAATTAAGCAAGAATATTGTAAAATAGCAGGTGGATATTTACCCACAAACAACAGGGAACTGAGGAGACAGAGAAGAGCCTCAGTAAAGAAGTTGTTAATAATAAGAAAATGATTAACGACTTGTGTTGTCTTCATGCAATGGTTTTATCCCCATATTTTGCAGAAAAGCCCTAACCTGTTGTTTTCCAACTCTTCCTATATTTAAGGTAAATCCACTCATATCTTCACTTGTACTTGCACTCATTTTGAAGGATCCAGCATAGCTAGTGGGTTGGAACATCTCCAATGTTTCCATCCCTCACTGATCCCGTGTTATCCTCTCTCTGAGTCTTCTCTGCCTTTCCAGCCTGAGTTTGTCATTTTCTCTCTGTGCTGTTAGTACAATTGCTCAGTCATGTATGACTGTTTGTGGCCCATGGACTGTAGCCCACCAGGTTTCTCTGTCCATGGTATTCTCTAGGCAAGAACACCATGCTCCCTCACTCTGTGCTTATTTCTATCATGGCATTGATTGTGGCAAGTGGTAATTATTGTTTAATGTGTCTGTCTCCCTCATTGTTAGCTCTTCAAGGGCAGAGAACCTGGCAGATGGAAAGGCTCAACCTTGGATGAAGGAATCAATACGTGAATGAATGAGTGAATGATGAAAGAGTTAGTTATTTCCTATCAGCAGCTGCCTTTCTGAGCTGCTCTCTATCACCATGGAGACCCTCAAAATTTGGTGTTAGGGTGATCACCTCAGTTCAGCAGTCAAAGCACTGCTCTGTCCCATGATCTACAGTGAGCCTGTAGTTGCAAGTTATAAGCAATATGTCCTTACAGCCTTTTACATGAGGGATGAAGGTGAATTCCCCCCTCACTTAGCAGTCCATGGGGCATGGCCAGCTGGCTTGTCACAACCACAGCCTGCAGTGAGGCTTGGCTGCATCTGCTGTGTGACTTGGAAGCTCCTGACCCTGTACTCCACATCCCAGGGAGACCTGGAGCTGTTGGGTCATGGATGAAGGAGGCAGCTTTGGGAGATGAAAGGGTCGGCTTTTCCAGCTGGCCCAAAAGAAGTTTGAAGTTCATAACTAACTTAGTACCTCACCCTAACAGACACTTACTAAATGTCTTAGGGTGAGTGATTGAATGAATCCCAGTTCCAGACCACTGACCTCATCTTAGACCAAAGCAAATTCATTCTCTCCCACAGAGCACTCTAGACCCCCTATTGCTTTTGCTGAATTCTTGGCTGTTACTAACTATAGGAAACTAGTGTCCAACTTGCTCTGATATAATGCAGACTCCAATGTGCTTTATGTGGGTAATGATACTGGGCATCAGGGGAAGCCTGACTTTACCATGTAGTTTCCCCTTGGGTTTCTCATGGAGTCCACTCTGCGCAGGCGAATCTTAGAGAGGGTTACGTCAGGCCTCTGAATAGTTTAGAGAGCGAGTGATGCCAAGAGATGTTGGATTTTGTTTGGTGTCTCACTTAGGGATACTGTGCAGCTCCGTAGGGAACATCACAGACATGACGCAGGCCTAGCCTGGATCCCATGATCATTTTAGACTTTGGAACAGCTCTTCTGCTCAAAGTTCTATTTGCTGCAGAAAATTCCTCCTCTAAACCTGTCCTCTAGTTGTTTTCAACTCAAAGTTAGATGTTTTTGTGAAATGTATTTTTTTATTTTTTAAAAAGGGCATCCTCTCTATTATTTAATGAGAATGGCATGTTTAACTAAAACCTTGTCTTGTTTGTGTCAGGCCCTGAAGAACACCAAATGAAAGGGGCAAGTAACCCTGCAGATTTTCTCATAAGGTTGCCTTTGTTAATTGACTGGCTCATTATAGAGAGCCTGTGTACAAAGCCCTAGGCAGGAAATGGGGATGCAGTGAGGGCTGGCTGTGGACTCAGCCCTCAAGGACCTCATTGTTTAATACAGCAGATAAGGCATGGATATAAGTGACTGTTTTACAGAACAGGTCATAGTTGAGGCCAAACACAAGTATAAAATACAATGGAATTACAGAGAAAACAGACACAGCTGTCTGCTGGAAAAAACAGGGATGAGCCATGGAAGATATGGGCCTTGAAGGATGAGTAGAAATGGTAGGCAGGACGTTCCATGACCAAGTGGGAAAACAAGAATGTATGTTTTCATTTGGCGTAAGTTATAGTTTGATTGACCAGAGAGAAGAGGCAGAGAGAGAAAGACAGATGCACATACAGAGACAGGGTGAGAAAGAGAGAGAATCAGGGAGATAGACAGAAATGAATCAATCCTAGGGACCTGGGGCCAGAACCACTGGATTAAACCACCACAAAACCCGTCTAACTTCTGTTCTTCCAGTTATATGAGAAAATGTTTCCTTCTGTTTAGACCAGTTTGAGTTGGGATTTCTGTTAGTTGTTACAGAAATTATCCTAACTGATGATAAAATTTTATTGGAAAGAGAGATTGAAGCCAGAATGTTGAGGAATTTAGACAATATTTCAAAGGCAATGTGGAGCCATTTACGCTTTTGCAGCTGAGGAATGAGGTAATTAAAATTTTAAGAAGATTAATCCAGCAGATGTACATAGGCTAGTTTAGAAGAGGGAAGAGAATATCCATAAGGAGGTGGTACCCTCACTAAAAAAGTCTCCACATGTGGAATTATAGTGATTAGAGAATCTAGTCTTCATCTTGCATCAAGTGAACTTTTGCATATGAAAATATAAAATGAATAAGGAGAGATCCTAGATAAGCAAATTTCCATTTCATCCTTTTCATACTGTTTGTGGGTTCTCAAGGCAAGAATACTGAAGAGTTTGCCATTCCCTTCTCCAGGGGACCACATTTTGTCATAACTCTCCACCATGACCCATCCATCTTGGGTGGCCCTACACAACATGGCTCATAGTTTCATCAAGTTACACAAAGCTGTGGTCCATTTAATCATTTTGGTTAGTTTTCTATGACTGATGCGAAGAGCTGACTCATTAGAAAAGACCCTGATTCTGGGAAAGATTGAGGGCAGGAGGAGAAGGGGGCCACAGAGGATGAGATGGTTGGGACATGACCGACCATCATGTCCAACTCAATGGACATGAGTTTGAGCAAACTCTGGGAGATGGTGAAGGGCAGGGAAACCTGGTGTGCTGCAGTTCATGGGATTGCAAAGAGTCGGTCATGAGTGAGCGACTGGAAAACAATATTGAGAATTAATGTAAGCTCCAATAAATTTAGTTGCATTGGTATTTGCTACTTGTTTTAATTACTAAGAGGCTTGGAATGGAAGATTAAAACATATGTTTCCATAGGCAGCATGAGGTCTACTAGCTTGAACAGATTGGTGATTTTAGATACCAATTCAGTAGACACTGAGGAAACAAACATTATATATCTGATTCTGAAAGGGCAAACAAAAGAAACGGGTAATAGGTGGCTCAGACTGTAAAGAATCTGCCTGCAACACAGGGTTCGATCCATGGGTCAGGAAGATCCCCTGGAGGAGGAAATGGCAACCCACTCCAGTATTCTTGCCTGAAGAATCCCATGGACAGAGGTGCGTGGAACACTACAGTCCATGGGATCGCAAAGAATCAGATACAACTGAGCGACTAACACTTGCACTTAATTTTCAAAGACATGTTTGGAAATATTTAAAATATAAAGGACTTTGATCTTTAATTTTTGTTGACTTATAGATATGACTTGAAAAAAAAGATTGTTCAGATAAAAAAAGGAATTGAATGAATGAATTAGAATGGGGAAACTATGCTTTTGAAGAGTGACAATTCAAAAGAAAAATGTTGAATGTTGATAATATCTGTGAATGTTATCTGTGGCTGTGTGCTGAAAACTGGTGTGCTATGTTCCCCTATGTTTGCTTTCATCTAATTTTAACCTAACAAGTTGTAAAAGTAGTATTTTCTATTCGAATAGGAGAGGGAAATATAGGACTGAGATTTTCCTGCCTGGGCTGCTTTGGGGACGTCCCAATAATACCAAACCCATGTACCTCAGCTTGTCCTGTCTTGCTTTATTTCTAAACTTTTTATTTTTGAATGATTTTAGATGTATAGTTAAATTGCAAAATATTAATAGCATAGAGTCTCATATGCCTTTCACCCAGCTTTCTCTAATGTTTTTATCTTATATAACCTTATAACAATTATTTAAACCAAGAATTTAATATCACAATAATCCTATTAGTTCAACTGCTAACTTTATTTGAATTTCCCCAGTTCCTCCACTAGTGTTCTTTAGTTCCTTGAAGAGCCAGTCCAGGAATCCCATTACACTTGTCATGTCTCCTTTGTCTCTTGCAATCTATGAAAGTCCCTTAGTCTTCTTGTCTTTCACGACCTTGACACTCTTAAGGAGAACTTGTAGCCTACAGACTTATCTTTCAATTTGAGTTTGGTGTGTTGCCATGGTGAGATGGTAGTTGTGCCTTTTTGGCAAGAGTACTGCAGAAGTCATATTGTGTATCTCACGTAGGACATCACATCAGAGTTCACTCACGGTATTCATGTGTCTCATTGATGACCATGTTAACTTTGATCATGTCATTAAAGTGCTGTCTGCCAGTCATCTCCATGGTAAAGCTACTGCTTTCCCCATGGTAAAAGGGGCAAGTGTTAGTCAGTTAGTGTCCTACTCTTTGTGATCCCATGGACTGTAGTCCACCAGGCTCCTCTTGTCCATGGGATTTTCCAGGCAAGCATACTGAAGAGAGTTGCCATTCCCTTCTCCAGGGGATCTTCCCAACCAAGGGATCGAACTCGGGTCTCCCGCATTGCCCGCAGATTCTTTACTGTCTGACCCACAATAACTATTTTGAGGGAGAGCCTTTGAGACAATGCACCTGTTCTACTTTTTGAGCTTTCACCCACAAATTTGAGCATCCAGTGGTGGATCTTGCCTGCAGCAGTTGTGTTTTTCTGATCCTGACTTTTCTCTCCCCCTCATTTCTTCTGCATTATTACTTGAAATTCTGTTGTGAGGGATGATCTTGATTTTTGATAATTACCTGATAAAATTTACCTACGACTTCTCAAGGAGCATTTGCACTGAAAGTGACATTATCATGAAAAAAAATTTTTTTTGCTTATTGCAAACACAGTATAAATTCAATACAAAAAGCCAAAGATACGCAGGTTAAAAAAATACCTCAAAAACAACAATCTTAATATATTAGAGTCCATCTTTTCACATATTTTGCTATATATCAATGCACACATATAAACAAAAGTAGATTATGCTGTGCATGCCAGTTTGTAAACCTGCTTCTTTCCCTTGATGGTACATCATGAATATCTTTCTATAGCAAAATGTATATATTTCCCTAATGTTTTTAAAGGACAGCTTAATATTCATTATATGGCTGTGTCATAATTTGTTAAAGGTGTCACCTACTATTAGTTTCATTGCATTTTAGCTTTTGCCTTTTACAAACAGTGGTATACCTTGCAGCATCATCTTTCAGCATCATGCTGCAGGCATTTCTATACTTGAGCTCATTTTTTTCTTTGTAACAGCCTTTTGCAATGGCTATTACCATTATCCCCATTTCACATCCAGGATGTTGAAGTTCATTTAGTAATTTGTCCAAAGTTTCATTCAGCTCATCAGTGGAATCAGGGCCCTGAATCCAGATTCTATTGACATGAAGGATCGGCTCTTAACTGCTACACTATACTGATCTAATAATTAATTACTACCTTATGGAAATTTTGAAACCTAAAATTTCTAGTTAAGAAGGTATGTACATTTTAAAGACTTTTGGTACATAGTATATAATTGCCTTCTAGAAAAGCCACTCATGTTTACTTCTATTCCCCATACAGGGGTGGATGTGTGTGCTTATGCACAATGTCTAAGTACACATAAGTGCACAATGGCAATACTGGCTTTTGTAGTTTCAAAAAGAAAAAAAAAAAAACTTCTTTGTTAAGGAAAAGTGAAAAAGTGAAGTCCTCAGTTGTGTCCGACTCTTTGTGACCCCATGGACTATCGCTTGCCAGGCTCCTCCATCCATGGGATTCTCCAGGCAAGAATACTGGAGTGGGTTGCCATTTCAAAGTCTTGATTTATTTATTTATGGCTGTTGCTGTGTGGGTTTTTCTCTAGTTGTGGTAAGCAGGAGCTACTCTCTGGTTGTGGTGTGCAGGCTTCTCATTGAGATGGCTTCTCTTACTGTGGAGCATGGGCTCTAGGGTGCAAGGGCTTCAGTAGTTAGCCTGTGGGCTCAGCAGTGTGACTCCCGGGCTCTAGAGCACCAGCTCAACAGTTGTGGTGCCCGGTCTTAGTTGCTCCACAGCACGTGGGATCTTCCTGGATCAAGGATCGAGCCAGTGTCTCCTGAATTGGCAGGCAGATTCTTTACCACTGGGCCACCAGGGAAGCCCAAGGAAGTGTTTTAAAGGGGACTGTCCATTTAGAGGAACGTCTGGTGTGGTTGTTCTTGGCTTCCCAAACTTCTCCTTGGCTGCCTGATCCAGAATTCCAGGCTTAGAAGCGTGGAGCACAAAGAAGACAACTGTTGAGTAAGTAAGTGAATGACGGAAGGCATAGACACACCTGCCTCTGCTGGTGGCCTCAGCTGGACCATTTCTCACTGCAGTGGCTTTGGAGGGAGCTCTCAGGGAGTGGCCATCGCTTTTGGCTTGGCCTCAATGAAAGGAGGGACCTCGTCCACTTGAGGAGAAGACAATAAACAAAGCCCAAGAGATGGCTTTTTCTTTCCCAGTCACACACTCAGATGTGCAAAATTGTCTTATCTTCTTACCATAAATGTAATTTCTGACGCAGCAGAAAGTTTTGAATTTAGTCATTTCTGTGTAAACTTGGTCTAATTCAGATACTTCTCAGCAAGTTCCGGTTTGTAATTCAGTCACGTTCAAATTAGAACCCCTCAGGTTTTTTTTCTTCTTCCTCCTTGTTCTCCCTGAGGTGGATTCCAATCATTTAAATGTTTATGCAACTGCCTTGGTGATCTTGGAGCAGGACACTTCTGCCTCTTCATTTCAATTTCGTCTCAGACTTTTGCTGCCCATTCTCTACAGACACACCCTTGGATGACCCGGGGTTGTCTGTCAGGTCCCCCACGCTCCTGGGCTCTTCTTGCTCAGATGCAGTCTTATGTGCACCTAAATGCTGTGTGATCCAAACCTCCCACCTTCTTCAGATGAACTTTCCTCCTTCCAGCCTCAGCACTTCCTGTCAGCATGTGTAATTTTGTAGCTTTTTTGTCCTCCCAGGAGCCCAAGGCATCCTTCTTTGTAAATACATTTACAGCGCAGAAAAAATATTTTCTCAAGTCACACATTTTGATTTTGATTCAGAAAAATCTGCTCATTATACCTATCACTGACTTTGAAATATAGGGGGCTATAGAGATATTGTTTCAGAGAGTCAATGGATAGATTTTTATCCATCCAATTCACACATAAATGCAGCTGCACGTTTCTCTCAGTTGGACTTATATTGTCGGCCCAAATGTTCATTTTGATATATGAGTGCCTTCTTGGCATTCATGGATTTAACATTTCCAGTTTGAACTATTTGCAGATGACCCAGAAGATTTATGACGTATAGAGCAGTTTGTTCTTCTGCTCAAGCACAGATTTGAGTCGCATGCTGTCTGGCTGCAGTGACCCAGGAGTCACTGAGCTGATGTGTGAACTTTGCTGGTGGCCCAGCATCCCTCTCTTGCAGGTTTACCCTTTCCATTCCTCTTTACATATTCCATTATTTTCATTAAGCAGCTGATTACAATGTCTTAGTTCCTTTCACTGAATTTAACCAAGAAATTGTTATGTGCTTTGGTAGAATTAATGGATCTAGGCACTTGATAGGTAATCACATGTATTCCTTAGGGAAACAACTACGGGGGCGCTTCTGCACTACAGTTTACCCCCATTGTCAACACAGCCCTCCTTCCTCCAGGAATCCAGGTGTGCTTGCAGAAATGCCCCCAGGAATGCAGGAATGTAGGGATGTAGGAGAGGCCAGTCTGAGCACCTGGGAGTGGCCAGAGATCATTTAGTGCTTCTGTGCAAGGTGAGTGGGCAGTCTGGGAACCCTGCAGCCTGGGCTTCTCCCCTCTGAAGCCAATAAAGTGCCCAGAAGCCTGAGCTGATAAAGTGAACAGATGAGGGGTTGAGAGGACAGCCTGCAGACTCCAGCCTCCCAACCAGGAAATTCTGGGTAGCCTGTGGCCAAGGCAGAGCTTCTCAGGTGGCTCAGTGGTAAAGAATCCGCCTGCCAATGCAGGAGACACAGAAGATGGGGTTCCATCCCATGGTCAGAAAGACCCCCTGGAGAAGGAAATGGCAGCCCACTTCAATATTCTTGCCTGGGAAATCCCATGGACAGAGGAGCCTGATGGGCTACAGTCCACGGGGTTACAAAAGAGTTGGACGTGACTTAGCAACCAAACAAAACAACAACAATGGCCAAAACCAGCTTTCTGTTCATCAGGACCCCACCTTTGACTCTCACTCCTGGTTCCTAGAAAGTACCCAAGTATTTCAGTATAATAGAGTGTCTGGGGATTAGAAAGCCTATCTTCACTTAGAAACATCTTGACTGAAAAAATTGGGGAGGATGACAACAGGGAGAGCAGTCTGCTCCCAGGTGTCCGCAGAATGCTTTCTAGATCTGAACCAAGACAGCTGAGAAGAGTCCTAATGGAACCTGCCTACAGTGTGGAGCGGACTCTGTGACCTGAGTTTGTCGATGTTCCTCAGTGATTATGTGCTACTGAGAGAGCAGCTATTTTATTTAAAATATATGGGGGGGTGGGGGGTACGGAGAACAAAAATGTTTTGGCAATTAAAATACACACCTCAAGGAACTGTTTCAAACCATATTTTCAGCTTCTCCTTTTAACAGAAAATATTAGAAATGGATATGAATTCTCACTAATGTCATTTTTCCCATACTCTGCTCTTGACCGTCTTTTGTTTTAAATTGAATTAGGCAAGCTGCTGATTCAGAACAACACCTAATTATTTTTGCAGTCCTTTCATTCTATAAACATTTATTAAGCACTTATTAGTTGCAGGGCACTGTGCCAAGTATAAGCGGGAGGAAACCAAATGGATAAAATGAAGTCTCAGCCCCAGAGAGATTTGTGGTTCAGTAGGAGAGATATAAAATATGATTAAAAATAACAAATATTTAATACTGGGTAGAAACCGTTTGGGTATGTGTGGGTCTTAAATGTAAATCTGCCGAGATATTTAGGTTGTGGAGTGAGAAGCTGAGCCTGGATAAAGCGAACAAAATGAACCTTCCTCACAGCTAGCAATGTGCCCCATTGAAGGGAGCTTCTGAGCCAATTGTCAGTGTTTTTCAAAGTCTGGTTGGAAGAGTACCCTCCCATAAGAGTAACATGGGGTACTTGCTAAAAGGCACACAAGCCTGTCCATAGCCTGAAAGGGGATCTCCAAGGCAGGACCCAGTGCTCTGCCCCTGCCCGTGGGTTTTTCCATAAAGTGGACTGTGGTGTCCTCTATTGTTCAGTCACTAAGTCGTGTCTGTCCATGGGATTTCCTCGCAAGAATACTGGAGTGGTTACCATTTCCTTCTCCAGGGGATCTTCATCTTCCTGACGCAGGGACTCGCGTCTCCTGCATTGCAGAATGATTCTTTACCTCTGAGCCACATCGGAAGCCCTATTTAGACCCATGTATTTGGGTATATGGGATTTGGCATGGCAAAAGGTCTGCAGGCATCTGGAAACAATGGTCTGAGCATTCTTACCTGGAAACAGCCCCTGAACTCTGTCTGGTATATAAAGATTTTAAAACTTAAGATGCATCCCTTAAATCTCTAAATTGAATATAAATTTTTCTGAACCCCCTCTACTTTGCTGGTGGAAGACCCTACCTCTGATTGCCTTTGAGACTGCACAGAAATGGAGTTTATTAGGGGCTCACGGGGCAGAGGAGGATGGCCATTGGTCCATGTGCTGTCCTTGTTACTCCTCCCTGCTTGGGGCTCATCTCCTGGCTGTTTACACAGGGAGTTCAGGCATACATTTTCCTCCCAACTGCTTGGAGTTCCACTACCTGCTGAGCTCTCAGACTGTCTCCCTTCTACAGGCAAATTGTGATGTAGGAATGATGTATGAAGAAGGGCCTGTTTCTACACATGCATGAATTCCCTACCCCCTGAACAACTCAAATCCAAAGAAAAAAGACTTCTAATGCTCCTCAGCTCTCATCTCCAGAATGCTGAGTCTTGCTGCCTCAGCCTAAAAAATATTAAGCAATTTTCTCTCTCCAAATCTTACCAATCCCTCGATATTGAGGGGAGATATCAGAGCAGTTTCTCTTCCTGAATGAAATATACAAGACCTGAGACACTCAGAAGTACAGTCCTCTCCTCTTTGAGGGACTAGGACTGAGCTGGGAGGGGTTAGGAAAAGGAGATGCAAATATCAGTGAATTTCTTTTGTAATAACACACCCATTTGTTTCCTTCTATACCAGTTCCTGTAAGGGAATGCCCTAGCTGCTTCCTGGTTGACCTGACTCCATCCTTCTTTAGAAACTAGCTAGTTCTCTTGCTGCAGACAAAAATCAGGAAGGGTGAGCCCTGCAGAAACAGTGGATGTCCGTACACTATTTGAAGAACTATATTGGAATCCTTAGTCTTTTCAAGTGAAATCTGTTTTTTTCTTGCCCATTGTTCTCCAGAGTGTTATTTGGATATGACAAGGTAGTTCCAGATCGAGCATTGAAGGGCCTTGCACTTAGGAGTCTGGACTGGACTGTATGTTCTAAGCAACAGAGAGCTTTGTGCAGGAAGTGAAATAAGTGGACTTTTATATTGGGTAACTAACTCAGGCAGCAGTGAGGAGGATGGATTAAAAGAAGAATCTGGAGGTGGGAGCCTGTTGTTAGCAACTGCAACAATTTACACAATCCTGATTCAGATTCTTTATGCACATTTCTGCCTGTCTCTCCAGACTGTGATCTCCTCAAAGATAGGGATTATAAGGTTCAATTTTTATTTCCTCCTCCCCCAACCCTTAAAGTCTCAAATATATTTTCACATTTTTGACACAATGCATATTGATTGAATTAGATTGGCCCCAAATGAGCTCTTTGAATAAGATCACTGAAAGATAGAGAATCTCCATTTTCACAAAATTATCACAGTGGTGTACTGTTGGGGTGAAAGGAGGGCCCTTTATTCTGGCAGTAAAACTGAGGACAGCTGTAAACCTTTCTTCCCCTCCCCTTCCTACTAGCACCTAGAAACTAATTCTCTACTCTGTTTTATAATATATATTCATGACAATAGAATATTAAATCCACATTCCAAAGCCGTAAATATTATAAACCACATTTTTACATGGTATTGCATAGCCACTGTGTTTTGTAGCAATTTGGCATGGAATTACAAGTAGTGTGCATTAAATCTCATATGCTCTTTAATTTTTTTATCTCTTCATTTGTATGCATATATTTTATAATCATTCATTTTGGTAATAAACCCCACAGGATTTTAAATTGAACTGAAGTCCCAGATGCTTTAAAAGAATTTATGTTGCATAATTGTACTGGTTTGCCTGAAAACAAACAATAATGTTTGACTTAAATATTCTGCCCAGGAGGGGAGTCAAACTCTTCCTTAAAATTCCCTGTCTTCTATTGACTTGCGAGAAAAAGATCCCACAAACCAAAGTGAGTATAAAAATGATGGGGCAGAGGAAAGAGAGACAGTCGTGGCTTTTTGACAATTCCACTGTCTAGAACCACATGCATATTTCAAGTGAAATATTTGTGAATTAGCTGTAGAACTTACTCCCCAGCTAGGGGTGAGGGGATTAGTATATTGACACAAATGTTTATGGAAGGCAAAGGAGGAGAACTGTTCTTCCTCCAGTGGGAGTATCTGAGTGGGTCAAGGTAGAAGAAATGTTTGTACTTTTGAATTTGTTACCTATTGCTGTACAACAAATTATACCCAAACACAGCAGCTTAAAATAACAATTTTTTTTTTTCTGTGGATGAGGAATCTGGGAGCAGTTTAGCTAGGGGTTTCTAGTCTTGGGTATCTAACAAGGTTGCATACAAGTGTTTGCCAGGACTGCAGTCTCAATCTGAATACTCATTTGGGGAAGGAGTCTTTTCTCAGCTCACTTGCATGGTTATGGATGGACTATTTTCTGGTTGGCTGTTGGCTGGAGACTTTAGTGCCTCACCATATGAGCCTCTCTGTAGGTACCCAAGTGTTTTCATGACATAAAACTTGGCTTCCCCTGGACTTATGATCCAAAACAGATGGGGGAGGGGGCTGGTAATGCACTTAAGACAGAAATTGCATTTTTAAAATAACTTACCCAGACCAACTCAGGTACAGGGGGAGAGAGTACAACACAGGAGTACGAATACTAGCTGGGGCAGGTTTATTGATGGCCACCTTAGCAGCTGCCTACCCCAGTGTCGGACTGGGTAGGGGCAGTGACTCAGGAGCATATCCTGAAGATGGCTCTGAATCATGCTCTTGGCTGATGAAGGCCAGAGAAGAAGGGAGAGGGTTGAGGTAACAAGAGTGCTCTCAGCTGCCCTCCCTTCTCATCATATACCCAATGCCACACCTCTACAGCTTTCACTCTATGCAAGGTCTTGAAAATTTCATCACAGGCTGACACTAGTTGATGGGTTGGTATTCATCAACTGACTTGCATTTGGGAACTGTTGCTACAGTTTAATAGGAACACATAGGTCACAGAAGGTCAGAGCAAGTCATCAAATGACAAGATGAGAAATCAGCATTATTTGATCCTTCATTCATTGAACAAATATTTGGTAAGCAGGACTGTCACCGGCTCATAGATATCAAACAACTTGTTCACGATTACTGATTAATTAAGTTAATTTTATTAAAGAGTTAGTTAATTGCAGAATTGGGTAAACAAAAGTCAGTAATCTTTCTATGTATACCCTTTTGGCTTTCAAATTGGACAGATTGTGGAAGATTAAATACAATTATTAAACATGTAGAAGAAAGACTTTGTGAATTTTTCAAAGAAGGAGTCATGGCCAATTTAAACCTCCAGGGGTGAAAAAGGTTAAACTAGCTATTGCTATTCAAATTTTTAAAAATTGCTTTTTTCAGGGTACTAAAAAGTAAAACTTGAATCATTTTCATTAAATTAAATCTTTAAAATTTTTTCAGTTTTTTTTTTCTTATAGACATGATTTTTATAAATGCTCATGTATGGAAAACCTTTTTATTTCAAGGAATACTGCTTAGATAGCTATGTTTCTGGTCACAACAATTTCTCCCCTCATTCTTCAAGGCATTGTATCATTTCTGTGGGTGTCTGGAAATTTTCTAATTCTTAGGATTTCTGATCATGAACAAATTTCATTCAGGTGCTACTCCTCTTCAAATAAAAAAGTTTGATTAAAACCTTTATCTTGGTTTGACAGAGAGGAAAAAGTAAAGGGAGAGGTGTCCCAATTCTCTCAGTTTCTATTAACTTGAAGCAGAAGCTTTGCCTGTGGAAAAGAAGATATTCTGATGGCGGAGACTGGGGAGATTAAGCGGCTTTCACACCACCATGTAGGATGTCATTCACTGAGTATCTAGATAACCCGACTTCCAGATGTGCACAGAGCTCTGCGCTCTACTCTGGGCAGTCAGTATAGCGCTGCTGTCCTCTGGGGCCCTCCCCTGCTTACCGGTGACTTACACTGCAAGTGATTTGCTCTTTAATGGAGCTGCAGAGTCTGTGAACTTCATTCCTCTACATTCCATTCCCATTGCCTATAGCGTATGTTTAAAGTTGTTCATGTGTCTCTGGGTCATTTCCTCCTTCTTCGATGCATTTATAAGATTGGAGGATTTACATCAATTATATTTGGCTTTAAATTATGAAAAATTTAACAAATACAGAAAAGAACATAAATACAAACTAAAATGACCAGTAATTCCATTTCTCAAAGAAAACCACTGTTAGAATTTTGGCATATGCCCTTCTCCCTACAGCTCTGCCAAATGGAAAGAAAAAAATGCTATTTAGAACAGCAGTGACTACAGAAGCTTCTTCATTCTATAGGAGTGGCATAGTGCCTCTCTGGTGAGGGTTTTTATATTTGTTTTGTTTTGTTTTAACTTAGGCTAGCAGTAGTTCAGGAATAATTCTGATTCTGGACATTAGAATCCAAATCAGCCCCATATGTAAAAAAAACTAAATTTAAGACTTGATATATATGGTGGTATTGAGTTGGCCAAAAAGTTCATTCAGGTTTTTAGACGAACTTTTTGGCTAATCCAATATTAGTCTACAAACAACTTGCAAGAAGTAAAAGTTAGCACTCCATTCAAGGGACAAAAATGGGAAAACAGTAATTCATTCCAATTGCAATATTGTGTCTATTTAAATTGCACTATTCTACAGCAGTTACCTCTGTTTGTTGTCATGCCCATTCAGGCTATAGCAATAACAATGTTATTTTTCATTGTGATCAAGAACTGAGGAGGGGAAAAGGAGAGAGATTTACTGAGCTATGACACAATTAAGATTTTACATTGTAATGTCTCTTTGCTTTGTTGTGTTTTGTCAAAGATGTCTCTGCTATCTATGGTTTTTATTATTTCCAGCTGTCCTAATTATTGCTTTCATTTGATTTTAATTCAGCTTTCAAAGAGGAGCTGGCTTGCCAGGTGGTTATTACTTTTTTCCAGACTCTTTCAGCTCTAATTAAAAACGATGTCCAAAGAAAGTCATTATTTCAACATTTACTTGTAACATGTTTATGACCCCACTGAAGAGGGGAGTCACGTATTCCATATGATGATTTCTATTGTTGGCACTGCCACCCGTGCCTAAGGAGAGAAGAAATAGTACAACCTTTCAGAATGTATGTGCCTTTTTTCCTAAAAGAAAAATATTGTATTCTTAATTGGAAATAAACTGTTGAAGTAGGACAAATGTTGCCTATGAGTACCCTTAGAAAAATAATTCCAACTGACATTCACTGTTTGCTAGTACTTTTAGTTTTCACAAACTAGAGTTTTCTCTTGGTTGCATTTTAATAATCAACAAAGTTAATAAAAGAGGAATAAAAGACTGAATCTTGAGGCAAAAGGAATATGAGGCCAAGTTCAGCTCCATAGGCTTTGATGGGTCAGTTATTTTTCCTGTGGGAGGTGAAGCAAATGAAATGGCTGTTCTTTCTTTTTAAGTAACAGAAAAATTAAAGTCCGCACGGCAGTTTTCCTTTGGAAAACTTTGCTCCATCAGCGTTCTTCCCAGACTTGCCTTGTTGGCAGGAGGAACCTAGGTCACCTCAGTCCTTTTTGGAGCCAGGTTCCTCACTCTTTGCTCTGGGCCCTGCACGCCCCTTCACCCACTTCCTCTGGCTGCCCTGTCTCAATCGAGGTCAAGTTACCTTTCACTCCTCCTTCAAGGGATTTCCAAAGCTGGTTGCTCAATGGTGGGTGGGACCCTGAGACACGAATGTTATTCCTTTGAAAGTCAGCCTGCAGCTTCTCTGTGTAGGCAAACATTTTACGATGAAGTCCACAGCCATGCTACCCAAGAAAGGCAGAGTCTGCAGGGCGCATCAGCACTGCTTCTAATAATTAGATGCATCTGAAATCTATCCCAAGCACATGAAAGAACCAATCACATTTCTGATGCTTTCTGCCCGCCTTTCTCAATGCATACATAATAAGACGGCTTTGTAAGAGGGATGTGTGCGAAGGTGGAGGCCCTGAGTCCTGGTGTCCTCCTCTGAACACGGGGCTCCTCTCAATGGGGTGGATGCAAGGGCTCACTGTATTTTCGAAAGTGCTAGTTACAAAGTAGTTGTCAATAAATATGAGTTTGCTGCCCTTCCCCCTTAGCTAAATATTCCAATCCCAGATCTCTAGGGTAGGCCAGTGAAGAGTACATGTAAGTCTGTGTGTATGACTGTTGTCAACTGCTCCATGAGGACTCTGCTAGACTCATCATTAGAAATGGAAGTCATGATTGAAAAAAAAAATGGGCAGAAAGTCCAGTTTTCTAGGAAGGCTTGGGCTACAGTGGCCATTTATCCTTTTAAAAAAGAACCCTGAGGTTAGATTGGGCCTCCTAGGAGGTGCATTTAAAGAACCTGCCTGCTAATGCAGAAGACATAAAAGGCGTGGATTTGATCCCTGGGTGTGGACGATCCCTGGGAGGAGGGCATGGCAACCAACTCCAGTATTCTTGCCTGGAGAATCCCACAGACAGAGGAGCCTGGCAGGCCACGGTCCATAGTGTCTCAAAGAGTTGGACATGACTGAGCAACTTAGCAAAGCACAGCACAAGGCTAGGGTCTGGATGTGACCTTTTTCCTCTCTGAGGAATAGGAGCACAGTTTCTGGAAAAAGCAGGGCAAAGCATAAAAATTCCTAGACCCAGAATTGTAAAATATATTTCAGAACTGGTCTAGATCTAGCTTTCAATACATGCCCCCTGACACAAAAAAGGGTGCCTTCACTTCATACCTCCCAGACACAGTATAGCCACAAGCATCCATGGACACCCATGCTTCCATCAAGAGCAAGGCCAAAGTTGACCACCTCATCTGCTCCCTTTGCTGCATTGTGACCAAGAAAGGCTCCATCCTAACCACAGAAACTCTTCTTAACCATAGAACTGAGAATCCTGCCTGCTCTCCCTCAGTGAGCATTCACCACCCAGCCTAATGAATGGAGAGAAGGTCATAGTTGGATTGGTTCCTGTTATTCTTCATTTATAGAACTTGGATCCTCTATATGCAGAATAGCCAAGCACTTTGAAACGCCTGTCTCTCCAGCTTCCCTACTCTCATCATCTGGAAATGAGGGCTTCGTTACCAGAGTCTCTGGGTTCCTGGCCCTGTGATCCAGGAGTGATTCTTAAGAGACTATTTCTATAGCACAGCCTGGGGAGAAATGGTTGCCTAACCCTGAATTTACATAAAAAGATAATTCTATACTCCCTTGGGATTACTAAAATAATTTTTTTAAAGTGTGCTTAAAGCTATTTTAGCCATGCTAATGGTACAATGGCCTTTGTGAATAAAAGTGAAGTGTAATTATTTGATAATCACCTGAAGCAGCTTTCCCCTTTGCCTGCTTACCTCCAGCACATCTTCAGGTTTCAGCTCTCATGTCCCTTCCTCAGGGAGGCCTTCTCTGATCCCCTAGGCCAGGTTACTTCCCTTTGCAGCACTTACCTTCATTGATATTAAAGAGTTCCCTGTGTCAAAGAGACAGCAAAGAGACTTCAGAATCCTCTGGTTCATGTTGGAATCTTGGCTCTATCTCTTACTGGCTTTGTGATACTGGACGATTTATTTAACTTTGCTATGTCTCTGTCTTAGTCCATTTGGGCTGCTAGAACAGATCCGAGACCAGGTGACTTATAAACAGCAAACATTCGGTTTTTGTAGTTCTGGAGCCTGACAGTGCAAGAGCAGGATGATGGCATGGGGGTGGTTCTGGTGGAGGTGCTTTTCTGGGCTCTCCTCTTGCCTTGTCTTCCCAAGTGGAAGCAACAAGATGGCTCTCTGGGGCCTCTTTTATCCTTATGCACTAATCCTATTCAGGAGAGCTCCATCCCATGACTTGATCACCCCCGAAAGGCCTCACTTCCTAAGGCCATCACATTGGAGTTTACAATTTCAACATGTAAATTTTGGAGGGACAAAAATAGTCTATAGTAATAGGCAGTCACTTCACTGTGTAATGGGGAATCCCTATTACATGTCATATGAGATCATGCTCGCCAGACTGGCTTCTACCAGAAACAAATAGACACATGAAGGACAATACAAGTTTACACTAAAAAAAAAAAAAAAATTCATGTTTACTGGTAGGTATAGATTTTCTTTTTAAGAATTTGGCAATATGAATATATTATGATCTGAATTCCTACTGGACATTATTTTTCTTTTTTTTCCTATTCATACTAATGAACAACATTTTAATTTTTGACATGTTCTTTTCCTCATACACCTCTGTCTTGTTTGCCAATTTTATTTCCCATATCTTTGAAAATGGACTTTGCTCTTAGCTATGGTGTCTCAGATGGTAAAGAATCTGCCTGTAATGCAGGAGACCCAGATTTGATTCCTGGTTTGGGAAGATCTCCTGGAGAAGGGAATGGTTACCCATTCCAGTATGGTTGCCTGGAGAATTCCATGTACAGAAGAGCCTGGTGGGCTAAAGTTCATGGGGTTACAGAACATGACATGACTGAATGACTAACACTTTCACTTCTTTAGTTACTTTTCCAGGTCTGTTCAATTTTTTTTTTTTTAACTTGTTTTAAATAGAATTGGGTCTGCTTTTCTTTTTCCACTTCTTGACTCCTATTACTTTTCTTCATCAGAGCTCTTGAGCCCAATATACCATCTGTCTCCTCCTCCTGTTTTAGCCATCTCAGATCTTTTATAGACTCATAGCCTCAACATGACAGAGTTGAATGGGACCTTAGAGAACCAAGGCTAGTGCCATCATTTTACAGATGAGGAAATTGAGCCACAGAAGGAGAAGTAATTTGCCCAGCATGGTAGAACTAGTTCTTGGAAGGGCTAGGGTCAGACCTCTGGACTCTTAATCTAGCCCATTCTGCAATGGGCCACACCATAGCACTTTGCATTCACATCACTAGAGTCTTTCATTTTCTTTAACACATTATAAACTCTCTTTTACAAGAGAACATTAACATTTCCTTTAAGAAACTAAGATCAGCAAGATTTTTCTGCTCTCTTTTCTCTTAAGGAATATATTTAGGTTGCTCTTTAGGTCTGAACTGGGTCTATAGACTAAATTGTTTGGTGCAGTTAGACTCATATTCTGCCAGAAAATAGGCAAAGCATATTGTGCAATGCTCTGCTCAGATAGTTGGCAATGATGCCCCCAATTTCCAGACTACATGGAAACACTGAGATTCAACATTTGGCTTTTCTGAAATGAATTTTAGATAATCTTTCTCTGGGTATTCTCTCGAAGATTACTTTTGTAGTTGTATGGAAAAAGAAAAGGTACAATGTTACTGATTTTAAGTGGAAGCTGGATTAAAAATCTGAGGCCTCATCATATATTTTGGCAGGCCAATTCACAAGCGGAGTAAGTTTGCAAATAGAATTAACTAACTGAAATGGATAAGAAATATTTGCGGCTTTGTATCAAGCATGCTGTGGTATAAAAGACTAGGCTGGCTGCCTTTTAGAGAAGTTATATAAATATATGGATGGACAAGGTCATTCATTCTCCCTGAAGGCTGCATAGTTGTCCATTCAAAAAGAAAAAGTCATCCTCAGCTTATATATACAATATATCAGGAAGACGTTACATTTGTTAATCAACCCCAAATAATCACTAATGGCATGCCATTACAAAAACCTAGTGAATGAAACACCAAAGGTGTAAAGAAAAAGAGAGCTTTGTGTTCAAAGCATGAATATGGTGCAAGTCAGAGATTGCTAAATTTATGTAGTAGCCATTTTTTAAACTCATCTAAATGTCACAGCAAAAACACTGTATCACAGCAGAAACTAGTCTTTTCCCATGCAAAATGTGGCATCGTCTAAGGCCCCTTTATTAAGATCCCTGCTACTGGAGGCGCTCGCCAATATTGTGGGTGTCTTCTTGAAGACTAATGAAAAGGGCACAATTCCAAGCCCTCTTATCATCCGATTGACACATACATTATTTATTACAGAGGGGTAGGCGTTTATTATTTTGTCAATAGGCTGAAAGATTGGAAGGCTTTTTTTTTTTAATTGAACAATTGGTTTACAAAAGTGTGATTCAATATCAGGTATGGAGCAACCCAGGGCATACCTCTCTTTTTATAGTTCCAGTTAGTGCAGTAAACAAGGTGTCAAACTCATGTGATGAACCAGATGGGGAAAGAACTAGCCCCTTTAATGGCCTTCAATAGTGGTTTAGCTAGTTACTTAAACTATAAAGCAAGCATTAAGAAGGCTACTCTTGTCAGATTTCTTGTTCTTATGTGGCCAAAATTTATAGCTATGGGAAAAGAAAATTAAGCTGGCTGAAGAGTATGGCTCTGTTGTTTTTATCAGAGTCATTTTAACTTTTCTCCATCTTACATGAATAATTTGCTCTGAACAGTTGCAAATGTTGCCACCTGCAAGTGTAACTGAAGTGGTGATGTATGTACGTGTAGTGATGCTCTGATACCTGTAGGAACTCCCAGAAAGCAGGGGTGATGGTCAAAATATCTAACAACTGATAGCAAACAGGTTCTGACCAATTCAGCTGGGATGCTTTACGTGCAGGCTAAACAGAAGCCCTGTTGTGGTATCTTGGAATTCGTGGGGGGACTGTCCATAGTAAGTAGCTGGGAGTCCTCCTTTCTGGGTCCACCAAATTTGTAATGATGCTCAGATAATTCAGAATATGGGGATTACCCAAGAGTTGCTTGTTCACTCCTGTGTAATTTTGTTTTATGATTAAAAAAGACACAGGGATAGCATGACATGTTGGCAGGAGCTCTGTATTAGATGACCACAAGATTCTGAATTCATGTCCTAATTCTGCTCCTCACCAGCTGCTTGACCGTGGATGATACACATGGTCTCCTACTTAACTGTTGAATGAAGGTGCTGGACTAAAATTCCTTTCTGTTCCATGGTTCATTTCAGCTTAGCACTCATGCCTGCTCATAGATCATTAACAAAACCTTCCAGCTTTTTGAACTGTGAAAGTGCACAGTCTCCTTTTAGTGGAAATTTGTTATGCAAGTCACCCCAGAAATGTAACTTTTTCCTACCTTCATGTGATCCATAGTGTTGGTTACCGAGTACTATTAAGATTATAACTAATATTATCAGGTCAGGCATTTAGAGTTCTCCTATATCTTGAGTCCTCAATATCATGCCACATGAAATTGACACAATTTTTTTTAGTTGTATTTTTTTGATGTGGATTATTTTGAAAGTTTTTATTCAATGTGTCACAATATTGCTTCTGTTTTGTGTTTTGGTTTCCTGGCCAAGAGGCATGTAGGATCTTAACTCCCAGACTGGGGATCAAACTCGCACCCCCAGCATTGGAAGGTGAAGTCCTAACCACTGGACTGCCCCAGAAGCCCTGACTCAGTTTCTTAAATGCAAACCATTGCATGTCTGGGGTTCAAACCATGTCTCTAGAGGAGAAATGACACATGGGCAGAAAGTTTTGAAGCCAGCGTGCTGGAGTTAGTTATCTCCTTTATGTGCTGGGGCCTTATTGTGCAGATTGTGAAAGAGGAATAAGTAGACTAATTTTGTAATGTTTCATGCATCTCTTAAAATCAGCATGTTTATCTTTTACTACAAGGAGGGGCATGCAGAGACTTCTGTTATTAATGCCTTTTGTCCTGCTGCGATGCTGACCACCAACCACCACCTCCCTTGCCCCTTCTTGCCACTACATTTACTGAGAGTTAAAAATGCCAGTTTCCTAAAAATCATGGCAAGGAAGAAGCCTTGTCCCTGCCTTCTTCACACGTGGGTAGGTAGACAGGACTTGCTTGCCAAGTCCAAATCTTTGTGTGGGGTAAATTACTCCTTACGCTGATCATAAAATAAGCATCTGACATTTCCTGCAAATGCTCTATTTCTTCATACAGAGTTAACCTGCCAAAAACATTGTGTTTACAATCTAAATATTTGGATCATAAGCCAAAAGGGTGGGGGAGTTTGTCTTCTTCCATATTTTTGCACAGTAATGTGTCTAATAAATGTTAATTATGATAATAATAAATAATCAAAAAAGAACATGTTGAGGGGGAAAGTGTGAGGAGTCAGGAACGATAAATTGCATTAGTTATGAGAATTATTTAAATGAAAAAATGCCTCCTGACTGCCCATCCCACTGCAGACATTTTCCTAGTCTTAGAGCCCAGAGGACATGCTTCATTCCAAGATAGGTGGGGATTGAAAAGACAACCGGAGGCAGAAATTAACTACGGTCAAGGGGTGTGCAGCCTCCTAAAGGTCTAATGGGTGTTATGTTTGGTCCAGGAGCAGATTCAGATCCCAGAGCACTGTTTCTGGAATTGGGAAGGCTTGAGTTCTGATACCAGGTTCTAATAAATCTAAGTGACCTCTCTCCAAGCCTACTTCCTTATCTATAAAACAGGGTTGAATGGCTTCTGTCAGGGCTTTTATGAGTGTTCACAGAAAGTACTTGGCATGATCCCTGAACATAGTAAGAACTCAAGGAATGTAGCTGTGATGGTGATGGTCAATGAATTCCCCGTCCTTTAATTGACAGCTATGCTGGGCCTGCTCTGCTGCCCTGGGCAAGCCTTCTGTCACGCCTTTGCCCCTGCGGAGGGATGCCTGCTTCATTTCTGGACCATATGTCTCCTTTTCTGAGACAGTCTCAGTTTCAAATATTCTGACCCATCAACTCCACAAATCAATAAAAATAACTGAGAAATCCTAGTATTTAATAAATAGTAACTGAATGACTCAGGGCAAGTAATATAATAACAACGTATATGTCGCAAAAATTGAGTCATAGTCTGAAGGAACTCAGGAATTAATGAGGGTACATGTACATTCTAGCCCACATTTCATACAGTTATGAGTATACATGTGCTGGTATTTTCAAGTTGGGGAATACTGTACTTATAAAATCCTGCTGAACTGGGGGCCATGGAAGGGTGAAGGGAGGGCAGTGGGGGTGGGAGACAGTGACTCTTCCCAGATGCTATTAAATGTGGTTAGGAAATTTAAATCAGTTCAAAATTGTTTCAGAGGGCTAGAACTATTTTCTTTTAAATTTACATTTTATTTTAACATCAAAACAAATGTATAGTGAACCAACAAGGACTTACTGTATAATACAGTGAACTCTGTTCAACCTTATGTGGCAGCTGGATGGGAGGGGAGTTTAGGGGAGAATGGGTACATATATATGTATGGCCAAGTCCTTTCACTGTTCACCTGAGACTATAATAACATTATTAATCAGCTATACTCCAATATAAAATAAAAAGTCAAAACAAATGTGAAGTGATGGCCACAATTTGATTGGATAAGACATTTTATAAGAATTTTATAAAAAATTTCATCTCAGGAACTATGTCTAGAGTTTTGATTTGAAAATTATGGTTCACATATTGATAATCAAAATTCCTGAAACAGAGGAATCTGTCAATACCAAAGACATACAAAGGAAGATGCAATGTGTTTATTTCTGCACTGATGGCCACAAAGTATGGGTGACTCATGTTTAACAGAATGGTAATGGAGTTGCCTTCTTAAGCCAGTGACTAATTGCAACAAGCCTTAGAAAGCCACTTAAAAAGCTGTACTTTGTTTATAGTGTTTATTTCTTTGATTTAAAAATGGTTCTAATTGCAAAACTCTCCCAGGGCACATGTTCAAATTGTTAATACATCATTTATATGGAAAGTAACCTAGGATAGCAACTAAATAATAATAAGAGCAAATAATTACCTTAGTACCAACCCACTGTGCAAGACCAACAGAATAAAAAGATGTTGAACTTGAGGACTTCCTTCTTGGCTTTGTGTTTATACATGGTGATAAAGGTAAGGGATCCACAGAACTTTGTGCTATGGCACCTCTCTGGGGGTTGAGGTAGAAATTTCATTAATAATGAATGAGACTAACTATCTTCAGTAGTTGTTGTTGTTCAGTTGCTAAGTTGTGGCCGACTTTTTGCGACTCGATGGACTGTAGCATGCCAGGCTTCTCTATCTTCCACTATTTCCTGGAGTTTCCTCAAATTCATGTCCATTGAGTTGGTGATGTTATATTACCACCTTGTCCTCTGTCACCCCCTTCTCCCCCAGTGCTCAATCTTGCCCAGCATCAAGGTCTTTTCCAATGAGTCAACTCTTCACATCACGTGGCCAAACTATTGGAGCTTCAGCTTCAACATCAGTCCTTCCAATGGGTATTCAGGGTTGATTTCCTTTAGGATTGACTGGTTTGATCTCCTTGCTGTCCAAGGGACTCTCAATAGTCTTCTCCAGCACCACAATTTGAAAGCATCAATTCTTTGGCACTCAGCCTTCTTTATGGTCCATCTCTCACATTTGTACACGACTACTAGAAAAACCATGGCTTTGACTATATACTGTCTAGATTTTTCATAGCTTTCCTTCCAAGGAGCTAGTGTTTCTTAATTTCATGGCTGCAATCACTATCCACAGTGATCTGGGAGTTCAAGAAAATACAATCTATCTTATTGGAAAATAAATAGACTAGCCCAATAAAACCAAGGCTTCCAAACTACTGCTGTTTTATTTTTTAAATTTATTTTTATAAAAGACTTCAAAGAGAGGCTCTAATAAAAAATATTTAGAGACTATGTATCTTCTAATAGTTTTAGAATCACTAGCTAAGAACATTTTTTTGTGCTTACTTAACCTATTTACTAAAGTAAATAGATTTCTATAGCTTAATTGAAACTAAAAACTACTGGCATTTTAAATCCCTGTTCTACAGATTTTGGAGATTTATTGAACTGTAAGCTTTCTAGTTAAAAGGGACCTTAAACATCTTCTCTTTCAAATGAGGACAAAAAGAAATATATTTTATACTGTAACCCAGTTCACACACATGTATATACAAACAGAGATAGACATGCACTCATACACATAACTGAAATAAAGCTGAACAAAATAATATTTTACTTTCTGCATGATGTATGTGCTTATATTTCCTATTCTATTTTAGAAAAATATTACTGGTCACTAATACACTAAATTGATTTTCTAGTCGATAATGGAGGGGTGTATGTGCCACGTGCTGAGTTCAGCCCTTATCCTCTGCTTGAGTCCCATCTCCAATCCCTTGCTTCCCCCAATTGTAGGAGCAGTGACCTGATAGGATGTATCCAGTTATCTGTCACTGAAACTGGGGTGTTATGACAATTCAAGCAGGAGGGCACAAAGTGAGTTAGGAAGGCTGGTATGGAAACAGAGAAGTGGAGTGAGTGCCTAAGGACAGAAACAAGCCTGGTAGACAGCGATGCAGCCTCAGGCTGGGTTAGGAAGAATGTTTTGAGCATCCTTAGAGGTCTTCAGGGAGAAGGCAATGGCACCCCACTCCAATACTCTTGCCTGGAAAATCCCATGGATGGAGGAGCCTGGTGGGCTGCAGTCCATGGGGTCGCTAAGAGTTGGACACGACTGAGCGACTTCACTTTCACTTTTCACTTTCATGCATTGGAGAAGGAAATGGCAACCCACTCCAGTGTTCTTGCCTGGAGAATCCCAGGGACGAGGGAGCCTGGTGGACTGCCGTCTATGGGGTCGCACAGAGTCGGACATGACTGAAGCGACTTAGCAGCAGAGGTCTTCAGTGCTGTCAGTTTTCTGGGTGTCTTTGAGCTCCAATTCCCTCACCCTGGGCATAGCAAGACTCTCTAAGGGAAACCAGTGCTGCTGCCTAAATGTCATTGCTGAAACTGTGGCATGCTCTCACCCCCAGGATCACAGTCTTTCTGATGTGAGAATGATAATAGCAGGGATAATAGTAGCAATGATGATAAAATCAGCAACAATAATAAAAATAACAATAACCTCCATGATTTCTTGGTTGATTTTGTTATACAGTATGTTATATATATTATCTAACTTAATTTTTGCACAAATTCTATGAATTAGGTCAGGGGTCCCCGACCCCTTGTTAGGAACCTGACTGCACAACAGAAGGTGAGCAGCAGGCAGAAACCAAAACCTTCTCCACTCCCTTGGTCTGCGGACAAATTGCCTTTCATGGAAACAGGTCCCTGGTGCCAGAAAAGTTGGGGACCACTGAATTAGGCAGTACTTCCTCCATTTTACAAATGAAGACAGGGAGGTGGGTCAAGATGAAACCAGCAAGGGGCAGAGCAAGGATGCGAGCTTCAGTCTGTGTGATCCGAGGTGTCTACTCAACCTCAGCACATTTGTCTTAAGGAACTGGCCGGGTGACCCTTTGATCTGAGGGAGTGTGTTCCTGAGGTGCGTGTCTCCTTCTCATTTCAGAATTTCCTGTGTTTTCTGGAGCACTGCATCTAAAACCAATTTATATGTCCTGTTTTTCCAGAGACATGCAGAGAAAGCAGACTAAAGATAGTAACCCTTCTTTCAAAGAGTGTTTTTTGAAGATAATAGAGAAAGTAGAACATTTTCTAAATTGAAAGCACCCGTCTTTCTATTTGCATGTCACCAGCAAAGATACAAGCTAATGTTTATGGGGGTCAAAAAATCCATGCATTGTGTTTGCATGTCTATTTTCACAAGATATGATTTAAGGAAAATCTTCAGTTAATCAGAGTGTAAACAAAACAGAGCTTTTATTTTGAAAATGAAAAATGGGAAATTAAACATAAATTATGAAAGGCAGACATACTTTTATTTACTTAGTGCCGTATTATAATCACTGTGATTTAGGTCATAGACTTTACTTAAATGAAAAACCTTGGGAATATAAGTGTAAGTTCAACTCTTTAATTTGCTAATTATACTTTCCCTTGATAGAATGAGGCTTATCATTTGTGTGGGTGGTGTTTTATTATGTTACTTTATTAATATGAGAAGAAGAGGCTATAAAATGGTGCAGTATTCCTGCTTCATATACAGATATTTTAAGTCTGAAATTAGTAATTATGAATAAAATTAAAACCCATTGCAGATTAGTTATAGAAAATAATATATAAACTTAATTATATCTTCTAGGTAGTAGTTGTTTATTCTCTTCCATACTATTCATCATTAGAAAATGAAATACTTGACAAAGCAGTAAATCTGAAAAAGAAAGATAGTAGTAGAATTACAGGCCTTTAGAGCTGGGACAGGGTATCTTAAAGGTAACCTACTTTTTTTGTTGTTGTTGTTTTTTAAACAGGGAAACGGAGGCTAAGAGAACTCAGGTAATTCACACAGCTCACACAGCAAGGCAGTGGAAAGCTCCTGCTTAGAGAGCCAGCACATCCTTATGTCCAGGCCTCAGGCAGTTGTTATTCAACCAATTAGCTTGGGCAGACTCTGGATCATAAAGCAAGAAAGGGCTTTGATAATAGCAATCAAGAGACCAAAAAGCAAAATCACATGTCCTTCCTGATGGAATCACACAAAGGTGTTTTCTCCAGTGTTTCAGTTTACATATATCCTCTAGCACTATGTAAATCCAGTATATTTTGGGAACTGAGAGGCGTTTCCTATGCAACACATCACAAGAATACCTGCTAATCCCATGAGTTAATCGTGAAAGGACTACTGACCTCAGGGTGGCTTGACAATAAGAACCATTAAACACCCCTACTCTTTGTAGTTATGCACATGAGCCTGGAGTTAAAATAAGGACCTTTTCTCTCCAAGCTGATGACCTACTCGTGAATAAACAGAATCTCTAACAGTGAGCTTCAACACATGGTTTTCTAGACATGTGAGCCACTTGTTTTTGAAATAGAGTGACATACTGAAAGCCTCAGGGAAAAATAGCACTTAAAACATAAGAACACAGCAATTCCTGTTGAGCAATCCTTTCCTATTCGTGAAGCAGAGCCGGAACCATATGTGTTAATGGCCTACATCGTGCACATGGGGCTATGATGGATGAGATACTGAATGCAAGTACCTCTGAAAGAAATTAAAGATGAAAATACCAAGCCAATCCTGTCCTCCTAAGAAACTCAAACCTTAAATGCCCATTGACTTTTTTTCTCTTTCACAAATGCCTCAGAATAATAGCTACTTTTTATTGAACAGTCTTCACTGTGTACTAGGCATTGTGCTACCTTTAGTTCCTTAAGTGAGCCTCTGAGAGAGTCTTTATTACCCCAATTTTACAGGTGAGACTTGGGGAGGTTGAATAATTCGCTACAATGTTATAGAGCTGACATAAACCCAGGTGTATTGAGAAATAGAATCATCCATTTGAAACAAATGAAAAGTAGCATTTTCACTATTATTATTATTATTACCTTTTAGATATAGTTAACTCTACAACCATAGTTAGTGTTTTCCCTGACATTAGCTCACCAGCCTAGTCAGCAGCAGAGGAATTGATGGGCTCTGGAAACCTGGCATTAATTCTAGACCTCTTTCTGAGTTGAAAAATGTTGAAGCTCAGGCAGCAACCTCTATTTAGCCATTTGGATGAATGTACTGTTATTTTATAATAAAATGTTTATGTGCTTTTTTATGTCAGAAATGTGCTTAGTTATTTGGTGGCTTTCTGACTAGTGGATGACATAGTAGCTCTTCGGCTGGTTAAGACTGATTATCTCCAGTTTATAGCTCTAGAGCTTAATTAATTTGCACATTCCATACAGAATTTGGAGGAGAAAATTCTTAAAAGTTAATGGGCTGGTTTTATATTTAGTCAATATATCTTTAGTACAATGCTGGGCAACAATGTTTCATGTTATATAGCTTAGTGCAATAATAATAGTAAAAGAGAAGTTGTTGATGGCTGTAACTAAGGTTTACATTCTAGCTCAAAGCCTTTTCTTTCTGTTTCTTTATAATGAGCTTGACCTTCCTGAATAGAGGTGGGGGGTAAATAAGCTAGAAAAATAGGTGATTAGTTGAGAAGTTTGGTGTTGGAGTTAGTTCTGTGTTCAAATTCTTACATTGCCACTTTTTAGAGCTATTTAACCTTAAAGTTTGAACTGTCTGTGCCCAGGTTTACACATCTCTAAATGGGGATGACAATGACTATCAGGTTGTTGCAAAGCCTGAATGTGCTCAGTTTGGCCTAAACCAATGTCTCAGGTGCTTATATAAAAAATTTGGAAACTGCTTCTTAAAAGTGAGGTTCTGCCTTGGCCTGCTCCAGCATCTGAAAGCAGAACAGCTTGGCCAAGAGTCCATGGTTGTTCTTAGGCTGGTTCCCTGGCTCCCTGCTCATAGAGCTCCTTGTTTGGGCTGTACTTACCAGGGATACAAGGAAATATGATGCAGATTTTAAGTCCCATGATTTGGGCACAGATTTTTTTCATTTTCATATCAGTTTGTGTTACATTGCACACACCATGGTTGCATGGTAAATATGTATTGATTTTGTTTACCTATGATACAAGGCAGAGTTTTTCTTTCCTGGCTATGTGTTGGGGATGGTAATAGGTAGGTGAGTCTGCATGGTGGAGAATATGGGGCATATGGGAAGGGACAAAGGAATGAATATTCCCAAGAGCATGCTTGTTAAATAAGATTTCCCTATAAACCTAATGCTGTTATAAAAAGTAAACCCAATAAACATTAATTCAACTAACATAAATTTGAAGCTTGTGGAAATTTGATGTAAGTTGAGCTATATTGTACTTTGGTAACTTTTAGCCTCTTCAACAGAACCAAGCATTTTTGAAGCAATTATTTTAATATTAAAGCTGGGTTAATTGCAAATCACTTTTATTCATTTCTCTCTACTTGGTAACACTCAAACTAAGCTAATTTGAGTTAGTGGATGCAGGATGTTAAAAACTTCTAAAGCTAGGTTTCCTTAAAATCCTAAAAATTATAGAGTCACATAACTTAGTTTCTCTGTCAAAAATGAATAGAGCCTAAAATCTTTCTTTTTTTAAAAACACGCTGATGGTTCAAGACAAAGCTATGAACACCTATAGGGAAAAGCCAACTGATTGGGTGGAAGCCAGTGGATTTTACAAGTTTTTGTAAAGATTTCTTAACTGCTACTGCTAAGTCACCTCAGTCGTGTCCGACTCTGTGCGACCCCATAGACGGCAGCCCACCAGGCTCTGCCATCCCTGAGATTCTCCAGGCAAGAACACTGGAGTGGGTTGCCATTTCCTTGGTGACACTTTATTGGAAATGTGTTTTTTTCTGACTAACAGTGGTGATAAGTTTGTAGATAAACTGTAACTCAGATGCTTATTCATACTTTAAACAACTTCTTGAGATGTTATGATTGCCTTGAGAATAGATTTCTTCACTATGACATACTGAACACTTCCTGTTTTAGATTAACTTATAACCACCTTGAAGTGATCTATTAGAAAAGTTTGGATTCTTCTAGTGCCAGAGGGAAGGGCTGAATAAATTAAACATACACACAAATGTGGAAAGAAATTGGGAGAAAAAGGAAAGAAGAGTAGATAAAGAAGAACCCGACAGCCCCATTTTTGAAATACAAGAAAATGACGTTTTAGATTTGAATGTGGTTTTGACTGAGCTGAATCAAAGAGTTCGCTTATTCTACTTAACAAGTAATCACTAGTTTTGGTTCTGCTGCATGCGTGGTAAGAGTTTGCAGAAAGAAATCATAGGGATTTCCAGGAAAGGTGACCTCACCACAGAAGCAAAGAGGCTGAGAAAGACTTCAGGGCTGGGCGGCTAAGTTCATGGCATGAATTCTTGTGGATATCCTCAATACTTTGTAAACAAAGCCAGACTTGCAACAGAAGGGAAGCAATGAACAAAGGCAAGTAGGAGACTGTGGTTGAGTCCTGTTAACTGTAACTTTGGATGCATCATTTTGCTTCTCAAGGCCTCAATTCCTTTTGACACAATGTGGCAGTTGGACTTAATGGATGTCTAAGTGCCACTCACCAACACCCCCCCCCCCCCCCCCCCCCCCCGCAATGCTGTGCTCTGGGGTGGCTAGGCCAGTAGTAATCCCATCACCATTATGTAAGATCAAAGCTTAGAGTCTTGCATCACCACTTGCTGGGGCAGCCCCTTTCACTGTTAACTCTGAGAAAAGAGAATATGGAGGGAGAACTGCATAGCAATCAAGAGAATTTCAAATTAGACCTCACCCCTCTTCAATAAATTAGAGGATTTTTCTTTTATCTCCTTGTATACTTGTATCAGCTAAAAAAATAAAGTTCTTTATTATTAATAATAAAAGCAGTCAACATCTCTTGAGTGGTTACTGTGAGCTAGGAGAGATGCTATGGAATTCATGTCCTCCATCTCATTTATTTCTCACAATGATCTTTTAAAGGAGATGCTAGCTTGCCCTCATTTTTATAGACAGATAAATTGGGAACTTAGAGACAGAATGATCATCCAAAATTCCCTTGACCATTAATGGCAGATCTCATGTTCATGCTCAGTTCATTTGCAGCGCCTGTGCTAGTAACCACTTGTTTACACTGCCTTTTAAAGTCTCATGGTCCATTTTATTTACATTTCTATATATTCATTTTGATGTTGTGATACTACTAGTTCTTAATCAGCTGACCACTTTCAAGTCAGCTTTCTTTTTCTTGAATTTAAAAGTAGGACATATGTTTATTGAAGAAGATGTGGACATTGTGGGTACATTAAAATAAATAAAGATTGCTTGTAATCCAAAAAAAATAGTCTTGTGGTCCAACCAAATGCAAGTTACATAAGTGGAGGTATGAATCACCTGACGCAGTTCCATTGCTTGGCAAATAGGAAGATTATATGTCCTATAAAGAAAATGCCTTTGTTAAGTGGAAAAAAAAAATGGTGATGAGAAATTATATCTCAGCCCCAACAGGTCCTATGGAAAAATAATGCATGGGCACAAGCAAATGGAAATTCTTTAATTCATTAAATGGCAGGATTATGGTCAATGACCCTTTTCTCTCCCACTTGGTATCCCATTAATGTTGTTTATGTACTGAGAAAAAATAGATAATAATTTTTTTAAAAAACAAAGAAATGGAGTTCTTCATTATTGTATTCCTTGTAAGAATTGGGTTTCCTCTTGCTGAGGAAGAGCAGAGAAGTTGGAGTTACCTGTAACACACAGCACGGTGCTCATGTCAGAGAGGAGCTAATTCATGCTTCTCAATGATCCCTGTGTGCCACACTTTGTATGAATAAGAAAAGGAAGTGCAGTATTTGGATTACTTTGCCTCGATTATTCCTTGTGTAAGCAGTATGGATATTTCTGACTGTCCTTTTGATTCTGGTTGAAGCTGCTTGCCACAGGCATCTCTTAGGAGATTGCTTTGTGATTTATGCAGGTCTAAAGGAGACCAAGGATCATTTATCTTCAAACCAGGAAAGAGATGAAAGCAGCTCGGTAGTAAAATTTCCTGTGGAGTTAGATGAGAGCATCAAAGGGGAAAATGTCATTGTTTCATGAAAAACTGGGAAACGTGAGTCAGTTTCTAATGTCACAAGTATTTTCCTGTGAAGAGTTCACATGTTAAAAAATTCTCCACTAAAGGATAAAAACAACTGAAGTGGTGAACTAGTATGATTCAAAAGCTATATAACAAAACATGGCCTTTTTCAGAAAGTTAAAATGAAAATAGAGAATAAAGTGGTGAAAGCCATAAGCTGCCTTAACTCATTTATAATTATTTTTCCCATAATTAAATCTATTTTCTGCCTTTGCTTAAATATTTGAGTAGTGTTCTTTCTTTAAAAGGACAAACATATTCCTCAAAATGGATGCTTCCTGTAGCTTGCACATCCTTTGTTCTTTCACGTTCTTCTTACTTTATGGCTTTGTGCTCATTGACAGCGTCTTTGAAAATGATGCTTCTCCGACTGGTCCATGCTGTCTGCTAATTTGTACCATGGTCTCTGTGTTTGGTATGTTGAGTCCTAGTCTCTTTAAGTGCATTCCACAGATTCAGAGATATTTAAAACACTATGATGCCTGGAGAAAAAAAATGTTGTGATCAGGCCATTTGTCACTGTGCATAGGAATATTAGATTCCCATCAGACAGAAAAGATACTATGGGTTTTTCTCTGGCTACTGTACATGCCATAAGTAAAACAATGATGCATGAAGTTGAACAGACTGCCAAAAATAGATCAGGAGGAAAAATTTCTCCCATGACAATTGGCTGTGATCCTAGGGATTTTCCCTTTTACTCTGAAACCTTGCATAACAATATTTCTTTTCTGTCTCTTTTCTCTTCCTTCCTTTCTTCTTTTCTTATTTCCTCCCCTCCTCCCTTCTCTGCCTTCATTCTTTCATTTTTTATTTCTTTCCTCCTCCCTCTCTCTCTGTCTCTTTCTCTTTCCTTCCTTCTTTCCTTTAACACACTGTGACTTTTGCTTTGAAATGCTCAGCAAACTAATAGCAAAACTGGAGTGTGGGTTCATCCACTTAGAATGAAGAGCCACTGCATTGGCTTTCCAGGGAAACATGTTCTCCTCACTCCTAATTCTCAAATCTCCATTCCTGACTCAGAAGAGCCTGGCAGTCTTGGGGTGATGCCGTTTCTAAAAGAAATATAAATAATTGAGAAGAGAAAGGAGTTCCTCCAAATGTATATGCTCTGGCCAGAAATATCATTACTACACAGCTAGAGGTTCACAGCTAAACTCAGACATCAAGAACATCAAGCAAATACCACCACTACACCACTGTCATAACCAAAACCTCAAAACCAAAAACTCTAAAACTCCTCGGAGCATCAATATAGGTCAACTAGACTGTGCTGTCTACACGGTTATCATTCATAAACATGTGGAGTGTCTAGAAGTTGACACCACCTGGAATCGTCCCAGCTATAGTAGAAATGTAGGAATTTGGGGGCAGTATGATATGTGGGCTCTGGCAACCAAGAGAATTCTGACACAGCGTGTTAACTTTTAAGCAAGTTACTCATCTTTTTTTTTTCTTTTTTTAGCCTCAAGCTCCTCATCTGTAAAATTCCTCGCCCCTGCTCTGAAGCCCTAGAGAAGTTGTGGTTTGTACTATCCCACTGGCTCTCTTTTCCTGCTGGTTAGCTTTCTTTGCATTTATGCCTTGTGTTCCAACTCAGATTGTGGGAGCCTGTGTTTTTTGTATTCTTTAAAGGGCCTGCCATGGTCCTTTTTATTCAGATTGACAGCATCAGATGAGATCTAGGAGAGCGTGGCTTTCAGTAATTTTAAATTGGGTTTGAAACTTCCAAACTGATGAAAAGGTGGGGATAGAATGTGAGACAGTGTATTTGTGTTTCTCACCAACAGTGGCAGCCCCAGGTGTGCCTGGAGTGGTAGAAATGATGGAAAGGAGGTCAGAGACCTCTGTGAAGTAGCAGATAATTGATAAGTTGTGTAAAGGGCATGAAGGAAGAAGGGGGGAAAGATGAGTGCTAGTTTAGATCTGGATGGGGAAGATGCTGGTACCTTGAGCAGAAATAAGGACCACAGGTGGACACATAGGTTCTAGGTCTGCAGTTCTCAGCGTGGGGCTCAGGGATATGTGTGTGTGTCGCTGGTTGACAAAGATTTAAGAATGCAATTAGGAGCTAGGGAAGAGATCACGGTTAGAGAGACTTAAGACTCACATGTATCAGGTGGGTGTTGAACCTGTGGAATTAGATGAGATCACCTAGGGAGAGAGTAGTAAGAGAAGAGAGGTCAGAGAAAAGACTTTTGGGTGAGGCTTTTGTTTCACCAGCAAGAAGGAAAATAGAAGCCAGCAGAAATGGTTTTGTAGAACACTTTGGAGAGATTTTTCTCTCTCTCTCTGGAGGGAAACTTAATAAATCCTTGGAGAAATGGTTTCTTTAAATTGTTGTATATCTCACTTACACGCATGCATGTATGCATTTGCCTAAAAGACTATTTTGCAGGATGCAAATGTCAAAAAAACTGAAAAATTGGGAGAAGCCTTGTGGTTAACTTGTAGAAACAAAGATATTCCTGAACGATTTCTTAGAAAGACAAGAAAAGCCAAAGGCAGAACAGATGACTACAGAGGCACGGACACTTCCTACAAGATCTGGGTGTCGTTGGCAGACAGAGTTAGCCATGGACCATCATCAGGCACTTAAGTTCGGTTGAAGGACACATTTTTTTTTTTTTGCCATTCCAAAACTACTCCCTGCTCTTTTAGGGAGGGGGTTTAACTTTGGAACATTCTCAGTTGTTCAAATGTTCCTTTTTTTGGGTACTGGGTACTGGATTTTTTTTTTTAACCTACATTGTTCTCTTTAATTGGGTTTAGTGTTACATTATCTATGTGAGAGAGGTGTCACCACTCCTTTAAACAGGTGAAGAAACTGAAGTCTGGACACCTGCCCAAAGTCTCACGGAGTTCACAGGTGGCTGGGCTAGGGTTAGTCTCCTGATAACAAACTGTAGGTCTTTCTTCCCACCACACTTGACTGAGATTCATTAGTGATAGCCCTTGGACTTGAGCATCCATTCAGGGTATTGCTAAGGTACAGACTTTAATGCCAGTGAGAGCTGATTGGAAGCCTAACTTTCTCACTTATCAGCTGTATGCCTCACTTGACCTCTCCAGGTTTCATTTTTCCATGTGTGTAAAATAGAATGATATTTATTTTGTAAGGCTATTGTGAGAATTAGAGGTCATGTGTATGAAGCATGGACTGTATAGCCTAGCAGGCTCCTCTGTCCACGGGATTCTTCAGGCAAGAATACTGGAGTGGATTGCCATTCCCTTTTCCAGGGGATCTTCCCGACCCAGGGATCAAACCTTAGTCTCCTGCATTGCAGGCAGATTCTTTACCCTCTGAGCCACCAGGGAAGCCCATTAACAGGATAGGCACTTGTTTAAGGAAAAAGAATGAATTGGAAGGCACAGTGATAGTTTTCAGGGCAGGTAGCACTTTTCCCAACATTTTACTGCCCCTGTGCTGTTTTCCCGTTTTTCTCATGTGCCAACCATCCACACACTGCTGAGGGCATAGTAGGTGCTCTGTAAATAATTAAATTCCATTAAGCTTTAATTCTATGCCATGGATGCAAGCAGCTTCTGCCAGCCATGGCTTGAGTGTGGAAATTTCAGTGTGGCACAGGGTGGGACAAGGGGAGAGGGGAGGAGGAGCTGGCCTTGTTTACATTTGCAGCAGAGGCAACTGTGAAGAGGGAAGCACTTTTATTTCCCCTGTGAACTGGCCGTGCATTTTGCTGGAGCAGCTGCTAATGGAAAATAATAAAACCCATTTTCGTCAGGCAGTATCTGGAACACTTACAGGTCAATTCAATGCTCAAAACAGATTGTTACAGAGCACATTAGTTCGTCATCAACATCCACTTTGGTCAAGGGATTTTTGCCATTGGAAATTGAATTTATAGGTCATGATCTGTTACGATTCCTGAAAATCATTGAATCTTTGTAAGTTAGGGGAAGCATATAACCAATTATTATAAATGAGCACACATAATCTTTCCATTTGTTAAAGTCACAAAGGTAGCAAATTAAGCTGTGGAAGAATTGAGAACTAGGGCAGCTGCAAAAATATGACTTCACTAATATTAAACCTATGTTCTGCCTATTAATTAAAGAATCTGGTCTCAGTTCCATAGTAAATCCCATCCCAGCCAGGGGGGAACGTCAGCTCTGTTTTTCTTAAAACACTAAAGCCAGTGCATGAAATGAAATTCAATGTGCGTTCATTTGCTGCTGCTCCCATACTTAAGTGCACTTGTACTGGGACGATTGTTTCCAACCAGAGTTAAATGAAGTCAGCTGGAATTTCCAAACACAATACCTATAATGTGGTTGCCTGGTCTGGTGGAAAGAACTCTGCCTGGTCATGAGGTACTAACTTTTCTAACTGTTGGACTGTGGGCAAGTTGCTTAACTTCTCTGGACCTTAGTTCTTTCCCTTCAAAGTAAGCATTTTGGACTGGATGTTCTCGAAGAACATTTTTCTGTCTATTTCAAACATTGTTCTTGTTTTCTTCTAATTACATGAAAACATATATGTGTTCATGGTGAACCAAAATAAAGAACAAAAGAGGAAGTCAAACTTGCATAATGCTACAATGCAGAGATACATGCAGTTAACATCTCGGTGTATATTCTTCCAGCCTTTCTATGTTGACACACATACATGTACATATACTTGTGTACATTTAAATATACACCAAAAGTAGAATTATTCTCTGCACACACCATTTTGATACCTACCCTTTTTCATTTAACAGTGTGAACATCTCTGTGTCATAATTTTTCAAAATGAAATTCCAGTGTCTGAATAGGCCATTAAGTTCTCTGCCAATCCCCTATGGATAGATAGCTCAGTATTTTTCAATCCCTTGCAGTTTTGCACAGTGTTATGATGAAAATCTTCATGGCTAAATCTCTGTAAATACTTCTTGTCATAGGATAAGTTGCCCCAAACAGAAGTGGTGGCTCGAGAGGAACATGTTTCTTAGGTGTTGAATACATTTCTGAACTCATATCAAGTTTTAATTCTGTGGTGTGCTTTGTCTTTGGAGACAATGAATTCCAACTAGACTCAGGCATCCTCTGAGCATGAACACTCCCTTATAATTAGGCACGCCTGGGTGCACTTCCACAGTTACATACTTACAGGTGGGCACTGTTGATATTATGCCATTTGGTGGTTCAGTTTCTCTTAACACATTTATTGAGCAACTACTATGTGATTAGTGATGAGGTCTTTGACGTTAAGAAGCACAGTGTTTGGGAAAAAGAGAACTGCATAACAACAGCAGACCTACAGGGTCAGTGTGAGTTGTGTAGCCTCAGCAGCAGTGCTGTAGGCATTGAGAAAAGTCTGGATGTCCTGCAGAGAAGGGAGAAAGGGAAATGAATGAAGCCTCCAAAGATGCTGTGTTAGCCACAAGTCTTGGATAGCATCTGACAGAGAAGAACCACCTCAAGTTAGCTTAGCAAATAGGGCTACATTTCCTGACTACTATCACCTGGAGAGGGCTTTCCCGGTGGCTCAGCAGTAAAGAACATGCCTGCAGTGCAAGAGACGTGGGTTCGATCACTGGGTCAGCAAGTTCCCTGGAGGAGGGTATGGCAACCCACACCAGTATTCTTGCCTGGAGAATCTCATGGACAGAGGAGCCTGGCGGGCTACAGTCCATGGTGTCTCCAAAGAGTTGGACATGACTGAGCACTTATCACTTTCATTTTTTATTGAATCAGCCCCTAGGAAGACCAGAGATTCTTTCTTTTGTTTTCTTCTCTCTGTGGGTTGGCTTCATTCTCAAAATTCTCTAAGTTAGTGGCTGGAATTAGGGCTGCTAGATGCTTGTGCGTACATCTTTAAAGTCTTAAGTTCAGAGGGAAAAAAAGACTCTTTCCCAGTTCTAGTTTGAAAAATCCTAAGCAGCACCCTTATTGGCTTGGCTAGGGTGATGGGCCTGTGCGGGAAGCGGCATGGGGACAAGAGGAGAAATCATGATTGGCCAGCTTGTGTCAGACGTCCACACCTGTGGTCAGGAGTTGTTGCTAGGACGAAGGTCATGTGTGTAGAATCTAAAAAAGCTGAATTCATAGAAGCAAAGTAGAATGGTGAGGTTGGAGGTTGGGGAGAGGGTATACATGGAGTACAGACTTCCAGTTGTAAGAGGAATAAGTTCTAGGGATCTAACATATAGCATGGTGGCTATAGTTAACAATACTGTACGGTATGCTTGGGACTTCCCAGGTGGCACTAGTGGTAAAGAACCTGCCCACTAATGCAGGAGATGTAAGAGACCTGTGGTCGATCCCTGAGTGGGGAAGGTCCCCTGGAGGAGGGCATGGCAAGCCACTCCAGTATTCTTGCCTGGAGAATCCCATGAATGAAGGAGTCTGCAGGGCTATAGTCCATGGGGTTGCAAAGAGTTGGACATGACTGAAGTGACTTAGCATGCATGGACCATATATTTGAAAGTTACAAGAATAGACATTAGATGTTCTCACCATAACAATTATCAAAATGGTAGTTAGGTGAAGGATGTATTAACCTTATTGTGTAAGCACTTTGCAATATATATTGATACATGTATCAAATCATATTGTAGACCTCCAGTTCAGTTCAGTCGCTCAGTCATGTCCAACTCTTTGCAACCCCATGGACTGCAGCACGTCAGGCTTCCCTGTCCATCACCAACTCCCTAAGCCTGCTCAAACTCATGTCCGTTGCATTGGTGATGCTATCCAACCATCTCATCCTCTGTTGTCCCCTTCGCCTCCCGCCTTCAGTCCTTCCTAACGTCAAGGTCTTTTCCAGTGAGTCAGTTCTTCACATCAGGTGGCCAAAGTATTGAGGCTTCAGCTTCAGCATCAGTCTTTCCAATGAATATTCAGGACTGATTTCCTTTAGGATTGACTTGCAGTCAATCTCCTTGCAGTCCAAGGGACTCTCAGGAGTCTTCTTCAACACCGCAGTTCAAAAGCATCAGTTTTTTGGCACTCAGCTTTCTTTACAGTCCAACTCTCCCATCCATACATGACTACTGGAAAAACCATAGCTTTGACTAGACAGACATTTGTTGGCAAAGTAATGTCTCTGCCTTTTAATATGCTGTCTCGGTTGGTCATAACTTTTCTTCCAAGGAGTAAGCGTCTTTTAATTTCATGGCTGCAGTCACCATCTGCAGTGATTTTGGAGCCCCCCAAAATAAAGTCTATCACTGTTTCCATTGTTTCCCCATCTATTTGCCATGAAGTGACGGGACCAGATGTCATGATCTTCATTTTTTGAATGTTGAGTTTCAAGCCAGGTTTTTCACTCTCCTCTTTTACTTTCATCAAGATGCTCTTTAGTTCTTCACTTTCTGCCATAAGGGTGGTGTCATCTGCATATCTGAGGTTATTGATATTTCTCCCGGCAGTCTTGATTCCAGCTTATGTTTCCTCCAGCCTGGCATTTATTTCACTTGGTGTACTCTGCATATAAGTTAAATAAACAGGGTGACAATATACAGCCTTGACATACACCTTTCCCAGTTTGGAACCAGTCCATTGTTCCACATCTGGTTTTAACTGTTGTTTCTTGACCTGCATACAGAGCTCTCAGAAGGCAGTTCAGGTGGTCTGGTACTCCCATCTCTTGAAGAATTTTCCAGTTTGTTGTGATCTATACAGTCAAAGGCTTTGGCATGATCAATAAAGCAGAAGTAGATGCTTTTCTGGAATTCTCTGCTTTTTCTGTGATCCAGCAGATGTTGACAATTTGATCTCTGGTTCCTTAAAGGTATACAATATTGTGTCAGTTATATCTCAATAAAACTGAGAGTAAAAAGAGGGAAAACAGTGCTGGGCAGACTAAAACATGAATAGCATTTAAATGGGAAGGCTGTATATGGAAAAAAATTTTAATAGACCATGTCAGTAGAAGGTGATCAAAGTATATGAATTGAATAAACAATTGAATGAAAGGACATGCATAGAAGTAGAAGAGAAAGTTTCTTCTTTGATTAGCAGAATTTTACGTTAATTATTCATTTCATCTTCATGCAATTTTTCAGAAGTATGTTCACATTTTGCAGATAAGGAGAGTGAAGAGGTTAAATCAAAGCGCTTCATTAATATGTAACATGATTCTAACATAGCTGATAAAATTCTTCTAAAGCCATGACCGATGGAGCTGTCTTAGGCAGAGTTTGGTTAAAAAAAATCAAAGGAAAACAAAACAAGCAAACAACAATAAACTAATATATAAGCAAAGAAAGAAATAGTTTCACAATAACTGAATATTGGATTTCTCGAATGCCACAAAGATGAATCCCTGTAATGCTCTGTGACTTCACCGTGCACTTGTTTTGAGCCTCGTCTCTCACGGTGCTCCTGACCTGGTTTGCGGGCACTAGTCCTTCTCTGCCCTGCCCCCATGCTGCGTCTGCATTCTAAAGCCCCAGATAACTAATCTTGAAGAGTAAGACTTTCCTTGGACTTAGCTGGAAGACAAGCTAGAATCTGTTTTAATGGGTGAGCGGGGCAAGACTGAAAATTCTTGCATTTCTAGTTTGGCCACAGTACACTTTTTGGTGCAGCTGTGATTCTGACTCAGATCTCTTTCCAAGATTTGTGTGTGTGTGTGTTTGTGTGTGTTTTACTCCCCTCCTCCATTTTGTCTGGGGAGAGCAGTGGAATGACGTGAGAAAAGGCTGATTATCCCGCTCCTGCTTTCTTGATCTCTGCTGTACTAAAATACGTAATCCCTAGCACTTAATAGAATACAAATGATTTAGAGTAATCTGTACTTCTCATTGTTTCTGTTTTACTTAGGTTAACCCAGCATATTCGGTTCCCTCAGCCTGGGGACCCCCTCCCTGCTTGTCATCTGGTGGGTCCCTACTCATCCCTGAAAGCCTGGCTGATGTGTTGTCTTCTCTGTGATGCCTTCTCTTAGGACTCACAGAGTGCCACACATTTGTCTCTTTTAAATATAATTTTATTTATTTATCTTTGGCTGTGCTGGGTCTTCATTGCTGCCTGGGCTACTCTCTAGTTGTGATGCTGGGGGCTTCTAATTGTGGTGGCTTCTCTTGTTGTGAAGCACAGGCTGTAGGTGCTTGGCCTCAGTAATTGTGGCTCATGGGCCTAGATGCTCTGTGGCGTGTGCGACCTTCTCTGATCAGGGATCGAATCTGTGTCTCCTGAAGTTTTCTTTTTAACCACTGAGCCACCAGGGAAGCCCCATGCATGTGTCTTTAGTGTTGGCTTATCATGGTTTATTGTAATTATTGTTTACTCATTTGGCAACTCCAAGAAGGTGCTTCTCTAGGTGGGGGACTGCACCTTATTCATCTATGCATTCTCCAGTGTCCAGCATGGCTCCTGCCACTTAGTAGGTATGCAGACATTTTCTGAATCAGTAAAAATATACTCTCTGGTTCCTGTATGTCGTGGAGGGCTGTGGACCCAAAGGAATGTTCAGTAACATTAACTGATTGATCCTAGAGCGGGAGAGAGATGCTATATGTCCCTGAGCAGGGGATGACATGATAAAATTCATGGTTCAGAAATGGACGTGGCAGCAAGTTCTGTTGTTTGAGATTTTCAGGCCTTGAGGGTAATTGCCAGTGGTTTTGATGTTCTTTTGTAGCTTTGGGGAAACAAATAGAACTGATGGGAAAGAAGCTCTTCTGGAACCTTCTCAGAGGTAACTGGTACTGATTCAGCAAGAAGAGGCTTTGGAGAAGACCCTCACACGTTACCTCCCTCGGCTAGGCTCAGAGAATGAGAAGGAAGGGGCTCTTTTTTTCCTGAATGAAGTGCCAGGAACTCTGTACCAACCTATCTTCTCTTTTGATTTCTTGTGCTGTGTCTCCCTTCTGCTTCATGTGTGTACTGGCGTACACTCCATGACTGAAGGTACTATTGACAATGTTCGACTCTGCAACCCCATGGACTGTAGCCCACCAGGCTCCTCTGTGCATGGTATTTTCCCAGCAGGAATACTAGAGTGGGTTGCCATTTCCTTCTCCAGGGGGTCTTTCTGACCCATGGACTGAACCCAGGTCTCCTGCTTTATAGGCAGATTCTTTACCATCTGAGCCACCAGGGAAGCCCACTACTGACAGTAGGGTCTGATCTATTTTATATTTACAACTCCAAAAATTTTTCTTAATACTAAACTAGTTCTTTTATAATTGGCTCCATTTGACACAGTAATTTCAGCCATCCCATGAGGACTCTGAATTGCTGTTACCTGGATCATCACACATGAGTCTTGCCAGCCTGTCATGGCACATTCTAGAGTTCTGTCTTTTCAGGTGAAACCACCAAGGCAAAATTTATAGATGATGAAACAGAGAAAACTGAGGTTTGGTGATGTTAAATGATTGCTTAAGGTCGTACAGCTCTAGGAGAAACCCCAGATTTTAAAAAACACATTTTAGGAGAAACTGGAAAAAGGGATACCGGTGAAAAAATGGTGAGGTTAGAATTATTTAGGGTTATTTAGAACTCAAGAAAGAGTCTGCATGTCTGCTACTCAGAATGTGCTGAATGATGCCAACCGCTGAAGTCACTCGAGAAAATTCTGGGACTTAAGAGTTTTTGTTTGACAGAATTAACTCTCTTGGGCAGGAATTATAGTTTGTTCAGTATTAATGGCCTTAATTTACACAATTTGGGGTTGGGCTCTTCTGGTGGTTTTTAGCTGGATATTGTTGTTTGCAAATGTGTAGTTTTCTTCAGATTAAAACATTAACATGACATAATATAATCTTAAGTCCCAATTTGCACATCATTTATCTGAGCATTTATTTATAAAGATGAAAGATTCAGTCTGGGTAATCAAGCTTTTATGGGGTGGCATTATGTGTTACATGTGTACTAGGGGATAAAGATTCATCAAAGACCTAGACCCTGTCCTCAAAGAGCTCTTGGTTCAGAGGAAGGTCAGAAACTTTTCCTGTGGTTGTAGCAGTGACAGGGTTATGCACAGGGAGCTTAGAGAAGTGTGGAGGAGGTGGAAATAGCCCTACTGGGAAATCTGAGAGATAACTGAGTTATGTCTTGAAGAATGTATGAGAGTTATTTGGGTAAAGGAAGATGGAAAGAATGCCACATAGACAAGAACAGGGAGATAGATGTAAACAGATGCTATTTTAACACGAGTCATCAACCAAATTAACAGCAGAATGTTTTTATCTATTTCAGAGAAGTTTTCATTCACTTCTAATCATATAGTTTATATGTTCAGGAAAACCTCTTTTTTCCTTATTTCTCCGATCTGGGTGCCTTTGCTCTTGCCCTTTCATTCTATTTGTATTAGATGTACATCATCAATTCTCTTCAATAGGGAAGATAATATTATAGCCAGGAAAAAAATAAAGCCAACATTGATTAAAATTTCATGCTGAAAGGATCTGAGGCAGTTTGTTTCAGATTCATGTAAATTGAATGCATAGAAATGATGTACCACAATGTCCAGTGTGAAAAGTCAACTGGAAAATGCTTAGGTTTAGGTTTTGCATCTGATATTAGGTTATTTCTGTTTCGTGGCTTACCCACTTCCCAAAGCTCATATTCCACGATAAGTTGACCATGACTATTTCAATACTAGCAGCTACAATTTTAGAGACACCCATAGAGTTTTGAATTCAGATAGATGTGACTTGTAATCAGTTTTAACTCACTTCTGTTTTAACTTTGAATTTATAGCTCCTGTGAACTTCAGTTTCCCTATTCATAGAATGGGGGAGAAATCCTTAAGTCTGTTTTGGGATTAAATGAAATCTTAGTAATGCTAAGTACAGTACCTGGAACATAATAGGTGATGAATGAATTTATATTTGCTACCTTGATTCCCTCGAGTATCATATTGCTTAGGGAATAAATACATGACCTCCAGAGTGTCCAACTTCATAGTCGAAAGTACAAGTTAGTCAGCAGGGTGAAAAGCTCAATTGCTCTGTTGGTTAGTAAGGGCAGAAAGTTTAGAAGTCCAGTCTGCCCTCTCTGATGACTCAATTCTTTCTCAGTTATATATACAGATATTTTCTGGGTTTGTCAATTTCTCATGGACCATCTGGTCCAGCTTTGTCCTGTTTTGATATGCTCGCCTGGTGGCTGTGGGTGTCGGCTAAAGCTAGCATGAATACACTGAATGTGACTTGGAGGAGGCCTGTGAGGTTGTCAGCTGATCAGGTGGCAGAGTGGCAGCCTGGGAGGCATTACCCCTGCAATAACTGCAGTACTTCTGTGTGGGGAGGGGTTACTACCAATTCCTGTGCTCCTGGCACTTCTCTCACCAAAGCAGAGAGACCAACGAACCAAACTCAATTTTCCTCCTCACTAAATAAACAATAAATTGTTAAAATATTTTGGTGGGCAAACAAGGTGCTGTAGTAGTTGCTTGGCCCCCCATGGCTCATGGCATTCCAGGGCAGCATAATTCTATTTAGCGGGGCTGAGAATCTATCTCTTGTCTCTCAGAGGGGAACCAAGTGCTAAGATGGTAGGGATTTTCAGCTACGAGAATAGGAATCACCAGCCCCTCCCTTAGCATGTTCAAGGGTTGAGATTCAATAGCAAAATTTCCTGGCAGGACCTCGACTGCATTTTTATCCTGCTAGCCCAGGGGTTATAACTGGAGAAGCACTAGTTCCTCCCTTGGCAGAACTGGGGCTGGGGTCCAATCCTGGGGGGTTGCAGCTGGTATGATATAGTGAGCTTAAACTATAACTCACCAGTGTTCATGGTTGGGGGAGTTTTGTACCTCCCCTGGTGCAGTTGGTGAGGGTGGGGTCCATGCCTTGTGGGTGACTGAAATTGATTACTTTAAGTGCCCAGCAGTGACTGGTGACTATGGGTATATGTGGGTGACCGATTCCTTTTCTAAGAAGCCAACTTGCAAGTAACCATGGATAAGGGAACCTCTACTACTTTCACGTACATAAAATTCTGACACATATATAAATACACGTACATAAAATATTGGTTTTACAGTTTTATATTAAAACTAGAATTGCTTGGTTCCATTTTGTTAGCCATTAAATATAAAATTTATTTTTTCCCCTTTAAGCAAAATATAACTGAGGGCTATAGGAGTTTCCTTGGCATCCTGATTTTTATCCCTAGGCTTGTAGTAGGACCTTGGTAGCTGCAAAGGTAATAGATCTGATACTAACTCATAGCATCTTTAATAAAGATATAGAGGCAAGTCCCTGTGGACTTTAAGGTAGTCCATCCATCCACTCATTCATTCATAAAACCTATATTTATTCAAGATATTCAGATTACTTGGAGCAGACTTATGGACAAATACTACTTGAGGAATTAATAGGCTGCTTGGAGAGAAAGGAAGTTGAGCCCACAACTGTAACCAACATAGTAATAACATGCTGCAACAGAAACGACTGCAAAGTTCTCCCGGAGTATAGAGGTAGGAGTAACTCATGTGGTCCTGAATAACTGGGGAACACTTCTCAGTGGATATGCTATTTCGAGTTAAGCCTTGAAATGTGAATAAGAGTGAAGAATTCTCTGCAAAGGCAGCATAATTTGTGCAAAGGTCTGCATGCTGGGAAATTGAGGATTTAGCTTTCCAGTCATTATAGTTAAGGAAAACAAGTATGAAACTGGCTGAAAATGGGTGTTGGGTTAGCCAACCTGGAGGGCCTACGGTGGAAGGCATTGTTATTCCCATAGAGATGACACAGAGTTCAGGAGGCTAAGTTGACTTGCTTCGGGTCTCATAGCTGTTATCACAGCTGAATTCCAAGCTGACTTAATCTAATTCAAAAATCTACATGGATTCCACTATTCCACATAGTCCTCTTCTTAAAATATTAGAGTTTAATTCAATTCAGTCTGTCTACTGAGCATGTACTATGCTCAAAACACTGTATTGGGATCACAAATGGACACATAGATAAACAAAATATTCTTCCTGCTTTCCAGGAATCAATCACCTTGATGGAGAGAGATGTTCATATATCACCTATTCAAGGTAGATCTTGATGACTAATGTCACTGGGGCATATGCAATAAGTTGTGGGCTGGGGAGAGAGAGGAATTCTGCCCAGGTGATTCTGAGAAAGCTCCCTGGAGGAGGAGAGGTTTATTTGGGTCATGTGTTTGTAAATGTTTATTTTATGAAAATTGTGGTTTTTGTTTTTTAAACCTTAGTTAACTTTAACATCATGTCTCAGCTCATTTCAGGTATAAATACTGAGTGAGTAGCTATTCCCGTTTCTAGGGGATTTTCCCAACCCAGGGACTGAACCTGGGTCTCCTGCATTTCAGGCAGATTCTTCACCATCTGAGCCACCAGGGAAGCTCTTAACTTTAACGTCTTTTCCGAGGTTATTTCGGGTATAGTTTGTGTCTGGAAATTAATGCAGAGACATAATCTTTGAAAATAAATTAACTGACCATGTTTTCTGTTTTTATTTTAATATCTCCAAAAAATTCCATGATCTTGTACTTTAAACCAAAATGATATCTAGTCTACCAGATTAAAATTCATGAAGTAAAACATTCTAAAACAGTAATGAACACAAGGCAATTTAATATAAGTGTAACCCATTATATATTTTCCCAAACAAGTTAGAGTGTCAGGTTGCATTCCATAAAGAAAAGTTTTTATATTCTAATTACACAGGAATAAAATGACAGAGGAACCATTTTTTTTACCCCGACACCTAAGGTAATGTAATGTATTGTTCTTTCAGTGGGAGAAAAATTAGTTATAATGAACTTGGAATGGCAGTGAAGTGAGAATATTTTAATTATAGAACTTAGCAAGAAAAAAAATCAAAAGATAAAAGAGCAAAGGGCGTGATCAGAATGTTCACAAAAGAGGCAAAACAAATGGCTAAAGGCATGTAAAAAATTGAGCAATAGAGAAATGCATGGTAAAACAAGAAGCCGTTAGTTTCTTTTTGTCTGTTAAATTAGTAAAGAATTAAAAAGGAGAAATCCTGTGGCAAGAATTTGGTAAGACTGGGAGCTCCTATGCTTGTTGTAGGACTGCAAAGTGTTTTTATATTCCCAGGAGCAATCAGATAGTATATATCAAGAACTGAAAAGAAGAATATTTAACCCAGTCATTCCCTATCTAGAAATAGAAATTCTCCTAAGGAAATAATTTGAAATGTGGATGAAGATGAATGCACAAAGATATTTTATTACAGAATTAATTATAATAAAAATGAAAATGCAAATACCCACTGATAGGGGAGTGGTTAAGTACATTATAATATTACATGATATAATGATCTAGCCATTATGAAAAACATTTTGAAAATTCCATGATGTAATGAAATATGCAGAAATTCTGATGTAATGTTATATATAAAAATAGTACCATTACAACTGTAAAAAAAAAAAAAAATTCTGTCTGGAAGGAAACATCAAAATGTTAGTAGTTCTTATTGAATTGTGGCATTTGGCAAATTTTGTTTTACATATATTCTAAATTTTCTGCATTGAGTACATGTGATATTTATGATAGAAAAGAAGAATGATAACAAGTCTGGGCTCTGAGTATGCCAGGTGAGACCAGTGTTCTTAAATTTCTCTGAGACACCAGCCTTGCTGCCAAGCCTCATAGGCAGATGACAGTCGGGGCTTGAAGGTGTCTGTTCAGAACTTTCTGTTGGGGAGGCAATGGCTGCTGCCATTCATCTTTAGCTATCTGCTACCACAGGGTTCTTGAAGAAATCCTCCAAGGATCACTTATTTGAAAGGCGAGGCAAGACAGTCTATGGCAGCCACTAATGAGACCTCTCCTGTTTCTCCCTGCAGTTAGCATGGCGGCTCTCCTGGTCTGGTCCAGCAGTGGAGCAGAGTTGTGTGCAGTGCGCTCCGGACACAAAAGCGCTGTGAGGTCTCTGTGCTGTTGGAGAAGACAGCTTTGCAGAGTGTCAGCACCCACAGCTAGAGGAGGGCATTAGCATCTTGGTGTGACTATTGCGCCTTGGAAGAACTGTGCATCCCACCATCAGGGGAACTCGGGGCTGTCTCTGAGCAGACGATGCTACCAGGGAGGTCAGACAGCCCTGGAGCTGTGACAGGGAAGCAGGCCTAGCATGGGCAGCCTTGACTTCCCTACGTTACCCAACCCCCCCATGTCAGTTCCCAACAAGTGTCTTCCCATGTCCATCAAGCCAATAGAATGAGTCCAAGTTCAGTTCAGAAGCAAAACAAATCTTTGATCAAATAATGGCCAAGTCAGAGCTCTCTCTCTAAAGCACGAGGTCTCCCTGCAGACAGTAGGTGGGGTTGCTTTAGAGCAACCACATGCGTGTGCGCGCGCGCATGTGTGTGTGTGTGTGTGTGTGTGTGTGTGTGTGTATTTCAAATGCTTAGACTTAAAAAAAAAACAACACATAATTTCAACAGAGGTTTAATCCCTGAACCTTTTAAAATACTTGCAACAGCAGAATATGTGTACCATTTTGGGAAAATACGTTGAAGCGTCTTTCCTTAGACTGGACCAAAAGTGCTAACAGGCTACTAACCAGTTGCTGTTCTTATTAGTGGTTTTATCTTCTTGCCTTTGGTAGAATCTGCCCAGCACTAATTGCTTCTTGATGTACTTATCCCAAGGCAAATGGTTGCTCAAAGGAAGCTGCCATCTCCTCTGGTTTTCCTTTCAGAGCTAGGATGTCCAGCATGTGCTGCACTCAGACACTCGTAGCCTTGCACGGGGGCCGTCCAACCTATGAACCAAGCATGTCAGGTCTTAAGAGATGATAACAGTGGGTCTGGCTCATTTGTAAGCAGCTTGATGAATTCCATTTATTACTATAATTTGCAGTGTCATTTTGGGGAGGAGACTGGGAAGCTCCTGCTGCTGCTGCTAAGTTGCTTCAGTCGTGTCCGACTCTATGCAGCCCCATAGATGGCAGGCCACCAGGCTCCTCCGTCCATGGGATTGTCTAGGCAAGACTACTGGAGTGGGGTGCCATTGCCTTCTCCGGGGAAACCCCTAGGACCACTTTATTGTGTGGTACTTGGCAAGATTCCTGAATCCTGTCAGTCATGCACGCAGCCATGAAACATTTGTCTGTGAGCGAGTCTCTCAGGGAAAAATGAATATCACTTCACCTCTATGCTATACATGGATGACACATTCACTATGGTGGTGCTGTATGCAAACAGTCTGAGAAAAATCTGGAAAGCTGCAAACTTGCTGCGTGTACAGAGCCTTGAGCCAGGAATTGGTAGGCCTTAGTTCTTATCCCAGCTCTGTTCATCTTCTCCAGGCTTCTGTTTCCTCCTCTGAAACAGTACCTCCCTCACTGGGGTGCTGAAGTGTACCCTGAGGATGTGAAAGTGAACAGTCATCTTGAATCTCTCTGCTGAGATCGTCACTATTACTCATCAATGTCTAAAATCAGGGGGTCAGAGCCATGGATTTTATATTTTTCCAGCCTGAGCACATCACCTGGGCTTGCTGGTTAGCTGAGTAAATAAGATTGATGGTGGCATCTTCTGCTTTTGTTAAGCTTCAGAAGCTTGTCTGTGAGATATGGCGTTGGCCACTGCGTGGAGGCAGGAACAGGAGAGGAATGAAGGAACATCTAGGATAGGCCAGTTGTCTTCACCCTGAGGAAAATGGAAGGAAGCCATTGTGGTCAGGAAGAGAAACAGCACCAGGGATAACCACCAAATATTTTGGTCATTGGTCCAAAAAACCCAAAATGTGCTGAAAAAATAGGCGGTTAGACTTAGTTATTTCAAGACTCTGTATTCTGATGAGATGGCAGTAAGGAGTCATTTGACCTTTATTTGTGGTCATCCTGTCTGGAGAAATTTAACTTTGGTGGCATGTTAACCCTGAACAGCCTCCTGATCTAGGCAATGATTTTAATAATAGTTACTATGCTTCTTCTAGGAATAGCTATATGTGAAGCACTGTGACAGGAAAATTAGGTCTCTGAACTCCTCATTACTGTGCTTTCGGGTGGGCAGCATCACTACCGTTTTACTGATGAGAAGATGGGCGGAAGGTTCAACCCCATTTCTGAGGCTGCTTAATCAGCGGCAGAGCCAGGATGCAGAGTTTGGTCTGACTCCCACACTCATGTGTGTTGTATGCTACTTTTCTCTACACTCAGTAATTCTTCTGGAGGTGTTAAGGTTTAACCTGGCTTTTGTTGACCTGACAGTCCATTAGGAGAACTAGGGAAAAACATGTCACCAATAAGAAGTCTGAAGTTTATTACATTAGTTATTATACAGATAGATTTTGGAAATCACTATCTAATTAACCATTATGAGTATTAGTCAGTTGTTTCTATGGAGACAACTCTTATTACTCAAAATAGACACTTGTTTATGCACTTATTTCTGTGCATTCTAGACATCAGCACCACAGTTCTGGCAACAGGAGGAAGGACTCCTGTTCTTTCAGCGTGACGTCTGTAGGCTACCCTGAGTCCTGTCTTGTTAATACTCCTAGCGGACCACCTCCGGCTCAGCCCTCCTCAGTGCCGCAGCTGGAGAGCAGTGGCTCTCAAAAGTGGCTATACTTTGGAGTCATTAGGAAGTGCTTGTCCACGCCCAGAACATCAGCATCCTGGAGGGTGAGAACCAGGTATCAGCATTCTTAAAATTCCCCAGGTGTCTCCAACACTGAGTGCCATGGGCTTTTAATGTAATCGGTTGCAAGTATTTCTAGGCAAATACGCATGAAATTCTCTCTCCAGGCATGCCAGAGCATGAAACGGTGATTCTCCAACCAGGTTGTACACTGGAATCACCCGTGGAGGAGGGGCTCAAAACCTACATGGTGGCTGGGCCCCATCTCACCAGATGTTTTATTAAGCCTTGGAGGGGCTTAATATACATGCCCCCTGGAGGGGGCAGCTCAAACATCAGTATTTAAAAAAAAAGCCCTCCACGTCATGCTAATATGCAACCAGGTTTTGAAGCACTGGTTCACACCTACTAATCTTGGGAGGAGGCCTCTCGCCCAACTTTATTGTGTTTCCACTACATTAATTTCCAGTAAGGCCTGATGCTTTTCAATACATATCTTCCAGGTTCTAAGATTAAGAGTTGAATAGGGAAAAATTCAATTTAAATAAGATTTTTCAGCTGCATAGGGGTGAACATCTTGCCAGCCTGAGCTACTGAATACTGGTATTGGCAATTATTAAGGAAGTAGCATTGGGTATCCGTGAGGGGCAGGGAGGTCTAGTTTAGTGTATCTATTTGGCCTGTTTCCTATAACTTGAAGCCCATTTCCCTCATAGAAATGAAGAGCTTAAAACAACGAAAGCAACAACAAATCAATGACCGTAGCACATTACGTTAGAACGTTAAAAACACTCAAGCTGCTTAATAATGTAAAATAACCATGCTTGTATTAACTGTTCAATAGTAATCAGCTATCTGTCATTTGAATTTCTTCCCATTATTTCGGCCCAGTGGTAATTCTTTCGCTTTTAGTGTGTGTAGCTTGCCTGTTTATTCTCTTTCCCACTTCAGATTGTAATAGTTCTGAGTCCACAGTGGCTCCTTCATCATCGTGAGAGAGAAGTTTTCTAATGACTCAGATTTCTAGATTAAACCTAAAATGTTTACTGTGAAGAAGCCAGGCACACAATGTGCATCACTGTTGCTATACAATAATATAATTCAGATAGAAATTACTTTCACAAACGGCAATCAATTTTTGCTACTACTTCTTGCTTTCTTGACAGTCTGGTCAGTGGACTGTGGAAAGTGCTTTTACTTGATTACTTACATTGTTGGTAATCATTGTGGTTTTTGGCAGAGCTAAGGCATTATTTCACAGACCTGCATTGCAATGGGGAATGGGTGTAACTTTAAAACCCAGCCAAAGTTCCTGTGGCTTTAGCCGACACCAAGGAATGTACAAACTCAAGCACAATTCTTATGAGACTTCATTATTTTTTTATGGTGGTTTGCCATGGGCCAGTCCACACATGGGGACAGGGTAAGCAAATATGGGACCACGGAGGTCTGAGGTTCCTCTACACCTCAAAGAGTCTTATACTGTGGAGGCCTCTGTTCTGTGTGGAGACATAAAGAACACCCTGTGTGTCTCACCTAATGCCCAGAACGCATATCCTTCCACTTGGAACTTTGGATTTGAAAGGAAGGAAGCGTGTTTAAAAATATGTATATATATATTCCAAAACCTATGATGCCACTTGGCTATCTTCCAAAGGCAGAGAGAACCACTCCTGCAGGCTGAAGGCTTTATTTGGATCTAACTGTTGACAAAGGAATAAAAGAAACAGAGACCTGAAATGTGGCAGATACCTTTTTGGAAGTGACTTTATGAGAATAAAGAACAATGGATAGAAGCAGAAAGAGCTATATTGAATGATTGCTTTATCACTTTTTGCCAACTCCTATCTTTGACTTTTAAATTTTTTAAACATTTTAAACAAATCAGCTATGCCGTGGTTGAATGCTCTTGGAAGAAATTGGCTCTGATTAGTCCAAAACCACCTCAGCAGCCAACTCAAGGACTAGAACTAGTTTAATTTCTTAAAAAATCAACAAGGGTATCAGTTATAAAGTGGAACACCTGTCTTGCTATAACCTAAACTAAGACCTCTAATTCCTTTTACATAAGTCAGTGAACAGCTGTCAGATATGTGAACAAATTTTGGACATTTGAGAACTGTGACTTTGAACCAGTGACCCGGAGGTCCCTTGTCCTTATTCTCACACCCCTGAGCCACCTGCTTTGGCACGATACACAGTCATTATAGACATGGCATCACCCAGTTGTGAGAATCCACCGGTGTGTTTTTAGTATTTCCAGCATTTTTCTAGTTCAAGTGGTACTTACTTTGGACTGCTTTTGGTCTCGATGTCCCCATCCTATTTAATGACACCACCATCCACCAAGTCACTAAAATCAGAAACTGTCAGTGTCTTTTAGTTGATAAGCCTTGTTCATCTACCTCTGTGCCTCATGAGTCCCTTGTCTTGTCTGTTACCATCACCTGACTTCAGGCTTCTTCTTGAATAGCCAAATAGCCTTTTCACTCATCCCCCATACACCCTTTCTTCACCTTGCTGCCAGATTTTCATCTTAAACTAGAGATCAAATGTTATTGCAGTGCTTAAGTTTTTCTTTGTCTCCTTGATTATGTTCTGATTCCTTATGTTGTTTCTCACCCCGGTCATCTAAGACTGCTCTGGCTGCTCTGCCTTTTGACTGATGTGCCCTCTGACTCACGTGCCTCCTCCTCTCAGCTCTGGTTCTACTGAGTTGCCTTTCCTTCTAATAGCATATGTTTCCATGTTTATGTATGTTTCCATGTTTACAGCCAGTTGCTCCTGCTGTTTGTTCTGCCTACAGTTCCCTTCCTCTTTTTCTTGAGAGAGCATAGCTCACTCCTCTTGCAAAGCCCATGTCAAATATCCCTGCTCAGAAGTCTGTTCTGCCTCATGAGATATGGGATACTCCTTCTTTTGGTCCTTTAACACTTAGGTGTATCTATTTTCATACTCCTCCCCAGGCCTACTCATTCCATAAATATTTGTGTATTTATGTGATTTTAACATGAGTTCCCTAGCGACCGGACCTTTTTTTCACCCTTATCTTCGCAGTTATTGGCACTGCATCTGTCTGTGATAGAGGCTCCATCAATATTAGATTGAATTAGCATTTTGAGGGCTCCTCTGCTAGCTCAGTTGGTAAAGAGTCTGCCTGCAATGCAGGAGACCCAGGTTCGATTCCTGGGTCTGAAAGATCCCCTGGAGAAGGAAATGGCAATCCACTCCAGTATCCTTGCCTGGAAGATCCCACGGACAGAGGAGCCTGGCAGGCTACAGTCCATGGGGTCGAAAGAGTTGGACATGACTTAGAGACTAAACCACCAGAATTGTGGCACACAGCCTTTCTGCATGGTAGCTCCTGGAAGCACTGCAGACTGGGAGATGGAGATTCCAGCCCAATTCCTTATCAGACCTGCCATTATGTCTTACATGGGTTGACCTGTATGCCCCTTGAATTCTTTTTGAGCTTAAAAATTGGGAATAAGTCTAAAAGTGGCCAGCTATTTCTTTCCTGTGCTGTTTGCTCCATCTGACCTCTTCATGAACTCTCACATTAATAATCATTTATTCTTATTGTTCTCACCTTTGCTCTTGTGTCGGTACTGTCATAGCCACTCCAAAGGCCAGCTTACCTTGCACTTCTACTTCCAGCCTTGCCTGAACCTTCCAGTCTAGATTTTCTCTTTTGTTGAACCTCTCTAGGACTTTAGAATCTCTTTCCCACTGTTCAGGATTTTATTTCACCTAGATTTACACTGTTTGCTAGCTATATGACTTGGTAAGTTTTTTTTCTGCTCAGTTCAACTGGGGACTACTATAGTGTAGCTCAGTTCAACTGAGGACTACTATAGTGTATAGCGTATGGTTTTAAGACCCTGATGCTGGGAAAGACTGAAGGCAGAGGAGAAGGGAACAACAGAGGATGAGATAGTTGGATGACATCATCGACACAATGGACATGAGTTGGAGCAAACTCCAGGAGATAGTGAAGGACAGGGAAGCCTGGCATGCTGCAGTCCACAGGGTCGCAAAGAGTTGGACACGACCTAGCTACAGAACGACAAGCCTGATGTTGTTGCCAACAGAGGCATTCCAGTGTCTTTCCTGGAGGCCTTGGATTTGCTGTACCAGATATGTAACCATGGGCAAGTTTTAGAAACTGCCGAAACTTCAAATATAAAATGGGAAACATAATAGCAGCACCTATCATATAGAATATAGAAGAGAAAATATATCTGAAACAGTTTTGTGCCTGATGAATGTCTTGGTAAGCGATAGTCATTATTGTTAAGAACAGTTTTAATCAGAACCTGTTGAAACTGATTTATCTTCTACCCAAAGCCTACATAAGTAATGACTGATACTTTGAGGTCTTTATCATGTTGCCGGATAATTATGATGATTAGTTTGGCAGTCAGATCGTGTTTGGTTCTCCATTGCTCCACACGGAGTGCAGAATAGCCAGTGCAGGTACTGACATTGTGGTTTGTTCAGTGGTGTCTTGTGGCTCAAATGAACCACAAGAGCTTATGAATTGTCTTAAAACACACAAAATGAGATTCATTAGACATTAACTAATAAACTGAGTATATTTTTGTTGCCATCATACCCAGACTATAAGGTCATTGAAATAAATCTGAGACATATCTCCTGAAAGAGGTCTACTCAATCTTCGGCCAAAGGAGGAAAAAAACCCCACAACCCTATCTCCTCAACACAATGACGTAGGAAGTATTTGTTTTAAAACCATTTCATTTTGCTTTCTTAATTTCTCATATCTCATCTCAGAAACTCAGAATTAACATGGCAAAAGTCCATTGCTTTGAGTTTAGGAAAAAACAATATAATTCTTCTCTATCTTTCATAGACTTTGCTTGTTGGGCCAGAAGCCCGACTCAATTGGACACAGCTGCACTCTGAACTTACATCACTAGTTAACATTTCCACTTCGAGGCATTCATTTGACTTATTTGTTCCAGAAGGTTTTCTGTTCCCTGAGTAAATGTTTTGCTATGCTGTACCCGCAGATTCATAAACTAGTTCGGTGGCTGATTTTTCAAGACTGTGATTTAAAGAGCCCATGACCTATTGAAAAAGCTGCATCTATTTTCACCATTGGATATGAGGCCTGCCCTATACACTGTTTCAGTATAAGTTAGGTTTTGTCTTTGGCCCTGAATTTCCGCCTGTGCGGCTATTTTCCACTCGGAGAGAGTTAAATCTGCAGAGTTCATCTGGTGTCTCGTTCTTAACTGTACCCTAGTCCTTATTAAGGCATTAATAGTTCAGTGGTAACTCACTCCAGTATTACTGCCTGAAAAATCCCACGGACAGAGGAGCCTGGTTGGTTACAGTCCATGGGGCTGCAAAGAATTGGACATGACTTAGCAACTAAGCAAGTCATTATGGTTGATCATTCATACCTGAAGCTTGTGAGGCTGAAATTTGGAACTATTTTAAGATTTTTTATAAAAAATGGATGACCTGGGTGAATCAGGTTTTATGATAGAAGTGATTTTATCCGTTATGGTATTTGAGGCAACAGGCTTTGATCCTTATTTCCCAAGTTGAATTTGTCTTTCTATACTTACTATGGGCTTTCCTGGTGACTCAGACAGTAAAGAATCTGCCTGCAATGTAGGAGATCTGGGTTTGATCCCGCGGTTGGGAAGATCACCTGGAGAAGGAAATGGCAACCCACTCCAGGATTCTTCCCTGGAAAATCCAATGGACAGAGGAGCCTGGCAGGCTATAGTCCATGGAGTTACAAAGAGTCGTACACGACTGAGCAACTAGCACTTCCACTTTTCACCATGTCCCAGCTGGGAAACCTTAATCATATTACTGAAGTCCTCTGGGATTCAATATTCCCATCTATAAAAATGAAGATAATAATAACACCTGTTAGGTGGCTGTAACATTGGTACCAGTAAACTCAAAAAATACTTACTGTAGGCTTCTGTTGGTGTGTTTCTCATGAAGAAAGACCAAGATTCAAGTACTTGGTCCTTGATTTGGAGTTGTTCATTGATTAAAACCCAGGCAGTATAGAAGAAATAAGCCTACCAGTAGGAGAGCAGCTAAATGCTGGAACTACTCACTGCAGGGTGGTGGGAGGAACTGGGGGTTGGGAAAGCTTGGGACAGTACAGGAGCACACTGCTGGTGACTGTCATTCTGTTGGTAGGACTCGGCATCTCTGTGTGGAAACACCCTCTATTTCACAGATGAAGCAACTGAGACCTAGTCATATGTCTCACTTCTCTGCTTCGGTGAGATTCAGGGTATGGGGAAGATGATTTCCACGTTTCCCTCCTTTTCACTTTAATCCCTGCTGAATATTGGGACAGATTTTATCCAGTACACCAGACGTGTATATTACCTGCCAGACGTGCTTCAGAGGTGGCAAGAAGCTTGCCTCTAATGGACAAACAGGATGTGGCTGTGCGGGGCAGTGAGACTGGCTGGATAACTCTCTGAGATGCATGCCAAGTTGCTCTGCTGACACCTAGTTGAGGCCAGACAACCCTGCTCAAGGCCAGGGCCCTGGCTAAGGAAGGGTGGGTCCTGAGAGCTTACTGCTATGACACATAGCATCCACATCACTGGTTCCTTGAGTCATGTTGCCACTTGCTCCTCCGCTTCCAGTTCTCCTGTTCTCAGGCATGCCCAGCCAATGACTGGGTCAACAGTTGAGGTCTGTAAACCTGGCAGACCTTTCTCAGGGATTAAAGGGCTGCCCATTCTGTGGCTACCGTGGTGCCTGGCGTGTTCTCCAGGATGGCCGTGCATAGGAAATATACTTCTACAATGGACACTATCTAGTATTTTGTGTTGACATTGGTGTGTGGTTCCTATGGAATATTGGTAAGATGAGGAAAATAGAGGGCATAACATTTTAATACATGTCAAGACGTCTTTAAGGGATGAGACAAGCCTCTAATTAGCTAGCACTTATTTGGAATGATTCCAGACGTTATGTGTTAACCTCTCATAAGACATTGTTGGAGAGCTTGGCCAGAGTTATACTCCTGCATTTTTAGAGTACTTGTAAAGAGGAGTGTTTTTTCCATGAGGATGTGAGTTACTTTGGGAGACTTGGTTATTTCTTCTTAAGAGTCTAATAGCATTGTTCAGTAGAACTTTTTGTGATAATAGTTACATTCTGTAATTAGCCACTAGCCTCATATGGCTCTTGGGTGCCTTGAAACATGGCTAGTATGACTGCAAATGGGATTTTTAGTTTCTTTAATTTTAATTAAATAGCCAGTGTGAATATTACCTACCATACTGGGCAGCACAGGAGTGCAATACTACTACCTAATTTATGGGCGGCATACTCAATCATTGTATGTTAAATTGAATTGAACTTACCATTCTTTAGGGCACTTGCTAAAAGAGACCTGTATAATATGGTTTTCAAATTTATAGCATAATTTATTCTCAGTAAGTCTAGATTTTCTATTCATATAACACTTTAACTAAATCTTACTCTACATCCAAACCTAAACCGTCATTATTACTATTGCAGTGTTTTGAGACCCCTGGGCTTGGGGAAAGGAAAATCCCGACAGTGATGCATGACTGTTTTGCTGTTTCCATAAACATACTTTATAGATCCTCTCTGCCTTCCACAGGGCTTCCTAGATCATTTCCCAGTGAAACTGGGAAACTGGATATTTCATCTCTACTTTCTCTCGGCTAATGGGGAGGGAAGATAGTGAGTAGCACTTGCCATTGGGAGATGTCTAGGTTTGAATCCTGATCTGCAACTTTGGAAAACTCATTTAAATCTGTATAACTTCAGTTTTTCTCATCAGATGAGAATGAACTGAATTCTTTCAGCCCTGGGTGTCTTTCAGAGCTGAAGCATAAGAATCTTTGGTTTAAAATGTGTGTAAATCTTTCTGAGCTGTGAAACACTATACAAATATTCATGGCTATGGCTATTGTTGTTTTTTATCTCAGCTGAAACTGGAGCATTTTTTTTGGCCTCCATGGCATGTTTTTCCACTCCCAAAACTAACTATTCAGCCACTGCCTGTGATAGAGCCTTGTCACTGAAAATATTCAGGATTTAATATACATATTATATGCCTCATAATCATGAAGTAGCATCTGTTAAGTGCCAGTCTGCATGGTATAGAGCTGATCTTTGTGTAGTAGATTGGTTAAATGAAGCCAACTTTTCTGTGGTAGGAGAAAATTTGAAGAGTTCCCACTCACATTCAATATTGGCTTGATGATATACTTGCTTCCTGAGATAAGGAGAAATCTTGGTTCCGGTCCTACCTACAAGGTAGATTTATTGCACAAAGTGCAAAATTTATTTAACCTACATATAGATTGTCTAGAGAGGAAACTAAGTTTGTGATAGCAGATCTGTCAGGTGATTGTACCTGGATTTCTTAGTCTGCCTTTATACTTGAAGATGAGGGGCGTACCTAGTTCTTCATTTTTTTCTGAGAACTGTGCTCCTGGGATCAATTGTTTAGAAATATAGTATATATATATAGTGAGTTGCTATTACAATTCATACTACATGCAGATACGGACTTCCTCAGTGGCTGGCTCAGTGGTAGAGAATCCACCTGCCTTACAGGAGATGCATCCCTGGCTCAGGAAGATTCCCTGGAGGAGGGCATGGCAACCCACTCCAGTGTTCTTGCCTGGAGAATCCCACGAAGAGAGCAGCCTGGCAGGCTCTATCCATAGTGTCGCAAAGAGTTGGACACGACTGAAGTGACTGAGCACGCACGCTTATGCAGATACACAAGTAAAAATGTAACTTCTGTATTTTTCTGTAGCTTATCTGAGCTTTCTCTTGAATTTTTAATCTGTTGGGCAATAAAGAATGTATCATTATCATTTGCTGTATAAAATACTACCCTCAAGAGCTGCAGTTTAAAACAACAATTTGTTATCTCATGACTTCTAGGTCACTAATCTGGGTGTGACTTTGCTTGGTCATCTGGTTCAGGGTCTTTTAGAAGGCTACATTCAAGGTGTCATCTAGGGCTAGATCTAGGATGACCACCTGTGTGGGGTTGCTCAAGACTGGGATGTGGGATTTCATTGCTCATACTGGGAAAGTCTTGGGAAAACTAAGATGAATTGGTTACTTTAGCTGGGTTTCATCTGACGTCTAGACTGAGGGACAATCTCTCAAGCTCATCCATGTCAGGTGGCAGGATTTAGTTCCTCATGAGTTGTAGGACAGAGGTCCTCAGCTCTTTCTCAGCTATTGGTCAGAAGCTTCCCTTAGTTCCTCACCACATGGACCTCTCCATTGTGCAGCTTATAGCATGGTAGCTTGTTTCGTTAGAACAAGCAAAGGAGAGAAGAAAAATGAGCAAACTGGAAACCAGAGTCTTTTTCAAATCAGATCTTTGAAGTTCCAGCCCAACACTTCTGCTGTATTGTATGTGAGAAGAAAGTCATTAGGTCCAAAGAATACTTAAGCACAGTGAATTATACAAGGCCATGAATTTCAGGAAATAGGGAGCCATCTTAAGGAGCTGCCATTACAAGGGAAAAATAGTAAAATTTAGTCCATTTGGCAAAAATGGGAAACATTAACTTTTGGGTAATCATTCAGAATTTAAACTTTTCTTCTCTTCCTTTTCTGAGATGACTTCGCAGTATATAGGAAGAAGAAGACCTACTGACCTCATGGCCATGGGAAAGAAGGACCTCAGACCATCTGTGCTGTCCTGGCTCCTCTGTTCTCTGCAGCAAGGTCCTTTTTATGCCTGGTGACTGCTGTTCAACAGCTGAAGTTGGCAGCTGGTGGACACATGCTCTATAATCTCATGATTCAGTAGGGGCTTGACTGTCCTCTCTGCTGATTTGGTGTCATGTCCATTCTTGTCCCTCCCACCTGACCTTCTAGCCTAGCAGCTCCCCTGAGGCCCTTACAGTAACCCTCTGTTAAATTCTCCACCCAGTATCATCAGATGTAGCCTGCTTCCTTTCTCAGGGCGTGTGGAAACTTCTAGATGGTCTTGAGGTCGTATGAGAGCTGAGGGCGACTCCAAGGGGCTAAACTGAGGTTTCCTCCCCCTCCCACCCCCCGCCTTCCCCACATACTCATGCCATTCAACCTTTTTTCCCCGGATGCAGCTATTCTGTGACAACTTTCTCTGAGTCCCAAATGGGAAAGGAGGCTAAAGCACCTTTCTATTTGCATACACCTCATTCTAGGCTCACATCGCCATTTTGAGGGGAGGGGGGCATGAGGTACGGAGGAGGCTGTGATGTCCAGTCACATGTGCAGGCTCCTATACCCCAGGCACATGGTTAGACCTGCCACTGATGGGCCAGGTCTGGCTCTTGCTGTGTTAAATGAGGTCAGGGCAACTTGGAGTAGTTTTCTTTCCTTTCTTTTTTTCCTCTCTGCCCAAAGCTTGGCTTTCATGACTGTTGTCTTGAACGTGGATTTGTAAATGTCAGATTTATGACTCAAAGATGATCAATGGCCTCTTATTCCTTGCAGCAGTGAGCCTTTTGGCTTGGCTGGTATGCCAGAGCTGCAGAGGAGCATAATTTAAGGGGGAAAGTGTATTCAAAATGCCAAAAATACTATCCCCATTATATGCATTGGGTTTTATAGCTGCACGTGACTTCCTAGAGTGACTGACAGTCGTGGGTGGGGGTTCAAGGGCCTACTCATTCTAAAAATGGAGGAATTATTTTTTAAAAATACTTTTCTAGTGGCAGTGCTATGAATCCAATATTTTAGTGCCCCAAACAGAGGTTTTCTGTGAGGTTAACCCCACAGATTGAGAGAACTGAAAAAAAGTGTATGTGTGTGTGTGGCGATGGGGGGAGGGGTACTTAAAAAGGGAACAAGGACAGAAAGTGAAATGTAGTCTGCAGAGAAAACAGAAAGCATAAAATGTACATAGTGGAAATAAAATGGTTAATAGTTCTTCTCTTCCTAACCCTCCCAAGCAGCTGCATCCAGGGAGGGAAGTTTGCCATGGAAACACAGGAAGTATCAGTGATCTGGGCAACAAGGGAAGCTTTTCTTGTTCTATCCAAACTGGAAGTAGCTCCCTTCCCACCAAAATGCCTGGGGCTATACAACACTTCTCTTTGCGGTGGCACAGGATGTAGAGACTGAGTGCTATTTATGGCAGCAGGCAGCTAGAGATGGCAGTTTGTAGAACATACTTGGAGGAAGAACATACTCTGAAAAATAGAGTTGATGAGGAATTTGAATTAAAGGTGAGCTTTGAGTAATTACAGATAGAGAGATAGCATTAAATAATTGACTTTATTTAACACAGGAGAGTGTCTTGACACAGGAGAGTGGCCGTTTTAACCCAGATGGAGAGACACGGACACGTACAGAAAGGGGCTCAGTGTCAAGCAGTGTAAGAGCTGGATCCAAAAGAGGAAGGACTTGTAAATAGGACCACGGCAGAGATACTCCCCTCAGCCACACCTGGCCACGGATTATGAAAAATTTCTTAGTGATGAGGGATTGTAAGTTAACATCAGCCCTACACTGAATTAAATATACATTAAACGGCACATAACATTTGGCTTAAGTTATTTGAATATGAATTGTTTATAGTTCTTTTTCCACTATGGGATTTGAGTGATTCTCAATGAATGCATTCTTTTTTATTTAATTTTTAAATGAAATCTGCAGTTAAAGACCCCTCCTGATAATGTTACATCTGTTGCTTCACTGGGAATGTCTAAATAATAAATTTGGGTACACAGTGTGAGCCAACCAGGCTAACAGCTCCCCTTACAGAATGCAGCTAACTGAAGCTCACCCCCACCCTGATATACCATGATTTACAAATACAAAGGACAAAGGGAAAGGCACAAGATGAGAGAGACTGACTGAGATATAAGATCAGAGGAGGAAGTGCAGAAGAGAGTGAGCATGTAAAGGGTAGCATGACTACTGAGGGTCAAGAGAGTCTGTAAAGCCATGGATGGATCTGGGAAGAAGGGACTTGCATAAGTTGTATGTGCTTTTGCTTTTTGCTGAAGAAAGAGGAAGGGATGTTTGAGGGATGTGGAATGGTTATGGTAGTGGGCTGAAAAGGTGTTGATTCCATCCTGGATCCAAAGATAGTTGGTACAAATTCCCTGGAGAAAATACTGGCAAAAGCAGAAGAAACTGTTTTTCTCTGTTACCCAAGTGAAATGGTGGAGTGGGCATTCCTCCCAGTGATAGACTTGAATATTGTTCCTCTCAGCCATCTTGGGCTTCCCTGATAGCTCAGCTGGTAAAGAATCCACTTGCAATGCAGGAGACCCCGGGTGACCCCTGGGTTGGGAAGATCCCTTGGAGAAGGGAAAGGCTACCCACTCCAGTATTCTGTCCTGGAGAATTCCATGGACTGTATAGCCCATGGGGTTGCAAAGAGTTGGATACGACCGAGTGACTTGCACTTTCAGGCATCTTGAAGAATTGCTTCTGCTGTCTCATTAGAAGGCAGCCTTCTCCTGAGGGAGCACCTATAGGTGAAGTAGTGATGAGGCACTGCCCTCGGGTGACTTCTGGAGGCCGTCTGCCAAAGTGGGGGTGGAGGGCGGCTCTGGATCAGAAGAGGAAGGTGAGGGGCTCATCCATGGTGATGCACTTGTAAGAGCTCATGCGGCACCACCTGAAAACATGTAGTTATAATTAGACCAAAGTTCCTGGGATGCTGTGTGAAAATATGGAGTCATGTATCAATGGTACTTTTGTACAGTATTTCTATTAATGTGTCCCTTCTGAACCAGGCTTCCCAAGTGGTGCAGTGGTAAAGAATCTACCTGCCAATGCAGGAGACTCGAATTCAATCCCTAGATTGGGAAGATCCCCTGGAGGAGGAAATGGCAACCCACTTCAGTATTCTTGCCTGGAAAATCCTATGGACAGAGGAGCCTGGGAGGCTACAGTTCCTGGGGTCACAGAGTCAGACACGACTGAGTGACTGAGCACACAGCACAGAGTTTCTGTGCTGGGCTCTAGAAGCATGCTATTGTCTCCATCTCAATAATTAAGAAACTGAGGCTTAGCAGTTAAATAATGTGCTTACTGTATTAAAATGGGAAGTTTTAAAGCCAGGATTTAAGTCACCGTTTATCTGCCTACGAAATTTACTTATGTTGCCCAGGATGCTCGATGAGCCCCTCAGTGCTTCTCTGCCAAGGCAGTACAATCCCAGAAGCAGTTGAAGTAAGAACTTTAAAAGGGCGGGTCATGTGCCAGATGTCACACACTTGGGAGATAATGGCCAGATCAGCTGGAAATGTCAACAGAAGCCTGAGGACAGTGGCTCTAGGTACAGATCACATAGTCTTTGGTTATGGGAGGAGGAATTTTTTGTCTAAGCAAAACTTGAATATGGGTAAGTTTGCTCATGGTTGTATGATCAAGTGTTTGGGCACTACGTGTGTTAAGGGTGGGTAGTGATTGGTTCACCAGTGGTGGTTATCTTGGCCAAGTTGCTTAACTTGCCTAAAATCCATTTTCCATCTATAAGATGAAGAATATGAAAGCATGTGTTTTGTAGGATTATTGTGAGAATTCACCACAAATACATACTGTGGAAGACTGTATTTTCCAAAGATGACCACACCAATATACATACCCCAATCCCACATGCATTTCTTAAATGTGACTGACATTCTCCCACTAAAAGTTGAGGTCTATATTCACTGTTTGACTCTGGGCCGACTCGAGTTCTCTGGTCAATAGGTATGGCAGGAGTGATGCTATGTGACTTCCAAGGCTTGGTCATAAAAATGATACAGTGTCCACCTGTTCCCTTTCTTAGGATACTTGCCCTTAGAACTCAGCTATCGTGTTGTAAGGAAGCACAGACTAACTCACATGGAGAGGTCAACGTGGAGAGCCAACGCGGCCCCTGGTAGACAGTCATCACCAAACACCAGACATCAGTGAAGGAGCTTTCTGACCATTCAGGTTCCTAGCCTTTGAATCTTCCACTGGCAGCTCCAGAGAGCAGAGCCCAGCTGCTCCTACTGTGTCCCATCCAAATTCCTGACCCACAGTATCAGCGAGCATGACTCATTACTGTTCTGTGCCACTAAATTTGGGGGTAATTTGTTATGCATCCATAGTAACTGGAACAGAGTGTGATACCATGTAAATCATACAAAAGAAAAATAAGATAGCTAGGGAATTTAAATACCCCATTTCCTATTCATTAATTTAATATGCATTTGCTAGACCAAGTGTACTCAATCAAGAGTCAGTTCTGAAATCTAACAACTTAGTAACCAAATTGTCAGGGAAATACAATCAAAACATAGAGGCACAGTGATACTTTTTATCTACAGATTAAACATGGTCCCTGGGCCCTTTTAACTTTTTGACAGAGAAACTTCTGTTTGCTGATTTCTAACAAATGTTTTAGCTTAGTGCTCACAGATTTACTTTTAACTAAAGTTCTGTTCAGGAATGAGGAAATTCTAATAAGTAGCTCAGGGGTGGCTAACCTTAGCTCCTGTAGTAATAATAAAACTTTGTATTTACTTACGGTTTTTACATCCTTAATCTAAAATCTAAAGTGGGATTTTTTAATTCCTTTGTACAGACTTAGCATAGAGGCATATAGTAGCCATAGAACGTAATGTGTGTGTGTTTGCTTCTGCTTGCAGCTGTTGGGGTATACAAGTGTGTATGCATACCAAAGAGAAATATGTGCAACTGAGGATGAAACAAAGAAACTAGTGACCACTTTTGGCACCTATGTACTTGTATTAAGAAATACAGCTCTGGGATAGAACCCTGAGAGGATTTGTAAATTGGCACTTGCCCAGTTGCTATGTGGATACAAGGCAACCATCTCACTCTTGGAGAAATAAATAACATGGAAGCATTGGGCAGGCAAAGAAAGACATTATATAGTTGCTTAAGGATTCTGAAGGTCTAAGGTTTACTTTAATTGCAAGCTAACAGGCTAGCCTGCAATAGTTTCAAGGATGCAGTAGAGTTGAAACTGAGTCAGAGGCAAAGGACATATGTTTCTCACTCACAGCAATAGCAGGAGCCAGAGAATCAGCATTTTACACCAGTTCCTAGGTCCCAGTTCTTGTGCCATGTCTTGAAGAGCACAGACAATACCTGTAAACACAGTGAGTTTGTTATAGGAAAAGAACAGGGTTTGTTAGGGAACTTGCGTCTGGTGTAATATGCAGTCATCATGCTTGATCTTTGCTTCAGGGAGAGGCATTTTCTTTATTATATACTGGACAGTAAGCATGCCTGCCCTTTGCTTCATGGGAAAACACTATCTCTATCTTCCAAGGCAGTAGGTAAACCTGATCTTTACTCTGGAGGAAGATGCATCCATATTTTAAGGCTGTTTGCTATATGAACATGCTTCAAAAAATATTTCAGAACAAAAGGAAGTCAATATCTGTGCAAATGAGAAGTGCAGAAATATTGAAATTCAAGGAAAATTGTCTCCCAGTAGTGCTCAGCAGTGGCCACAGGACTGGAAAAGGTCAGTTTTCATTCCAATCCCAAAGAAAGGCAATGCCAAAGAATGCTCAAACTACCGCACAATTGCACTCATCTCACATGCTAGTAAAGTAATGCTCAAAATTCTCCAAGCCAGGCTTCAACAATACTTGAACCGTGAACTTCCAGATGTTCAAGCTGGTTTTAGAAAAGGCAGAGGAACCAGAGATCAAATTGCCAGCATCCGCTGAATCATTGAAAAAGCAAGAGAGTTCCAGAAAAACATCTATTTCTGCTTTATTGACTATGCCAAAGCCTTTGACTGTGTGGATCACAATAAACTGTGGAAAATTCTTCAAGAGATGGGAATACCAGACCATCTGACCTGTCTCTTGAGAAACCTGTATGCAGGTCAGGCAGCAACAGTTAGAACTGGACATGGAACAACAGACTGGTTCCAAATAGGAAAAGGACTACGTCAAGGCTGTATATTGTCACCCTGCTTATTTAACTTATATGCAGAGTACATCATGAGAAACCCTGGGCTGGAAGAAACAAGCTGGAATCAAGATTGTCGGGAGAAATATTAATAACCTCAGCTATGCAGATGACACCACCCTTATGGCAGAAAGGGAAGAAGAACTAAAGAGCCTCTTGATGAAGGTGAAAGAGGAGAGTGAAAAAGTTGGCTTAAAGCTCAATGTTCAGAAAACTAAGATCATGGCATCTGGTCCCATCACTTCATGGGAAATAGATGGGGAAACAGTGGAAACAGTGTCAGACTTTATTTTTTCAGGCTCCAGAATCACTGCTGATGGTGATTGCAGCCATGAAATTAAAAGACGCTTACTCCTTGGAAGGAAGGTTATGACAAACCTAGATAGCATATTGAAAAGCAGAGACATTACTCTGCCAACAAAGGTCCATCTAGTCAAAGCTACGGTTTTTCCAGTGGTCATGTATGGATATGAGAGTTGGACGGTGAAGAAAGCTGAACTCTGAAGAATTGATGCTTTTGAACTGTGGTGTTGGAGAAGACTCTTGAGAGTCCCTTGAACTGCAAGGAGATCCACCCAGTCCATCCTAAAGGAGATCAGTCTTGGGTGTTCATTGGAAGGACTGATGTTGAAGCTGAAACTCCAGTACTTTGGCCACCTCATGCAAAGAGATGACTCACTGGAAAAGACCTTAATGCTGGGAAAGATTGGGGGCAGGAGGAGAAGGGGATGACAGAGGATGAGATGGTTAGATGGTATCACTGACTCGATGGACATGGGCTTGGGTAGACTCCGGGAGTTGGTGATGGACAGGGAGGCCTGGCGTGCTGCGATTCATGGAGTCGCAAAGAGTTGGACACGACTGAGCGACTGAACTGAACTGAGTAATCCCCAGTCATCAAAAATCTAAAGAAATTGCAGAACAACTTATGCTTTGACCAGTGATCAAAGGTCAATGACATCTATATGCATTAGAGAAAGTATAGATATTAATGTGTGCACCATAATTTGGATTGCATATTTTTTCCCTCTGGACTGTCCTTCAGGGTGGTCCCCATCACTGAGACAGCAAAAAGAGCCTTAAAAACATTCAGTTTCCCTTGAGTTCAAGTTTACCTTTTCCTATTAGTTTGGGGACTAGGTGACTATTGAGACTCTGAGCATCATCATTCACAGTGACACTGTGAAGTAAGTAGAGTAGGTATTTATTCTCTCCAGCTCATGGAAGAGGAAATTACTCCATGACTGGTATGAGAAAAGATAACACATGAGTGACAGATTGGTGGTGGCAAATGCAGAAAGGTAGTAATAAAAGCTGTTTCTGAGACTTACCTAAAAGAGTAAAGGAGGCTTATTTGGGATCAGCTGCTTTGGGTTAAAGAGGATGTTCATCTCTCACTACTTTCAAATCTATTTTCCGCCATTTTACTGCTCTGCTAATTGGCTGCATCCTTGTGAAAAAGAAACTAGACAAACAGCTTATTAGCCCAGGGAGATGCCAAGAAAGATTGTTTTTTTTTTTTTTTTGTCTGAGCTCTTGCTGGAAACAAAAAATGTCCTTGACAAATTAACATCCAAATTATACCATATTTGTGGACTAGAAATCATGCTACTATGAAATTTCATATGCATTAATCTCTGGCTAGTGAATTACCAGGAGAGAAGCAAATACAAAGCCACTCTGAAGGACTGCTTTCACAGCCCAGGTGGCAAAGGAATCCAAAAGATTTGGACTCAAGATGAGCTCACAATAGAAAATTATAAGGTAAGAATCCATCATAGGCAGTAACTTGAGATCATAGAACACTGTAATAGAGACAATAAATCAATTTTGTTTCAAATAATTAGATGGAAAGAGATAAAACCTATGAGAAAAGAATAAGATAAAATGAAAAATATGTAAGAAAATTTGGAAAAAAAACAAAAAAATCAACAACCAAATAGTTGAATTCTGCTGCTGGCCAGGATGGGATAGCCTGTTTCTTTCTTAGTGATAACAGTTGACACTCTGGACAAAGCATGACAAACAAGCACCTTAGAACCCTGGAAACTTAGCAGAAGCAGACAGACTGGGGAAAGGAGTCAAAATTTGAAGAAGTGACCTATGCAGAAGTAAATTTGCGATTTTTTTCCTCTTAAGTTCCCCATCATGCATTGAGATCCCCAGTTGCAAAACTGTAGCTACTTTTTTTTTAATTTTAAGCTTTTTATTTTATATTGAAGTATAGCTGATTGCACTTTCCAAGAGGCTCAGTGGTAAAGAATCCATCTGTAATGCAGGAGACTTGGGTTCGATCTGTGGGTTGGGAAGATCCCCTGGCAAGGGAGTGGCACCCCACTCCAGTATTCTTGCCTGGAGACTTCCATGGACAGAGGAGCCTGGCGGGCTATCCTCCATGGGATCACAGAGTTGGACACGACTAACACATACACATAAGCGATTAACAATGTTGTAACAGTTTCAAGTGAACAGCAAAAGGGACAGCCATACATATGCATGTATCCATTCTCCCCCAGCTCCCCTGCTATTTGGGCTGCTACATAACATTGAACAAGTTCCATGTTAAACACCAAGATAGCCACGTCTTTCTGGCCAGTTCTGAAAAAGGGATACCGGAGAGGATGTGGAGAATGTCAGAGGAGAGAGCTGAAGAAAGGGACCCCTAATTATGTCTTTGAACCAGAACTAATTCCAGGCTCATGTTGGACCTGGGCGAACATGGGGCAGGTACCTAAAGCAGTGTGGCGGCAGCTTTGAAACCTGAACTCATAGTGGAGCCATTGCCCAGGGACAGTGAGACAGACTTGCATTCTAGACCTAACTGAGTTGATCGTCTGTTAGACAAACAAATTCTCCAAGACTTTAGCAGGACCTAATGTTTAACAACAAAACTCATAATGTCCAATATAAAGTTAAAAATTACCCCAATGCCAAAAACAAATAAAAAAGGCCCCAGGAAAATGTGACCAATTTTGAAGGGAAAAAGACAATAAACACAAAATCCCAAGATGACTCAGAGTTTAGAGAGCAAAGACTCTTAACTCAACTATTACTATGCTCCATATCAAGATATAAGCACTCAGTGAATGGAAAGATAGAAGTTCTATGCTGAGAAATAAGAAAGTATAAAATAGAACCATGTAGAAATATTAGAACTGCAGTACAATATCAGAAATTAAAAAAGAATCCATGGATCATCTCAGCAGCAGAATGCAGATGACCAAAGAGTCAGTGAACTTAAAAGGTAGATCAATAATAATAGTCCAATCTTAGTTGTTGCCATTGTTCAGGTACTGAGTTGTGTTCGACTCTTTTGTGACCCCATGGACTGTAGCTCACCAGACTCCTCTGTCCATGGGATTTCCCAAGCAAGAATACTGGAGTGGGTTGCCATTTCCTTTTCCAGGTTATCTTTCTGATTCAAAGATAGAACCTGTGTCTCCTGCTTGGCAGGTGAATTTACTGCTGAGCCAACAGGGAAACCCTTCCAATCTTAACAACACAGCAAAAAAAAAAAAAAAAAAAGAAAAGAAAAGTAACCTAAAGATGAACAGGGACTTTGGAGACAATAGTAGTATGTCTAACATTTCCATCATTTGAGTTCCAGAAGGAAAGGAAAGAGATCGGTACAGAAAAAAAATTCTGAAGAAATAATTACTGAAATCATCCCAAATTTGAGAGACAGAAATTTACATATTTAAGAAGTTCAGCAAAACCCAAACAGGATAAGCACAAAGAAAAATGAGCCCAGATATATCATAATCAAATTGCTGAAAACCCAAAATAGCAAAAAATAAATCTTGAAATAATACATTCTGTGCAAAGAGACAACAATTTGAACAGCCAAAGATTTCTTTTAGGTCATGAAGGTCAGAATACTGTGGAACTATATATTTAAAGTGCTGGAAAAAAGAATACTGTCAATCTAGAGTTCTGTGTTCAGTAGAAATATGTCAGGAAGGAAGAAACTCTTAGAAAAGAAGGAAACTATTAGAAAACTAAGAGTTTATTACCAGCAGATCTGGTCTAAAAGAAATACTAAAGGAAGTTAATTAGGCTGAGGGGAAATGATACCGCAGGGAAACTTGGAACTTGAGGAATGAAAGAAGAACAATAAAAATAGCAAATATCTGGGGAAATTTAAGGCTATCCTCAAGTTCTTCAAATTACAACAGTTGAGAGCAAAAATTATAACTGTGGTGGAATTATCAATGTATATAGATATAAAGCATATGACAGCTGTAACATAGAAGGAAGAAAGCAAACAGACCTATATGGTTGTACCATATTTTACTTGAAGTGCTAAAATATTAAATCAAAATAGACTAAAAATTAGATATGCTCTTTTGTTTGTATGGCAGCCATGAGAAATTATGCAATTTATGCTAGTATAGTCCAAGCATCAAAGCAAGTTTAAATAGAATACCAAAAAACATTAAAAAATAACCAAATAAGCTTCATAAGATTGTAAAATTATTATTGACCTAGAAACTCAGTACATGGCTTAATCATCTGGCTAATGACAACTAAAGAAAAAATATAATAAATTGAAAGCTAAGTATAAGAAAATTGTCAGAGACACAGCAAAAAGAGATAAAGCAATCAATTTTGTTGACAAGGTGAGGCAAATGTCTTTTGAAAGGTTTAAAAGAGTATCTAAAGTGAAGTAACTGAGTAATGTAATCATTCATCAGTGTTTTCAGTTTCATAAGTGTTAGTTCATTGCTTATATTTTTAAAAAGTTTATAAAATATTTGTTAATGCCTTGAATTTGGACCCTCTGCTTAGGATGGCATTTTTGTTTTTATGTATTTGTATATTTCTATACAATAAAAGGTGATAAAGTAGTAGTGTATAGAAATATACAATAAACTGGGGGAAATTTTTAAAGAGATGGGAATGCTAAACCACCTTACCTGCCTCCTGAGAAACCTGTATGCAGATCAAGAAGCAGCAGTTAGAACAGGACATCAAACAATGGACTGGTTCCAAATTGGGATAGGAGTACGTTAAGGCTCCTTGTCATCTGTATTGTCACCTGCTTGTTTAACTTACATGCAGAGTACATCATGCGAGATGCTAGGCTAGATGAAACACAAGCTGAAATCAAGATTGCTGGGAGACATATCAATAACCTCAGATATGCAGATGATGCCACTCATGGCAGAAAGCAAAGAAGAACTAAAGAGCTACTTGATGAGGGTGAAAGAAGAGAGTGAAAAAACTGGCTTAAAACTCAACATTCAAAAAAAACTAAGATCATAGCATCCAGTTCCATCACTTCCTGGCAAATAGATGGGGAAACAATGAAAACAGTGAAAGACTTTATTTTCTTGGGCTTTAAAATCACTGCAGATGGTAACTGCAGCCACAAAATTAAAAGATGCTTGCTCCTTGGAAAAACAAATCTAGACAGTGTATTAAAAAGCAGAGACATTATCGACAAAGGTCTGTCTAGTCAAAGCTATGGTTTTTCCAGTAGTCATGGTAATGGATGTGAGAGTTGGACCATAAAGAAAGCTGAGCACCAAAGAATTGATGCTTTTGAACTGTGGTGTTGGAGAAGACTCTTGAGAGTCCTTTGAACTGCACAGAGATCAAACCAGTCAATTCTAAAGGAAATGAATCCTGAATATTCATTGGAAGGACTGACGCTGAAGCTCCAGTAGTTTGGCCACGTGATGTGAAGAACTGACTCATTGGAAAAGTTCTTGGTGCAAGGAAAGACTAAAGGCAGAAAGAGGAGATGGCAAAGGATGAGCTAGTTGGGTGGCATCATCAACTCCATGAATATGAATTTGAGCAAGCTCTGGGAGTTGGTGATGAACAGGTAAGCCTGATGTGCTGCAGTCCATGGGGCTGCAAAGAGTCAGACATGACTGAGCGACTGAACTGAACTGAACTGAGAAGGTGACAAAAAGATATTGTTTTGGGATCTGCTCTGAAGTATGAAGAAAACTTGGCTATACTGTTTTCCAAGGTGTCCTCATTCTTGTGGGCACAAATATCTGTTGTTACTAATTTGAGGAAAGTGATTCTATAATTTCTGCATCTACTTAATGTGAATTGCAAAATTCCTTGGCAATACTTTAAATTCATTCAGCAAGTCAAAAGGACATGAGTCACCAGGCTGAATGTGGAGACCAGCCAAGTCTTGGTGGGATCATAACAATGTGCTCACCTCTTGCTTTGAGGGAGCTGCCTGCTGGGAAGAACAGAGGAGCCCCTGGGCGAGACAGCTCTCTGTGGATCTCGGGCGGGAGGCTGTACTTAAAATGCACTGGAAACAGAATTTGGCAGTGATGGGATACTTGTAACTTTTAGAGAGTAAGAATTAAGGTTGCCCAATGTTAGCAGATTACATGGTAGTCAAACAGGAACAAGGTCAGTTTTCATTACAGTCTCAAAGAAAGGCTATGCCAAAGAATATTCAAACTACCATAGAGTTGTGCTCATTTCACATGCTAGCAAGATTATGCTCAAAATCCTTCAAGCTAGGCTTCAACAGTACATGAACAGAGAACATCCAGATGTACAAGCTGGGTTTAGAAAAGGCAGAGGAAACCGAGATCAAATTGTAACAGTTGGATCATAGAGAAAGCAAGAGAATTCCAGAAAAACATCTACTTTGGCTTTATTAACTATGCTAAAGCCTTTGACTGTGTGGATCATAACAAACTATGGAAAATTCTTCAAGAGATGGGAGTACCAGACCACCTTACCTGCCTCCTCAGAAACCTGTATGCGAGTTAAGAAGCATCAGTTAGAGCCAGCCATGGAACAAAAGACTTACACAAACTTGGGAAAGGAGTGTGTCAAGATTGTATATTGTCATCTTGCTTATTTAACTTATATGAAGAGTACATCATGAGAAATGCTGGGCTGGATGAATCACAAACTGGAATCAAGAATGCTGGGAGAAATATCAGTAACCTCAGATATGCAGATAACACACCCTTGTGGCAGAAAGTGAAGAAGAACTAAAGAGCCTCTTGGTGGAAGTGAAAGAGGAGAGTGAAAAAGTTGGCTTAAAACTCAACATTCAGAAAACTAAGATCATGGCATCTGGTCCCATCACTTCATGGCAAATAGATAGGGAAACAGTGGAAACAGTGACAGACTTTATTTTTTGGGGCTCCAAAATCACTGCAGATGGTGACTGCAGCCATGAAATTAAAAGACACTTACTCCTTGGAAGAAAAGTTATGACCAACCTAGACAGCATATTAAAAAGAAGAGACATTACTTTTCCAACAAAGGTCTGTCTAGTCAAGGCTATGGTTTTTCCAGTAGTCATGTATGAATGTAAGAGTTGAAGTATAAAGAAAGCTGAGTGCCGAAGAATTGATGCTTTTGAAATGTGGTGTTGGAGAAGACTCTTGAGAGTCCCTTGGACTACAAGGAGATCCAACCAGTCCATCCTAAAGGAGATCAGTCCTGGGTGTTCATTGGAAGGACTGATGTTGAAGCTGAAGCTCCAATACTTTGGCCACCTGATGCGAACAACTGACTCATTTGAAAAGACCCTGATGCTGGGAAAGATTGAAGGCAGGAGGAGAAGGGGACAACAGAAGATGAGATGTTTGGATGGCATCACCGACTCAATGGACATGAGTCTGGGTAAACTCCGGGAATTGGTGATGGACAGGGAGGCCTGGCGTGGTATGGTCCATGGGGTCACGAAGAGTCAGACATGACTGAGCAACTGAACTGAACTGAACTGATGCTGGGAAAGATTGTAGACAAAAGGAGAAGTGGGTGACAGAGGACGAGATGGTTAGATACCATCACTGGCTCAATGAAAATGAATTTGAGCAAACTGGGAGATAGTGGAGGACAGAGGAGCCTGGCATGCTGCAGTCCATGGGGTCACAAATAGTCGGACACGACTTAGCAGCTGAGCAGCAACAACAGCAAACAGGAACAAACATTGTAATAAGAAATAGAACAAATTTGTTGTTTATCTAGCCAACCACTGTTCTTCTCTTTAATCCTCTCAGCAACCCTGAACGGCAAACAATATCATACACATTTTAGTGATGAGGAAACTGAGGTTCAGGGAAAGATAAAGCCAAGATTCTGTGACAGAAATGTCTGGCTCCAAAGCCTTTCTGTTACAACCTGTGTAATTCTTAGCACTGTTGTTGTCAGTGGACATCTAAATAGATGACACTTGTTTTCTCTTCAGGCATTTGTAATATACATAGGTGTGTGTGTGCTCAGTCACTTCAGTTGTGTCCAACTCTTTGCGACTCTATGGATTGTAGCCCACCAGGAGTCCTCTGTCCATGGGATTCTCCAGGCAAGCATACTGGAGTGGGTTGCCATGCCCTCCTCCAGGGGATCTTCCCCACCCAGGGATTGAACCAGCATCTCCTGTGGCTCCTGTATTGCAGGCGAATTCTTTACCGCTGAGCCAGTGGGAAAGCCTATATACATATAAACATACCTATAGGAATTTTTGAATTATATCTGTAATGAAAATGTTTTATTTAAACAAGACATAGTTCAGTGTGCAGTCCCACTATTGAATATGTCATAGATTCACTTTGATGGTGCATTTTCTTACTTAAGACCCTCTTACCTAGTGAAGGGGTCTGTGTCTAGCTTTAGGGAATAGGGTTAGATTATATTCATTACCCTGTTTGTCGGGCTTTGTGTGGAAGTCTATTGTTAGCCTATCCATCAGAGTTCATTTTTTTTTTTTTTAGAGTTCATTTTATATATGTGTGTGCACACACACATACATATTATCACTGTCTCACATTCTGTGAAGTTAAATAAGTCAGTAGACAGCAGAGGTTAATTATCTGTTTACCCTAGAGCCGTAGTAGGGAAAGCCAATAGGTGATCATAAACCTGCGGCCTCCAGAGAACACCAGGCCTTGCTCAGGTGAGCAGCTGGTGGATGCATGCTGTGTTTGTGCATAAGGCAGGGAGATGTCTAAAAGGTGTGTTTCAGGAGATTCTAAAAAGCCATTATAATGGCCTCTTTATAATACAGCACATACCATTGGACAAATATTTACCTAATGAGCCCTATGTATTAGGTAATTCATTGGGCTCTAGGACAGAGAAGACTGGCGTGCTGCCGTCCACAGGGTCACAAAGAGTTGGACATGATTGAGCGACTGAACAACTGTGTACAACAAAGATGAAGAAGTCAAAGTCTATGACTTCTCAGCTGTCCCCATCCAGTGACAAAGAAGGACCAGAAAGAAAATAACCATCAGGGTTGTAGGCTGTGCAAGGACCCAGGTCAGCACATACCTAATGCTGTGAGGTGAGGTGGGAGGGGAAAGCCATGGAAAACTGCAGGAAGATATTAAAGTTGGATGTTATGGTTCAGTTAGAATTCACTAGGGTTATGAGAGCACAGGGCATTACAGGCAGAGGGAAGTGTCGGGGCAGAGCAGTGGCAGTGAACTCTGCTCCTGGCCAGTGAGGAGTGTGTGGCTTGAGTTTCAGAGAATTTGGAGAGGATGGAATAGAAAATGTGGAAGCGGAGACTAGAAAGGGTCAGAGGCCACATCACAAGGAATATAGCTTTATCCTGTTGGCTGCAGTTAGGGTGATGATAAAATTGGTGGTTTAAACTGGAATGATTTTGAGAGTAAAGAGGAGATGCTAAAAATCTTTGGAAGTTAAATTTTTGAATATTCATTTATCATAAACATTATTCCATTAAGTTTTTTGACGAGAAAATTCTTTCTTAAAATATGAAAAACATATTTGTTTTTGAAAAACAAAAAATATGAAAAAATATCTTGTATATTCAAGTAAATATTAAAAATCACTTTATGTGAACAATAACATAAGCAAAAAGCAAAAATTATTCTTACTATAGCCACATATTTTAATCTGCCTGTTTATAACTACCTTGAATACCATGCCATTAGTATTTTTCTGAGAATATATTTTTCCATATAATCTTATTTTTAATGTTTTAATAAAACAGCAATGTTTAAAGCTCTATTTTATGGTATGTAGATTACAATGTTTGATAACTCCGATGAACTCTTCTCTTTTTTTAATTGAGAAAATACCTTCCCTGCAGGCACTGAGAAATGTTCAAAACAAATTATGCTAAATGGAGGATATTTTCAATTCAATTTTTTTCATATTAAAATGTGTAAACATCTCTAGCTGTTTTCTTCTATTCAGTGTACCTTTTTTCAGCAAATTTTTTATGAGATAAAACTCATCAAACAAGTTGTCTCTGTTTATGATGTTTTTGAATTTTTGCCAAATATAAATGTTGCAAATTATCAGCTTTCTGAAATTTCATTACGTTTCAGAACAGAATAAAATTTATTCAATGAAAAATAGTAGCTTATCAAATGACACTCCCTATAAGAAATATATTTTAAAGGGCAATTACAGAATTTCAAAACAAACCTACATACCTTTAAGCCCTTGTCATTTAAGTAATTAAGTTTTTGCTTTGCTTTTGGAGGGGAAGTTTCAGTGACTTCCTTGTTGTAAGCTTTGTCTTTAGTAATCAAAATTCACTAAAAGCTTCAAAAACTGAAGTTTTTTTTTTTACATTTTCAGTACTTTATTTCCAACTAGTTTTGATTAAAATGCAAACAAAAATTAGAGCACTTGTTTACAAAAAGTTCAATTCCATTTTAGGACACTTAGGTTAACATAAAGAAAAAAGACTATTCAAAGGCTCAGACATTTTTAACATCCAACTGAATGCAGGCAGCAAGGCAAAAAAGTATGTATTGTCATGTGAAATGATGTTTTTGTTTTCATACCTATCATTACAAATTTTTATGCAGTTAAATCATTTAAACAATGTATATAAGGGTACAATGCAGTTCAGTCCAGTCGCTCAATTGTGTCTGACTCTTTGCGACCCCATGGACCACAGCACACCAGGCCTCCTTGTCCATCACCAACTCCCAGAGTTTACCCAGACTCATGTCCATCGAGTTGGTGATGCCATCCAGCCATCTCACCCTCTGTCGTCCCCTTCTCCTCTTGCCTTCAATCTTTCCCAGCATCAGGATGAGTCAGCTCTTCACTGTAAGGGTACACACATGCGTAAAATTTGAGAACTACAGCTCTCAAATACTATTGTGTTTTGAGGAGTAGAATATCAGCTTATTTTGCAAACTTACAAATTATATGTGTAACACAGCCAGTTCTGAATTCTGCACAGTTTCAGTCTTCTTAGTACATTTCTTTAGATCTTTGTTTATACCACATTACTGGGTCCCATCCGTTTCTAATTGTTTTACCACAACAGAAGCAAATAATTACTCTTAATATTGAAAAACTTAATTCAATTTATAATAGCAAAAATGTCAGTTGTTTCACCTGTGCCTGAATGAACTGCATTTATTTCATAAGTTGGTGAAAACAGTTGAACCACTTTTGAATTAACTGATTTTTCTGTCTGAAGCTGAAGACTCTGATGCAGAACTTATACTATTTAACTATTTGAGGTTTTTATTCTAATATAGATAGCACACTGACAACTATCACTTTATTTCTATACTTACACAAAGAAACTTGGAATAAAAAGTGAACAATATTAATTTAGAAGAATCATGTGATCTTAAAGAAAAGTGATGTCTTACAGTATGTTACAGAAACTCACCTTCTATGGCTGCATGTATTAAGCTCACTTGTTTGGGCAAAATCTTTCGTTAACTTTTGGAATAGTTGCTAGTGTTTATTCAGAAGTTTTGAGTTTTCTGGTTTGTTTGTGGCCAGTAGCTCACATGAGGATGGTGGTTCTCAACAAATATTTGGTATGAGTTAGTTTTTAATCATCAACTTTCTTAAGAAATGGAAATTTAGTCTTAATTTTTCATTAAGCTTGAATTTTCTTTTTTAGCTATTACTATAGAAAAGATTTATCACAAAATAAGAATCCATTGTTTTTGTTCAGTTGCTAAGTTGCATCCGACTCTTTGCAACCCATGGATAGTAGCATGCCAGGCTTCCTTGTCTTTAACTACCCTCTTAGAGTTTGCTCAAATTCATGTTCATTAAGTCAGTGATGCTATCTAACCATCTCATCCTCTGCTTTCCCATTCTCCTTTTGCCCTCAATCTTGCCCAGCATCAGGGTCTTTTCCAAATGACTTAGCTCTTCACATCAGGTGGCCTAAGTATTGGAGCTTCAGCTTCAGCATCAGTCCTACCAATGAACACCCAGGACTGATCTCCTTTAGGATGGACTGGTTGGATCTCCTTGCAGTCCAAGGGACTCTCAAGAGTCTTCTCCAACACCGCGGTTCAATAGCATCAATTCTTTGGTGCTAAGCCTTCTTTATGATCTGACTCTCACTTGATTACTGGAAAAATCATAGCTTTGCCTATATGGACCTTTGTCAGCAAAGTGATGTCTCTGCTTTTTAATATGTTGTCTAGGTTTGCCATAGCTTTTCTTCCAAGGAGTAAGTATCTTTTAATTTTGCAGCTGCAGTCACTGTCTGCAGTAATTTTGGAGCCCAGGAAAATAAAATCTGTCACTTTTTCCCTATCTATTTGCTGTAAAGTGATGGTACCAGTTACCATGATCTTTGTTTTTTGAATATTGAGTTTTAAGCCAACTTTTTCACTCTTCTCTTTCCCCTCATCAAGAAGCTGTTTAGTTCCTCTTTGCTTTCTGCCATTAGAGTGACATTATCTGCATATTTGAGGTTGCTGATATTTCTCTCAGCAGTCTTGATTCCAGCTTGTGATTCATCCAGCCTGACATTTCACTAACAAACAATAAAATATACATTATAACAGACAATAAAATATATTATACAATAAATGGCAAACTTTTGTAGTAAGAATATTCAGACTGCTCTTTATATGCTCTATGTCAGAGTTGCTCAGTCTCTTTTTTCCTGCATGTATTTTCATTTATATTTATTTGTTTTCATGTTTCCCACTTGACTCTCCAAGTGTTAGTCTGTGACATCTTATACCTTGAAAGCAGTGTCCCTGAGCTGGAAGGAGTTAACTAACTCTCAAATATGTCAAAGAGCAGTTCAGTTTATGAATGAATTATGAATCCTGTCTGCTGTCCTTGGAAGGGAGATATAACTTAAGTTGGGTTTTGAAGGAATTGGGGATTGAAAGTTGGTTTATCACTGGTTATTGCTCAGATTTAACCAAATGTCAAAGTAAATCTTCTCATTGCATGTGATTCTCACATAGAACCAGAAGAGTCTCTGAGTTTATAAAGTTCAGTTCAGTCACTCAGTCATGTCCAACTCTTTGGGACCCCATAGACTGCAGTTTGCCAGGCTTCCCTGTCTATCACCACCTCCTGAAGCTTAGTCAAACCCATGTCCATTGAGTTGGTGATGCCATCCAACCATCTCATCCTCTGTTGTCCCCTTCTCTTCCCGCCCTCAATCTTTCCCAGTATCAGGGTCTTTTCCAATGAGTCAACTCTTCACATGAGGTGGCCAAAGTATTGGAGTTTCAGCTTCAATATCAGTCCTTCCAAAGAACACCCAGGACTGATCTCCTTTAGGATGGACTGGTTGGATCTCCTTGCAGTCCAAGGGACTCTCAAGAGTCTTCTCCAACACCACAGTTCAAAAGCATCAATTCTTCTGTGTTCAGCTTTCTTTATAGTCCAACTCTCACATCCATACGTGACTACTGGAGAAACCATAGCTTTGACTAGATGGGCCCTTGTTGGCAAAGTAATGTCTCTGCTTTTTAATATGCTGTCTAGGTTGGTCATAACTTTTCTTCCAAGGAGCAAGCGTCTTTTAATTTTATGGCTGCAGTCACCATCTGCAGTGATTTTGAAGCCCCCAAAATAATAATAAATTATAAAGTAGAGGTCCACTAAATATGTTATGACTTATTTTAATGCAAATATTAATATCAATTTGGCAAAAGTTAAAATCTAAGACTAGAGCTTAACTTGATGGGACACTCAGTTAGAGACAGAAACCAAGACTGTCTTCAGTAAATGGAAGCGTATTTTCTCTACCTGGAGAGTACTGCTACAGGTTTTAAGCAAGGAAATTCCATCATTAGATTTGTGCTTTATAGGATAGATTTGGAATTCAGGCAGTGAGCAGTAAAGTTATGGTAGAAAGAATTTTTTTTTTCTTTTGGTAGAAAGAATTTATAAAATGCAAGTGCAAAGATTTTGGGCAATAGTAAGCAATTGTATGCTTTTAATAACTTTACTATACTCAATTTGGGGCTTCCCTGGTGGCTCAGATGGTAAAGAATCTTCCTGCAATGCAGGAGACCTGGGTTCGATCCCTGGGTTGGGAAGATCCCTTGGAGAAGTGACTGGCTACCCACTCCAGTATTCCTGCCTGGAGAATTCCATGGACAGAGGAGCCTTGTGAGCTACAGTCCACGGGGTCGCAAAGAGTTGGACATGACTGAGCTACTAACACTTTCACTTTCATAGTTAGTTTAGTGTGTGGTTAGTGTTACCAAGAAACTAGAGAATAAGATTGAATAGAAATGTAACTTAGACAGGAAAGTTTTAACAAAGACTCAAGGTGAGGTGGCACTAGAGTATGTAGCAGTCTTAATAGGAGTCAGAAATAAAAGGTCTCTGTCAGAGATGATTGCCAGTTGACCCCCAGTAACCATCTTCTTTCTGTAATAGAATTTCTGGTTTTCAGCTGAGCACCTATTACCTCAACCTCTTTTGAAAGGGGGTAGTGCAATATATCTAACTTTTGGCTAATACATGCCACCAGGAATTCAGTACAGTTGCTGGAAGCATTTTGAAAGGGAGGGTAAATCCCCCATCCATCCTCTTCCTCACTGTCTGGGATGCAGAAATGATTGCAGAGCTCAGGCAGCCACTCTGGGTCATAAGTACAAGAAGCTGCATGCTTAGAATGGAGGAGCATCAAAAGAAAAAACATCAAAAGAGAGAAAGAGTTTGAGTCCTTGTGTTCTGTGACCCTGGAAATCTTCCTCCCAAATTTGTTTCACATGAGAAAGAAATGAAATTCTGACTGTGTCATAGATAGTGTTTAAGCCGTTATCATTTGGGTTTTCCTTTACATCTACTGAACTTAATTCTAACTGGCATGAGTTATAATGATTAATTGTAACATAATAAAATATTCACTTAAGAAAAGCTTTATATGACTTTATATTTGATCTTTACAAAACTTTTAGACAGGTAGAACAGGTGAACTTCCTTTTAGAGAGCAAACTGAGGTTCATACACGATAATTTGCTTAGGGTCACATAGCTAGATAGGAATAGATCTAATATGTAATTTGAGGCCACTCACTTCAGATTCAGTTACCTTGTTAAATGTGGAGTTGGCACAGCACTGATAATGAAGAGAGGAGCTTTGTAAGGGGAAGAGGGAGATCATGAAATGTGACTTTTATCCAGGACTAGCATAAAAGAATATGCAATATATCAGATATATAAAAGTTAAAGGGTATATGCAAAGTGGTATAGTTCACTTAATGTCTTATGTGCTTAATAAATACTGAATAAAAATGTCTTTGTTGGTATTGTCATGACTTATATCAATACTTTGAGATTCTGAGACAGAGCTTCATGTCACGTCAATGTAGGCAAGTGGGTATTTTGTAATTTAAAATTCTTGAGGGTGATGAACTTCATGCAGCTTGGAGTTTTGTTTTTAGGTGATATTCCATTAATATGTACCTGTTAGAGTAGCAGTCACATTAATTTTTTACCTTGAGAGATTAAAAATGAGCAAGGGAATATGAATCATCTATCTGTACTAGCATCAAACCTCAGCTGTGCTAAATTATGTTAATCTAATGGTAGGTTAGGGGATCTAAAAATCCAATACATTGTTGGTTGGAAGAAATTCTAGTTATCTCTTTTATAGGCTCCAGTAACCTCAAAATACATTCTGGTTTATATTTACATATCATTTTTTTAGACCAATTTGATTCAATTATGAAGCTAATTCTCTACAGCATGAAGGCAATTATTTTCATTGCCAGTAAAATTTATTGAGAAGAATTAGGAAGTTCAAACTGAAAGGTTTGTTTAGAGGCAAAGTTCTCATCCAGTCTAAGATAATTACATGTTTTTAATGTTCTGTAAGCCAAAGGGTGGAAGGGGACAAGAAGAGATCTTATGTTAGTCTTCTCAGTATTTTATGGAACATTCCAGGGGTTTCTTTAAGGTCCCCTCAACATGCAGTTTCAAAATGTGCTAACTATGTAACACTCAACAATAAGTGGCCTGGAAAATACTCACTTTACTTGACTAATCAGTCTTGAGATGCTTGGGATGACAGGGCATGAATTGATCTTCTAGGATTCTGTCAGTGTTTAACCATGCCAACAGATCATGTAAACCCGCTGAGAATTGAAGAGAAGGAAAAATATAAAGCTTTCTAATGTTGCAAAATAACTATTGTTATATTATCAATTTTTAAATTATATTTAATATATGTTTGTATTTACTATGTTAATCACTATATCTTATGACAAAATTTTTGACATGTTGAAAAGAACATTTAAGTGGGATATACAGTTATTTCTCTTTTGAAATATATCCTGCTGAATATGTCCCCTGTGCTTTATAAAACCATCACATGTCCATGATACAAGGTAGTTTTGAAAGAGTTAAAAGCTCCCCAGAGAAGTCCAGAGGCTACAGTTAATTATTAGCAAGTTCTCTTCTTATTAGATGCTCTTTTTAAGATTAAGAAAAGTCACTGCTACTATTTTCCTGTGATCAAAAGGCATGTGAAGGCTTGATGCCCCAGGATGCTGATGGCTGCCTGTGGGGAAGTACAGTGCCAGCACTTGCATTTTATCATGTATTTTTTATGTATGCTCAAAGGTTACATTGCGAGCTTTGACGTCTGTTAGTATTCGCAACACAGGGGACAGCTCAATCACCCATATTACCTAATTCTAAGTTTTCCTTCTGTTATAAACAACTCTGAGAACATAATGTTTCAGTGCTATTAGCCACAGAAGTTGCTCCCGGCCCTTTGCTGGCATTTTCCAATGATAGCAATAGTGACAATAATTGGAAATAGGTTATTTTTAAATTTTAGAGCAAAATATTTAAATAATCCTAAGAGACTAAAACTTGTATGTGAGGTAGTTCAGGGAAGCTAAGTCCCAGAGGAGTAAAACCCTGAACTTGTAATAGAGCTACGGAATTGGTCACTTTCTAGCTAAAGCTATTGGGCCCAGTCTGCAACGTTATTGGAAATGTCACAGACATTCAAGGTTTGTTTGTGTTCTGTGGAAAGCCTCAAGTCTTTCAGTATCTATGGAGCACCTGCTTCTGTTACAGCAGAGGACGTGCAGACACAGGACTCGGATGATGCTCTCTGGCACTCAGTGAGGGCCTTCTGGAGACTTGTCTGGTGCCCAAAATGTGACTGAAGTGCCTTTACCTTTGGTCCTGATGAAGCCACGGGGACACTGGTGGCATGGTCAGGGATAGTCTCAGTGCTTATATGAAACAAGGCAATGGCATCTGGGACCATATGGAGGATGCTCCTTTGAAAGAGTGCTGGCTTACTTAGGAGGAAAGAAAGTCCCAGTTGGAGTGTTTCTGTCTGTGAAGTTGAGGGGAAGCAGCATTTTCAGTTCTCTGCCTTTTCATCTCATATGACCTGATACACATGCGTGCGTTCGTGCTCAGTCGCTTCAGTTGTATCAGACTCTGTGCAACGCTATGAACTTCAGCCTGCCAGGCTCCTCTGTCCATAGGATTCTCCAGGCAGAAACAGTGGAGTGGGTAGCTGTGCCCTCCTCCAGGGGATCTTTCTGATGCAGCTATCAAACCTACGTCTCTTACTTCTACCTGAATTGGCAGGTGGGTTCTTTACCACTGGCACCATCTGGGAAACCCTCTGATACACACACATTGCAGGTGGATTCCTTACTGTCTGAGCCACCAGGGAAGCCCATACATGTGTTTGCTCAAATAACAAAACAATGCTTAAAGAGTTCTAATAGGGGAACTTTTTTGCCTCTCTTCTTTACTGCCTCCCCTAACAGAAAGTAGACAGCTAGATAAATAATTGTAGGCTCTTGGAAGATTCACAGTGATTGCAGTAGTGTGCTGTGGTCCTAACAAGGCAGAGGTGAGACGGACAGGGAATCAGGTGATGACGCAGAAATTGCTTTGAGGTCTTCTCCAGATGTTCCAGAGAGATGAGGTCAGCTGGGAGGCTGATCATCTCCATTGAGCCTTGTGAATTGGAGTTGGGGTTTCTCTGATGGTTCTTTCAGCCTCTCAAGTGGTTGAGGGTTGTGATTTATGATGTGTGATGCTGGGAAAATCTCTAGTCATCACGAAAAACAGTGTTTTTCTCTTTTGTTTTCATGAAGTGGTCATCTTAAACATGCTGATAAAGATATTTCAGCAAGGCCTGAAGCCAGAGGGGCATGTTCTGCCTGGGAGCCATTCCCTGACTCAGGTTGTAAGCTTCTCATGGATTCATCTCTGTTCAGCTTTCTTAACATTCATCTGGTCCTGTGGGGTTACTTATGCCTGCCTCTGTGTTCTTGAAGCACTTGCCACATTGAACACTAACTTTGTTTTTTATCTTTCTCGTATTGGATTGTGAGCTGCTTAAGATCAGAGACTTTTGTTTTATTTATATTTATATAAATTATAAATATATTAGTGCCCTAGCAGTGCTTACATATAGTTGATATAAATAAGTGAATGTTCCAAAGTAACCTTTTGATATAGTTTATAATTTTACTTATAAAGCAAAGGGCTTACCATAGAAATTTTGGAAAACGTAGATAAAGAGAATAAAATAAAATAATATTATACTATTACTCAGGGTGAGCATTGCAAACATTGATATGTATCCTGCCAAACTCTATTCTAGGTTTGTGACTGTAAATTTAAAAATAAAAGAAAAAGAAAAAAATGGCATTATATAACACACTGTCTTACAAGCTGCTTAAAATTCCATTATATTGTGAATATTTTTCCATATCACATATTCTTCTCTTAGTGCTCTTCTACTATAGGGCTCTACTCAAGTGTTCTTGAGTTCTTTTGTATGAATGTACAATAACTTACATGACCATTCTTCTATTTTTGGAAATTTAAGTGAGTTCCAATATTTCTCGTGGACAAAGATTACCACAGTGAGCACCCGTGTGCATCCCTAGTAACTTAGGATAAATTCCTGGTAGTGGAACTGCAGACAGAAATACCCAAATGGCAGATAAATACCCCATAGTGGGTTGCTGGATCATATGATAGTTCTATTGCTAATTTTTTGAGGAGCCTCCATACTGTTTTCTATAATAGCTGCATTCCTGTTCACATCAGTTCAGTTCAGTTCAGTCGCTCAGTCGTGTCCGACTCTTTGCGACCCCATGAACCATAGCACGCCAGGCCTCCCTGTCCATCACCAACTCCTGGAGCCCATCCAAACCCATGTCCATTGAGTCGATGATGCCATCCAACCATCTCATCCTCTGTCGTCCCCTTCTCGTCCTGCCCTCAATCTTTCCCAGCATCAGGGTCTTTTCCAATGAGTCAGATCTTCACATCAGGTGGCCAAAGTATTGGAGTTTCAGCTTCAACAGTGCACAAACATTCCCTTTTTTTTAACCTCCTTGCGAATGCTTCTTATTTCTTATCTTTTTGGTAATGGCTATTCTAACACTACATGTGTGAGTTGCTATCCCATTGTGTTTTTTGGTTTCCATTTCTGATGATTAATAATATCGAGCATCTTTTGCATGAACCTGTTTGCCATCTGTATGTCTTCTTTGGCAAAAAGTCCATTCAGATCTTTTGCCCATTTTTAAATTGGATTGTTTTTTAACTATTGAGCTTTATGAGTTTTTTATATATTTTAGATATTAGCCCCTTATCAATATGTGATCCGCAAATATTTTATCCCATCCAGTAGGTTATCTTTTCATTTTGTTGATTGTTTCCTTCGCTGTGCTGAAGCTTTTTATTTTGACGTAGTCCTACTTATTTAATTTTTTGCTTTTGCTTTTGGTATCAGTTTTAAAAAAAAAACCACTGCCAGGTCTGACATCAAGGAGTTTACTATTTATTTTCTTCTAGGAGATTTATGATTTTAGGTCTTATATTCAAGTCATTTATTCATTTTCAGTTATTTTTGAGTAAAATAAAATGTGTAAGACAGTGGTTGAATTTCATTCTTTTACATGCAATTGTTCAGTTTTCCCAGTAACATTTACTGAAGAGATTGTCTTTTCCCCAGAGTATGTTCTTGCTTCCTTTGTTGTTTTTATGCCAGTACCAAAATGTTTTGTACCAGTACCGTACTGTAAGCTTTGTAATATAATTTGAAATCAGGGAGCATAATGTCTCCAGATATTATCTTCTTAAGATTGCTTTAGCTGTCTGAGATTTTTTTTATGATTCCATACAAATTTTAGAATTGTTATATTCCTTTGAAAAATGCCATTGGAATTTTGATAAGGGTCAAATTGAATCTGTAGATTGCTTTAGGTAGTATGGAGCACTTTAACAATATTGATTCTTTCAATCTATGAGGACAGAATATGTTTCCATTTATTTATAGCTTCTTCAATTTCTTTCATTAATGTCTTACAGTTTTCAGTATATGGATCTTTCACTTCCTTGGTTAGATTTATTCCTAGATGCAACTAGGAATTCTTTTTATTCTTTTATTCTTTTTGATGCAGCTCTACATGGAAATGTATTATTTCTGATAGTTTGTTATTAATTTATAGAAATACAGTGGATTTTTATTTACTGATTTGTATATTGCAATTTTACTGAATTTATTCCAACAGTTTTTTGATGGAGTCTTTAGTGTTTTCTGTATATAATATCATATCATCTGTGAATAGTGATAGTTTTACTACTTCCTTTTCAAGCTGGATGCTATTTCTTTCCTTCCTTACTCCCTCTCTTCCTCCCTCCCTCTCTCTCTCCCTCCCTGCCTAGGACTTGCAATACTATGTTGAATGGAAGTTACAAGATGGGCATCCTTGTCTTGTTCCTGATCTTAGTTAGAGGAAAGGCTTCAATTTTTCACTGCTGAGTATGATGTTAGCATTAGGCTTGTCATATGTGGCCTTCATTATGTTGAAATACACTCCTTCTCTCCCACTTTGTTGAGAATTTTTATCATAAATGGATGATGAAGTTTGTCATATGCTTTTTATGCATCTATTGAGATGATCACATGATTTTTATCTTACGTTCTGTCAGTGTATGGTATATCATGTTGACTGATTTGTGGGTGTTGAACCATCCTTGGATCCCTGGAATAAGTCACACTATCATGAAGTATGATCCTTTTAATGAACCATTGAATTCAGCTTGCTAACATCGTGTCAAGCGTTTTTGCATCTTTCAACAGGGATTGTTGTTGTTGTTTAGTCGCTCAGTCATGTCCAACTCTTTGCAACTCCACGGATGGTAGCCCGTCAGGCTTCTCTGTCCATGGAATTCTCCAGGCAAGAATACTGAAGTGGGTTTCTTTCTCCAGGGAATCTTCCCAACCTAGGGGTAGAACCCACGTCTCCCGCATTGGCAGGAGGATTCTTTACCACTGAGCCACCTGGGAAGCCCATTCAATAGGGATATTGACCGGTAATTTTCTTTTCTTTTGATATCCTTGTCTGGTTCTGTTATTAGGATAATGCTGGGGCGTATATACATTTTAAAAGTATTTGGTTGCATTACCAATTTATAATAACTTACATTCTTACCAGTAGTATATTTACTGATCATTTTAACTGAACTGTTACCAGTAGCATATTTACTGGTAAGAATGTAAGTTATTATAAATTGGTAATGCAACCAAATACTTTTAAAATGTATATACGCCCCAGCATTATCCTGATAACAGAACCAGACAAGGATGTCAAACACTAGGTGTTGTTATATAATATATACATGTAAAAATTTGTCAATTTAAAAGTTGAAAAACCACATAAAATTAAGATGACAAAATGTTATATCACTGAAATCACCACAAACACTTAGCATTGCTGGAACCTGGGAGTATATCTGGGGGCACCAGGCATCAGCTTAAAATCTATTGGTGATATAGCTACTGGCAACAAGGAAGAAGGATTTCCCAGTTAAGGGCTGATGTAGCAGGGTCAGAGAAGTTTAGGGGAAGAACAAGACAGGGACATCTCTGGGAAGTCTAGAACCTAAATGGGCCAGATGGTGACTTATGGTGGTGACCATCTCTGAACCCAGGGAAGAGATACTGAGTCAGTTCAGGGAACAATCTGGACAGGAATGAGGAACCAAAGAAAAGACATGTTATGCCAAATACTGAGAAGTCAGGAGCAAGACTGGAAATGTATGAAAGGAATAAGTCGGGAAGAGAAGGCTTTAGAAGCCTACACTTGAGCTGAAAGTAGAAGTTGGATCAGGGCTTCTGAGCAGGTGGAATGTTGATCTTGTTCTGGAGACAAAGGAGAGATGACCTTTTCATCAGATCAGTCAGGGCTGGCTTAGAGTTTTGGCTTTGCCACCCACTGTGTGACTTTGAATGTGGCATAGAGGGTTGGGTCTCAAGTTTCTCTCTATTTAAAAGAAGGGTGACTTAACAGTTCAGTTAAAATGATCTGTAAGATTTCTTCCAGCCCAGAAACCCTCTGCCTCTATCTCAAATGAAAACATTGCTGGGGAGGTGGGGCAAGTATTGAGGTGGTGAGGAAATTGTACAACCATGGATTTAGCTTATATTTAGATTTATGCTTTGGAGTTATTACTTCTGACAACAAATCATCACCCAGAAGTCCACTAATACATTGAAATGACTACTCTGTTTTGAAATTCTAAATTGTGATGCTGCTCAGGTTACTTGAATGAACAGTGGTGATATAATCAGCTGCAAATATTTCTTTTCTACACAAGACATCTGTCATGTTTGACTCCTAACAGTGATCCATAAATGCGGAAAGTTGTGCCGTCAAGCATTTTCTTTTCTCTGTAGGCCTTGTCACTAATGAGAACTTTGAGTTGAAAGGGACTGGAAATCTAAGGAAAGTGGGGGACCAAAACCCCAGCAAATGTAAAGCGACAACTGCTTAATTTGAAGCAACACTTTCCCGTTTGGCTTTTCCAGCACTACAAGTGGAGATGTTTGCCACTGGAAAGTCAAAATGCCTGCAAAAACAAATGCCCAGTTTTCAAATATCTAGTCTGTATCATTTATTTTTAATACTAAATGTGACACAGTGTAATGTTCTATCGATTAAATTAAACTGCATGGGTGAGGGAGATAGAATTTCAATTGAATTCTTAGATGAAAAATGAGCTGCTTGTCGCAGAGTTTTCCTGGCAATCGTCTAACATCCTGATAGATATTGGCTGGCTCCACTTAAACAGCTGGAACCTTGCAGCCATCAAGCTGTGTCTATATGAGGGGCAACCCCCACACATACACAGGGGAAAAAATCTTGGGCCTTTAAAGAAGAGGGAAAGGATTTCTTGGCTAGTGGGGAGCTTTAGTAATTTTTTTTTCTGCATGTGATTGACATCTTTTGGAAATTTTGCATGCTTTTTTGGTGAAGTCATTATGATATGCTGCACAGCTGCAACATATGTTTAGAAGGCGCATTTTACACTCAGTTCTTCTACCACCAACTGACTAGGAAACAAGGAAGCCTATTCATCTCGCTATCTGCTGTTTAAATAATGTTAATAAGTTTGGGGCTGCTTGTGTGCTAAGTTGTTTCAGTTGTATCTGACTCTTTGCGAACCTATGAACTGTAGCCCACCAGGCTCCTCTGTCCATGGGATTCTCCAGGCAAGAATACTGGAGTGAGTCGCCATGCCCTCCTCCAGGGTATCTTCCTGACCCAGGGATAGAATACACATCTCTTACGTCTCCTGAATTGGCAGGCAGGTTCTTTACCACTAGTGCCACCTGGGAAGCTGGTATCATCCAAATATGATACTTTAGGAAGGTGTTAACAAAACATAATATCCTAAGAAGTATCCTATTTCTGGTGGGATAACAGCAGTTCAAAGGGGGATGATACTTGCTGTGTTAGTGTCATTTATTTTGTTCTTTGTCCCCACAAGGTGGGATAAGAATAATGTTTTGCACAGATCTAGATTTCTGCACAAGGAGGGTGGGGTAGGGTGAGAACCTCCTTAGTGACTCTTACCGCAGAAATTCTTCCTTTGTGGAAACTTAGGACAAAATGAATAACCTTCCTCTGGAGTGTGATGATACCTGGGAGACAGAGACATAGTATGAGGTCATTTGGGCCCAGCAGTTATGGTCAATTTAATTAGAATTATAACCAGTGAGGTCATTGATTTTGGACCAATGCAGCTAGGGTATGGTTCCCTAGAGAATACTGAAGGCCTACTACCCATCTTCTGGGATATGATCAAAGATGAAATACATCCTGGAGAAATCAGACCAAGGGCATCATGGGAAGGGAGCACGGCCTGCAAAGCCAAGTGACGATATGTATCTCTGGAAGCAGAGCCCAGCACAGAGGTATGCATGCATGACATACAGGAGACAGAGGAGGCATGAATTTCCCTAGGAGGACAGCAAGGAGGGCCCTGTCAGCTGTGTAAAGCAGTGCATGAAGTGCAAAAGCAGAGAGACAAAGATAGATTGAATATGCAAAAATATAACCAGTAATAGCAATAGCAGTGATAGGAACAACTAGAGCAGTCAGCTCTGTGCGTTGGAAACTGAGCTTAAATAAATTCAGGAGTAAACCATGATAAACTTGGACTCCAAAGAAAAGATGATGCAAAGAGAAACACAGAATAGATTATGACATAGTTATATAGAGAATACCAGGCAATCATTTAAAAGAAGATGTAGTTGATAAACAAAATGAAAAGACAATCTGTGGAGTGGGAGAAAATATTTGGAAACGATGTGACCAACATGGGCTTAATTTCCAAAATATAAAAACAGTGCATACAACTCAATATAAAGAAAAACGCAAGCAAAAAATGGGCAGAACACATAAACAGATGTTTCTCCAACGAAGGTATACAGATGGCCAACAGACACATGGAAAGATGCTAAACATCACTAATGATTAGAGAAATGCAAATGAACTGCAGTGAGGTGTTGCCTCATACCAGTCAGAAGGCCATCATCAAAAAGTCTATAAATAGTCCGTGCTAGAGAGGGTGTGGAAGAAAAAGGAACCCTCTGACATTGTTAATGGGAATGTAAATTGGTGCAGCCACTATGGAAAACAGTATGGAGGTTCCTCAAAAAACTAAAAATAGCACTGCCATATGATGGAGCAATCCCGTTCCTGGGAATGAATCCAGAAAATGCTAATTTGAGAAGATACATACACCCCCAATGTTCATTGAGGCACTATTTACAATAGCCAAGACATGGAAGCAGCCTAAATGCCCACTAACAGGTGAACAGATAAAGACGATGTGGTGTATATCTACAATGAAATATTGCTTAGACATAAAAAAAGAATGAAATAATACCATTTGTAGCAACATGATAGACTTAGAGATTATCATGCTAAGTGAAGGAAGTCTGATAGAGAAAGACAAATATATGATATCACTTATATGTTGTTGTTCAGTTGCTCATTGTGTCCGACTCTGCGACCCCATGCACGGCAGCACGCCAGGCTTCCCTGTCCTTCACCATCCCTCGGAGTTTGCTCAAACTTGTGTCCATTGAGTTGGTGATGCCATCCAACCATCTCGTCGTCTGTCGTCCCCTTCTCCTCCTGCCCTCAGTCTTATCCAGCATCAGGGTCTTTTCCAGTGAGTCAGCTCTTCATATCAGGTGGCCAAAGTATTGGAGCTTCAGCTTCAGCATGAGTCCTTCCAATGAATAATCAGGTTTGATTTCCTTTAGGACTGACTGGTTTGATCTCCTTGCTGTCCCAGGGACTCTCAAGAGTCTTCTCCAACACCACATTTCAAAAGCGCTTTCTTAGGCGCTTTCATTCTTAGGTGCTCAGCCTTCTTTATGGTCCAACTCTCACAACCATACATGACTACCGGAAAAACTATAGCTTTGACTGTACGAACCTTTGTTGGCAAAGTAATGTCTCTGCTTTTTAATATGCTGTCTAGGTTGGTCATAGCTTTTCTTTCAAGGAGAAAGTGTCTTTTAATTTCATGGCTGCAGTCACCATCTGCAGTGATTTTGGAGCCCAAGAAAATAAATCACTTATATGTGGGATATTAAAAAATGATACAAATGAACTCATTTACAAAACAGAAGTAGAGTCACAGACACAGAATACAAATTTATGGTTACCAAAGAGGAACTGTGGTGCTGGAGAAGACTCTTGAGAGTCCCTTGGACTTCAAGGAGATCACACCAGTCAGTCCTAAAGGAAATCAGCCCTGAATATTCATTGGAAGGATTGATGCTGAAGCTGAAGCTCCAATACTTTGGCCACCTGATGTGAAGAGCCGACTCACTGGAAAAGACCCTGATGCTGGGAAAGATTGAGGGCAGGAGGAGAAGTGGGTGACAGAGGATGAGATGGTTGGATGGCATCACCGACTCAACGGATATAAGTTTGAGCAAGCTCCAGGAGATGGTGAAGGACAGGGAAGCCTGACATGCTGCTGTTCATGGGATTGCAGAGTCGGACACAACTGAACAACTGAACAACAACAGCAACAACAACAAAGAGGAAAGTGGGAAGGGGAGGGATAAATTAGAAACCTGGGATTAGCAGATATACACTACTATATTTAAAATAGATAAACAGTGAGGACCTACAGGGAACTGTATTCAATATCTTGTAATAACATATAATAGAAAATAATCTGAAAAATAATTGATATTGATAGATATATAATGTGCATATGTATAACTGAATCACTTTGCTGTATACCTGAAATTAACAAAAATTGTAAGTCAACTATTATTTCAGTTAAAAAATCAAGATAACAGCAAAAAAATGTTTTCATATAAATGTCAGACATATTTCAGTTGAAAACATGTTACAGATGGTATAGTATGATCAATTTGTAAAAATATGTATGTATATAAGTTTGTGTAAATGTGTTGTATGAATACATGTGTGATTATGCATCTATGCACATAATGTTTTTCTATGTGTATATATTTTTAAGTAATATAAGGAATATTTTTGAAATTTCCGCAAACCTACCAATAGTGATTTCCTCTAGGAAACAGATCATAAAAGGTCAAGCTGGGGCTAGAGAAAGGATAGGAAGGAATAAGAAAATGTTGCTTTTAACTTTTTCTTATATTGTTTGCATTTTTTTTTTTACCATAAGCATGTAATGATAACAATAATAATGATGTTGATAATGGCAACAATAAATTACAAAGACCTAGAACCTAAGTTGAAACTGTTTCTTATCTAGTCAAAGGAAGCTAGAAGAATTTAACAATCACTTGGTGACACATAATTTATCCAGCAGATGCTGCTCATTAGAAAGTGCTAGAGAGTGGGTTAAATTATATTTTGAGGGTACTTGGAAATGATATTCAGTGTTTTCATCTCTCAGTAATTTTTTTTTTTTAATTTCCAAAGTCCTAACTAGACCTCACATGCCACAATTATGAATACTTTGGCAGAGTTGACCCTGGCCAACTTTGTTGTATTGATGTGTGTGTCCAGATAGGGCCTTGTTGATCCTGTCTGGGGTGTTGGGAGTCATAGAGATTCCAGCCACACAACTAGTGTCTGAACTGGGGCTGGCTCTTCAGTCAAGTCAGTATTATATAGGGAAGAGGGGGTGCTGCCAGCTCAGCAGATCACTGAGATGGAATGTGAACACAATGGAACACTTTGGCTGACCTCTTATCCTTTCGATGCAGGAATATCTCGCTCAGTGTAGATTTGTGTCTCTGCTTCAAGTGTGAGAGAACATGAACTACTTTCATAGCTTCTTAGTCAGGAAGGAGGGAGACATTTCTTAAAAGCTATTCCTGAATGTCTTCCTCTTGTGATTAGAAGGGAGGAGGCTGGCTGGGGCTGGGGGCGGATAACATTCTTCAGCGTCTGGCTGGGCTGCCAGCCCAAAAATTTTTTTTTTTTTTTCCCTTCTCCTGCACCATATGGATACAGGCAAAATATAAAGAATGTGTTCTCTGCCCTTGAGGAATTTATTATCTGGTTGGGGGGCAGCCAAGCCGCTGCTGGGTAGCCTTGGATCAATGGCACCATGAGCTAGTGTGAGCCTGTGCTGTCCCAGCAGGCCCCAGCTGTTCCCTTTCTGGGGGTCCAGCCCTGAGCCAGGCCACAGGTCAGTGGGCCACAGGGGGAGGCACTATCGCATTTCTCTTGTTTTGTAACATTGGTTTTGGCCACAGTTGTAGAAATTTCTCAAACTAAAAGCTTCTGGTGAACTCTCTCTGGTTCAAGTTAGCAAGCTACATCATTAATAAATGGTTGTAGAACCCTGCTTTTCTTGCCAGGGTAAATACTGAGAGATATAAACATGCAAACAAATACACACACACATGTATGCACAGACTAGTGATTATAAAATCGATCTTTTTGGTGGTTGTAGCATCTTAGAATTGGAAAAGATTATAGAAATCACCAGACAAGCCCTGCCATTTTAACTTTGCAATAATGAAGCAAAGGCACGTGTTTTACTGATGGTGGACATTTAATAAATAGATGGTATTTTCTAGTTTCTAAAGCAGTATTCTTTCCCATGGTAGAATCTGGGAATGCCTGGTAATGTGGACTAAATTCGTGGTTTGTTGCTGTTGTTCAGTCACCAAGTTGTGTCTGCCTCTTTGTGATCTGATGGACTGTGTTACGCCAGGCTCCTCTGTCCTCCACCATCTTCCCGACTTTGCTCAGATTCATGTCCATTGAGTCAGTGATGCTATCTAACATTTTATCTCTGCCACCCCCTTCTCCTTTTGCCTTTCCTCTTTCCCAGCATCAGAGTCTTTTCCAGTGAGTCGGATCTTTGCTTCATGTGGCCAAAGTGTTTCAGCTTCAGCATCAGTCCTTCCAGTGAATATTCAGGGTTGATTTCCTTTAGGATGGACTGGTTTGATCTCCTTGCTGTGCAAGGGACTCTCAAGAGTCTTTTCCAGCACAATTCAAGACCATCAATTCTTCGGCACACGGCCTTGTTTACTGGAAAAAGCATAGCTTTGATTATACAGACTTTGTCAGCAAAGTGATGTCTCTGCCTTTTTTAATATGCTGTCTAGGTTTGTCATTGCTTTTTTCTTCCTTGTTGATATTTCTCCCTGCATTGTTGATTCCAGCTTGTGATTCATTTAGCTAGGCATTTTGCATGATGTACTCTGCATATAAGTTAAATAAGCAGGGTGACAATATACAGCCTTGACATACTTCTTTCCCAATTTTGAACCAGTCTGTTGTTCCATGTCCAGTTACAATTGTTGCTTCTTGACCTGCATACAGGTTTCTGAGGAGACAGGTAAAGTGGTCTGGTATTCCCATCTCTTGAAGAATTTTCCACAGTTTGTTGTGACCCACACAGTCAAAGGCTTTAGTGTAGTCAATGAAGTAGATGTTTTTCTGGAATTTCCTTGCTTTCTCTATGATCCAATGGATGCTGGGAATTTGATCTCTGGTTCCTCTGCCTTTTCTAAACCCAGCTTGTACATTTGGAAATTCTTGGTTCATGAACGGCTGAAGCCTAGCTTGAAGATAGCGTCACCTTGCTAGCATGTGCAAGAAGTGCAACTGTATGGTAGTTTGAACATTCTTACGCATTGTGCTTCTTTGGGATTGGAATGAAAACAGACCTTTTCCAAGTTTGTGTTAGTTCAGCGTATTTCGAATGAGACGAGATGAATTTACAAGTGATATCTTCATTTTTACTTATGTGACTACTTATTGTCAACATGGGCAGCTGGCAAATGAAAAGTTAATCTCCTTTGTTTTTATCTCTGTCAAGCAGGAGAACAGAGATAAGATGGGCTGAGCCAGAGTTGGGGAAGGACAAGGGCCTGTATCTAGAAGTTAGACAACCAGTCAGAACAAATTAGAGACTAACATAGGCTTGTAAGTTGGAGAGGCAAGTAACAGTAAGTGGAAGGGGAAGAGGGCAAGCACTGGTAACCATGAGGTCTGACAGAGACAGCAGGGAGGGGAAGGGATCTGACATGAAGACAGCCAGCAAGTCTCCAGTTCAAAAAGGAACTATGCCCAAGACAGGGAGTCAGCCATGGGGAACCAGGCAAGTCCCAAGCTCCTAAAGTGGTTGCTGACATCAGGCCTTAGTTATGGAGGTGAAGGGGCATAGAGGCCTTCCTACATCAACAGTAAGACTGACTTGATAAGGAGTTTAGAAACCATCAGCCTAAGATTCTTTCATTTCCTCTAGTCCCTTAAAAGATTCTGGTATAAGGTTTAAGTCAGCAGGGATTCCAGGCTAGGGCAGAGGGGTAACACTCAGAGTTTGGAAATGAATGAATTAAGACAACCTGACAATTCAGTACAGAAGGAATGAGAGGAGAACAGGTCCAAGGTCAGTAAGATTTGAGTTTGCGGCCTAATTCTTCTCTGCGTTAAAGTTTCTTTAAAAAATGTTACTAATTTGAATGGCTGTTGGTCAATGTATAAACAATGGAGCAAACTTTGGAGGTCGGTAAGATTGTCATAAGTGCTACAAAAAGGGTGAATCAGAGTGCTTAACTTGGTGGGGGGATTGGTGAAGGCATCTAAAAGAAGGGTAGATTCTCAATAGAGACCCAAAGGACTTGTTTGGAGTTGGGGAGAGTGGTGTAGAGACGGGGGTGGGGGGGTGGGGGGGGAAGATAAGGATGCAAGAATTTTAATGAGAAGATCGAGTGGAGAGTATAAAAGTGGGGAGAACAAGCCTTAAAACTTGGCTCAGAAGGAAAGAAAAAAATGAGATAGGGAGGTAGTTTGAGGACCTATTTTTCTTCAGACCTTTGACATAATAAAAATACTCTATATCAATGCAAAAAGCTTATTTCCCCTGCTGGGTTGGTCGGTGGGTTTGTAACCCCTTCTTGGGGAGTTACATTGATGAATTACTCAGTGAAGGGGGAAGGGCTTATGTTTTCTCAGGCTGTTTTCAAATCCTTGAAAGCCCAGAGATTTGGCCTTTGCTTATTTCTATCTTGGGCTTCCCTTGTGGCTCAGCTGGTAAAGAATCTGCCTGCAATGCAGGAGACCTGGGTTCTATCCCTGGATTGGGAAGATCCCCTGGAGAAGGGAAAGGCTACCCACTCCAGTATTCTGGCTTGGAGAATTCCATGGTCTCTGTAGTCCATGGGGTTGTAAAGAGTCGGACACAACTGAGCGACTTTTACTTTCTTTCTATCTAACACTTTTCTTCATCACTGAAGAATACATATGACAGGTGATGAAGAACTGGTTGCTAAGTATGTAGAAAATATATTTTTTTTTCATCCTTGAATTAGAAAAAAGAAAAATAAAAATGAAGGATCTAGGAGGGATTTAGAAAAAGAGTTTCTACCCACCCCCCCATTACTTTGGGGTTTATGAAGTCTGTGAGTGGTTCATTGTCATTGAATGCTCTTTGCAAAAAGGGGTGAGTTGGTGAAGGATATTTCAAGGAAAGATGGGTAAAGAAAAGTCAGCAAATGCCTGAAAGTAGATCTCAGCCCGTCCATATCTAGGAGGTCATGAAACTATATCAGAACACGTACATATTGTATTTGGTTCTGCACACTTTCAGCTATTAGTACTCACATACAGATTGTATTGTGTGATATAGCCAGGTGATAGAGAGAGGCCAATTGGCCCTGGAGAATCAATCATCTGAGGAAGGTGACAGCAAGAGTTTTCTGTGTCATGGAGCTTAGTGGTAAAGAACCCTGTACCTTTTTATTTTTTAAACTACATTGACAAATATCCCCTCAAATAAATTAACATTCCCCTCTATTACTCATCTGATGGGAACAATCAGTTCACAGACCAGTATGTGGGCTAATCCACATGGCTAAAAATTACAGAGAATATCTTATTTCTTCATATATTAATAAGTGATGGGGAGAAGGAAGTCATTCCATCTGTCCCCCTACCCTGCCTTTTAAACATCGTTTGCCCTACATTCTTGGTGTTAGGGTAGTCATAAAGGTGAAAATGTTACTCAGTCGTATCGGACTCTTTGTGACCCCATGGACTGTAGCCCACCAGGCTCCTCTGTCTATGAGATTCTCCAGGCAAGAATACTGGAGTTGGTAGCCATTCCCTTCTCCAGGGGATCTTCCTGACCCAGGGACTGAAACCAGGTCTCCTGCATTGCAGGCAGATTCTTGATCGTTCGAGATATCTGAGAAGTTGAGTAATCATAAATGTGCTAAATATGCACTGAGTGAAGTCACTCAGTCATGTCCGACTCTTTGCGACCCCATGGACTGTAGCCCACCAGGCTCCTCTGTCCATGAGAAAGGGGAAACGGGGCTAGGAAGAGGAAAGGAGTGGGGAGATATTTCATTATTCAACATATTTTGCCTAAAGGTCACAGAATAAGTTAAAGCGGAACATTTTCCATCACAGAGGCAATTATTGGACACCTTGTGTGTGTGCTCAGTTGCTAAGTTCTGTCCGGCTCTTTGTGACCCCGTGGACTGTAGCCCACCAGGCTCCTCTGTCCAGGAGATTTTCTAGGCAAAAATACTGGAATGGATTGCCATTTCCTCCTTCCAGGGTATCTTCCTGACTCATGGATAGAACCCAAGTCTCCTATGTCTCTTGAATTGGCAGGCAGATTTTTTTTTATTACTGAGCCACCTGGGAAGCCCAGGACCATTGGACATTTTACATTCAATAAAAAATATTTAAAAAATACAATTTTGAACACATTTGCATGGGATAAATGTTAAAATGATGAATTATTTATTCATATCTGTCCCTTTCATGAAGAGCATTTGTAACCCATTAGATAGAGATTATTTCTCTATATCATAAGCAATTCATCAGGTAAAGACAGTAAGTCTTAGCCAACTTGGATCAGGGAAGAAAATAATGTTTATACAAGGCATTTAGTTTATGACAATATAAATCTTTTGCTTTACAGCTCTTATTAGCTATCATTGTCCAACAAAACAAATCAATTGGCTTTAGCTGTAGGTGGTTGTTTACCAACTGCCTGTTCTTCTCCTGACAAATGTAATTTCAAATGAGGATTAGAAATAACTGCCCTGAAATCCATGTAATTCGGCTTTGCTTCTGGTAAAGGTTATTGTATAATTAGCTGATTCATGACACACTGTAAGTATCATATCAGAAGATAAAACCTTTTGGAAACAAATGACAGATGATGTACAAATAGATGGCCTAGCAATGTAAACAGTAGGGGGGATTCATTAAGTGTCTGCTAAAAGCATTTGATTTAATTTTGCCTATCTTTTATGAGATTTTTTTAAAGGTATAAACCAAACTGACAAATGATAATTATCTTGAAGGCATGTGGCATGATAAATCCAAAATACATGATGTATTTTCTTATTTTTTTAGAGAATCTTTTTGGCTGATTTGTTGTATTACAAAAAGATATGATTTTTTTCACCCATTGATTATTTCCTGGGAAGTACCGTAATTAAGGTCTCAAGAATTAAATGGACTGGCACAATGATCAAATGACAATGAGCCATCCATGGTGTTGGGACATCAATCTAATAACATAAAAACTACTGGTTTTGAAAATCTTCCTCTCTTTCAGTGTAATCACCACTTCCACTTGTATAAAACTGAGGTTAATTTATGATGGGTTTATCTCTAGCCAATCTTGCTAACGTTCCAGGACTTTTCATATTCTGTATCATTTGATATGTATCGTCATAAAGCTTTTACATTTTTCAAACACTTCAGCAGCTTTATGCATCGAGTTTGTTATTAAATGTCATTGTGTCACTTTATGGGATCCTATTTAAAGAGAGTTAGTAGCTAAGGACAGAAATGACAAACATTTAGAATTTGACCCCAGCTAAGCTCAAGGGCAGTATGGGACTTGGTAATCACTTAATAGCAGATACTGGGTTTTATAAGCATGAAATTTGAGACCAGGTATCATGTTCTGGACCTTCCTCTGTTCCACAGTCATTTACAGGCTAGCTTGAATATTCCTTTCTCTGCCCCGAGGCAGGATTGGGGACACTCACGCCCATATCATAGACTTTGTTCATAATATTTGTCCTCACGTGGTCATTTGGCTAGTTTTGTGTTTGACTGACACCCACCCAGACTGGAATCCATAAAGAACAAAGACTTTGCTTTACCCATGCCTGTTTTTCCAGCGTCTAAGACCTGGTGCATGGAAAGAACACAGTCATTTTTGAAATAGCAGTTTTTGCAACTTCAGGTCTTATGCCGTGATGACACAGTTCTTAATACCATGAGAAAGGAAAGGTTTAATTGGATCATTCCCTCCCAATAACTGCCTAATTGGTTTAGTGACAGTATGGCTGTGTATACTAGCAGAAATGGAGCAGAGATTCGTCATTAATTTAGTGTGTTGTAAGTAATGCAAGACAAGGAATTTATACAATACAGATATGTGAAGCCTTTTCCATTTAAGACTTTCCAGGATCAAAGGGATTTTGTGCAAAATTAATTATTATCTATTATTATTATTATTTTTACTGGAAATCCCCACTTCCCCAATTGTTTCAGTTACCTTTTTTTCCGAATCAGTTGTAGTTGATGTCTTCCCTGAGAAAAGGCAAGTTGAACTCTCTTTCATTGGCCTCAGGACAAGCTGTGTAAGCGGTCACTATTGTGGTATATACTCTGAGAAATATCAAAATACTCTTGTCCCAAAATATTTCCTGGGATTCATCCCTTTGTGATGACATGCTCCTCTTTGAGGATAGAAATGGGGAGGTCTGGGATATTTTTTTCTACTGGTCTTCAGAATTGGTTCCCCAGCACTTGATTGGCTCTAGTTGCTAGGTGTGGCCCCTTCTGGCAGATTTAATCCTGATCTGAGAGAACCCATCTGACTCTGGAGCTTCTCTGTTCATCTGATTTTCACTTTACACTTCTAAGAAGGAAGGCCTCTTGTTTCCGCTCAGCCACTATCACCTGTCACCTGGGGTGGGAGTGCAACCTCTAGTTCCTCCCAGGGTCGTATCTTCCTATTATCTCCCCCTTGGTTTGCCTCACTCTTTAAGTTATTTTCTGGGCTCCTACAGGCATTTGGGTTAGCACTCTCTGCCCTGTGTCTCTGACTCGTAAATCTGTTCTTTAGGACAGTCATGCTTTCCATATGATGATTGCTGCCATTCATAAAATGATATTTGGACCCCAGCTGGTCATACCGAAAGTGAGATAATCAGCTCTTGTGATCATAGTTGAGCTTCACAGGAAGAGTATATCCTTTTATTGTTTTCTTTTATTGAAGTAACGGTTAACATAAAGATGAGGCTACAGTTGGCAACTGTACATGAAGATTATGCAGTTTCCACACTCAGTTGGGTGAAGCCAAAACCGTAGATAGAAATAAACACAAGTTGTAAGAAGATGGAACTTCATACAGTGCTTGGGGAGGGTTTCTGGAGAAATTGTATCAGCGACACCCTGGACCTTCTTTAGGTGGCTTTAATTCCCCCAGCCCTATTTGTGAGCCAGAGAGCATCTTGAGTGGATGCCTAGCAGCTCCTTTTCGTCCTCTTCCCCAGCAAAGAAGATACAGAGAAGAATTAGGAGGCACATATTTGCTGGTTTTCTTTTTCTTTTTAAAGTCTCATTGCAATCCTAAGAAGTACACTTCCTGTCTTGGCAATACACAAATCACTTTGCTCTCTTTTAGGAATGGCCTATTATGAGAAAAAAGTTACAGGTCAGTATTCTATTTGTACTTAAGTTGTAGTAGTTACTCTTGGTATTTAAGGAGAAGAGTTAAATAAAACAGTTTTAAATGGGCGTACAGGTTAAAGATGTAGATGCTTTAGCAATGAAAATGGACAAAATGATTTAACACTTTGAAGAATCACATTCTGATCTCATACACGCCATCAGTAAATTAAGTTTGAGATGCATTCTGTTTATGACTGATTTGTTCACAAAGAACACTAGAGCCTTGAAAGAAATTGTGTTTTTGGTTTGTTTCTTTGCAGTTGAACCAAGGGGACGAACACAGGGAGCAGAAAGACAGTTCAGGTGTGGTTCTATCATGGCCTTTACACTGCTTTGTTCTTACATGTGGTGTTTATAAATTATGAGGAGGGTAATATTTAGACTGATCCTTGGAAGATGGATCAACATGTCCTTGGAAAAGTTCACTTCTAAAGAACTTTGTAAGTTGGCCAAAGAAAAAGTTACTGGACTTTCAGCATCTTGGAGATGAGGAAGTGGCCTCTGTGGTCAACAGCAAGAGCATGATTTTGATGGGTGAGGCTGGTGAATGCTGTCTGGCTTCCAGAAAGTCTGGACAGAAGAGGGCAAATGCTTTGAAAGAAAAGAGAATGAAGACAGTCTTTCTGTTTTTCCTGCCTTCATTGCTAATGGAAATTGGGTGTTTGTTGGGGAGCCCATGTGTCATATTTATGTACAGCGATAATGGTAGAGAAGAATTAGTGGCATCAGTAGTAGGGAGCCTTGGGCCTGGGGAAGTACTCCAGACAGTACCAAATGCCTTTTGGTAAACCATGACATTGCCACAAAAGTGTTGTGCCATAGAACCTTGAGAATCCTCAGCTGTGTCAATATATTTTTTTATGGTTAATTTCACAGTTTTTAAAATTAAAAATGTTTCTTGTTGCAAGAACAAGTTTTTATTCTTTGAATTATACATGTGAAAGTACAGAAAAAGAAGCCTAAAAACACTTGTAATCCCACTCAGAAGAGTTAAGCACTGTTAACACTTTGGAGTGGATATGTATTTCCCTGCTTGAAGATACCTTTGTAACGTTCCTCATTTAATTATATACCTTGGACATAATTCCTGTAGATCCTTGCTCACCTAAGTTATATCTGAGTGCTCTATAGTTTTTTGTTTGTTTGTTTGTTTTTCTTTTGTCTTCTGCAGAATTCAGAAAAGGTGATCAACACTCTTAGATAAGGGTAGATAGACCCACGGCCAGGGCAGAAAGTTGGAATAGAGGACCACTGAGGTATGAAATGTTACTTTGGTGTTAATTTTCAGACGAAGATCTTGTTTTTAGCTATCCAACTCAAAAACCTTGAGTAAAAAGAAAAATAAAACAAAAGCACCCAGTTCACAATAGGGAAATTTGGTCTTTTATTTGGAACAAGTGTTTTTTTGGAAACTTCCAGGGATATGGTTAGAGTATTCAGTGATTGAGCACACAGACAAAATGTTAGGATGATTAATTAAACATTTATTTTTCTTCTTCAGTTGAGGCACCATTTCCACCCAATGCTATTTGTATCAATGTAAGAATTTTCTACTGCTTCTAGATGAAGTGAGAAAGGAGGAGTTGTAGGGGAAGGGGAAGCTCTTCATCTGGGTTTAGCCCTTTACAATCCATGCTTTCTCCATCTCACTGGCCACTTCTTTTGTTCCTTTCACACAGACCACTTGTCAATCTCCTGTCCTTGAGTTTCTTTACAGGCGAATCTGACCTTGGACTAATTTCCAAATTGATGCAAAGCTCAAATTGCATCCCTCTCTTGATAATTTTACGTTGGAGAGGCTTACACTGCTCACAGAAGAACATGCCATCTTGTACTCTAACATTCAAGGGCTTCCAAAGCCTATCTCTTACTGGTCTTTTCCAAATTCATTCATTCATTCTACATGTTCTTGAGCACCTGTTCTAAGTACTGGAGACAGACAGAGAGCGTGACTTTGTTTTGTTTCTTACCATTTGTCTAAGGCCCTCAGAGACTCATGTTCTAGGCTGCTGCTCTCTGGACCTTATCACCTGCCATTTTCTCTGCTTTTTTTTTAAACCCTCAGTTAAAATCCCTTAGAACACACCTTAAACTCCACCGCCTTTATGAAGCTGTCTGTGATACTCCTAGCCAGGATTATTCTTGCCTTCTTCTGAGCTCCCTTAAATGCCAGTGTCTTCTCTTTGGTGATGGACTACACTTTACCTTGTATTATAGTCTTTTCTGAATACGTGTCATCTGTCCTGTCAATCAGTAAGCTCTTTGAAAGCAAAAATTACCTTTCATTTATCTTTCTTTTTTCTCTTCCTAGAGGATAGTAAAGAACAGTGATTAAGAGTTGGGGCATTTGGTCAGATAAATGTGGACCTAAATCTGGGCTCTACCAGCTTATCAACTGCATTACCTTAGGCAGGTTACTCACTCACCTTAGTTTCCTCATCTGTAAAATGGGCATAATAGTTGCTCAGAAATTTGCTTGTAAGAATTAAGTAAGATAATTTATGTACAGTGATGAACACTGTTCCTGACACAAAAGTCCTTGGTAAACTTTGCATCGTTGCCCCTCAGTGTGTATTTGCTAAGTGACTGAATTAGAAATTGATCTCTTAAGTAGCTCAGGATCAGTACCTGCTGTGTACATGAACATTTCTGTATTCATCTTTGTTTATAAAGTGTTGTTTGAAAAGTTGAATTATCTGGAATCTTGTTTCTTCATTTTTGCCTTCCATAAATAGACTGTCCAACTTTATTCTTTCTCACATATTCCCCTTGTGTTTGGATATTAATATTAAAACCAATGCTAAGTGGTGACTGTAAAATGAATATAAGCAGCAAACATCTTTATAGAATTTTTTAAAAGATCATCCGATAGCAGTGCTTTTGCGTACATTTTCCCTGGGAAAAGAACTCAGCCTGAAGAGTGACAAGGCTCTTCTTGGAATCCCCAGAGACATCACAGCTCAGGTAGAAATAGATGCAGGTCTTACGGTGCAACCTAATTTCACCATGAAGCAGAGCAAAGACACCTTCTTCCAATTTGTTCTCTTTCGAAAGGCAAGACAGCCATGTTACAGATATTCAACAATTTTTACCAATGCGGAAAAAGTCTGGTTCTGTGTCCCATGAACACAGGAGAAGGCCATGGTGTTGAAATGATGACAGTGTGAGTTTCTGCATTAAGTTAGTAGAGATGACGACGTACCTAAAACCTGGATGAGGTGTCAGAGTGGGAACAGGTTGGATGATGATGTAATCCAGGTTCTCAGTTTAAAATGAGAGGAGGTTAAGGGACCAACATCACATGCTGCCAGCAAAGGGCAGTACAGTGTGATTGTTGAGGTCACACAGCTGGAAGCCAGACTGTTGGGTCAGGAGAGCCTTCCATCTGTCCACTATGGACCCCTGGGTAGTGACTTACCCTCTCTGTGTCCTGGTTTCCTTCCATGTAAAAGAGGAGTAATAGTACTTACTTCATAAGTGTGGAATGAGGATGGAATCACTTAATGTCAAAGCATTTAGAACTTAGGCTGCCCCATGGTAATTATTCAGTATGTATTAGCTGTTGGTGGTGGTGGAAGATGGAGAAGAGCCCAGTGCTATTCCCTCTGAAGCAGGAAACAGGCTACCCCTGATGCACAGAGAATTGCTGTTTGGGGATTATGTGGCAGTGAGGGGCTAAGGTAGGGTGGGGGATGGGAGCGATGGGCTGGAGGTGGTCCTTTAAATGGGTAGAGAGCTATGCACATGGCGCACTTTGGAGACTGGGGGAGATATCCTCCATTAAAAACTTTCTAGTGTTATAGTCCCTGAAATCCCACCTTTGAACAAGTTTTTTGGTCCAATCATGGTCTCTGCTTGGCAGGTGTCATTTACAGTGAAGACCCTGGTCACGGGGTTAAGGATGACCTAAAGTTATTAACGTATTAGCTCAAACCTTAAACTAGTTTATTCAAGGCTTTGAAAATTTGAGACCTCTGAGGGAGGTGCTGGATGCTAGAAGAGTACAAAAAAGGAGGGGTTGAAGACAACATCAACCTCCATCTTAATTTTTTTTCCTGGACTTTCAGGATTGCGAGGGGCAAGGGTAGTGCATGACAGGCCTCCTGGGTGCTGGGCTTGGTCTTACTACGACAGAGACAGCTTAGAGGGGCCCCCCTAGACTCAAGCCCTGACCACCACCATGCTACTGAGACCATGATAATGACTCTTGATGCCTGGAACACCAGAGATTCATGGAAGTAGAGGAAACTGCCTTGACATTGAGGGGAGTGTATAGTTCTGCCCTTACAACTTGCTTGCTATCAGTGTGTTATATGTGAATAAATTCATATAGTTGCTTTATGGTGCACAAAATGGTATTTTAGCTGCCACAATGGATTAGAAACCGAGAATCTTCTTATTCATTCTTACAGCACATTTTAAAATTGCTAAGTCAATGCATATTCTAAATTAAGACTAGAAAGAAAAGAATCTTTGGGTGAAATTCTCTATGTCAGACTTGATCAAGAATTGAAATTGTATAGAGAGATTTGGAAACATCTGGTAATGTGTTATTAATAAGCTAGCAGAAATGAATCAACAGTTTTAACTGAGAAACATTAATTTGCATAAAACACTAAATAAGAGTGCATAATATACATTTTTCATCATATACAATAATTGTACAATCCAGACACTTAAAAACATACCAACCAAGAAGGAAATTTATACGTTGTTGAAAACTAGATTGAATTTATAAATGAAGAGAAAAATCTGTTTTTTTAAGCATTATGTTTATTATATTTTGCAAATAAATTACAATATTAACTGTGGCAAGAAACAGCAGAAATAAATCAATTCTACATCCTCTTGAAGTGAAACAATTGTTCCTTTCTGCTAATAAATAGAACATGAATGCATAGTTAATAACATACTTCAGACCTCCATTCAGACTTACACACTGAAACACAAGCAAACTCTGAATTTGAGTTTTATAATCTGAGCTAGATGTTTTATAAGGAGCCTGCATATCATTTGATGTGCATGCTAAAGCAGTGTTGAATTGCAGGAGGAGAAGGACTGGACATGCCATGGAGAGGTCCATGAGTGGCTGTGGAGTGGGCTGCTCACTACATCCTAACCGTAGCTTGGGGTTGGCTGTGATGGAAGGATTTACACCAAGGAACATGGCATCATGCTATGAATTAGGGCTTGTATTCGTGAAGAGATAATTGTGAAAACTTTTTTAAAGACTTATTTATTTTCAGCTGCACCGAGTCTTCATTGCTGCGCTCAGGCTTTCTCTAGTTGCAATGAGTGGAGGCTACTCTCTAGTTGCAGTGTGAGTGCTTCTCACTGCGATGGCTTCTCTTGTTGCAGAGCACGGGCTCGAGGTGCGTGGGCTTCAGTAGTTGCGGCACATGGGCTTAGTTGCTCCATGTCATGTGGGATCTTCTAAGACCAGGGATTGAACCCATATCCCCTGCAGGGGAATTCTTAACCACTGTACCGCCAGGAAAGTCCCTAATTGTGAAATATTAAAAAAAAATCTGTTCTGTGTGACCATGACCAAGTTGCTAAGCCTCTTTGACCCTTTGTTTCTTTATCTCTAAAATGGAAGAATGTAATACTTCAACCTTGTATGATTTTGATGTGATCTAAATGGAGAGGTCAGCTGAGTGGCCTCAGCTTATACAAGAGATAACTTATACAATTTCTTAATATCTGCCACATGGTTCTTAATAAGTGTTAGTGTGATTATATTTGGGACCACCAATGTTTTATGTCTTCTAGTGGGAAAATTAACCTGGCAAGTTCTTTTTTTGGTAAATGAGGATGAATCACAAGAGTTAGATGTTTATTGAATATTTGCTATGTACCAGGCACTATTTTAAGCACATCCTATATATTATGTCATTAAATCCCCACCCCAACTCAATGAGAGAGGTACTCATTTTATCCCCATTTATCAAATGATGAGAGGGAGGTTTAGCAAGGAACTTACTCAAGATGTAGGTAGTAAGTGGTAAATCTGGGATATGAACCCTGGTAGTTTAGCTCTAGATTGCATGCTCTTAAGACGCTATACTCTTATGCTAGTAGTACAGTCTCACAGGACATTAGAAAAGGACAGGACCTTAGTTCAGCCTGGTCCAGGGCATTGTGTTTACAGACGAGGGGAAGAGACAGATAGACTTTCCCAAGGTCAGATACAAGCTTTTGTGTTTCCTGATTCCAGTTCAGTCGTCTAATTGTTTAAAAAGGAGACAGCAAGACAGTTGGGGCTTCCCAGGTGGCACGGGAACACAGGAGACACAAGAGACGTGGGTTCACTATCTGGGTGGGGAAGATCCCCTGGATTAGGAAATGGAAACTTGCTCCAGTATTCTTGCCTGAAAAATTCCATGGATAGAGAAGCGTGATGGACTACAAGTCAACAGGATCACAAAGAATCAGACACGACTGAGTGACTGAGCACACAGCACAAGACACGGTTGTTGTTTAGTCACTCAGTAGTGTCCAACTCTTTCGCCACCCCATGGACTGTAGTCCACCAGGCTCCTCTGTCCATGGGATTTCCCAGGCAAGAATAATGGAGTGGGCTGCCATTTCCTTCTCCAGGGGATCTTTCTGACCTAGGGATTGAACCTACATATCCTGCTTGGCAGGCAGATTCTTTACCAGTGAGCCACCTGGGAAACCCAGCAAGATAGTGCCTACACTCAAATATAAGTGGGAAAAGCATGCATGCTGGACGGGAATCTGAAAAAACAAGGAATATATGAAAAAATATCTGGTATTTTGTGGTCTGTCTCATTCTATGCATGCTAAGTCACTTCAGTCATGTCCAACTCTTTGAGACCCTATGGACTGTAGCCTGCCAGGTTCCTCTGTCCACGGGATTCTTCAGGAAAGAATACTGGAGTGGGTTGCTATGCCCTCCTCCAGGGGATCTTCCCCATCCAGGGATTGAACCTGCATGTCTTAGGTCTCCTGCATTGGCTGGTGGGATCTTTACCACTAGTGCCACCCATCTAAGGATTAATTTTCCTTCCCTGGGCTAGACAATATGTCTTTTAACAGCTCCAATGAGATGGGGTTGTTATTGCAGCAAGAGTCAGAAACTGGTTAAAGGGCTTCATAGAAACTTTTAAAGATGTTTCAGAGGAATCAGTGGAAATACTCAGACCTTATGTAGGAAGAAAATGCATTGCTTTTCAGTCCCTTTGGCTTGAAGGAGGAAAACTTCTCAATGTCAAGCATCCTCCTCTGCCAGCCCTCATTCCTTCTGATACTGGAGCTGCTTGTTTATGTTGGCCTGAGTGTGTGTGTAGTGAGGGATGGGGTGTGGGTAGGTGGATGGACGGCCTGGTTTCAGGGCCAAGAAAGCAGATGTGATGCCTTGATGGCAAAACTTTGATCACAGTTTGACGTGGAGATGAATCTTATTAATCCTTACTAGGCAATTGTCCCAGCCCAGGTAATCTTATTAGATATTAAACCATGGGCAGGCCTGCTCTTCAATGCCCTACAGGAAGGAGGCTTCCTAAACTAAGACATAGTCATTCTTCCTAGTGTACAATCTGTAGCTATGTCAGTAGAAAAAAATCCAGTAAACTTTTGGTATAACTTGCTCAGGGAAAGAAGTGGTGATTATTTTCTATTTTTATAGGTGGGGAAAATGTTATATGATGATTGCAGATACCACATGACACTTTGTATAGAAGTTTGGATTGGGTCAGACTGAGGAGTCTTAGGCAGGGGAGAGTCTAGAGGCAGAGGGTGGGATGAGGTGAATGCCTAGAGACCTAGTTCTGTGAGGGCAGCTAAGATTATTATCTTAGTTTCTAGAAGCAGAGCCTGAGACAGGGATTCTTATGTATATGATTTATTGAGGTAGTAGTCTCCATCTAAGAAGGATAGACTCAGCTGGAGTCTAGCTTCATGGGGACCTGTGATGAGCTGTGGGTAACAAATTGTACCCCAGAGATGGCTGCCCCTCAAAGCAAGGGGCCAGCCTTTTGTGCCCCAGGTAGTCAGTCATTGGCCATCGGCGTAACTTCCATAACTTCCAAGGGAAGCAGCTCCATTTGGCTAGGGCAGTTCTCTGAGGGGATTTCCCTCATGGTTCAGTGGTAAGGAATCTGCTTGTGAATGCAGGAGATGCAGGTTCGATCCCTGAGTTGGGAAGATCCCCTGGAAAAGGAAATGGCAACCCTCTCCAGTATTCTTGCCTGGGAAATCCCATGGACAGAGGAACCTGGCAAGCTACAGGCCATGGAGTTGTAAAGAGTGGAACATGACTGAGCAACTGAACAATGGCAAGTTTCCTGAGATGGGCAAGCCATGCATCTTTTGTATCCAATAGTCACTAAGCCGGGGCTGGATATATCACCCGGTGCTAGTATTACAGGCACACGGCCAGGAATATCCAGATGTGTAGTTTTGGGACGTTGTGTCCTGTCAAAATTGTGCTGGGGAAAAGGGTTTTGAGGTCCCCACTGGAAATCCTAAGCAGTGGAACAGACAGGTTTCAGAGCAGACTGCAGCAGCTGGAGTCAACCAGCCCCTAAAGGGATTCAGGCTGCCTGGGTGTTGGCAGTGAGTGGCTGGAGGGTCACACAGGACTCTGGGCTCAGGGGTCTCCCACTTCTCTCCTGCTCAAGTGCTGGCTAGAAAACCCTCCTGGAGTTTGTTGGCTACTAAAGGGATCATTACTGTTTTAGGATTTGGGAATTCTCTAATGTTTTGTTGGCAGGGAAAGTAGGGACTGAGTGAGATTCCGTTTTTCCGGGGGGCTGTGATGGTGGTCTCAAGGTAGTGATGGTGGTGGTGCTGTGCATGTGAAATGGAAGGGGGAGGAAGGAAGATGGAGTCTCATCTCTGGACTTAAGCTCCATCCTTGTCCTTCTGAACAGAGGCCCAAGTCTCTATCCTGGCTGAGTCTGAGTCCTGGCCACTTAATGACAGGACAGCTTGGGACAAGTTGCTTAACCTATCTGTGCGTCTCTTTCTCCACCACCAAAGTAGTATCAAAAGTAGTTAACTTGTGGTTACTGCTGAGGACTCTATAAGCTAATATATTTGAAGTTTATTGCATGTAGTCAGCGCCAATAAATCGTACAGATATTATTATTAGCTGTTAATGGATTTAGTTAGTAGTGAAAAATTGAATCTCTCTCTCCCCTTCTCTCCCTCTGCTTCCTATAAATCGTATTCTCTGAATGTGTTCACATTATAGTTTAATATCTCAACATAAGGGAACTCTGAAAAAAGAAAGAGAATTTGGTACGTCACAAAATAACAGATATTTAACGTACATTTTCCTGAATATTTTATTGCCATTCAGTGTGGTAATTGTCTTTTATTCTGTACGCTTGCATTTGTGAAACCAATTTGGGGGTCACAAGAGCCCAGGAGATGACCCAGAGAGGAAGTAACTAACTGCTCCTTAGTTACCATGTAAGGGGCTGGCAAAATTTGACTTTGAATTAGCCAGGTTAAAATGAGCTTGTATTTAAATAAAATAACAATAAGACAGTCTAGGCAGCTGGGGAGTGGGAATTGTTTTGAATTACATATTATTTGGAGAAAAAAGAGCTGTGATCAGAATAACAAGGTTTTACTGTACATCACATATTGTATGAATTCTGCTGTCTCTTGGAAATACTCTTTGTGTCTTTAGTCTTTTACGATTGTCATGCCATTCTGGGAGCCACTCAGCCCTTTGTGTTATTCTATTGTCAGCCATAATGAAATAATTGAGATGACAATTATTTGCTTGTTTGGTTTCAAAAGTTTTCTGTGTTTAATCCCTTCTATTGTCTGGCTCATGGTACCATGGTGTGATATATTATGTCTGCCTAGATTATAAGAACAAAAAAAGTCCTGCCTTTATGCTTTTTTTTTGTTTCCCCCAGGAGAAGTCCCTTCTTAAACAGAGTTTACTGGAGATATATTAAAAGTACTATAGTGAACATTAAAAATAGTTGCAGCCATCCATAACTCAAATAGTTTAAACATACCAAGATGGTAGATGAGGTCAAAGTCTCCCATGGAGTTTTTCAGTCTAACTTTATAAACCTCAAATCAAAGCAGATAGATTGACAGTGAGAGATAGAACTTGAGATTAGACTTATTAGAAAACTCAGGAAACATGGTAGGTATTGCGAGCATTACCGCTTACCACTTACTTAGCTCTTCTGAGTCCCCTTATTTGTGTAAAAAAAAAAAAAAAGAAAAACCCAAAACCAAAAAGAGGGATTAGGAAATAACAGCTTTTGCCTCATGGAGTTATTTTGAGGCTCCAATGAGATGATGCAGGTAAAAACACTAAGCCTGGTGCATGATAAGTGCTCCTTAAATAGTAATGTATTTCAGGATTCGTTCAGCCCAGGCTGCATTCTCCTGGGTGTGCTTAACTACCAGCATTTGCTCAGGGTCAGAACTCTGGATTGCAGGTGATGGGAAGGTCTGTCCCCTTCCTTTGCTTTCTGGGCTGACCTCCCAGTTTTGCTCCCTCGCCTGACTCTGAGAGGGCTTCCCTTGTGACTCAGCTGGTAAAGAATCTGCCTGCAATGTGGGAGACCTGGGTTTGATCCCTGGGTTGGGAAGATCCTCTGGAGAAGGGAAAGGCTACCCAGTATTCTGGCCTAGAGAATATATATAATCCATGGGGTCGCAAAAAGTCGGACACAACTGAAATACTTTCACTTCACTGACTCTGAGAGTTGCATAGGCACAGATGGGAAAGAGCCATTGATTGTTACAAAATGTCCATTGGGATGTGAAGGAAGAGTCTGATCCTGAATTTTGCATTTGAAACAGTTGCTTAAATCTGTTATTTTAGAAACACGTGTGCTTATGTAAACACGTGCATGTACTATGCACATACACATGTAAAGCTCAGATATTGTCCACAGGAGAACAAAATATCTTGATGAAAATGAATAATTCAGCTAATCACCCAGATGTGTTAGCTATATGGTGCCGCACAGCTGGGTGATCTGAAACAGATAGCTGTTTGGTGACTTGCAAATAAAGCATGAAGATAATAGAATCTCCCTTTTTTCCTCCAGATTTTTGGCATCACTTAGACATAATCTAAATGACATGGCAACATATGGTAAAATCTCTCACATTCAAAGGCATACAAGCAGCTAGCTAACACTTTCTACTAAAAAAACTTGCTCATAGGTATTTTGATGAATCTAAAATTCTTACAAAGCACATCATTTGAAAGAAATATGGCAGCGAAACAAACTGCTGCATTCAAATCAGGGGTATTGAAAGGCGTCAGGCAAACATTTTTAACCTCATGTTTGTGTGCAGTCTGGTCAAAATAGAATAGATTTTCTTTTATGGAAGGAGTTTCAAAAGGGGCTGAAGGACAAAGATTTAGTGTTTGAAGGAAATCCTTCAGGTTTGCCTAAACTTTGGCATCTAGCTATTCTCATTAAATAAGCATTTTTGGTTTCTGATGTGTCCAGTTTGAAGGAACCAGTTAAATGTTATGCTTTGAAATTAATTACTGTGAAAAGTCTTTGTAAATATGACTATAAAACAGAAATCGAGTTGGACTGGAAGCAAAGTGAATGAGTGGGAAGCTAAAATAAACACCATGGCAGCATATGAGAGGTGGAAGTTAAGTTTTTAGACCATCAGTATGTTAGTTTTAATTTCCAGATTCAAATCTTTAAGAGCTTTTCTTCAGCTAATGGGATGAATGATATTACAGATCAAGAAGAGAAACAGTGTGCTGGAATTTTCATTCCAGGTACAGAGTTTTAAAGAATTATGGAGTGTAAGAATTGAATGGGGCTAAGAGAATAGCTATCCAGGGTCACAAGTATAGATGCTCTAGAGCCCATGCAGGTAATTCAAGGGAATGAAGCAGGGCAGAGAGTAGGCATATAAGCACACAATGAGTAGCTCCAGACATCACTCGGGAAAGGTGGGAACATTCTGGTGCAAAGAATCAGCTCCAGTTTATTGCTGCCATGCAGGAAGCTGACCCAACATTAGCGGCTGCTCCAACTTTTTAAGAAAATCTGGAATTCTAGGTTTTATGTAATGTTTCCACAATATTTATAATTTTTCTCATTCAGTGATCAGTCTACTGATCTCCAGCTTGCTATTTTTCATCTACTCTAACCACACATCTTAATAGATGTGGAAATCAGCCTGAGAGAAGTGAGTGCCTTGGTGAAAGTCCAATGGCTAGGCAGCAGCACTGGAACTCGAACCCAGATCACCTCCTTTTTCTCCCACATTACTGCCACGGTGAGCACAGCATTCTACCTGTAACAGGGTTCAACAAGGGATTGCTAGATAATTTCCATGGATTAGTAAAGGTTTTCATAACTATGCTCCAGTACACCCCTGAAGGGCTTCCCTGGTGGCTCAGTGCTAAAGAATCCTCCTGCCAATGTAGGAGACACCAGTTCAGTCCCTGGGTTGGAAATTCCCCTGAAGGAGGAAATGGTAACCCACTCTGGTATTCTTGCCTGGGAAATCCTATGGACAGAGAAGCCTGGTGGGCTACCCTGGTGGGGTTGCAAAGAGTCGGACACGACTGGAGCGACTAAACAACAGCAAAGCAATAACACCCCTGACACTATCCCTAAGATACTTTACAAATTTTTGTCACTTGTCTTCCTTTTTAAATGTTTAAATTTTTCTTTGTATTACTTCATTCAGCTCATTTTTTCTTCATTGTATTTAATATTTTTCTCTTCATTGAACAATGCTTCCATACTCTCTGTATTTCACATATATCATCCAAGTTTCTGTATTTGGCTCTTTTTCCACAAGTCAGTCTCTCAAGGTCTGAAAATGTCTTTAATTGGTTATATCTTTTCTGTATATTGCTATGCATTCATTAGAGGGGCTAAAATTTAAATTTGTAAACTGGAACATTATACTAATGGAGTCAGTTGTTGTCGGTCAGTCGCTCAGTTGTGTCTGACTCTTTGTGACCCAATGCACTGTAGCACACCAGGCTTCCCTGTCCTTCCCCATCTCTTGGAGTCCACCCAAACCCATGTCCATTGAATCGATGATACCATCCAACCATCTCATCCTCTGTCATCCCCTTCTCCTCCTGCCCTCAATCTTTCCCAGCATCAGTGGCTTTTCCAATGAACTGGCTCTTCACATCAGGTGGCCAAAGTATTGGAGCTTCAGCTTCAGCATCAGTCCTTCTAATGAAGATTCAGGGTTGATTTCCTTTATGATTGACTGGTTTGATCTCCTTGCTGTCCAAGGGAGTCAGTTAGCAAATCCATTTTCCATGAGGGATGCCACTATGTATTCCTCGGACAATATGAAGAGAATGTCCACCTGTCTTCAAGCCTTCAGATATTGAATTCAGTGCTTGTAAGAGAAGAAGCACTTATACAAAGAAATAAATATATACTCTGGCTGGGACTTCTTTCTGTGACTTCAAATAATTTTTGGAAAACTTTATTTCCAAAAGCGTAAGGTGCAGAGAAAGGAAAACTATTCTTGTAAAGACATAAGGGTGAAACAGTAAGGAATCTATTACTATGGGACTGTTAGCCACACCCACACACGTAGCACCAGACTAGGAACTCCATTGTTCACACTTGTATTTAGGCTTGATGGGAAACTATGCTGTGATTCTCTTACTGATCGTCTCCTCCATTTGAAGAGCACTTAGTTCCCAAAGGACTTCCATATGGTACTTTTCTTATTTTATCCTGGGAAAACTGAGGCTTAGAGAAGGTGAGTTTTTGTCATTGTTCAATACCTCACAGACCAGTCATAGAAAGAGATAGACTAGAACTTGACCAACTCTGTTGCTGTTTCTCTGAGCTCTCTCTCAGCTTTGGGGTTGTTCTCGCTAGCCTCCATGTCACGATGACCCATGTTAGATGACCTGCTGAAATAATTATGTACATCTCCCAACCCTGGGTAGTGCCATTGAAGACAATGACTATACATGGAAGTGATTAAACATATTAATAAAAGATCTCTAACTCTCAGACTCTCAATTCTTTGTGCATGAGGACTGTTATGGTAAGAAAAGGAAGAAATGTTTTCTGGATGGGATTTTCATACTAGCAAATTGGCTATTCTGTCTTAAATTCATATTGTTACTAACTGGCGTTAGAATTTGTGTTATGGGCTGTGCATATGCTATGTAGCAATTTTCCCTACTTGTTTGATTATGGAATAGTACAAACATTTTACCTTATGAAAGAAGGAAACAGCTTGTGCTGCCTCAGGAGGAAACGTCTCATCTAATAATTATGCTTTGAGACATTGGCATAGCTAGATGCGACCCATGAGCAGGCCAGGGAAAGAAACATGGAAAAAGCAACTTTGTTCTGGGCTTTTTCCTCAACTGGATTTAAAAACAAACATCCTTAGAGCAAAGCACTGAAGGGTGAGAGGCAGCAAAGAGGCAGATTATTAAAGCATTCATCATAGGATTTCAGGCAGGCCCAGGAAGGGTGCCAGGCCTGCCAGGGCTGTCTGGATGAAAACTTCTTGTAAATGTTCGAGAGTCCCCAGAAGAAATCTCTAGGCAGGAGAAAGGGAAGGGCTGAGTGACTCCCTTGCAACTCTGCTTCAATAGTTGCTGAACTGTAACTTCTGAAACCTTTCAAGGAGAGGGTCAGTTACATGTGGGAGGTTGAGCTTTGGGGATTGGAAGACTGGATATTTAGCATTATTTCAGTGATGGTGCCCTCAGCATGAATTTTTATAGACTTGTTCATTTATATGAATGAGAACTAAGTGTGTACAATGTCAGGTGCTTTTTCTCATCTGATGAAATGATGGAATATGTCTTTTTGTATTTATAGATTCACTTTTAATTTTAAGTCTGATTAACTTATACTGTAATTCAGTTCAGTTCCTATAGGAATGTAGTAAATTTTTGCTTTAGTCTCAGTACAATGTCTGGTCAAATTGTCTCTTTGGTTTCAACTTTGGCCTTGACCCCATGACCTTTAAGGCTGAGTAACTAGGGTCTCCTTTAATGCTGCTGATGAAATCTCTGAAGTTGGGGTGATCAATGATTGAGTGATTGTGTTAGTTATCATCTTGTATAATGTTCATGATAAAATCAGTAGTAGGTACAAAGCATGTCTATCTGATAACCTCACTAAAATTCAGATAAGTATGCTATATGTAAGGGGCTTTATATATTGAAATTTCCATTTAAAATACAAGTGTATCTTAATTATCATAAGAATATTTAAGTTATTGATCATAAATATTGATAATTTCATGAACAAAACAGCTAAGAACCTTCCAGTAAATAGGGCTATAAATTGACAGTTAATAGACAGTAGTTTAGCTCCCTGGCTTTAAGGATTTATATGCTATTTGAACCAGCATATGTTTATAGACAAATAAATGATACAAAAAAAACATAAGAATAAAGGTTGCATTATATTATAGTTATCTTCTTTGTAGAACTGTTTGCATTGGAAACACTAAACAAAACTTTAAGAATGGTATTTGATTTTTAGTTATTTAATTCTATTTAAATGTGCATTTTTCAAAAACAGTCCTGTTTAGGAAATTTTCAAAGAGATTCCATTATTTCTGCCAAATTTTAAAAGTCTGATTGGTAGCATTTTTAAAGTCAAGCTTATTAAGGTATGATCTATGTATGGGGAAAGCTGCCCATTGTACATATACAGTTCAATGAGTTTTAACAAATGTAAAATAGTCATGGAATCACCATCACAATAAAAATCTAGACTATGTCTGTAATTAGTTTCCTCAGGCTGCCACTATAGAGGACCACAGACTAGGTGACTTAAACAAAGGAAGTGTGTTTGCTCAGTTCTGGAGGCTGCAGGTCCAGGTGGAGATGTCAGCAGGCATGGTTCCTCTGAGGCCTTGCCCCTGGGCTGCAGGCGACCCCTTCTTGCTGGGCCCTCACACAGTGTCTTCTCGGTGGCGCGTGTCCCTGGTCTGTCTAGCGCTCAGGTTTCCTCCAGTCATACTGGATTAGGGCAGGTTCTAATCGCCTCTTTCTACCTGAATCATCTCTTTAACGGCCCTGTCTCCAAATACAGTCACACTCTGAGGTGCTAAAGGGTTAGGGCTTCAACACATTTGTGGGAGGATAGTTTAGCTCATAGTATCTCCATCACCCCAGGAAGTTCCCTTGTGCCCCTTTCCAGTCAGTCTCCTTTCCTGAGCCGAGCCCTTGACAATTCATTGATACTTCCCATCCTTATAGTCTGTGTTTCCCAGCGGTCCTGAGGATTACTTGCCTGCCACATGGAAGCAGTGGCAGCATCCTGATGCAGGGGTCTCCCTAGTGTAGGACCACACACATGCAGATGGGGGTCCAGACCCCAGCACTGCAAGTGTCTTCAGAGTTGGCTGGGCTGCTGTGATGGACACACACACACTCTCACCAGGAGCAGCTGTGTTAGCCACATGTCTACCTCCTGGGTTCCTCAGCACAGAGCATCCCTCCTAGTGTCAGGGTACCTGGAAGAAAGACTGGATGATGACAATAAGGTTTCTGGGTGAATTTGACTAGCTGATTCTGGTCTAGGCAAGAAAAGCCTAGTGGTCAACCTTTCTCAAAAAGGTGCACATTTCCAGTATCCAGAGGGCTGGACAATCTTCACTGACTTCCCCTTTCCTACGAGGTCTTTCTTCAGATAAGGTGATTGATGAAATTATATCTTAAATAATACTAACGGCCATTGCCATTTGCAGACTACTCATAACATGAAAGATATCAGTTCAGATGCTTTTAGGTAAGTTATAGTGAATTCCTAGAATCGTATTATTTTTTCTCATTTCAGTTCAGTTCAGTTCAGTTGCTCAGTTGTGTCCGACTCTTTGCGACCCCGTGAATTGCAGCACGCCAGGCCTCTCTGTCCATCACCAACTCCCGGAGTTTACCCAAACTCATGTCCATCGAGTCGGTGATGCCATCCAACCATCTCATCCTCTGTCGTCCCCTTCTCCTCCCGCCCCCAATCCTACCCAGCATTAGGGTCTTTTCCAATGAGTCAACCCTTCGCATGAGGTGGCCAAAGTATTGGAGTTTCAGCTTCAACATCAGTCCTTCCAATGAACACCCAGGATTGATCTCTTTTAGGATGGATTGATTGGATCTCCTTGCAGTCCAAGGGACTCTCAAGAGTCTCCTCCAACACCACAGTTCAAAAGCATCAATTCTTCGGCGCTCAGCTTTCTTCACCGTCCAACTCTCACATCCATACATGTCCACTGGAAAAACCATAGCCTTGACTAGACGGACTTTTGTTGGCAAAGTAATGTCTCTGCTTTTCAATATGCTATCTGGGTTGGCCATAACCTTCCTTCCAAGGAGTAAGCGTCTTTTAATTTCATGGCTGCAGTCACCATCAGCAGTGATTCTGGAGCCCAAAAAAATAAAGTCTGGCACTGTTTCCACTGTTTCCCCATCTATTTCCCATGAAGTGATGGGACCAGATGCCATGATCTTAGTTTTCTGAACGTTGAGCTTTAAGCCAACTTTTTCACTCTCCTCTTTCACCTTCATCAAGAGGCTCTTTAGTTCTTCTTCACTTTCTGCCATAAGGGTGGTGTCATCTGCATATCTGAGGTTATTGATATTTCTCCTGGCAATCTTGATTCCAGCTTGTGTTTCTTCCAGCCTAGTGTTTCTCATGATGTACTCTGCATATAAGTTAAATAAGCAGGGTGACAATATACAGCCTTGACATACTCCTTTTCCTATTTGGAACCAGTCTGTTGTTCCATGTCCAGTTCTAACTGTTGCTTCCTGACCTGCATACAGGTTTCTCAAAAGACAGGTCAGATGGTCTGGTATTCCTATCTCTTTCAGAATTTTCCACAGTTTATTGTGATCCACACAGTCAAAGGCTTTGGCATAGTCAATAAAGCAGAAATAGGTCTTATTAAAATTTGTTGTTCAGTCATTCAGTTGTGTCTGACTTTTTGTGACCCCATGGACTGCAGCATGTCAGGCTTCCCTGTCGTTCACTATCTCCCAGAGTTTGCTCAAACTTACGTCCATTGAGTCAATGATGCCATCCAACCATCTCATCCTCTGTCACTCTCTTCTTCTCCTGCCCTCAGTCTTTGCCTGCATCAGGGTCTTTTCCAATGAACTAGCTCTTCACATCAGGTGGTCAAAGTATTGGAGTTTCAGCTTCGGCATCAGTCCTTCCAATGAATATTTAGGGTTGATTTTCTTTAGGATTGGCTGGTTTGATCTTCTTACAGTCCAAGGGACTCTCAAGAGCCTTCTCCAGCACAGTTCAAAAACATCAGTTCTTTGGTGCTTAACCTTCTTTATGGTCCAGCTCTCGCATCTATACATGACTACCAAAAAAACTATAGCTTTGACTATATGGACCTTTGTTGGCAAAGTGATGTCCCTCTAATTTTGTATGTATGTATTTCTCTGCTTTTGGAGTTACATAAATGGAAGTTTAATGTGCTTAAGGTATTTGCCCAACTCTTACATCCTTTTTACGTTCAAACTTATTTTCTGATACAGACAACCTAATGTGATATTGGACTTCCCAGATTTTCTCATTGTTTACTTTAGAGGTGTCATGAAAATCATATTCATGAATTCCCCTCATCCTTGCCTTCAACAGAGGTCAAGCTGCCCTGGGCCTGTGACAAGGAAGAAGAGGGAAGATGATATGATAATGATGATAAATGATAAACATAAAATCACTTCCTGCCTTTTTTCTAGAACATACTACAACAAATAAGATATTTAAAATTTTGTGGTCTCATTTTTTCCCTCTAAGCACAGTTTGTATTGATCTTTCTAAAGGAAACCCTCCAATATGGGTCCTGTGTAACTGGAAGACACCAGAGAAGATCCTTTGTTTTTAACATCATAACATTTCAGAGAGAAGCATCTTAGCCTGAAGACAGTGGAATTAATAAAATTATTTTTTAAAAAGCAAATGAAGAAGCTAAAGCCAGGGAAATTTCCATAACTTGATCAAAGTCATAGAAACTGCTTCCTGACTGACTGGTTCTCAATTTCCTGCCTATTCTATGCTTCCATTCCACCTCTCAGAAGCAGAGGTAGGTGAAATTCCCACCATTAGAGTTAAATTTTTTTCTGGTCTAAGGCAGCATTGACATATGGGATTCATTTTATGTTCCAACTTGAATATATTTGAAATGGTTACCAAAAGCACTGTGTTGAGCAGAATTTTGAATGTACACCTGGGCTTAATGTGAAAGGGTGTCATAGTCGTTTTCTGGTGTCTGAGTATAGGTTGGGAATAATGGCAGCACCTGTATCTGCCAATCCTGGGTTAAGGCATTGCCATTCCAGTTTTTTTTTTTTTTTTTTTTTTTAAAGAAACATCTTTCAGAATAATACATTAATGTTGACTTGTAAATATATCTTATCATCTATTAGTAACTCCTGGAGCTAGGTGAGATTTGAAGAAGAACAAGACCTATGGATCTGGCACTTGGAGTTACTCACAGATGGCAGACTCAGTTGGGGAATGGCAGAAGTGGTGGGTGGGAATCTGGGCCAGCAAGAACTGTCAGTGCAGAACGAGTGCCTCGGTCTATAGCAGAGCTGCGGCTAGTGCCAACAAGCAGAAAGGATTCAGAAAGCAGAGGTGGGAAGGTGCTAGAGTGACTGATTGTTCTGGTTTTAAAACAGAGGTAGTCCTGGGCAAACTAGGTGGATTGGCTGTATTAGAAAGCACAAACAGAACTTTGGCCTATGTCATAGCTTAAAGTGAACGTACTAAATGGTCAGTGTATTATTAAGCTATTGCTGTGATCATGCTACATAACCAACAACCCCCAATTCTAAGTGGCTTACAACTACCAGCATTTCTCTTTTTTGGTTCTATAGACCCGCTACAGTTTGGACTCAGGCAGACTGTAGTTTGAGAACAGACTACAGGTTTCCACTGTGTGGCTGTCATTCTCTTTGCACCTATGGTTTTTAGAGCAATTTCTTCTTATAGAAATGGATTGGACAAGAGGCCAATGCAAATTGTGCAGATATGTTTAAAGCCTTGGCTTGTGTCAAATGCACTAAAGTTCCATTGGCTTCAGCAAAGTCATGCGGCCAAACTCAGTATCAGTGGGGTAGAGAAACATATCCCACTTTTAATGATGCCATATCCTGTTTAGTCATGTGGCAAAGTTCATGGATGGATATTCCTTCAATAAAGAGGGAGTAAGGCCTGGGAACAACATTCAATCTATGAAGTCAGTAAGTAATTTGTGTCCAGACCCAAACAAATATATCCATATTTCTCCAGCGCCGGCATATTAAGTGCCCCATAACTGTGTGACAAATGAATGAATCCCTCTAAAATAGGATTTTCTTATAATAAAGTGGTTCATGTTCCCATTTTTTCAAAAGTTATCTGGCCCCTTTATTATTAGATGTTAGGAGCCTCCTGAGGGCTGCTGTAGATCAAATGTCCTAAATGGCTGTTAGGAAATCTTTCCTTCTCTGACCTACTATTACCCCTTGTCTGGGAGTTTTTTCCCCTCAGCATTTCTCATCCTCCAGTTAGATGGCAGGCACCGGGAAGCCTGGAGAAGTATGAGATGTGTCCTGGCCCTTTCCAAACTGGGAAGACACAGTGACCTGCATGCTCCAGCGACTGGTGTTAATTGTCCCCTTCAACTCTCTTCCTCAACACCTTACCCCCACCCCCCTGCCCCCAGTGGTTGGCACATGGCTGGCTTGTGTTCCCAGCATACTTGATTTGAAAATGAGGCTTGTGATTTAAAACCTTTTTATATTTCAGAATTAAATGCATACATAATCACTACCCTCTCTTCCCCCACCGTCTGTCCCCATAGCCATTGTGTGTGTGTAGTGTATTTGCTGAAATCATTTTAAATGTTTGCTATGATCCTGGCATTACATTTCCAATTTTGAATACTTTTGATTTTTTTTTTTTTTACTAGGCAATGAAAAGAACTGTTAGATGTGGAGAGAAAAATACTTGAAAAGTTACCCTAATATTAGACAATCCTGCATGGAAGCTGAGCCTTCTCTGGCACATAGAGAAATTCAGAAGTGTCTGTGTCCCTTAGCAAGCACTCAGGTATTCTTTTATATTTGGGACCCAAAGTACCCAGGAAAGAGTCACAGAGCACCTCAGGTCAAACCTGGCTTTCAGCTCTGAAGACTTCCAGCACAGACATCTGAGCTCGTTGCACAGCAGAAGCCACAGTTTCCTTTCAAGCTTAAAAATGTATTCAGCAGCTCAGAATGAAGCCGCAGGTCTGAGCCAGCTGTGCTCCATGTATAGGCACAGGGCACTTCTCTTTACACAAAGCTGAGGGAAGATGGCTGAACGCAGGTGTCTCTCCCTACTTAACATAGACCTGTTCCTGAAGAGTTCACTGTGTCAACATTCACTTTTAAATTTTGAAATTGTATTTGGAATTAATTGTTGCTGTACACTAAGAACTAGGCCTAAAGAAAATCCTCCAAAGTCTTAAAAAAGAAAAAGACTTGGCTGTGTCATAAATTTCATCATGTAGAATTGTCCTTTTTCACTGACTTAATAAAAGACTGGAAGAGACTTTTGAAAAAATGTGTGGCCTCTAAATGATGTAATACCACATGACAGCAAGAGAGAAGAAATAGGATGTTAATAGCACTTAAAAAGAATTACAGATTGTAAAGGCTTTCCTTGGATGCTGATCCATAGATGTTGTTTTGTGACATATTGCTGATCTGTATTAAAATCCCAGGGACAAAACTGGGGTAGGGTCAGCCCAGGGATTTGCTTTCCTGCTATTGAAGTGTTTCAGAGTTTTGATTTCTCCTTTCTCTTTACCTCCCATTGGTCTAGCCAGGTACATTGTGAGAACATTTCTGAGTTCTTTTCACTACTTTTGACCTTTTTTCTATCTTCAAACCTTGAGGAATATAACACATTCTTGTCATTATCAATAAATCACAGTGACTGATTTTTCCCTGGCTGAATGTCTACGGGGGGGTCCCGTGTAGTTAGAAAAGAGTAACTTCCCTTTCCCCACTGCACGTGATCACTGTTGTTGACACATATAAATCATTTCATATTTATTTTGTATTTGATGAAAAAAGCCAACTCATTGGAAAAGACCCTGATGCTGGGAAGGAGTGAGGGCAGGAGGAGAAGGGGGTGACAAAGGATAAGATGGTTGGATGGCATTACCAACTTAATGGACATGAGTTTGAGCAAACTCTGGGAGATAGTGAAGGACAGGGAAGCCTGGCGTGCTGCAGTCCATGGGGTCACAAAGAGCTGGATATGACTTAGTGACTGAACAACAAACAGTTTGTTTCCACTGTCTCTGTTCTCTGATTAACTTGGTCAGTCACTCTTTATACCTTTATACCTTGTAAGATGGACCTAATGATACCTGCTGTACCAAATAGTGGGGTAGTTCTGTGTCCTAAATGGCAATTGGAAATGTGTGGGATGTTGTTGAGTTGTTCCAAGGATTGGGTAGCTATTGGTATTAGTGGGAAGGGGTCAGAGATGCTTAATATCCAGCAATGCCCAGGACAGTCCCACATAATAACTGATTGCACTCAAAATAAGAACATTGCAAACAGATATGAACATTTTGTGAAAAGTCTAGCATGGCATTTGAATGCAGAGAGTTCATAGCTCATGTCAAGTACTGATGCCTTGTAATGAGACTGACTTCAGTTATGCTCTTACCCATCTGCAAGAGGGCAACTCTTTCTTGCTACTTGTGAGACCAGTGGGTTCATCTTCTATTCATCTAAGCTCATTTAAGAAAATGATACTTCCAGTAATCACTATGATAAAAGTAACTATTCTTCAAGGAACACTTAATCATTTTCTAGGTACAGAACAAGGAAATTTTCATGCTTTAACCCATTTCTTCTTCAGGACAAACCTTGGAGCACATGATAAGATTATCTAGCGCAGAGATGCAGAGAAGGTGATGGCACCCCACTCCAGTACTCTTGCCTGGAAAATCCCATGGACAGAGGAGCCTGGTAGGCTGCAGTCAGTCCATGGGGTCGCTAAGAGTCCAACACAACTGAGCAAATTCACTTTCACTTTTCACTTTCATGCATTGGAGAAGGAAATGGCAACCCACTCCAGTGTTCTTGCCTGGAGAATCCCAGGGACGGGGGAGCCTGGTGGGCTGCCGTCTATGGGATCACACAGAGTTGGACACGACTGAAGCGGCTTAGCAACTTAGCAGCAGCGAAGAGGTGAAGAAGTTTTGGCTACCAAATCTTACTAACTTTATTTCCAATCAAGAATCAGAGTTTCAAGGGGTGGGGAGGGTGGCTCATTCATTGGGTGACAAAGTGTGCTTCCTCTCCTCTCTTTGCTTCCCCTAGCCCTTCTCCTACTAAAAACAAACAAGATTAAGCAAATAAGCAAGAAAACCAAAGTGTGAGCTCTTTAATGAAAGCATTCAGGGCTACCAGTTTAGTCTGCACACATATAATGTTCTTCCTGTTTCTGGAGATCACCCAATGATTGGGGCTCCCTGGAGCAGTGTGATGTGACATTCCCTGGAATCCCCAATGGTATCATTTGTCTGAAATGTACCAGGTTTCTGACTCCAGCAAGTACCACATGATGTATCACGATGATCCTCTGGGACACTCCCAGCCGTACTGTGGAGGTTGCTTGAAGCTTGGTCCTGATCTGGCAGATGGGGTCAAGATGGCTCCCAGAATCTTCATATGTTAAATATAACAGGAATCTGTAAACATTCCCTTTGAGTGTTTTGCTCTAGAAACTTGTAAACTGGGAGATGTATGTAAGATGAGTTATTTAATCTTATAAATATTTCTCTCTATGTAAAGAGGAACTGCTTTATATAAAGATCAACTTTAATTAGAAGAACATATGATGTCATTATGGTATGGGTTTGTTGAAAGCCTAATAACTGGATTATCGTTGTGGGCTGTCATTAAGTGGAACATCGCTCTAGATTACAGGGGTGACTTAACTCGAGTCAAAGAGCATTTTCTGAATTTGTTTTTCCCAGAGAGTCAGGCCACCTTCCTGACTAAAGTAATGTTTTTTTTGTGGTTTCTGTATAAGGATGTGTGCATGTCCACATTTATCCATTTCTATTCCAATGAATAAGAAAAGCTGCTTTTTAATCTATTTAATTCATTTTCACAGATCAGTGCATTTGCAAAAGTGGAGAGCAAAAACATGAGGTGAAATGGGGTGTCCTGACAAAAGCAATTGACAAAGGCACGGTTTATAATAAATGAGAATCTTGGAATTCTACTGCCAAATTATGCAGACCTTTCCAGAAAGAGTAAGTCAAAGCAGATCAGATAACTGGCTCACAATTAACAGTGACAAAGAGCAGCATTGCTCCAGTCGTGCCCCTTCTGTTGGTTTCCCCGTGGGTGTCCCTTCTGGGACTTCTCAGGTGGCTCAGTGGTAAAGAATCTGCCTGCCAATGCAGGAGATGCAGGTTCAATCCCTGGGTCAGAAGATTCTCTGGAGAAGGAAATGGCAACCCACTCTTGCATTCTTGCCTGAAAAATCCTATGGATAGAGGAACCTGGTGGGCTATAGTCCATAGGGTAACAAAGAGTCCAACATGGCTTAGCAACTAAACAACAACAAAGCCAGGAAATGCTGCAAAAACACCTTAGTTGGACCCAAGTGAGTTAGAATGACTAGATCAGTCATTATCAGAACTTTGACAACAAAAGAGGCACTCAAGGCCACACAAGGAAAAATTTCCATGGTAAAAGGAAGCAAATCTCAGTAGTACAATCCCTACAGTTTTGCACCTGAGAGTTCAAACAATGAGACCTGAATGACTCAAAGATGCTGTTATAACCACACAAATGTGTACGCTAGGGGCCTGGGCATAACCTTGATATGCGAGACCATGGCCGGTCCAGTGTTCCAACCCTGTCCTGGATCTCTGCCCCCGGTGTCCTGTTGAGCTTCCGCCTGGATCCATCCTGCCTCCTTTCATTTCTGGCACAACACTGTTGTTTTCCAGTCCAGAACCCAATGCAGCCCTTGCAAATCAGAGTGCCATATGGATAGGGAAGAAGGTAACATTGAGCCATCTCATTTGTCCTCACAGCATTAGTTTGAGGTAGGGAAGGACAAGAGTTAAAAAAATGACATAGAGAGACACAGTGAAGCAGGAAGAAATCAAGGACTGAGATCAGGAAATGGTGGTGTTTGAGGACAAAGCCCCAAGGCTTCTAACAGCCAGTCTTGGGCTCTTGGACAGGATGAAACTGCTAGCATACTACAGGGAAACAGAAAAGCTATGTTAGTAGTTTTTGCTTGTTTGTTTTTAATAATCAGTAGTCCACATCCCAGCTAAAATTAGTGGGTAAATAGAACCTATTTCTCTCTTTGTAGCATTTGTCAAGTCAGATTTTTTTTTTTTTAAGCACGCTGCTTGGTCAAAAGCATCTGGAAAAGTGGCCAAACCATTTTTTCCCACTGGTTCCCTTTAGTTCTGACAAAAAAGGATTGCAAACTGAGAATGAGCATTGCTGCTCTGGTTCCCAGGGCCCCAGGACTGCCTTGCAGCACTGAGCCAGCTTTGTCTGTTCAAGATGAGTGCTTACCTGGGTGCCACCAGCCTCGGCCAGGGAAGGGATCTTGCTACACATGTGAGGCGGCACAGCCCTCCCACCCAGGCTCCATCCCCAAGTGCTCAGCTCGAGGGTTCTATAATGATTCCTAGGGATGGAGCATTTGCTGGCAGAAATATTGTTGACACGAAAGAGCCAGTGCCAAGATTTTAGGATGCTTATATAGCTCATGCCCATTACAGTGGTCTTGGATCTCTTCCTCTTAATTGCCATCCATTGTCTCTCCCTAGAAGCCTCTTACATTGAATCTCTTGATGGTAGAACATTGTAATGGAAAGGAACAATCTTTGGGCTGGGAGCTCTGAGACCAGTGTTCTTTTTGATGGATTAAATATATATATTTTTTCATTGTTAGGCCATTTGTCTGGTAGGTTGACAGATGTCTCTTGATTTTATCTTGGGAAATTTCCTTTTTAATTAAAAACACTGGCTCACCTTAAAGATCTTCCTATCTTAAGGAAAAAAGACAGACCTCATTATTCTTTAGTTAATGTTTATAGAATGACTTTTGGGTGATTAGTGGAAGAGTTCCTTCTGCCTGTCAAGTTAATCCAATTTCAGTGATTTATTTTTTTTAGACTCTATTGAATCACCTTGTTTTGTCTTTGTGGCACAGACATTGCTAATTGTAGACTCTCAGAGCTAAGGGGACTTGGAGTTCAGTTCTTTTTGTAGATAAGGACATTCAGATCTGGACACATCGCTGCATTTGCTGGTGTGTAAGAGGCATCCTTCTCCAATGTAGCAAAAATTTCCTCGCATCTTATGAGTCATGGTTGCTGACTGAAGGAAGATGTAAATATGGAATTTGCTTTAGAGGAGTTACGTCATCAGAAGAGAAAATGTGTTATTTTGTTCACATAACTATAGTATAATGCATTTCCAATAGAAAATTAGAAGTTGTGAGTATGTATATTAATATGTAATCTGAAAAAGGTAAATTCTGAAAAATAGTTCTGTTCATGCATGCTCTTGCTTATCACTTCCAATAACTATGTAATGAAAGTACAGAAAATATCCCCTACCCTGAAGTCTTCAGTGACATTACGCATGCATCGTGCACATGAGCAAATATGTTCAGTAACCTTTTAAAATCTCATGTAACCCGACTGTGCTTTGCAAACACCCAGGGCCCCTTCAGAAAGAGTCACTTGTAAACAATTTTCAGAACTGTGAAAAGAATTTCAAAGGTTTTTTTCTCCTTCACCAAAGAAAGCCATGTGAGAGGAGGAGGAGCAGGCGGGGGTGGGGAGATAAGAGCTGCTGCTGCTGCTAAAACCCCACGCCCAGTGGCTGGTTAGTGATTCAGTGTAGAGGGCAATTGAGAGAGAAGCTCAGCTGGTGCTTTGGAAAAAAAAAATAGAGTGCAAGTCTGTTCTCAGCAAGTAATAGCCTCCATCATTTTAACCTGGGCCAAATGGGTGGAACTGCCCCCCCCCCCCCCCAGCCCCCGCAGTCCTCTGGCTGCCCTTGACTTTCATTCATTCTGATTTTACCAGCACAGAACAAAGACAGGGCACTGGGAGGCAAGGTGGGAACTGCCCCAGGCTACACTCTAGGCCCAGATCTAAATGGGAAGTGGGCTATTAGTCCCTGAAGTTGCTCTCTGGGTTTTCCTTGGCCTTTTGGTTCTTTTTTGTACTTATACACTTTTTTCTTTTTCCTTTTTTAATAACTTGATTTTGAATTGACCAGTAGATCTGTCTGTTTGCTCAGCTTGATCTAAATTGGCTTTTGGTTCAAACTTCAGGTGGTTTTTCAGTTTGACTCTGCTCCTCTCGCTCCAGGAAGACAAGTTCGCCCATATTTAGCATTTTTGCTGACAGAGAACCAGCAGGCTTGCTGCTTGAATCTACATCTGAATGTACCGTTTGGCCAAAAAAAAATCACTCTTTTAGGTTCGTGGAATTTGGTTGCTTTATTTTTGGCCACAGTGCTTCTCTGTCATGTTGTTTTACATTTCTCTGGAATTCACTCTTCTGTGGCTCTTTCAGCAAATTTTCTCTGCATTGCCAGCTTTTATGAACAAATGGGAGACAGTCTGAGTTCTGCAAAGAGTGTTCATCCATCACAATACTGGCACCTGAAGCACCTATGGGGGGTGCCCCACACACATACTCTCTGGAAGACTGCGTCTTGAAAACAGAATTATCACTTACTCTCCTAAATCAATCAATCCTGCACCTTTAGCAGTGTGTCAGTGGTGAACCTGTGTATGCTCCTAATAAAGTAATAATTAATCATTACCACTCAGATGCACTATCACATATTAAAAGGGATAGTTGAAAACAATCCACAGAATGCTGAGGATAAAAGGCAGTATGCTCCTTCCCATAAGATAATTTCAAGGAACATTTTTCTGTAAATTTAATTTTGGGATTCTATATTTGATTTCATGTTGATAAATTTGGGAGAACAGAGGTTCACAAAAATTGTGCTTTACAGAATTGCCCAAATAATTGTGGTTAGGTATTGATCTAGGTTAGAAGTTGTAAGTGAAACCAGGTGGCATGAGTGGATGGACAGAGAGAGACAGTATAAAGAATGACTGCTGTTAAAGAAAAAATACAGCTTGACAGTAAAATGCCCCAAACAGATTTTATTCAGAAACTATTGCAGTAGGGGTAAAGAGACCTCAATATAGACCTGGGCTCAGTTCTAAAGACATCATGGACAAGGCGGGATTTATAGCCAAGGAGCAGGGTGGGGTCAGTGGGTGGAAAATTACTGAGAGAAAGCATGGGATGGGGAAGGATATTGGTTAAACAGACCTGACAGGATTCTTGAAGGCAGGCCAGGGTGATCAGGTATCAGTCAGGGAATGAAGAATTTGATCAGATAGAGAGGGTGATCAGATATGAGGATGAGGGATTCTCTAAATTGACTTAAGCAAGACTCTTGCTAAAACTGATGTTTCAGGCCCAAGAAGGAGGGATGCCAGGGCTGAGGCCCAGCAGGCTCAGAGGAGCCCGATTAAAGTTTCATCAAGGACAGAGTTTCGTCACTGCAAAGATGTCTGATTATGGCTTTAACTGGGCTAGATTGCTTTAATATATTGTGGTTAAATTTTTTTTTTCTTTCTTGCTGACCTTTGTGTGTGGGTGGGAAAGGAGAAAGTTTGTGTATACAGTCACTCACAGAACTTAGCAGATACAATCTTTTATTTTTTTAATTGATTTTTTTTTTTTTTTTTTTTTTGGCTGCACTGTGTGGCTTGCAGCAGGATCTGAGTTCCCAAACCAGGGACTAAACCTGGGCCATGATAGTGAAAGCTCTGGACTGCCAGAGAGCTCCCTACAATCTTACAACTGCATTTTCTGGAACAGTCTCTCCCCTTTGGTTCTCAGGGCAGAGGAAGAGACTAGAGAGCTGTGCAAAGGCTTTTCATTGACTCACCCAGAAGGGACACGGCCACTTTCTCTCAGAACTCATTGGCTAGAACCAGTTACATCACCCCACCTAATTTTAGACCTGGGGGCTGGAAAGAGTATGTGATAGTGAAAGTCCCTCAGTTGCGTCCAGCTGTTTTTGACCCCGTGGACTATACAGTCCATGGAATTCTCCAGGCCAGAATACCGGAGTGGAATGGATGTGGATATTTCCTATTTCAAGGAATGTCCTTTGGACTTTTGTTCTGAGGACATCTTGAAAGGGAACAATTTAGGGATATTCTTTTCAGAGTGCCCACTTTGCCAGGAAGTGCTCTAAGAAGGGATTATGAACTATATCTGGGAGGTGCATTAGCTTAGCAGTAGTGGTTAAGGACTTCCCAGGCGGCTCAGCAGTAAAGAACACGCCTGCCGTTGCAGGAGACGTGGGTTCTATCCCTGGGTCAGGAAGATCCCCTGGAGAAGGAAATGACAACCCAATCCAGTATTCTTTTCTGGGAAATCCCATGGACAGAGGAGCCTGGTGGGTTACAATCCATGGGGTTGCAAAAGAGTAGGACAGGACTGAGCGACTAAACAGCAACAGTGGTACTTCAGGCCACATTCATACCTGTATATACATATATGTTGGAGACGGCAGTGACACCCCACTCCAGTACTCTTGCCTGGAAAATCCCATGGACGGAGGAGCCTGGTAGGCTACAGTCCGTGGAGTCGCTAAGAGTCGGACACGACTGAGCGACTTCACTTTCACTTTTCACTTTCATGCATTGGAGAAGGAAATGGCAACCCACTCCAGTACTCTTGCCTGGAAAATCCCATGGACGGAGGAGCCTGGTAGGCTACAGTCCGTGGAGTCGCTAAGAGTCGGACACGACTGAGCGACTTCACTTTCACTTTTCCCTTTCATGCATTTTCTCTTTCTCTTTTCTCTTTCCCTTTCCACTCCAGTATTCTTGCCTGGAGAATCCCAGGGACGGCGGAGCCTGGTGGGCTGCCGTCTATGGGGTCGCACAGAGTTGGACATGACTGAAGTGACTTAGCAGCAGCAGCATACATATATGTATACATATGTATGTATGTATGTGTATAGAATTGACCCTTGAACAATGTAGAGGTTAGGGGCACCAGCCCTCCATGCAGTAAACCCCGCCCCTCCCCCGTATAATTTATAATCAGCTTTTCACATCCCAGTTCCTGCACACCTACAAATTCAACCAATCCCAGATCATGAAGTACTTAGCATTTACTACTGAAAAAAATTCACATATGAGTGGACCCATGCAGTTCTGTGTTGTTCAGTGGTCAATGGTATATGTGTATATGTAGTATATGTGTGCGTATGTGTGTGTGTGGATAAAGTTCTAGGTGGGTTGTGCTTCCTACAGTGTGGCACAGCCCAGTGGCTGCTGATTTACCCCAGTTCATTTACTAATTTTGTTATCTGATTGGGCTCCTGGACTTGCTCACCCTGTGGAAATGGGCGAAGAAAGCCCCTCTGTGGGGCTCTTGCTCTAGCAGCCATTTGGAAGTATGTAAAAGAAACTGGTTGCCTTTTAGTAGTTTCTCAGCAAACAATGGAGAGATTTACTAGTTATTTCAGAGAAATGAGTGAATAAATTGGACATGCGGTGTGAATTATGCTGACTCCGGCAGCATCGGACATTTAAAAGCTCAAAAAAAGTCTCTATTATGGCAAAGGAAAAATTACAATTATGTAAATAGGGCAGTTTCACTATATTACTTGTGTTAATCTCTTATCCCCAAAGGAGTAAATGGTTTTAGTGTATGGTATACAACACAGAACCATTAAGTCCGTGAAAGCAGTATTTACTGAGAGAAATAGGAAAGTCTAATTTAATTTAAAACCAGTGCATCCTGGGGAGTGTCTGGCTTTTCCATATCATGCTTCAGAGCCATGAGGTGGAGCAGACAAGGGTCCCCTGGTGCATGTGAAGCAGTGAGGCCCACTCAGAGATGAGTCCTCAAAGACCCGCAGGGTAGTACCCATGTTCTGATGCTTTTGGAGCCAGGCCATTTTCTCTTGAACCAAAACACACGATTGGGAACAGAAAAATTTTTGATATCCACATGTCAAGTCGGTTAGAATTAACTAGTTTGCTGAGCAGCTGAGCCAGATTTTACAAACTTGAGCTCGTTTGGGGTCCTAGATTCCTTCCTGGCATGCTGATTTTCAAGCTGGTGCCCATTATGCTGCTCATATTAAAATGCTATGAAAGCAAAGCATTTTGTGTTGAGTAGTTGAGCAAACTCTATTATACGGTAATTATACTATCAGTATAGAATCTAATTTTATATGGAGGAGGGGGTTTTAACCAAATGCAAGAGGAAAACTAACGAACAGAATTTTTTCTTTATCACTATGAGATGGTAAAATTACAGAACTGTGCTCACTTGGGAGGCTATTTTTAAGCCCATTTCTACCAAATAAAATTAACTCCAATTTTGCTGGATTTTAGCAAAACTTAGCCACTGTAACAATAAATGTAAATGCCAGGGGGTTGCCTCTATTTGATGCTTGTTGACCAGGGAAAAAATGTCTCTGTTAGTGACCAATCATAGGCACACTTGCTCCATTACACATACTACTTTAAGCGTCACTGAGATATAAGGCCTCAGGTTACAAGTGAGTAGGACCATCTCAGATGTAATTTCTTGCTAACGTTGGTGATGTTGGAAGATGTGGAAGGGGGAGGGGAAGACCTAGTTAGCTATAGAATCAACTGAGAAACTCAGGTTACTTATGAATTAATGAGATTGGTTATATCATTTATTGGATTTAATTAAATGCTTATTATTAAATGCCTGCCATGTGCAGGGCATTCCATTAGGGACTGCAGATGAGTAAGAGTAGGGAATATATAATCTACTGTACATCATTTGTGTTTGTTTATTGGTTGCTATATAAGTATTAAGAATTAAAGTAATTACAAAGAAAGGGATTATCCAGTACATGGATTATCCAAGCTCTTTACAGCTCCTTTTCCTCTGACTACCTTACAGCTCACATCTACCTCTTCGGGGAGAAAGATGAAAAAATAAATGAAAACAAAACAGTAAATCTCATTTTCTGCTTGTTAGGAAACCTGGAAAACTGGGCAGTTTGGAGCAAGAAAATGAGCCAGTTAAGAGTTATAAACTAAGTGGTTTTTCTTTTCTTTGTTGTTTGATGCTATTGACAGGTAAATAATGTACGTATGTATTCATTTGTTATATACATGATATATGTGCAAAGGTATTCATGTATACAAACATATGGATATTAAGAATTATACAGTACACATCCTGCACATGCTTAGGATTGTGTGATGCTGTGTTCTGTTACAGCTAATGCAAGAGAAAAAACAAATCTAGTAATCAGATTTCAGTCTGCATTTCCACAGTAAAGAGCTATTATTTGTTTGAAGCTCTACACTTGGATCCAGAGTGAACAACATGAATTTGTGATCCTGGAAATGTGTGGCTTGCACAATAAAACATATTTATGGAAAGCAGATTTTCATTTATTTAGTAAGTGTTAATGGGCTTCCCAGTTGGTTCAGTGGTAAAGAATCTGCCTGCCAATGCAGAGGATGCCAGAGACACAGGTTCTATCTCTGGGTTGGTAAGACCCCCTGAAGGAGGAAATGGCAACACATTTCAGTATTCTCGCTTGGATAAACCCATGGACAGAGGAGCCTGGTGGGCTACAGTCCATGGGGTCACATGGAATCAGACACAACTGAGCGTCTGAGCATGCACACATGCACAATGCATTAATATACATTGGGAAACTTAACCAAAAAAAAAAAATCTTTATAATAAAATAAAATTGAAAACTAGATGGACTAATATACTACATTGTCCTTCTCTGACACACATCAGTGGTGGCAAGTCTTCTGCCAAAAAATATGCAATTTTTTTTACTGGTGTCATCTACACTGGATTTTACTTTTTTTCCTCAAACTTGAAACTCTACTTCCAGCAGGAATTTTGGCCCCCCAGTTGGCCAGAATCTCAGAGGAGAAGGGGATACCCCTAGGGAGAGGTCAGGCCAAAAGGGGAGATTGCTATTTCCAACCCTTTTCTTTTACATCAAATGGCCACCTCCCCTCAAGAGGAAACTTGACAAGTCTTGTAGTCCAGAGCTCTTTCCTTCAAAATTTGATCATCTTATCTTAAGCCAGGAGTTTCCAATCTTTCGAGATATGAATGATGCACTTTTCAGCCTAAAAATGTTCATGAATTCCTAAATGATAGCAGATTTCAGATTTATATCATCCTTTCAAGTCATGGTCCTAGAGAAAGAACTCCCTCCTCTCCATACTCAGGAAAGTTATGGGAAAGACTCTTATTAATTTGGGTCACATACCCATTCATTCCTCAAAAGTCAGATTCAGGTCTCTGGGCAGAATCAGCCCCAACTGAACCACATAGAATGGGGCTCAGACAAAAAAGGACAATTCTTTTAACCAGAATAAAGGAGATGCGCTGATGAGCTGGCAAAAAAGTCTATGTTTACCCACATTTACAAAAGTGCTTTGAAAAATGATGTAACAATAGACAAATGCATAGCACTGATTTCCTTCTTTTGTCCTGCTATAGATTTAAAATAATGTTTAAAAATCAAGCAATTATGTTAAATGTAGCATACATGTTAACATTGTGCTCTACTTCACCAGTTTTTAATGTACTAGGTCAGATGCCAACTAGCTTTTAAGAACAAAAGTCCCAGTACATTTCTCTTTGATTTCCTATCAACCTTGATTTGTCCAGAATGTTCCAAAATTGCCTCTGACCAAAGAGAGTCAGTCCTCGATATCCTTAGATATTCTTTATTGCTTTTGCTCTTATTCATATAGTGTTATTATGGAGGACTGTTCCCGCACAAACCAGTGATGTTTGTCTCTTCCTTGTATTGAATCTGCTGCTTCACCCTTGCCAGAGTTTCAGTGGGTTGTCTCGGACTCCAGGGCTCCAGCTCACATGCACAAATACTATTTATCAACACTTAGGCCAGGAAGGAATGATTGCCAATTTCAGTTTAATGCCATGCAGGAGCCGGGGTTTCCTATGGGGTTTTTGTCCAACAGGATAGATTATAATACCATAGGCTCTGTTTCTGGTAAGTTCTCCTCTGGGAACCTTGGGGTCCTACCTTGATACTAGACCTTGAGCATGCCCTGCAGTCCTTGTCCAGTAGTGTCTATACCTTTGAGTTTTGGTAGGAACCTGGGTAATTTTCTCTCAAAAGGCATTTTTAAAGCAAACTGGTTTATCTTCTCATATACTCAAGAGAGCAATTGCTTTTCCTTCTCAGGTCTTCGGGAGGGGGACATTTTTTTCTCAGGGCAAGGGGATACTTTTTAACTTTAACTTTTATAGAACAGCCAGGCTGCTCTTAGAAGAACAACATTTTTCCCAAGGAGAGTTTCTCTTTTGAGATGGTGGAAGGCTGACATAATTATTTTAAAAAAATCTCCCTCTCTGGGCATCCTCTTAAAACAAAGGTAAACCTGGATTTCTGCCTCAATGTTGCACCCCCTGACGTGTTCCCCGTGTTTATGAATGAATGGCATCTCTTCCAACCAAGATGACCAAGGCAAAAGCTGGAAGTCAGATCTGAGTCTTCTTTCTTTTTAACTTCCTAACTTCATTCAAGCCATTAGCAAGTATTGTCATTTCTTCTTCCCAATATCAACTGATCCCATTTCCTTCCATCCCCATTCCTACAAACTTAATCTCTTCTCTGGATTTCTACGACAGGTCCTTCTTACCTAGTGTCCATATTGCAGCTAGGCTTTCACTTCAGTTCAGTTTAGTCGCTCAGTCATGTCTGACTCTTTGTGACTTTACACCAGGCTTCCCTGTCCATCACCAACTCCCGGAGCTTGCTCAAACTCATGAGTCGGTGATGCCATCCAACCATCTCATCCTCTGTTGTCCCCTTCTCCTCCTGCTTTCAATCTTTCCCAGCATCAGGTGGCCAAAGTATTGGAGCTTCAGCTTCAGCATCAGTGCTTCCAATGAATATTCAGGGATGATTTCCTTTAGGGTTGACTGGTTTGATCTCCTTGCAGTCCAAGGGACTCTCAAGATTCTTCTCCAACACCACAGTTCAAAAGCATCCATTCTTCCACACTCAGTCTTCTTTATGGTCCAACTCTCACATCCATACATGACTACTGGAAAAACCATAGCTTTGACTAGACAGACCTTTGTTGGCAAAGTAATGTCTCTGCTTTTTAATATGCTATCTAGGTTTGCCTTTCACTGAAGTGCAAATGTGATCATGTGATTTCCTTACGTACAACTTATAGGTGGCTTCTCATTTTTTTCAGGCAGGATTCCAGAAATAGTACAGCATCTTTCTCATCTTTGTAACCTGTCTCTCACTGTTTCCTTTATCACAATCATTGTTCCGCCTATACCAAGTCCTCATTCCTATGTAGGGCCCTGGACTGACTTCTGGACCCTTTGCTTGTGCAGTTCCCATTCTCTGGAAATGTCACTCCTCAGTTCCCCTTACTCCACATTATATATATTTCTACCCAGGTCCAGATTTCTGACATCCCCCAGCTGGGCTGAAATGCCCCACCATGAATCCTCTATGTTCTCTACCACAACACCCTGTGCATCATTACTCTTCAAATCGCCTTTCCTGCCAACAAGACAGTGAGCTACATGAAGACACCAGCTATGTCTGCTCTGGCACTGTCGTGCTCCCAGAGGTTAGAACCCACCTGGTACATAATGAACACCCATTACATATTTACTGTAGCAAATACATTAATATGTGTTGGAAGGCAGCATGGTCCGGGGAGAGAGTTTTCAATGACAGTCAGGAGGTGTAAATTCTGCTACATTTTTTTCACTCCCTGTAGGATTTATGTGTAAGATGCTACATTAATTTTCCTCCTGGAGGAGGGTCACTTCCTGTTGGGATAGAATCTGGTCCTTAGGGATGCCTGGCTGAGAGCTGGACTCTGGAGGCAGCGCTCAGCAGCTCATTTTGATTCACTCTCACATTTTCTACCTGTGACTTTAACTACTAAGGGAAAATGTGAATGCTATGCATGCCCCTCGGAATATGAAAAAAAAAAAAGTATCTGAAGGCCCCTGAGTGAGATGACTGATTAGGCTAACTCTGAATTTCCAGTACACTAGAATTGAAATAATAGTCCCAGAGGTAAAATTATACAACAGGAATAATGTTGCAAGCTGATAACACCAACTTTCTGACCTAAGGATGGTCTCTTTTCCTTCTGGAAACCATATTTCCACCAATAACATTCAGAAAGCTGCTTATCTGGGCTGGAGTTCATGTGATTAGGTTAGAAATGGGCTGTGCTGGCAGTGGCTATTTGTACTGATTTCTCCTTTTTAAAAAAATGCATTTAGAAAATGATTCAGTTCCTGTAAAGCAAAATACGTATCTATTTTTTACAGTGTATTTTTAAAATGGCAAATCATAAACTACTGACCTTAAGAGAAATTCAATAAATCATTAAAATTCTTCTGCTCACAAGCCCAGTTCTGACTAATTCCTCACACTTGGCATCATCAGATACATTAAGACTTTAGTCACCCTTACCAACCACCTAAATATTGCACACCCTGGCAGCCTTTTGCTAAATGTAAGCCTCTGAATCAGGGTGATAGGATTTTCTTTTGGCATCAAATGTATTATTTATCTGTTTATTTTCTGGGATAGAGGGCATGGAACCCAAATGCCTGGTTTCTCTGCAGCCCGTGTGCTGGAGCATCCCCATTTGCAGAGAGGCACTCCAGTGTTCTTGCCTAGAGAATCATATGAACAGAGGAACCTGGCAGGCTACAGTCCATGGGGTTGCAAAGAGTTGGACACGACCGAGCAACTGAGCATTCCCATCTGGAGAATGGCTGGTGGGCCTCTGACACGGGGAAAGTGACTGTTTTATACTCTAATTCTTCCTATCTGAGAAAATGATAGAAGGGTTGACAGAGCCAAGACTGCCACTCTCAGACTAGTATCATTTTGGGGTGGGATGTGATGATAAATGCTTAAACAATGTTTTATTTTACTTTTTGGATGGTGGTGATTTTAAAACTTCAGTCACTTGAATTAGAAAATGAATTATCTCTCATTTTAACAATTCAAATACTGCAGATATATCTAAGGTAACAAAAGTCTTCTTGGGCTTCCCTGGTGGCTCAGTGGTAAAGAATCTGATTGCCAATGCAGAAGATAGAAGTTTGATCCATGGTCTGGGAAGATCTCACATGCCATGAAGCAACTAAGCCCATATTCCACAACTATGGAACCTGGGAGCTGCAGCTACTGAGCCCAGGTGACATAATTCCTGAAGCACACATACCCTAGAGCCCATGCTGTGCAACAAGAGAAGCCACCACAATGAGAAGATCGTGCATTGCAATGAAGAGTAGCCCCTGTTCACCACAAATAGAGAAAAGCTTGTGCAGCAACAAAGATCCAGTGCCATCAAAAATAAATAAATAAATAAATAAATAAATAATAGAGTCACTGAAGATTTTTTAAAAACGTCTTCTAAGTTGCCTCCTCTCCCACTCATATGCCATCATATACTCTTCTAAGTTTTATTTTGTTGTAATTATAGGCACATATATGGCCTCTTTGTTTTCTTTCTATTTAAAAATATTTATATAAGAGGCTCATACTAAACATACTGTAACTTGCTTTGTTTGTTTATTTAGTTACTTATCTATCTGTCTGCTCATTAGCTTAATATGTCTTGGATTTCTGCAGTCATTCTCTTTTCTGAACTCTGTTATGGGGCATCTGCTCTGTGCTGTGACTCTGGCTTTTGTGGACCCGATTGTGTTCCATGTTCACTACTTCAGTTTGTGCTCTTCTGTTTTCTCTCTCCAACTAGATTTAAAGACAAAGATGGCATCATCTTTCTCTCAGTGCTTACCATGTAGTAACTGATCATTTAGAGCTGTTTTTAACCAACTCTTAGGGCTGAATTTCAGTTTAATTTAAACAGGTTCCTTTTTTGTAGGCACATGCTTTGGAGGCATGCGTTTTGTATTATCTGGCCGTGAACCAATTACCACACCTGCATGCAGAGCTAAATATCTATGCAGCCAAAGTGAAGCAGATAATTATGCAATTACTCAGATAATTCAGGGGAAGATGGGAGTCTGCCTGAATGACTCAGGTGATCCTGGCTACTGTATCGTATACTAAAGGAAGCAAATTCTTTCCTTTATTAAGATGTTTCAAAGTATGGGGATGAACCCTCTTGTGGGGGGCGAGTGAATTTTGTGGGTGAATAAGAATTCTTTGTAAAGGCTTTCCAGGTAATTGTGAAAGTCACCTTCTCTATTTGAAGATTATTGTCACAGAAAATGATTATGAAGCCTGGCACTGTGCTGGTGGTTGGGAAGGCAGTTGTGAGTGAAAAACACATAAGGTGTCTGTCCTCATATGGCCTACAGTCTGTATGAGTTTCCCAGAGTTGCTGTAACAAAGTACTACAAACTGGGTAGCTCAAAACAACAGATGTCTATATATTTTTTTAAATTAAGGCAGAGTATGATAGAGTTACGATATTATATTAATTTCAGGTGTATGACATGGTAATTCAATATTTTTATAGATTCTGTTCCATGCAAAATTATTATAAAATATTGGCTGTATTTCCTGTGCTATACATTACATCACTGTAACTTACTTATTTTATACCTAGTAGTTTGTACCTCTTAATATTCTTCACCTATTTTGGCCCTCTTCCATCATTCTCCTCTAGTAACCACTAGTTTGTTCTCTGTATCTATAAGTTTATTTCTGTTTTGTTGTATTTGTTTATTTAAATAACAGAAATTTATCCTGTCACATTCCCGGAGGCGAAAAACTCCAAAACCAAACTGTCATTGGGGCCATGCTCCCTCTAAGGCCTCTAGGGCAGGACATGTATTTTTCTGTCTTCATGTCTGGAAGCCCCAGATGTTCCTTGGCTTCTGGTAGCATAACACCAATCTGTCTCCATCTTCACATGAACATCTTCCCTTTGCATCTCTGTCTTCACTGGTGCTCTCTCTGTGTTCTGTGAGCAAAATTCTCTCTTATAAGGACACTGGTTGTATTGGACTAAGGCTAACTCTAGTGACCTCATCTTAACTTACTTAAATTTGTGAAGTCCCAGACACAAATAAGATCACACTTGTAGGTACTGAGTGGGTAGAACTTCAATTTATTTATTTATTTTTTTTTTGAGGGGACACAATGCAGCCCATAACAGAGTCTAAGGTTTTACTCCAGTGGGGCAGACAGACATTTATTCAAATCATCAAAGAGACAGAGAATAACCAAGAGGACTTACAGAGGAGAGTGACAGGGTGCTCCAGCATCTCATACAATGAAGATTAGACCTGGTCTGGTTTCTGGGACAAGTAGGCTTGGGGTGAGTAAGTATTAACTAGGGGCACAGGGGAAGGCAGAGCAATCAGCATGTGTAGAAATGCCCTGAAAGAAGGATGTAAGCACCAAAGAAACTAGTGGGATTGGAATGGAGAGAGCAAAGGTCTGAGATGAGGATGATCAGTGCTCAAGAGGTGAGCCATTATCTGACCATGCAGGGCCTGGAAATCAATGCTGGGCATTTGAATCCTCATCCTAAGACAGGCAAGAAGCTGGTGAAGGATTTAAGCTATGCTGGAGGTTGGGAGGCAATGATGCCTTAAGGGTGACCTCATCCGATTTGCATGTCATAACCATCAGTCCAGCTGGAGTGTGCACAAGAGTGGGGGCAATGCAGACTGGATCAAGGTACATTCAGTCACATGGCAGGTGAGAGATTATGTAACTTACACTGGGGAGGTAGAGTTGGAGATCTGTAAAGAGGGAAGATTTCGAAAAAAAAAAAAATGCTTGAAGGATGAAACAAAATAGACATTGGGGGTCAATTGGACATGAGGAGAACCTGGTTAAGGTTGGTGTGAAGGTTCCTGACCTGAGAAAGCTGGTGATGGAGGGAGCCCTGGAAGATGAACCGATTGGTGAAGGAAGATTATGAGAGGAGCTTCTTTTGAAGTGACATTAAGACATCCAACAAGAGACAGCAAGCAGGCCGTGGATATACAGGGCCTTGTTTGAAGCAGCTAGCAATTTGTTCAGTAACTGAAATTTTGTACAGCCCTGAACAAATATATTGGGTGGAAGTCTGGTTTACCCTTCTCATGCCAAGGGGAAGATTCTGGACCTCAGGGCTTCCAAAACAGATTTTAAAAACACAAGACAGATCATTCCCTTCTAGCTATAATAAGTATAATTCTGGCAGCTACCATTGGACAATGTTTGGGAGAGTCTGCTAAGTGGTAAAAAGGCCCAATGAGTGGAACGTTTTAGACATGGCTAACTCGGGATGGAAAGTGAAAGTTGGTTAGTAATGTCCAGCTCTTTCGGACCCCATGGACTGTAGCCCACCAGGTTCCCCTGTCCATGGGATTATCCAGTCAAGAATACTGGAGTGGGTTGCCATTCCCTTCTCCAGGGGATCTTCCTGACCCAGAAATCAAACCCAGGTTGCCTGCATTGCCTGCAGATTCTTTACTATCTGAGCCACCAGGGAAATGGCCCACAATTCAGCAATTTTTAATTTTTAATTTTTTAATTTTTAATAGAAATATATTACTAAAAATAACAGGGTGAGTAATTAGTGATCCCTAGTTACTATTTTTTGTTTGTTTTTGTTTTGTATCACAGATCAAGATTAAAATACTTCTGGAAAAGGCAAGTGAAAGACCACTTCCTTTAACCTTACAAGCATCTTCTCAACGTAATATAACTTTAGTTTTCTTTCTGCCTCTTGAAAACATCTGCTATCTCTCCCCTATAAAATTTCTCAGCATTTTCCCTCAGCCTGGGAGGCCCTTGTAATTTGAGTATTAAAAACATTTGTTGCCCTTTTTCTTGCTGCTTAAATTCATCTAGGCTCACGGGCCAATGGCTTCCTCACTCAGCTGTTGTGCTCAGGATCTCGCTAATTAGCTAGCTCTCTCCAGCAAGAGACCTCGTTGCTTTTTCTTGGAGCTGATGTCACTCCCGGAGCTGGGAAGCTCCACACTGTCTTTTATTTCTAGAGTCTCTTTCTTGCACCTCACCTTGCTTTGATTATTCAGACTTTTCTTAAGACCCAAAGAGAAAAGCTGATAATGTATTTCTTTCTCTAATAGCTGTCTCTAATCCTGAGATAATTTCTTTCCAACTGGGAGAAAAGTTACCTTAGCAACTAAGCAACTAATTGACTCAATTAACTTTTCCCCTCCTCCTTTATCAATATTCAATTAACATTAAATCGCTTCTTTGCTATGCTCTATAGTTTAATAACCTTCTAAGCAAATGGCTGAAGTGGACCATGGACTGCAAGTAGCTAGATGAAGAATGTCTCAGAGGGGATGAAATGTTTTGAAAGGAGAATTATGGCAAACTTAGACAGCTTATTAAAAAGCAGAGACATCACTTTGCCGACAAAGGTCCATATAGTCAAAGCTATGGTTTTTTTAAGTAGTCGTGTATGGATGTGAGAGTTGGATCATAAAAAAGGCTGAGCGCTGAAGAATTGATGCTTTCGAACTGTGGTACTGGAGAGGACTCTTGAGAGTTCGTTGGACTGCAAGGAGATCCAACCAATTAATCCTAAAGGAAATCTGCCCTGAATATCCATTCTAAGGACTTATGCTGAAGCTGAAGCTCCAATAGTTTGGCCACTGGATGTGAAGAGCTGACTCATTGGAAAAAACCCTGATGCTGGTAAAGATTGAAGGCAAAAGGAGAAGGGGGCGGCAGAGGATGAGATGATTAGATAGCATCACTGATTCAATGGACATGAATTTGGGCAAACTCCAGGAGATAGCGAAGGACAGAGGAGCCTGGTGGCTATAGTCCGTGGGGTCACAGTCAGCCATGACTTAGTGACCAAGCAACAGAAAAAGACTCAGAACCTGAAGCCATCTTCTTCATTCCCCACCTCTCTTGGTGTTATTTTAAGACTCCTGGATGCAATTTAGATTAAGCTGTTGGGAATGGAGAGGAAATGTATGAAACTCTGAAGTGACCAAGATTAATTTTCTAGCAGTCAGTAAAATGGGCCTCAGGACCAGAAACAGGTAGATATAAGGAAAAACAGAGTTACATGTTTTGAATTTTGAGTTTATGGACAAGAGATTCATACTATTGTTGTCAAAAGTAATAGGGAGCAATGAAGGAACACTTACCAAATTAAAAAAAAAAAAAAAAACCAACAACAACACTGTAAGGCCAAGAAATAAAAAGTGGGACTTTCCCTAAAAGAATCAAAGGAGAAATGAGCTGGATACTAGCCTTATTCCTATAAGCTGGTTTGGAAATCCATATACTTTTCTCACCTTCTCCAAATGCAGAAACAAGTTACTCAATTGGAAATTCTCAATGCTACATCCATGACTGCATTTGCTTCCTTAACCTCATTATCACCTGCCCCAGACAGTTTCTCTAGCTTGAACATAGGCATATATTTCTTATGTACATCATCCTTTCTGGGAATGAATGGGGGTAAGAATAAATGCATTTATTCTAGTCTGTCAAATTAATCATTTAGGCAAAATGAGTGAATAGATGCATAAAAATTGAAAAATCATTTCAGTGACCCTTGTTGGGTGCTTACTACCTGTCATATTCCATGTACTCTGATGATCTCATTAAGAACACCCTAAGAAATAGATGCTATTGCCCTCGTCTTACAAATGAAGGAATCAAGGCTTGAAAATGTATGTACCTCAGTTAACGCTACACACTGAGTCACTAAAGTTCTGAGATTTGGATCCAGATCAGTTGAATGCTAAAGATATTTATTCAGTTACTGTCTATGCTGTCTGCATGATCAGGGAAGAGAAATTATTTCCCTAATTAAGCACATGCCTTCCAATGCCATGTCCAGGGACACTCTGACCTTGGCAAATGATCAAATGAAGCTCATGCATACAGTGGTACAAGTCACATGAGTGTAAAAGAACCTGATCCTACATAAACTTCCAGTAGTGAGATTCATCTTTCTGTCCATTGTATGAAATAGCTGTGAATATACTGTTTGTTTATAAGCAGCAACCCTGGGACTCAGAGCTGCTGGATTTAGCAAATAAAATGACAAGATGAACATTTAAATTTCAGATAAACAACAAAAAATGCTTAGTGTATGTATATTCTTTGCAATATTTGGGATATACTTATATTTTAAAAAATCATTATTTATCTGAAATTCAAATTTTACTGGGTGTCCTGCATTTTATCAGGCACTGCAGGGACTAGGTTCTGTCTCTCCAAAGCATGTGCTTACTTCTTCTTCACTGTCTTGCCTAATAATGAGCCCTACTATTCTGGCGAAGACCAGAAAAAACATATCACATGCACAGCTCTCCCAAATACACCTTGTGATCCAGAGCAATGCCCTGGAGGACAGCAATGTGGGGGTCTTGCCTTGGACTGGTCTTTCCTAGCACCTCCTCTCTCCCACTTGGAGCTCCCTGGCTGGAGAATCGCATGTTACCAACAATGCTTGGTTCTCCTCCTCTTTCTCTCTCATCTGTACTTCTTTCCCTGACCCTAAACACGCCCATTACTGCCTTCACATTTGGTACCTGGTTATGCATGAGGCTGTGGTCAGTATTTAGAACTGGAAGGACTCATGGAGATTGTTTCACAGTGAGGAAACTGAGGACCTCATAGACACATACATACACACACATTGTTTATTCAAAGTTGCACAGCTAGAAAGAGGCAGGACTGCTGTGGGAACTGATGGTCAGCCAGGAATTTTTCTGCTTTCGGTGACTCTGCTTTACCACACTGTAGGACAAGTTCTACTTCTCTGCTTATTTCCAGAGCTCACTCTCCTTCTCTGATGGTGATGATGATAACAATTATGACAGTAGTTGATCTCTTCAGTCCTAAGCATTTTATACATATTTTTTCATCTAATAGTTCATATTACCGGCAAGTTAAATGCTGTGATTTGCTAAGTTTGATCCACTAGATTTTCATGCTGCTAACTCTCATTTTTACTCTCCCCAAGAATACCTCAAGGACAACAGAGCCCATCTTGAAATAAGTTACAGTAATTTGCAGAGCGTTTGAGAAGTATGTATTTGTGCTTGTTAAGCCTGACAACTCTTTCAGCTTCTTGTTTCCAAGGAGTGGGTCGATACCGCAGTTGGGGAGGCAGCCTATCTAACTCTGGTACTGAGCCGACATGCACAGTCCTCAGAGGCTCCCTAGATTTTCCTCTCATTTTCTGTTTATGCCAGCATGCTTTGCAACTTGTGTGTATTTATTTTATTGCTTTGAAAAGTTGAAGATATTTGAGTGTGTATTGTTTTTAAGGAAGAATATAATACAAACACTCAGAGGAATTTCTTTTATGTTACACATTTGCAAATAATTTCATTTGATATGATTAATTTGTAGAATATGGCTTCCCTTGTGGCTCAGACAGTAAAGAATCTGCCTGTAATGCAGGAGACCCAGGTTCGATCCCTGGGGAAGGGAATGGCAACCTACTCCAGTATTCTTCCCTGGAGAAATCCATGGACAGAGGAGCATGGCTACAGTCCATGGGGTCACAGAGTCAGACATGACTGAGTGACTAATACTTCCTTAATCACAGGATTAATTTAGAAAGAACTTACAGTTTATTGGACCGAATGGGAATATAATGATTACTACCATTTATTGAGCACTAACTATGGGCTAGATACCATGTAAGGTGTGTTACCTAGTCTACCTCTAGTTTCCAACAGCTGCAGAAATGTAGCTGTTTTTATCCCAGTTTCACAGCATAGAAAATGTGAGTCTCTGAAGGGTTAAGGAATTTCCCCATGAGCACATAGGAAGTGGAAAGGTTGAGTATTGGACTTGGAACAGTCCAACTTGAAAGTCAGTATGCTTTCCAAATACTGTTTAAAAAGAAGTTGTGTAGTTTATGTTTGTGGAAATACTTTCTTTCCTGTTGAAGACTCTAAAAATTCCTGCAACAAAGAAGTCTATTTGCCTTTTTAAATTTTATTTATTGATTGATTTTTGGCTGTGCCGGGTCTTTGTTGCTGAGTGGGCTTTTCGCTAGCTGTGGTGAGTGGGGGCTACTCTTTAGTTGCAGTGTATGGGCCTCTCATTGAGGTGGCTTCTCTTACTGTAGAGCATGGCTCTAGAGCATGTGGGCTTCAGTGGCTGTGGCATTTGGGCTCTGTAGTTGCAGCCCCTGGGCTCTAGTGCACAGGCTCAGTAGTTGTGGCACATGGGCTTCGTTGGTTAGTGGAATCTTCCTGGACCAGGGAGCAAACCCATGTCTCCTGCATTGGCAGGCAGATTCTTTACCACTGAATTCACCATGGAAGTCCTATTTGACTTTTTTGAAGCTCAGAGTTTGCATATAGAACTTATTTGATGAAAGAAGTTTTTTTTTTTTTTTTTTTTTTTTTAAAGGGTACATCTATTAACACTCTAGGGAACAAGTCTGGAATTACTTTACCCCTCCCATGGTAGGGGCCATGGGTATAGTCAGAATTACAGAGGACTTAACACACTACCATTTGAGGCTCAATTAATGACTTTAAGAGGAACTACTACAATATAGAAAAGAAAATTAAGGAGCAAGAAAAATATGATAATATTTTGAAATATCTGAAATGCTGTCTTGTGAAAGGCTAGATTACATCAAAAATCCATGCATGCGTGCATGCTTAGTTGGTTCAGTCATGTCTGACTCTTTATGACTCCATGGACTGTAGCCGGGGAGGCTCCTTTGTCCATGGGATTCTCCAGGCAAGAATACTGAAGTGGGTTGCCATTCCTGGAGTGGGTTGCACTCCAGTACTGTAGTGGGTTGCCCTCCTTCAGGGGATCTTCCCCACCCAGGGATCAAACCCATGTCTCCTGCATCTCCTGCATTGCAGGTGGATTCTTTACTGCTAATCCACTTGGGAAGCCCTCCAAGGTCTATAAGGGGTAGAAATAGAACCAGTTCTTAGATGACACAGGGGAGGTAGATTTTGGTTTTACTTAGGAACTTCCTAACAGAACTGCCAAAAAATGAACTAGACCCATTATTGGAAGTAAAGGGTTGTAGACGCCATGGCTACTTGGTGAAAATAGCTGAGTGCTTGAGCTAGATAACCTTTAAGACTTTTGCCATCTATGATTCTATTTGTATTTAAACTGGTTACTCTCATTCAAAATAAATCAATTTAATGATGAGCAGTTGATCCACTAGTTTATATTTGTCTCTATAAACATAAAAATTGCCAATTGTATCATTTGTTTGTTCAGTCATTAAGTTGTGTCTGACTCTTTGAGACCCCATGGACTATAGCACTTGAGGCTTCACTGTCCTTCACCATCTCCTGGAGTTTGCTTAAACTCAAGTCCACTGAGTCGTGTTGCTATCTAACCATCTTATCTTCTGTCGTCCCCTTCTCCTCCTGCCCTCAGTCTTTCCCAGCATCAGGGTCTTTTCCAATGAGTTGGCTCTTCATGTCAGGTGCCCAAAGTATTGGCCAATTGTATAATGAACAACAAATTATATGCCCGATTTAAAAAAAATCAAAAAACTAATTTTTGACTGTGCATACGGCAGGATATTGATGTCAAAGTCCAAATTTTCTTCCAGAGATGGATGTTCTTTCTTAGTATGTGTTTCACTTTACAGGGGTTGGTTAGTGACCTAATCAGGGGCTATGGGATTAGGAGCAGTGCTGATGAGGTAAGGGGAGTGATTTTCTGTGGTGTCAGTGTGTCAAGGGGGGTGCTTTTGCTCTGGGCAGATAGTAACAAATTTCTGAGAGGCTAGGTCTAGGTTAACAGGTAAAGTTTCAAATCTTTTTGTTATGTTACTTAAGTAAACTCACATTAAATATATTTACAGTATTTATAATTACATATGCTGCCCAAACTCTCAGAGAGGAAACTGTGAAAACATTAAAAACTCTGTAGTCCCCAGGAATGTAAACACCCATCTTGACTGAGAACATTAGAACACCTTCAGGGTGTAGAGCATTTGGGAGTTTTGCTGCTATTTATGGAACACAATGATATGATGATGTACTTAATTCTGTTAGATAAGCTACAAACAATTTCAAGGTCAGGAAGTATGACTGTCTTATGTGAAAGTCACTCAGTTGTGTCTGACTCTGCTACTGCATGGAATATATGGGCCATGGAATTCTCCAGGCCAGAATACTGGAGTGGAGTAGCTGTTCCTTTCTCCAGGGTATCTTCTCAATCCAGGGATCGAACCCAGGTCTCACACATTGCAGGCAGATTTTTTACCAGCTGAGCCACCAGTGAGGCCCAAGAATACTTGAGTGGGTAGCCTATCCCTGCTCCAGGGGATCTTTCCTACCCAGGAATCAAACCAGGGTCTCCTGCATTGCAGGTGGATTCTTTACCAGCTGAACTACCAGGGAATCCCTATGACTGTCTTGTATGCGTATGTTATAAAACCATCACCACAAATATGAATATAACCCAAGCTATAAAACTTTTTTTTTTCCTATTAATGTGTATTTGCTGCCTTTTGTTTTGTGATGTTTATTAATTTGCCAGCAGGCACTGATGTTTTGAAAAATTATGAAAAAGACTGAGTAGTCTGAGTGCCAGGTTTTCAATCCTGAGTTCCCTTTTGCAGGAAATTCCTTTCGCTCTTGGATGTCTGAGGATTCCTCGGGCGTGTTTTCATGTCCTGATCCTCTTCTCGCTGTCTTCCTCCTCCTCCCCTAGCCATACTCTGAACCGCTGTCCCAGTCTCCATTCCGTGGATTCTTGTTACTCAGTGTGCCCCACCCTCACCCTTAGGTTGGTATTTCCTGGTCCCACCTCACCCTGCTGAATCAGAATCTGAATTTCAGCTGGTTCCCCAGGGATTTGCACCTACATTAAAGTTTGAGAAGCTCTGTTCCGGGTCACCTTTTGGCATCTCACAAAGATGTTCTTTCCTTGTCCTTCTTTGTCCCAAGTGTGGACCAGGGGCTTCCTTGTCCCTGTTGATAGGGCAGTTAACTAAGGGCTTCCAGGGACTAAGGCGGAAAACCAAAGAGTAGATTTAGGGCATCTCTGCTCGCAACCTTGCCCAGGCATTTTATAGGACCCTATAGTGGCTGTCTCTCTCCTTAAACCTTAGTTTAATGCTGTGTTTTTAGGGTCTACTTGTAACTCAAATTAAAGTCACCTTTGTCATATATTTTCCCCTTAAAACCTAGGACTCTAAGTTGCCTGCCTCTGATACCCTCAGAGTAGGCCCCACATTAACATCATAACCTCCTTTGTCCCCAGTCCATTTTCCTGGGCACTTCATCTCTCTTAGCTCAGCTTCTCCCTCTAGGCCTCAGCCACCCTTAACCACAAGTCTCATTTCAGTGTTTTCTCAAGCAAAATAGTGGGCTTCCTCCAAGGATAAATCATGTGCCATATTGAAAGGTGGAGACAGTTGTGGGAAGATTTAAAATGAATACATATATGCACGTGTATATGTTTGGTGTGTATATGTTGCTGTATTTTAAGTAGAAAAAAAACTGTAAACTTTTTTTTTTTAAACGAATTCAGAAAAGAGTACTGTTATTTAGATTCCAAGTTTTATGGGGCGTACTGCTTCAAAAGAATTGTCTTATTCTTTTAGTTACATTGCCTAGTTTCAGTCAAGTTTAGGTTTCCGAATTTATATTTCAGGTGATAAAGCAAAATTATCTCAGAGTTTCTTAGGAGATAGACATCATTTTGTCTTAAAAGAGATTTGAAGTTAAAATTCAGACCTCATTTCTACTGTCTTTGCGTCAGTAATTTTAGAAGTCCTTTTACTTTATTCACTTTTTCTTTAGCTACAGTGTGAGATATTTGAGGGTGGGCACTGGGTTCTTTCATTGGGTACTTTTTGGGCTTTTTGTGTGTGTCTCATTTTGCATTAATCAGTTTAGCATATTTGTGATGTTGTACAACAGAGTTCCAGTGAGTTGCTTCTTTGACCACCTTATATGAAGAGCCAACTCATTGGAAAAGACCTTGATGCTGGGAAAGATTGAGGGCAGGAGGAGAAGGGGGTGACAGAGGATGAGATGGTTGGATGGCATTGACTCAATGGACATGAGTTTGAGTAAACTCTGGGAGATAGAGAAGGACAGGGAAGCCTGGCGTGCTGCAGTCCATGGGGTCGCAAAGAGTTGGACAAGAGTTAGTAACTGAACAACAACAACAGTACAACATATTTTTGATGCTATTTATTTTAAAGTCAATCAATCAACAGATATTAATTGAACTCCTGCTATGCGCCAGAGTCCTGCCCTTAAAGAGCCTAAGTTCAGTAAGCAGGTCAACTCATTTTGTAGATAAAGGCAATGAAGCTATAAGAATCTAAGTGTCCTGTCCATGGTCAGCCAGTTAGTAAGATCAGAGCCAGGCTGGAACCTAGTCTGACTCTGAGGGTTATGCCCTCTTTATAATGCAGGATTGAGCTATACAGCCTATAGCTTCTCGGTAGATGTTTATGTAACAAGCGGTGCAGAAATTGTTTGGAAGAAATATATTTATAAACTGCTAGGGAGTGTAAACAGAGACCTCAGGGACATATTCAAACAATAAAATATTCTAATTATTAGATTAGGAAAGGTATCCACCCCCCTTTTCTGAGAGTCAAAAAAAAAGAGAGAGAGAAAGAAGACATAAAGGGAAATAGAGGGGAGAGGAAGGGACGTTAACAAGGATGGTCAGAGCAGACTCTAGGTCAGTTCTATGATTTTCAACTCCCAAAACTTCTGGTGGTGTCTGCTGAGGTATCCAGGAGCACTTGGTGTGAGAAGAGCCAGGTCCTGAGAGGCCTGAAGGTTACATCATTCTGTAGGCCTTCTTTCTGAAAAAGAGCATAAAGTTGCAAATGAAGCAAATAGGAAGATTCTTAAAAGGCGCCTGCATAAGTGAGAGGTTCTGAAGGTTAAGCATCATCAGCTCATCAGCTTTAAGGTAAATCCCACTCTGAGAGGATCTGGTGTATTCAAGAGTATGTGTGCAATATGAAGGACTGAGTGGGATGTGTGGGTTTAGATGGTGCAAAGTAGAGACCACAGCTGCTGGATGTAGGAACCAGGAAGTGGGGAAAGGAGCTGGTGTGAGAACTCAAGCTCCCGTTAATTAGCAGGAATGTGGAGAGGGCTTTGGACCTCCTTACAGAATTGGATTAGGGGTGTGGGTATCAGGGGTGGATGGGGTTGAGTCAATCTTATCTACAGCTCTCAAGAGACCCCTTTGTATTATCAGTTCTTTTTAAAATAAATTAACAAATGAAATACTATTTATTTTCATGCCTTCTATGCTCCAATCAAATTGGGATACTCATTGTTTTAATAATGTTCACTAATATAATTATATGCCTGAATAATTCAGACTGATAACATGGTGCATTATAGGAAAGTTCCTGGTGGATATGAGAAAATTATTAGGGAATTTGAACTAATGGGAATGGTGACTGATTCTCAAAGTGAAGACTGGTAATACCTTTTATGGGAAGGAATTTAATGGAGAAATCATTGTTAGATACAAAATTAATTTATACAGGAAATCTTTCTGAGCCTTGGTCGTGTTCTAGACATTAGCAATAAAAAGAATATTAATAAGACAAAACTTCTTCCCTCAAAGAGAAAACAGACCAGTTAGTGGCTATATCAGGATTTGGGGGCAAGGCAATAGGATAGGATGGAAAAATCACTGTAGTAAGGAGATCCAAAATTCTTTTAGAAATCTTGCCATTAACTAGAGGTATGAGCTTAGTAAAGTCACATTTGTAATGGCTTCCTTCATGGAGTGACAGAGAAGTGAGGAAGGGAGGATGTGTCATGATCATTCCTGCAGGAATGTGAATCTTGTGTGGAAGACAGAGGAAGATGAAGGATTCATAGGCTGTAATTGTCATAGGCGCTATTGAAACTCATCATCTGGCATGTTATAAGTGGTACCAACAGGTTGAGTAATATGCTGGCAGAGGATATGTATACTTTGGATAATTGGGGGTTGGTTACTTAAATTCACTGGACATTGTAATGGAGATTAGCTAGCTGTTACCCAAGTCTGTTTCCTCTTCCTTTGAACACACAGTAGAATGAGGTTTCCCTGCCTGTCTTGCTGTTGAATGTGCTGATCTGAATGAGTCCTGAATAATGGAAGGTGTATCCAGAAGGACTAGTTTATAAGAACCACCCCCATGCAATGCTACATATTCTTTTTGCTGCAAAGGAAGTCTTGAAAGTTTTGCAAGGTAATGAATGAGATAGTCAGTAGAAGGCATCTGTGTCCCTGAACCACAACTTGGAGATTAAGAATTTGCTGTTATTGTTTAGTCATGTCAGACTCCTTTGTGATTCCGTGAGCTGTGACCCTCCAGGCTCCTCTGTCCATGGGATTTCCTAGGCAGGAATACTGGAGTGGGTTGTCATTTTCTTCTTCAGGGTATCTTCCTGACCCAAGGATTGAACCCATGTCTCTAGCATTGCAGGCAGATTCTTTATCACTGAGCCACCAGGGAAGCCAGAGACTAAGAATAGATGTCTACTTTTCAGGTGGCTCAGTGGTAAAAAATCCACCTGCCAATGCAGGAGATGCAAGAGGCTCAGATTTGATCCCTGGGTTGGGAAGATCCCCTGGAGTAAGAAATGGCAACCCACTCCAGTTGCCTGGAAAATCCCATGGACAGAGGATCCTGGCAGGCTGCAGTCCATGGGGGTCACAAAGAGTCAGTCAAAACTGAGAACACGACAACAACACAATCAAGAATACCTATTTGGTTCATGTGTGAGAAAGAAATGTCTGTTTTGTTAATAACTAAGATTTTAAGTTTGGTTTTATAAAGGCTAATTATCCTAATTCAGAGGTCAATAAACTATGGCCCACAGGTCAAATCCAGCTTATGGCTTGCTTTTCCTGTCTGTGAGAATTTTTTTTTACATTTAAAAAAATTGAAATATAGTCTATTAACGGTATTGTATAAATTAATTTCAGGTATACAGCAAAGTGATTAAGTTTCTTTTCAGAATATATTCCATTATAGATTATTGCAAGATATTGAATCTAGTTCCCTGCGCTATACAATAAATCTTTGTTGCTTATCTACTTTATGTACAGTAGTTTGTATCTGTTCATCCCATATTCCTAATTTGTTCATCTCTCCCTCCCTCTCCCTGTTGGTAACCATTGTTTTCTCTGACTGTGAGTCTTTATATTTTTAAAAGATTGTTTTATAAAAAAGAATATACAGCAGAGACCATATGTGGCCCACAAAATCTAAAATATTTACTGTCTGGCTCTTTATAGAAAAAGTTTACAAATCCCTGTTTAACCAATACAGAAATTTCATATGTCAGAGACTTTGGATTCTAGGCTGATAGAAAGTCTCCTAATTACAAATAGTTTTTCACGTATGCTGATATAAATGTGTATAATATATTGAAAAAGAAACCATAGACTTCCACTTCTAGAAAAAAAAAAAGGAATAACAGGGGCTGGTTTTATCTTCCAAAATGAAACAATTAAGAGGGAAAAAAAACCCTCTAAATGTATAAATGGTTTTCAAGACTATGAATTACCAGGCAATGAAGAACAGTGATCCCTGAAAGATGGGAAACAAATGAGGTGAGTTCAATTTACTGCTTGGAGAAAATCTCTACACCTTGCTACAAAGGGGGAGACCCTTGGAGGTGCCTGACAACCTCTTTGAGAGTATTTTCAATGGAGGGGGAATCCCCATATTTCCTTCCATATGGAGGAAATCACGGAGGAGAGTCAAGTCACCCCCCAGAAGAGCAGAAATGAGAGCTAGGGAGAGAATCGGCTTTGCTGGAGATTCTGGTTGAGTCCAGTTGTTCTGAGAACCAGTGATAGGCCTGACCTTTCTTTTTTCTCTTTCCTTATACTCTGTGTGCTAATAACTTCCTCATTTGTCAAGTTACTTTAAATTAGGCTTCTCTCATACTAAATACTTTAACAGTTTACTATGTATTTAAGAAAGTGATTTCTAATTTCCCTTTCTTTCAGTGCCTGAGATCTTGCGATAATACTGAGTCAACAATTGGTATGGGTTTTACCAAATCAACACTTCCCTTTAATATGTTTATGAAATACCAACTAAGCCCAAGGCATTCTGTTTTTTGCTGAAAGACATTCTTATCAGGAGTGCATTTAAACAGCCACTCAATTTTGAACAACTAAGTAATTTTGAGGCTCCCCACTGTAAATAATTTTGCAGCAAAACTCCCAGGTGTACATTGCTGAAAAAAAGAGATTAAACCCCAAATTGAACTCATTAGAATTATGTGACCACAGGGAAATGAAAAGCATCCAATGATAACTTTTATTTTCTTAGAATCCTTTGGATTCTAAATCAACTGTGGACTAGAAACTGGCTCCTAGACTTTATCTTTTATGGTAATGTACACCATAATCAAGAGAATGTTTTTTTGGTTCCGAGGAATTTTAATTTAATAAAATGCTCTGAATTCGGTCATCCATTTCTTCCTCTGTTGTTGCAAACCAGTGGGAGGTAAAGAAATCAAGCACATGTTGTAGCTCTTCCTTACAGTGTTTTTGTTTTGTTTTATTTGTTTTGTTTTGAATTTGCCCTTTGTGTTGTATATTGCAGCTGATGGATTATTTTTCTCAGTAGTTTAAGGGGTAAAAATAGGTCTTAGCTGTCACTGGAGGGCCCTTTTTCTAGAGTGTGGTGGTGCTTCTTAAGAGTCGAGTGCTAAGCACCCTCTTACCCCTCATGCAAGTTGAATAGCCCCGAGGAAAACATTTTAGGAATGATAAGATTGTGGCAGGGTAGAGTGCTAATAAACAAATAATCGGTACTTAATAAAAATCTATAAAGTGAGATGTAGTTAGAAAATCTGTAACTGATATTCACATATAAAGCTACTTCAGTATCAAAACTTATTAAGATATTCTTTAAAAAATTATAACATCATGAAAAAATATGCTTTTGGAAAAGTTTTGAAGTTTTGTTGTTTTTTCCTCTTTTGGAGTAAATAAAATAATCGTTTCTCCACTTCTGCCTAAATAATAGTGTCTGATAAGAACTTTTAAAGCTCATCAGTCTGGAAGATCCCAGTATTTTGTATACCAAAGTTATCATGTTTGTAACATTTATCATATTTATCAAAGTGTTACCCTTACCCCGCCTAAGACTCTTCCCTGTTATCAGAATACCTTACTTTTCCATCTCTCTCTCTCCAGTGAGAATCTAGCTGTGATTAATACCCCTTTCCCCCTCATCATTTTTTTTTTTTTATCATACAGGTAATACATTTGTCATTGTATAAATGTGAAGAAATGAACTAAAAAAAGAAATCACTCCTCATTTCCCTACCCAGGGATGTCTGTTATTAACCTATTAGTAGGTTCAGTTCAGTTCAGTTCAGTTCAGTCGCTCAGTCGTGTCCGATTCCTTGCGACCCCATGAGTCGCAGCACGCCAGGCCTCTCTGTCCATCACCAACTCCCGGAGTTTACCCAAACCCATGTCCATCGAGTTGGTGATGCCCTCCAACCATCTCATCCTCTGTCATCCCCTTCTCCTCCTGCCCCCAATCCTTCCCAGCATCAGGGTCTTTTCCAATGAGTCAACTCTTCGCATGAGGTGGCCAAAGTATTGGAGTTTCAGCTTCAACATCAGTCCTTCCAATGAACAACCAGGACTGATCTGCTTTAGGATGGACTGGTTGGATCTTCTTGCAGTCCAAGGGACTCTCAAGAGTCTTCTCCAACACCACAGTTCAAAAGCATCAATTCTTCGGCGCTCAGCTTTCTTCACCGTCCAACTCTCACATCCATACATGACCACTGGAAAAACCATAGCCTTGACTAGACGGACCTTTGTTGGCAAAATAATGTCTCTGCTTTTAAATATGCTATCTAGGTTGGTCATAACCTTCCTTCCAAGGAGTAAGCGTCTTTTAATTTCATGGCTTCAATCACCATCAGCAGTGATTTTGAAGCCCCCAAAAATAAAGTCTGACACTGTTTCCACTGTTTCCCCATCTACTTCCCATGAATTGATGGGACCAGATGCCGTGATCTTAGTTTTCTGAACGTTGAGCTTTAAGCCAACTTTTCACTCTCCTCTTTCACTTTCATCAAGAGGCTCTTTAGTTCTTCTTTACTTTCTGCCATAAAGGTGGTGTCATCTGCATATCTGAGGTTATTGATATTTCTCCCAGCAATCTTGATTCCAGCTTGTGTTTCTTCCAGCCCAGCATTTCTCATGATGTACTCTGCATATAAGTTAAATAAGCAGAGTGACAATATACAGCCTTGACGTACTCCTCTTCCTATATGGAACCAGTCTGTTGTTCCATGTCCAGTTCTAACTGTTGCTGCCTGACCTGCATACAGGTTTCTCAAGAGACAGGTCAGATGGTCTGGTACTCCCATCTCTTGAAGAATTTTCCACAGTTTATTGTGATCCACACAGTCAAAGGCTTTGGCATAGTCAATAAAGCAGAAATAGATGTTTAATAATATCCTGTTATTTCCTTTTCTTCACCAACTCCTCCTGCCTTTCTTTCCCTTCCCTTTTTCTTTCTCTCTTTCTCTTACACATGTATACATGTATATACTCATGTATAATGTGTGCCTTGTTGTGTAAACTGCTAGAATTGAACTCTTTATCTTATATCATAGAAGTTTCAATATCATAAAAAACATACACAGTATCACTTTTAATGATGGTCTAATGCTGCACAGGGTTTTCTTGTGCAGTTATGCTTCAGTGTATCTTCAGAAATACATAAAATATTAGTGAGTTGAGGGGTGGTTTTCAGAATGCCAGCTAGTCATCCTTTCTCAGACTTGGCTATATTCTGTAGACTCACTGTCTTCATTTCCACCTAGGAAAGCAAGACACTCTAAATTTACCCAGAACACTACACAGGAGTGGTGTATGGAATTAAGAAATACGTGAGATGGTAATTTAGGAGGTGAGAATCAAAGGATTGCCCTGAGACAAATTGCAAAATAGGAGAGACTGACTTTTGAGACTCAGCTTTCTCATCTGTAACTTGGGGTTAATATCAGTATCATAAGAGTGTAATGAGGACAGACATTAGAATAAGAATGAGAAAGTATCAACCACTTAGACTGACATCTAAAAAGACATCAGCAGATATTACTGTCCTACTTGGGAGCCCTACCTTCCTGCTCTGAGTTTTTATTTTCTCTCCTCTCTGCTTTGTCAATTCTTTTCTTGTTTTTCTCTGGTCCCCAGGGATCCTATATTTATCCTTACTATGAAAAGCCCAGCTTTCAGATCCTTCCTTCAGTACTACACATGTCAGTAGTTATTAGGTGCTTAAAGAACATTTTAACAGGTAGTAAGTGGTGTTCTAACTGGAATTTCAGATGTTTGGCATTGGGCTGGTGAGATTTATCCCCAGTCAGTGGGGATTTATTTACCTTGCTTACCATGCATGAGTTTTCCGTGATGGCCAATAATAACAAGGTTGGTATTCAAAATATTTAACCAACTGGCTCTTCCTCATCAGCCTGGATGTTGACAGAAAACAACTGGTTTGGCCAGATAGTCTGTACTGGATATATGTTGACCTTGGTAAATCACTTTACAGACCCTTGAATTCTTAACTCTGTTACCTGGGCTATGTACCTTTGTGGTAGTAGCTGTGGGGTGGCGGAAAGAATCTTGAGATTTGAAAACATTCTATTCAAATCCTGGCTCTGCCATTTCCTAGCTGTGTAATTTGGGCCTCAGTTTTCTCATTTCTAAAGGAGAATTATCATATCTACTTTCCAGGGTTCGTTGGTTTGTTTTTGGTGAGACCCCAAAGAGATTTTTCTATGGAATTACTTCATAAGGAGAGAAATTAGTTGTTGTGATTCAGGAGTTCCAGTTCTCTGTATGTGACAAAGATAGCACCAACAGTGCACCCAAACTACATGAGGAAAGATTCCAAATTTAGTGTAAAATGAAATTTCATATTTCAAGTCTTAGTGAGATGTATATTTCTGTGTTTCAGGCTCTTTCTCACCTATGAAATAAGGGTTTGTCCTCAATTATTGCTAAGGTTCTTTCCAACCCTTTCAAATCTACACTGTCAGGAGCCAAGGCTTTTTATTAGGCAATTTCTTTGGGGATGTGTCTTGTTTGCCAGGCTGGTCAGACTCATTTCAACTGAGTACAGCTGCTTCAAGGCCAGGCTCAAGTGATTCTGGTCTGAAACCATGAGTGGCCCAGAAAATGAGAGAGGCAGACAAAGGTTTCAGGTTTCTCAATCAAAGCTTCCTGCGGCTGTACCAGCTATTGTGTCTGCTTTCCCAGCTGACTCAACCCTGACCTGTCATGCTGTGCCTGATATTTATATTTCTGGAAATGGTTAGCCACATTACTAGGTAATAAGGTTGCAAATTCCAAGTGTCCCCTGTAATTCAGGTCAGATGTTGTCCTGGGAGTGGGTGGGAAGGCAGAAAGCCCAAAATTGAGGTTGCTCTGCTTGAGGGCAGATGACGATATCATGCCTGGCTGGCTACAGTATTCCGCGGTAGTTATTTGTACTTTGGGGAAGGACCTACTGAGTTCTTAGCTCAAGTTTTCTTGTTCATGATTTAGATTTATGTCACACTTGAATTTTTTCAGTTCTTAGTGCCTCATATTTAATGGGATTTGCCTTTAAAAACAGAATATTAGTATGGGAAGAGAACCAAGAGGTTAAATAATCCAACTCACTCTTTCAAGGTGAGGGAAGACACATAGAGAAGACTTCCTTGACTCAGCTCAGGACCACAGAGCTGCTAAGTGGAAGAGTCAGGCCTGAAGGGCCCACTTCCTGATTCCAAGTTGACTGCTTGATTCAGAATCCTTTTCCAGGCTGCTTCCTGTTTGGTGATTTGTCCTTGGACACCTCTGATGTTCTCAGTTGGCCTCATTCCATCTGTTTGTTCCAAATAAGCACTGTTGTTCCCAGTATACTCATCCCGGGACATGATGTGCATACAGGGATCTAAAAGTGCTCAGGATGTGGCAAAACAAACCAACAAAGCACAAAAAACAACCCCTGGAAAGGAGGGGAAAGACAGAGGCACAACAGGGCCCAGAGTGTAGGTTGCTGAAGGTGACAGAATTCTCACTGACACGGATGCAGATACACTGGCTCAGTCAAGAGAGTGATGTATTTTAAGTCTTTCCATGGGGTGCCCAGGGAGGTGAACCAGCTGCCTCCTCTGCTTTGCTGCTTTGTCCTGGACCTGGAGGTGGAGAGTTTGTTAGTTATAAGTCCCCACCAACACCTCCCCTCAGACCTTTCAGATTCTGCCAGGAACCGACTTGTAACTGCTGGAGCTGGCTAGTCAGCTTCAGGTTCCTGACATCTGGTAATGGGGAGGAACAAAGGGAAGGAGGCCAAGTAGGGAACCGATGAGCCTTGTGGCTGGAAAGTGAACCAGGGCATGAACAGTGGCCCTGGCAGGGAGATGCAGAGACACGCACTCAGACGACGCATGTCCTGACACATCCCACACTCTCACCAGTACACTCACACACACAGTGGTGGGAGGCGGGGAGAGCCCCCCAGGCCGTGGTACTCCCGAACTCCTGTCACCTTCTCCAGCACCGCCATGAAGGAGGCTAACCTGGCATGTACTCCACCACCGTGGAGATCCACCACCCTCTGCAGAAGAGCTTGGAGTCCAGGAGGGAGCCCTGCATGGTCTGGTCTGCATGGTTTCCAAGTCCCCCTGAATGGGAACCACCTGTGCTTCTTGCCCAGCGTGCAGTTTCTGCCATTTCCCATCCCCTTGATGGGGCTTGGGCATCTCCTTCAGCAAGCAATCAAAATGATTCTGAGAATGAAGCATGTTTGGGGGAACACTGATGAAGAAGGAGGAGCCTGGGCCTTGGGATCCAATGAATCCAATGAAACTGACTTTTGAAGCCAGCTTCACTCTGTAGGTGCTTTATAATCTTGAGCTAGAGTTTTCAGAACTGTAACTGAGAAGCTGTACCATGAAGAGCCCAAGGGTGTAGCCTCTGGAGCTAAAGTGCCTAGGTTTGAAATCTTGATTCTGTTCTTCACAGGCCTGTGACAATAGGCAAGCTATTTAATTTCCTTTCACTTCCATTTCCAGCCTATAAAGCAATATAATGATTAGAGAACTTTTCTCATTTTTATGAAGACTGAGTTGTTACATTAATTTACTCAGAAATTTACCTGGTTCATTGTAAAGACCATATAGGCACTTGCAGTTCCTATTAAACGATAGTTGATGATATTATGCTTTCATCTTTGGTTAAAGTGAAAGTGAAGTCGCTCAGTCATGTCCGACTCTTTGCGACCCCATGGACGGCGGAGCCTACCAGGCTCCGCCGTCCATGGGATTTTCCAGGCAAGAATACTGGAGTGGGCTGCCAGTTTCCTTCTCCAGAGGTTTGTGCATATAAGATGATATAGATAAATTACCTGTTATGAAGATGATGCTCAATAAACAGTATATCCGTATTAAAAGCAGGCTACCTGACCTTATGAGACCTTATTACTATATTGCAAACTAATTACTGAACTACTTAAGAGACCCCAGGAAAGAGGAATGCTGAGAAGGGTCTTTCTCAAGCCCAGTTTATCAGTCATACTCCAGCTGAGAGTATCAGGCACTATAGCTCCTCTAAGGAGAGAAAAGTACATCTATTGTCTGTGCATGAGAAATACTGAGGACAATTTCAGAGGCCTGGACAACTGTTATTAGTTCAAATCAACTCAGATCCTGGTAAAAAATTAAATAGATGTAAAAAACCTAGCTCATTTGAAAACTGCTAAAATGCATGAGAATAGCTCTGGAAATCCCATCTGTTTTATATTTACAGAACTCCTAGTTCCTTTGGTCTGGGCACAACTGACTCACTTTTCATTGTGTTCCTATGGCACAGTGTCTTGTCATTTCTGAAGAAACCAAACAGCAGGTTGTGTGCATGAGTAATGTGCATGCCCACTCTTTGACATTGATAAGGCTGTCTAGGGATTTGATTACTTGTGATTTGCATGGCAAAGAGATGATATAGCAAAGTTACAGTTCTTTTTTTAGTGTAATGTTGTGATGTCTGGTCCATGTCTATCCCCTTTCTTTTGCTCACATATACACTGAGGGACTGCAGTCAGCAAAGATTCTAAGACTATATCTGGCTGTCTCCTAGTTCTACCACTTACTGCCATGTGACCTTGGACAAATTAATTAATTCCTCTTTGCCCCAGTTTTCTCATCTATAGAAAGGTTGAGTAAGAGTACCTGACAGTATTATTTGAGTAATTAACACTACCTTTGGCAATAGCCTCCCAAATCTTAGAACAGTAAATGTTTATTTCTTGCTCACATCACAGCCTAATGGGAGTCACAAGATTCTCCTGGGTTGCCTTCCAAGAAATGATTGGATCTAGACATCTTCCATTATGGGGCTTGCATCATTCACTAGGGTCATGCCATCTATTTAAATCTAAAGTAATTAAAATGTTAAAATTGAGTTTTGCTAATTAGATCAGTAATGCTTCTTCAGTAGTGCTGAAGAAGCTGAAGTTGAACAGTTGTATGAGGACCTACAAGACTTCTAGGACTAACACCCAAAAAATATGTCCTCTTCACTATAGGGGACTGGAATACAAAAGTAGGAAGTCAAGAGCTACCTGGAGTAACAGGCAAATTTGGCCTTGGAGGACAAAACAAAGCAGATCAAATGCTAACAGAGTTTTGCCAAGAATGCAGTAGTCATAGCAAACACCCTCTTCCAACAACACAAGAGACAACTCTACACATGGACATCATCAGATGGTCAATACCAAAATCAAATTGATTATATTCTTTGCGGCCAAAGATGGAGAAGCTCTATACAGTCAGCAAAAACAAGACTGGGACCTAATTGTGGCTCAGATAAATGATTTTCTTATTGCCAAATTCAGACCTAAATTGAAGAAAGTAGGGAAAACCACTAGACCATTCATGTATGACCTAAATCAAATCCCTTATGATTATACAGTGGAAGTGAGAAATAGAGTCAAGAGATTAGATCTGATAGAGTGCCTGAAGAACTGTGGATGAAGGTTAATGACATTGTACAGGAGGCAGTGATCAAGACCATCTCCAAGAAAAAGAAATGCAAAAACTCAAAATGATTGTCTGAGGAGGCCTTACAAATAGCTGAGAAAAGAAGAGAAGCTAAAGGCAAAGGAGAAAAAAAAAGATATACCCATTTGAATGCAGAGTTCCAAAGAATAGCAAGGAGAGATAAGAAAGCCTTCCTCAGCAATCAATGCAAATAAATAGAAGAAAACAATAGAATGGGAAAAACTAGAGATCTCTTTAAAAAAATTAGAGATACAAAGAGAACATTAGAGAGCATTTCATGAAAAGATGGGCACAGTAAAGGACAGAAATGGTATGGGCCTAACAGAAGCAGAAAATATTAAGAAGAGGTGGCAAGAATACACAGAAGAACTGTACAAAAAAGATCTTCATGACCCAGATAACCACGATGATGTGATCACTCACCTAGAGCCAGACATCCTGAAATGTGAAGTCAAGTGGGCCTTAGGAAGCATCACTATGAACAAAGCTAGTGGAGGTGATGGAATTCCAGTTGAGCCATTTCAAATCCTAAAAGATGATGCTATGACAGTGCTGCACTCAATATGCCGGCAAAATGGGAAAACTCAGCAAGTGGCCACAGGACTGGAAAAGGTCAGTTTTCATTCCAATCCCAAAGAAAGGCAATGCCCAAGAATGCTCAAACTACCACACAATTGCACTCATCTCACATGCTAGTAAAGTAATGCTCAAAATTCTCCAAGCCAGGCTTCAACAGTAAGTGAACCGTGAACTTCCAGTTGTTCAAGCTGGATTTAGAAAAGGCAGAGGAACCAGAGATCAAATTGCCAACATCTGCTGGATCATTGAAAAAGCAAGAGATTTCCAGAAAAACATCTACTTTTGCTTTATTGACAATGCCAAAGACTTTGACTGTGTGGATTGCAACAAACTGTGGAAAATTCTTCAAGAGATGGGAGTACCAGAATACCTTACCTGTCTTCTGAGAAATCTGTATGCAGGTCAAGAAGCAACAGTTAGTACTGGACATGGAACAACAGACTGGTTCCAAATAGGAAAAGGAGTACGTCAAGGCTGTATATTGTCACCCTGCTTATTTAACTTATATGCAGAGTACATCATGAGAAACGCTGGGCTGGAGGAAGCACAAGCTGGAATCAAGATTGCTGGGAGAAATATCAATAACCTCAGATAAACAGATGACACCACCCTTAATGGCAGAAAGCAAAGAAGAACTAAAGAGCCTTTGGATGAAAGTGAAAGAGGAGAGTGAAAAAGTTGGCTTAAAACTCAACATTCAGAAAACTAAGATCATGGCATCCTGTCTCATCACTTCATGGCAAGTAGATGGGGAAACAATGGAAACAGTGAGAGGCTTTAATTTTGGGGGGCTCCAAAATCACTACAAATGGTGACTGCAGCCATGAAATTAAAAGACATTTGCTCCTTGGAAGAAAAGCTATGACCAACCTAGATAGCATATTAAAAACAGAAATATTACTTTGCCAACAGAGGTCCGTCTAGTCAAAGCTATGGTTTTTCCAGTAGTCTTGAATGGATGTGAGAGTTGTACTGTAAAGAAAGCTGAGAGCCGAAGAATTGATGCTTTTGAACGTGGTGTTGGACAAGACTCTTGAGAGTCCCTCGGACTGCAAGGAGATCCAACCAGTCCATCCTAAAGGAAATCAGTCCTGAATATTCATTGGAAGGACTGATGCTGAAGCTGAAACTCTAATACTTTGACCACCTGATGCGAAGAACCGACTCATTTGAAAAAGACCCTAATGCTGGGAAAGATTGAAGGCAGGAGGAAAAGAACGACAGAGGATGAGATTATTGGATGGCATCACCGATGTGATGGACATGAATTGGAGTAAACTGCAGGAGTTGGTGATGGACAGGGAAGCCTGGCATGCTGTAGTCCATGGGGTTGCGAAGATTTGGACACGACTGAGCGACTGAACTGAACTGAATTAGATCTTAAGTGCTCAGAAATGAAATATGTCTGGTGGTTACCATATCGGACAGTGCTGTCCTAGGGTTCCTTGTAATTCTCCACTGTATCGTCTCCATTTAGCCAGCAGGGAAGAAGAAAGCCCTCCAGAAATCTTGCAGGATGGAAGGAAAAGGCTTCAGGAGTTTCTCTCCACTGTGTCATACTAACTTTAGGGCCTGGTTATCAGTAGATCAAAGGATTCTCTTTTCTGAATTTATAAGACATGGTATAATCTGAGTTCCTACAAAATTAAAGAAAATGCTCTCCCTTTTTCTTGATATATCCTGCTCTCAAGTCTGTTGCCCTGATGAAAAATCTTATTTTGAATATCAGAAGCTGAATAGTATCTTGATTTTTTTCTTTCCTTTCCTTATGTAATGGATTTCCCTGCCCCTGCCATGAAAGGCAGCCTCAGAGCCTGAGGAGAGGATCATCTACAGGAAATGCAGAAGGGAAAAGCACATTAACATTTTTCATTCTGTTTCCCTGTTAGCACATTTTGCCTCTTTACATTGATCCCCGCTTCTTTCACAGGAATCACCTCTAGCTATTCTCTTCTTGCGGGTTAATACTGTGGTAATAGGACCTAAATAGCTGACTGGCACCATGTGCCTAAGACTAAGACTGTGAGATCATATAATGAAAATAAAATCACCTTATTTAACCAATAAGTGACAAGAGATCTATCAGATTGGTATTTTGGCACTGTATATGTCCAGTTACATGACTATTATTTCATTTGAATTATCTCATTTTTCAGGAAGTTGCATCCTGACCTCAGGGACACAGTCTCTGGTTGTCTTTCCACCATTATTTTCTGCCTCTTCAAAGTCATGACTAGGGAATATATTAGGAATTTTCCATTTAAATCATAATTTTGCCTCAACAATAGTATAATAATGTTTTATTCATTTTTTAAATACATCATTTGACTCTTCTGCCCTCATTGTGGTAATTTGATTGTATGTTTGGCTCAGGCTGGCACGAAACACTGACTGAGGAGGCGTGCCTTTGCTATTTTGAGGGTAACCAGCCAGTTAAAGTTGATTTTCGTTTGGTGGATCCCAACTGCAAAAGAGTTGGTGAACTTGCCACTGGATCTTTTATTCTGAAGGATTGTATAGTGTTGTTACTACGTGTTTAATTAAATTAACTGACTGAGCACTTGCTACATGCAGAGTTGCACAGTGGAAAACGAAAAAAAAAAGAATCTTGTCGCATTATCGGTTATTTCCTTCACAGCACTTATTGCATTATCTAATTGTCTTGTTTGTTTGTTTCCTTACACACTGTCTATCTTGTCCACTGGAAATGCAGAGACTCTGTCTTTTTTTTTTTATTACTGTAAAACTAGCGCCTGACTCATTGCCTGGAACATAGAGATTTCAAAAAACAGTTTTTTATCTGACTCAAGAAAAGATGCTTATGTTTTTCTGGTAAGAGAATATTATCTGATTCTCCCACTTTTCGCATTTTTCAAACCTCTGCCTCATTAAACCATACCCATCTGGGCCTTAAGCTGCCCTTCTCTCCTCTGATATCTCAGTGGTTACTGCTGGTCTTATTATTCAGTGTATTATTATATACCTATTTGTAATATCTTTTTTAAAAAAATATTTATCTTTAATTGTAGGATAATTGCTTTACAATGTTGTGTTGGTTTCTGCCATCCGTCAACATGAATCAGCCATAGGTATACATAAGTCACCTCCCTCTTGAACCTCCCTCCGACCTCCCACCCCATCCCACCCCTCTAGGTTCTGTGATCACTTTTTTATTCTCACTTAATTTATGTTTCTTTTATTTATTTTCTTATTGATATATGCAACAGAATTTTGTTGCAAGTATTACTTATTATAATGATTACTGTAAGCTTCTTGAGATCAGTGGAATGAGAGTATTGTTTCTCCTATGGAATCTTAGCAACTGACCCTGTATTGTGTCCATGAATAGTTGGATAAGGGATGACTTTGTCCATATCTCTAAAGGTGAAGACCAATTTGACCTGAGACCCATTTTGGAGCTTTTCCTCAGCTGTACATGTGTCCTTAGGTAAGCCCCTGATATCAGTGTTGCCTCAGAGATTTTCCCTGTCTTGTCCCTCCTCTTGGCTCTTAGGTGGACATTCATTGTCTACTGAATGCAGAACAGATTTGCTGTCCAGGGTCAGCGCTGTGCTTGAGATGGAAATGGGAGCAATTCACTATCTGAGGGAGATTGTACTCAAGCCTTCCTGACAATCTAGGGCCCTGGTCACTTGTACAGGCCACAGGCTGTGGCTCAGGCCTTGGCCCCATCAGGGTGGCATTGTCCAGTATGTGAACTGCTGGGCTCTTTTTGGGACAAGAACACTCTCTGTGACTCCAAACCATGTTGTGATTGTCCAACACAGCCTCAAATATCCAAGCCTTATTAAACTGAAGACTCAGAGAGAATCTGAGTGCATGCTCATTAACTTAAGTACCTGGTTAGACACATAGGGCACTAGGTCAGGGTCTATGCCAGGACAAGGTGCAGGCTCCCAGTGCCATGGAATTGTATTGGATATCCACAGCAAAGGCATCACTGAAGACTCCTCTACAAGGGAGTGGACATCGCTAGCGTTTTCCTGTAACTCATGGGCATGTTCTCCCTGGACATTTAGCACCAAGATTTTTGTACCAACTTGTGAAGCACAGTGCCAAGTTCTATTGCCTGAAAGCTCCTTAAAGGTTTGCTCAGATGCTGGCAGAAGCAATCAAAGGCATGTGTTCTGTTTATTCTTTTGCTTTTTTTTTTTCCTTTTTGCAAATGAGAACCAGAAGTGTAAATGTTCCATACCAATAGAATGAGATTGTATCAAAAACCACACCTTCTGCCCACATACACAACTCCCATGTACATTCATTGGTTTTAATCACACGGCCTTCCTGGGCTTTCTGCCCTGCTAAGTCTGTCAGTGGGAATCTGCTCTGCTTGTCTGTATTGCTCCAGGGCACCTTTCCGATGAGAACTGGATGGACTCACTTGGCTGGGTCATTTAGACATTTGTGGCTTGCATAATCCAGTGTGATTGTAGCTGTCCCAGCTACTGGTTTCTTCCCAGGAAGTGGGAGAAGACTTTGACCCTTTGCGCTCCGACAAGATACCTTAGGGCTGTAATTTAATTGGTTTTCCCAAAGTTTGGCAGTAGAGGGCTGCAATCTAACAGGATTCAGGATTGCTTAACCCAATTTGAATTTGTGTTCCGGCTCAGCAGCCCCTTTTACACTGGGCAGCCTAGGGAGAACAGACTATTGTGAAAGTCTATCCCTGAATTTGGGTGGTGGCTTCACCTTCCCTGTAGATGGCTTCTAGAAATGCTTCAGATGTTGCTGAATGCTCCAGGTATAGTTTCACTACTCAGACACATCAAGACAAGCCTTTCTGACTCACTACATTGATTTCTGTTGAGAAGATGCAAGGCTGGACAGATGACCCCGAAATGTGGTTTTGCTTTCCTCGTAATTATCTATCTGACTTCACAGGAAGTGGGTGTTTGGTTGCTGAAGACAAAGAGGTGCTCTCCACCCTTATGCTCATGACTGGAGCCTTGCCATTTTTGTAGGTCCATTAAACACACTCAGGCAAGCATAGGATAGAATGTGTACACCTGCAGGTCTCTCAAACACAGGCAACAATGTGCATCGTTGGTATGTGCGGTTGGCTTCATAGAGGAGTTAACCCTCTGAGGCAATTCTCAGATCAGATATTGACAAACTCTGGAACCCACTCTAATGCATTTCTTAAGACATTCTCTTAGTGTCTCCTGTGGAGACCTGGCCTCCTTTGCCAGGGGTCACATTTAGGGCACATCTAACTCTCAGACCTCCCAAAGCCACAGTTCATTTCCTGTTGACTTCTAGCATCCTCTGCTTTCGTAAAGGTTTTCTCTTCAGCCCCACTCCTCATTAGTATAATGCTCTCCTTGGTTTTTCTAGCTCCTTTCCAGCCCTTCACAGTTCTTCCCTGGGCTTTTGAATATTATCATTTTTGTTTTTTTCCTGGACATATTTTTTTTAGGTTTCCTGGTCTTCTCTTTCCTGTAACCCAGTGGAAGGGGACTTGTCTTTTCTTTCAGAATAGGTTTCTCATGTTTAATACTCTACTTTCCTACTGCCTTGGAAAAACTGTGTTGGAACCTTTGCTCTGACGCAGTTCAATCACATTTTGGCTGGAAACATTTTACACATTAAAATGATGAAGGATGATTTTATTTGCCAGTCTAAGCAAAAATCTCTAAAATGGAAAAAAAAAAAAAAAAAAGAAAAAAAAAAGATCTTTCTGAAGCTACTGAATATGAAAAAGACTCTTGAATATGTAAAAGATTTTAGAACACTGCAGGGTGGGGCCGTGCTGGGGTAAATGAGCCTTAGGGAAGCCTCTTGTTTGGGCCACTTTGTCCTTGATTTTGAAAGGCGTTCATTTTCTGCCGAGTAGCTTTCTTTACCCTGAGCTCTTCTAGTGTATAGTCTTTGCTTCTATCTTAGGAGGCAGGGGTCATTTAAAATGCTCCCAGTTGAAAATTGATATCATGGACTAACTCCAACCTTACACACATTTTTAAAGTGGGTTATTAGTCCACTGATGTCTCAGATGGTAGCCGCACAGTCTCTTTCTGCCTTGTAGCAAGTTTTGGTGATCCAAGGATGAGACTGGACCTCTTCAGACATGAGGTGCAAACTCTGGTTCCTGCAGTAATATCTTGTGGCAATATTTCCACATCTAAGTTGGAGTGTCTTTTATTTTATGCCTGGCTTCACTTGGGTGTCTGTTTAGTGAAGGGCAGATTTGTGGTGACTTGTCATGTCTTTGAGACTTTTGAGAACAGGCCTCTCCAGAAAAGTTGTCCTCAAAGATAGAATGGCTTCTTTCTCCCTTGGCTAGGACTGACTGCCAGATCTCACCAGGTTTCACACCCAGTTGTGGAGAGTGCCAGTTCTGTCAGCTTTGCACAGGCAACTCCATCACTCACTGCTCTCTCTGCATCAATGCAGTTGTCTGTTTACCCTTCAGACAGGCTTTTCTGAACTGGCAAGCCTATCGGGGTTGTTACTCTTCAGACGATAAGTCGTGTCTGACTCTTTGCGACCCCATGAACTGCAGTACCCCAGGCTCCCCTGTCCTTTACTATCTCCCGGAGTTTGCTTAAACCCATGTCCATTGAGTCGGTGATGCCATCCAACCATCTCATCCCCTGTTATCCCCTTCTTCTCCTGCCCTCAATCTTTCCCAGCATCAGGCTCTTTTCCAATGTGTTGTCTCATCACATCAGGTGGGGCCAAAGTATTGGAGCTTCAGCTTCAGCATCAGTCCTTCCAATGAATATTCAGGGTTGATTTCCTTTAGGACCCTCTGATTTGTCTCCTTGTTATCCAAGGGACTCTCAAGAGTCTTCTCCACCACCACCGTTACCCAGTTCTTAATGGTGCTACAGCTTTGTGATACCTGGAGATATCAATCAACTTCCATTTCAATTCAGTTACATTGCAACTTAAATATTGTTGCTTTCCAGGTGCCAGGCTTGTGTTAAACACTGGCAGTGGGAAGAAAAGAAGCATATTCCTTACTCTCATGGAATTTAGAGCAAGCTCAGTTTTTTCATATTTATAAACTTGGCCCTGACAAAGTGAGATGCCATCATGTAGTGCTAAAATTGCATGTCCTTCCATCCAGAATAGTTCAATTGTATTACATGAGTGTTTTAAAACAGACTCGGCCTGTCTGTTCTATAATCAGAAATGTAAAATAATTCATGTTATGAGTATTATGTGAAATTGGACTCAACTAATAAATTATAGGAATACTTGCTAGAAATCAAATGTGAGAGAGCCTTCTCCAACTGTTGGAAGTAAAGATGAAGGAAGAAGTGAGGTAAGGACTGAATGAGAGCAGGGAGTATACCAAAAAACCCACTTCAAGTAGTTATTACAAAGCAGACTGGAAACAAAACAAAAAGCTCCATTCTTTTTGGTTCAGAAACCATTGTTGGCAAGGACTGTTAATTCCACATCCAAAAACTTGTTTCCTCTAGCCTGACTTCCAGAATGCAGTTATGTTGGAAACTACTCTGCTGATTAAGTTTTTAAACCACTCCCTCTTCTGAGGGAAGAAACATATTTTATGAACACAAGTCAGCTCTTGTTCATTTTATATTTTAATATTGAAACCCTTGCAAGTCTTTAAATTGACTCAGTAAATCCTCATTTATGATACTTGACAAGTGACCCCATGATTGGAAGCAAAGGACAGACAGAAAAAGTTGGTAGGAAAGAGTTGAAAAAGGAAAAGTTAGGGTGGGAGATGGAAGAAGGGGAAATGCCATGTGTGGGTCTGTCCTGAGGGGTGCACCTTAGGATAGTTTGAGAAACATTTGGGTAAATGTTTCGGTAAACATTTACCCAACATTTGGGTAAAGCCCATAACAAGTACTGTTTCCTTTCTGCAGAAGCCCATCATAGCTTTTGGTTTCTACTCTACCTTTAAGATTTCCATACCTCCTGACACATGTACCTATAATGTATCCAATGAATGTCTCTGAAATACTGAGTTTAAGGGAATATCACAGTAAAAGAAGATTAAAAATCTATTAAAGTTTGCCTATAGTTTGCACTGAGGTGGGAAAGGGAGTAAGTATATGTTCCTGTTTCCCCAGGATCCTCTAGAACAATTACCTCTAGAATGATCTGGGGGATGAGGTGCCCTAATGATCTTTGATAGACCTGGGGAGAGGTATCTTAGGCTGGTTTCTTTTGTAACTAACTTACATGATGACTTCTTGATCTTAATTTTATATTTTATTCATCATGTAACATTGCATCATTCTTTAAATTTATTAAAACATATAACTTTCTTCCTAATTCCAGAGATAATACTTGCTTGTTGTAGGACATTTGAAAAATTCAGAAAAGTCCAGCTAAGAAGTAAAATCACCCACTTCCAGCGATATCTACTGTTAGGATTTTTCATTTATCTTGCCAGTCTATGGTTATATTTTCTTTCCCTTGAAAGTGAAAGTGAAGTCGCTCAGTTGTGTCTGACTCTTTGCGACCCCATGGACTGTAGCCTACCAGGCTCCTCCGTCCATGGGATTTTCCAGGCAAGAGTATTGGAGTGGGTTGCTATTTCCTTCTCCAGGAGATCTTCCCCACCCAGGTGTTGAACCCAGGTCTCCCTCATTGTAGGCAGACGCTTTACCATCTGAGCCAACAGGGAAGTCTCTTTCTTTCCCTTACCCAATTCATTTTGATGATATTTTTATCCTTTGGCTAAAATCCTTGGGGAAGGAAATGGCAGTCCACTCCATTTTGGCTAACATTTTGGCTAAAATGGATAAAATGACTTTAGTTTAACCAGTGAGCTCCAAGTGACTATAAAACATTTATTAATTACTTGCTAAGGAGACTTTCAGTGGAATTTGAAAATCCTTTTAGGAAACCAAGAATATTTCTAGATACCTGCAGTCATTTGGGGAATCAGTCAGCTTATTCCTCTTCCTCCAGTTTTATTGGCATATAATTGACATGTAATATTGTGTAAGTTCAGGGCTTCCCTGGTGGTTCAGACGGTAAAGAATCTGCTTGCAATGCAGGAGACCCAGGTTTGATCCCTGAACTAGGAAGATCCCCTGGAGAAGGGAATGGCAACACACTCCAGTATTCTTGCCTGGAGAATCCCGAGCATAGAGGAGCCTGCGGGCTATAGTCCATGGGGTCACAAACAGTAGGACACAAGTGAGCAACTAACACTTTCAGTTTCACTTTCATTGTGTAAGTTTAGGGTATACAATGGGATGATTTGATACATTGGTATATATTGTGAAATGTTTAGCACAATAAGGGTACTTAACACATTCTTCACCTCACATAATTTCCACTTAGTTGCTATTGTTGTTATGTTGAAAAAATTTAAATTTACTGTCATAGAAATTTTCAAGTGTACAATGTAGAATTATTAATGATAGTCACCATTCTGTAAACTAGAAGACTGGGCTTTATTCCTCTTTTATATGAAAGTTTATTCCCACTGACCAGCATCTTCTCACTCCCTCCATCCCTCGCTCCTGGCAACCACCTTTCTACTCTTTGCTTCTATGAGTTTAACTTTTTTTGATTTTCATATATGTGAGATCATATGATATCATATGGTATTTGATTTTTCTTGTCTGACCTATTTCACTTAGCACAATTCCCTCAAAGTTCATCCATGTTGTTGCAAATGGCAGGAGTTTTTTCTTCTTTTATTTGGCTGAATAATAGCCCATTTTATGTGTGTACGTGCATGTGTTGCTCAGTTATGTCCAACTCTTTGCCACCCTATGGATGGACTGTCACCCTCCAGGCTCCTCTGTCCATAGGATTTTCCTGGCAAGAATTCTGGAGTGGGTTGCCATTTCCTTCTCCAGGGGGTCTTCCTGACCCAGAGATAGAACCTATGTCTCCTGTGTTGCAAGCTGATTCTTTTCTGCTGAGCCACTGGAGAAATCCATTAGTCCATTATATGTATATTGTTGTTCAGTCACTAAATCGTGTCTGACACTTTGTGATCCCATGGACTACAGCATGCCAGGCTTCTCTGTCCTTAACCATCTTGAGGAGTTTGCTCAAAGTCATGTCCATTGAGTCAGTGATGCCATCCAACCATCTCATCCTCTGTCACCCCCTTCTCCCGTCGACTTCAGTTTTCCCAGCATCGGGGTCTTTTCCAATAAGTTGGCTATTCGCAGCAGGTAGCCAAAGTATTGGGGCTTCAGCCTCAGCATCAGTCCTTCCAATGAGTATTCAGGGTTGATTTTCTTTAGGATTTACTGGTTTGATCTTCTTGCTGTCCAAGGGATTCTCAAGAGTCTTCTCCAACAACACAATTCAAAAGCACCAATTCTTTGGAGCTCAGCCTTCTTTATGGTCTAACTCTCACATCTGTACATGACTACTGGAAAAACCATAGCTTTGACTATACAGACCTTTGTTGGCAAAGTGATGTTCTGCCTTTTAATACACTGTCTAGGTTTGTCATAACTTTTCTTCCAAGGAGCAATTGTCCTTTAATTTTGTGGCTGCAGTCACCTTCTGCAGTGATTTTGGAGCCCAAGAATATAAAATTTGCCACATTTTCTTTATCCATTCATCTGCCAATGGATGCCTAGGTTGTTTCCATGTCTTGGCTATTATGAATAATGCTGTAGTGAACATGGGAATACAGATATCTCTTTAATATTGTGATTTCATTTCCTTTGGTCATGTACCCAGAAGTAGAATATCTTGATGTTATGATATTTCTAGTGTTAATTTTTTTGAGGAACCTCCATACTTTTTTTTCTCAGCAGCTGTACCAGTTTACATTTCTTCCAATAGTGTACAAGAATTCCCTTTTCTCCACAGCCTTCTCAGTACTTCTTATCTGTGTCTTTTTTTGATAATAGCTTTTCTAATGATGTTGAGCACTTTTTCATGTTCCTATTAATCATCTGTATATCTTTGGTGCTTTCATGTTGGCTGTTATATGTATTTATAATTGTATATCCTCTTGATGAATTGGTCCTTTTATCATTATATAATGACCTTCTTTGTCTCTCATTGCAGTTTTTGACTTAATGTCTATTTTATCTGATATAAATATAGCTAACCCTCTTCTCTTTTGCTTTCCATTTGCATGTACACTTATGTATATTTTTTGGGCTGAAGTGAGTCTCTAACTGGCAGCATATAGTATGATGTTGTGTGTGAGTGTTTTAAATCTGTTTAGCCACTCTACACTGTTTGACCGGAGAACTTAGTTATTCTCTTCCTTGCTATCTCATCTTGTGACTGATATTGGTAGCCCGTGCCTTCCTTCCTTGCTCCAAGCTGTCTCTATACATCTTAACTTCGTTGGTCTCAGGGCATAGTAAAACTTATGTAAGTCCCTTATGCAGTGAATGGGAAGGCTGGGGAAGTTGGTCACTCAACCCCACTCTCTCTTTCCCAATGAGGAGAAATCACTCCATCCAGGGAGTTCCCTCTTAACACTGAGCAGTGCCAACCTGGGGGATAGGTTGGAGAAGGGAAAATGAAGCTATACTTTCTTTTCTGTACAGTTTTCTTAAGTGTTTTTGTTGTTGTTAAACTATTTTACTGAGGTTCCCTGAGTGGACTCCTGAACTCTCCCAGAGCTATTTTTGCTCATGAACAGATGTCTAATTGTTGATCTTTGTGGGGATAGAGGCTGGTGTCTCCTACTCCACCGTTTTGGTGATATTCCAGTCAGCTTAATCTTAATATCACACATCAGAGACTCTGTGCAAGCCCAAAATATGCACTATCTGGCTTTTAAATTTTTTTCCTCAACTTCCACATTTTTCTCTAAATTGATACATTTTTATCTCTTGCAGCAATAGTAAGATAAGAGAAGTTATAGTGAACTTGGAGTTAGAGAATCTGAGATTAAGTCCTGGTTAGGTTACTTAAGAGCTTTAGGACATGCAGCCAAATGAGCAAATTTATCTGGGCCACAGATTTGTCATCTGTAAACTGGGGATGATAAAGCCCACTCTAAAGGTTTTCTGGGTTAGGAAGGGGGTTGGAGGGTGCAGCAAATGGGAGGACATATGTGGATCACAAGCAAACTGATAAGTATTGTACTGATGTAAAGTATTCTTGTTATCTTCAACTATAAAAACATGGACACATTTTTCCTTAGAGATGTTTCAGATGAATTGCTCAAAAACATGTGATCCGTTTTCAAATGATGATTACCCATGTTACAACTCTCTCTAGGAAATAGTAGCCATTTTGTTTCAGAAGAATTTCTCAAATATTTCTGTACTAATTAAAATAACTCTCTGAGGTCCAACAGGCAGAACTGGCTCAAGAGTTTAAAGGGACTGTCAAGGCAAGTAGTCAAGTGTGTCTGTGGTACCAAGAGACTTGTGACTTCCTGTTACTTGGTCCTTTTTTTAATTAACAAGCACTGTTCCTCTGTTGCAGCCAGCACACACCCTTGCCAGCAAGCTGCTTTTCAATTTGAACCCTCCCTGAAGGTAGGAATATAAGAGGAAACACTTTCAGACAGCACCGAAACCTGATCACTTCCGGGTAACTGGGAAATTCATCATCATCTCTAAAATGCATCTTGGCTTTTTCAAGGGTGGAGACTGAGTCTGTGGAGCTGCTCCAGGAACCAGAGCTGCTGAATCCCCTCTTCCACTTTCTGTTGCAAACAATAAAGGCTGCTCGTATCATACAAAAAAAAAAAAAAAGGAAAATGCATCAGCTGTAATCCCCTGATGGCATCTCTTTGGGAGTATCTCTTTGAAGTCTCTGAGTATCAACACATACCTTCTCCACCCCTCATAGTAATTGAACCCTTTCAAGCATTTTTTTTTTTTCCTGAACTTTTCTGACTATATCAACCATTGCAGAAATAACGTGGAACATTAGTATCACCCTGTATAATTTTAAATTAGGTATTCCTTAGACTGTATGTGAGCCATAGTTCATTTGTTAAATATAGTTTTATAGATGTTGAAACTGAGACACAAGAGGGAATAAGTGACTCGCCACAGGATATAGCAGGTAATAGGTGATTCAAAGAATTCTTGATACCCTGTCCTCTTTTAGGTCCCAAGGCTACAATTTTGAAATCATAAAAAGGCATCTTAACTTCCACCTCTTTTAAGACACTATATTTCTCTTCCTTGTTATCTCATCCTTATTTTCTCTTGTTCTTTAGTACCTGGCATTCTGTATTCAGATCTCCGTTCTACTTTGCCTTCCTTCATTGTCAGATTGTTTGTTATTCATTTATGTTTCTTTTGTTCTCATTTACCTTGTGAAATTTAACCATATTTCACCTTCATTGAAGTTTCAGTCTCTGTGTTCAGTGTTACTTGCACAGTGACTCTAGTGAATTTAAGAAAATTACTGTGTGTGTGTGTGTATATTGGGGTGAGTAACAGCATAACATACTTTTGTATTTATTATTGCATGCTTAGAAGAATGCAGGAAACGAAAATAGAGCAGAGAACATTGGAAGAGCAAAGAATTAACCATTCACTAATAAAAGGTTGAGTCATTGGCAAAAGGGAAGAGATCACTCTAGAGAATCAGGGAAATAATTAGGTCCAGGGAGGCAGAAAGTCTGATCCAGATGGTGGGAGCTCCAGGGGAGGGTAAATCAGGCATCAGGGAGAGATAAAAGAGGGAGGAAGGAGGGTATGTAATAGGCTGTCATCCAACAATTGTGTGCTGGGACAGTAGGAATGTACGAGGAAATACTTTCACAAAGCTCTGAAAACGAACCATTTTTAGTTAAATGGGGGAAATCCTTAATACATATAGGCGTGGTGTTGGAGAGTCTGAAAAGCGGATCCTCTATAGAGAGTTGAACTATATTTCTGTAGATTCCTATATCTTTGCTAGATTTATTTCATGTGCTTTGGTCTTGTTCCAGCAAACTATTCTGTAAGCTCTTTGAGGTCAGGGATCATGTTTTAGTTTCTTCCAAAGCCCCTCGTACAGTGCTGAGATCATGATAAGAGTTCATTAAATTCTTGCGAACAGATTTAGTATCTAATACTTATTAGTGGAAAAGGCAAACATCAGATTTGCCCTTTGAAATGAGCACAGTTTATTACTTAGAGGTTGTACAGAGTCTTTTTTTTTTTTTTTTTTTCTTTTTGCCACTGGAAGCAATGAGAAAACCAGAAAAGTGAGTCCATAAGCTCTTAGCTAGCTTGGTAGAACCCTCGTTATACATAGGGAGTGAGCCCCCCCCCACCCTCTGCTGCCTTGCCATAACCCCCTCTTCCAAACATATGCACAGTAAGAGACGAAATGAGATGGGGTGAACTGAATTGGCCTGTTCTATAGAAAGAACTCCATCTCTACATATTCCAATCCAAAAATCAGTTAACAGAATTGTTGCCCAATGATTGATACTTAATATGTTAGTTATTAGGGAATCATGTTTGTGTATCAGAACTTTTAAGGGATCCTAAAATAGCCAACTCAAATATTCTATTCAGTGGTTTCTTGTTCACCCGAATCCCCACTCCACTTTATAAATGTTGAACCATATGTTTCAGAACATACAGCTGTCCTTGTTCAGAATAGCCCAAAATAGCTTGATTCCCCTGCACCTTTCCGGGTGTTAAGTCTATTTACATTTCAGATTACATGAGGGAAGTGCCTGGTTTTACATATATTTTTTTCCCTTGTCAGCAACTTTTCTATAATTTTAACTTAGTTCAACTGACTAACCTAAACTTTCAGCGTAGTTCCATTCATTAACTACTACATCTCAGGTGCTCTGTCTTCCTGTCATTATCTCACCATTTTATGGCTAAAAAGAACATACTCTATGAAGGACCTGAAGAACTCTCTGGGCCCTGTGCAGAACAGGGTACGGTTATTTTGGCATGCAGGAGTATCCTGAACAACTTTTGAAGTGAACCGAGAAAAAGATGTCACACTCACGAGTCAGAGATCCTCTTCAAATTTGATTTGCCCAGAGCAAGTATGGTAAGGCATCAGCAAGAATGAGGGCTCCTATCTTTTCTGATTCTTCACTGGCTCAATAAACTAAGATATTCTCCCAAATGGTTTCCTAGTGAAGTGCAGGCTCCAAGAACTAAGCTGATTAAGTGGAAAATAAATGATTGTTTAAGGCTCATTGGAAAAAGGAGTGCTGCAAAGATTCTACTGCCGGAGATTATCTGAGATGATGTCATGCCGTGGAAATACTAAGGCGATACTCTGCATATGAGAGATTTTTTGTTTGTTTAGTTTGACAGCTTATGGAAAAGCATAGGTCATATGATCAAGGATATTTCTTCAGAAAAATTGACTTGAAATGGTCACACGCTGACCAGTTATTTATTGTCTCCTAACTCTGGGAGCTGGTGATGGACAGGGAGGCCTGGCGTGCTGCGATTCATGGGGTCGCAAAGAGTCGGACACGACTGAGTGACTGAACTGAACTGATGCTATTTTCCACTTCGAACACGTCTGGACGTGAACTCCATGCCTCATCTTAGAAATGGTCTCTCTTTCTGCTAGTGCAGGTGCTGCCCATCCCTCAATGCCAGCTTAGATCTGTCCTCTAAAACCTTCTCCTATTGTCTCCCTCAATGTGATTATTTTCCTCTTTGAAACACTTACAGCCCTATTATCCTCAGAATTCTCCAGAAACTTGGCTTTTATGACATTATATTATTCAACTATTACCTGGAACAACAGACTGGTTCCAAATAGGGAAAGCAATATGTCAAGGCTGTATATTGTCACCGTGCTTATTTAACTTATATGTAGAGTGCATCATGAGAAACGCTGGGCTGGAGGAAGCACAAGCTGGAATCAAGATTGTCGGGAGAAATATCAATAACCTCAGATATGCAGATGACACCACCCTTATGGCAGAAAGTGAAGAAGAACTAAAGAGCCTCTTGATGAAAGTGAAAGAGGAGAATGAAAACATTGGCTTAAAACTCAACATTCAGAAAACCAAGATCATGGTATCTGGTCCCATCACTTCATGGCAAATAGATGAGGAAACAGTGGAAACAGTGACAGAATTTATTTTTTTGGCTCCAAAATGACTGTAGATGGTGACTGCAGCCATGAAATTAAAAGACGCTTACCCCTTGGAAGAAAAGCTGTGACCAACCTAGACAGCATATTAAAAAGCAGAGACATTACTTTGCCAACAAAGGTCCATCTACTCAAAGCTGTGGTTTTTCCAGTAGTCATGTATGGATGTGAGAGTTGGACTAGAAAGAAAGCTGAGCACCGAAGAATTGATGCTTTTGGACTGTGTTGTTGAAGACTCTTGAGAGTCCCTTGGACTGCAAGGAGATCCAACCAGTCCACCCTTAAGGAAATCAGTCCTAAATATTCATTGGAAGGACTGATGCTGAAGCTGAAACTCCAATACTTTGGCCACCTGATGCGAAGAACCGATTCAATGGAAAAGACTCTGATGCTGGGAAGGATCGAAGGCAGGAGGAAAAGGGGACGACAGAGGATGAGATGGTTGGATAGCATCACCGACTCAATGGACATGAGTTTGAGTAAACTCTGGGTGTTGGTGATGGACAAGGAGGCCTGGTGTGCTGCAGTCCATGGGGCTGCAAAGAGTCGGACATGACTGAGCGACTGAACTGAACTGAACTGAACTGAATCTATGTGTATGGTAATGTGCACAAATCTTAGGTACCAGTGCTGTCAGTTGGATCAAAATATGAAACATTTCCATCTCCTATTAAAGGTATTGGCTTTATTTTCCTGTTGTTGGTTCTTCAGTATGAATTGTGAAAGCTGCTGGGGCAGAGATCACATATCTCAAGATCAGGGCAGAAGACAGATGGCATACTCAAAGAGGTTTGACTGACATAGTAAAGGACCCGTCTACAAAAGTTTGGGAATCAACAATGAATCATGAGGTATCCAGAGACTAGAAACAGTTGGAAATGCTTACTAGCCCTAGGTCTGAGGGGAAAAGGGACTTTTACTTATTGTGAAGCTGTAGTGAAAGCTTGAGCCTCTCAGAAGTAAAATGAATCTCTGACAGCAACTGTAACCTAAAGCATCATAACCATGGTCTGAATCTGAGCCAAACAAGGAGGAAGCCTGGAGATAAAGACTCTGATTTCCACTCAGGCAGTCCTTGGCTCTTTTGCTAATGCCTTCCACTGGCCACACCCAACTGTAAACCAGAGAGTGAGGGAACTCACCCATGCAGTCAATAGAGGTCAACCTCCCTGAGAACTAAGCATGGCAGAAAAAGGTGGAGAATGGATTTGGAGGCACAAAGGGCAAACTGACAATAACCAGAGAAGACTACCTTATTCTTCTATGGCCACCCTAGCGCTTGCCATATTGTCTTGCTCAAAAGAAATGATGGATTTCTTGCATGTTGCTTGACCTATTAACAATTTATAGATAGATAATTGCTTTTATTGAAAATTATGTGTCAGCCATAGCAAATGCCCAGTTCTTAAAAATGAATGGGAGCTGCCAGCTCTGAGTTCAAAGATTGTTTGAAATTATCAGACCTGGACAAGGAAAAAGGTTGAAAGGATGGCTTTTCTCCAAAACTGTGCTGCTGATTCAGGGTTTCCGGGATACCTAACAACTTCTGGTTTCACTGTAGTCTTTTTATCACCCGTGTTAGGATCACTCACGTTCCTCACAAACACTTGTTAATGCAATTGTTGTATTAGCTCTCTTTTTAATGCAATTAAATTAAAAGCTGAAAATACTTCCTATATAACATTGGGTGGGAAAATATCATGACTTAGATCTCTCAGTGTTGTTTAGTTGGTGGTGCCTCAGTTTCATAACCGTGGTGAGTGTGGCTCTTGACTTATTGTGAGATTTTGATGAGAAAGCACTTAACTTCTCTGTGGGTCTGCAAGATGAGGATCATAGCATCATTTAATGGGAAATATTTCTTGTAGAACTTGTGTTCATTTTCAGAAGAAGTTTCTTGCTGGTATTATATAAATGGAAATTTTCTCTTGAGAAGATATTTAATCACTACTTACTGAAGAATATTAAGTGATGCCATTTTGTCCAAAATAGAAATTAAACTCTTGGCAAACTTCAGCATGTTTTGGAAGCAGAGAGAAGGATCTGCTGGAGGTTTCCATTTAGTTTCAAAGGAAAGCAGAACAAATCAGAATCCTAAAAGAGTATATCACCCAGGAGTCCTGTGGAGCCAAGGTGAAGCTTTTTTGAATCTGGGCTCTCTTATATCTTATTTCCTATTCACTTGTTCCAAGGAAATCTAAGTTGTCAGGAGACTTGAAGATAATGGTTAGCCCTGGTAATACCTTGTGCTGATTTTCAAGATGTCTCAACTGAAGCAACTGGTTGAGAAAGAAGCCAAGCAATGACTTTACACTTAACCCTGTGGGAGGAAAGCTGCTTATTGGTTCCTATGAACACCTGAATCACATTGGAATTCTTTGGATCACCTGTCACTGTCTTTGTGTGGCTTTCATGCAGTGCTTTTTGTTTGCAGTTGTGAACCACAGTTTACCTTTTTTCATATCACCTTAGCTCTCTTACAAAGTTGAGCTCATCAGCTGGGGGAATCCTCTCCCTGCCTTCTGAAATCTCTCCCCTCTTTGTCCACTGTGACCTTAGCCCATTCTCTGACTTGTTCATCTCCATCTCATAGTCTGCTCCTTGGTGTTCTGACAGGCTGTGTGGTGCCTACTTCTCTGGTTCAGGTTTGGCCTTTACCTCAGACACAGTTCGCATGTTTGCCATTCTGTATTGTATGCTGAGAAAAGCTTCCACAACTTGCCTCACCTGGCCCCTTACTAGGAAAAGAGCAAAAGACTAGCCTTAAAACAAACAAACAAACAACCGTACAAACGGTTTCAATAGCTTAATGCAGGAGAAAATTTTAAGTGTTACCAAAAGAGATGGAGAACTCTGCTGTGGTAGGTGATATGCTGAAAAAAATTTTCTAGATTCTTAGCTTTGAATAGGATTTACTGAAAGAGGGAGAGAAGGATGAAGGAGGGATGGGGGGTGGGAGCGGGGGTGGGGTTGGGGGGAGGAGGAGAGAGAGAGGGGGGAATACTTCCTTTTGGTGAGGCACCAAGGAGAGAATACTGTACTCTTTCTAGCTCAGCGTGTTTCTGAGCTCCATTGTCTGACTCATCGAAGGCAAACATAAAGAAATAACAACCTCAGAGAAACCCAAGGAAGCAAACATCCTTGGAAAGTATTACACATGCATTCAAACCACTGCTTAGATGATCTCTGCCAGGGTTGCCCTGCATTACTACGCATAAAAGATAGTGTTGACGCCATAGTTGGTATGTGGTAGCTGATAATTCTCCCTGTGATGTGCTTACGGAGCTTGAAAACAAAGTCAGGTTAAATTCCCTTTGACATGTAAAAGAAACATTCTACTTATAGCTACCTGAATAGTTTGTGCAGTCACTTCTAACAAAGTAGTTCTTAAGTCTTTAAAATGTTCAAGGATCCTTACAATAATCCATCTTGAAGAAGAAATGGTTGAAATGTAACTGGAATCTGTATTTGATTTAAGTTGTGAGTAACTTGGAATAGTGTAAGGATGACAGACCAATTTTCTGAGCCCTCTCCTGTTTGTATATTAGAATTGAGTGAAATAGTGACTAGAGGAAAGAGGACTCAGATAGGTGGGTGAGCACATATCCTTGGACTGGAGGGGGGAAATTGGTTAGGCTGCTCTGGCTTAATGACATCCACCTCCTTTGTTCTATTTCTAAAATCACCAGGGAGCCTTCTGATCTGTAATTTGATTTCCTGTGTAGGTTTACCTACCAGAAGGGAGTGTGCAGACCGTTGGCCTTGGTCCTGGACCAAGCCATGTCTCTAGATCTAAATTAATAAATTAGCATCCTGTGTAGTAAATCAGCCTCTAGGTTTCCTTCACATGAATCTGACACCAGAGATGTGTCATCTCTGGAAAAGCATAAACATCGGTCAGTGGGATCCAGGAAGGGATTCTGCGTGGGGGTGAGGTAGGGTGGGGACAGACGTATATGTATTTACATAGAAAGAAATCTGTGGGGTTTTTTTTTAATTCTCAAAAGGGACCTGAGACAGAAAGCTGAAGATCTACTGACATATTGAAGCTGAGACCACACCTGGGCCTGGAGTGGGCTCTTTCCAGAAACTGACACAGGAAAGTCTGCCTAAAGCTATCAGTGACTCTCTCATCACATCTTCTCACATCTTTTAGATGAGGTAGACTGTACTCTTCTGGGATTCTAAAGGGCTCGATTCAGTCTTTTAAAGGAAGTAAATTATTCCAGTGCCCTGGAGCAACATTTTACAGAACTGTCCTCACAAACTCAGTGATTCCACTATGTGCTATGAGCAGGCTCTCCCTGCTTAGGTTAAATGCAGACTGTTCAGTTTAAAAAAAAAAAAATTAAAAGAAACTCCAGAAATTGAGAGAAGAGATGGAAAGAGACTGGAGGGAAAGAAAACACATCTTATCTGGGCAGGGAAAGGAACTCACATAATGCTCTGTGAGGTATTAGCTTACTGTGTAGCTTTAAGAAGTTTACCTTGACATAGGCATTTCAGTTTCTGACTTTATTTTCTTAACGTCGTAAGACAAGTTCATCTTTTAGGAAAATCATCACTCTGTACAAGATATATACAGCTATTTCCCCATGGTTAGAGCACAGTGAGGAAGCCCTCAATAAGTTCTAAGTGCTAATAGCAAAAGAAGTAAGACTCAGAAGAGAAGGAAAAATGAAACTCAAAATTCTTGCTTTGTATTTGTGAAAAAAATCTTGTTAGGAAGTAGTCAAGAATTGTATCAAATGCATCATCAAGTCTGGGCCCACAGGGACAAATTATTAATAATTTTTAAAAAAACCTGAGACTGATAATCAGATTATAAAGGGGTTGGTTAAGAAACACGATAATCAGTCCAGGCAATTCTAGTGCACTGAGCACATCTGGACTGAGGAGGTGAGCTTAGCTGACATACCATAGCAGGGCAAGTAGCAAGTGTCCTAGAAGGGCAGGAGAGAGAGGGAGCCATATTTAACTACACAGCTCCTCCACCTGTGTGGACAGTGGTTTGTTTCACAAGCACAAACCCGATGGCTTTCCGGGCTAAACAAGCACCACATTTTTACTACAGAAATAAAAAAATGACCAGGCTAACGACAGCAAAAATAACATCTCAGCCAACAATCCAGAATGTTTACCCTTGTTTGGAAGCCGTTCAAATTCTGAGCAGTTATATGGATTTCTGAATGGATACATTTATAAGATAAATGAGTCAAAAACATGTCCGCCTAAACTAAGTAAATTGGAGACTGGAGTGATTTTTGTAATTGAATATTAATCTTTGACTGTGGAAGTTTACGATGTAACCCTATCAAGTCTAGTTCAGCGTTTTTGGAACAGTAAAAAGTACCCCTGGGAATGATGAAAGCTGTTGAAATTGTGGTCACTGGATTTAAAAAAAAAATTTTTTTTTCCCCTGGGGGCCAGGAGTCATTTCCTCCATCTTGCTTCTCCAGGTTCAGATTGCTGCTTCCCTTCTGAGCAGTATGGAAAGTTAAGTGTGGAATAACAAGTTTTTTCAAGTCAAATGCAAACAATTCCACTTTAAAATAGCAGAACTCACCTTAAGGCAGCTTTTGGCAGCCTGCCAGAGCAGGGCAGGAAAGCTGCACTTTAATCAAAAGGATGTACATTCTTTATGCAGGCTGTGGAAAGAACAGCTGGGAAGAGACTTTTTATTGATTCTTTTTATTTCCCTCTCTTCTTCATCCCTTCCCCCACCCTTTCTAACAAACACATTTAATATTTACTGGTAGTCAGGGTTTTTTTTGCTTTGTTTTGTTTTAATTTTCTGAAACTTGTTGGAATAAAAACTTTCCCCCCTCTCCAAGAGCCTTATAATTTGAAAGTGTCCTAACGGGGCTATGAGCCACACCCTGATATTGCTTTTACTTTGGCTGAGTCCCTGATGGCTCAGATGGTAAAGAATCTGTCTACAGTGCAGGAGACCCAGGTTTGATCCCTGGGTCAGCAAGATCCTCTGGAGAAGGGAGTGGTTACCCACTTCAGTATTCTTGCCTGGAGAATTCCATGGACAGAGGAGCCTGGTGGAGTACAATCCATAGGGTCGAAAAGAGTCAGACACGACTGAGCAACTAACACTTTCACACTGGCTGAAACTAGAGCCGGGCAACCTTAGCTAAGCAAAAATTCCCGAGAGGAAAGGGAACGTGAAATGGTCTGGGCAGAATGTGGGGCTATTTCTTCAGGGGGTGGGTGGGACAGCCCAGTTTTAGTCCAGGATTAAGAATGCTCTGGTTTTAAGAGATGAAGATACTAAAAATCAAAACTCTGTCCCTTAGTGATGTAAGTACTTGCAGGGAATATGAAGGGTGGACTGTAATTGCATGTAATTTTTTACTGCTGGACCAAGAGAGAAGGAACTTGAGGGATGCATCAGATACGGGTCTGTCAGCACACATGGACAGAAATCACTAACGTCGGCAATCATTTCTGAAGACAGAGGACCACAGAATAGTATGGACGCTACATGATGAGTATTAAAAATAATACTTGTAGGCTTTGGGGACCAAACAGTACATGAGGAGCAGTATATCACTTTAGCAGACATGATAAACCTCTTCGTCATGTGTGAAAACAGAGATGCATACTGGGGCCCTGAACATCAAATCCTATTTTCAGACCTGTTTGGTTTGGCCTTAATAGCATCCTTGAGCAAGTTTTTACATTAGTGCTAGCATTTGAAATTTGGGAATTCTCGTTTAAATTCTGCTTTTCAGCTTCTCTTGAAAGATTAGTTATCTGGCATGTGGGGTATATACTTCCAGATGAAAATTTGGTTGCTGGATCTAGATAATAGGTCCATCAGATGGGGCAAGTGGTAGGTAGATCTTCAAGCCTTGTCTTCCTGCCTACAGGGTTGCCTGCCTAGGTAGACATTTGAGTTTACAGCCGCTGGAGCAAATTAATTTGTGTAGCAAGGATCTATTGAGCATCCTTTACCTGTGTACAGATTCTGTTATGGTGCGTGTCTGCTAAGTCTCTTCTGTTGTGTCAGACTCTTTGCCACTCTATGGACTGTAGCCCGCCAGGTTCCTCTGTCCATGGGATTTCCCAGGCAAGAATACTGGAGTGGATTGTCATTTTCCTCCTCCAGGCAATCTTCCCGATACTAGGATCAAACCTGTGTCTCTTATGTCTCCTGCATCGGCAGGCTGGTTCTTTACCATTAGCACCATCTGGAAAAAAACCAGATACTTTCCAGTCAAAAGCTTTCCATGGTTCTCCATTGCCAATACGATAAAGTCCAAGCCCTTTAGTTTGAAATGAAATTTCCTAGCCTTTGGTATCATTCAGTAATTCTGGGCTTTCGTCTCACATGCGGGAGAATGCCCTGTCTTCTCACTTCACTGGTTTGTTATTCTTCATTCGCTTCCTACCGCCTCTCCTCTGAGTTGATGCTGCTGATAGTCCTTGTTCTAGCTTCTTCCACATATTTGTCCATGGCAGTCCTCCCCCTCTGCAGGGTCCAGGTCAAGCCTGATGCATCTAAGACAGTGATACTTGAAGTCTCTGTGAGGAAAGGCCCATTTCCTTCTTTTTCTTGTCATTCTTTTCCTTTCTTTTTAAAATTTCCAATCTACTTAACAGACATACAAAGCACAAGTTGTAATTTTTTGCTGTCAGGTTAAGCAGATGTAATTTTACTTTGTCAGTGGCTATGAATGATTCTAAATGTTTTTTCTCAATTTCTGAATTTATTTCATATGTAACCAGCACCTGTCCTTGAACACACTTTGAATAGCTTTAATCAGATACTCTCAGGTAAGCTAATCTGCTTGTTATCTGCATCACAAAGAATTGAGTCTACACCTCCACCCTAGCAGAGACTGTATTAGAGCTTTGTAACTCTACCTATTCCATTTTAAACTTCAGGAGGACAAGAGCTCTGTTGAACCTGTTACACTCATTTTGGTCCCTCTGGGTCTATTTGTAAGGGAAAGGGCTTAGTAAGTGTTGGATTTTCAGCACTGTTGCCAGGAAGTGGGGTGAGAGGATTAAAATTCTTTAGCTTTCAAGGAGCTTATGATAATATGAAGAGAGGACTAACCTGCATAAAGCCACTGTAAATAATACACAATAAATAAGTGCTGAAGTTTTTGATATATCTTATGAAAATGGTATTGTTGTTTAGTTGCTAAGTCATGTCTGACTCTTTGCGATCCCATGTATTGTAGCCCACCAGGCTCCTCTGTCTGTGGGATTTCCCAGGCAATAATACTAGAGTGGGTTGCCATTTCCTTCTTGAGGGGATCTTCCTGACCCAGGGATTGAACCCTGTCTGCTGCTTGGCAGGTGGATTCTTTACCGCTGAGCCACTTGGGAAGCCCATGAAAATGATACAGATAAGTAGAAAATAGATTACTCAATGGAAGTTGGACCAGTTTTAGAAAATTTTACTAGTGTCAAGCTAGAACTTGAGAGACACGTTCCCATTGAAGATGGCAGCGTAAGCGGAGGCCTACCTGGGCAAGGGGCTGTGTGCTTCAGTTTGCTCCTCTTCACAGTGAGGGGTTGGATTAGAGGATCTCTCGGATCTCTGTGATTGTGTGATTCTAAAATGATAGTGACAACACTGTACATCTGCTATGTTTATAGTGGTAGAAAATAATTAGAATGTTCATATCATTTCATCTTTTCTCCAAGTCTTCCATTAGATGAAAATCCAGCTCTGACTTATTTCTTTATAACAAAATCTCTACATAACCTAATGACAAACCGGACCCAAGGAGGAGGTGGCAACCCACTCTAGTGTTCTTGCCAGGAGAATCCCTTGGACAGGGGAGCCTGGCAGGCTGCCGTCCATGGGGTTGCAAAGAGTTGAACATGACCAAGCGACTGAGCACACATGTGAGTGCGCACACACACACACACACACACACACACACACAAATTAACATTCATTGTAATGTGCTGCAATAAAAATGGTAAAGGAACTCAACATTCCTCGGAGTTTGTGATAATGGGATTTGACTGATTCTGCCTAGGTCATTTCCTACATTTCTCTTCATTTTATTGGCAGAGAGAGATTGTTGTAGCATAGGCTTGAAGCCTACTTGGGGGATCTATACAGAGCCAACCAACCTGGAAAGCCTTTTGTTTTGCCCTTCCTTACACTGCCTTCCAGATAAGTAAGGTGAGATGGTTCAGTTCCCTGAACTTTTGACTGTGGCCCAGGAAAATGGACCCACTCTTTCAGTCACACAAGCCACTTCATTTATGCATTTTCTAGGATATTGGTTAGGGGAATGGTAGACTAGTTACGAGGGTAGAAAGTTAGAAATGTGTGTGTTTATTTTCTCCTTCCTTCCCCACTGAGCTCTTGGAACTGGCGTAGAAAGAGAAGAGTAAACTGCAGCTGTCCCTTTGGGAGGTGGAAAGCCTGGGAGTAGTGTGGTTCAGAGGAAGAGATGTATGCATAGGAATTTGATAATCATCAAAAGACCATTAGAAGCTCATTGATGAAAAACTCACTGCAGTCTTCATTGAAAACTTAGATGCTTAGATATATTTGAAGGGGGAGCCAAATGGACAAATACATTATATGTTTTTCATCTATGATTGGCATTAGAACTGAATTACATAGTGTGAAAGAAATAATATTAATTTCTTCACTATGCTTTGTAAAACTATGTATTATGTAAATAAGTTATTTGCATTATTTTCAATGCATAAAGCTATGTCTTAGATTCAATGAATGCTTATTTTTAACTTATGAATTGTGACTGTAGATCATTTTATGAAAGAGGCTAACACACCCTGGAATGTATTAATCCTGGTATATCTATTAAACAAAGTATGTGTTCATCCAATGATCCTATATTGATGACTTTTTATATGAAAGTTACTTGGGCCAATAATGATAGTGTAACTGAAAATATACTTTTATGGTACCATGCTTCAAAGGCTATTCTTAAATATTATGAATTCGTTTTATCTTTATAAATACTATCTGTTATAATCCCCATTTTACAGATGAGAAAACAAAGGCACAAGCTATTGGTATCTTAGACTTGGTTATAGCAATGAAATTATAGGTCTTAACAAAATTGTGTGAAAATAGATAAGAAAATCTAGAACCTCACTGAAGAAGCAATATCTGAATTGGACTGTGAAACTTGAGTGGGAGTTTTCCATATTTATATATGTGTGTGTGTATATATACATGACCTTCCAAGTATGTGGCATACCTTTAAAATTTATCATTATTATTTATTTATTTGGTTTATTGTTGGCTGCGCTGGGTCTTTGTTGCTATATGCAAGCTTTCTGTAGTTGCGGCAAATGGAGGCTACTCTCTAGCTTCTCACTGCGGTGGCTTCTCTTGTTGCAGAGCATGGGCTCTAGGGCATGTGGGCTTCAGTACTTGTGTGCATGGGCTTAGTTGTCCTGTGGAATGGGGGATCTTCTTATACTAGGGATCGGACCCACGTCCCCTGCATTGGTAGGCAGATTCTTAACCACTGAACCACCAGGGAAGTCCATGAGGCAAATATTTTAATAGCCTCAATTGTGGTAAATCTTTGAATTTTAATGTATATCTGGACATTGGAAAATGTGACAAATCATTCAGATTCAAATTTGGTAAATGAAACCAGTCATTTTGTCAATACTGAAAAAACATTTTCACTTTTTGCATGTGTATGATTTGTATATAAATAGACTCTAAGGCTAATTCCAAAAAAGTTAAAAAATCTTAATATAAGAATAGCTCAATAAGAAGAGCTGTAAGAATAGCTCAAAAAAAGTTTAAAAAATATTTTAAGCCTACCTTACAACAGAATCCTAAATAATAAGAATATGAATCTACATATTCAATTGGAAACTACTTTTCTTTTACATTTTTAAATTAAATTTTAATTTTCTTCCAGTTTTACTGAGATGTAATTGACATACAGCACTGTGTAAATTTGTTTTATATTTTAATAATTTGATTTACATAAAGCATGAAATGATTACCACAATAAGCTTAGCAATTATCTATCATCTCATATAGATACAAATTTTTCTTGTGATGGGAGCTCTTAGGATTTACTCTCTTTACAACTTTCATATATGATATTCAACAGTGTTAATTATACTAATCATGTTGTACATTATATCCCTGGTACTTATTAATCTTAAAACTGGAAGTTTGAAGCTTTTGAGTGAAATGGGTGAGGGAAATTGAGAGGGACAAACTTCTAGTTACAAAATAAATGAGTCATAGAGATGAAATGTACAGCCTGGGAAACAGAGTTGATGGTAGTGTAGTATCTCTCTATGATGACAGATGGTAACTAGACTTATCATGGTGATCATTTTGTAATGTATAGAAATGTCAGATCACTGTTTTGCACCAGGAATAGCAGTGTTTCAGGTCAATTATCCTTCCAAAAAACCCCCAAGTAAACTCATAGAAAAAGAGATCAGATTTGTGGTTACCAGAGGTTGAGGCGGGGGGAGTAGAAAGAGGGGGAATTATATGAGAGTGCTCAAAAGGTATACCTGTATTTCTGAAGTGGAAAGTGAGTATCAGACATACTTGTCCCTTGTGTCTGTTCTTTTACTTTGCTTTAGAGGTGCTATGTATTCTCATGCAGAATGTGAGATCCTTGTAGGTTATCACCCTGTATCCTCAGAAACTGGCACAGTGTCTTTGCAGTAAATTCTTGGAAAATGCTTATTTAAATGAGTTGAATTAAGTAAATGGATTTTGATCTTCCCATAGTGATACAACAGTGGCAAAGAAATGATTCCTTTTTGTAAGCACCCTTCATAGACAAAGTGGCTATATGCGTATGAGGCTGAATAAGTCAGATTCCTGTTCCCATGTTGGTTGAATACTGGCTATGCCACTAGGCTTCATGCATTTAACTTGCCCTGGTAAAATTAATGTAAGGAGATGTTGCCTAGAGATAATTCAGATGAAAAAATAAATTGCAGCATACAAAGTAAACTGTGATTACACAGAAATGTGAGATTGCATCCAACTTGATTTTAACATGTGGACAGGAATCATGTGTTCCTACGTAATCAGTTTTAGTTTAAGTGTTTAAGTGGACTTAAATATGACCCAGAGTGGAAATGAGCTGGGAAAACATTTTAAACAGTAAGGCACTATATGAAACACCATGATACTCAACAATCTTTTCTACTTTGTCCAAATCCCATATACCCTTCAAGTCTCAGCTCTCATCCTGCCTGCTTCCTGAAATCTATCCTCACTTCTTGATTGTAATTAATATGTCCTTTCTCAATTAATATGTCCTTTCTCTGAATGCCCAGAGCACCTTATCTTACTTTTCCTAAGGTATATAACACCACACTTTGTTAAAACTTATTTTTTATGGGTCTCTTCTCCCTACCTATCACCATATATTATGCCCCACAAGAGTAGAATCTGTATCTTCATCTTTGTTTCTTCACACTGTGTCTGACACTGGACCTTATTGTTACTGGGTTTTTAATACCTGATTGTTGAAAACAAATGATACAACCATGACAAAGCAATGGGAAATAAACAACTCCTTTCTAAATTATGAGAGACAGGTTTTTTCTTCATGAACGTGCAGCCATGCAGGTCTAGAGATAGAAATGAATGTAGGTTTATTTTTGTTGTGTTTGTTTTTATCTCAGTCAAAGCGTCTAATCTACCATGCTGATGTCTTATGCACAGATGGAACCTTATCATGCATACAAGTCTCTGAAGGAAATAATTTTTGTTTAAACTTCGCCTTCAAAACTTCAAGGGAATTCAGAACAGGATTCTTTAATGATCTGGCTGTATTGTATTACTGATTGCCAAACCGAAAAATGTTTGGCAGAACTTTGGGCTTTGGAGGTTTTGGATGTCTTCCAATTAATCTGCCTCAGGATTTTGAAACAGAAATAAATGAGTTCCAGTTGAAACATTTTTTGTTTTTGAATCTAAGCTTCCAGGCCTTTATTTCCCTCCCATGTTAACATTTTGGTACAGAAATACCAATCAAGCAGAAAGAAGATAATCAGTCAGTATTTTCAGAGGTTATTAATGGCCTTGGTTTAGAAGAACAACATGAGAATGAATGGTTTAAAACTTTCTGTTTCTTAATAGTAACTGACTGTTGGCTCTTGGCATTTATTTTACAGGATGTTTTCCCCAATTTGTGTTTGGGAGAGGAGGACAAGGGTGTTCTTTGCCACTTTGGTTCTGCTAGGAGGAAGATTCTGAATGTACCTTTGTTAAACATTACACACTTAGCTTTGTTTTACTCTTCTTGTCTGGGAGCCAAATATTTTTTAAGTCACTCAACATTATACTGAGGCATGCTAGTCACTGAGTGTGATTACAAAGTGAAGTTTAATGCACATTAAAAAGAGGCGTGGCTGGGAGTTTCTATGTGTACCACCCCCGGTGAAGAAGTAGATAATTTCGGTGAGTGATACAACTTTGGTCACCTCCATAAACCTCAGTGCCTGTTCCTGGTGAGTTCTGAGGAAAGCACTTTTTTTTTTTTTTTTAATTAAGGAAAAGATAAAGAAAGCACTGACTCCCATCTGCTCTATACACACAACACACACAGACACTCCACCTGCTCATGCTCAGTAGCGTACGTGGTCTTTGTATGGGTCCTTGGCTATGACACATTGTCCATGTCTGAGGTGGCCAGGTAACCTAGCAAACATTCTGAAAAGTGGGGGCAAAGTGGGGGAGGCACAGCAGTTCTTGATTTTAAGAAATCCCTCTTACCAAGCCCTCTACTGACTTTTATCTTTGATTATTATGCATTTGTAATAAAAAATATAGCCACACCATAAAATGTACATTGTATCACTGAAGGAAAATAACATGAACTTCAAAATTTTCCTCTGAAGTTTCAGATTGAGGGTTTTTTTTTTTTTCATTTTGGTTTGTGGAAAGACCAATACTTCTCAGAGTACTGTTGAGAGATGCTAGATTAGAAGAGACTTCAATTAAATAAAATTTTGAATTATATATTTTTTTTAAGAAAAGTTTTCAGCCCATGTAGGAGATATTGATAGGAAAATGCATGTTTTTAGTGTTTCAGATGATCTTTCTTCTTCTAAGGTGATGTTGAGCCTGTCCCCTCATCTGTGAGCTCTCCTTACAGGCTCATAGAAACCAAGCAGCTTGGTCCATCAGCCACATTGCCAACCTGGGCATGGGCTGGTCGAACAGATAGGCAAGTGACCTGGTGCCTAGAAATGGCTCTGACCTCTCACTATAACAGGGTCTGAGACACTTCACTCAGCTCTGGTTTCCCAGCGTTCTTTTTGACATCTCAGAATAAAATCTCAGGTAATGTGAGCAAGAATCTTCAATGAATGCTGAAACCAATGAGTGAAGTTTTCATGAGGACCATCACCACACCTCCCCCAGACTGCTTCCTCATTGAAAGGGAGGAACAAGGCTGTGCAGTAGAGGTATCTGTCTGTCCTCACCTTGACTTCCTGGGTGCGCTTGACCCCACTTTTGATGGAAAGCCTGAGCCTCGTGAACATCCAGATATGGTGCAATATGCAGTAGCAGTGTCACCTATGACAAATTCTTGCCAACAGTGAATTTATTCAGGCTTCAGGTATAACTTCTACTTCCAAGGGAATACAGAAGCTAGAGGAACAACTTAACTAGCACCAAAGGAAATAAAATCCAGAAGGCAGATCATTATGTAGATAATTGGTGTAGACTTTTCAACAATTAATGCCATGCTACAAAAAGAGAGAGGAGGAGGTGTTTTAAAATTACACAAGGAGCAAATACCATCTATGATCCTTCAAATGATGCTGAGTTAAATAAACCAGCTATAAGAAAAGATATTTTTGGAACAGTTTGGGAATTTTGAGTATGGCGTTAGGGAATTACTAACTTCACTCATTACTAATTAGTTTTGTCAGATGTGATAATGGTATTGTGCTTATATAAGAAAATATCATTATTTAGATATGCATGCTAAAATATTAGGAAGTGAAATATTATGTGTGCTAAGTTAAAATGTTTTAACCAAAAAATTAAAGCAATTATGGCCAAGTGCTAATAATTTATAAATCTGAATGATGGTATGAGTATACATATACATATGTGTGTGTTCAGTCTCTCAGTCATGTCTGACTCTTTGTGACCCCATGAACTGTAGCCTGTCAGGCTTCTCTGTACATGGGATTCTCCAGGCAAGAATACTGGAGTGGGTTGCCATTTCCTCCTCCAGGGGATCTTCCCAACCAAGAGTCGAACCCCCATCTCTTGCATTGGTAGGTAGATTATTTACTGCTGAGCTACCTGGGAAGCATATAGATATACATGTACATATACGTATACATATACATATACATATACATAGGCTTCCCAGGTAGTGCTAGTGGTAAAGAACCCACCTGCCAGTGCAGGAGGTGTAAGAGATGTGAGTTCAATCCCTGGATCATGGGTGTCCCCTGGAGGGGGAAATGGCAACCCACCTACAATCCATAGGGTTGCAAAGAGACACAGCTGAAGTGACTTATCATGCACACATACATACACATATTCAGTTTTTCTACTTTTAGTATTTTTTAAATTTTTGTAATTAAAAAGCATGAAATTCTATATAAGAGTGAATCAGTCTTAGATCAGAAAACCCTTGGTTCTAGTCCCAGTTCTCCCATGTACTTTTTGAAGGGCAGGGTTAAACCACTATGGTCTGTGCTCAGTGTCTTCATCAGCAAAACGATGATAACAACAGTATCAGCTTTGTAGGATTGTTGTGGGGATAAAATGAATTAACTCCAATGAAGTGCTTAGAACAGTGACTGGCATGTAGTGAGCTCTCAACAAACGTTAGCTGTAATTCCTTCATGTAGGAGGAGTCAGTTGGAATTAGGTTTGAATCCTGGCTCTGTCTTTTATTAGCTATGCTGCCTTGAGCTGTTTGCTTAACCTCACTGAAACTCAGTTTTCATTTTTCAAAATAGAGGTCCTAATACTGCTAGGATTGTGGTAGGATTAATCACAGAATACATACAAAGGTGCTAACACATCGTTACCACTTAATAGGTAGTGGTTTGACTATTTCAGAGGCCTCCATTTCCTTACTCAGTGCATGGCTCATACTGGAATGTTCTGACACTTAGTTATACAGGCAGAAAGCTGACAGCTTAGCAAGGGGCATATGGGGATGATCTTTTGGTCTCCACTTACCTTGAGACAAACTTTGTGTCACATTGGCACTGCCCACTGTGTATTCATGGGGGCCTTGCACCAGATAAGGATCTCAGCTTGGATGGGACAGGGTGGGATAGAGTTCACAGGGCAGGTGCAGGAGATCTGGGCTTTTACATGGACATAAAATATGAGTAAGATCCAGAAGGAAGAAAAGACATTAGTGAACTGGGAAGTCTGGCTCGTGTTTATTTCCACCTCAACCTGTCTGAGGAGTTTGAAATCACCTGTGAAGGTGAAAGGACTTTCATCATAACCATCATCTAAAACAGGCATTTGCAGCCGGCAGACTGATATCTTTAGATGTTCTGTGATGCTCTGGCCAGCTCTACTGTTTCTCAGTGTGGAACTTAAAAAGCTGAGAGGATTTGGGGACTACTAGCCCTTACAAGGTAACCATCATCACAGAGGATAGCATTTGTAATACTCAGTTCTTATGGTTGAATAGTCTTTTGATGATCTCATTAGAGTAACATATTTATAATTTTCCGAGTTCCCTTTTTTTCTCTTTCCTCTAAGTAGCTGTATTTTCTCCCCACTTTAGATATCATGGGACTTATGACCTACCTCCTTCTCCATTATTAAATTCTGCTGATAGGGAAACATGTGTTCCTAGTAATTTATTTGCTGTTGTTGTTCATTTGCTAAGTTGTGTCCGACTCTTTGCAACTCCATGGACTGCAGCATGTCAGGCTCCTCTGTCCTCCACTATCTCTCAGAGTTTGCTCAAATTCATGTTTATTAAGTTGGTGATGCTGTCCAACCATCTCATCCTCTTCCACCCTCTACTCTTTTTGCCTTCAATCTTTCCCAGCATCTGGGTCTTTTCCAATGAGTTGGCTCTTCATATCTGGTGGCCAAAATACTGGAGCTTCAGCTTCAGCATCAGTCCTTCCAATGAATATTCCTGGTTGATTTCACTTAGGATTGACTGGTTTGATCTTTTTGCACGAATTTATATAAGATGTGAAAGCATGGAAACAGATCAAATCATATACCCAAGCAATGGGAAGTAAATAGTTAAAGGCAAACAAACTCAAAAAAACTAATCTATTTTTTATGACTTCTGAGATAGAAATGTGAATCCAGGTTCATCAACATCTTTTGTTTTCATTTTCTTGGACACATGGCAGTACATCTTCTAGGTAAGACCATGCAGTGGAGTTCTGGCCAGTTGGAGTGATATGTTCTATTCTAGGAATGGCCCATAAAAGCTGCTGTGGGTGATCATATCTCTTACTCTGCCTTTCTTTTCATTAGCTGGCTTGAAAGAAAACTTTAAAGGTCAATATGAGGGTGGAACCACAAGTTGAAGGTTCAGTTCAGTTCAGTCGCTCAGTCTGTCTGACTCTTGGTGACCCCATGAACCGCAGCACACCAGGCCTCCCTGTCCATCACCAACTCCTTGAGTCCACCCAAACCCATGTCCATCGAGCCAGTGATGCCATCCAACCATCTCATCCTATGTTGTCCCCTTCTTCTCCTGCCCTCAATCTTTCCCAGCATCAGGGTCTTTTCCAATGAGTTAGCTCTTTGCATCAGGTGGCCAAAGTATTGGAGTTTCAGCTTCAAATCAGTCCTTCCAGTGAACACCCATGACTGATCTCCTTTAGGATGGACTAGTTGGATCTTCTTGCAGTCCAAGGGACTCTCAAGAGTCTTCTCCAACACCACAGTTCAAAAGCATCAGTTCTTCGGTGCTCAGCCTTCTTTATAGTTCAACTCTCACATCCATACATGACCGCTGGAAAAACCATAGCCTTGAATTTTAACAAGTAGAAGGTACCTGAGTTCATAAATGACTCTGTGAAGTGGAATACCCCCACCCCCAGCCCCCATTAATCCACAGTGGGCTGTGATATGAGCAAGACATATAATTTTATTATGTTAAGCTGCTGTCATTTGGGAGTTGTTACAGAAGTTAGGCTACGTCGAATAATATAGCCCTTTTGGTGCTCTTCAGCTGCTAAGTAGGGCAGGGACAATATTTATTTCCTAAATCACATATTTCTGTCTTTCTTTTTTTTTTTTTACTATCAGCAACTTTTAAAGTAAGAAAACAGAAGCTACATAAAGATTTTTCTTGACAGTCCCCTTCCTCTTTTTGCCTAGGTAACACCAAAGATTGAAGGCAAAAAGTGGAAGGGGACTGTCACAAGTTTTCTTGACAGTCCCCTTCCTTTGCAAACAGTATGATCAGGGTGTTCATTAAACCTCATTTATTCAACACACTGACTCAGTGAAGATCTTGAGATAAAAAAACTGAGGTTCAAAGAGGTTAAGTAACATGGACAGGATCACACAGCTACTGTTTGCTTTGGATTCAGGATTAAAACTTGCATTTTTTTTTTCCACTGCAATGTTCATGTTATTTTCACTGTAATGTACTCCTTTTAAGAAAAGAGCAGTCAAGACAGAGAGTGTACACAGAGAGAGTGTATAAGACTTTCTGGAGAGGTAGCAAAATCTTGAAGAAATATAACTGGGTACCAGGTTATGGGCTTCGCCAGTGGCTCAGTTGTATAGAATCTACCTGCGATTCAGGAGTGGCAGGAGCCACAGGTTCGATCCTTACATTGGGAAGATCCCCTGGAAGAGGGCATGGCAACTCACTCCAGTATTCTTGCCTGGAGAATCCTATGGACAGAGAAGCCTGGCAGGCTACAGTCCATAGGGTCGCAGAGAGTCAGGCACGACTGAAGCAAATTAGCACACACATGTGCCAGGTTATACTTCAGAAACTCTATGACAAATAATAAAACAGATGAAAGAAAAAGAGAGGATAATCATGAATCCAGACCACAAGGTTGGGTTCCTAGGATCCAAGGCTAAAAATTGAATCCAGAAGTTTTTAATGTTTAAGTTATCAGTTATTAGGTTTCATTTAAATTATTTAATAAAAAATTGTTCTTTACCCGGAGTGTCTGAGGTTATTATTCTCAAATTCCTTCTTATTTCAAGTTAATGGAGCTAAACCCTAAAGATGTGCATATTACTCAGGGTTTTCCAGAGAGACAGAACCAACAGGAGATTGTCTATCAAGAGATATTTGTTTTAAGGAAGTGGTTCATGTGATTGTGTGGCTAGCAAGTCTGAAATCTTCAGGGTAGACAGGCAGACTGGAGACCCAGTGAAGAGTTGATATTGCTTCTTGAGTATAATGGCAGTCTGGAGGCAGAATTCCCTTTTCCCTGTAGGAACTTGGTCTTTTTCCCGTAAGACCTTTAACTGATTAAATGAGGCCCATCCACGTTATGGAAAGTAATCTGCTTTATTCAAAGTATTCTAATTCAAATGTTAATCTCATCTTAAAGAAAACTTCATAGCAACATCCAGACTGATGTTTGACCAGATGTCTGGGTACTGTAACCTAGATAAAGCGACACACAAACTTAACCATCATAGGGTATTAATTACAAACAAAATATCCAAATCTATTTAGAGCCTAATTAACATGTTCGGTTATTGGATTGGTGGTACTCTTCCTGAATGGGATGACCCTATTTTTCCCTGTCTGGTAGAAAGATAAAGAATGACAGCATCTTTGACACACACAAATAGGAGCTTGATTAAGCACTGAAGCAAACTCTAAACATTTTATTTATGTATTTTTATCAGAGTATAATTGCTTTACAATGTTGTGTTAGTTACTGCTGTACAATAAAGTGAATCAGCTATATGTATACATATATCTTGTCCCTTTTGAACCTCTCTCACCTACCTCCACCCCTCATCCTACCTCTCTAGGTCATCACAGAGCACTGAGCTGAGCTGCCCGTGCTTTATAGCAGGTTTCCACTAGCTATCTGTTTTACACATGGTAGTGTATATATGTCAGTTCTGATCTCACAGTTGTTTGTTTCATCCTTGCCTCCCCCAACCCCCCACCACAAACCCCCTGGCATGTCCACATGTCCGTTCTCTACGTCTGTGTCTCTATTCCTGCCCTGGAAATAGGTTCCTCTGTACCATTTTTCTAGATTCCACATATATGTGTCAATATATGATATTTATTTTTTTCTTTCTGACTTACTTCACTCTGCATGACAGACTCTAGGTCCATCCACTTATCTACAAATGACCCAATTTCTTTCCTTTTTATGGCTGAGCATTCGAAACATTAAAGACATTTTAAGCATCTTCCAAGAGATGAGCAAAAAATATCCTGGGCTGTGAGCCTTGCCTATTCCACCTGCACTGAACTTCTCTTCACCAGTAGCTGCTCTGCCTCCTCCCTTCCTGTCCCCAAGCAGTTCTCAATATCCACTGAACTCAAAGCTGCAGCCGCTTGGTTCATGCTTAGTTTTTCTCTGTGGTTTTTGGCCTCTCATCTTCATGTGGTTCAGTTGCAATGTATTTCTCCTTTAACACTCCAGATGAGTCCTATCGTGTCATGTCCCATTCTGGTATTCCTTCATCTGTGGGGCTTTTCTGCCATTTTTCACTCTTCTAGCAGTCATATCCCTTGTGGAACTTCCACCCTTATACAACCAATAATAATTTCGCCCATGGGAAATTGCCACGTGTTGGCATAGTTTTCTGTTTGCATTACTGGGAATATGAAAAAAAATGCACTACACACATCTTTTAGTGAAGTTGTAATAAAAAGTTTAATTTTAGAAAATACCATGTAACACATAAATTCCCTGGTGACATAATGGTGAATAATCCATCTGCAATGCAGGAGACCTGGGTTTGATCTCTGGGTAAGGAAGATCCCTTGGAGGATCCCTTGGCAACCCACTCCAGTATTCTTGCCTGGGAAATCCCATGGACAGAGGAGCCTGCGGGCTACAGTCCTTGGGGTCACAAGAGTCAGACACGACTGAGCTACTAAACCACACCACCATATACACATAAATTTATCATGAATTGACTGTATTAAGTATCGAGAGTCAGCCATATCTGAGAAGAACAAAAGAAAAACAAGCAAAAAACCTTCACCCTCATATCTTTTTGTGTCATTTTGTGATTCAGGAGTCACACTTCACAAGTGTCACAGGTCTTGTCTGAAAGTGCTGATCTGTGACCCCTTTGGCACCTCTGTATCAGTGTCTGCTCCACCTCCTCCTCCATCTATCACAGGCATCAAATACTGGAATGTATACAGCAGGCCCCTCTCAGGAACTCTGCCTTTGTTTTCATTTTTGTATGTTTAATATGCCTCCAACCAGCTACCTAAGGCTTGTACTAAGATGTTCTGCAGTTGTTATCTACTGATAATCCTTTCTGTATGATGTCATTGTTGGTTACTCATCTGGAGTTTTCTACACGTAAGGCAGTCTGTCTTTGCCAATTCTAGAAAGCAGGGAAGGGACTTACTTTATTTTTGCTGGTGGTCAAACCATCCTTTTCTTTGTTTTATTCTCTAGGCAGTGAATTACTTCCTGTTTCCATCTGTAAAATGATTAACTGTTTCATTCTAAAATCCAATAAACATTATTTCCACAATGAGTTGTAGATTTATTGAAATTTAAAATTGTGTTTCATATTTGTTGAGTATCTTTACAAAGTAGGATTAGTGATTCTCTATTTGGTGGATTCTCTATTTAGAGGCTCAATTGCTGTTTGTTTTGAATGATTTTCTGTCAGATTAATAACTGGGCAGCACCTATGCAAAGTATGTTAAAATGTTTTCCTTCAGATTATTAAAGCACTCAAATTTGATTGAGAGGCAAGATTTATGTAAAAGAGAAAATAACCATCAGAGAAAAAGCATTTCTAATCATTGCTTTTTTGTTTTGTCTCATGGCGGGAAGAAGCCTAAAGAGTCATTCAAGGAAAATGAATTCCATTTACCTGGTTCACCATTAGATTCTCTTTAAATAAGTGTTTGAATGAAAAGTATGTTTCTGGAAACACATGATTAGCTGAATGATAACCAAAATGATCACAGGCTTAGTCATTGTTGGCTTCACAGGACAAGTTTAGGAGGCCAAAGTGAAAGTGAAAATTGCTCAGTCATGTCTGACTCTTTGCGACCCCATGGACTATACAGTGCATGGAATTCTCCAGGCCAGAATACTGGAGTGGGTAGCCTTTCCCTTCTCCAGGGGATCTTCCCAACCCAGGGATTGAACCCAGGTCTCCCACATTGCAGGTGGATTCTTTACCAACTGAGCTATCAGGGAAGCCCTAGGAGTGCAAAAAAGAGGATGGGGGCTGTCCTTTCTAGTTATAACTGTAAAGATGTCGAGAGTAAGCTTTGGGCAGAAGAGATATAATTGTAACAGGGTCAGGGGGGTGCTGGCTGTTAGTGAGGTGCTGTTAGCAAGCAGCTGTTACAAGTCCTGCTCCACTGCAGTTGGCATTGCAGTGACCCCTTCCATTCCTGTTCCTCTGTGTTAAAGGAGCTTGAATTCTGACTGGGAGAAGATGGTTATTGAGACACTAGTCTGCCATCTTCTCAGTCTACTGGCTTTCTGAATAACGCTGTTATTCCTCGCCCCAATAATTTCTCTTCTGATTTATTTGCCTATCATGTGATGCACAGAATGAGCTTGGACTTAGTGTCATTATCCCTATTTTTCAAAAAGAGCAATTAATACTTGAAGACATTTAAACATTTGCCCATAATTTCATAATAGGTGAGTAAGAATGGAGGGTAGCCCCAGCTCTTCTTTTTTCCAGGGCGGTGTGTGTTCTCCTGTTCTGGACTCAATGGAGAATAACTCCACTGTCTCAGTTCTCTGGAGCACATTACCCATGGACCAGTGGTTTTCAGCAATAATTAAGGTATTTCTGCAGAGGGGCTGGGATAGTGGGAGCAATGAAAATCCCCTCATACAAGGAAAAGAAAAGCCAATAGCAGAGCAGGAAAAGCAAAGAGGGAGAAGAAAAAAGATAGATGAAATATCTGTTTATCTAGAATGATTAGAAATGTTTATTTTGGTCAACAGCTACCCTTTGTCTCATTCATGGTCAAAAAATTCTTGAAAACATCATGTAACACCAAAATGAAATTGAGCATAATTTATTTTGCATTATTGTCAAAATCTTATTTTTAAATCTTATTATTACTGGGAATCTTTAAGAAAATCTGGCCCTCTTGAGCCTGGGTAGATTGATTTGACTATATCCAGTGCACCAAGGACAGTTATTTCAGATGCCATCTGTTTTTATGAACTGTCATGCCCTACCCTGCCCCACTGGTTCCAATTTATTACTTCAGCTGAAAAGAGAAAACATTTCTGTGAAAGGGGAAGCAGGAAATTCCAATGGATAAGCAACAGTTGGAGTGCTAACCTGTCATTTGGATGGAAAAAATGCTGCTGTTGACACATCTTTTCCTTGTTCTTGACACAAATTAGGTAACTCCCTGATGTACTGTCTCTTCACAGAACTGGTAGGGGTGTGATAAATGTCTATGCGGTGTGTAAAGATATTCATAACAAAGAATTATGATTTGAAAAATGTCCTTTTCTCACAATAGAAAGAATAACTCATGTTCTACATAATTTGCACCTATATACTTTGATGTTGTAAATCCTGGTTTGCTCAATAAGCTTAAGTTCATTTCTCCACCATGAATCTTGGGTCCAACATTAATGAATCAAAAGGATCAAAGAGGAGCAAAGCTTCTATACTTTATATATAATAGTTATACAGGTCCACTTCAGTGAGTCTGTTTTAAAACAACCTCTTTAGTTAAATGATTTGTTTTTGCTTCTCAAAAATAATTTTGTAATTCTGATACTTTAGTAAGGTAAGACTCAAAAGGACTTTTTATTCTTGTGTTTCCTGAAAGATAGCCCGGATATATGGAAAAATATCCTTATTTTGATTACTTAAAAAAATATATATGATATTCATTCAAAAATATTTGATATCTGGTTTTGATAATTAATTATGTTGATATAAGATGCCAACATTCAGAGAAGATAGTTGAAGGGAATGAAAAGTTAAAAGGAAAAAAATATATTCAACTCCAACAGTGCAGTTGGTACATGGTGGTGAATAAGCAGGCAGAATCCATCATTTTATCCTTTCCTCACTTGGTTGTGAAGTTATCATTTAATCATACCAAAGTTTTTACCACTGCAAGTGAAGCCTTTGTATGTCTTATTCTCTTCTAGAAAACCTCAGTTTTTCCACTTACTGAGCACTTATACTCAATTAAGCATTTATTCCTAAACATTTTCCATATTTCATTGCTTTATCCTTATAACATATTTATTTGTTGTTGTTCAGTCACTAAGTCATGTCTGACTCTTTGTGACCTCATGGACTGCAGCACGCCAGGCTTCCCTGTCCATCACCAACACCTGGAGCTTGCTCAAACTCATGTCCATCGAGTCGGTGATGCCATCCAACCATCTCATCCTCTGTTGTCCCCTTCTCTTCCTGCCTTCAATCTTTCCCAGCATCAGGGTCTTTTCAAATGAGTCAGTTCTTTGCATCAGGTGGCCAAAGTATCAGAGCTTCAGCTTCAGCATCAGTCCTTCCAATGAATATTCAGGACTGAGTTCCTTTAAGATTGACTGGCTGGATCTCCTTGCAGTCCAAGGGACTCGAAAGAGTCTTCTCCAACACCACAGTTCAAAAGCATCAATTCTTCCATGCTCAGCCTTCTTTATGGTCCAACTCTCACATTCATACATGACTACTGGAAAAACCATAGCTTTGACTATAGCACACCTATAGAGTAAGTATTATATCACCCATGATTTGCATATGAGGAAACTGAGGTGAGAAGAAGCTAAATGAGTTTCCCCATAAGACTGAGTGACCAAACTGGGACTTTACTTGAGTTTGTCTGAACCCATAGGGTATTGTCATCTCATCTCACAGTCCTCCACTGATAAGAATCATCTCTGTGCTGGGTCCTTTCAGACCTCAGTCTGTTTCTGCAGAGCCCCATTCTGGTACCATTTGTTACATACGTGCACTCCTACCTCTTCACCATGGTCCACCTAGCAGAACCACAGACTGGATTATAGTTCCTGAATCATGGTTTGGCTAATGTAGAAGGGCTTATGAGAATGGGTACAGATCTAACATTAAGGGTTAGAAAATGCCAGTGCATTCTGATGGAAATCATATAAATAACAAAGCCCGTTCGAGTCAGTGAAGAGTCTACTTTTTTGAAAGTACTTCTACTTTTTTGAAACTTACACCATCCCTTGATGACTTCTGGTCTTCTCGAGCCAGGCTTATGTTTCCAGTTACTCTTTGAAGTCAGAAAATAAACAAATCCTTGAATTATATTCCTCATTAGTTATAAACTTAACTGCTTAACTCATGCAAAGACTAGACCTGGGCTGCCTAGGTTGTCTGGCCTGCAGAGTACATTTGTTCTTTTCGTCTCAACAAGGTAGACATTTGAGGGTATCAAGGGGACAAAAAGAAGACAAGGTTCTATTTTATTCCCGAGGAACACAAAGTTCTGCAGTTACTCACAGTCTCTCAATCTCTGCATGAAGGTGGATATTCTCAAGGCTCCTGGGCCCCAGAGCGGTTGTCGCTGCCTTAGTAATTGGGGCACATAATGGCCAGAAGAGGTGCCTGTGGTTGTATAACCCCGTCTCTGTTCAGAGTAGGAATGTGGGCAGATTTCTCTCTGGATTCAGTATCAGGCAAGGCTGTGGTTCTTCCAGGAAGCAGATTGCTACTGTCAAAGACATTGTGAATATTTTCTTCTTTTGCTTGGCTGTTAAGGAGCTTAGTTCCAAATTTAAGTCTCTACCATGTTGTCCTCATCTTAGTTCTGACTTCATCTTACTTTCCCATTCTTATTTTTGATTAATCTTGACTTTTTAATTAAAAATGCTTTTATACTTTACATATCTCTGAAAGTAACCTCAAATCCCTTTGGGAATGAGGCTGAATGTAAATAATCAATGTTATTAATAAATAATACTTGAACAGCTTCATCCTTATCTCTTGAATGAAGTAATCTATCGTCTTTACTTCTCTCCAAATAATTGTACTGTAAATATTCAATGAAAGCTTTTTTTTCCTTTTTTTTTGGCAGAACTGGGACCAACCATGGTAAAATCTAACTTCAGTGATCCTTATAAGATTTTTGCAGGTTATGTTTCTATCTCAGAAATAGAACATATAGCTATATTGGACATTTTTATAGTTCTTGAAATCAGATGTTTCATTCTAAAGAACTTAATAAATTATAACTGCTACCAACAATGAATGAGGTGGTTGAATCATTGCATCTTTGCCAGAACTGAGATTTATAACTTTACTGTTTTCTACATTAATAATATATCCTAGTCATTTCTCAGGTTGGTTTCTCATATTAGGGACCATGAATTTCTGGGAGACTTAATAGTTTCTGAAAAAGTTTTTGGTTTCACAAAATGATTTTGCTAGAAAAGAGGAATCAGGTCAGTCTTCTGGAATCAGTCTTTAGCTATACAATTTAAATGTAGAGATCCTGGTTAAGCAATAAGAACAACACTTAAAGAGATGAAAATGAATGCTAAGAGGAAAGCTAGGGAAAGCTAATCCTTTCCAGTTAGTAGAGAAGGCTGAGGGATAAATTATGATAAGGTTTTATGTAAGGCGTTTCATACTGATTTATTGCAAAAATTAATGAATTTATCAGTCAACTAATTTATGTTTCTAAAGATCATACTTTTAACAGTATTTATTCATTTTCGGTAAAAATTGGTAAAACCAAGTGAATTTTGTTTTGTATAGACTGCATTAACATCTTTTGTCTGGCTGCTTTGTTTTCAATGGCAAAGTCACAGTACAATAACATAGGACCATATCATTTCAAGCCTTTATGTTTTATTTGTATGCTTTGTTTTTATTTATTTATTTAATTTTAATTGGAGGCTAATTACTTTACAATATTGTGGTGGTTTTTGCCACACATTCACATGAATCAGCCATGGGTGTACATGTGTTCCCCATCCTGAGCCTCCCTCCCACTTCCCTCCCCATCCCATCCCTCAGGGCCATCCCAATGCACCATCCCTGAGCACCCTGTCTCATGCATTGAACCTGGACTGGCGATCGATTTCACATATGATAATATACATGTTTTAATGCTATTCTCTCAAATCATCCTACCCTCGCCTTCTCCCACAGAGTCCAAAAGTCTATTCTTTACATCTGTGTCTCCTTCGCTGTATTGCATATAGGGTCATCGTTACCATCTTTCTAAATTCCATACATATGCATTAATATACTGTATTGGTGTTTTTCTTTCTGACTTGCTTCACTCTGTATAATAGGCTCCAGTTTCATCCACTTCATTAGAACTGATTCAAATGCACTCTTTTTAATAGCTGAGTAATATTCCATTGTGTATATGCACCACAGCTTTCTTATCCATTCATCTGCCAATGGACATCTAGGTTGCCTCTATGTCCTGGCTATTGCAAACAGTGCTGCGATGAACATTGGGGTACACATGTCTCTTTCAATTCTGGTTTCCTTGGTGTGTATGCCCAGAAGTGGGATTGCTGGGTCATATGGCAGTTCTATTTCCACTTTTTTAAGGAATCTCCGCACTCTTCTCCATAGTGTTTATACTAGTCGGCATTCCCACCAACAGTGTAAGAGGGTTCCTTTTTGTCCATACTCTCTCCAGCATGTATTGTTTGTAGACTTTCTGATAGCAGCCATTCTGACCAGCATGAGATGGTACCTCACTGTGGTTTTGATTTGCATTTCTCTGATAATGAGTGATGTTGAGCATCTTTTCATGTGTTTGTTAGCTATCTCTGTGTCTTCTTTGGAGAAATGTCTGTTTAGTTCTTTGGCCCACTTTTTGATTGGGTCGCTTATTTTTCTGGAATTGAGCTTCAGGAGTTGCTTGTATATTTTTGAGATTAATTCTTTGTCATTTGCTTCATTTGCTATTATTTTCTCCCATTCTGAAGGCTGTCTTTTCATCTTGTTTATAGTTTCCTTCATTGTGCAAAGCTTTTAAGTTTAATTAGGTCTCACTTGTTTATTTTTGCTTTTGTTTACATTACTCTGGGAGGTGGGTCATAGAGGATCCTGCTATGATTAATGTCAGAGAGTGTTTTGCCTATGTTTTCCTCTGGGAGTTTTACAGTTTCTGGTGTTGCATTTAGATCTTTAATCCATTTTGCGTTTTCTTTTGTGTATGGTGTGAGAGAGTGTTCTGGTTTCATTCTTTTACAAATGGTTGACCAGTTTTCCCAGCACCACTTGTTAAAGAGATTGTCTTTTCTCCACTGTATATTCTTGCCTCCTTTGTCAAAGATTAGGTGTCCATAAGTGCATGGATTTATCCCTGGGCTTTCTATTTTGTTCCATTGATCTATGTTTCTGTCTTTGTGCCAGTACCATACTTTCTTGATGACTTTAGCTTTGTAGTAGAGCCTGAAGTCAGGTAGGTTGATTCCTCCAGTTCCATTCTTCTTTCTCAAGATTGCTTTGGCTATTCGAGGTTTTTTGTATTTCTATACAAATTGTGAAATTACTTGTTCTAGTTCTCTGAAAAATATCGTTGATAGCTTGATAGGGATTGCATTGAATCTATAGATTGCTTTGGGTAGTATACTAATTTTCACTATATTGATTCTTCCACTCCATGAACATGGTATATTTCTCCATCTATTTGTGTCATCTTTGATTTCTTTCATCAGTGTTTTATAGTTTTCAATATATAGGTCTTTTGTTTCTTTAGGTAGATATATTCCTAAGTATTTTATTCTTTTTGTTGCAATGGTGAATGGAATTGTTTCCTTAATTTCTCTTTCTGTTTTCTCATTGTTAGTGTATAGGAATGCAAGGGATTTCTGTGTGTTAATTTTATATCCTGAAACTTTACTAAATTCATTGATTAGCTCTTGTAATTTTCTGGTGAAGTCTTTAGGGTTTTCCATGTAGAGGATCATGTCATCTGCAAACAGTGAGAGTTTTACTTCTTCTTTTCCAATCTGGATTCCTTTTATTTCTTTTTCTTCTCTGATTGCTGTGGTTAAAACTTCCAAAACTATGTTGAATAGTAGTGGTGAGAATGGGCACCCTTGTCTTGTTCCTGACTTTAGGGGAAATGCTTTCAATTTTTCACCATTGAGGATAATGTTTGCTGTGGGTTTATCATATATGGCTTTTATTATGTTGAGATATGTTCCTTCTATATCTGCTTTCTGGAAGGTTTTCATCATAAATGGATGTTGAATTTTGTCAAAGGCTTTCTCTGCATCTATTGAGATAATCATATGGTTTTTATCTTTCAATTTGTTAATATGTATCACATTGATTGATTTGTGGATATCGAAGAATCTTTTAATCCCTGGGATAAAGCCCACTTGGTCATGATGTATGATCTTTTTAATATGTTGTTGGACTCTGTTTGCTAGAATTTTGTTAAGGGTTTTTGCATCTATGTTCATCAGTGATATTGGCCTGTAGTTTTCTTTTTTTTGTGACATCTTTGTCTGGTTTTGGTATTAGGGTGATGGTGGCCTAATAGAATGAGTTTTGAAGTTTACCTTCCTCTACAATTTTCTGGAACAGTTTGAGTAGGATAGGTGTTAGCTCTTCTCTGAATTTTTGGTAGAATTCAACTGTGAAGCCATCTCATCTTGGGCTTTTGTTTGTTGGAAGATTTCTGATTACAGTTTCGATTTCTGTGCTTGTGATGGGTCTGTTAAGATTTTCTATTTCTTCCTGGTTCAGTTTTGGAAAGTTATACTTTTCTAAGAAATTTTCCATTTCTTCCAAGTTGTCTATTTTATTGTCATATAGTCTCTTATGATCCTTTGTATTTCTGTGTTGTCTGTTGTGATTTCTCCATTTTCATTGCTAATTTTGTTGATTTGATTCTTCTCCCTATTTTTCTTGATGAGTCTGGCTAATGGTTTCTCTATTTTATTTATCTTCTCAAAGAACCAGCTTTTAGCTTTGTTGATTTTGGCTATGGTCTCCTTTGTTTCTTTTGCATTTATTTCTGCCCTAATTTTTAAGATTTCTTTCCTTCTACTAACCGTGGGGTTCTTCATTTCTTCCTTCTCTAGTTGCTTTAGATGTAGAGTTAAGTTATTTATTTGATTTTTCTCCTGTTTCTTGAGGTAGGATTGTATTGCTATGAATCTTCCCCTTAGCACTGCTTTTACTGAATCTGATAGGTTTTGAGTTGTTGTGTTTTCATTTTCATTCGTTTCTATGCATATTTTGATTTCTTCTGTGATTTATTGGTTATTCAGAAGTGTGTTGTTTAGCCTCCATATGTTTGTATTTTTAATAGTTTTTTTCCTGTAGTTGACATCTAATCTTACCACACTGTGATCAGAAAAGATGCTTGAGATGATTTCAGTTTTTTTGAATTTACCGAGGCTGGATTTATGGCCCAGGAAGTGATCTCTCCTGGAGAAGGTTCTGTGTGCACTTGAGAAAAAGATGAAATTCATTGTTTTGGGGTGAAATGTCCTATAGATATCAATTAGGTCTAACTGATCCATTGTATCATTTGAAGTTTGTGTTTCCTTGCTAATTTTCTGTTTAGTTGATCTATCCATAGGTGTGAGTGGGGTATTAAAGTCTCCCACTATTATTATGTTACTGTTAATTTCCCCTTTCATACTTGTTAGCATTTGCCTTACATATCGTGGTGCTCCTATGTTGGGTGCATATATATTTATAATTGTTATATCTTCTTGGAGTGATCCGTTGATCATTATGTAGTGTCCTTCTTTGTCTCTTCTCATGGCCTTTATTTCAAAGTCTATTTTATCTGATATGAGTATTGCTACTCCTGCTTTCTTTTGGTCTCCATTTGCGTGAAATATCTTTTTCTAGCCTTTCACTTTCAGTCTGTATGTGTCCCTAGGTTTGAAGTGGGTCTCTTGTAGACAGCATATGTAGGGGTCTTGTTTTTGTATCCATTCAACCAGTCTTTGTCTTTTGGTTGGGGCGTTCAACCCATTTACATTTAAGGTAATTATTGATAAGTATGGTCCCATTGCCATTTACTTTGTTGTTTTGGGTTCAAGTTTATAAACCTTTTCTGTGTTTCCTGTTTAGAGAGGATCCTTTAGCATTTGTTGAAGAGCTGGTTTGGTGGTGCTGAATTCTCTCAGCTGTTGCTTGTCTGTAAAGTTTTTGATTTCTCCTTCGTATTTGAATGAGAGCCTTGCTGGGTACAGTAATCTGGGTTGTAAATTTTTCTCTTTTTCACTTTAAGTATGTCCTGCCATTCCCTTCTGGCTTGAAGAGTTTCTCTTAAAAGATCAGCTGTTATCCTTATGGGAACCCCCTGGTGAGTTATTTGTTGTTTTTCTCTTGCTGCTTCTAATATTTGTTCTTTGCGTTTGATCTTTGTTAATTTGATTAATATGTGTCTTGGGGTGTTTCACCTTCGGTTTATCCTGTTTGGGACTCTCTGGGTTTCTTGGACTTGGGTGGCTATTTCCTTCCCCATTTTAGGGAAGTTTTCAACTATTATCTCCTCAAGTATTTTCCCATGGCCTTTCTTTTTGTCTTCTTTTTCTGGGACTCCTATGATTTGAATATTGGGGTGTTTAACATTGTCCCATAGGTCTCTGAGGTTGTCCTCATTTCTTTAAATTCTTTTTTTTTCTTTTTTCCTCTCTGCTTCATTTATTTCCACCATTCTATCTTCCCCCTCATTTATCCTATCTTCTGCCTCAGTTATTCTACTGTTGGTTCCCTCCAGAGTGCTTTTGATCTCAGTTTTTGGGTTATTCACTATTGATTGACTCTTTTTTATTTATTCTAGGTCCTTCTTAAACTTCTCTTGCATCTTCTCAATCCTTGTCTCCAGACTATTTATCTGTAACTCCATTTTGTTTTCAAGATTTTGGATCATTTTTACTATCATTATTCTGAATTATTTTTCAGGTAGACTCCCTATCTCCTCCTCTTTTGTTAGGTTTGGTGGGCGTTTATCATGTTCCTTTACCTGCTGAATATTTCTCTGCCTTTTCATCTTGTTTAGGTTGCTGTGTTTAGGGTGGCCTTTCTGTATGCTGAAAGTTTGTGGTTCCTCTTTATTGTGGAGGTTCCTCCCTGTGGGTGGGGTTGGAAGAGTGGCTTGTCAAGGTTTCCTGGTTAGGGAAGCTTGCATCAGTGTTCTGGTGGGTGGAGCTGGATCTCTTCTCTCTGAAGTGCAATGAAGTGTCTAGTAGTGAGTTTTGAGGTATCTATGGGTTTGGTGTGACTTTTGGCTGCCTGTATTTTAATGCTCATGGTTATGTTCCTGTGTTGTTGGAGAATTAGCTTGGTATGACTTGCTTTGAAACTTGTTGGCTCTTGGGTGGAGCTTGGTTTCAGTTTAGGTATGGAGGCTTTTGGATAAGCTCTTGTTGATTAATGTTCCCTGGAGTCAGGAGTTTTCTGGTGTTCTCAAGTTTTGGATTTAAGCCTCCTGCCTCTGGCGTTCAGTCTTATTCTTTCAGTAGCCTCAAGACTTCTCCATCCATACAGAACCAATGATAAAACATCTAGCTTAATGGTGAAAAGATTCTCCACAGTGAGGGACACCCAGAGAGGTTCACAGAGTTACATGGAGAAGAGAAAAGGGAGGAGAAGAGAGGGGATCAAAAGAGGAGAGAGCAATCTGGCCAGTAATCAGTTCCCTATTTGCTCTTCACAGTCTGGAACACTCAGAGAAGTTCACGGAGTTCCATAGAGAAGAGAAGAGGGAGGAAGGAGATAGAGGTGACCAGAAGGAGAGGAGGGGGAGTCAAAAGGAGAGAGACCAATCTAGCCAGTGATCAGTTCCCTAAGTGTTCTCCACAGCCTAGAACACCCAAAGAGATTCACAGAGTTAAGTATAGAAGAGAAGGGGGAGGGAGGAGATAGAGGTGACCTGGGGGAGAAAAAGGAGAGTCAAAAGAGGAGAGAGCAATCAAGCCAGTAATTACACTCCTAAGTAAAAATGGGTACTGAAGATTGGATTCTTAAAGGTAGAAAATTGATAACAAATACCAAAAAGCAAAGATTAAATATCTAGAGTAGAGGTTAGACTCTCAAAAATATAATATTAAAAAAAAAAATCACAAAAGTTATAAAAAAATATATGAAATTTGCTTTAAAAATAGGGTCTTTTTTTGCAAGATAATAGGTTTTAAAAATGAAAATTAAAGGAGTAATAAAGAACTTAAAAATAAAAAAATTAAAATTAAAAAATGATAATAGTAAAATATATCTAGGAATTTCTCTGGAGCTGTTGAGGGCAGTGTGGGGTCAGTTCAGTTTCAGATAGTTCGTTCTTCCAGCTTATACTTCTTCTAAAGATCTATAGGCACCTTCCAATGTAGTCAATGTTAACTACAGGGTTTTAATCTGTTGCACCTGTCATTTCCAAAGCAGTTCCCTCTTTGTTTATTTTGTCTTCCTCTGTTTGCAAGTCTCTTCAGTATCTAACTTCTGCTCTGACAGAAGGGGGCAAAGGTGGTCATTTATTTATTTATGCTTTTGTTCAATTGTGCTGTGGGGAGGGAGGAACACTGCAAACAAATATCAGTGGCATGTGTGGGGAGTGCTCGCAGTGCATGGGCCACACTGGGTTTGTCCCCACTCATGGTATGTGTGCTTTCCTGGTCTACATTGCTTAGGCTCCAGGTTGCTCTGCAGGGGAACTGTCTAAAGCAGGCCCTGGGTTGCGTGCACTTCCCAGGTCTAAGCTGCTTAGGTTCAGGTTCTCGGGTACTCCACAAAGGCACAGACTCGGTTGTGTCTGCATTTTGTGCCCTTCCCAGGTTGGAGCAGCTCAGGCAACCAGGTGCTTGGGGAGTGCACTCTCCCTAGGTGGAACGGTGCATCTTATCACCTCCCCAGTCCTGGCCGCTCAGTTTCCTGGGTGCGCAGTGGGAGCGCTGTCTCAGGTGTGCTGTGTGTCTCCTCTGGGGAGCTGATCTCTGGCTGTGACCCTCCTGGCAGATGTCAACCATCCAGGATCTCAGGAAGACTTGGTTAGCAACTGGGAGCCTGCTTGCAGTTTGGTAGAGGATGCCGTCTCTGGGGTGGAGTTTGCCCCTTGGCTTCCGGCATTGCCTCTGGCTGGGGATGGGCCAGTCTGCACCAGCTAGCTCTCCTCTGGTATTCGCTCAGTCTTTTGTTCTGTGAGCGGGCCTGGCAGTGCCTTAGGTTAGAGCTTTTCACCGGAAAGTTCTCTCTCCCCCCCCTCCTTTTTTTCTTCTCTCTCTGGCTTTCCACCAATTTAGGTTGCTATCTCACATTAGCTCCCTCAGATTGCCCTTAGGGCATTCGGCCTGGTCCTTACCCTAAGCAATGCAGCCCGGGCCTCCCTGTTCAGTCCCCGCTTGCTGATGGTAGATGCGAGTGTCTGGGCTACTTCTCCACTGGGAGTTGTGGTCAGGTGCGTAATCTGTCGGTTTTATTTATATATTTTTCCCTCCCAGTTATGTTTCCCTCTGAGGTTCGAAAACTCCCTACAGAACTGCTGGTGAGAGGGTTTCCTGGTGTTTGGAAACTTCTCCTCTTTTACGACTCCCTCCCCAGGACGGGTCTCCATCCCTAACTCTTTTTTCTCTCTTTTTATCTTTTATATTTTGTCATACCTCCTTTCAAAGACAATGGGCTGCCTTTCTGGGTGCCTGGTGTCCTCTGCCAGCGATCAGAAGTTGTTTTGTGGTATTTGCTCAGTGTTCAAATGATCTTTCAATGAATTTGTGGGGGAGAAAATGGTCTCCCTATCTTATTCTTCCACCATCTTAGGACCACCCCCCCTTTATGTTTTTATAAAGGAAAAATTAATCCATTTGTTCTAAATTGATTTTCACTTAAGTCATTACAACGTGGTATTGTAAAGACAGCTCAATGTCAAAATAAACTTCTGGATTTTTTAATACAATCATTTTTGTCAGTTTTTGCCAACAATAAAATGAATTAGAGATCCAGAAGGCTTTACAGAGTGGAGGCAAGTTGTTTGAACAAGTTCTACACTTGAAGTTGTAAATCTTTCCATTTTTTACCAGGACACAGCTCTGAAAATGAAAATAGAGGATATTCAAAACATGGACAGCACGAAGTTAGTGAGAGAGTCTGTTTCTGAAGTCAATATTTTCATCATGTCATCACTTAATTAAAACAATGCATCTCCTCATTCTTCTCTACTTTACCACAGAAAGAGTCCATCTGTGAAAAGGCTGATTCAGCTCAGTTGAATACATCGTTATTGCCAAAAGGAAGTTGTACCTGGTAGGAGAGACAAACAAGGGTCAGTGCATTTTGAAGAGGTAGATTATGTGCCTAAGCGTTGTGTTTGGGTTTCAGAGTGCTATGGGCTATGGACAGGGAAGAGATTAACTTGGCAGCAAATTGAGGACACTTTGATGGAAGAAGTGAGGGCATTAATTTTAACACCTAGCTGAATAGCTAGGTTCATGGTTTTACTGTTTGCTATGTGAACCAGGATGATGAGATAGTAGGAATTGTGAAATTTGGGCTTCTCTTGAATGGAAGGACCATGGAATGCGGATGTGTGCCTCTGGCAGGTGACAAGAGGGATGCTGCTGCTGCTGCTGCTAAGTTGCTTCAGTTGTGTCCGACTCTGTGCGATCCCATAGACGGCAGCCCACTAGGCTCCCCTGTCCCTGGGATTCTCCAGGTAAGAACGCTAGAGTGGGTTGCCATTGAGGGATAAGCAAAGTGGGGACAAAGTGGAGATAAGAGAATGGTCAAGGCACGTTTCTTTGACTTTGTGATTGTACTTCTTTAATTAAGAAGAATATCTATGCACTTTTGTTCCAGTCTTTCTGTCTCCAGTAATGATATCCTTCTCTGCCCACCTGGAATCCTCCCCAACCCATTCCTTCAAGGCTGAGCTCACAGATTGTTCTGGGAAGATTTCTCTTACCCTACAGGCAGAATTTCCTACTAGCTCCTTGGAGGTTTTCATAGCACTGTAGGTTTTAAAATAAAGAAGATCAAAAGCATCTACATCTTGGAATTATGCCAAAAAGGATTTTAAAAATTAACATATAATTTTTTTTCTAAATATGGCATTATAATAACTGAATACTCATTATGCTGGAATTCCCAGCACACAGTGGTGGTGATCCTGTGGGCTACCACATCCGTGGTGATGGAGAAGATGGCCTGCACCCCTCAGTAAGGCCTTGGCAGTCTTCCAGGTGATGTATGAGGTAGGAAGATTCTGGGTCATTCTCAGTCACAGGGCTCCTTTGTAATGAAGGAGAGTTCATTAAACCAGAGTGGGTTAACACCTAGATATGCCATTAAAACCATCTTTTACAACATTTTGGTTCAACTTTTACTCTGCCTTAGCACTTCTCACATTGTTTAAAGTGAGGTCCAGATAGTTGTATCATATATGGGTTTAACTTACGCATTTTGAGGAGGTGATGGAAAAAAGGTGAGGGGAGAGAGCAGACCAAAAGGACAAGAAAAAGGAAAAGCAATAGTGACAACTCTACTGGAAAAGCATATATCTGTTAAAATGGGAAGTGGGTTTACATTGGGATATATGAATCTCACCCTATGTTAGCTGATTGAGTTTCTTGGGCTTTTGTTGTTGGTTGTCTCTCTTTACTATAAAAGAATCTAGTGTTTAATATTTACTTTTTCACATATTATGGACCTGAATACAGGACTGTGAATTGCTTCACCAAGAAGCTAGTCAAAGAATAATCATTTCTAACACTGGAGGAAAATCCAGCTCTTTCTTAAATGATTTTTTTTCAAATGAAATTTTTCATAGCATTTTCATTTCAGTTTTTGTCCTAGACGCTGGCTCTAGAAAACAACCCCAAGTTAAAGGCAGTTCCACTGGAATCTACTAGATGGTGAGCGCTTCACAGACAGGGACCACACCTTATTACTGGCCATGTTTGTGTTCAGTGCTCCTAGCACAGAGGAGTCTTAATTAACACTGGCTGATTACCGAGATCATCTCTTCTACAGCTTCAGAACAGCTCTCCCTTCACCCACCTTCCTCTTAGATTCATGATAGTTATTGACCCAAATGACCTTCTATTTGTGCGTTGTACTCTGTGCTCTCTGATCAGGCAATTTACTCCCTTTAGGTTCATCCACAGGAAATAATTAACCCCTTAAACGTGTGCAGCTGGATATGAAGCTTGCTTTGACCACACCTTCTGCTTCTCTCCTAATTGACTTAGTAAGAATGGTAAGCTGCTCTAGAGAGAAGCCTGGTCCTCAGCCTTTCCTTCCAGATGAACTGAGAGGGCAGGAGTCACAAGGAAGAAGAGTGAATTTGGAAGGATTGTGGAATCTCCACCTCTTTTAGCTCTTCCTGGATCTTCATTGAAATGAAGTTGTTGTCTGGGGCTGGAAAAGGTTAACTCGCTTTCTGTTCATTCTCCCTCCCCCTAACTGCCAATTGATGGTTGCTGTGGGTGCAGGCTCAGCCTGGGAGAGCTTATGGGGCTCTTGCTTAATTGTTTGGAAGCTAAAAACAGACTTGGAACAGTGAGAAGCAAATTGTTTCCTGGGTGCATGTTCCGTGGAGCTCTGCTTAAATCACTCCGAGCCTCCCCCAATCATTTTTGAAATGAGGTGGGGCTTAAGTAATTAAGTAAATAAATGAAATCACAGAAAATCAAGAGGAAAGAAAACTGTTTCTCTTTGCAGTACAAATGATTTTCAGACAGCTCATTTACTAATTGCCAGGCAGTCAGTCCCTTTTCAGCCTTTTCCCTCCATTACCAGCTTAGCCCTTGGGCTGCGGGGGGTGGGGCACTGGGTACCCTACTCTCCACAGGCTGATTCTGACTCAGGGATTTGTGGAGCCCAGCCCCCTCCATGCCTTCCATCTGCTGCTACTGAGAGCATTGCTCCAGCCTGGCAAGCCATCCGTGGGTGCTGTCACGGCAACTCAGACAGCTGCTGTCAAACATCCACCCTGGATTTGACTAGAGCTGCAGCTGCGGGAGGCTCTTCGGCTTAGCAGTATACATCAGAAGTATTTTCAGAAACCAGTGTAATAAAAAAAAGGCTCCTGCTGCAGTATTAACAGGCAACCTCTGTGTACCCATGTTTGAGAACCATACTTGGTATCATTGATGGTAGTAACTCAAATTGTCAGGTCCAGTAAAAGCCAGAAACAGAACAGCATAAAATTTATTGGTTGAATGGTTTTGAAGCAAGACATGCTTCCGGCATCAAAGGAGATGAAATTTACGCTAACAGTCAAAATCATTGCAAATCTGGGTTATTAAAACCAATATCATATTTTGTAAAAGCCATATGAACCCAAATAACAGGCTTTGAGAAGACCAAGTGATTCTAAAGGATGTTAGACAAAAAGAGAAATTTAACTGTAAATTAGCATGATGGTACCGAACCAGGGTTGCTCATTTCCTCTCTATACTTTTTATATGGTCCTTGGGGGATAAATGGTTTTTTACATGGGGGAGAAACAGCAGGCTCAGAGTACATGGAAAATTCAGGTGGTGGTCATAAATACATATACCACACTTTATTTTAATTGGACAGCATAATCTCCTCAGGAAATGAAGCAAAAGGTTTGGACTCTTTCAGCTGGTAGATTTTGAGAAGATTTTCCATAATTCAGTCTTTTATTTTTCTTACTGTTTTTCATGTATCTGTAAAAAACCAACACTGAACGAATAGTCTTGTACCAGCACCTGCTTTCATGAATATTTATTGTATCAGGTGGAAACCCCTAAGCATAAGAACTCTGTAGGACTAATTAATAAGGATGACTGCAGACCCTGCCACAATGACAAAGCAGAAAGGGGCATTTTGAGTCGGTTTTAATGTATATAACATTCGTTCAAATAGACAAGAATTTTCTCATAGCTTCGAAGACATTTCTATAAAATATATTTTTATTTGCCTTGGGAGAATTTTTAGCAGTAAAAAAATGAAGAAAGAAAGTGGTCAAAAAGAAAAGATATGTATTTACTTTCCTTCTGCCCCCAGGTATAAATACTCTCTCGAATAAGTTGTGTCTTTCCTTAGATGACAGAAATGAAGATGTAACAGTCTACCCAATATTAGTTTACTTGAAATTACTATTTCAAGATGAAGAAAATAGAGGAAAGACCCATAGTGAACAAAAGGTCACCCCCAACAATCAGATTTAAAAGCCGGCAGTGAAACTAGGTTCAGTGAAGAATTCAACTAAAATGTTTACTGCTCAGAATGTCAAAGTATAATTTTTAAAAAGTTAAAACATGACTTTCATGCAAATATAGAATGATCATATGCCAAAGATATTATCTAGCTCATTAATTAATGAGAAAGACAGTAAAATCATAAAGCTGCTTCAAAGAGCATGTGAGGAGCTGGTTGTTTGTAGGCAATGTAATAAGGGAATGTTAAGTTAGACTGCTGCATTAGAATTAAACTGTGAGTCATCAACAGTATAAGAAACTGTAACATTTGAGATTATTTTCCTCTCAGACAGAAATTATTGCTTCTGTCCAGATACGGGGCTACAAAATAACATGTAACTTCATAGAACCTAGGCCTTTAATTTAGATTTTAAATATCAACATCTCGCCATGGTAGATTATTTTAGAAAATTAAGTAATCCCAGACCAAAAGGGCCTGTTAAACACCATTTCAGTGTGACTTTGAAACAATGTGCACTTATCCTCTTGTCCTTGTTTACAAGTTATGGATGACTTTTCTTAACAAGTGACATAAGAAATTCTGAATTTACCACCTAATCATCTGTTACATAGTTTTGATAGCAGGATGCTTGGTAAAAATGACATTTTAATCAAGTGTCTGTCAACCCTTTGTCACTTCCTTGGTTCTTTCAATATTGGTAGTTGGTGCTTGTATACTTTGCAGCTTGTGAATTCAGCTCTGATCCTTGCAGCTCTTAGCAGCCTGGCTTGCTGAGTTGGAAGAACCTTCAGTGACAGTGAGAACTTAACGCTGCAGTGACATTGCAAGGGTGCTTGAATATTGTAATGTAAGCCACCCCCTACTCCCCTCCTTCCCCCATCACACACACACACACACACACACACACACACACACACACACACACACACACACACACACACACTCACACAGCCTCACCCAGTGGGAGTGATGAGTCTAGATAATTATATGAGCACAGAGGAAGCATGCATCCTCCAAGAAGAAGCTAATCCTCCTTTGGGCTTCCTGATTAGCTCAGTGATAGAGCTACAGGCTCCTTGCCTTGAGACCCTAGAGGCTGACTATTCCCACTTCTCTGTGAAACCAGAGGTCCGCAGAACAGCTTCACCTGTGATCTTTGTAAAATGTAAATTCAATCATGTCACCCTCATGTTAACATCGATCAGTGGCTCCCCATTACCCTCAGGATACAGTCCAAATTCCTAACCTGACTTACAAGGTCTGGCCCCTCTTCTCTCCTTCCATCCTCAAACCTCTTCTCTCTTCTCTTGTACCTTTTCCCTTCTAACACATGACTTGTTTTAGTTTTTCAAATGTGTCCTGTTCTCATAAACCCCTGTGCACAGGCTGTGTCTTCTCTCTGGATAGTTCATAGTCCTCAGGGCCAGTCTTCAGAAGATCTTGTGAATTTCACCCGAAGGTCATTGTTTAGCATAATATTCAATACATTTTTCCTTTGAGCTAGAAATATTTGCAAGACAACAGAAGAGAGTCCGTAGATCAGGAAATTACAGGAATGACATAAATGTCGCACACTAAGATTTTGTCCAGCATCTGATTAAGTCACTCATGGCCATTTCTGAGAACAGCATGGAGGGATATAGACTGGATCATAGTGCTGAGTGAGAATTGTAACACAGAACCTCAAGGAGGCATAAATTGCCAATAGCGTGCTTGAGGGAGGGCTCTGTTATTGCCATTATTTGCAGGCCATTGTTTTCATAAATGTTTTGCCTCAATGGCAGGCTGCTGGGATGAAGTTAATATTAACATGAAAATTAGTTAAAAAAATGTGCCTGGGATATTGAAATAATGAGTTACATCTAACCAGAAAAATTTTATGTGGATGATCACAATGAAACAGCATAGTGGTAGGATAGGGTAGGAACAGGAAAGAGATTTGGAATGAACATTGGTGAGCCTAACTGAAAGTAAATTCTACATGAGTCCTCAGGATGACATGACTTCCAAAAAATAGTAGGATTTCTTGACTGAATTGATGAAAGCATAGTATTTATGTCGATGTGGGTTTTAGTGTCTTTTTTGTTTTGTTTTGTTTTCTGATTTGCTCAATTCAGAGATAGGAATCTATGTTTGGATTTAGGCATTATATTTCAGGATGTTGGAAAACTGGAGCGTGTCCAGAGGAATGTGCATTGGATGGAAAGGTGGCTGAAAACTTTGTGGTGGGAGGGTTGGGAAAAGATATCTGCATTATTGAGCTTGAAAACAAGAATAGGACTATAATAACTGTTTTCAAGTATTTGGAGGGGTAGTACATGGATGAAGGATTTATTTTATTTGGTGTGGCTCCTGAGACAAAGCTAAGACAAATGAAGCAAAGTAGTAGTTAGTCAAAGCGGCTTAATATAGATAGCTCCCTACCAATGGAGAGAGCATCACAAAACCAAGCTGTCTTGGGAAGTATGAGCTCCTTGTCACTGAAAATATTCAGAGACCAGACAACCAATGATTTGTTGGAAATGTAGTAGGCTTTGCAGTATTAGGGAGAGGCTGTTGAACAATCATGCTTTAATATTTTTCAACTTTTACGTAACGACTGTCTCCTCATTGAGATCTGTATTTTACATAGCACATACACTTAAATATGTATATGGAGCAGGTTTTACAACAGCTACTTATATAACTAGTGAGGTATAATTTGAAAAACCCACATTCTGAGGAAAAATTGGCGTCACACTGTCTGACTGTGTGGTCTTAGGCAGATCGTATCATTTCTCCGAATTCCTATCTTGTGAACTGAAAAATATAGGACTAATATTTTTAGTTGAGATGGAACAACATAAAACATGAATTTGGATTAAAAATGTAAATAACATGTATGGCAAAAACTGTCACAATATTGTGAAGTAATTATTCTCTAATTAAAATAAATTTTATTTTTTTTTAATAAATTTATTTATTTTAGTTGGGGGCTAATTAGTTTACAATATTGTAGTGGTTTTTGCCATACATTGACATAAATCAGCCATGGGTTTACATTTTAAAAGCAAAAAAGCACACAAAAAATAAAAAAATATATATATAAGTAATGTTTTGAAATAAGCTAAGAGAAAATGATCAGACAGTAAAGGTCACAGAGATTCAGATGAAGGCTGGATCCTTGGGAGCTGGGTAATAACAGCAGTTAATTTGGTGTTTGCTATGTGCCAGGTACTGTTCAAAGTGCTGCTACATGCATTAGCTCGTTTTATCCTTGCCAGAACCCCATGAGGAAACTTAGCCACAGAGGAGGTGAGTGACTTCCAAGGTCCCATGGTGATAGCCAAGTCAGGAAATGAACCCAGGCGGTCTGGCTCCAGAGTCTGTACACTTATTTTCTTTACTGACTGTGAAGAAGATGTCACAGCTGAGCAGTGTTTGACCCACTATGTGGTTGCAGTTGAGGCCAAAGTCAATCCTACTGAAAGTTTTGGAGTTGAGACGGCCCTTCAGAATTGTCCCAAATTTTGAGAAGGGGGGTTGGCCTTTGTAGCTGTATATCAACCCAAGATTACACCTGGGGACCACCGGTAGCTGATGACTGGCTGACAGGCCTGTACTGGAGGACAGTTCCTAGTGAGGAAAGCAGCTGGAGGGTCTAGCATCCAATATTCTCAGCACCTAGGGGACTGGTCGGTGCACGGGTGAAGAGGGATCTTGGCAGAGCATCACAGAATCTGCTAGACCCAGCGCAGATCAGGTATGACGATGGTGATGATAGTGATGGTGATGATGATGCTGCTGATTACTTACCAAGGCTTTCCAGTGTGACAGACTCTAAATACTGGGTTGGCCAAGAAGTTCGTTTCAGTTTTTTCCATAGATCTAAAACCTGAACAAACATTTTTGGTTAACTCAATATTTTATTCATACTACCTCATTTAATCCTCATAGTGCTCCTGTGTAGAAGGTGCTTCTATTAATCTGTTGAAGTAAAGGAACTGAAGCACAAAAAGATTTGGTAACTGGGGCAACAGCCATTTAATGGCAAAATGGGGATTTTTTTTTTTTTTAAAGAAAGCACCTATTTTTAAATTTACATCCAGTAAAACTCACTCTCTTTCTTATTGTTCAGTGGTTAAGTCATGTCCAACTCTTTGTGACCGCATGGACTGCAGCATGCCAGGCTTCCCTGTCCTTCACTCTGTCCCGGAGCTTGCTCAAACTCATTTGCATTGAGTCGGTGGTGTCATCCAACCATCTTATCCTCTGTCAACGCCCTCCTGACCTTTTTGCCAACATCAGGGTTTTTTTTTCACTGAGTTGGCTCTTCACATCAGGTGGCCAAAGTATTAGAAGTTAGCTTCAGCATCAGTCCTTCCCGTGAATATTCAGGGTTGATTTCTTTTAGGATTGATGATTTGATCTCCTTGCTGTCCAAGGGACTCTCAATAGTTTTCTCCAGCATCACAATTCAAAAGCATCAATTCTTTGGCATTCAGCCTTCCTTATGGTCCAACTCTCAAATCCATACATGACTCCACTTTCTTTGACATACATTTATATGAGTTTTGACAAATGACAAGTGGCTTGTGGATATAGAATTTTCCCATCCCCCCTGAAAATTCTTCAGACTCTTTCTAATCAACCCTTACTCTTGCCTTCAGGTCTAGCAACCACTGATCTGTTCTGCTCTTATAAACCTGCCTTTTCCAAAATGTCATTTAGATGAAATAATCACACAGTATATAGGGCTTACCAGATGGTGCTACTGGTAAAGAACCTACCTGCCAATGCAGGAGGTGTAAGAGTTGTGGGTTTGATCTTTGGGTTGGGAAGATCCCCTGGAGAAGGTCATGGCTACCTGCTCCAGTATTCTTGCCTGGAGAATCCCGTGGACAGAGGAGTCTGGAGGGCTACAGTCCATAGGGTCGCAGAGAGTTGGACACGACTGAAGTGACTTAGCACATATGGTATGCTTTTGTATTTTGTATTTGACTTTCGTATTTGACTTTTTTCGCTTATTGTAATTGATGCATTTGAGATTCACACATGTCATTGTGTGTATCAGTGCAGAGTTGGAATTAGAAGTCACATTCCCTGACTCCAGAGCCCATGCTCTAACCACTGTGTCTATATGCTTCCCCAGGGCAAGTCCAGTGAGTAGACATGTGATAGTGCCTCTTCTGGAGTGGACACAATTATTAATTAGTTTCTAACTCTCCTTCTAGTAACTCTGTTAGAAATTGCTATGGATTATTCATTTGTAACAAAATGTTGCAGTGAGAAAAACCATGCAGTGGTCTTTGGCGGAATTAATTAATTGCTGTAGTTTCTTATTATGATCTTCAGTTGGTTGCCCATTACTAACTTTGTTTATAAGTTTAGCATGATTTTTCCAGTGTTGAGAAAGAAGATAATTTAGATTTATGGTGTGTCTCTGTTCCTGCCATGTGCTGTTAATAAATTTGTTGGGAAGTATCTGTTCTTTGGTGCCACACTCACAAAAAATGCAAAGCCAAAACTTTTCTTTATATCTGAAATTTACCCTGGAGTTTCTGTCTCTGCTTTTAATTAAAAATTTTCTGTTGTCACTTTGACAACATTCCCTTCTAGTTTAAATCTTTGTTTCTTTTGGTTTAAGATTCAGTCTAATCAGAATTTTCCTCCTTTTCCCTCTGCTTTCCCTTAATCGCTGGCAGATTATTGTGGCATAGGAAGGGTCAACAGGTTTTCTGTCTTCCTCTGATGGCTCTGGTCCTCTCAGTGGAGTCTCCTTCCATTTGCTCTTTGCTCTCCCTAAGAACCGCGCTCTACAAACTCCCTGTGGCAAATGCAGTGAATTTAGATGTGATATTGCCTCTTATGGTATGGATACAAATATTATTTAGTTTCTAACTCTCCTATTAGTGACTCTAGTAGAAATTGGTATGGATATTTCATTTGTAACAAATGCTGGGTTTATGCCGTCTGTATCCTTTGCCCCAGTAACATGAGTCATCACCTCCCTCAGCCACTTCTATAACTCATTTTTTGGCATGTGGGGGTGGGTGTGGGGGGTATCCCGCCCCTGAAACTCCTGGCTGTTTTCCATGTACTGCACTGTGGAAGACATTACTTTGGGGACTGACCGGGGGGTCTGCCATGTGTTTTCTCCCTTCAGCCCTGGGAAATGTACAGTCCATGTTGGACACAGAGCTTTTCTGTGAGCTGTGAAGTGTCTAAAACACACTGTGGGAAGCCAGGAAATCTCAAAGCCTCTTCTGCTCTGAGATCCCTGCTCTCACCTGTGACTTCTGGTGTGGACACAACTGTGGCTCCCACGTGTCAATCCAGAGAGAGGGCAGTGTACCCAGTGAGTCGTCAGGTTCTCCTGGCACATGAGCCCCTCAGACTTTTAGCTCTTCCCTAAGTGGTCCCAGTACTGCTCTTTGGGTGTCCAGTTCCATGTTAAAGTTTTCCCATTTTATAAATGCTTGTTCTGAGTCTTACGGGATTTGAGTTTTGACTTCAGAATCTCCAGGAGTTTTGTTTGTTTATTTGTTTGCCTTGGGTGCCTGCCTATACTAATTTCATGAATGAACTTTGGAAAAAAGTACCCTATTTTCCCAGTACAGCCCCGCTTACCCACTATAGACTACCGGGATGGGGTGGGAGGGTGGAGGAAAGGATTGCTGAGAAGAAATTTACAAATGTTGACATTACCTTGGGTGGGAGAGGACCTGGAAAGGTTAGCATTGGAATTGGGGTAGAGGTGGGGTGGTGGTGGTGACTGTTGGTGGTGGAGCTTGAAAGGCCTCCCCATGTGATCTGACATAGGCCTGAGGACCTCATTTTCTATCAGTGCTTACCTATATCTTTCATTGTGTGATACATTCTTGTATCAAGTTGATCAAAGGTCATTGCTCTCTGTACTTCTGGGTACTCATGTTTTCCTGCTATCCTTAATGAGTACAAGGACCATATTTGTCTTGCTCAGCATAAATCTTCCAAATTTAGCAGTGAGTCACATGGTAGGTACTCTGGAAATTCTTACTGTGGATGGAGAGAATAACAGCTAGCTTTGGCTTTGGGGAAAAAGTTGTATCCAAGACAATTAAGGAAATTATGCTGTTATGATTTGGAAGGAAAGACAATTATGGATTAGGAAGAGGGAAAGGGAAAGGGGGAAATAATTTCTACTTAGGGCTCATATTTTGAAACCCAGGATGGCGCAGAGTGTTAAATTATGTTTCCTTGGGGCTGAGCAGTTTCTAGGGTCTAACATCTAGAACTCTGCCTCTGCCTTCCCCTCTCAGTCCTTCTACAATAAGACAGAGTCCTGTGAGTGTGTGGACACTGGGCTGTCCAGTCCAAGCATCAGCAGTGATCATCTACCATCCAACTGGAGATTAGATTGGGGTCTATGGAACAGCCTTCCTCAAGCCAGGGGCCAGCTTCCTCAAAGGAGTCTCCTCCACAGAGGCCATGGACCCCAGCCTAGAGTCACCTCAAATCACCTCACAGAGAGAAAGCACAAAAGGGGGAAATAATCCCAAATAAGAAGGTTGTTCTCCCCAAATAAAGAGGCATTTTTCTCTCATGATTTCCCTCATTATTTCTTACTCTTAAAAGTAAGAATAATCATGGAACTGAAATGTCTGCTTGGTCAACTTCAAATTGGTTATATGACTTTTTTGGGGGGTCATAGGACGCTTTAGGCTACTTTCTACACCAGAGGAATAGAGAGAAATTCAGTGCAAATTCTTTTAAATTGTGTAGCACTCTTCTTACATTTTTCTCTACATCTCAGTTTTTGAAAGCAGTTTGATGGTGACTTATTGGCTATAGTATCTTAACAACCATATGTCAGATTTTTGTATTTCCTTACAAAAAGACATCTTGTGTAATTGATTTTTCAGTCAGGAAGTAGCATGGCATAAGCCACTAGTCAATGCCAAATTAGACAGAAAAATAATAATAATAATAAAGAAAAAGAAAACTTGGTCTAGTTTTTACATGTTTTATGTACTTGAGATATTTAAACATGTTATTCTTATTTTTTTTTTGATTACATAAGCAAAGATATTTTGAAGTCTGCCATTTTTATTTATTTACAACAAATTTGTTGAAACTAATCTTTTTCTTTTATGATTGTGTGGGAAAAATGTGTTACTCTTTAAGATCATTGGAGCTTAAAATATTAGCTTGTAACTTGACATGTTGATGAGTTGCAGTAGTTTGGTAAACACCTTTGTGAATATTAAAAATTCAAGAAAGTATGGTTAACACTATGTTTCCATCATTATAATAAAATACATATGTGAAATTAATGATATTCTAATTAGGAGCTTAATTTGATAGAAAGCACACACTCAAACCTTCTCAAATGTTTGTTGAATTCTAATTCCGAGCAAGGCTAAACTCTAGAGAATGAAACAGTTAACCAGGTCCATTTCCTGCCCTCAGCAAATGTACTATTTAGAGAGAAGATAAGATAGAAAAGCAACTCTAATCAGAAGCAAGGTGGGAAATGGAACATAACATAAGGAATTCAGAAAAGGCATGCACCACTTCTAGCAAGAGATAAAAGAAGACTCTGGGAGGAGCTGGTGGCCTTCAAGTTATTTCTGGAAGAATGATATGTGAAGGGAATCCTGGAGAACAGTGTGTGAAGTATATGTAATTTAGAGACCACTTATATTTCACGTTTTTATGGAGTAAAAGACACTTTAAAGCTTGACCTAGGGACTTAACCAGAGATAAATCCATTCTAGCTACAAAATCCCCCTGGACATTTTGTGCCATTCTGGCCTGAGGGTACTCACGGTTGCTGATCCCTCTGCTTGGAATTATTGTGGTTTAGTCGCTAAGTTGTGTTTGACTCTTGTGACACCATGGACAGTAGCCGGCCAGGCTCCTCTGTTCATGGGATTTTCCAGGCAAGAATACTGGACTGGGTTGCAATTTCTTTCTGCAGGGGATCTTCCTGATCCAGAGATCAAACCCACCTCTCCTGAATTGGCAGGTGGATTCTTTACCACTGAGCCACAGGGAAGCCTGACTCTGCTATACTTATTACCATATAATATACTATATCATTCTCATGGATTATTATCTGTTGTCCCTCACTAAAGCGTATGCTCAGAAAGGCATGGATATTTTGTTTCTTACCCCCAAAACCTGTAACAGTGCTTGGTGCATAGAGTGCATTCAGTAGATATTTGTAGCACCATTGAGTGAAACAACAAATATAAGAGAAATACAGTGGTTCCAAACAGTTCACTTTGAAACAATTATTTTAGACGGCGATGCAGTTCTCAGGTGAGTATGCATGTTCTTTGCAGGTGGCAGGCAGCTCTTGTCTGATGGTGGCTGTGATCACCAGTGTAACTGCGGGTAAGTCACCTGACCCCTTCGTGTCTAAGTTTCTGCATTTGTAAAGTAGGACAACTAAGTCCCTGCCTCACAGGATTATTGAGTTAATATGTTTACATGTGTCTGGCATAGAGCAGTTTCTATAGAAGTGTTTGCTATGATTATTTACTTTTTTTTTTATTTTTAATGGACTTGGGTTTGACTCGTTTATCCAGTATGTCTCCAAAGTCTCTGAGGACAAACCAGGTACTTTGGGCTTTTCTTCAAACAGTTTCACTATTTCCTTCTGTGTGGACTATGCACACTTTTACCCAAACACTTGTCTTTAAGCCTCCCCACCTTTAGCACCTCACTCTGGTCACCTTTTATAGGTAACCTTTTCTCATCTTAAATTCCCTCATCTTCTTTGTGCCCACACTTTTGGGCATGGAGTATGTGCTCAGCCCACTTCTCTGTTCATCATTGTCTTCTTTGGCTCTGATATTTCTCCTGGCCTTTCTGTTCCAAGGTAAAATATATTCCTTCTGTTCTTCATTGCACCATACAGAACTGAATTTCATCATTCTTCAATACCCAGTCATTGCCATATGCCTTTCTGTCCCTGACCATGAAATCTATTCTTTATCTGTCATGCAAACAAACAAAATGAGAAACAAAAGCCATGCTTAAATGTTTTTAATTGCCATTTTATCTGCTTAAACGGATGATGAGAAAATGCCACTCTCTTCTTTCTTTTTTTTTTTTTATTAATAAATTTATTTATTTTAGTTGGGGGCTAATTACTTTACAATATTGTAGTAGTTTTTGCCATACATTGACATGAATCAGCCATGGGTTCACACGTGCTCCCCCTCCCGAACCCCCCTCCCACCTCCCTCCCCATCCCATCCCTCTGGGTCATCCCAACGCTCCATCCCTGAGCATCCGTCCCATGCATAGAACATGGAATGGTGTTCTGCTTCACATATGACAATATACATGTTTCAATGTTATTGTCCCAGAACGTCCCACCCTCACCTTCTCCCTCAGAGTCCACAGGACTGTTCTATGCATCTGTGTCTCTTATTCTGTCTCGCATATAGGGTTACCGTTACCATCTTTCAAATTCCATATACATGCGTTAGTATACTGTATTGGTGCTTTTCTTTCTGGCTCACTTCACTCTGTATAATGGGCTCCAGTTTCATCCATCTCAATAGAACCGATTCAAATGTATTTTTTTTTAATGGCTGAGTAATATTCCATTGTGTATATGTACCACGGCTTCCTTATCCATTCGTCTGCCAATGGACATCTAGGTTGCTTCCATGTCCTGGCTATTGTAAACAGTGCTGCGATGAACATTGGGGTACACGTGTCTCTTTCAATTCTGGTTTCCTCGGTGTGTATGCCCAGCAGTGAGATTGCTGGGTCATATGGCAGTTCTATTTCCAGTTTTTTAAGGAATCTCCACACTGTTCTCCACAGTGGCTGTACTAGTTTGCATTCCCACCAACAGTGTAAGAGGGTTCCCTTTTCTCCACACCCTCTCCAGCATTTATTGCTTGTAGACTTTTGGATAGCAGCCATTCTGACTGGTGTGTGATGGTACCTCATTGTGGTTTTGATTTGCAGTTCTCTGATAATGAGTGATGTTGAGCACTCTCTTCTTATTCAAACTTTTGCTTTGTTTGGCCTCTCCCTACTTTCATTTTCTCAGCTTAGACCTAAGAATCTAACAGAACCCCAACTGTTTCTTTTAGATGTTGAGATTGTTTTCATGAAGTTGAGTTTCTGAGTATCAGTGTGTCCAGTGGCTCTTGAGCAACACTTCAAGATTTGTCTCTTTCCCATTCCAAAACCTGGAGGTCAAGGAGAACAGGTCCACAGAGGCTCAACTTCCAGGGCACGTCCTTCTGGTATGGGGAACTGGATGCATCCCCATGACCTTCCTATCCCTAGAGCCACTGGGGAGCTCAAGGCTGCTGCCCACAGTTTCTGTACTTCTCAGCATGCAGAAAAGTTGCCTCTAGGTAAGAAATGGATCCTGTCAGTAGTAGAGAGTCATTTTAGGTACTTAACAAAATGGAAAAAAAAAATGTTAAACCAATATTGTTTTTACATAAAAGACTCTCCTTTTTGCTGTGATGCATTCCTGGATTCAGCAGCCAAAAGTGGAAAAGTGAAAAATGGGCTATCTTTTCTCTTATAGACTATGTTCACTCCATAGCTGACAGTAAGTTAAAAATACTCGGCTGGTGAGAAAGGTGAGAAACGGATGATTCAGTCCCTCCAAATTAAGAACCTGCTGCTGAAATGGAAGGGTGGTCAGATCCAGTGCTGCAAGACGTTTTCAGGTTCTTTCCTACAAGGCAAAATTCAAAGTAGTGAGAAGCAGGGGCTGTCTGTATTGAGACATCAAAACCTTTGTAAAAGTGACAAAAATGTCAACGTGATAATTTTATAGAAAAAGAGTTTAACTCTTCCTCCTAATTAGAAACACTAGGGAGAACACATAACATAGGAGCTCTTGTGGCTAACTCGGGCCCCGTTTCCTCTCACTGGCTGCTTTGTCTCATTTTAGATGCTGCCACAAAATGTGTCTGTGACCCTGGCCTGTTCGCCCTCCCACAGCGGCTTATTTTTTTGCTCCTGTTCAGGCAAGGTGTTTATTGTGCTTATGAATACCTCCCCACTTTTCTTAATGCATCGATTTAAACAGTTCTCCTTGGCATTCAGAGGTGAATTTTGACTGTGTTTTTCTTAATGCTGACACATCAGGCTCCACTGGCTTGAGAGCTCCTACTCGTTGACTGTTAACTTCTATCTCCTCACCTCTTCTATTGTTCTTTTTGCCAAAACCAACTTCCGTTTTATTTTTTTAAATAAATGTTTATTTTAGAGTTATTTTAGAAAAATACAGAAAAAACAGAAATATAGTCCAGGGAGTTTCCATGGCCCAGTTTCCCCTGTTGTTAGAATGTGACATTACTATGGCATACTTGAACCCATGTTGATATATTACTTTTAACTAAAGTCCATACTGTGTCCTTAGTTTTTCCTTGATGTGCTTCTCCCCTTCCACAGTCCCATCCAGGACACCACATTACATTCAGAAATCATGTTTCCTTAGGCTCCTTTGACTGTGACAGTTTTTTTTTTTTTTTTTAAAGCTTTTCTGGTTTTTGAAGATCTTGACACTTTTGGAAAGTCCTTCTAGGGATTTTATAGAATATTCCTCAATTGGGATGTATTTGTTTTCCTCATGAGTACACTAGGGTTATGAGTTTTGTGCAAAAATAAAAACAAAAGAAACAAGCAAAACACACAGAGAATAATACACTGTACTCATTACATCTTATCAAGGGTACATGGTGTGAATGTGACTTATCACTGGTGTTTGCCTTAGTTAACTGATGGAGGTAGTGTTTGCCAGATCTCTCCACTGTAAAGTTTTTCTCCCCACCCCAACCTCCCTTCTTTCACAGTGTATACTCTTTGTTCCTTTGGAAGGAAGTTACTGTGCACAACTCATACTTAAGGAGTGAATGGGGAATTATGCTCAACCTCCTTAAGGGTAAAGTACCAATGGAAATTATTTGAAATTCTTCTGCAAGGGAGATTTGTCTATTTTACTCCATTCATTCATTATTTAATGTTTTAAAATTTAATATCAGTATGTATATATGATTATGTGTTTTGTATTTTTGGTTATAATCCAATGCTACTATATTTTGTTGCTCAAATAAGGAACCAACTTTATCTTTAAAGAATCGTTTGTTAGTACCCCTCCCTTAACATTCTTAATTATTTTAAGCTGGATGGTATGCTTTAGAGTTTAAACCATATCAACTCAGTTCTAGACAGCTGTTTACAGGGTTTTCTTTCAGGTCCTTCCCTTCTTTTCTCTTCCATAATCTTAGACATTTATAAAAATTATTTTATGTACAGAACCCTGCTGATGGAAACGCTTCAAGTTTTAGAAAGCTGCACAAGCTCATTGAATAAATGCCTACCCTCAACTCCATTTTGCTGGTTTAGTTAGTTTTCATCATGTCTTCAATGCAGCATCTTTAACACTGGCACTCAATAGATATGAAATGGTAATCAATACCAGGCATGAAATATTCTCAGTTGAGAAAATATTGCATAGAAACAAGAGACATAAACATATAATAGTTATTTTCTTTCATAGCTATTTCATCTAGTTTGAACTTTCTAGATACAAAAGATAGAACATCATGTTGTCCAAAATATAATGAAAATCTATTTCCAGAAGTCTTTTTAAGGGCAAAGGGACATTTTGAGCCCATAAATCTGTTGCCTGTTGTAGATTTTTTTCTTTATTATATTTTTCAAGTTCATCTAGTGCCAGAAATTCCTGTGTGACCCCATGTGATTGAGATTCTGAATTTTCACTTTCCTACCACACCCAACCAGTTGGTTCCTTTGCCTGAGTAAGGGATGGGTTGTAATTATTTGACTAAAATGTTCTATCTATTATAATGGTCTTCCCTTTTGAGTTACCAGACACACGTACCATTCCAGTTATTAGAAATGGAGATCAAAAAATCTGTACTTCCTCCCTAAACAAAATTACCCTTTTAAATGTTGTTCCCTGGTGGTCTGGAATCCAGCATTCTTTAGGAACAATTTCCACCTTGTTCTGCGGCAGTCACTGGAATACTTTGCCCAAGAAAGGAATGACTCTTGTTTCATCCTGGCTACCTTACGGTGGGTCTCCTCAGTGTCTCTGATACATGATGTTTGCAAAACCAGACCACTTTCCTATGACTCCATGGGGGCTTCCTAGTTTATTACTGCTCTGAACTAATCCTTCCAATGTTAGAGGATGGTGTATGACACATTTACGTGCTCTGCAGTGTTGAAGTGATCGTTTTTTAAAGTTCCATGGCTCATTTCACAAAGAAATTGAAAGTGACAGACTAGTAGGTATTTTCTTTGGGGCCCATTTATGTAAATGTTTTAAGATTGCTATCTGATTACTCACTTTTGAGTCCAGTAGTGTGTAGAGTACACAAACATACAGCTGATTGTGTAGTGTCAGAGTTAGCACTAGGAAAATGGGGATGGTGCTTGCAAAGGTGCGACCTTCTCAGCATGGGAGGCTGACAGTGCCTAACATAGCAGACAACACTCGTATTAGAGGCTTATATGTGCCTGATATCTTAGTCTCAGAGCACGAGATCTTGGAGAAAGACTTTGGGTTTGGGGATCTGTTGTTTTGAGCTCCAGTTCTGGCTTTGCCTCCAACTGGTTATGAAATCAACCACAAGCCACTTAAACTCTCTAGACCTCTGCTGTCTTTATTGCAACTAAGCAGATTAGACTAAGACACTTTTAGCTCTAAGGTCCTATGATCCTTTAAAAGATTTTGAAAAAATGTTCAGATAGGTGCCTTATTTGCCAGATTAACATAGGATTGAATTTTGTGGATATTAAAAAAATAAATAAATAGAGATAGGTTTAACCATCTCTCTGTTACTGAAAACACAAGCAAGATGAAATAATAAAATGGCTTTGAGTGCATTCCTTCCACACAGGTTTGTTGCGTGCACGGTACTAAGAATACAATAGTGAATAAGACACAGTCCCTGCCCTCAAACGTCATAAAGTTTAGACATGAAACATGTCAGCCCTTCCCCCTCTTCTCTATACTCCTACCCTCTCCTGAAGGAAACCTAGAGCTGTCATCAAATCTCAAAAGAGTTGGCTTGTTCCAAAAGCTCCAGTATCGCAGGGTTGCATATGGGTGGGGCTTTAGGAGCTAAAGTGAATTCAAGAGATTTGAACTGTGGTGCTAGAGAAGACTCTTGAGTGTTCCTTGGATAGCAAGGAGATCAAACCAGTCAGTCCTAAAGGAAATCAACTCTGAATATTCATTGGAAGGACTGATGCTGAAGTTGAAGCTCCAATACTTTGGCCATCTGATGAGAAGGACCAACTCATTTGAAAAGACCCTGATGCTGGAAAAGATGGAGGGTAGGAGGAGAAGGGGACGACAAAGGATGAGATGGTTGGATGGCATCATTGCCTCAATGGACATGATTTTGAGCAAACTTTGGGAGATAGTGAAGAACAGGGAAGCCTGGCATGCTGCAGTCTATGGGGTTGCAGAGTCGGACATGACTGAATGACTGAACAATAACAACCTAAAAGTGACAGTTCCTCTAGTCTCAGCATTGTCAGGTTTTTGGACGATGTATCATTATCCAGCCCATTTCTTACCTAGCTCCCAAGCTGTTAGCACATACGGTGCCTTTTTGCAGATAAGGAAATGTATCCCTTCTAGACAAACTGCAGATATGTGGCTCCTCTGTGGACCAAGTAGGGAAAGATCCCCTTCCTACAGGCTAATTGAGCCTCTCAACTAGCACTGTGCCTTGAGCACCAGCTCAGCCCCCTGCCCGGCCCCTCAGAGGATGCCCCACAGAACCTACACCACTGCCCCGTGCAGCCTTGCCAGCAATCCTGTAAGAGCCTCCATTAGGACAATGCTGCTTCACAGACGTTTACCAGGAACGATGTGCTCTCTTGAAGTTGCTATCCTAACGGTACCAGGCAGTGTCTGTTTCTTCATGTTTCAAATACGGCACCATATGTGTGAGTTGCCTCAGGGTTTGGGTGACAAGGCATTCTATTTTTGTCAGATTGTTCTGGTTTTTACTCCTTTTTTTCCCTCACAGTGTCCTGAGAAGTCCTTCTGAGTAGCAATGTGTCCCTTTTGAAAAATCAAACCATGCCTAGAGGATCATAGCCCTTGAAATGAGACTAGTGGAATGTTTAGAACCTAGCAGCTGATGGCTCTCTGAAAGCCTGATTCTCTACCATAAGCATTCTGTTTTAATTGGCCTGTGAGTGAGTTTAGGCTGATGTAACTAAGTGATCAATCAGGTTTGAATTATGAGATATTAAAAAATGGGATTAGAGAAGAAAAAAAGCACTTGGCAGATTGACCACAGAACAGGAGAGCTGAAAAGTCTTCATCTAACCATTGGATATCTGCTTTTCATTTTTTTCCCTATCCCTTGAAGGCTAAGTCATAACGAAACCTACTTAGATGTACTTCCTTGCTCATGTTTCATTGGAATTCATTTTGCAGTTCCCCTTCTGTTTTGATCCAGAATTCTTTTCTTTCTATCAAACACAGTGAGCCAGAAATTCTGCCTGATATGAAACATTCAAGAACCAATGAATGCCTGCTATCTAGAAAAGTGAAATGAAACTATTGAGCTCTTGCTACCTATAGACAGTGTTAATATAGTCTTTGGAAAAAACAAAACACAAAACCTGAGTTTTAACATTGACATGTAACATTAGTTCCATTTAAACATTAGCTACTCTGTTTCTATTTGTACAGTTAAATGGGAGATTGGCCGAAGAGGGCATTTCAGCATGTGTATTTTTGCCCCCTTCTTTTCCAATGGTTGTTAGTGGGAGGAAGTCCTTGGGTCATCTCAGGCTGGTAACTGAAACTGCTTGAGACAGACATTCTTCCAGGGTCTGGAAAGGTTAGGAATTGGGTAAACTTATCAAGCTTGGCTGGTTTTCCAGTTGACTGGCTGTGTTTGAGGTAAATATGGGTGCTCTGCAAAATGTGAAGTCCTGCCATTCATTTACAAAGATCTAGGGGCTTGGTTTTGTTTTTTAAAATGTTGATTTTGCTTCTGAACTTTGGTCAAACATATAAAATGAGTATGAATTGGCTCCTCGACTCTGGGAGCAGGAAGTGTTGTATTTCTTCATGTTCAAGTAAGTTTGGCCCTGTGCCCTCCTGACCTAGCAAAGATGTTGAGAATTTAATCTCATCTGTTTTTGCCCTGCAACTTCTTTTGGTCATTCAAGTAATTTGAGGGTCTTATACCTTCCAGAAAGCTCGAGGAAGGGCCTCTGGTCTGGCTGCTGAAGTGGCTCATTGAAAACATAGCTTTGGTGACACAATGCACATGTACAACTTGGCCACTAGATCTTTAGTCTCTGCTGAGTCACAGGGCCCAGATTTTAGATGTAGTCTTCATGTTACCTCAGTAGCATTCCCACATCGCCTGGGCATCGGGTCCACTAGGATAGAGTCATGTCTTTCAGAAACTTCTGAACTTTTCCCATCTTGAATGATCCAGTTGTTTACTTTGAAAACCTAAACATCTGAAACTCTCTTCCTTGGCTTGACATCTAGATTACAAATCCTTGCTTTTCCCTTGAGACGAAGATAAGGAAAAGTAGCTCTCATTCTCTCACAATAGACTCACAAGCAAAGTTAAATTCCAAATCCATATTCCCTGCCATATTTTCTTTCTTAATTTTTTTTGTTTGTTTGTTTATTCTTGAGTCATTGAGTAAGCTGCTAGCCTACATAGTTAAGTGTTAGATCGTCAGGAAATAGTCTCTGATGCCTGTGATAATTTTGCTGTTGTCATTTGTTTTTTCTTCCTTTTTTTCATAGGGGAAAGTATGAAGTCATCTTTCTCATTGCTAGCCTCTGTAAGTCCAAGAGCAAAGTACTTCTAAAGAGCAGGGTTTGTGGTTCACATGGAATATAAATAGCTCAAATGGCCCCACTTCCAAGAAGCCTTCTTTAACCCTAAGGCTGAATGAAGGAAGTGTATTCTCCTGTTTTCTACTGTATTCCCAGCAATACTTTGAGCATACTTTTAAAATAAATCTATCGCACATACTCCCACTCTAGGGAGAGCTCTGATTTCTCTTCTCATTCATTCCAAGAAAAAAGGTCAATACGAAGGACTGTATTGGACCAAGTTCCTTTTTAAGGGGGGGTGGTGTAAATTTCAATTTAAATAGAGACGATAGAAGACTCTTTATACTTCGTGTGACCTCTGGTCTGTGTTTAATGTCTTCGCTTTAGAGCCATGCTTTAAGTCCTATCTTGATTCATTAATTTGTTTATTCACTTAACAAACTTTCTTTAGGGCACTATGCTTCAGACTTCGTCTAGGCCTTGGGAATAGTGCAGAGACAATTCAGCCAATACTCTATGCTCCTAGCCTGTATTTTAGTGGACTGTCTCTCTTGGAATTCACATGGTACACTGAGATTGCCTTGGGCCTGCCTGACTCTTAGGGTACCCTGAGAAGGCTAACTGGGAAGCTGGATTGTTTATTAAGAAAAGTAGTCATTGTCCACATTTTTGCTTTTATAGCCTACTCAGAGAGGCTTGCCTGATGGTTCAGATGGTAAAGAATCTGCCTGTAATGCAGGAGACCTGGGTTTAATCTCTGGGTTGGGAAGATCCCCTGGAGAAGGGAATGGCTACTCCCTTCAGTGTTCTTGCTTGGAGAATTCCATGGACAGAGGAACTTGGCAGTCTACAGTCCATGAGGTTGCAAAGAGTCGGACTATCATCACTCACTCACAACAGCTTATAGCTCAGTAATTGTCTGTCTTGGCCCACCTTTGTTTTGAGCAGTAAATATAGAGCATCTGCCATGTGCATGGGGATCAATCTTGAAATTGATAAAATCCCTGAGTCATGAAGATCCATGTACATTTACACAGCTAGCACATTTCTGTGATCATATCTCCCCTGGAAACCCCAGGGTCCTGGATCTGCAGAAGGAAGCCAATTCCTGATCTAGAATCCACTATCCCCCTCTTTCTAGACCATTTTAGAGGCCAAACTACTAACAATGAAAAACAACATTGTTTCCATCATTTGCTCACTGTGTTGTCTCCTTAACTAGATTCTAGTGGGTGGACACCTTGTCTTGACTCTGGTATCCTGGGGACATTTAGCAAGGTACCTTATTCCTACCCTTGTGGACTGAATGAACGCAGAGATACATGCAGGGGAAAACAGAATGGTGCTGAAATCTTTCTCTTCTGCATTTTAAATGGCTCTCAATTTGTTCTTAACTAAATGATAATTTTGAATTTAGGAAAATAAATGGCTGTGGGGTGGAGAAGGCAATGGCACCCCACTCTAGTACTCTTGCCCGGAAAATCTCATGGATGGAGGAGCCTGGTAGGCTACAGTCCATGGGGTCGCTAAAGAGTCGGACACAACTGAGCGACTTCACTTTCACTTTTCACTTTCATGCACTGGAGAAGGAAATGGCAACCCACTCCAGTGTTCTTGCCTGGAGAATCCCAGGGATGGCGGAGCCTGGTAGGCTGCTATCTATGGGGTCGCACAGAGTCAGACACGACTGAAGCGACTTAGCAGCAGCAGCAGCCACATGGCTGTGGGGAAAAATAGATGAATAAATATTGAAACATTCGTTTACTCAAGGTGCTGGGCTAGGACCTGTGGATTACAAAACAATGAGCTGACCTAGATTTGGGGTTTAACGCATATGGCAGGGCAGATGAGTCACATACAAACAATGAGATTTAATTAAGATTATTTATATATTTATTTTTAAAGCTTTTTTTTTTAAGCATCATAGTAGTGGTCACTGCTTTACCTATGGTTGTGAGTTCAGATGAGATCTGAGATTTGTAGTTGTTTGAAAAGAGACACTTGTGTCCTTCATAAGAACTAAAAGTCAACCAGATGGCAGGAATTATACAATGTTGGGTGAGAGTTGAAGGATGGAAGCAAAGCTTGGGTCCTGTTTTCCTCTTTTTTTTTTTTTTTTTAAATTTTCTTTTTCTATTTTTCAGCTGTGCCAGGCAGCATGCATAATCTTAGTTTTCCAACCAGGGATCAAACCTGTGCCCCCTACAGTGGAAGCCAGTGTCCTAATCACTGGACCACAGGAGAGTCCTTTGTTTTCCTCTCTGCTCCCTACCATGGATGATCTGGTGTCAGAGGAACCCAAAGAGAATTTAACTTGTTTTCTCTTATCTTTCCCTCCCCTGCTGTGTTCTTGTGTGTTAGTCGCTCAGTTGTGTCTAACTCATTGTGACCCCATGGACTGCAGCCTGTCAGGCCCCTCTGTCCATGGCATTCTCCAGGCAAGATTACTGGAGTGGGTTGCCATTTCCTACTCCAGGGGATCTTCCCAGCCCAGGGATCGAACCCAGGTTTCCTGCATTGCAGGTGAATTCTTTATGGTCTAATCCACCAGGGAAGCCCTCCGTGTTCTTAAGAGTCTATTTTTGTTTCCCTAGTTAAAATACTTGTACTCTGTTATTTTGTATACATTTTCATTCTGATTTGGGTTGCCTAATTCTAGTATTTTACCTATATTCTGTACAATGTCCTCTTACTTTCAAACTTGTCTTTATGGTAGTAGTTCTCTGATTTGTATAATTTCCTGTTTATTAAAATATCACATTAGGTCATTGCCTTGAGTTTCATCATCTAGAAATTGTCTCTGGTTAAAGCTATACCAGGTCAGAAAAATCTGGCTATATGACATTTTAATAAAATATAAACATACACCTTGGGGGTCTTTGCTTACTTGTGAGATTTCGGGGTTCAGAAGTTTGGAGAGGGCTACAGCCTTGGATAGAAGATGAAGACTATTTTAGAAACAGTGTCACTCTGTGCTGCTGTGGTAATCAAGGGCAGGATTGAGCAAATCAACAGTACATGCTGTCTTCTTACCCTGCCTTTTAATATGGTCAAGATATGGCAGGTGAAGTCTCTATACATTTACGTTTTTTTTTTTAAACTAGAAAGCCATAGGGAAGGAGAGAGCTTCTGGCTGCCCGAGAAGACATGGTAAACATTCAAAACAACTGATCTGTTTCTGCGGTTTATCTGGAAGAGATAGCACTGCATACAGGAAGGACTGTGACCCAAATTCATTCAAAGATATGACTCTTCAAATTTTTCCTGCACAGTGTTGTGCATCAACTTTTCATTTTGGGGGGGTCGGTGTTCAAAGTGATGTTTAGGATATATGCCTGGCTTTTGCTCAGCCCTCAGCAGATCTGGAATTTTTCACCTTTGAGATGGGTTCATATCTATGGATTAATGACAATCACAGACCCATAGCAAATGCTGGCAAAATTTTTGCAAACATGGGCCAAATTTTAGTTTTATTATAGAATGTAAAGTCAGAGCTGGCTTTGAGTTTTGTACTAACATATCATACAAAACTAATTTACAGTTCCTCCAGATGGGTTCAGAGTCTATGGCATGCTGCCTGCTACTCTAAAACATACTTGGTAGAGAGGATGATAGTGAGGGAGGGTGTATAGTTTGTTCCTAAGTGGGAAAATATGAAAGCTTTGCAATTTATGGCAATAAATAATTGGATTTTAAAAAAATTACCACTGTAACAGCAGCTTATCTAAATAGTTTCAAGGGAAATGGCAGAGAACCAATATTTTATGGAATGAGTCACACCAGGGTTTGTGCTCATTGTATGATATGTATTATCTTATTTGTTATTGCTATACTATATGAGGTGGGTATCTGTTTTCATTTTTAACTGGAAATTCATTTACCTCTGACTTCTATAAATCATCTCTTTGTCTTTGTTACATATCAGATATATGTGTGTATGTGCTATCTGTTAAACAAAAACATACTTTATTGGCAAGGAGTCAAAAATATCTTCTAGGTAGAATCTGACTCAGCTTGATTCTGTTTCCAGTTCATGTGCAGGGCTGTGGCATGCAGTTGTGCAGGTTGCTTACTGTATGAGTCCCTGGTCAGGGAACGAGTGGGGGTATACTGCAAACCCCAGGCCACTCACTGAACGAGGTGCTTTGGTCAAGATCACGTCTGCTGGGAGAAAGGGGCACCTTTTTCTAGTTGATTCATCTATGTTTGCAGTGGCTCTGCTGATGCGGATTCCTTAGAACAAATGAGCAACCCAGAAAGGAACTTTGAAACTCTAGGTAATATCCTGTTCATCCTGGCATCTTGGGGTATTTGTCTGTTCATTTCCCCCTTCTCTATCAGGCATCTTGGGACTATCCCTTAGAACTCCATTTGTCTTGACTGCTGATCGCAGTCTGGCACTAGCCTGGGAAAATGGCTGGATGAAGGATACTGGCCTTCCTCTCTCCCTCTCTTCACTTCCCGCTGGGCATGGAGATGTGGCACTGATGCAATGCAGTTTGCCCTTGCTAGGTAGTACTCTTTATAAACTGGTTAGTGAATATTCATGTTATTCTTTTCTTATATCTTTTTTCCCTAAAGCTGCATGGATAGTCAAGAAAGTGTGTACACACACACACACACACACACACACACACACACACATTTAAAACCCCAGAGTTTCAAAGCTTGGAAAATAATGTAAAGAAAAAATTGATTAAAGTGCTGTCAGTTCTTTAGCAAATTTATTAAGCTGCGTAGATAAATGAGTTTTAAAATATACAAAGAGAAAGGGATTGCTATAAGTTAATTTAAAAATGTTTATTAAACATCTGCTTGATTCTTAGTGTGTTACATGCAGGAATGGAATACAAAAAAAATTATGTTGTGAACATGGACTTATGACTTAGTTTAAAGAGATACGAAAACCATCAGTGTAATATATCTCATATGTAATCTAAGTGTTGGGAAACTGGGACTCCATGGCACCAGATTTGTTCTTCAAGCTCTGACTCTTATGTCCCCAGCCATCCTGCAAAGTCGGCTAACCCCTGGCCTTCATTTCCCTTATCTGTAAGTGAGACTTGGCACTCTGTAATATCTTCCTCCCAGGCTGTTGTGTGCCTGGAATGAGATAATGGATGCACGAAACTTTAAAACTTCTAAGGTTCTTTATATATTTAAGGTTTAATGGTCCTTACAAAGAAAGATGAAAAAATTGCTGATAATTTATTTCAAAAAATAAGTTTTTTCCTATTTAAATAACATGTTTTGTGTGAAAAATGTACAGAGACTCAGGTATAAAGTAAAAGAAAAAAAAACGAACAAACCAACTCAAAATCAACTGTATACTCCCAGTGATAATCATGGTTAGCATTTGATGTATGATTTTTTTAGTCTTTACAAGTTTACATTAATTTATTAAAGCTGAAGTACTATTGTGTACAATTCTAAACCTACCCTACTTTCCATCTTTGTATTAGTTTAAGATTTACAGAAAGCACATGGGCAGTTATTTTTATGGCCTCTCAGCAAATATCAGTTTTAGATATATCAATAGTTCAGTGATTTCACACAGTAGCACTTCCTAACATGATTTTTATTGGATTTATACACAAAATTGTTACATCCTTATAGAGGATACCCAATGCAGCAGGCCTGGGTTTGATCCCAGGTCAAGCCCTTAGATGCCTCAACTAAGACCTGGTGCAGCCAAATAAATAAATAAATGCAATAAATATTAAATCTACTTCTTACCTATTACTTTGTCTCTCACTGAACCCTTTCTGCAATGAGACATCAAGGAGCTGAGCTTTATTCCTTCCCGAGACCAGATGTGATCTCAGTGGAAAGACATGGGTTTAAGTCGCAATCTGGGTTACATGGTTTCAGCATGATAAAATAAGAAATGCTAAAAACCCTGGCTCCTTTTCAGTGCTACTCCCCTTGATAAGGGGTGGATTTCCTCATGCTATGGTGTAAATATAACTTTTAAAATACTGGAGAACTTCTCAAATATTCAGACAGTGTAAAGATTTTGGAAAAAATAATTACCTGGAAGTTTAACTCCTGCAAAATGGACTTTTTTTTTTTTTTTTTAATATATGAATGCTTTTCTTAATACAAGGCACACTAGGAGTTTCAAATCATATATGCTTAAAAAAAAACTGTTTACCATGGACACTAGTAAGTACACATATTTCCTTTGGGCCATTTGATTTGTATCATTTACCTCATCCTGGTTAATCACACCAGTATGCTCATAGTTATATAAATTGTCTTAGGTGACTTGATACTCTTGTTTTCAACCCTGATCAAATGTAAATTGGCAACACATTCCTTATGGGCATATCATTTTCCTCTTTTAAACTAATTCTATCTTGAAATAAAACAAATGAAATAAAGACAGTTGTAATTACAACCTCCATAGGTTTTATCTTATGACACCGTCAAGATTTCATGCCCTTTCTAGCTAGGTCTTGTCTTCCCTTCCCCGCTCTCAGTTCCTTTTCCTCTGTAGGTGAGGTTAACAAGGGAAAAAACTTCACAAGGATATTCAGAGGGTGAGAATATGTTAGGATGGATCTGAATCTCTTTATTAATAGTGAGTTGCATAATAAATGCCGTGGGGTTGGTAGGTTTTACCGCGTCTGTTAAATATTAACAGTACTTGTACATTCTGGGATATTGTTGAAGCCTGGATACTGCTCAACCAATCACAGAGAATCAGGTTTCCATGGAAGCAATAGCAGGGATTCATTTCATTCTCAATGGAATCCACACAGCAAGACAGATCTGTAAAAATAACCCATGTAAAATTGAAGCGAAATATTTCTGGGTGTTTGTTTTATGCCTTTTGGTGTGTGTGTCTGTTTTCCGTTTAAAAAATAGTCTAAAAATATCTGGGCACTCAGGAGAGCTCCCAAAGAAGCCAGAGCTCTTAGCCCTGCCCGGTTGGTTGGTGTTCTGAGCATGCATGCCTGTGCGTTTGAAGGGCACAACCCTTCCTTGTTTATTTACATTCTTGAACAACAACATTTTAGACCAAAGTTTACCATGAAACACAGAATATTCTGAATGTGTGGTGAACAACATACTATTTTAAATAATATTTATATATCAATAATAGAGAAACATAATTAATGATTTTTGATTCTCCTATATGATAGGCTTTGAACACTGAAACTTGGTACTATAGGAACGTTTATTTTATAGGTGAAAATGGAAGCTCAGTTTCCTTGCATAGGTGCAAGGAACCTCTTCAAGGCTGCAGAGTTTGCGTGGCAGAACCTGGTTTGCGGTCCAGGTTTACCTGGCTGGCAGATGCTATAATCCCAAATTACCATGCCATGTTTTTATCTTCATGAAGAAGAGCATCAGTATTATTTAACTGTTCCTGAAGTCAAAACACAGGCTGTATCTCCATTCATATATACGTATATTGATGTACATATATATATATATATTCACACACTAAACGCTGCTCTCTCCTTTTGCCATTGCTTTCATAACAAGCAGTGTATTTTTTTTTAGCTCTAACAACACTTCCTCTACTGCAGTGACTGTGTGTTTATCTGTTTCCTCAGGGCTGGGCTCTGAGTCCTGGTGATCATTGATGGGTTTAGGCTGATCTGGATATTTCCGGAGGCTAGGACTCTGCTTGGCACAGTGCTACTTTGTATTAACAGAGTTGATTTAGAATCTAGTAGAGTTTGAATGACAAGCAAAAGATTTTTTTTTTTTTTTTTTTTTTTACATAAACCCTTAGCTGAAGCAAAATTGTATGGAGCCAGGGGGATGTTTGAATAAATGAAAACTTTTCACTGCTCTATTCCATGAACCAAGAAATGTGCCTGGTACACTTGAATAAATGAGATAAATATCTTGAAGTTTTTTAGAATCATTATTCTTCAAATTTTAATATATTAATGTAAAACATGTTTATCTAATTAGTATTTATTAAAACAGGTCCTCTAAAATTGAAAATTGTCTGAGTACTTTGAAGTAATAAAGAGGAAATAGAGTGTCCTAATAAGCGAGTTTCTTCCTCTATGATTTTTAATTCTTGAACTTGTTTGGCTGACACGGCAACAATTCATATGTTGGTTAACATTGAGGAATCAAGTTCTTTCAATGTTTAGTCTTTTAAAGATGCATTCTACGTATCAGAGCTCTCTGAAAACCATTTCTTACTTGGTAATTGTGTTATTCACCTCCCTATCATAATATACAGAATCTATCGGATGCGACCTAACCTTTCCTTTATGACTCAGCACCATCACTCCATTATTTGTAATCTGTAGGGTTGTAGAGTGATATCCTTGAGTGTCAGAGCTTGTATAGGCCCCATCTGCTTGATTTCTTTTTTTATTTCCCTTCCCTCATCTCCGATCATTTGCACTGGTTTCTCTGGTTCTGCTTCATAAATACAGTCCATTATATGTGTAATTCCATGTCTTCTGTTTGCTAAGGCTGATCTATGGGTTTCATGGGGTAGTAGATAGGTCAGTAGGTTTAATTAGCTATGGTAAAGTGAACCCCTGAATATTTCAATTAGCTCTGGCCTATAGGCCTCAGGGTGAATTCATTTATCTTCCTCTGTAAAATATATGAGCTTGGTTTAAGGGCATCCCTTATCAGTGCTAAGAGTCTTTTTTCCATTGTTATCATTGTTTCAATTTTCAAGAAGGAATGTGTATTTGGTTGAGTTCTATAGACTGTCTGCTGAATATGTGAGACTGTTATAATTTGCAACAAAGACTATAATCTACTTTGTTATTTTGAAGGGGAGACATTTAAAAGGCAGCTTCCTTTGGGGATGTTTCTAGGAATAGTGACTTGACATATGTGGGAATATATGTGTATATGTATATATAGAGATATATGTATTTATATATTTCTGTGAATTCACTTATATTCTATATTGTTTCTGAAAAGATTTAAAGTAACAGTAGTGACAACAGAAAAGAAAAAAAATGGGTAAAGTTCATGCACTTACATAATAGATGCCAACACTTACCTTGTGTTAACTTGGCAGCCTGTTAATTTGCAGTTCTTTTTGCTCACAACTATCTTCAAACTGTTCATGGGATTGTGGCAGGATGTCCTTTGGCTATGAGTAACCTTGGATCATGGCTTGGTCACGCTCTTGGGGAAGTTCAGTTTTATTTTTTAAATTGTCTAGGTTAATTTTTTTTCTTTTGAAGGAGAGTGTAAAGGATACCACAGACCACTGTTTGTGTTGTTGACTATTAAGTTATAAGAAGCATTTGAGATAATCAGAAATAAAGGGGTCTGAAGGGAAATGACTCAGGCATTCTTGAAAAGATATCAGCTAATGCAGCTGTTATCTTTCTTGCTGGCCTGGTGCTGCAGTTTTGCCATGAGAGGTTTTGCAGTGTTGATCTGACCAGGACAGTTGCTGTTTTAAAACAATTTGATAGCCAGGTTTCCAGATCTGACAGAAAAGAGAAGCTGAGATTCCTGGAGTATTTTAAAGGGCAGTAAAAGTTAATTTGCCCCATGATCACCTCCTCAGTGGCCTTACTTCACTTTAGAATTTTCATGGTTAGAGGTACTCTGTTGGATAAAAATGGATAAAGTCCATGGGCCTACATAACAGTCACCAACATTTACCTCTTATTAACTTGACAACCTGGTAATTTGTAGTTTTTCTTGCTCACGTGCAATGGGTTAGTCACTAAGTCATGTCTGATTCTTTGCGACCCCATGAACTGTAGCCCGCCAGGCACCTCTGTCCATGGGATTTCCCAGGCAGGAATACTGGAGGGGGTTGCCATTTCCTCCTCCAAGGGATTTTCCTGACCCAGGGATTGAACCCAGGTCTCCTGCATTTCAGATGGTCTCCTGCATTGCAGGCAGATTCTTTACTGACTGAGCCACAGGGAAGTCCTAACTACCTTCAAACTGTTTGTGTAACTGTGGCAGGGTGTCCCTCAGTTATAAGTAAGAAGGCAAGGCAATATTTTACCTGAATATACAACTTAGGTATATTCAGGTAACGAGATGATATTTTCCCTGAATATACCATTAATGCCCTTTCTGAACACACAAGCAAATTAACAAATTTAGGCAGCTTTCACCAGCCAAGAGTGGAGTGTGGCTGACTGAGATGCAAGGTGAGAACATTTAAGATGGGCACATCTGAAGCAAAAGGTGGTGTCCTAGGAAGATGTGGGAAGTGAGGGGTGACTGGGTGGGGAAAAGACAAAGCCATTGGACACCTGGCGGTGCATGTGCTCACTGCAGGAAGATGACAAAAGGAGAGATGAGGGAGTGAGGACTACTATACAGTTGTGCTCCAGGCTGGTTCCACTTTCTGGGGAAACATAAACGAGCTAAGAGTAAAGAAATCGTGCCTTTGATTATTCTTGACTTTTTCCAATTAGGTTGTACAATAATTTAAAAGCAATAACTCCCTCAGCCTCCTGACTCAATATCCCACCTAATTAGCTAAATCCTTTTGACCTCTGCTTGGTGAATCATGTTTGCTTCTGATTCCGAGACCATACTGGTTTATAACTAAAAACATTTAAGGAAACTTAGTACTGAATGTCTTTTCCTTGTTTTGCTGCAGTCTTGTGTCCTAGTTTTAGATTTCTTCTCTGTTGTTGAGGTTAGATGATCACCTTGCATCGAAGATGTAATAACCAAATCCCTGTTCAGTTCATTTATTCATTTACCAAGTATTTATTAGATACTTGCTAGGCATCTGGTACTATACTCAGAACCAGAAACACAAAGACAAATGAAACATGGCCATTTTTCTTCAGAAGTTACCTTTAGTGCCTTTATACTCAGGAGGGCTCCAAGGGCCCTACATGACTGGAATCCAGCCTGCTGTTAGGAAGCTTCTATCTCCTTCACTCACTTCCCTTTCCCTGAGTTTGGAGATCTGCTCCAGAACCCCATTTGTTGATTGAATCAAACTTTCATGCCATAGGAGTTTGTACATAGAATGTTTTCAGGAGAAAAAATTAAATATATTTGGAGACTCTCCAGAAAGGTTTTGAATTGTTTCCTGTTTGTTCCAAGGGTTGTACAGTTTTCCTCATTGCCTTCACAGAGAGAGGTGGGTGGGTTCAATTCAACAGAAGAAACAGCCATTTTAAGAAGGTATTTGCATCATTATATATACATCATACACATATACATATATGTATGCATATGTATATACACATATATACATGTATACATATACAGGTAAGTATACATGTATATGAATACATATATATGTATGCATTTAGGTGTGTATGCTAAGTTGCTTCAGTTGTGTCTGACTGTGTGGCCCTATGGACTGCAGCCTGCCAGGCTTCTCTGTCCATGGGATTCTCCAGGAAAGAATACTGGAGTGGGTTGCCGTGCCCTCCTCCAGGGGGTCTTCCTGACTCAAGGATCGGACCCGCATCTCTTACGTCTCCTGCACTGCCAGGCAGGTTCTTTACCACTAGCACCATCTGGGAAGCCCATAGGTATGTATACATACATATATATATGTATACACACACACACATACACACCACATCTTTTTTATCCATTCCTCCATTGATGGGCATTTGGGTTGTTTATATATCTTGGCTATTGTAAATAGTGCTGCAATAAACATGAAATTCACATATCTCTCTGAAATACTGTTTTCATATCCTTTGAGTATATGCCCAGAAGTGGAATTCCTGGATCATATGGTAGATCTATTTTTATTTTTTTGAGGAACCTCCATATTGTTTTCCATAGTGGTTGGACCAATTGACATTTCCACTAACAGTTTACCAAGGATTCCTGTTTTACCACATCCTCACCAGTCTTCTTGATAAATAGCCATTCCAGCAGAGGGGGTGATATCTAATTGTGGTTTTGATTTTCATTTCCCTGATGATTAGTGAGGTTAACATATTTTCATGTACCTAGTGGACATTTTGATGTCCTCTTTGGAAAAATATCTATTTAGATCTACCCATTTTAAAATCAGATTATTATTTATTTGTTAATTTGTATGAGTTCTTTATAAATTTTGGGTATTAACCTCTTATCCAATATGTGGTTTGCAAAAATTTTCTCCCATTCCGTATGCAGTCTTTTCATTTTAATTGTTTCTTTTGCTGCATAGAAGCTTTTGAATGTGATGCAGTTCTATGCATTGATTTTTGCTTTTGTTTTTTATGCTTTTGGCCATTGGCAAGACTAATGGCAAGAAGTTTCTTTTCAATGCTTTCTTCTAGGATTTTTATGGTTTCAGCTCTTATGTTTAAGTTTTTAGTGATCTATTTCAAGTTAATTTTTGTGTGGTGTGAGATAGAGATCCAATTTTATTGTTCTGTATATGTTTCTTCAGTTTTCCCAGCATCATTTGTTGAAGAGACTGTCTTTTCCCCTTTGGGTGTTCTTGGCACCCTTGTCAAATACTAGTTAACTGCATATGCTGGGATTTAATTCTGGGCTCTCTAATTTGTCTAGGTGTCTATTGTGGTGGCAGTACCATACTGTTTTTATTATCATGGCTCTGTAATATAGTTTGAAATCTGGATGCATAATTTCTCTAACTTTGTTCTTTTTTCTTAGAATTGCTTTGGTTACTCAGGATCATTTGTGGTTCTACACAAATGTTAGGATTGTCACTTCTGTTTTTGTGAAGAATGCCTTTGTTATTTTGATGGGAATGTTGGTGAATCTGAAGATGACTTTGGATAGTTTAGACATTTAAACAATATTATTTCTTCTGATTCAGGGACAGAGGATGTCTTTCCATTTGTTCATGTCTTCTTTGATTTCTTTCAGAAGTTTTGTAGTTTCCATTATAGAGAGAGATGGATAGTTTTTCACTGCACGGGACTGACTCCTTTTAGTGGGCTAGAGCTGCTGCCAAGAGCTGGCTACCCAGCTAGGGGTCAGATTTGTCAGCCTTCATTCTATGTGGCTGCTTCTCCAAGTGGAATGAGAGCAGAAGTGATGTAGTCATATGTAGGCCCAGGTGGTTAAGAAGTAGAAGATGTCTTCATGATTTCTGCTCCTTTGTATAGAGAATCTAGCACAGGAAACCATGAATGGTCCTTGGGAATGGAACCGTAAGATGAGTCAGTTCCAGAAATACCACCTAGGGGATAGTCACCTCTCCTTGAAGAGCACCCAATTATAGGATTGAGAAATAAACCTGTAAGGTGTCAAACATCTAGGAGTTGAAAGTATCTGTTACTGCAATTAGCATTATACACCTCATCCTGTCTGCTTAGTACAAATCACAGACCTAAGCACTTTAGGTGACGCAAAGATGAGTCAGAAACATCCAGAAGTTTGAAGGAAGGAATGTAAACAACTCTAAGACAAAGTGAAAGTGAAAGGCACTCAGTCGTGTCCAACTCTTTGTGACTCCATGGCCTATAGAGTTCATGGAATTCTCTAGGCCAGAATACTGGAGTGGGTAGCCTTTCCCTTCTCCAGGGGATCTTCCCAACTCAGGGATCGAACCCAGGTCTCCTGCATTGCAGGTGGGTTCTTTACCAGCTGAGTCACAAGGGAAGCCCAAAGCAGATTTTAATCATTTAGAATTTTAATAAGACTCTTTGAATTGCAAGTGACAGGCATCCAGTTTGAATTAGCTTTATCAAAGAGGGAATTTATTAGCAGGATGCTCATGTTACTGATAAAAAGATTGAAAAACCAACAAGGATGTAATTGTTTCCTGGAAGAAACTGAGACCAGGGACTTACATACTGCTAATACTCATTTCTTATAGATCAGTTATGGCCAGAGGAGCAAAGCTGTGGAAGAAATGGTAGCTTCTACGGATACCACAGGACTTGTTGGAGGGCTGGGAGAGCAATACTCAGAAGTAAAGAAAGGCTCTTTTATTCTCAGAAGAAAGGAAAAGGTATTTAGCAGACAAAATAATTGGTTTCCTCTACAGATGGAGTAACTATTTGCAAATTCACCTTCTTTTTTTTTTTTTTTTGGTTTTGTTTAGTGTATTTTGCATTGTTAACATTTCCTGTTTTTATGACTAGCTCCTGAGCTTGAATTAGATCTTTCCTTTTTGTTCTTCTGCCTTCCCCCATGCCCAGGAGTGTCTTGTATATAATAGGAACTTAACAATTATTTTTTTATTGGTTGAGAAAATGTAATTAGAGAAGTACAGTGGATTTGGGTCTCTTTATGTTGTCTTGATGCAGACACTCCCTTTTCTTCACCAAATCCTGCTCCTCTACATGAAATTGCAACTCTAGCTAGCCGTGGTTTCTGAACATGTCTTTCAAGTATCCACCTCTGATATGTTCTCCCTATTCTTGCTTCTCTTGGAACCTAGCCTCCTCCTCCCAACCAGTCTAAAGTCCACCATCCATACCTGATCATATCCAGGACAAATACCACTCCCATTGTGAGGCCTTCCCAGCCCATCACATGACACAGAGGTTTTTCTTTCTCTGAACTCCTCACTCTACTGTCTATTGACTGGTGGCCATGTCTTCTTGCATTGTCCTTGTGTAGTTTTACGCTGTTACATTTTGTGAACAATTACTATTTTAAAATAATTATACATATTATTTAAATTTTGATTTTCTTTGCCAGCTAGATTGTGAATTCTTTGAAGAATAGGAACAATCTCTCATGCCCTCTATAGTGATTGATGAAATAGCTTAAATGGTAGGCTTCTGATAAATCTTTGCAAACAGATTGAATTAATTCTTATTTTCAGTTTCAAGGCAGTTATCCTATATACAGCACAGCTAAGAGTCTGCAAATATTCACATGAATACAGTGCTTTTTTTCAATGAATATTTTTTCCTTTCATTTTTAAATTAAAGGGCTCTGCCAAATGGTTGAGTAGAACATATCAGCACTCTATTATTATTATTATCTTTCTTTTCTTTAAGATACAGCCCTTAGGGATAATGAAACCTATTGCACAGAGTGAAACCAGTCAGGCTGCTTACTGACTTTGCTGAGAAGCAATTTCTATAAAATTGTAAATGGTAATCATTAATTAGACTGCTTTTCCTACATTGCCCTGTGTAGTGGTGGATGGTATATGTGGTAATCTGAATGTGATATGTATGAAAAGCACAGGATGTGTGAAAGAAGGTGAGAAAAAGCTGGGCTGCAGAAGATGAAAAGCTACTACAGCTTCTGACAGGATTCAGTATGTGAGGATTAGACAATACCTCGACTCTGAAGGCGGGTAGAGCAGGTTGGGCACTTTAAATATTTCAAAACAGTTTCCCTCACTGTTTCCTTACCCTCAGCCACACCACACACCATTTGCTTCTAGCATTCGGCCCAAGGTCTTGTGCTTTCTGGAACCTCTCTGCTGCCCTCATTGGCTTCTTTTCAGTCATGATTGTCCCTTAATTCCAAATGACGCACAGATTAGAGATGGTTTCTTATTTTGTGGCTTTTTTTTTTTTTTTTTTTACAAAATTATGAAAAGGCTCTGTCTGCTGTTGAAATAAACAACTCTTGGCTTTAGAGACATATCTCGTCTCAACTTCTCAAAAATTATTCTCATTAATTGCTAAAAATGTACTATAACATGGAATTTGATATTTGAGGAATTCATAGACTAATAAAAGGCTAAAAAAAGAAATGACTTTAGAGTCTATCTTGTTCACATCCCCTGTTTTAAAAATTAAAAAATTCCAATTCTGTGTAGAAAAAGGGCAAAAAAAAAAAAAAAAGAGAGAAAGCAGAGTGCAACACTAATAACCACACATTTACAACTGAAGTACACATCTTAAACTTGAAATTCAATTTAAAATTCATATTACCAATCCAACAAGTAAAAATAGTGGCCCAGGTATATTTGTGGTATTGTCCTACATTTTAGTTTGCTTGGTTTGTTAGTCAGAAAGTAACCAATTGAAATCTCCACAGTTACAGAGACTGTGAGTTCAGACTCCTTGTGGGATGTGGTTTTAGTATGTTAATGGACTGGCCCACCCAGATCTGGGGCGGAATGGCCATAATATCCTCTCTCTTGGATTCTCTGTCTCACTGCACTGAAAACCAGCCTATTTTAACTTATTTAAAAATTATAATTCTACATTTTCTATTCAAAATATTATAGCTATTCAATTTCAGGAGATATGCTTTATAATTTTATGCTTCTCAAAGTTCCCACCATTGTTGTTGCTGTCTAGTCCCTAGGTCATGTCTGACTGTTTTGCGACCCCATGAACTGTAGCCTGCCAGGCTCATCTGTTCATGGGATTTCCCAGGCAACAATATTGCAGTGGGTTGCCATTTCCTTCTCCAGGGGATCTTCCCAACTTAGGGATGGAACCCAGGTCTCCAGCATTGGCAGGTGGATTTTTTTTTTTTAAACCACTGAGCCACCTGGGAAGCCCCAGGAAGGTACTAGAAGATATTAGTTGCATATAGTTGGTGCTGATATGTTGATACGAACCACCATATCTTGTTTTTCTTTTCTACAGTAGTTAAGATTTATTAACATTTATTTATTTATTAAATTTTTAGCATGAGCTAAGTTGTTTGCTTATGTCATCACAGTGATTCTAGTGAGTGAGGTGCTAGTTATTTTTTCCATTTTATTGATGCTGAAACTAAGGCTTAGAGAGGTTACCCAGTTCATTAGGTTTGAATCCAGACTGACACCAAACCCACCTACTATTATGTTATAGTAATTTTTTAGACAAAGCTCTGTTGGGGTAAGGAGAATAACACCCTTGTTTCTAACCCCAGAGCACAGGCACTCAAGGGATGTTCTGTCCTTCTGGGTGACCCGGGATGAAAAGGAGAATAGCATTAGGTAAGTAGATGGTTGTCCCTTTTGTGTAGTGACTTTCTTTGTCAGTTCTACCCCTGAGCACTGGTGCTCTGGGAGTCACGTGGAAACTCAGGGTCCAGCTCTAGCTTCTCTCTGCTATTCAGATCTCGATAAGGACAAGGGGTCACCCTTGTAAATGATTAATGTGTTTCCACTTGGAAAGTATTTTCCCATTTGCTGCCTTTTACCTCCCTGCCAAGTGAATGTGTATGGTAGAGTGCCTGAATTTTTCAGGTTAGCCAAATATTGTGTCCTGTTTTGCCCTCATAGTCCTCAAAGCTCAATAGTTTGGCATTCAAACTATTATTATCTTAAAGATTGACTAAGAGCAGTCCCAGAAGCTATGCAAAAATCCTCTGTGATATGGAATTTAGAAAAATGGTATCGATAAACCTATCTGAAGGGAAGGAATGGAGACACAGAGGTAGAGGACGGACTTGTGGACACAGTAGGGGCAGGAGACAGTGGGACGAATGGAGAGGGTAGCTTCAACATATATACAACATCCTGTGTAAAATCGATAGCTGGTGGCAAGTTGCTGTATAACACAGGGAGTGCTGCCTGGCGCTCTGTGATGACCTAGAGGGGTCGGGTCAGGGAGGAGAGGGAGGCTCAAGAGGGAGGGGATATATGTATAATTATGGCTAGCTTACGTTTTTGTATGGCAGAAACCAACCCAACATTGTAAAGCAATTTTCCTCCAATTAAAAAATAAAGTCCTCTATGATAGATGAGGTTTTGATTTTTGGTTTGAAAAATACGTGCTTAAAGAAGCAGCCTTCATACATTCTTCTCTAGACTTGACTCTTTAGTCTGAGTTGCAGGAACACCTGTTTCATTGCAGTTTCAGGTTCACATCCAGATGTGTCTGGTGCCCTGGTCAGTTCCCCCACTGCTGTGGTGCCCGGCAAGCGGGTTGCAGCTCATTGGCGTATCTCCCTGGGGAGTGGTTGTTTTATTTATAGGCAGTGGGAGTTCATGGTGAAGAATGAAGTCTTAGTGGTTGCATTTTCTTTCTCATGGTATTGATAAATAAAGCCCAGCATTCCATTCCAAACAGTGTTTCCAGAACCTGAACTCATGTATTCAGTAAAGTGGACCAGGTTCTTCCTCAGGGCCAGTGCCTCCTTTTATAGACTCTCTTAATTAGGCTATTTCAGGGTAATGAGATGTCTGTGTCTGTCAGCTGAGGGAGCCAACAGCTCTGCTTCCATTCACTGCAGAGAAACAAATGCAGGAGCAGCTGGGAGTGAGATTTGAAGGCAGTGCCAGCCCCACCTGATTTGCCTCTGCCAGGGCCCAACAGGCAGGATGAAGAGTGCAGTATCCTGGTTCTCTTTTGCTCTTCCCTTCAAGAGCAAGTCCATGGGAAGTCTGGTGGGACAGATGTCTACTCGTCATCCCTAACACTAATACATGTTCACGATGGTCTAGACACTTTGCCTCGGCCCTTTGAAGTTTGCCTCATTCAGTATTTCTAGGTGTCCTATGAAGGAGGGACTGTTAACTATTCCAGTTTGGAGAGGAGGCAGTTGAAGCATAGAGGGGCTCAGTGACTTGCTGCAGGTCACAGAGCTGGGAAAGTGGCCGTGCTGAGATTTGATCTCAGTTGGTGTGTGAGAGAGAGCTCCTTTGTTCCCTGGGTCCCAGGAAACTCTGCTGTGCCTGACCTGCTGGGTGTAGTCCTTATGCCATTTCAAAGGGAGATGTAAGCTGTGCCAGGAAGACAAAGCACTGAGGGTGTTCCCTTCACTGTACTCTGTGGCACGAATTCTCATGGTGTACTTCCCATCCCCACACATTTCAACCGTGCAGGAGGTCCCCTCCTCCTGGCTGCTCTGGGCCAGGCCACAGCCTCCAGCAGAGAACTGAAACCAGGTTGTCTCTGAAAATAGAGGACGTGGGCAAAGAGGTGGCGGGTTCCTTTCCTTGCTGAGTGGGCACAGTGCCAACTCCTCCTGGAAGAACTCGCCCGTCTTCTTTTCTCCTTGACCCAGCAGGAGAGGACGGCTGAGTCTCCAGGCAATTCTTCACTACCTTTGAACACTGAGTCCCGTTCTAGAGAGATGAGAGGCTGCACATTTATGTTGGGGTGAACTCTGAAAGGTCAGCCTGCCCTTTTTAGAATAAAAATCTTGCTTTTTTCCTCATGCGTGGTCCCACTGGCCTTGTGTGTATGTGTATGTGAAGAGTAGGCTAAAAGAAGAAAACGCCAGGAACCTCATTTAGGGTTTTGGATAGCATTTGGAGTTAGGTTTGTCTGTTGAAAGAATGCTTGATATGGGATGGTCAAAAACAGGATGGATGACTCTCCTGTTCTGAATTTGAGGTCACTTTTTCTTGGTCAGTGGGCAGCAGCTTTTCCCCATCAGGTGGGACTGAAGAAAGCACGGGACATGCATTTCTCTGAGAGTGTTCCGAGATGTCTCTCTGTCTGTCCATGGGGGAGCTTCCCTTTTGCAAAGTTTTACTCCATTCACTGGAGGACAAGCCACAGGGTTTCTGCAGGCCTGCCTGAGTAACACAATTATACAAAAGGTGCATCTTATATTGGGAAAAGATAGCAGCCTTGCTCCCACAGCTCTGTAAAACTCAATGCTCCAGATGGCCACCCTGCCCTCACTCCTTCAGAGCAGAGGCAACCCCCTGATCCAGGGTCATGGCAAAGCCATGTCTCAGAGTGTCCCTGTACGATGGCAGTCATGATCCCGGGGTCCTGTCAGATATATATTTATACATATATTTGTGTCTATAGCTGTGTATGTATGCATACACAGCTATATATACATATATGCACATACATATAAAATACATCTGAAAGAACTAGGTTCTATGTTCATGTAAATAGTACCAGGATGGGTAACAGCTATTTTCCTTTATGAATGGGTTGTGAGAAGAAAAACTACCAATGAAACTCATAAAGAAGAACTAAGAATGGTGTTTTCAATTTCCTTGGTGTAAAGTCATTTTCCCCAGATTAAATTGTCTGTCACTACCTTCCTGGCTGGTTTCTCTCAGATTAGATTTCTTGGAGTCCTCTTGAATTCATTTCTGTGTTTTGGATGCTTTATTAACTGTATATGGCTGACACTTAATTTTGTTGATAGAATTTGGTAAACATTAATAGATTACATGCTTCCCTTCTCCCTTCCTCTCATCCCGCATGACTCCTCTCTGCTTTCCCCACCTTGGCCCCAGAGACAAGAACACTTACTACTTTGTTTTATGGTCATCCTGAAAATAGGCACCAGCTCCCGCATGTGTAGCATACAGAATTTTAATGAGCACAAAGCCAGCTCTTCAGTCCTTTACTCTGATTTGAGCAGGGTGATGTCAACCTATCTAGGAAGTATTGAATTGATTTTAAAGTTGCTTTCAGGGTGAGTAAATTGGTAGGACCTTGCGGTCTCCTCAGGCTGCCCTACACCCAGTCAGAATTCCCTGTTTATCTGAAGACCAGAATTGTTAGAAACCATCTGAATAGATGCCCTTCAAAATATAAGTCGAGGGAATGTTGGTTTTATCTTAAGCCTCAATTTTATAAGTTGCCATTATCTTCGGTTTAAAATTGTCAAACATATTTAGCTTCCAGTTTGAGTATTTTCTTTCTAATTCTAGGATTTGATTCATTTACTAAAACCGGGAATTGCTCTTTTGAATCATCTCTTCTATCCCTCCCTCTTTCCAGCATCTTCCTCCTACATGTTTCTTGGAGTACATTTTGGTGCTTCAGCATAAAGAGCACTATATAATGTTTTCCTTGTATCCCATTCTGCCATGCAAAATGAAAAGCCCTAGCATCCAGTGTGTGAAAAACTGACATTGTGAGCTATTTGTAAAAACAGGCTATATTCAGTAAGACACTGTCTTGCTGAATATCAAAGCCAGATAAACTCTCTCCGTACCAAAAAACCAAGGACAATGACAATGAAAATTCCAACCCCAGCACATCACCAAATGCATGACAACTCCTCCTTCAACTCTCTAAAGTATGGTTAGGCTTTTAGATTGCTACTGCTGTAACCATTTGCTTTTCTTCTTGCAATCTTCTTTCCAACTTGCTAGTTTAGCTACTGATTAATGAGTTAATTAATTAGTAAAGATTTATAAAGTTCTTTGAATGATAAACATACTATTTACTATGAACCTGCCTTTTATAACGTTAGGTTAAAGCTACTTTAAACTACTTACAAAAACTGAAAACTAAAACCTTTAAAATTTAACTACAATGACTTCAGAAATTTTGTTAACCTTTTAAATACCTAACTCCAGTAACTTACCTGGGCTTCCCAGGTGGTGTAGTGGTAAAGAATTCTCTTGCCAGTGCAGAAGATGGAAGAGACAGGGGTTCGATCCTTGGGTTGGGAAGATCCCCTGAAGAGGGAAATGGTAACCCACTCCAGTATTCTTGCCTGGGAAATCCCATGGACAGAGGAGCCTGGGGGATACAGTCCATGGGGTTGCAAAGAGTCAGACATGACAGCACACAGCATACATACATTTGCATTTAGGATTACCTTTCACTTAGTCTCAGTAACTCAAGGTTTTGATTTTTTGGTTTTTAGTTTATTGGACCCTTTCTGCTGAAGAAAATTCCCAGCACGTATTCTTTAACAATGATCATTAATTACTATAAGTAGTCCTGAGATCACCCTCCTCCCACTGAAGCAAATCTGACTACTTAATAACTTGTTAAGCCCTATGATGTATACAAGGAAATGTATGCTTTATTATTTGTCCCCAAAGAGCTTATAGTACACATATTTCAAAACAGTAATTCATAATATAAGACAGAATTTGATGTGTCAAATGAATGGTGTAAAAAAGTTGGTGTCCTGGGAGTTGTTGTTCAGTCACTAAATCGTGTCCAACTCTTTTTGACCCCATGGACTGCAGCATGCCAGGCTTCCCTGTCCTTCACTATTTCCTGGAGTTTGCTCAAATTCGTGTCTGTTAAGCCAGTCAAGCTATCTAATCATCTCATCCTCTGCTGCCCCATTCTCCTCCTGCCCTCAATCTTTCCCAGCATTAGAGTCTTTTCCAATGAGTTGGCTCTTTGCATCTGGTAGCTGAAATATTGGAGTTTCAGTTTCAGCACCAGTCCTTCCAATAAATATTCAGGGTTGATTTCCTTTAAGATTGACGGATTTGATCTCCTCGCAGCCCAAGGAATTCTCAACAGTCTTCTCCAGTACCACAATTCAAAAGCATCAACTCTTCGGTGCTCAGCCTTCTTTATAATCCAACTCTCACATTGGCACATAACTACTGGAAAAACCATGGCTTTGACTATATGGTTTTTTGTCAGAAAAATTATATATCTCTGCTTTTTAATATGCTGTCTAGGTTCATCATAGCCTTCCTTCCAAGGAGCAAGCATCTTTAATTTCATCACTCCAGTCATCATCTGCAGTGATTTTGGAGCCCTAGAAAATAAAATCTGGGAGTAGGGAGAAAGATCTTTTTGTGGGTTGCTTTGTTTCCCAAAGGAGCTCAACAGAGGCAGGACTTTAAGGTGGTCTTGGAAGGACTCAGTCTTTGTGGAAGTGGAGCTTATTCCAGGCTAAAGGAGAGATGACAATAACAAAGGTACTCCTGACACATGCTTAGGAGTTAGTGCATAGATGGGCCTGTCTTAAAGGCTGGTTCATTCAAGTTAGAATAAGTTTGGAAAAAACATCAGAGAAGAAAATATCTCAACATACAGGCTGAGGAAAACTGTGTTTAACTTTGTTGTTGTTGTTCAGTAACTAAGTCCTGTCTGACACTTTGCAACCCCATGGACTGTAGCACGCCAGGCTTCTCTGTTCTTCACCGTCTCATGGAGCTTGCTGAAACTCATGTCCATCGAGTCAGTGATGCTATCCAACCATCTCATTCTCTGTCATCTCCTTCTCCTCTCTCCTCCAATCTTTCCCAGCATCAAGATCTTTTCCAGTGAGTCAGCTCTTCACATCAGTTGGCCAAAGTATTGGAGCTTCAGCTTCAGCATCAGTCCCTCCAATGAATGTTCAGGATTGATTTCCTTTAGGATTAATTGGTTTGATCTCTTTACAGTCCAAGGGACTTTCAAGAATCTTCTCCAACACAATTCCAAAGCATCATTTCTTTGGTGCTCAGCCTTCTTTATGGTTCAACTCTTGCATCCATGCATGACTACTGGAAAAACCATTCTTTGATTATATGGACCTTTGTTGACGAAGTACTGTCTCTGCTTTTTAATATACTGTCTAGGTTTGTCATAGCTTTTCTTCCAAGGAGCAAGCATCTTTTAATTTCATGGCTGCAGTTACCATCGGCAGTGATTTAAAACAAAGTCTCACTATTTCCATTGTTTCCCATCTATTTGCCATGAAATGATGGGACTGGATGCCACGATCTTCATTTTTTGAATGTTGAGTTTTAAGCCAGCTTTTTCACTCTCCTCTTTCACCTCATACCTAGAGTTTTTAAGCAAAGAAATTATTAAAACCTTTATTTTACCACTTTGAAAGTGGTGGAAAAGTAAATCTTATCTGTAAAATAATTAGTCAACCCAGAGTATAGGATACAACCCAGAGTATAGGACTTATACCAGTTCAGAACAAAAGGGAAATTAAAACTCAAACTGTGCCTAGTGTGGGTGTAGCATGTACTTGTTCCTCCTCCTTTTCCAGTAATTATAAGGTGGTTGTTTTGAGGGGTCCCTAAATCTTTCAGAATGCCCTCCACATAGCAGTGTTCAATATATGGGGATGGATATATGAATAAATAGCCATTTGGTTGATGAACATAATAAAATGAACAAGAGCCATCATGTAAAGCCTGGAAAGGAATTGCCGTTATATAACTTACTTTCTGTTTCGTTAGAGATTATCTCATTTTTATCTACATTTGAGGTGAGGCTGGACAAGAAAGCAGATCCTTTTTATTCTGCATTTAAAAGGTGAATGGAGAGCACAGAGTAAACAAATGAGAGCAAACAGAAAACCAGGCTAAACCGAACAAAAGCCTGACACATCCTACATGTTAACAAACCGAAATAATGTAGCGTTGATTGGCTGTCCCTTGGGAGAAAAAGTAGCTAAACAACCTCTTGAAGAAGGACATTTAAATGTTTTCCAGGTGGCTTTTATTCTGTCAGAACCCATTATGCTGAATGGGGATACATATTTACAGGCTGCTAATATCCAGCTGATAAGAAACCATATCTGAATTATTTCTAAGTGTCCTGGGAGCCCAGAGGCAGCTAGAAGCATCTCTGCTCATATGTCACTTTCAGTCAATTGCAGCTGTTACCTGAGTTGTCATTTACCCATAATCAAGAACTAGGACTTGAACCTGAATCAAGCTTCAATTTTATTGCACTTGGAATTCAGCAAAACAGTCAAAAACTAAATGTAGTCAGTATTAGTTATATGATGACTTGCCTTTTAAGAGCACTAGATAATTCAGCAGTAAATTTTGGAATAAATACTCAAGACCCAAAATGATTTCTAATCTTGAGTATTAGTTTTATTATTTGTCTTTTTTTCTGCAAATATGGGTTTTCTTTCAATGAAGATTTCATCTCTGGTATAATTACTAAGATCAGAGTTCGAGTATTGTTGTCATATATAAGGGGTTTAGTAAAGTCAGGGGGCATGGATTAAATCTTACTTTATTTACTTAATATTAAATATCACCCACTTTTATTATGTTGGTTTCTTCTGAAGAACAAAACCCTGGAGTTGTCTTTAGGAACTCGGGGCAGTTAAGCCATGTAACTTCTCTGATTTTCAGGTTTTCCATCTAGTCTATAAAATAAAGGATTGGACTAAATGATAGCTAAGGCCTATTATGTTACTCATTCTATTATTATTTATGATCCTGTGATTTCAGCTGGTTTCCATCCTAACTGGTGGCTACCTCTAGAAGTTCAAACCTGAAGGGAGGTAGTGCATTTGCATTCATTCATCAGCCATAGAACTTGGGATTCAACGTGGCAAAGCCTGCTTACAGGCGCATTATATGACTCCTCTTTTGCAGCCATCTGCCCCATTTATTTACAGTGGTTGTTCTCAAAAAGGTGGTCCCTGGACCAGCACTGTTAGTATCATCTGGGGACTTGCTGTTAATAAAGACATAGATTCTCACACACTGTCCCAGACCTACTGAATCAGGAACTCTGGAGGTAAAGCCCAGCTTTCTGGGTTTTAACAAGTCCTCTAAGTGTTGCTGATGCATGTTATTTTATTTTATTTTTTGCATGTTAAAATTTGATGACCTGCGGTTAAAGTTGTAGGTTCAAACTCTGAGGTGTTAATTCTGTACCCTGACCCTACCTCACATTATTATTATAAATTCCTCCATTATTTATCAGATTGGAAGAAATGCTTATCTAGTTCAGCTCTATTGCAACTTGCAGATCTTGAACTATTCATTTAGATTGAGGTGTTTTTCAGTACCCTTCAAAGGCATCTATTGCTCTAATTCCCAGCTCTATACAGATGAAATTCTGTCTTTCCTGACTCCTCAGTATTACCCTGTCTTTGCTTAGACCTATTTCCTTACTGTACACTTCACTCATCCTTGTTCTTTCCCATCTCCATTTCTTGGCTCATACTATTCTCTCCTGGAATAAATTCTGGAATTTCTCTCTACCAATCCAAACTGGTCTAAACTTGCAGATAATTACTATCTCTAAGAAGCTTTTCCTTAATCTCATCCTATAGGCACTCCTCCCATTAAAAAAAAAAATGCTGTCTCTTGAATACCCTTAAATGTATCATCTAGAACAGCATTCCTCAAATGGAGTTATACAACCCAGTCACCTGAAAGATGTTTTTAAAACTATAAATTCCTATGCGCCCCTACCACTGACCTACTGAATCAGAATCTCTTGGGTGAAGGTTTTTACCCAAGAACCTTTAGCCAGGTTCTTAGGAGATTCACATGCAGCTAGAAAAGGTGTTCAGAAATCACTAAACTAAAAGAGGGGTTGGGACACCAGTTCTGGTAAATATTTTGGGCTGATGAGCCATACCATCTCTTACAACTGTGAATCAACCATCAATCTCAACACAGCTGTTACAGTACAAAAGCAGCCATAGACGATATTTAAACAAATGGGTGCAACTTTATTTACAAAAATATGGTCCAGGGGCTATAGTTTTCTGATCCCTGAGCTAGATTGTTATTTAATTTAGTAAAAATGAACTACAATGTCTAAACTGTTACTCTACACTCAGTAGGTACTTTTGGAAAGAACTAATAATAATAAATAAAGGAACCCAAAGTAATGGACTTGGTGGACCATTTTAAATTTGAATGAGACAATTATTGCAAAATAATGCTCCTAGATGATCTTGACTAGAATCATGCGGATATATGGAAACTCTTGGTGGTCTGGGGAGAGGGAAGCATGGAGTATACATCTGAATTCTAATTAAGCCTGCTCATTTCTTGGTTTTCCATCTATAAATTATATTCTACCTAATTGACTTCCTGACAAAGGTTTGGTTGAAGAGTAATTTGTTTAATGTTTTGAAAATGCTACATAGATGCTGAGTGTTATTACAGAACAAGGTTTCTAAGGAAGAACCAAGAATAAGCAGCTCTAACTGTCCAACCCCCACCAATTTTTTTTTCTGATTCCTGACAAAAGGTTTAGTTAAATGTCTCCTGGAAAGTGGCACTTTGCCCCCAACTCAGATGTCACTCTGCTCTCCCATTTTACTCAGGAAAACCTCAAATACATTGTGTGGGTGATACTGAAAGACGTCAGGATCAAAGTGTATTTAAAGTTGCTAAGAGGAAGCAGATGTTCATTTTAGCTGGGCAAAAGATTCTCAGAGTTTCCAGTGAAATATAAACTTCTTGAAGGCCCCATGGGATCTGTGCCTTAAAATGTCATGGTTTTGTTTACGCCTCCCATATGCAAAGCAGTGGTGAGATGTGTTGTTCTGGGAGAGATAGAGGGAAGTTAATGAGCTGGAAACAATAAGGAACTCTATACTTGGAAAAAAATTGGAACGGATGTTGTCCTTAAAAAAAAAATAGAACAAGATTAGAATAGTCATTTCCCTCAATTCTGCTTTACATTTATATATATTTTTAAATATCTGTCTCTGAATTATTCTGGTTGGCTGGAATACCAATTAGTTTTCTTTAATACTTTTTGCTCTCATCTTTTTCCAAATAGAATAAGAAGTTTTTTCTTACCCTTTAGAGATTGTACCTTTCTCAGTACAGTTGGTAACCAAGAGATAGTTGCAAAGAAAAGAATAGTTGGTGGCTTTTGAACTTCAGCTGAAACCAAAGTATGAACCTAATGCTTTGAAGAGTGATCTGAATGCAGACAATTATAATTTTCAGCCAGAAAAGGTGCCCAGAGAATTGTATTTTTTCCTGATCACAGGGCATCAGGTAAACTGCCGTGGTAAAATGCTAAACAAATGTAATATTTTGTGTATTGTATTTTCTTAAACACTTGAGAAGAAGGTAAGCCAAGGAGGATGAGGGATCCTCCAAGGCTCAAGACCAACCTAAAGCTGAGAAGGGAAGAGGGGAAGCAACTGCAGTGTTCTTGGTTCCTGAATTGCTTTAGAGTCTTTTTTATGTTAAGGCCACGGTTGTGAGTGGTGAGCTTGTTTTTTTCTATTTACTCTTTCTGGGTAAATCAATGAGGGATTAATTGGTCAAAATTGAAATACACCTATAATGTCTACGTCTGCTAAGCATATAATCAATGAATTTGGTTTTCTATACATTTTGTTGAAGTTGGTTAATTTAGTCCTAGATCCTGGTGCCATCATTGGGAACTAAGACATATGAATAGGCTAGGAAGGAAGACTACTGCTTTTTCTAGGGCATTTATCTGAGCGATTGTAAGGAAGCCTGGCTGGTCTTCATTTTGTAAGGCAGAGGGAGGAAAGAACATCTATTACATCTGAGTGATACAAAGACATCTTACACTATAAGCAGTTCATTTCTAGGAACCAGATCTTAATCACATTCTCATGCCCAGACCTGGCAGAGAGGAGAATACTGTGAAGATTCTTTGCTGGAAGAATGCCTGCCATGTATTAAGGCACAGAGTAGAATTAAAAGCCCATCTGTGAAATAGTAATGGCAGTTACTGGCCTGTCTTTACATCTCATCTCAAGGAAATGGATGAATTATTTCACCTTGTTAAGAAAAGTGCCGTAGAGTCAAGATGTGATAGAACTGGAAGGCATCCTCATTATTCCATTTTTGTAGATGAAGGAATTGAGATTCAAAAAAGAATAATTTTCCCTGAACACCATTTTGGTTGTGGTTCTTACAAACATTTATGTAGAGCTTGTCCATTTGCACAGTTTATTTTATTTCCATTGCTTCTGTTTGATCCTTCTAACAACCCTGCCATGTACAGTAGCTCCACTACACCCATGGGTGCCACGATTGGTTCGATCTACAAGTGTGAAGCTGCAGATACCAAAGGATGACTACACTTTGCCATTTTATTAAGGGACTTGAACATCTACTGATTTTAGTATCTCACTCTAATCTGGAACCACTTCCCCAGACACAGAAGGACTTGTATACTATTACAATAATAAATTCGCCTTATAGATGAGAACACTGGGCTTTAGGGAGATGAAGTGAAGCATCATTTTTGCCTTCCCTCTCTTCATTCCTTATATCTACTCAATCATTTAATCCAGTGGAGACAAACTCTTAAATATTGCTGAAATCTTCTCATGTTTGCGTATTCCCACTACCCCTGCTATAGAACAAAGCACCTTAACTTTTCCTCTTGATAACAGTGACAGCTCATTATTCACCTACTTGATACCAGGTTTGACCCTGACCCCAACCCTATTTCCTGAATATTCTAAAACAAAGATAAGATCACATTACTGCTCGGTTTAAAACTTTGAGTAAATCCCAGAGTGCATGTCATTAATGCATGACAGAAATTTCCTTTAGATCCTCTGCCTGTGTATTTTGCCTCAGCACATCCCATTCTTGTTCTCCTCTTCCTTGTCTATAGGCTGTTTCCTGTTTTATAGTTCTCAGTGGGTCAGCTGATAATGGGAGAGCAGGACAGGGAACATCTCTTTCAACTTGCAGGTGCATTCATTGAATTCACTTAAATCTCTATTAGCTAGCCTCATGCCAAATATTTTGGTAGACACTCAACGAGGTTTTCTTGAATGAATGGTTGATTGAAAGATGGATTCCTTTAGTTCCATTCAAAGCCAAGTTTCCAATATCTTTATGTACTGATGGCAAGAGGTATGATTTACTTTCCCCAGAATTCTTGGCATGTAATGTGATCAAAATGGAGGTTTCATTTGGGGACTTTTTTCCTCTAAATCTTTTCTAATAATCTTTAATCAGTTTGTACTTTGTAGATATTAGGTTGGCCATTTCTTGTAGAATATATGTATGAGTATACACACACACACACACACACACACACACACACACACACACATATATGTTGTTGTTGTTCAGTTGCCCAGTTGGGTCCGACTCTTGTGACCCCATGGACTGCAGCACGCCAGGCTTCTACATCCCTCACCATATCCTGGAGTTTGCCCAAGTTTGTGTCCATTGTATCGGTGATGCCATCCAGCCATCTCATCCTCTGACACCCTCTTCTCCTTCTGCCCTCAATCTTTTTCAGCATCAGGGACTTTTTCCAATGAGTGAGCTCTTGGCATCAGGTGACCAAAATACTGGAGCTTCAACTTCAGCATCAGTCCTTCCAATGAATATTCAGGGTTGATTTCCTTTAGGATTGACTGGTTTGATCTCCTTGCTGTCCAAGGGACTCACAGGAGTCTTCTCCTGCACACAGTTCAAAGGCATCAATTCTTTGGTGCTGTACCTTCTTTATGGTCCAGCTCTAACAACTGTACGTGATTACTGGGAAAACCATATCTTGACTATATGGACCTTTGTCCATATAGAGTCTGGCAGAATGATGGCTCTGCTTTTCAACACACTGACTAGATTTGTCATAGCTTTCCTGCCACAAAGCAATCGTCTTCTGATTTCATGGCTGCAGTCACCATCCACAGTGATTCTAGAGCCTAAGAAGAGGAAATCTGTCACTGCTTCCACCTTTTCCCCTTCTATTTGCCATGAAGTAATGGGGTTGGATGCCATGATCTTGTTTTTTGTTTTTTTTTTTAATATTTAGTCTTAAGCCAGATTTTTCACTCTCCTGCACCCTCATCAAAAGGTTCTTTAGTTCCTTTTTGCTTTCTGCCATTAGAGTGGTGTCATCTGTATATCTGAGGTTGTCGATGTTTCTCCTGCCTATCTTGATTCCAGCTTGTAATTCATCCAGCCTGACATTTCTCATGATGTGCTTAGCATTTAAGTAAAATAAACAGGGTGATAACAGACAGCCCTTTCATACTCCTTTCTCAATCCTGAGCCAGTCAGTTGTTCCTTACAGGGTTCTAACTGTTGCTTCTTGACCCACAGACAGGTTTCTCAGGAGACAGGTAAGATGGTCTGGTATTCTCATCTCTTTAAGAGCTTTCCACAGTTTGTTATTACTCACACAGTCAAAGGCTTTAGCTTAGTCAATGAAACAGAGGTAGATGTTTTCCTGAAATTCCCTTGCTTTCTCTATGATCCAGCGGATATTGGCAATTTGATCTCTGGTTCCTCTGCCTTTTCTAAACCCACCTTAGACATCTGGAAGTTTATGGCTCAAGTAATGCTAAAGCCTAGCATGCAAGATTTTAAGCATGACCTTACTAGCATGGGAGATGAGTGCAATTGTCTGATGGTTTGCACATTCTTTAGTACTGCCCTTCTTGGGAATTGGATCACAAGGCAGTGATCCATGAAGGGGCTATTTACATCTGTGTGTGTGTATATATATATATATATATATATATATATATATATATATACATACACACACACACACACATATATATATATATCCCTTAATAATTTTAATTTTAAGGGTATTTAATGAATATACTATTAATACTACTAATTTATTAAATCTGGCTAAGTTGTGAATTTGTATGAATTAATAGTTGATAGCATTTTTATCTGAGTTTTAGAGGTGTTACTTCTATTTTGAAGTATGAAACATTTTAATATATATCTGTTGTTATGTTGCAAATGAAGATTTCATTTCCTCCATTATTTGAGATGTGAAAAGAAGGACATCTTTTTCATTAGCCTTCTATCTTATCATGTTAATATGGACATTTACCTTTAGCAGTGATTACTGAGTTCTTCTTTCTGGTGAGTGTATTAACAAGTGTGTCAGTATTTTTCTTCTTTAATCTTCAGGATATAGGCCTATCAATTTCTTAATTGACCTCCAATGTGCTTGAAAATGAAGAATAATAAACACGTGCAAATTAATGCCTGTTTATTTTGAACAGAAAAATCTTTTGGAGTGAACAGACTTTTGACTTATATATTGTTCATATAATTTGTTCTATTTTTTTACATTAGCTTTTTAAAACAAAGGCATGGAAAAATTGCATCTGTAAATTATGAGAAGTAGTTTTTTACTTACTGATCTTATCCCTTTGATTTTATTTTATCTACTCTTTGGTTGGCATTGATATGCCTTTTATTAGCGCTTTTCTTTTCACTTCCAAAATGTTGGCCAGCTATGCTAGGTTTGAATATTCCTCTTTTGATGGTGCTCTTAAAGCTAATGGAGTTGAGAGTATCATGGAAGGAGGAGGAAGGTATCCTTGGAGGGTTAACTTGGAGGACATGACCCAACCAGCTGAGTTGGTTCAGTGTTGGGCACAATTGTGCACATCAGCCTGGACCCTCTTGATACATGAGGGGGTGTCTCTTGGACTGAGATGGGGCTGTGAAGAACAGATGATAGCAAATCTGGGTATGGAGCCTACACCTGATGCAGATGGTGCATTGTATGAGGTAGGCTGCATTATTAAAACAGAATCCAAGGGTCAAGAAGTATGGCTCAGTTGTCATGATGAGTCATAGCCTAAGTGGCGACTTCTAGTCCTATGTGTTCCCTGTTATTTCCTGAGCTAATTCTGACAGAACAAAGGGTATTTTGTTCTGTGATTGTAACCACCTCCCCCTTGGCCACCTGTAGCCCAGAGTAAGTGATTTCTGTAATCGAAGTCTGTTGACCTAGCTGTGCCTGAGCTATGACACTGGTCCTTCTTGATGCCTGCAGTGCAGCCTCTAACCTGCTCACCACCTGTACCAGGCTCTGAAGTACAGCCCATGAAGCGCATCCCCTGGGTGACAGCTCTTCCTACCATACCCCTGCTCCACACCATGTTTGTCTGGCTCATCCTTGTTGTCTTTCTGCCCAAGTTTGTGTTGCTGAATCCTAACTTATTTACTTCACACCAAGTCAGAACCATGTAGTATTCTATAGCACACTATTAGCCCCAGATGTTTATTGGGGTGCTAACATATGTACACCTCTCCTCCAGGATGATGGCTGCTGGCTGGGTCTGTCTCCACTGCACCTTTCAGACAACCCAGTACTCAAATACTGGGTCTTGTCCCTTTGGGTCTTCTTACCTTCCCCCAGAGCTTGTTGCTGCAATAGGGTCAGCTACCCTGGTCCCTGCTCTAAGTAATTAGATGTCTCTGCCAGCTCCTCCTAACTTCCTTCCTCCCATATTCCTAAATATTTGTTATGACTCCTGCCCAAGTTACCTTAAATTCTGAAGGTTCTAAAACCCAATTAGTGTGCTTGGTTTGTCCATTGATTTGTAGGTGACAAATATTTGTCAAATAGATTTGTCCCCAAAGGGCAGAAAATAATATGTTCTAGAAGCAAAGAAACCTTTGGGAGCTTTAGGCAGGCATGAAGTTTTCAGTAGCCCATGAACTTTGTAATCTTACTTTTAATGTACTTGTTTTTCTTACCTATCATAAGATTGCTTCCATCAAAAGCCTTCTTGTTATTATGTGTCAGAGCTTTAAAAACTCTGATACATAATTACTCTGGTTAGCAGCAGAGTAGAGTCATAGTCCAAACAGATAAATTAAGCAGAGGGCCCTTGGATGTGAGGTCAAGCCTCAAGTGTCACAGGCTGTCTATAAAGCCCCATCTGAAAGTGGGTAGAGGTGGTCTGAGATGTAATGACTTGTGCCTGTGTATAATGGGCCCCACAAATGATACCAGGGCAGGAGGATGACCAGACAACCAGACTGTGCCACTGTTCTGAGTGGAATAACATCTGAAGGGGGTTCAGGAGGTAAGGTGAATTAGATCACTGGGAAAGTACAAGCAAGAGGTGAGTGACTTGGAAGTTTCAGGTGAACACTGAAGATCAGAGAATACACATTTGATTATTGGAGGTGCTTTAAGTTTTTTTTTTTTTTCTTTTAATTTTGCTCTTAACTTTGCTATCAAATTATCCCAACAGGTGAAATTAAGACAGTGAAGTGGTTTTTTTCTAATTTAGATTTTCCAAAAGTGAATTCCAAGAATCAGCTGCATCAGTGTCCCCCACAAAAATGCATTTGGGGGTTATGGATCCACTGGTTGACAGAAAGGAGTTTTGTGTAGCTGAGGAATAATTATCTAGATATGTATAGTGCAATATGGTAGTTACTAGCTCGTAGTAGCAGTTTAAACGTATTGAAATTAAGTAATAATAACATTTCAGTTCATTAAGTCACACTAGCACATTTCAAGTACTCAGTAGCCATGCCTGGCTATCTCATTGGATAGTGCAGATATAGAACATTTCCATCATTGCAGAGAATTCTGTTGGACAGCACTAATCTAGATAAACTAGTTTTGGTGGGGATGGGAAGAAGGAATGTTTTGATCTGCTGCAAGTCACTAGCACTAGCTAGTAGAGTGGGGAATAGAGTGGGGAATGTGGACCAGTGAAACCAAGGTAGCCTAAGTGTAGAAAGGATAGTTGAATTCTCAGTGAACCAGGTTTGGCTACTTTCAACCTGGAAAGCCTGAGCATCTATATAGTGTCATTCCAGTTTGTATCTAGGCAAGTTCCCAAGGGGAATTCTGATGCTGTTCTGATTCTATTGAATATCTGCTTTGTTGTTTGAAAAGGGTAACGTGGAGGGTTAAGGGAGGCCACCAGGGAAGAGTGCCTGTTAATGAATCAGGCGGCTTGCCCTGTTAAGTTACTAATCAGGAACCAACTGGAGTTTCCCACTGTGGTTGGAAAAGCTAAGTCCCTTCAGAGGTCCATGTAAATGCTAATCTATCCAAAGAATGCAGATTTGGAAGGGACTAGGGAAGAAGGCAGGCGCTTACTTCATTCAAGCAACCCGGAGAATCCAGGTTCTGAGACTGAGTTGGGCTTAGTCAGCCAAATCCACCAAAATTCAAGGGAAGAAAGAATCCCAGGGCAGCTGGATCAGCCAGAACTCTCTCCAGTGATGATGAGTATGTGAAAAGAAGAGTGAAAAAAATACAAGAGGGTGAACCAGATGTTTCTAGAAAAAATAGCTCTCTTTGTTTTTGTTCAGAGTTTTCAGGACTCTGATATGAGTACATTTGAAAGGAGCTGTGCTTGGGAAGGGGTGTAGCACCAGAGAGTCAAAGCCAGCTTTTCCCCAGATAACTGCGACTTTTCCTTCACAGGCCAAGCTTGTCTGACAGTCTCATTCTGTATGAGTTCCTTCCCAGGAGACTCTTCAGTTCCTGAAGCAAACAGACTCCTGGCAGACCACCTTTCCAGGCAGCCAGACATGGCTGAATATTAGTGGCAAACAATGTAGCTGGAACTCCTGCAGTGATAAGATTCATTGGCAGCCTATCACATGCTGGAACTTTCAGGGATATTATTTAGTTGATTCCTCATAATGAACCTATGAGAGAGGAATTATAATCCCCATTCCACAAAGAACCAAACTGAGGTTTACAGAAGTCAGATAACTTGCTTGAGGTTCCTGAACTATACTAGTGGATAGAAGATTTGAACCCAAGTATATTTGATATCAAAGCCCACCTGCATTTCTGCTACTGAACTACATTATCAGTTGGACCTAATAGTTAGTCCTTAAGGTTTGAGGCCTAGCTCTTCTCATTGTAGGATTTTGCTTTTGAAGAAAGGAGGGATGTTAGAGGGGCAAGATATGATGATTCATTTTATATGTCGATTTGACTAGATCAGTTTGGTCAGACACTATTTTGGGTGTTTCTGCCAAGTGTTTTTGGATGAGATAAACATTTTAATTAGTAAAGCAGATTGTTCTCTATAATATGGTGGACTTCATCTAATCAGTTGAAGGTCTTAATAGAAAAAAAGGAATGACTTTCCTGAGCAAGAGGGAATTCTCCAGCAGGCTGCCTTCACACTTCATCTGAAACATCAGCTCTCTGGGTCTCCAGCCTGCTGGCTCACATGGCAGATTTGGACTTTCTAGCTTCTATAATCATATGTATCTATTCTTTATAATAAATCAATTGATATATAAATATTCAGACCTTATTGATTCTCTTTCTCTGGAGAACCCTGACTAATACACAAGGGATAGAGGGAGAATGAGGTTTTCCTGAAACAAAATTCAGGAGGCTGGGTCTTAGTTTTAATTATTATAAATACCCCTACCTTAGTTTCAGTTATTATAAATACTCCCCAAAGCACTTAAAATTAAATTTTTATACATTTATAAATTAAAAGGAATGCACAGAAATAATTTCAAGTGGAAACCAAGTATGAATCTCTTTTGCCTAGGCATCTGTCTTTTCCTACATGGAAGATTCAGAATTTCAGGAGGTTAACCTAAATTTATACAGCTAAAATTTACAGTGATTCTACAAGCCAAAGAATGATCTTATTTTGTGAGTGAGGTATAAACATTCAATAAAAATTCAACATATGAGCGAGCTACTGGAACAGACATGGAAACATCCTCCAGTTTGTGCACAGGTCAACACAACGCCAAGTCTGGACCAGGCCTCTGGGGAGAGCTGTAAGCAGAGCTCCCACACCCACTCCTGTCATAGTACAGTTGACCCTAAAACAACATGGGTATGAACTGTGTGGGTCCCTTTATACCTGGATTTTTTTCACAAGTAAATACTACACTACTTCATGGCCCTGGTGCTGTGTGCTTAGTGACTCAGTCGTGTCTGACTCTTTGTGACCCCATAGACTATAGCCAGCAAGGCTCCTCTGTCCATGGGATTCTCCATGGAGATTATTGGAGTGGGTAGCCGTTTGCTTCTTTAGGGCTCTTTCTGAACCAGGGATCAAATCCAAGCCTTCTGCATTGCAGGTGGATTCTTTACCATCTGAGCTACCAGGGAAGCACTCCCATGGCCCTTAGTTGTTTGAATTCTCAGATACAGATGTGCAGATTCAGAGGAACCACAATAACAAGGGCTGACTATAAGTTATAAGAGGATTTTTGACTGTGAGGAGGGCTGTCTCCCCGAACACTTGAGGTTGTTCAAGCGTCAACTATAGTTTGTCTCTGTGTTGTTGTCTGGAGTCATCGTAATGGGCCATTTACATCTTTTTGCCTCTGTGAATCTCCCACGTGGAGCAGTGAACCAGTTAGATGAATTTAATAATTTTATTATTATAATTGTAATTATTATATATTTTATATATAATTATTATAATTGTAATTATAATAATTTAATAATTTTCTAAGTTAACCAGGGAGGATTTAAATCAGCTTTGTAACACAACAACAACAACACAGAGGGAAACTTAAAAATTTTGAAGAGGAATAAAAAAGAAAGAAAGGCTCACTTTAAATGTATTATGAAAGGAAGAAAGAATTGTAGATTTCCATGTTTGGTGCAATAAATTTTTTCCATGGAAATTTAACAATAAATGGTATTGAGTATCTAAATCTGAGAAGCTTATATAAGTTTTTGTTATATAAGTTTTTGTTAAACCAGAGTGCATTTTCACATGGCCGTTCTTTTAGAACATAATCCTTACATTAAATCAAGAAGAGTTTAAGTAAAGATATGGATTGTGTATCTCACATATGCAAGATCTTTGATGCAAGCCTTCTCGTCAAGCTCCACATCCATTCCATCAGCAAGCTCCATTGCTTCTGTCCTTAAGTCCACTGACCTGTTTCTGTTTCCACTGTAAATACTTAATCCAGTTACCGTTATCTTTCCATTTACACAATCACCTCCTAACACGTGGCTTCCCTATCGCGCATGCTATGTTTATTTCCTTGGTAGCAGTCAGCACACTTTGTACTTATTAAATGAAATTGTTTATTATTTGTTAGTCTGCCTGTCCATGTATACTCTTAGTTCCTTGATGTGAGATCCAGCTGCCTTGTTTAGTACAATAGTTTTATCTATGATTTCACTTTCCGTGGTTTCAGTTACCCATGGTCAAATGAGGTTTGAAAATGTTAAATGGAAAATTTTAGAAATAAACAATGCATATTTTAAATTATATGCTATTCTGAGCAGCTCTGCAGCCATCCTGCTCTGTCCTGCCTGGGACGTGAATGGGACATGAATTATCCCTTTATCCAATGTAGCTCACCCTTTAGTCACTTAGTAGCCACTGGTTATTAAATTGACTCTTGTGATGTCATAGTGCTTATGTTCAAGTCACCCTTATTTTATTTAAGAATGGCCCCCAAATGCAAGAGTAGTCAATGCTGGCAATTCAGATATGCTGAAGAGAAGCTGTAGAGCTTCCTTTAAGTAAAAAGGTGACAATTCTGGACCTACTAAGGAAAGAAAAACAGTCATATGCTGAGGCGCTAAGATCTATAGTATGAATGAACCTTATATCTGTAAAATTTTGAAGAAGGAAAAAGAAATTTGTGCTAGTTTTGCTGTTGGAATTCAAAATGCAAAGGTTATGGTCACAGTGTGTAAATGCTTAGTTAAGATGAAAAAGACATTAAATTTGAATAATAAGATATTTTGAGAGATAGCATTTATATAACTTTTGTTCCAGTATATTGTTATAATCTTTCAATTTTATTATTAATTGTTAACCTCCTACTGTGCTAATTTATAAATTAAACTTTATTGTAGGTATGTATATATATATAAAAACAGTGTATATAGAGTTCATTACCCTCTGTAGTTTCAGCTCTCCAGTGAGGGTTTTGCAATGTATGCCCTGTGGATAAGGGGAACTACCGTAGTGTAGACTTGGTGTCTGGGGCAGAGTTGGTGCTCAGTAAGTATTTGTTTGAATGGAAAATTTACAACACACGTGAATGAGGAAGTAGTCAGTTGTTTTTAACAAACAGCTCACCAGAAGTTGTTTTTTATTTTAATGATAACCACATTTTTGGTCATTAAGTGTATTTTATACACATAAATATAATTCATAAGAAAATTCTAAAGAGTCTATCTCTGATACAATGTGAAGTGCCTCTGAAATTATTTTATAGTAAGCTGAATTCTGACTTTTGTTTCAAATATATAATATGCTTTTCCTGACTTAAAATGGAAAAAAAAATTACATCCATCTGTCTTTCTTTCCTTCCTTTCTTCCATCTGTCTGTCTGTCAGTCTATCTATCTTCCAGGCTCCCCATAACTTATTTGCACATAGAAATACCTTCTTTTAGGTTATACAAGTATTTAAGAAAGTTTCTTGAGCGCTAAAATTTTCTAAATCAAGTTATAGTATGACTTATATTGTTTTATAGATACTCTTTTGGACTGATTTTCTATTGGATGTAATTTCTAATTGCTATCCTCTATCCCAATCAAATTTGTAAAACGACTCAGAATTATTTTTTAAATAAAAAGTTGTTAGGCAATGAGGACAGTTTTCACCTCCTGCTTCTACTGATGCTTAATTATATTTAAATTTTTCATGTACCATCTTGTTTTCTGAAGGCAAATCATATCTACTTCCTCTCTCCTTATAGGATTTTACAACATGGATTAAAAATGTAGGTTGCAATACAACAATGAATAAAATGATTTTGAGGGTTATGTTCTCTATTACATAGACTTACAGAGAAAAAAAAAAAACAAACTCCTATGTATGTTTAAATCCCCGATTTGGGGATTTGTTTGAAGTCTAATTCCCAGGCCAGTCTCAAGATGCTCTGACTTCTGTTGTGGGTGTTGAACTGGCACAGATTCTGTATGCATTACTTGCGCCTTCCTTGGGGTCTGTACTGAAAGCCTCATGGATTTAGAAATGGATTAACGCTGGTATTTGGGGTATTACAGATGGAATACCATGGAACTTTATTTCAAATAAACACAATGCATGTGTGTCATTTGTCTTCTTTTCAGTGGTTCATAAAGGTGAAAAAGAAAAAATATTTTGCTACTTCTGTTGAAATTAAGTTATAGAAATTATATGATTATGATTTTAAGGATTTAGTTTCATCCATTTACATAATAGATTTCTCATGATCAACTAAGTTAATATTAATTCTTTGGACTAAAATGTTTTAATGCGTTTTTTGCCAAGATCTGTTACTCATTGAAAGCAGACAAGGTATCAGCTAATTATGTTTCTTTACAAGTTTGGCTGAGCTATTTAAGTGAGCTGTAGGCCTACTTATTTTATTAGCTTAAGTACTCAAATCTGATTACTATTTGGACAGTATTTAGTTAGTGGTGTGAAAAAGACTTTTGAAAATTAACCCTGTCATATTTTAGGAAGCAGTTAAAAATGTGAAGTAGAATAACCTCTAAACTGTCTTCATAGAACAACTAAAGAGTTAGCTCAATTTAAAATAAATCATAAGTCATTTAGGAAAGAACAGTTGAAATGCATGCATGTGATGTGGCTTTGTGGGAAAAAAGATAGTCACTGAAATCAAGAGATATGAATTCAGATCCTAGCTCCATCGTAATGCTAGGGGTTCAACCCTTGTGTAAGTTATAGAACTTTTCTGAGCTTCAGCTTTTTCAGTTGTTAAATGAGGATGTCATACCTGTCTTACAGACTCACTGTGATATAATGAGATACATATGTGAAGGTGCCTAGCAAGAATAGAATTGCAAGATATAAAGGCAGGCATGAAATAGGAAGTGAAAGGATGAAGGGTGCAGAAGTGATGAGAGTCTCTTCTTCACTCCAAGCATCCCTAAAACTCTTTGTCCCAGACCCTTTCCCTTTCAGTGGCTCACCTTTTCTCCTGTCAGTAACCATCTGCCTTCTCTAACATAAAGTCAGTGGGATAAAGGAAATGTGATACATATATACAATGGAATATTACTCAGCCATAGAAAGGAATGAATTTGAGTCTGTTGTAGTGGATGAACCTAGAGCCTGTTATACAGAGTGAAGTAAGTCAGAAAGAGAAAAACAAATATCGTATATTAATGCACATAAGTGGAATCTAGAAAAATAGTACTCATGAACATATTTTCAGGGCAGGAGTAGAGACACAGATGTAGAAAATGGACTTGTGGACTTAGCGGGGTAAAGAGAAGGTGGGATGAATTGAGAGAGTAGCATTGTCATTAACATATATGAACGTCCCTGGTGGCTCAGATGGTAAAGCATCTGCCAGCAATGCAGGAGACCTGGGTTTGATCCCTGAGTTGGGAAGATCCCATAGAGAAGGGGAGAATCCCATGGACAGGGTAGCCTGGTGGGCTACAGTCCAGGGGGTCTCAAAGAGTTGGACATGACTGAATGATTAAGCACATTGACATGTATACACTACCATGTGTAAAATAGATAGCTAGTGGGAGCTCAGCTTGGTGCTCTGTGATGACCTAGAGGGGTGGGATGGAGAGGTGGGAGGGAGGCCCCAGAGGGGAGGGGATATATGTATGCTTATGACTGATTTACCTTGCTGTATGGCAGAAACCAACACAAATTGTGAAGCAATTATTACTCAAGTTACTCAAATCTGCGTAACAAAGGCCCTGGCCATGAGGACTAGTAGAACTCCTCAGTGGCTTCCTGGTAAGAGTACAGGGCAGTCTTCTGCGTGGATAAAACTTGTTCCTCATTTTCCTATCTTCCTTTTTTTTTTCCTTTTTAAATCAGACCAGAACAAGATTGCCATCTTAACTCTTCATAAGCTGATGGCTTTTTAGTAAGAGGGGGTTTAGGCCACAACTGTCCAATAGGAACAGAATGTAAGCCACAGGTGTAAACCACATATGTGATTTTGTAGCCTACTAACCACATGAAAATAAAACATAAAAAGAGATTAATTTTAATAGTCTTTTGTATTTAACCCAACATATCCAAAATATTTACCATTTCATTATGTAATCAATATTATAAAATTATTAAGCATCCATTTTTTTTCACATTTCAATTTGGACTAGCCATATTTCAAGTGCTCAGTAGCCACATGTGTCTAGTGACTACCATATTGCATGTGTCCGTATGTGTGTGTTTAGTCCTGCCTGACTCTTTGCAACCCCATGGACTTATAGCCTGCTGGGCTCCTCTGTCCATGGAATTTTCCAGGCAAGGATACTGGAGTGGGTTGCCATTTCCTACTCCAAGGCAACCCAAGGATTGAACCCGCATCTCCTGCATCTCCTGCATTGGCAGGAGAATTCTTTACCATTGTGCCACCTGTATGGTGACCTACGCCTTACTGTATGGCATAGGTCAGGTTTAAGACTAATTCTTCCCCTTCCCTTTCTGCCCCACCCTGACCTCTCTTAAAGCTGTCTGAGAAATTTAGGAATAAGCTAAATCACAAACCCCATATTCTTCATGTCAGGAGAGTGAGATGCAAGCAGATAGTAAATTATCCAGTGTTGTTGTCCAGCTGGTGAGTGCCACAGCCAGAGCTCAAACTCAGTTTTTCTTGATTCAATTTGTTGTTCTTTCCAATTAAACATCTAATTTATGGATTACAATTTATAAACAGAACTATTGGAGCTCAGATAAATGAAGTCACAGTGCGTTTCACTGAGAAGAATTGATAAATTCCTCAAAGAATAAAATGACAGGTTCTTGACATGATTATGTGATCGAGTGGGTAATGCACTGGCCCCTTAATACCATAAGAACCTATTCTCCTGAATTTTATGGAAAAAGAAACCTAGAGGCCTGATTTGCCATGGGAAAAAAAAGTCTATAAAAATCCTTTAGTATGTCATCCTCACATTGATGTTGATGACTCTTGCAGTACATAGTACTGTACTTGGCTCATAGAATCTCTCATAAACATTTGCTAAATCACATTAAGCACTAGTAGATAGAATATCAAAGCTAGAAGTAGTATTGGAAACCATCTAGTGTAAACTTTACATAAGACAGTGGTGGCAAAGTGCCCAATAATTCAACAAATTTTAGTACCTTCCCCCTCCTTTTAATGTTTCAGATCAGAGAAGTGACTTGCTCAAGGTCATACAGCCACTAATTTGTAGAATTCCAGGTCTCTGTATATTGTCTAGTGACATTTAAAAAGCGTAACTTCAATTCCTCTAATTAGACAGAATTGAATCCATATCTAAGCCATGTCTTATGAATGGAGGGAGTTTAGAACCTCAAGATATGACATCTAAATTGGAAATTTAGAAAGCATTCACTGAGCCTGAGAGAATTATCTGTTTCTTGAGAGTGCTGTTAAAAAGCTACAGGAATGCAGTTCTTTTGGATTTGTTTTAGTGCTCTGGTATTTTTAGAATTTCCCCATAAACACCTCCCTTGAGGAATATACTGCACTTGGCATGCCGTGGTACCTCAGGATGCCTTTAGTAAATGCAGTTGACAACTTGACATAACATCTGGATTCGTGTGTTTCTGAGAAAGCCCAGGTGCCTATTCAAGATATTCTTGCTTTTTGACTCTTCAGTTTGGCTAATTCTTCCCTTCTTTCTTGAGCTCAAGCAGACTTCCTAGCACAGAAGCCACCTGTCAAGACGGAGTTATTTCTGCCCAAACACACGGCTAGGTTCCAGACTGCCGGTTGTTCAATACAGACTCTTTGTTCAGATAATTGAGGGCATGTTTGTAAAGCAAGGGCCATGGCAGCAAGGGCTGTGGAGTGGCATCCATGCTGAGAAGTTTGATGAAATCAGGCCTCCATATAACTTGGTCTAGCATGGTGATGTTGCTCTGAGAAGTGAGGTGGAAGAAAATATCCCCAGGATAAAAAAGAACAGGATGAAAAATCCTGGTTGAAAAAAAAAAAGAAAAACAAACAAGATTTGGATTTTTTTTCCTTTCCAGACAGATTGTTAAATAGGCTTTACTTGTTCATTGGGGTCTGGTAATGAAAGTTGACAGGATATTAAGGTTATTTCAGGTTCTACTGTCTCCCAGGGTCACATAAGCCTTCTGTTATGCATGTTAATCCATCTCAGCATTCCTGCCAGGAACTGCCTAAGTAGGGCAATCGGTTTAGTATGCACCCTTCCCTTTTACAGTTTAGTTGAGAGGCAAAACCTACCAATTAGCAGAATATTCATTGAAAATCAAATGATGTTTTTCTATTCTGAAGACACAGCACCAAAATTTGTGATTAATAAATGATGCATCCAGCTGCTATTTCCTCAGAAATGCAAATCAAAAAGAAGAAAGCCATACCTCCCTCCTCTCCCTATCTCTTTTTTGGTACATGCATGTGCACACATGCTCAGGTGTGCATCTGTGAATGTATATAAAACTAACTGTTGAATTTAACTATCATAGACCAGAAATGCTGGTTTGCTCCTGCCAAGTCCAGCTTGTATTCTGTCTTTCTTCCTCTTTAGGCCTACCCCTTCATTGTCTGCAAACTCACCACCAAATATATCCCATTAGCTATGGAAGGGGAACAACATCACAAAGAAAATACTAGAGATATAATTAAATCTTGGTGAAAGGGAGATTGCAGAGGTGTGATTCTAGAACTAATCCTTTAGTAATCATATATCCCCCGCAACAGGGGCTTCCTTGGTGGGGACATACCCCCACCATGGACAGAGGAGTCTGGCAGGCTACAGTCCAGGGATCGCAGAGTCAGACACAACTTAGTGACTAAACAGCAACAAAAAACACCAACAGACATTATACTGGAAAATTCCTTGAAGGAGACGGTGAACTTTTTGTGATTATAAAGTAACCAGAACAACCTATTCTCATGGTTGTTGCTATTTCAACCTTAAATTGATTGTTATCCACAACTGATGACCATCATGACAACAGCAAAGAGTTTGGAATTCATTTGATTGTTAGAATCCAGCTTTACCACTTACTAAATATGTGACCACAAGGAAGATTCTTAACCTCTCTAAGCCTCAGTTTTCTCATATATAAATAAAATGGGAATAATTGTACCTAGATCTTAGGATTTTTACAAAGATAAATGAGATATATGTACTCTTTGGCTCTGTAATTGGTGATCTTTTAATGGTCACTACAGTAATGATGAAGACAAATAAAAATTCAAGATTAGTTCTAGTGAACTGTTGCCCCCTTTTGTCTGCTTCTTAAGGGTTATGACATTATACCAGAGCAAGGATGCTATGTGCCTGAACCTAAGTGGTCAGTGCAGAAGGAAAAAATACCTCTTTTTACCCACATTTATCTTTGAACAAAACCATAAAAATAGGTTCCATTCTCTTCTCTTCTGATAAAAGCAAAATGTATTCACTCTAAGTGGCTATTAGAGGGCCAATCTCTGTACAGCCCATTCTATATAATAGGTACTCAAAACACATTCACTCTATAATGGCTTAATATTTTCTGTACAGTGACTGGTGGTGGTGGAGGCTCCTAATAAAACATTACATCAACTCTCGAACCTCTGAATCTTTGAGGCAGATGTTTTTTGTAACATCCTGTAAATACTCCAATCATCTCAAACTGCTGGGATTTCACCTTTGTACCATTTTTAGAAATGTGCCCATTGAGTAATGGGCCTGTATAATCTGTTTGACGTTTATTGGTGCTCAATGTGTAGCAAGGTTGGGAGATGTAGCAGAGCACACTCTAAATAAATCAATGGAAGAAAGCAAACTAAATCACAGGGGGAAATTACAGTGTCCAAATCATTTATACACTGGTGATTACCATTTCACCTGGGTCCAACTGATGTCACACAAGAGTCTCTAAAGCCCATGGAATCATTCGTCAACCCGCCTAAGCCTGCTCATCCACACTTCCACACTGCATCGCCCTTGGTGGCGGCGACTTACGGTAGTCTAGTGCAGGCAGATTAATTAGCAAGGAGGGGAACATGTGGAGTAGAAAATGGACTAGATTTAGAGGTGTTTTGCTACCATTTCTGCTATTAGCTAGCTGTGTCTTCTTAGGGGAGTCACTGTACATCTCTGGACCTCAGTTTCCTTAACAAGAAAATGTATGTGTATCTATGTGTATATATGTGTTTTTGGAAGTATGTGTGTAGAAGATTGACTGGTTGTAATTTCCATAGTTTTGAAAGGATCAGAACCTCTGTTTCATTGCTGTCTAACTTAGAACTTAATATAGAAAACTTATAAAAACAGAATTTATGTTTGGGCAGAGAGACCCAGAGCAGACTGGACTTCTACCCATATCCTATGACAATTCCAAACAGACTTTCATAGATACCTAGAGTTCTCCTGTCTATGTGTGATTACATGGTCTGTAAAGCCTTACCAACTCTAATTTTATTTGAGTCTATGGCAAATTCACCTGTACAGATAAAATGTTGGACTTATGCAAATAATTTATTAGTTTTTAATTAATTAATTATTTTGCAAGTTATGAAAATAATTTATCAAATAATTCTTTATAGTAGTTGGTTTCAAGTCTCATAAGTCTGTAGTTTAAGTTCCTTTATAGTTTACTAATTTAAAATAATACAAATGCCCTTTGTGTATTGTTCCCACCACCTATATTATTCTTATAACAAATGGCTAAATTGTGTTCATTTAAAACTCTAAGGTCCTTAGAGAGTCTGTTTCCAGTTAGGATGGTGAAAGTCCCAAGAGACTGTTGCGCTCATCCTGGTAATGAGAATAAGTTGGATCATCTACAAAGTCATAGATTTGTTTTTGACTCATTAGGGACTTGAGGATTTTAAGAAACCTAAATAAATCACATTCCAGGAAACGCAGGTTTTTCCTAGAAGAGCAGAGAGAACCAGAGATGCCTTGAAACTAGTGGAGGAATGGGAGGTGGGGTGAATCTGACACAGACTGGGGTAAGGGAAAATCAGGCAATTGCACTCCTTGGAATTTACCCAAAGGAACCAAACACTTCTGGTCCACACAAAAATCTGCACATAAATATTTATAGCAGGTTTATTCATAATTGCCAAAACTTGGAAGCAACCAGGATATCCTTTAATAGGTGAATGGATAATCTGTTGTACATACAGACAATGGAATATTGTTTGGTGCTAAAAAGAAATGAGTTTATTAAGCCATTAAAAAACATGAAGAAATCTTAGATACATATGTTAAGTGAAAGAAGCCAATTTGAAAATGTTATATATGGTATGATTCAAAATTATGGAGACAGTGAAAAGATCTGGTATTGCCAGGGTTTTGCAGTCAGAGGGATAAGTAGGCAGAGCACAGAGGATTTTTAGGGCAGTAAAAACACTCTGTATGATACCTAATGATAGATCCATGGTATTATAATTAGTCTAAATCAACAGAATATAATACAACACCAAGAGTGAACTGTAATGTAAACTATGGACTTCAGGTGATTATGGTGGGTCAGTGTATGTTCACCAGTGGTAACAAATGTACTACTCAGGTGAGGGTGCTGGTAATGAGCAAAGCTCTCCATGGTTTCGGGCAGAGTAATGCATTGGAAATCTCTGTACATTCCTCTCAGTTATGCTGTAAACCTAAAACTGCTAAAAAAAAATAGTCTTTAGAAAATAACCATGTAAATATATTAAGATATTAATGGAAAAGATGAATAAGAAACATGAATATGAACAGGGAGTCTTAGCAGAGAAATTGTAACAACAACAAAAACAAATAGAAATGTTGTAAGTGAAAAAAATGAAGAGGAAGGGGACATATGTATATCTATGGCTGACTCATGTTAATGTTTGGCAGAAACCAACACAGTTGTGTAAAGCAATTATCCCTTCAATTGAAAAATAAGTAACTTAAAAAAATTATTTGATGGGATTAATACACCATGGTGATTTGTGTCCTTTTTTAAAGTAGTTCCTTTAAAAGTTACAATATATATTTGTATGTTATCCCAGTCTACCTTCAGACCACATTAAACTAGTTTTACAAGCAAGGTAGAAACCTTAACAACTGTAAAATTCTCTTTATACCTCTCTTACTCTTCTTGCTCATGTTATCATACATTTTACTTTTAAATATGTTAAAACCTTCAGATCATTGTTATTAATTTGTTTAAATGGTCAACAGATTGATTCAGGCTTTTTTTTTTTTTTTTTTTTTTGCTGTACCATGTCTTAGTTGCAGCATGTAGGATTTTAGTTCCTGAGCCAGGAGTTGAACCCATGCCCCCTGCATTGGGAGTGTAGAATCTTAACCACTGGACCACCAGGAAAGTCCCTAGGCCCTTCTTTTAAATATCTTTCATCTTTTATTCAACACATTCAATCTTTCCTCGAACACCCACATGTGGAATATAGTCATATTAACTGTTTTAATGTCCTTGTGTATTAATTTTATCATGTGTCACTTCTGGGTCAGTTTTAATTGATTGATTTTCCCTCTAGTTATGGATTGTATTTTCCTTCTTCGTGTGCCAGGTAGCTTTTGACTGGATGCCAGACATTGTGAGTTTAACCTTGTTGAGTGCTGTCGGCTTTTGTATTTCCGTGCATATTATTGAGCTTTCTTTTGGAACATAGTTAAGTTACTTGGAAACAATTTGATCTTTCTGGATATTACTTTTAAAAGGTGAAATGAGAGCTGCATTTGGTCTAGAGTTGGTTTTTCCCAGAACTGAGGCAAAGCCTTTCTTAGTACTTTAACCCAGAAGTTGGTTGGCAAGTGTTTCTGTAAAGGGCCAGGTGGTAAATATTTTAGGCTTTGTGAGCCATCTAGTTTCAGCTTTAACTACTCAACTCTGTCATTAACTACTCAACTCGTCATTGAAAGAAAACAGAAAATGCGTAAAGAAATGAATGTAGCTGTATTCCAATAAAACTTTATTTACAAAAATAGATGGCAGGCTACATTTGGCTTGGGGGCCATAGTTGCCTACCCTAATCAACCAAGCTTGATTAATGAGGTTTTCTCCCCTGGCTGTGTGGAACAGGCACCACTCCTGGCCCTGAGTGAATTCCATGTGCTAGTCCCTGGAACCTCTTTGGGTAGTGTCCTCACTCTTATTCATTCACCAGTACTTGGTGGAATATTTAAGGGGGATCCTTTCTCTGCAAACTTTGGAATTTTTCTTTCTGTGCAGTGCTCTCTCCTCTCTGTACTCTGCTCTGTGAACTGTCGGCACTCTGGCTTTTCTGAATTCCCTTCTCTATTTCCTCAGCTCAGGTAGTCTGCCCTTTCTGCACCATGGTCTGTAATCTTTTTCCAGAGGGTGAATTGGGGCACTCAAAATAGTTCTCACCTTTTTGCCTCCCAGGTCTCAGGGACTGCTATTCTTCTTTGCTTGATATCCAATATCTTGGGAGCTGGTCCTTACAGAATTTTAAGTGGAAAGGTAAAGCTGATCCCTGTTACTTTATCTTTGCCAGAATATATAGTAATAATATCCCCCTGGAGAAGGAAATGGCAACCCACTCCAGTATTCTTGCCTGGAAAATTCTACAGACAGAGGAGACTGGTGGGATATAGTCCATGGGGCCACCAAGAGTTTTCATGAAGCTATGTCCATGAATTATTTCCCCCTAAAACTTGCAAATAGAGCTCTCTTCTGTAAGCAAAAATAAGCATCAGGCACACAACAGATGAATTTATCCATCTGTAAAAATAAAACTGTCTTAGAGAATGATTGGGAATTAAGTTATTAGAGAAGACTTGTGGAGAGTGCTTCCCAGGTGGTGCTAGTGGTAAAGAATCCACCTGTCAATGCAGGAGACACAGGAGACCTGTGTTTGATCCCTGGGTCAGGAAGATCCCCTAGAGAAGGAAATGGCAACCCACCATTTCCTGGGAAATCCCATGGACAGAGGAGTCTGGTGGGCTACAGCCCATGGGGTCCTGAAGAGTCAGACATGACTGAGCACAAGCATGATGTGGAGTATGCAGGTCTAATCAAGATCACTGTAGTATATGTTCAGAAATTAACGGTAACTGAAGAAGCTACAAAATGATCAATTAAGGTATAGCCTATCTCTCTGAAGTATTTATTAATCCTATTTATTTACTATTATTTCAATCTGCACCTTCGGCCCTAGAGCTGACCCTCCTTAATTACAAAGGCATAATTCTTTTTCCTCTCTCTTTTCATCTAGCATATAGCATGGGCATAAGAATGTTTTAAACATTTCTCAGGTAATTCTCATGTACAGCCAGGTGATTTTAATATAACTGCATGCTGAATAACACTAATTGAAGTAGCATGTCATATAAGAAAACACCCCATTTCAAACTGTGGCAATCATGAAATTGTTTTTTTCATTCAGTAAGGGTTTACTAAAGGCTTTCTATGTACTCAGCACAGAACAGGTGCCCAATGGGTATAGAATGAATAAAGACACGGTCACTGTTCTGAAAATGCTTACCATATAGTTGGGGAAACAAATACATGTGAAATGCTGCTGCTGCTGCTGCTGCTAAGTCGCTTCAGTCGTGTCCGACTCTGTGCGACCCCATAGACGGCAGCCCACCAGGCTCCGCCGTCGCTGGGGTTCTCCAGGCAAGAACACTGGAGTGGGTTGCCATTTCCTTCTCCAGTGCATGAAAGGGAAAAGTGAAAGTGAAGTCGCTCAGTCGTGTCCGACGCTTAGTGACCCCATGGACTGTATCCTACCAGGCTCCTCTGTCCATGGGATTTTCCAGGCAAGAGTACTGGAGTGGGGTGCCATTGCCTTCTCCGACATGTGAAATAATTGAGCAAAAACACAAGCTGTGGATAATTAGCTCTGGAATGGAGTGGACAAACAGTATAGTCTATAAAAATTCAGTAAAGCAGAAAGTCAGTGCAGTCTGAAGTAGCCAAGGCAGGCTTTCTCAGAATTGGTATTTTTCTTCAAATAAAAAAATTTGAAAGTATATTAATAAAAAAATAGAAATTCTTACTTGCTAGGGACATCCTTTCTTTTTCAATTTAAGATGGGTCAATGGAAAATTTGAGAACTAGTTTACACAGTACAATTAATGCTAATAATTCCCCAAAAAAAGTGTCTCAGTAATTTACTTGTGTCTTCAATATCTAGAAATTCTGTTGGCAATTTAAAAATGTTTTTTCTCCTAAAAGAAGCATATATGATACTACTATTATTATTATTATTATTATTTTATTTGAGATGAAAAGGGAGGAATACTTAACACTTAAAACTAATTAAGTGTTTTATTTTTGGAAATCCAAGAAAGTTTTGTCATAAACACATCTCCTTATTTTCAACATGTACCTTTATTAAAAGAAAATATTTAGTCCACATTTTTCTGATTTATTTGACCTAAATAGTGCTTTGTGAAAACTATTCAATTTTTGATCAAATTTAGCTTTTCAAAGAGCTTTCGGTCTATCTATCTATATCTCTCTCTCCATCTTCTTTCAGAAAACCAAGAAATCTTTTTCCAGGAGCAGAAGCAGATGGAGACCCAAAAGATCAGATCAAAAATGTAAGCAGAGCTCTCCTCTTATCCCCATTTCCACTTCCCTTCCAAATCCCATTTGGAAGGCTAGCCCTCTTGTTTGGTGGCCTTTGCCTTCTCTGACAATGGTAAAAGGAGGCCTTTTTAAAATAGAAGCAGTGGTGCAGCACATCCTGTTCAAGGAACAGCAGTGTCTGCACTTAGTGTCTAATGCGTGAAGCAGCTGTCTAAGTTGCTTGCCCCCAAAATGCCTTTGGATAGAAGTAAACAAACATGGACATCCAATGGAGTATATTTGAAACTGACCTCTGAGGCCATCTATTTTAAGCAGATTGTAATTTTGCAAAAGACATGGCCCCATTCCAAATGTTTATTTAGTGTTGAATGGTTTCCAATTGGCTGGTTGGTCAGTTTTTTTTTTTTTTTTTTGGATGGTGTTGAAAACATTAAGAAAGATACCAATAATAGATGTTGGATTTGCACTCATCTTGGTGTACTCAGTTTTGGGGGTGCCAGAATAAAAATTCACTGTGGGGAGAGAGAGGCAAATAAGTCTGGCTGTATGGCAGCTGGTTCTGTGGCAACCATTAGCATTTCTACCCCTCACACTTGGATGTTAACCCTGTTTAGGAAAGAGTGTTAAAGTCCCTGCCAGCATAGTTCTTTTTCATAGACTGCATACTGTGTGCAAAGCACTGGGCTGAACTTCCTTACATGATCTCCTTTTGCCCTCACAATGACCAGAAGAAGCAAGTATTATTGCTCGCATTTTAGAGATGAGGAAACTGCACTTCAGAGACCTCCAACTTCAAGTTTGAAGTGAAGGTTAGTCCCAAGGTTTGATTCCAGAAGTTACTCTCACTTTAGTTCATGAAAGATCCATATTAACCAGATTTCCCCTCTCCCATTGTATGTGCTTATGCTATAGCAATTCTTTTCCCTTCTACCTGCCCCTGGTATGAATTTCAGCTCCAGGATGTGACAAAATGGATGCCTAGGGATGAATCTATTTTTTTAAGTGGTAGCATTTATTATCCAAGTGCGAAAGAAAGAGTCCTTCAGGGGATTGTACATGTGACCATATTTTCCTACACATATTTAGAAAGGAGACTAAAAAAATGAAACCAAAAATCAAAACAACCTCACAACTGTTCTTGCATATCATTTATCTCACTTCCCTTTGTGCACCAAATGTTAATTTGCTTCTAGAAGAGACTTCTTTAAAGAGAACCTTGGGTTAAAAAGAGCTGTAGGTTAAATTAACTACGTCTTGGCTACTGAAACTGGTCCTGGTGTGCGGAAGGGAGATTTACTCAGCCTTGTTCTCTTCCTAATTTGGGGTCTCTTTCACTGAGGCAGATGAATCATCAATTTTGAGACAGCTCTTGAGGACCCTCTGTCCCAGACATCTAGAGTCACCTCCTAATGGCAAACCATTGTGAGCAAAAATGCCAAGTGTTCATGTACTTACAAGTCACATCCTTCTCTGTGTAATCATCTTGGAATTACTTTCACAGCCACAAAGTTCTGCATCCGTTCAAGTGTTTTCCTCTAAGCAGCACTTTTAGGAACTTGAGGAATTGCTGAAGGTAGGGAAAAGTTTTAGGAGATCTAGATTCTAATTAACTTTTCCTGTAATTAACAGTCACCATCCCCTTTGTGCATGCAACTGAGACTTTCAAAGATAAAGGGAAGTGCTGAGGATAATAGCAGCTCCAGCCCAAAAAGCTCACAGAATTCTTCCCCTTACCAAAATTTTCTTTAAAAGTTTTTCTTTTTTTTTTTTGATGTGGACAATTTTTAAAGTCCAAATCAGTCCTACATGTCACCTGTTCCAAGCAAACTGTTGAATCTGTTACTGTATTTCTTCTGTTCCATGTTGTGTTTTGTTTTGTTTATTTGACTGTGAGGCATGTGGGATCCTAGATCCCTGACCAGGGATTGAACCTGTAGCCACTGCATTAGAAGGCGAAGCCCCAGCCACTGGACCACCAGGGAAGTCTCCCTGTTTTCCCAAGATTTTAAAGCAAAAATCATCCTAGGAATATGGGTTACATGAGAAGGAAGGGGAAAAATGATGATTTTTTTTAAAAGCATAAACAGAACCAAATAACTTTGTCATATATTAGTGAATACATTTTCTCGATATCCCCATATCATCTGTGCCTTCTTTTCTATGACATTTAATAGTTTATTGCTGGATAGATGATGGTTAAATTTCCCAGTGCACCAATCCACTTTTCCTGTTTCTTTCTTCTTTTCTCCATTCTTTTCTGTCCGATAGACTTACCTTCCCCATGCCCCCAGAATAGACTTTTCAGATTCTAGACTGCTCTTCATGGTGTCTGCGTCACCCAGAAATTCTCAGTTCTTTCCTCTTTACCTACTGAAATCCTTCCTATCTTTTGAGGCATATCTCAAACATCACCTCTTCTCATAAGGTGCTTTACACAAAATACTCCTCCAGTGGATAGTCACTGAGAAGTTTTCTTGGTTACTCTTGCCATAGTTAATGGTTTTCACTTTTCCACACTGGATGGACTTCCTGTTTACTTTCTGTCTCTTCTGACTCTCATTCCAACTCTTTCTTCCAGTTGATGGGTTATACAACTTGAGTGTGGTCTTTCCAGTCAACAAATCTCTCTCTCCTCTGCATCATTTACCTCTTTGACCACTTTGACTGTTCATTCCAAGGCTGCATTTTAAGACTTCAGTGCCTTTGCCTCTGAAATCCTCTTTCTAGCACATTCGCTCATTTCCCTCTTACGCACTTATTGCTGTGGTTGCAGTCCTAGCATGCAACAGTTTCTTTTGCAATAGAGTCCTCTTTTCAGCGTCTCTCCTCTCCCATTCCTTCCACATAGTTCACCTTCTTGTGTTATCCCTCTTCCCTAAGTCACTTTTTTCCTCCCAACTGTCAATCACGTGTCCAACTTAGCCTACTTAAGTGTGCTTCTGAGGCAGTGCCTTTCTCCCTCTCCCACCTTCCAAATGCTAGGCAGTTAATGTCCCTAGTCTCAGCTTTGCCTTCTAAAAGCTTCTGCTGCCTCTGTCAAATACACAGGCGGTATGCCCGCCATGGCCTGTTGCCTCCCACAGACCTTGTATTAATACTAATGGAGTTAGGATTGATGCCCACCATCAGAAGAGCCACATAAGCACTCAGAGCCCAGGGTAAAACCTGAGTTCAGTTGTGTCTGAGTTCCACTGCCATACAGCTGCTCCCCTTCATCTGCTGGGAGTCCCTAGGTACAGCCTGCCAAGACCACTGCCCACCCAGGTTCTTAACCACTCGATAAGGTCATTTTTGATTCTGAATTGTCTTGTTTACTGGTGCCTCTCTGAGTTGCTCACTGCTATCTTGTTTGCCCTTCTTTCTGCCTGACCACTGGGACCTTGAGCTCTTCCTGCCTCCTCTTTCCTCTGGGCCATTTCCTCTCATCCTCAGACTGCTCTCCTGGTTCATCTTCTCCTTTCTAAGAATATGGTTTGCTCTTGCCTTTACTGTCCACTTAGGCCTTCGGGCCCTGTCTGACTCTCTGGTCTTCTGGCTTCCGTTACCCATACAGATCCTCATCTCAGATCAATTTAATGACTGCATATTGAGCACTTACTATATATAATGCACTGTGTGATTTGTGTCAGAGATATAAAAATAAGTAACACAAGCACTTTGTCTCAAGGAATTTTCAGTGTAATGTAAGGGTGATTTATTTGTACAAGGCAGACTGTGATACATTCCTTAAGTGAGATTAAGGAAAGTGAAAGGTGAAGTTCAGTGTGTGTGTGTGTGTGTGTGTGTGTTGGGTGCTGGGTAATGGTGAACAGGACAGTTTGCTTGGAACAGGTGACATGTAGGACTGATTTGAAGATGGATAGGGACATAGCCAAAGAGATACATGTTTGGACAAAGAGTGAAGTTAAGTTTGGCTAGACTTGCAGTAGTATTTTTCAACAGCAAGATACTACTATTTTACAGAAGTCACCCAATACTTCTGTGACAGGTGCTTGGGATGCTAAATGTTCCACTCATTAAATGACATTGTGCCCTCCAGTCACTGAGGTAAACAAACACAACTCTGACACAATTTTCAGATGCCCTGGGGATGGTACCATCCTCCTGAGCAAATCGCTGCACCATGGATGTCATATGGGAAAATCCAGAAAGATCTGCTCAACTGAGGAGTTTGTGCTGAAGTAGGATTGAGTGAGAAGCTACTGAAAGTCTTTAAGCATGGAAGACAGTCTCTAAGATACTCTTTGGAAAGAATTAGAATATTACTCTGGCAGTGAAATAGAGGACAGTAAACAGGAGAGCCTGGATTAGGGGTTTGGAAGAGTCAGAGGCTGTTGAGTAATGCAAATAAGGGAAATACCAAATTATGTTGGATACATACATACAGTGTTGCCTTCATTGAGTAAGGCAGCCAGTTGGATATGGGGGACAAGGGACAGTTGAGTCAACAGTGATTCTCAGGTTTTGAACCTGGTGGCTACTGCTGCTATTGCTAAGTCGCTTCAGTCGTGTCCGACTCTGTGCGACCCCATAGATGGCAGCCCACCAGGCTCCCCCGTCCCTGGGATTCTCCAAGCAAGAACACTGGAGTGGGTTGCCATTTCCTTCTCCAATGCATGAAAGTGAAAAGTGAAAGTGAAGTCACTCAGTCGTGTCCAACTCTTAGCGACCCCATGGACTGCAGCCTACCAGGCTCCTCCATCCGTGGGATTTTCCAGGCAAGAGTACTGGAGTGGGGTGCCATTGCCTTCTCCAGCCTGGTGGCTAGAGGTGCCATATACAGAAGCAGGGAGGTCAGAAGGAGGAGTTGGTTTCAGGACAACATGATGAGCTCAGTTTGAAGCCTGTTGTGTTCGTGCAACCCAGGGGAACAATGAGTGACCGGAGTGGTGCCACAAAGACCAGTGGCCACTTAATGAATATAAATTATGCTACTTGAAAGGCTATGTTTTTAAGGTCTTTGAGACAAATTGTTTCTTAAGCCCATCACACACTGCCACCCTCTAGTCACTTTGCATCAGCCAGCCTCCTCATCTTTCCTCTTTTCTTTTCTCTGCCTTTCTCCCTCCCTCCTTCTCTCCCTTCTTTCCTTTCCTCTTTCTTTTTCTTTCCCAACAATGAACTTTCATCCCAGTTCAGATCAGAGTGCTCCTCAAATTGAAATCAGCATTTTGAATTAGTGACTGAGCTTTTTAATAAAATATTAGGTAATGGATGTACCAGGAATGAACTAAAAAAGATGCAAGCTTTTCTTAATGATTTCAGCTTTATTCCCTGGTGTCTCTCATTGAAGAAAGGTCATGAGCAACAAGGCACCGACACATTGGATCCAGAATTGCTAAAGTAAGTTTTCTCCTCCAGCAGAGTCCCTGAGGATATTGAATCCAGCTGAGCTGTTCAAGGTTTCATATTCTCCCCCTAAGTAAATTAAATCAGGAGCACATCTCATCACAGAGATCCACACAAAAGCCTGCTATACCTTTTTGGCAAGCAGTGCTGGAAATGGAGCTTTTAGAAATTCTAAAAGCCTGCCTCCTCCAGCCATCTGCGTTTGGCTGGTCCAGCTGCCTCCATGGCAGGGATGGGGGACGGGGCCATGGTGGCAAATTTCATCCATGTCTGAGCCAAACAAAACTCAAATGGACTCCTTTCAATATTTTCTCTCTTTTGCTCAGTGACTTGGTGTGTATTTCTTCCCTGAAGCAGCCAGTGATCCTACTGGGAGTGAGTGGTTACCTAACCTTTTCCCCCCAATGTTGAAAGTGCTTTAAGTGTGAGGGTAAATGAATACAAATAGGAATGTGTTGGGAAGATACAGTAGGGAAGCTTTCTGTGGCTCTGCGAGAAGATACAAATGCTGGCTTAATTAGAAAATCAATCTTGCTGTCCGGCTGATTGATTACATTCCTCTGCTGGAGGTGGGAAAGAGTCGAGTCATGACGAGATAATTTTTTCCTATTACTAAAAGGAGGCCTAATGTACATCTCTAAGCAATTCAGCGTGAAGAACTTGTTAAAAACACGCCACCTTTTCCCTCTTGTTAATTGAATCTTTGAGGGAGAGGAAGAGGAATCACATAGTTTGCATTTGTGAAAACTCTTACTATTTTTTTTTTCCCTAAGGATCCCTGAGTTCTGAGAGGTGATTTAATAACTATTTTTTAAAAATGGAGGTTTATTTTTTTTATAGGGTGGAGGATGGACACGTGCTCACCACATCCACAGAACACTGGCTTAAGTGATAGGGTTTATATTCCTGGAGGAAAGAGTTTACGTGTTTGATGATCAGTTTACACCTCTTGGTCCTCATCAGTGTCCTCATCAAAACATACTGTGAGGGTAAAAGTCAGATGTTATTTTGTCTACTTGGGTTTCCCTGGTGGCACAGACGGTAAAGAATCCAGCTATAATGCAGGAGACCTGGGTTCCATCCCTGGGTCAGGAAGATCCCCTAGAGAAGTGAGTGGTTACCTACTCCAGTATTCTCATCTGGAGAATTCCACAGACAGAGGAGCCTGGTGGGCTACAGTCCATGGGGTTACAAAGAATTGGACGCGATTTAGCAAGTAACAACTTTCACTTTTCAGATGAGAAAATAGGCTCTGAGAGTTTAACCTGACCAAGATCATGTGGATGGTGAACAGAGGAGCCTGGAAGCAGAGCAATCAGTCCTGTAAACCCTAGCATTTCCCACAGACTGCTTGGCTTCTAAAGAAAGTCAGCAATAGTAGCTGACTCATCTGTGTTTTCTCTCTTGCCTCCTATTGGTTCTGTGGTCTGCTTTTCATGCCCCATCCTGCACACATCCTAAATCCAGAAGATAAGTTTTGATTGAACAGAGTTCTCAGTTCTGATCTGCATTTGTCATACTTCAGTCTTGAAAAGGCAAAGCTTCTTCCCTCAGTTGTGGAGTGCCATCAGCCATCTCTCTGTTGCTTAACTCTTCTCCTTTATTTGTCATTTCGCAAATCTGAATAATGATGCAGCTGTAGCTCTCTACTACTCTCTACTGATACTCTTTCCAGCAGAAAAGCCTCTTTGAAAACACTTGCTGCAACTAAGGTTGGAATAAAGATTTTAGAAACCTTAAAGGATACCAAGCTTAAAGGATACCAAGAAAAAAGGATTCAGGTCTAGGAGATCCCAGAAGAATGTCCTCTGCTACTTAGAAACCCTTTCCTTGGGTTCTTTCTTGTCCCACAGTATCTCACTTATTCAATATGTTTTTACCCCAGGCTTTCTCCCAACTCATATTGACCCTTAATCTTGAGCTAAGACATTTTCTCTCTCATTTCAGTGAAATATTGCAATTCAACCATTTCATGCATTCTCACATGTGGATTGCATTTATACTATTTAATCATTTCCAAAAAGCCCACAGCCAAGACCAAGCTTATTAGTAAAATGGAACCAGCGTTCTCTGGGCAGTGTTCACCCCAAACTTCATTTTATGAGAAACATAGTGAGGCTTGTTATTAAAATCAAGAGATATTATTTGTTTCAATGGTCAAAGACTGCAAGAATAATGAAATTATGCAATAATTTTAAGATTTCATTTTGGGTACTTCAGCATAATGAACTTTATTATATAATGCTGCAATCATTAAAATAAATCCTTATAAACAGACTCAGAGAAGTCCATTCAGCCATCATTCCATCAAACTCACCTAACTAAAAGAAAAAGAGGGGATGTGGCTTCTGTAGCATCACATATATGGAAATCTCTGACCTATAAAAGAAATGTATACTTTATAAGGAGCATTTATTTGAGGTACCTGTGTTTTCTTACTCTGTGATCCTCTAGGTGTGGTGCTAAAAGGCAGTGAAATATCTTGAGTATTGGAAGCAGAAGGAAGAATACCCAAACCCAGAGCTGTTGAGAATAGTATGTGTGTGTGTTTGTATGTGTATGTGAGAATTCAAGGAGAACAATACAATTTCTGTGTATTCTGTACACTGAAGGCTTTTACCACTGTTGTGTGGAACAGAGTTTGCATATTTTTTGGTAGAGCTTAATTATTATGATTTTACTTCCGAAGCCAAAGATCGTGCTATTCAACCCAATTTACAAATGTGGAAACTGAGGCTGGAGACAGTAGATCATTTCCCCAAGGTCACACAGATAAGTCTTGGCACATCCAGAAGATCGTTCCTGTGATCTAACTGTAAAGCCTGTGCTCTTAACCTGCTATGTACAGTATACTCTCTGTAATTATACATATAGAAATAAACTTGTGGGGAAAAGAAACGTGATACTTGAATTTGACACTGTCTTACAAAGTATGTTGCCTACAGTTTCATGTATAAAAGTCAACTGTTAATTTGAAAACTGATGATGGTTTGGATTTCGTTTGCTCTGAGGCTTGATGAGTGCATATGTACTAAGTCACTTCAGTCATGTCCAACTGTGACCCCACGGACTATATAGCCCTCCAGGGCCCTCTGTCTATGGAATTCTCCAGGCAAGGATACTGGAGTGGATTGCCATTCCGGGATCTTCCTGACCCAGGGGTTGAACCCAGGTCTCCTGTATTGTGGACAGATTCTTTACCATCTTCCTTTACCAGGGAAGCCCTGAGGCTTGGTAGAGCTTATAAAATACAGCTGATTCTTAGAAATGTCTCTCCCTTAAGCATGGAGGTATAAAAATGTTTAAAATGTGTTAAAAGTTTGAGATAAATTAGCCATGGATTTATGACACAATAATAGTTTCAAATGCTCCAAAATTTTACGGAGGGCTTCACATTTCAGTGATATTTCTTTAAATACAAAGAACTCCATGGAAAATCTTGAGATGAGATTCCTACCTTAAGATTTTGCCTCCCCTTTTCTTCTTTGGTTTTGAGAGAAATCAGAATTTGCTTACTTTGTGTTATCACTGACCTTGTAAACACACTTAAGGTAAAAATGATGTTAGAATCAACTCAGAATATTTGAACCTTAGGAGGTGGGGTTTGGCAAAAACATAGCCTGTTTAAGAGAAAAACTAGATGGTTTTAGGAATCCGTAGTAGTCCCTTGCATTGTCACATGCTTAGGAAATATTTATTAACATTTTTGGAAATGACTAAGATCCTTTTGGTTAGACTGGTGTTTTCTCTATTTGTGGTTTTGTATTTATTTCTGAGTAATTCCAGATAACAATGGTAAGCCAAAAAATCAGGCAACATATCCTTTGAGTGTACTAGTTTTATGCAAATTTAGATGGTATTATGAGAAAAGAATGTAGATCACTCGTGAAAAAGAAAAGGAAGGTTAAACATTTCCACAGCATCTTTGGTCTCAAATGCAACTCAGTCCACACTCCTCTCCCAGATCCCATTTGTAATGTTTGTGATGTGATATGGGAAATCACTAGGAAGACCTGTGGAGGTGTTGTACATCAATAACTGCTGCAGATGGCCAGACACTAAAGTTTATTTTCTCAGTGACTCTTTCCCATCACCAGTGAGTGAACTAGGAGAGACATCACTGCTCCCATTTCACAGAAAAGTTCACAGAGATGTTAATAACATATTCAGTATATATGAATAGCAATAGTATCATCAGGAGTCGACTCTAAGATTGCTTCATTCCAAAGCCCAGCCTCTTTTCACTTTTCACTCTACATTTCATGAATGTTTTCTAGTGACTATTCTATACTTGCCTCCTTCTTTTAGAAGAGTAAGTGTGAGACTGTAAGGTTTGGATAAGAGAATAACATTGAATAGGCAAGGTAAGATTGAGCCATTTATAGGCTCAACTAGATTCAGCTTATTTTTAGATCAAATATACTGGAGAGGCTTGAATTAAACAAAGTTCCCAATTGAGGGCTCTTGTTTATTTAGGTCAGTTTCACTCAAAGTTCCATTCAAAACTGGTTATGAAAGACTGAGTTTAGAAGAGTTATTTTGTACAATTCACTGCTCTGAAACAGCCAGGAGAGATTGATGGATAAAGGCTCAAAGTTCCATTCAAAACTGGTTATGAAAGACTGAGTTTAGAAGAGTTACTGGACTCCTCAAACAGCTTGATTTAATGTTTATCGTCCAGCCACAAATGAACAGATTGATAAATATACTATTTTATTTATGCACTATATACTAAACATTATGTGCTCTGCATACATAGTAAGTAGAACATTAAGGATTTGACTACATAAAAATTAAAAGCATATGACTAACTGGTAACTAATATTGGCAATAAATGTGCCGAAGGCTATTATATTTAATAAATGAAAAAGTATATTTGAAAATAATAATTTAAATATCCCACTAGAAAAATGAATATGACAGAAGGAAACACATGTAAACACATGCACATATAAATGGGAAATTAACATGTGCAAAAAATTTGGTTTTATTAATACTCAAATGATGCAAATTAAAACAAAATGAGATATAATTTTTAAACTAGTAAATTTGCAAAATAATGTTAAAACATTAAATACTACCGAGAGGTTTTTTTTTTTTTTTTACATAATCTGCAGGTTGAATTGCAAACTGGTATAATTTTCCTAGAAATGCATTTAATGATATGAATAACATTCTTAAAAGAGTTCATGTCCTTTCATGCAATAATTTTACTTCTAGGAATCCATCCAAAGTTGTGGGCAAAGATTTATATGCAAAAGTATTTATTGCATTGCTGTTTCTAACATTGAAAATAAAAAAGCCAACTTTTCTAATAATGGAATTAAGTTATGGCTAAATAGGGTACATTGCATAAGCTGTTATTCATTTACTAATATCACACTATGGCATTTAATGTCATGAGGAAATGCTATTATATAAATGAGAAAAAACAGAAAATGAAACTCATGTATGATTCCAACTTTGCAAAAATAAAACCAGACACACAAATGCATGAAAATATATAGTAAGAGAAACCAGTTGTTATCAATTATGTGATTTTATTTTTATTCTTTGTAATTTTCTGCCTTTTAAAAATAATGAGCATGTGTTAATGTTATAATCATAAAACATTAAATATTGCTTATAGCGAAGTAATTCTTCGAATTTCCAATAGGCTAAAGCAGTAGAAGTAGTATATTTATCAAAAACTGATATGGTATTTTTTGGGATTTTTGAAGTCCATTAAATAACTCTTTTCTCATATTTTCATGGCAATAGTGGAGCCATCTTTGAAAAGGTCTATAAATGAAGCTTTGTTTTCATACAAAAATGATAATCTAGAAGAAAAAGCATTCACTCTACCTTGTCAGTTAGAAATAAAGCTCCCACAATTCATGTTAGAAGAATTTTCTGATTTCTGAATATAGTTGGAAATTTCTTTAGGTAACTTCAGGTGAGTTCAGTTCAGTCGCTCAGTCTTATCCGACTCTTTGCGACCTCATGGACTGCAGCACTCCAGGCTTCCCTGTCCACCACCAACCCCCTTAGCTTAAAGGGAAAATAGTTATTTGAATAAGCCAGTTATAGTAAAGAAAACATTTTACATGTTTTCAGAAGGCATATCCCCCATGAGTTTAGATTTGATTGACTTGATTTATCTACCTCATTAGGGGGAAGGGAGTTTGGATACATAGCATAAGAAGATATAGCTGAGAAATTGGAAACTTGTTACAAACAAAATCTAGTCTGGAGAGACAACGTGATGTGGAGTGAATTAAAACCTGGGGTTGCATTTTAGTTCTGCCACCTCAAAGGTGTGTGAGCTTGTTCCATCATGCTATAGTTCTCGTCTACCTCAAAGGGTTCTTGTGAGGAATACATGTATATGTGTGAATTGTTATTGTTATCATACAATATATGGAAGATGGTACTAGAAATTAGGCTCTTGTTTTATCTTAATATTGATGAGTTGGACCAGAAGTTTCTTGGTTAGAAGTTACCGAAACTTGGTAGAAGTCATCAAAACTTGGTAGAAGTCACTGAAACTTTCACTCCAATCTTTACAAATGTCCCCAGAAATTTTAATTTAAGCTAAGAAATATGGAGGCCATACTTTTGTTTGCTGGTAGCCCTAACTGTCTAATTGCTCTGAATGCCCTGAAGATCAAATATTCTTTAAAATATATGTTTTTATATTTACAGCAAACTCTACAAGAAATGAAATAGGCCACACATCTATCTATTTTATAGCCACCTCATGTCTGTGTGCACCTTAATTTAAAAATAAATCAACCAGCTGAATGTAATATTTGTGAAGAAAGCTTATCGTTTTATAATTTTGGAAAGTTAGAAATAAAACTGCTCTGCATCAAAGCGTGTAGTGAAGAAGCCATGTCTCAGCTCGAGGAGCTAGTGGATGGGCTTGCAGAGAGAGACCCTCAAGGGAAAGTGGAGTCTGCCTGTGGGAGAAGCAGTTGACAACTACTTGTCACAACAACCCCACAGTAGGATATTTTTTGGCCACACTGCGAGGCTTGTGGGATCTCAGTTCCCTGACCAGGGTTTAGACCTGGGCCCTTGGCAGTGAGGGCACAGAGTCCTAAACACTGTGCTGCAAGGGAATTCCCCCACAACAGTAGTAGTAGATGGCAGTAGTAGACAGGCAGTAGATGTTGGACAACCCAGCCAAGGAGAACCAAGAGTTATCAGTTTAAATTCATGAAGTGACAAAGATATTTCTGGAAAAAAAGTTGAACTTTTTTTTTCCTTGATAGCAGATTCAAATAAAAGGTCAGGAATGCTCATAAACACTGAGGCAGGCCAGATGTAGAGGGAAAACCAGGAACTCTTGTTTGCTTCTTTGTTTACGCTTCCTGTAAGTTGAGTTTGGGCTTCTTAATAAGAACTTACATCTTGTTTAATTTCTGTTCTTACTGAGGTTTCTTTTTGTATGATAAGAAAATATAATTTTCTTAATAATGACTAATTTTTTATGCATATAAACTTCAAGTGGGAAGTATTTATTCTATTTTAAAAATGTGAATTGAGTAACATGACAAAGAGCATTGTGCTACTCCAGAGATTCATTATAGAATTAGTGAGTTTCTGGAATATTTCAATCTAGAAGCCGTTAGGTGGGGATGAGCAGGACTGACTACTGAACAGGAAGTGGGTGAGGTGGCAGAGTTGGGGTGGGGCACGCTGGCATGGGACATAAGAACCTGAGTAGGGTGGAGGCATCCTCCTGAAGGTGGGGGAACTGTGGCAGCATCGGGAGATTGAGTACATATAGGGAGACTGACTCAATAAGTAAATAAGTTAATAATGGTTTTATGTGATTTAAGAAGAAAGTTATAAATTTAGTAAAGGGAAAAAATGCAATGAACCATGTGATATTAGATTAGAATTGGAGGTATCAATGTGAACTCATTGTTACATGCACGCACACACACACACTCGCACACACTCACACACACAAGCTTTTAGCTTCCTAGCTCTGATCATTGAGAGGCCCCCAGAGCCCTGACATCCCAGTCACAATAAGCACACCTAGTGGCCATAACTTGATTTCAAAGTACTATTCTTTACTAAAAGAAGTTGTGATTGTTTGGAGAAATGACTGATTCTAGGACTGGGCCAGGGAAGGTATAAAAGAAACCTGGAATATCTTATTGTCCTAGGATGTAGGAAGTGCTCAAAGGATGGTGGGATCATGATGACAGAAACCTCTTTGAAAGGACTCACATGAGCACTGGATAATCTGAACTTCAAAATAGATAATCTTAGTAAAGGATTATAACTCATTGAATAAAATAGGCTCCTTGAGTCCATACTAATACATCAATAGATAAATAAATTGAGAAAGGTGGATTCTGACTAATGAATGTAGAAAGAATATTTCATTAGAAAATCACCATTTGGCAACCATGACAGTAGTAACTAAGCCAAGAAATATCTATGAGCATTAGAACTAAGGGAGGAAAAGTTTGATGAGGAGAAAATATGATCTCAAAAAAGTACCTACTCTGAAGTATTTACATATTAATAAAAAAGAGTAACTTGAATAAACCTGGGCGATACCATCTGCATCCAGTTATCAAAGTTAACCTTACCAGAAAAGAGACACAAGAAATTGTGACCACTTTATAGGACTTCTGAGACTTTATTGCCAAAGATATATAACCTTGGTCTAATCATGAGAAAACATCAGGCAGACTCAAATTGAGGGACATTCTACAAAAGTGTCAAGGACTTGGATATTAGAGAAAGACTGGGGAGCTATTCCATATTGAAGGAGACTAGAGACACAAAGAACTAGATGTTTAAGTCTGTAGTGGATCCTTTTGCTATGAAGAACATTATTGGAAAAATCAGTGAAAATTGAATGGGGTCTGATATTAGATATTTTGTTGTTGTTCAGTCACTAAGTGGTGTCCAGCTTTTTGTGACCCCGTGGACTGCAGCATGCCAGGCTTCTCTGTCCTTCACTATCTCCTGGAGTTTGCTCAAACTCATGTTAATGATACCATCCAACCATCTCATCCTCTATTGTCCCCTTCTTCTCCTGCCCTCAATCTCTCCCAGCATCGGGGTCTTTTCCAGTGAGTTGGCTCTTCGCATCAGGTGGCCAAAGTATTGGAGATTCAGCTTCATCATCAATCCTTCCAATGATTATTCAGGGTTGATTTTCTTTAGGATTGACTGGTATATTAGAGACGATAGTCATATGTCATGTTAATTTCCCCATTTTAATGGCTTTATTTTAATTATGCAGAAGAATGTCTTTGTCTGGAGGAAATTTATGCTAAATTCTTGAGGAGTTATATGACAGTATGTTGGTAACTTTAAAATGGTTTAGGAAAAAACAATTTTTGTACTGCGTTTGGAGCATTTTTGTAATTCTAAAATAATTTCAAAATAAAAATTAGCTTTCAGTTCAATTCAGTTCAGTTCAGTCACTCAGTCGTGTCTGACTCTTTGAGACCCCATGAACCGCAGCACACCAGGCCTCCCTGTCCATCACTAACTCCTGGAGTCCACCCAAACCCATGTCCATTGAGTCGGTGATGCCTTCCAACCATCTCATCCTCTGTCGTCCCCTTCTTCTCTTGCCCTCAATCTTTCCCAGCATCAGGGTCTTTTCAAGTGAGTCAGCTCTTCGCATGAGGTGGCCAAAGTATTGGAGTTTCTGCTTCAACATCAGTCCTTCCAATGAACAGCCAGGACTGATCTCCTTTAGGATGGACTGGTTGGATCTCCTTGCAGTCCCAGGGACTCTCAAGAGTCTTCTCCAACACCACAGTTCAAAAGCATCAATTCTTTGGTGCTCAGCTTTCTTTATAGTCCAACTCTCACATCCATACATGACCACTGGAAAAAACCATAGCCTTGACTAGATGGACCTTTGTTGGCAAAGTAATGTCTCTGCTTTTTAATATGCTGTCTAATGTGAAAAAATTGAATAAGAAGTGCCCTCTGTCCTCAGAGAGGCTATTGTATACTTGAAGGGCCATGACAACAAAGGTGAAATCAGCAGGGTAAAGAGGGAGGCAGTCTGGTGACATGGTTACTTTTTGGGCTCTGGAGCCAAATGGCCCATCTTCAATAGTAGCCCTGCCGTTACCAGCCAGGAAACCTTATGGGGATGGAATAAAGTTTGAGGGACTCAGTTTTCTTCTCTATAAAAAGGGGATGATGATAGTACAACCTTATAGGGTAATATGAAGTTTATAGAGCATAAGGCAAGTGCATAATACATGATAGCAATTATATTACTATTTATTGGCAATTAAACTCATGATTATTTGTAGGCAGAGAGCTGCATCTAAATTCAAGCCCTGCCTCTTTCTATGTGACCTTGAGCAAGTTACTCATTTTTGTAAGACTCAGGCTCTCCACTGAAATCAGAAATAATTATTATGTTAATGAGTGCCAGTAACAGAGTAGGTGTGAGAATTAAATAAGATAATGCAAAATGCTTAGCACTTTCTAAGCACTTTATAAATGTGTTATTGTCACATAAATACAAGATGAAATATTAATAGAATAAATTCCATCAGATAAAAGCATGTGGCAGTTCTGAGAAGAAGGAAAACCCATCTGGATAGAAGTAAGGGAAAAGCACTAGGTTGTAGAATTCTCTGGAACAACTGAGAAGTGGGGCAGGAGCTGTAGGAAAGAGAAAGAAGGAATGTGGTGGTCAAAGGAGAAACAGGAGTCATTTGTGATCTCTCAGCATTAATAGACAACATGCAGCCAGGAAGGAAGAGCCAGTGTGTGGAAAAGACATTGGATTACAGTGCTGAGGGGATGCTGGCAGGAAATGAAATTGGCTCTAGAGAGAGATTTCTTCTCTAGAGAAGAGGATACTGGAATGAGCAAGCGTAGATGCTGAGCTGATGATGGAAGTCTATGAGTGAATGAGATTTCCAAGGAGGACTGCCCAAGAGATAAGGAAGGAGGAGCTAGGGGCAGAACCAGGGGAAGTGCCTTCATTTAGGGAGGGCGAAGGGAGGATGGGAGTGTTGGGGAGGTGTGAGGGTGGGGAAGAGAGAGAAGTGGTGAATGAATTAGAAAGATGCTAAGTAAGAGGCAAGGGAGTAGCTTTGTTCAGAGAAAGAATGCAGAGGGTTGAGAAGAATAAACGATGGGAGAAAGATACTGTATTAGTTACTTAGCTGGTTGTTGCCAAGTTACAGGAAGGAAGTAGAAGCCAGACTCCCAGGGCTTAAGTGCCAGGGAGAGCATATCTGAGTAAAGGGGCAGGACTTGGAGGAAACTTCTTGAAGGAATTCTAATGCTAAGGCAGACATACCAGGTAGCAGATAAGCTTTCAGTTTCAATCTGCTCACTCTCCCAGACCTTTCCCAGGCCCTAGGATGTACTAGCAGTGCCTTTCTATGGTTATGTAATCTGTAAAACTTACACACTTAAGATATTTGACTTAGTCTGTTCAGGCTGCTTTAACAAAATCCCACAGACTAGGTGGCTTAAACAACAGAAATGTATTTATCACTGTTCTGAAGGCTGGGAACTCTAGTCAGTACCAACATGGTCAGGTGGAGCCCTCTTCCTGGTGTGCAAGATAGCATCCTGTCTCCCTATTTTCTCACAAGGTGGGGGTGGGAGGGATGAAGGAGAGAGGGAAAGAGAGAGAGAGAGATCCTCTTGCATAAAAGCATTAGTTTTGGGGTTTTCTTGGAGGTCCAGTGGTTAAGACTTCATCTTCCATTACAAAGGGTCTGGGTTCAATCCCTGGTCAGGGAGATAAGATCCCAGATGATTTGCAGTTAAAAAACAAAAACATAAAACAGAAGCAACATTGTAACAAATTCAATAAAAAGTTTCAAAAATGGTCCATATCAAAAAATATCTTTAGAAAAGCATTAGTCACATTAGGAGATCCCCACCCTCATGACCTAATCTAGCCTAATTACTTCCCAAAGGACCAGCTTCCAAACACCATCACATTGGAAATTAGGCTTTCAACACAGGAATTTTGGAGGAAGACAAGCATTCAGTCCATGCCAATGTTTAAGTATAGTAGAAGACTACTGTATCTTTCTATTCGGGCCCTCCTTTACTCACAGTTCCCCTTTGTTGTGAATGGCATTTGAGTATCTGCTTAGGGAACTAGGGTTAGGGTGTATGGGGATGTACTGCAAAGTTCACATAAAGGCAACATATAGTTAAGTTACTACTAATAGTCTCAGGAATTCTCCCTCCACCCACTGGGGCCCGACTCATCCAGGGATGACACCAAGTGTGAATGGGCCTTTTGACACCTGGCATTAGGAAAACTGTGGAGGAGAAAAGGTTTGAAATGCATAGAACCAAAAGCTAGTGTGTGAAACATCCTTTTAATTATGAGATGTGTGAAACTGCAAGAAGAAGATCTGTTCTAGTCAAGGCCGAGTCAAAATGCACATTCTCCCCTATCAGATAAGATAACCTAAAATTCATAATATACCTCTGTGATGAGACATCAGTGACAAACTGGTTAGTGGGTTGTCAGTTCAAAGATTTAAGATTAGTCATAGCACACACACAAAAATTTTTGAAATGTTCTGAAATCTTTCAACTCAGGATTGAAAGAAACTTGATAAAGAATTTTCACAAATTGAAGAAAAAAATTCTGCAGGCTTACATGTTACCAGTAATGGAGTAGGAAGCTAAAAGTTTCTGTACTGTAAAAAGGAAAACATTAAAAAAGTTAACTATACTGAAAAGACAGATTGAATTTTTGCCAAATAAGGAAGCAGTCAAAGAGAATGCAGATTAAAAAACGAGAGGGAAAATGTGGCAGAGACCAGACAGTTAATAAATAATTGTTCATATTATCTACTACATTATTTTATATGTATCACACTATTTTAATATATTTGTAGTGTTTGTTTTTTAAAATTGTAATTTGTTGCATTGTTCTCATTCTAAGTAAATATTCACTTTTGTACTTTTTGTTTATAAGTTTGAATTCTTTATTTTAAACAGCCCTCCTACCCCCAAATTGTATAACCTGCAGGCCCCACAAAACCTGGATCTTCCTCATATAACAACTGTGCTTTTTTTTCCTTAGGTTTACTCATGCTTGAACAGAAAACGCTAGGATGTCAGCTTTGGGCTAAAATAGATGTTAAATATTTCATCATTAGTAATTTTTGGATGAGAGATGACCTGAGCATTTTACAGGCAAAAGGGAAGGAGATAGCTGGAAGTTGTTCGGTCACTAAGTTGTGTCCAACTCTTTGCCACCCCATGGACTGCAGCACGCCAGGCTTCCCTGTCCTTCACTATCTTCCACAGTTTTCTCAGATTCATGTCCATTGAGTTGATGATGCTATCTAACCATCTCATCCTCTGCCTCCCCCTTCTCCTTTTGCCTTCAATGTTTCCCAGCATCAGGGTCTTTTCCAATGAGTCAGCTCTTTGCATCAGGTGGCCAAAGTATTGGAGCTTTAGCTTCAGCATCAGTCCTTCTAATGAATATTTAGGGTTGATTTCTTTTAGGATTGACTGATTTGATCTCTTTGCTGTCCAAAGGACTCTCAAGAGTCTTCTCCAGCACAATTAGAAAGCATCAATTCTTCAGCATTCAGCCTTCTTCATAGTCCCACTCTCACATCCTTACATGACTACTAGAAACACCATAGCTTTGACTATATGGACCTTTGCTGGCATAGTGATGTCTTTGCTTTTTAATATGCTATCTAGGTTTGTCATAGTTTTCCTTCCAGGGAGCAAGTGTCTTTTAATTCCATGGCTAAAATACCACTGTGACAAGGACATTGTTGAAGCAGATCTTATTTTGTGAGGATGGGTTAGACAGAGTTGAGGGAACAGCTTTCAAAGGCAGGCACAGACAGCAGTGAAAAAGGAAAGAGAGGGAGTAGACTCTGAATTAGTGTGGAGGGCGGTAGGGGTGTTCCAGTCCTGTGACCTTAATCTTCCAGTTCATGAAGGAGGCTAGGTTGTCACCTAAGTACCAGAAGTGGGTGGTTTTAGGGATTTCTAATGCTTGAGCATGTCACTAAGAACTGTTTTGCAAAATGAAACTGTGAAACAGCAGTGATGAACCTGTTCTCATCTTCCCAAACCCTGCCTGTTATTCCTAAGACACAGCACCCAGAGACCATCCCATGGGCTTGACAGTGTCTGTTTAAAGTGAAGGGTTTGGGGATTGCCCTATATTTTCCCTATTCTAGTGTCAGAATGATGAGAGAATAAATCTGAGGTAATAACGCAATGTTGGTGAGGAGATCGTCGGGTGGGGAACTTGAGTTGTTGCCTTGAGGAAAGACACAAAGATTTATTTATATATGGCCTTATCCCACACAGGATTTAAGGCTGCTTACAAGAATGCATGCAGTAAAATAGCAAGATGTGGTCCATAAATAAAAAATCAAGGCTGGCAAAAGCATAAAATATAGAAGAGCAGACTTCAGATGTGGCTTGTCAGGGGTCCTGAAGTAACTGAAGTGTTGCCATGTGGATGTGAATTTAGGGTTATTTGGTTCAGGAGCAGCAGGAGTGGGGTGGGGGGGTGAGGGGACGGGATACAGTGAGGCGTGTATCAGCACAGCATAAGGTGAGACTTTCTAACAAGTGCAGCTGTTTCACAGAGGAATGGAGGTCATGAGCTCCTCCTCCATCACAGGAGGCAATTAAAGAGAGCTAGGTAGCTCTTTTCTGGCCTGCTATGAGATCCAGCTGATGCAGTGGGTAGACTGGCCCCTGATGTGCCCCAAAGGTCGGCGTTTAATGATCAAATGAACTGTTCTAAACAATGTACTGTAAGTAATGAACTATTCTAAGATATTCCACACAATAATAAAAACTTGTCAACAGTCCTACTGAGTATTTTTTATGACCTGCACTGTTGTTGCCCACCTTTAAATGCCATTGCAGATTGCAAACCCAAAATTTCTAAAGCAGAAATGAATAAACTCCACACGAAGGAGGGGTGGAGTGAGAAGTTCATCATCATTCTCTGAGTCATCATGGGCAGCTTGCAGAGCTGGTGGTATCCCTTCACATAACATTCAACAATGATGGCTCTTGTTCCCTATCATCTGTCAGGCCCAATGGTAGACCCTGGGGAGACGATAGTGTTCCAAAAAGACACAACCTCTGCTTTTACAGTGATGGTTGCTTAGTGGAAAAAGGACATTAATAAAAATAATCACATCTATGTACTTATAAAGTCTAATTTGTTGTTCAGTCCCTGATTGTGTCCAACTCTTTGTGACCCCATGGACCAGGCCTCCCTGTACATCACTATCTCCCAGAGTTTGCTCAAACTCATATCTATTGAGTTGGTGATGGTATCTAACCATCTTGTCCTCTGTCTCCCTCTTCTGCTTCTGCCTTCAGTCTTTCCCAGTATCAGGGTCTTTTCCAATGAGTCGGCTCTTCATATTAAGTGGCCAAAGTATTGGAGCTTCAGCTTCAGTATCAGCCCTTCCTATGAATATTCAGAGTTGATTTCCTTTAGGATTGACTCACTTGATCTCCTTGTAGTCCAAGGGACTCTCAAGAGACTTCTCCAGTACCACAATTCTAAAGCATCAATTCTTTGGTGCTCAGGCTTCTTTATGCTTCAACTCTCACATCGGTACATGTCTCCTGAAAAAACCATACTTTGACTATATGGACCTTTGTCAGCAAAGTGATGTCTTTGCTTTTAATATACTGTCTGGGTATGACACAGCTTTCTTTTCAAGGACCAAGCATCTTATAATTTCATGGCTGCAGTCATCGTCTACCGTGATTTTGGAGTTCAAGAAAGTAAAATTTGTTACTTTTGTTTCTGCTTCTACTTGCCATGAAATGATGGGGCTGGATCTTAGCTTTTTGAATGTTGAGTTTTAAGCCAGCTTTTTCACTCTCTTTTTTCACTCTCATCAAGAGGCTCTTTAGTTACTCTTTCCTTTCTGCCATTGGGGTGGTATCATCTGCATATCTGAGGTTGTTGATATTTCTCCCAGCAATCTTGATTCCAGCTTGTGATTCATCCAGCTGGGCATTTCGCATGCTGTACTTTGCATATAAAATAAATAAGCAGGATGACAATATACAGCCCTGACGTACTCCTTTCCCAATTGTGAACCATTTTTCAATGTCTGTTGTTTGTTGTTATAGTCCCATGTCCAGTTCTAACTGTTGCTTTTTGACCTGCATACAGGTTTCTCAGGAGACAGGTAAGGTAGGTATTCCCTCCTTTTTAAGAATTTTCCACAATTTGTTGTAAAACAGTCAAAGGCTTTAGTGTAGTAAATGAAATAGATGTAGATGTTTCTGGAATTCTCTTACTTTCTCTATGATCCAATGAGTGTTGGCAATTTGATCTCTGGTTCTCTGTGTTGTCTCATGAGCAAATTTGCTGTCATATTGTGAATGAAAGTTTCCTCATGCCCAACTCTTTGCAACCCCATAATGCAGATGGAATTCTCTAGGCCAGAACACTGGAGTTCTTCCTTCTCATGCTTCCCAATAGCATGTCTTATAAAGCTAACCACTATCCTAGAATACCCTTCTCTGTCTTCATAACGCCTATTAGGTTTTATTGAGCTTTTTAAAATCCTAAAAGATGCTGCTGTTAATAATGCTAATAGGCATTAAGAAGAAAGAGAAGGTTATTCTAGGATAGTGGATAGCTTTGTAAGATGTGCTATAGCATGAAGGAAGAACATGTTGTATGTCATCAAGTGTAGGAAAGTGTGGGGCAGGGAAGAGTGTTCAGAGGGAGGCTGTTTCTGGCTGCAGGGATGATGTGAGTGAAGGTTCAGAAGCATAAGGGACTATTTGAGGAGTTTTGTGGCCAAGGTGGCATGAGTCTGGGAGAGAGGGTTCAGGCTGTACTCAGAGGACTTCTGTCTTCATCCTAATGGTGATGGAAGCCCTTTGGTTTTACCAAGGGATAAATATGATCACATTGATATTTTGTTGTTTCATTTACATATATGAAATCGTTTTAGCTTTGGAGTAGGGTCTAGGATGGGGAGTAGAGTAAGAGTAAATGTAGCAAGCCTATTCTGTAGGCTGCATGAGTACTTAAGGTAAGATGGCAGTGATTTGGGCAAAGATGGAGAGAAATGACAGTTTCCTAAAGCTGAGCATGGGATAAGAATGAGCAGGATTTGGTGATGGGTTGGATGGGAGATAAAGGTGTGGGAGAGGAAGTGGTATCAGAGATGACTCCAGCACCTCTCAGATAAGTGTTCCATTCACTGATGGGGTGCACCATGATAGCGCTGGTCTGAGACACTGGCTGACAGGAGAGACCTTCTTGACTCACTTGGTTAAGGGTTAGAAAAGGCAACCAGTTTAACTGATTCAAATTTGGTTCAACTCAGTGTATTTCGTTCTATCCAGCCCAGTTAGATTATGGAGCAGCTACCAAATAAGGTTCCTTGATTGATCCAGACAAGTATGAGTGGCTCTCAACGTGGTTGCACAGTCATCTCTTCTACTTGATGGCTGTTCTCATAACCAAAGCTCCCCATGCAAAGTGCCAAGTGCCTGCAGAGACAGAAATGAAATGCCACCATACCATAGCACTTAGTACCCCTCACAGAGGGCTTGACTGACTTGCAGGAGGATTGGACTGACTTTTTCTAAAGTTGGAGATGAAGCTTCATAGGGTGCTTTTGAAGTCACTGGGCAAGGGCTGATGTGAATGTGGGCAAACCTCCAATTTCCCTTCTTTGCTCAACCCTGACCAAGCGCTGGGGATTAGAGTATGCACACATGTTCTCAGCCCTGACTTCCTCTCAAACTGCCAGGTGCTTCTTCAGTGATTCTGTGCTCATGTCCTCATTTCCATGGACAATAACCACTCTCTAATGAACCCATCTGTGTTTTAAAACAGCTAGTTGGAAAGGGTCTGATAGCTGGGAATTTTCTGACAAAGGCAGTGCATACCTCTATCTGGAGCTGATGGTTCTACCACATCGCCACCTGAGGTTACAAGTGGAAAGCAGGAGCCCAAGTTTCCTCTCTCAGCCATGTCGGGTATCTATGCGCCCCTTTCCTATGACCCTGATGTGTCCCAACTTCTCAAACTGCCACTACTACTCCGCTCCAAAACCCACTCAGAATCTTAGGATAAGCACCGTAATCTAAATGCAAATACTTCTGGGAGAACTCCTGTGCTTAATCTAATTCTGGATCTTAATGATAGTGACTGACCCTTGTACACTCAACCCCACTTTCAAAATGTGCTTGTCTAAGTGTTTCATTTAATGCCCATACAGTCTTGTGGGGGTCAGAATCATTATAATCATCCCCAGGGGGACATCCCCAGACCACTAGGTTGTGGCCAATCTGGGACTCTGCTTTTCATGTTTTCACCTCTCTACCAGTTGTTCCTTCTGAATAAAGCAAACAGATCTGTTTTGGGAGGGGGAGCTTGAAAATGTTGTGAGCAGAGAGGATTTTCCTATTATCCCTTGAAGTCACACAACATAGGCAGCTGTCGAGTTCTCCCCACTTAATGATAGTCCAGCTGTCAGCACAATAGCTAAGAGTATAGGATGTAAAGGGAAATAGGCCTGTATCTGCATACTGATCTTTAACCTCCTGTGTGTGACCTTGAGCAAATGATTACAAATTAGGACAGTACAAAAAGGGACAGCAATCATAGGGCTACTGTAAGGAATAAATGAATTAATATATATGTATACATATACATGGGGATTCCCTGAAGGCTCAGTAGAAAAGAATCTGCCTGCCAATGCAGGAGACACATGTTCATCCCCTGGGTTGGTAAGATACCCTGGAGTAGGAAATGGCAGTATTCTTGCCTGGAGAATTCCATGGACAGAGGAGCCTGGCTTGCTGCAGTCCATGGGGTCACAAAAGAGTTGGACATGACTTAGCAACTAAACTAAAACAACAAATACATACATACATGCACACATGCACACATATACACACACAAACATATACATATATGCCATAGTTTCTGAATCATAGTAAATACTTTTGAAGTATTATTGTGGTGACAGTATTTTTGTAGCCTTATTCCAGGGCCCATCTTTTGGGCTGACCTCAATTTGAACAGGGGAGGCAAATAACTGAAGTGCTGTTTTGCTCCAAGTTGATTGGAAATGACTGATTAGAATATTGTGTCGAGAAGGTTACTGAGGTTTACTCTGAGATCAGCTGAAATTAATTGGTGTTCCTGTATGTGTGCTCTGTAGTTTTGCCCTTTCTTGAGACCTGTTTGCAGAGTCTGTCAGTCTGTGCCTTTGCTTTGCAGCCTGAATGTGTGCCTTAGGCATTTGCTCAGATTTTTTTGTCAGGACCAGTCCGGCTATGTTCAGACTCAGTGCAGTTTCCAGCTCACAGGGTCACTGCCTGCTTGGTTGAGAGCAAAGGATTTAATGAACAGGAACTATGTATGGATGGGTTCTAACAAGAGGGGTTAGCAGGCTGATTCAAAAATAACTACACCACAGCAACTCTGGGTGAGCAACACATGCTGTATATTTCCATCCAAATAAAAGACATTCATTTTGAAGACCCTGGAACAGCTGTAACTTGAGATTCCCACAAATGCTTGGAAAACTGTCAGTCCTTTCTGAGTGGCAGTAGATATAGAAGCAAGAATGCCAGTAAGAATATAAAACTGATTCTGAGAAACAGGGCATTGGTTAGCCTTGCAAGAAGCCAGCATTCTTGAGCACTGATCTGGTTTTCAAGTGTTTTGGGGACAGTATTTTTATGAAGCTTACTGATCAAACATTTTCTGATCTCTCTCCTGAAAGAATTACAGAAACACAATAATTATTATGAATGATCTCTTAGAGTAGGGCTTATCAAAGATTCCATTCTGTGATCTGCAGAGAATTCTAACAGTGTGCTATATTTTTCCTTTGCTTCTACCAAATTTATCAATGTCTCAGGTCATTATTAGCCTGATCACAACAACATGCGTTCATGAATATGTATTAGCTAAAATCCTGCAATTTTATGTGTTAATTTGCTCATGTCTTTAGGTGTTTATAGCAATTAAATGAGACCTTGATAAATTTAGAGGAAACCAAAAAAAGCTTTGATATTATGAGTGCTTATGTGCTTGAATTGCAGACTCTGAGATAAATTATGTTTTGTGCAACTATTAACTCATTTATGGATTTATTAAATATTTTCCCATTTGGTTACATTTCTTCTTAGAAAACAGTCTCTTCTTGACGGCATTGTTTGGTCTTCTTCTTATGTTCATTTTAGTTTGTGAATGCGGCTAATCCTTATCTTGGCTAATGTGAATTAGGTGTGTTGTCCTGTTGGGGACCTATCCAGGAGTCTGGAAATTTATTTGTAATGAGTCAGGGTAGCCACGGGGCAGGCTGCTCAGGGGTCAGAGTTCTGTCTCAATCCCACCTAGTAGGGGGTACCCAGGTGGGGAAGGGATAGATTGCTAGCAGAGGTCACCAGTAAAGAAGGGGCCAGTGACTGAGTTCTGGATGCCTGAGAAAGAAAACCTGGGAGTTGTGATAGCCCTACCAAGCCCAGTGGTGTATAATTCCAGTGGTGATGTTCCAAAGGCTTGGTAGAGTAGGGATTTGAAGTGGGGTCCAGAGAAAAAGTACTGGGAATCCCAATGCCATCCTGAGAATTGGAACATACCAGGGTGGAAATGGCATCAAGGCCCAAAGGAATGAGAGTGGCAGTAACTTGGTCACAGGCCACAACTCCAGGAAGAGATGGGGTGGGGTTGCCAGATTTAACAAATAAAAATACGGGACATCCAGGTAAATCCAAATTTCAGATAAACAAATATTTTTAAGAGTCAGTAGGTCCCATGTAGTATTTGGACATACTCATACTAAAAATTTATTTATTGCTTATCTGAAATTTATCAGGGCATCCTGTATTTTATCTGGCATCCCTAGGTGTGTATAATGGACACTGTTCAGCACTTGTGTGCCTGAGGAAGCCTTACTCATCTGGGATGGAGGGGCTGACTAGGGGGTGGGGAGAGTGAGATGGAGTAGGGCTGCTGTGTTTTTGTGTGTGTGTGTGTGTGTGTGTGTGTGTGTGTGTGTGTGTGTGTGTGACAGAGAGAGAGAAGGAAGAACTAAGAGACTAATACTGAATAATTTTATGTTGGCTTTAAGACCCACTTATTTTCATAATTTTCCATCTCTTTTTGCAGGGCAAGGGTTTGGTTTGCTTTGCAAGCACAAACAGGATATTTGTTGGTTTGTAGCATGAAACTGACAAAGTTGTGTGTATCTAAAGCAATGCCATCTCATTGAGAATGAAAATTTCAGTCCTCTCAAATGGTTGTCCAGATTGCAGTGAACACGTGAATATTTGGAAACATTTGGATGATGGCTATCCTTTGCATAAAAATCCACATGACTGACTCTATTTTTCCATTTTTATCCAGGTATTTTGGAATAATGTATACAGCTGAAGAGGTTCATCTCCAAGAGAGAATACATAACCATCATGAGGTAGGAAATTTTCAAAACTACTTCTTGATGTTTTTCTTCGGTCTTTCTGGTTTGTGTTTATTCTTTTTAATGATTTTATTGATCTCTGGTTCTCATCTCTCCCCCTGCCCAGTGCCAACAAGCTTGGCACATATTAGATGCTGAATAAACTTTTAAAGTGAATAGATGGGTAAATTCATACATTATTCTTAAATAGTATATGGTGGTTCAGATGGTAAAGAATCTGCATGCAATGCAGGAGACCTGGGCTCAATTTCTTCGTTGGGAAGATACCCTGGAGGAGGGCATGGCAACTCACTCCAGTATTTTTGCCTGGTGAATCACACGGACGGAGGAGCCTGGTGGGCCACAGTCTACGGGGTCACCGAGTTGGACATGACTGATCGGGTAACACATTCACAACACACAGAGATTATACTAAGGATTGAAAAACTATTTATTTTGAAGGGAAAAGAACACGTATTTATTGACTATGCACTGTGAGACAGGGACTGGGCCAGACACTGTGTGTTATGTGTCCATGTACACATACACCCGCATATGCAGATTTATGTACTACTGCAGTCTCCTTGTGAGTAAGCATTAGTAGCCTCATTATACATTTGTGTAGACACAGCAGTTGAGTGTATTGTGAAGATCCTCATCTAATAAGAAGCAGGGCAGGGATGTGAGCCCTTTGTGTGAGCTATTAACATCTCCACTGATGCCATGCCCCTTCCTGGACTAACCTGCAGTCATTGCTCTTGCTTTGGTAGGTCTCATATCACTCTGAGAATTTGAATAAAGTCAGGTTCCTCTCCCAGAAATATGAACATAGAAAGGAATACTCCCAATTTTACAAGCACTGTGGGTTCATCAAGCCTCCCTGAATAAGGACCTCATAATTAGGATACAGAGTTCTTTCTAGGGGGTCACAGCTGAAGATCAGGATCAACCTGAAACTGATGTGGCCACAGCCCAGTTCTCTGACAGCCCTGTTCAAGACCCTTCCCTCATGGAGGCTAAAGGCCCGGGTATCTTCTTTGCATGCAAGATCTGCTCAGCACTCAGGGAGCCAATGTGCTTCTTTCATTCTACCAATAACTATATATACTGTATATTAAATATATTAATATTCAAAAATACAGGTTTTATGATTCTTAATTTTACTGTTTTAGTGATTGAAAGTGAAAGTGTTAGTCCCTCAGTCATGTCCAACTCTTTATGGTGAACTCCTGGATTATACTGTGTATGGAATTCTCCAGGCAAGAATACTGAATTGGGTTGCCATTCTGTTCTCCAGGAGATCTTCCCAACTCAGGGATCGAACCCTGGTCTCCTACATTGCAGGCAGATTCTCTACCATCTAAGCCATCAGGGAGGCCCCTGGTGATTAGAAAATTAATGGCTAATAGTCACCCAAATAAAATTGTGTCCAGTGTCAGGAGTACAGCAGTGACCAAAACAAATGTAGTCCCTACCCAGAGGCAGTCACCATGAAGCGAAAGAAGATTCAGCTTTGTGGTCCCACTAACTCAAGCCCTTTGGAGGTCCTGGGGAGGCCTTAGGAAAGTGTTCACATAATAGATTGTTATGTTTTATGTAAAATATGCACAGTAAGGTATTTCTGTATTGTTTTTCTTAAAAAGCTGGTCCCCTTCCCCAACCATGGAAGCTCAAGTGCCTGCATCTGCCCCGTCAGTGTCCTCATGGAGCTTCGTGAGGAAGGACTGACATTTGATGGAGGAGCAAAGGACAGATGGATTCAGGGTTGGGGGAGCACTGGGTAGCTACTGCTAGGGGATTTGTTTTTTTTGTGTGAGGTGGGCTGATGAAACTGAGATCCGAAAGATGGTTGTTTTGGTTTTGTTTGTTTGTCAAGGAAGGAGCTGCATTAGCAGGCGGAGGGGACTATGGGTGACAAGGCCTGGGCCAGGAGCAGGCAGGGCTGGTGTGAGACCTGAATTGGGTACCTCATGACTGGTGGACACAGAGAATGAGGGGAGACTGGTGAGCGAGGAAGCTGAGGAGAGTGAGCGGTTTCCCTAGGGTCCTGTAGGACTCGTTAACCATTTTGAACTTAGTGTATTCTAAGAATAGTGAGGAACTGCTGAAGGGGAGTTACATCGTCAGATTTGTATGCTAAGAACACACTCTGGTTGTTGGGTGGAGAATAGATTTTCATTTTTGCTTTTTTTTTTTTTTAATTTTTGACCTCTGGAAACACTGCCTTGAACACAGCTAAAGAAATGAAATATTCCTTAGTGCAATGAGGGGAAATGATTCTCTCAAAGGTCATGCTCCTCATTATGCAGAGGACAGAGTGCCCTGGACAGCATCTCACACACTGAATCAGAAGGGCGGGTGGATCAGGGCACCAGGGAGCAGCCTGGAGTATCTGTGCTGTTGCTTACCTGGTTAGACTGGTTTTGCCCCAGACTTTGCTCTGCTACAGTTCCTTTGGAATTGTTCATGGTTTGTTAATATCAGAGAGAAGCCCTGATATTGACTTGGCCCAGCAGTGATTCTGTCTGTGAGATGCTATTGTATGGGTTGTGACAGAATAATGTCTCACTGATTAGACCTGTACAAGTGTCTGAAGACAGTGTTTGGGGACCTCATGCCCAACTCTCCCTCATGGCACAAAATCAGTTCCACAAAATTCAGCCACCAAGATCCAGCTCAGTGGGACTGGCTGACCAAGTATTATGGTAATCATTTTTATTAGGATGTATTTATTGTGTGTGTTAGTTGTTCAGTCGTGTCCAACTTTTTGTGACCCCATGGACTAAATAGCCTGCCAGACTCCTCTGACCATGAAATTCTTCAGGCAAGAATACAGGAATGGTTTGTCGTTCCCTTCTCCAGGGGATCTTCCAGATGCAGAGACTGAATCCAGGTCTCCTGCATTGCAGGCAGTTTCTTTAACATCTAAGCCACCAGGGAAGCTCATGTATTTATTAAGTGAAGGAATTATATACATATTTAGATGAAAATGAAGTGTTCATGCTTAAATGGTAATGAACACTTGTCCATAAAATTAACAGATACACAACATTTCATTTATGATGATTCTAGATAAGTAAGGGAGTAAGACCTTTTCAGGATTACAATAGCATACCTTATCTGCCTACATTAAAGCAATCTTGGGAGACTAACACAGGCTCCGCATTGCCTATAGTCTAATACAAAATATCAGCACCTAGGGTTAAAAATCTTCTGGCAAGTCAGGAGTGAGGATTTCAATGTTCTTATCATCTATCAACCTGGAAAGCTTTTCCTAGTTTTTCTGTTTTGGGGAGGAGTTTTATATTTGTGTACTTGTCAACTTGAGTGAGGGTTTGAAAAGTCGAAGGAAGGAAAAGGAGCTGATGGTCACTGTCGTGGAGGGGAGGAAAGCGAAGGTGGGAGAACAAGAAGGGCACGGGAGGGAGGTGGGTGTGGGGAAGGGAGGCTAACTAGAGGCTGCTGTCAGCCCTAACCTGTTTCCTTCATCCCTGGGAGCTGGCCCTGTCCCTGCTCTCTGCAACAATGACACTGCCTTTGGGAGGCTCTGCAGTCAATCCACACTGCATGATAGGTGTCCCTGCCATTTTCTTGTGCATCACCAGAGAAAGACATTCTCCTCCCTGGAGTCCACAGGGGTCCACATGCTCTACTTGTGGGAAAGTGGACACTTGGTTCCATTTTCATACTTTTCAAAAATTGGCCAGTGATGAGTCACAATTTTGTCAACTTCTCTGATATGAGAAGTCATAGATGGAAGTACACAGAAATGATTTCTTTAATGTGATGTCCTTTCTATGTGGCAGTGAAATGACTTTCCTGCCATCAGGAGATTCATGTTCTTTGAATTATTTTTATAGTCATAAAGGCAGATCTGTAAAAGGCTGACTGTACCTGATAACTCTGCTTTTATTGATTCTCTTCAGAATTATATCATACCTTGGAATGTTGGGGAGCGGGAAAAGAGATCAAATATATCCTGATTGTGAGTGCTTTACAGAATTACTTGGTGTAAATTATAATTTCTAAATCCTGTTGTTCAAGCAATATAAACTTCCACATATTCTGAAATAGCTTAACTCCTATTTTGAGCCCCTGTCTTGTGCCAAGAACTTAGTCTCAGTTAATGTGGGGTTTCTGATCCCATTTCCTTGGAGTGGTATGTAAGCTCTTGAGGAAAACTTGCTAGTATACTGCTGGTGTGGGGCTGTTGGATGTTGGAGAGGGCTTTGCGGTCTGTCTGGTCTTTAGCACCCTGTAAGTACTGCCAGAATGAAAAGCCAAGTGACCCACCCACCTAACCAGCCTCTGGGTTGTCATTCACAAAGTCTCTTCTTGTTGTTCCCGGACATTTTGCTCCTCCTGAGTCACTCTGGCTTGCAGGGACCCTGTGATGCTGTAGGAGTCCAGAGCTACTTATTTTATCTTGTCTCTAGCGCTGGGTATTTGAAGTATTATTTTCCATTCGCAAAGGACAGATATTCAATTCAAATTAATTTTAGCAAAAGAGGAGAACTAATTATCTATGTAACTGCAAAGCCTAGGGCTTCAGTCACAGTGGGATCCAGGTGACATATGACTCTTTTTTGAATCTATTGACTCTGTTTTCCTTTGTTTTGACCCCCAACAATGTCTGCTTTGGGTGGGCCTTTCATCTTACAATCTCAGAGGCAGAGAGGTCCTTTTTATCTCAGCATCCTATTAATTCCAAAAAAGTACTCTGATTGCCCCTGTTTGGGTTGTATCTACTGTTAGACTCTGATAAGCTTGGACTATGTATTCTCCCGGTGGTTGCCAGTACAGGAGCCTGTGATTGTGAACCTCTCTAGAGTTCCAGAAATGAGGAAAAGTCAGATCCAAGATGCAACAATGGAGCAAGGAGTAAAAAGCAAACCAATGGCCTCTGTTTGGCAAGTAGGAGTTTATGAGTTAGGTGCTATGTAGTGCTTTCTTTGCCATGGTGAAGTGAATCCATGTCCGAGACTGGGCTAAAGAGCTAACATCTCTTATTAATTGCAGGCACTGTGCTGAGTACATTGAATGCATCATATCCTTAGCTCTTACTGGATTCAGCCCTTTTAGGAGACAGACATCACCCAACAGGGTGAGCTAGACCTCGTATGAAAGGAAAGCCCTTACTTCCTAAGCATTCACAGCTCCCATTTCACACACTACTCTTGATCTCTTTCTTCTATTTGTCTCAGTGATATTCCACCACTTACCAGTCCAGTTTTGTTATACCAACTGGCCATCTCCCCAAAGCTTCCAACCTACTCTCCCCTTCTGCCTGACAGTTCCAAGTACCAAACCCCACCCCCACCCCTATTGACTTATTCTGTGGGTTATTCACACTGAGTTTTCAAGGTGGCTCTGACATCATATATTTGTTGGTTCCGTAGAACCGGCATTCTCTGAGGTAAATAGTTATCACAGTTTTATATCTAGGTTTCCAAGAAGTAAAGGACCTTTTCAAGAGACATATATCTAGATATAATTGACATGAATATGGAGTTAAACCCAAAGCCTGATTAAAAATTCACCAGACACTATCTTAGATTAATATGCACGAAGCCCTTATAAGTCCTTGAAAATTTGGCAAATCAAGATTGAATTTTTGGTTTAGTTGATAAAGATGTTGCAGCCTGATGATATTCCTGGGTGATGCTCTTTCCTGAATTTTGAGTTGAGAAAGAAATTTAAGAATACAAGGAAACTGACTCATTACGAAGGTTTGTTCTGTTTTTGAGAATGGTGCTTCCCAGAATTGTGCAATATGCCACATAAGCAGTATTGCATCGTGGCCCTAAAAAGAAAGGAATAATTATAAACTTAATTTAAAATAGATCAGCATTTATTTAAATTATACGATTTGCTTAAAGAAAGTTAGACTTAAGGCTTACTTGTGTTACTTATAAATGTATGTCTGTGTACTAAAATTCAAAGTAACAGCAATATATCTGTGATCTACTCTAGTCCTGCAATTTCTCATATCTGATTCATTTGCCTATAGGGTATCAGATTGTTGATTCTCTGTAAAGGCATGGCTTTCTGATTCTAAGGATAAAAATTATATAAGCATCAGAATCCAAAGGCGTCTTTTATTTCAAACCGCTCTTCACATTTTGACAAGTTAAGCACAAATGAATCATAAATGTACAGATTAAATTCCTCTTGGAATACAAATGGGTTTAAATTGGAGAAAGAAAAAGTGGTTGGTCAAATGCATCCCTATTTTGCTGAGTGGAGAACTTTCAAAAAATAGCTTAGTGTTTGAAAAATCTAAACATGCCCTAATAAAACCACGAATGTGAATATTTCCATATTTTAGTGTTCTGTTTCCATTTCAAAGTCAAAATAGTTTAATGAGCATGTTTAGAAAGAAATTCTCTCCCTTTCCCTAATTAGTGGTTTTTCTTATCTGGCACCCCTTATAGTTTTACTTGAATTTCTCCACTTCATCATCTGTAGTCAAATAAAAGCATAAGCTGACTCTGCCTGATTAGGACTGTGACTGCTTCTGTGTGGGCTCCATGGTTTACCCCGGCAAGAAATTTCTCTGCTTGTTGCAACCACCACATAACAGGAACACATTAGTTGGGTCACTGAGTGAAAGCCATCAACAAGACACACTTACAAAGGGTGAGAAAAATACATTGCTGCTTATCTGCTCCACATTCCATATTCTTTAATAATGTGATCTGAATTGGGCTGAGTGTATTGAGAAAGCAATGAGAAGGATGAAAGAAAAATAAAGTAAATAATCCTAAGGAAACTAAGTTACCCATCTAAGTAAAGAGGTAACCCTTGCAGACTGAGATAAAGTAAGTACTTTATCCCAGAAGTAGAAACCATGTATTTATTGAAGCCTCTTACTGGATGGGAGAAGGCAATGGCAACACACTCCAGTACTCTTGCCTGGAAAATCCCATGGACGGAGGAGCCTGGTAGGCTGCAGTCCATGGGGTCGCAAAGAGTCGGACATGACTGAGCAAATTCACTTTCACGCATTGGAGAAGGAAATGGCAACCCACTCCAGTGTTCTTACTTGGAGAATCCCAGGGACGGCAGAGGCTGGTGGGCTGCCGTCTATGGGGTCGCACAGAGTTGGACATGACTGAAGCGACTTAGCAGGAGCAGCAGCAGCTTACTGTATGAGAAGGGGCTTGCCTGGTGGCTAAATCATTAAAGAATCCCCCTGCAATGTAGGAGACGTGAGGGTTTAACCCCTGAGATGGGAAGGTCCCCTGGAAAAGGAATGACAACCCCCTTCAGTATTCTTGCTTGGGAAATCCCATGGACAGAGGAGCCTGACTAGCTGGGTCACAGGAGTCAGACATGACTTAGCAAGTAAACCACCATCACCACTAGGAGATAAAGTCATAAATTCATCTTCCTAGGAGATGAGCAGAACTCAATTGGCATGTGGGCAAAAAAGGTAGCGGGGGAGGGAGCGGGGAGTGCTGAAAACAGCAAGAAAGAAATAGATGATGATTTAGCTTCGTCACATAGTCAAGCACTTAGTCCAGGAAGAGGCAGCCTGGGGAAAGCCAAGTTCTTGATAAGGCAGAGCAGGGAGGTGCCCATGAATAAAAAGATATTTAAACAAGAGGCCTATTTCTTGGTAGCTGTGATTATTTTTCACTGATAGAGCACAATCAATTGTGAATATTGCAGAACTCTTGCTGTTAAGAATCATGCTTTTAAGAACCATGGGGTAAGACTTTGTCTTAGTAGAGCAGGAAGCTTAAAGAAATGTTGAGATGAAGCCTATCTAGCAAAGAATCAGTCAGTCAGTTCAGTCACTCAGTGGTGTCCAACTCTTTGCAACCCCATGGACTGCAGCATGCCAGGATTCCTTGTCCATCACCAACCCACAGAGCTTGCTCAAACTCATGTCCATGGAGTCAGGGATGCCATCCAACCATCTCATCCTCTGTCATCCCCTTTTCTTCCTGCCTTCAATTTTTTCCAGCATCAAGGTCTTTTCCAATGAGTCAATTCTTCGCATCAGGTGGCCAAAGTATTGGCATTTCAGCTTTAGCGTCAGTCCTTCCAATGAATATTTAGGGTTGATTTCCTTTGGGATTAACTGGTTTGATCTCCTTGCAGTCCAAGGGACTCTCAGGAGTCTTCTCCAACACCACAGTTCAAAAGCATCAATTCTTCAGTGCTCAGCATTCTTTATGGTCTGACTCTCACATCCATACATGACTACTGGAAAAACCATAGCCTTGACTGCACAGACCTTTGTCAGCAAAGTAATGTCTCTGCTTTTTAATATGCTGTCAAGATTGGCCATTGCTTTTCTTCCAAGGAACAAACATCTTTTAATTTCATGGCTGCAGTCACCATCTACAGTGATTTTTGGAGACCCCAAAAATAAAGCTCTCACTGTTTCCATTGTTTCCCCATCTATTTGCCAGGAATTGATGGGACTGGATGCCATCATCTTAGTTTTTTGAATGTTGAGCTTTAAGCCAACTTTTTCACTCTCCTCTTTCACTTTCATCAAGAGGCTCTTTAGTTCTTCTTTACTTTCTGCCATAAGGATGGTGTCATCTGCATATCTGAGGTTATTGATATTTCCCCCAGCAGTCTTGATTCCAGCTTGTGTTTCATCTAGGCCAGCATTTTGCATGCTGTACTCTGCATTTAAGTTAAATAAGCAGGGTAACAATATACAGCCTTGACTTATTCCTTTCCCAATTCGGAACCAGTCTGTTGTTCCATGCCCAGTTCCAACTGTTGCTTCTTGACCTGCATATAGATTTCTAAGGAGGCAGGGCAGGTGGTCTGGCATTCCCATCTCTTGAAGAATTTTCCATAGTTTTTTGTGATCCACATAGTCAAAGGCTTTGGCGAGTCCATAAAGCAGAAGTACATATTTTTCTGGAACTCTCTTGCTTTTTCTGTGATCCGAAGGATGTTGACAATTTGATCTCTGGTTCTTCTGCCTTTCTAAACAAAGATTGAACATCTGGAAGTTCTTGGTTCATGTACTGTTGAAGCCTCGCTTGAGAATTTTGAGCATTACTTTACTAGCATGTGACATGAGTGGAATTGTGAGGTAGTTTGAACATTCTTGGGCGTTGCCTGTTTTGGGATTGGAATGAAAACAGACCTTTTCCAGTCCTGTGGCCACTGCTGAGTTTTCCCATTTTGCTGGCATATTGAGTGCAGCACTTTCACAGCATCATCTTTTAGGATTTGAAATAGCTCAACTGGAATTCCATCACCTCCACCAGCTTTGTTTGTAGTGATGCTTCCTAAGGCCCACTTGACTTCACATTCCAGGATGTCTGGCCCTAGGTGAGTGATCACACCATTGTGGTTATCTGGGTCACGAAGATCTTTTTTGTATAGTTCTTCTGTGTATTCTTGCCACCTCTTCTTAATATCTTCTGCTTCTGTTAGGTCCATACCATTTCTGTCCTTTATTGTGCCCATCTTTGCATGAAATGTTCCCTTGGTATCTTTAATTTTCTTGAAGAGATCTCTAGTCTTTCCCATTCTATTGTTTTCCTCTATTTCTTTGCATTGATTACTGAGGCAGGCTTTCTTATCCCTCCTTGCTGTTCTTTGGAACTCTGCACTCAGATGGGTATATCTGTATATCTTTCCTTTTCTCCTTTGCCTTTAGTTTCTCTTCTTTTCTCAGCTATTTGTAAGGCCTCGTCAGACAACCATTTTGCCTTTTTGCATTTGTTTTTCTTGGGGGTTGTCTTGATCACCACCTCATGGACAATGTCACGAACTTCTGTCCATATTTCTTCAGGCACTCTATCAATCTAATCCCTTTTTTCTAGCAAAGAATACTGGGACTGAATCCATACACATTGACATCAACTTTACTACTAACTTTTGATTTTCAATATCACCTTGGAGACCAGCTATGTTATTTTCAACATCTGGGCTAATTTCTCTTTACATTTCCCAGGCAGCCTTCTGCACCTAACCTTGAGTTTTTGTCGTGTTTGAAGGATATTTACTATTCATTTCTAGATTCTGGGGAAATTCCAGGGAGTGGAGGGGAGAATGTCACTCTTTTTGTCCTCTGTGTAAATTGGAGCTGAGGGATGTCCAGACTGTATTAAAAGGGCTCTTTTCAGAGTCATCTGGAACCTTGAGGAAAGTGTTCTGTTTTTGTATTTAGGTGGCCTGCAAGCCCTCCAGACATCAACCTACCTACCTATTATAGGAAATCTCTTTGTCAACTCAGCTTCTGCCCTCAGTCAGCTTTGTTCGTTTACTCCTAGAATTTTGAGGTAGAGTCTTCAACAGCCAGATCATTAGATAGCTTCTAAAGGGGTAGATGTTGCTATCTGATATAAAGGAAGCATTGTACAAAGCACATTCAGTTATAATTATCACACAGACAAACTGAAGAAAATTAGTTCCTTTCATAGAGATTTTTGAATAAATTTTTTGGAGATTCACCTGATGGTAAGTGTCTACTATGACCATGTAGCCATGTGGAAGCTGATGAGTGCTTCTCTATTTAGATGTCTGAGTAAAATTCTAGGGAAACAGTTGGGTATAATAAACAGAACATTGGCCCTAAATGGAACCTGATAAGCCATGAGTTTAAATTCTAGCCTTGTCACTCAGTAACTCTGAGATATTGAGCAAGTTACTTTTAAATTCCTTGGATATCAGTTTCTTCATCTGTAAAATGGAGATAATAGCTCTCTAGATAAGTACCGAGAGAGATGATATAAATGGGTCACCTGGCACCCATTGGGCTTGCAACAAAGATTGGTTTCCTTTCCTTCTTTCTTTCTTCCAAGTGTACTCACCTGCAGAAAATAATTTTTTTACCAGTGTTTTTCAAAAGGCTAAAAATTCACCCAAACTTCATGGGCATAAAAGGACTCCACCAAATAACCCTTTAACAAGTAGTCCCATAAAAGCATCTAGAAGAGATATATTATTTCTTTTAAAGAGCACAGGGTTTAGCAACAGAAAAGTTACAGAGGACAATGTTTTTCAAGCAGTGGTTTTAAAGTGGCTGGGAGGTCAAGTCACAAATAATCTAAGGTCCCTTCCAGCTCTAAAATTCTGTGATTTCATGAAATTGCAACAGTAGCTACAAACCAAGGCTTCCGTTTATGACTCAGAAAGGATTGCAGTCTCTGAACTGGCTACTTGGCATTCCAAAGATTTGATTAAAAATCCACCACCTTCAAATATTAGCTTTGGGATTAGCAAATCAAATAAATGCATGTGATAGTTTAGTCAGATGTGGCTAAGTTGTTTTTGTCTGCCAGTACTTTTTGAGAGAGTAACCAATAGCTAAGCAAACTAGCAAACAGTCCATGAAGTTGAGAACAGGAAAGGGGGTATTCCCAGCCCAGTTTCTTTATATCTTGATTATTGATTGCTATAGCCTATGTGAGGAAATTGAGCTATATGTAAAATAAGATCTTTGGGAAAAATTCATAAAGGTGTCTAGTTCTGAAACTAAGAACTCTCAAGGAAATTCAAACAAGAATGCTGGGGTAAAAATGATTTTAATTTCTTTTAGAAATAGAATTTATTTCCATTTAGATGAATTTTTTAAGAAAATGAGTTCTAAAAAACTTGGTTTTGCAATACTAAACATTGTTTGAAACAATTTATTTTCAATGGTTATTTCAAGATGAGAAATGGAATGTAAACACTCAGGATATGACAATATCTCTTGTAAGGAGTGAGTGAGTATGTGTGTATAAGTTGGGAGGATGTCTTCTTTTGAGAGGATGAATTTTTTCCTCTTGCCTTGGGAGTTGATTCTATTGCTAGAAAATACTGCGAGTTTTAAAATTTCATTCTATGAAAACAGGGATTCAAAAGTCACCTTTTTCACACTGGGAGTTAGGGAGAATCTAAGTAATTAAGTAACAAAAACACAGATTCCTAAAGATACTTCAAAATCAAGATATTCCTGCCTAGGGAAGTAGCAGCCTGTAGCAACAGACAGCTGCCAAGACAGCTACTAGTATACTGGGTTCTGCTTTGACACTTGTGGAGGAACTGAAACCCTGGAGCTCTGTCAGTGCCCCCAGATGGTGTTCTAATTTACAGAAAAACAAAATACTCTTAGGGTGAAATGGAGTCTTCTACGCAAACCTGAGCAGATGAGAGATCTAATTTAGGTGAAGCAACATTACATAGTACTCAAAACTAGTGAAAAAGGAATTTGCTTAATCGTAGTGACTTTTTAGACTTTTGAATATTCACGTTCAATAAATTTCTACTGAGTGCCTACCATGTTAAAAGAACTGGGAGGGTATAAAAAAAATGACAAAAAATGTTTCTGCCTTTTATTATAGTCTAGAAGGGCAGAATATTTATTGTCGCTTTAATTGAATGCTATGTATAATTATTACTGGCATAATTTTTCCAGCTAAATTTTCATAGGTATGTATGTAAGAAAGTTATTTGATGGTTTTAATTTTACAAAAGTAAACAGAGCCACCCAAACTTAAAAGATATCAATCAATAAGTGAAACTGGGGATAGAAAAAAAAACAACTGGGAGAGAGTACACTAAAATGTTCATAGTGATGTTTTTATCGTGGTGGAAACGTGAGTGATTTTGGTTTTCAGTTTTGTTTATTTTTTTAGAAGAAGCATACTTTTCTTACATACTTTGTGTTTTTTAAAAAGTTTTTATTTATTTTTGGCTTTGCTGGGTCTTCATCGCTGCGTGGGCTTTCTCCTGTTGTGGTGAGCAGGGGTCGCTTTTTGTCGCAGCGCGCGGCCTTCTTATTGTGGTGACTTCTCCTGCAGTAGAGCACAGGCTCTAGGTGCTGGGGCTTCAGTAGCTGCAGCACTGGGGCTCAGTAGTTGCAGCTCACAGGCTTAGTTGCTCCATGGTATGTGGAATCTTCCCAGACCAGGAATTGGACCTGTGTCCCCTGAATTGGCAAGCAGATTCTTATCCACTGTATCACCAGGGAAGCCCCTCTTGTATACTTTAAAATATAAAAATTCCTTAGAAGAAGGATATGAAGGAGGAAATAAAGTTAGGGAAGATGGGAAGAAGGAAGGAAGAAAGGGAAGGGAAATAAATCACGCTTGAGAAAGAACATTTTTCTTTCTGCTACTCACACTTCTGAGAACGCTGGCTATGTAGGCCCTAAACCCACAGCTGCTCATTTCTTCGTGTGAAAGTTGTCAGGTTTTTCCCAGATGTGGCAGAGATTATGCAGCCAGGGGTGATTAATATCTGGAGGGAATGGACAGATAGACAGCTAACTTGAGAACTATAGAAAGAGTTAAAATGATAGAATGGTTAAAGGAAATGGGAGGCTGAGCTTACAGCTGTTGGCCCAAATAAATTAGAAGCAAGTGAAAGTCCAAGTGAAAGAGATTGGGGCCAGGAAATGACAAGTAGATGAGGATGGGGTCTGGGACAGAGGCCTAGGGAGGAGCACTGCTGGGGAAAAGGCTGGCCATGTGCCATGTGATTGAAGCGCATGGATGAGAGAGTGATCACCAAGTTGAAGTAAGGCTTGGGGTCTGAATCACCTGCTAGAATTATACCTAGAGTTTCTTGTGGTGCCATCAGAGACTCCTTGCCAAGTTAGAACTCCTAAGGGAAGCCTCAAAGGACTTTTATTAGGGGAACCACTTCAGAACAACCTGCCTATTGATAAAGGTTGAGATCTGCCCCTGAGTCCTGTTTCTCCTGTGCAGAGGCCACCTATGTCTCATTTATGTCATCTCTGCTGGCAGTACACGGTCCTTCAGATGCATTAATTATTAATAGATGCAGGATACCTTTCCAGAATTGCCGCATGAGTTGTAGTTCAGTTTTTTCTCCCAAACCTAGGTTTCTATAGAGTACCGTCAGACTGAAATTCAGTTCGCTTCCATGCTATATGTGGGCTAAGTGGTATGGTACTGAAACTGATGGGTTGGAGATACGTTTTAAAAACCAGAGTATTCCACAGAAACATCTAGATTTCTGATATTGGTTGATAAATTGGAAAATCTGTTAACATTAGACCCTGACTCCTGCAAAGTTACAATGGGAGAGAGCTGAAAAAATGGCATTCATTCATCTCCTTCTTTCTGTGTGACTGGACTGTTTTCCAAAGGGATTGTTTTGCTTACTGATAAACAGAGACACTTAGGAGCAAACAGCCTTCTTCCTCCTCTGAGCGTGAGATTTCTATGACTCCTGAAACTCTAACATTATCTGGGTCCATGAAGGCGGTGAATTGAGCACAAGATATCTGGCTAAGGGTGGATGGGTAGAAAGGTGAAAACAACTTGGGTCCCTCATGGCATCATTGAGCCATTCAATTAATCTGCCCTAGAGCCATCATATTGTCAGATTTCTTGTTAAGATGATGTATTTTGTTGATTCTATGTTGCACTTTCTTTTTATAGTTGAACATCTCTGAAATCAGAATGTATTTTGCCATGGTAATACCTTACAACCACTGCTGGCCAGAGGTGGTCCCGATAGGGCTGTCATTACTGTGCATGCGTCAAACTGATCATTATTCCCCAGGCCGTGACTGACAGCTGCAGCTCTTTGACAGCTGAGTCAACAAACCATTGAAGGACATTCATGTTAGGGATCTTGTTTTCTGTCTGAACACCTTCCATTGATACCTTCTGGAGAGAGAAAGTAAGCACCACTATCAAAACTTCCATAATGAATGTCGATGTTTGGAAGAAAATTGAAGAGACAATAGTGGAACAATTTTTCAAAAATGCTACCTCAGCAACACTTTGGATATCACAGAGGAAAATATTAGGTAGAAAAAATATGGATATTGATGGCTCTGAATTTAAAAATGATTCAGAAGTTTCAAAATCTGAAAATGAAAATGTCTTAAAAATATGAACTATATATATTTGATTTATGACTATGTATACTTATACTTCTAATGTATAGTGTATATGTGTTTTATGATAGAATATATTTATAAATATATTTATATATTTTATATTTATATAAATATATTTATATTTTACAATTCTCTTTCAATAGATATAAAATTAAAAAAAATTAAGTCATTAGGATTATGTCAATCCTAATTGGCAGTGGTTTTTTTTCCTTCTCTTTTTTTTAGTAGTTCATAAAATAATGGCATGTGTTCCAATTGGCTTCTTACATTTGACAGAATCACTAAATTCTTTGTTGTTAAAGTTGTGGCCTTCTCTCTCTTGTAGTCAAACTTCCACAATGATGTAGCATATATTTTATGAATATTTTACATGCAGTAACTTTCATTTTGGGTTTTCCATGTGGCACTAGTGGTAAAGAATCCACCTGCCAATGCAGGAGACATGCATTTGATCCCTGGATTGGGAAGATCCCCTGGTGCAGGAAATGGCAACTCACTCCAATATTCTTGCCTGGAAAACTCCATGGGCAGAGGAGCCTGGTGGGCTACAGTCCACGGGGCCACAGAGTCAGACACGACTGAGCGACTGAGCACACACTCACACGCAGCTTTCATTTTAGCTCCCTAAAGGAAAAGGAGTAGAATAGGTTAATATCCCTGAAGTTGGGAATCTGAGTTCTCCATCTGGTCTCTTCATAAACAGTAGATACAAGTAGTGACAGGACTACTCTCTTGTTAGTGTAAGCATATGATGAGCAGGGTGAGCAAGGGGAGACTTGTCTCTCTGTGAGCTCAGAAGATATCCCTACATCCTCCCTTCTGCAAAGACTTCTCACTGTTCAACAACCAGTAGTTGTGCTCCAGTGTTAACAAGGAGTATCTTCTGGAAACAAAAATGTGCCAGCATCCTTGCCAATAGATTTCTTAATTAGCTTGCTGATACTGTTAGCAACTGCTTTAGCTATTGTGCTAGAAATGAATTATCTGAGTTTTTTTTCCCCACAGCACCCCTTTTATGCTCTCTGACTGTTATAGGATCACAGTGCTCTTTGATTCACCCATCATAATTTCCTAAAGTAAGCAAACATTTGAGAAAATGCCCATGGCATATTACTGCATTGCTTAAACTTGCTGCTAATTCCATTATTCCTTGATACCTAGCTCTGTCTTAACAATAGTGTTAATTATACCACTTATTTATTCTACAGCTATGCCTTTTCTTTTGGTGTATTTCATCCTCACAGACAAGATTAGTTGCCTCCATTCAAAGAAGCTTCACCATGGGCATTACTTGTTGGGAGAAGAAATATTTCCTACTTTTCAACCTGCATGCCCCAGTCATTCATGCCTGAGAAGTATTCACTGCAACATGGGTCTTACATCTTTTAGAGTAACTAAGCAGGAACTGGGAGTTCCATCCTTGTGATAAAGTACATGTTTCCTGTTAAATGCAAGTTCTTCATTTGAAAAGGTTGAACAGAATGCTATTTTGAAGAAGAATTCCAGTTAAATTTAATGTCATAAAAAATTCAGTCCAAGAATAGTTCCTGGCTTTGAGCCCACATTGTTTCTTTTGTTGTGAATTGAATGTGTATTCATTCACTGTAAGCATTTCCTACAGTGTTTGTCCTTCTGTGAACACATATTGATGGCTTCGTTGGCTTTGATAGTATTCGTCTTTCCTTCTAAAATGACATATCTAAATTTTATTATTGCCAAACAAGCAGGACCTTGTTTTTATTTTAATTTTTAAGTTTCTGTCCATTGTTTAGCCAACTTCTATCATAAAGTTGGGCTACTGTGTCCCCTACCGTTACCTTCATCCCTGTCTAGAAGCTGTATCTACTCTTCTTCTCAGTACTTCAAAGGAGATAGCCTTAAAAGACAACCTTCTGTATTTTTGCTAACAGTTCATTTGATTTTAAGGACTGGAAAGTCTACCAATGTCCTGTCAGTCTGTCTGACCTGCTCTGTGTCTCCTTTGGTTTCTCCTGTTCAGCTCTTCCTTTGTTCCTTAATGACTGCAGGAGGAAAACTTCTTCTTTAATGCATATTTGGTGCTCCTGGGCCCTGCCCTAAATGTCTTATAGACATGATCCTGCTTAATCTTTCCAACTGCCTTAAAGGTAACTATTGTTATCCCAAAGTAATTAGACAACTAGCTTCAGGTTACTCAGCCAATTAATGAAAAAGCTAAAGTTTACAACCTCATTTCAGTTCAGTTCAGTCATTCAGTCGTGTCCGACTCTTTGCAACCCCATGAATCGCAGCACGCCAGGCCTCCCTGTCCATCACCAACTCCTGGAGTCCACCCAAACCCATGTCCATCGAGTCGGTGATGCCATCCATCCATCTCATCCTCTGTCGTCCCCTTCTTCTCCTGCCCCCAATCCTTCCCAGCATCAGGGTCTTTTCCAGTGAGTCAGCTCTTCGCATGAGGTGGCCAAAGTATTGGAGTTTCAATTTCAACATCAGTCCTTCCAATGAACACCCAGGACTGATCTCCTTTAGGATGGACTGGTTGGATCTTCTTGCAGTCCAAGGGACTCTCAAGAGTCTTCTCCAACACCACAGTTCAAAAGCCTGACTGAAAAACTCTCTCTCTAGTTATGAAAGTAATATTCAGAACCTCCTAAAGAATATATTAATTTTGGGGGGATGTGGAATTTCTAGTCCACTTCACTTTCCTTGTATTCCTGACATGGAAACACAAGAATGACCATGTCCCTGAGCTTCATTCTCCACATATTTGATGTGTGATATTTTCATATATTTTACTTCAAATTTTACTACATCTGAGATATTAGCCAGTTTTTTGCATTAATTTCTAAATTAACTTTTCTCCAAAATTTGTAATCAGTACATTTCTTGTCATAATTCTGCCAAAGTATCAGGATTTCATGATAAGACTCTGTTTTATAGCCCTAATTGAAATTCTTGGCTCTCTATCAGATTTTCCTGGTACAAGCTAAAACACAACAACAGTCATCTGGGGGTGTCGTGTGGGGTAATATGCCATCTTTCAGGCTTCTTTGGACTGAAACTATATACCAGAAATAAACCTAACTTAATACAGTATGTAATATGAAAGTGCTAACATCAGTGTTTGTACAGGAATCAATGCATCTGGTCAATTGATGGAGTTGCTGAGAAAAGCCTTGAAAATAACAAGAGTAAGGTAAATAGGTCAGATTTGTCAAATTCTGCAGCAATGCCTTCATTGGACAGGCAGGGCAGCTGCCGATTGCTCCTGTGATTCCTCCAACTCAGCTGAGTGTTCAGAGTCTTTGGGATTCTACTCCAAAAGAGCAAAATTATGGGATAATTTAATTCTGGGATCAGTCAGCTTCAGGACAGGAAGATCTGCTCTTGAATATTGTGAACTCAGAGTTACACTAAAGAAGAACTCAGTCACCCTAGGGAACAAGTCAACTGACATATTTGGAAGAGAAAGGAGGACAATTTTTATGTGACTTTTAGCAAATTTGCTCATTATCTCTTTAATATTTTCTGGGCTGTTGACAGTGATGAGTACATCAAATTAATTCTTGGATGGTTTGCTAGACTGACTGAGTTTGGATCTCTAGGAGCCGTAAGCAAAAGCTCATCTAGTCCAGTTGGATCAATTCCTTCTCTCCCATCCTCTGTGTATCCCCTGACTGTTACCCACAACTGCTGTAATTAAACATTCTTGTTTCTTGGCACTGTGTGGACCAGAGAGTGTCTCGCTGTGAAGTCTGCCTATGGGATATTATGGAAGTCTGATAGTGTATGAAAAATTAAATGTTCGTGAACAGCTGATGATCTTTCTGGAGAGAAAGAGAGAGAGATCATAGCTTTTATCAAATTCTGAAAGATCCTATGACACTAATGGTAACAAACATTGGTTTCAAAAAATTACTCATTTAATGAATATTTCTTTTTTTCCTCCTGTTGTGTGGAGGCATTGATAATATTAATGAGCTCAGACTCTAAGTGCTTAGGATACATCAGTGAGCAAACTAGAATGCTGTCTCTCTTAACAACCCCTGTCCCATCACAAGTTTAAGTTCAAACAAGAGAATAAGATAATTAGCAACCATCAAAGTGGATGGGCCAAGAACTTGTTAATAGTGGTGGAGAATGAACACTGCCACTAGATGGATACTTACTGACAAATTTGTGGGTTTTAAAATATTTGTCTATATTGATTTTGGAAAAATCTTAATCAGCGTTTCTCCCTCTTGGAGACAGTTGGGGAATCCCGTGGCATTTCTTTGTCATTCTACTTGCTGAGTTTGTACAGATGTCCAAGTAGTCTCCAGCTTGCACATTACTCTGTCAAGCATCTGGCTGCTGCATACAACATGAGAGCTCATGCTATCCATCCACACTGACAAGGGAGTAAACGAGAGGCATGGACCTTGACAAGTTCTGTCGCATCCAAAAATGAAATTGATTCAGGCCACTAAAAAACTCCAAGCTCTTTCATTAGCAGTCTCTGGGAAGCCACAATAAATCAGCCTATTAGGGTGCAACAGGGGTGCAAATTGGTGTCTCAGTTAATGTGGATAAAGATTTCAGTGCACACTGCATATATCAAAAATTTAACACATGCGGTTTGCAGAGTTTTAATGAACACAAAGAGCTCGATTGCTGAAAACCAACACAACCCAGGCCTTACTTCATTTAGCTGTCAATAAAATTGTCTCTTATTTTATTTTCTAACGGTTTATCAATACTGGTAATTTGCCACTGGTTATAAAAGGGAGGATGGGGGAAGGGAAGGAAAGGAATTTAAATAAGCCCAGCTAACTAGAAAAGAGCTTGGTGGGCTGTTTTTCTGCATAAGTTAATGACCAGATGATGTGAGGAAGTGAAACTTCCATTTCTTCTTAGACTACAAATATCAACTTTACTTGGAAGAAATACATTAGGTCAGCGGTGCACTTTGCTCTGTAAATATGTTATTGCTTTTTGATAAAGGGTGTTAAGGCATTGTAATCTAGCCCTTCTCAAAGAAGTTCAGATTAAGGGAAAAATGGCTTCGCTTTATTTATGTATTTTTCTCCCAGTGGAATACAGCTGCAATGTGAAGTTTTCCAGCAGAAGCCAAATGCAAGGTCTCACCTGCCATAACTGCTTTCTATAAAATACAGAGTAAACCTAAAGCTCTTTTCTGAAGCATGGGAGGAAACACCATCCTTGTACCCGAAATGAACAAGTCTTGCCTATTTTTCCAGTGTAGTAAGAGAATGGCTTCTAATCATTGTTCTTACGTATATAATTACATCGTGTGTAAAGAGAAGGCTACTGTTTATGTTTCCCTGGATGCTATTTATGTAGTTTTTTGAAAAACAGCTTCATGATGATGATGTAACCATGAGAACTCGTTCATTGATTGATTCATTCAATAAACATTTGTGGCAGGCTAATGGATTAAGTTAATGTAGAGATTAACCTGTGCCTTACTTTATTATTTTTATTATTATTTTCTTGCTCTAGCAGACTTGTTAGAAAGTGGATGAAGTATTTGTATCCTTCACCCACAGAGGAAAGGCAACTAGATCCCCGTGTTCTCAAGTTTAGACTTCTTTGCCAGGACAGTCTTTTCTCTCCTGTCCATTCCCCTCTTCCCCTCTCTCCTCCTCCTTCTTTCTTTTCTATTTCCTTTTTCCTCTGAGGCTAGCAGGGATACAGAAATTTGACGAGTTCTTTACTTAATCCCTTTGGAGATATTTGTAGGCACTTAAAGGAATGCGTCTGAAATACTCTACCTTTGGCATAGGCCTATCCCCTGCTCATGTTTTTGCCTTCCAGAGGTGACAGCACCTCGGAAGGAGGATGGCCACCTTGGTAATTTAGGTGGTTACCCTCATATGCTGCCGCCTTGAAAGTAGGGGGAAAGAGATCCCTGGGGGCCAGACAAAGGCGAGTAGAGAGGATGACAGCCCCCTCACCCTCCTAGAGGAGCAGAAAAAGCAGTGTCCGAGGTAACTGATGATGACAGATGACCAGAGAGTGAGGACCCCCCCACCCCCATTTTCATGGACTGCCTGGGGAGTCCAAGGGAGGAGGAAGATACCCCAATAAATGACCACACTCTTTTCATCATCAGCTGACAATTGAGGAATCAGTGCAGAACAAGGTTTGTTTTAGAACTGTCAAGAATTGTCACACTCCTTAGAACCTGTGTTGTGCAGCAGTTTCTATTTATGACCCACTTATTGAGCATCTTTTTTGAGCTAGGCCTTATGCTAGGCAGATGGAAAGATCCATACCTTCCCTCAAGGGAATCTGAGTCTAGTGAGGAAGGCAGACAAATGAGCAGAGAGCTGAAGCACCACAGGAAGGATTCTCTTCTGAACCAAAGGCAAGGAAAATGCAGAGGAGGGGCAGCTGAGTCTGCTTGCACCTTGAAGAAGGGTGATATGGGAGGAGAGGAAGGGCAATTCAAAATGATGGATCAGCATTTGCAAAGCTATAGCCTGTGGAGGGTGGCCCTGTGTCAGGGACCTGCAAGAAGTTTCGTGTATGTGAGGGGGCTGCTGTATTGTACCTGGTGTGAAGTGATAAGAGCAGAGGCCCCCCCACAGTCTTGGGTAATGAGTGACATCAATTTAAAGAGCATTTCAGAGGAGTTTTTGCCCAAGGAAACAGGAATGCGTGAAATCATACAGCTTACATATGAAAGACATTTGATAGAGGATTTCCCCAAATTTGACAAAAGTACTAAAAATGACATGACATTGCTAATTGCAAGTTGTGAGGGTGAAATAAATTTTCTAAATAATAATTAATCATAAATTATCATTAATAAGTAAATTTTGATCAACTATGTTATAGGGAAAACCCAATTATCTTCCCAGTCTCTCTATATAAAAGGCTATTACAGAATTTTGTCTTAAGAAGAGACAGTCAAAGATAACACAGCCAAAAACGTAGAATACAAGTGTTTATAGAGATTTGCCAAACAGATATTGAAAACAAATCTTGCATTGCTTTTTCCTGTTTGTGTATGTGTGTGTGTGTGGTATTTCTGGTATTAGTTGGCTTTGAAAATTTAATTTTGTGTCCCTCAAAAGGTCACCCTCAAAAGGTAAAGGCAGGGGTCACAAACAAGCTGATTTATTTGTTTTGGCCAGCACAGTGTTTAAAAAAGAACTCAATATCAAGACTTTTAGGTGGAGCATGCTTTCTTCTATTCAGAGAGTTCCTTCCACTCCCGTCTCCTTCAGACGGGTGACAGATGTGTTTGTCCTGTGTAGCTTGAAAAGGCATCTGGGCAACGGCAACAGTACTTGGAGAGCAGAGAGGCTTTACGGCTCAAGCTCAGGACCGTCTTCGTGCACGGCTCTGCTAGGAGATGTGTCTCCCACGTGAATGTGCCATAGCAATATCCATCAGTGACTCTGGTCTTTGTGCTATGCTAAGTTGCTTCATTTGTGTCCGACTCTTTGTGATCCTATGGACTATTAGTCTGCCAGGCTCCTCTGTCCACGGGATTCTTCAGGCAAGAATACTGGAGTGGACTGCCATCCCCTTCTTCAGGGGATCTTCCTGACCCAGGGATCAAACCCCCATCTCTTATGTCTACCTGCATTGGCAGGTGGGTTCTGGGTAGGAAAGGAACAAAAGTCACATTTTACTTGCTGATCATCCTCAGATTGTGGTGGAAGCCAGCCATGCTGGGTGTGTGTGAATGTGCAGTCCTGGGCAGGGGAAACTGAGACAAGAGGAATGAAGACTCTTTGAGGGACAGTGCTGCCTGTTGTTAGGATGGCAGGCCCAGTTAAAGAATGCCTTGGCAAGGGACTACTTGTATTTAGTTTCAGCCCTTGGCCACACCCCACCTGACCTTTTAATTTCCAAAGAAAATGCAATAATTGCAGGTGTTCTCAAGATAGCAAATGGCCCAAGAGCTGGTATGTTTTAAATTATGAAGGCAGCTAAAAATTCAATAGCAAAAGACATGAGTCCAAACGATTAAATTGCTGTAAAATTCTGGCTGATATACATAGAAAACATTGTTATTAGTTATTAGCCAATCAACACCAAGGCATAAAACTTTTAAAAAGGGGAATGGATTTGGCCCTGTTCAGTTCTCTTGTGATACCAGGCTCCAGACCCTTCTGTAAGGCACCTGAGACTATTTTGTTTAGGGATATATCTAAGATATTATGACCTCTGTATTGTTCTTAAGAAAGTCTATATTTACCTAAGACTTCAACTACAGGCTGTGTTGAATTTTAGTACCTCAAATCCACATAACAACCTTACACTCTTTTAATTCTGTAAGTGAAGAACCCGAGGCCCAGAGAAGTTATTACAATCAAGGCTACACACTTTCCCAGTAACAGCAGAGTTAGGATGATAACTCAGTTCTGTCTTGTTCCAAAGCCATCATATACTTCTTCTGCCTGAGCACAACTGCCATAAAGGAAAGTCAAAGACAATGAGTACTAGCAAGTGGTATTCTTCTCAGGGTCTATGTTGCACCTGGGTAGAGTCCATGGGACTCAGGTCATCACCCTGCAGGCTAGTTCATTATATTTAGTTCTATGCTCTGTGAAGCTTACATAGATGGGCTGGGGACTACCATAATGTTCAAGGACTACCTGCTCCTGAACATTATTGATATTTAGTTCCTCCTACGGACATCTGGACCATCAGGGAGCAGGGCACTGAGCCACCATGTGAGCATCTCTGAAGGCTTTATCTGCCCCCCCCACTTCAATATCTAAAGATTTGGGAGACCCCATCCTCCTTTGCCACCACCATTCTTGTATCCCTACCCAGGAGAGGCTTTGCCCACATACCTTCTGTTTTCTTTGTCAGCCTCTCAGAATAGGAGTTGCCTATAGTGAACAGACTAGCTGCTGTCTTAGAATCTGATGTATTTTATGTGAATGACTTCTAAATATAGAAAACAGTTGACAGTCACAAATTCTAAATTCTCTGAGAAAATCAAGGCCCTGTCCTTCACAAGCCCTCACTACAGTCTTACAAGGAGAGGAGCTCAGATATGAATCAAAAATGGAATTGAGTCATGGACACATAATGTTGCCTCCAAAATTGGAGGTGAAATTTTAAGCAAGAGATGTAAAGCTGTTATAAGTAGAGCAGAGGCAAAATTCTCTAAGTCACTTTGGGTTTTATCTTGCATCTTACTTTTTTCCCCCAGCAATTGCAGAAGTGCAGGACAAAGACTGTGTGATGATAAAGAGGGTATGCTCCAAATTGGTGGTATCAGTGTCAACTTATGATTTCCAAACCATTTGTGTGTATACATGCATGTGTGACCACATCAATGTGTATATGTATCTATACAGGTATGTGTATATGTATATATAGAAGAGTATCAGTTCAGTTCAGCCGCTAAGTTGTGTCTGACTCTTTGCGACCCCATGGACTGCAGCACGCCAGGCCTCCCTGTCCATCACCAACTCCTGGAGTTTACTCAAACTCATGTCCATTGAGTCAGTTATGCCATCCAACCATCTCATCCTCTGTCATCCCCTTCTCCTCCTGCCTTCAATCCTTCCCAGAATCAGGGTCTTTTCAAATGAGTCAGCTCTTCACATCAGGTGGCCAAAGTATTGGAGTTTCAGCTTCAACATCAGTCCTTCCAACCCAGGACTGATTTCCTTTAGGATTGTCTGGTTGGATCTCCTTGCAGTCCAAGGGACTCTCAAGAGTCTTCTCCAACACCACAGTTCAAAAGCATCAATTATTCTGTCCTCAGCTTTCTTTATAGTCCAACTCTCACATCCATACATGACCACTGGGTTGGCAAAGTAATGTCTCTGCTTTTTAATATGCTATCTAGGTTGGTCATAACTTTTCTCCCAAGGAGTAAGCGTCTTTTAATTAAATGGCTGCAGTCACCATCTGTAGTGATTTTGGAGCCCCCAAAAATAAAGTCTGACACTGTTTCCACTGTTTCTCCATCTATTGGCCATGAAGTGATGGGACTGGATGCCATGATCTTAGTTTTCTGAATGTTGAGCTTTAAGCCAACTTTTTCACTCTCCTCTTTCACTTTCATCAAGAGGCTCTTTAGTTCTTCTTCACTTTCTGCTATAAGGGTGGTGTCATCTGCATATCTGAGGTTATTGATATTTCTCCTGGCAATCTTGATTACAGCTTGTGCTTCATCCAGCCTGGCATTTTGTATGATGTACTCTGTATATAAGTTAAATAAGCAGGGTGACAATATACAGCCTTGACATACTCCTTTTCCTATTTGGAACCAGTCTGTTGTTCCATGTCCAGTTCTAACTGTTGCTTCCTGACCTGCATACAGGTTTCTCAAGAGGCAGGTCAGGTGGTCTGGTATTCCCATCTCTTTCAGAATTTTCCACAGTTTATTGTGATGTACACGAAGGCTTTGGCATAGTCAATAAAGCAGAAGTAGATGTTTTTCTGGAACTCTCTTGCTTTTTTGATGATCCAGAGGATATTGGCAATTTGATCTCTGGTTCCTCTGCTGCTGCTGCTAAGTCGCTTCAGTCATGTCTGACTCTGTGCGACCCCATAGACTGCCTTTTCTAAATCCAGCTTGAACATCTTGAAGTTCATGGTTCACGTATTATTGAAGCCTGGCTTGGAGAATTTTGAGCGTTACTTACTAGCATGTGAGATGAATGCAATTGTGCAGTAGTTTGAGCACTCTTTGACATTGCCTTTCTTTGGGATTGTAATGAAAACTGACCTTTTCCAGTCCTGTGGCCACTACTGAGTTTTCCAAATTTGCTGGCATATTGAGTGCAGGACTTTCACAGCATCATCTTTTAGGATTTGAAATAGCTCAACTGGAATTCCATCATCTCCACTAGCTTTGTTTGTAGTGATGCTTCCTAAGGCCCACTTGACTTCACATTACAAGAGTGTATCTGTGTATATATCCATACATGCATGTATTTTCTAGCTCCATCTGCCCAAAGGAACTAGAAGCGAAAAAAAAAGAAAAACCTCAGTATCAGTGAGCACACCCAGTGCTCAGATCTTGGCTCCTAATATCATTTTCTGCTGAAATACCAAGGACTCCTCAGAGAAATATATGACCAAACAGGTAATATTCTAGAGGTTCCTGGCATATCTTGTTATGCCAGAAAATAAGGAAACGTTTCTAAAAAATGGTGAGGATATATCATAAGAATAAAAGAAAGGCTTGAAATATTAATAGCTCCCACTGACCAAAGTTGGAACAATTTGAAAATATAAAAGGAGCATATGAATATAAACCAGTAAAGGATATAGAAATTCATGTAACCGTATTGATAATAAATAAGTAATTAATAGAGGAAAAAGGAGGACTCAATGCAGAATGTCAAGATCTGATCAGTAAATGTGAAGGGACAGAAAACCATCATTTTATAACCATCTTCAAGAATGGTTCAGGTAAAAATCATCAATGGCTGCTCAATTCAGGGGGTTGATCATATGAGGAGCAGGATATTTTCATGTCCTTAAACTGACTTCTCACCAATTGCTTATTAGTTTCAAAGGGAATAGTTATAACTATATGTTGTAGAAAACTGACAATGTCTTGGTTAGGTAAAGAAAATTAAATCCTCAGTGAAGAGCAAATGAACATTGTGAGCTTCCGGAATGTGGTACCAGGAGATCACAGTATCATTTATGGATATTCTGGCTGGAAAAGCATTACCTAAACGTAATTATGAGAAAACATCTCAAATCAGGTATTTTGTACTAGAAAAAAAAAGAAGAAAGGCATGATATTCTTCAAAACATCAGTGTCATAAAAGAAAAAGAAAGGCTGTAGAAATGTTCTAGATTAAAGGAAACTAAAGAAACATGACAACTAAATGCAAGACACGCTACTAGACTAACTCCTATTCTAGAGAAAAAAAATGCTATTGAAGACATTTTTTGGGTCAATTGAGAAAATTGCATTATAGATATAGATTAAAATTTTCTAATGTTAAGTTTACTGAATTAGATAACTGTGATGTTGTTATATAAGAGAATATCTCTCTAAGGAAAGATGCTTTCAATTATTTAAGGGCAAATGAGCATGATGTACCCAGCTTTCTTCCAGCTGGTTCAGGAAAAATATATAATGTTCATTGGGCATAAAATATATAAAATTTATATATCAATAGAGATGAAAAAGAGGTGTACAGAAAAAGAAAATAGGGTAATGTTAACAATAGGCCAGTCTGAGTAAAGAATGTCAAGTGTTTTTGTGTGACTTCTATCCTTGATAATTTTTGTAACTGTAAAATTATTTACAAATCAAGAATTGGGAGAGAGAGCAAGAAAGAGGGAGCAAGAGCTATCCAGCATTGATTATTATCATTTCGAATCTGGCTGTTTTCCTATCTATGTGAACTTAAGCAAGTTTTGCAACCTCTCTGTGCCTCTGTTTCCTCAACTGCAAAGTTAAAGCAATAGAGCCTTCCCTTGATTTTTTTGTGGGAAATAAAGAGGGTAATGTAAGTGTTTACTGTTATTAATTTGGATGTCTTTTCACTAAAGAGTTGTCTTAGCCTTGGGAGATAAATTAGGATGGATGTGAGGCTTGGGGTGGGAGGCTCAAAGCAAGATATGGAGGGAGGTCTGTAGGCTGGGACTTGAACTGATGATGGTTGAGAAGCCTCTGAGAAAAGGCTTGTTCAGATCATCTGCATCCCAAATTCAGAATTTTAGAGCTACAGCCAGAGGTACAAGTAAGGAGTGTACATAAATATTCACTTTGAACCCAGCAAAAGTGGTGGCAATTGTGGTAATTGTTGAGATTCAAAAACTTTATGGTCTTTCTAGAAAATAAAGTCTGAAAGAACCAGAGTCTTTGGAGGGTGAATATTTCCCTATAACAAAAGCAGCAGTAAAAATAAATTTGGTGCTTAGAAATAGGACAATTATAAATAAACCTAGTACAAGTTCTCCCAAAACAGAGGTTGCTTTGTGAAGAATTCTGTCAGTTAATGAGATGCTTAAATGACAGTATCAGGCAAGAGGAGAAAAATGTTGGCAGAGCGCTTAAGAGGTTGAAGGCCGATTCTATTGTGCCCACGTTGGTTTCCTAATTTGGGTAGTTTCTCTCACAAGCTCCTTATTTGAAGACAACTTTGGCAGTGTTATGATTAGAAACATAATGCATTCCACATGTGCCTGGAAGCCTGAGAGGCCAAATTTCAGGGGTTTTAGTGATGACTGCCAAGGTGGTCCCCTGGAAAGCCACCTTGCTGTGACCCTGGATCAAGTCACAGCTTCCCTGGCTGGTGGTGAATAGTGACTCTTAGAGGGGGCAGGCAGGGGCTTGACAACCTTTGTTTAGTCCTCTTCTCTGTGCTCCCCCTCCTGCAGGTCTGAGAGAGGGCAGGACCAGAGGAAGGCATCGATTTGTGCCTGAGGGTGTGGGAGTAGAGAGGGCTTCATGGAACCCTTCTCCTTCTGTTTACTACCTCACTTCCCCCCTGACCTTTTCAGCTGGTGCATTATTACACAGTAGAACACTTTGCTCTCCCCTGGGCAGAGCAGTGTGGTGAGCAAGAGGCCCAAGCATAAACTGAAATTGCTTGGCTCAGCTGCTTATTGGCTTGGGACTTGGGAAGAATTGATTAGCCTTTCAGCACCTCAGTTTTCTCAGCTGCAAATGGGGTAATTCCTCCAAGGTAGTTGTAAGGATGAGAGGAGGTGACGAGCATGAATTGTCTAGAACCCAGCCTAGGTGCCTAGTGGATGGTTGTCAGCGTCATTCTTCTAGCACCTGAGAAGAGGCACAGACTGCCCTTTCTAACTCAGTGCTTCAGGGTCAGCTCCCAGGTCCTAGCATAATCTGAGATTATAAATTCGCCCTCAGAGGCCCATCAGCTGATGGCTTGTACTAACTCCTCTTCTTTATGGCTTTAGTAGTCCTAACCCCCTGAAATAGCAAACCAAGCTGAACCTGCTCATTCTGGTGTAATTAATATTTGGCATGCAGTACATCTCTGCTTAAAATGTTATCTATTCAAATCATACTCACATCTGATTTACATTTCTTTCTAGCCTTTGAAGAAGACTCATTTCTTTTTCTAGAAGTCAGATTTGACCACTCCTCAGTAAATAAGAAACTCATAGATATTTTCAGAGTCCAATAAGTCTCATGTTATAATACATATAGATAAATATATATGTATATGTATTTTTAAAATATATTAAGATATATATAATATTAATTTTTTTTCAATAAAACCACACCTTGTGGTAGTTGTTTTCATATTTTCAGTTGATTCTAAAGCCTTAATGGTTTGAATGAATTATTCCCCATCTTCTTCTTATCCTGTACAACTATGTTAAGCTCTGTGAGTTCATGACTGGTTTGAAATGTGTATAAAATTCTCTTATCAACTGCCAGTCAGAAGTATTACAACAAAAGAACTTGTTTTAGAGTTAAAAGAGCTTGATTTGTGTCTTGGCTTTACCACTTACTAGTTCCACAACCTCAGGCAAGTAAATTCACTTCTCTGAGCCTCAATTTCATCTAGAAAATGGAGATAAAAATATCCTTGACCAGGGTAGTGTTGAGGATTAGAAGTAGTACTGTCAAAGGAATGTTGGTAAAGTGCATGCCAATGGCAGTTTAATTTATTGTATTTATTGATTTTTTTCACTGTGCAACTGAGGATTTTCCGAAGAGACAGAAAATATGATTTGTTTTCAACATATGGCAATTTTTAAGTTCGACCCTATGCATTTTATTATTTAGTCCAACCTTCTCAGCTGATGACTGGGGCTTAAACCTTTATGCTTCTCTACTGATTCAGTAACATAACAGCATCTGCCTCTTTTGAAAGACAATGAGCCAATAAGAGAACCCTCTGCACTCCAGGCAGGAAATGTGTTTGGGACATCTAAGGTAGCACGTGTATTGTTAGTATTATTCACCTGGATCATTTTTTGTGCTGATACAGTAACATCATCACCACCCAAAGTGGAAAAAAATAAATTATTGATGGTTTTGCATACTCATGCTGGGTCCAGAAAGCATTTGTGAATAGTGAGGACTTGAGCTGAACTCTCCAAAGGCACAATGAAGGGGGTCAGAGTACAGTGGAAAGGAGACCTGTGGGGATCAGTTTCCAACTGCATTATGGCAAAATGAATAATTCAAGAATATTGTTTTGGATCAGGTATCCCTTTCATCATCTTTAAAAACCTTTCTATAGAGGGATTGCATAGTTATTCAATATCATGTCAAGGATTCTTTCTTGACTACAGCGCTGCATGATAGCAAAGTGAAGTAGGTACATGTTTCAGAGAGATGATAATGTGTTCATTACAGCAAAATATTTACTTCAGTTATGATCTCTAAACTCTTGAAAGATGTTTTGAATTCAGAAATGTCTAGTATTTTATTCACTTGATTTTCCATCTTGGTTATAAGCATTAGGATAAGGGTAGGAAAATGAGATCCATATGTCATACAGCCATGCACCAGATCATCAGTAAATGTTTTAGTCAGTTACACTTTTTCTAATTTCAAGCATTTTATTTTTGCAGCCAATGATGCCCTTTATAACACTATTTAGAGAACTTCTCTAAACTTATAGTTTAGATAAGATCCCTTTCCAAAAGGATCAAACCAGTCAATCCTAAAGGAAATCAACCCTAAATATTCATTGGAAGAACTGATTCTGAAGCTGAAGCTCCAATACTTTGGCCACCTGATGTGAAGAGCTGACTCATTGGAAAAGACCCCATATTGGAAAAGATTGAGGGCAGGAGGAGAAGGGGGTGACAGAGGATGAAATGGTTGGATGGCATCACTGATTCAATGGATATGAGTTTGAGCAAGCTCCAGGAGACAGTGAAGGACAGGGAAGCCTGGTGTGCTGCAGTCCATGGGGTCACAAAGAGTCACACAGAACTCAGTGACTGAACAACAACAGAAAGACATACTTAATAGATTGATAAAATATATATGTGTAAGAGAATGAAGAAATTTTATCAGCCAACTTTTCTCTTGGGAGAGAACTGTTTGGAAGATACTGATGACCTATCAGATTAGAAGAAAAATCCCCAAAGCATACATAAATCACCAGGATGATCCCCAAACTGCCATGCACAGGGCAAGGAAAGAGATCTGTGTTGCTCCTTAAGGGACAGGAGGAATGTGAAGGGGAAAACAGGGCAAGAGTAGATGACACAGGTGAGTAAAAGTCTTAAGTAATCTGTGTTGTCTTATTTTCACTTTCCCTCTGACCCCATCATCTTCTAGCCATCTCCAGTAATACATTTTTCCAAATGCTTAATAGTGTGGATTTCTGGTGGCAGCCAGTGATGGAAGTGAGCCTGGGTGACAGAGGGTGAAAAGAAGAGTGCTGAGCCAGAGATGCTTGGAGGCATCAGATGATAGCTGGGTTACAGAGACACCAAAACAGAAAATGAAGCCCAAGAAAAGGCAGAAAATAAATTACCTAATACTTCACAGTTGTTTAGAGATGTCTGTGATTTACTTCTAGCCCTGGCTTGGAGTTCCTGAGAGCCATTGTATAGAAAAGGAAGCATGGTCAGTTCCATAGCTCTTGTTTTCAGAAAATAAAAGATCTTACTATCCTCAAGAATTTTTTCCAATTTTATTTCTGGAAGGAGTTTCTTAGGCACGTCTTTCCACAAAAGACCTCAAGTGACATAAGAAAGAAAATTGCCTTCAAAAATAGTTTTCTAGTCAATGTAGAAACAGATTTTATGTAGCTGCTCCTAGATCTGTCCTTGATTCCAGTACGGGACATGAAAGACTAATGCACAAACCTGCGAGAACTCTTTGAAGGACTAACTTAATCTGGTCTGAGTTTGAAGCTGTCTGTAGTGGAAGTATGTGGCTGGTTTGCTAGCGTCATTCCATTCCAGTTGATTCGTCTAGGCCAATCAAGGTCGTTCCTTTCCCCTTGCCCATGACTCCTCCACAGTCATGCTCTGACTTAATGCTGGGCACTGAGAAGCAAGAGGAGGAGATTTAGAGAACTTCTGGGAAAGACTTTCTCCATCTCAAGTAGGAAATGCAGAGAGACAGCATCTCTCCTTTCGTGGGATATGGTTGATTGTGATGTGATCTAGTCCTGTGCAAGCTAATGTATGTCCTTACTGTTTGTCAGCTTGAATTGGGGATTGTTTTCCTCACAGTCAAGAACATTTTGACTGATATGTATCTTTCAATAATCTACCATGACTCAGTGATAAAACAATGGAAGCCATTTTAGAGGAACAAAGAAAAGCAAGTGGGTGAGGTCATGACCCATCCTGCGGCTTACCTCTCCAATCAGCCTTACCTTTTACCATTCTCCACCCACTACAATACTTTTGTGCTTCAGGGATATTAAACTTGTTTTCTCTTGCCATGATTCTTTTACAAGCTCTCTTCCCAGAACAGTTCTCCACCTGCTTGAGTGAGTGTACACACACACCCCTCCAGCCTGGCTACTTCCGCTCAGCCTTCATTCTTCCAAGTTCATTCTGATACCACTTCCTCCAGTTGGGATAGTGAGAAGCTCCTTTGACATGCATCCCAACCCCTGCTTGTTTAGGATACGGGAGGTGGGAAGCCTCTAAGTTAGCCCCAGGGAATTCCCACTCCCTGGTATTTATGCCCTTGTGCAATCTTTTTCTTTCAATGTGAGCTGGACCTGTGACTCACTTGTAATGAATGAGATATAGAAAAAGGATATGCATTCCTAACTTACACTGTCACTTCCAGGATAAAGTTACAGAAAAGAAGGTGACTTTTGTCTCCAGCACCCTTTCTTACTCTCTGACTCTCTCTTGTGCCATCGGTTGCCAGAGGTTCCGAAGCATTTATAGGGAGGCCGACATGGTGAGGAACTGAGGCCTGCCAGCAACCATGTCAGTGACCTTGGAAATAAATCTTTTGAGGCCTGTAAAAAAATCATGTGGGGCTTCCCTGGTGGCTCAGGGGTGAAGAATCCACCTGCATTGCAGGAAACGTAGGTTCAATCCCTGGGGCAAGAAGATCCCCTGGAGAAGGGAACTTCTGCCCATTCTAGTATTCTTGCCTGAAAAATCCCATGGACAGAGGAGCCTGTTGGGCTGTAGTCTATGGGGTCACAAAAGAGTCGGACATGATTTAGTGATGAAACAACAACAACTATTATACAGAGTGAAGTAAGCCAGAAGGAAAAACACCAATACAGTATGCTGCTGCTGCTGCTGCTAAGTCGCTTCAGTCGTGTCTGACTCTGTGCAACCCCATAGACGGCAACCCACCAGGCTCCCCCGTCCCTGGGATTCTCCAGGCAAGAACACTGGAGTGGGTCGCCATCTCCTTCTCCAATGCATGAAAGTGAAAAGTGAAAGTGAAGTCACTAAGCCGTGTCCGACTCTTCGTGACCCCATGGACTGCAGCCACAGGCTCCTCCATCCATGGGGTTTTCCAGGCGAGAGTATTGGAGTGGGTTGCCATTGCCTTCTCCACCTGTACAGTATACTAACACATATATATGGAATTTAGAAAGATGGTAACGATAACACTACATGTGAGACAGCAGAAGAGACACAGATGTATAGAACAGTCTTTTGGACTCTGTGGGAGAAGGCGAGGGTGGGATGATTTGAGAGAATAGCATTGAAACATGTATATTATATGTGAAACAGATCACCAGTCCAGGTATGATGCATGAGACAGGGTACTCAGGGCTGGTGCCCTGCGATGACCCAGAGGGATGGGATGGGGAGGGAGGTGGGAGGGGGGTTCAGGATGGGGAACACATGTACACCCATGGCTGATTCATGTCAAGGTATGGCAAAACCACTACAATATTGTAAAGTAATTAGCCTCCAATTAAAATAAATAAATTTAAAAAATAAATAAAAACACAAAAATCATATCAGTGAGCTGGGAAACAGATGACACCTATCCTTAGTTGGAACTTCAGATGAGACTATAGCATTTGCTTGGCTACACTCTTGAGTCAGAGTTACCCAGCTAGGCCATGTCTGAATTCTTGATCCAAATAACTTGTGAGATAGTTAAGTGTGTTGTCTTGAGATGCTAAATTTTAGGATAATTTGCTATACAGCATAGGTAGTAAATATCCTTTCCTGATTTCCCATAGAAATCTACTATTCCTCCTTTATCATAGCACTTACCATTCTCTGTGTTGTAATTATCTGCTTATTTGTCTGGCCACTTCACTGGGTTGTAACTTCTGTGAGGATGGAGTCACCGTCTGTCTTGTGTGCTACTATATCTTTAGCAAGTAACCCTGAACTTGGTACATGAAATATGCTGACACTCACTGAATAATGATAGGAGGTTGGACTCTAAAATATGTGGCAGACATGGATGTGGAAGTGGAAAATTGGGTCAAGGAGATGCGTACCATAGAGAAAGGCAGTGGAATTTATACCAAATTATAAAATAATTATTAATCCAACAAATTTGTAAACAGACTAACAACTAAGATGGTGCCAACAGATAAAATGGCATTTTAAATATGATACCCTGACAATTAGCCCCGAGATGCCTACTGTGGTAAGTGAGGAGAGAAGGCATGAATAGATATAAAAACACTGACCTGTCAGTGTCAACCCTGCCTTTCTACTGACCACCACCTGACCTCTCTGGGCCTCAGTTACTCATTGGTAAGTGAAAGGTTGTTTCATATTCTTAAAGATCCCTCTCAGCTCTAATATTCAATTTTATATAGAATATTATTCTATAGACACTGACCTCAAATTATTTCAGAGCACTGGTCCTCAGTCTTCTGGTTTTTCCATCTATTGGGTCTGAGAGATGTAATACACATTACTCTGAGACAGTCATTTTGCAGCCTGTGGGAGGAAAGGATCACATCACATTATGGGCCTGTCAGAATTTCTGGATAAACATGTAGTGTGAAAAGTTTTCCTGGATGATTCTAACCTGCTCAGTACTCACTTGTGAAAATTTTTGAGGTAATGCATATAGACTGATTGACAGTTATGGTCTGTATACTGGACATTCTGCTCTGATACAGTGAATACGGTAGAACTTAACTAAATGTTCAGTGAAAGCTTCAAGGAAACAGCTGAAAAAAGCAGAAAAACATAACAAGAAACCCTCGGTGGTAGAGTTGCTGTTGGAATACGGATGCTAGAAACACCATCACAAAGTTTCCTGTTTTTCCAGGAGCTGAAATACTTTACACATATGAGCTGGTAATATATCATGGTTGACAATAATTTAGAAGGTGGTACTTCAAGGCATTTACCCGTGACAACCTGGAGCCTTCTGTATCTACAGGAGATTATTGTCAATATCCTTAACTGGAAAAGCACCTGCTGCTCTAATTAGTTTACAGCATTTTCTTTTGAGATATAGTAATCATAATACCCAGCATTATTTAATTCCTTCATTTTTCAGAAGGCTTTCCGTCACTGTGTTATCCTCACAGGGTACCTGTTAAGTAAGCAGTGCAGGCGTGTCCTGAAAGTAATGTGTTCCCTGCAGGTTTACTCACTTCCTCATTCAATGTACACGTTAATCCAGAGCCCCCTGTGTATCATGGTCTCCCCGGGGATGTGATTCCGAATGAGACATGGTTCATATTTGGGGGGCTCAGAATCTAGAAGAAGAGGTAAACATGTAGGCAGATAATTACAGTGCTGTCAGGTACTAGCTTTCTTTCACATCAGTGACCTGTGCCTCTACTCCACACCCGACTCACACCTAGAACCACACAGGAGAGGTGGACCAGACAGAAACATTCCAAGAGTGGAACAAACATCCTTTTATTCACACACCATTCCATGAGGGAAAATCATTGCTTTTCTGTACTTTTGGGCTTTGGTTCTTTTCCAAAGTCACAAGCTCCCTAAACTTAAGACACAATGCTCACTGTTTAGCAATGCCACTTCTCATAGGTACTGATGTTCCCTTCACCAGTTAGATAGTCCCTCTCGTAGAAGTAGTGCTTCAGTTTAGAAGCTCAATAAACAAGATGGGGGAAGTTTTAATCATCAGAAGAAGTCTTTCATATGGTGGGTCCCTGGTATACTGGCTCTTTAGGTTCAAATATGCACATCTCTTCCCAACTCAGTTTCCAGAGAGAAAAGATTGGTAGCTTAAAATTGTCAATGGTGGGAATATTTTCAAAATGGAATCTGGCAAACTCTCCACATTGTAACTTTTTCTCGCAGAGAGACAGTTGTTAAACATTTACCAGCACACCACTGACTGGAGTGCGTTGTCCTTCACCTGGGCTTGATTAAGTTGATGGATTTACTAAACTATTCTGCATATAATATGCATAACAGCCTCTTAATTTGGGTTTGAATGTAATTATACAGACTGTATTAATTTTTTTCCCCTCCTCCCACATATGTGGGTTGAAATTCCCTTAATTAGGGATGTAAATTTATGCAAAATAGCAAACAATTTGGGTTTTATGGTGAGAAGCTTGGAACACTAATAACACTGCAATCTTGATTATGCAGCCAACAAACCAATGCTCATTCAAAACCACTTTCCTACATTGCCCACCTACAGAAAATCCATGGGGCTAAAATGAGCTTTTCTCCTATGATTGACAAATATGTATCTTTCTTCTTGTTGGAAAAAAGAAACCAAAAATCAAATAAGAACAGAAAAAATGCAGATGTGTTCATTTCGAAGATTTTGTAAATCATCAACTTAGAGGTTCAGTGACCAGTTCTTTTTCTTCAGTACATATTCCCAACCAAGTCACCTCTCCAGAAGTATTTCCCTGTTCCTGACAATGGTTTGCTTCCCCAGTAACCACGCTGGAAGCCTCAGTGTCATCCAGGTGCTCACTACAGTGGTAGGTCTGTAGAAGAGATTCAGTACATAGATGCTGAATAGATCAATTTTTAAAAATTTCTTCTTCTTTATAATCCCATGCAAAAAACCAAGAAGTCTGTAGTTTTTCTGCCAAACTGTTCACTTCTCCTTCACTGACGGTACTGTTCTAACTTTTCCAGCTACTTGTCTCATGCTGGTCTCTCTCTACTTTCAAGTTTTTATTCAACAGGCTTTAACTGAGTGTGTGTTTTGTGACAAGTACTGAGCTTGGGATGAAAATGAATCAGACATTCTACCTTCAAAGTGGGAGAGACACAAGTAGATGAAAAACACTGTCTCTGCAATATGACAAGGGTTATCAAGGCTATGGTTTTTCCAGTAGACATGTATGGATGTGAGAGTTGGACTGTGAAGAACGCTGAGCACTGAAGAATTGATGCTTTTGAACTGTGGTGTTGGAGAAGACTCTTGAGAGCCCCTTGGACTGCAAGGAGATCCAACCAGTCCATCCTAAAGGAGATCAGTCCTGGGTGTTCATTGGAAGGACTGATGTTGAAGCTGAAACTCCAATACTTTGGCCACCTCATGTGAAGAGTTGACTCATTGGAAAAGACCCTTATGCTGGGAAGGATTGGGGGCAGGAGGAGAAGGGGATGACAGAGGATGAGATGGCTGGATGTCATCACCGACTCGATGGACATGGGTTTGGGTAAACCCCGGGAGTTGGTGATGGACAGGGAGGCCTGGCATGCTGCGGTTCATGGGGTCGCAAAAAGTCGGACACGACTGAGCAACTGAACTGAACTGAACTGATACCCAGGGCAAACATCAAACACTGTAAAAACAGAGAGGAGGAGGATTGAGATTATTTCAAGTGGTGGGGAATCTTGAGTTTTATAGTGTGCCTTGAGTTTTGCTGTGAGAACAAGATGGGAAGAAATAGCTTGGGAAGAGAGGAAATATGGCATATTAGGTCTTGAGTAAAAGCTGACTCAGGAGGAAGATTTAGATTTACTGTTAAATTCTGCTTGCCACTCTTTGAGTGACCTTAGGCAAATTACCTCAACTCATTGTGCCTTAGTTGCCTCATGTGCAAAAGGGGATCATCTACCTTATAAAACTGTGAGAACTAATGGTGCTAATGAATGCAGGTTTTTTGTGATAGAGCCTGTGTGTATGTGCTTGGTTACTCAGTCATGTCTGACTCTTTGCGACCCCCAGGGCTGTAGCCTGCCAGACTCCTCTGTCCATGGGATTCTCCAGGCAAGAATACTGGAATGGGTAGGCATTCCCTTCTCCTGGGGATCTTCCCGACCCAGGGATTGAACTCAGGTCTCCTGCATTGTGGGCAGATTCTTTACTGTCTGGGCCACCAGGGAATGCTCAAGAAATGCTAGCTATTCTTATTATTCCAGGCAAAGAGGATAGCCTTTGAAAAATTATATGAATGAGAAACAAATATGATCTCTATCGGGAAGGGCAGACTTACATTACAGCTGGGTATAACACTGGGTATTGATTGCACAGTGGTGAAAGATAAGGCTGGAATGGTGGGCAGGAGCCAGGATCTGAAGGACTTCGTGTGCCATGATCAATTCTTTAGGCTTTAACCTAGAGGCAGTAGAGATCCACTGAAGGATTTTGAAGGGGAAAATGACTTGCTGCTAAACTAAACATTGTTTTTTTGTTTGTTTGTTTGTTTTGCAATTTTCCCGCCCAATACTGTCAAAGAGAAATAGAACTGGATGCTTGTTAATGAAGGCATGACACTACTGCGGTAGGGGAGAGAGACATGTAAATTAAACTCAACTCCACTGAAACAAAAGTTGAGAGGCTTTTTTAATGCTGGAGAATGCTAAAGGACAAGTACTGAAGGACATTGCAGGACTGATGTTGGTTGATGTGATTAGGGCACTAACTGTTGCTTAGCAAAGTTAGGCTCCTACTCACTAGAGACTGGGCAATAGGAGCCCTCCTTTTCCTGATGATTTCATTTCAAAGGGATGGCTCCTTGAAAATATATTCCTGGACTATGGAAGATACATCTCAGAGGGACAGAGAAAGGATTTTAAATCTTAAGTTTTCTAAAGAAAATGCCAAAAGAAAAGGAAGTTGAGAGGTCTGTAGTCAGATTTTGGCTGAAACGGTGAATTCTTGTGACAGTGTTGATCCTTCTCAGCTAGGCATTCTAAGGGACTGGATTCATCCTAGGCATATATGCTCAGTCTGGTAGAAGTCATATTAGAGCTTGTTTAAGTGTCCTAGTGTGTAGGGGTTGACAATATTGTTTGGGCTGAGAGTCTGCAGTTCCCATAAGTCAAGGTTGAGGACTAGTTAAGGAAGCAGCTCAGAGGAACCTGACTAAAATTTGATCAAGGAGAGAATACCCTTCTGTAGCTCTCTTCCCTACCATATGAAATCTAATGGCCCCTTGCTTCATTTTCTAGATCCTTCAAAAGCTGGTCCCATCTGCCTGGGAAACCTAATCAATTAGTCTCCCACACAGTTTGTATTGTGTGCTCAAGTACAACTTGGAACAGCCTCTCCCATGTCCCACTCTCATTTTCATTTCTGGGTTTTTACTTCTGTTGTTCCCTTTCTCCCCTCCCCCTGCAGCCTTTTCACCCTTCAAAGGCTCATTCAGTGAAAGCTCTGTATCTCTAGAGTCTTATTTGATATCTTTAGGTCCTTTTTTATGAACTTTAAAACTTACTCTTCTTGCCACACAAATTAGCATTTAATTATCTTGCATATTGTGTTTGGAACATATGGAATTTTTTCCCAGACTTATGGCCTTTATTTTTTCCCTTAATTATTCAATAAAGTTTCCTTAAAAAAAGTAATGGCCTCATTCAGTGAGGAACATGTGGAATTTTGAAAAGATACTGGGCCTAGAGTTCAGAGGGATTTGATTCTCAATTTTTCTACTGACCAGCTGTTTGAATATGTCTCATCTCTGAGCTTTAATTTATCTGTAAAATAGTGAGAATTCATCCCAATTATGGTTATGATTAAGTTAGATGACATTGTATTTGCAAAAGTGCCTAACACTGCATAGCCCAAGGTTCATTTATAATAGATATTTATTGAATCTTTTATCATTTTTATGTATATAATTTTTTCCCTAATTTGATTTTAGATTCATTTAGAGCCAACAAACACGGCCTGTATTCTTTCCCACAGTCTGAGTGTTGAGTGCATAGTAGGCACCCAATAAACTCTGGCTGAAGGAACTGATTAATTGCACACTTAGAAGGAAATGGCTGATTGTGTGGTGCATTCCGTGAAGAGTTTAACAGATGCTCAGTAAGGAAATGAGTCCTCCAGACACCTACCAAATAGAGACTGAAATTACACAGTTCTAGGAAGTACTAGTTTAGATTAATGGCCTTTTGATCTTCAAAGACTCCCCAACAACCTTTAAAACACTAGGGCATTCTAAGCAGAAGTCAGAAAAAAAGCTAGGAAACAGATAAAACTATAAGTAACCCTGAAAAAACTAAAAGTGATGTCCAGCATAAAAATGAAATCAGAACTGGGGCTCCTCATCCCCTCACTCCCTTTTTGTTGGGCTTCCTCAGAGTAATTTGCTTCTAAACATCCTCATGTTATAAATGAATAGAACAGCAGATGCTGAGAGTGATTTATTATTCATCATGAATAGCAAGTGAATGAAATAATTTAACAATCACAAATCTCTAAAAGGGACCCACTCATTTTTAATCATCTCATATGACATGTGATCGCTCATTCACATACATCCCCCTGAGCTCATCCCTCTGCAAGGAAGCCTTAGCGGGCAGTGGAATGCTGTGTATGTACTTCTGTGACATGAGTATATCATTAGGTGAATATTACAGCCTGTGGGATCAGGACTATGTTTTTGTGCAGTGTGACAACTTGACACAATCCATACACATGTCACCTTTTGCATCCCATTAGTATCGAGGGAGCCCACAAATGCTAATACGGCATAGTGACAATTATACAGCTCACAGTTCTGAGGCTAGGATTAGAAATGGCAGCCGTGTTGACGGATATAAATTGCGGTGGTTTTGTCACATGAAAGAGGCTACTAAGGGAATGGTAGCTTGATGATAATCTTTGTCATGAGAATGAGTCTAAAGCATTTAGAATAGGAAGCATTTCCTATCCTAATTATAATCGTGCTGGGGAATATTGTACTAGTTATTTTTGAGGCACAGGAGAGTGTAGAATGTCTGGCACATTTGGCGAATTTCTTTTTCCTAGATTCACCATTTGTATATCTAGGAATTTAAGGGAGGTAAAATCAAGTTTTGCTGTGATGATTAATCCACACATCCTGTGATAAAGGGCAGAGGAGAAAATAAAATTGATTAGGAGGCCAGTTAAATTGGCCAGTTAATCTACTCGGGTTCTGGTACAAAAATTAATAATTATGGTTAACAGTGCCTACTACTTTTGACTGCCCGCCATATGCTAAGCACTGTTCACACATTATTGTATTTAATTTTCATCACTGTTCTGTGGGGTAGGCAATGTTATCCCTATGTACACATGAAGAAATGCATTTATTCAGCCTTTGGCTATATCAGTGTCAACAAAACAGTTTAGGAAAAAGCTTTGAGTGCAATCATATAGCATATCTTGAAAATAATGTTTAAAATCATCTCCATTTAAAAAAAATATGTCTGTGCTTTCAGATATAACTGCAGTGGAATTACTATTCTAGAGAGATTATTGTTTATATTATTAGTTTATTATTATTTCTACTATTACATTATTCTTATTTTTAGTGGAATTATTATTTCTAGCATAATCTCTAAAAGATGGAATACTCCTCTGTGCTGAGGTTCAACAGATCAATGTATATAAGTGTGTATCTGAATCACTTGAGAGGAGAGGACTTCTTCATATGTGGATTTCTGATTCATCAGGTCTGTGGTGGGAGTAGAATGAGATTCTGCACTTCTCATCACTTCCACAGTCATGCTGATGCTGCTGGTCCAAGCACTCAGATGGGTGGGACTGTTAAGTGAGAGAGACTGAAAGCAATCCCTTCTATGAAGCAGCCATCATTCTGGTTTTGAAATTAAAGAAGCCATAGCTTTTAAAAAAACTTCTTTAATGAGAGTGGAGTAAATTCTTTTTTTTCTCTGTGAGTCCTGTTTACCAAGGTGAAATCAGTATTTTTTTTAAACTGCTCTTTAGAATTATTCACATTTAATCCAGATTCTCATTGGTCTTTCACATTAGACCATTCCTGATGAGCTACATTGGTCTTTAGTTTGATTTTGAGTTAAGTAAAAGAGTAACCAACACTCTTCCAAACGTCTAAGAAGTATATGCAGATTAAAGTAATTTGGAAAAAAAAGAATAGGTGGTAGAATGGGCAGGACAGGAAAGACCATTCTGTTGGCTGTTGCCAAGGCATTTGATTGGCAGTTTGATGGAGAGCACTAAGGATTGTAGACCATGTATTACTTAGAATGTTCGGAAGTTATACTTTGTGTGAAAAATGCTAAATATATATGGCTGTATGGTTCCCAGGAATGGTTCCATCTTTGACTTCAACATTTATCTTCAATGGAATGAAGGCTTTATATGTGTCAGAATGAGAAGTCACGTCCTTATGAAAGGCATTTCTATTAGCCTTTACTGTTGGGAGGAACCACAAACCCTTGTATTCCTCCTTCTCATGAAAGACTTTGTATTTTGTAAGAATTTTATAAGAATTCTTGGCATTTTATACAAATGTTTTTCATTATGAGGCCAGTGGAGAAGGTATGATCTTATCAAACCTTAGATAATGTCATATGCCCACTGGAAGCCAGTCAGTCACCTGGAGGCAGCTGATGGTCAACAAAAGAGAAGCTCTGGCATCAAGCTGAGCTGGGTTTGCACTATGACTCTGCCTCTCTTTGGCCAGGAAACCTTGGAGAATCACCGTCTCTGAGCCCCAGTATCCTCTTGAAAGCAAGGACAAAAAGCACAACCTCATAAGGTTAGTGTTAAGGGTAAATGCTGTCCCCTGAGTAAAGGACCTCATTCCAAGTAAACACTCTGTAAAGGTTGTTTTCTTTTCTCCTTTGCATGCACCAAATATGTGAGCATTTCAGACATAACTGCAAGCCACACTTTTCCTGGTCAACCATGCCTGCTTTATGAGAGGTTGATATTGAAATACTTTATTAACAACATTTAAACTATGTGTTCTCACCCTCTGTTATATCAAAGTCAACAAAAGCTAGTTTAGAAAAGGAAAATTGGAGTTCAGTCACACAGTTTTTTGAAAATGAAAAGCTTGAGACCCTTCTCCTGTTTCCATCTCTTTCCCCTTGTTCTCTCCTCCTCTTCCTCTTCTTCTTTACCTCCTTTTTCTGTCCCTCTTCTCTCTTCATCCTCTTCATTCTTCCATTTTTCAATGTAAATCTTTATATTCAGATAAAAATGTAGTGGAATTATTTAATTTATAACTACAATCTATAAGAAAACAAATTATCTTCTGTTCAAAAACCAAAGAAAGCTAAAAATCTTAATTGGTTTTCTAATGTATTTAGTTATATATATTTTTGTTCATTCAAAAATTATTCCCACACCATGCAGTTCCTCACAGCAGGCAAATTCCAGTCTTCTGATACACAATAGCACTTCTCTCAAAGGTTTCTTTCAGATTTAAGAAGACTTAAATATGAAAAGCCAATATGCTGGAATAAATTCTTTTTCCTCCTTAAAAAAGTGTGTATCAGAGGATCCAAGATCATTCTTTCCATTTAAAGAGCAACTATGAAATCAGTTCTTAAGATTAGTGATTCAATAAGGCAAAAGGCCTTAATCTGATTTTGTTATAGAGTCTTTTGCCTTGCATTTGTCATAGTTTTTCTTTTTAGAAAACCTTAGTGATTCTGAAAACAGTCTCTATCTGTCTTTTCTCTTTACCCAAAACTTTTAATTTGATAATTCAAAATACTTGTTTAAAATGTGGACCACTTATGGAGCTAGGAGAGGATTAGTATTTGGAAAAGAGGTTGAAGGCTTAAGATTTGGTTTTCTGAGGTTACTTTTTTTTTTTTTTTCCTGAGGTTACTTTGAAAGGTCAAGTCAGAGCAAGAATCTGACCCCTGTCTGTATTTCTTTAACTTGGCAACCACATTGCCTCTAAGTGAACACTATAGTGTGCTGGATCACCAGGGTAAAGGCGTGACATTTTATAGGTGAAGACTGAGATGAGAGTGATAAAATTACTCTGCCTAGGAGTTCAAAGAATTCATCAAATCCCTTATGTATTTGGTGACCTTTACTCTCTCATGACATAAACATATTTGAAAGTTCTAATGGTCTAGGACACTTTCAATTTCTCACCTTCAATATCACAAGCCGAATTTTAGACCTTCATTTGCATGACCAGGAAAACTACTTTCCTCTGTATGTGGCTTGTCCCTTGCTTACCATCTGTTAATTTGAATGAACTAGTTTGCATATAAGAATTCTCCCTTATAGGTGAACACTTTGTCATGTTTTCATACTTTTCTTTCTGATGAGCCTCTACATTTTCTCCTCCCTGTTTCTCCATGGAAAGTTATCTTTTCTACCGCTGTTGTGGACTTCCTGGACAGCTTTTGAATTCCTGGCTGCCTCTTTGAGAACGGGTGTCTGCCAGAGGCAGCCCATAGTCCCATCTGCTTCTGTGAATAAAAGTTCTCTTAGACAGTTTTTCTTTCCTATTTCTACTTTATCCCAAACCAGTTTTTACCTATTCCAAGGTTTTCTCCATCCAGTCAGATCAGTGCAAGAGGGGAGATCACTCTTTTCCAGGCTTCCTTGGTAGCTCAGATGGTAAAGAATTCACCTGGAATGTGGGAGACCTGGGTTCAATCCCTGGGTTGGGAAGATCCCAGGAGAAGGGAACAGCTACCCACTCCAGTATTCTTGCCTGGAGAATTCCAGAGACAGAAAAGCATGGTGGGCTACAGTCCGTGGAGTTGCTAAGAGTCAGACACTACTGAGAGACTTTCAAAAAAAAAAAAAGAATTATTATGTAGTTTTCTTAGGTCCTTTGTATCTCTCCAAAAAATTTTTCTTTTTTCCTTGTTTATTTGCTTTTCTGTTTTTAAATCAAGAACAGATGCTGAGACTTTTTCAAGAATAAATAAATAAAAAGGTAGTTTTCTACTATACATCATGGCCTTCCTAGGTGGCTCAGCGGTAGAGAATCTGCCTGCCAGTGTAGGAGACACAGGTTTCATCCACTAGATCAAGAAGGTCTCCTGCAGGAGGAAATGGCAACCCATTCTAGTTTCTTGCCTGAAAAATCCCATAAACAGAGGAGCCTGGTGGGCCACAGTCCATAGGGTTGCAAAGAGTTGGACAAGACTAAGCATGCACACAAGCACCATACATAGTAAGGAGACCCCAAAGCCTACATTTTGACTGCTAGCAAACAGATGTTAAAATAATCTGGAACTTTCCCCACATGTAAGTTAAAGTACTACAGACAATTCTAACACTTAAAGTTCCCTGTGTTGCTGTCACAGTTATGACTTTGCAGCATTTGTGTTTGACCCTTACTGAATACTTTACTTTTCCAGTATTATTTGGCAAATCTAGTTAATTAATAGTCTTATCTTCATGGGAGTTAAGTCTGTTCTCCTCAGGCTTTATTAAGAGATCAACTGAGAAAAGAACAAAGAAGAAGTTTGCTTCAGGCACAGAGAAATATAAAGGATTATGACATTACTTTGAAGATGTTAAGTGGTCTTTTTTCCAGTTCCTATGTTTCCCAAATAGTATATTAGCTTTTAATGGATAAGTAAGAAAATAGTAGGTAGTATTGAAGACACTTGTATTTGGGCCAGATTTTTTTTTTCCTATAGTAGCTGTAGGGCTTTTAAATAATTCAAATTGCATGTGCTTCTCTTTACAATATGTTCTCCTTTCCAAATCATCTGGCTATTATGAGAGAAATATTTGGATAACCAGCTGCTCTTCTTCTTTTTGAAAGGTTGAATGTCCTATACAAGCAGAGCACCATGTATTACACATGCAGCCTCAGTTTGCATAAATATTAAATACTCTTCTACTACTCATGGTAGTTTTTTAAGTTAGATTATCTCCTCCTCTCAAGGAATAAATATAAGATTATTGATGCATTTTGCCATTGAATAAAGACAGATTTGCTATCACTTTTATATTAACCTGTCCTTATCCTCAGCATCATCGTATTAGTTGCAAAATATATTAATTAACAATCCTTTTTGCTCATTATGTTGAGAGAATCCTGTTAAAAGAGGGCTATGTCTTAAAATATTCGATGCACCATTCTTCCCTGTCTCTGAATTGCTTCTTCACTTCAAGCCTGATGACAAAGGTAGAAACTTCAGCTTCTAGCATCCTTTCACTAATTTTTATTTTCACTAACATGTGTTAAGAAATATCACCTAACTTGAAAGTGAAGCAAAGGGAGGAGGACATGCCCTTTTGATGTCATATCAGAGCCTTGTTTAACAGGCTCACCCAAAGATTATTGATTATTCAGAAGAATTTATCTTTGTTTGATTATATCTAATTATTGATTAAAAACTCATTCTCTGTGAAGTTGCATGTTTATTGGTAGATTTTTATCTAGTAAAAATGCAAATGATTTCTGCTTGGTAGAAAAGATAACCCCAAAGGCTATAGCTTTATTGCTCTGTGGGATATTAACTAGTTCTGTATCTAACCCTATTCTTTCAAATATTTTTTCCTCCCAAGCCTGTATAACCCTTGTTCTTCATTTCTCCTTTAAACCATCTTTACTCTGTGACTGGTTCTTTCCTTAATGAGGTAAATAATTGTTTGCCACATGCTTATTTTATATTTGTGTGAGTTATGTTTTATAATTTCTTGAAAATTATACTTTGACATGTGCCATTCAAGATGTGTCCATATACATATATATTTAAAATGTGATAGTTTTTGCTTGAAAGGAATCAGTCAAGGGAAGCAATCACTAACTAGTTGAGACAAATGAAAACCTTATATAAATCTATTTTGGTACCCAGACTGCTTCAAGGACAGACCCAATCTCATTATTTAAAATATTGATTTTCTGACAATATGTTAAGGAATTGTCTTGGGTTCAATGTGACAGATGGAGGATCCTTAAGGCATGCTACCCTTAGTAGTGCAATTAGCAGAAACAGAGTGAAGCAGCCACCTTTACCCAGTGAGATTTTTGAAAAAATTTTGATTACTGTGGCTTGCATGAGAAAATAACAATTCTTTTCATTTCTTCAACAACTATGTGGTCTAGAAGTGGAACTGAGATCATTTGTTCAAACAAACAAACCAATACATAGCAGTACCTATCTCCTTCACCTAATTAAGCATGGAATGAGTCCTCTTGTTCATTGTTGCTGCTGTTGCTTTCATTTTCCACGTGACTGGTTTTTAAAAAATATTTTTAAGTGTTTGTAATGGGTGGTAGATTATGAATGAATGTTTAAAAAGTCAAAACCATATAAAAATATACACAGTGAATACTTTATTTTATCACTGACCCCATTGTACCACCTTCTTCAGAGGTAACCAGTGATTAGCTTTTAAAATATATGTCCAAATTTTATTTATGGAAATATTAGCAAATATGAACATATCCTTATTTTTCTCCCATTCTACTCATGAAGTTACAAGATGCTTGGCACCTTGCCCCCCGCCCTTTTTTTACTTAAAATAGATATATCAGCAATCTTTTCTTATCAATACATAAAATACTTTCTCCCTCCTCCCCCTCTTTTTAACACAATGTGGCCTCATCAGGTGGTGCTAGTAGTAAAGAACCCACCTGTCAACCCACCTGCAGGAGACATAAGAGATGCAGGTTCAATCCCTGGGCCAGGAAGATCCTCTGAGGAAGGAAATGGGAACCCACTCCAGTATCCTTGCCTGGAGAATCCCATGGACAGAGGAGCCTGGCAGACTACAGTCTATAGGTTCGCAGAGGGCCCGACACAACTGAAGCGACAGCACGCACACATGGCTTTGTCAAAGTAACAAATGATAATTTTAGTAATTAAATCCCAGGTGAATGTGTAAGGTACCATTCAATTCACTAAACATTTAAAATAACAGTCAATATTCTAGTGCTGGAGGTGCAAATATATGTTAAGGCATAAACCCAATTCTTAAGGAACTCACATCTTACTAATAGAAATCAGAACATAACTAAAATACAGTGTGTTTAGCACTATGAAAGAAATATTTCTTACATGCAGTGGAAAGGTACTTCAAGAAGTGATTAATTCTGCCTTGGAGGTGTGGGAGAGGTGACGAAGAAAGCCAGAAACATGTGACATTTGAGCAAGGTCTTAAAATAAGAGTATGAAGTATGAAAAAATAATTTCTTAGTCTAAATGACTGACCCAGTTCACAATTTTTGAAAGAATTTGGCTGTGATTACCCTTTCTTAATTCCTTCCCATTTGTCTGCCCTAGGGTTTCAGGACAAGTAATTTTAAGTCTGCCTGCTGTTTACATCTTTAAAGCATTTGTGGATAGTGTCACTTTTAATCATCGGTCTGCCTGATCTAACGTACAGACTTTCATCTTCCCTCCTGTACCAGCCACTTTTCTTGAACCAATCATGAGTACAGTCTCTTCCAGGCTTTCCAGACTGCATGGTACCACTTTGTATTCTGAAAAACAGATGTTCAAATGCAGCCCTTTTCTAAATCTGAATATAAACAACTCCGTGGTGGTAGAAGGTTCCCTACCTTTCCAGTGACTTCTGCCAGGTTAGTTCATTTGCACATTTCATACCCAATCTATTTATCCCAATGTAATAGCTTAGTCATCTGGCTCTCAAGCTAAATAAGAGCTCTTCAAATGCCAACCCTGAGAACTCCTCCCAGTATGAGTTGCAAGCCATTTATTTTCATTTGTTTACAGGCTTTTCAATCTTTCAGCCGGCTTTTCAACCATGAAATAGTGTCCATATAGATGTCAATTTTTATTAAGCTCCTAAGTAATTTTAAAGCCCTACACAAGATGTTTTTCTGAAGTCCGTATACACCTGCTACTCTGCTCTCTCACGCCCCTTAATCATGTAATTCTCTAGAAATGACCTATAAAGTATGATAAAGCTTTTTGCTCATAATTTGCATTTTATTCCACCTCTGCTCTTCTTTTGCTGACCCCAGATCTGTGATCTGCAACCACAATGACACTTAATGGTCAGGCTAGAATTTTGGCCGCCTAATGAGGCACTGTTACACTTCACCAACTATAGGGACACCATGGAGTATAATATTTTTAAAAATCCCCTTTTCAAAGATTCCTACCAGTCTGGAAATTGGCTGGAGCTCTGCTATTACTCTTGGCTCAGAGCAATCAGCAGAGAGACTCAAATACAAAGACAGAGCATGTCACCCTCTTGAACTGCCACCTTCGATCGAAGAACAAGAAAATCTTATACAGTATAGAGCTCGAGGTTAAACTGTTCTTACAAAAATCTGGCAGTTTTGACCCACATGTATCAATTCTTTGATTGTTTCAAATAGTATTAAAATAGCACACTGTTAAATCACAACTCCCAGTACTGAGATCCTCTTTTCTCTGCTTTATTTTTCTACATAGTATTAACCCAATCTAATATGCCATGTATTTCAAATAAATTTTATTTTGTTCCCCCCCAACTTGGTAAGAGCAGCTGGATTGTTATTTCTCCTATATCAGCCCAACCCAAGTGGGAAGAAAACCACTGTTTGGTTTCTATAGTTGAGCAAACCAGTCTGCATAAGCAGACTGGTGCCTTGGTTTTAGGGGCAATCCAGTTGGTACTAGGTTTAAATCCTAGCAGTCTTTACCATCTCTGTGATGTGAGGAAGTTGTTAAAATATTCTGTGCTCTAACACTTCACCTTTAAGACAAAGATAATCATGATTCCCTTGCAAGATGATTGCGAGGACCAGATATAATAAATACCAAACAACATACTTGGCAAATTGACATGGCCACTACCTGGCTATTATTATTATAATCATTTTACTTCTACTGTTATTATATCATATCCTCTGTGCTTTGATTCCCCACTTACCTCCACTCCAATCTAAGATACACATTCAGCTATTTCAACTTGAGATTATATTTTTCATACATTCACTCATTTAATAAGCATTTATTGAAAGTCTAGCACGTACCAAACACAGTCCTGATTGCAAGGAATACAAAGACAAATACATGTTAGTCCTTCTACCTTCAGAGCCAGTAGTGTGTAGTATTCATTTATTCATTCATCAGATAGTTCAACAAATATTTATTGAATTTCAACTGTGCTCTAGGGTGAGTGATAGAGACTAGGAGTGTGTCAGGGAGAAAATCAGATGGGGATTGCATTCTAGTAGAGACAGACAGACAATAAACAAGATAGTTAAATAAATTCTGTAGTATGTTATAATGTGATAAGGGCTATGGGAACATAGCGGAGCAGGGTAAGGGGGCTCAAGAGTGCTCAGTGTGTGTTTTTGTGGGGGCTTTGTAATCTTAAGTAGGGTAATCAGGGATGAATGGGCTAGTGGTTTTCCCTACCTTCTTCAATTTAAGTCTGAATTTGGCAATAAGCAGTTCATGATCTGAGCCACAGTCTGCTCCCGGTCTTGTTTTTGCTGACTGTATAGAGCTTCTCCATCTTTGGCTGCAAAGAATATAATCAATCTGATTTTGGTGTTGATCATCTGGTGATGTCCATGTGTAGAGTCTTCTCTTGTGTTGTTGGAAGAGGGTGTTTGCTATTACCAGTGTGTTCTCTTGGCAAAACTCTAGTAGCCTTTGCCCTGCTTCATTCTGTACTCCAAGGCCAAATTTGGCTGTTACGCCAGGTGTTTCTTGACTTCCTACTTTTGCATTCCAGTCCCCTATGATGAAAAGGACATCATTTTTGGGTGTTAGATCTAGAAGGTCTTGTAGGTCTTCATAGAACCGTTCAAGTTCAGCTTCTTCGGCATTACTGGTCGGAGCATAGACTTGGATTACTGTGATATTGAATGGTTTGCCTTGGAAATGAACAGAGATGACTCTATCATTTTTGAGATTGCATCCAAGTACTGCCTTTCAGACTCTTTTGTTGACCATGATGGCTACTCCATTTCTTCTAAGGGATTCTTGCCCACAGTAGTAGATATGATGGTCATCTGAGTTAAATTCACCCATTCCAGTCCATCTTAGTTCGCTGATTCCTAGAATGTCGATGTTCACTCTTGCCATCTCCTGTTTGACCACTTCCAATTTGCCTTGATTCATGGACCTAACATTCCAGGTTCCTATGCAATATTGCTCTTAACAGCATTGGACTTTGCTTCTATCACCAGTCACATCCACAGCTGGGTATTGTTTTTGCTTTGGCTCCATCCCACCATTCTTTCTGGAGTTATTTCTCCACTGATCTCCAGTAGCATATTGGGCACCCACTGACCTGGGGAGTTCATCTTTCAGTGTCCTATCTTTTTGCCTTTTCATACTGTTCATGGGGTTCTCAAGGCAAGAATACTGAAGTGGTTTGCCATGCCTTTCTCCAGTGGACCACATTCTGTCAGACCTCTCCACCATGACCCATCTGTCTTGGGTGGCCCCACACGGCATGGCTTAGTTTCACTGAGATAGACAAGGCTGTCTGAGGAGGCCTTACAGATAGCTGGGAAGAGAAAAGAAGCGAAAAGCAAAGGAAAAAAGGAAAGATATTCCCATCTGAATGCAGAGTTCCAAAGAATAGCAAGGAGAGATAAGAAAGCCTTCCTCAGCGATCAATGCAAAAAAATAGACGAAAACAACTGATTGGGAAAGACTAGAGATCTCTTCAAGAAAATTAGAGATACCAAAGGAACATTTCATGCAAAGATAGGCTCGATAAAGGACAGAAGTGGTATGGACCTAATAGAAGCAGAAGATATTAAGAAGAGGTGGCAAGAATACACAGAAGAACTATACAAAAAAGATCTTCATGACCCAGATAATCACGATGATGTGATCACTCACCTAGAGCCAGACATCCTGGAATGTGAAGTCAAGTGGGCCTTAGAAAGCATCACTACAAATAAAGCTGGTGGAGGTGATGGAATTCCAGTTGAACTATTTCAAATCCTGAAAGATGATGCTGTGAAAGTGCTGCACTCGATATGCCAGCAAATTTGGAAAACTCAGCAGTGGCCACAGGGCTGGAAAAGCTCAGTTTTCATTCCAATCCCAAAGAAAGGCAATGCCAAAGAATGCTCAAACTACCACACAATTGCACTCATCTCACATGCTAGTAAAGTAATGCTCAAAATTCTCCAAGCCAGGCTTCTTTAATACGTGAACCGTGAACTTCCAGATGTTCAAGCTGGTTTTAGAAAAGGCAGAGGAACCAGAGATCAAATTGCCAACATCCGCTGGATCATCAAAAAAGCAAGAGAGTTCCAGAAAAACATCTATTTCTGCTTTAATGACTATGCCAAAGCCTTTGACTGTGTGGATAACAATAAACTGTGGAAAATTCTGAAAGAGATGGGAATACCAGACCACCTGACCTGCCTCTTGAGAAACCTGTATGCAGGTTAGGAAGCAACAGTTATAACTGGACATGGACCAACAGACTGGTTCCAAATAGGAAAAGGAGTACGTCAAGGCTGTATATTGTCACCCTGCTTATTTAACTTATATGCATAGTACATCATGAGAAACGCTGGGCTGGAAGAAACACAAGCTGGAATCAAGATTGCCGGGAGAAATATCAATAACCTCAGATATGCGGATGACACCACCCTTATGGCAGAAAGTGAAGAAGAACTAAAGAGCCTCTTGATGAAAGTGAAAGAGGAGAGTGAAAAAGTTGGCTTAAAGCTCAACGTTCAGAAAACTAAGATCATGGCATCTGGTCCCATCACTTCATGGGAAATAGATGGGGAAACAGTGAAAACAGTGTCAGACTTTATTTTTTTGGGCTCCAGAATCACTGCTGATGGTGACTGCAGCCATGAAATTAAAAGACGCTTACTCCTTGGAAGGAAGGTTATGGCCAACCTAGATAGCATATTTAAAAGCAGAGACATTACTTTGCCAACAAAAGTCCATCTAGTCAAGGCTATGGTTTTTCCAGTGGTCTTGTGTAGATGTGAGAGTTGGACGGTGAAGAAAGCTGAGTGCCGCAGAATTGATGCTTTTGAACTGTGGTGTTGGAGAAGAGTCTTGAGAGTCCCTTGGACTGCAAGGAGATCCAATCAATCCATCCTAAAAGAGATCAGTCCTGGTTGTTCATTGGAAGGACTGATGTTGAAGCTGAAACTCCAATACTTTGGCCACCTGATGCGAAGAGTTGACTCATTGGAAAAGACCCTGATGCTGGGTAGGATTGGGGTCAGGAGGAGAAGGGGACGACAGAGGATGAGATGGTTGGATGGCATCACTGACTCGATGGACATGGGTTTGGGTAGACTTCAGGAGTTGGTGATGGACAGAGAGGCCTGGCGTGCTGCAATTCATGGGGTCACAAAGAGTTGGACACGACTGAGCGACTGAACTGAACTGAACTGAACTGAACTTATCCATATCCTCTCACAACCATTTATAGATACAGGTATAAATTGTTTCCATTGCCCCAGAAAATCCGGGCATGCTTCTTTTCAGGCCATACACCATCTGAGACGATACTGCCGTCCTGACTTCTATTCCCATAGATTAGTTTTACCTCGTCTTGAACTTCTTGAAGGAGGTTGACATTATCTTCATTACCTCCACCATAGTTTGGTCTCAGGTCAGACAACAAGGAGGGAACACAGCCCCTCCCATCAACAGAAAATTGGATGAAAGATATACTGAGCATGGCCCCGCCCATCAGAGCAAGACCCAGTTTCCCCCTCAATCAGTGTCTCCCATCAGGAAGCTTCCATAAGCCTCTTATCCTTCTCCATTAGAGGGCAGACAGAATGAAAACAACAATTACAGAAACCTAACCAATCTGATCACATGGACCACAGCCTTGTCTAACTCAATGAAACTATGAGCCATACCGTGTAGGGCCACCCAAGACAGACGGGTCATGATAGAGAGTTCTGACAAAATGTGGTTCTACTGGAGAAGGGAATAGCAAACCACATCAGTATTCTTGCCTTGAGAACATCATTAACAGCATGAAAAGGCAAAAATATAGGATACTGAAAGATGAACTCTCCAGGTCGGTAGGTGCCCAATATGCTACAGGAGGTCAGTGGAGAAATAACTCCAGAAAGAATGAAGAGATGGGGCCAAAGCAAAAACAACACCCTGTTGAGGATGTGACTGGTGATGGAAGTAAAGTCCAATGCTGTAAAGAACAATATTGCATAGGAACCTGGAATGTTAGGTCCATGAATCAAGGTAAATTGGAGGTGATCAAACAGGAGATGGCAAGAGTGAACATCGACATTTTAGGAATCAGTGAACTAAAATGGACTGGAATGGGTGAATTTAACTCAGATAACCATTATGTCTACTACTGTGGGCAAGAATCCCTTAGAAGAAATGGAGTAGCCCTCATAATGAACAGAAGAGTCCCACATGCGGTACTTGGATGCAATCTCAAAAACAACAGAATGATCTCTGTTCATTTCCAAGGCAAACCATTCAATATCACAGTAATCCAAGTCTATGCCCCAACCACTAATGCCAAAGAAACTGAAGTTGAACAGTTCTGTGAAGACCTACAAGACCTTCTAGAACTAACGTTAAAGGAAAAGATATCCTTACATTATAGGGGACTGGAATGCAAAAGTAGGAAGTCAAGAGCTACCTGGAGTAACAGGCATATTTGGCCTTGGAATGCAAGATGAAGCAGGGCAAAGGCTAACAGAGTTTTGCCAAGAGAAAACACTGGTCATAGCAAACACTGTCTGCTAACAATACAAGAGAAGACTCTACACATGGACATCACCAGATGGTCAATACCAAAATCAGATTGATTATATTCTTCGCACCAAAGGTGATAAAACGCTGTCCAGTCAGCAAAACAAGACCGGAAGCTGACTGTGGCTCAGATGATGAACTTCTTATTGCCAAATTCAGACTTAAATTTAAGAAACTAGGCAAAACAACTAGGCCATTCAGGTATGACCTAAATCAAATCCCTTATAATTATATAGTGAAAGTGACAAATAGATTCAAGGGATTAGATCTGATAGAGTTCCTGAAGAACTATGGATGGAGGTTCTTCACATTGTATAGGAGGCAGTGACCAAGATCATCCTTAAGAAAAAGAAATTCAAAAAGGCAAAATGGTTGTCTGAGGAGGCTTTACAAATAGCTGAGAAAAGAAGAGAAACTAAAGGCAGAGGAGAAAAGGAAAAATATATCCATTTGAATGAAGAGTTCCAAAGAATAGCAAGGAGAAATAAGAAAACCTTCTCAGTGATCAATGCAAAGAAATAGAGGAAAACAATAGAATGGGAAATACTAGAGATCTCCTCAAGAAAAAAAGAGATACCATTGGAACACTTCATGCAAAGAAGGGCACAATAAAGGACAGAAATGGTATGGACCTAACAGAAGCAGAAGATATTAAGAAGAGGTGGCAAGAAGATATAGAAAAAGATCTTTATGATCCAGATAACCACAATGGTGTGATCACTCACCTAGATCCAGAAATCCTGGAATCAAAGTCAAGTGGGCCTTAGGAAGCATAACTATGAACAAAGCTAGTGGAGGTGATGGAATACCAGTTGAGCTTTTTCAGATCCTAAAAGATGATGCTGTGAAAGTGTTGCATTCAATATGCCAGCAAATTTGGAAAACTCAGCAGTGGCCACAGGACTGGAAAAGGTCAGTTTTCATTCCAATCCCAAAGAAAGGAAATGCCAGAGAATGCTCAAGCTACTGCACAATTGCACTCACTCATCTCACATGCTAGCAAAGTAATGCTCAAAATTCTCCAAGGCATGCTTCGACAGTATGTGAACCGTGAACTTCCAGATGTTCAAGCTGGATTTAGAAAGGCAGAGAAACAAGAGATCAAATTGTCAACATCTGTTGGATCATCGAAAAAGCAAGAGAGTTCCAGAAAAACATCTACTTCTGCTTTATTGACTGCCAAAGCCTTTGACTTTGTAGATCACAACAAACTGGAAAATTCTTAAAGAGATGGGAATAGCAGACCACCTTACCTGCCTCCTCAGAAATCTGTATGCAGGTCAAGAAACAACAGTTAAAACCGGACAAGGAACGATGGACTGGTTCCAAATAGGAAAAGGAGTACGTCGAGGCTGTATATTGTCACCCTGCTTATTTAACTTATATGCAGAATACATCATGTGAAATGCCAGGCTGGAAAAAGCAGAAGCTGTAATCAACATTGCCCAGAGAAATATCAATAACCTCAGATACACAGATGACACCACCCTTATGGCAGAAACCAAAGAAGAACTTAAGAGCCTCTGAAAGAGGAGAGTGAAAAAGCTGGCTTAAAACTCAACATTCAGAAAACTGAGGTCATGGCATCTGGTCCCATCACTTCATGGCAAATAGATGGGGAAAAATTGGAAATAGTGACTGACTTCAGTTTTTGGGGCTCCAAAATCACTGCAGATGGTGACTGCAGCTATGAAATTAAAAGAAGCTTCCCCCTTGGAAGAAAAGCTATGACCTTCCTAGACAGCATATTAAAAAGCAGAGACATTACTTTGCAACAAAGATTCATGTAGTCAAAGCTATTGTTTTCCAGTAGTCATGTATGAATGTGAGAGTTGGACTATAAAGACAGCTGAGTGCCTAAGAATTAATGGTTTTGAACTCTGCTGTTGGAGAAGACTCTTGAGACTGCAAGGAGATCTGACCAGACAATCTTAAAGGAAATCAGTCCTGAATATTCATTGGCAGGACTGATGCTGAAACTGAAACTCCAATATTTTGGCGTGAAGAACTGACTTATTGTAAAAGACCCTGATACTGGGAAAGATTGAAGGCAGGAGGAGAAGGGGACAACAGAGGACGAAATGGTTGGATGGCATCACCAACTCAATGGACATGAGTTTGAGTAAACTCTGGGAGTTGGTGATGGACAGGGAGGCCTGGCTTTCTGCACTCCATGGTGTCACAAAGAGTCAGATAACTGAACAACTGAACTGAACTGAATTGAGCTTCTTGAACTTGGAGTAGGAAATGGTAATTCACTTTCCAGTGTTCTTGCCTGGTAAATTCCATGAACAGGGGAGACTGGCAGACTACAGTCTATAGGGTTTCAAAGAATTGGACACTACTGAGCACACACTTGCGCTCCTTAAACTACATAAAATTATAGAGTATATGTATTTTTTCCGACATTTCATTTAGCATTTTTGAGGCTTATCTATACCATTGTATTAGTAATTTTCTCTTTTCCATTTGTTTAGCAGTTATACTGATAGTGTTCTATTGTGTGGATGTACATAATAGTTATCCATTCTCTAGTTCATGAACCAGATTTGGACTTTTCCAATTTTAGACAATAAAATAAGCTGCTAGAAACATTCTTTGTGAAAGATTTTTTAAATGAACGCAATCATTAATTTCTCTTGGTTGTATACCTAAGAATGAAATTGTTGGATCATAAGGTGTGTTTAACTTTTTAGGAAACTGTCAAATCATTTTCCAAGGTGGTTGTACTGTTTTATAATTCTATCACAGTGGAAGAATGTTCTAGATGCCAACACTTCATACATGCCAACACTTGCGGTTGTCAGTTTTAATTTCAGTTATTCTAGTTGGAAGCATGTTTATATTTTGAGGTACTAGAGAATATATATTGTTACTGAAATCAAGGAAAGATGAGCTAAGCATCAAAGAAGGATTTATAGGGGAAAAAAGTACTGGGTTTGGGGAGAAAAGTTTCACATTTGAAGACTTTCAATTAACATCTCAAAGTCACACCATAACTTGTGTTTTCCCTTTTAGTCATGAATTAAAACAAAATAAGAAAATAAAAGGACAGCCTAGAACTTTTCACAAAAAGTTAGTATCTGACATGAAGAACACTAGCTAGCAAAAAAAAAAAATAAATAAATTTTGTACTTACTTTAACCGAATATTCTTTTTTTGATTCTTTGATTTTTATCACTCTAGGGTCTCTACTGGAATGCTCTTCTAGGCTCTCTCTTCTGTTAACTCCTAGATATAGTTCATGTATTATTTATTATGGGCAAATTTCCTGACCCTTTACGACCCTTTGCACCAACCTTTACGACAAATATGAAATAAATTTGTATTTTCCAAGAGATGTGTTATTTTTGCAAAAGTAGGGATAATACATAATCTGATTTTTGGTTATGAGTTGGCACTAAAATTTTAATATAGATTTGTCATATTTTAAAATTGTTTTTAACTCCAATGATCTTTTTGAAAACGTGAGAAAAAAGACTAATTTTTTTTCTTTTTAAAAATCTTTTTATTTTGTATTGAAGTATAGCCAATTAACAATGTTTTAATAGTTTCAGTTGCACAGCAAAATGACTCAGCCATCCATATTCATGTACATATTCCCCCCAAACTTGATTTTTTAAAACTAATTGGGGGGGGGGGGAAAGTCCTGCGTACTATAGTTAGTCAATGATTGTACTCACAAAAATGCCTTGCCTTTGAGTCCCCATTGTGTCTTGTATACTTATCATTCATGTTTAACTTGTTTCTTTACATGCCTGTCTCTGTATGGGAGTTAATGACAATCTTGGTAACAGTGATTATATCCCACTGTCCGTCACCAGGGCCTAGTACGGTCTTGTTGTTTAGTCACTCAGTTGTGTCTGACTCTTTTAAATCTCCATGCATTGTAACCCGCCAGGCTCCTCCGTCCATGGGATTCTCCAGGCAAGAATACTGGAGTGGGTTGCCATTTCCTTCCCCAGGGGAAAATCTTCCTGACCCAGGGTTCAAACCCTCTTCTCCTGCATTGGCAGGTGGATTCTTTACCACTGGGAAGCCCAGTATGGTATCTATCACATATTAACGGATAATAAATTTTTGTGGAAAGACTGGATTGAATGAAGAAAATGAGAGAGGGACACACATTGCTTTTAAGTCTGAAGCCCTGAGAACAATGCATGTTACCTTTGCAGAGGTTAGTCAAGAGGAGAAAATTCAGGGTGTCTGGAGAGTTATTTTCTGCTTAGTCCTGAACATAGATATAATGTCTGAATAAACATTGAGCAGTCATGCTGTATACATATACTTAAGAGACTGTACACAAATGTTTACGTGTCAAAATATTTTAAATTACTAATTCTATATTGATGAACTTTAATAATCTATTCTTTCTTTAATAATAATGTGAAGATTGATGAACTTTGCAACTTTAATATTCTATTCCTGTGCAACAGCAAATAATTAACAGTACAATATTTGCTATTTCCCCTCTTATCCAGTCTAAGTTATATTCAGCCATTGGTCTGTGATGTTAAAATCATTGCCCTCATTTACTTAGGGAAAACTGCTGAAATCAGTTTCTATGAAGGTAGAGTGAAATGGTGAATCCAATTTATAAATTCTTGGAAAGTTCTGAAAAATATTCTTCTCTTTAAGTATAAAAGAGATGAAGCAAGGGTCCAGATTTAAGTAACTTTTCTCTTTGAATAAGTTGTTTATATGAGCACTGAAATTAAAAGCCGCTATATTCAGTTATAAAGAAAATTATTTTTCCAGACTTTGGGGCAGTGGTTTAGGTAGGAAAAATATGCTTTATAATGTGATTCTCCTTCTAGAATTATTCATATCTGTGTAGGGTATTTGGCAGGTACTGAACACACTCCATTGTATCTCAGAAGAAAGCCACAGATAATGATGAGTCAGCACAAATAGTTCCAAATTGAAACATTCACAGAGTCACTGTATTTCCCTTGTTCTCAGTAAGCACTGCCAGTGTTTATTTCAATAATAAAATAAAAGTTCAGGACTCTGAATGTGTCAGCAACATGCCTTTGCTCTAAACAGATTATGTTGCAATTCTTTTCCTGATGATTCAAAACTGTAAACTTAAACTTAATTAAAAAGACATCAAACTACAATAAATTTGCACCAGAACTTCATTTATATACCTTGTCTGAAGTTAGGCCATTTCATTAATCGCTCTTCGTGCCAAAGACAGCAGTTTCTCTTAGTCTGTAAACATTCTCTAAACATTAAATGTGTTTTGTTGGTGTTTGCTGTCATTTTGAGCATTATGCTTTCTATTCTTTACCTGCTTTGGTAAATTAAGGATTTGGTTTAAATTTATTTCCCTTAAAAGCTGTGATTAACATGGAGAAGTCAAAGGAAAATAGCTCAAAAGAGGTATCAACAAATACTCAATATTTAAAATAATAATTTAGAGGTAAAATTTATGGTGAATAATTCTCATTCTAGAGAAGGTGAGTGAAGAATATGTACTTACTACAGCTTAATGATAAATACTTAAAATACGGGAAACACTTCTTGCTGCTGCTTAGACATACTTGTTTCTAGCATTTGCCTGGTATTGATAATGCATTGATAGTGCTTCAGTGGATGGACATATGTTTTGGTGGATGTGCCAACAAAAGTATATCAACTGTTGGAAAACAAGACAGACTTTCCTTCCTCTATTTTCTTTTTTCTTTATGCAGTTGATCCCACTAAACCTCATTTTCCCCATTTGTTCAATGGCAATAATAAAGCTTTCTATTTTTTTTTCACAGTCATGGTGGCTGTAGGGCTCATACAAATGATGTCTATAGATAGCTTAAAAGTCATGACATGCTACGTAATTATATTAGACTTCATGTTAATGCTGAGTAATATCATATTATCTCTTACCCTACTTTTCTTGTAGTAATTTTTATTTCCTTATTTACTCCAAATGGGTCCAAGTAGGGTCTCTGTAAATCATCTATGGTGGCAGGAGGATTCTGGAAGCCCACTTATCCATATAGGAAGCAGAGGTTAGAAAGATTACAAAAGAGGAAAAGAGGAGAGCTGTTTTCCTTTATCTCTAAATTTCTTGCAAGTATTTGCTTGTAAAGAGAAGTGGATAATAACAAGGAAAGGATGTAAGACATTATTTCTCTAAACCTCTAAAGAAAAGACTAGACCCTATTTTTCAGAGGAAATTTTATGCTAACCCACATTATATGAAGGAGATAAGAGGTTTACACAGCACTGTCACCAACCCTTTCCCATTTCTCAGTGCCAAATGCCCAAGAACTGTCAGAGGAATGTGAGGACTCAGCAGAGAACAGACTGAAATTCACTACGCTAGCCATGTCTACCAGGGTACTGTGGCTAGAAGGGATAGAGGTATGAAGAGGGCAGGGTAGAGGGTGAAAGGATGAGCAAAGATTTAACGGAGCATCTGTTGTGAGCCAGACGTGATGCAGATGTCATTATGTATAAGCTGTACAATATCCATGCAAAATCATTGTGTTTAGGCCAGTATAACAGAAATGAAAGTGGAAGTTCAAGGAGGTTACATCCCTAGGTTTATACTGGATAATGAAACCAGCAAAACAAGAGAAGACTCTACACATGGACATCACCAGATGGTTGACGCTGAAATAGATTGATTATATTCTTTGCAGCCAAAGATGGAGAAGCTCTATACAGTCAGCAAAAACAAGACCTGGAACTGACTGTGGATCAGATCATGAATTCCTTATTGCCAAATTCAGACTGAAATTGAAGAAAGTGGAGAAAACCACTAGACCATTCACGTATGACCTAAATCAAATCCTTTATGACTATACAGTAGAAGTGAGAAATAGATTTAAAGGACTAGATGTGATAGACAGAGTGCCTGATGAACTATGGATGGAGGTTCATGACATTGTACAAGAGACAGGAATCAAGACCATCCCCAAGAAGAAGAAATGCAAAAAAGTAAAATGGCTGTCTGAGGAGGCCTTACAAATAGCTGGGAAAAGACGGGAAGCGAAAAGCAAAGGAGAAAAGGAAAGATATACCCATTTGAATGTAGAGTTCCAAAGAATAACAAGGAGAGATAAGAAAGCCTTCTTCAGTGATCAATGCAAAGAAATAGAGGAAAGCAATAGAATGCGAAAGACTAGAGATCTTTTCAACAAAATTAGAGATACCAAGGGAACATTTCATGCAAAGATGGCTCAATAAAGGACAGAAATGGTAGGGACCTAACAAAAGCAGAAGATATTAAGAAGAGGTGGCAAGAATACACAGAAGAACTGTACAAAAAAGATCTTCATGACCCAGATAATCATGATGGTGTGATCACTCTCATAGAGCCAGACATCTTGTAATGTGAAGTCAAGTGGGCCTTAGGAAGCATCACTACAAACAAAGTCAGTGGAGATGATGGAATTCCAGTTGAGCTATTTCAAATCCTGAAAATGATGCTGTGAAAGTGCTGCACTCAATATGCCAGCAAATCTGGAAAACTCAGCAGTGGCCATAGGACTGGAAAAGGTCAGTTTTCATTCCAATTCCAAAGAAAGGCAATGCCAAAGAATGCTCAAACTATTGCACACTTGCACTCATCTCACACGCTAGTAAAGTAATGCTTAAAATTCTCCAAGCCAGGCTTCAGCAATACGTGAACCGTGAACTTCCAGATGTTCAAGCTGGTTTTAGAAAAGGCAGAGGAACCAGAATTCAAATTGCCAACATCCTCTGGATCATCGAAAAAGCAAGAGAGTACCAGAGCAACATCTATTTCTGCTTTATTGACTATGCCAAAGCCTTTGATTGTGTGGATCACAATACACTGTGAAAAATTCTTAAAGAGATGGGAGTATCAGATCACCTGACCTGCCTCTTGAGAAACCTGTATGCAGGTCAGGAAGCAACAGTTAGAACTGGACATGGACCAACAGACTGGTTCCAAATAGGAAAAGGAGTACGTCAAGGCTGTATATTGTCACCCTGCTTATTTAACTTATATGCAGAGTATATCATGAGAAACGCTGGGCTGGAGGAAGCACAAGCTGGAATCAAGATTGCCGGGAGAAATACCAATAACCTCAGATATGCAGATGACACCACCCTTATGGCAGAAAGTGAAGAAGAACTAAAGAGCCTCTTGATGAACGTGAAAGAGGAGAGAAAAAGTTGGCTTAAAGCTCAACATTCAGAAAACTAAGATCATGGCATTTGATCCCATCACTTCATGGCAGATAGATGGGGAAACAGTGGAAACAGTGGCTGACTGTATTTTTCTGGGCTCCAAAATCACTGCAGATGGTGATTGCAGCCATGAAATTAAAAGACGCTTACTCCTTGGAAGGAAAGTTATGACCAACCTAGACAGCATATTGAAAAGCAGAGACATTACTTTATCAACAAAGGTCTGTCTAGTCAAGGCTATGGTTTTTCCAGTGGTCATGTATGGATGTGAGAGTTGGACTATAAAGAAAGCTGAGCGCTGAAGAATTGATGCTTTTGAACTGTGGTGTTGGAGAAGACTCTTGAGAGTCACTTGGACAGCAAGGAGATCCAACCAGTCCATCCTAAAAGAGATCAGTCCTGGGTGTTCATTGGAAGGACTGATGTTGAAGCTGAAACTCCAATACTTTGGCCACCTGATGCGAAGAGCTGACTCATTGGAAGACCCTGATGCTGGGAAAGATTGAGGGCAGGAGAAGAAGGGGACAACAGTGGATGAGATGGCTGGATGGCATTGCTGACTCAATGGACATGGTTTTAGGTCGACTCTGGGAGCTGGTTATGGAAAGGGAAGCCTGATGTGCTGCAGTTCATGGGGTTTGCAAAGAGTCAGACATGACTGAGCGACTGAACTGAACTGAACTGAACTGATGGAGCCAGTATTCAAACTAAGGTTTGTTTCCAGAGACTATTCTTTGGTTGAGGCAGAAACTCAGTCATGTTTGTGCTGCAGCCCCTAATAATATGTTTTGGGAAAAATAGGTGCTTTTCCATTGCATATGGAGTGAAATGTCACAGCATTTAGCTTGAGAGGGTAGTATAGTGTTGGTAAATCAGATGGATCTACTTTGTATTGCTGCTTTCTCTCCATAAAATCTTTGTATTGCCTCTACAAGCTATCTAGAAGGTGGGCATTGCATTTTATTTGTCTTTTGGTTAAACCAAGAAGTAAAAGTAATTTGCTAGGTTGGTATTGTAAAATACAAATTATAGATGAGATGAGCCAACAATTTGGCTGTCTCTAAATTTGTTTATGAGAGACTTTTAGTAAGAATATCTTTTGCCTTGTAATACAAAGAACAGCAATAATTTTGATGGTGAAGTTGAATAAAATGTATGCAAAAGAGATATTGCCATGAGATAGCTATATTTACCTCAGTGGTGGCACAGTGGTAAAGAATCTGCCTGCAAATGCAGAAGCCACAGGAGACACGGTTTTGATCCCTGGATTGGGAAGATCCCCTGGTGGAGGAAATGGCAACCCACTCCAGTATTCTTGCCAGGAAAATCCCATGGACAGAGGAGCCTGGTGGGCTACAGTCCATGGGGTCACAAAGAGTTGGACGTGACTGAGTATGCATGCACCAACTATATTTAGACTAATACTCAACCCACACTTATGTACAGCATTTCCTGTCAGTGTTACAAAATGGAGACGTTGCTTAGGTGAACTGAACCGAAGGTAACAAAGAAAGAGAAATGATTTCCTATTCTGACCCTAAAATCAGGGTGTAAATTTGTTCTTTAAAAATGAAACTTGACAACTTCTGTTTCTATCCATGACAGAGTAACTTGTACCAGTCCAGACCTCCTGCCAAACACAACTATAAAACTGAACGAAGTGTCCAAGACAACTTTTTTCCAGGGACTAAAAAAATAGTCAATGAAGGACTGCAAGCCCTGAGAAGTTGGCCTCCTCATGGACCCAGCTTTCCACTGGGTTCCTTTCTTGCTGCTGTGCAGGGAGGTGGAGCCAAGCAGAGCTGAAGTCTCAGTGATTGGTCTCAATGGGGACCAGTCCTAGCACATGTAGAATTGGAATCCCAGAGAAAGAAGAGAAAGAGAATAGAGTAAACAATGTGTTTGAAGAATTAGTGCCCCCCAAATCCTCAGATTTCAAGGACCCTCTTGCTTTCTAAATCCAAGAGGCTGAACAAATTCTGAAGAATAGCTACAGATAAAACCATACCATAGCATATCATATTCAAGCTGCTGAAGACTAAAGAGAAAAAATATATTAGCTCTGGGAACAATGATACAAACCTTTTTTTATGAGAGCAGTAGAGACCTGAATACAATTAAATAAGATTTTTAAAGTGTTGAAAGAGGGAAAAATATATGAATCTAAAATTCTATAATTAAATTGTGGAAAATTCTAAAATTCTGTGGAAATTATGGAAAGCAGAGTGATGTCACCCCTCCCCAAAATGCCCAAACACTAATCACCATAAGCTGTGAATATGTTACTTTATATGACAAAAGGGACTTTACAGATGTGATTAAGGTTACAGGCTTTGAGATGGGGAGAGATTATTCCAAATTATCTGGGCAGCCAAACATAATCACATGTAATCAAATATAATCATCATCCTTAAAAGCAGAGGCTTTCCCATCTATGGGGAGATATGACTGCGGAAGAAGAATCAGAGAAATGCAGGTAGCTGGCTATGAAGATGGTCATGATCCAAGGGAATGCATTCATCCTGTAAAAGCTTGAAAAGGCAAAGGCATGAATCCTCTCCCAGAGCCTCTAGAAAGAACACAGGCCTCTCCAGCTTGCTTTTTGCCCAGTGAGACTCATGCTGGTCTTCTGAACTGTAAAATAATATTTGCTGCTTTAAGCCACTACATTTGTGATAATTTGTTGTGGTAGCAACACAAAACTGATGTAATATCCTTCAAATATTGAAGAGAAATTCATATTTAACAGACTTGTATTACAAGACATTTTCATAAAGCAAGAGGTGAGAGAATTAGTCATCAGAAGAAATAAGCTACAAGAAACGCTAAAGGAAGTTCTTCCCGGTGAAGGGAAAAGAGCAGATCTATGGGACTGAATGACTGGCACTGGAAACTGTAAATCTGTCCTTTGTTGCTGTTATTATTGTTGGATAGGAGTACCACTCTTCCAACTCTATATCCTGATCGGAATCTAGGAGTCAACAAATGCCCCATAAATGCAATGGCACGAGTTGAAAGTGAAAGGATGATAAAGGAGAGTCCATGCCAAAAACATAAGAAAGCTGGTGTCGCTACATTGACATCAGACAAGTGGACTTTCACATCAGGAGCAAAACCAGAGGTAAAGAGAGTACTTTGAAATGACAAAGGGGGCCACTTTGTCAGTAAGGCATAAAAATCTTTAATGTGTAGGCACCTAATCAGAGAACTTAAAAATACATGAAGCAAAAATCTAACAGAACTGTAACGGGAAAATAGACAAGTCTGCAATTTCACTTAGATATTTTAGAAGCCTTTTCTAAGTGACTGACAGCACAAGCTGACAGGAAAATTCAATAAGAATATAGATACGGAAAATCTGAACAATATCACCAGTCACCTGAACCTAGTCACTATTCATAGAACCCTATACTCAGTAATTGCAGGATACACACTCCTTTCAAGTCTTCTTGGAATAGTCACCTAGATCGTATGCTGGACCTTAATATAAATTTCAATCAATTTAAAAGGACTTAAAGTGTACAGAATATATTTCTTTAACTAGTGTAACTTAATTAGAAATCAATAACAACATTGTACCAAGGAAATTTTCATGTATTTGGAAATTAAATAAGACACTTCCAAATAATCCATGGATCAAAGAAGTACTCACCAAGAGAAATCAGACAATATTTTGAACCAAATGATAACAGAAAGCACCACATATCAAAATTTGAGATGCAGCTAGAGTGGTTCTTAGACGGAAATTTGTAGATTAAAATGCTTACAATGGTAAGAAAGAAAAATTTTAAAAATCAGTCACTTTCTAGTGCTCAATAAATTATTAGTTTTTAATCCCTATTAGTGGCATCATCTATATAGGAGATTTGGAAAACATAGTTTAGAAAACTTTTAAAAAATCTGTACCTACACTGTATGCTAATACTACCTGTAGTATTTATGATCAATGATCACTCTTAAACTTGACAAGGAATTTCATTAGCATAGATTCCATCTCCTGGTGAAGGAAGAGAGCTAAGAGACCGGTTTCCATCTTTTTTCTCCACCACTCTCTCTTTTGGTTCCTCATCTGAAAAGAAAAATATATCTGGTTTATGTATGCCAAAAAATTGTTCTGGAAACTGAAGCACTATTTAAGTCTAAAATGTTAAATGCCAAAAAAGTTGAGATGATTATGATCATCAATGAATGGAGCTATAAAATATTCCTGCCTCTATCTTTTATTTACTGCTTGTTTCAAGGACACTACCATTCTCTCTGATTTTTAAATGTGACCTTGAACTCAGTAAAAGTTTTGATATTACAGATCTTCTGTGGTGGCTTCCCTGGTGGCTCAGATGTTTAAGAATCCTCTCTCCTGCAATGCAAGAGACCTGGGTTCGATCCCTGAGTTGGAACATCCCCTGGAGAAGGGAATGGCAACCCATTCCAGTATTCTTGCCTAGAGAATCCCATGGACAGAGGAGCCTGGCAGGCTAAAATCCATGGGGTGGGAAAGAGTTGGACATGACTGATGGACCAACACTTTCACTTTCATGGAAATAACTGCAAAGTTAGGTTGGAAAAGAAAAACTATCTGGCTACTACAGTTAGGTACCTGTGTCACTTTTGTGGCCAGTGATACCTGTTAAGTCCCATTCACAAACTCCCTCACCTGATCTCTCTCTAGTCTCCAGCTAGTTTAGTCCACTTAGCTCTAAAATTTTGGGTTCCACGTCATGCCTTTGGGTATATGATCATATAGTACCTGTGCACTGAATGTTTTTCAGAATTTTTTATCTGGAAATCCTATTACGACCCCATCTATTTCTAGTTCAGGCATCCTCTTTCTCAGGAGACCTTTCTTGAATCTTCTAATGAGCTGACTCTCCCACCCCCTACTCCTACAGAATTCCGCATGGAGTGCAGTCCTGGAGTCCCCCAACATTGTGCTGTGTTGTCTGTGTGAGAGTTTGCTTCTGCTAGCAGACTCTGAGTTCTACAAGGGAAGGACCATATTTTATTCATTTTTGTACCCGTAGGGTATAGGAACTTCCCTGATGACTCAAAGGTAAAGAATCTCCCTGCCAATGCAGGAGATGCAGGAGATCTGGGTCCAATTCCTGGGTTGGGAAGATCCCCTGGAGGAGGGCATGGCCACCCACTCCAGTTTTCTTGCCTGGAGAATCCCATGGACAGAGGAGCCTGATGGGCTCTGGCCCATGGGGTTGCAAAGAGTCGGACATGACGGAGCAAACACACAGGTGTAATATAGCACCTAGTGAATATCAATAAATATTCACTGAGTTTCTAAAAGTTGAATCGATTTGTTTATATTTATGAATCTTGAAAGTATAGTGGCTAGAAGCAAAACTTTTAAAAAGCCAAAGGAAATTATGGAATTTTCAGAGCTTTTTTCAAAAAAGTGTACTTTCCACTAAATATTAAGATTATTAATGAAATATTAAAATTAATATAAATGAAAATTCAGAAGCATTTTTCTTTCAATAAACTTGATAGATGAAAATCTTATATTTATGGGGTTAAAATGGAAAATTTGGAAGTGATTCTTCATTTAATAAAAGAGTCTTTGTTTTAAAAATAAGGCATAAGATTACTTTAATGGTAAATTGTTTGTAGACATGAACTTGACCAAAAGGATGTTTAAAATGCCTATTTGTCAGGAACATGTGATATGTACAAAGTTAAGTATATCTGTATCTTAATAGAATGTGTTCTTCATGCCTGCAAGATTTTCCTTAAATTTTAGAAGCATAGGATATATTTCAGAAAGATTATATATTATTTCAACTAAAACTTTCAAAGTGGGGTTGATTGCCATGACTACTTCAACCAATATGGGGAAATTGGAAGAATGTCTCAACAGGAAAAAAGCAGAAACTGCCAAAGGCTAAAATAAGTTCCTCAGAGAGTTGGGGAGTCTTGGCCTTGACAGGATGTATAACAGGAATTTTCCCTTTGCTTAGCAATTTGGGCTACATCCAAAACTGAGGGCAACTAGTGATAGTTGTTTCACATTCTAAAGAGAGGCACTGAACATGTCCTTCATAGCATGTGCTAAGATGTGGTCTAGTCGTCAACTGCTGTCACTTCAAAGAACACATTTAACATCCTGGAGATTCATTAGAGGCTAATTTCTTACAGGAAATTTGTAGGAATAGAGAGAGCATTGTGGTGAGGGAGGGTAAGCAGCTGTGACCTCATATTTAGTCAAGTGAGGAGACTGTAGAAAACATCTTTCAAGAAAAGATAGTGAGGAGAAACGTGCTTTCTTGCTAGCTGGGAAGATGCTGTTAACACAGAATGTGAGAAATTCCTTGGGAGAGTTTGAAATGTGTCCTCTAGGGCATTGTTTCACAGTGGACTGTTACTTGGATAAAATGTAATAAAACTGAATTTCAAAAAAAGTGAAATAACAAAACTTCACTGATGATACACTCTGTGTACTTGTGTCAAATTGTTATGAACATTTCTAAAGAGTACAGTACTCTTAATTTCTCTACTTATTTTTTCGTGAATTGGTAACAGACTGTTCAGGGAACTTCACATTCCAGGATGTCTGGCTCTAGGTGAGTGATCACACCATCGTGATTATCTGGGTCATGAAGATCTTTTTTGTATAGTTCTTCTGTGTATTCTTGCCACCTCTTCTTAATATCTTCTGCTTCTATTAGGTCCATACCATTTCTGTCCTCTGTTGAGTCCATCTTTCCATGAAATGTTCCCTTGGTATCTCTAATTTTCTTGAAAAGATCTCTAGTCTTGCCCATTCTATTGTTTTCCTCTGTTTCTTTGCTTTGATCACTGAGGAAGGCTTTCTTATCTCTCCTTGTTATTGTTTGGAACTCTACATTCAAATGGGTATATCTTTCCTTTCCTCCTTTGCTTTTTGCTTCTCTTCTTTTCACAGCTATTTGTAAGGCCCCCTCAGACAGCCATTTTGCTTTTTTGCATTTATTTTTCTTGGGGATGGTCTTGATTCCTGTCTCTTGTACAATGTCATGAACCTCCATCCATAGTTCATCAGGCCCTCTGTCTATCAGATCTAGTCCCTTAAATCTATTTCTCACTTCCACTGTGTAGTCATAAAGGATTTGATTTAGGTCATACCTGAATAGTCTAGTGATTTTCCCCACTTTCTTCAATTTCAGTCTGAATTTGGCAATAAGGTGTTCATGATCTGATCCACAGTCAGCTCCCGGTCTTGTTTTTGCTGACTGTATAGAGCTTCTCCATCTTTGGCTGCAAAGAATATAATCAATCTGATTTTAGTGTTGACCATCTGATGATGTCCACGTGTAGAGTCTTCTTTTGTGTTGTTGGAAGACGGTGTTTGCTATGACCAGTGCATTCTCTTGGAAGAACTCTATTAGCCTTTGCCCTGCTCCATTCTGTACTCCAAGGCCAAATTTGCCTGTTGCTAGGTCCGTCTAGTCAAGGCTATCGTTTTTCCAGCAGTCATGTATGGATGTGAGAGTTGGACTATAAAGAAAGCTGAACACTGAAGAACTGATGCTTTTGAACTGTGGTGTTGGAGAAGACTCTTGAGAGTCCCTTGGTCTGCAAGGAGATCCAACCAGTCCATCCTAAATGAGATCAGTCCTGGTTGTTCATTGGAAGGACTGATGTTGAAGCTGAAACTCCAATACTTTGGCCACCTGATGCGAAGAGCTGACTCAGTTGAAAAGACCCTGATGCTGAGAAAGATTGAGGGCAGGAGGAGAAGGGGACGACAGAGGATGAGATGGTTGGATGGCATCACCGACCCAATGGACATGGGTATGGGTGGACTCCGGGAGTTGGTGATGGACAGGGAGGCCTGACGTTCTGCAGTTCATGGGGTCACAAAGAGTCAGACACGACTGAGCAACTGAACTGAACTGAACTATTAAGGGAACAGCATGGAATATCCAGACCTCAGGTTAAGTAGCACTGCTCTAGATCAGAGCTTTACCTGAAAAGCCAGTTAAAATGCTCATTCTGAGCTCTGGAGAGAAGCTTTGAATTGGAGGGAGATTAAAGTTTTGATATTTGATTAGATGTTTTTTTTTTAGTTCCCCAAAAGCTCTATTGTCCCTGAAATTAAGCAAAAAGTTGTGGAATATGCCCAAGATTCACTGAGTGGTAGAGAAGGTAAACATGACAGCAAGTTTGAGAAAGGTTGTAGAGACAAATTGCAATTTTGTCTGTTCCCCATCCTTCCTATCTCATTTAATAAACTGGCTCATGTTGCATAAACGATGGTCATTTGAATGCCCTGTTTGTCACATCTTTACTCAGCAGCCTGACACTGGCTACATTGCCAGGAAATGCCAACCAACTTTTCCAAGGTACATTTCAGAAATTAATATTTCCATATCATTAAATTATCTTTTTAAAAACTTTCTGTATGTTTATCTTGTTCCTTTGTTTATGGCAGAAAATTTCCAGCCATTAACCTTGGAATCTCTCTTGTTCTGAATGGAATGGACTCAGAAGGTGGAGATGATTGAAGGAAATTGGTTAGCATGCTACTGACTGCAAGTAATAGAAACCCAGGTGCCAAATGTCTTAAATGACAATAATGTCTCACTTGCTAAGTCCTAAGAAGAGTGGGTCTCGGGGCTATTGTACCATGCTGTGCTGTGCTTAGTAGCTCAGTCATGTCCAAGTTTTTGGAATACCATGGACTGTAGCCCTCTAGGCTCCTCTGTCCATGGGAATTCTCCAGGCAAGAATACTGGAGTGGGTTGCCATTCTCTCCTTGAGAGGATCTTCCCAACCTAGTGATCAAACCCAGGTCTCCCGCATTGCAGGTAGATTCTTTACTGTCTTGCCTCAGTGTTATCAAAATGATATTAAGCATCTTTAAAAAAAATACTTTCTGTATTCTCCTATTCTTTGAGTTCACTTCATCTTAATACTGGTAGAAAGAAGGCTGAATCATTTCTAAGCAGCCAATTTGTGAGCAGTAATACTCAGATGTGGAAGAAAGGGTCTCTGCTTATGCTTCTCTCTTTTTCTAGAGTTCCCCTATCAGCCTTTTCTTACATTTTCTTGTTCAGAATTGGATCACATTCCCATTCCCAAATCAATTTTTGGCAAAGAAGGTGAAATTAGCCACATTCCACTGAGTCTAACCCTGGAGTTGAGGTGCATAAGGAAGAAAGTTGGGACTGAGACAAAATTAGTTCTGCTCAAAAAAGGAAAGAAGAGGGAATGGGTGCTGGGTAAGCACCAATATTTTCTGCAAAGACCATATGTAGGTTTCTAATCTTAGTGAAAGTGTCCTTTCAGTGGATAGAGAGCTATGACACAGTGTATGATGGGATGTGTATGTCTAAGGTGAACTAGGCAGTATATGAATGCAACCCAGTTACTGAAACTGCTATCTGAATGACATGACATCATACTGCATCATCACAAAAGTGCAGATTATGAAACGGCTCACACCTAGACTGGTTTTAAATGAAAAGGCCTCTCTAAGAAGACACAGTATTTCAGTGGAAGGTCTTTATAAAAAGTAGATCTCTCAGATACCTAATTGCTTTAATTTTGCCCTGGATAACCATGTCCTTGTTAGATGTGTCACACTGATGTTTTAAAATGCCTTATTTTAGTTGTATGAAACCTTCACTTTGAACTAGGATAAGAAAAGAAGAAATATGTTGTTATGAGTTTGGTTGTTTTCCTGTCATTGTTATAAGTGGAAAGTTATGAACATTTCAAGAAATACTATCTTTTTAAGTGGTTGACTGTCAAATTACTGTAGTTATGCCCTGAGATAGAGGTGAAATCTTTATAAAACCTTCAACTGTAGAAGATTATATAAGCTTATGGGATTTTTAAGCATATTTTTCTAGCACTAATTTCCTTAAACTTTTCTTGGAGCCATAATGTATAATTCTTATTTTCCCAGTATAGTACCTGAGCATGATAGTATGGTTGAAAATTTCATTCTACCAGCTCTATTATTCTACATAGTGATAAAAATATTTAATGTTAGACTAGTGCCTTTTTCCCCAAATACTTGGGGAAAAATTTCACTCCTTTTGTTTCAGGAAGGGGGACCCCTTCCAGGGCCTGAAACTGGACTGTCGTCTAACACTCGGAAATGAATTGTCCGAGGAGACACGTGTGCTGACAAAGCAAGAGATTTTATTGGGAAAGGACGCCCAGGTGGAGAGCAGTAGGGTAAGGGAACCCAGGAGAACTGCTTTGCCACTTGGCTCGCAATCTTGGGTTTTATGGTGATGGTATTAGTTTCCTGGTTGTCTTTAGCTAATCATTCTGATTCAGAGTCCTTCCTGGTGGTGCAAGCCTTGTTCAGCAAAGATGGATGCCAGTGAGAAGGATTCTGGGAGGTGATTGGACATGTGGTGTCTCCTTTTGACATTTACCAAACTCTTCTGGTTGGTGGTGGCTTATTCTGTGTTCCTTATCAGGACTTCCTGTTGTAAAACAACTCATGCAGATGGTTGCTATGGTGCCTGGTGGGTGGTTTCAGTCAGTGTGCTTCCCCTAACACTTTCACTGGCAGTTTATATTAATGTTCCTCACCTTGAATGACAAATATAGAAGAAAGAGAAATTCCAAAAGAAAGACATTGGTTTTTTTTTTTTTTTTTAGAAGATATTTTTCTTCCATAATTTTTCTTGGTTACATGGCTTAGTTTTAAGTTCCCATCTTCTCCATCTTTATTTCTTGTTTACTCCAGTAATGCAACTGGACCTTGACTTTAAGGTCAAAGCATTTTCAGACTGTGCAGTCAGCAGAGAAGAGAAAAAAATCAATGTGAAGCATATTAGAGAAGAATAAGGGTAAGAGTAATGCAGAAGTGCTGGGAAGTCAAGCAGGAATTAGAAACAACTGAGGTAATATTGTCAGTACTTGGATATATACTACACTGAGATTTTCTTCCATGGGAGTAGGTTAGAATTATGGTAATTTGAGGCCAAGACCATTTTCAAAGCATTTGTAGAGGCTAAAAATTGCTTTTGACATGTAAAAATGAGACTTCTGTTTCATTTGCACCTCCCCCAAACTTGCTTTTCCTTCTCTTTTTGTCTTGAAGGTAGGTGAGCAGCTAGTCCATAGTCCTGGTAGGGCACATAAACTTAGGAATGTTTCTTGAGGCTTCATAGCTGAAAACTGGGCTGAAAACAATTTTGAGGTCTTTAATAGCAGCATTGAAAGTAAACCTAGTTTTGAGTGAGAACATATTTGATTTTATAAAGATTTATACCCCATGTAAAAACTAAAATGGGTTGACTTAGAGTCATGGTGAACATTTTGATCATCAAACTATCCATGTGACCCTTCTAGAATTCAGCTACAGACCTTGGAAAGAAAGAAAACAAAATGTTAGATTGACTGTCATTTATGAAAAAGTTTATCTTACCTTTTCTTCTTTATTTACCATTGGATTCAAATACAAATGAGGCATAGAAAGAAAAAAAATCCCACTGTTTGTTGAAGCTTGTTGTTGTTTAGTTGCTAAGTCATGTCCGACTCTTTTGCAAGGCTATGGACTGTAGCCTGCCAGGCTCCTCTCTGTCCGTGGAATTTTCCTGCCAAGAATACTGGAATGGGGTGCCATTTCCTTTTGCAAGGGATCTTCCCAACCTAAAAATCGAACCTGGGTCTCCTGCATTGGCAGATGGATTCTTTATCACTGTGCCACCCGGGACCATTGAAAAATAGAGTTTGTCTGATTTTAAGTAATTATTAAGCCTAAACAGATATTGTTGTATTATCTGTAAAATGTAAAACATTTTCTCAAAAAGGTTAATATTAAATATATGGCAGTTTCTCTAAAAATCTAAATTAAATGCGTTCTCTTTTTGGGATAGCAACCCACTCCAGTATTCTTGCCTGGAGAATCCCATGGACAGAGGAGGCTGGCAGGCTATAGACCATGAGTTGCAAAGAGTTGACACAACTGAAGCAGCTTAGCACACAACACAATAACATACTTCGGATAGAGAGACTTGTTCAATAACTCCGATTATTAGACATATATGTTAAGGATGATTATGTCTAAAGTAAAGTCTTTATCATCTAACATTCTTTCAAAGCTTGTTACTTTTGCACTCACCTCACACACTAAATTCTATAAATGCACAGCAAGAATTCACTGAGAACAGAGCTCTGGGTTGGCTCACTGATAACTATGAATGTCAGTTACTGGCAGAAATGGGTATCGATGATTTTGCCCATATTACAGCTGAAAGTGAGGAAGATTGAAAAGCACTTCCCCCCCCTTAGGAAGCATTTGAAATAATTCCCTGGGGAAAAAAAATCTATATTATGGGCTGAGTAGGAAATGATACAAGTTAAACCATTACTTTGATCAGTAGAGTAAGTTCAAAGATTGTTTCAGCTACATCTTATCTTACATCTACATCTAATTTCAAATTTGATGGTCTCCCTTAAAGAGTCAAAAAAGACAGGATCGTCCAAGCTGAGTCAAATATGTGCATCTTAATTCATGGAAAATCAGCTGGGAAACAAGAAAGAGTCTCTCCACTAACATTGATTTTTCCTATATTTATTTTTTCAGTCTCAACACTCCAGGCAAAAATTCACTTGGCTTCAACTAATTTGCAAATACCATCGTTCACTGCTGTTTTGCTACCCATTTCTCAAATCTCAATTAAATGTGATGACAGTTTACTTGCTAGAAACACAGAAAGGTTCTTTCCCAACCAGAGGTCTTCACTCATTTCCTGCTAGTGGACTTGGCAAGCAGAGTCAAAACATCCATTACTGAGGCTGAGTTTTAATTTGGAAGGTTATTGCCAAAGTCAGCTAAATAATTATAAAACCCTTTAAAAATGCAAACGGCAACAGAAATGTATAGTAACAGCTGAGAACAATCTATATATCATGAAACCTGTTTACAATGGATTTTTGAAAGAGTGAATTTTAGATTGCTACTTTCCCTAACCTTCTGAGTCACCCCTAGGATGAACTAAAAAGAATCTTCCCTCTGTAACTATGTTTTGTGTTAAAACCAAAAACAATAAAAAATTACTCCACAAGTCTTGATGCTCTGGCTCTGACACCACATTCCTTGGCTTACTTTTCTCTTATTTATTCTACATGAATAAATTAAATATAATTAAATATAAACTTTGTATTGCTTTTATTTAAGAAAACATTAAAATACCCATAAAACTAAAAGCTACAAAAGATAAAAAACAAACTATGAAAGAGGTGACAAGACCAATTGTCAACCTGCTTTTATTGCTTAGCCGAGAGGAGTGAGGCTCATCACTTGATAACAAGGGTCACTCTTCTTGCCCAAGGGTTATTGATCAAGGGTAATAAAGTTTTTGAGAATTTTTTTCAACTTTAATTCATGGTACAGTGCTTTGCATGCAGCAGGCACCTCATAAATTCCCAAGGAATGGAATTCGTCAAATAGCTGTGGTGAGGGCTGGCTCTGATTCACTCCTCAAAGCTCACTGTGCTTGCTGGGACCCTTTAGTCAGGCACATGCAAGAAGCACCTCTGACTTTAGTAAAGGTAACAACACGGGGGTGCAAACACCTGCTCTGTGGGAACAGAGAAGGGCTGCCTCTACCTGGTTATGGGGTGCCATGATGGAGACAACTTTTCTTTTATTGGAAACTACGAGTGCTCTGCTTGACCCTGCTGTGAACTCCCACTGAAATATTTAGAAGGCAAGTCGTCTCTGCCAATCTACCTGCTCTGAAAACTTCCATTTCACCTGCTTTTCTTTCTAAGACAGAAAAATCAGTTGTAAAGTATTTCCCCTGCCTGGTGTCTTCCAGTCCTGGAGCGACAACTGGGGGCAGACTGGCTGGCCTCTATTGCCTGCCTGGCTCCTTTCCTGGCCCGTGTGTGTTGTCTGGGAGGACTGGCTTATATAGGAACATAGAGGAGATGTGGCAAAGGGCAACTGGCTCTGAAAGTGAGAAAAAAAGAAAATATTGGAAACCCACTCAATACCAAAAAGTTTTGGGGGGTCTTATACCCCCTGGTCTTTGTTTTGGGTGGCCTTAGGGATAGGTTGTGTTGTTTGCTGACATAAACAAACAAAAGCTATTATGGCTTTCTTTGTCAATAATCACATTACTGCATTTGGTTAATAGTATTTACACAGTTTGGCTAAATGAGGTTTTAAAAAGGGAAAGACTCTGGGAATGTTTGTAGAGAGTTCAGTGAGTAGAGATGGGCAGGACTTCAGCCACTTCCATCTTGCTCTCTGCCTTTACTCTCGCTGTCTCTCTTTTTCCCATCCTTCTTTCCCCAGTAACCACTAGGCTCCCAGTACCACCATTGCAGGATATCCTTGGTGCCTATCTGGAGAGAGAAGGAGGAAAAGTGGAGTTAGAGGACAAGGGAAGCAAAAGATAGGGAAGGATACCATCGCAAACAGCTTTGCAGTGAGTTAATCCCTGCACGTATCTATTGAATAATGGTCTTATCTTAACTCCAAGTAATTCTTTAACATCATGGCTTATCAGTACTGATGAACTCCTAGAACAAGGGATTAGTGGCTTGTGGTCTAGTGAATGAGCAACACAGAGAGATCCTAGATTTGTGGAACTGTGTGGCCAATGGAGTTATATGAGCTGTATAATCAATGTCAGATCTATTTGTCTCTGAGCCTCAGCTTCCTTATCTACTAGACAGGGATAATGCCCACTCTGTTTTCTTCACAAAGTGTTTCATCACAAAGAAATGGTTCATGGTTTATGAAACCATAGTAGGATGCCAATTAAGGATATACAATAATTTATAATTATATTTCTATTTTATCTTACAGAAGAATCTATAAACTGAAGGTAGAGTTAAACTTCGATTCTGCGGTGGATAGACATATTTTACTGGCCATAAGTTCTATTCACTCAGATGGGTGTGTCCTTCCCTGAAAAGGTTACCCAGGCATTTCGGTGGACTGCATTTGGTACCTTATGTGCCTTCATAGATTCAGTCCTGGCCTCTTGCCTCTCCTTGGCATCAGCCTCTACCCATCTGAAGAGCAGAGCCTTGCCCGACAGTCTGACCCCAAAGCCCTCCATGCTTGAGGCCCACAAATTGTCTGTATCCTGGGAAGTAAATAGGGAAGATCTTCCTGGTTTTTCTGCTGTTGCTGTTTAGTCGCTTAGTCATATCCAACTCTTTTGTGACCTTATGGACTGTAGCCTACCAGGCTCTTCTGTCCAGTGGGTTTCCCAGGCAAGAATACTGGAGTGGATTTCCATTTCCTTCTCCAGGGGATCTTCCCATCCCAGGGATTGAACCTGCATCTTCTGCATTGTCAGGTGGATTCTTTACAACTGAGCCACTGAAGCCCTGGTTTTGCTGTTGCAGCTGGTTAAATGGGCCCCTCTGTAGTGAGGGGGAGCATGTTGTCCTTACACATCAGGCTCTTGGGGTGGGGCTGTTGTGGTAGCACTAGGACCAGACGTTGTGCCAAATCTCCTCTCGCTCACTCTCCATCACATGGCTGAGGCAGGTTTGTCCTGTCACACTCCCCTCTGGAACACTTTCCCTCAGAAATGCTGCAAAATCCTCCCGGCACTATAGCTTCCTTTGTACCCTACATCCTTCGTCCTTTGTGTATTTCTGTATGTATTTGACCCTCAACTGGAAATATAATTTGAAGTTTTTTAAGAGATTCTTCATCCACCGTATAAATCACCAGATGAATACAAACGACTTAATGGACTGATTTCTTCTAAAGCTAAATCCCAAATATATCTGTACTGAAGTTCCAGGTGAGTTGGGACTGTCTTCTCTCACCCCGTCCATACTTATTATGGTGAAACCTCCTCTGAATGGCTTCATAATGAGCTCTTTACACTTAAACAGATTAACAGAAATCTTTTAATTACTGTCTCAGAGAATTATATAACATCTTTTATTTTTCTAAGGCCCATCCCTAGGAGTTTATATTTAAGGTGATGAAAGTTTAAAAAGAAGAGTATGTGAAAGCGTAATATTCTTTTATGTTACCAAGGAACTAAATAAAGCCAAATCACTAGTTAATAAATTAGGAAGAAACTGGTTCCTTATGAAATAAGAATCACGGGACTTAAATTTTTGTTATTGGCAAAGATTGTATTTCATGTGTCTTCTAGCATATGGCTTCAAAAATTCATAAACCATTCTTACCATTTAACTTGAAACTGTAAATCATTCATTCACTTGATCATATCTATATTATTCAATGTTAACACTGTATAAGGTGTTAAATAGAATCTATCCATTAGAAACTTAGTACCTATACCCAAAGATTAATTTATTAATCCTATCACTCAGCATATATTTATTGAGTGTTTATTATGAACTAGATGCTGGAGTGACAGAAAATGAACAAGATGTAGATTCTGCCTTGAGGGGTAGCAGGTGATTTCCTCCAGACCCTATATTACTGTATCATAACATTCAGGAGTCAGCCAGGAGTTACATTGATCATAAATCAATAACTTCATTTCAGGACTCCAGCACAGAAATGGCAAATAAAGCCCAGGGCTGCCCTGGGCAGTATTGACTGAAGCAACAAATGACTTCTAATAGCAGGAGGGAATGGGTAATTTTACTACAAGAGTGAAAGAAAATTCCCCTTTCTCTCAAGCCTTTTCACTTAAATGGCATTTGAATTCCTTAAGAATCCACAGAGTTTATATTAAAGTTCTATCCATTAATGGTTTATTTGGCTTCTTTGGGCCAGATCTGGGAGGTGTTATCTTGGGGAACAGAGTAGGTTTGAGGGGACAATAGTCTTTTAGTTGCAGTGGGAGAACTGATCGTGTGGTTTGCCATTTCTCCTTAATTTGTTGTCATAGTTTCTGGATAATACAGAAGCTAACATTTTAAAGCTCTGAAGGACTTGGAAGTCTCAGGGTTGTTGAGGCGGTGTGGCAAAATTGTTAGAAACCCAATTCTCAGGACAGTTGGCTTGGGTTACAATTCCGTTGTGTCATGTACTCAAGGGGTAATCTTCTGAGTGTCTAGTTTCTTCACCAGTAATATGGGATAATAATAATAGTATTATCCTTTAGGGTTTTTGTGAGGATTAAATGGTGACCTTAAATTCTTAGTACAGTGCCAGCCCATGATAAATGCTATGCCAGCCATAATTGTATCCTCGCTCTTAAAGTACAAAGATAATCTTGAAGATAGTTATCATCCACCTTCTCATTCTCTTTTTTCCCCATAAAGCCACTAGCTAAGTTGGAAGTATATAATAATGAGATCAGATGATTACATGGGAAATAAAAGATATTTTTCAAACATGAGCAAAATTATGAATAATCTATAGAGTAATTAAAATTGTGATTTAATGATAACAATTTAAAGAAATTTACCAGTTTAACACATTTGGGAATGATATTTAATCAAGAAAGTCTTGAATTTGATGCTACTTATTTACTTATATTATTGTATCTTACATATCTGTTTGTTTATGTTCATGAATACCTGTTTGGCTTGAAGATAATTTAAGACAGCTCATAAAGATGCATATTACATAACAAGATAATATTAAATTGAAATTAGTAGGGAAAAATATACAAAGGGAAATTAAAGGTATAAATAAAAGGAGACAACCTTTTGTATATGGAATTGTTGGTTTTTAAGTAACTATTCTCGAATTGGGATTTCAGAAGCCAGAGAATGTACGATAATAATGCACAGCCAACTCAGAACTACTGAAGGTAATTGGGGGGAAGATTTGGTATAGATACTAGAAACCTGTGGATAGTTCTATCCCTTGACCCTGTATATGACTTAAGTCGTGAACTTACAAATTGGGTTTCAAACCTCACACTAATTGTTCATCACAAATTGTCCAAAGTTGGTTCTACAGTTTTCAGAGAGAGCAAAGCAAAAATCTACTCTTTTTCTGAAAGGTATGCTCATTCATTCTACACATTTGTTTAGCATTATTGGTTATTTATTTGTTATGTTGTGGGGGTAATACTGGGCATAGAATTACAACAAAAGTGAAATTTGATTCTTTTCTGAAGGGAAGGAATTCATTGTTTAAGTGGGAGATAGATGTATAAACAGATAATGATGGCAGCATGACTAGGGTCAATAGAGATATGTAAGAAAAGGCCACATTCAGCTGGCATTTGAGTTAGTTTTTGAAAGATGAATATTTTACCAGGTGGAGATTGTATGATAGGGATTATATTCATCCCAGGGAGGGGAAATGTTCTCAGACTGCCTCCCAGCCTATCAATTTAATATTTCCTAAGTACCTATCAAGGATTCAGTGTGGGGTTAGGTGGTGTGGTGATTATGAAGAAATGGAAGATGACTTGCTATTAGTCTTCAGAATGTCTACTTGTAATGAGTAAATTACATTTTCCACACACTTCTGACAGTGACTAAGAGGTCATGACTATAGATCCTAATGGTGTGTTACGACATGAATTCTGTGGATTATAAGAGAACATGATTATGCAAGTCAGAAGACCAGGGCAAGCCTCCCAGATGGAGTAGGGCCTGATCTGTTCTTGGAGAACTGGGCTGGGATTTGGATGGTGGAGAGCATGCTTCAGCAATCCAGCCACAAACATCTTTTGAGTGCCTACCATGTATCAGGTTCACGAAGAAGGAAGCAGTGTGGGGGTCAAGAAAAAGCTGTGATTGAAGATGTGCAAATTTGTGAGAAAACCTGGCTAGAGCAGTGAGGTGGAGTGAGAAATTGTAGGAAAATAGTACAGAGGAAAACAAGATTGGGCAATGCAACTGGAGCCAGATTAAAGGGTGTTCTGAAAGGCAGTGGCTTTTATATTTGGAATTTATGAAAATGGGGTACCACTGAAGGTTGTTCAGGCTGGGAGGAAGCTAATAAAAGAAGGACATAAAGAAAATTCATTTTCCTCAGGGAATGTAATAGCTGGAAGGAGTTGTAGAGATTCCTTCGCTCATCACCCCCTCCAGATTCCCGTCCCACTGCCATCATTCAACAGAGAAAACAGTTACAGCCTAAAGAGGTTATATAATGTGCTTAAGCCCAAATATAGTAATCTCGTCTCCATTTCATGCTCCTTCTCTGCATCTCAGTGGTATGTGTTTTCCATAGGCTGACTGGCAGGACACTAAAGGGAGAAGAAGCCTCAGTGAATGCAGCATCCTGGCTTAGGACCACCCAGGTTGAATGTGGAAAGGAAGGCTAGACTCAGCCTATGCTACAGCTGTTGAGGCCCAAGGCAAGCTGCCCCCAAATGTGCCTTAATGGCATATTGACTATTTTAAACTGAAGTTACTTGAGAAACAGCTGATGGAAAAAAAATGATATTAAAAAAGCTACTCTGACCCTGCACCCTCTTTCACCCTGCAAGTGGGAACTAAATCTTCCATGTGAAGATATCTTCTTTCTACCAGGAGGATAAAAAGCATCCTTATCACTAGAGTTAGGGTATTCAAGGCTAACAAAGCTGTATAAACAAACTTTGTTTTTCATCAGTCTGCTACCCCAAGCACAAGCCCCTTTGTTTTGCTAGATCTTCATTAATAATTGTTCATTTGTCTAAAAATGATATATAAACAGCCTGCTTTGGTCATTTCAGGGATTCTATTGCTATGAGATCTCCTTGCATTCAAATTAAATTTCTTTTCCTCCTGTTAATCTGTCTCATGTCAATTTAATTATTAGGTCAGCTAAAAGAATTCAAGAGGGATGGGAAGGGGGATTTATCCCTCCCTAGTAGTTGGCATAGTTGGCAGGATATTGGCTGCACCCTGATTCCCACTTCCCAACCCCAGGCTGCCGCAGCTGAGAGATCCTGGAACCTCTAGCAAAAGCCAGTAGCAAGTAACAGCTTCTTCACACATCAGCTTCCCTGATTCTGCCTGCGGGGTCTGAAGGAAGGGGAAGGTCATGAGAGTCCTTTTCCTCTCATTCTGAATTTAGATTAGCAGGAGAAAATATGTGTGGGACTGGTCCTTGGAGACCTAACGACTCTGATATTTGGTAGATGAGTACTCTCAATTTTTATGGACACTTTCCTCCCTAAGATGGTCACTGTTTTTCTTTGTCTGTGTCTGATGTGTCATTTGTCATAAGAAGGAAGAACCATAGGGAAAACATCAGGCACAGGCCCTTCATACACTTGCTGTCCAAGCTGGCCCCACACACAGACTGGTAAGATAACAGTTTCCTCCAGACCTGCCTCTGTTTAGGTAAGTTTTGCTGTGCACTCCCTATGTGAGAACTGTATGAGGTTTTTCCTTCCATCTGGTTCTGTGTCCTGAGAGCTTGGCTCTGTGATGACTGGGAATGTTCTGTCTGATCTTTGCATCCAGAAGGTGTACTGGGATGCATCTGGTAGCCAGTTGAATAGACTAGGGTTTCACAACACAGTGTCATAAGCAGCACTCTCTTTGTTTGGCCATTCTAGCTCTCATGGGAATTTGTCATAAGGAGTTCTAGTTCATATGGAGCCTTTGTCATCTCAAGTTTGTTGCTAGTTTGTGATGGAAATCTTAAAGGAAATCAACCCTGAATATTCATTGGAAGGACTGATGCTGAAGCTGAAGCTCCAGTATTTTGGTCATCTGATGTGAACAGCCGACACATTGGAAAAGTCCCTGATGCTGGGAAAGATTGAGGGCAGAAGGAAAAGAGGGTGTCAGAGGATGAGATGGCTGGATGGCATCACCGATGCAATGGACATGAACTTGGGCAAACTCCAGGAGATGGTGAGGGACAGGGAGGCCTGGCGCGCTGCACTCCTTGGGGTTGCAAAGAGTCAAACATGAACTGGGCGACTAAACAACAACAATGACGGAAAAGTCCCATTCCAGTAGCACCTGCCTGGTGTCACAGATTGGTAGATCTATGACTGGAGGAATACCACATTCTCAGGGGAAACTGGAGACCATCTTCATGATACCATTCTTACCCCCTGTAGCAGTGAAGGGCTTTTACTTTTTAAAATTAACTCTGAGAGTGAACTCTCTTGATCTTGTGAGAGAAAGATACACTCTGTGAGATGTCTTTTGCGTGTTTGGTTAAGCCATAAAAAAGCTTATCAGTTTGAGTTGCTATTTGAAATTAATATAAGATCCTACTCATCAATGACCAAATGATAGATCCTTGAAATTGGCTGTATTTGGAAGGAAAAAAAACAAAGTTGAGTGCTCTCACAATAAACAGCTGTCATAGTAGTATTTATGGGAGGATAAAATTGAAAGAAAACCACACAGGCATAACAACAAGTCTTAGGGAATCCCTTATTAAGATGAAAGAACAGAAATTAAATTTAAAGATCCAATGTAAATCCTCCTTCTTAAAAAAATTTTCCATCTTCTCAGCAATTCTTCAGGCTCTTGTAAAAATAAGAGATTGATCATCAGGAAGCCAATATTCAAGGACTAATCGAAACAACTATCTTTATCTTATAAATCTCTACAGAAACAGAAATGCAACTCTATAGAAACAAGTCAAGCCCTGCCTATCTTTACCAGTCCCCAAACCTTGCCTATTCCTCTCAAAATGCTTGTAGATAGTATAAAATACTAGGATGTTGGAGCAAAATTGGGCCTGTACTTAGGCAAAAAAATATTGTAGTAATTATCTAAGAATTCTGATAGTAGACAAGTATACTCCAAAACTCCTAGGAGAAAGCTTATGATTTCTTTCTCTTAAAGTTACAAATTTAATCCTGTCTTTGAAATGTAAACACAGGCCACCATCATCTGAGACTGAGCCCAGATTAACTCAATTGGTAGAATCTGAAATTTAAAAAAAGAAAAAAAAGAGGAGAAGAGGTCTTATTAAGCACAAAGCTAAAAGCACTTTCTTGCCCAAACTCTATATTTTACAGCCTTCTTAAGATTATTAATCAAATGAAAATTTAGATCCTAAAACTCTTCCACAAATAAGAAAGGATTTTATCTATTTGAGTGAGTGAAGTTTATTTATTCCAACCATTATTTATAGACTAGTGAGTTGTTATTGATTCATTATTAAAGTTTTAAAATGAAAACTATGATATATCTCTGTCTGTGTCTACCTGTATGTGTGTATGTTTATGTATGTACATTGTGAATATTTTCTACCTTTGAATGTTATTGTCAAAATTAACTTGTAAAAGGGCTCTATTTAATTAGCTTAAAGATAAATATCTATAAATTAAGTACAGTTAATTCTTGAACAACACAGGTTTGAACTGCATGGGTCCTCATATGCAGACTTTTTTCAGTAAATATATACCCCATACTACATGATTCATGGTTGGTGGAACCCATAGATGTGGAACCAAGGATATGGAGGGCCAAGAGTTAAGTTGTACATAGATTTTTTGTTTTGTGGGGTGTCAGCACCTCTAACCCCCACATTGTTCAAGGGTTAACTGTATTTCTAAATCTCAAAGATAAAATAAAAACTAACCCAAATTTTTTGAGTTCACATGATCTAAGATGCATGTTCAGTCCCTCAGTTGTGTCCAACTCTTTACAACCCCATGGACTGTAATCCTAGCCCTCCAGGCTCTTTTGTCCATGGAATTTTCCAGGGAAGAATACTGGAGTGGATTGCCATTTCCTACCCCAGGGCATCTTTCCTACCCAGGGATCGAAACTTCATCACTTGTGTCTCCTGCATTGGCAGGAGAATTCTTTACCACCGTGCCACCTGGGAATCCCATTATCTAGGGTAATCTTTGGTAAATAAAAGCTAATTTTAAGCTTGTTGCTTTAATTAATGCAGGAATATCTTCAGGGTTATCAGCATCAAATATAATGCAGATAAACAACTTTTGTTCTGTCTGGATTAAGTAGTCAAATGGTCATGTCTTTGTTGCAAAGTTTGTCAGAAACAGCAACAACAACAAAACTGAAAATGGTGACTAACTGCCAGTGTCCGAGATGACTGACAGAAGAGGGTCCAGTTGGGATAAACAAGGATAGAAAATGAAAGATGTTTAGCAAATTCAAACACAAGAATATTTGTAAATAGTGTTGAAAGGAAGTTAGGGACAGGTATTTAGATTTGATAATTTTAAGAAGTTAATTGGTCCTTATATTAAAAAAATTGTTCTTGGTAGACTCTCAACTGCCCCTAGGGATGTGGTGTATACCTTTGACTGTGCCTTGAACAAAAAATACTTGGACACTTACGTTTTAGCCTTCAGGGATCAAATCAGACCTTAAAAAACAACTAGACTTTAAATAATCAGTGGTAGACCACATAAAATTATTCCTTAGTATAAATAAAGAATATATGGTTTAAATAATTTAATTACCTTTTTCTAAATTTGGTTTCCTTATAATTTTTGCACAATGTGTAATTACAGAATGCATACTTAAAGCTATTTATGTGCTAATATACATTTCTTTTTAAATGTACATTTATTGTTAATACATACATTTTTCCTCATTTAAGTGTATAGGTGTGTGTTTATAACAAAGATAGTGAATATTCATAAACTCCATTCACATAACTGCACAGTAATTTTTCATTCGTTTAAACTGAGTTGGGATTTATCTATATAGCTTATATGATTACATTTGAGGAAGGCTAAGTAGCAGAAATATTGTAACATAGACAATGGTATTAACATATTCAGATCTGCAACTCAGCCCTCCCTGCTTTACACATGTAATTAGGTTGTTTCCATGGTAATGATCTAATTATGGACTTCTCCTTGGCCTTGTGTAATCACATTTGCTGCATTTTGGCAGAGATGTTTTCCTTATTTTGTTGAACTGCAACACTTGACAAGATGTTCTCGCTTAAGAAGAATAATGATTTTTCTTGGGAGAAAAAAGAAAAAAAGCAAAAACAGTTCCTTCAAAGGTGATTTGAAAAGGATTATACATATTTGACAAATCATGCCAGCATTAAAATATCTATTACCCTTGAAAGCCTAATCTATTTTTATCTTTTGTGTGTGTGTCATTACTTATGAAACTCTTAGGAGGTTCTGATTTTTCAAAATCATGCATGCTATTTCAGTATATTATTTTCATGGGGCTTAGAAACTTGAAGGAAATGATAGGTCAAGAAAGAGAAAGCTTCAGAGATCTTAGCAGAAAGAGAACTGGAGACCGTATTCAGTGAGAATATTATATTGCAATTGGCAAGGCTATTCATGAAAAGATATTTGATTAAGGCTGCTATGGCAGTAGGAAACACCTGAAAAAATCAATTAGGTTTATTTCAGCAGGAATTCAAATGCAGTCCTTTATTCACATGCAGAAGAAGACAGGAGGCCAAGTGCTTGTAGGAGAGACAGCTTTATTATCACGTGATCCCCTCTGAAAACTCTGGAATGTTACAAGAATAAAAGTTTACCTCTTTTATATGTATAAAATGCCACTGTGCTATACAGCATTTTGTATGGGAGATCTTTATAGCCAGAAGAATACATATACTGAATGGTGCAGGCTCCTTACTCTGAGAGTTATCAAGGTTTATGGGCTCCAAATGGCAGTGTCTGGGTACCAGAAACCCAGGACTAGGCATTGAAAACACTCTCCTTTAGGTATAATAGCTGCTACTGCTGCTGCCAAGTCACTTCAGTCGTGTCCGACTCTGTGCGACCTCATAGACGGCAGCCCACCAGGCTCTGCCGTCCCTGGGATTCTCCAGGCAAGAACACTGGAGTGGGTTGCCATTTCCTTCTCCAATGCATGAAAGAGAAAAGTGAAAGTGAAGTCGCTCAGTTGTGTCCGACTCTTAGTGACCCCATGGACTGTAGCCTACCAGGCTCCTCTGTCCATGGGATTTTCTAGGCAAGAGTACTGGAGTGGGGTGCCATTGCCTTCTCTGTAGGTGTAATAGAGATAACTGTAAATCCAAAATTAGTGTATCAGAGCTCCAGGAACCCAGCATATTGAAATTAGGTATCTGAATATCATTTTGCACGGAATAGAGTGGGTAGATATAGGGTTTATTTTTTGCAACCTAGTTGAAAAATAAAGGGCATAGATATAGTATGGTGCTTGGTAATAATCATAATAATAACTAATTTTCTATTTATAGCAAAGCAACCTTCATAAACTATCATATGGTTTGTTTTTAGACTTACATAATGTTATTTTCCTAGAGGGAAATGATATTAATGAAATATTTAGTTATTATTTGAAGATAACTAACAGGAATGTTTATTTCCTTATTTAAATGTATTCATTCTTTGAAAAAATATTTATTTACCACTTATGATGCACTGGGCATTGTACAAGGTCCTGGGAATAAGCAATGAATCCTATAGACACAATTGCTGCTCTCAAGTTATATTTTGTAGAGAAAACAGGAAAGAGGACAGGCTGATTTCAACACTGGGCAAAACGGTCCACTGTAGGGAGTCATTGGAGGAAATGGGAGCGTAGAAGAAGGGGTGTGATGGGTCCAGCATTGGGAACGTGGATCAGCAGCTGAAAACAACCACCAGTAGGACAGTCAAAAGAGATCCTGGGCAGTGAGAGAGGGGATGATGAGAGATGAGACTGGTGCGCATGCAGAGCGTCAAAACACTTGTAAATCATGCCCACAAGCTGGGCCCCCAGCACAGTTGGAATCCATTAAAAGACTGTAAGCAAGGGAACAACATGGTCTGATTGGTGATGCCTGCTGCTGTGACTTTTGGCATCAAGTTTTGAAGCAGTGATTTTAGAAGAATCAATCCAACTCTTCACATTCTGAAATACACAGACTATGAACTGTGACTTTAATAGTGTGGTCTTCCTGAGCCAATTTCCCTCCCGAGGACACAGCATAGTCCTCCACAAGGGCATTCTGAGTTCTGCTCCTTTACAACAATGTGGTTTGTTTTGTGTTTGTAGACAGATTTGTGTATAGTGTGAATACACAGGTATGTAGGAGTGAATTTTCTTTGATTAGTCAGAACCCTGTCCTATCCGCCAGCTGGTTGGTTAGAAACTCTTTCTGTTCTGTTCAGTTGCTCAGTCGTGTCCAACGCTTTTCGACCCCATGGATTGCAGCATGCCAGACTTCCCTGTCCATCACCAACTCCCGGAGTTTAGACAAACTCTTGTCCATTGAGTTGGTGATGCCATCCAACCATCTCATCCTCCATTATCCTATTCTCCTCCCACCTTCAATCTTTCCCAGCATCAAGCTCTTTTCCAATGAGTCAGGTGGCCAAAGTATTAGAGTTTCAGCTTCAGCATCAGTCCTTCCAATGAACATTAAGGACTGATTTTCTTTAGGATGGACTGGTTGGATCTCCTTGCAGTCCAAGGGACTCTCAAGAGTCTTCTCCAACACCATACTTCAAAAGCATCAATTCTTCAGCATTCAGCTTTCTTTATAGTCCAACTCTCACATCCATACATGACTACTGGAAAAACCATAGCTTTGACTAGATGGACCTTTGTTGGCAAAATGATGTCTCTGCTTTTTAATAAGCTGTCTAGTTTGGTCATAGCTTTTCTTCCAAGGAGAAAGTGTCTTTTAATTTCATGGATGCAGTCACCATCTACAGTGATTTTGGTCACTCAGTCATGTGCAACTTTTTGTGACCCCATGGACTGTAGCCTACCAGGCTCCTCAGTCCATGGCATTTTCCAGGCAAGAGTACTGGCCGTTTCCTTCTCCGGAGGGTCTTCCTGACCCAGGGATTGAACCCAGGTCTCCCACATTGTAGGCAGACGCTTTACCGTCTGAGCCACCAGGGAAATCAGAAACTCTTTAGACATCTTTATTCTCAACATGAAGCCCCACTCCCAATAGGTCAAGCCAGAAGTGTGTTGGGGCCTGCCACAGAGAAGGATGTGGGTTTGCATGAGTCATGGTGGATGAGAGTGAATGATGGTTTGAAGGAGGAGTCATAAAGCATTAGAAGCATGGCAGTGAATGGCTTTCATCTTCTCTGCTCTTTTTTTGATTATACTAAGGACAGTTTTTTATAGAGAAGCATATAGTGAGTGGCAGTGTTTTAAGTACTTTAAGGCTGCAGTTAAAATAAAGCAGCTCTTGCTCTGTTTGGTGGACAAATCTCCCAAACATGGAAAGAACAGAAATATGCTTGTTGTGAGTCAGAAATATGCCTAAGGGAAAAGGAAGGTCAGAAATCTGTTATTTGATTATAGAATACATTTTCTCTTGAGGCTTTCCTGGGGAATGTAGGCCTGAAATTTGGTATTCTCATAAGGAAATTTGACAATATTTGCCAATGAACAATTTTGCTTACTAGAACAATGCTAACTTTGTGTTTAATATTGGTGTATAGGTAATATTGATGTACTGAAGAAAGGTTATCATGCATTTATGCAATAAGTACTATATTTACAAGTACTTGGCATCTCTCAGATACTTGGTATAACTGAATTTAAAAAGTCGTGCTCAGAAGTTTACTGTAGACTGCATAGTTAAATGTAAGATAGTGTAATAAGTATGGTTATAAAATATGCTTAAAGGAACACAGGTAAGGATATTTAGCCTAACTTTGTGGGTTGGAGCAGGAGGTAATTAGTAGCTGGATTGCAATCTTTGTCTCCAAAATTCTTAATGTTGTTATTTAGTTGCTCAATAGTGTCCAACTCTATGTGGTGCTGTGAACTGTAGCTCACCAGGCTCCTCTGTCCACATGATCCAGGCAAGAATACTGAAGTGGGTTGCCATGTCTTCCTCCAGGGGATCTTCCTGACCCAGGGATCCAGCCTGCGTCTCCCACATTGGCAATCAGATTCTTTACTGCCGAGCCACCTGAGAAGCCCAAAGTTTTTAATAGTTCAAATCTCTAGTAAAACTATGCCATTTGAAAACCATGGAGTAACCAAGAGAACTCGGGAGTTAATAGAAAATTAAATATTTAGAAGAATCCCTTGAAACTAATCATGTTGGTAGAAAAAGCAAGAGAATTCCAGAAAAACCTCTACTTCTGCTTCATTGACTACACTAAAGCCTTTGACTATGTGGATCACAACAAACTGTGGAAAATTCTTCAAGAGTTGGGAATACCAGATGACCTTATCTGCTTCCTGAGAAATCTGTATGCAGGTCAAGAAGCAACAGTTAGAACTGTTGGAAACAGTTCCATTCCTGTTTGGAACAAGTTCATGGAACAGTGAACTGGTTCCAAATTGGGAAAGGGGTACATCAAGGCTGTATATCATCACCTTGCTCACTTAACTTATACGCAGAGTATATCATGTGAAATGCCAGGCTGGATGAAGCACAAGCTGGAATCAAGATTTCTGGGAGAAATATCAATAACCTCAGATGTGCAGATAACACCACCCTTATAGCAGAAAGTGAAGAGGAACTAAATAGCCTCTTGATGAAAGTGAAAGATGTGAGTGAAAAAGCTGGCTTAAAACTCAACATTCAAAAAACTAAGATCATGGGAGAGAACAAGATGGCGGAGGAGTAGGTGAACATGGAGTACATCACTCTCCACGGATGAATCAGGAATACACCTTCAGACACAAAAGTGCATGCAGAACACCAGCTGAGAGCAGACAGGAGTATCTGACCAGCAGAAAAGAATATACTATACCACGCAAAACTAGGTAGGATGAAGGAACTAGGGAGAGAAACAGGAGTGTTAGTAGGACTGGACGTGCCCTTGGTGGGTGGGGGAACTGAAGCAGGGGGTCTGATTCCCACACTGGGGCAATTGTCTGAGTCAGAGGAGAAACATTTAAGGCTAAGAGTGAAAGAGCTGATCTGTGGCAGCCTAAATGGAATGAGAATCAGACAGTCCTTGCTGCAGCCATACATACCCTGGACAGGGATGCCAGTCCCCTGGAAGGTGCAGCGGCTGAGAGCTGGAGTTTAGGTATTGTGGAGCAATCCCAGGGCGAGGGCTGCTGTTGACTGTGGAGAGATGGATCGAGGGGATGTAAGGGAGGAGATTGTGGTGGGAAATGCCTGTGGAGGAAAGCCGGGCAGCTGTGGAAGCAAGACAATATTGCTGACTATATGTAGGGGATGGAGCCATCACCGTAGCCTCTCTCTGCCCACACGCCAGCATTGGCAGCTTAACAATAGAGAGGCTGGCCCATCAAACACCTGACTACTGAACTACAGAGTAGGATCCCACCCAGGGTGCCTCTTAAGTGCCTGATGTGCCAATCTACAGAGTAGGACCCCAGCCACTGGGGCTCCCTCTATGTGCCTGACATGCTGAACAACAAAGAAGGACCCCAGGCAAGGGAGCCCTTTAAGTGCCTGAACTGGTGGAGCTAAGGAGAAAGACTGGCCAAAGAGGCCTTCTGATCACCAGATCGAAAAAAAGACTCTGATAGGGCCATAACTCCTGTGGCAGAGGCAGTCCATGTCCCTAAACACTTGGTGCCGCCAGGGTCCCTGCAAGCCAAGCAGCTGTGCCGCCTTTACACTCAAGTCTCACTGGGGCAGAGCTGCCACAGGCAAAAAAAGTCTTGCGTCTATGCGTGCAGGGTTGCTTTGGTAGCGTCTGACTCTTTGCGACCCTGTAGACTGTGGCCTGCCAGGCTTCTCTGTCAGGGAGGGAAGTTCTCCGGGCAAGAATACTGGAGCATATTGGCCAATACTCGTTGCCATACCCTTCTAGAGCACTATATTTCCTGCTGCCCTAGCCGCCAACTCCTCTGAGTACCTGGTGCTGCCAGAACCCCTGCAACCCAAGCAGCTGCACTGCCTCAGTACATGGCCCTCACAGGGCAAACCCAAGTCCTTCAGGGAAGCTCAGGAGTAAACCCCAGTGGACGACCCACATGCTGAGGTAGAAATAAAACCACAGTTGAAACCAAGGGGCAGTCTGGCTAAGGAAGAAGACCCAAAACCTTCCCACCAGCTGTACAAGCTGCAGATTAAATCCACACGACCAACTAGGCAGACTCTGTGTCTACGGAATATATAAAATGTCACTGAGAGTTCCCACAGAAGAAATGCACTAGTTCTGATAGCTGTGGACATTGGAAGCAAGAACACACAGGAATAGGACCAGATTAGAATCTGAGCTGCCCCCCAGCAAGTCCAGATATCAGCACAGTGTTGGAGGGCATCCTAGGGAGATGAGGTGGATTGTGACTCCCAGAGAGGGAAAGGACTCTGACAGCAGTGACTTAAGAAAAACATTTACTATTCTTGTTTTGACTTGTTCTGTAGATTCTTTTGGATTTTTTTTCCTTTTTCCCCCCTCTGTTGTAGTTGTAATTTTTTTGGCACTATGAAATCTAATTAAGTTTTTGAGCTTTTTTTTTTCTCTTTTTTTTCCTCAGTCACATTTTTTTTTTTAATTGTTGTTCTAAACCTCTGCCTCTTTTGCAGTTCTGTGGAGTCTTCCTTTTTTTTCTTTCTGTTTTTAATTTTAATTTTTTAAACCTATTATTATTTTTTCTACATTTGTTCCTTTATTTGCTTTTCCTACTGTTCTTTTCCCCTTGCTGTTAATATTTAATGTATATAAATTTTCTTTATCTATCTCTATTTAACTTTGCGTATCTATTCTTTCTTTCTTTCCTTTCCTCTCAACACATTTGTGTATATGTATATGTGTATATTCCATTATTTTAACTATTATTTGCCTGATTTTGTAACTGCCATTTGGGTCATCTTTGGTTTCTCATTTTTGGATATTTGTTTTAATCTCACTTAATGCCATAACAAACCACTTGTGGAATCTTCATTCCTGACCAGAGATCAAGCCCTGAGCCTTTGGAGTGGGAGCACTGACTCCAAGACCCTAGAACACCAAAGAACTAACCCTAGGGAGTACAAATAGTGAGAACTCACACAAAGGAAACCACTGGAATACAAGACCTGGCATCACACAACCCCCAGTAGCACCCTGTGCAGGACGCCTCATCTAAACAACAAGCAAAACAAAAGTACAAACCCAGTCATCAGCAGACAGGACCACCTCACTCAGCCCTGCCCATCAGAGGAAAAACAAACAAACAAACAAAAACTCAGCACAAATCTCACCACATAGGAAGCTTACACAAAGCACTGGACCAACCGTAGGAGGGCAGAAACCAAAAGGAAGAAAGAATTCAACCTTGAAGCCTGCAAAAAAGAGATAACCCAAACAGAATAAGTTAAAAAAAATAATGAGAGGGCAGAGAAATACTACACAGATGAAGGAACAACCTAGAAATACTGAAGTCCAAATAAGTGAAGAGGAAGTAGGCAAGATGCCTGAAAAAGAATTCAGAATAATGATAGTAAAGATGATCAAAAACCTTGAAAACAAAATGGAGAAAATGCAAGAATCAGTTAACAAAGACCTACAAGAATTAAAGAATAAACATACAGAAACAAACACCACAATCACTGAAATTAAAAATACTCTAGAAGGAATCAGTAGCAGAATATCTGAAGCAGAAGGATTAATCAGTGAGCTGGAAGATAAAATGGTGGAAATAACTTCTGAAGAGCAGAATAAAGTAAAAAGAATGAAAAGAGCTGAGGATAGTCTCAGAGACCTCTGGGACAATATCAAATGCACCAACCATCTAACTATAGGGGTCTCAGAAGAAGAAGAGAAAAAGAAAGTGTATGAGAAAATTTTTGAAATTATAGTTGAAAATTTCCCCAACATGGAAAAGGAAATAGTCAATCAAGTCCAATAGGCACAGAGTTCCATACAGGATAAACCCAAAGAGAAACATGCCAGGACACATGCTGATCAAACTAACAAAGACTAAACACAAAGAAAGAATATTAAAAGTAGCAAGGGAGAAGGAACAAGTAAGATACAAGGGAAACCCCATATGCTTAACATCTGATCTTTCAGCAGAAACTCTGCAGGCCAGAAGGGAATGGCAGAATATATTTAAAGTACTGAAAGGCAAAAATTCACAACCAAGATTACTGTACCTGGCAAGGATCTCATTCAAAAGTGATGGAGAAATAAAAAGCTTTCCAGACAAGCAAAAGTTAAGAGAATTCAGTACCACCAAACCAGCTTTACAACAAATATTAGAGGGATTTATATGTCAAGAAATACAAGAGAAGAAAAAAGATCTATAAAATCAACCCCAAACAATTAAGAAGATGGCAATAGGAACATACATATCAATAATGACTTTAAATGTAAATGGATTAAATGCTCCAACCAAAAGACACAGACTGGCTGAATGGATACAAAAACAAGACCCATATATATGCTGTCTACAAGAAACCCACTTCAGACTGCAAGACACATATAGACTGAAAGTGAGAGGATGGAAAAATATATTCCATGCAAAGGCAAGCGAAATAAAGCTGGAATAGCAGTCCTCATATCAGACAAAATAGATCTTAAAATGAAGAAGATTACAAGAGGTAAGGAAGGACACTACATAATGATCAATAAGGGATCAATCTAAGAGGAAGATATAACAATTGTAAATATCTATGCACCTGACACAGGAGCACCTCAATACATAAGAAAAACACTGAGAGACATAAAAGGAGAAATTGATAGTAACACAATAATAGCAGGCGACTTTAACACCACACTCACACCAGTGGACAGATCATCAAAACAGAAAATTAATAAGGAAACACAAATATTAAATGATACATTAGATGAGATGGATCTCACTGATATCTTCAGAACATTCCATCCAAATGCAGAAGAATACACCTTCTTCTCAAGTGCACATGGAACATTCTCCAGTATAGACTACATTTTGGGTCACAAATCAAAACTCAGTAAATTTAAGAAAATTGAAATCGTATCAGGCAAAAGAACTGTACACAGAAAATTATTAGACACTGATGAAAGAAAACAAAGATGACATAAACAGATGGAGAGATAGTCCATATTCCTGGGTAGGAAGAATCAATATTGTGAAAATGACTATGTTACCAAATGCAATCTACAGATTCAATGTGATCCCTATCAAATTACCAATGGCATTTTTCACAGAACTAGAACAAAACTTTTAACAATTCATATGGAAACACAAAGACCCTGAATAGCCAAAGCAGCCTTGAGAAAGAAGAATGGAGCTGGAGGAATCAAACTTCCTGACTTCAGATTATACTACAAAGCTACAGTCATCAAAACAGTATGGTACTTGCACAAAAACAGAAATATAGACCAATGGAACAAGATACAAAGTCCAGAAATAAACCCATGCACCTATGGGTACCTTATTTTTGACAAAGGAGGTAAGAATATACAATAGGGCAAAGACAGCCTCTTCATTAAATATTCTGGGGAAACTGGACAGCTACATATAAAAGGATGAAATTAGAACACTTCCTAACACTGTACACAAAGATAAACTCAAATTGGATTAAAGACCTAAATGTAAGACCAGAAACTATAAAACTCTTAGAGGAAAACAGACAGAATACTTGGTGACATAAATTAAAGCAAGATGACCCACCTCCTAGAGTAACGGAAATAAAAACAAAAATAAACAAGTGGGACCTGATTAAACTTAAAAGCTTTTGCACAGCAAAGGAAACTATAAGCAAGGTGAAAAGACAATCCTCAGAATGGGAGAAAATAATAGCAAATGAAACAACTGACAAAAGATTAATTTCCAAAATATACAAGCAGCTCATACAACTCAATGCCAGAAAAGCAAACAACCCAATCAGAAAGTGGGAAAAAGACCTAAACAGACATTTTTCCAAAGACATACAGATGGCTAACAAACACATGAAAAGATGCTCAACACTGCTCATTATTATAGAAATGCAAATCAAAACTACAATGAGATATCACCTCACACCAGTCAGAATGGCTATCATCAAAAAATCTACAGTAAATGCTGGAGAGTGTGGAGAAAAAGGAACGCTCTTGCACTGTTGTTGGGAATGTAAATTGATACAGTCACTATGGAAGACAGTATGTAGATTCTTTAAAAAACTAGGAATGAAACTACCACCTGACCCAGCAATCCCACTCCTAGGCATATACCCTGAGGAAACCAAAACTGAAAGAGACACATGTATCTCATTGTTCATTGCAGCACTATTTACAATAGCAAGAACATGGAAACAACCCAGATATCCATCGACAGATGAATGGATAAAGAAGTTGTGGTACATACACACAATGGGATATTACTCAGACATAAAAAGGAATACCTTTGAGTCAGTTCTGATGAAGTGAATGAACCTAGAACCTATTATACAGAGTGAAGTGATTCAGAAAGAGAAGGATAAATATCGTATTCTAGCACATATATAAGGAATCTAGAAAAATGGTACTGAAGAATTTATTTACAGGGCAGCAATGGAGAAACAGACATAGAGAATAGACTTGTGGACATGAGGAGAGGAGGAGAGGGTGAGATGTATGGAGAGAGTAACGTGGAAACTTACATTATCAAATGTAAAATAGAGAGCCAATGGGAATTTGCTGTATGGCTCAGGAAGCTCAAACAGGGGCTCTGTATCAACCTAGAGGGGTGGGGTGGGGAGGGAGAGGAGACGGATGTTCAAAAGGGAGGGGATATGTGTATACCTATGGCTGATTCATGTTGAGGTTTGACAGAAAACAACAATTCTGTAAAGCAATTATCCTTCAGTAAAAAATAAAACAAACAAATAAATAAAGCTAAGATCATGGCATCCGGTCCCGTCACCTCATGGCAAATAGATGGGGGAACAGTGGAATAGTGACGGACTTTATTTTCTTGGGCTCCAAAATCACTGCAGATGGTGACGGCAGCCATGAAATTAAAAGATGCTTGCTCCTTGGAAGAAAAGATATGACCAACCTAGACAGCATGTTAAAAGGCAAAGCCGTTACTTTGCTGACAAAGGTCCATCCAGTCAAAGCTATGGTTTGTCATAGGAATGTAGGAATGTGAGAGTTGGACCATAATGAAAGGTGAGCACCGAAGAATTGATGCTTTTGAACTGTGGTGTTGGAGAAGACTCCTGAGAGTTCCTTGGACTGCAAGGAGATCAAAGCAGTCCATCCTAAAGAAAATCAGTCCTGAATATTCATTGGATGGACTGATGCTGAAGCTGAAACTCCAATACTTTGGCCACCTGATGCAAAGAACTGACTCATTGGAAAAGACCCTGTTGCTGAGAAATATTGAAGGCAGGAGGAGAAGGGGCCAACAGAGGATTAGATGGTTAGACAGAATCACCAACTCAGTGGACATGAGTTTGTGCAAGCTCTGGAAAATAGTGAAGGACAGGGAAGCCTGGCATGCTGCAGTCCATGGCGTCACAAAGAGTCAAATACAACTGAGCGACTGAACAGAACTGAACTGAAGGTGATTGAATTGGTCTCTTAGTTATCCATATATTAATTCAACACGTTTGAGTCTCTATATTTCAGGCAGTATTCCCAAGCTTGGGATTACAGAGATAAACAAGATTGACCATCTCTTCCGGCTACTTTAGAACTTAATTTGTAGGGGATGCCATCACTTAAGAATTCTACCTGCTCTACTTTGTGTAAAGACAATTGTGTTATTCAGATGTACAGCAAAGTGATTCAGTTTATATATATACATAAAACTTTTCAGATTATTTTCTTTTATAGGTTATTATAAGATACTGAATATAGTTCCCTGTGATATATAGTAAATCCTTATTGCCTATCTATTTTACTTATAGTAGTTTGTTAATTCCATATTCCTAACTTATCCCTAACCACTCCCTTTCCCCTTGGTAATCAAAAGTTTGTTTTCTATGTCTGTCAGTCTGTTTCCGTTTTGTATATTGATTCATTTTAATCTTATTTAGATTCCCTATATAGTAATATCAGGCTTCCCTGGTGGCTCAGTTGTAAAGAACCTGTCTGACAATGCAGGAACTGCAGGAGACTCAAGTTTGATCCCTGGGTGGAGAAGTTCGCCTGGAGGAGGAAATGGCAACCCACTCCAGGATTCGTGCCTGGGAAATCCCGTGGACAGAAGAGCCTGGAGGGCTATAGTCCACGGAGTCACAAAGAGTCGGACATGACTGAGAATAAGAATGCTGATGATGATATAGTAATATCATATTTTTGACTTTCTCTGCTTTATTAATTTCATTAGTATGATATTCTCTAGGTCCTTCCATGTTGTTGCAAATGGCAATGATTCATTCTTATATAATGGCTGAATAATATTCCATTCTGTGTGTGTGTGTGTGTGTGTGTGTGTGTGTATGCATATATAAAACATCTTCTTTATCTGTTCATCTATTGATGGACATTTAGGTTGCTCCCATTACTTGGCTGTTGTAAATAGTGCTGCCGTGAACACTGGGGTGCATGTATCTTTTCAAATTAAAGTTTTCATTTTTCCTACATACATGCCAGGGAAAGGGATTGCTAGATGAAAACGTGGCTGTTTTTGCAGTTTTTAAGGAAGTTCCATGTTGTTTTTCATAATGGCTGCATCAATTTACATTTCCACAACAGTGTAGGAGGGTTCCTGTTTCTCTACACATAAATGCTGGTTCCCTCCAGCATTTATTATTTGCAGACTTTTTTAGGATAGCCATTCTGACTGGTGTGAGGTGATACCTCATTGTGATTTTGATTTGTATTTCTCTAAAATTAGTAATGGTGAGCATCTTTTCATGTGCCTGTTGGCCATCTCTATGTCTTCTTTGGAGAAATATCTATTTAGACCTTCTCCCCACTTTTTGATTGGGTTGTTTGGGGGTTTTCTTATAATTTTTAAAAATTTTTTGTACAATTTTAAAGGTTATACTTCATTATAGTATAGAAGAATCAGCTCTTTTGAATTCCAGTAAGGTCTATATTTTTATTTCAAGCTGCATCCTAGACCCTTCAAATAGCTGAGAAAACTCCACAGGTGAGAGTTCATTCTATTATGAACAGACCATCACCATTTGCCATAAACAATATCAGAACCTGATGGGAAATCTAACACAAAAAATAATCCTATGGACAGCAGTATATGTGATTGTGAAGAAATATTGGCTGAATTAGATTATTCACTAAAAATTGATCAAAATATTCCTTCCCTCTTCTATGATTGATTTTTGCATCCATCTACATGTATGGATTGACTCCAGAAATAAAAAGTGCCAAAGTAGCACTATCTTATACAATTTTGTTACCTAAAAGAAACTTAAATATAGCTCTTGTACCCAGATTTTTTTTTAAATGGTACATTAGGTGAAATCCAAACATCAGCAGAAGTCATATAAATTAAGCACTTAGAAGCCTTACCAGTTCTCACTCAACACTACAAAGACTGTGTGTCAAAGAGAATGGCTGCAAATTAAAGCTGACACACAGCAGCTGTGACTATAGCCAACCTCTAAGCCTAATCTGTTTCCTTTTCTTTCAGTTAAGCTCAGTGATGTGATCCATCACTAGTAGTTACAGCTACTAGACAGATTAGTGTTTCTTTCTGGTCTGTATAATTTCCTCCAGATATCATGGCTGTTAGTTCAATGTTACTATGGCCACATTGCCCCCAATCTGGTGATTGCCACCTTTGCTAGTGTGGTTCAATTCTGTACCCTCCCCCTGAACCCTTCTTCCTGCCTATCAGGATGCCCCTGGGGTCACAGCTGCCTATGTCCATTGCAGAGTGTGGTCTCAGGCCTGTGGGGAGGCCACGGTCTGCTCTGTGGAGTGTCCTTTTCTTCAGGACCTACAGCCCTTTAGGAAGCACTTTGCCATCTATGTTCATTTTGTGTTGGATCAAATCAGTGAATAAGTGGGAGACTTCTCCAAATTTCTCTCTTTCCACCTTTTTTCCCCACTGAACACTTCCCCAAAATTTGGCCTCCTACCCACGCCCCCCCCCCCCATTTCCCTCTTCTATCATTTCTCCTTTATCCTTCTCTCTTGTCCCCTTTTCCTTCCTCCAAATATCTCTACAGAATCTTGGTTTGCCTGGAACATATAGAGGTCCAAGGCATACAAAGATAAATAGGATGAACTTTGTTTCTCAAATGTGTACCTTTCTGGTCCCCTGGTGTTTATTCCTGCCAACTGTGGGGGTCTGTGTCAAGTTACCACCGTCGCCCCCCCGCCCAATGTCCTCAGTGCTCTTCCTCTCCATCTGCATGCTTTAAACCTCCCTTTACAGCCTGCAGTCTCTAAGGTAACACACTGATGAGGAATAACTGTCAAACAGCATGAAGGTATTTAATGATGGTTTAAAAAGAGCTTGGGAATAAAGTCATATGAGAAATTTGTTACATATTTAATTTAGGAAAGATTGTTACAGTATCAGGGGAGGAAAGGAAGAAAATATATTGCTCCCCATAAAAACGCAGTAAAAGATAAAGCACCAACAGCCCTTCTGTTATGTTGAAATATTATTGTTCTGTGATTAAACGGAGGCAGCAAAGTGGTTTCTGTTCGGCATTTGTGCCAGGGAGGCGTGGGAGAGGGAAAAAGGCCTCGAGGTTGTAGGTTTGAATCTTTCCTAGCGCTCCAAGGAAACTAAAACGCGGACAAAGCGCAGTGGCACAGGGATTCTGAAGGTCTTCAGAGGAGGAGTGCTAGTAGTTGGTGAGACAGATGGACCATGAAATGAACTTACATTTCAGACCATTTTAACACCTCTCTGTCTTCTTAAGTTTGACAGCAGTAACAAGAAGCAAGGTCACATTATTATTATTTTTTCAATGTACAAAGCCTAATATCATGTCTCTTCTATCCTGGGAATCTAAGAAAAGAACCATCTTACAAATGAGTCAGCCTGGAATGTCCAGATAGCTCTGTCACTTTTGGCTTCGTTCTTTAGCACATTCCCTTAAGAAGGTGGATGGCACTTGTGTGTGAGGCTTCAGAAAGTAGCAGGCATTTCCTCCTTTATCACTCATCTGGACTACTGAACCTGGGATCAATAAATATTCCATAACTGCATTATTTGTGGCCAACTATAAACAATTTTTATCATTAAATCTTTGCCTTTTAGTTGTTCCTCATTAGCAAGGGATCAAATTTCAGATCCCAGTCTGGGTCATGCCCAGAATTAAAGAAAAACAATGTATGAGAATGATTATCCACATATGTATTTATATTTTATATTAAAATAGATACATGATGAAAAGTATTCTTGTATCTAATAGTTTCATAGTGTTGCAGTTTTAAAAGTCATCTTGAAAAAAAAAGGTCACCTTGAGCTTCATTTTAGATGATACGGTGACATGGGAAAAGCACTGGATGGTGCTTAGGTGAGTTTGGGTTCTAACTGCATTTCTTTCTGTCTCTAATAACCAGTTGTGTGATCTGCAAAGTAGGTCATTTGCCCCAATTTATTTATTTGTAAAATGAATGGATTGGAGTGGGTTATGCTTATGTTTCTCTCTAGCATTTCTCTCTTATGTTTTTCTCTAGCTCCTACATTCAGTGAGTGGAAGAGGATTGTAGGAAGGGGTGGTAGATGACATGTGGAAACAGGAAGTTACCAGAAAAACATGGAAGAAACCACTTACTTTAGTTGCTTTTAGGGATGGAAAGTGCAAGTGTGAGGTGCGATGTATATGTTCTAACATGGCTTTAAATTTTGGTTATACTTGTTTTATTTTTAAATTAAAAAAATTAAAAATGCACATCTGTCACACTGTATGACTGCATTTAAATAGCATCCTTTGCTGATGTTCAGTATTCATATTAGAACAGGGTTAATGAAAGTTGTATTAAATCAGATTGCCCCCTAGAAGTTCCGCATTGGTTGTGAATGTTATTTGATTGACTCTTGCCTAGTAAAGAGGCAATTCTACCTGAGAGAATACAAGTTGAATCCGAGTTACAAGGTTGCCTGTGAGCAGGAGACAGTGGAAGATAAGTTTTATTTAGTACACAGTGTTGTTTTTGTTATGTCTTGCTACTGTTTTGCTTTTGAGGGGGATTGAATGCTTTATGGGTTTCTGCTGTAATTTACCAGAGTCCTCACCACCTGGCCTCCTCTGCTTGACCTCTGTCCCCTGGAGGTTTAAATGTGTAGCATCCAGCCCCAGGAAATGGTGAGCCAGGCAACAGTTACTGAGCAGCAGGCACATGGCAGGTGCAGTGAATGGCACTGGGGATAACTCCTGAGGAGACATCTAGGATCAGCTCCTCCCCAGTGGAGTTCCTCTTCGAGTGAGGAACACTGGCACCAACGTCTTTTCACAAATACTTAAATAATGATGAGTGTGTGAAGGAGCCCTGCAGCATGCTGTGCCTGAGTCTAACCGGAGAATCTGATTACATCTGAGAGTAAAGGAGAACTTTCCCCATGGAAAGAATTTTTAAGCTGAGACCTGAAATACAAGTAGAAATCATTTGGTGGAGAATGAATTTTGAATGAGAGATAAAGGCATGGAGATGGTGAGTATGTAAGTTTGAAAATGAAGAGATGATGTTTTGAGTGAGACTGTCAGTTCAGTTCAGTCCAGTCGCTCAGTCGTGTCCAACTCTTTGCGACCCCATGAACTGCAGCACGCCAGACTTCCCTGTCCATCATCAACTCCCGGAACTTGCTCAAACTCGTGTCTATTGAGTGGGTGATGCCATCCAACCATCTCATCCTCTGTCATCCCATTCTCCTCCTGCCTTCAATCTTTCCTGGCATCAGGATCTTTTCCAATGAGTCAGTTCTTCACATCAGTGGCCAAAGTATTGGAGTTTCAGCTTGAGTATCAGTCCTTCCAATGAATATTCAGGACTGATTTCCTGTAGGATGGACTGGTTGGATCTCCTTGCAGTCCAAGGGACTCAAGAGTCTTCTCCAACACCACAGTTCAAAAACATCAATTCTTCTGCCCTCAGCTTTCTTTATAGTCCAACTCTCACATCCATACATGACTACGGGAAAAAACATAGCTTTGACTATGGACCTTTGTCAGCAAAGCAATGTCTCTACCTTTTAATATGCTGTCTGGGTTGGTCAAAGCTTTTCATCCAAGGAGCAAGCATCTTTCAATTTCATGGCTTCAGTCACCATCTGCAGTGATTTTGGAGCCGAAAAAAATAGTCTGTCACTGTTTCCAGTGTTTTCCCATCTATTTGCCATGAAGTGATGGGACAGTTGCCATGATCTTAGTTTTCTGAATGTTGAATTTTAAGCCAGCTTTTTCACTCTCCTCTTTCACTTTCATCAATTCCTTCAATTCCTCTTTGCTTTCTGCCATAAGGATGGCGTCATCTGCATATCTGGTTATTGATATTTCCCCCAGCAATCTTGATTCTTCTAGCTTGTACTTCATCCAGCCCAGCATTTCACATGATTTACTCTGCATATAAGTTAAATAAGCAGGTTGACAATATACAGCCTTGATGTATTCCTTTCCCAATTTGGAACCAGTCCATTGTTCCACATCTGGTTTTAACTGTTGTTTCTTGACCTGACTACAGATTTCTCAGGAGGCAGGTAAGGTGGTCTGGTATTCCCATCTCTTGAAAATTTTTCCACAATTTTTTGTGATCCACACAGTCAAAGGCTTTGTCATAGTCAATAAAGCAGAAGTAGATGTCTTTCTGGAAATCTCTTACCTTTTCTATGATCCAACCAATGTTTGGCAATTTGATCTCTGGTTCCTCTGCCTTTTCTAAATCCACCTTGAACATCTAGAAATTCATGGTTCATGTACTGTTGAAGCCTGGCTTGGAGAATTTTGAGCATTACTTTGCTTGCGTGTGAGATGAGTGCAATTGTGTGGTAGTTTGAACATTCCTTGGCATTGTCTTTCTTTGGGACTGGAATGAACACTGACCTTTTCCAGTGCTGTGGCCACTGCTGAGTTTCTAAATTTGCTGGTATATTGAGTACAGCACATTAACAGCATCATATTTTAGGATTTGAAATAGCTTAATTGGAATTCCATCACCTCCACTATCTTTGTTCGTAGTGATGTTTCCTAAGGCCCACTTGACTTTGCATTCCAGGATGTCTGGCTCGAGGTTGTTGATCACACCAGCATGGTTTTCTGGGTCATGAAGATCTTTTTTGTACGGTTCTTCTGTGTATTGTTGCCACCTCTTCTTAATATCTTCTGCTTCTATTAGGTCCGTACCATTTCTGTCCTTTATTTTGCCCATCTTTGCATGAAATGTTCCCTTGGTATCTCTAATTTTCTTGAACAGATCTCTAGTCTTTCCCATTCTATTGTTTTCCTCTATTTCTTTACATTGATCGCTGAGAAAGGCTTTTTTTTTTTTATCTCTCCTTGCTATTCTTTGGAACTCTGCATTCAGACAGGTATATCATTCCTTTTCTCCTTTGCCGTTCACTTCTCTTCTTTTCTCAGCTATTTGTAAGGCCTCCTCAGACAATCATTTTGCATTTTTGCATTTCTTTTTCTTGGTAATGGTCTTGATCACTGCCTCTGTACAATGTCATGAACCTCTGTCCATAGTTGTTCAGACACTCTATCAGATCTAATCCCTTGAATCTATTTGTCACTTTCACTGTATAATTGTAAAGGATTTGATTTAGATCACAATAAACTGTGGAAAATTCTGAAAGAGATGGGAATACCAGTCATTCTGACCTGTCTGTTGAGAAACCTGTATGCAGGTCAGGAAGCAACAGTTAGAACTGGACATGGAACAACAGACTGGTTCCAAATAGGAAAAGGAGTACGTCGAGGCTGTATACTGTCACCATGCTTATTTAACTTATATGCAGAGTACATCATGAGAAACGCTGGGCTGGAAGAAACACAAGCTGGAATCAAGATTTCTGGGAGAAATATCAATAACCTCAGATATGCGGATGACACCACCCTTATGGCATAAAGTGAAAAAGAACTAAAGAGCCTCTTGATGAAAGTGAAAGAGGAGAGTGAAAAAGTTGGCTTAATGCTAAACATTCAGAAAACTAAGATCATAGCATCTGGACCCATCACTTCATGGGAAATAGATGGGGAAACAGTGGAAACAGTGTCAGACTTTATATTTTTGGGCTCCAGAATCACTGCTGATGGTGACTGCAGCCATGAAATTAAAAGACGCTTACTCCTTGGAAGGAAGGTTATGGCCAACCTAGATAGCATATTTAAAAGCAGAGACACTACTTTGCCAACAAAAGTCCATCTAGTCAAGGCTATGGATTTTTCCAGTGGTCTTGTATAGATGTGAGAGTTGGATGGTGAAGAAAGCTGAGTGCTGCAGAATTGATGCTTTTGAACTGCAGTGTTAGAGAAGACTCTTGAGAGTCCCTTGGACTGCAAGGAGATCAATCCTGGGTGTTCACTGGAAGGACTGATGTTGAAGCTGAAACTCCAGTACTTTGGCCACCTCATGTGAAGAGCTGACTCATTGAAAAAGACCCTAATGCTGGGTAGGATTGGGGGCAGGAGGAGAAGGAGATTACAGAGGATGAGATGATTGGATGGCATCACTGGCTCGATGGACATGGGTTTGGGTAGACTCCAGAGTTGGTGATGGACAAAGAGGCCTGGCATGCTGCAATTCATGGGGTTGCAAAGAGTTGGACATGACTGAGCGACTGAACTGAACTGAACTAAATGGTCTAGTGGTTTTCCCTACTTTCTTCAATTTAAGTCTGAATTTGGCTATAAGAAGTTCATGATCTGAGCCACAGTCAGCTCTCGGTCTTGTTTTGCTGACTGTATAGAGCTTTTCCACCTTTGGTGCAAAGAATATAATCAATCTGATTTTGATATTGACCATCTGGTGATGTCCATCTGTAGATTCTTCTCTTGTGTTGTTGGAAGAGGGTTTTTGCTAACCAGTGTGTTCTCTTCGCAAAACTCTGTTAGCCTTTGCCCTGCTTGGTTTTGTACTCCAAGGCCAAATTTGCTTGTTGTTCCAGGTATCTATTGACTTCCTGCTTTTACATTCCCATCCCCTATAATGAAAATGACATCTTTTTTTTGGGTGTTAGTTCTAGAAGTTCTTGTAGATCTTCATAAAACTGTTCAACTTCAGCTTCTTCAGCATTAGTGGTTGGGGCATAGACTTGGATTACTGTGATATTGAATGGTTTGCCTTGGAAATGAACAGAGATCATTCTGTCATTTTTGAGATTGCACCCAAGAACTGCATTTTGGACTCTTTGTTAACTATGAGGGCTACTCCATTTCTTCTAAGGGATTCTTGCCCACAGTAGTAGATAATGGTCATCTGAGTTAAATTCACCCATTCCAGTCCATTTTAGTTTACTGATTCCTAAAATGTTGATGTTCACTCTTGCCATCTCCTATTTGACCACCTCCAGTTTACCTTGATTCATGGACCTAACATTCCAGGTTCCTATGCAATATTGTTCTTTACAGCATTGGACTTTACTTCCATCACCAGTCACATCCACAACAGGGTGTTGTTTTTGCTTTGGCTCCATCTCTTCATTCTTTCTGGAGTTATTTCTCCACTCTTCTCCAGTAGCATATTGGGCATCTGCTGACCTGGAGAGTTCATCTTTCAGTGTCCTATCTTTTTGCCTTTTCATACTGTTCATGGGTTTCTGAAGGCAATAATATTGAAGTGGTTTGCTCTTCTCTTCTCCAGGGGACCATGTTTTATCAGAACTCTCCACCATGACCCATCCATCTTGGGTGGCCCTACACGGCATGGCTCATAGTTTCTTTGAGTTAGACAAGGCTGTGGTCCATGTGATCAGTTTGATTAGTTTTCTGTGATTGTGGTTCTCATTCTGTTTCCCCTCTGAGGAATGAGGGTAAGAGGCTTATGGAAGCTTTCTGATGGGGGAGACTGACTTGGGGGGAAACTGAGTCTTGCTCTGATGGGTGGGGCCATGCTCAGTAAATCTTTCATCCAATTTTCTGTTGATGGGCAAGGCTGTGTTCCCTCCCTGTTGTTTGACCTGAGACCAAACTATGGTGGAGGTAATGAAGATAATGGCCACCTCCTTCAAAAGGTCCTGTGCATGCACTGCTGAACTTAGTGCCCCCAGCCCTTCAGCAGGCCACCACAAACCCATGCCTCCACCAGAGACTCTTGGACACTCACCGGCAAGTCTGGGTCAGTCTCTTGTGGGGTCACTGCTCCTTTCTTCTGGGTCCTGGTGCACACAAGGTTCTGTCTGTGCCCTCCAAGAGTCTCTTTCCCCAGTCCTGTGTAAGTTCTGACGGCTCTATGGTGGGGTTAATGGTGACCTCCTCCAAGAGGAGGACCTGCCACACCCAGGTCTGCTACACCCAGAGCCACTGCCCCTGCAGCAGGCCTCTGCTGACCCATACCTCTGCAGGAGACACTCAAACCCTCAAAGGCAGGTCTTTCTCAGTCTCTGTGGGGTCTCCTGGTACGCACAAGGTTTTGTTTGAGCCCTCTGAGCATCTCTGGTGGGTGCGGGAGTTTACTTACTCAAGACAGTGGAGTAGAAGGATGTGTGCTCATCTTTTCCTGCAAGAACTCCAAAATTACAACTCGCTGCTGAACAACCATTGACAGGAGAATGTTGGATCCCACCAAAAATAGATACCCAACATCCAAGGGCAAAGGAGAAGCCCCATCAATATGGTAGGAGGGTCAAAATTTCATTTAGAATCAAACCCCATACCTGCCAGAGATGCTTGGAGGGCTCAAACAAAACCTTGTGCACACCAGGACTGACAGTAGCATAGATCACAAACACATCTCTGTGCCTGTATTTTCAAAACACATTAGTAAAGAGCTAGGTTTGAAAAAAAAAAAAAAAAACAGGAACAAGTTTTTCTCATTGTTTCCCCTGAAACTTGTGTCCTGCCCCTTACTCAACTTTCCCGTTTAGGTCTGTGAGTGAGTCACAGGTTCTCTCAGGTATGTAGGCCAGCAAACTCTCCCTGCACAGCTCTCCAGTCTCCAGACCCCAGTCCCTCCTCCTGTGGAATGTGTTTGCCTTATTCCACTTCCTTTCCTTACTTCTTGCTTCTACTCTTCTGAGGCCTTTGCGCCTCTCCAGTGGTCTTTCACAGTGGAGTCTGAACTACTGCCTTTGCCTGGAGGGGCCTCCATTCCCCTTTCTCCATACCAAGTTTAAGATGCATCTTCCTGAAGCACTTCTTCATGTAGGCTGACCCTTTCAATGGATGTCTTTGGCCTCTTGTCACCTAAAGAACAAAGGCTCAACCTCTTAGTCTTCCACTGAGGTCCTATACAACCTTGGGAGCTTAAGTCCTTATTTCCCACCTGAGTTCTTCAACATGGACACACTGGAGAACACAAACAATCTGGTGTCACGGTGAGCATTTTGAAAGAAAACACAGGGTAACAAAAACATACATTTGGGAGAAGGACATAATTCTTTTACCCTAATATCCTAGTCTGACAGAACTTTCTTTTTGTATATTCCTTTTGCTTATATGCAGAGACACCTAACACATATTCATTAGGTGTAATAGACCTTTGAATTCTGCTTATTATACCTTATAGTGTATTGTATTTTCCAAGATGTCTGCAGCATGATCTTCCATTCATCATGCTCTTCTTCTAATATAACATTTCAGTTCAGTTCAGTTCAGTTCAGTTCAGTCACTCAGTCGTGTCCGACTCTTTGTGACCCCATGAATCGCAGCACGCCAGGCCTCCCTGTCCATCACCAACTCCCGGAGTTTACCCAAACCCATGTCCATCGAGTCGGTGATGCCATCCAACTATCACATCCTCTGTTGCCCCCTTCTCCTCCTGCCCCCAATCCTTCCCAGCACCAGGGTCTTTTCCAAAACTCTGCCAAAGTTGAGGTGGCCAAAGTACTGGAGTTTCAGCTTCAACATCAGTCCTTGCAATGAACACCCACGACTGATCTCCTTTAGGATGGACTGGTTGGATCTCCTTGCAGTCCAAGGGACTCTCAAGAGTCTTCTCCAACACCACAATTCAAAAGCATCAATTCTTTGGCACTCAGCTTTCTTCACCGTCCAACTCTCACATCCATACATGACCACTGGAAAAACCATAGCCTTGACTAGATGGACCTTTGTTGGCAAAGTAATGTCTCTGCTTTTAAATATGCTATCTAGGTTGGTCATAACCTTAACACTCCTTCTATTGAGGAGAAATAATTACATTCACTCCCTTTGTGTTTTTGAATCTGGGTTGGTCTGTGACTATGGCCAAAGTTATGTTATACAGTTTCTGATGTTAGGTCATGAAAATAATGTGGCTTCTGCATAGATTTCTTGGGGTGCTTCCCAGGTGGTGCTAGTGCAGGAAATGCCAGAAGCCTGAGTTTCACCCCTGGGTTGGGAAGATCCCCTGGAGTAGGAAATGGCAACCCACTCCAGTATTCTTGCCTGGGAAATCCCATGGACAGAAGAACATGGTGAGTTACAGTACACAGGGTCACAAAGAGTCAGACATGACTGAGCAAGCAACCAAGCACTTGCTTTTGAAATACAGGTGCCGTGTCATGAGGAAGCAGAGCATACATGGAGAAGCCATGCGGAGAGGCCACGTGTACATGTTATGGGCAAGACCCTTATATGAGGTCTCAGTCCACAGCAAGCATTAACTGTGGCCTCACTAAACTTGTCAGTGAGGAAGCCTTGGAAATATTCCAGCACCAGCTACTGGCTGCCTGCAACCACCTAAGAGACCCACAGAAAGAACTGTCTGGCTGAGCCCAGTCAACTTAAAGAATAATGAAAAAGTGATTGTTATTGTAAGCTACTTAGTTTGGGGATGCTTAATTATTACAGCAATAGATACTGTAAACCAGTAAAATGTAGGAGTAATTTTAAATTAGAGCTTATCCTAAGAAAAAATTTCAAGGACTTCCCTGGTGGTCCAGTGGTTGAGAGTCTGTTTACCAATGCAGGGGACACAGGTTCAACCCCTGGTCTGGGAAGATTCCACATGCAGCAGGGGTGGCTGAGTCCATGAGCTATGACTACGTAGCCCATTCTCCCTTGAGCCTGTGCTCTGCAGCAAGAGAAGCCACCATAATAAGCTGTGCATCACAACTAGAGTAGCCCCTGCTTACCACAACTAGAGCAAGCCTGCTTGCACAGCAATGGAGACCCAGCACAGCCAAAAAGAAATTCATAAAAAAAGAAAAAGTTTCAAAAGGCACAAGAAATGCTGTATTTCCAATATGCCAGCATTATATGTAACCTGAAAATTCTGGGGAAAGAAAACCAGATGTCTAATTGTAGTTTTGGTTTTGCATATCTTGCTTTTTGCTGCTTAGCTTATCAACTCCTTGAAGGCAGGGATGATTTTTTAAACTTGACACAAAGTACATTCCTCTACATTATATTATTTTTTGATAGAATGATATAGTCGATAAAAACATTTATGATTTATCTTCATAACTTTTCAAGGGCCTTAAAATTCTTTGATTTTACTCTTTCAAGTCCTTGTCTCAATTTATGGGTGAGGTTAAGTCTTGCGTTAAGGTCACAGAGGTATGAAGTGGTAGCCCTGGGTCAGACTTCCTAACTTTAATCTTGGGATGTCTTTCACTCCACCAGAGGGGCTCTTTGTTCTCAGTTTTTTTTTTTTCCTCACAGTACTTGTAGGAACATATTGGATATTCCTGTGGTCCAGGGAGGGCTTTGTCTTACTCTGTAGTCTTGATGTGTTTTTGAATAGCCTTACTGAAACTCTATAGAATTCAACAGCTCAAAACAGGAGTCAAAATGGGAAAAGTGCCCATTGACCTTGCTGGGGGTTATATTTTAGGCTTAGCGATAATGCATCAGAAAGGTTCCATCCTGGATTGCCTTAGGTTTTCTTGTGAAATACAAAGATAGCTAGTTACTCTGGTATTGTAATAACTGATCATTGCAAAGATTGAGAATAAAAAGAAAGACAACGCAAAAGCACAGCTTTAGAGTCAGGCAAACCTGGATTGGAAGCCTGACTCTTCTTACAGGTTCTTTGACTTTGAACCAGAGGATGAGATGGTTAGACAGCATCACCAACTCAATTGACATGAATCTGAACAAACTCCAGGAGATAGTGGAGCCTGTGTGCTGCAGTTCATGGAGTTGCAAAATGTCAGACACGACTTAGTGACTGAGCAACAACAACAGCAACTGACCTCTCAGAGCTTCAGTTTCCTCACCTCTTAAGTGGAAAACATAGTTGTTCACCCCTCACTGGGTGCTGAGAGGAAAAACATGAGATGATGTATATAAAATCCTATCCATAATCCATGGCTCTTAATAAACACTGAATATTTAGTAATTTTTCATATACAATTGGTGGCTCAGATGGTAAAGAATCTGCCTGCAATGAGGGGGACCCAGGTTCTATCCTTGGGTTGGGAACATTCTCTGGAGAAGGGAATGGCAACCCACTCCAGTATTCTTGCCTGGAGAATCCCATGGACAGAAGAGCCTGGCGGGCTACAGTCCATGGGGTTGCAAAGAGTCACACGTGACTGAGCGATGAACACAACATTTTCATATACAACAGAAAAAAGACTTTAGTAGTTTATCATATATATAACAGCCATCTTAGTTAAACATTTTTGTTTTAAATATGAGCTTAAATATCACATGTAACTATCCAGATTCTCATTCAAGGTTTTTGTGTGACCTTGGGCAGGAAATCACTTTGTAACTCTAGGCCACAAGGAAAATTTGGCTAGAGAATTTCCAAGATTCCTATTTTCTGAATTTAAAACTGTGAGTTTTAAATAGTAACTTTTATATAACATTAAACCATTTTGGGTTTGTCAATCTTCTAATTGGTTTCCCTATAATTACAACTTAGTTTGTCTTTCAAGTACTGGGTGACCTTCTGCCATTCTCGTATTTGATTTGATTTGCTAACAGTTGGAAGATGTTTACCCTCTGCAAACATTTCATTAGTAATGGCCACAGTCTTTACAGTATCATTGCATATTTGCTAAGAATTCAGTTGTTTCTCCATCCTCATGGTGTGACTTTCAGTTGGGCAGGGCATTTTAGAAGATGTAAGAAGCTATTTTTAAGGTCATGCTGGCTTTCTGCTGGTGGTGTCCAGCCTTGTCTACCAGATAGTGTGCCTGTCACGTTCATTTATTCAGTTGCAATTAAATAAACTAAAATCACAGACGGCATGTGTGATTTATGGGGGTTACCATTTGCAAAGTTATAATAGCAATAATCCTGTAAGTTTGTTGTATTATGTTATAGTATCATAATCCTATAAATTTGATATTATTTTCCCCATTACAGATGAAAAACTAAGCCTCAGTTTATAATTTATAAATATAGATAAACAGGAATGAGTAATTTCAGAGCTGAGTCTCTAAACCGTGTCTTGGTTCTAGAGATGGCCCATTCTACTATATCATATGGTTCCTTGTTGGAGAGATTCAGGGACAGTCATGATATATAGGTTGAGGAGAAAATTGCTAGTATCTCTAAATATCTCCCTTGATTATAAATGAACATATCAGAAAAGTGGAAGTGGGCATATGTCAGAAACACAGCTAGAAGGTGATCAGAAAAAGAACAATCTCTAAAAATAATAACTTTCAATAATTAAAAAAAGTTAATATTACAGTTGTCAAAATTATAATGAAAATATTTCAGAGGCTGAACTGGCAGTTACACCAGAGACACTAAAATAAGGTGGTAAAAGTGTACTTCTGCCTTTTTTCCATCTTCAGATCCTACAGACCCCACCTTCTGGCTTGTGCCTGCCCTGTCACTCCAAGGCTAGATCTGTACAACCTAACTACACCTCTGGGTTGAGTGACTGGCAGAGTAGAAGTGTAATTATTCTAGTATGATAAATCAGAGCAATGTGATAAGTGCAGGGTAAGGGTAATTAAGAAAAACAGGGAAAATTGGAATGGCCAAGGGGTAGGAGACTTCTCTGAGTTTCAGTTCCCTTTCATCTTGCTGCCTATGATGTAACAGTAAAATGTGTCCTACTGATTATAAAGTGAGACTAGACATCAGTCCTGAGATTGATGCTGCTGAATATGCTCATGTGTAACATCAGATATAAGCCTTATTTTCCCTATTTACTTAGCCAGGAATTAGAAATTGGAAAAGCTCATCTCATGAGTGATATTGTATCAGTTGCTCAGTCATTTCTGACTCTTTGCAACCCCATGGACTATAGTCCACCAGACTCCTCTGTCCAAGAGCTTCCCAGGCAAGAATACTGAAGTGGGTTGCCATTACCTTCTCCAATAAGAGATAGTACTTACCATAAAAACCAGAAATGAACTTCCTGTCTTCTCACATGTACCTTCATAAGGAAGAGCTGTAGCATGCAATATGGATTTGAGAGTTCAGAAAGATACGGAAAGGCAGATAGGGAATTAACTGAGAGATGTACATAGAATGAACGGTGGGAACCAGAGCAGCTTTGTTGAGTAGTTAGGATGCTAATGCATTTTTCACTCCATTTCTAGTCTTTGTAATAGTCCTGAAATTGACAGACATGGAAGTTGGGATTCAAGCAGATTAAAAAATGTGCTTAAGGACCCTTAGTAATAATCAAAGAGAACCCCTTTTCTTGCCATTAGAAGCAGGCATGGATTGGTAGGAGGTGTCTCTTGACTAAAGAGTGGGGTAGACGCCATCTACCTCCCTCTCACCCTATGGCAGGTCTTAGTAGAGATAAAGAAAAGGTAACAAAAGTGAAAATTTTGAAGGGGTTGGAAAATTTGAGAAAGAGCATAGCATATTGACTTTTGGGGATCTCTGACTTCTTAGTGTTTTGATTACGGATTATTGGGTTGGAAACTTTGTGGCTTCTGTGAGTGTGAACTCCTTAAACACTTTTCAAGTGAGGAGGGTCCTGGGTGACTGATTTCTTTGGGGCTAGGGAAACTTCTGGCAAGGCAGTCCTTCTTGGTTCTGTAGAGCAGAATCGGTCCAAAGGCAAGGCAGGCTGGAGCATCTGCTTGGGGCAATTCCAGTGCAAGGTCTAAAGAGAGAGAGGGTGCTATTTAATTCACCAGGTGGAAACCTGGGACTCAAGACAGATGCTCTGTTTAGGAATAAAGCATTAGCATTTGCTCTGCCTGTAAAAACTGAGATGTGGTATGGACTAGGTGGAATGAGGCATCCTAGCACTGGCTACATTTGTTTTAAAGTGTATATTTTAAAAAGGGAAGATACAGAAAAGGCTATTCAGTTGTATAGATTCAGGCTATATTGATTAATGTGCATTCTCTATGGTATAATCAACATAAAACAATTGTTATGTACACAGAACGCAATGGCACCCCACTCCAGTACTCTTGCCTGAAAAATCCCATGGATGGAGGAGCCTGGTAGGCTGCAGTCCATGGGGTCGCTAAGAGTTGGACATGACTGAGCGACTTCACTTTCACTTTTCTCTTTCATGCATTGGAGAAGGAAATGGCAACCCACTCCAGTGTTCTTGCCTGGAGAATCCCAGGGATGGGGGAGCCTGGTGGGCTGCCATCTATGGGATCGCACAGAGTCGGACATGACTGAAGCTACTTAGTAGCAGCAGCACACAGACATAAGCTATAATAATTTAACACTAACTTGGCATGTGACCTATAATATATGTATTTTAAATGTGGACTGTTTATTCGGTTGGGACTTCCTAGGTGCACTAAAGAACCCACCTGCCAGTGCAGGAGATTTCTGATCCCTGGGTTGAGAAGATCCCCTGGAGGAAGGCATGGCAACCCACTCCAACATTCTTGCCTGGAGAATCGCATGGACAGAGGATCCTGGTGGGCTACCATCCATGGGGTTGAAAGAGTTGGACACGACTGAAGTGACTTAACATGCACACATGTTTATTCAGTTATAAAAATAATCTCTAGATAATGAGAAAACAACCCACAGACTAGGAGAAAATATTTGCAAAAGACATATCTGATCAAGTACTATTACCAAAATATACAAAGTATTTTAAAAACTTAATAATTAGAAAATAATCTGATTAAAAATTTGGGAAAGATTTAAACAGACATCTCACCAAAATATAAAGATGGCCAATAATCATAGGAAAAGATGCTCTGCATCAGAAGTCATTAGAGAAATGCAAGTCAAGAGAACACCAAGATAGCACTACCTACCTATTAGAATCACTGAAATTGAGACCTTGGACACCAAATGCTGGTAACAATGTGGAGTGACAGGAACTTTTACTTTATTGCTGGCATGAATGCAAAATGGTACAGCCACTTTGAAAGAGAGTTTGGCAGTTTCTTACAAAACAAAATATATTCTTACTGCAAGATTCAGCAATTGTATTCCTTGATATTTACCCAAGTGAGTTAAAAACTGGTATCCACATAAAAACCTTGGTGGTCCAGTGGTTAGGACTCAGGGCAGGACTCACTGCCAGGGCCCGGGTTTGATCCCTGGTCAGAAAGGTAAGATTCTGCAAGCTGTGCTGTGCGGTCAAAAAACAATAAACTTGCATATGAGTGTTTATAGTGACTGTATTAATAACTGCCAAAACTTTGAAATTGGCCTTTAATAGGTGAATGGATAAACTGTGGTACACCTAGACAATGGAATATTATTTAACACTAAAAAGATATGAGCTATCAAACTGTGAAAAGACATGGAAACTTAAATACGTATTGCTAAGTGAAAGAAGCCAATCTTAAAAGGGTGCTTACCATATGATTTCAACTATCATACATACTATTTCAACTATCATTTCAACTAATCATAGTTACCATATGATTTCAACGGTCCGGAAAAGGTGAAACTAGAATGAAAGATCAGTGGCTACTAGCGTTTGGTGGGGAAGAAGGTACAAACCAGTATAGCACAGAGTACTTTTAGGGCAGTGAAACTATTCTGTATGATAGTATAATGGGGGATACATGTTTTTATACATTAGTCTAAACTAATGTTAAGATTCTACTGCTCACTTTAGAATATATCTTTATTATTCATTCAACAATTATTCATGGAGCTCCTACTACTTATCAGGCATTGTTCTAGGCACTGAGGATACAGTAGTGACTCAAACAGACAAAAATCTTACGCTGATGGAGCTTATGTTCCACCTGGGGTAGGAAAAGATTAAAAAAAATCAATAAAGTAAATAAGTATATTATATAGTATCTTGGGTACATGCATGCTAAGTCACTTCAGTCGTGTCCAACTCTTTGTGACCCAATGGACTGTAGCCTGCCAGGCTCCTCTGTCCATGGGATTCTCCAGACAAGAATACTGGAGTGGATTGCCATGCCCCCCTTCAGGGGATCTTCCTGACCCAGGAATGGAACGTGCATCTCTTACGTCTCTCCTGCATTGGCAGACAGGTTCTTTACCACTAGTGCCACCTGAAAGCCCATATAGTATCTTAGGGGTTAATACATGCTGTGAAAGAATACAAGCAAGGAAAGGGGAAGAGAGAGGACATGGGTGAGGAGAAAAAAATAGGAGAGGGGGTTAAGATGGATTCCTTTTTTAAAGACAGCATTGAGGGAAGCCCCGTTTTTGACACTTAAGGAAAGACCTGAAGGAGGTGAGAAAATTAGCTATGTAGATATTGTGGAGCAAGGTATTTGGGGCAGATGGAATAGCAAATGATTGTTATGAGGTTTAAGACCTGCCTCCTGAGAAATCTGTATGCAGATCAGGAAGCAACAGTTAAGAACTGGACATGGAACAACAGACTGGTTCCAAATCAGGAATGGAGTAAATCAAAGCTATATATTGTCACCCTGCTTATTTAACTTATATGCAGAGTACATCATAAGAAACGCTGGGCTGGATGAAGCACAAGCTGAAATCAAGATTGCCAGGAGAAATATCAATAACCTCAGATGTGCAGATGATACCACCCTTATGGCAGAAAGCTAAGAACTAAAGAGCCTATTGATGAAAGTAGAAGAGGAGAGTGAAAAAGTTGGCTTAAAACTCAACATTCAGAAAACAAAGATCATGGCATCCGGTCCCATCAGTTCATGGCAAATAGATGGGGAAACAATGGATACAGTGACAGACTTTATTTTGGGGGGCTCCAAAATCACTGCAGATGGTGACTGCAGCCATGAAATTAAAAGATGCTTACTCCTTGGAAGAAAAGCTATGACCAACCTAGACAGCATATTAAAAAGCAGAGACATTACTTTGCCAACAAATGTCCATCGAGTCAAAGCTACGGTTTTACCAGTAGTCTTGAATGGATGTGAGAGTTGGACTATAAAGACAGCTAAGTGCCTAAGAATTGATGGTATTGAACTGTGGTGTTGGACTGTTGAGAGTCCCTTGGACAGCAAGGAGATCCAGCCAGTCCATCCTAAAAGAAGTCAGTTCTGAATATTCACTGGAAGGACTGATGCTGAAGCTGAAACTCCAATACTTTGGACACCTGATGTGAAGAGCTGACTCGTTGGAAAAGACTATGATGCTGGGAAAGATTGAGGGTGGGAGGAGAAGGGGATGACAGAGGATGAGATGGTTGGATGGCATCACCAACTCAATGGAGGTGAGTTTGAGTCAACTCCAGGAGTTGGTGATGGACAGAGAGGCCTGGCATGCTGCAGCCCATGGGGTCGCAAAGAATCAGACGTGACTGAGCGACTGAACTGAACTGAACTGAGGAGGAAATTGTAGTTGGAGTAGAGTTAGTGTGGGAGAGATGATCATAATGGGAGGTGGTCGTAAGCTGTTGGCTAGGTCAGGTAGGGCCTTGTTGGCTGATAGGATGAACTGGCCTTTCTTTGAAGTGATGTAGGAAGTTATTTGAGAGTTTTGAGCAAGAGTCACATGTTTTGACTTCTGTTTTAATAAAACCACTGTTGCTGTTTGGAGAATAGACAGTAAGTGGAGAGGGTTAAAATATGAAGAAGAGACAATAAGGGTAGAGTTTGAACAGGGATATTTAGCTATTTTAATAACCTGGATGAGCCATAAGGTTTGCTCACACCCGAGTGACAGCAGTGGAGGTAGACAGCAGTCATCAGATGCTGGTTATATTGTAAAAAGGAGGCTGATGAGATTTGCTAGTGGATTGAGTGTGGAATATAAAAGTCAGTGTGGAGTCAGGATGATTCCAAGTTTTGGGGTGAGTAACTTAAAGTATGGAGTTGGCATTAATTGCAATGAGGTAGACTTGGGAAGAAGCAGGTTTTATGCGGATCAAGAGGTCAGAAGTTTGGTTTTTAGACATGTTAAGTTTGATACATTTTCTATACAAATGGAGATTTAGATACAGGTTTGGAGTACAGGAAGAGGTCTAGACTAGAGATGTTTATTTGGCAGTTGTTAGCTTAAATATACTATTTAAGGCCATGAGTCTGATTGAGATCACAATGAGCTGGTAATGGGATGTGTTGAAAGTACAGAGTCCTTGAACACTCTCCAAGAGAAAGAAAGCAAAGATGTGACTGATTTCTTTGTACATATTTTAATATAATCATCTTTAATGTGGTGTTTTAGCTTGCTCTGTTTAATTCAGCAATTATATCATGAGCATTATCCCATTTTAATATGTATTCTACAATGTTACTGTTTACAAAATACAAATTAGGAGTTTATTTTCTTAACAGAGAGTTGATGCAATATCAATTCTAATAACTATCTTATGAATACATCATAACACATACAACCGACCTGTTGCATGTACATCATAACACATGCAACCTTTGTCACACTTTTGAGTTGTCTATAATTTTCCCAAATTACAACATACTTATTGTATACTTAATGAATATTCTTATATATACGTATTAGAATATGTCTTCATTTCTTTAGGATACATTTCCAGAAGTGGAATTGTTGGATCTTTTGTTGAATTTTATCAGGTTTCTTTCCCCGGAAAAGTTATAATAAGAAATTATTACAAGAAAAAACTATTTCTCTGCACCTTCCCCGAACTAGTTTCTATCAATCTTTGTGGTCTCTGCCAATCTGAAAGGTGAAAATGATCAATATATAAATATACAATTTTATTATCTCACCTTAGTATATTTTTATGACTAGCAATGCAGTTGAGTAATCTTTTCGTGCTTACTGGTGATTTGTAGAGATGATTTCTTCTGCTTCTCAGCTATGGCCCAGTAGTAGTGTGTAAAGATGACCACAGAACACTTTCTGCCCCTCCTACCCTCTATCAGTGCAGCCCAGCTTGACAGTGGCTGTCATTGGTGTTAATAGCAGCATCAGCTGCACTTAGTGTCTTCATCTCTGTATCTCCAGTGAATATGACTGCCCTTGGGGAGGCCATTCCTTGTAAGTAAGTTTGCTGTTTATCAACCCCACCACCTAAACAGTATGTAAAAGAATGAAGTGAATTCTCTGCTAGTGTTCTGCTCCAAATCTAAATTCAGGAGTCAAGAAGAAAGGATCTTTAAGTTAGACCCAGCCAAAGATTAGTCAGCAGCAATATACTGCAATTCATACACTTTTTTTTCCCCCCATTTAAGAAATTTGCTGTTGCAATTGTCCTGTAGTTAACTTCTGGAGGTAATTTTAGGAAAAGTTAATACCATGATTTTTATATATTGGAGAAACAAATCACAGTTGGAGCTTGGCAAACAATTTCAACTATTTCTTTTTTTTCCCGAGTGTTTCAGACAAAGCCAAAAGTATTCTGTGCCAAGCCTTTCCCCCTTCAAATTCTAACCCCTGTGTGTTTACAAAGAAATCTAAGCTGCCTGATTCTGGTTGCTTTACCTTTAAATTAACAAATGCAGTTTATTAAGACATGCTTGGTGTTGAAAAGAATTTGGGGCTTTCTCTTTTATACCAAACCAGGAAATCTCATTTTGTTGGCTGTAAATAGAATTGAACCTCAAAAGGATGAAATTCAATCTGAAAATTTCAAACTCATGAGCTAAGAGAATAACTTTTGGCATTTCCTTTTTTTCTAGTTATTAGTCTTATTTTATTCTCAGCTTTTATTAAAAAAGAAGAAAGTAAGGTTTTATAGGAAACATGTTGATCAACTACATTCCAATTCATAAACGCTACGTCAAAATTAAAAGCCTGAAACTTCTGATTTTTTAAGAGGCTTCTGAGAGAACTGAAGTGAAATTATATCACTAATAGCATTTTCAAGGGGCCTGTTCCAAAACACTGGCTGACATTTTCCTTTATTATGTATTGATGATATTTGAATGATTTATCCTTTGTGAGGTGTCCCAAAATAGACCTGATAAATAAACAAAATTTCATAAGCTATATTACTTCAAGCTGTTGGCAACACTGATATACCCTTAGAATTTTTAATAGTTTATTTTTTAAATTTAATTATCACTTGATTATTTGACTATGATATTTCTGTTTCTTAGTAAATTTGTGTTTAAAAAGTCAATCTTTAAGTGAGGAATTTAGGAATCTTTACTTATTTACCCAAAGGAATTAAAGGAAATTCTCAAAAAAAAAAAAAAAAAAAGAAAAGAAAAAAAAAGTCCTACCACCAGAACAATATTAAAAGGCAAAACTCAGGACCAGGTGGTGCTGAGACTTTTGTCATATCTTTGGAACTGGATGCCTTAGGCATCAATTAACTTAGTTTTACAATTTTCCTCTATTTTTTACTTTTAAAAAATTTATTTTATTGTGGTAATAATACTTAATGTGAGATCTACTCTCTTTATTTGTAATGTGTATAGTCCAGTATTGTTAGCTATAGGCATAGAGTTGTGCAGCAGATCCCTAGAAGTTATTTATCTTGTTAGTTGAAACTTTATACCCATTGATTGGACTTCCCAGGTGGCTCAGCAGTAAAGAATCTGCCTTCCAATGCAGGAGATGCAAGAAATGCAAGTTCGATCCCTGGGTTGGGAAGATCCTCTGGAATAGGAAATGACAACCCACTCAGTATTCTTGCCTGAAAAGTCCCATGGACAGAGGAGCCTTGTGGCTACAGTCAGGGGGTCACAAAGAGTTGGAAATGACTGAGCGCGCACACACACACACCCACTGAGTTGCAATTTCCCCTCTCCTCTTCCCTTCAACCCCCGATAACCACCATTCTATATTATATATATATTTACACACACACACTACATTGTAATATATATGCATACTACATTAGTGAAAGTGTTAGTCGTTCAGTCGTTTCGGACTCTTTGTGACCCATGGACTGAAGCCTTATATATATATAAAATCACACTTTCTTTATCCATTCATCTACTCATCAATATTTACAACTAAAGATTTGTATAGTGATTTCTCCAAAGAATATATACAAGTAGCCAACAAGTATATGAACAGGTGAACAATAAATATATGATTACTAATTATTATGGAAATGCAAATCAGAACCACACTGAGCTACTGCTCACACCTGTTAGGATGGCTATTGTCAAAAGAACAAAAGACAAATGCTGGTCAGGATTGGAGAAATTGGAAGGCTTGTACATAGTTGGTAGGAAAGTAAAATGGTGCAGCTGCTTTGGAAAACAGTGTGGAGCTCCTCAAAAAATTAGAAATAGAACTACCGTATGATTCAGCAATCCTATTCCTGGTTATTTATCCAAAAGAATCGAAATCAAGAACTCAAAGGGATATCAGCCCCCCATTGTTCACTGCTACTCCTTTAAATTTTCTTTAATTAGCAAAAATCTAACTTTACTAAAATAATAGTTTTGTGGTAACATTTAAAAATGGTTTTTGTTTACTTTTTCTGTTTGAAGATGGCAGAGTAAACACAATGTGTGGTCTGCCTCTTCAGTGCAAATATTTAGGAAGAATAGGAAAGATTTTTGTTTGTTTGTGTTAGTGATTAAATATACAGCACACACTTGAGACAATCCCAGGAGAAGGGAGATATCGTAATCTATGGAAGGAAGTAATAAACCAAGAGGAATCAGAATAAGACACTTCATAGCAGAGTCTGTGGAAGCAACAGGCAGGAGGCAATCTAGGGACAGCAGTGTCACTGCCTGCCTCCAGGTAGGAGCAAAGAGCATGGGACTTTGGGTATAGAGACAAGGCAGCGCTCTTGGAGACTGGTGATGAACTAGACGTGAAAGGAAACTTCATTCCCGGAAGACCAGCCCTGCAGGTACTTAGCACAGTGGCACACCAACCTTTCCCTTGACCCCACTAATATATATGGAAAACACTGCTGTGCAAGCTTGCAGCAACTCCCAACCCCTCCCTGCAGATAAGCTGGGCAAATAGATTCAGAAGTGACTTTAAAAGAGATAGGCAGCCAAAAAATACAATAAATTTAATTAATATCCAGAGATATGTAAAGGATACCATTTTAGATATAGAACAGGAATAAATCATTAGGAAAAAGAATTGAAATCTTGGAAATAAAGACTGTAATCATTGAAAGTTCTTATAGGTGAGCTACAAGAAATATATGCTCATTCTAGAAAGCTGAGAAATTACTGAAAGTTATTAAAAAGGTGGAAAGATCACCCATAAATTTCCTGTTCAAAGATTACTGCTGTTAATGTTTAAGCAAATGTCTTTCTAGTCATTTTCTCTTCACATTTTTACAAAATATCATACTGATATATTATTTCTACCTGATATTTTTCCCAGAACAGTTTAGGAAAAAGACAATTTAAGATGCTGCTAGATACCTTTATAACTAATTAATTAATTTCATATTATTCACTGATTTTTGTTCATACATAAAACCTTTTGGAACATTTTATTATAATGCTTTGCATTAACAAGAAGTCCAAAAATAGGGCTTGTGCTTGACCCTTTAACAATATGGTGGCTTCTTTGTTGTCTTCTTTTTCACATAAAGTTTGGTAAAGATGTGAGCACATGCTTTCCCTTTAAATGTAGAGCCTTTTTTTCATGCTTAATATTTATGACTCTTATAATTACTCTTATAAAAGATCCACTATTACTAGAAACTTCAGCTCTTAGGTTAATAATCCTGCATTTTAATGAGCCCTAGGTAATTACACTTTGAAGTCCAAGGCTTCTTTTCAAAAATTGTAAATTGAGGTTCTTCTTTTCATAACTATGTAATTTTAATTTCATGTTGAAAAGCAATGAAAATTTGCACATTATAGCACAACTGTAATTTTAGAGGGAAAAATCAGTAATAGACTATGTAATTTTAATTCAGGTCACTTCTACACAAAGGTAGTCAAAATAAACTGAGAACATTTTTCTTCAGAAGCTACAGAATTAATCCATTACTCATCTTGAAAAAATAGCTGGTGGATAGGGAGACCTGTAAAACAGGTTGGTTCCCGCTTTATAAAAATGGTCTTGTCTATGCCAAGTCTCACTAATATTAAATGGAAAATAGATATTTCAGTTGCTAGCTTTTCTCTAAGCAGGTACTGCAGCCAGCTGCACACTACCAGAACCCTGAGAGTTTGGAGACATAAAGAAGACACATTTCACTTTTCCCACATGAAGCTCATTCCATGTTGCCAGTCGATCACCCTTATGACTGGTGTCTCTACCTCTTCCTCCAAAATCCCACTGTATTTTCCTGAATCTCAAGATTTAGTACCAGGTGGTTTCTAGGTATTTAAAATTGTGGTCATGATGCTAGACAAATATAATTTTTTTGCCCTGTTTTGAGAGCAAGGGAGTTGAATGCTTTCATGCTTCCTTTCCACAGGGATACCCTGGTGGCTCAGGCAGTAAAGAATTTGCCTGCAGTGCAGGAGACCCAGGTTCAGTCCCTGAGTTGAGAAGATCCCCTGGAGAAGGAAATGGCTACCCGCTCCAGTATTCTTGCTTAGAAAATTCCACAGACAGAGGAGCCTGGGGGGCTGCAGTCCATGGGGTTGCAAAGAATTGGGCACTGAGTGACGAACACTTTCACTTTCCTCAAGTGTCCGAGCACCTGGCCTTGGAATGAGTAAAATGCTGGAGAGAAAGCATCGAGATGAAGTCAGTGTGCCTGGGGTGATTCTGCTCTGAGTGTTGTCTCTTTGTATTAGATACGAGATTATAAACAACTTGTGGCAGAAATTTAGGCTTACAGATCTTTCATCTCCCTCTCAGCTCTCATCACAGTATCTTGTACTTAATATGGTGGATAAAAGCAAGCTTATAAAATGTATGAGCTAGACTTGTGCCTCTATAATTTGATTGTCTAACCTTAAGTTATTTCACTTCTCCAAGCTTCAGTTTTCATCTCTCTATAAGAGAGGTAATAACAGCACCTCCCCATGATTATGTCTTAATAGTAATCACGGTTATAATTAGAAAAGTAATAAAATCTATATAAAATGTTTAGCATAGTGACTCTAAGTGTTTGATAGAAAAGTCATTGTTAAAGTAATAATGGTATTGACTCTGCTAGAAATAAATACTTATTGATGTATTGAAAAATTTATCTTTCTTCCAAGGGTTTATGCTTCTTTATTGAATGTGCCTTTGAAATAATCAGAAGTTATCTTTTGGTTAGATACTTTTGTTGGCATACTTTCCACACGTAAGTAATTGGAAGGATTAGTTGTCATATAAGAAATATTTAAGGAGGTCCCTTCTTAACCAGCCAGGTAACTGATAGCATTCTCACTAATGCCTATAATATAGGATCGAATGAAGATAAGATTCATAGTAAAGAGATCTATATGAGGTAGCTTAACTGTCTAGAGAGCTTGCCAAATAAACATCACTTTTTTGAGGTTAAATTAAAAAAGATTTTTTACTGAAAACAATATGCTTCATTTCCTTGAGCTGCCTCACTGTCAGTTCATAGATTATTTACCTTTATAATGAGTTTCTTATTGGGGGGAGGGATTTATTTTACAGAGAAATTAACTAAAACAAAAATTTCTCCTTCAGCAGTACTGAATTTATAAATTGGCCTTTTGACTAAAACTAACCTCTTGTCTCTAGTTGTTATATTTATGAGACTTGAACAAGATGACTAGAGCTTTGCGGCTCTCTTATTAAACATTAAAAATAACTAAATTGAGCAAAAAATACAAAAAACAAAATTTATTCTGTCTCCTAATTTTTCTGATGCATTTGTTGTGTAAATCAGACTGGATAAAGCCTGCTACAAATTTGAGATAGTAGGCTTTTGAATGGACACTCTTAAGAGGAATATTTTTTAGATTTAATGAATAATGAAAATTTTACTGATGCAGGGCCTCCTATTTCTAATTGTTCCTATGTTAATTAAGTCAATTTAAAAAATAGCTTTTTATAAAATTCAAGAGACAGCACAAACATGAAGGTTTATGTAAACTTTAATTAGACATATGGAAAAACACATCAGCATTTTAAAAAGAGAAATGTCAAGGAACAAATACACAATTTCTTAAAAGCTTACTCACGCTGACCCACTAAGCAATGTCAAGAGAAAGTCAAAACTCAAACCACTAGAAAATTGGTTCTGTGCCATTAGAAAATTGGTGCAATCTAGAGTATCAAGCAAGCAGCTCTGAGCAAAATCTGTGCTCCAAATGCAATTACACCACAATAATAATAATACTAATTATGTGTTTTTATTATATTGTAACCTGAATTTCTCCAGACCTCTCCAGCCTGTGAATATAAATGAGGTCACCCTATTAGTCATTATTCAAATTACTCTGGCTCATTGCCTCCACCTGTAGAATAGAGTTCTCTGAAGTCTTCCTCGGTTATTTCCCTAGATGTGCTCACCTCCAGGTTTGTCCTTGCTAAATCCTATATCCTGCTGCTGCTCTGCTATTGATGATTCTCTAAGAACCATAGTCTCTTCCACTGTCCTTGTCTGCTGCTCTCCCCCTGACTACTGTGGGTGCCTCCACTATTCCAAGGAATTGAGTCAGCACTGTGCCCAAGGCCCTTTTGCTATTCAGTGACAAAGTGTAGGGGGAATGGCTGTGTCCCCATTGGATTGTTCTCTGTAAGTGGGGGTTCACAGTGGCCTTGATGTGGCACAGCTCTTTCCTGGGGCTTTACTGATCTAATGGGCTGCAGACAGGAGTCTGATGGGCCAGGGCCAGCAGTAACAGATTTCTTCAAAGATCATGTCTTTTTTTTTTTCCCTAAGTCTTGTTCTCATGCACACTATTCCTCATACATATTGAACTTTGAACAACTTTACTATACCTTTATGTCTAGCCGTTGTCATAATCATTAGACAGATAACACACTAAACACTTAAGGTAGGTCAGGGACTGCTGTATAATACACCTAGTTCTTACAATTTTATGAGTAGGTAATTATTATTATCCCCAATTTTCAGATGATGAAACTGAAGCCTAGAAAATTTAACTAAAATATCCAGGAGCATAGAAGTAGTAAATGGTATAATTACAGTTCAGGGAAATATGAATCTTAAATTTGATGCAAGTTGGGGAGCACATTAGAATAATAATAGGGCTATTATTATTATTCCTCCTTTATGTACAAGGTGCTTTTTTCAGGTACTGTCTTAATGAATCATTATGAACACACCAAGAAATAATAATCTCAAGGAGCTGTAAATATAAAGAAACAAGGTAACAAGGAATAAGTAATTTTCCCAACTTCCCCAGCTGGAAAAGGGGAGAGCCATAGTATGAATTTATGTATGTCTTGTTCTAAAGACCTTTGATATATGCGAAGTCCTCACAGAAATTACTTTTTACCTCCTTTATGTATAGTTGGGGGTTGGATTTTGTCTTCTTGAAGTGTTTGAACTTCTGAGTACAGCTCTTAATATAACAATTTATTGCTGTGTGCTCTTGAACAAGTTACTTAAGTGTTCTAAGTTTTAGTTTCTTCCTCTGTGAAATGGGGAGGATTATAATAGGACCTAACTAACAGGGCTGTTGTAAAGATCCAATGAAATAATTCTTGTAGACATCACAATTCCTGGTAGGTAGAAAGTGCTCAGTCTAACTAAAGTCATCAAATTGTAAATATCATTTAGCAAAATCAAAGCTATCCTGTAAATCTTTAAAGAAATTTCACGTCTTTACTACCAAACAGCTCTTTAAGTTAGTTTCCACATGAAGAAAGCAGTTCTGTACAGCTGAAGAGTGGGAATTCTCCTCACAAGTTAAGATTGGGAAGGCAGGTCTACGACCCTGCCTCCAGCAGAGAGACTGCTTAGATAATAGTTCAAAATAGATTGTGATCCTTGTAGATGAGGAGGTCATGAGCTGAAAGGAAGACTTTGTAGATAAAATTGTAGCTAAATGAGGAGAGGCAAGGTGTCTCTTGTGATCCCGGAAAAGGAATTTTACCAACGGTAGGCTTTGTGGTATTTAAGAGGTTTAGAGAAATCCTTTACATTTTAATGAAAACCAATCAGACGTGATGACAGAAAAAACAAAGGTGAAATTCACCTTTTCAGGTTTTGATTTTTCTGTGTAGCTTTTTCTGTCATTTGTGTAAATGACTGGGAGCCTTCGTTCAGAAGCTATAAACATAGGGAAGTTTCTGTAAAAGTGTGTATGAGTAAAATAGGTGAAGGACATTAAGAGGTGCAGACTTCAGGTTACAAAATAAATCAGTTACGGGGATGAAATGTACAGCGTGGAAAATACTGTCAATAATAATATAAATCTTTGTGTAGTGATAGATGGCAAGAAAAACACTGATTTGAAAAGATACATGCACCCCGATGTTCACAGGAGCATTATTTATAATTGCCAAGATATAGAACCTAAGTGTCTATGAAACAACCCAAGATGAATGGATAAAGAAGATGTGGTATATATATATATATATATACATATACAATGGAATACCCAGTTCAGTTCAGTTCAGTCGCTCAGTCGTGTCCGACTCTTTGTGACCCCATGGACTGCAGCACACCAGGCTTCCCTGTCCATCACCAACTCCTGGAGTCCACCCAAACTCATATCCATCGCGGAGAAGGCAATGGCACCCCACTCCAGTACTCTTGCCTGGAAACTCCCATGGACGGAGGAGCCTGGTAGGCTGTAGTCCATGGGGTCGTGAACAGTTGGACACAACTGAGTGACTTCACTTTCACTTTTCACTTTCATGCATTGGAGAAGGAAATGGCAACCCACTCCATTGTTCTTGCCTGGAGAATCCCAGGGACGGAAGAGCCTGGTAAGCTGCCATCGATGGGGTCGCACAGAGTCGGACAGAACTGAAGCGACTTAGCAGCAGCAGCAGCAGACTTATCATGTAAAGTTTAGATATACTGAATAACTGTCTTGTGCACCAGGAAGTAATCTAGTGTTGTAAGTCAATTATACTTCAAAAACTAAGATACAAACTCTTAGAAAAAGAGATCAGATTTATGGTAACCAGAGGTGGGGAGTAGGGGGAGGAGTACTTGGGTGAAGGAAGTCGAACAAAAGTTACAAACTATAATTTTCAGAGGTTAAAAAAAAGTGTGAATATTTATGTAATTACCAGTGAAAGTGAGAAAAAGAATATGTGACTAAAATATTATATAGACTACAATCTAAAAAATCTTGATGAGGTAGTACCATTTCTTTTCTTTTCTTTTTTTTTGATCTCTGTCTTTTCCTGTTTTTCTTTTTGGTCCGGTTACATTATCCTCTAGAAACTGACCTCACACAGGCTATTCAACTTAGTCTCTACAATGTGCCGCACAAATCTGGCCACCCACACTGTGCTCTGATGCCTGTCAGAGACTTCAGTTCAAGTCTCCATTGCTCTAAGAAATTGGCTTTGACTACTTTAAAAAAATTTTTTTTATTTGTTTTTGTCTGTGCTGGGTCTTCATTGCGCCTTGGGCTTTTTCTCTAGTTACAGCAGGCAGGGCTACTCTCTAGTTGTGGTGCGTGGGCTTCTTGTTGCTGTAGCTTCTCTTATTGCATAGCGTGGACTCTAGGTGCATGGGCTTCAGTAGCTGTGGCACATGGACTCAGTAGTTGTGAATCCCAGGCTCGTTAATTGTGGTTCACGGGCTTTGTTGTTCTGAGGCATGTGGGATCTTCCAGGACCAGGGATCAAACCCTTGTCTCCTGCATTGGCAAGTGGATTTGCTACCACTGAGCCACCAGGGAAGCCCTTGGCTTTGACTACTTGAAGCATTTGTATAAAGTGGAAAAAAAATATAGACTGTAAAGTAAAACTTGTCTTAGTTCAAATCTTGGATTTGCCATTTACTGGCTAACTTCACTTAACCTCTCTCAGTCTCAGTTTCCTCATCTTTGCAATAATAATGTTTCACAGAATTTTGTCATGATTAAGCATAACAATAGGAACTATCTTTATTAAAGATCTCTTATTGCTCTTATTTCACCTTTAGTCATAACTGTATAGTTCAGATATAGGCTTTCAATACTGGTCTTAGTGGACCAATATGTATCAGACTTAATATCAAATCAGAGAAACTACATGAAACGAGCATTTTCAGTCATCAGACAACATAACACAGGACTGTGATCGCTGACAGAAGGGAAACACATGGGGTGAGCTCCGTATCCTCCCGTGCTTCTTCCATGGGGACCCTTTCAAAATTACAGTCCCAAATTGTAGAGGCCAAAGAGAGAACAGTGGTCTCAGGAGATGTAGGAAACAGAGAACATAGATTGAGGCTGCTGAAGCAGCTGGAATTTGTGGAGCAGGGTAGAGAAGAAAGGGAATATTCCAGAGAAAGAACCCCAGAAATCTGCGCTGGGGACTCTCTTGAGTCTTTGGCTGAATACTAAGATATGTACATATAAGGTATGACTCTGCGAGGTCTGGGAGAGAATGGCTACTGTGTGTATGAATTCAACAGTGTGATTCTAAAGATTTCCCTGTGCTAAGAGACCTTGGGGCTTCCCTGCTGGCTCAGTAGTAAAGAATCCACCTGCCAATACAGGAGATATGGGTTCAACCTCTGGGTCGGGAAGATCCCCTGGAGAAGGAAATAGCAACCCACTCCAGTGTTCTTGCCTGGGAAATCCTGTGGACAGAGTAATCTGGTGGGCTGCAGTCCATGGGGTCTCAAAAGAGTCTGGCAGAACTTAGAGACTAAACAATAAGAACAGCAAGAGAACTTGAAGTCCAACTAGCCAGACTGAAACCTGGGAATTCACTTGAAACTATATAAAGGCCTTGCTTTAAGAATATAAGGACTACTCTAGACCCAGCTTAATAAAATCTAAATGTAAGTCTCAACAAAATCAAGATAATCAAGTACATTAGTTGGCAAGTAAAACAAAGTGTAAAATTCTTGAAAGGGAGATGATAAAACTTCAGAATTTCAACAAAATTTTTAGAGCTGTGAAGAAACAGGAAAATGTGACCCACAACCAGGAGAAAAATTGGTCAATGGAGATAAATGTAGAGATATTACAGATATTGGCATTATATGACAACATTTTGAAATAGCCTTTTAAAATTTGTTCAAGAATTTAAAAGACAGATAAAATAAGTGAATAGATGGAGCAACCAGGCAAAGAAATGAAAACTATAAAAAAGAACCAAGTGAAAATTCCAGAATGGATACATGCAAGATCTGAAAGAATAACAGTTGAATGGGCTTAACTGTAGTTGGATATTGAAAAAGAAAAATAAATTAGTGAACTTAAAGTGTAAAGAATCTATCTAAACTGAAGTACAAAGAGAATAAAGGACTGAACACAAACGAACAGGTCCTCAGTGGCCTACTGGACAATTTCAAGTGCTGGTCTGAACATACACGTAATTAGAGCCATAAAAAGAGAAGAAACAAATTGGAGCAAAATAAAAAATATTTGAACATACATGATGAAAATTTACCAAATATGATAAAAATATCAACTTAAAAATTCAGTAAACTCAATGAATTCTAAGCATCAACACAAAAAAGACAAAACCTAAGAAATTTGTAGTCAAATTTATGAAAAGCAAATACAAAGAGAAAATCTTAGGAGCACACAGAAAATAAAAAAGAGAGAGAGAGAGAACCTTCCAAAGATCAAAGGTAAATTGAACACAAGCTTTTTATCAAAAACAAGGTAATCTAGAAGACAGTGGGGCCACATTTTTAAAGTGTTGAAAGAAAAGAATTTCCTGAATCTAGAATTGTATGTGCAGTAAAATATCCTTTGAAGTTGAAGATAAAATAAAGACACTATCAAATACGTGCTGAGAGAGTTTATCACAAGTAGGTCTGTACTATAAAAATATTAAATTTCTTCTGTCGGAAGAGTAATGATGGCAAATGGAATTCAGATCATACAAAGCAATAAAGAGTACCTGAAAAGATAAGTGTCTAGAAAATAGAAATACATTTTCATTTAAAATTATTTTAATTATAATTACTATCTAAAACAAAAGAGCAAACCAAAATATAAGCTAACGTAAGTTTTATAACATATGTAGGAATGAAATATATGACAATAGCTACTACAGAAGATAGAATAAAGTAAATGGAAGCATACTATTGTGATGTTCTTATGTGTGAGGAGATTTTACATTAATTTATAATAGATTAAGCTAGGATACATGTTGTAATCTAGACATTACTAAAACTCCAAATAAATCAGAAAGAATATTTGGAGCTACAAAAGATTCAGTGCATCCAACAGAAGGCAGGAAAAAAAAACTAAGACAAATGGAAAAAATGGCAAGAAAACAGACTTAAAACCATATTCATATATATTAATTAGAGTAAACTCTATAATTAAATGATAACAATGTCAGATTGATTAAAAGAGCATGATCCAGCTATATGTACTGTGACTTAGATAAAAAGTAAAATAACATATTATGAGAACATTAATCACAGGAAAGCTGGAGTGATTTTACTGATGTTAGATAAAATAGATCTCAGGGCAAAGAATATGAAATAACGAGAGACATCTAAAAGGTCAAATGACCAAGAAGAAATAATAAGACATAAAAGTCTTCAATGTTTCTGCAACTGATAAACTTCAAAATGCACAAGGCAAGAGTATACAGAATTAAATGAAGAAATAGACAAATCCATAATATGACTTCCAGATTTTAATTTTCCTTTCTATTAAAAACACAAAATACCCAGTAAATATATATGAGTTAAACAATATTTTACTTGAATTAGGTCTTCCCTAGTGGCTCAGATTGTAAGGAATCTACCTGCTACACAGAAGACCTGGATTCAGTCTCTGGGTCAGGAAGATCCCCTGGAGGAGGAAATGGCAACCCACTCCAGTATTCTTGCCTGAAGAATCCCATGGATGGAGGAGCCTGGCAGGCTACAGTCTATGGGATCACAAAGAGTCAGACATGGCTGAATGAGTAACACTTTCACTTAATTGAATTAGCATAAATAGTATTTACAAGAAATTACATCCTGCTCCTGTGCAATATATATATATATATATACACACATATACATTATATTCCAGAAAATATACAACATTCATGAAGATAAAATATGCTGGGTCATAGAGAAATTCATAAATTTATAAGTATCTTCTCCCACCACATTGGAATTGAATTAGAAATCAGTAAGAAAAACACATAAGCATTTACAAATATTTATAAATTAAAAAGCATGTCAAAATAACTCATTTATCAAGAAAGAGATCAAAATTAGTATTAAGAATATTTTAAACTAAGTTAAAATAAAACTACAACATATCAAAATTTGTGGGATGTCACAAAATGTTTAGTAGGAAATTTATACATTTAAATGCTTAGACTAGAAAATAGCAGTAATTTACAATCAATACTCCAATCAATAATTCTACCTTAAGCTAGAAAAAGAACAAATTAAATACAAAATAAATGCAAAGAAGGAAATAGTAAAGATAGGGGTAGAAATCAATGAAGTAGTAAGCAGACAAACAATAGGGAAAATCAATGAAACAAAACACTGGTTCCTGGAAAAGATCAATAAAATTGATAAACCACTAGCAAGACAGCTTAAGAAAGAAAAAAAAAAAACTAATTGCAAATGTTCATAATTAAATAGGAGACGTGTCTCTTATTCTACTGACATTAAGGGAAATAAATATTATAATTTTCATAATTAATTCAACAATTTAGATGAACAGATTCCTCAAAAAATGTAAATCACCAACACTGGTACAAAAAGAAATGAAAATATCTCAATAGATACACATGTATCAAAGATAATGAATCTATATTTAATAACATTCCCATGGCATGGAATCTGTAGAACCTGGGGGCAGTCAGTGTAAAGTTTTGATCTGAATCTAAAGACCTAACAACCAGGAGCACCCATATCCAAGAGCAGAGGAAGATGGATGTCCCAGTTAGAGCAGAGAGAGCAAATTCACTCTTCTTTCTTCTTTTTGTTCCATTCGGGACCTCAATGGACTGGATGTTGCCCCCCGACACCACATTGGTGAGGGTGATATTCTTTCCTCAGTCTGTCAGTTGAAATGCTAATATATTCTGAAACACTCTCACAGACTCACCCGGAAATTATATTTTATCAGCTATCTGGAAACCCTATAGCACAGTCAAGTTGTCACATAGATTTCACCACCATACCCTGTGAAAACCCATATAAGAAAATAAAAATAAACTTTAGTTCCCTCCTCACACCATATACAAAAGTTAGTTTGGGATGGATTTTAGACTTAAACCTAAAAGCTAAAAAGAAATATTTAAAGACTTCTAGAAGAAAACATATTCATGACCTTGGAGTAGATATACATTTCTCAAAAACTCTTTTCATCAAAAGAAACATTTCTGAAAATTAATAGGCAAGCCACAGGCTAAGAGAAAACACTTGCAATCTTATATCTAACAAGGTGTATATAAAGAATGTATTTAGGGGTTTCCCTGGTGGTTCAGTGGCTAAGACTGTACTCCCAGTGCAGGGCTCCAGCTTGGATCCCTGGTCAGGAAACTAGATCCCACATGCCACAACTAAGAATGGGCACAGGTGCACAAAAAGAGAAAAAAACCCCAATATATTTAGAATTCCAACAATTAACAGACAAAAAAGCTGATTAAAATGGGGAAGAGGTATGAAAAAACACTTCAAAAGGGAAAATGTACAAATGGTACAAATTGTAAGCCTGTGAACAAGTGTTCAACGTTATTATTTTTCAGGGAAGACCGAAATGAAAAGATTGACAAATTCTAAGAAGTATGGAAAATAAACAGAATTCTGAAATATTGCTGATGGAAATGTAAAAATTTTTGGCAATTGTTTATAGAGTTAAACATGTTGCAACTCAAGAATTTTCCTCCTAGGTATTTGTCCAAGATAAATGAAATATATATACACAGAGACTTTCACGAGGATACTTACAATTTCTTCATTCATAATAGCTCACAGCAAGAAATTAACCAATATATCCACCGACAGGAGAATGGATAAATTATGGTATATTCATACAATGAAATATTACTCTACAATAAAAAGAACTACTGATACAGACAAAACCAAGGATGAATCTCAAAGCCATAATGCTAAGCAAATAAAATGTCTCACACAAAAGAGTATATACCATATGGTTCTATTTATATGAAGCTATGCATGTGAGCGTGCTCAGTCACATCAGACTCTTTGTGACCCCATAGACTGTAGCCCACCAGGCTCCTCTGTCCATGGGGATTCTCCAGGCAAGAATACTGGAATGGGTTGCCATGCCCTCCTTCAGGGGATTTCCCAACCCAGGGATCGAACCCACATCTCGTGTGTCTCCTGCATTGGCAGGCAGATTCCTTACCACTAGCACCACCTGGGAAGCCCATATGAAGCTATAGGCTAGGTTAATCTAATACAGAGTGGTACAGAACACTAGTTGCCTCTGGAAAGTGGGAGAATGGGATTGACTGAGAGAGATTTCTAACTTGTGAGGAATGTGGTATTTTCCATAGGTGTATTCATTTGTCAAATTCATGAAACTCTACACCCTGCATAAATTATTAATATATCTCAATAAAAAGTTTATTTTTAATCTAAATAGGTACCACATGGTATTTTATTAGATTTTAAAACAAATATTGCTTTGCTTTTAAGTACATACATTTAAAAATGCATGAGTTAAGTAACATTTTGTAGGAATTTCAGGCACATGGAAACTGTGTCTATGTTTTAACAAAGCTGGGCTCATAGTACTGTAGTTGTAAAGTGAATATTTGTTGATTGATAAAGAATTTTTCAAAGTCATCATATTTTGTGTCATGTAGGATTCTATTAGATATGGTGTTAGTGAGAGAGGAGGGGTGAGATAGCAGTTTTAATCACACTAACAAGGCCTTTATAAATCTAGAGAAGTAAAAAGAAGGAAAATGTAGGGTCGTTTTATTAAGGGGAAAGCATAATATTTTGGAACAGGGTCATGTCTTAATCATGCTGGGGTTTTTCTGTATCTAATATTGCCTGGCACACAGTAGGAATTTAGTGTATATTTGGGAGAATATGAAATAACCAAGTCCTTAATGGCAACCCTATGGTTTTATAAGACCAAATTTTATACTGTAATTATTTTTGCAAACTTTTTTTTTGTGTGTCCCAGAGCAAGTTACTTAAAACATAAATGAGCCTCCAAACAATAGAGCCAGGTTTGAAGCAGGGAGATTTAAATTTCAGGTTGCTAAGAAACACTGTTTAATAATTTGGTTTCTCAGCTCAAGGAGCATGCCTCTCTAGCTTCTCCTCTTTCTCGGAAATCTTGAATGAGTTAGGACCAGTTTCCATGCAACTGGCCTGATGTTTTCCCCTTTTTTAGAACTGAGTATGGTGTGTGAAAAACGAAAAGAAACAACTGCACTGATACAGAAGTTCCTGTTGAATATTGGTAGAAATGACATTGGTTAGCCTGAAGTTATTTCTAATTCTCTTCCTCTTTATTCAATACATGTTCATTAAGGAGTGAACTGTAAGTAAGCAACGCAGAGTACTAGGGCATAAAAATGAATAGAGGGAGGGTTCCACAGTCTATGAAGTCACAGACCAGAGGGAAAAATCAAGATAAATCAATGAATAGATGATCAGTCAAGAGTTAATTCTATTATTTTTATCAATTAATTTCTATATTAATAATTACCACCATAAATAGGGCATCTATCTGGTACTTTATGGGTATTTTACCATTTATACCCTCAGGGTAAGTATTCTCATTTCAGAGCAATGGAAAACAAAGTGTAGAGACCATAGGCCTCAGACCCAGCAAGGGAGGAATCAGGATTTGAACCCATGCTGTGTGCCTTCTAGTCTACTGTCTTTTAAAGAGAGTCCAAGAGGGACTTTAGCCAGGCTTCTCATCCCACAACACCAATGCATCACTTTATAAACCATGCCCAAGGTAAAGACTTCAAAGGAACTTGCAGCTCATTTTCCCTTGCTTGGGTAATTTTTATTTTATACTTTCTTAAACTCCAACAAATAATTACCCAACAATACACAAAGTGGGGGGCAAGTCAGACTTGTTTTGTGTTAGCCATGTGTTTCCATTTAAGATTTCTGTGTGAGGAGATGATGGCGGTTGGCAGCAGCACACTTGTGGTGACTTTGCACGTAACGTCACATGCCGAGTCCCGTTCTACTGGGGAGCCTCAGCTGCTCCTTGAAGCTGTGCTTCCTGCTTACCAGTGTCATGCAAGGGCTTTCTCTATCCCAACTGCATCTCTGTGACAATTAGAGTAGACTGTTGGCTAGGGCTGTAAGAGCTTTGCGTGCCGTCCAATGTTACAAACATGTTTTGGCTCTCTATTGTTAAGATACCGGCCTGGATGCTAGGGTGCGGGGCTGAGCTGTGGTTCTTGGTCCCTTGAGTAGCTTTCTTTCTGGTATGGGAGACCCTCTGGTGATTAAGGGCACAGCTGAGGCCAAGAGAAGTCAGAGGACAATCTTGTGAGAAAGCAACTTGAAGAGGAATATTACTGCCAAAGAGGAGCTGACTTCTGGTAGAAAAAATGAAGAAGCTGAACTATTGACTCTGTTATGCAGGTTTATTTACCAATGCACTGCTGTTTATTCCTCAACGCAATGTGACAGATGTGTATTTTTAAATTTAAAAAATAATACATGTATGCGTGCTAAGTTGCTTCAATCATGTCCAATTCTATGCCACCCTATGGACTGTAGCCTGCCAGGCTCCTTTGTCCATGGGACTTTCCAGGCAATACTGGAGTGGGTAAAAAATAATACAAGTATTGCTGAAAGTTAAAATCATATTAGAGCATATACACTGCCTTACGCTCCCACTTTCCATCCTCAAGAACAACCAGAGTAAAAGATTTCTTCTGTAGTTTTCTGACGACTTCCTAATTAAATATATGTGGATCTCTCTGTGAATGTGTCCTTTATTTTTATACAAATGGGGATACGCTAAAACAGGCTGTTCTGGACCTAACATTTTTCACTTTACTACATATCTCAGAATAATTTCCATGACAGTAAGTATATATGGCTTCACTTTCCTTTTTTTTTTTTTTTTAATGGTTACACAGTTTTCAACATATGTTTTGGAACTTTGAGGGGATCCAGTAAATGGTACCCCTCTTTCCTCATCACTTGCCCCAGGTTCTGAACAATTTGAGAAGACAACAAATGGATGGCACATTGAGGCGCTGATTTAACTTTATTTCAGAGAGACGCCAGGCAGGAGTCTGGGGTTTTATGTGCTAGTCAGGGGCTTCCTTGGTGGCTCAGTTGGTAAACAATCTGCCTGCCGTGCAGGAGACCCAGGTTTGATCCCTGGGTCAGGAAGATCCCCCGGAGAAGGAAATGGCTGCCCACTCTAGTATTCTTGCCTGGAAAATCCCATGGACAGAGGAGCCTGGTGGGCTGCAGTTCATGGGATCACAAAGAGCTGGGCACGACTGAGCAACTAACACTTTCAGGCAGGCTTGTTAATACTGAACCCATCTGTGTAGCCTAGCACAGTTGCCCAAATGAAGAGTAAAGGTGAGTTAAGACCTACCACTTAGATATGTTATGCCACCTTCCCAGGGGTGGAGGGACCAAAGAGTGGAAAGGACGCTAACAGAGTGCTTAAAAAATTCCTTTCCATGGAAATAAGGAATGGGGAGAAGGCATTCCTCTCTGATGGTTTGAACAAAATATCCTTGATTGGGCTAGTACCCTACTGATGGATGTTTAGGTTACCTCCATTCCTGCTACTGGGCATATATGTTTGTTATTATATTTTTATACAAAAGGAAATAGGCTCCAAGAGGTTAAGTGCTCAGGGTGAGAGCTAGTGAGAGGCAGAGCAGAACTCTGATTCACGTCTGATGTCATGGCCAAGGGCTCTTTCCATTCTCCACAGCCCCTACTCCTCACCCAATTACTAACGTGTGTATGACACATCAGTAACAACCTACAAGTCCATTTTAGCTAAATTCTAATAGTTTGTCACAATCCTCATGTGAGGGAGTTGAGGCAGGAGTCACGTTCTCCATTTTATAGAAAAGAACTAAGTTTCAGAGAGGTTGTTACTCCCTCACCTAGCATCACTAGTTAAGGGCGAGGTTTAAGAGTCAACCTTCACTGTTCGCACATCAGATTCTTCTCCTTCACCTTAGAGAGCCTTGAACCAGGCAGAAAAACATGGAATGCAGACCAAGAGGAGGGAGCAGTGTTATCAAAGGCATGCTGGTGGGAAAAGGGTCTAAGAATTCTCTCTACGAGTGACAAAAGCTCTCTTTCTAATGTGTGGATTATGGCTTTCTTAGGTATGCCTGTGGAGAAGGCAATGGCATCCCACTCCAGTACTCTTGCCTGGAAAATCCCATGGATGGAGGAGCCTGGTAGGCTGCAGTCCATGGGGTCGCTAGGAGTCAGAGACGACTGAGCGACTTCACTTTCACTTTTCACTTTCATGCATTGGAGAAGGAAATGGCAACCCACTCCAGTGTTCTTGCCTGGAGAATCCCAATGACGGGGGAGCCTGGTGGGCTGTCGTCTATGGGGGCGCGCAGAGTTGGACACGACTGAAGTGACTTAGCAGCAGCAGCAGCAGGTATGCCTGTATGTGGTCTGTGCATCAGAACTGCCTGGGACATGTAAATACAAAGTCGTATGCCTCACTCTGGGAACAAAATCAGTAATCTGCATTTTGATGAGATACCTAGGATGTTCTGATGGATGTTAGTCTATGAATCAGGGCTGGGATGCTTTAGGGAATTCTTTTTTAAGTTTTAAGTTTTGGGGGATACAGTGCATGACTCATAATCAGAATTGTTTCTTGAAGTAGTGTGTTGATGCTGAAAGAACATGGACTTTGGAATTAACTAAACCTAAGTTGATTCCTATTCCACCATCATGAGCTGAATCAACTGGGGAAAGTGACAAAATGATTGAATCTCAGGCAGTGCATGTACAGCACAATCGGCTATGAGGATTAAGCAAGATCACATAGAAAAAGCCTGCCCTTCAGACCCTCTATAACTGTTACTTCCTTTCCATTTCTTCTTTTAGTATTTGTTTCAATAATCTTCTTCATCTCCTCTACCTGTGACTTCTCTGAATGCTTTATCTTCCCAATGCTATCACTTAAGGTCCCTGCTATAGAAAAGAGCACAGATGCCCAACAGGGTGAGGCTTGCCTTAATCTGGCTGCTGTGTTGATGAGCCTTGTTCTCCACTTGTTCTATAAGATCCCTGGAATGAGATAAGCAAAGCATAATTACTGTGTCTCTTCTCAGAGGACAGGATTTATTAACAAAGGGTTACATTAAGAAGGTTTGCACTGGAATGGGGTTTTGCTCGTTTTCCCTAAATGTCTTATCTCCAGTGACTTCTGGAGGCAAGCTTCAGAGGTAGGTCCTCCTCTTTTTCTCTCTTCTCTGTCATGTCTACCGTTTGCTACCAGGGCCCACCTGTGAAACTCTCCAGGTCAAGATCTTTCTTCCCTCTTGCCTTGGCTTCCAATCTGGCCTCTAACCTCAGAAGAGTATAGGATTTAAAATAGCCCCCAAAGGGGCTTAATGATAGTAATAGCTGGCTATGCTAATTATACTTCTGTGCTTTTTTTTTTTTTTGAAAGGAGGCTATTCAAGTCCTAAAACAAAATGAAAGAGAAAAATAGAAAACGTGCATATCTTAGTAGTTTAGAATGGAAACAGGGGAGGGGATGAGATTCAAAGAGAAATAAGAACTGAGACATTACATAACCTGCTGATGGCTAAGACACACTACAAGCATAGCCACCTTTACAGGCAGAAAAGCAAGATACATGATTAGAAAGAAACAAATATTCTTATGGCAAAAGGTAAAGAAATATTTAAAATCAAAATTGTACTATGTTCTAGAACTATATGGTTCTAGAACCAATTGATGTGAAATTATACTTTCAATCTTGCAAACCTCAGTGTATAATTGACCTGAATTTTTGTCTTATAGAAAATAATTCACTTGTCATAAACAATCATTTTAAAAGAAAAATAGCAAAGAGAAAGTATACTCATAAAAATTACTTTTTTTCTTGTAGCAAAATAAGTACACATATTTGTAGTTGGATATTTAGAAAGCATGAAGAAAAGGAGAAAGGAAAAAGCACAGATAAAAAATAAAATGTCCCCAGAGATAATCACTGTGTATGTTCTGATGTATGTATGTATCTATTCATCAAGTAGACTTGGAGGAATCAGAAATGTAGAAATAAAAGTAGACACTTTTATTTTGCATAAAAATATAGTATACACCAGTACTTCTCAAACATTAATGTGCTTGGGAATCATTTGGGGACTTTGCAAAATTGCAGATTCTGATTCAGTAGTTCTGAGTGGGGCCTGAAACTCTTCATACCTGCATATCTAACAAGCTCCCAGACAATGCCCATGCTGCCAGACCAGGGAGCACCCTTTGAAAAGAAGCAGGTGTGTACACCATTCTGTGTCATTACTGATTCTTTACAAACATATTTTTAATTGCTGCAAGTATTCCATTATTCCATATACATAAGACAACAAGCCATTATGTCTAGTTAGGTTTATTCCTTTATTTTTATTATATTACAGAAGAAACTATGACCAACATCCATAAAGAAAAATCTTAATGCAATTTCATTGTGATGTCTTTCAAGTAATTTCCTTAAAATGGAAGTGTTTCATCAAAATTATTCTGAATTTTAAGGCATTTCAACATATTGTCAGCTAGCTGTTGGGGGGTGGGTAAAAAACAAAACAACTTTGAAAAGTGCATGTTAACTAAAAAGTTATATTACCCTGACCTGAAATATTTTTCAGCTTGTCCCCATATCCTCTCCCTAGGGAAAAGTCGGTTCCGTCTCCATGGTAACCCCATCACTTTCCCTTGTCTCTTTCTCAGTATTCTATTATCATTACTGGTGTTTGCTGACAAGGGTGTCTGCTCCTAGCTGGCCAGTGTATTAGCCTCAGTGCCGAGCACCATGCTAGACACTCAAGAAATGATAGAAGAGTGAACAGTCAAATGAAAGCATGTCTTTCAACATATAAATACTTGTTAGAGCACTATAGTGGGGGCTGTATCAGTTTCTTTCCTAACACATTAGATACTTTGATAATAAAACCCAACACATGTTAAAACCCAAACATGAAAAGTTATTTGCTGCTTTTTATAGAAAATCACCCACAACAGCCGTTGGTATTAAATGATTTTCTTTTATAAAGCAGCCCATGTCCGTGTATATATGGTTACAGTTTCAAAGCTGTGTATACCAAAACCTGTGAGCTATTATCCTACTCAGAGCTTTAGTAACAGCATTATGTGGTAACACTTATATAGTATTTTGGTATAATAATACTCATGATATAATAACATATAATATATTGTAAATCTATCCCATATGGATTGTGCCCTTATAATTGTTTATCATGGATTTTTTTTTGCATTTTTTGATTTTTAAGAATATTGTATTAAATATTATTTATCCTGATTATCAAAGGTTTTTGCACCCCCTTAAATTTTTTACCTAAAGTAAATGAGTCTCATGCCACACCCTAGTTCTGGCCCTATAGGTTAACTATAACTTCTAAGATTTTTGAGTAAGTGAAATTTATAACTTAAAATTTGTATATTTTTAAGTATTATTACTCAATCATATAATATTTTCTTGATTGGTCACTGTGTATTTAATTATTTTTCTCCTAGATGTTCTATCTAATCAAGCACCTGTCCAAATCACTGCCTCTGTGGGGTTGGCAGGAATTGGTGCTTGCTTTCTACAGGCAACAGACAGGGAGATTTTTGAGACAGAGCTATTCCTACTAATACTTACCTTAATCAGTTCAGGGTTCTTCCTTTTGTTCAATTACTGACTTATGAAATATGTTTTGGCACCTGTTGTGTGTGATAAGAACTGTGACAGGTAAATGTTATGTATGAAAAAATGAGTAAAATATGATACTTACCTTCAAGTTTCTCTGCATTTGATAGTGGAACCAGGCACCTTAAGATAAAACTAAATCCAGGGTTAAAATGGGAACTGGGAGGAAAGACAGGGACACCCGGAATGCAGGGAAGATGCCTTAGTCATGCCTAAACTGTTTCTTCCAGAAGAACTGGGTTCTGTGCATCTGTTACACTCAAAACTAACTCTCACTACACTGACAACACCTCCCCCGCTTTTAGTCTATAGCCATTATCCTGGGAGGACTTTAGATGCTTTGGCCAATGCTTATTTAATCTAAGTGTAGTTTTACAAAACAAAACCTGGAGTGTATTTGTATGAGCAGGAAGTATTGCTGTATTGAAGCCCATATGGCATCATGCATAGGTTGAGAATCACCATGACTGCTGAATTATGTTATCACTGACTTCGAAGTTATCATTGATGAGCAGCAGCTGTTGCCAGGAATAGTAAATCACATCCCACGATTTTATAAGAACCGGTGTTATGGCTTTTCAAAAAACTCATTTTTAATAGAAAGCATAAGTCATCACCCATACTATTTATAGGAGGGGTATAGATTGATTTGGGCTTCTCTGGTGGCTCAGAGGGTAAAGAATCTGCCTGCAATGCAGGAGACCAGAGTTTGATCCCTGGATCAAGAAGATTCCCTGGAGAAGGCAATGGCTGCCCAGTCCAGTATTCTTGCCTGGAGAAGTCCATGGACAGAGGAGCTACAGTCCATGGGGGTTGCAAAGAGTCGGACATGACTCAGCGACTGACACTTTCACTTTCAGAGACTGATTTATATTGTTTTTGGAGATATTAATTTGATTTTAAAATATTTATTGAATGTTCACTATGTGCCCAAATCCTTATTTTCAAATAGCTTAAATAACTTTTGGGGAAAATATATGTCCACAACCATCCAGTGTTCAAAGCTCAATGTTTCACGTGTTAAGAACAAATTAAAGTAGTTTGTTATGGGAAAGAGAGGGATAAACAATTAAGTGATGTTTATCAACGTTGGTGATGGGGAGAAAAGAGAACTCTAAATAAGAGAGCATTTGTGTTGAGCTTTGATGTCTGTGCAGGTTTGGTTTTGTCCTGTTTTGTTTAGAAAGTAAAATAGGGAAAAGAGTTCAATGCTAAGAAGATAGCCTGGGCACAAGAATCATGAGAACAAATGCTAGTTCACAGAATTAGGAAGTAATTAGGTGTTGCTGTTGGTCAGTGCTTCTTATTTCTGGCTGCACCCTAGAATCACCTGGGGAGCTTTAAGAATACTGGTGCCTGAGTTTCGCCCCCATGGGCCCTGATTTAACTGGTCTTTGGTGTGGCTTATGCATCAGAATTTTAATTTTAAATATTATTCTAATATGCAGCCAAAGTTGAAAACCTCTGCTATAGAGTAATATATTTAGGTTGGTGCTATGAGGCACAAAAACATGAAAATGTATCATATTTTCTTGGGCTGAAATATCCTTGTACTGCAGTTCTTACAAAGGAACACAGAGAATTTAAAGGAATATGCTTTTTAAGTCTGTGTGTAAGAAGTGAAGAGTCAGAGATCTAATTTACATTTACAAATGAAAAAATGAGATAGTCAAAGGAGAATTGTGACTTCAGTGACAGGACAAGTCCCTAGAACTCACCATGAGAAAGGACAGGGTTTGAGATAAGGAGAGAGAAAATTGATTAAAGAAGCAAAGGAATGTTAATGAAAAGAGGAATCAGTTCTTTTGGTTTTTCTGATGGCTGTCTTGGCTTGAATTGTGAGTGTATGGAAACTACCTTAAATTACTCCTTTTACTCTTTCTTTCCATCAACTACCAAATGTAAATACTGGAGTGGATTGCCATTTCCTTCTCCAGGGGATCTTCCCAACATGGATCAAGCCCGTGTCTCCTGTGTCTCCTGCGTTGCAGGCAAATTCTTTACCACTGAGCCACCTGGGAAGCCTATATGGGATAGGAACACACAAAGGAAGTGAATTGCTTTAGTGGGTGGGCTTTTTGCAGAGTAGCTGGTGGGGAAGGACTCAACCACTGTGATATCCCTTCTCACTTCATTACGCTTCCAGGATCAAAACTTCCTGGCATCTTGAATGGGCCCTGCCTTCTCACCATTTCAGTCCTATCAATTCCGCCTCACCACAGCTCCCACGTTCTGTCAGACGGGTTGATCAGAAAGGAAACAAAATGAAACATTCCTCTCCAAATATTGGATAAATAAAAATGCCTTTGGGAATCTTTTTCTCTTAAAAGATAAATACTTCCAAGCCAGTATATCTTAACTTTTAAACTGTTCTAACACTCAACCATGCTTCAAATCCTTTCATTCATGCCACATTCTTCCCATTCTCTGATGTAGTGATAATTCATCACACTCGACTGCGAACTTTGTAAGGTCTGGATGGCACCTAGCACAGTGCTGGATATGTATTTATTAAATGTTGTTTGAAAATTACCCTAAATGCTTCCCAGCACAGAGTTCCTATTCTGCTTCCCTTTCTGCCCATCCTTTCAACATATGAGCCAAGTAACACTTTAACATCTGGGCCCCAGGATCTTGTTTCCATAGAATCGTGGCCTTTGATTGAAAGACAAGCCCTTCTGGCACTTAATTTTCATTAACTTTCTGCCTTTCCACATTCCATAGTATTGTTCAACTTCATTCTGGTTCCCCAAATAAAAGAAAAATTTGGCATATATGTATACACACACACACACACACACACACACATATATATATATATATATATTTTTTTTTTTTTCCTGTAGTAAATACCTGAGTTCTAATGAGTGGCTGACTCTTGCAGGAAATATATCAACATCAACCAGCTGATCTGCCTCTGAAACAGTCTACTATGGACCCTCACTCAAAAGGACCATCTTATTTCCACACATAAAGAGGAGGCTTTGCCAATCACAGTAAAATCATACATTGACCATGACATAGAAAGAATGAGCTTGCATCTATCTTCTCTTTTCTAGTCTCACTATTTCGATTGAGGTCCTGATCGATACCACTTTTTTTTTTTTTAAAGAGCTCACTTCCTAGTTTCTCTATTTCCTAAGATATCATGTCTTCCCTGTCCTTAAAACATATAACTGCCAGATAAATTTTTCTTAAATATAGTTCTGATAGCCATTTTCTTACTCAAAATGTTTCAGTGGATCTTTCTGACTTAAATATGTCCGTCTGACTTCGTATTTATTGGAAACTCATGCTCTGAGTTCATTTTCCCTCCAGACTATCTCACTGACTTCTACTACGTAACAGTCAGCCAAAGGTGCCTACTTGATGTACTTCTTGTGTAGCACACTCCATCCTTGTTTCTGGGTTTGTCTTTGCTGCTTCTTTCTTATGAACCATCTGCATTCCCGCCAAGAACATTTACCCATCCTTAAGGTTCACAGTTAACTCTTTCATGAAGCTTTCCCTGATTCCTGCAGATAATCATGACTCCTCACTTTTGCTAATCTCTTCATTGAATTTTCTTTGTATTTCTCTCAGGTCCCTCAATCTGGCTTATTTTATAAATATCTATAATTATCCTACAGTGTTTCCTGGATGGTAGGTACCTTGGGACTGTAGCAGTGTGGATTGAACACAGTGAACATGTCATAAGTATTTGAGCTATTTCATTAAAATGCAGTAAAAAAAAAGTTAAGTCTGAGAGGGATGAGATGCATTCTCATATATCTGAAGTATTAAGAAGGAGACCTGATGGGGAGGCACTGGAATTATCTAGGTAATATTTAAAGGGCTTTTATCCTTATAATTTTGATGTCTAAACTCTCATCACCTCCCATCGCCATAAACAGACTCACTACAACACACACACACACGCATACACACATACATGGATATAGATGGAACCTTTGTTCAGCATGAAAGATAAGCAGGATTAAATTCACTCTGATTATCCTGAGGTGGACAAAAAAGAATCTAATATCATTTACACACAAATAGCATTTAGTGAGTAAGAAAAAAAATCATTAACATTTGTGTATAGCAAACAGTTACAATTCCTTCACTGTTGCAAAACTTTGTGCTGAAATTAAAATATATATATATATGATTGTGTATTTGAGAAGAAAAAAATGTATTCCAGTTATACCTAGTAGAATGTGAAAAAAACAGTAATCTGGACATACCGAAAATAAAGATGAAAAAAGATCTGAACAGCTTCTGTTCTGTACACAGCAAAACTATGAACACATGAACATTTAGTGACATCTAGACAGAAAGGGTAAGCCAGAAAAACAATCTGTCTTTTGTGACACATTTTTGAGATGGATCCAAGGAGCAACTTTTGGGGACAAAATAACAAATGAGTGTTTTATGTTGGACAGAGTATTTTATTCCTTCTTTTGCAGAGCTGCAACTCAGTAACTCCATCCCCTGTAACTGCTGGTACTTAACTCTCAGAAACACTTCACTTGTTGAAAGACATGGCTCATCTGGAAGCTTCCCCTTGACAATGAACATTGCTACTGCTGGTTTTGTTGCGTTTAATGATAGTCCTAGTAAAAGTTTAGAGTCTTTGGTGTGTAATGTTAACAACCAAAAATGCCATTTCTAATATCTTCTGTAGTAAATAGTGAAAGAACTAAAGATGCTTCCTTTAAGTTATCCCAGGTATGTCAGTGATTCTCCTTTGCAGCTTTTGTTATTAATAAAAAAACAAGAAGAAACTAAATACTGAATTAACTATAAAAACTAAAAGCTTTTGATACATGGACCAGGTATTCAGTTGCCTAATGAAATGAAGAGAGAGTTAAGAGTAAGCAAAGATTAAATTTATAAGGTGATTTAACTTTTTAAATCACCAGCACATTAACATATATAGATCTTCCTCAACTTACAATGGGGTTACATCCTGATAAATCCATTATAAGGAGAAAATATCTTAAGACAAAAATGCATTTACTATACCTAATCTGCTGAACATTGCAACTTAGTCTAGCCTACTTTAAACATACTTGGAACGCTTATTTTAGCCTAGAGTTGGGTAAAATCATCTATTACAAAGCCCATTTTTATAATAAAGTGTTATTTAATTTACGGAATACTTTACTGAATGAGATAAACTAGTTGTATGGCTATAGAATGATTATATCAGTTGTTTCCCCTCACAATCACTGGCTGCTGGGAGCTGCAGCTCCCTACCCTTCCCAGTATCACAAAAGAGAATAGTGCCGTATATTGCAAGCCTGGGAAAAAGATCCAAATTCAAAATTCAGATCACTGTTTCTACTGAACATATATTGCTTTTGCACCATCATAAAATAAAAAAAATTGCAAGTCAAGGACCATCTGTACCTATTTTTTTTAAATGAAGATTTTTTTTCTTTCAAAATATTTATTCACTTCTTTATTCATTTGGTTGTGCCAGGTCTTAGTTGCAGCACAAGGGATCTTCCTTGAGGCACATGGAATCTTGGTTGCGGTGTGTGGGATCTAGTTCCCTATCCAAGGATCAAATCCGGGCCCCCTGCATTCCAGGGGATATTTTGGAAGAATATTTTGGAAGATTTTTCTTTGGCTGAATGTGCAGTCACAGTCCACAGCCTGGAGAGAAATCGCATACTTGGAGACTGTGCTCCAAGAAGTATTACTGATGGTGAAGAAAATGTTCTCAGTTCAGTTCAGTCACTCAGTCTTGTCCGACTCTTTGCAACCCCATGAACCATAGCATGCCAGGCCTCCCTGTCCATCACCAACTCCCAGAGTCCATCCAAACTCATGTCCATTGAGTCGGTGATGCCATCCAACCATCTCATCCTCTGTTGTCCCCTTCTCCTCCTACCCTCAATCTTTTCCAGTATCAGGGTCTTTTCAAATGAGTCAGCTGTTCGCATCAGGTGGCCAAAGTATTGAAGTCTCAGCTTCAACATCAGTCCTACAAATGAACACCCAGGACTGATCTCCTTTAGGATGGACTGGTTGGATCTCCTTGCAGTCCAAGGGACTCTCAAAAGTCTTCTCCAACACTGCAGTTCAAAAGCATCAATTCTTCAGTGCTCAGCTTTCTTTATAGTCCAACTCTCACATCCATACATGACCACTGGAAAAACCATAGCCTTGACTAGACGGACCTTTGTTGACAAAGTGATGTCTCTGCTTTTTATATGCTGTCTAGGTTGATCATAACTTTCCTCCCAAGAAGTAAGCGTCTTTTAATTTCATGGCTGCAATCACCATCTGCAGTGATTTTGGAGCCCAGAAAAATAAAGTTAGCCACTGTTTCCACTGTTACCCCATCTATTTGCCATGAAGTGATGGGACAGGATGCCATGATCTTAGTTTTCTGCATGTTGAACTTTAAGCCAACTTTTTCATTCTCCTCTTTCACTTTCATCAAGAGGCCCTTTAGTTCTTCTTGGCTTTCTGCCATAAGGGTGGTGTCATCTGCATATCTGAGGTTATTGATATTTCTCCCGGCAATCTTGATTCCAGCTTGTGCTTCCTCCAGCCCAGCATTTCTCATGATGTACTCTGCATATAAGTTAAATAAACAGGGTGACAATATACAGCCTTGACGTACTCCTTTTGTTCTCAGAGAGAGCAATAAATCAGGGTCTATTTGACCCACCTCATGAACTGCTCTCCACATTAGGTTTCTACAGTAAATACTGCTCCATGTGGTCACTATCTCTCCCCATTCTTCAGGACACATATATGTATGTAACCAAGTACACACAAACAGACATACACATACACACTGCAGCAAGATTTCAGTAGGAAATAATCCAGCCAGGAGATTTTATTTTAATAAAAGCCCTGAAACTTATTTCAGGAAATGATATCAGGAAAAGCAGTTGTTGCCGTTTGATTGAGTGAGTTTGCCATTAATTAATAAGAAAATCACTGTTGGTAGTTTGAACAAAAGGTATTATTATAATTAACAGTTGCCTCCTTTTTAATGAGATAAAACTGATTCTTAGCAGTGAATTATGGTTGACAGATGAAGAGGCTAACTCTTACATTCTTTAAGGAAAAGATAACTAAGGATTCCTGTTTGTTATTAATATAGGTCCTCTCTTGGTACATTCATTCCTTTTAGGATCTAGGTTCATTGAGATGTGAAAGTATCTATTGCTACTGCAGAGACACTGGTTAAAATTCTGTTACCCAAGTAAGTGGCTTTGTCTAGACTGAGACATTTTGTTATTGTTAAGACAAAAGTGACCCTGGCTCAAATATTGTTTTATTTGAGGCACAATCTTTTTCTGGAGTGGGTCTGTTTCAAAAGGGTTTTTACTAGTATCAAAAAGAGTACACTTTAAGGCTGTTTGATCTTCCCTTGACCTGGCATAACTATGAGTGGTCTTTGATAAACAGAGCACCCAGCAGCTGGGGTGGCAGTAGAGAAAAATGCAGGGTCAGGGCTAGGCACAGAGATGGGCACAGGAAGCAGCCAGAGCTGATGTTGTTGGTACCTCCTATGTTTCAGGACCAGGAAAGAGAGGCTTTCTCAGGCTTTCTTTCATTTTGTGTAATTCTCACCAAGAGATTGCAACAGAAATTTTATTGTCCCCTTTTAAATGTGAAGAATCAGAGGCTCCTAGAGATGGAAAGATTTGTTCACACAAGCCTTGCTTGGCAGAGGCAGGGCTTAAACCAGGTACTTTGAAGCAGTGCTCTTCCTTATAGCCTACAAACATGTGATATTCTCTACAGCAGACTTGGGGGGTCACTGTACTGGGGTTTCCTTCAGCTCTGACACTGACTGAGTGGGACTGCGCAAGCCACTTAACCTCTCAGGATTTGTCTCCTCAGCCTTCAGCACAGATAACAATGCCCTCTCTGTGTTCCCTGTAGGGGTGTGGTGATGGCCCAACCAAATAACACACATCAGAAATCACTAGTGAAGTACAAAGCATCAAAAGAATATAAAGTTGTCATTAGACTTACAGCCCTTGGCCCACACCTAAAGAATGGGATATCAAGAAAAAATAAAGCCATTTGAGAGACACTTGTATAGGGGGTCTATAAACTTATACTCACAATTGCAGAAAGATTTCTTTGCTGTGAGAGTCCATTAATTATAGATTCCATTCTTCAGTGCATGGCTTATCTTACATACAATTAATTATTTCATAAATCAAATAAGCAAGTTGTTGGCAAATGACATCTGCAATCTTTAAGCTGACAGCAAAATATATTGCCTGCCATAAATATCACAAGCTCACTTTTATTTTCTAGACATTTTGGTGCTGGTACTGAGGAACAGATTGTTACTGTGGAAAAACACTTGTGCTTCCTGCTGATGGTAGAACATGCCTAGCCCTCTCAGCAGCTCAGGAGACAGCTCTTTAAGTTCTGACCTCAGGCCACCAGGCCCAAAGGACAAGTTAAAACAGAAGTGGAATAACTGAGACTTCAGTGAAATGATTTTGTCAGGACCAGCTAACACTTTGTCCTGAGATCTATGGCCTCTGAATACTACTGAATTGATTCTATGTGATCCTGATTCCTTCTTCTGTTAAAAGCACCTGAAATAGTGCCTGGTACATAGTAGGTACACAACAGCAGTTGGCCTCAGTTTCTAATCATAAGCCATCTGCCTTCAGCTTCCTCAGTGCTGGTGAGTGATTGTTTCTCCTTTTACAACTGCACTTGACCTTCAGGGCACTGAACCATGCGCAGACCCTGCTCCATCTATATTGAGCCTTAGCCAAGGGTCCTGGTTGTCTCCTAGGCTTCCAGTTGGCTCACAGTGTATAGTTTTGCACCTATTCCTGGCTGTCTGACTCTCTCTACCCTCTCCTGGAAGCACTTTATTCAGGGTGATACTTTGAGTAAAGCAATCATGGTTGGTTGAGGTTGATGGAATACAGTCGCTCTGGGTGGCTTGGTCTCATGTATTTTAACATCACTCATAAGATATTAATATCTTTGTCCACTTCTCAACAAGGTCAGAACTTCTTAATAGAGAAACTTGCAATGTAATCTATTCTTGACCTAGAGAGGTATAAATAATTTTCAGTTATTGAATCTGGCAACTTATCCATGTATTGGTAAATTGCAAAATATCTCTTCCAGTCTTTTACCATTCTATTATCCTTTGGTTCTTTTCTCTGTACACATTAGTATATCAGTTAAAATGGAAATGTTAATATATTTGAAACTTTCATTTTTTTCTATAGAAACTATAAACTGCTGTGTGTGGTCATACAGAATATCATTGCAGTCTATCATGACTTATATTTCATAGATTCTAACGTGTATCTTTTTACATGTTACCATATCTGAAATTGGCTGTATCTTACAATTGAAGGAATCATAGTAATGGATAGTATTTTTTCTTTTTTATATAGGTGGTATATCATGCAACTAATGGTACTTTACAATTGATGAAAAGTAATTTAAATCTAGTCATAGCTAAAATTTTAAATTCATATTTGGTAGACATTGTGTAATATCTGGTTCAGTCTCATTCTATCTTTTTTGCTGTGTTTTTCTGTACTACATAAGCTGCAATACTTAAAAATTTCCCAGACTTCAATGTTGCTGGAGTTCTGGCTGAAAACTTGTTGAGTTGCTAAGTCATGTCTGACTTTTTGCAGCCCCATAGACTGCAGCTCTTCAAGCTTCCCTGTCCTTCACTATCTTCCAGAATTTGCTCAAACTCATTTCCATTGAGTCGGTGATGCCATCCAACCATCTCATGCTCTGTCTCCCCTTTCTCTTTTTGCCTTCAATCTTTCCCAGCATAGAGTCTTTTCCATCAAGTCAGTTTTTCGCATTAGGTAGCTAAAGTATTGGGGTTTCAGCTTCAGCATCAGTCCTTCCAATGAATATTCAGGGTTGATTTCCTTTAAGATTGACCTGTTCGATCTTCTTGCAGTCCATGGGACTCTCAAGAGTCTTCTCCAGCACCACAGTTTGAAAGCATCAATTTTTGTTAAATAGATGAGCACACAAAACTTGGAAGGTGAAAATGAGACAAAGGGTGTCTTCATGTTTCCTTTGAGTGTGTGTTTCTGACAAACAAGGTCTTAAAGACAACATGTTCCTTTGCAGGAGCATTCCAATGGCTCTTTCTCAGCTTTCTTGGACCCAGAGGCAGCTGTGGAAGTGGCAGGAGGAGCTTCATAGAGCTGATTCCAGCTTCCTCATCTCTGGATCATACTCTGTGGTGTGCTCTCTGGCTCAGTAGTTCTAGGTGGGATCAGAATCCCTGGTAGGTGAGTTGTGTGGTATTCTGGGAGCAATTTCTGGAGAATTGCTAGTCCTTACAACAATTTATTATGAACACCTAATTCCCTATATTGGATAACTGCTTGCTTGAAATACTTATGTGCTTTGGTTTCTCCTACTGTGGTGACTGACAGTTACAACAGATTATTAAATACACTGCAAAACAAATCAAGGTATCAAAGAGATGAAGACCTTTACCTATTTTCTTTACATCCATTCTAGCTATTTTTTAGACCTACTGTAGAATCATCAGGGTTTGTCATGATGGTTGAATTAAACAATATAATGCAAATGAATTCCTTTAGAGAAACCACAGCACTTAGTATTTTCATAACCTCATTATATATCTACAGAAGAAACATTATTGTTTCAGTAACATCCTCAGTTTCTTTATTTAAGGCTGAGATGCATAAGCAAACAAGTGGGTGGACATATAAATAGTTTATCATTAAATTATGGAAAAAAGAAGTATGAAATCACATTAATCTCCTCACTTGTCATTCAAAGAAATAGAGTTTAAAGAAAAAAGAAAAAACACCCTCCAATATAGGATATCAGCATGAACTGTCAGTCTGACCTTAAGTAAGTCATTCATTTTGTTTTGACACAGGATTTTTTTCTATAAAATATGGCGAATAAAACCTGTCACTCACTTTGGTTTCAAGGATATTGTCAAGAACAATATTAGATAATGCCTTTGCATATGTTTGGGAAAACTCTTGTAAGTGTTGGGTATTATTAAACTTGGATTATGTACTGTTAGTATTATTCTTATTTCTAAGCCTTCATAAAGCATCATCAAAGTTTGAAATTAAACATATATAGGTGATTGATCTTATTAAATAGAGCACATTTCTTTCAGAATTATAGTTTAAGTCTACACAGGAAAGAGTTCTGACCATATACACAATAATAATATATGTTCCAAGGTTAAACCAGAACTTCTCTGAGACCCATTAGGGATCAGTTCAAAGCTAAAAATAATTTACTAATAAATGTTCCTCACTTTAAGTTTCCTTCTCAGAATTTATTAAAAGGTACATCTTAAAGACCAGTACTGTTCGGGTTGACTGTCACAGTTTTATCTAAGATTTTTTAACCCTTTTTAGTTTGTAGATCTGTGATGCTTAAACCGCATACCAAGGTGCTTCTTGAAAACTTTCCTTTAGGAAAGTGTATCAGTAATATTGAACAAAGGGAGAAAAGTCAGCCACATATCTTTTCCTTAAAGTTTTATTTTCATTTCTATCAAGTCTGTTATAAAATTAAATTGGTGCCTTTGGTTGGTTATCTGCTGTGTTATTTTCATTGGTTTATCCAGGGCTAGATAGCCAAGGAGTCGATTTAAATATTAGGAGAAAAATAAATTGTTTTAATTTTTTAATTAGAGGATAATTGTTTTACAGTGTAATGTTGGTTTCTGCAGTACAACAATGTGAATCAGTCACAATTATATATAGTGTTTGACTGTTTCTCTATTTCCAGTGTGAGAATAAATGTATTTCTTTCAATCTGCAGTTATGGAAGAGACATATTACTTGAGTTATATATATATATATATATATTTATAGGTCAAGAATAGAAATCTCAAGAAGGTTACATTTCTATTGCATATGCTTGCAAACTAGTTTAATGTGATGGTTAGAGACATAAACTGTGCAAATACCTGCATGAGCTCAAATTCTGCCACCTCCAAATGTATTAATTAGTTGGACGACCTGTGATGAATTATATAACTTTGCTGCATTTCTCAACTTGTAAAAAGAGAAAATAATCATCTACTTTTTTAGGGTCTTCATTGGCATTAATTGAATTAATTCATTTTAAAAAAGTCTTGAAACAAAACCTGATTCCTGCAGGTGCTCAATAAATTATTATCATTTCCTTTAGTGGAGTCACTTTTTACAGTATATGATATGGTCTTACTTCCTTGTCTATATGGCTTCTCATATTTAGAAACTATCCTTCTCACATAATCAAGGTCAAATGAAAATTATTTCTTCTGTATCAAGCATAAAAGATTATATTAAATAATAGAAATTAAGGCACTATGAAATAATCACAAATTAGTAAGCTCAAGGATTGGACTTGTCCTCAATGTTGCTACAAATATGTGCTTATGATTTTCTGTGCAGTCAGCATACATGAAAAGCATCCATGCTCAGTTGCTCAGTCATGTTCAACTCTATGTGACCCCAAAGACTCTTCTGTCCATGGAATTTTCCAGGCAAGAATACTGGAGTGAGATGCCATTCCCTTCTCCAAGGGATCTTCCTGACACAGGGATCAAACCCAGGTCTCTTATGTCTCCTGCATTGGCAGGTGAGTTCTTTACCACTAGCACCACCTGGGGAGCCTCCATGAAAAGCAGTAAAATATTAATAAATCTAGACATTGCTTACACTATAAATGTATGGATTTGAAAACAATCACTTGGTTACATTTCTCAGCTTTCATACAGTGGATTACTGAATTGCTGGGATGTAGGGACAGTACTTCTCCCTAAATCCATATCCATTGAACTTTAACCTCTCAGTATGTTTCATGTGAAAAAAAAGTGTGGGGGGAAGGAGCCCACAAATAATTTAAATACTTGAGGAAAATTGCATGCCATCTTCTTTTTTGCAAATTTACATTATTTATTCGTATATTAAAGTCTTGAAATAAAGAAACTTTTTTAACCATGTTTAATCCATTTTCCCTAAATATTTTTTCATAAGATTTTTGTTCTCATTACTTTATTGGGGAACTTGATTTGGATTATCAAATTTCATAGATTGTTAGATTAAGGCCATTGCCTGATTCCTCCGAAAAGTAGCCAAGTCCTTGTCCTGGCAGTGAGCCATTTTCTTTCATTTGTCTTTTGATTGAATGGTTGACTGATATTTTAAATTGTTGTTTTTTGATTTTTCTTTCCCCTGAGTCTTAGTTCATCAGGAAGAAAGGATCCTGAACATAAGAAAGTGTTGGATCAGGGACCTTAACGGGGAAAGTCCATGCTTGGGAGTCAAACACTTGTAAATACTTTGTATTTATTACAGTCTTGTCTCTGACTTAGGACTTCATGTTTAATTCCTTTGAATTTCTTTTCTTCATATATAAATTGAAAGAAATATAGAAGAAATCAATCCTCTCTCCCTTACAGGTGCTTTAAGATGAAATGAGGTAAAATGTTAAATTGCTTTAACAGTGGGAAAAAAAAATCAATGAAAATATTCATAGTAGAGATGCCATTCTTTCTGTTGGAACTGCAGCCATGGTAGTGAACAAGTCTGTGTCATGTGGGAAGCGACAATAATCATGTTACCCTGAGGTGACTATTATAGAAGAGCCATTGAAGGGATGTTCAAATTGTCCCTAGTATGAATGTAAAACTTTTCACTGTGCCTTTTTACATTAGAAAATATTAATATGTTGCATTGCTCTAGATGGTTTAGGCATGTGCAGTGTTTTCCTAAAATTAAATGTACTCTCTGTTTCTCCTAGTTCTTATGGTTGATGACTTACTGTTCAGTGGTTCCATCTCATTTATTTGGTAGTGGTGTTTCTGATATTTCTTTAGGTTTTGTTTTCTTTCCCACTCAGAGTCTGTCCATCATATCATGAGGCCTTCAAAAACTGTGATGTAGCCAAGAAAGTCCTGGATTTGATGTTCAGTTCAGTTCAGTCACTCAGTCGTGTTCAACTCTTTGTGACCCCGTGAACTGCAGCACACCAGACCTCCCTGTCTATCACCACCTCCCGGAGTCCACCCAAACCCATGTCCATTGAGTCGGTGATGCCATCCAACCATCTCATCCTCTGTCATCCCCTTCTCCTCCTGCCCTCAATCTTTCCCAGTATCAGGGTCTTTTCAAATGAGTCAGCTGTTCACATCAGGTGGCTAAAGTATTGGAGTTTCAGCTTCAACATCAGTCCTTCCAATGAACACCCAAGATTGATCTCCTTTAGGATGGACTGTTTGGATCTCTTTGCAGTCCAAGGGACTCTCAAGAGTCTTCTCCAACACTGCAGTTCAAAAGCATTAATTCTTCGGCACTCAGCTTTCTTTATAGTCCAACTCTCACATCCACACATGACTACTGGAAAAACCATAGCTTTGACTAGATGGACCTTTGTTGACAAAGTAATGTCTCTGCTTTTCAATATGCTGTCTAGGTTGGTCATAACTTTCCTTCCAAGGAGTAAGTGTCTTTTAATTTCATGGCTGCAATCACCATCTGCAGTGATTTTGAAGCCCAGAAAAATAAAATTAGCCACTGTTTCCACTGTTTCCCCATCTATTTGCCATGAAGTGATGGGACTGGATGCCATGATCTTAGTTTTCTGAATGTTGAGCTTTAAGCCAACTTTTTCACTCTCCTCTTTCACTTTCATCAAGAGGCTCTTTAGTTCTACTTCACTTTCTGCTATAAGGGTGGTGTCATCTGCATGCCTGATGTTATTGATATTTCTCCTGGCAATCTTTATTCCAGCTTGTGCTTAATCAGCCCAGTGTTTCTTATGATGTAGTCTGCACATAAGTTAAATAAGGATTTGATGTTAGAAATACTGAATTCAAGCCTTCTATCTGTGATATGCCCAGGTTCACTTGGATAGAATGTGATGAAAGAGCACAGTGAATTTCAAAGTACTATTGACATTTAAAATTTTTTGTATCTTTGATATTATATACCAATTCCTACCTATATTAACCCCTTCAGGGTAGAAATCAGATGATTTGGAATGTTCACTATGTCTTTTAGCCATGCCATTTAGATCCTAATCTTAAAGTTTAGTACATAGTACAAGATAGTATGCATGAGAGACTAGATATAATCCACCGAAACTTTTAACATCAAGTAAAGAAAAATTTGATAGGGCTGCTAATAGTTACACACTAGAAAAAGTACTCTAAATGCTACCCATGATGTACTGGACTAGTCTAGGTCTTGAGAATGTAAGGAGGTATAAGATTTACACATATTTTGAAAAGGCCTGAAAATTACCAAGCCTAGAGAGAGAAGGGAGTAGGGAATTCAAGACATGAGTAAAGATGTAGAAGTGGAAATACATATGTACTACTCAGATCCCATAAGTTTAGGTGCTTTATTTTTTTCTTGGGAATTATTGGGGAAGGATAGATTGTAATTATTTTATTTATTTTGGGATAGATAATTATATTTCTGAACTTCCTGAGCTTCATAAAATCAATAAAGGGTTCATGAACTATGGCTAAACATGGTTCAGAAGCAGATTTTTAACCACCTGCTCCTTCATTTGGCAACATTAAGAAGCAGTGCTTCTGGTGTTCCATAGAAATTGAAGTTGTGGGAGAGTGAACTATAATTAAGGAGGAGCCATGCACTAGGATTAAACCAAGGTTTTATATTAATAGCAGAATTCTGTTTCATCCTAATTAGTGTAGCGCACTCATCCCACAAACATGCATTGAATGTCTTCTGAAAATGAGACTCGCTTTGTCATCACTAAGTTCTCCACATATCAGAGAAAAAATCCTAATACTAGCTATTCTAAAACTCATTTTGAAATAATGTATCAAGAAAGAGGAAAAACAAAGTAAAATAAAATAAAACTCTTGGTTCAAATAGGCATAGATCCCTGAAGTTCCTTGAATGCAAAAACTGGAAGATTCCTTATAGATTTTCTACTCTAGTGGCCTCACTTTGAAGACAAGAGAAGTTTGTAGTATAGTCTGAAATCAGGGAGACTGATTTCTCCAGACTCCTGTTTGCCTCTCTCAAGATTGCTTTGGCTATTTGACATCTTTTGTGTTTCTATACAAATTGTAAAACTTTCTGTTCTAATAAAGCTATAGTAATTAAGATGACATGATACTGGCACAAAAACAAATATAAATCAATAGAACAGGATAGAAAGCCCAGAGATATACCCACATACCTACAATCACCTAGTCTATGACAAAGGAAGCAAAAATAGACAATAGAAAAATGACAGTCTCTTCAATAAATAGTGCTGGGAAAACTGGATAATTGCATGTAAAGGAATGAAATTAGAATATTCCCTAACAGCATACACAAAAATAAACTCAAAATGGATTAAATACTTGAATTTAAGGCCAGGCAGTATAAAACTCTTAGAGGAAAACAAGCAGAACACTCCTTGACAAGTCACAGCAGATCTTTTTTGACCCACCTCCTAGAGTAATGAAAATAGAAACAAAAATAAACAAATAGGACCTAATTAAGCTTAAAAGTTTTTGCATAGCAAAGGAAACCATAAACAAGATGAAAAGATAACCCACAGAATGGGAGAAAGTATTTGCAAGTGAAGTAATGGACAGGGGATTAATCTCCAAAATAACAAACAGCTCATGTAGCTCAATACACAAAAAACAAACAACCGAATCAAAAACTAGACAGATCTAAATAGACATTTCTCCAAATAACACATACAGATTGCCAACAAACACATGAAAAGATGCTCAACACTATTAGAGAAATGTAAATCAAAACTACAATTAGTTATCACCTCACATCCATCAGAATGGCCATCATAAAAAATCTACAAACAATAAATGCTGGAGCCATTGTGGAGAAAAGGGAACCAACGCTCTTATACTGTTGGGAATGTAAACTTGTTATAGCCACTATGGACACCAGTATGGAGATTCCTCAAAGAACTAAAAATACAACTACCACATGACCCAGCAATCCCACTCCTTGGTATATACCTGGAGAAGGTCATAATTCAAAAGATACTTGCACTCCAATGTTGATTGCAGCACTGCTTACAATAACTAGTACATAGAAGCAACTGAAATGTCCATCAACGGAAGAATGAATGAAGAAGATGTAGTGCATGTATATATATATAGAATATTACTCGGCCATAGAAAGGAACAATAATGTACCATTTGCAGAATTGTGGATGGACCTACAGACTGCCATAAAGAGTGACGTAAGTCAAAAAGAGAAAAACAAATGTCATATAATACCATTTATATGTGGAATCTTGAAAAATGTTACAGATGAACTTATTTGCAAAGCAGAAATAGAGAAACAGATGTAGAGAACAAACTTACAGACACCAAGGGGGAAGGGAGGGTAGGATGAATTGGGAGACTGGGATTGACATATATACACTGCTATATATAAAGTAGGTAACTAATGTGAACCAACTATAACAGGGAACTCCACTCAATGCTCTGTGGTGACCTAAATGGGAAGAAAATCTAAAAAAGAGGGGATATATGTATATGTATAATGGATTTACTTTGCTGTACAGCAGAAACTAACACAACATTGTAAAGCAACTATACTCCAATAAATATTTATTATTAATAATGAATATTAGTAATAATCTATACACCAATAAAAATTAAAAACAAAACCAGAAAAGAATAAAGATGAGAGCCCAGAGAATTGAAGCCAGTTCTCAAATATAATACTAGTTGCAAAATCAGTAACGGACTCATTTCGGACTAGGGTTCTAGTCCAGTTGCATTTTTTGAGTCCTACACCACTACTCTTAATAACAAACAAACTGTTTAATATATTTAGATCCAAGATGTCTTCAGTTCTTCCTGTGTATTTGGTGGGGGTGAGGAGGGAAGGGGAGGCTTGGGAGGCAGTGGAAGATCATAGAAATTTCACAGTCCTGTATGTACTGAGTGCTGTGCTAGATACTTCCATTCCTGAACTCTCAATCCTTGTAACAATTCTGAGATAAGTCAGATAAAAGTCATTGCCATTTTCTAGATAAGGAAAATGAGGCTCAGAGAAGCTAAGAAATGTACTCACATGCACACATTTTATGAGTGATGGACTTAGGATCTAAACTTTTTCCTGGCTCCAAATTCTTTGCTCTTTTCACTGTACCTTAATTATTGCCTGTTTTAGAGAGTGTTGTACATTTCTTCATAAACAAGCCCAATTTTTGCCCGCCACCTGGTTTTTATGACTGTCCAGATTGATTTTTGTTTTAAATTTACATTTCGCAACTGTGGGCTTTTTTCCCTTTCCATTTATCTCCCGTCTCAGTCAGGAGGTTGGAAAAAATGAGAAATATGCTGGCTTTGTTTGGACTGAGAACATTCCAAAATATTTGGCTGTACCTCAAAACCCTGTTAAAATAATATTATTTATAACTTTCTGCTTGGTCAATTTTATTTCAAGTCAGGCTGTTTCCCACAGGAGACTTTTCTTTCTCCCTGATAGTAAGTTTGCTGCTTGAAAGCCTTAACACAAAACATTTTCCAAATAAGACTCAGGTCCTTGCCTTCCTGATGAATGAAACTTGTTAGACAATAGTCTCAACCACTGTGAAGCAGTTAATCTCAAGATCTCACCCTCAGGAGCTGCAGCGTGGAGTGTTGGTGAGGAGAATGTCATCTGTTTACACGTGAGCCATGGACTCACAAAGCATGATCTGTCCAGCACACATAGGTTGCATTTCAGAGCTGGTCTTTGATGTCGAATGCTGTTTTCCAGATTGCCTTCTAAGGAACACAGTTAATTTCTTCTACATTTCTCCTCAGTAAGGCTATTATTGTTAGCAGATTTGTTTAGCTGCCTTAACAGCTTGGGACCTTTCATTGACTTTTGAGCAGATGATTTGATTTTCAGGCAGAGATGAGGGAAGAGGCAGCTAACAGAATCATTACAAGGGAACACCCACCACAAATTGTGGCAAGGCAGGCTTTTGACAAGGCAGACCTGAAAGGGGAGACCTGTCTTTGCCTCGATACATAATAAAATGCTGTCTAAAACTGATGGCAAAGCAGTGTGAATCATAGAGGCCAAGGATTTGTTACTTAGAAACTTAAACAAATACAGCTTCTCTGAAAGCCCATTCCATTTTCGCCAAAAATGATGGTCAGTGAAGTGGCAATTGTCACAGTGAAATGACAGTGCTTTGCTCCCAGGAGCAGTTCATCCACAGGGAATATGGGCAGAGAGACTGAATAATTAACCCAGAAAGCAGTTATGTAACTAGTTACATTCCACAGCTTGCAGACTTGTGGCTTTATTTCAGACTTTTGAGACATTCCTACCCTAACAGTTGCCAGTGGCCACCATTATTTTGCTTCATCTCCCTGTCTCCCTGGCAGCTAAATGCCTATTGATTTTCCCTGAACCCCAAGCTCTCTCCATAATAGGAAGATCTGGTGGACATCATGTCAAATACAAAGGAAAGCTTCTGCCAGCCTGCGCATTAGAATATGGTGTTTTAAAAGAAATGTGAAATATCGATGCAATTATAAATCAATGAAAATCCTAGGGGAATGAGAATCTCATTTGAGAGAAGATCTTTAAGTTTTCTCTCTCTCTCTTTTTTTTTTCTGTTATCAAGAAAATTTGGATGAATGAACGAAATTTATAAAGTAAAAACTATCAGCAAAGTATTCTGTGCTATTGCTGGGGCTGAGAAAAAGGAGACCATACATGCAGTATGAGTATGTGAAATGACACATTTTGATATATTAGTTGCTGCTGGTGCTAAGTCGCTTCAGTCGTGTCTGACCCTGTGCGACCCCATAGACGGCAGCCCACCAGGCTCCCCCATCCCTGGGATTCTCCAGGCAAGAATACTGGAGTGGGTTGCCATTTCCCTCCCCAGTGGATGAAAGTGAAAGTGAAGTCACTCAGTCGTGTCCGACTCTTAGCAACCCCATGTACGGGGGTCAAAAATATCTCTCCCTTTTCACTTATGTTTTTGGTTGTTACCCAAAATTGTTATTATTTGAATTATTTTGCTCATGCTTTTCTCTTACATTCTTTTCTAAATTCCTTATGTTCTCCTAATTTTGCCTTCTGTATCCTAGAAATATTTGTGGATTTCCAGGAAACATTTTCGGATCTTAGAAGCTCATGCTAGTTTGCTTAACATAACTGCTATAATTCATGATTTGGAACCAGTTGGAGAACTGTGTTGTAACAGGGCTGCAGAGCTTCCACTAAGGAACATGGCCAAATCAGGGACAAGTCAGAGAGCATCACTAATGGGAGGAAAGTAGTAAGGCATAAAAAGTTGCACAAAGATTGAAGTCCATTAAATTGGGTGGGGCTTCAGCAAACAAATTTATCAGGCACCATGGTCTGGATCTGCCCTTCATCATGGCAGAGTTGTTTCTTATGCTGGACATAGATAATAGTGGCCAGTTTCTTACAGAAGTTCTGAACTTGGTGAAGGAAAATGTAGAAGCATGAGAGAAGGAAGGGAAGAATTTGAAAGAAGTGGGAGAGAAATGGAAAATGGTTTGAGACTGTTGGAATGGGAGAAAATATCTTGTTTTTTTACTTCATTTTTAAGGAATCATAGTTACAGAGATAAAAACGTAATGATCACTTATCCATAATTATGACAAAAATTGTGAGATTTATTATCCCAGTAGTATAAAGATAAGAAAGTATGAGCATAAACAATCACAGTTGTGATGGTAGTAAGCATCACTGCATCATCACCAAGGCTTTGTGGCAATGTGTTTATAGTTTGTCTTATTTCTTTTTCTACTAATTAAAAAACTACATTTAAAAATAATTACTCAAGATTAATGCCTATAACTTATGTTTCACAGTTGATTTCACGTGCTTTTGAAATTTCTCTTGTATTTGCAACTACAACTTACTTTGGACTTCCAGAAAATTCAAAGGAAGGAAGAGTCTATATACTGACCTGTCACTGACTCCCACAGCCCCACTCTCATACCACATAAGTAATGCCCCTTGTATGTTGCTCTACTTTTGGTTTACATTTTGATGGAAAATGAGAAGTGATGTGTCCAGTTCTGGAAACTTCCTTAGAAATTTAGCCATAATGGGCAAAAGACAAAATTATTCCCCTAAACTAGAAGTATGCTACCATGAGGACGGGGTACTTTTCTTCTTTTTTTGTCTCCTGCTTAGTTAGGATTTTTATGTATTATTTACTTTCATAAAAATTGTAATACAACTGTACTAGGAATGATTATAAAATACAGACTGTGATGGGGGAAAGATAGCACCTTGTTTGATGTAGTAGTTAGATGGAATATTTATAAAAATTATAATCTGTACTTTTCCTAAAAGTTATAGTTAATGCAAGAACTAGACATTCTTAAATATTGTATAGTGGCTTTGTTTTAGAAAATTTGTTCTGAGTTGTTCACAGAAATTACGTAGATACCAGAAATTACACAGATATTTGAGTCAGGATATTCCTGCATAATAAAACTGCATACACAATCCTGAGTCTACACTAAAATTTGAAGTAAATAGATCTTTCCTTATGGTAGAGGCAAAGAAAAACATAAGGATTGTTTTTATATTTGTAATTTCAAATGGAAGCATCACTTAATGAAGTTAACTTTGCCAAAGGCCCACTTAATGATATTTACTTGGCTTAGGAAAATAGTATAAGAGACCCATTTGCCTTGGAAGGCTAGGAAGGAATTAAAATAGAGAAGCATTTGCCCTTCCAAAGGAAATTGTTTAGATCTGAAATTTTTAGGTGATCATACTGTATTCTCTGAAGTGACTGAGTCACATAGGTCTGCATTCACCATGGAAAATGCATTTAGACATATCCTGAATTATTTAGAAAGAAGCTCAATACTTCTATTACTAAAGAGTGGTATATAGGAGACCTTATGTAGTCAGTATTGGATGCAATAGTAACATTGGTGGAAAGTATCACCTTCAGTGAGTTAGACTGGTAAAATCTACACATAAAAGATTTGATGAGCACTACTTCTAAATCAAAATACACCTGTAAATATAGGACTGAAACATGTTGATAACACATAAAATTCTAATCATGGAGACTAATTAGAAAAGCAGAATTGGAATGTGATTGTGGTGTAGTAATCTTGAGTTTATCCAATTTTATGATATACTTTTGTATGAAGTAAGTATTAAGAGGGATATATACTGGAATCATTATAAAGAGTTGTCAAGAAGTAACATTTGTCAGAATATCTCCAGTACTCAAGGAAAAAAAATGTTCTTGCTAGTCTTCCAAATTCCTCAGACCTTTTGACAAGCAAATGCAAATGTGTGGATAAATGCATCTGACCTTTACAGTTTGATGACACACATTAAGACTAGCTACCTCAAGCAAGTTACTAATTATGATTTAGCTTCCCGTGCATATTGTCTTATAGAAGAAAGTCTGACTGACTGATGTGAACTTCCTTATCTTTTTTGGCAAATCTTTTTTGTCATTGTAGATTGATAGTTAACTTGCTGCCTATTAGTGGTTTGGTTAGTGGGAGTTGATTTCTCTGAGCCAGATCACTCCTAGGTATAATGACAACATTGAGTTTTAAAGTTAGAGTGCTGGTGACCCCATAGAAATACCAACTTTGGTATTCCTTCGGTGACCAGGAGGCTTTCCTGAGGTTAGTGTTATTTTGTCTTTCACTGAGCACCAAGTATTGTCAAGGTCAGTAAACTGATTTCCCAGTGAGGAGCACAGAGTTAGAGAAAGATTGAAGTAGTGTAAAACTATGTTTGAAAAACCCCAGATGCTAAGGGAAAAGAGATTGTGAGATGACAGAATATTGGATAAAGTAAAAGAAGAAAAGAATTTTATTATGCTTCATACTCTGTACTTTCAACATTTTATTTTTTACTATGGGGCTTCCCAGGTGGTGCTAGTGGTAAAGAACCCGCCTGCCAATGCAGGAGAATTAAGAGATGCTGGTTCAATCCCTAGATTGGGAAGAACCCCTGGAGGAGGAAATGGCAACCCACTCTAGTATTCTTGCCTGGAAAATCCTGTGGACAGAGAAGCCTGGTGGGCTACAGTCCATGGGGTCTCAAAGAGTCAGACATGACTAACGTGACTTAACACACAGATTAGATATGATAAAAGTACATTGCAATTTGAATGTAAAAATTTAAATAAAATCAGAATGATGAAATAAATAGAATATTGATGCTTAATTATTCCCAGTCCTTAAGCTGGAAATTTATAGCTTATATTTATGTTTACAACTAACATCTTATAACCTTATATTTACACTGACATCTTCTGAATGATTCAGATATAATTAACATTTACTTGGTACCTAGGATACACAGGTACTGTGACCAGCATGTTATACACTACACATAATAAAATTTGACCAAAACAACTGGTCAGTTTAGTCAAATCAGTATTTAGAAGGCATGCTGTTCTTTAGCGCTTCCCAGGTGGCACAGCAGTACAGAATCTGCCTACCAATGCAGAAGATGCAAAAGACGCAAGTTTAATTCCTGGCTTGGGAAGATCCCCTGGAGTAGGAAATGGCACCCCAAGTATTCTTGCTTGCAAAATTCCATGGACAGCCTGGAATTTTGCCTGGTGGGCTACAGTCCATGGCGTCACAAAAAGCTGGACATGACTGAGCATACACTCGTACATGCAAACAATTGTTCTTCCATCTTGAGGCTCTCTTTTAAATGCCCTCAAAAAAACGAATTAATTTAGTTCTTCTTTCCTAATGCTCACATAATGGAATATCAGTCCCTTATTTCATCTTGTTTTTTTTTCAATGAGAAAACAATAAGAGGTCTGACTGGGTTCTTCACTTTTCAGGGGAGTGACTGGTGCAGCACCTGAAGGGACACAGCCCACCCAAGGGGTTAAGCACTAACCAAAGAGCCCAAGTCAACAGCTTGAGAGCCTCGGGCAGGGACAGTTTTATCTCTTTGTAAAGAAATAACAGTTTTCATTTATCTTTCTTCTGTGTCAAATATATTAAGTTAATGAGGTTTTTAAAATGTCTCCCGCAGGTTTGGTCAGTGTCCTCCTTCCCTTCATCGAGGTGACTTGATCCTTCCAGGGGTACTTTGGATCCTTCCATTATTGTCCTTTGTTTCATAGCAGACGGTCTGCCTGTCCAGCCAGATTGTCTAGAGGTGCATCTTTGCTTTGAATCAAGCCGATTTCTTTCCCCCACCCTACTTCTATTTAGATACATCCTATTTTAAATATTGATTGCCTTCTTGGTAATTTTGTGAATTTTATGTTTCCATTATTTTGTATCACAAAATGCTTTTAAGTCAAACTATAGGGGGCAATCTGGGGAAGGAGGCAATCTGATATTATTAAATGACTTTAATCAAAGTAGCTGTCATAATGAGTCTGACCTCAATTTGGCAATTTTTAAAAATATAACTTTTGAATCTGTAGATTACCTTCAGTAGTATGGTCATTTTAACAGTATTAATGCTTCCAATTCATGACCATGGTATATCTTTCCATCTCTTTGTGTCATCTCTAACTTCTTTCATCAGTGTTCTGAGTATAGGCTTTTTACCTCCTTAGTTAAATTTATTACTAGGTATTTTAGTATTTTTGATGTGATCGCAACTGAAATTGTTTTCTTAAATTCACTTTCTAATAGTTCATTGTCAGAAATGCAACAGATTTCTGTATACTTATCTTGTATCCTGCAAACTTACTGAATCCATTGATGAATTATAATAGTTTTTTGGTAGCATGTTTTGGATTTTCTGTATCTGTCATCTGCAAATAATGACAGTTTTACTCCTTTCTCTTCAATTTGGGTTCCTCTTAATTCTTTTTCTTATCTGATAGCTGTGATTAGGTCTTCCAGTACTATGTTAAACAGAAGTGGTAAGAGTGGGCATCCTTGTCTTCTTCCTGACCTTAGAGGAAAAGCTTTCATATTTTCACTGTTGAGTATGATATTAGCTGTGGGTTTATGATATATATGGTTTATTATCTTGAGGTTGTTGTTGTTGTTCAATCTCCCAGTCGTGTCTGACTATTTGCAACCCCATGGACTGCAGTATGCCAGGCTTCTCTGTTTGTCGCCTGAAGTCTGCCCAAGATCATGTCTGTTGCATCAGTGATGCCATCCAGCCATCTCATCCTCTGATGCCCTCTTCCCCTTCTGCCCTCAATCTTTGCCAGCATCAGGGACTTTTCCAATGCTTACATCAGGTGAGCAAAATACTGGAGCTATAGCTTCAGCATCAGTCCTTCCCATAAGTATTCAGGGTTGACTTCCCTTAAGATTGACTGGTTTGAACCCAATCAAAAAGTGGGAAGAAGACCTAAACAGACATTTCTCCAAAGAAGACATACAGATGGCTAACAAACACATGAAAAGATTCTCAACATTGCTCATTATTAGAGAAATGAAAATTAAAAACTACAATGAGATATCACCTCACACTGGTCAGAATGGCCATCATCAAAAAGTCTACAAACAATAAATGCAGGAGAGGGTGTGAAGAAAAGAGAACACTCTTGCACTGTTGGTGGGAATGTAAATTGATACAGCCACTATGGAAGATGGTAAGGAGATACCTTAAAAAACTAGGAATAAAACCACCATTTGACCCAGCAATACCACTCCTAGGCATATACCCTGAGGAAACCAAAATTGAAAAAGACACATATATCCCATTTTTCCTTGTGGCACTATTTACAATGGCTAGAAAATGGAAGCAACTTAGATGTCCATCGACAGATGAATGAATAAAGAAGTTGTGGTACATATACACAATGGAATATTCAGTTCAGTTCAGTCACTCAGTCGTGTCTGACTCTTTGTGACCCCATGAATCGCAACACGCCAGGCCTCCCTGTCCATCACCAACTCCCGGAGGTTACCCAAACCCATGTCCATCGAGTAGGTGATGCCATCCAACCATCTCATCCTCTGTCGTCTCCTTCTCCTCCTGCCCCCAATCCTTCCAAGCATCAAGGTCTTTTCCAATGAATCAGCTCTTCACATCAAGTGGCCAAAGTATTGGAGTTTCAGCTTCAACATCAGTCCTTCCAGTGAACACCCAGGACTGATCTCCTTTAGGATGGAGTGGTTGGATCTTCTTGCAGTCCAAGGGACTCTCAAGAGTCTTCTCCAACACCACAGTTCAAAGTCATCAATTCTTTGGTGCTCAGCTTTCTTCACCGTCCAACTCTCACATCCATACATCACTACTGGAAAAACTATAGCCTTGACTAGACGGGCTTTTGTTGGCAAAGTAATGTCTCTGCTTTTAAATATGCTATCTAGGTTGGTCATAACCTTCCTTCCAAGGAGTAAACGTCTTTTAATTTCATGGCTACAATCACCATCAGCAGTGATTTTGGAGCCCCGAAAAATAAAGTGTGACACTGATTCCACTGTTTCCCCATCTATTTCCCATGAAGTGATGGGATCAGATGCCATGATCTTAGTTTTCTGAATGTTGAGCTTTAAGCCAACTTTTTCACTCTCCTCTTTCACTTTCATCAAGAGGCTCTTTAGTTCTTTTTCACTTTCTGCCATAAGGGTGGTGTCATCTGCATATCTGAGGTTATTGATATTTCTCCCAGCAGTCTTGATTCCAGCTTGTGGAATATTACTCAGCCATAAAAAGGAAACACATTTGAGTCAGTTCAAATGAGGTGGATGAGCCTAGAACCTATTATACAGAGTGAAGTAAGTCAGAAAGAGAAAGATAAATATCATATACTGATGTATATATGTGGAATGTAGAGAAATGGTACTGAAGAATTTATCTACAGGGTGGCAGTGGAGAAACAGACATAGAGAATAGACTTATGGATATAGGGAGAGGGGAGGAGAGGGTAAGATGTATGGAGAGAGTAACATGGAAACTTACATTACCATATATAAAATAGTTAGCCAACAGGAAGTTGCCGTATGTCTCAGGAAACTCAAACAGGGGCTCTGTATCAACCTAGAGGGGTGGGATGGGGAGGGAGATGGGAGGGAGGTTCAAAAGGGAGGATATATATGTATACCTATGGCTGATTCATGTTGAGGTTTGACAGAAAACAGCAAAATTCTGTAAAGCAATTATCCTTCAATTAAAAAAAAATTAATTCAAAAAAAAAAAAAAGATTGACTGGTTTGATCTTCTTGCTGTCCAAGGGACTTTCAGGAGTCTTCTCCAGCACCACAGTTCGAAGGCATAGTTCCCTTTATACTCACTCTATTGAGAGTTTTCTTTTATTATGACTGGATGCTGAGTTTTGTCAAAAGCTTTTCCCTCATCTACTGAATTTATCATATGATTTTTATTTTTCAGTTTGTTAATGTGCCATATTACACTGATTGATCTGCAGATACTGAACCATCCTTGCATCCTTGGTTTAAATCCTACATGATCATGGTGTATAATCCTTTTAACATATTGTTGAATTCACTTTGCATATATTTTTGTTGAGGATTTTTGCATCAGTGTTCATCAATGATATGGGCCTGTGATTTTCTTTTTTTGTGGTATCTTTGTCTGCTTTTGGTATCAGGGCGATGCTGGCTTCATAGAATGAGTTTAGAAGCATTCCTTCCTCTGCAATTTTTTGAAAATTTTTGAGAGGATAGGTGTTAACTCTTCTCTAATTGTTTGGTAGAACCAATCTGTGAAGCCATCTGGTCCTGGACTTTTGTGTGTTGGGAGGATTTCTTTTTATTTTTACTGATTCATTTTCATTACTAGTAGTTGGTCTGTTTATATTTTCTATTTCTTTCTAGTTCAGTGTCAGAAGAGTGAACATTTCTAGGAATTTTTCTATTTATTCTAGATTGTCCATTTTATTGGTGTATGGTTGTTCATAGTAACTTCTTATGATCTTCTGTATTTCCCAACTGTCAGTTGTAACTTCTTTCTCATTTTTGATTTTATGAATTTGGGCCCCATCTCTGTTTTCTTGCTGAATCTCATGAAATGTTCATCACTTTTGTGTAACTTTTCAGAAAGCCAATTCTTAGTTTCATTGATCTTTTCTATTTAAAAAAAATCTTTTCATTAATTTTATCTCTGATCCTTATCATTTATTTTCTTCTAGTAACTTTGAATTTTGTCTGTTTTCTTTTTCTAGCACCTTTCCATGTAAGAATAGGCTCTTTGAGTTTTTTGTTTGTTTGTTTGTTTTTGATTCCTGAGATAGACTTGTATCACTGTAACCTCCCTCTTGGAACAGCTTTTGTTGCATCTTACAGATTTTGGATCTTTGTGGTTTTGTTTGTATTTGTCTTACAGTATTTTGTAAATTTCATCTTTGATTTTCTTTCAGTGACCTATTGGTTGTTTAGTAGCATATTATCTATCCATCACACATTTGTGGGTTTTTTTTTTTTTTTTGCAGTTTTTTGCTTGTAATTGATTTGTAGTTTCATAGCATTGTAATCAGAAAAGATGCTTGATATGATTTCAGTTTTCTTAAATTTACTGAGACGTGTTTTGTGATCTAGCATGTGATCTATTTGAGAGAAAGATTGTTCTATGTACACTTGAAATGAATGTTTACTCTGCTGCTTTTGGATGGACAATCCTATATAGATTTATCAAGTTCATTTGATACAGTGTCATTTAAGGCCAGTGTTTCTTTATTGATTTTCTGTCTGGTTGATCTGTTCATTTATGTATGTGAGGTGTTAAAGTCCGTTACTATTATTATGTTATCTTTAAATTCTCCCTTTAAAACTGTCAATATTTGCTTTATGTACTTCGGTGTTTCTATGTTGGTTGCATATATATTTATAATTATTATATCCTCTTCCACATATATACATATATACATCCAAAAGCAAAACAAATGAGCAGACATAATAAAACAGAAGCAGAGGTATAGATGCAGAGAACAAACAAGTGGTTACCAAAGCAGAGGAGAGTGAGGGGAGGAAAGAAATAGGAGAAAGATTAAGAGGCACAAATTTCCAATCAGAATAAATGAGTTACAGGTATGAAATGTGGGGTATATTGTCAATAACTGTGGTACTGTATTTTAACTAGCCTTAACCGTGATAATCATTTTGAAATGTATGAAGTGAAGTGAAGTGAAGTGAAGTGAAGTCGCTCAGTCATGTCTGACTCTTTGTGACCCCACAGACTGTGGCCCACCAGGCTCCTTCATTCATGGAATTTTCCAGGCAAAAGTACTGGAGTGGGTTGCCATTTCCTTCTCCAGGGGATCTTCCTGACCCAGAGATTGAGCCCAGGTCTCCCACATTGCAGGCAGACGCTTTACCATCTGAGCCACCAGGGAAGCATATAGAAATACAAAATCACTATGTTGTGTAACAGGAACTAGCATAGTGTTGTAGGTCAATTATACTTCAACAACAGACAAATATACAAAAAGAGATCAAATTCATGGTTACCAGAGGTCAGAAGGGGTTGCAGAATTAGATGAAGGCTGCCAAAAGGTACAAACCAGAAAAAATGCATTTGAGTTAAAGTTCTTTTGTAAAATTAAGACTATTTACTGTGGGGAAAAAGCAAGGAATAATTTTATTCTCACTTTGGTATGCAGTCAAATTTAAGTAGCACTGCTATGATAGAAGTGGTTTGGAATTCAGATATCTGGGTTCCATTTGTAGCTTTACTCTCAAGTGACAGTAAGATGATCACTTAAACTCTCTATTTCTTAGTTTCCTTTCCTAAAATGATGTGACAGACTTAAGTGATTTTTTTTAGGATTTCTAGCAGTTGTAAGATTCTGTAAGGCACACTGTTATATATCAAAGTCCTTTAAACATAAAAGAATATTCTGAAAATACAGTTGTGTAGAGAGTCATGAGTATGCATTAAAATAAAGTGGAATGAAGCAACATTACTATCTTGAATTCACATGCTGTATATATGATTATATGCTATCATGAGCTTCAAATAGCATCAGTGAGGCCAGTTTGAGAAGGTGCATTATCTCCTCTTTTGTTGAAAGCAATACTGCCTAATGGAACTACAATGTGAGCCATATATACATACACACACATATATATATACACATATATATATATACATATATACATACACATATATATACATTATATATATAATCTACATTTTTAGTAATCACATTAAAATGAAAATTAAGTGAGATTAATTTTGCTATTTATTTTATTTAAACTGATACATCTAAAACATTATTTCTTGAACATGTAATCAATGTAAAGAATTTTAATGTAATATTTTGCATTCATGAGGGGAAAAAAAAACAAAGTCTAAGAAGTCTGGTACATATTGTATACTTATAGCATACCTAAATTTGGATTAGACTCGTTTTGACATTAGACTCATGTCAATAGCTACATGCAACTAGTGGCTACAATATTGGGGAGTGTAAATCTAGATAAATTATTTTATTCTAACCATAACTTTAAAAATTATGTACTAAAAAGATATTAAAAAAACTTCCTCGTATCTTTGTATTCAGTTGAATTTCAGTTAATCATTTGAGATCATTGTGTTTGCCCAGGTTTTGACAGTACGGCCAGTTTCACAGAGCACAAACTGCGGGAGTGTCAATCATCTTTTAGGGAATGTAGGTTGTGAAATGAATCCCAATTATATGGCCTCCATGACAAGGGCTGTGATGGCTTTGCCTAGAGTTTCAATAATGGAGTCGACTTGAACTAGAAAGTGACATATTTCATTGTGTTCACTGCAAAACTGATACCTTATCAGAAAATCTATTTTTCTAGTGCCTCTAGAATATTGACCACTGTAAACAGATTTATAAAAGTTTCATATATATTGCACAGTTCTTTCTGCAAGCCCCAAAGCAGAAAAAGTCCAAATTTGTGCTTTATTGCAAATATTTTGCACAATATTAGACTGAGAGCTTGAATAGAGATGTTGCATAATAATTAGCTTTTTGACAAAAGCATTTAAAAACACTTTCTTCACTCTTTGTTCCATATTTCTAATTTTAAAATAGAAATATGAGATGTTTGGGGACATTGTCAGTAGAGAGAGCTAGAGCTTGGTTTGAATCTGGTTTCAGATATACTGAAGCTTCCATTCATGAAGTTCATGTCAATTAACAGAGACTGTCTCTGTGAAATGGATCTGTCACATAAGTTAAATTCATATCAACTTCTTTGTAGAATTTTAAACTTAAGAAAATCTTTAAAATGAATTAATCTTCACCTTATAGATATGTGGAAATTTTACAATGAATGATAAATATAATGCATCCAGTGAGTGAAAGACTCAGGATTCTAACTCTTCACTCCAGTGTTAATTTAGACTTAAGCTTCTTCAAATACTTGAACTTCACAGGGGTTATCGAGTTTCAAGATACTTAAACATCAAGGAGTTAAGCAGACATAAACTGTTACATTTGTTAGGGACCTTAAGATTTCTTCTAGTCAGCAATTTCTAACTCTGGTGCTCAGACCAAGATTGTGCTGGAGTCGTCTATAATGCTGATTATTAGCATGAATTTCTGGCTTCTCTCCTCACCTTCCAATCAGGGACTCTCAGAACAGGTTTTGGGACTATAATTTTTAATCAAAGCCCTCAGGTGATCTGTAGAGTCGGATTAGAGAATCCTGTCTTGTGTTCCCAGGTGACGCTAGAGGTGAAGAACTCACCTGCCAATCACTGCAAGAGGCATAAAAGATGTGGGTTCAATCCCAGGGTTTGAAAGATCCCCTGGAGGAGGGCATGGCAACCCACTCCAGTATTCTTGCCTGGAGAATCCCATGGACAGAGGAGCCTGGTGGACTACAGTGCATAGGATTTCAAAGAGTCAGACATGACTGAAGTGACTTAGCACACATGTCTTGTGTTCTACAACTGAGAAAATATAAAATGGAAGAATTTCTAGTATTTGCCTTATATCTTGAGGCCACAAATGTCAGGCCTAGGATTAGAAGCTATTTGAGCATTTGCCTAAATGACCTTCTGTCCTCTAATAATATTCCATACCATATATTGAACTAATTAAGGAGAAGAAAAAGGGACATATTTTAGGCATATTTTCGACAATGAAGATTTTTAAAAATGGGTTTACTTGATTTAAAATTAGCCAAACAGATTTCCTTTAACTCAGTTATTAATATTTTGCTTAATCAAGCTATCAAATTTTATAATAGAGTTCTTTAGAAAATCTTGCAAGCAAGTTTTCCTAAGCCCTTCGCTCATTTTTAAGGTATATGAGTTTTAAGATATTGTAAGACGATGCTATATATTTTCTGTGGCAGCTGGAATCGTTTAGGCAGGTTTATGTAAATTTTATGCAAATTTAACACATTTTATGCCCCCAAACTTATGGCGATCATAACTATTTTATTCACCGAAAGTTGGCCTTCAGCAAGATCCTACTGAGGACTGATGATCTATGCAGCTTCCTTCTGCCTGGATGTTTGTGACATTTATCATCACCCTACTTGGATACTTGAAGACTTACAGTATGTGCATTTAGGGTTGAAATAAAACTCTGATTTTCCTCCAACCCAGGCTAAATTATTTACCACAAACATTTAGAGACTCTTTCCTTGGAGTTTCTTTTCTAGTTTCCCAGCACAACTCATCTTGATTCATTTATGCCACAAAATAACAATTGTTTAGATTAGAATTTTACTGAGTAAAAAGACACACCCTAGTATATATGGAAAGTCTTACCAAATTTTATTAGATTTAAGAGTATCTGTTTGCCAACAGCTAAAATTAGAAAGAGTAAGTTCCTGACAAGACAGTTCTATAGGAAATTTTAAGAGGTGATGATTTCATTAATTTTCAGTTTTATAGCCAGCTGTCAAAGGTTTTTCTAGAACATTGTAGTTTACTGTCTTTGAAATTACTTTCTTTCTTAAATTAACCTGACTTAAAATGAGATAAAATTGGCCTCTATATAATCTTAAAAGTATCTTAACCAACTTAAATAATGGTACCCTCCATTTATAACTGCTTCAATGTACTCTATAAAAAGAGATTGGTAGGAACATTTATAGATCTGTGTATTAGTTTTATCAACAGACAAATAACACTTAAAAATTGAATCATATATACCTAGAGTCTTCTAGCCTTGAAGAACAATTACCCATTTAAATTATCAGTTCCTAGTTGTCCCACTTATGATGATGGATAGACCACCAAGCTTGGAGCCAGAGGAACCAGATTCGGGTAATGACCCTATCACTTTACTTATGTGACTTTAGGCTGATAACAGAATTTCCCTGGGTCTCTGTTTCTTCAGCTCCTAAGTGGAAACATTAATACTAATGTTGCCTTCTTCACATGGTATTATAAAAGTAAAATTATGTGAGTGACAAGAGGAGAAATTGTGTTCCCCAGAATTTTAAGGGGTTTGTCTCATGGAGAGAGAATGAGTGAGAGTAAGTGGTTAGACACAGAATGTACACATCCTACAGTGTGAGCAGGGGAGGGCCCTGGGTTAGGATGATCATATCTGAGCAGCAGAAGGGAAAGAGAGCAAAGAATACCAGGGAAGGGAGAACACAGGGGAAAGGAAATGGCCAGGAACCATAAGTATAAGCACTCCTGGGACAGAAAGGTTTAGAGAGTTTTTACGAGTGGATGGATGGAAGGATGGATGGAATGAATGATCACTGGTTGGACAGAAGAATCAACAGATGGATGGACAGACGTATACAGTAAGTCCTTGCACCAAGTTTTTAAGAAAGTCATTAGTCAAGACCTAGTTTGGTGTGGCTGCTCAATGGGCAAAGGAGTCCTCAGGGAGGTCCAGAATTCTTTAGGCTTAACACGTAAAATATTTTTCAGTTTTAAACTTGCGTACAAGTGCCAGGTATTTCTGTTTCTTAAATATAACTAACGGTGTGTGAGCTGACTACTTCAGGGGAAACCTGATGCTACTGCTAGAAGTCCTAGCGTTCTTCAGGTTATTTTGAAATCTTGATCCTAGTGACTGCTGCCTTGGATCCTAATTCTGTCTTCAGAGTCACAGAGCACTTTTTCTCCCTTTGACATAGGGTTGCATTTCTTTAAGCAATGTGCTTGATGCCTGGATAAGGGTGGAGGACTATATTGTGTGTGTCAGCTCATGAATGTCAGCACTTTGAACCTCTGTAAAACATTACAATCATGTTAAATATGGAGTATTGAGAGTTAATTCCTACTTTTCCTAATATTCTCCAAATTAGAGAACATACAAGTCATGCATTGTTTACAAGAGTCAAGTTCTCCCTGAAGGAGCAAACAGGCCTATGAAAGCCTATTTTATCTAGGACATTAATGAAGTAGAGCACCAGGTTATTTTGCAATATTGTGGCTCTATAGTATTGTGTCGGAGAAGGCAATGGCACCCCACTCCCGTACTCTTGCCTGGAAAATCACATGGACAGAGGAGCCTGGTAGGCTGCAGTCTGTGGGGTCGCCAAGAGTCGGACACGACTGAGTGACTTCACTTTCACTTTTCCTGTTCATGCACTGGAGAAGGCAATGGCAACCTACTCCAGTGTTCTTGCCTGGAGAATCCCAGGGATGGCGGAGCCTGGTGGGCTGCTGTCTATGGGGTCGCACAGAGTCGGACACGACTGAAGTGACTTAGCAGCATAGTATTGTGTTTTCAGAGAAAATTGAAACCATTATCAAAAACCTATCTTCCACTTTCTCAGTGATATGAAGGATGAATCTTGTATACCAGACATTCATCGTTTATTCCTTTAACGTTCATCCACGTTTTATTTATATATTTATACATCATTCATTACTCAAACACTCACTTATTAGGCATTTGGCTAGGGGTCAGTGCTAGAGAGATGGGATAGAGTGAGACATGGTTTTTGGCCTAAAATATGGTGGTCAGTTGTCTAACATAAGAGGCCACATTGAGGTATCAAGAATAGAACTGAGGAAAATAGTTGGGGACAAATAATAAGTAACTTACCAACTTGATGGACTTGAGTTTGAGCAAGCTCAGGAGTTGGTGATGGACAGGGAAGCCTGGCGTGCTGCAGTCCATGGGGTCTCAAAGAGTTGGACATGACTGAAGAGAACTGAACTAAATAAGTAACTGCTGGGTGATGGAAGGAAAATGGAAATTGAAGTAGAATTACCAAGGTGATTTGAGAGTGTCAGTAGGAAGGTGTGATCCAACAAAGTTATAAACCTATAGCTTTGGGAGAACCATATTGCTCTCGATTCTTTATCTACCATAAGAGAAAACTGAGGTCCTGCAGGGACATAGGGCAAGTCATGGTCCCCTGGGGACTAGATCTTCTCAATCAATACCCAAGGTTTTGGTATAGTTCCAGATGACCTCATTTTGTTAGTGGAAGGCATCAGAAAACTAGTGAATGCCTATTTCCTGCAGTATTTTGTTTTATTATCTTGTGATGCTATCTACAGTTGCATACCTTTTATTTCCTATTATAAACAAATACTCTCATAGAATAATTACCCTTTCAACTACTTTTTAACTGTGCCTAGTTCTCTCCATATAAAGCCTGTTTTTGTAGTCCTCCTCTAATAACATTTTCTGGATGGCATCTTTAATTTTCCAGATCAGTTGTTCACTAACAGTATCCTAAGAGTTTATGTACTCTAAAGGGTACCTTGCTAATTTTTAAAAGATAGGATACCTTGCACAATTTTCTAGTTTAGGTCTCCAGCAATATCTGGCAAAACTATATGTCATTCTATGACTAATTTGAGTGAGAGACATTTAATAAGTTTATTTTTATTTATTTTTGCTTATTTATTTTTGTATTGAAGTATAGTTGATTTGATTTAGGTCATCCTGATGCTAAAATTGAAGCTACAATACTTTGGCCATGTAATACAAAGAACCGACTCTTTGGAAGAGACCCTGATGTTGGGAAGGACAGGAGGACAGGAGGAGGAGGGGATGACAGAGGATGAGATGATTGGATGGCATCGCAGACTCAATGAACGTAAGTTTGAGCAAAGTCTAGGAGACAGTGAAAGACAGGGAAGTCCGGAGAGCTGCAGTCCATGGGGTTGCAAAGAGTCAGACATGACTTAGCAACTAAACAAACATAGTTGATTTGCCATATTAGTTTCAAGTGTATAGCATGGTATTCAATATTTTTATAGATTTTATTCCATTTAAAATTATTATAAAATAATTTATATATTGCACTGTGCTGTAATATACCCTTGTTCCTTATCTATATTATACACTTTTATTGTTCAGTCACTAAGTTGTGTACGACTTCCTGTGACTCTATAGACTACAGCACTCCAGGACCCCCTGTTCTTCACTATCTCCCAGAATTTGCTCAAATTCATGTGAATGGCTATCTAACCATTTTATACATAGTTGTTTGTATCCCTTAATTCCATACCCCGGGGTGTGTGCATGCTAAGTCGCTTCAGTTGTGTCTGACTCTTTGTGACCCAATGAACTGTAGCCTGCCAGATTCTTCCATCCATGGGATTGTCCAGGCAAGAATACTGGAGTGAGTTGCCATGCCCTCTCCTCCAGGGGATCTCCTGACCCAGGGATTGAACCTGCCTCTCTTATGTCTCCTGCATTAGCAGATGGGTTCTTTTACTACTAGTGCTACCTGGGAAGCCCTCTCTTACCCCTGTCTTCCCCCTACCCTCTTCCCTTTCCTCACTGGTTTCTACTAGTTTGTTTCCTATATTCATGAGTCTATTTCTGTCTTGTTATATTCATTCACTTTATTCCACATATAAGTGATAACATACAGTATTTGTTTTCTCTGTCTGACATTTCATTAAGCATAATACTCTCTAGGTCCATCCATGTTGTGGCAAATAGCAGAATCTGATTCTTTCTTTATGGCTGAATATATATTCTTTATCCATTCGTCTGCTGATAGACACTTGAATTGCTTGCATATCTTGGCTGTTATAAAGAATGTTGCTGTAAACATTGGAGTGGGTCTATTTTTTCATATTAGTTCTTCCTTTCTTTCATATATAAATAAAAATATAGGCTTCCCTGGTGGCTCAGATAGTAAAGAATGTGCCTTCAATGTGGGAGATCCCTGGGTTGGAAATATCCCCTGGAAAAGGGAACAGCTACCCATTCTAGTATTCTGGCCTGGAGAATTTCATGGACAGAGGAGCCTGGCATGCTACAGTCCATGGGGTCTCAAAGAGTTGGACATGACAGAGTGACTTTCACTTCACTTCATATATATATATATATACACACACATACCCAGCAGTTGAATTGTTGAATCCAATGGTAGTTCTATTTTTAATTTTATTGAGCAACTTCCATATTGTTTTCCAAGTGACAGGGCCAATTTACATTCCTACCAAGTATACCAGGGTTTCATTTTGTCCACATCCTCACCAACATTTGTTATGTCCATACTTTTTGATGATAGCCATTTTGACAGGTGACATTGTGATTTTGATTTGCATTTCTCTAATAATTAGTGATGTTTAGCATCATCTTATGTGACTGTTAGTCATCTGTATGTCTTCTTTGGAAAAATGTCCATTCTGATCTTCTGCCCATTTTGTAATCTGGTTGTTTGTTTATTGATATTGAATTGAATCAGCTGGTTTTATTTTTTGGATATTAACCTTTTGTAGGTCATATCATTTGTAGATATTTTCTCCCATTATGTCAATTGTTTTGTTGGTAACTTTCTATGCTGTGAAAAAAGCCTTAAATTTAATTAGGTTTCACTGCTACCCCAACCAGCAAAGTGACTTCCCTGTGTTGGATCAGGCCTGGGGTGTCCTTTATGTGGCTGTAATAGCTCACTACCCAGAGTAGATTCTCCACCCATTTAATCTCCCTTTTCCTATGAGTTATTTTCTGGGGGCACAGGTCCCAACTTGATTGTTTCTCTTTCCTTCCTACTTGACTCCATGTGGATCTTTCTTACAGTTTTGGTTGTACAGGAGTCTTTCAGTCAGTTCCCGATTAACATTTAATGATAACTGTTCCACATTTAGGTGTATTTTTTGATGTATTTTTTGATGGTTGGAGGTGAGTTCCATATCTCCTATTTTACCAACTTGATCAATTGATAATTGTTTATTTTTATGACATACTGAAGTTTATAGTTTCCTAACAAATGGTGGTACAATCTAAATTACCAAGCAACCAAGAATTTAAATGAAGAGGTTAAAAAAAAATGACCTTTAGTCTAATCCCCATAGTATCCATTTGAGCATCAAATTCCACAAATCTTGTTTACAAAGTCTCTACTTTTTTTCCTCTCTTTAAATAAAATATCAGCCTCAGAGAACCTAGTAAATTACTAGACCAAAGGGAATTCTAACCTTTTGGTTTTTAGTCTCATTTTTCCATATGATGCCAATGTGGACATAGGGGTCCCATGCACACATCAAAGAAGATCATAATAAAGATAGAAAAAGGAAAAATAAGAAGGAAATGAGGAAAGAAAATTGAAAAAAGAAAACAGTAATCTCCCTTTTGATGAGCTCTGGGTATAAATAAGGGTGTGGTTAAAAAGTGAGTCATTATTCCATTGCCTAATCCTTTTGTGGGGTGAGACAATGATGATATGAAATAGATGCTGTTAAAGAGGCATTTATGTGACTATTAGCCTCTGGAACAATAGACAGGCAACGGTGTGTTGTTCTGGAAAATATTCAAAGAGGAGGAGTCATTTTGTCCTTTTTAAAATTTAATATCTTTTTTTTTCTTTGCTGTATCATTTGAAAGAGGTTCCTTTTTTCCTTTTCTTAAGCAAAGTAAGTATTTTGCCCTAGCAGGTAGCGAGTGAATTCTTCCTGCCAGCAGGAAGAAAAGCAATTTTTTGAATGCCAAAAATAGCTTCTTTGTGTGAAAATATAACATCGCCAAAGACATACTAGAGAAGAAAGGAAAGATTCATGGTCTGAATTAATATGTTTAAAATATACAGTCAGTGGAATGTTAGCAATATAACAGAAACACATTGATAATGAATAGACTGAGAAGAAACAAGTAATCTTATCTATAATCAAAACAGCCACCAAAGTCTGAATGTTTATCTTCTTTGCAATGCTTCTGGCATTTTGTGTGGTCTCAGAATGATAATTCATCACCCAAGACCATGTCTATGGGACATAGGTGTTTCTAGTCATCCTATTTAGTTCAAGACATTTCGTCCCTTCCATTCCTTCCATTACCTTTTTCTATGCAACATGCCAAGAAAAGCTATGACCAACCTAGACAGCATATTAGAAATCAGAGACATTACTTTGTCAACAAAGACCTGTCTGGTCAAAGCTATGGTTTTTCCAGTAGTCACGTATGGATGTGAGAGTTGGACTATAAAGAAAGCTGAGCGCCGAAGAATTGATGCTTTTGAAATGTGGTATGGGAGAAGACTCTTGAGAGTCCCTTGGACTGCAAGGAGATCAAACCAGTAAATCCTGAAAGGAAATCAGTCCTGAATATTCACTGGAAGGACTGATGCTGAAATTCCAATACTTTGGCCATCTGATGTGAAGAATTGACTCATTGGGAAAGACCCTGATGCTGGGAAAGATTGAAGGGAGGAGGAGAAGGGGACAACAGAGGATGAGATGGTTGGATGGCATCATTGACTCAATGGACATGAGTTTGAGCAAGCTCCAGGAGTTGGTGATGGACAGAGAAGCCTGGCGTGCTGCAGTCTATGGAGTCACAAAGAGTCAGACATGACTGAATGACTGAACTGAACTGATACAACACTGCCAAGTAAGCAAAGCATTTGTAAATATTTTCTCTCAATATGTGGGATGTCTTTTTTTTTTATTATTGTTTCCTTGACTGTAAAAGCTTTTGAGTTTATGTAGGTCCCATTTGTTTATTAGTGATGGTGGTTATCTATTTCTTTTACCCACCAAGTATCACTTCCTGTTTTATTGAGTTACACTTCCTTTTTCTTTGAAGAACTTATGACCCTTGTTCTATGTGATCTTTGTGGCACTGTCAGCCCAGCTGTCCTGCCTTTCTTCCCACTAGTCAATAGACATGTGAGCAAGCTTAAATAGTGAGACAATTTCCCATGAATTTGAGTCTTGAGTTGTTGTTGTTGTTGAGTCGCTGAGTCATGCCCAACACTTTGTGACTCCATGGACTGCAGCATGCCAGGCTCCTCTGTTCTCCACTATCTCTGGAAGTTTGTTCAAATTCCATTAAGTCAATGGTGCAATATAACCACCTCATCCTCTGCAACCCCCTTCTCCTTTTGCTTTCAATCTTTCCCAGCATCAGGGTCTTTTCCAATGAGTCTGCTGTTTACATCAGGTGGCCAAAGTATTGGAGTTTCAGCATTAGCATCAGTCCTTCCAATGAATATTCAGGGTTGATTTCCTTTAGGATTGACTATTTTGATCTCCTTGCAGTCCAAGGGACTCTCAAGAGTCTCCTCCAGCACCACAATTCAAAAGCATCAATTCTTTAGTGCTCAGCCTTCTTTATGAACCAACTGTCATATCCATTCATGACTACCAGAAAAAACATAGCTTTGATTCTACTGATCTTTGTCGGCAAAGTGATGTCTCTGCTTTTTAATATGCTGTCGAGGTTTGTCATAGCTTTCTTTATAAGGAGCAAGTATCTTTTAATTTCATGGCTCCAGTTGCCATCTGCAATGATTTTGGAGCCCCCAGAATAAAATCTTTCACTGCTTCCACTTTTTCCCCTTCTATTTGTCATGAAGTGATGCAATCAGATGTCATAATCTTAGTTTTTTCAATGTTGAGTTTTAAGCCAACTTTTTCACTCTCCCCTTTCACACTTATCAGGAAGCTGTTTAGTTTCTCTTTGCTTTCTGCCATTAGAGTGGTATCATCTGCATATCTGAGTTGTTGATATTTCTCCTGGCAATCTTGAGTCTTGAGTGGGATGATATAAAAATGCAAAGTGGTCTTTGGTTCATTTTGTTAATGACAGTCGGAAGCGATTCGTCATTGAACCATTAATCCTCTTACCTATACCATGTGAGTAGTCATAATTTTTTCTTCCCAAGGTCTGGCTAATCCATTTCTTTGATGCCATCAGGTACCACACACTTCAATGAATTTGATTTTTAAATTGTCTAGGGTATTTGCAAGCAAAATTCCTAACTGCAAGAAGCAGAAATATTTCCTCAATGTGAGTCATCTGTTAGAAAAATGCTTGGGTGAAAACTTGTGGGGATATTGGCTTATTTCTTTCCATTACATTTGGCTTAGTTTTATTCATTCATTTATTCATTATATACTTTTTGATCCCTTCATTTGTGAACCAGATACCATTTTCTAGGCACTAAGGAAATTCTTTTCAAATATCTACATGGTTAATGCATGCAACTTCCTCATCTCCCTTTGTCTTTGTATAAATTTGCCTTCTCAATGAGACCTATGGCATCCTTCCTTAGTCTACAGTCCCAGTGTCCTCACCCAGATTTTTTTTTTTAGCTCTTTTCACCTTCTCAAGTATTACGTCACGTACTTATTCACTGTATGTCTTGATTTTTGTCTATGTTCCTGAAGTAGGGAATCAACTCCAAGAAAATGGGAACTTTTGTCTGCTTTGTTTATTTTTGTATTCCTAACATGCAGAATAGTTTTTGGCATTTGTTGAATAAATAAAATAGATTAAAGTTTCTTTAAAAATACACACATTACATTACTAAAGGAGCTTATTATGGTGGCTTTTTAATGTATCTACTTGACTCTCCTGAACTGTATTCCTTAAAATTTCCTTTTCTGTATGTTTTTATGAGAATGAACTGTAAGCCAGAAGCTTGTGGGAGATTTGCAGGGGAAAGTGTAGCAGCACCTCTTTTGTAGCTAGTACCTGTATTGCTTCTCTGCTGACTCACATCATTGGTGTACAGTAACACAGTAGCCAGGCCTGCAACTGCTCTACATTCTAATTCTTTTAGCTCTGCTGACTCCTGAGCTAGGTGCCTATTTTAGATTTATGAACCAGGGCCCCCTGGCTACTTCAGGACACTCACACCACCAAGGTCACAAGCAATAAGAACACACAGCTTCTAAACATACATGCACACATAGTTTCTAATTAAACAGTCTCTTTTTTTTACTTTAAAAAAAATTAGTTTAATTGGAGGCTAATTACTTTACAATATTGTAGTGATTTTTGCCATACATTGACACCAATCAGTTATAGGGGTACATGTGTTCCCCATCTTGAACCCCATCCCATCCCTCAGGGTCATCCCAGTGCACCAGCCCTGAGCACCCTGTCTGATGCATCGAACCTGGACTGCTGATCTAGTTCACATATGGTAATATACATGTTTCAATGCTATTCTCTCAAATCATCCCACCCTCGCCTTCTCCTGCAAAGTCCAGAAATCTGTTCTTTACATCTGTGTCTTTTTTGCTGTCTCACATAGAGGGTCATTGTTACCATTTTTCTAAATTCCATATATATGCATTAACATACTGTATTGATGTTTTTCTTTCTGACTTACTTCACTCTGTATAATAAGCTCCAGTTTCATCCACCTCATTAGAACTGATTAAAATGCATTCTTTATAATAGCTGAGTAATAGTCCATTGTGTATATGTACCACAGCTTCCTTATCCATTCGTCTGATGATGAACATTCTAGGTTGCTTCCATGTTCTAGCTATTGTAAACAGTACTGCGATGAACATTGGGGTACACGTGTCTCTTTCAATTCTGGTTTCCTCGGTGTGTATGCCCAGCAGTGGGATTGCTTGGTCGTATGGCAGTTCTATTTCCAGTTTTTTAAGGATTTGCCACACTGTTCTCCATAGTAGCTGTACTAGTTTGCATTCCCACCAACCATCTAAGAGGGTTCCCTTTTCTCCACACCCTCTCCAGCATTTATTGTTTGTAGACTTTTTGATAGCAGCCATTCTGACCAGTGTGAGATGGTACCTCATTGTGGTTTTGATTTGCATTTCTCTGATAATGAGTAATGTTGAGCATCTTTTCATGTGTTTGTTAGCCATCTGTTTGTCTCCTTTGGAGAACTGTCTGTTTAGTTCTTTGGCCCATTTTTTGATTGGGTCATTTATTTTTCTGGTATTGAGCTGCAGGAGCTGCTTGTATTTCTTTTGTCTCCTAGGTCTACAAGCCTCAAAGAACTGTACTAAGAGATTATACTTGAGGAAGCTCATCCATTCTTGGACACTATTTAGATGATGAGATATAGTGCTTTGACCTGATGTTGAGGTGAGATACGAATTTTGAGGTCTTTGGGGATAATAAAAATTTATTTTGTATTTCAGCAGGATGAAAATCACTGGGATCCAGAGGATAGATTATAGGTAGTTTCTGTTAATATGTGGCTCCCCAGTGATCCTTGCCTGCTGGGATTCACACTCCTATGTAATCTCTTCCTGTTAAGAGTGGTCTGGGATTTTTGACTCAGTTCTCATAAGTAAAATACAGCAGAAGTGATAAGATGTCAGTTCTTAGATAAGATAATAAAGGACTGATTTTCATCTGCGAAGCTCTCTCACTCTTTTGAATGACTCACTCTGGGGAAAGCCAGCTGCCATGTCAGGAGGCAGCCCTGTGGTGGGTTCCACAGGAGTGAGCTTGAAAGCAGACTTTCTGAGACTTGCCAACAGTCATGTGAATAAGCTTGGATCCTCCCCAGTCAATCCTTGAGATGATGGCAGCCTCAGCCAAAACTGAATGTACTTCATATGAAAATCTAAGGCAGATCTCACCAGGTGATCTGCTCTTGGATTTCTGAACTATAAAACCTGTTGGATAGTAAGTGTTTTGCAATTTTTAGCCTCTAAATAGTAGCATAATTTATTATGCAGAAATGGATCAAAATATGTTTGTGTTCTAGAGGATGTGTGTATGTATTTGTATGTGTTCAGTTGCTCAGTTGGGTCTGACTCTTTGTACCCCCATGAACTGTATGTAGCCCACCAGGCTCTTCTGTCCATGGAATCTTCCAGGCAAGAATACTGGAGTAGGTTTCCATTTCCTACTCTAAGGGATCTTCATGACCCAGGAAAGAGAGACCTGTGTCTCTTGCACCTCTTGCATTTGCAGAGGGATTCTTTACCACTGCACCTCCTGGGAATCCATTCTAGAAAATAAACCGTACTAAAATATTCTTATTGCTGGTATGCAATATTTTATGAAGAGGCAATTCCAGTCCATTTAATAGGATGACATTGTCAATGAATCCTTTAGTCACCTTTTGAAGAGGACCAACCTCAAGTTGGTTTCCTACCTCTCCACTGTCTTACTTTATATTTTGACTAATTAATACTTTTAAATATAAAATGATAGCTAAAAAGGGCATGATGTGTATGATGTTCCCTTGGAATTCTTCCGGATTAGGATACTCAAAGGTAAAATGGGTTGGATTAATATTTAACCATAGCTAACCTTTACCTTTATGGTATGCTTTATCTGTACCAGGAACTATGGAAATTGCTTTATATAATCATTTTAGATAATTCTCATAACTACCCTTTGGAGTAAATACCCTTATTACTCCTAATTTAGGGAGATTTGCCAAATGTCACATATTGGTAGGAGGTGGATTTGAAATTTGAGCTCCAGGACTGCCTGTCTATAAGGCCTGAGTTCTTAATCACTCTAGGCCAAGAAGATTTCCTGTGCCTAAAACAGACTATTAAACAGGGTGGAATCTCATCATAGCCCAATGCTGATGAAACAGAACCACGGTTATCCCTTTTAGTGTCTGTATGGAGGCAGCCTAAGGGAGGGGTGGTTATCCAAGCTGAAATAAACTGTCACCAGATTATAGCCTCTTCCCCCAAGAAAACTTTGGCTAATCTTAAATGTTGTCCAGAATGTGGGAGATATTTGAACTGGACGGTTATACTGGTTTTTAGTATCAGTAACACATGATCCTAAGGACTCCATCTCAGAGCTTATAGAGACATTGGGTTGACTAGAACCAAAACTCCAAAATAGCTTGTACCCAACACCATCAACCACACTCTTTTTCACAAGGAAAAAGGGAGCTGGCGTTTATTTTAAACTGTCATGTGCTAGAGCATTTATAACAAGCCTTATGTGTTTAGGGTCATTCTGACAAATGTCCTTGACTCATTTGTTATTTTTAAAAGACAATTGAAACAAAATACAATGGACATAATATTAACAACTTTCTGTTCTACTTGAGAAAGCAAATCTTTTTTAAGAATTTGGCATTAGTACCAGTTTTAAAAATGGAATTTTAGTTAAAGTTCTTAACTATTTATTTGTAATTGCTTTTCCCTCTAACTCTCCAGCAACCTTACTGTTTTTACAATTGAATTCCATATATCTCTCACTTTTAAGTTTTAGCATAATTTTTAAAAATAATTGTTGGAAAATACAGTCTCTGTGTTTTTGGTCAATTTTCTCATACTCAGACTATGGATTCATTAACAGGGTAACGATCAGGCCAAAGTTTATCTTATCACACCAGATTTTTTAGGTCATTTTCAGTTTTCTTATATTTTCTTTTCAAATTTTCACTTGAAAAGAAAGTTAATTGGGAAACACCACCAGCAAAGTTTTTTTTTTTTTTTTTCGTTCCTCTTTTAGCTACTCAACTGCCAACTGCCAAGTCTTTCTGATTTCTTTGTCAGATATGCACAAGATACAGGGCAATTGTGACTGTCTCTGGAGTTGGCAATAATTAAATGGAATTACAGACAATGATTCAAACCAACATGTATTTTGTGGAGTCTTTTGATTACACACAGCTTTCTCTGAGACATAAAGACCTCTTGAAGGATTAGCTTGCTAGAGAGAATTACCATTTTGGAAGATATGTGTCACATTTCAATGATAAAATCATTCCCCCAAAAATGCTCTCTGTAAATAATCTCTCAATTCTCACAAACATCGGAGCTCTTGTGGGCCAGAATCAGGGCACAATTTGCATAAATTAAACATACACATAAATATAGTTGCATTTTATAATCCAAAGGTCTCTAGATTGTGTTATGTTTCTCTCTGGAATATTTTATCAGAGTAACTCTACCATCTCTTCAGAAAAGCCTGTGACATAGACCCTGAAAATATTGTTGTAGATACCTTATTTTATTTAACCACTTATGTATCACAGCTATATTTAAGATGGCAGCTGAGTTAATTTGGTTAAAATCTAAGTATGTTGTATGTATCTTTTCCTCATAATATGGTATGAGATACAAAATTTATTTTTTTTTTCCCTTAACAACTTAAGGTGCCTAAATCGTGTATCATAGACAAATTACTCTAATGATAACTCTTTTGATAAATATAAAACTCTTTTTTTGTTCAAGTAGAATTTTGCATATTGTTACTGTTAGCTCATCAATAAGTTCTATGAAAGTGTTTTTATCAGAATATCTAATCTGCTGATAGAAAATTTTGTTCTGTTTCTGTCTTAATAGAATTTCAATCATAAAGTATTCGTGCTGGAAAGTAACTTGGAGAAAATTATGTGCAATTGGTTTCTCATCAGAAATTGTCCAGAGAGGTTGAGCAATTTTGCATGTTTAGCTAATGAGAAACCACTGTAACCAAAAAACAAAATGGGACCTAAATGCTATCTTCTCTATGAAGTTAAAGTCCATGTCAAACAAAAATCTGACTTTGGAAACTCACTTTGCAAATTAGCTCAGTAATTGTATGTAAGGTCGAGTGATCTCGGCTCACAGTCTCCCAACAAGACATTTCATAGAGGAGAGGGAGCAGAGTGAATCTGTGCTATGCTTTCCTATCTAAACCCTCTTTGGGCAGGCTCCCAGCTTACAGCTTTCCAATCCCAGTGTACACTGGGGTGAGACATTTTGGAGAGGTCAGTTTGGAGTATGAAAGGCTCTGTGACAGGAGAAATTCAGAGAATGTGCTTGTGTAAATAAGAGAGAGGTGCTTCTGTGACTAGGATGAGGGTGGGTATGATGAAGAGGTAGGTGGAGAGGAGAAGGGAGAGATGTGATACTCCTGAAAATAATTTTCTCCCATGTCACCACCATAAAAGGCATCTCCCTTAAATCAGGCAGGTATAATGAATGGTGTGATAGCCAGTAGCCTGCACAGTTATAAAACATGGCCTTTCGTCCTAGAGATGGCCCATTACCACTCACTAAAACAGTCTGTCACGGTGCTGCTCCAGGGCTATTCATTTTTCATGACCCTCTTGGTGATGTGATAGGGATTTCCTGAAACCATGTTCAGATCCCCACCCAGCAAGTGCTCCACATTAATACCCTCTGATTCCTTTCTTCCAAAAGTTATCACGTGTTAGTTTTATTTATGTGTATGTATGTGCGTGCCCCAGGAAACAAAGAAACAAAGAAATATAGCAAAGACTAAGTTTGGCTTTGCTGAAAACACAGATTGTTCATAAAGACTGGCTAAAATTTAGTCTTAGGATATCAGGAAAGTTCAAAGTATACAGCTTAATGGATAGGAGGTAAGAAATCTTTAAAAGCCATTTAAAATTATCTCCCCATTCTTAAGGCTCAAATTCCACATCATGGAAGGCACATTTTAACATAGCAATTTCAGCAAAGCACGGCCTTCTGATTTGCTGGCTGCTTCAAATAACAGTTGTCCCTTTGATAGTATTGACACCTATCTCCTTTCACAATCTAGTGCTTCTCCTGCACTCTGTAACATAGCCCATCTGTTTTTTAGGGCCACTGTCATAAGGAAGACTGCACGAGTGAAGAAAGGTCTGATTGATCACAAGGTCCTATCAAATGTCAAAGCTGGCCTTGGCTGACCTCCCATCTATTCAGAGCTGCTTTGATTTAATCTCCAAACTGGCTTCTTCTCCAGGCTGTGAGTTCTATCAGCAACCCATGTGTCAGCATTGAGATATGACCTGCTTCACGCTCCATTCATCTCATTTGAAGAACGGAAATTAAACTGGAGGGTGGAAGAGGGGAACTGCTCAAAATACACACACACATTAACTGAAGTCTTTTGTGTGGATGCATTATAGAAGTTTGAACAACTGTTAAAAATTATATTAAAATGAAATTGATCTTTACTGAAATGGTTTAGGCCTTTTCCTCCTATCACCACCCACTTCCTCTATTCTTCTTTCTTCCCTCCCCAATTTGTAATAACCATAGGAACCCAATCTCATTAAGGTTCAAAGTAAAAGGAAAGAAAAATTTACAATATTTCAGTTTATTTTAAAAGATATTCTTTAGAAAATTCATTTATTGTCTGCAGTTTGCACAGTAAATATTTTTTAAAAATGATATACAAAGCTGGTAACCAGACTAATGAACATGTAAAGTACTTTGTTTACCATTATTGATTTTTTTGTTTCACATTCAAGGTTTTAAAAATCTAATTAAAACTCAAACTTTGGGAATAGTTCTATCTCTCAGGACACAGTGCCATAGTATAAATCTATATAGCCTTAGTCCCATTTTTTAATTTCTAAACTCCCCTTACTCTTCTCATTGGCCCTTTTATACTATTGATGAAGGCTAGTAACTAAGTGAAAGCTTGATTCTTTATAGATTTGTTTGGTATTCAGTTCAGTTCAGTTGCTCAGTCGTGTCCAACTCTTTGCGACCCCATGGACTTTTTGTTTGTTATAGTATACTCAAAAGTAAACTCTATTTCATTTATTAGCAGTGTCCCAAAACTGTATTTTAGGTATGTTGGGAAAGTTAACTAAATTTATTTCTGTTTATTTGTTGGTTTATACAATCATGTATTTGTTGTTTGAACTCTGTACTAACATGGCATCCACTTAGGGCAACTGTTGTTGTTGTTTTTCTTTCTAAGAAAATACATTTTACATTATACTAATAGTGAGGAAATGGCAAGCCACTCTAGCATTCTTGCCTGGAGAATCCCATGGACAGAGGAGTCTGATGGGCTACAGTCCATAGAGTCACAAAGAGTTGGAAACAACTGAGCAAGCACACATGCACGCCGTAGTGGTACATGTTCAATATCGAAACAGCAATCAGCAAAGACAGGTGAGGAGACAGAGACAGAGACAAAAAGAGAGAGGGCAAGAGGGAAATAGAGAATAGTAGACACCCAGAATAAATACTACTGACCAGGGTAAATAAATACCGTTGACCAACATTAATACTTAGGGTTATCTTTCCTTTTTTTGTACATGCACACTTTTTATTTCCTTTATGTGAAATAATACTGTTCCTTCTTGGGAGGAGACAACGTTTTCAGTTGTTTTGGTCATTCTCTTTTATGTCTATCTAATATGATATTTTTGTAGAAGTGAATATTTTGTTTTGTTAATATTATATTGATGGCCATTTATGTTTTCTAAAATTTTTATTGCATAAAAGGATTTTTAGGTTTCCATGATTTTCTTCAAAATTCTCTACTTTTGGAAAAAGGATGTGCCCAATTTAATATTCATAGTCAAAAATACTACCTTTTCCTCTTATGGTTTTTCATTTGAGTACCCACTTGGAAATTTCTTCCTAAATAATCATATGTGTTTTCTTTAGTATATATGACTTGTTTTATATTTAATATATGTGCAAGAGAGTAAGTATTATGGTGAATGGTAATGCTTGGTTGTTTTTGTTATTGTTTGCTTGCTAAGTCATGTCCAACTCTTCTGCAACCCTATGTACTGTAGTCTGCCAGGCTCCTCTGTCCGTGGAATTCTCCAGGCAAGAATACTGGAGTGGGTTGCCGTTCTCCTCTCTAGGGGATCTTCCCAATACAGGAATCAAACCCATGGCTCCTGCAGCATCTGCTGCATTGCAGGCGGGTTCCTTACTGCTGAGCCACCAGGGAATAGTAATGCTATTTCTCCATAAACCATTTGACATGACTTATGGAAAAGCTTTCAAACTCTCATTATATTGAAAGAAAGACTTTGAGCATCCGTGGCATTTAAAGAATGTCATTTAAGCATTCAGTTTTGCACATAGGAAAGCAAGAAAACATGAGATGATTGTATTTCCCTTGTATTGCTTCTCAGTAAAATCCTCCCTGCATATCTTTATGCAAATATCTTATTACTCAAGGCAGAATGTGTTGGAAAAAATGAATTTTTTGCAAGTTAATTTATTCTTTACAATGCAGGGTGGAAAGTGGGTTCATTGCTCTAATACACACTTGGCAATAGAACTGCAGTGATGGATATGTTGTATATCTTCACTGTTCAATACAGTAGCCGCTGGCTACCTGTGGCTACTGAACATGTGAAACACAATTAATGCAACTGAGGAACTGAATAGTTAATTTTATATGATTTAAATTCAAAATTTAAATCAATTAGCCACATCTGGCCAGTGGCTATCTTGAATAATACAGCTTTAATAATTTTGCCATTATTTGAGCCCCTATAATGGTTTGTGAAACATTGTAGATGTTTACCTAGTTACTCATGTTCACTTCATTGAAGGATAAATATTAGATAATGAAGAATTTATAACCATGGACTATAATAAGAAGAAAGAAAACAAAATGTACTTTTGCATTGAGAGACATTTTTCACAATTTCTTTCAGGGAAGAGAATTGAAAATTTCAACAAGGCAAAAGTTATGAAAGTCTTCATGGAACCTTTGGGTATGATGGATTAGCAAAGAAGATGATTTGAGTTGTAAGATCTGGCTTGGACCCTAACTACCTATCAACCTGGAGTAAGTCATTTTGATGGCCTTAAGTACTTGATATGCAGTCACCTGTGGGATCACTTCTCCTTTCCTCTGGGTCTTGGTTTCCCCCAGTCCTATGGAAGTTTTTTAATCATATCCCGCTGGCCTTCAAGATCAGATTCCCTGGAGAGTCCCAGTCCCTTTGTCAGTTCCCCTGGTTGGGAAGCCTGACAGGTTCAGAACCTTCATGACAGTGGGAGAACTTCTTTGATATTATTGTTTTCCAGTTTGTGGGTCACCCACCCAGTGGGTGTCGGATTTGATTTTATAGTGATTGCACCCCTCCTACCCTCTGCCTGCGCCTTCTTTGTCTTTGGACATGGGGTATCTTGTTTTGGTCGGTTCCAGTGTCCTCCTGCCAATGATTGTTCAACAGCTGGTTGCGGTCTTGGTGCTCTTGCAGGAGGAGATGAGCACATGTCCTTTTACACCACCGTCTTGAACTGGAAGTCTAGTTGCTTGATATTCATAATAAGGGGGTTGGAGTAAGTTATTTTCTTTGTTCTTACTGCAGATAAATTATGTGAATATTTTATGTCTTATATTCAGAATTAAGTGCTACATTTTTCCTTCATATTTCAGTGATATGTATAAGCACCCAGTGCCAGATGTCTTGTAGGTATTCAATAAGTATTTATTGAATGAATGGATGCACTTAGTTTTCTCCCTGAGTCAGAAGCAACTTTCACTGCCCATTCTTATAGTTTGATATTTTTCATACTCAGGCATGACCAAAGGTTTTAGGTATGGCTGGTTTTGATGCAGGAGAAATCTTTTGTTACAGAGTGGTGGAGGATCACTGGACACAGCCCTTTGCTCTCAAGTTGCTAAAAAGTTTACTTCCAGAGATAGCCAAGGAAGTGTGAGATTCCAGAACTTGGCTGACCTTCCTAAAGGAAACCACTTGGGATGCTCCCAAAAGCCTGGATCAGGTGCACTGAGGTGATGATGGCAGGATAGAAGCAGGGCCAGAGTGTAACTGGGACACGCATCACATATGACTTTTCTGAAAAGGAGTTTCCATACCTCAGCAATAATAACTACCTTGATCATTCAAGTCAAGAATAATTAAATTTTTCTTCTTGTATATTCTGACACTTATTATATATTTTGCTTGTAAGGTATTTAATGTCACCCTCTTTGGCATACAGCTAATTTTTAATGTGTGATGTCTTTTTAATCTAATGAGACTGTTAGCTTCAGCAAGGACATAGACACAACCTTTATTCCTGGCATACAGTTCTCTGATTCTCACAAATCCCAAACCAGTGTAATTTACCCTCCCCCAGCCCCTGCCTTCTCCAAGATCAAAAAATGAGAAAATATTGTCTAAACAGGAAAGCATTGTACAGACCTCCATAGCTTTTATTATGGTAATTAATGTGTGGGTGATAATTGCTCATATTCCTGCTGTATAATCTCCTTCAGGAACTCAGCAGCTGGTTAATATTTTCTAGACTCACTATAGATGCCCTGAAATCTCAGAATTTCTAGGACTTCGATCCTACAGGAATATGTAAGGAAAATCCATTATACTTTTCACTGAGAAGAGATAATGTTAAAAATTAATGACCATTTCAGTCCTCTGGGATGCAATATAATTCAAGGGAGAGGAGGAGGTCTGTCACTATCTCTTTCAAGGGCAATTCACAACAACACTTTGAGTGATAAATTCCTGAAGCTTGATATTTTTCTCCCTATTGTAGAATATGAGTGTTGACAACGGCTTCTTTTAAAAGTAGCAATATTTCATTTTAAATTAGTCCATCTGTTTGACAAAAAAAAAGAGCAGTGTATAGTAAGAGCTACATAGCTGTTTCTATCCTTTCCTCTCATGAATTTCACAACTAAAACTGTATCATAAAGAAATAGCTCAATAGAAGCAAAATCTAAGGGAATGAATACCTTACTTGTACTTATCTATAATAAAAAGAACTCAGAAGCAATTTAGATACCTAATATTAGGGAAATGCCTAAAAAAATTATAGTGTACTAGCAATAACACACATTAGAAAGATGTTAACATTTAACATTTTAAAGCCTAAACCTATACATAGAAAAATATTTTTGCTATAAAATCATTTGAAATAAAAAAAGCAGAATGCAGTATTTGTACTCAAGTGCACGAGATGTCTATATATGTATGGACAGTAACATTTCCCAAATAGAAAGAGTGACTCATTTCGTAGGTTTATAGTATCTAAAGAACACATGCTTGGGATTAGAGGAAGGTTTGAATTTCAACTCTTGCCACAAGCATGTGACACTGGCAAATTATGGAAACTCTGAATATCCATTTCCTTATCAGCAAAGATTTTTTTGGTAAAAGATCCATAAGCAAATCCACTTAAAGAATCTAGTAGGAACTCAGTGCCATTATTTCCCTTTCCCTATACTAAATACTTGAAACTCTCTAGGAATAATGCATTTTACTCAGATTGATTGATTTTTATAGACATTTCAATATCCTTGTTTTGGACCCAAATGAGAATTTTTAGTAGGCTATTAGAAATTAATGTGGTAACTCTTATACAGTTGGTCAATATTCTTTATTTTTGAATGAATTTCAGAAAGATATTAATATCCTGGGTTGGAGATCAGTTTCTATATATAATTGAAAATGTAAAGCTAAGGATGACATATTAATTGTGATCGTTAATTTTATGTGTCAGCTTGACTGGTCACAGGGTGCCCAGATGAAATAGTGTTTCTGGGTGTTATCTGTGAGGGTATATCTAGATGAGGTTAGCATTTGAATCAGTGGACTCAGGCAAGCGGGTTGCCTTCCTTAATGTGGGTGGCCATCATCCAAAGCATTGAAGACCTGAACTAAGCAAAAGATAGAGGAAGGAAGAACTCATCTCTCTTAATTCTTTTTACTTGTCTCACTGCTTAAGCTGAGATATCCCTTCTCCTGCTCTCTCCTCTCCTGTCCTCTCATCTCTTCTGACCCTCAGACTAGAATTTACACCATAGGCTATCCTGATTTTCAGGCATTTAGACTTAGACTGAATGATGCCATAGCTTTCTTGGGTCTCTAGTTTGCAAATAACAAATTACAGGACTTCCCACCCTCCATAGTTGTATACACCAATTTTGCGTAATCAAGCAACCAATCAATTTATATGTAGATATCTCCTACAGTGTCTGTTGTTCTGGAGAATATTAACTAATACAAGTTTTGGTATGAAGAGTGATAAATTATCTCTTAAATTTAATTAGATTTAAGATTCTGATGATTTTATTTTCAGTAGTAGAGAGAGCACTGATGGTCCACAGTGTGAGCTGTTAATAGAGATATGCAAAATATCTGCATTGGGTATTCCTAATCAATCACTTATAAGAAGTAAGGAGCTAGGTGTCACTTTACATGATACTTTTGAACGTTTTTGGAAATTTAATGAATATAATGACATTGGCTTCTAATATAGCTGACGAAGTGACAAAAGAAAAAGGTGAGCTCAGGGATTCAAATTCCTAGCTCAAGCACTACATAAATAACCTAAGAACTTCTATGTATCTACTGAAGGACCCTTATCTCCTATAGTACAGAGCTGAAATTTGTTGAAAATCAAATGTAGAGCCTCACCCTGAAGGTGAGGATAACTACTGAATTATAATGTAAGTTGAACTCCCAGATTCACAAGGTGTCTCCTGATGAAGTGAGGGCATTTGTTGGGAAATAGTGGGGTTGTTAGTTGGAATGGGGACACGTGTGAAGACTCTAATGAAGCTGGGGACACTGGACCACTAAATTCTGGTGAATCTTTACCAGAGTCTGCTCAGGACCCACTCCCACCACCCCTCTTTACTTCTAGACTTTAACTAGGCTCAAGTCCTGGGAGGTCCCTAAATGTGAAGTATAAGTGTGGCCAGTAAAAAGATGCATTATACTCCAAAAGAACTACTCGAGTTTTCCAATATATACAGACAGAGATATAGGGAACATGTATGGGAATGGATGCAAGGGTGTGCGATAATGGTAGAAAGAATGTAAAGTTGAATCAGGCTGAATTTATTGATATGAGCTCACTAGGAAAAAGATCCTACTTTTGATGTCATAGCTTGGGGAGTTTGTTGTTATTTAGTTGCTAAGACATGTCCTACTCTTTTGTGACCCCATGGACTGTAGCCTGACAGGCTCTTCTGTCCATGGGATTTCCCAGGCAAGAATACTGGAGTGAGTTGCCATTTCCTTTTCTAGGGGATCCTCCTGACTCAGGGATTGAACTTGTGTCTCCTGCATTGGCAGGCAGATTCTATACCACTGAGCCACCAGGGAAGCCCCATGGGGGTTAGAAGGGCTCTGACAGTTTCTTTGGTTGATTGACTGAAATATGGACCAAAAGATGACCCACTATGAGTGAATTGAAAATGCCTGGGTTTAATGAATGTAGAGGAGGGGATTCAAAGGCTTAAGGGGATTGGAATGTTAGAATGAATTTGTCGCTTAAGACCTATTAGTCTATGATGGAAGAGTCCAGAAGACACACCTTTCACCAGTACTGTGAGAAATAAATTTGTGAAGGGAGTCTCAGAATCCTTAAAAAGCTTTGTGATCACACTTCTCTGTAGGCCAGACCTCACAGGGAGAACTGCAACTACTGAACTGGGAAATGTAAACGCAACAGGAATAAGTGGGTCTCAGTGTGGCAGGGGCCAAGTGGTAGCACCAACTGCCAAAGGCAGGTGGACATTATTGCCATAGTGGACAATGGGGTCAAAGCAGCACTGAGAATAGTCTGACTCACTCAGTCCTATAGTGTTGGTAAAATAATCATAGTGTTCCTAGGTATGAAATATTGACAGGGAGCCTACTAAATTCTTACTTGATCTGTAGAATCAGAAAATTTCTAGGTCAAGTGATCAAGTGTAACCTGAATTATAAAACCAGAGATTTACAGACTCTCAATCAGTTGACAGACTTGAGTTAGTTTACAGACCCAGAATCCCTTGAATGAAGGGGAAGGTGGATTCCTTTGAGGTAAGACCCCTGGTACACTACCGAAGTTATGCAACTAATCTTTTCCCCAGTCTTTCCTATGACTTTTATTTTCTTAACCAGGGTAACTCTATGTTGGGGAAAAAGAAATATTGGACCTTTTAGGGGCTATTGGACACTGGCTTTAAACTGACACTAATTTCAGGAAATTCAAGCCATCACCTTGCCCCACCAGTTTGCAAAGGAGTTTAAAGAGATCAGATGAGCAATGGAGTTTTAGCTCAAGTCCACCTTACAGCAGGTCCAGTGGGTCCCAGAACGCATCCTGTGGTTATTTCCCCAGTTGCAGGGTGCATAATTTTAATAGACATACTGAATAGCTGACAAGATCTCCACATTGGTCCCCTGACTTATGGAATAAGGGCTATTATTCTGGGAAGGTCCAAGTGAAAGTCTTTAGAACTTCCCCTATCTAGCAAAATAGTAAATCAAAAGCGACACTGCATTCCTGGAGAGATTGCAGAGATCAGTGCCACCATCAAGAACTTGAAGGATTCAGGGATGGTAATTTCCACCACATCTCCATTCAGCTATCCCATTTGACCTGTGCAGAAGGCAGATGGAGTTTGGAGAATGACAGTGGGTTATCAGAAGGTTGACCATGTGTGACTCCAAATTGTGACTGCTGTACCAGATATGGTTTTGTAGCTTGAGCAAATTAACACATTCCCTGGTACCTGATATGCTGCTGCTGCTGCTGCTGCTAAGTCACTTCAGTCGTGTCCGACTCTGTGTGACCCCATAGACGGCAGCTCACCAGGCTCCGCTGTCCCCAGGATTCTCCAGGCAAGAATACTGGAGTGGGTTGCCATTTCCTTCTCCAGTGCATGAAAGGGAAAAATGAAAGTGAAGTCGCTCAGTCGTGTCCGACTCTTAGTGACCCCATGGACTGTAGCCTACCAGGATCCTCCATCCATGGGATTTTCCAGGCAAGAGTACTGGAGTGGGGTGCCATTGCCTTCTCTACTGAGCTGGCAAATGCCTTTTTCTCTATCCTAGTTTGCTTCCACCTGGCAAGGCAAGCAATACACCTTCACTCACTGCTCTACCTCAGGGGTGTATCGGCTCTTCAGACCAATGTCATAATTTACTTTGTAGGAATCTTGATTTCTTTCCCTTCCCCAAGATACCACACTAGTCAATCACACTGATAACATTATGCTGTTGGATCTAGAGAGCAAGAAGTAGCAACCAATCTAAACTCATTGGTATTTGTATGTCAACTTGAGTTTGTATGTAAACTCAAGATATTTGCATGTCAGAAGGCAGGAAATAAATCTCACTACAATTCATGGACCTTCTGTCTACCTCAGTGAAATTTATAAGGCTCTGTTGATGTGGGGCATGTAGAGGTATATTTTCTAAGGTAAGGATAAGCTGTTATGTCTGACCCCTCCTACAGCCCACAAAGAGGCACAGTACCTATTAGGCCTCTTTGAATTTTGGAGACACATATTCCTTATTTGGCTGTGCTACTCAAGCCCATTTACCAAGTGACCCAAAAACCTAGTCATTTTACATAGAATCCAGAACAAGAGAAGAGTCTGCAACAGGTCCAAGTTGCTTCAGAACTTATGGCATATGATCCAGAAAATCCAATGGTGCTTGAATTATCAGTGTTAGACAGGGATGGGGTTTGCCTTTCAAGGTATGAAGATAGAGGTGTATTATTATAATTTAGATACACTTATCCCACAATTGGAAATATAGTTATGTGAAATTTGGCAAGTTAGGAAGAACAAGGGTGTGCTAATCCAGAATTCATAGAGAAAGAGAATACTAGTATGGCTAACTTGGATCATGTGAATCACTGACAAGAAACACAGACTGATAATTCTCTGGAATTCCTACAAGTAACAGTGAAAAGCATTAGCAAATAAGATACATGCTATAGAGTACTAAAAAAACAAAACTAAACTAAACTAAACTAGAGCAGTATTTAAGCAAGAGATACTTAAATGAAATACTGAAAAGAATTTAGCCTAATTAATAATTATGCTATAGATGGACAAAAGCTAAAATGTTACCCTAAAAATAACTAATTACAGTCTCAGTATTTCTTATGTTTTAGAATTCTTCTTAAATTTCCTTAATGTGTGGTGCTTATTCTCCAAATGGGTTTGTGAGGCCAATATAAGATTTTAAAATGTGTGCAAATTAAAATTTGGGATCTTCATTTAATTTCCAATCCCTGATTAGATCAGTCACAGCATCATATTTTCCTCTAGATGATAGATATGAGGGCCTTTTAGAGATCAAGTCATGATGGAGAGGTCTCACATACCTAGAGGTGAATTATAACACAGGTCTTTAGGATTTTGGAGCAAGGTCCTGCCATTATCTGCAGATAATGACTCTTCTTTTGAGAAGCAACTCTTGGCCTGCTGCTGGATATTAGGAGAGACTAAATACTTAACCATGGACCACCAAATTACTTCAGAACCTAAGCTGTCCTTCATGTACTGGGTGTTGTTTGACCCACCAAGCCACAAAGTTGGGCATGCATGGCAACGTCTGTCATCAAATGGAAGTAGTATATATGTGATTGGGCCCAAGCAGGCCCTGAAGGCACAAGAAAGTAGTTACATGAAGAAGCAGCCCAAATGACCATGGTCCCCACTCCTGTTACACTGCCTTCTCTTGCATGACCTGCACTTGTGGCTTCATGGGGAGTTCTCTAAGATCAGCTGAGAGAGGAAAAGAAGACGTAGGCCTGGTTTACAGATGATTTTGTGCAATATGCAGGTATCACCTGAAAATGAACAGCTGTAGTACAATAGTTCCTCACTGGAACATCCCTGAAGGACAATGGTTGAAGGGAAACCCTTCAGTGGTAGTTCCTTCTAGAACTTAGAGAGTGCACTGTGTTGTTCACTTTGCTTGGAAAGAGAAATAGTTTGACTTGTGGTTATATACTGCTTCATGGCCTGTGGCCAGTGATTTGGCTGGATAGTCGGGGACTTGGAAGGACAATTATTAGAATATTCGTGACAAAAAATTTGGGAAAGGTATGTGGATAGATCTCTCTGAATGGGCAACAAACGTGAAAATGTCTGTGTTCCAAGTGAATGCTCATCAAAGGGTAATATCAGCAGAGAACTTTAAATCAGGTGGATAGGATGACTTGTTTTGTTAATACCAGTCTCTCTTTCCTCAGCCACTCTTGTCATCATCCAATGGGCTTAGGAACAAAGTGGAAATGGTGGCAGGGGTGGAGGTTATGCATGGACTCGGCAACATGGACTTGCACTCGCTAAAGCTGAGCTGGCTACTAGCAAGGCTGAGGGCCCAATTCCCCAGTAGCAGAGAGACCAATACTGATCTTCTGATATGGCACTGTTCCCAGGGTGATCAGCTGGCTGCCTAGTGGCAGGTTGACTACATTGGATAGATTTCATTATGGAAGGGGGATTATTTTGTTCTTACTAGAATAGAAACTTATTCTGGTTGCAGATCTGTCTTCCTTGCACACAATGTTTTGCTGCCAAAACTACCATTCACAGACTTATAAAATGCCTTCTATTTTGAAGAACAGAATAGAATAGAATTCCACACAGCGTTGGTTTTGATCAAGAAACTCACTTCACAGACAGTGAAGTGTAGCAATGGGCCCACGCTCATGGATTCACTGGTCTTACCGCATTCCTCACCACACAAAGCAGCTGGCCTAAAAGAGCAGCAGAATGGTCTTTTGAAGACTAAGTTACAGTATCAGCTAGGTTGTAATACTTTGCAGGGCAGGGGCAAGATTTTCTAGAAGACTGTTTTAGTTCTGAATCAATGTTCAATATATGGGGCTATTTCTCTGAGGGCCAGGATTCAGGTATATTGGAATCAAAGGTTGGAAATGGGAGTGGCACCACTCAGTATTACTCCTGCTGACTCACCAACAAACTCCTATTCAAACAGCTTTACGCTCTGCTGGCTTAGAGGTCTTAGTTCCAGAGGGAGAAATCCTCCCACCAGGAGACACAATAATGACTCACTTGAACTGGTGTTTAGAATATCACTTCATCACCTTAGGTTCTTTGTACCTCTGAATCAGCAGGCAAAATAACATGCCTTGGTTTAACGTAAAGGAGGCAAAGACAAGTAAATTCAAAGGCAAAGAAGGGAGTTAACATGTGGCCCTGGTGACTGATCCCAACTACTAAGGGGAAATTAGGCTATTACTCTACCACGAAGGTTACAAAGTGTGTGAATGAAATACAGAGGATGCCTTAGGTCATCTCTTAGTATTGCCTTTCTTTGTAATTAAGGTCAGTGGAAACTGCAACACCTTAGTCCAGGCAGGATTACAATGGCCCAGACCTTTAGGAATGAAAGTTTGAGTCACATCACCAAATAAAGAACCATGACCAACTGAGATACTTGATGGAGGTAAAGGGAATTCAGTAAGAGTAGTGGAAGAAGGTACATATAAATACCAGCTATGACTACATGAACAGATACAGAAATGACTAGAATTGTCATGAGTAATTCCTTCTTATTTTGCCACGAATACATTTGTGCATGTGGTATGTGTGTAGAAATACTTTTTTTTTATTTCTTTTATCCCCTTATCATGTAACATAAGATGCATTGGCTTTATGTCATAGCATTTAAGTATTGCTAATTTTACATTATAACGTTTAGGTTATGAGATACCAAGGAGAACACTAAACGTCACTCAACAAATTTATGTCCTCTTCTGGGCAAGGAATTATTGGGCTTTTAGTTTTATGAAGGATAGTTATATCAAGTTAGGCATACATTTGACCTTGTTATTGTCTTCATTTGGAGATTAAGTATGTTTTTAAAAGAAATGTATGGGTGCCAGGTTGACTAGGGGTGAAATTGTGATGACTAATTTTATTTGTCAACTTGATTGGCTGTGGAGTGCCCAGTTTAAACATTATTTCCGGGTGTGTTTGAAAAAGTGTGGATAAGTGTAATTTAATCTATTAGTTCTTTTTCCCTGGAGAAGCCTAACATATACCTGATCTTGACTATGAACTATTGAAATTTGCATTTGTTTTTCCCATATTGTTGACCATAAGTTCTGGAACACTTTTTGTATACTTTTTGTTAATCTTCTCGGAGTCCCTCTCCATGGATTTCAGGATGAAATGACTCCCAAACAAAAGGCAATTTCAGGACACCTAGAAACTCACTACATAGTATAGATGACTGCTTAAAAGAAATTTCTCTTATAAATGAAAAATTAATGTGATGCTGGACAAAGTGACTTATGCCACTTAGCAGTAGGAGCCAGAGAGGACAAGAAAAGATCAAACAAGAGGATTAGAATTTTTTTGTCAAGTCAGTCTATGCCTTGTACCCATGCTTAATTACAAAAGGAAATTAGAAACAAGTACATGTGTATTACTGCATGTATTAATGTAGAATTTAATTGGTTTAGAGTAAATTAATGGCTGCTTACAATATTTCTGGCAATTTATAAGCTGTGTAATTTTAAATTGGTTTCTTGAAAATGCTGGATAAAACATTTTAATTCACACATTGCTTTAGGAATTGATTTGGGGATAATAAAATATAATGAAATGTGTTACCTCAGATGGATGTAAGTTCTATTTGCTCTCCTTTTTTTTTTTAACTTTAGTGCAAATAATGAGTATGCTGCTAGGATATTTAGAAGAGCTGTAACTGTTTGAAAGTTATCTCTCTCTCTTTCTCTCCATTGGACAAACTATAGCTATTTTAAAATTCTATTTTCTTGAAGCAGTCAAGAACAAGGAAAATCCTCTAGGGCTTTTCTGTTTATCCAAGAAAAATTATATGTGAAAATGAAAGGCAAGGAGGTATAAAAATCTGGCAACTCAGCAAAGAAATTAATATATAAGTCTAGAAATCAGAACACTTGCATTTGGGCCACTAAGAAGAAATTCCAAAAATTGTCAGCTGGTTTGTGATAGCAACAGGTTTACATATGACCAACTGTGAAAATGAGATGATGTGAGTTGCTTTTACCCAGTGTGAAAATTAACTGTGAGTATACGTTGGAAAAAATGATAGTTATTCTTCTAAGATGTTCAAGAAAAATAAAGTAGTGGTGCTTATTAGTAAAGCAATAAATTTTCTCAAACCCTTATTTTCTCTTTCTATCATAATCCTATATTTTATGTATTCCTTTCGGAGGTATTTAATTTTCTCATGCCAATTCTTTTCTCATACCTTCAGCCGGGAAGCCTATTCTAAGAAAAGCTTTTCCCAATTCTACCTCCCTTCTGCTTGCTCTCACTGAAGTTTGCACTTCTGTTATGAAATTAATCACATTACATATCACATATTTTCACATATGAATTTAACTCTGCCATTAGATATGAGCTCACAAACTAAGATCATTTTTTAATTGGTAATTCATTTTGTCAAGTGGATATAGATTTCATTTTGGGGACTTGGGGTATTAGTAAGTAAGACGACAAGGTCCTCTTTTCTTATTTTGATTTTAATCAGAGGAGTCATTGTGGCATGTTTAAAGTCACATCATAAAAGCATCTTCCTCTTCTGCTACTTCTAAATCTATCTGTGGACTCCTGATTTTTTGTTTCCAATCTCACTTTCCAGCAGTTTCAGTCCTGCTTATTAGCTGGAAACTTGGAGACACTTAGAGAATGAGAGTGGAATGTATCTTCCTTTAATTTTTTATTTGTATTTGTTTCGCTTTTTTAGCAGAGAGTTTTCTCCAGTGCTATTAGGTTTCTTCACTGCCACCCTTTTACAGAGACAGGAAAGGTAATATTTATTTTATTTCATTAGAAAATGAAGTTCAGAGACTCTAAGTTGCTTGCATTCATTGACTAAAAAACCCAGAATTTTGATTCCTACTCTTTATTCCCCAAATTCAGTATTTTTGCATTTTATGAAAACCTTGCACGGTATATCATCATCTTAGAATATTTTCTCAGTAAACTTAGAGGTCAAGTACACAGTATTAGATACTATGGAATGAACTGGTTCAGTAACTCTGCATTATGCTGATCCTATTGCACTTCACTGGACATGGAATGACAGACTGGTTTCAAATAGGAAAAGGAGTATGTCAAGGCTGTATATTGTCACCCTGCTTATTTAACTTATATGCAGACTACATCATGAGAAACACTGGGCTGGAGGAAGCACAGCTGGAATCAAGATTGTCAGGAGAAATATCAATAACCTCAGATATGCAGATGACACCACCCTTATGGCAGAAAGTGAAGAAGAACTAAAGAGCCTCTTGTGAAAGTGAAAGAGGAAAGTGAAAAGTTTGGCTTAAAGCTCAACATTCAGAAAACTAAGATCATGGCATCTGGTCCCATCACTTCATGGCAAATAGATGGGGAAACAGTGGAAACAGTGGCTGACTTTAGTTTTTTGGGCTCCAAAATCACTGCAGATGGTGACTGCAGCCATGAAATTAAAAGACGCTTACTCCTTGGAAGGAAAGTTATGACCCACCTAGACAGCATATTAAAAAGCAGAGACATTACTTTGCCAACAAAGGTCCATCTAGTCAAGGCTATGGTTTTTCCAGTAGTCATGTATGGATGTGAGAGTTGGACTATAAAGAAAGCTGAGTGCAGAAGAATTGATGCTTTTGAACTGTGGTGTTGGAGAAGAGTCTTGAGAGTCCCTTGGACAGCAAGGAGATCCAACCAGTCCATCCTAAAGAAGATCAGTCCTGGGTGTTCGTTGGAAGGACTGATGTTGAAGCTGAAACTCCAATGCTTTGGCCACTTGATGTGAAGAACTGACTCATTTGAAAAGACCTTGATGCTGGGAAAGATTGAGGGTGGGAGGAGAAGGGGATGACAGAGGATGAGGTGGTTGGATGGCATCACCGACTCAATGGCCATGAATTTGTGTAAACTCTTGGAGTTGGTGATGGACAGGGAGGCCTGGCATGCTGCAGTTCATGGGGTCGCAAAGAGTTGGACACGACTGAGCAACTGAACTGAACTGAACTGATTGCACTTAAAATCCAAGAGATGCTAATATTCATCAACAGACTAAGGTCTGTTTATCTAAAGTTTGAATAGTTTTTAAATTTAATTGATTTGTCAGTGCAACTGATCTTAGGTATTCTTGACACATCAATGTAGTGATTAAAATAATAGCAATCTGTAGGAGTGCAGATTAAGTCTATGTCCATTTTAAACTTTGCTGTAATTCACAGAGCCATTTTAGTATGCTTAATACCAGATCAATTTATATGACAAGATTTAAACTGGATAATCTGTGACATTTTCCTTCAGAGACACATGTCATCAATGACTAGCTTGAATTTTCAAGACCCATTCTTAGAAGGCTGTTAATAACTCCTATACTTTCATTACCCATATAATTTAGGTATTATCATGTTCAAAGATAGATTTAACTCAATCTTAGAAAATGAAGATCATTAAGAGATTAATACACATGATACAACCAAACATCTTTCACTTGTATGTAGAAAAACCTCACAGTATCTAGAAGAGACAGATAAACCAAAAGATATCAGCCACAGCAAAGACAGGACCTAAACCCAATATGGAAGTCTCTTCTTTCTATTTTACTGAAATTAAGATCGTCTAGAAAGTGAACATATCACTTCTTCCTCTGCTCCAGTCAGAAGTTGGAGGTTGATTTTCAGATGTGGATGCTAACCTTGTCTACCTTAACTGACCTTGCGTATTTAAGGCCTTCCAACCTGACCAATCTATGGTAAGAAAAGTTCTACCTACATCTGGATTCCTGGCTTGAGTCTGATTATTTCTTTTTCCTTTCCAGTAACAAGATTACTAACAATTTGATGTCAGTCATATCCAATCTGCTTCACCTTGGAGTACAGTCTCTGATTGTTTCAGAGTCCTCTTCCTTTTCTGGGCATTTGAACTTGGTCCCTTTTGGTCAATACTATTGCATTCTCCCTCTACATTATTTAGAAATCTTTTGATTGCAATAATGAAAACCAGATAAATCTGACTAGCATGGAGTATAACCAAGTGTATCCAAGCCTGAGGAATAATTAACACAGGGAGGTAAATTGCCGCAGACACTTTTTCTCTTGTCTCTGCTTCTCTGTTTACATCTACATCTTTATTTTTTCTCATTGCAGACTTGACTTTTTTGTGTTCCAGTTGCTGTGACAGGAAGTGGTTTTTGTATTAATTTCCCAAGAATTCATCACTTCCTTTCAAGTCAGCAGCTAAAATGAGAAGGAATCTCTTAGATCTGTACTAAGTTTCCAGAGAACAGTGATTTGTTCAGCTGGGGTCAGATGCCTCCTCCAAGAACAATCAAATGTAACTGAGGGTAGGGTTACATTATTCTATCAGGGAAAGCCCTGTAGCGACCATGTGGATATAGATGGTTTTAGCAGGATGAGGGGTAATTGGTAGTTTCCATAAAACAATCAGACAGTTTCCAGGGGAGATCTTGTGTCCTGTGTACAATAGCCCTCTATGACATCTTTTTCTCAATTCCTCCATAATTTTTCTAAGAATCATGCAGCTTTCTAGTCTGTACTGAAAGTGACCAACATTTAAGTAGTTTGATGCTACTTTGCTTTAAATCTCTTCTAGGTTAGCAGTGTAACATCTATCTTGTAATTTTGAAAGTGAAATGTTATTTTTAGTGCTTTCAGCTCTCATAATTAGCTCAAAAATGATAGCTTCCACAGCTAGCATTTCTTTATCTTTTAGACAGAAAAACAAAACTTAGGTTTCTGTCTTCTCTCTTTCTGTTTCTGCTTTAGCATCTCTTCTTAATTGAGGAAAAATTCTACATAAACCTGGTGGTCACTGGTCATTACTGGTTTCAACCTCACCACTACCAGCTCACAAAGAAAATACAGGAAATCTACACTTTATAATTTTCTAAAGATTACACTTTCACTGGACTTTGAAGATATCAAGTTTTATTTTTCCTTTGATCTTATATTCTTCAGTACACTTTACCCCTTTCCTTTCTGAAAGCTATTGTGTGATGCTAAGATTTTAGTCACACTCTTATTGTCTTCCATGGATCACTGTGTGATAAAGAACTAGCAACATACTCACAAAGTACTAATTTAATAACTGTTGATGAACTCTAGTTAAAATATCTTAACTTGAATTATAATTAGAGTCATGAAAACACTCAGCAACTTCTCAAACACATGGAAAATTGTACACTTGGCTATAGTAATTTATAACCATAGAATTAATTATTAGAATCTTCAAGCTACAAGCTCATTAAAACAAAGACAGTATTCAGGAATATGTTAACTTTTTGGTATATTATGGTGTAGTGGTTCCCAATTCTGGCACATAAGAATTCATTGGAACACTATTTAAAAATACAGATTGTTAAACTCTATTCAAGACCTACTGAATGAGAATCTTGGGGAGGGATTTTAATGCTTCTCAGATCTTGATGGTCAGGTAAACTAGAAATCACTGATTTCTATAGAAGCTCTACTTCTACCTGTAAGTGAATTCCAGAGAGTCATTCTACTTACAGTTATGACATTGGCCGAGCAGAATTCAACTTCACTGATAGGTCCAGAGAGAGTTACCCTCTCAGTGTATCCCCATAATCCAGCCCCAGGTTGTTCTGCTACTTCATTCTTCTTTGTTTCCACTTGACAATTTTTCAGAAAATTTCCCTATATCAGGGACAACTCTAGCAAAGTTGGAAGAAAGAGACTGGCTCCTCTCCACACCCAAAGTCTGAACTGACCTGAAAGGGGAGAGCCATACCGTGTTCAACCTGGCTGCAGAGTATCCATGAGTGGAAGTGAAAGGAGTGCCAAGTGATAGGGACTGCCTGTCTCCTAGCCTCTGGGGCTTTTTCCTGTCTTCAGCCAGGACCACTTACATTCCTGCCTGTAGCTTCAGCCCCATCTCATTTCTTAAGACCAATCTGATCTTGGACATGAACAAGTATGGAGATTTAGCCCAACCTTTCAGACATCACTGTCAGCCTGGCCCTAATGTTGTGGTCTGACTCTGATAGCCAGGTTTCAGCCTTATTCTGTACATCAGAGTCTCTATCCTGGCAGCCTGCTTGATACTTCAGTCTTTCCAGATCACATTTTTCAAAAAGTGTGGTATGAGAAACCCTTCACCAAAGTCTTCCAAAGTATCTATCAAAAATCATATAGATTATGAGCCTGTGACCAAATAGAATGAGTCAGAATCTCTAGAGCTGGAGTCTTATAAGTGCATTTAAAAAAAATTGAAGTATAGTTGATTTATGATGTTGTGTTAGTTTCTGATTTACAGCAAAGTGATTCAGTTTTTTATATTCTTTTTTTGTATTTTTTTATTATGCTTTATTACAGTATACTGAATATAGTTCCCTGTGCTACACAGTAGGACCTTGTTTGTCTATTTTATGTATAGTAGTTTCTATTTGCTAATCCCAAATTCCTAATTTATCCCTTCCCAAGCCCTTTAGAAACCATAAGGTTTCTATGTTTGTGACTCTGTTTCCATTTTTTAAATAAGTTCACTTGTTTCATATTTTAGATTCCACATATAAGTGATATCATATGGTATTTGTCTTTTTCTTTCTAAGTTATTTCACTTAGTATGAGAACCTCTAGGTCTATCCATGTTGCTGCAAATGGTATTATCTCATTCTTTTTTTTGTGGCTGAGTAGTATGCCATTGTATATGTATACATACACACACAGTGTTATTGAGTTGTGGGAGCTGTTTGTATATTTTGGAAATTAAGTTCTTGTCAGTCACACTACTTGCAAATATTTTCTCCCAGTCCACAAATTGTCTTTTTGTTTTGTTTATGGTTTCTTTTGCTATGCAAGAGATTCTAAGTTTGACTAGAACCCATGTGTTTATTTTTGCTTTTATTTCTATTGCCTTGGAAAAGTGATAAGAAAACATTGCTATTCCAAAGAATGTTCAAACTGCTGCATAATTGCATTCATCTCACAGGCTAGCAAAATAATGCTCAAAATTCTCCAAGCCAGGCTTCAACAGTACATGAACCGTGAACTTCCAGATGTTCAAGCTGGATTTAGAAAAGGCAGAGGAAACAGAGATCAAATTGCCAGCATCTGCTGGATCATCAAAAAAGCAGGAGAGTTCCAGAAAAATGTATACTTATGCTTTATTGACTACACTAAAGCCTTTGACTGTGTGGATCACAACAAACTGTGGAAAATTTTTAAAGAGATGGGAATACCAGACCACCTGACCTGCCTCTTAAAAAATCTATATGCAGGTCAAGAAGCAACAGTTAGAACTGGACATGGAACAGCAGACTGGTTCCAAATCGGGAAAGGAGTACGTCAAGGCTGTATATTGTCACCCTGCTTATTTAACTTATATGCAGAGTACTTCATGGGAAATGCCAGGCTGAATGAAGCACAAGCTGAAATCAAGATTGCCGGGAGAAATATCAGTCACCTCAGATATGCAGATGACACCACCGTTATGGCAGAAAACAAAGAAGAACTAAAGAAACACTTGATGAAAGTGAAAGAGGAGAGTGAAAAAGTTGCCTTAAAATTCAACATTAAGAAAACTAAGATCATGGCATCTGGTCCTACACTTCATGGCAAATAGATGGGGAAACAATGGAAACAGTGAGAGAATTTATTTATTTATTTGGCTCCAAAATCACTGCAGATGGTGACTGAAGCCATGAAATTAAAAGATACTTGCTCCTTGAAAGAAAAGCTATGACCAACCTAGACAGCACATTAAAAAACAGAAACATTACTTTATCAACAAAGGTCCATCTAGTCAAATCTGTGGTTTTTCCAGTAGTCACATATGGATGTGAGAGTTAGACTATAAGGAAAGCTGAGTACTGAAGAATTGATGCTTTTGAACTGTGGTATTGGAGAAGACTCTTGAGAGTCCCTTGGACTGCAAGGAGATCCAACCAGTCCATCCTAAAGGAGATCAGTCCTGAATATCCATTAGAAGGACTGATGCTGAAGCTGATACTCTAATACTTTGGCCACCTAATGTGAAGAACAGACTGATTGGAAAAGACTCTGATGCTGGGAAAGATTGAAGGCGAGAGGAGAAGGGGACGGCAGAGAATGAGATGGTTGGATGGCATCACTGACTTGATGGACATGAGTTTGAGTAGGCTCCAGGAGTTGGTGGTGGACAGGGAAGTCTGGTGTGCTGCAGTCCATGGGGTCGTGAAGAGTCAGATACGATTGAGTGACTGAACTGACTGATGTCAGTGAATGTTTTGCCTATGTTCTCTTCTAGGAGTTTTATGCTGTCATGTCTTATATTTAAGTCTTTAAGCTATTTTGAGTTTATTTTTATGTATCAGGTGAAGGAGTGTTCTGATTTCATTGATTTACATGTGAATTACACAACAGAGCAACTAACACACTTATGGTTCCATATAAATTTTAGGATTATTTGTTCAAGTTCTGTGAAAACTGTCATGGGTAATTTGATAGGGACCACATTAAATCTGTAGATTACTTTGGGTACTATGGCCATTTTAACAGTATTAATTCTTCCTATCCAAGAGCATGGAATATCTTTTCATTTCTTTAAATCGTCTTCAATTTCCTTTATCAGTGTTTTATAGTTCTCAGCATAGAAATTGTTCACCACCTTGGTCATTTTTTTTTTTTAATGTGGCTTTACATGGGCTTTTTTTTTTTTCTTTCCCTTTCTGACATTTAATTGTTAGTGTAAAGTAATGGACAGATTTCTATATATTAATCTTGTATCCTGCTGCCTTACTGAATTCATGTATCAGTTCTAGTAGTTTTTGTGTGGAGTCTTTATGGCTTTCAGAATATAGTATCATGTCATCTGTAAAATGATGATTTTGCCTCTTTCCTTTTAATTTGGGTATCTTTGATTTCTCTGTTTTTTTTCTTTTTCTTGTCTGATTGCTGTGGCTAGGACTGCCAATACTATCTTGAATGCAGAAGTGGTGAGAGTAGGCATCCTTGTTCTCTTCCAGGTTTTAGTGAGAAGGCTTTCAGCTTTTCACCATTGGTTATTATATTGACTGTGGTTTTGTTATAAACACCTTTTATTATGTTTAGATATGTTCCCTCTATGGACTTCCCTTGTAGCTCAGATGGGAAAGAATCTACCTGCAAAGAAGGAGACCTGTGTTCAATCCCTGGGTTAGGAAGATCCCCTGGAGGAGGGAATGGCTATCCTGTCCAGTATTCTTGCCTGGAGAATTCCATAGACAGAGGACCCTGGTGGGTTCATGGATATGCAAAGTCAGACACAACTGAGTGACTAACACTTTCACTTTTATGTGTTCCCTTTATACCCACTTTGGTAAGAATTTTTATCATGAATGGATGTTCAATTTGATCAAATACTTTTTCTGCATGTATTGAGATGATCATGTGGTTTTTCTTTTTTCTTTTTTTAATGTGGTGTATCACATTGATCAATGCAATGTTGAACCACGTTTGTGACCCTGGGATGAATTCATTTCAATCATGGTGTATGATCTTATTTTGTGTCATTGGGTTCAGTTTCCTAATATTTTGTTAAGAATTTTTGCATCTATAGTCGTCAAAGATAGCTTGTAACTTTCTTTTCTAGTAGTGGTTTTGTCTAGTTTGGTATCAGGGTGATGGTGGCTTCATAGAATTACTTGAGAGTGTTCCCTCCTTTTCAGGCTTTTGGAGGAGTTTGAGAAAGATTGATACAACTTCTCTGTTGTATATTTGGTAGAGTAACCTAGTAAAGCTGTCTGGTCCTAGACTTTTGTTTTCAGGTAGTTATTATTATTATTACAAATTCTATTTCCAATAAGTGCATTTTAAAATAAGAGGTCAGTCAAGAGTTTCATAGATTCTTTAATGTATAAATCCTGAAATTCCATACACCTCTCTGTAGGTTATATTTCTGGTGATTTTCCATTGTCGTTATCATTCTGAATTTTGGGTGAAAGTGTAGTACAGCACAATATTTGTACATTTCCCTTTTAGCCAACATTCATAACATATAACCTCTGAATTTGGCTGGTGGTACATTGTGCATATAAAAGTTTTGGTTACAGGATATTCTAATACTCTAATCAAAATTATGTTTTATATTGCATTCTTGGAAAAATAAATGGTGTTACTAACTGTCCCCATCCAGAAACATTACAAAATGCAACTCATTCTATGAATGGCAATTAATTTTTATTATTACTATTGTAATTATTTATTGTCCCCATTAAGAGCAATTAATATGATATATTACTACTAATAATTTAAATGGCTATAATAATCATAAGACCATCTGGAATTTTCAAGGCACTTTTCTTTAAAGGGCCCAAATAGGATGAAAAATAATGAATTAGGTTCTGAAAAACATTTCCTGCATGTTCTTCCAGTTGTTATTTATAGAAACATATATTTATCTACATGCTACCTATGTGGTAAAGAAATTGTTCTCTCAAAGCTGAATAAAAATTAGAAAGTTAGGATAAGGGTTTTATTTTAAACCAGATCAAATAGTTGTAAAATGCCTTCACAGGTAGAACTAAGAACAAATAAAATTATGTTATTGTAGAATAATCAAATCTGGCTTCAGCAATTCCCACTTACAGTGATATTAAAGTTATGTAGCAAAGCTAAAATTTCTGCAAAATATCCTCTGCACCAGAGCTGACATGAGTTAGAACTGGTAAATCACAATGGTCATTCAACTTAGGCACAGATTATAAGTGATTTATTTAGAGTTCTTAAATCTGGGAGGAAGTTTTATACCTTGACTATATTTAAAGGATGTTTCTGGTTTTATGAATGCTAATTACAAAAAATTATAATATAACTCATCTGCATTGTTACTGAACTGCCTAGAGACACTCTCACAAGTTTTCTCACCTGAGTAAGTATGCTAGGATAGCATACGACAATGCCAAGAGTGAATAAGGCTAACTTTTTCAAATAACGGCATTGTTAAATTATAAAGAGAGATGATGAGATTCTTCCAAATCTATTTGACGAATGTAATAAAAATAATATTTTAAATATGTGCCACAAACAAGTATATTTGTGGCTGAATTGCATTCCATTTATAAACATAACAGTATTATATAGATATATGGAACTATATGTGGTTGTAATAGTTATTTGAGGATATAATTATAGATATGCATATTATTTTTGTGGGAGTAGAAACGGTTCTCCAGTAGAATTGAGAAAATAGCATCTAATTTTTGTTATCCTTTATATGCACCATTTTTCTATTCTTGAGAGACTTTTTTTTAATACCTAGAATTTTTTACAGTAGGATTTTCTTTAGCCATAATGGTCAGAGATCTCCACTTGCAATTACCATATTACTTATGAGTATCTATATTATGATATTAAATACTTTAATTAAAGAGGGCAGGTTGGAAGGGTAGAGTTCCATAAAAACCAGATGTATGTTTAAAGGTTAGTGGGTACGCTATGTAAATACATCAAGGCTGAAAGAACATGACCATTGCCCCTGCAATGTCCAACTAGCCGTCCCTGGTGATGGCACTGGTGGGAACCTCTCCATTTGATTATCTATTTGTTACTCAATTATTATTGGCATCACCATGTACAAAGTGCTGGATACAAGGGTTAGAAAGAACAAGCAAGGAGTTTTTCCTTAAAGGAGCACATAGACTAGAGGGAGAGACATACATAGCAATAACTTTGGTGCCAGGTAGAACGTGAAACAGATACAGCATCATTATTAAGGACAGCCTTCAGAGCCAGACTGGCTGTGTTTTAAATCTCACTCTGTCATTAGTTAACTGTGTGACTTTAGAGGAAAGTCACTTAATCTCTTTCTTCAGTTTCATCATCTGTAAAATGGGGACACAACTGAAGCAATTTAGCATATCCTGATGGTTTACTGTGAAAATTAAATGAATTAATATATGGGACATATGTTAATATGGTTGGACCTTATTAACTTTGGTAAGCCATACAAAACTGATGTTTTTGTAATCAAAAACTGTTGAGTAAGCAATACACCACAAGCACTGACTGTGAAACGTTCATAAATTGAACTTCATCAAATGTCAATACTCTGTGCTGTGCTGTGCTGTGCTGTGCTCAGTCATATCCGACTCTTTGCCACCCCACGGACTGTAGCCTCCCAGACTTCTCTGTCCATGGAATTTTCCAGGCAAGAATGCTGGAGTGAGTTGCCACTTCCTTCTGCAGGGGATCTTCCCCACCCACGAATTGTACCCACAGCTCATGCCTCCTGCATTGGCAGGCGGATTCTTTACCACTACACCACTTGGGAAGCACTCTACTCATCAAGAAAATGCCATTATGAGTGTGAAACAGATGGAGAAAAAAGTATTAAAAGTAGTGAAACACCACGATAACCTTGAAAGAGAGTCAAAAGTCCCATAGGGATAACCTTGAAAGAGAGTCAAAAGTCCCATAGGGTCAGCATCCCAGGGGCAAGCAGGGCAATATCCCATGTCATGTGGGTTTCCTCATCCCAGGGCAAACAGATCAATTTTGAAATGTGTCCAAAGTCAAGCAAATAATGGCAAACAGAGAGTCCTTTAGTTTGTGCTCATTCTATGGTGATAGATGTCTTTCCAGGTCCGGTCTGATGATGGTCAGGTGGTAGCATTTGGGGTGAGACTGCCACTCAATCTCATCAGAGAGCACATGCTTACTCTGAGCATCTACCTGAGTGACCCACACACTTGATCAGCAGTTGTAATTGGTTTCCACAGTGCCTGGACACAAAGAGGAGTGTTTTTACCCTGCCAGTCTTAGTTTTCCCAGGGGCAGATGAAATATTAGGTTACTGGTAACAAAACAGGAGTCAGTAAAAATATAACAGGATTCCTCCAGGAGATGATTGTCTAGAGTTCTGAGAATGACCTGGAGTTCCATACCTGGTGCTAAGGTGGAATTGGCAGAGTAGACCAGTGGGTACCATCATGTTTGATCTTAGCTGAACTATTAGTGAAGTAGGCCCTTTTATTTTAGAAAAAAATTTCCCTCAAAGAGAGAGCTGCCACTTTCGCATATAAAGCCAAGATATCACTGGTACCATTTCCATTTGGCCAGGATGCTTGTTGGACCCTGCCCAACTTGTTTGCTATGGAGTCGGAGTTCAACCACCCCAAAATGAGACTATCAGGCTGGATGCGTGTGATTTCTGTTTGTCAGATATTCAAATGTCAGCACTCCAGGAAAGCCCAGACAGAAACTGATAATTAGCTTCTAAAGCAGTAGATGTGGCTCACTTATGGAGGTGGCCCCAGGGGATCATCCACATGGAGACTGCCTCCCTTTGTCTGTGACTCCCATTGCTGAAATCATCAGTCACAGATTTTTTTCTTTCCAAGAGGTCAAAGGACTCTGGGGCTTCAAAGGTGGAAAGTGTACCACAGCTTGCTGGACAGCTTCCTACACAGCCTCTTGCCTGGGGCCCCTTTCAAAAAATATCACTTGCAGGTTGGATGACATAAAAGACCAAGTCGAATGCCCGGATGAGGCATGTGCCGTCTCAGTAGAAAAGAGTACAGCAAGGTGCTAAACTTCTCTTTGGCAGGCGGCAGTTTGAAGATGATTTTTCCTGGACCCCCAGAGGGATTTGAGCATTGTAAATCTGCTCACTTAATCTCAAGAAACTTTATCTGGTAAGTATGCTCCTGAGCATTGTTTTGTTAATAATATCACTCTCCCCCTATCCACCAGGGGAAGTCAGGGCTGTTGTGACTGATGCTTTTGATTCTCTAGAGCCAGTGGGGCATTATCTGAATGAAACCTTTGGGAAGGGTCACTTGTACTAAATCCCAGTCCACCTCAGTTCAGTTCAGTTCAGTCACTCAGTCGTGTCTGACCCTCTGCGACTCCATGAATCGCAGCATGCTAGGCCTCTCGGTCCATCACCAACTCCCGGAGTAAACCCATGTCCATCGAGTCAGTAATGCCATCCAACCATCTCATCCTCTGTCGTCCCCTTCTCCTCCTGCCCCCCAATCCTTCCCAGCATTAGGGTTTTTTCCAATGAGTCAACTCTTTGCATGAGGTGGCCGAAGTATTGGCATTTCAGCTTCAACATCAGTCCTTCCAATGAACACCCAGGATTGATCTCTTTTAGGATGGACTGGTTGGATCTCCTTGCAGTCCAAGGGACTCTCAAGAGTCTTCTCCAACACCACAGTTCAAAAGCATCAATTCTTCGGCGCTCAGCTTTCTTCACTGTCCAACTCTCACATCCATACATGACCACTGGAAAAACCATAGTCTTGACTAGATGGACTTTTGTGGGCAAAGTAATGACTCTTCTTTTAAACATGCTATCTAGGTTGGTCATAACCTTCCTTCCAAGGAGTAAGCGTCTTTTAATGTCATGGCTGCAATCACCATCAGCAGTGATTTTGGAGCCCCAAAAAATAAAATCTGACACTGTTTCCACTGTTTCCCCATCTATTTGCCATGAAGTGATGGGACCAGATGTCATGATCTTAGTTTTCTGAACGTTGAGTCCACCTACTGGTGGCAAAAAATGGGAGAGCTTGGAGGAGTACCTTGTCACTAAAGATGAGTTAGGATGCAACGTATATGTCATGCACCTACCGCTCAACTGGTCACTCTTCCTGAAATGGAAGAGTCCACCTGGCTCTTATGGGAATAGGAAAGGATCTAAGATATTGTTTTTCTACATTCATATATAGAAGTAAAAACATTTATGTATTAAAATATTTAAATCGCCCCACTCACAAGACTACTTTATCTTCCCTTTCCCACTCTAAACCCTGCCCAATCTGGGTGTCTTTAGCTTTGAAGGGTCTCTAACAGGACAGTAACTTTGTTGCCTGTCTCCAATAGAATTAAAATAGTTTAAATCTCTTCTGTCTCCAATCTTTGAGTCATTTTTTTTTTATTGTCAAGCAGGTTATCTTTGGGCCTCCCTGGTGACAGCGGTAAAGAATCTGCCTGTCAATGCAGGAGACTTGGGTTTGATCCCTGGGTCAGGAAGATCCCCTGGAGAAGGAAATATCAACCCACTCCAGTATTCTTGCCTGGGAATTCCCATGGACAGAGGAGCCTGATGGGCTACAGTCCATGGGGTTGCAGAGTCAGACACTAAACAACAAGGTCATCTTCTTCAACATTGTAAACCATCTAGGATATAAAGTGCCTAAATAGTTGTCAATGCCTTGTCTATGGTTTCACATGTTTTATGCCCATCAAATTCCTATGTTGAAGTCCTAACTCTTAAGACCCCAGAATGTGACCTTATTTGTTGGTGGGGCCTTTACAAGTACATTCAAAGTTTAAGTGAGGTTATTTAGATAGGGTTTAATCTAATATGACTGATGCCCTTAAAAGGGGGGGGGGGAAAGTTTAGACACAGAGGCACACATAGAGGGGAGATGATATGAAGAGACATAAGGAGGAGATAGGCATCTACAAGCCAAGGAGCGAGAGCAAACAGATCCTTGCCTCATAGACCTCAGAATGAGCAGGCTCGTCAATACCTTTATTTTGGGCTTCTTTTGGCCTCCACAACCATGGGACAATGAATTTCTTTTGCTTAAGCCACATAATTTGTGGTACTTTGTTGTAACAGCCCTCACTGACTAATACACCATGGGGACCTGACTTTATCCAGAAAATCTCCCAAGAGAGCCAAACATCCCTGTATTAATAGTAGCCAAAACCCACTGTAAAATAGCTCTTAAAAACATTTACTTTTCTCTCTGAATTGATACTGCTTTGGCATAATAGACTGTAGGAAGGAATTGAACCCCAAGAGAGATTATTTCTTAATCAGCATTGCCACCACCATGCTCACATCACCCACTTGAACCAGCAGAATTTCCAACAAGTCACCTAATTTCTGCCCGGAATGGTCATAGACTTCCCTCCTTTCATACACAATGTAGGTGTTTGTCTCAGTAGTTGTTATCTGAAGGAGGTGGAAACTTCTTAAAATGTTGCATGTCAGAGTTAACAGAGAAATCCCCTCCTAGAAGAAGAGGAACAAATGCACTTAGTTTCCATTACTCCTCCTGCACCCACGTCCCCATTTCTGTCTCATTAACAGTGAATAAAGTGGGGGCCATTTATTGTCCACCTGTCCATACATTTTGTTCAGTGTTCTGCTGATTGCCATGAACTTCCCTCATTTCCCAGTAAGTGACGTGCAAGGCCTTCATCCTTCCTATTTCAGAAAACAAATCTTGTCAGCAGCAACCCCATCCTGGTGCCCTCCACACACTTCAGGCTCCCGTTTTATAGGATTGTTTGGTGACCTTAGCTCCACTTCCTGCAGCTAGCTTCTATTATTTTTTTCATATTTTAATCATCTAGTGTTCATTTGGATATGTTTTGATTGATACCTACAATCACACATTTCGCCTTGAACATGACTTTGATGGAGTGTTGGATGTGTACACAGTCTCCTTGTACGTAATTTTGCCCTTGATTATTGTCTGTAACTCCCTATGCATCATGGCCTTACTTGGTCCCTTGATTTACAGTTACGGTGATTACTTCCCTTGGTAATTAAAGTCTTTGGTTGGATATATTAATCTCATCACCAATGATTCCTTCTAAAGTAAATGTATAATAAATAATCACTTTGATACTGTTAGTCATGTCTGTGTTTTATTGTGCTTCTTAAGTTTTCCTCAACATCAGATGATCTGTGTATAATTTTCATCATATTTCTTCTTCCTGCCCTATAAAGACCTGTGACAGGCAATATTTTATAATATGCGTGTGGTGTTTTAAACTGCATAGCTATCGTTTGGTCTAGAAATGTGTGTTATAGCAGGGAGCAGAATTGAGCAGGCAGGTGGGTGACTTTGAGTAGACAATCTTATTTACTAAAATATACTAAGACTTCCTACCCTATCTTCCATGCTTGACCTTGAAAACCACCAATCTGTTCTTTTCATAATTTTGTCACTTCAAAATTCTATTAAAAATAGAACCTTGAAGTAACCTTTTCAGATTGACTTTTTTTCACCAACATAATTCTCTAAAAATTCAGCCGAGTTGTTGCATGAATCAATAGTTCCTTTTTATAGCTGAGTAATATGCTGTAGTCTGGATATAGTACGTACTGTTTAACCATCTACTTTTTGAAGGATATCTGAGTTATTTGCAATTTTGAGTTATTACAAATAAAACTGCTATGAACTGTTATGCACAGATTTGCATTATAACATACCTGGATTTCATTTTATTCATGTATGATGAGGCCAACAGATCAGAAGACATTGTCATTGAAAAGATAGTTTATTACTCACAGTTCCAAGAGGAAGAGAGCATGCCTTGCCATGCAGGGTCACACAAGATAATAGTAAGCTTAGTGGAAGGCAGAAAAAGAGTGCAGAGAAGCTTCAGGAAGACCTTTATGATAGTTTTCAAGAGAAAGAGTGGGAAAAGTAAGCTTAAGCAAGCACACCCAGTTAGGGTTGGCTAATTTAAATAATTTCAGTAAGTTCTAGGATACAAAGGCTGCCTGATGCCTGACATTTGGGTGATTAGAGCAGGAGAATAATGTCTCAGAAATGTGAGAGCTGCCAGGAAGCAGACCACCACACTGGGGGTTTGGCTTTTGGATTAATTCCTTTTCATATGAAAGCGAGGCTCCAGGGAGAGTGTTTTGGTCTCAGGAGCAATCTACAAACCGTTAACCAACCACCAGAGAGGCAGTCCACTGCTAGTCAGCAAGGCCCCAGATGTCAAAACATCAGAAGCAGAAAGTAGAAAACAGGGTTAATAGAAGGTTTTTGTGTGAACTTAAGTTTTCATTTCTCTGCATTGAACGCCCAGGACTGCAATTGCTAGATCACATGGTGCTTGCATTTTAGGTTTGTGAGAACTGCCAAACTACTTCCAGGGAAGCTGAGCAATTTTACATTACCACCAGCTATGTTGGGGTGATTAAATTTCTCCAAACCTATATATTTCAAGAAGTGTATTGTTAAATGGATTATTAACATTTCAGACTTTTTTGTAAGTCACTTCAATGTGTTTTTTATTGGTGAGGGCAGTGCGCAGTACACTGAGCTTGGACCTATGAAAGATCCCAAGGTGAACAGGAATATGACTTTGCTCCAGGAGCCTTCATTTCCCAGTGGAAGCAAACCTGTAAATGATAAACAAGAAAGAATAAAAATAGGCGATAACGTGGAGGTTCAGCCAATGTGGAGTGTAGGTATAGTGGAAGGGCCATTAATTCTGGGGGTGTCAATGGGAGGCCTGATGGAGGTAGTAATTTCTCAGCTGTCATTGAAAAGTGAGTATGATTGAAAAAGTTGAGAAAAAAAGGTAGAAAAGGCACCCAGCATTAAAAATACTTTGTGTGCTGGGCTTCGAGGTGGCTCAGTGGTAAAGAATCCACCTACCAATGCAGGAGATGCAGGTTCAATCCCTGGGTCATGAAGATCCCCTGGAGAAGGAAATGGCCACCCATTCCAGTATTCCTGCCTAGAGAATCCCATAGACAGAGGAGCCTGCAGGGCTACAGTCCAAGGGGTTGCAGAAGAGTCAGACAAGACTTAGTGACTGAGCACACATGTAGCCCTTGAGTGCTCTGATGGGATTAGAACACTAAGATCATGGAGGAATGGACTGAGCATCAGTGAGAAACAGACTTGGAGAAAGGCCATGAGGAAACAAATGACCTAAGTAGGAACAGGACGTTTTTTGGTAGCTAATGAGAAGTCACTGAAGTTGCAAAGGATGGAAACAATTTGATCTGCGTTTTGAGATATCATCAAAGTTATATTGAAATGTTGTAAGATCAAAAGTGGAGAGGTTTGAGCAGAAGCTATTGTGATAGTTGGGAGAGATGCTGAGAACATTGTGTCTTTGTGGTACTTTCTTTCGTGTTTTTAAAGTTTAACAAATAATGCATGTTCCTTGCAAGTAGGTCAGAAAATAATGGAAAGCAAGCAATAGTAATTACTCATAATCCCCTTACTGAGAAATAGCCATAATGAACATTTGGTAATATGTTTTAAAGATTTGTTCATAATCTCTATCTGTATGCATGTTTATATGTGTAATTTTGAACAGATATTAGTCATGTTATATGTAATGTTTATTTTTCAATTTATAATATAGTATGTCATATTTTAGGCTTATAAATATACTTATTTAGGATCACATGAAATTATTTCCATGGAGTAGAAATACAAAGTCAACCCTTCCTACCTGAAGAATATTGAGATAGTTTTATTTTGCTTGATTTTTTGCCTTTTTAAATAGTGTTCTTTTTATTTAAGCACCTTGCAGATTTGGAATCAGTATAAGGTTCAGTATCTGTGGTTTCTCTCTCTTGCACATGTCCATGGAAGGAGTAGGGCTTCCAAATAAGGTGTCCTGAGATGCCCAACTCTACCTTGTACTGGTATCAAACATCAGGTAGCCTTGCCCCACCTCTTGAATGCTGAAAACTACAGGACTGAGGTTGAATTAGAAAGCAGTAAGCTTGTGGTAGTCTAGCTGCTACAGGGTTTACTCAGGGTCTTTTACCCCATGTTGATCTCCCCAAAACTGAATTGTGCATTAAATTTTCCAGAGATCTTTTTACAAATGAAGATGCTGGAAGCCAACCATAAAAACTGGTGATTCAGTAGGTCTGGAATGGAGTCCGGAAACTATATTACTTTTACCCTTCCCCAGTTAATTTGACCATTCGGCCAAGGTGAGATCTGTGGTTCTGTTCCTTTCTTTCTATTCTTTTTCACAACTTCCTCTGCTGGCTACGAGTTTGCTAAAGGGATGATATATCATGCTAAGGTGGGGCTGAGTGATGGTGCCTTGATGCATTCTTTTATGAGAGAGTCGATGTCTTCAACTGAAAGGGAATCAGACTCTTAATGACTGACAGGTTTGGGGCAGAGATAGTTTTGAAAAAAGGAGTGTTCATGAAAGCCTTTAAATAGGAGACTGGGCTATAATGGATATCTTACCAGGTGTTGATCTTCCGTTTTCCAAAATTATTTACTGATCTCTCTAACTGAGTGATGAAGCCTTTGACAGCCCTCTTTCCTGAAGGAGGTAAAAATGGACATCTGGGTGCACATGACTGTGCACCTTCTTTACAAGCCCATGTTTTACCCAGCTGGGTTGACACTATGGTCCTGAAGGAAGACAAAGTGGAAGCACTTCAAAAGGGCCAAAAGGGCACAGTCTTTTTGTCTTGCTGCTGAGGGAAGAGAAGGCTCTGGTTGCTGAGGACTGATTTTGCCCTCAAGGTTATTTTCCTTGGGGAAGACTCTCTAATGCTGTACCAAGGGCATTGTCCTGAGGATCATTTGAGGAGGTGTGCAGAAGTGTGGCCGACTCACGCCATCAGCAGAGGCTGTGCCATTACTGTACACTGTCCAGAGTGTGTGCCTTCTCCCCATGCTTGGCCTTTTTGGTCATCCCTGCCAGCTCAGAGTAGAGATGTGCCCTCCTCACTCATGACTCTTGTTCATGTTCCCATCAGAACAAAGATAGTTTGCAGATCTCTCTGTAATCCATTTTGCTGCATCCATTGCAGTCCTGCCTTGCCTTCCTCCTAGGGTCTGTATGCGAATCAGACCTAAGCTAACAGTTCACAGTTCAGTCGCTCAGTCATGTCCGACTCCTTGTGACCCCATGAATTGCAGCACGCCAGGCCTACCTGTCCATCACCAACTCCCGGAGTCCAACCAAACCCATGTCCATCGAGTCAGCGATGCCATCCAAACATCTCATCCTCTGTCGCCCCCTTCCCCTCCTGCCCCCAATCCTACCAAGCATTAGGGTCTTTTCCAATGAGTCAACTCTTCGCATGAGGTGGCCAAAGTATTGGAGTTTCAGCTTCAACATCAGTCCTTCCAATGAACACCCAGGATTGATCTCCTTTAGGATGGATTGATTGGATCTCCTTGCAGTCCAAGGGACTCTCAAGAGTCTTCTCCAACACCACAGTTCAAAAGCATCAATTCTGCGGCACTCAGCTTTCTTCACCGTCCAACTCTCACATCCATACATGACCACTGGAAAAACCATAGCTTTGACTAGATGGACCTTTGTTGACAAAATGATGTCTCTGCTTTTAAATATGCTATCTAGGTTGGCCATAACCTTCCTTCCAAAGAGTAAGCGTCTTTTAATTTCATGGCTGCAATCACCATCTGCAGTGATTTTGGAGCCTAAAAAAATAAAGTTAGCCACTGTTTCCACTGTTTCCCCATCTATTTCCCATGAAGTGATGGGACCAGATGCCATGATCTTAGTTTTCTGAACGTTGAGCTTTAAGCCAACTTTTTCACTCTCCTCTTTCACTTTCATCAAGAGGCTCTTTAGTTCTTCTTCACTTTCTGCCATAAGGGTGGTGTCATCCGCATATCTGAGGTTATTGATATTTCTCCCTGAAATCTTGATTCCAGATTGTGTTTCTTCCAGCCCAGCGTTTCTCATGATGTACTATGCATATAAGTTAAATAAGCAGGGTGACAATATACAGCCTTGACGTACTCCTTTTCCTATTTGGAACCAGTCTGTTGTTCCATGTCCAGTTCTACCTGTTGCTTCCTGACCTGCATACAGGTTTCTCAAGAGACAGGTCAGATGGTCTGGTATTCCCATCTCTTTAAGAATTTTCCACAGTTTATTGTGATTCACACAGTCAAAGGCTTTGGCATAGTCAATAAAGCAGAAATAGATGTTTTTCTGGAACTCTTGCTTTTTCGATGATCCAGTGAATGTTGGCAATTTGATCTCTGGTTCCTCTGCCTTTTCTAAAACCAGCTTGAACATCTGGAAGTTCACAGTTCACGTATTGCTGAAGCCTAGCTTGGAGAATTTTGAGCATTACTTTACTAGCATGTGAGATGAGTGCAATTGTGCGGTAGTTTGAGCATTCTTTGGCATTGCCTTTCTTTGGGATTGGAACGAAAACTGACCTTTTCCAGTCCTGTGGCCACTGCTGAGTTTTCCCATTTTGCTGGCATATCGAATGCAGCACTCTCACAGCATCATCTTTCAGGATTTGAAATAGCTCAACTGGAATTGCGTCACCTCCACTAGCTTTGTTTGTAGTGATGCTTTCTAAGACCCACTTGACTTCACATTCCAAGATGTCTGGCTCTAGGTGAGTGATCACACCATCATGATTATCTGGGTCGTGAAGATCTTTTTTGTACAGTTCTGTGTATTCTTGCCACCTCTTCTTAATATCTTCTGCTTCTGTTAGGTCCATACCATTTCTGTCCTTTATCGAGCCTATCTTTGCATGAAATGTTCTTTTGGTATCTCTAATTTTCTTGAAGAGATCTCTAGTCTTTCCCAATCTGTTGTTTTCCTCTATTTCTTTGTATTGATCACTGAGGAAGGCTTTCTTATCTCTCCTTGCTATTCTTTGGAACTCTGCATTCAGATGGGAATATCTTTCCTTTTCTCCTTTGCTTTTCGCTTCTCTTCTCTTCCCAGCTATCTGTAAGGCCTCCTCAGACAGCCGTTGTGCTTTTTTGCATTTCTTTTCCATGGGGATTGTCTTGATCCCTGTCTCCTGTACAATGTCACGAACCTCTGTCCATAATTCTGCTTCACTTGCCTAAGGAAACATTTCCTTCATGATGGCCCAGAACCAGCTCCAGTCTTTTGCCAGTTTCATTACAGATCTGACATTTTTCCCTGTGTGCAAAAAGGAGAAAAGAACTTGCAGTTCAAGCTGCATGCTTCTCCTTTAAACCTCAAGTAAATTCCTTGGCACAGGTTATTTTTCCCAGTCTCCAAAGAAAAATGCTAGCATTTTACTAATAATGCTTAGTGACACCTTGAAAGCATCAGATTAAAATGAAATGCTTAGTTACACTTTAAAGAATGGAGCAAGATTTGCAGCATCAATATTCATCTCACAAAATCTGTGTGTCAATAACATGGCATAAAAAAAACGAAGTTATTGCAAAAAAAGGATGTTGTTACAAGAGAGAATCGATATGTCCTGTTTGAGAAATCAACACTGTGACTTCATCTCATCATTTATAATGTATTAGCTAAAAGGTCTAAACTGTCTCAATCAGGAGACACGCCTTGAGTTCTCTGCTTGAGGATTTGAAGTGGTGAAAGTAATTATAGCAGCATTCATTTATTACTTACTGTTGTGCAGGTATTCTGCTTAAGTCACTCTCATTTAACTCCATAACGTCTCTGGAAGGGAAGTTGTAACACCCCCATTTTACAGATGACAAGGTTTCAGGGCTTTCCTGATAGCTCAGTTGGTAAAGAATCTGCCTCCAATGCAGGAGACCCTGGTTTGATTCCTGGGTCAGGAAGGTCCGCTGGAAAAGTGACAGCTTACCCACTCCAGTATTCTGGCCTGGAGAATTCCATGAACTGTATAGTCCATGCGGTTGCAAAGAGTCAGACATGACTAAGCCAACTTTCACTTTCAAGGAGAACCAGTGGTCAGAGTCAGCTCTAATCAGAAGAGACTCCCTGTGGCCTCTGCATTGCTCAGTACACCCCCGGCCATCCCCAGAGTCCTGGTGGTTCACTCGTTTGCACAGTCTTCTCAAGTTGTGTGTTCAGCGTGCTGCAGCTGGACTACTTTTTTCTCATCCTTCTCTTTCTCTCTACTTTGTGCAACATTAACTGGCAATGTGAGAAGCATGTCCATCAGCTCCCCTAGACGTGATCATCATGCCTATTGTTGATGGTTGTTGGAAAGTTGGATAGAGGGTTCAAAATAAGAAAAGACCAAAGCAGACAATAAGGGACAGAGGTTGATTTGCCAGATCTCAGCACTCAGAAAAGGATGTGTGTTTACAGAGTAAAATTGAGCAAATCAAGCCAGGATGACTTTATTCTCAGCACTTAACCTGCTGTATTTTAGGAGCTCAAATTCTCTTTTCAACTAAATCAAACACAGAGAAGCATCTTAATAGCATTTTAAAGATATGTAAACACAAACTAGAAGGAAACAATTCACTTCCTCTCTTTTCATCTGGAGAGAACCACTCAATGTTTTGGACAGAGTGGGAAGGATAGGAGGGAGGGAGAGAGAGTGAGTGAGTTAGGTAGCGAGATGGGTGGAAATGGAAACATTTCATAAAATAGAGATTGCAGGTTATACATGACTATCTTTTATTCTCAGTTTCTAGCATTTTCCCATGTCATCATCCCTTGGAAACATGTTTTCAATAAACTAATACTATTCCATTATCTGAGCAAGCAACTAATTTAATGCTTTCCCTGCTTGGAGGCATTTACAGTATTTCGAGCCTTTTTCTCCTTTTTCTATTATAAATAACACTTCAATGGACATCCGTTAATAAGTATCTTCATCCACATTTTAAACTATTTCCTTACAATAGATTCTTAGGCATATAATTATGGCTTTTTTTCCATTCATGGCTCTTGATACGTTATCAAATTGTTTTCCAATAATTGGTACTGATAAACAAGACCAGCAGTGTTTAAAAATGACTGACTTAAGATATTATTATTTTAAAAAATTGACAAGTGTGAAAACTATTATTTTGTAAACATTTTACATTTTGTTTCTTTAATTACTGAGTTTGAACACTGTCCTCATATTTAATTAGCAATTATATCTCTTTTGTAAGTTATCTGTTCATGTCTCAAGTCACTTTTATTAGTAGATTTTCCTCTCATTGTCTTTGGCTATTAATTTCTTATTGTAATTTATTTTGCCAATTTATAATCTGTCTTTCAACTTTATTTAATACAAATTTTCAGGTATATTAAAAAGCTAAATGTGAAATAAATGGAATCAAGAAAGCTCTAGGTAAATTTTGAACTGCTATTTAATGGTGGATAATTCTTTTAAGTGTAATCATAATAAGAGAAATTATGAAGAGGCAGGTCAAATTGAACTGCAGCCAAATGTAAACCATTTGCTTTTCAAAACAATTTCAAAATATAGTATGTGATATGCAATTACAGAACTGAATGTAAAATATAATTACTGTTTTTGAAAAACAAATACACAATGTCAAATTATTTTCCAAACTAGTTATATCAGTTTATAGTCTCCCTTCCCAGGAAAAAATTGTGATAGTGAATCATTTATATATTTAAGAATGCTCGTAGCAATGTGATTTGCAATCGTCAAAAACTGAAGAGTACTTTCCATACCCATTAAACATGGAAATGGAGAAATTACAGGTCTTTATCTGCTGGGACAGAGTAGTGACAGTGAATGAGCTGGAACTGCACACATCATGGATGAATCTCATAAACACAAGGAAACCAAAAGAAAGCAAGACACACAGAATACAGACAGTATGATTCTATTTATATAGAGTTCATGCACAACTAAACAGTAGACTGCTGGAGACAGATATAGATGTCATCAAGCTAGGAAGAAAAGCCCCCAAAATGATAAGGACAAAACACTTTTGTTTAGATTACTGCTTTTCTACCCTGGCTGCACATTGGAAGTAACTGGGGAGCTTTAAAATAATATACTGAGGCCCAGGACCCAGCCCAGAACAATTAACTTAGAATCATTCTATTCAATGGCTTAGCTAAGAGTTACAGTAAACAAATACTTAGTGCATCACTGAGGAAATTAGGGTCATCCTTTCTCAGTACCTCAAGGTCTTTGCTTCTGCAATTATTCCCTCTCTCTCCTGCAGCATTAATTTCATCCTCACTACTGGGTTACTCTCTTTGGCATATGCACAAGCCTTAATATTAGCTATTTTAAAAGAAACAATAAAACAATGAAATAAAGAACAGTCCCTTGACATTATGTCTTCCTCCTTCCATCTACTGTTTTTTTTTTTCTCTCTCTCTCTGCTTTTATAGCCACTGTCCTGGAAACAATTATCTACACCTCCTCTTTCTACTTCTTAATTTCCACATCCTCTCCACCCACTTTACCCAGGCTTGCATCCCCAGAGGTGCCCCCAAACACCTTTCATTAAGTTCAGCAGCAATAACCACCATCCTACCAGACTCTATAGTTGACTCTTTGGCTTCATCATGTTGCACCCTCCTGCCTCACCATCACGGCTCGAGCTGGGCTCCTTTTTCTCCTCCTGACCTTGAAATATCGGCTTACACTCTCGGCTCAGTGCTTGGCCTTCTTCTTTTAACTGTTCTCTTTCCTCATGTGAGCTCACCCTGTCCCATGGCCTTTCAGTATCATCTACATATTTTTGGCTCTCAATCATTTATATTCAACTTTGTTGTCTTCTCTAAACTTGGACTAACATATCCAACTGTAGTCTACATATTTACCTATACAAACTAGTATTTCATTTCATGCCCAAACCAACTTCTACAATGCACCTTGTTGCTTAGAATAAAAAGCAGCAACATTTCATTGATCAGCGACTATTCTTTGGTAGGCCTTCAGATTGCTTCGTTGGCGGCCCAGTTAGTAAATTATCTGCCTATAATTCAGGAGACCCAAGTTCAATCCCTGGGTTTGGAAGATACTCTGGAGAAGGAAATGGCTACCCGCTCTGGTATTCTTGCCTGGGAAATCTCATGGACAAGAGGCGATTCTCTTCCCTACCTTAATAGAAAACCAGCTCCAAAAAAAAATTGGGGACTTCATCTCAATCTCTGCTGTATCCATAGTATTTATTCATTTATGGCTGTACTGGGTCTTGGTTGCTGTGTGGGGGCTTTCTCTGGTTGTGGAGAGCAGGGGCTTCTCTCTAATTATGGTGCGTGGGCTTCTCTCTAATTACGGTGCGCAGGCTTCTTATTCTGATGGCTTCTCTTGTTGTGGAGCCCAGGCTCTAGGCATGCACATGGGCTCAGTAGTTGTGGTGCATGGGTGTAGTTGCTTGTGGCATGTGGGATCTTCTTGGTGCAGGGATTGGACCAGTGTCCCCTGCATTGCAGGGCAGATTCTTAATCACTGGACCAGCAGAGAAGCCCTATCCTTAGTATTTACAGTAGTGCCTGACAATTGAAAGGGTCACAATAAGTATGGGAATGGAGAAATAAATACAGCAACACATCAGAACAGACTTTCTACTTTTTAACGTTGTATTTGAGTGTCTGTGGTTTTTACTTAGGCTGGATAAGATTTTTCAATTTTATTTGCAAACTTTAATCACCACCTAATTGAAAGTGTTGCAGTTCAAACCCTGAATATTAAACATCTGATTTGCTCCAATATTATTCCTTCATAGAAAAAAGCATAGCTGAAGAAATGCTCATAAAACAGCTTCTCCCATCTCCGAGGCCACACCTCCTCCCCTGAAGTGTTGTTGTTGTTGTTGGGTCACTAAGCTGTGTCAGACTCTTTGCAACCCCATAGACTGCAACACACCAGGCTCCGCTTGAAGTACGCCCGCCTATGTACATTTTGCTGCTTCTGCTTTTAACCACAAACTCCTACCTGTGTATTTCCTGCCACAGAGATGTTTGTCATTTACTTGCCACCCTTGCTATACTCCCACTTATCTACTCCCCGCAAATGTTACTCTCTTCATCATCCTTTATGGCTCTGTAAAAACATGCATTCTCTTAGCTTCTCTCTAAGATCTGAAAGTACAGGCACATTAACAGAAACTTTTTTTTTCTTTCTCTCCTATCTGACTTCCCAGGCTCTGCCAGTGTGGACCCATCTTTTGAAAGAAAGCTTAAGAGATTAATATTGACAATTTGAACCAGATGGCCTAGAGTCACTGTGAGATATTTCACTAGCTGTAATTCTGGTCTCAATCAAGATCTTAATTAACAGCATTGTTCTTATTTATGATACAATCATCATTATGTGGTGTTACACTGATTATACATTATACATGTTCTGTTCTTTGGGTGAACAGTTCACTTGAGTATAACGAGGAAAATACAAAATGTTATTTTAAAATATAAATGTACCTAATTTAAATGTTCCTGTAGTGAATTAAATGGCAATTTTGTGCTGTTCTTAAGAAAAAGGATTTACACCTACACTAGAAATTATAAAGCCAGCTACAGTGTTCCTAGCACCCACTTCATGCTGTTTCTGTTAAGAATTCCCAGAAGGGCCTCTTAGAATATACCAGCGATTAAGTGAATTACAGTACATTCTGAAGGATTTTATAATACCACATAAAAATAAAAATAAAGCACAAAACATATATTTAAATTGTAAAGAAAGTTACTTCAAAAATTGAAATGTATTCGATGGTTCATTCTTCATATTAATGTAGGATTTCTGCCCCCATCCCCTACTGAGTGCTTCAAAAGGAAACATTTAATGATGCAAACTCTTTTTCTGGGTGGCTGACTACAAAATGTCAAAAGACCAAATGTCACCCTTGACTCAAGTGTTGTGGTATTTGCACACACAAAAAAATTAATGACAGTCTAAAATATCATTATATTACCATGAAAATAAAAATATTACTTCAACAAATTACAAAAAGGGAGATATACTATTCTTGCTCTTCTGTATTTTAAATAAATAAAGTAGACAGGAGGTAGAATCATAGGAAAAGAATTATTCCTCTGAAATTATCCTCATTCACTCCTGGCCTGCAGATCTTTGCCCAGATACTGAAGTCCTGTCCGTCTTTCAGGGGTGTGAGCAATGACACCCATTGTCCACTGATTTGATGCCTTCCTGGATTTACCCTTTGGAATCATCTCTCTGTTTTCTCCCTCCACCATCTCTATTTTTGCACAGATTTTGTATCTCCCTCTTTTTTGGCATTCCCCATAGTGTTTCTATGTTTTCTATTATCTGGTGGGATGCTTCAGGGCAGAGACTATAGTTATTTATTTTGCTATTAAATTTGCCACCATAGGATTTGTTTGTAGTAGGTGACCCCTGAAAATTTTAATTGAGTGACATGGATTTCGTTACCATTAGCTATCAATAAAATGCCTCACCAGATTCAAGGAGTTCTATGACTCTTAACTGTAGAGTTTTACAACAAATCAAGCAATAATAAAGGAAATCAACCCAGAATATCCATTGGAAGAACTGGTGCTGAAGCTGAAGCTCCAATACTTTGGCCACCTGATGTGAAGAGCCGACTCATTGGAAAAGACCCTGATCCTGGGAAAGATTAAGGGCAGGAGTAGAAGGGGACAACAGAGGACCAAATGGTTGGATGGCATCATTGACTCAACGGACATGAGATTGAGCAAACTGTAGGAGATAGTGAATGACAGGGCAGCCTGGTGTGTTGCAGTTCATGGGTTTGCAAAGAGCTGGACACAACTTAGTGACTGAACAACAACAACAAAATAATAGTTACTGAATGTTTTTTATGTTTAAGATACTAACCCCTGTGGGAAATGAAAGACAGCAAATAATTTATGGAGTGTGTAGTCATGATGGGAAATGCTTAAAGCTGTAGGGGAATAAAATTTGCCACCCCGAAATGTCTCTTTGGCATCTAAATTACTTTGAGCTGAAAACAAAAGACCTAAAAGAAAAGGAGGAAACTTTGGTTTTCTCCACAGATGCCTGACAGAGTGTGGATCTCTGTCCTGTTCCAAGAAGGCAGCTATCATCATTGATACTTATAGTGTGAACTAGGTGTGGTAGACAAAAAGGAACCTAACAAAATCTGTTAAAATTCCTCTGTGTCCCATTGCCTTCCTTTCCTCCAGACCAGTTCTTGGTATAATGTCTAGAAACCTTCTAAGTTCTTTGGCTTAAACTGACCACTGCCAATAATTTTAAGAAGATCCTACTTTTGCCCCAAGATAAGAGCTGACTCATCTGAAAAGACCCTGATGCTGGGAAGGATTGGGGGTGGGAGGAGAAGGGGATGACAGAGGATGAGATGGTTGGATGGCATCACCAACTCAATGGACATGGGTTTGGGTGGACTCTGGGAGTTGGTGATGGACAGGGAGGCCTGGCATGCTGGGGTTCATGGGGTTGCAAAGAATCAGACACGACTGAGCGACTGAACTGAACTGAGAGTAATTCAAAGTTTGTGTCTTCTGAAGCCTCCCATTTCCTGATATGTCTCTTAAATACGTAGGTTCCTCCTAACTCCATGATGTTTATTTGTTGACTAAACCAGGATGTTTGCCTTGTAAAGTTTCCCACAATCTTGATTTTCTGCCTGTGTCTCTATGGTATTGTTCAATTTGTTTTTATTTCCTATATTTTCTGTAAGTTAGGTACTTGAGTATAGAAGCTTTGTTGTTGTTCAGTTTCTCAGTCATGTCCAAGTCTTTGCGACATGCAGCATACCAGGCTTCCCTGTCCTTCACCGTTTCCCGGAGTGTGCTCAAACTTACGTCCATTGAATCAGTGAGGCCATCCAACCATCTCATCTTCTGTCATTCCCTTTTCCTCCTGCCTTCAATCTTTCCCATCATCAAGGTATTTTCCAATGAGTCGACCCTTCGCATCAGGTGGCCAAAGTATTGGAGCCTCAGCTTCAGCATCAGTCCTTCCAATGAATATTCAGGGGTGATTTCCTTTAGGATTGACTGGTTAGATCTCTTTGCTGTCCAAAAGATTCTCAAGAGCCTTCTCTAGCCCCACAGTTTGAAGGCAGAGTTGTATTTGAGACTTTGGCAAGAATAGTTCTTATGTGGTATTCCAGCAGGGACCATAATATATGGTTCTTAGTTTTAGTGGGAGATGTTAGTAGTCATCAATATTCATTAGCTAGAGTGACTATTTCATTAGGCTTTGCAAAATATTAATATTTAATTCTATTAGTTGAAATAATCATCTAAGAAAAAGCTTCTTATATTTTACTATTTGTTCCTAGAAAAGGGAGGAAAAATATTTAAGTTTTTCTGTATATTTCCTAGTTATCAAAATAGTGATTTAATTCCATAGCATCTCTCAAAGATGCCATTCAAAGATGACTAATTAATTATTTTATTAATATCATTATAAATTTATAGATTTAATCATATTAGGTATACATTGATACATCACAGTTATTATTCAATTAGTACTTAAATATCCTTGCTTTGGCAACTGGAAACTTCTTCATTTGGCTCCTGAAAGTTTTTGACATGATTACAGTAGATGTCTTGCTTTCTCTTGTAACACAGGTGTGGTTTTGTGATTTATAATAAGAAATACATATTTGGTTTTTGTCCTGTTTCTGGCACAGAGTTCTTAAAACCCTTAATGTTTCCTAACTTATGAAAGCTATAAAGGTGTCTTTTGTTATGTTAATGAAGTTGTTTTCTGAATGCTCCTTGGCCACAGGTCGCTTAAGGAAAGGGGCTTGTCACCAGAGGAAGCAGCAATGTGATTAGAGAGCTGAAACTTTCACCCTCACCTCTGGCCTCCAGAGAGGGGAAAGGGGTTGGAGATAGAGTTCAGTTACCAATGGTCAGTAGTTTAATAAATCGTGCCTGGGTAATGAAACCTCCATAAAAATCCAAAAGGAGAGCATTCAGAGAACTTCTGGGTTTGTGAACATGTGGAGGTGCTAGGGGAGTGGCCCACTTGGAGAGGTCATGGATGCTCCATGCCCTTTCCCCAAACCTTACCTTATGCATCTCTTCCATGTGACTGTTCCTGAATTATATCCTTTTATAATAAATCAATAAGCTAGTAAGTAAAATGTTTCTCTGAAACCTATGAGCTACTCTAGCAAATTAACCAGAAGCACAAGTTACAATCTGGACTTGTGATTGGTGTCTGAAATTGGGGAGGGGGCAATCTTATAGGAGTGAGACTCTAACACTTGATATCGGATTCTATGTTCAGGTGTATAGTGTCAGAATTGAGTTGAATTGTAGGATACTCAGCTGATGTGGGAGAATTATATAGTAGTATGGGGAACTTCCCAATACACATATGTTGAAAGGGGGCACAGAATTTTTAACAATGTTTCAAGAATCAGTCATTTCTTCAAAAGATGCAGGCATATCTCCATGAAAAATGGATATTTGGCTACTTTATTCACTGTTGTATCTCTAGTACCTAGTACACTGTCTGGCAAATAATTGGCATCACTAAAATTTCTTGACATACATTTAAAACTTAAAATGATGGTTAAAAGACAAAAAAAAAAATCAATTCAGATTTCTATTTTCTGCCTACCTGGAATTATGTGGAGAGGATTTACCCTCCCACCTGAAATTACTGAAACAGAAAAAAAATTAAAATGGGCAAAATATTATAAAACAATGATTCTCAAAACATTGGACAATAGACAACAAAGCACACTGATCTCTAAGAGATAGTAATCAAACTAGATGAGCTCTCTGATTACCTTAGCTTACTTTCTTAAGAAAGTTTCCAGGGTGATGCACAGTGTGGGGGGCCCAAGAGGAGCATGACAGACATTGCTGATGAGCCTGAGTTGAAGGTTTGGGAAGATAAAAGATGGCTAGAGTCCATAAGGCAGAGTGTCAGAGGAGAGAGGAGAGAGGAGAAGAGAGAGGAGATATTGACCCCAAATGACATAGATGGCAGAAATAGTAGACAAAGACACTAAAATAATTATGGGATTCTGGCCCAGATAGCTGATCTGCAAATGAAAGGAGTCATTTCAGTGATCCCAGATGGTAGCATCTTCCCTTGAATAAAAAGATGCTAATTTTAATTCCTTAACTTGGAATATCTGGTTTCCTTTGAAAATGAAAAGTGAAAGTGGAAGTCTTTCAGTTGTGTCCAGCTCTTTGAGACCCCATGTACTATACAACCCATGGAATTCTCCAGGCCAGAATACTGGAGTGGGTAGCCTTTCCCTTCTCCAGGGGATCTTCCCAACCCAGGAATCAAACTCAGGTCTCCTGCATTGCAGGCAGATCTTTACCAGCTGAGCCACAATTAACTGTAATCTTTTGATATTCAGGCTACCTGCCCTTTGTTGTAAGCTTCTATATAACCTAGTTCCTCATTTGCCTCCTCAGAGAGTTTTCTCAGGATTACTTGAGATGCTGTCTCCCAGGCTTGAAGTCCTAAAGATTCCCACCAAATAACATTTAATTCTCAACTTTCAGGTTGTGACTGTTTTTTGACTTTCTGAAGACAGAAATTTAGCTGTTTGATCCAATAAAATTGGGCTGCTGAAGATCCTCCCCAGTTGATAATCTTATTAATCAATAGATTAGTTCTAGCTCTGCATTCTAGAATCTTGGACTCAAAGGCTCATTGGATCTCCCTTGTCAAGTCTCAGGACTGTTAACTCAGTTGGAAAAAGTACTGAGCATCCACTGTGTTTGGCACTGGGCTGGGCACTGGCTATATCACAGTGAACAAGATAGACTTTCATCAGAAGAACTCACTTTAACTTAAAGTGCACAAAGCAGAAATATATAGCAGAGCAACACTTAGTGATTATTTAAAATGAGGATGGTGAGTATATTTTCTTGCCTTACTAAATTTACAAAATAAGCTGAGAACAATCTAGCTGAGAAGCGATGCCTACATAAACCGAGACCTCCAGGTTCTAACTCTTCTGTGCTTCTATAACTGACAAATTCTCTGTGAATAAAATATTCTGTCTTTAGAAATGTTCATACAGTTAATCTGGCCTTCCTCATGCCCTGCAGGCTTGTGAGTCATTCTCTCCCTTTGAAACAATGGTGTATATTTCTGCTCTGCTTTGATCTCTCAGTTTTACTCTCAGAGCCAGTCTTATTGTCTCATTTCTAAGTTCTTGGGGGCATCATTTTATAGATTTCTGTATTCACAACCCTCAGAAGAAGTTTGAGCTCTTTTCTACTCCTTTCTAAGAGCGGACTTGGGCATTAATCCCTTTAAGTAAATGTATTATAGATTTAACACATTCCTTCTAATATCACTTTGTGTACCCAGCTACATGGCAATGGTGGTGTTTCAACTCTTAGTCCTGTAAAAAGCCATTAGTGATGATTACTAGAGTAGATGTTGTTAATATGGTAGCTGTTTTGACCTATAGAAATAAGTAGGATTTATGCAGTAGTTTTACAGTTATGAAATGAAATATGAATACTCAAATCTTTTATGATGACCACTGTAGCTTTGTTGAGACTGAGAATTTAAATTTACTTTTAGCAAGAGCCAATTAAGTAGTAGAGAGAAAATGAAATTGTATTTTATTCTAGATAACCAAATAGATGCTTTCTGATTCTATTTTTAAAGAAATTCCTTTTAAAGCGGACTTTTGAATCTGGGAGTCTTGAAGGGGTCATTTGACTTAACATCTTGTCTCTACACATTTCTATTACCAGACAACTATTGTTTAAAAATCTTTATTGGAATATAGTTGCTTTACAATATTATGTTAGTTTCTGCTATACAGCAAAGTGAATCAGTTATATGTATGCAAATATCCCCTCTTTTTCAGATTTCCTTTCCATTTAGATCACCACAGAGCACTGAGTAGAGTTCTCTGTGCTATAGAATAGTTACCTATTTTATACATAGTAGTGTATATACATCAATTCCAATATCCCAATTCATCCCATCCTCTTCCCTCCTTGGTATCCATACACTTGTTTTCTACACCTGTGTCTCTATTTCTGCTTTGCAAATAAGTTCATCTGTACCATTTTTCTAGATTCCACATATAAACAATATTATATAATACTTTTCCTTTAAAGATTCTAGAGATGGAAGTTCCCCATGTCCCTTGTATACTGTTTTCAAGTTTAGTTTCCTATATAGTGCTTCTGTGTTCAAGAAACTCACAGTCTTATGAAGAAGACAAATATGTCCGTTCACAATTAAATATAGTGCGGCACATATTAATACAGGGATGTAGCAAATTCTTTGGGAGCACAGGGTCAGACAGTGTTTCACAAAGAAATCTTGGGGAAATGTGGAAAACTTTAGAATCTGCAAGTGCTTCTTGAACTGGACTGTGTCAACCTTCCAATTTTAGTACACATGCTCTAACACATGTTCTTTCTATGTTGTTAAACTTAATGCTGAGGTGGGAAGAGACACTAACTTCCTCTCATCAACTTCTCTTACCTGTAGAGATTCACATACATCCATGGATCTCACAAAGAATAATTATAATGAATTTCTAGATCTCTGCTGGAGAGGAAAAGAGACTTATTTTCATCAACAGGCAGTATTCAACATGTCTCAAGTTTGAAGGGTCAGCAGATTATCAATGTAACCAGGCCTAACATAGCAAGAATTGATTAAATGAACTGTCATCTGAAAGTTTCTTTTCTTTTCTTTCTTTTTCATGCTCAGTGGTAAAAATTTTTGAATCCCAAAGCACCACGGCAGTGATTTCTCTCTCAAAATGTCTGGGGTCTCCAGCCTTGATATTTTCATTCATTGAAGATTCGGGTATGGATAGGGCCATAGATTCCTTCTGAAGTCACCCTAAATGCCAAGAGACCACTTTTCCAATTGAATCTTTATGCTGTAATTTGAATGTCCTAACTAAGTAGCCTTTTTCTTGCAGTGTAAATGGGATTGTCCAGCTGTCAGAGGATATTGCTCTTTGGTACCCAAATAATTAGATCAAGAGGGAGGTTAACAGATAATGTACTTAAGTGTTTGAGTAAACAACTCCTTTACAATACTTTTTATCTTGTTGTCCAATATATTTTTTGATGAGGAATAATGAATTATCTCTTTCTGGCTTCATAGATTTCCTTCAGTGTTTTACTGAGTTCCAGTTCTCATTTTCCCAGCTATAGTTTTGGTGCCAGATACTGCTGCCTGGCAGAAATCTATCCTTGTTTTTTCATAGAACCCCAATGGGTTCATGATGTCAATGTATGCAGCTATAATCCACATCAATTCCCCAAGTAACCTTATAATAAAGGGTGCTCATACAACACCATGCTAGTAAGTGGAAGTCACAAGGTAACAGGGATTCCCAGATGGCATAGTAGTAAAAAATCTGCCTGACAATTCAGGAACTGCAGGAGATGTAGGTTTGATCCCTGGGTCTGGAAGATCCCTTGGAGGAGGAAATGGCAACCCACTCTGTTATTCTTGCCTGGGAAATCACATGGATGGGATTCTGCAGGGCTACAGTCCATAGTGTCACAAAGAGTTGGACATAACTGACCACGTATGCTCCAGGTAGTGCTGCTGCACACCTCTTCTTTTCTTGATAAAACAGGATCAATTTAGCTCATATGAACCTTTTGCCCTTCACATTTTACCATGTCTTTGGAGTAAAGGATTGATGACCAGTAGAAGGGAGTCACATCTGCAATCAAGGGAATTGAAGCCACAGTCTAAGGAGAGCAGATCAGATGTTACTGGAGGCCCCATTCCTCCATGACATCCTTGAGCAGCCACACCAGTGCTGGGTTGTTTCAACCATTTATGTAAATAACCCATGATTTGGTTGAGTCATCATGGTTGAGTTTCTGTTACCTGTAACTGAAGGCACTGCTTTTCTACTGATTGACTGCTTTTCCCTTTTCTTTGGTTAGGCCATTTAGTATTATAGAAAGAGAACCTTTGATGTTAGATACACCCTGATTCAAATTCCAATTCTGCCTCTTATTAGCCTGATCCTGGACAAGTCATTTTACTGATGAATTAGTTTTCTTATATAAAAAACAAATAGTAATATCTTGCTCTTAGAATTGTTGCAGTACTAAAAAGGATAGTTATATCAAGACATTTAAAGATAATGTATTCAAAAAAGTTCTTTCTGGTGTCATCTCATTAAAACATCATTATTATCATCATCCATAAGTATTTGTTAATTTTGGGCTGCAAAAGACTCTTTGTTTGAAGCCCATTTAGGATAAGTTCCTAGAATTCTACCTCATTGCACAATGAGAAACACAAAACCTAAATTGTGAATAAAAGAGCCGTTGCTTTCTCATAAACAAAAGATATAAAAAAGCGAGTATAGATCTTAAAAAATTCTATTCATTGAAGTAGAACTGGTTGATTTATATTCTGTCCTTAATCTCTATTTCCTAGAAATTGATGTCAGGAAAATGTCCATGGGGAAAGAAATGGATATCAGCTACCACAAACCACCAAAAAGTAGATCTCTTCAAAGTGAAAAATTTTAAATCCTTTTAGAAAAGAGTAAAATTCCCTTCATCATAGGTGGCAGGAAGCCCAGAAGAGAAGTAGGAAATTTAGATTCCAGTACCCCTGGGTTCTAAACTCAGTACCATTAATTACTATGCCTGTGACCTTGGCCAGGTTCAAGGTTAGAGAGCTTCAGTTTCTCTTAGTGGACCTGTATTAATTATTTTAAAAGATCATACATATTAAGTATCTAATATATTTCTTTAGCACAAAACAAATACTTAATTTTCAAACAGAGCTATTATTATTTTAAGTAAATATAGTGGGAGGAATAGATATTTATACCATCATGTGCTGTGGGCCATTCTAAAGCAACTGTGCTGCTGACCATAAAACCTCCAATTACAGTAGATTGCAGAACCAGAAGCTTTCAGAGTCACTGTATTATACTATGTAAATCTAACAGTCTAAAAAACTCAAGTCTTTTTTGGAGACCACAGTTAGCTTCTGATCAGTTTTCCTAAAACATCTCAAATTGCTTCTACATCCTTGCCTGTTAAAAAAATTCACTCCGTGGAAACCTTTTGCAATATTCTTCCTCTCACCCAAATTAACAATAAAAGAGAAAATGGCCTTTAGTCATCTTAAACATAATTTAATTTAAAAATTTCTAGATATTTCTTTTCTGTTAAAAATTGAAACAGAGGGAGGGAGGAAGGTAGGAAAGAGGAAAGGAAGGAAGGAGAGTAGAAGTGAAGGGAAGAAGGAAAAGATTTATATTAGGATGATATTTGAGGGGAAAGGTGTCTGCAGTAGAACTGCTCTAAAATATACTTTTGCTGAGTGACTGAGAAGATCCTATCTGCCATGGGGAATAGTACTAATTAGTGCTCACCTCTGCTGGCTTCCTAAAGCCAATAACCACCAGTAAAAGTGGAGGGAGAAACAGCACCATACATCTCTGAGATTGTTCTATCTACTGCTACAGATGGCCAACAACTAAGCAGAATGTTTGCTTAAAATTGTTGTCAGTTACTTGTAAGCAAGGATTTTATAGAATATCTTACTGAGTTCAAACTGTGTCATTAATGCTAAATCACAATATCATGCCACCAAAATGAAAAAAAATATTAATATATCTGCTGACATACTACCATTATCCAAAACCTGTGTCTATGAAGAATGCTATTGATGGTCCTCATTTCCTACAGGAAAACCATCTGTCAGTGTAATGTGACAGGATGTGGTTTTATTAGGCATAGTGCCGTTAGAGCACTGATTAGAACTCGGAAAAGTGTCTTCCAGAAAATATTTGAAGAATAACTATTTATTGATGAATCAGATTCCAAGACATGTTACCAAGCCCAAGCTTGTTCTGGTTGCTGCTCAACATGCCAGGGAGACGAGTTGTTGGGGCAAGGAATAACGACTGTAATCAGAAAGCCAGCAGAGAAGGTGGCAGACTAGACTCTCAAAAAAACCCATCTTGTCCCAGACTGGATTCAAGATCTTGTTATACAGAGGAGGGCAAGAGGAAGGGGCTCACTGCCATATGGACCAATAGCTTAGCAGGACCAATAACGTCACCCCTTGACAGTTGCTTTCTTTGGGGAGGGGCTTGAGCAGGGACCCACTGCAACATGCATAAATGGCTGCTATACGTTGCACCTGACTCCACCCCCCATTTTATTGTTGTTGTTGTTTAGTCGCTAAGTCGTGTCTGACTCTCTGTGACCTCACGGACTGTAGGCTGCCAGGCTCCTCTGTTCATGGGATTTTCCAGGCAAGAATATGGAAGTGGGTTGCCATTTCCTTCTCCAAGGTATCTTTCCAACCCAGGAATGGGACCTGAGCCCCCTGCATTGGAAGGCTGATTCTTTACCACGGAGCCACCAGAGAAGCCTACACCATTACATGCAGACCCCCAAAAGAAACTGCAGTGGGGAGAATTTATTTTGGAGTTTCAGTAAAAATAATGAGAATAATTCATGCCTATTCATTATTTTACTTAGAGGTCTTTACTCTCCTGAGTGGCAACAGAAATTCTTGCAGTTCTACTGAGTATTTTGCTTTTGAAATGATTACATTTCTTTCCACTTGTAGTTTATTTAATCTTTGATTAAATACAGCATCCCTGGCAGCATTCTACTTTTCTTTTTTTTTGGTATAAGGATGCCTATAACGGAAATGTGAACTGAGTGTTGTTATAAAGAAGAAAATCTTTAAAGGGCTTCAGAGAAGAGGTGCAGTTTGAAGCAAGTCTTTAAGATGAATAATAGATTCTGAAGAGGCAAAATAAAAGAAATCAGATCATGTACACAGTCACATTCAGAGAGTGGTGAGAAGTCCAATGTGATTGTAGTACAGAGGATGGACAGAAGTGGAGAGACATGCGAAAGTGGAGGAGAGATGGAAAGATAGGCCTTAAAAGATAAATTGGAGATAGACTATGTTACTGAAACTAACATGGCAACATCATTGACAAGCACCACCATTTACTTAGTACTTACTCTGCTAGGTGTGATAAGCATCATATATAATTTAATATTCTTAAGTGCTTCATAAGGATATTATTAACATCTCCATTTGGTGAGTGAGGAGGCTGAGCCACAGAAAAATTACTTCTCCAAGATCACACAGCTAGTAAGGGATGAAATCATAATTCAGCTCAGTTATGTGGGATTCCAAAGCCCATTCACTTAACTGTTTAGTATATTGTTTCCCAGTATGCTGTGGAGATTCTTCTAGTCTATACCAAGATGTATGCACATTATCCTTTAGGCATGAAAAAATCAATGGAGGGCTTCAGGCAGGAAAGTGATGTGGTATAGAGGACAGTGTGACAGTCAAAGCAACATGGGACTGTTTCCTGAGCTCTATGTATTGATATATCTATATTCATAGGTATACATACATATATATATCATATTCATATATATTCAGCTATAGCTCTGTATCTATATTCATATCTACTGTTTGGCAGTGAAGAATATAGAGTAGATTGAAATAAACCCTAAATTTCTATGTTTGGATACTGGTTGAATTATAGGCCATTAAACTGAGAAAATAATGTAAAAAAATCAAGATAAGAGATAATGAAATTCATTTTGTACATGATGAATTGGAAATACTTATAAAGCACTACGGACAGTTAACATTTGGATATCTTTCTTTAAGCTCAATGTCTTTCAGGCTCACACTATCCAGAATCATGAAAATGTTGTTAATTTTTTTTCCAGGGTCTAAACTTGGAGTCTGAAGTGAGATGAATGACAGTGCCCTTAAACACTATGACCGTCCACCTCTGAAACACATTAAGCACCAGGGTTTACGACTGGTTACACAGGACATGAAAAGGAATATGGCTCCCATCTCCCTCTGGCTCCAGGACTGGTATAAAAGAGAATAGAGTTCCCCAGCCATGTCCTTCTCACTCTGTTAGCTGACAGGCTCCTTGTGACATGGAGGGGCAGTTCAAAGACTTGCTTTGACTCCACAGAGGAGCTTTTAAAACAATGACTCCTTGAACCTGAACTTAATGAGTCCTGTATATCAGAATGAGGAATATAAATTCTTAAAAAGCTCTACAAATAGTACAAAGAGTAACTAACATTTCTAATAACCAACATGTATTGAGCACTTATGGCTGACCTTTTCTAAGTGCTATAAATAATAAATGAATTCACATAATTAATCCTCCCTACAACCCTGGGAGATTTTTCTGAGGATTTAGCCACTCATAAGCTGGTTTGGTCTATCTCACTCATATCCACTAGCTTTTCTGCTATAGTATGCATGTTTAGTTGCTTCTGTCATGTCTGAAATAATGGCAAAACAACCTTCTGAATATTGTTTACATGTTTTTCTCATATACTTAGATTATGATATCTGCTTAGTCACAATGTAATTCTGATGGAAAGCAACCATGTACTGACACTAATCCATTGCAGATTTATGTTAATGTTGCTGCCCTATATGTATCTTTACTAACATATTCTACGAGAAACATTTGTTCATTCCTGGTATTAACTGAATAATGTGCTAAGTGTTCAGGATACATAAGTAAAGTAATACATGGTCTCCTTGCCCTGGAGGAACTAAACAAACAAACAGATAATCTTTATGTCTCACCAGCTTTTATTCTCTTCCATAATTTTGTATCCCAAAGGGATCTTTTTCTCCTGTGTCTCCCCTGTTCAGGCTTCCCTGGTGGCTCAGCTGGTAAAGAATCTGCCTGCAATGTGGGAGAATTGGGTTCAATCCCTGGGTGGGGAAGATTCCCTGGAGAAGGGAATGCCTACCCACTCCAGTTTTCTGGCCTGGAGAATTCCATGGACTGTGTAGTCCATGGGGTTGCAAAGAGTTGGACACGACTGAGTGACTTTCACTCCTATGTGACAATCCAATCAGGAAAGGGTTTGACGTACTTGAACACCTAAATTAATCTTTTAAAATATATATCATCTTCCCACTACTCACATCATTGCAATTATGGTTCCTTCTTGTCTCCTGTCCCCAATCTCAAGCTCCAGGACACCCCCAAAGAGAAATTAGAAATTAACAAGATATAATAAAACCAAATTGGAAAACCCAGAACAAGTAGAGTTCTAAAAGACAAATGCTGGTGTCAATCAAAGCCTTAAGCAGGCCAGGTTAGCTAAATCAGAGTGAGCAACCTAAAAGCAGTAGGATTATATAAGGCAAAATCAAGAAAGCGAGACCTAGAGAGGTTCAGACTCACAGATACAGGACATAGGCAATTGTAATCACCTAATAGAGCCTGAGGATAGGGACTGATGGGCAGGGAAATGACAAGGTCCTGACCTTTTCTCTATTCATGGCTTAATACAAATATTCAGCTTTGTTCAGATACAGACATTGGTAATAAAAGCCGACAATGCCAAATTATATGAAAAATATTTCTCAAAACTGGACATTCCAAATAAGACCGAAAAATGGCAACAATCCCAAGTTGCCTCTCAATGCAAGGCAATTTTTGGCTTTGTCCCTAGTTAATTCTCTGAAGGATCAAATTGTTTTTAACGTGTCATGATGGTAGTTAACTAGATTTTTTTTAGTATGTAAATGGGGATAGAATCCATAGAAGAGTGCCTTAGGATAATAGATTTTATCTCCATATAATGATAATAATAATCCTAATAATATAGTTACATTTTACATTTATTAATTTAAAATGTTTATTAAATACCTATGATAGACCAGGTTCTGTTGTAAGTATTAGAGCTATACAACCAATTATGACAGACAAAAATATCTTCTCTCATAAAGTTCATATTACATTGTAGTACTGTGAGGCAGATAATAAACATAAGTAAGTCATTTTCAGAATGTCTTGAAGGTTGAATGAATAAGTGAGATGACAAAAATAAAGTAAGAAGGATGACGAATGCTGAGGGCAAGCAATGATTGCAATTAAATTACAATAGTCCCTGGAGAGGGTGATGAAGCAGCCATTCAGATTCCTGAAAGGAACTTCTCTCAGTGGAAAGAACAGCCAATGCAAACAATTTGAGGCAGAAGTATGCCTTGTGTGCTCAAATTGGGGATCAGAGTGGCTGGAGGAGAGAGAGGGAGAGTGTGATAGAGAGGGGATGGGGAAAGAGGAAGAGGAGGAGAGGGGGCCCTCATGGGACTGTGTTTCCAAAGAATTTGGATGAGATGGAGGAGATACTGGGAGTTTGAAGCAGAGGAACACTGTGATCCAACGTCTCTTCTAACAGTAAAAATAGTGAGTGGGAGGCAAGAGTGTGTTGGCAGGGAGAGCAAATGAGAGTCCCTGAGTGTTTGCTAAGCTCTATCCCAGTGCTGTGAACTTGGCATAAGATTCTGTCATAAGACTTTGAGGAATGTGATTCCATTTTACTGCTGAGGAACCTGGGACTGAAGGAAGTAAAGCCCCAGGTCCCATGCTGATGAGGTCTATAGAACTCTAAACACCATGCATTTAGGTGTTTTCCATGCTATGAATTCATAGAAACATTTATTTAATAAATAGGCACATGAATCCAAGGGGATATAGCAGTGAGCAAGACAGATATGGTCCATGAAGAGCCTACTGCACGGGTTGATTTTAGAATTCTTTCAAAACAATAAATTTGTAGTTATAAATGATGACTAGTGCTCCCAAGGGAAATGCATGGTGTTATGAAAATGCATAAAACTTTAGTTTATGTAGCACGGTCAGGAAAGGAAAGGCTTTGCAATGAAAGTGACAATCAAGCTGAAGCCTAAAGAAGACAAAAGAATTATTCAGGGAAAGAAGTGAAGGAAGATGGTTTAAGGTATGTGTGTGGAAGCAGCAAAGAGATTAAACTGTTCAGAAACTGAGGCAGGCTGGTAATGTGCAGAGAAGGGGAGAGTGGTGACAGATGATGTGGGAACATTAGGCAGAGGCCAGGTCTTGCTGGTTCTGATTGGCCATAGTGTGGAGTTTGGAATTTCTCTTAAATACTCTGAGAAGTTCTGAGTATGTTTTCTACAGGAAGTGGTCTGATTTAATTTGGATTTTACATGATCATTTGTGATTTGTGGAAGGAGAGTTTCTTGCTCTTTAACATCCTCCTTTCCTTAGGACCATGTTTTTGAATCCTGGCTGACCCTGAAGCTAGGATAATAAATTCAAGATGAGGAAGAGACAGAGATAACTTTTAGGAACAGTAAGAGAAAGCCCAACTTGACAATGGAGACAATCTTCTCATTGATCTTCACTTGCCCACTCTACTCCCATCCCCCATGCCTATCTAGGCAGATTGGAACCCAATGGAACCAAGTGAACGTCACTTCATATCAGGAAATGAGGAGAAAAAGATAGGAGACTGGAGGGTTGAAAGAAAAGAGGTTAAAGAGAAGACATCCATAGGAGGTTTATTTTGTAGTGAATGAAAGGATATGTCCCACTCTGCCCAGAACAGTCATGAAAAATAGAGAACATAAGGACTCTAACTTACTGAGGACCCATGGAAGAGGATGAATTGAAAGAGTAGAGGAGCCATTCTGGCCTCCCCACCACTGTAGACCCTGCATGGATTGGAGATTGTAGAAAACTAAATTGAATTGGAAGCATCTCAAGGCAATGACAACCACTATAAACAAACAAATAGGGCTTCTCAGGTGGTGCTAGTGGTAGAGTCTACCTGCCAATGCAGGAGATGCAGGAGACACTGGTTCAATCCTTGGGTGAACAAGATCCCTTGAAGTAGGAAATGGCAACCCATTCCAGTATTCTTGCCTAGAAAATCCTATGGGTAGAGGAGCCTGACAGGCAACAGTCCATAGGGCCGCAAAGAGTTGGACATGACTATGTGACTGAGCACATAATAAAAGTAGTACTTACTGATAGTTTCCATGCATCCAAAGTAATTTGCCAGTGTTAGCACATTAGATCCTGCAACCACACTCAGAGGTAGAAACTATTACTATTCCCATTTTACAGAGGAATTAATGGAGGCATAGTGAAATTAGAGAACTTGCCCAAGGTCAATAAATTAGAAAGTGGGATTTATATAAATGTCATATTTTCTATTCTCTTTGTACCACATCCAATACTTGAACTATTTCAAATCCTAAAAGATGGTGCTGTTAAAGTGGTTCACTCAATATGCCAGCAAATTTGGAAAACTCAGCAGTGGCCACAGGACTGGAAAAGGTCAGTTTTCATTCTAATCCCAAAGAAAGGCAATGCCAAAGAATGTTCAAACTACTGCACAATTGCACTCATCTCACATGCTAGCAAGGTAATGATCAAAATTCTCCAAGCCAGGCTTCAATAGTATGTGAACTGTGAACTTCCAGATATTCAAGTTGGACTTGCAAAAGGAAGAGGAACCAGAGATCAAATTGCCAATGATCCACTTGATCACTGAAAAAGCAAAAGAGTTCCAGAAAAACATCTATTTCTGCTTTATTGACTATGCCAAAGTATTTGACTGTGAGGATAAGAAAAAAATGTGGAAAATTCTTAAAGAGATGGGAATACCAGACTACCTGACCTGCCTCCTGAGAAATCTGTATGCATGTCAAGAAGCAACAGTTAGAACTGGATATGGAACAAACAGACTGGTTTCAAATCAGGAAAGGAGTAGGTCAAGGCTGTATATTGTCACCCTGCTTATTTAACTTATATACAGAGTACATCATGGGAAATGCTGGGCCGGATGAAGCACAAGCTGGAATCAAGATTGCCGGGAGAAAAATCAATAACCTAAGATATGCAGATGACACCACCCTTATGGCAGAAAGCAAAGAACTCAAGAGCCTCTTAATGAAAGTGAAAGAGGAGAGTGAAAAAGTTGGCTCAAAACTCAACATTCAGAAAACTAAGATCATGGAATCTGGTCCTATCTCTTCATGGCAAATAAATGCAGAGACAATGGAAGCAGTGAGAGACTTTATTTTCTTGGGCTGCAAAATCACTGCAGATGATGACTGAAGCCATGAAATTAAAAGGTGGTTTCTCCTTGGAAGAAAAGCTATGGTCAACCTAGACAGCATATTAAAAAGCAGAGACATTACTTTATCAACAAAGGTCTGTCAAGTCAAAGCTATGGTTTTTCCAGTAGACATGTATGTGATAGATGGACCATAGATAAGGCTGAATGCTGAAGAATTGATGCTTTTGAACTGTGGTGTTGTAGAAGACTCTTGAGAGTACCTTGGATTGCAGGGAGATCAAACCAGTCAATCCTAAAGGAAATCAACCCTGAATATTTATTGGAAGGACTCATGCTGAAGCTGAAACTCTAATACTTTGGCCACCTGATGTGAAGAACTGACTCATTGGAAAAGACCCTGATGCTGGGAAAGATTGAAGGCAGGCGGAGAAGGGGACGACAGAGGAAGAGAAGTTTGAATGGCATCACCGACTTGATGGACATGAGTTTGAGCAAGCTCCGGGATTTGGTGATGGACAGGGAAACCTGGAGTGCTTCAGTCCATGGGGTCACAAAGAGTTGGGAGCGACTGAGTGACTGAACTGAACTGAACCACATCCACTGCATTCCACCCACCGCCCCCCAACCTGAACTCATATTAGTTTCAGGATTCATGTCCATTAGTGGGCTGATATTTCAAAGTGCCATGGCTTCATTCACAACAGAATCAGGATATAGTCAAACAATGTAAAATTGCAGAAACTGTGTCCTTGACAGCCTTCTATGATTTGCCTCTGCTCCACTTCAATCAGCTATGAGAACACTTGGGTAGGATTCTTCTGGGCTAATGATGAATAACTAATGTAACTGATCATTCCTTTCAGAGACCAGTGATAGTTCTAGTGCCAGGCACATGTTACAACTATTATGGATGATTTAGTTTTGATTAATGTTTCATCATGTTTTCATAGTTTTCAGGAAATATATTTTAGTTCTTAGGTTTCCAAGGAACTGTACATCTCAAGATGAAGTGATGAAACATAGAAAACAGCTGCCATGAAGACAGTAATTATTGCTACTGGAAAATGTAGGGCATGGATCTGAAATGAAGATTAAGCTCTTTTCTCCCTCATTGAAGTAAGCTTTTCTGCATTAGTTGAATGCCTCCCTGAGTCACTACAAAATGTAGCCACTTAACCAGTGTTATGAAATATTTGGAACATTAAAAAACAAAAGATGTTACAAGAGGCATCAGCACTTAGAAAAAAGGACATATTTAGTTTCTACAATTGTAATTTTTATAATTATAATTTCTTTGCAATGATTTCTAATACATATTTAAATGGATAGCCAGCTAAATATTTTTCATTAGGAATCTATACTTTTGTTATTGTTGTTCAATCACTAAGTCTTGTCCAACTCTTTATGACCCCATGGATGGCAGCATGCCAGGCTCCCCTGTCCTTCATTATGTCCTGAAGTTTGCTCAGATTCATGTCTACTGAGTCAGTGGTGCTATCTAACTGTATGTAACCATCTTTTCCTCTGTCGCCCCTTTCTCCTGCCCTCAATCTTTCCCAGCATCAGGATCTTTTCCAATGAGTCAGTTTTTTTGCATCAGGTGGTCAAAATATTGGAGCTTCAGCTTCAGCAGTCCTTTCAATGAATATTCAGGGTTGATTTCCTTTAGGATTGACTGTTTTTATCTCCTTGCAGTCCAAGTGACTCTCAAGAGTCTTCTCCCACACCACAGTTCAAAAGCATCAATTCTTTGGCATTCAGCCTTCTTTATGGTCCAACTTTTATATCCATACATGACTACTGGAGAAACCATAGATTTAACTGCATACTTACCACGCATTGTTTTGCTACTATGGATCTCTAATTGGTATAGTACTACAACATAATGCAGTCTCTATTATATAAAATATAAATTATGCTTGGCCTGAGGTAAATAGAGACACAAATGCCCCATCTTTAAAAATGGGGTCAGGGAGCAGGTATACCAACAATTCAGTCAGAATTCAAAATAAATGAGGTAATCTTATAAAATAGGTTGAATGAAAGGTCTGAGGGGCTGCAAAGAAGGCAGAGTTAGGAGAGATGAAATTTCCTGAAGAAGGTGCTATTAAACAGAATCTTGAATAATGGTCTGGATCTCAAATGTACAGTAACTGCAAATATTAAGTCTTCAAGAAATATTGGCTGTATGAATGTGATTAAAAATCTAGTGGGTGGTACAGCCATTTTGAAAGACAGTTTGACAGTTTCTTATATATATAATACATATATTATATATTATATATTCTTGCCACACAAACCAACAATTACACTGCTTGGCAATTACCCAAGTAGTTGATAACTTATACGGACACAAGAATCTGCACATGAATGTTTATAGCAGGTTTATTCATAATTGCCAAAGTTTGGAATCAACCATGATGTCTTAAAGTGGGAGGATAGATAAGTGAATGTTCATATATCCAAAAATGCAATCTTATTCAACACTAAAAAGAAGTGAGCTGTTAAGTCACAAAAATACATGGGGGAAACTTAAATGTATGGTACTAAGTGAAAGAAGCAAATCTGAAAAAGCTACATACTGCATGATTCCAATTATATGGCAATGGGGAAAAGGTAAAACTATGGAGACAGGAGAAAGTTCAGTGGTTTCCAAGAGTGAGGGGAGGGATGAATAGGTGTAGCTCAGAGGGTTGTTATGAGGCTATTACGTTGGATGCATTATACACTTGTCCAAATCCATAGACTCTACAACACCAAGAGTAAACCATAATGCACACTACAGACTTTTGGTGATTATGATTTGTCAATGTAATTTCATCAATTGTAACAAATGTATCACTCTGGTAGGAAATACTGATAATGGGGGTGGTTTACATGTGTACCATTGGGGAATATATGGGAAATCTCTGTACCTGTCTCTCAATTTTATTGTGAACCTAAAACTGTTCTAAAAAAAAAAGTTTTTTGTTTTTTTTTTTTAATAAATAAGAACAATCTAGTGGCAAAAAAAAGAAAGAGGAAGCGTTCAGGAAGGGACAAATGGGAACAACATTCTAGACAGAGAGATCATTTCCCTGTATCCTTTTAGTAAGAATATAGACCTATAGTGAGACTAAAGAAGACTTAACTGAATTACACACTGTGGCTGTCGCAAAGTGGAGAAAGAACTGGCTATGGTTTGACAGATGTAAGAAGTGTGATATTAGGAAGGATGTGTGAACATAATTTCAAAGATGTGATTATTTTCTATCTTTCTATGTCTCAGGCGATGGCTGTACCATCCATTCAGCTGAACAAGTCAGATTCCTAGAAATTGTCCTCGACATGCCGTGAGTTCTGTTGACATTATGTCCTGGCGCTGGGAAACAGTCCATTTCTCCATATCCCCACCACCTTTAGTCTTTGCACATTAGATTCTTAAAATTCCTTCTAAATGGTTTCTCTTCATCCACCCAGACTCTTAATTCTGTTCTCTACTTTGCAGCTAAAGTGATCTTTTAAAAAAGCCTATCTTCTTTGGTAAAACTTTTATCTGGTTTGTCCTTAACATGGTACAAAAATTCTTTATGAGGTATTCCCTGCCTCCATATCCAGTCTTATTTCACACCATTCTCATATATCATTATAAATTGTCCTTCAGTGGACAAACTTACATTTAAATGTATGTGTGTGTGCTTAGTCACTCGTCGTGTCTGAGTCTTTGCAACTCCATGGACTGTAGCCCACCACAGTCCTCACTCTGTAGAAATTTCCAGGCAAGAAAACTGAAATAGGCTTCTATTTCCTCCTCCAGTGGCTCTTCCTGACCCAGGGATCAAACCTGCATCTCCTGTGTCTCCTGCATTGGCAGGCAGATTCTTTACCACTGAACCACGGGGAAACCCCTACATTTGTGTATATTTGCGTAATTAATTTTTCTCTTTCTTACCAGGGGAATCCATATACTTATATGAACTCTGCCTCTAACTTTGCATCCCAACTGTATGATTCTGAGAAGTTACTTAAACTTTTAAACTTTATCATTCTGTTTCTTCATCTTAAAAGAAAATAGAATGGAAATATCTATTGAGTGATTTTATAGATTAAATGGAACAATAGTCACAAGAGTTCTGAGAACAATGCCTGACATAGTACCTTCTCAATATATCAGACCTGCTAGATGCAGAATGTTAATGCATGTAACAAAATCTGGTTCTGCATTTCATTGATTTGCATGATGCCTGACCCAGTTATATAATCCCTCAATGAATATTTTTAAATAAACAAATAATAAACGATATAAGTTCAAGGGTGTACACTCAGTTACACAATGGAATACCGTTTCATACTTATGGAATTTAAAGGCTAATATACATATCTATGGACAGAGGAGCCTGGTAGGCTATAGTCCATGGGTTCTCTAAGGGTCAGACAGGACTGAGCGACTTCACTTTCACTTTTCACTTTCATGCATTGGAGAAGGAAATGGCAACCCACTCCAGTGTTCTTGCCTGGAGAATCCCAGGGACGGGGGAGCCTGGTGGGCTGCCTTCTGTGGGGTCGCACAGAGTCGGACACGACTGAAGTGACTTAGCAGCAGCAGTAGCAGCAGCATACATATCTATGGGCTTCCCTGGTAGCTCAGCTGGTAAAGAATCCACCTGCAATGCAGGAGACCTGGTTTCGATTCCTGGGTTGGAAAGATCCCCTGGAAAAGAGAACGGTTACCCACCCCAGTATTCTGGCCTGGAGAATTCCATGGACTGTATAGTTCATGGGGTCACAAAGAGTCGGACACAACTGAGTGACTTTCACTTTCATACATGTCTACAATATTGACAAGGAATCCAACTGATTTCTGTATTTGAGTCTTAAAAGATGATAATTTAGGTGTGAATTCTTAGTCCACCTGCCAATGCAGGAGACACAGGAGATGCAGGTTCAATCCCTGGGTGGGGAAGATCCCCTGGAAAAGGAAATGGCAACCCATTCCAGTATTCTTGCTTGAAAAATTCCATGGACAGAAGAGCCTGGTGGGCTATAGTCTATGGAGTCTCAAAGAGTTGGACACTACTGAGCGTGCATGCATATCTTAGCCTTGTAGGACAAGAAAAACAAATTTTGGTGATATTTAGATTAAGCTCATTTGGGAATGGAGAAGGAAATGGCACCCCACTCCAGTATTCTTGCCTGGAGAATCCCATGGACGGAGGGGCCTGGTAGGCTCCAGTCCATGGGGTCGCACAGAGTTGGACACGACTGAAGCGACTTAGCAGCAGCAGCGTTTGGGAATATTGGTTTTCCATAACTAGACTCACAGGACATGGCTATAAAAACAAGAGTCCTAATTTATTGGCTTAGAATGAGAGATGTAACTATACAATGTATATGACAGTTTTTATTTTTATTTGCACATCTTCCCTTTCTTAGGATAGTCTATATGAAAAGCAAATATTATAGAAAATGTATTTGTTAGTCATGAAATCAGAGCAAAGGGCATAGTTGGATAATGTTTGTAACTAGTGACAGTAGGCTAATCATGGATGTTATGATCCAGCCTTCTTCACTTGATGAACACAATGACAATAGACACATTACCTCCCCATGAATTGTCCTGACCCAGTTGTGGTTTTGTTGATAGCGTACCTTTTGCTAGACAATACACAGGCCATTTGTTTATGTTTATTGTTTTCTTTTTAGATTTTTGCTTAGACTGAAATTTCTATGACTATTAAGTCAGAAGCAAACAACTTGATCTTTCTTAATTAGACTGAGGCATTTCATAAATCTTCTCAGTCATAGTTCTATGATTGGTTTTAGGGTAGTGTTATTATTTAGCGTTTTAACTAAGAGTTAATTGCATTCTTTGTGTTGAGGTTTTACTGTTCTCATTCTGGAAAAATTTGCTGATGTTTACAATATGCTGAATACTATCATAATATTAAATAGTTGACTTTTCCAGTATCTTTTCATTTCATGTTTGGGCTATTTTTTATATATGGACAATTTCATTGTTATAGTTGTTGTTTTTAATGTTTCCTTCTTATGTTAATCAGAAAGGAACCTTCCAGAATTCAACTGAGGGAGATTTGTGGCATAACAGAAAAGAAAGGAATGTGCAGACCTGATGGCAGCATTTTATTTTATTTTTAATTTATTTTTAATTGGAGGATAAGAGCTTTACAATATTGTGTTGGTCTCTATCACATATTAACATGAATCAGCCATAGGTATACATGTGTCCCCTCCCTCTTAAACCTCCTTCCCACCTCCCACCCCATTCCACCCCTCTAGGTCATCACAGAGCACCAGGTTGAGCTCCCTGCATCATATGGCAACTTCCCACTGGTCATCTATTTTACATATGGTACTGTATATGTTTCCATGCTACCTCAATTTGTGCCACACTCTCCTTACCCCACTGTGTCTACAACTCTTTTGTTTATGTCTGTGTCTCCATTGCTGGGTGGCAGCATTTTAGATGTACCTGCCCTGGAGATTTACTTGCACAGAAGCTAAGACTCAGGCAAGGATGCTGATTTCTTCAGTTTACAGTTGTCATGGAATTGACTTTTATTTAAAAGGAAATAAATGTTCTCTCTTTATGAATAGATCTTCACAAATTATCTTGAAGCCTTTTAGTTTTCCTTATCATTGGAATACAGGAAGAAATGTCATTTTATAGTCTTAATGAGTATTTATGTGAAAGATGGCTTTAAAGTTACTAACGATAGATATAGTAAAATTTCCTTATTTTTAGACTAATCAGGGAGAAGCTAAGCTAGTTTAAATGTAATGAAAGGTATGAAATTATTTTTATTATTTTCAAGTGTAGCAGTAACTAAAACAGTCTAGCTCCAGGCCTATTAGTGAGACATAGCAGACTGTTTGTAGTTAGCATACTGGTTGCTCTAAGACACAGTTAAATATCCAAATAATATTCTAGAAGACACTTGAAAGAACAAACAGGATTTTTACTATTGATTTTTCAAACCTGTTTTCCAAAATTGTACAAAATTGTATTTTGTCTAAAAATCAAAATTATATGTTACATAATTATATAAAACTATATCTTGTTTTAAAATTATCATAAGCTTCAAATTTGTAAGGTATACCTAGGATGTAAACTATATTAAAACTTTGAGGATGGAAAGTTGAAACAGTTATTTTTTTGAAATAGCAGCTTCATGTGTTTTATGGTCTTCTGAGTTTTTAATGTCTGCACAGCCCTAATTATGATTACAATTACTGGCTCAGTTAAAGGTGAATGCATGATTATGTGGGAGGATTTTAGGTAATAAGTTAGAAATTTTAACTCAGTAATTGCCAGTGATTAATTCTATTTTTTCAGACTGTTTTCTGTTTGAATTTGAAAAGTTGGTTTATTATTTCCTTGAACTGTAATTGCCTCTAAATTATGTACAAGGCTCTAAGTTCTGAGTTAATTATATCCTAGTGAGCTTTTTTAAATCAAACTTAGAAGTTTCAAGGTGTACACATCTTAAGAACCCGTTAAATCCTTTAACATGTGTCTGGGTAAAGAACTGCCATGCATGATTGATGACTGGTTTTTTGAAGCTCTTTCAATTCTGTGGTGCCAGTCATTAAAGGCATTGAAGTTCATCTCTATTGAAGAATTTATAGAGATTCAAAAAATTAAAATTATGCTGGTGAATCTCTGGCCAATGCTTTTTATCCCAACTTCTTTAGAAAACACAAGCTCCTGGTCTGAATTGTGACAAAAAGGTAGGCATAGAAAGTGTCAGGTCACAATCATTTTATTTAACCTGCACTCATTAAACTTCCAAAAATGGAAAACAAAGTAGCATAACGAAAAGAATTAGAAATACTGAAGGCTAAGGTTGACATATGTCGTGATGATATTACAATTAATTTGTGAAATAAATGAAATGTCCTTCCATTTACCTGCTCATTTATTCATATTAAAAGTGGTATGGAGTTCTAACTCAAGAGAGTACCTGTATAATACTCATTCGCTTTTCATTCTTCTGGCGATGTATAGAAATAAGAACTTAAAAAATATGCATAAACCCTAAACAATGACAGAATCATGAGACAGGGTTAATTAAGGAGTGTAAAAGGAGAGAAACAAATACATTTCTGGAAGACTAAAGACAGTTGAGAACATGTTGACAAGTTGAAAGATAAAACAAAGCCAAAAGAGCCATATTTCATAATATGCACAGTGAAATTTCAGTGGAATCAGAAGCCTAGCTTCCTGAGTAAAGACAAGAAAAACTAAAAACTTGAAAACATGGGACAAATTGATGTGTTTTTGAACAGCTACCCCAGGTGGCCTTCACACACATATCCTTAATTCACCTATAAAAACAAACAAAAATACTTACTTGTTTCATACTTTCTATTAATAATGCTGGATGTTGATAAATAAAGCCATTAATGTGGCAACTTTTTAAACAGAATTTTTGAGACTCAGCTGAAGCACTGATCTAGGGTGAAATCAAAAGTGATATTTTTAGACATGTAAGAATCTGTAAATTTTATTTTGTATCCACCTTTTCTGAGGAAATTATTTGAGAATCTATATCAGAAAAATGGAATAAAGCCAAGAAAGAAATATTTAAAATAAAGAAACTAGCCTTAAGAGGAAACAATCATGATACTAAAATGAAAGCTTTAAAACAGATCTGGAGAAAAATAATCAGGGATCAAAAAATAAATATGCTTAAAATAAATGATGAGGTGGAGAATTTTTGGCAGATATGCAGAAATAAAAAAAGAATCAAGTGGAAATTTTGAAATGGAAAACATGACTGAATTTAATAATTAAATGAATCAGTTTAACAGCAGAATAGAACCAGCAAATAGAAAATTAGTGACAGAATTAGTGGTCCTGATATATCAGAAGAAAATATCCAGACTAAAGAATAGGAAAATCAAAGGATGGAACATAAGGCTTAAGCCAATATGAATTTTTATGTCTAACATATGTGTAAGTGGAGTCCAAGGAGAAGAGACAGAAAGAATGGGATTAAAAAAAAATGTATTTGGAAAGATAATGGCTGAAAATTTTCCCAAAATTGTTCAAAGACATCAAATCACATATTCAAAAACTTCCGTGACCCTAAACAAAATTAAAAGACTAAACAAATATTTTAGCTTATAAAATCATGGTGTTGAAAAACAAATATTAAAAGAACCTTGAATCAGCCAGAAGAAAATGGTACATTACATTTAAAGAACAGTAAAAACAGAAAATAACTTTGAACACAAAAGACAAAGTCAAAGTACAAGGGAATGATGTCTTCAAAGTACTTACGGAAGGAAATAAAGCCCTCTGGCCTAGAATTCTGTAATCATTGAAAATATTATTCAAAAATGAGAAAAACTAAAGATTTAGATAATAGCAAAAGGAATACTGATGTAATTTAGCAGCAGTAGAATTACATTAAAGAAAATACTAAAGGGCATTCTTCCTACAGAGAAGTCATTGATATTCTGAAAGAAACCAAGAGCAATAGAAAATATGTGAGTGAATATAAATGTTAATTTTGAAAAACAAAAATAATTTTATGGGGATATATAGTCTACATAATATGATATATATAGTATATGCCCTTATATAATGTTGGATATACATATATAATATCCAAGAATAAGACAAAAAAGTTAGAAGAATGTAAAAGCGGTTGCCATATTCTAAAGTCTTTGGAAATTAACAATAGTTATTTCTATATAGACTTAAATAAGTTATATGTGGGCATTTGCAGGAAAATAACAGGATACTGAAAACACATAATTAACAAGCTAATATGTGCAGAGATATGAGCAAAAAGTTAGTAGATATATTACAATGTGAGTTTAAAAAATAAACACTACAAAAGTAGCAAGAACAGGAAAAAAAGAAATGAAAGCAGATATTACAATCAGACAATCAATAACAAAATGGTACATTTAATTCCAGCTGTTTCAAATATTATGTTACATATTAATTTAATAAGCACTCTAATTAAAAGGCAAAGATTATCAGAGTCAGTAAAATGTGTGTGTGTGTGTGTGTGTGCTCAGTCATGTCTGACTCTGCCACCCCATGGACTGTAACCTGCCAGGCTCCTCTGTCTATGAAATTTTCCGATCAAGAATACTGAAGTGGGTTGCCATTTCCTACTCCAGGGGATCTTCCCTACCCAGGGATCAAACTTGCATCTCTTGTGTCTCCTGCACTGACAAGCGGGTTCTTTTCACTGTGCCACCTGGGAAGCCCCCAAAATTTAATAGGTGTACTTAAGGTCGTTAATAGGTGTATTCCAACTGTGGTGCTGGAGAAGACTTCTGAGAGTCCCTTGGACAGTAAGGAGATCAAACCAGTCAATCTTAAAGGAAATCAACCCCAAATACTCTTTGGAAAAACTAATGCTGAAGCTAAAGTTTCAACACTTTGGCTATATGATGGGAAGAGCTGACAATTGGAAAAAATCCTAATGCTGGGAAAGATTGAAGGCAGAAGGAGAAGAGGGTGACAGAGAATGTGATAGTTGAATGGCATCACTGATTCAGCAGACTTGAACTTGGGCAAACTCTGAGAGATGGTGAGAGACAGGGAACGCTGGCATGCTACAGTCCATGAGGTTGTGAAGTGTTGGACACAACTTGGCGACTGTACAACAGCAGCAAAAAATTCAAATACCAAGTTCATCAACAGATTTAATAGATGCAGGGGTTTTTTTTGTCCTAAATTATTCCCCAATAAAAATGATTTTAAAAGCCCCACCAGGGTATACTCAGAGAATGTAGAAAGAAGAACAAATGTAAGAGAAAAAATTAACCAAATAAAAGCCCAGTGTGTTACAGAAAAGCAATAAAGCTAAAGATGACCCTTTGTTAAAACAAATACAGTTGATAAACTTCTGGCAATAATGATCAAAGAATGATGGGAAGGTATGAAAAACCAATAGCAGGAATGAAACAAGACATCATTTCATATCATATAATTATTTTATGTCATTTTAAGAAATAATGGATATATTTGAAATTTTTGATAAAACACAATGTTTTTAGAAAAACACAGCTCATCAAAAGTGACAGAATAAGAAACAGAAAATCTGGATCATTTTATATCTACAAAAGAAATGAAATTTGTAATTAAAAGTGACCCATGAAGAAAATTCCAGTCACATACGGCTTGACCTGTTATATTTGCCAAACATCACAGATTAGGAAAAGAGGAACGTTTTCTAATTTCGTTTATGAGGCAAGTACAATCTTGATATTAAACCTGATAAGAACATCCCAATAAATGAAAATAATGAATTAATCTCCACAGAATACAAATGTTAAAATCAAATGAAATTTTAGCAGACCAAATCCAGAAAAATATAAGAGGTTAAGGCATTATGAGCAAGTTGGATTTATTTGATAAATGTAAGTTTGGTTTAACATTGAGATTAACCAACTTAATTAAATACATTAATAGAATAAAGAAAATACTTTAGCTAAACAGGCTGAATAAATTTTATAAAATTCAATAAATATTTATGATATCAGTTCAGTTCAGTTGCTCATCATGTCCAACTCTGCAACTCCATGAATTGCAGCTTGCTTCCCTGTCCATCACCAACTCCTGGAGCTTCCTCAAACTCATGTCCATCAAGTTGGTGATGCCATTCAACCATCTCATCCTCTGTCACCCCCTTCTCCTGCCTTCAATCTTTCCCACATCTGGGTCTTTTCCAATGAGTCATTTATTCACATCAGGTGGCCAAAGGATTGGAGTTTCAGCTTCAGCATGAGTCCTTCCAATGAATATTCAGGACTGATTTCCTTTAGGATGGACTGGTTGGATCTCCTTGCAGTCCAAGGAACTCTTAAGAGCCTTCTCCAACACCACAGTTCAAAAGCATCAATTCTTCAGCACTCAGTTTTCTTTTTAGTCCAACTCTCACATCCATACATGACTACTGGAAAAACCATAGCTTTGACTGCTGCTGCTGCTGCTGCTAAGTCACTTCAGTTATGTTTGACTCTGTGCAACCCCATAGACGGCAGCCCACCAGGCCCCGTTGGGATTCTCCAGGCAAGAACACTGGAGTGGGTTGCCATTTCCTTCTCCAATGCATGAAAGTGAAAAGTGAAAGTGAAGTCAGTCATGTCCAACTCTTAGAGACCCATGGACTGCAGCCTACTAGGCTCCTCCATCCATGGGATTTTCCAGGCAAGAGTACTGGAGTGGGTTGCCATTGACTTCTCCAATAGCTTTGACTAGATGGACCTTTGTTGGCAAAGTAATATCTCTGCTTTTTAGCATGATGTCTAGGTTGGTCATAGCTTTTCTTCCAAGAAGCACTCGTCTTTTAATTTCATGGCTGCAGTCACCATCTGCAGTGATTTTGGAGGCCCCAAAAATAGTCTGCCACTGTTTCCATTGTTTCCACATCTATTTGCCATGAGTGACGAGACTGGAAGGTTTTGACCAACCTAGATAGCATGCTTAAAAGCAGAGACATTACTTTGCCAACAAAGGTCCGTCTAGTCAAGGCTGTAGTTTTTCCAGTGGTCATGTATGGATGTGAGAGTTGGACGGTGAAGAAAGCTGAGCACCGAAGAATTGATGCTTTTGAACTGCAGTGTTGGAGAAGACTCTTGAGAGCCCCTTGGACTGCAAGGAGATCCAACCAGTTCATCCTAAAGGAGATCAGTCCTGGTTGTTCATTGGAAGGACTGATGTTGAAGCTGAAACTCCAATACTTTGGCCACCTCATGGGAAGAGTTGACTCATTAGAAAAGACCCTAATGCTGGGAAGGATTGGGGGCAGGAGGAGAAGGGGACAACAGAGGATGAGATGGTTGGATGGCATCATCGACTCAATGGACGTGGGTTTGGGTAAACTCCAGGAGTTGGTGATGGACAGGAAGGCCTGCAATTCATGGGGTCGCAAAGAGTCAGACACGACTGAAAGACTGGACTGAACTGAACTGAACTGAACTGATGGGACTGGATGCTATGATCTTAGTTTTCTTAATGTTGAGTTTTGAGCCAGATTTTTCACTCTCTTCTCTTACTTTCTCAAGAGTCTCTTTAGTTCTTCTTCGCTTTCTGCCATAAGGGTGGTGTCATATGCATATCTGAAGTTACTGATATTTCTCCTGGAAATCTTGATTCCAGCTTGTGCTTCATCGAGCCTAGCATTCTCTTGATGTACTCTGCATATAAGTTAGATAAGCAGGGTGACAATATACAGCCTTGACCTACTCCTTTTTCTATTTGGAACCAGTATGTTTTTCCATGTTCCGTTCTAACTGTTGCTTCTTGACCTGCATACAGATTTCTCAGGAGGCAGGTCAGGTGGTCTGGTATTCCCATCTCTTGGAGAATTTTCCACAGTTTGTTGTGATCCACACAGTCAAAGGCAGATGTTTTCCTGGAATTCTCTTGCTTTTTTGATGATCCAACGGATGTTTACAGATATAAACCATGACAAAACTCTAAATAAAGTTCAGTTGCATAGTATGATACAGAAAATCTACCCAAAACAAACAAAAGATAACTTCATACTTAACTGTAGAATATTTAAAGTTTTCTTCCAGATGTTGTGGAGAAGATAAAAATCCCTGCTATCACTGCTTTATGCAACATCACACAGAAAATCCTCAGCAAGACTTAGTGTGATCAAAAATACTTTCTAAAAATAGAGTAAAAAGTAAAGTTTTGGGCATTCTTTGTCCCATAGAGATGTCAGAAAATAACATAGCTATGAAAAATTGTAGGTGTAGAGTGAGGTAAATCATTGTATTTCAAATTAGAGAGTCAATGGTAATGTATTTAAATAAGTAAGACTATTGAGACTAGCAGTCTTCCCTTGTAGTTCAGTCGGTAAAGAATCTGCCTGCAATTCAGGAGACTGGGGTTTAATCTCCAGGTCTGAAAGAACCCCTGGAGAAGGAAATGGCAAACCACTCCAGTATCCCTCTCTGGAAAATCCCTTGGACAGAGGAGCCTGGTGGGCTACAGTCCGTGGGTCACAAAGAGTCAGGCACAACTGAGCCACTGACACTTTCACTTTTTCATTGAGACTAAGGGAATTTATAGCATTAGTCTTAGAAGTAAAAACAGGAAATTCCCTAGTGGTCCAGTGGTTGACTCTGCGCTTTCACTGGCCAAGAAAAAACGTAAAACCAGAAAGAATTAAGAGTTGACTTTAGGGTAGAAAATCAGAGTGGGGGGAAGGTGGAATGTAATACTGTAATTTTCCTTATAAGCTTTTTTTACTTTGTTCATTTTACAACATTTTTATTTAAATTATTTTAAAATCACGTATCATGGTACTGTTGAAAGTATGCATACCTTTGAAAGAGTTGGCTTTGGATCCAAATCCTGCTCTAATACTTATTGACTGGTGACATTTACTATGTTACTTAAACTTCTGAGCAGAATGTTGTTTTTATAAAGATTATTTGCAATAAATATTCAGAAACTGTATATATACTTCATATTTAACCTTATATATATTTTATAATTTTTTCACTTAATAATATTTTATAAATTATTTCTTTGTCAATAAACACAATTTTACAACATTGTTTCTAAATGTCAAAGGAATAACCCATTATATACAAATTGGAATTTGTTCATTCAACACCTTAAATTTAGCAACGTATTTAGTTTTCATATTTTTTTCAATGATAAAAAGTGCTGTAATAAACATTCTGAAAATAATTTGGGCTTATATCTTAGGAATATTGCTTCAGGATTAAGCATTAGAAGTGGAATTCCTAGACCATATAATATGTGCATTATTAAGGAGTTTATTTCAAATTGCCCTGAAGAAATATCGTAAAAATGTTCCCTTCACTGCTGATGCATGAAATATAAGTACCTACATTTCTGTTACATTAACACAGTATTATATTTTAATATATTTTGCCAATATCATGTGCTTAAACATTTTTATCTTTTGAAAATTATGAAGTACTGTAGAATTTAAAGAATCTTTCTTTCAATAAAAAAGTAAAAATTTAAAAATTTTATAAATAAAATAAATTAAAGACATATTTTCTTCCATATTAATCTGTTTGCATAGTTGTATATATCTGCATGTATACTTTATAATTTTTATTTTACATTATGTTTTAATATATTGTTCTCATTTATCAATCTTATTTTTCAGTATATTCTTAGCTGTTCTCAATGGCACACACAAAAATAGTATTAAATGTGCCAAGATTTCATTAATTAATTCATTTATTCCATCAGCCATGTGCTTTGACAAGAAGATGTAGTGACAATGTGAATGGTTGTAGTATTTCCCAAAAGCAGATTAAATTTCTCTAATTACTGCAAGTATGCTTAGGAAAAGGTTGAGCAGTTTAAATAGTAGAAATCTAGAACAAAAAGCATATTGGGGCATATTTTCCCAGATCTTGTATATCACAAAGTGTACTTCTATTTTATACTTGACAAATTTATTGTGTGTTTATTATGAAATTTTGAGATTCCAAACATTTTCACCCAAACCTTGGTGGCATTGATCCCTTATCTTCTAGCATTTAGTAAAAGGTTAGTTTATATACTCTGGAAAACAGATGATGAGACAGAGTGAAGAGAGGAAAAGGTTTATTGGTAGATAAGTCTCTAAAGATAGAGGGAAGGAAGCAGAATTGGGCAGGAAAAGCATTCAGATCATGATATGGATCTGAAGTTTGTGAAAGGAAAGAAGGAAGGAAACATTGAGTAGGGAGAGCCTCAGACTGTGATCGGAGAAGGCACTGGCAACCCACTCCAGTACTCTTGCCTGGAAAATCCCATGGACGGAGGAGCCAGGTAGGCTGCAGTCCCTGGGGTTGCTAAGAGTCGGACACGACTGAGGACTGAGCGAATTCACTTTCACCTTTCACTTTCATGCATTGGCGAAGGAAATGGCAACCCACTCCAGTGTTCTTGCCTGGAGAATCCCAGGGACGGGGGAGCCTGGTGGGCTGCCGTCTGTGAGGTCGCACAGAGTCAGACACGACTGAAGCGACTTAGCAGCAGTAGCAGCAGCAGCAGACTGTGATACATCTGACCAAGTCTTGGCCAGAGCTGTGCGAAGCTGCAGGGCAAACAAGTCCCACTAAAAAGTCTTAAGATGGGCAGAAGTTCATTTCATTCTCTTAACAAGGTCTTTTGCAGAGCAATAGGTTAATTTTGATACGTCTCTCCTTCCTTCCTTCCTTCTTTCCTTCCTCTATCTCTCTCTGTGTTTCTTTTTTCTTTCTATTTTTCATCCTTTGGGCCATGCTTTTTGTGTCATATCCAAGAACTCTTTGCTTAACCCAAATGCTGCAGATTTTCTGCTATGTTTTCTAATAAAAATTTTTTTTTTTTTTTTTTTACAATTAGATCTATGATTCATTTTAACTTAACTTTTATATAAGGCGTGAAATATGGGTCCAGGTTCTTTTTGTTGTTGCTGTTCCTTTTTGGCATATGGATGTTCTGTTGTTCCAGAAATTACCCAAATTTTCTCCAGCGAAATTTTCCTGTTGTATACCAAGTTCCCATATGGGTAGGTCTGTTTCTAGACACTTAATTTCATCATGCCAATAAAACACTCTTTCAATTATCATAGCTTTATGTTTTGATATTGTAGGGCAAACCCCCTACCTCATATATTTTCCTTCAAAACTTTTTGATTCTTCTAGAGTCTTCATTTTTCTCTTTGAATTTTAAAATTATTTTGTCACATACCATAAAAATATAGCAATTTTTGTCAGTCTTGACCCAAAGAGGTCACAATTTCTAGATATTTGTCATTATATAGTGTGTTGGTGTTGACTGAAAACTTTTCCTGAAATGGGACAGAACTGCATGGTTTTCTGCATGTGAGTTAGCCACAGTATTATAAATAAATAGTTGGAAAAAAATTGAGTTTTAATTCAATTAACAAACTTAAATTAATAGATAGTGTGAGGGAATTAATATCACTATGACAGTATTTTTCCATCCTTGAATTTTATATATTTTCCATTTATTCAGGTCTGTTTTATAACCTTCGAAAGTTTAATAATCTCCCCAAGTGTCTTACACCTTTTGATAGGTTTATTTCTAGATATCTATAGTGTTTTTTTTAATGTTAGTCAAATACTTTTTAAGGTTTGATTTTCTAAATGATTATTGCCTGTGTACAAGTTAGCTTTTATGTTCATCTTGTATTCAACAATACTGGAAAATGTTCCAACTAGTTCTAATGATTCATTCTAGATTTTGTCTTTTTCCTGTTCCTCTCTCTCCTTCGGTCAAGTATTCTAGTGAGATGTTGCTTAATAGTGACAGTGAGAGTTGCAGTTTGTCCTTTACATTAGTTGGAAAGTTGCTAAGTTTCAATAAAAGTAAGGCATGCTTTGCTATGTATTTGGTTGACATCCTTTAATATGTTAGGAAAATTCTCATCTATTATTTGTTAGGAGTTTGTTGGTCTATGATGAAAAATATTGCACATGCGTGCTCAGTTGTGTCCACCTCTTTGCAACCCTGTGGACTGTACCCCCAGGCTTCTCTGCCTATGGAATTTCCCAGCAAGAATAACTGGAATGGGTTGCCATTTCCTCCTCCAGGGGATGTTCCTGACCCAGGGATTGAACCTGCATCTCCTGCATTGGCAGGCAGATTCTTTATTACCGAGCCATCAGGGAAGCTGGAAAAAAATATTATATAATATCAAATACTAAATCAACATAGTAAAACAGAAATTATATTTTTCCTGATTACTGATAGACTTATTTCTATACTGTGTTTTTAAAATTTTTCTTTTTAAATGATTTTTTTTCTCTGTAAATGATATATTCTAGAGCTCATTTCAGACTTACTGAATTGATAGCTGGTTAAAGGATAAGGCATGGAGCAGGAATCTGTGTTAAGAGAACATTTCCAGGTCAAGTTGATGATAAGAGAGGTTCTAAAACTACATCTGCAAAACAATGTCCTAGCTCCTTGCTCCTTAAAAAGAGAACAATCCATTCATGATGACTTTTGCTTATTTCTCCAAGCCTGATTGCTTGCCCTTCTAGCCCATGTTTTGTGTTCATGCAAGGCTGAATTGCTTTGGCATATGTTGTACTCTCAGTCTAAATGCTTTTCCTTTATCAGTACTCCCAGATATGGCTGATATTTACAGATCTTCCTGCACTTATGATAGAATTATGTTCCGAAAAACCCATCATACTATCTTAAGTTGAAAATGCATTTAAAACACCTAACTTATCCAAAATCATGGCTTAGCCTAGCCTACCTTAAATGTACTCAAAACACTTACATTAACCCACCATTGGCTAAAATCATCTAACACAAAACCTGTTTTAAAATAAAGTATTGAATATCTCATTCAATTAATCAAATACTGTACTGAAAGTAAAAAACAGATGGTTGTCTGGGTACAGAATCGTTGTAAATATGTCTAATCTTTCCCCTCCTGACTGGGAACTGCCACTCTCTGCCCTGCCCAGCATCACAAGAGAATGTCTACTGCATATTGCTTGCCAAGGAAAAGAACAAAATTCAAAATTGGAATTACAGTTTCTACTGAATGTATAGCACTTTCACACCACAGTGAAGTCAGAATATCATTAAGTTGAATCATTGTAAATCAGAGAGAGTCTTTACTCTTCATTTAATGGGCAGCTTAGTTGAGTCAACTTGAGTTAGGCTGAGGATGAATCTGTAGTCAGTCTCTCCATCACACCACAGGACATTAGAAATCCCTGCCCGGGGACTCTGTCATTTCTTTGAGGGAGGGACTTGTGCCTATTCTCCAGTGAGATCCCAGCACCTAGAGTAGTGTGGACACACAGTTGCTGTGCAATGAAAGCTTCTGAAATGGAACCAATTCTTTTAATGCAGAATGTTCAGAATTAAACTCCCTTTTTCAGGGCCCTCATCTGTACTGTCGGGGCATGCTCCAAACTCTGACTGTGACATTAGGTCTTCTCCATTGCTTTTCAGTAATGCCAAATGCTTACTTGATGTACTAGCACTATTTTTCCTCAGAGGGAGTTTGAAACATATCTCTGAAGACAGTTAACTGTTTCATTGCAGCAAAATCTTTGAGTGGGAACATATTCATAGCCAACACATACCCTTTCTGCGGAGGGTGTGTGTGGAAGGACATGGGAGAATATATCTCTGTGTTTTTATAGATAGAAGCCCTGAAACCCTGTGGATTTTTATTTTTTCCCGTTATATCCCATAACATCCATTGACAAGCATTTTGAAAAACAGTCACATATAAGAGAAAAGTGTGGGGGAAAATTTTTAATGTTTTAAAAAATTATCAATATTTAGTTACAGATGCCCAATTTCTATTAGGAAACAAAGTACATCTGTGCCCTTGTTAGTTCCCAGTTCTCAGTTTGAGTTAGTGAACCTGGCTGATTGTGCTTCTTGCTCCATTCCCACTACAGTGTGAGGTTCTGACAAGCAAGACATGCAGTTCTCTTTGTCCTCATGAATAAGCTTTATTTAGATAGTCACCCACAACAGCATATGAATATGATAGTGATCAGTCATATTTAGTCATTGTGGTTCATTAAGTCCTAGCATGTCATTAAAATAGGAAATCTGCTCTTTAAAAGCATTGATATTATTTTGCCAAGCAATTTTTAAAAAACACACAGAACTGAAGCTGTTAAATAACTGTTCTGACTGATGAAAAATTTTTCCAAATCAGGACCAAGAAGGATTTTCAAATACTCACTGTCAGCCCTGCTATCTGGAGCAGCTTTGAGCTTTGCCTGCTCTTACCCAACAATAAACATTCCTTAAAGTCTTATAGATCTCTGAAATTTACAGATTTCGCTTATAACATACATTTTCTTGTGTAATTCACTCAACACACTTTTGATGAAGGACGTTTTCATTATTTCCACTTATGCAAATATGTAACTTGGCCAACTTGACTCAAACGTTTTAATGCTAAGCTACAAACTTGGCCCAGGTGAGCCCTGCACTGGGTCCATTCATTGCCATCACCACCAAACTCAATCAGCTCATGCTGCGGTAGTGATAGTACACTCTAGAGTTTTAATTTTAGATACTGTAGTATAATATAGTCTAAACTACTGGTGAGAGGGTGGAAGCATGACTCTCCCAACTATTTCTTGCCCTGGGATTTATCTTGGAATTTTCACAGACTGTCATTGGTATAACAGTTGAAAACAAACAACACCTGTTTCTATAAAACTCTATTCACAAGGAAAATGGTATGATACTTCCCCTAACAGAGACTCAGAGACCAGGATCAGAGTCTTATATGTACTCTGCACCATAACAAGGAAAATAGATTTACTTTGAGTTTCTGGTCTCACCTAAAAAAATAAATTATATAACATTCTCTCTGTGCACTAGTTCTATATCACATTTACTTTATTAGCAATGCATGCAACTTCTGATGGGAACATTTATTTCTGGAATTAGTTTGACCAAATTATAAATGCCTCCAATGGAACAGCTTGTGCTAATAAATAGATTTCCCTCTCACTTCGAAACCTACTGCTACAAGGTTTTTAAAGAGCATTTATCAGAAACCCCTAGACAATCCTCCAACTTCAATTGAACCAATTAATTTTATGCAATGAAAAATCTGAGGGAAGTCTCTTGACTGCCTCTCTGACACTTTATATTCTGTGACATTTTATTTTTAGCAATAAGTGATTGAGAGTAATAGACATGACTGTTTTTTTAAGTGGTGTGTGGGACTCCAACCTACATTTTGTTTTGTTTGTTAGCAGTATTCTCCTGCCTAACACCCACTTGCATTTTGAAGTCTTACCTCATTGTGTCATAACAATGATATGTCATTCTTCATTTAAAAAATCTGAGAAATAAATCAGGTTATGGAGAAAGATATTAAAAATATCTGTTACATAGTAGAGTTTTGGTATATTTATATTAATGCACCTTAGCCACAAGTATCTTATTCAACTGGGAAGAGAGACTTTAAAACTTAAGATAAAATGTAGATATATATTTACATTATGATGTTCATGCTCAAAGTACATAAGACCATTTATTTTTTTCAATATTTTTAAAAATTACAGAAATGTATTTGTCAGATCAAATATTATATGTTTGGTTCTGATGGGTATCAGATGATATAAAGGATCTCATCCCCTTAGATCTTTACCTTCTGAGAATAGAATGCCTACCATTATTTTTATTATATTATTATGCAGTTGTTACCCAGCAGCTCCATTTTGTTTTCAGCTTTTCAGGACTTACTTTATGAAAGCTATAGAACATTTAAAATCAAAACTTGAAGGAGGCAGCAGGGTGCTATCTAAATATTCAGCCCATATACAGTACACAGTTACAGTCATCTGTGTGCATATCCACACTTACTGCCTTTGCTTTGTTTCCACAGAAGAGGTGTCTGTCCATCACTGACTAATTCTTCCACTATGGGTCTGAATCACATGTCTTCCAACTGAAACTAGCCCCAGCACATTTTCTCTCCCATCTTTAATTATTTTCTCTCACTAATATTTTCATCAACTGTCTTCAACATATTCAATTTTCTCCTTAACTAAGGCCAATAAAAGGCAATTGATTCCTTTCTCATTCTGATCCATCTAACTTTCTCCTTTACTTTGCAGCCAAGATTCTTGAAAGAGTACATTTTATACTTTTCCTAGTACCTTATATGTCATTTACTGTTTCTTAAAGCATACCACTCTATATGTAATTTTTTCCAGTTTTATTGAGATATGATTCACATAAAACACTGTGTAAGTTTAAGGTGAACATTGTGATGATTTGGTATGCTTTTATATTGAGAAATGATTACCAGAGTAGAGTTAGTTAACACTTCTATTACCTCACATAGTTACTTTTTTATAGTGAGAACATTTAAGGTCTACTCTTAGCAACTTTCAAGTATATAGTAAAATAGTATTAACTGTAATCACTATGCTGTAAAAGATTCCCAGAACTTATTTATGTTAGAACTGGCAGTCTGTACCCTTTAACTGACATCTACCTATTCCCGAGAGTGACCCCTGACCTCTGGCTACCACCATAATATGTTCCTGGTAGCTTAGATTTTTTTACATTCTATATATAAGTTATAGTATACAGTATTTGTCTTTGTCTGACTTAATTCCCTTAGCATAATGCCCTCAAGCCCATCCTAGATTTCATATCACAAATGGCAAGATTTCCTTCTTTCTCATGGCTGAATAATAGTCTATTATTTATATATATATAACATCTTCATGATCCACTCATCCATTGATGGGCACTCAAGTTGTTTTGGTATCTTGGCTACTGTAAATAGCATTTCATTGCACATGGAAGTGCAGATAGCTCTTTGACATCCTGACTTTATTTCCACTGGATATTTACCCACAAGTGGACTGCTGGATCATATCGATAGTTCTATTTTTAATTTTTTGAAGAACCTTCATACTGTTTTCCATAGTGGCTCTACCAATTTACATTCCCACCAACAGTGCACAAGTGTTCCCTTTTCTCCACATCCTCAGCAACACTTATCTCTTTTGTTTCTGATAATTGCCGTTCTAAAAGGTATGAGATAATATCTCATTCTGATTTTAATTCACATTTCCCTGGTAATTAGTGATGTTGAACATCTCTTCACGTACCTGTTGTTCATTTGTATATCTTCTTTGGAAAGATGCTTATTTAGCTCCTCTGCCTGTTTTGTAATTGGATCATTGTGTTTTGTTTGTTTGTTTACTATTTAGTTGTCTGAGTTTCCTATATACTTTGGATATTAACCCTTTATCAGATCGACGGTTTCTTTCATTTCTTAGTTTGTCTTTTTGTTTTTATTTTGTTGATTGTTTCTTTTCTGTGCAGAAGCTTTTTAGTTTGATGTAGCCCCACATATTTATTTTTGCTTTTGTGGCTTGTGCTTTTTGTCATATCAAAAAAATTTTTGCTAAGATGTACTTTGAGAAGCATTTTTCCCTGTGTTTCCTTCTGGGAGTTTTATGATTTCAGGTCTTATGTTTAAGTCTTTAACCTATTTCAAGTTAGTTTTTGTGAATGGTTTATAAAGGCGTCCAATATCTGCATATGAATTACAGTAATAATTTCAAATTATTGTGCATGTGAATACAGTTTTCTCAACACCATTTATTGAAGATACTATCCTTTTCCCATTGAGTATTCTTGGCTACCTTGTCAGTTATCTTCAACTATCTTCTAAAGTGAGTAAGATAAAAAATGTTTTATATTTATACTCATTTTTGCCATTTTTAGTATTCCACTTTACTTTGTGGGCTCCCCTTGTGGCTTAACTGGTAAAGAATCTGCCTGCAATGTGGGACACCTGGGTTTGACCCCTGGGAGGGAAGATGCCCTGGAGAAGGGAATGGCTACCATTCCAGTATTCTGGCCTGGAGAATTCTATGAAATGTATAGTCCATGGGGTCACAAAGAGTTGGACATGACTGAGCAACTTTCACTTTCACTTTATTTTGTATAAATCTAGTTTTTGATAGTACTAAACCTTCTGCCCAAAGAACTTCCTTTAATGCTTCTAACACAGGTCTGCTGGCAAAGAATTCTCTCTGCAGTTGTTGGTATGAAAAGAAAAAGAAAACTTGTCTTTACTTCAGAAAGATAACTTTATTTGGTATACAGTTATGGGTTGACAATTTCTATATCTTTAAAGACTTAAGAGGTTACTCCATTGCCTTCTTCTTTGTTGTATTCTTACCTTTGTTTCTTTACATGTAATGTTTCTCTTTGCTCTGCCTTCAAGGTATTTTCTTTTCTTTTTGGGGAGAGTTTAAGAAATTAAACTAAAATATATATGTGGGTATATACATACACACACACATATATATACACACACACACACACACACGCACACACACACGTGTGTGTGTGTGACACTTTGAATCTTAGATCTGTGGTTTGTTTACATCCTTTAATTTTGAAAATTTCCCGACCATTACCTCTTTAAATGTGTCTTCTATCACACTCTCTCTGTCTTCTTTTGGGAGATGATCTGTGATATATACATATTAGGTCAATTGATATTGTTGATATTGATCATGGTTCTTGGTTGCCCTGTTCTCTCTCTCTTTTTCTTCTTTCCTTCCCTTCCTCCCTCCTCCTTTCCTTTCTTCATGCACTTTTTTTTCTTTCTTTCTTTTCCCTCTCTCTCTCTTTCATATCTCTTTACCTTTCATTTTGGATATTTTTTAACCTATCTTCTCATTCACTGGCTATTTTTCAGTAGTATCAGGTCTTCTGATAAGTACAGAGAAGGAAATCTTTACATTTGATTGTTTTTTCTTTTTCACTAGCATGCTGTCAACCTTTTAAACATAATTTCTTTCTCTCCTTAAATTTTATCTGTTCCTGTATGTGATTTATTGCTTCTGCTAGATACTTTAACATATTAATATGACCATTATCCACCTGATTGTTCAGATATCCAAGTAATTCCTCTGATTTTCTTAATTACTTTAACTATTGAAAATGGATTTTTTCTTGAATCATTGTGTGTCTTACAGTTTTTGACTGAATGATTCAGTTGAGTTCATTGCTCAATCATGTCCGACTCTTTGCGACCCCATGAACCGCAGCATGCCAGGCTTCCCTGTCCATCACCAACTCCTGAAGCTTACTCAAACTCATATCCTTTGAGTCAGTGATGCCATCCAACCAACTCATCCTCTGTCGTCCCCTTCTCCTCCCGCCTTCAATCTTTCCCAGCCACAGAGCCTTTTCCAATAAGTCAGTTCTTCGCATCAGGTGGCCAAAGTATTGGAGTTTCAGCTTCAGTATCAGTCCTTCCAATGAATATCAGGGTTGATTTCCTTTAGGATGGACTGGTTTGATCTCCCTCCAGTCCAAGAGACTCAACAGTTTTCTCCAACACCACAGTCCAAAAGAATCAATTCTTTGGTGCTCAGTTTTCTTTAGAGTCCAACTCTCATGTTCATACATGACTACTGGAAAAGCCATAGCTTTGACTAGACAGACTTTCTTAGCAAAGTAATGTCTCTGCTTTTTAATATGATGTCTAGGTTGACCATTGCTTTTCTCCCAAGGAGCAAGTGTCTTTTAATTTCATGGCTGCAGTCACCATCTGCAGTGATTTTGGAGCCCCCCAAAATAAAGTCTCGCACTACTTCCATTGTCTCCCCTTTTATTTGCCATGAAGTGATGGGACCAGAGCCATGATCTTAGTTTTCTGAATGTTGAGTTTTAAGCCAGCTTTTTCACTCTCCTCTTTCTCTTTCATCAAGAGGCTCTTTAGTTCTTTGCTTTCTGCCATAAGGGTGGTGTCATCTGCATATCTGAGGTTACTGATATTTCTCCTGGCAATCTTGATTCCAGCTTTTGCTTCCTCCAGCCTGGCATTTCTCATGATGTACTCTGCATATAAATTAAATAAACAGGGTGACAATATACAGCCTTGACATACTCCTTTCCCAATTTGGAACCAGTCTGTTGTTCCATGTCCAGTTCTAACTGTTGCTTCATGACCTGCTTCAGGAGGCAGGTCAGCTGGTCTGGTATTTCTGTCTCTTGAAGAATTTTCTACAGTTTGTTGTGATCCACACAGTCAAGGGCTTTGGCATAGTCAATGAAGCAGAAATAGATGTTTTTCTGGAACTCTCTTGCTTTTTCAATAATCCAGCGGATGTTGGCAATTTGATCTCTGGTTCCTCTGCCTGTTCTAAATCCAGCTTGAACATGTGGAAGTTCATGGTTCATGTACTGTTGAAGACTAGCTTGGAAAATTTTGAGTATTACTTCACTAGCATGTGAGATGAGTGGAACTGTACGGTAGTTTGAACATTCTTTGGCATTGCCTTTCTTTGGGATTGGAATGAAAACTGACATTTTCCAGTCCTGTAGCCACTGCTGAGTTTCCAAATTTGCTGGCATATTGAGTGCAGCACAATAAGAGCATCATCTTTTAGGATTTGAAATAACTGGAATTCCATCATCTCCACTAGCTTTGTTTGTAGTGATGCTTCCTAAGTCCTACTTGACTTCACATTCCAGGATATCTGGCTCTAGGTGAGTGATCACACCATTGTGGTTATCTGGGTCATGAACATATTTCTGTATAGTTCTTCTGTGTATTCTTGCCACCTCTTCTTAATATCTTCTGCTTCTGTTAGGTCCATACAATTTCTGTCCTTTAGTGTGCCCATCTTTACATGAAATGTTCCCTTGGTATCTCTAATTTTCTTGATGAGATCTCTAATCTTTTCCATTCTGTTGTTTTCCTTTAATTCTTTGCATCAATCACTGAGGAAAGCTTTATTATCTCTCCTTCCTATTCTTTGGAACTCTGCATTTGGATGGGTATATCTTTCCTTTTCTCCTTTACTTTTCATTTCTCTTCTTTTCTCAGCTATTTGTAAGGCCTCCTAAAACAACCATTTTGCCTTTTTGCTTTTTTTTTTTCTTGCAGATGGTCTTGATCACTGCCTCTGGTACAATGTCATGAACCTCTGTCCATAGTTCTTCTGGCACTCTGTCTATCAGATCTAACCCCTTGAATCTATTTGTCACTTCCATGTATAATCGTAAGGGATTTGATTTAGGTCATACCTGAGTGGTCTAGTGGTTTTCCCTACTTTCTTCAATTTATGTCTGAATTTGGCAGTAAGGAGTTCATGATCTGAGCCAAAGTCTGCTCCCAGTCTTATTTTTGCTGACTGTATAGAGATTCTCCATCTTTGGCTACAAAGAATATAATCAGTCTGATCAGTGTTGACCATCTGGTGATGTCCATGTGCAGAGTCTTCTCTTGTGTTTTTGGAAGAGTGTGTTTGCTATGACCAGTGTGTTCTCTTGGCTAAACTCTGTCAGCCTTTGCCCTGCTTCATTTTGTACTCCAAGGCCAAATTTGCCTGTTACTACAGGTATCTCTTCACTTCCTACTTTTGCATTCCAGTCCCCTATAATGAAAAGGACATCTTTTTTGGGTGCTAGTTCTATAAGGACTTCATAGAACTATTCAACTTCAGCTTCTTCAACATTACTGGTCGGGGCATAGACTTGGATTACCATGATAATGAATGGTTTGCCTTGGAAATGAACAGAGATCATTCTGTCATTTTTGAGACTGCACCCAATTACTGCATTTTGAACTATTGTTGAGTATGAGGGCTACTCTATTTCTTCTAAGGGATTCTTACCCACAGTAATAGGTATAATAGTCATCTAAATTAAACTCGCCCATTTTAGTTCATTTTAGTTCACTGATTCCTAAAATGTTGATGTTCACTCTTGCTATCTCTTGTTTGACCACTTCCAACTTGACTCACAGGCCTAACTTTCCAGGTTTTTATGCAGTATTGCTCTTTGCAGCATCGGACTTTACTTCCGTCACCAGTCACATCCACAACTGGCTGTTGTTTTTGCTTTGACTCTGTCTCTTCATTCTTTCTGGAGTTGTTTCTCCACTGATCTCCAGTAGCATATTGGGCACCTACCGACCTGTGGAGTTCATCTTTCAGTGTCCTATCTTTTTGCCTTTTCATGCTGTTCATGGGGTTCTCAAGGTAAGAATACTGAAGTGGTTTTCCATTCCCTTCTCCAGTGGGCCATGTTTTGTCAGAACTCTCCACCATGACCCATCCATCTTGGGTGGCCCTACATGGCATGGCTCATAGTTTCACTGAGTTAGACAAGTTAGAATGATTAACATTGTAAAAAAGAGCCACAGAATCTGAGATAAATAGCATTTATGAAGTAAATGGTAAAGCCCCCTGACCTCCTTTACTTCTTTCTCCTTCAATAAAGTTTTTGGTGTGGGAAGTAGATTCCACAGCTGAGGTGAGCTTGGTGGAGCTGCTTCTGGTATCATAGGCTTCTCATCTTCTAGTGTTTGACTTCCACTAGCTTGTACTTAGTTTGGTGTCTGGGAAGCTGAAAGATCTTTCTCAGAGCTTACATTCTATTCTTAGGTTTTGGTGGTCCCTGCAGAGCTGTGCCACAGAGGGCTTTTTTCTCCAAGCTCCAGTCCAGTGGTACTTTGTGCTTATTATTCACAGCTAGATTTCTCATGGAGGTGGGGCACTTTTACTTTCCTGGTCAGTTTTAGGCAGGTTTGTGTGCCTGAGCCTCTAAAGTTGGGCTTTTTTTTCCATCCCTGCTCCTTTTTTGGGTGTTCTTCAGCAGAGGTGTTTCACCTGTTCTGCAGTAATAGCAGATCTGTTTTTTGAAGAGTGTAGGATGCTAGGTTCAAGGAGGAGGCGATTTGCTTCTACTTCTATCTCAGCATGATGGGTCTCTGGCTGTGTCCTCAGGAGGACAGTCTCCCCTATCCCTTTCCCAGAGGCAGACAGGTTTTACTTCTGCCTCAGAAGTAATGTGGCTTCCCTGGTGGTTTTGAACAGCGGTAAAGAATCCTCCTGCCAATGCAGGAGATACAGGTCCGATCCCTGGGTCCAGAATACCCACTGGGGAAGGAAATTGTGACCCACTCCAGTATTCTTGCCTGAGAAATCACATGAACAGGGAAGGCTGGCTGGCTACAGTCCATGTGGTCACAAAGAGTCAGACATGACTAAGCGACTAAAAACAACAGAAGCATTGCATCTCTGCTCGTTCCCTAGGAGGAGGGAGTTTATATCCCTTCCCTGGCAGATGAAGGCTTTTGTTTTGTAACAAAGAACATTTCAGGGAAGTAGGCACAGCTTTAGCCTGGTCATGAGCAGCTGTTGTTCACTTCCCTCATACCTGTGCCCCTGTGAAAGTCTCCACCTCTCCACTTGCCCTGCCTCCATTTTTTCTGTAAGTATCTGATGGAGGCCTGTGTCAAAGAGAGTGTGAGTGAGTGTGAACTTCCCTTGTATCTACCAGCTATCTTAACTGAAGCATGGGGTCACACATGGGGTGCTAAGCATTTGTTAAACTTTAGCTGATTTCTTTTTACTCACGTGTTTGTTATATGTCCCATACTCTTCCTAAGGTAAATAAGTTTGTGTGGCCTGGCTCTTTTGGGATGAGGCTTGTCCTTATTTAGAATTCAGTTTACTTGATTGTTTTATGACCTCAGCTCTCTAAGGAGCCCAAGAAAAATGATTATGTTGTTTATTATATGGCTTTTCTCAGGGTTAGGGACAGAGTGCTCTTCTGCCTCTTTCAACATCTTCCAGGAAAGTAAGCTTTCAGCCAATGCCAGTACAGTGGGAGGTGCATAACAAAATTTACAAGCATGCTTGCACTATTTCCCTAGTCTGTTCCTCGAGCTTGTATCTTCCTTTTATTGTACTGTCTTACTAGTGGGAGAGGAAAGGCAAGTGTTAGTCACTCAGTCTTGTCCAACTCTTTGCAGCCCCAAGGACTGCAGCCCACCAGGCTCCTCTGTCCATGAGATTTTCCAGGCAAGAATACTAGAGTGGGTTGCCATTTCCTTCTCCAGGGGCTCTTCCCAACCCAGGGAATGTACCAGGATCTCCTGCATTGCAGACAGATTCTTTACCATCTGAGGCACCTGGGAACTACGCAGCAACTGGCCAGTGGCAAATGTGAAGGAAGCCTTTCATAGGCTGTGGGTTAGGAAGGACACTAAGTTTATAATTACTTAAATCTATTTTATTAGAAATTTAAAAATATAATGTTTTCTTTCTCTTTTAAACAATACAGTAGATTGCCAGGGTATCAATCAAATGATAAATTAGGCAAGTGTGAAAAGAGAACAGATGGAAAAAAGCAGGAAAGATAGATGCTGATTCAGACTAATTTAGGCGAGGTAGAATAATTTGGGAAATGAAATTTCATCAGGTTAGACAGCTCTCTCTCTCTGTCATCACCTTGGCAAGTATTAGAAAATGGGGTGGTTTGGTAGAATATGTCTCCAACCACAAAATATAACAGCTTTGAAGATTAAGATATCTGATATCCAGCTCTACAAATGTGGTGATAAATGTAAGTGACATTTAGCCCTCTTAATGACATAAATAACTCTCACAAACACGGAGCCAGATTTTCTGCTGAAAAATGTAAGTTTGGGGTTTTACATGGATTTGTTGACTCTTCGCAACTAGACGTAGAAGGCAATTGACTTTACAGGCAAAATGTTAGGAATGTGAATCCTGTGTCTTTCAAACCTGTTTGAATTAGGTGCCTGGTTGTAGATCTTTCTGCTAGGTCATTTGACATCTCCCCCACAGTTTTTAAATATTGTAATGAGAGACTCAGATAAACCTTAAGCTCAGCCTGAAAGCAGAGATTTTGGATGGCAACAGAAAGACTGAGAGGACTATGGAGAGGAAAAATGATGGCAATCCTGCTCCTTTTCTAAGAAGATTATTCGCATTAGAAGTTTAGGTTACTTTTCACACTAGCTGGGACAGCCTTCAGCTTCTTTTCTGACAGCCAGACTCTATCACTGCCTCTTTAGTGGACTCGCTGATTACAACACCTTCCATACAAAATGCTGGGACTAAGTTACTATCACAATTTCTATATTCACACTTAAGGTCTACTTCTGTTATAGCAAAAACAGCTTCTCTAAAAGAACCATCAACCAAAGAATATAAGTTTGAGCAAACTCTTCTTGGCAAGGTCATTTCTAGTCTTCAAAATGTTCCAGAAAAGTAATTTCTTTTCTAAGAATGTTCTGAATGTAGGCTCATAGGAAGAGTTCTGTGTTTTTAGAGTTGAAGGGATATTATTGATTATTTAGTCTATGCAGTGTCTGAATATCCTTAGGAATGCACACTCAAGCTTTATTTAGATGTATCTTCTTATAAACAGACCTAAAACAATCTGGATATACAATTATTTAGGGCTCTTTGGGTAGAAATCAATCGCCAGTAGTTTTAAGAAGAAGGTTAGATACTGTTTTTGTGTCATTTTTGTAAGCAAAGAAAGCAAATTTTCTAAATAATTGAAAATAAAATTCTTCTGTAAACATAGTCAATTAGTAGCCAGCATATACAAACCATCTTATAAACTCTACCACATCTTGGCTTTATGTTTTTTTTTTTAGCGTGTTAAATCTATGTGCGAGCCTTAGTCGCTCTGTTGTGTCTGACTCTTTGTGACTCCAAGGATCCTCTGCCCTTGGACAGAGGAGCCTAGCCTGCCAGGCTCCTCTGTCCGTGGAATTCTCCAGGCAAGAATGCTGGAGTGGGTTGCCATTCCCTTCTCCAGGGGATTTTGTGACCCAGGGATCAAACCCCAAGTCCTGTATTGCAGTCAGATGTTGTACCATCTGAGCCATCAGGGAAGCCTGTTAAGACTATATCTAGAATGAAAGATTCAGTCAAGACAAATACAATATGACAGCAGTAGAATTCAGCTGCCTACGTGTGTGCAGGCTAAATCGCTTCAGTCATGTCCAACTCTTTGTGACCCCATGGACTGTAGCCCACTAGACTCCTCTGTCCATGGGATTCTCCAAGCACGAATACTGAAGAGGGTTGCCATGCCCTCTTCCATAGGATCTTCCCCACCAAGGGATCCACCCCCATCTCTGGCATCTCCTGCATTGACAGCCAGGTTCTTTACCACTAGCACCATCTGGCAGGCAAGGAAAGGGAGACTACCTTATCAGAATTGGGTCACAAGGAGTCTTCCAATCTAGTGCTTAGACAGAGTGCTCTATAATAATCCAATATAGGGGGGATTTCTTAATGGAAAATGTTTGCTTAGACTTTTAAACTGTAGTCTTGTGACAGAGTAAATGTTTCTAAAATATTTTAGTCTCCATTTGAGAATCACTGAACAATGAAATCTATTTCTATACATGTTTTGCTAATCTGTAAGTCTCTGGTGTCAAACAGCCAGTAAGGACATCAAAAGCAATTGTAGCAACCATTTCCAGTATGTATCTCTTTGATTATGTCGTCACTCCTTCCCATGTCATGTTATTCATCCCTCTAGTTCAGTAAATGTGTGACAATGAAAATAGTAAAAGCAATGGGTGGAGAATAGAGGGGAGGTTGGTGGCTGTCAGTCTGGGCAGAGGGAGATTGAGGTCAGCTGTTCAAACTGGGACATCTCTGGTCTCTGAGAAAACAGCACCTTTCTATTTTTCTTAATAAATGAGGAAGCTTACAGATTTTTATTATCTTGAACAATCAATAGACGTTTCAAATACATCTTTTCCTCAATATAAGAGAATATATAAGTAGAAAAAATGGCACTAGTTCTCCAGCCTAAAATTCGATTTGGAGAGGAACTTAAAGTACAATTCAATGTATAATTGTCTTATATAGACTAACTTCTTTGAATCAGTCTCAAAAACAAAACAAAAACACTCTCCCCCCACTTAACCCCCCCAAAAAAACCCAGTAGAAACAAAGAAACAGATTAGACCTGAAACTGTTTTGGTGTTTTATTTTAAAGAAAGAGGTCATATTAAAGACTTGGTCAAAAGAGCCATTTTTCATTTTTTCCTGGCCTCAATAAAAATTCAAATCAATATCCTGTATGATCTACATCTACAAGGATATACAGAAGTTTAGAAAACACTCAAAAAAGATTCAACTGTATTCATTACACTAAACATAAACCAGGATTTGGCTCAATCTATTTTGAAAGGATCTTTAACATTAAAGGTTAAAACAAAAAGAAGCCTCTAGTTAACCTTCAATTAACTATAGCTGCTTGGCACTTTCTTATTAATCAAGATTTTACTCTTGCATTATTTTTATGGCATTCAATTTTATTTAGTTTCTTCAATATATTTCTCAGAGGTAAAATAGCTCTACTTTATGGGTGAAAATCAAATCAAAATGTAGAAGGCTTCCTGTGTGACCTTCATAAAGTCATCTCTCTGAGGTTCTTTTCCTATTTTTAAAATGACAATAATGTGGTCTTATCCACTGTGCTGTGTAAAAATGGAATAAAATTGTGCAGAGAAGGAGAATAGTGTTGAAAAGACTAAAGCTTTGGGGGGGCCAGAAAGACATAGATTCCACCAAGTATGGGCTTTCTGACATTGGGCAAGATATTAATCTCTTCGAGCCTCTGTTTCCCCATCAATAAAATAAGCATATAAATCCTAATTGGAACACTGGCATGTTATATGAACTCATGTATGTATAGGACTGGTATATAAAACACACACAAAAAAGATAGCTGCTATGTTTTGATTGTGTCTTCCCAAAATCCATATGTCAAACTGTAATGACCAATCCTAGTACTATTTAGAGGTGATGTCTTTGGAAGTTTATTAGGTCATGAGGGTAAAGCCCTCAAGAATGGGATTAGTACCCTTATTGGTGGTAGTGGTTTAGTTGCTAAGTCACGTCTGACTCCTGCGACCCCATGGACTGTAGCCTGCAAGGCTTCTCTGTCTATGACATTCTCCAGGCACAAATACTGGAGTGGGTTTCCATTTCCTTCTCCGGGGTATCTTCCCAACCCAAGGGTGGAACCTGGGTCTCCTGCATAGCAGGCAAATTCTTTACTGACTGAGCTATGAGGGAAACCTTGTATTAAAACAAAGCAAAACCTAGAATGATCCCTCACCCCTACAGCCATGTGAGATTTGCAAAAAGATTTAGTCTGGGAAACAGGCTCTCACCAGACATAAAATCTGCTGGCACCAAGATATCAGACTTTGTAGCCTCCAGAACTGTGAAAAATAACTATTGTTTTATAAGGTACTGCATCTCTGTTATTACAGCAACCCACATGGAATAAGGCAGTAGCTGAAGAGGAGACCTTTACTATGTCTGCATGGAAAAGAACCAGCACTTGACTTTGTGTGTTTTTAGTTCAGTTCAGTCACTCAGTTGAGTCCAACTCTTTGTGACCCCATGGACTGCAGCACACCAGGCTTTCCTGTGTATCACCAAATCCTGGAGCTTGCTCAAACTCATGTCCATCCAATCAGTGATGCCATCCAACCATCTCATCTTCTGTTGTCTTCTTCTCCTCCTGTCTACGATCTTTCTCAACATCAGAGTATTTTCCAATGAGTCAGTTCTTTGCATCAGGTGGCCAAAGTATTAGAGCTTCAGCTTCAACATCAGTCCTTCCAATGAACATTCAGGACTGATTTCCTTTAGAATTGACTGCTTTGATCTCCTTACAGTCCAAGGAACTCTCAAGAGTCTTCTCCAACACCATAGTTCAAAAGCATCAATTCTTTGGCTCTCCGTTTTCTTTATATTCCAACTCTTACATCCATACATGACTACTGCAAAAACCATAGCTTTGACTAGATGGAATTTGTCAGCAAAGTAACGTCTCTGCTTTTTAACATGCTGTCTAGGTTGGTAATAGCTTTTCTTTCAAGGAGCAAATGTCTTCCAATTTTATGGCTGCAGTCACCATCTGCAGTGATTTTGCAACCTCCCAAAATAAAGTCTGTCATTTTTTTCAGTGTTTCTGCATCTATTTGCCATGAAGTGATGGGACTGGATGCCATGATCTTAGTTTTTTAAACGTTTTCACTTAGTTTTTTAAACGTTTAAGTTTGAACTTCCAGATGTTCAAGCTGGATTTAGAAAAGGCAGAAGAACCAGAGATCAAATTGCCAACATCCATTGGAGAGTCGAAAAAGCAAGAGTGTTCTAGAAAAATATCTACTTCTGCTTTATTGACTATGCCAAAAACTTTGACTGTGTGTACTGCAATCAATTGTGGAAAATTCTTAAAGAGATGGGAATACCAGACCACCTGATCTGCCTCTTGAGAAACCTGTGTGCAGTTCAGGAAGCAACAGAACTGGACATGGAACAACAGACTGGTTCCATATTGGAAAAAGAATACATCAAGGCTGTATATTGTCACCCTGATTATTTAAATTATATTCAGAGTACATCATGAGAAATGCTGGGCTGAATGAAGCACAAGCTGGTATCAAGATTGCCAGGAGAAATATCAATAACCTCATATCTGCAGATGACACCACCCTTATGGCAGAAAGTGAAGAACTAAAGAGCCTCTTGATGATAGTGAGAGAGGAGAGTGAAAAAGTAGGCTTAAAAAGCTCAATATTAAAAAAAACTAATATCATAGTTATATCCTAAAGCAGTGATTTCCATCAAATTTACCCAGATAGCTCTTAAAAATTCCGATACAGGGTTCTACCTCTGAGTCAAAAAATCTGAAGTATGTCAGTAAAGTTTCTTTTTTCTAGTGACTTTTTTTGTGACTGTGGTTAAATACACATAAAATTTACCATTTTAACTATTTTTAAATGTAAAATTTAGTGGTATTAAGCACATTCACATTTTGATGCAACCATTTTACCATCCATCTGTAGAACTCTTCTCATCTTGCAGAACTGGAACTCTATACCTTCATTTGCCCTTCTCCCAGCCCCTGGGCAGCCGTTATTCTATTTCTGGCCACTATGAATTTGGTTACTCTAGTTATTTTATACAGGTGCAGTCATGCAGTATTTGCTCTTTTGTGACTGCCTCATTCCACTTAACATAATGTTTCCAACATTCCTTCATGTTGTAGTATGAGCCAGCATTTTCTTCCTGTTTTAGGCTGAATAATATTCTATTGTTTGTATGTGTAACATTTTGCTTGTCCATGCATCCATGATTGGACACTTCCCAAAATGACTTTTTAAAAAATATGGAATTCTTTACAAATTTGTTTGTCATCCTTGCCGAGGCACCATGCTAATCTCTGATTGGTGTAGTTTTAGTGTGCTGTTGCCAAACTCAGAACTCCAAGGAGTTTTGAGAAGCACCAATGAGGCAGTTTTTCCTAGCTGCAGGTTGGTGGAACATTAAGTCAATTTAGTTGAGTGACCAGTATTTTACAAAGACACAGCAGAGGAGAAAATAGGAGTAAAAATTGTAATAATAAGTCAATGTATTATTTCAAATATTTGTTTCTGTATCTATACATGTTTGTTGCAAAGGAGGGCGGCATGTGTACTATGTGAGGACATAAACTAGTTGCTTTTAGTTGCGTTTCTTATAGTTGCTCTCAATCAAAAAAATGTGAAAGCCACCTGAGGATCAGAATGCAGAATATGATTGTGTGAAAAGTAAGTTAACACATGTTCTCATCTTGAAACATGCTATTAAGTTACAATAGCCATGATTTTACTTTGAATATACTCAAAATAAGAGAATCTGAAAAGAGAAAAGATTGAGAAATGTCTTCATATGAATTGATTTGGACTCCACAGTTCAGAGAGGTCTGAGTGTTGCTTACTAATGAATCATTTTTATCGTGCAGTATCAGGAGTTGTATATGAATTTGGTATCTCTCTGATACACTAAGTTTTTATAGACTCCAGAAGTAGATAAAGAATTGCTAACGGCAGTAATGAAGAGGTGTGAATGCCACCAGCAATTCAGGATTCGGTTCCAGCTCAGGAAACACACCACCAAAATCAAAATTAATTTCCCATTTGGCATTTTTCTCAACCATATGTGGTTTTTAAATTATTGTGGTGACTTCTCTCACTGTATTGAAAATATACAGGATGTATTTATCTAAGATAAACATGATTTTGCCTGGAATGTTTTCTGAAATAATAGCACACAATATGCATCAGAAAATAAGGCAATTATATACTAATATGACTGTTTGTGAATTGTATTTGGTTCTGCCAGAATTTATGAAAGATATATGTTTAACAGATGTAAATGTTTTTATTAGATCATATGGAGCACAATCATTCATCTGCCTCTTAAAGAAGTGTGGAACTTCTTTTCATCACAAAGAGTGTTATTTCTGTATTGCCTTAGATGTTCAGTATATGACTCTATCTCAAATCCTCTGTGAGTTGCCTGATGCTGACACTGGCATTAATACAGGCAAACAGTATTCCTAAGTAACCAACATCATCCTTTGTTTTAATTCACAAGGAAGATGGTGGGATAGATGAATGAATGGAAAGAGATAGATATATGATAGATAGTATTAATATAAAATTTATATAAATTAATATAAAATTTATATAAATTAATATTAAATTTATATAAATTAATATAAAAGGGTACAGCTAAATATACAATTACATTTTTGAAAAATATGACAGATATAGACTTTCAATGCATAATGAGAATTTGTTCATAATTATAATACCTACTTGTGTTTAAGAAAACTTTATATCATGTATCTTCACTGATCCCCAGTGCTATGTACAAAAGACCAAACTACACATTTTAAAAAAGAGAAACCAGATACAGACATTAACAACCTTACCAACTCACAAACCAGGGATACATCAGAAGCAGGAATCAGTTCCTGAGGACTGGCTTTCAGTCCAGGCATTATTTTACTAAACTGCTGCATGAAACATCATCATTACTGTTTAATTTGTTCTTGTTGTTGTTGTTCAGTCACTCAGTTTGACTCTTTGTGACTCGATGGACTGCAGCAGGCCAGGCTTCCCTGTCCTTCACCACCTTCCGGAGATTGCTTAAAATCTTGCTTAAAACTTTGTACTTAAAATCTCTCAATTTCAGGATGAGACATTTTGGCCAATTAGTTAAACTCTGATTTAAAAATTATTGATAATTATCACAAACTACTAGACAAGAAATACAGAGCAGAAATAATTTTATTCTTTATTTTGCAAACATGCTCGGTGGAGCTTCCCAAATCAAAGTGTCTCAGAATCAGCTACAGGGTCCTGAACAGCACACACTTGTGTGTTGCTCAGTAATCTCTCTTCTCCTAAAGGTCTACAGCTGATTGGGGTGCCTGGGTAGGTTTGAGAACTGCTGCTTTAGAAAAATACTTTTGAGTAATTTTGGTGAAATATCTATCAGGAAAATCAAATAAAAGACAATAACACATTTTACTTACCTCCCATAGGCCACAAGTCTGAAGAAAATGCTGGTTTTGTATATCCAAAAGTTTATAGAAATCAGGAGACTTTTTGTTTAAGAAAAAGAAAACATAATTATGAAGACAAAATTAGTTATGCAAAATTAGTTATAAAAAGGAGTATTTACTAACAAATTACAACAAATGCATTTTTTAAAAGCTTTAAACCACAAACATCTGCCTGACATAGTACTGTGCTTAACAATATCCTGAAATCACTCTCCATTAGTTCATAAATATCTTCCTCATTCCTTTTAAATAAAAGAATGTCCATTATGTGGATGTATTATACCATAGTTTATTCAACAACTTATGAGTGGGCATTTAGGATGTTTCCAATATTTTCAATCACAGTTAAAACAAGCTTCTGTATTACATATTTTCATATTATTGGAGATGTATCTTCAGGAAAAATTCCTGGAAGTTGGGTCACTGGGTCAAAATGTAAACACAAATGTAATTACTTTAGATGTTGTAAAATGACATCCCAGAAGAATTGTACCAATTTTCTTTCCATTAGCAATATGTGAAAGTGCTTATGTCCTCACAACCCTGCAAAAGAGGATGCTATTTTTTTTTAATTTTTTTAGCAGTGTGACAGGTGAGAGATGGCATCTTAATGTAGTTTTAATTTGCATTTCTCATGAGTGAAGTGAACATTTATTCATATGTTTAAAGGTTATTTTTATAAATTTCTTGTGAATTGATAAGACAGTTTTTAAAATAGAGGATTGAAATATTCAGGTTTTTTTACCTAGGTATGATAAATATACCATCAAATTCTATATGCTGATTTTTAACTCCATAAAATACATTTCAAAATTGCCATAAATAGTGCAATTAGAAGATTAAACTACTGATAATGGCTTGTTATTTTCTTGCTGAATGATACATCTTAAAGTATATATCTTAACTTTATAATTCACAAAACCAGTCTAGGCAAGAAAAAAAATGAACCAATTCTATCAATATGCAATGATAAAATTAATAGTATTTGCTAAGGAGTCAATCCTGGCCCTTCATGGATCACAGCCTTGTTGTGGCAAAGGGGTTTGTGTATCCCAATAAAACTATGAGCCATGCTGTGCAGGGCCACTCAAGACAGACGGGTCATGGTCAAGCATTCTGACAAAATGTGGTCTATGGCTGGTAGAAACGGCAACCCACTCCAGTATTCTTGGCTGGAAAACCTCATGAACAGTATGAAAAGGCAAAAAGATATGAAGCTGGAAGATGAGCTCCCCAGGTTGGAAGATGTCCAGTGCTACTGGGGAAAAGCAGAGGGCATTACTAATAGCTCCAGAATGAATGAACTGGCTGGGCTAAAGCAGAAACAACCCTCAGTTGTAGATGTGTCTGGTGGTGAAAGTAAAGTCCGATGCTGTAAATAACAATACTGCATAGGAACCTGGAATGTTAGGTCCATGAATCAAGGTGGATATGATCAAATAGGAGATACCAAGATTAAACAGCAACATCTTAGGAATCAGTGAACTAAAATGGGTGGGAATGGGTGAATTTAATCAGATGACCTACTACTGTGGACAAGAATCCCTTAGAAGAAGTGGAGTAGCCCTCATAGTCAACAAAAGAGTCTGAAATGCAGTACTTGGGTGCAATCTCAAGAGAAAGAGTGATCTCAGTTTGTTTCCAAGGCAAACCATTCAACATCACAGAAATCCAGATCTTTGCTGTATATTGTCACTCTGCTTATTTAACTTCTGTGCAGAGTACATCATGCGAAATGCCAGGCTGAGTGAAGCTTAAGCTGGAATCAAGATTGCCAGGAGAAATATCAATAACCCCAGATATACAGATGACACTACCCTAATGGCAGAAAGCAAGGAGGGACTAAAGAGCCCCTTGATGAAGGTGAAAGAAGAAAATGAAAAAGCTGGCTTGAAACTCAACAGCATTATAATAAACTAAGATCATTGCATCTGGTCCCATCACTTCATGCAAATCAAAGAAAAAGTATAAGCAGTGACAGATTTTCTTTTTTTGGGATCCAATATCACTGTGGATGGTGACCACAGCCATGTCATTAAAACATTTGCTCCTTGGATGAAAAGCTATGACAAACCTAGGCAGCATATTAAAAAGCAGAGACATCACTTTGCCGACAAATGTCCATATAGACAAAGCTATGGTTTTTCCAGTAGTCATGTATGAATGTGAGGGTTGGACCATAAAGAAACTTGAGCACTGAAGAATTGATGTTTTTGAATTGTGGTACTGGAGAAGACTCTTGAGTGTCACTTGGACTGGGAGGAGATCAAATCAGTGAGTCCTAAAGGAAATCAACCCTGAATATTCATTGAAAGGACTGATGCTGAAGCTGAAACTCCAATATTTTGGCTACCTGATGCGAAGAGCAGACTCATTGAAAAAGACCCTTATGCTGGGAAAGATTGAAAGCAAATGGAGAAGTGGGTGGCAGGGGATGAGATCGGTTAGATAGCATCACCAACTCAATGGACGTGAATTTGAGCAACTCTGGCAGATAGTGAAGGAGAGACGAGCCTGGAGTCGCAAAGAGTCACGTGACTTATTGACTAAACAACAGCAAAGTCAATCATAGGTAGTGACATTTATTACAGTATTTTAAAACCTTTTTTACGTATTTAGCCATTCTAGTATATGACTGTTGGAAATGACTTCTAAATTCTAGAAATGTTTCACTATTTTTTGTAATATTCTGCTAACACAGCCACAAAATAAATGTTCTGCAAAACACCATTCCAGTGTTCTGTATTAACGTTTGCTTATTTTTATTTAAAACTATTTATTGTTTGGTATTTGTTCAAGTAGTTTCCATTCAAATAACAGCACATTTACTTTTGTGGGTACAAATGATGCTTTGTGTTTTGTGTTATGTGTCTGTGTATTATCAAGAACCTAAATGCTTTCAGTCACCTATATTACCTTAGTCAAAACTGATCTTGGAAGACTGGTTGTGAAACATGTAAGAGTAACAGTAAAATACTTTGTTGTTTGCCCTTAAAATAGAAAGGGTAGATTTTATAATCTCTTTGCACATTTGAAAAAAATTGTGGTGTCAAGCAAAGTTTTCTGCTATGCTCATCAAATGAACTTACAGTAATAATGAATGATTTGAAGCAGATTATGTTTTTCTAGAAAGTATTCCACTGTCAAAAGGACATGATAGTAATTTTCTAGGGTAATTTTCTAATAGATATAGTTAAGTTCCCCTTGGACTGTAGCCTGCCAGCCTCCTCTGTCCATGGAATTCTCCAGTCAGGAATACTGGAATGGGTTGCCATTTCCTTCTACAGGGGATCTTCCCCACACAGATCAAACATGCGTCTCCTGCATTGCAGGCAGATTCTTTACCATCTAAGCCACCAGGGAAGCTCAAAGCTCCCCAGTTTTGTATTTTTACCAACTTTTTAAATTTTATAAATGTAATTTGTTTTACTGAGCAGGCCAAAATTCCATTTGTTGCTTCTGAGTTGGACATTTGATAGGAGCAATTATTTTTTATTCCCACTATTCTGATCAACAATTGAAATATTTACTTATTGAAGAAATCATTTGATATATTCACACCTTGTGTTTGATAAGAATAACTTTTTGTTCATTTTGACCTATAATTTTTAAATAAAAATAAAGACCCTGCTGTAAGTGGTTTATTTATAAGAAGTCTTAATTTTCACTGTATTCAGCTTTTCTAAAGTTCAACAAATTATTATTTTGCAGTTTTAAATTTTTCTTTATAACAGTTTTTCTTTTCTTAACCCCATATATTTTCTATTTCAACTATGATTTGATGTATTAATTTACATTGATCTGAAAGGCTAGAAAATAGCATAATTTCGTTCAGAGTGTATAGAATGTGAATATATTTTCTTTAAAATGTAAATTAAATCAAATGCAAGAAAGTGAAAACTTCAAAGAATTTTTATGTTTTCAAAACAATTCTTTACAAAAAATATTTAAAATGTCTAAACTCAAAGTATAAATCATATTTAATATATATTATAATTTTAAGTCAAAACAATTTTAGTATTTTTGAATTTTAGAATTTAATAGCAAAATTTAGGGCTTCCTTGTGGCTCAGCTGGTAAAGAATCCACCTGCAATGAGGGAGATCTGGGTTCGATCCCTGAGTTGGGAAGATCCCCCAGAGATCTTAATCATAAAGATCTTAATCCTTTACAGGGGTTTAATCTTGTAAAAAACTTTTATAAAAATGAAAGTACTGGCAATTCTATTTTCCAAGATAAAAAATCAGTATCTCCATATGCATATGAAAAATTAGAACAGCATACCTTGTCTAATATTGTAAAATGTTTTTCACCCACTATGTGCACCTGTTGCAAATGTCATGGTGACTTGTCAGTAATTTCAGAAACATGATTTGGAGCAATGAAAGAGGCTGAAAAATGGACATTTGTTACTAGTTGGAAACTGATTCTTCAATATCTAGTGCATTCAAGCTCTCTGAGAGGAAGGATGGATTTATCTGTCCTTTCACCTGAGTGCCTCCACCACTCAATTCTTCCTGGTACTCCAAAGCAGTATCTGTCCCCTGTGTCTGCAGCACAGAACTCACTCATGGAATTCAGGTTCAAAAGCTTTTTGTTTTGAGGACACGGAGAAGAGATGTAGAGGAGTGCTTCCCTGGGGTCTGAGCAGAGTTGGTTACAAGAGTAGCATTGTATGTTGGTGCATTTCTGTTGCCGTCCATTGCAGTCTTAGGTTTCCCTAAAGTGTGGGGCTCAAAACAGCCCGTTGTCTGGATCTCAGTGCAGTAATGGAGAATAAAGGGAAGAGAACATTCACAAAATTATTTTGACTCCATATGCTTGTCACAGGTAGCGTGGAAGAATTGCTCTGTCCCACTTGTTCATCTTCTCTCACTGGATTGTATATTTTTTGGATAATACATGTACATTTGCTTGTATATGTGGGAGGAAGAAATCACATTCAATAATCAGTGTTTTTTTTTTCAGATAATTAACACTGTAGTTTGGAAAAAATATTTTATAGTATATTTTATTAGCCCAACATAACTACTTTCATGTTTGTGATCAAAAATGTTTATTAATAAGGCAATTTGTTTTACTTAGGGGTAAAAACAAAGAATTTAATGATGTTTATCTCTTTCAAAAGGTTCACTGTCCTTTAAGTTGAACAACTTTATTATTTGGAAGAACTCTAAAAGGAGAAAGCTTAAAAATGAAAAAAAAAAAAAAACCCAGTAACTATTTAAGTTGTATTCAGGTATCAGCAACCCAAAAAGAAAGATTAAAGCCAGTTAATTATTCTCCCAGGTGCTTTACACAGTGAATTTGTTGGTTAGGTTCAAAAACCTGGCTGCAGCTCATTTCTTTTCAAGTCTTTCTCTCCTTTCTAGAAATTCAGACTCCTAATTAAACAGTTTCTACTTTGGGTAATATTTATAAATGAGTCAGTGGTTAAGAGAATTCACTGATCCTAATTGGGATTCAGATCTCCAAGAAATCTGTCATTTCCACTTTCTTAAAAACTGCCGAATCACTGGGGCTCAATCACCAATACATATAATTATTTTAAATTTCTAATAATGTTCCTAATTTGAAAAAATGAAGAATTACTCCAAATGTGTTCAGAACATCAGTCTTCACATTACCAGGCTCCTGCTGACACACTGAGGACAGAGAATCAAGCCAGCAATGGGACATGAATTAATATTTCTGTCTTAGTACTAGACAGAGACCAGGCTGAGTCAGTCCTCCCAGCCAAAGCAGAGGCAGGGTAGAACCATTTGTTCTGCTGCTCCAGAGGCTGGCTGACTGATCCTAATCTGGGCCAAATCTTTATGGGATTCCTTGTGGTCCTCAACATTCAAGGCAAGACTCTTTATTAAGAGATTGGAGGAATTATTTCATGGTATTGTGCCCACCATTGACTTGAGCTGTCACAAAACTAAAAGTCTGTGACCTATTACTGCTATAGCAATAGTCTGCAATAAACCCACTGGATTTCCTCCAAATGTCGATTTGCAAGCTAAGGGGGAACTAAAGAGGCAACCAGTATACCTGAGGTACATTTTAGAGGTAGTGTGAAAATGGAGGGTAGCAAAATATGTCATCCCAGGACATACTACGTTGACATAAGGATTGTACTGAGCTGAAAGTAATTGAGAAGAAGCAGATACAAGAAAAGCTCTCTGACCTCCCTCTGTGTGCCTAAAAGCAGTGCATGCGTTTGTAAAGGTTTCTCCACTCCCCTCTCTACCAGAAGGGACAGAAGTTAATCACTGAAGACAACCTGGACTCAACAGCCCAGAGACAGCACCAGAGTAATCTACCTAACAGGTTTTGCTAAAACTAGTTCTCACCTACCATTGGTTTCCCAGTGTATTTCTTCTTGCAGTTTGCCACCTCAAGATCCTTTGTCTTTTGACTTTTCTTAAAATCTCTTCTTTTGTTAAGGTACTATATAAGCCCAGACTCTAACAACCCTTTGAGTCACTCATCACTAAATGCTCCCATGTGTCTGCAAGATGCACATGTTAATAAACTGTTTCTCTTATTTATCTGTCTTTTGTCAGTCTAACCTGACATTTACCTGGAGAACCTAAGGTGGTAGAGGAAATTTTTTCCCCTCTTACAAAAAGATCAATAGGGAATACCTGGTTCAAGTTCTTGACTCGGCCACTTAGCTGTCACGTCACTCTCAGTCACTCAGCCACTATGAGCCTCAGATTTCTCATCTGTAAGATGGAAACAAGAGTTATTGACCTCCCTGGCAGGATTATTGTGAAAGATGAGATCATGCACATAAGAATACTTTATAAACTTTGAGTGATAAGGTTAAGCTTTTTTGTTTCCTCTTTGCAAGTTCCTTAAAGGTAGGAGTCATGGCTTATTCAAGGTAAAGTAGATTTTTTGTTGTAAGTAAATTTATCTTTGGCAATTTTAGTGTTTTGTTGGCAATCATATTCTCTTTCTGGGAACTCTTTAGACTTAGCTTTGTGCTGGCTTCCCATCTCTCAAGATCTGCCTTAGAGAAATATACAACCGCAGCCTCTGGCATCTTTATCATAACACAGGCAGACTCAGGCTTGAGATGTGCTGGAAGATGATAGGTAGGATGTTATTCTTCTTATATTACCTTTTATTTTGAGAAATCCCTTTATATTTATTTCTGTTGTTAGTTGCTAAGTTATGTCCAACTCTTTGCAACCCCATGGACTGTAGCCCGCCATGCTCCTCTGTCCCTGGGATGTCCCAGGAAAGAATACTGGAGTGGATTGCCATTTCCTTCTCCAGGGGATCTTTCCAACCCAGGGATCAAACCTGTGTCTCCTGCCTTGGCAGGAGGATTCTTTACACCTGAGTCCCCAGAGGCTTCCCAATATATTTACTTTATCATCCTGTATTAAACTATAGTTAGTTTTAGCTCTATGTTTGACATGTTTTAGTGTTCATCACTGTCTTTTTTAAACAGACCCATAATCTTGAACTCTTACATTGATCATCTTTCAGTAAGCTGGGCTACGTTTTCAAGGTTTTCTTTCAAGAAGTGCTGAAAGAGGATCTATCTCCTGAGTCTTTTGTGTCTCTATTGTCTTTTGCTATGAAGGGAAACTTAATTGCATATGAAATTCCTTGCCAAGAAATGTTCTTTTCTTCCTCAAATGTGAGTACATATAATTTTATTTTCTTCTACATGTATTTTACTAAGCAGAAATTTGCAGTTTTCTTTCCTTTTTATGATAAGCAGTTTTTTAAGTGTGTTTTTCTTTTTTCTGTTCATTTATTCTACAGATATTTATTGAGCAACTCATACGTGCCATGTTCTTTTCTTGTCCCTGGAAACATGCTGCAGAATAAAGTCGACAAACATTCCTATTCTTGTGGGACTACATGTTTTTTTTCTCTTAAATGCTTGCCTGATTTAAAATTTAATAATGTATTTAATTTTCATCCTTGAATGTGTTCTGTTTGACCTATCTTTTCAACTATCTTTGGACTAAAGCTAAGGTAGCTTTCTAAAAACAGCGAAAACAAATGTATTTTCAAATTCTGGACTGTTCTTTCTACTTATGCCTCAATTGTTCAGATTTCCTCTCTGGGAGAACCTAGGATTTTTGGTTGGATCTTTATTCTCCATTATTAATATCATCTTTCCTCTAAAATATTTTATAAACTCATGTGCTTTTGGTATTCTAAGAATACTACAAATTAACTACTTCACATGACATTAGATTTCTGAATGCCAACTTTACCATTCAATGTTTCATTCTCAGGCTTTATATGCACTGCCTGTAGGTTTAGTTTTACTGAAATATTCATACTGAGCCATCTTTTTATCTCTTTGTATTTCCTTTTTTCTTCTACCGATTCATCAGTGATTTTTGTCCCTTTAAATGTTATTGAACTGAAATATATATACAGAAAAGTATGTGGATCAAAAATACACCCCGGTGAATTTTTACATCCTTATGCACACCTGTGAAACCAGCTCCAAGTGCAAGATTCAGAACACCACCAGCCTTCAGATCAACATCAATACCCTTCATGCTCTTTTCTAGTCACTATTCCCCTCAAAAGCTACCCTGCTGCTGCTGCTGCTAAGTCGCTGCAGTCGTGTCCGACTCTTTACGACCCCATAGACAGCAGCCCACCAGGGTCCCCCATCCCTGGGATTCTCCAGGCAAGAATACTGGAGTGGGTTGCCATTTCCTTCTCCCATGCACAAAAGTGAAAAGTGAAAGTGAAGTCACTCAGTCGTGTCTGACTCCTAGCGACCCATGGACTGCAGCCTACAAGGCTCCTCCATCCATGGGATTTTCCAGGCAAGAGTACAGGAGTGGGTTGCCATTGCCTTCCCCCAAAAGTCACCCTATAACCTCTTAATTTGATGGCTTTTTTGCTTCCTTATAATTTATTCTTCTTTTTAGTAGATGTTATTTTTTCTTGTATCACAGGGAGGATACAAAATATTACTCTAAAATTGTCTCCAATTTGCAATCTTGAAATTAATGTAGACTGATGAAGTTCCTGAAATAATAGTACTCTGGGACCTGCACTTTCACAAAATGACTAGAATTCCCATACATATTAAGGTTTGATTAACAGTCACCTAGAAAACTTTTGAGAAACACTGGTGCCTGGCCTTATCCTCTTAAGTTTTTTATGAAACCATATATTAGTGTTTTTATTACTACCATAACAAATTACCACACACATCATGGCTTACAGAAACACTGATTTGTTATTTCATCATTGAGTATGTCAGAAGCCCAGTGGGCTCTGCTGGTTCCCCTGCTCCATGTCTGCAAGGCCCTGTGAAGTTGTGGGCAGGGCTGCGTTCTTTGTGGAGGCCCTGGGGAGATCTCTTCTGGGCTGATTCACGTTGTTGGCAGAACTCATTTCCCTGCAGCTGTGGAACTGAGAACCCTGTTTCTCTGCTGGCTGTGGCTGGTATCCTGCTCAATTTCTAGGGGCCTCCTGCATGCCTTTTTCTTAGCCTCTGTCCTCACAGTCAGTAATGATGGGTTGAGTCCTTCTGGTGCTTAAGTTCTTTCTAATCTCCATTTCCACCTCATCTGCCCTGACTTCTTCTCTGCAGTATACCTCTGACTCTTCTGCCTTCCTTAGCTGCTTTTCGGAGCCCATGTAATGACATGGGAATACCTGGATTCTCCAGGATAATCAATCAGTAACTAGCCTTAATTTCATCTAAAAAAATTGTTTTGCAACCATGCTGATATTATTGTTTGATCAGATAACTAGGTTATGGGAATGGGGTGTGTGTGTGTGTGTGTGTGTGTATGTGCGTGCATGCACATGTGTTTGGGGTGTATCTTTAGAATTCTGCCTACCTCAAGCCATCTTCAGGGGCTTCTAGTGTATAACCAGGGTTGAGTATCACTAGTGCAGACCTTGGATTTCTGATCTATGAGGACAGTAGTAGATGTTTTCCCACTTTTCTTTCAGGAACGTTGGAGTGCTTTGTCTTATAAAGTTAAAAAAGAAAGAATACATACACATACAGACTCACACACACATATATACACACATTAATCTTTTTCTCAATTTACATTGGTTTTATTTTAAAAGGAATGTCTTCAGGGGTTTTTTTGTAGCTGCACTTGGACATCATCACAGAATATCTGTGTATGGGTGTAAGCCTAACAGGAATTGGGGAGATGCAATTATTAGGCTAACGTAATACAAAATTAAACCAGAAATTTCCACTCCTTATTGAAGCTGAGATTTTAATACTTTAATTTTGATTTTCCATTTTTCAACCAAGAAAATCAGGACTTGCAGAGATTAAAGGCTTTTGCAAAGGCACATATATATCATGAAAGGAGTCATCTGACCTGCTAAAAAAATGAGCCTTTAACATTTACCTTCTGGGGAAATGAGCTATATTTTGTGCAATCTACTTTTATTTCTTTTGAATCTCTAATACATCATTTTAACTTGAGAGGGGAAAATAAGCAATTCAGTCTAAAATATGCACTTTTGACAGAGCTTGTTAAATTTCTGTCTGAACAGAGGTGTTTCAAGGTGGTGAAGCCCTGTGTGCACTTTGCAGAGTAGTTTTTAGCAAAAGAGGAAGAGGTTAGTTTGAATCCAGCACAAAAGTTCAGGGTATTGAAATGTGAGATTTCATAACCCAGGTTCAAGACTAAGCCATTCCATTAATAATTCTGGATCTTAGAGACAATATTTTAAGAAAATTATGAGTATTTGTGCTTTTAAAGATCTTTTTAGAAAAATAAAGCCATTTTTTATGGTCCCCTTCTCCATTGGTAAGCTTTGTTTAAGTCATTGTTTTCTCTGTTTTTGCTGAAGTATGAATTGGCATATTTAAATAGTGCTAATTCTTAATCATCAGTGGTAACAGAGAAAGGGAAAAATTTAGACCTTTCAAATCCCTTGATAATAATTTTAGCTACACACTAGCTATAAAGAAATTATACTGTGCCTATCATTCATGGCTCTTTAGACCCAGCCTATTCACATGCCCAGCTTGCTTAGCACTCACAAGTGCTAGCTCATGACTTTGGAATAACTCACATACTATTTCTGATTCTTTTATTTCTGGTTTATTTACTTTACTCTTTTCTCTATGACCCTGAAGTTTGATTTCCTAATTTACTATTATATTTCAACCTTTGATCTCCTAAAGTTAAGTGATATTTCTGATCCTCTCTCTTGTCACCTTGGACATTGGCACTATGGCAGTATTTACTTATTAATTTCTAATGCATTAGTATCTATCTCTTATTTTCTTGGTGAGGATTTCAAACTCCACTTCTGATTGCACTAGGTAATCTCAGATCGGTGACGGCCAGTTTTAGTCAGTGTTTGAAAAGTAAAAGTGACGAGCTATTTGGTCATTCCTGACCAATCACAAGAATTGATAAAAGGAATCTGAAGTTGATCACTTTATTCTTATTCACACCTTAATTATCCACTTGGTTTAGAAAGCAATGGTATGGATAATAGCTATGTTGCCTGCTATATTCAATCTAGTAATTATACAGATATATCCTTGGCCAGCATTAGTACTGAATGCTAAAGTCATAGTTTGTGAACTAAAGAGAAGACTAGTGATTCAGTGACCTGGTCTAGTATTTGGTTCATGGGATGCCCAACCCCCTCAGGAGCTACCACAGGAGGTTAGGGTAGGAGAAAGACAGATGGCAAATGAGAGGTAACCTAGGAAGGATGAGGAACCCTCACCCTATTCCAGGAGGAGCATCTCAGCTACCTCATTTGCACATGTAAATTCCAAGAAAGGTTAAAGACTATCATTAATTAAAAATATTGACAGCTATGGACCTAGTTCAATCTATCATTCTCCACTTGAGGAAACAGGGGCCGAAGAAATGAAGTGGCCAAGATCATGAGAAAGCCAGTCTCTCAGCTCTCAACCAGGATTCTTCCCACTGATCCACAAAGAATTTTATCAAATGGTTTCCACAGCAATTAAATGACGGCAGTCAAAAAATCCTCATGCTTCTCTGGGTAAACTGATACATAATAATATATGGAGTTAGTGTTTACAAATTGTGGACAAATCTTCTAATTTTATGTTTATATAAAAAGCCCAGAGTATCTTTGTCAATTCTCAGAAATTAATGAATATTTCACTGTTTCTCATTCCATAAAAAATTTAGGCGCAAGATGAAGAGACTACCTAGATAAATGAGATGTGTTTCCAGACTCTAAGTAGTTCTTTGTTTAATGATAGAATCTGTTTTGGGTGAAAAAAAAAATCACAGAACCCAAGAATCATAGACAAGATTGTAGGCAGTTTAATATAATTTGCTTGAATACAGTTTAATCAATTTTATACAATTTAAAGAACAAATATTGTAGCATGAACAAATGAATAATGTTAATATGTAATATTTCCACCTCAGTTCAGTTCAGTCGCTCAGTCATGTCCGACTCTTTGCGACCCCATGAATTGCAGCACGCCAGGCCTCTCTGTCCATCACCAACTCCCGGAGTCTACCCAAACCCATGTCCATCGAGTCGGTGATGCCATCCAACCATCTTAGTTGATGACAATTTTTGTAATTGTCTATAGTAGCTTAGACATGAAGTTATAGAAATGGAATCATAAATATATTAAGTGGTAAATGCCAGGGTTATATACATTTCCATTACTAGAAACTATGTCATATTTTCTTTTTTCATTTTTTTCTGAATTTCCTTAAAATATTTGTGAAAAATAGTGTTTGCACTAAATTGCATCCCAATCCCATACTTCCTAATACATGAAGCTTAATCTTGAGTCAGTTGCTATCAATAGTTAATTTACATAATTAATTCCTAAGTACAGTGGATTCACTTGGTGAAAATCCTGTATATATTCATGTATATTATAAGTATTGTATTATACTAATTCATTTACTAATTTGATAAATAATTTGCTCAGATTTTTCTGCTTCCTGTGTTAGGAACTAAGTTCTTTCCTCTTGAAGAGCTCACAGCCTGGTTGCAGGTTCTTCTAGCTTACATTTTCTTCTTCAAATGAAAATAATGAATTATGCACTGGAAAAAAGATGATGTCAAGAAATTATAAATATATAAATACATAATGAAAGGAAGCGCTCTCATTATAAAGCAAACATCATTCCAGAACAAAATACACCACGGATGTTCTTGAATTAGAAGAGAAAATATGCTCTTTTGCTGTGCAAACAGATGGGGATAAACCCTACAAACTGATATATTTAAAGAGCCATTAAAAAATTACTATTATATAAAATGAAATCTTGTGTTGGATAGATTTATCAGCCACCAAGCTAAGGTAGGAGCAACAGAATCTGTAACTCAAAATGAAATCAACATATTTGCTTCTCAGTGAAGGTGGCAAAGGGAGCCTCACTGACTCATTTGCAAACTTATACATAGTAATGTCTGTTTTCATATTTGCTCTTTCTTACCTCCCTAATGTAGCATCATCTAGATTGCCTCAAGGTAATCATGCACAGGAGACCACTTTGAGGGAAGTTATCAGCCCTCCAGTGAAGGGAATCAAACTGATCAAGGGAAAGGAAGTGATGCATTGAATTGTTTCATAATGACATTCATTTCTCACTGACCTTCCACCATGCAATCTGATTTTTTTAAAAAGTCAGCACAGTGTGCAACTCTCTCAGTGAGTATGGGGAAAAAAAATAAATGAGGTGTTAGCAAGGAAGCTTTCAACATGTCGCCTGGCCAGAGATTTAGGTCATGAGAGTTGAAATAATTTTGAGCCTTGGTGCCCTGCACTGCTATTAAACACCAGTTAGTCTGTAGATGTGTCCTCAGCTGGCAGATGAAAAGGTCTAGAGTTCAGATTGTTTCAAGAAGTCATAATGAAGCCACAAGATCCATGTTTTTTATGAGAGAAATGTCAGCTCTGGAAAGTCTCTTAAACTGTAAAGGACACTTCATTACAAAGAAGAACTGACTTAATATACTTTGCAAATGACTTCATAACATTCAATTTTGAGAATCATTTCCATTCTTTTATTCACAGTACATAAGGAAATTAGCTGCAATATTTATCTTTGCTTCTCTGTAAGTTTTATAGCACTAGTCAAAAACTAATTAGACTCTGGCAATTAAATCCTGCATGCATGCTTCTCTTTTTTCTCAAAGAATTTTACTTGTTATGCAACTTCCTATATTGCAGAGAGTGGCCTATTTAACTTGAAGGACTTTAGTTTAGTTGTTCTTTTTTTTTAATGTCTTTTTTTTTATGTCAAGCTTATTCACTTTTTTTTTTCTGAAGTATCTGACAGGTACTTAGGAAAAGAGGAAATGGAAGAGGCCAATCATCAAAACAAGTAAGCATCTAATAAAACATGATCCACAGACATGCAAGGAAGATTTCTCATCATGTCAGGACACTAAATAGGTAGGAGCTCTCTCCAAAATGAGTGGCACACCTTCCTTCTAGCTGACAAGGCCAGAGCTGCTGTGGGGCAAGATCATGTATAATATTAACCTGTAAATGCAGATCAAGTAGGGGTCCCTTCTCACCTGACAAAGAATTTCAAAGCGTGTCTGCATGACTTGCTTCCATTGCATTTCTTTCTTTTGGGATTGCACCATCTGGTTGTTGGTTGTTCTTTTGTGTGGTAGAGGGGTGTTGGGCTATTCCCAAAGGAAGGAACCTTCCTGTATTAGAAAGTCTCAGCAGTGTGTGTTAGTTTTACTCTGCTCTTAGACTAGGAGAAAAATTCTTCCTTTCCTTTGATATTTCTTTTTTTTTTCCCCTCTGGGGGTAGGACAAGAATTCCCTATAGCCATCTGTGTGGCAAGATTATCAGGGTGAAGATTAAGATGTGAATAAAATCATCGGTACCATTTTTCTAGAATCAACATATATGCGTTAATATATATATATTTTTTTTCTTTCTGACTTACTTCACTCTGTATAACCTTCTCTAGGTCCATCCTAGATGATCCTATTTTCAAAGCAGAAATAGAGACAGAGACATAGAGAACAAATGTATGAACACCAAGGGGGAAAGATAGGGAGTGGGAGGTATTCGGAGATTGATATTGACACATATATACTATTGTTATTATGTGTAAGGTAGATAACTGATGAGAACATATTGTATAGCACAGGGAACTCTACTTAATACACTGTGATGACCTGAATGAAAGGGAAGTCTAAAAGGGAGAAGATACATGTATATGTATAGCTGATTAAACTTTCTGTACAGTACAAACTAAAACATTGTAAAACAACTATACTCCAATAAAAATTAATTTAAAAATAAATGAAAAGAGACAGGAACAAAAGAGATTAATGTGTGAGTCTACCATACATTTTCCAGAGCCTTTTTATTTATGTATTTATTTAGTCTGAGTTTTTGACTAAAGGCCAAATATTTTCCCTATGGCTTTCCTGTGATTTGGTTCACCTCACCAGAGCTGGGCGTTCCACAGAATGGTTTGTGGTGATATTCACAGGAAGGTATTTTGAAGTAGTGGGTCTTCTGTCCAAATTTCCCTTGGGAATCTGAGAGTAAGAAGATACTTGCTAAATATTGGAGACCTGGAATCCCAAAGAGCTCTAACTTCTTCAGAAATTTCAACAATGTTAATTTTCATCACTTCAAAATAGATGGCAACAATGAAGAAAACATTACCATAAGCCACACCAGGTACATGCTTGATTACTCTTAGAGTCAGTCTATATCAGTGAGCTAAGACTGTGCATGTGTACTCAGTCATTTTAGTCATGTCTGACTCTTTCTGCCTCTATGGGCTGTAGCCTGCAAGGCACCTCTGTCCATGGGATTCTCCAGACAAGAATACTGGAGTGGATTGCCAAGCCTTTCTCCAAGGGATCTTCCTGACCCAAGGATCGAATTAGCATCTCCTGCATCTCCTGCCTTGCAGGCAGATTCTTTACCCACTGAGCCACCTGGGAAGTTAGACTACTGAGTTGTAAACACAGAGATATGTAGAAATTACATCTAAGGTTTGTAATGAAATATGTTAAGAAAGAGAAGACAGTGGCCCTGTTCCCCTTTTTAATTTTTTTAATTTTTATATAATTTAAAGGTTACTTTCCATTTATAATTATTACAAAATATTGCCTATACTTCACATAGTGTGGTGGCTTCCCATGTGGTGCTAGTGGTAAAGAACCTACCCACAAGTGCAGGAGGCATAAGAGGCATGGGTTTGGTCCCTAATTTGGGAAGATAACCTGGAGGAGGACATGGCAACCCACTTCAGTATTCTTGCCTGGAGAATCCCTCGGACAGAGGAGACTAGTGGGCTATGTTCCATAGGGTCACACAAAGTCAGATGAAACTGAAAAGACTTAGCACGCATGCACCCCATGTATACAATATTTCCTTGAGTCTATCTTGTGGTCCTGTTTTCTATACACTTCCATCCTAGTCGTAGATATAATTGAGTATAAGAAAAGAGCTTCAGAAGTCAGAGCTAGAACCATACTCATGTATAAACAGTACAAATTTTTATTTTTTCATTTAATCATTAATCAAATATGTTTGTGTCTTCTCTTTCAAGTCACTGCTTGATCTTGTGAATAATGTAAAGATAAATCAGATATAGTTCACAGAGTTGCTTGTCTATAAAGGGAATAAAATACTTACATGAATAATAAGACTACCATAAGGGCAATACAGATCAAAGACTGTGGAAGGAAGGAGTTTGAACTAAACCTTGAAAACTGAGTCAAAGAGAAAAGGGGCATTTTGTTAAAGACAATGTGTGTAGAGCCTATTTGTAAATGAGTAGCATTAGAAAATGTCAGCAATTTTTGAAATTTAGGAAGATCTAATTTTTGGTAGGGAGATTCCAAGATGGCCACCAAGATTCCTGCTCCCTGGGTCCATGCTGAATATAATCCCCTTTCTAGAATGTGAAAGAAGCCTGCTAATACAGTACTTGTCATTCTGTGATGAGGTTACTGACATGCGAAAAGATGAAGGGATTGTTGTAGATGTAATTAAGGTCCCTAATTACTTTACTTTGAGTTAATGTGCTGATTTTCATTTTTCACTTCCTTTTTCTTCTATTTTGACAAAGTTCGATTCTCATTCTCACCTATTCTTAGTCTTACTCTGATAAACTACCCAGAAGTGAAAATACTCTGAGGTATCAAAGAAAAAAACAAAACAAATGCTTGAAATAATGGGGTCTGCCAATAATTCTGTCATGGTCAGTAGTGGTAGGGTTCCCCATCTTTTCCCATCTTATTCATATTTGGGTTAAGGCAAAGGTTGGCATTAGAAACAGGATTTTGACCTGAGTCAAGGTCACAGGATTTCATAAATTGGCTGGTAGAATTAATGATGCTTCATTTTGTTCAGTAAACTAGCTTCTTCTCTCTCCTAAATGTTGTCAAATACTGTATCTTTATGAGAATTGGTCCTAATGGTAAGAAGTACTGAAGATTGTGGTATCTTTCTTTCATCCAGCCAATAAATCGATGCCAGTGCTCAATATCTTCTTTTGCCTTAGAATTAGAGTAATTAAGACTTGTAAAAATATGCTGGTAAATACCAGTCTCTTCAGAGTGCCTTATCTGCACTTTTGCCATTTTCAAACTTGAGAGCTTAGTAAGCGTTTTCGTGGGTCTGTGTTTCTTTCTACATTTTTGATGTGCATTCTACATGATTTCAAATAAAAAGAGAAAATAAAGCTTTACTTCCAACAGATTATTAAATATTTGAGAAAAAGGAACTCCTGTGGGAGGCAAATTGGTATTTTGTACTTCATTGAAAAGTTAAAAAGTTGTTCAGACTCATAAAAGAGTATTACCATTTACTTCAGCCAAAATTTTTTGATTATTGAATACTTTAGTATTTAATGTTTAATCTTTTGTGGTCACAGGGAAAACTATATATCTAAATAGACAGGTAGTTGTTGCAGCTACATATAATGAGATGATCAATAAAAGACTTTCAAGCATAAAGCTGCATTAGGATAAAATTCTGAGGGAGAAAAATGGAGATATGAGTTTAAGGACAAAAGTGAGTGATGTGAAAATTCTGACTGTTAAAGAAGATCATGTTTAAGTGCATTTTAAATGGATTATTGTGGTTATCAAATTATTTTTATTTCATTGAATACATATAAAGTAATTAATTATATAATAAACATTATTATGTTTATTAAAGGCATGATTATTTAGAATTACATTGTTATAATAATTTAAACTTGTACTAAAATTTTTTCAATACCAACTTAAAAATATATGAGACGATATGTGGTTTTGTAATACTCTTCGAGAGAATCTGTGGACAGAAAGTTTCAAGTCTCAAGGTGAGAGAGACAGTGTTGGAAAGGTAATCTAGTGCATTTTAGCCTGCTGGGGAAAAGCACAGAAATTGTATTCAGTAAGCAAGAGCAAGTAGAAGACAGTTTGAGAAGAGTAGTGACATTTTTTACTGAGGATGCCCTGATCGAGTCCCTCATAGTTGCCATATACTTTGTAAGGCTCTGTGATCCAAACTGTGCTTCAGGAGTATCTAAGTGTTGTACAAATCAAACTTCATGATATAAGCAAATGTTTCACTATTGACTTGACTTGGGATAATCAATTTTAGAGTCATTTTCTGTTGACTGTATGTTTGATTACCCCTATGGGTATGGTCCAACCCTTCTGAGCAACACTGAGGGCAATATTAGAGGCTAATACCATCTCAGGCCAACTTACCCAGGGAAACCGTGGAGTTAGGGAGCACCTATTTACCCCAGTCCTGAATTTATGGACCCCCAAGCAGATAAGCATCACTGACTCAAAGGACATGAGTTTGAGCAAGCTCCAGAAGATGGTGAAGGGCAGGGAAGCCTGGCATACTGCAGCCCATGGGGTCACAGAGAGTAGGACAAAACTGAGTGACTACACAACAAAGCAGATAAGTAAAAGAGGCCAAACATGGGGAGGGAAATGCTATGTAACTCTATTCCTATACTGACTTGACCACAACCAGTGGAAAAAGAGGAGTTCAGCATTCCCCAGAGCTGAATGCTTATGTTAACCATTTTATATAGATGTTAACTTCTTATTCTTCACTACGTCATTTTTTGTATGTGGTACAAACCTCTTGTCTACTTTCCCCTAAACCTTTTATCAAGGAGTTGATTAGATCAAGTATCTTATTGCCTATTATTACTTACTGGGTTCATTTATTTGCTTATTTTCTCATAATATCACAAATATTCTGATATCATAATGGATAAGGATCCCTATTGTCGTTATCTTCAGAGGATAACATGAGCTATTCATCTTCAGTTGGATTTTCTGCTTCAAGAGATAAAATCTATGTGCTTAACTTATCCCACTTGTATGATAGCAAACTTTATATGGTGTAAACTTCCTTATTCTGACTTGCTCTCCAAAAGCTCTTGCTAACTTAACATGTAACCTAGAATTCACTCTTTTGTAAATTCTGTATTTACTAAATGCCTTTCTCCTTTATCTAGTAATAAATTCACCTTTTGATAAATGATGCCATCTTATCATTTTCAAATTCGTAAAATGAAGGTGACTATGGTGGCTCAGCGATAAAGAATCTACCTGCCAAAAGTAGGAGATGTGGGTTTGATCCCTGGGTCAGGAAGATCCCCTGCAGAAGGAAATGGCAACCCACTCCAGTATTCTTGCCTGAGAAATCCCATAGACAATGGAGCCTGGTGGGCTATAGTCCATGGGGTCACAAAAGAGTCAGACACAACTTAACAACTAAACAACACCAGCAAAATAGTAGCAATCAACTAATTTATTAGAATGTGTTCTGCACATCCTACCACTGTTTTTAATGACAGATAAAGATTTACTCTCTTAACAACTTTCAGATATACAACATCGTTAACCATAGTTACCATGATATACATTACATCACCAGGGATTCTTTATTTTATAACTGGAAGTTTGTACCTTTTGACCACCTTCACCCATTTTGCCCTCACCTGAACCCCTTCTGCCTCTGGCAATCACCGATTTGTTTTCTCTTTATAGGAGTCTTTTTTTTTTTTTGTCAGATTCCACATAGAAGTGAAATCATTCAGTATTTGTCTTTCTCTGTCTGACTTATTTCACTTAGTGTAATGCCCTGAAGTTTCACCCATAGTGTCCCAAAGAGCAGGATTTCTTTCTTTTTTATAGATGAAAAAATATTACATTTTACATATCATATTTTCTTCATTCATTTATTCTTCAATAGACACTTAAGTTGTGTTCATGTCTTGGCTATTGTAAATAATGCTGCAGTGAACTTGGGGGTGCAGCTTATCTCTTCAACATAGTTATTTCATTACCTTCAGAAGTACCTAGAAGTGTGATTGCTTGATCATAATGGTAGTTCTAATTTTAATTTTTTGAGGAACCTTCATGCCATTTTCCATAGTGGCTGCGCCAATTTCATTCATTCCTACCAGCAATGCACATGGATTCTCCTTTCTCCACATCCAAGCCAATGCTTGTTATTTCTTGTCATTTTGATGACAGTCATTTTAACAGATGTGAGGTAAAATCTCATTTTTTAATTAATTTTTTTATTGAAGGATAATTGCTTTACAGAATTTTGTTGTTTTCTGTCAAACCTCAAGATGAATCAGCCATAGGTATACATATATCCCCTCCCTTTTGAACCTCCTTCCCATCTCCCTCCCCATCCCAACCCCTCTAGGTTGATACAGAGTCCTTGTTTGAGTTTCCTGAGCCATAGAGCAAATTCCTGCTGGCTATCTATTTAACATATGGTAATATAAGTTTCCATTACTCTTTCTGTACATCTCACCCTCTCCTACCCTCTCCCCATGTCCATAAGTCTATTCTCTATGTCTGTTTCTCCATTGCTGCCCTGTAAATAAATACTTCAGTACCATTTTTCTAGATTCTGTATATGTGTGTTAGAATATAATATTTATCTTTCTCTTTCTGACCCACTTCACTCTGTATAATAGGTTTTAGGTTCCTCCACCTCTTCAGAACTGACTCGAATGCATTCCTTTTTATGGCTGAGTAATATTCCATTGTGTATATGTACCACAATTTCTTTATCCATTCATCTGTTGATGGGCATCTAGGTTGCTTCCATGTTCTAGTTATTGTAAATATTGCTGCAATGAACAATGGAATACATGTGTCTTCTTCAATTTTGGTTTCCTCAAGGAATATGCCTGGGAGTGGAATAGCTGGGTCAGATGGTGGTTTTGTTCCTAGTTTTTCAAGGCGTCTCCATACGGTCTTTCATAGTAACTGTATCAATTTACATTCCCAGCAACAGTGTAAGAGCATTCCCTTTTCTCCACACCCTCTCCAGCATTTATTGTTTGTAGACTTTTTGATAATGGCCATTCTGACCAGTGTGAGGTGATATCTCATTGTAGTTTTGATTTGCATTTCTATAATAATGAGCAATGTTGAGCATATTTTCATGTGTTTGTTAGCCATCTGTATGTCTTCTTTGGAGGAATGTCTGTTTAGGTCTTTTTTCCCACTTTTTGTTTGGGTTGTTTGTTTTTCTGGCATTGAGTTATATGAGCTGCCTGTATATTTTGGAAATTAATCATTTGACAGTTGTTTCATTTGGTATTATTTTCTCCTACTCTGAGGGTTGTCTTTTCACCTTACTTATAGTTTCCTTTTGCTGTGCAAAAGCTTTTAAGTTTAATCAGGTCCCACTTGTTTACTTTTGTTTTCATTTCCATTACTCTGGGAGGTGGGTCATAGAGGGTCTTGCTTTGATTTATGTCATTGAGTGTTCTACCTATGTTTTCCTCTAAGAGTTTTATAGTTTCTGGTCTTACATTTAGGTTTTTAATCCATTTTGAGTTTATCTTTGTATATGGTGTTAGGAAGTTTTCTGATTTTGTTGTTTTACATGTAGCTGTCCAGTTTTCCCAGCACCATTTATTGAAGAGGCTGTCTTTGTCCCATTGTATATTCTTGCCTCCTTTATAAAAAATAAGGTACCCATAAGTGCATTGGTTTATTTCTGGGCTTTTGATCTTATTCCATTGGTCTATAGTTCTATTTTTGTGCCAGTAACATACTGTCTTGATGACTGTAGCTTTATAGTATAATCTGAAGTCAGGAAGGTTGATTCCTCCAGCTCCATTCTTCTTTCTCAAGACTGCTTTGGCTATTTGGGGTCTTTTGTGTTTCCATATGAGTTGTGAAACTTTCTGTTCTAGTTCTGTGAAAAAAATGCCATTGGTAATCTGAAAGAGATTGTATTGAATCTGTAGATTACATTTGGTAGTATAGTCATTTTCACAATATTGATTCTTCCTACCCAGGAACATGGAGTATCTCTCCATCTGTTTGTGTTGTCTTTGATTTCTTTCATTAGTGTCTTATAATTTTCAGTGTATAGTTCTTTTGTCTCCTTAGGTAAGATTATTCCTAGATATTTAATTCTTTTTGTTGCAGTGGTGAATGGCAATGATTCCTTAATTTCTCTTTCTGATTTTTCATTGTTAGCACATAGAAATGCAAGTGATTTCTGTGTATTGATTTTGTATTCTGCAATTTTGCTAAATTCACTGATTAGCACTAGTGATTTTCCGATAGTATTTTTAGAGTTTTCTATGTACAGTATCATGTCATCTGCAAACAGTGAGAGCTTTACTTCTTTTCCGGTCCGGATTCTTTTTACTTCTTTTTCTTCTCTGATTGCTGTAGCTAGGAGTTCGAGAACTATTTTGAATAATATTGGTGAAAGTGGACACCCTTGTCTTGTTCCTGATCTTAGGGTGAATGCTTTCAGTTTTTCTCCATTAAGAATAATGTTTGCTGTAGGCTTATCATATAAGGGCTTTACTATGTTGACGTAGGTTCCTTCTGTGCCCATTTTTTGAATAGTTTTAATCATAAATGGGTGCTGAATTTTGTCAAAGGCTTTTTTTTTCTGCATCTATTGAGATCATCATATAGTTTTTATCTTTCAATTTTTAATATGATATATCACATTGATTGATTTGAGTGTATTGAAGAATCTTTGCATTCCTGGAATAAACCCAACTTGATCATGGTGTATGAGCTTTTTGATGTGTTGCTGAATTCTGTTTGCTAAAATTTTGTTGAGGATTTTTGCATCTATGTTCATCAATGATATTGGCCTGTAGTTTTCTTTTTTTGTGTTGTCTGTCTGGTTTTGGTATCAGGGTGATGGTGGCCTTGTAGAATGAGTTTGGAAGTGTTCCTTCCTCTGCAATTTTTGGAAAGAGTTTTAGAAGGATAGGCATTAGCTCTTCTCTAAATATTTGATAGAATTCTCCTGTGAAGCCATCAGGTCCTGGGCTTTTGTTTTTTGGGAGACTTACTTTTATCACAGCTTCAATTTCAGTGCTTGTAATTGGGTTGTTCATAATTTCTATTTCTTCCTGGTTCAGTCTTGGAAGATTGAATTTTTCTAAGAATCTGTCCATTTCTTCCAGGTTATTGATTTTACTGCCATATAGTTTTTCATAATAGTTTTCTCAAAAAACCAGTTTTTAGTTTTATTAATCTTTACTATTGTTTCTTTCATTTCTTTCTCATTTATTTCTGCTTGGATCTTTATGATTTCTTTCCTTATACTAATTTTGGGGTTTTTTTTTTGGTTGTTCTTCTTTTTCCAGTTGCTTTAGGTGTAAAGTTAGGTTGTCTATTTGATGTTTTCCTTGTTTCTTGAAGTCAGATTGAATTGCTATAAAATTCCCTCTTAGGACTGCTTTTGCTGCATCCCATAGGTTTTGAGTTGTATTTTTATTGTCATTTGTTTCTAGAAAATTTTTAATTTCCCTTTTGATTTCTTCAGTACCCTGCTGGTTATTTAGAAATGTGTTGTTTAATCTCCATGTGTTTGTGTTTCTTACAGTTTTTTTCTTGTAACTGATATCTAGTGTCATAGTGTTGTAGTCAGAGAAGATGTTTGATATGATATCAATTTTCTTAAATTTACTAAGGTTTGATTTGTGACACAGGATGTAGTCTATCCTGGAGAATGTTCCATGTGCACTTGAGAAGGTGTATTCTTCTGCATTTGGATGGAATGTCCTGAAGATATCAATAAGATGCATCTCATCTAATGTATCATTTAAAACTTTTGTTTCCTCATTAATTTTCTGTTTTGATTATCTGTCCATTGGTGTGAGTGGGGTGTTAAAATCTCCTACTATTATTGTGTTACTGTCAATATCTTCTTTTATGTCTGATAGTGTTTGTCATATGTATTGAGGTGCTCCTATTTGGGTGCATAGATATTTACAACCATTATGTCTTCCTCTTGGATTGATCCCTTGATCATTATGTAGTATCTTTCCTTATCTCTTGTAATCTTTATTTTAAGGTCTATCTTATCCGATATGAGGATTGATACTCCAGCTTTCTTTTGCTTCCCATTTGCATGGAATATACTTTTTCATCCTCTCACTTTCAGTCTATATGTGTCTTGAAGCTGAAGTGGGTTTCTTGTAGACAGCATATATATGGGTCTTGTTTTTGCATCCATTCAGCCAGTCTGTATCTTTTGGTTGGTGCATTTAATCCATTTACATTTAAAGTAGTTATAGATATATTTGTTCCTATTGCCATTGTCTTAATTGTTTGGGGTTGATTTGCAGATCTTTTTTCTTCTCTTGTATTTCTTGACTATATAATTCCATTTAACATTTATTGTAAAGCTGATTTGGTGGTACTGAATTCTCTTAACTTTTGATTGTCTGAAAAGCTTTTTATTTCTCCATTAATTTTGAATGAGATCCTTGCCGGGTACAGTAATCTTGGTTATAGATTCTTCCTTTTCAGTACTTTAAATATATCCCACCATTCTCTTCTGGCCTGCAGAGTTTCTGCTGAAAGATCAGCTGTTAAGCAAATGGGTTTCCCTTGTATGTTACTTGTTGCTTCTCCCTTGCTGCTTTTAATATTCTGTCTTTATGTTTACTTTGTTAGTTTGATTAGTATGTGTCTTGGCGTGTTTCTCCTTGGGTTTATCCTGTATGGGACTCTTTGTGCCTCTTGGACTTGATTGACTATTTCCTTTTTCATGTTGGGGAAATTTTCAACTATAATCTCTTCAAAAAATTTTTCATACCCTTTGTTTTTCTATTCTTCTCCTGGGAGTCCTATAATTTGACTGTTGGTGTGTTTGATATGGTCCCAGAGTTCTCTGACACTGTCCTCATTTCTTTTCATTCTTTTTAATTATTCTGCTCTTCAGAAGTTATTTCCACCATTTTATCTTCCAACTCACTGATCTGTTCTTCTCCTTCAGATACTCTGCTATTGATTCCTTCTAGAGTATTTTTAACTTCAATAATTGTGTTGTTTGTCTCTGCATGTTTATTCTTTAATTCTTCCAGGTCTTTGTTAATTGATTCTGGCATTTTCTCCATTTTGTTTTTGAGGGTTTTGATCATCTTTACTACCATTATTCTGAATTCCTTTTCAGGTAGTTTGCCAATTTCCTTTTCATTTATTGGGACTTCTGTGTTTCTAGTTTGTTCCTTCATTTGTGTAGTATTTCTCTGCCTTTCTATTATTTTTTTTAACTTATTTTGTTTGAGGCCTCCTTTTCCCAGGCTTTAAGGTTGAATTCTTTCTTCCTTTTGGTTTCTGCCCTCCTAAGGTTGTCCAGTGGTTTGTGTAAACTTCATAGAGGGTGAGATTTGTGCTGAGTGTTTGTTTGTTTGTTTTTCCTCTGAGTGAGGTGGTGGTCCTGTCTGCTGATGATTAGGTTTGTATTTTTGTCTTGTTTATTGTTTAGATGAGGCTTCCTGCACAGGATAATACTGGTGGGTGGGTGATGCCCGGTCTTGTATTCCAGTGGTTTCCTTTGTGTGAGTTCTCAATATTTGATACCGCCTAGGGTTAGTTTTCTGGTATTCTAGGATCTTGGAGTCAGTGCTCCAACTCTAAAGGCTCATGGCTCAATCTTGGTTCACAGAGAGAGAGAGAGACGAGGCAGCAGTGCCCTCTAGTTATAAAGAAGGTCTGAGACCACCCTTGGACTTCCCTGGTGGCTCAGATGGTAAAAACTCTGCCTGTCTGAAGCAAGGTCCTGGAGTGACACCCTACTGTATGCAGCTGATGGCAGTCAGGATATGGTGGCCACATCCTACCACTTTAAGAAGAGCTATACTTTTCAAGATCAAAGGATGGATTTGGAAAGGCCTGTCAGTTGTGTTTTTCCTTGAAAAGTGAAATAAATAAGTACTCTTCCTTGGATAATTTTAAAAGGTATGTTGCTATTCCCCATAGACCTGGAACAGAAGCATGCATCTATGAGGTTGAAAAACAGCTGAGATCCTCCACGGGGGAAAAAAAATGCTATTTTAATATGCAGTAGTATCCTTCTCCCCAGATGCTATTTATACTTTAATACTGAAAAATTCGAAAGCATTACTGACTCTTTAAATGTGGGTAAAACATCTACTACTTATATAGATCAGGGCTGTTTTCTCCAGTGGATGCTTTACCAGCTGACAGATTGGTTGGTAGCTGGCAGGCCCTCATTTGTCTCTTAATTTAACGTGAGGCTAAATCAAATATTGCTGTTTACCAATAGAAAGACTTCATCAAACGTCTGTAACTTCGTCACATGCAGCTTAATAAGATGAAATTCTGTTATCATAATTGGTTTGTTTCTTCACAATTAGATATTCTTCCAGAAATTTTCAGTGTCATTTGTTGCTCATCTTTCTGTTTAAAGATCCATTGATGGTCTTGTTTGGGGCTGTATGCCTAGATATCCAGAAAACAAAATAAAAGAATGAGGTTGTTATCACAGCTGAATCACCATTCATTGCTGCAAGTATCATTTTCTGACACTGAGATCTGAAAATGATCACCACACAGGGTATAACCATACTATATATGTGTGGGAACTTTAAAAGAGGTATGCTTTTCTTCACACAAAAACAGTTTAAAATAACTGTTTATTAAAGGAAAATGCAACTTTTGGCAGAGTGTGTTTTATATAGCCCCAGATTTATATAAACTTTATTTTTCCTTGATGATACTAAGTAATGGATTGTATAGTGTATATTTTGATGCCTCTGTTAAAAAGATAGATATGAATTATTCTCACTTACTAGTTCCCTAAAGTCTTATAGCATAATCTTCACTAGAACACTGGAAACATTGTTACACTTGGTAAATTTTTGTCCTATCAAAATCCTGTTTGCTCTGATAAAATGGACTTGTCTTCTTGTTTCATATTTAATTTTGTACATATTGTGGACCAAAGTTCTGCATTTTAGTTGCCTAGTTATAATAGTTGATTGACTAAATAAATTCCCTCCCCAAATCCATCCCACTAATTACCTACTTTGCTGTTTGTATAAAAGTGTACACATTCATGTTGCTGTAAGATTTATTCTTTACCCATCTGACATAAATGCATAGCAAATATAGTTGAGTGCAGATGACAATAAATGATTTATTTTCTAAATTCTAAAATTTAATTTATCAGGTGAAGAAGAAACTTTGAAGTGGAAATGCTTAGAATGCGTTTACTCACAGACTTAATTAGGAGAAAAAAGCCTAGGATTTAGAAAGAAATGCTGAATAATAAACCTTAAAAATTTATCAGTAGCAATTTATTATTGATTATTTAATAAAAATTTTCTCTAAACTATAGAAGTTTTATGAATGGAAAAAATTGTCAAATTCCAATATAATGTGCTATAGGATAACAATATACACTAGAATGAAATTTTTTATTAATGTGTGTAATGTTGAAAATTGCACCCATAATTCTTGGATGCACAAGTTGACCCTGGATTTATCAAATGCAAAGAAAATCTCACAGATAGTATGCAAAGAGAGACAATAGTTTTGGTACCCTGTTACTATGTTTTTCATTTGGTCATAGAATTTTCTAGAAAGTCTTATCAAGATAGTAAAGGAAAGGAGACTTCAGAGTAATTGCTGCTGCCTGAAGTAATAGATGGCCCATGTGGCTCAGTGGTAAAGAATCCCCCTGCCAATGTAGGAGACACAGGATCAATCCCTGGGTCAGGAAGGTCCCCTGAAGAAAGAAATGGCAACCTGCTCTAGTATTCTTGCCTGGAAAATCCCATGGACAGAGGAGCCTGGCAGGCTGCAGACCATGGGGTCACAGAGAGCCTTACCTGTGTGCTAATTCTTTCTAAAAAAAAAAATAATAATGAGCATATTGCTCTTAATTAAAGACTCTTTCTTAATTAAAGAAGATTCTTTCTTGTAAGATAAAAACCAACATTTTCCTACTGTGTTCTATGTATATATGTTAACTATGTATTTACCCCAAATTGCAAATTTTAAGGACACACAGGTAATATACAATAAAGTTAGAAGTAAGTGCAATTTTTATCTACTTCTCTGCTATTTGAAAATTCAACAAGAAGCAAATATTACCTTTATAACCAGAAAAATAAAGATAGTAACATGTCTGAAAAATAAAAACAGTAAATTCTGCTTAGTGGAAAAAGGGACCTTTAAGCAGAGGCTAGCTGAACTTTCCTCTCTTCTGTGCTGAAATTAAATAATATGCCATTTGTTATATTCTCTACAGATAGCAAATGGTCCATGGACAAAGAGCAAACACTGTTGTCACAGTTGTATTAATTTTAAACAGATCCAGAGAATATTTATTATAGAACACACATGGGCAGTGTTTTCTTTTCAAATTTTTTTTTTTAAAGATTAAGCTAAATACCACTGATTAACTATTGGTTTTATAGTGACTAGTAGCACTCTGTGGAAAAAAATATTGTCTTTCAGAAATCTAAGTATGCTATTTTATATACTTTTTTTAGTTAGAAAAATATAACCAGTAAATATATGTTCTAAATAATAAAATAGCTCTCTCATTCTTTTTCTGTGGATTGGCATCTTGGAATTGTCATCATCAAATAAAGACATAACTATGTAATTTTTATATTTTATTCTGAAATTACTGGAATGTATGACATTTGCAGACAGATTATCTTGTGAAAAGATTATACACAAATATTCTAAAATAGCTACTGTCCTTATGTATAGATTATTTCAGTAATTCTTAGTCTTTGTCACATAGCCTGCTGGGTAAATTAATGTCCACAAATTTTGGTGCATGAATGATTTTAGGGGCTTATGTTCTGTGCAAACATTCTAATTTGGGGATATAAGACAGATAAATATGCCTAGTTATTTTTATATTTAATGCAAATATAAAACTTTATTATTCAAAAGCACAACTTCCTTTTAAGGAAAATGGGTCCTTAAATAAGGTCTAAGGGTAGTAGCTTACTGGGCTGTTAATAGAGCCCCTTCATGTGAACACTTGGATCAGTTTTGGATATTCAGAGGTGTTCCTGGGGCTGAGTTCAAAAGATGAGGCCAAAGAAAGATGAATATCATAGTGAAGAGAAGTCTGGGAGGGATGGAAAGAGCAAAGGAAAGAAAAATGAGGGCTGATTGAGAGGGGAACCAGCAATATCGCAAAAGCCTGTGTGCTCCATAGGGTCATTTATCTGATGGAAAATTCCTATTATGGGCTGAATGAAAGTGCTTCTGCAATAGGAAACTCTAACATTCAACTTACAGTTCTTAACCTTTTGTAGATAAATTGTACTTTGATCCATTATCATTTTGTAATAATAACTAATAATACTAATACTAATAATAATAATAATAATAAAAATAATAGCTTGGCTGAGGGGAGAGTAGGTGGAAGAGTGGATGGAAGACATGGGGGAGGGGAGACTACCCTGGCACAGTCTTCGAGGCTTCTGCGGTTGAGGCCTGGGGCCAAGAAGGAAAGTATTTGTGTGTATATATGTGTGTGTGTGTGTGTGTGTGCACGAGTGAAAGAGTAAGAGGGAGTTTGTGTGCGTGCAAGCACATGTGTCTTGCCCAGGACCACTATACCCTGTGTATGTATGCATGTTTTTGTAAAAAAGAAAAAAAAATGGAAAAAAAAATCTGAACAATAAATGTTTTATTTGCTTTAAAAAAAAATACTTTTCACACAAAAGTTTTCTATGAGTAATGTTTGTTAGCTTCCATTTTTACTAATGACCATGATCAAGTGCCCTGTTTATGTTGATACAATGAAGACAAGGTATAATACACATAAGACAGCCAGATAGTTCTTAAAGTAATTCTGTAGAAGCAAGGGTTAAGGTTAGAAGTGTCCATAAAGAACAAGCTCCCTAGAAGTTTGTAGAAATTTTTGGTGGGACACTAGTCTTCCCTTAAGGTGTGCGTGCATTCTTAGTCGCTCAGTTGTGTCTGACTCTTTGTGACCCCATGGACTGCAGCCTGCCAGGCTTCTCTGTCCACGGGGATTCTCCAGGCAAAAACACTGGAGTGGGTTACTAAGCCTTCCTCCAGGGGATCTTCCCAACCCAGGGATCAAACCCAGGTCTCTCACATTTCAGGTAGATTCTTTACCATATGAGCCACCAAAGAAGTCTAGGAGTACTGGTGTGAGTAGCTTATCCCTTCTCCATGGCATAAATAGGGAAAGGGCTGAAGGCAATCACACTTTCTTTTAAAAAGTCTGGTAACTGCAGTTGACATATTTCATAAATATTTAAAATCATAAGAAATCATGGCAAGGATAGGTTTGAAGTTTGAATTCTGCAGTTGCTTCAAAAATCACTCATAAAAACCTTCCAAAATCAGTGGCTTGGGATTTCATGCTAGCACTTTTCCCATCTGAAGTATGCGTTCCTTCATCTGTTTGTTAAATAGCTATCATGTACCTACTCTACATGAGACGCTGTGTTAGGCTCAGGAAATACAAACAAAAATAAGTCATTGTTATTCTCATAAAGAGGGCTTCCCAGTTGGCTCAGTGGTAAAGAATCCTCCTGCCAATGCAGGAGCTGCAGCAGACATGTGTTTGATCCCAGGGTCGGGAAGATCCCCTGGAGAAGAAGACAGCAACCCACTCCAGTATTCTGAACTAACCAAAGACAAATATGTTGTTTCTTAAGAGAAAGATTCAATGTTGTAAAGATGTTATTTATCTCAAATTACTGTATAAACTCAATGCAGTTTTAGTAAAAATTACAATAGGGCCTTTTCTGAACTTTATGAATGGATTTTTTCTGTAAGTGTAATTATTTATAATAGCCAAGAAATATTTAGAACTCATCAAGCTATTTATTTTAATATTGTGTATAAAAGCAACAACAAAAACCCAAACCTTAAAGATTGATTATGAAACACTGTGGAAAGAGAATATTAATCAGTTACTGAGACACACTATGAGTGCTACAGGATAGTAGAAAATGGTAATAATTTTAATGATATATGTGAAAACAAAAAGTCGGTATTGGATAATGCAAACCTAAAAATATGAATACATGAGGACAAACTAGATAACATGAAAAAATAATGTGTTAGAGATGAAGATAAAATGTTTTAATCTTAAAATGTCTCATAGAGTTTATATATCATTTTCAATACAACAAAAATAAAAAAAAACCCAGCAAGTTGGATCATAAGAGATTTATAACACAGAAAACATTAATTGAAAATTTATTTTTCTTCTAAAGTCATACACTTTAGAATGCTATTTTCATTTAAAAGAAATAGAGTAATAAATAATTACCATGAGCTTATTCCTCTTGTGGCCATCCCACATCCTTAGCCATGAGTCTTGGTGCCCTCTGAAGTTTCCATGTGTAAATGGCTAAGTTAAGACCTTCTCTCACACTTCTGTTGTACATAGAATCATGGAAGCTTAAATTCTGAAAGAAATGCTTCAGAATTTTATAATTTAATCTTTTACTTTGAGATTTAATCTTTACATTTAATCTTTTTAATGTTTCTGCTTGAAGATTTACCAAGATCTGTAAGTCTGTTTGGTGAGGCTGACCATGCCCTGTAGGATGAGCCTAATGACAAATCTTCCTGTGTACTGAACAAAATCTTTGCTATTTATTTGGTTTTGTCCTTTGTTCTTGGTTTTGTCCTCTGGTCCTGGGTTTGTCCTTTTGAATATAGAGAAGTGTTACTTCTTCTAGTAGGCCTCCAGGTGTTTGATACCAGTTTAATGTTGTTCCCTTATGGCTCAGCTGGTAAAGAATCTGCCTGCCATGCAGGAGACCTGGGTTCAATCCCTGGGTTGGGAAGATCCCCTGGAGAAGGGAAAGGCTACCCACTCCAGTATTCTGGCCTGGAGAATTTCATGGACTGTATAGTCCATGGGGTCACAAAGAGTCGGACATGGCTGAGTGACTTTCACTTTTGTCATCTCAACATTTTCAACGTCTGCAACCCCGTCTCATGTAACGTTGCTCATCTCTCAATATTTTCTTCACCTTCTTTGATAGCTACTTTAGTTTCACATACCCAAATCAAATATGCTCTCCAGATGTAGACTAACCACTGTAGAGGACAGTAGGAATGTTATAAATTCTACACATGAAAAAGTGAAAGTCATGTCTGACTCTTTGCAATCCCATTGCGACCCCATGGACTGTAGCCTATCAGGCTCCTCTGTCCATGGGATTCTCCAAGCAAGAATACTGGAATGGGTAGCCATTCCCTTCTTCAGGGGGACTTCCTGACCCAGGGATTGAACATAATGTAGTTTAAAATTGTATTTTTTTAAAAATAATTTTTGATTCTTGTGGACTTGCTGTTCCTAAGCACATGTTGGTATTTTTCAGACAAACTACTTAAGTTATACTTCATCTGTTCCACAACTGAGAAAATTACATTTAAGGACCACAGGTGGATCTGAACTGTATCTCTAATTTAGTCTTACTAGCTTTTAGTCTTTTGAAGTAATTTTGAATATAGACTGACACTCAACATACTACCTGGCTAACTCAGTTTTTATTTATCAGCAAATTTAAATGGCATACCATTTAGTCTTTAAAGTTAGTAACCAAAATATTGAACTGATCAAGATGACATTGCCTTGTCACTAGAAAAGACCAGGTTGATATGGTAGCTATTGTTAGTTTGTTTAGCTTCAAGCTAACTCCACTGTACTCTTGTCCAGTTCACACTTTTTATCAGAGTCCCAAGAATATCATGAGACTTTATTAAATCTCCTCCTATAGGAAAAAATATGAACAGGAAGAGTTTTGGGATTCTCTTTTTAAAAGCAACATGATTTGTTTTCTCAAATGCAGTCTTATATGGAATCATAATTTATAGAACATAAAAAATATGAATCTACTTTGGTTGATATGTGGGTAGAAAGATTGGACACCTAAAATCATCACCTCCATTCCTCTCCAGCCCTTCCTACACTGTGGCTGCCCACAAGACTCAGGGGCGCAAGGAAAACATTTGAAGACACTGATTTGCAGCATCCCATCATATCTATAAGTAGAGTCAGCTTCACCACAAAGGAAATGAGACTAATTAGGTATGGCATAAGCAGAAGGAGCACACACTTATACTTTGGGATCAACTCTTCTATTTGAAATATCCTCAGAGCCTGTTTAATGCTTTTATTAGATAATAGAATGTCTAAGAGAAATACTTCCAGGCTTACTGGTCTAGACATTCTCCTTTTATAATAGCAAAGTTATAATTAACACAAAAGCTAGATCCTGGTGTCTGTTACATCCTCTTACAACTCTAAGATAAAATACTTAAAAATATCTATTAAAGGACAAAACTTACAATGGCACAGGAAACTAAAAATAAGAAAAGACCACATGCTACTGTGTGAGGGGAATTTCCAATGACTTGGAATATACATTCCTGTGTAGACACAGTCAACTTACTGTACCAGAATTGCATGGACAGCTGCATCCCCAATGTCTGCTCCTAACTTTGTGATTTAAAGATTATGTTGAACAAAAAATGTGGCAGCCAACCAAACCATGATACACGAGAATTTTGTTAGAAAATATATAATATATCCAGGATGCTAATGCCAAAATACATGAAGGAAACAATCTACTGAGTCTTTTTTTTTTTTTTTGCCTAAGTGAATATCTGCTTGTAAAATCACACCAATGTAATAATAGAATAAAAATTTGGAATGATGTATGATGGTAGGATATAGGCAGAATATAAATGAACAATTTGTGATGATACACAGAAGCCCAGTATATGCATATGCATATCGTGGTTGGTTGTTTTTTTTTTTTTTTTTTTTGCTTTTTCAAGTGTAACAAAAGATCCATAATCTATGATTGATTTGGGAAATCAATTTTTTCCATTAAAACAAGCTTTCTTGGAATTCCCTGACAGTCCAGTGGGTTTTAAATTTCATTTATTTCTTATCATACTTTATTTCATTTCCTATGTTTATATGCTAAATCTATTTTTTCATGATTTTTACTTCTTTAACATTAAATTGTAATTGGAAACAGCATTAGTCTGGAATAGGTGAAGTCCTTGACATTACAGGAGAATTATGTTCCACTGTATAAGAGTCTCATGCACCTTCCTCCAATTTTCTCAGCAATCCTCTTTTTTTCTAATTTTTTTCAGAAGTTATTATTTCCAGAATAAAAGATGATGGAGAGTAGAGAAAGGAGAAAGTATGCATTATATCCTGTATTATGCAGTTACTCAGGAAGAATTTTGTATGTGATGCTGGGTGAGCGATAACGTGGACCATTTAAGTAGGGCACTGTTAAATATAGTTTTTTATTTACTTCCCTTGTACAAAAAGAATTACAGCACCTCTGACTCTTTACTATAGTTAGGTAGGCTAATTAGAGGAAAAGGCATTTCCTTAGTGGAACAGATGACACTTCCCTTCTCCTTTCAACACAATAGAGCTGAACACATTATCCCACACAGTACTGCAGGCAGGTTTGATCTGAAAGCAAGAATTCAACAGTATGTGATATATGCTAAGTATCTGGATAGGTGTAATACCTGTAATCTTTAATCTATAAAATAAAGCATCAGTATAGAAGTTTCATGGATGGGTAAACAGGGTAATATTAAATAAGATGGCATAGGGTTTATGGAAAGGCTTTTCAATATCAAGGTAAATAAAAATTATCCTAAAGATTCAGAAAGAGAACATACTTCAAAAATAATTTTCTATAAAAAGGGAAAAATTCTTGACAATATTTTCCTTACTCTCCTAATAGAAGTATAATAATATGCCTAAAATGAAATGGAAACAGAGGCCAGTATTAATTATGTCTTTGGCTGCAAGTAACAATTTTGATGTGAGATAGCTGAGACAATAAACACATTGTTTTCTCATATAACTAGAAATATGGAAGTGAAGTGGATGGTATTGTAAGTGCATTGCATTTGCCAAGTTGTCATCGGGGCCTCTATTTTCTTCCAACCTAATTGCGTTGATTCCTTGTTTTGAAGATGACTTACCTCATGGTGTCAAGATGACTGCAGCAGTTCCACATGTCACTCCACACACATTAATGTGAACAAGATAGAAAGAGATGACACTTCCTAAGTCTCTTTGGTATGGGAGAAAAGCATTGTGCAACACCTCCCAGCTGATTTCTCTTCATATGGACCTGAATTGAATTATATGATATGAATGTTCCTCAAGAATTTACTGAAATGGGAAATAAAACAACTATAACTGGTTTGAACAAATTATCTGGGGAAATAATGACATCCATTGCAGGACTCTAAGTAGAGAAAAAGATGGAATAAAGTAGTAGGTTATAGAAGGGAACTACCTAAAATAGAAAAATTAGAATTCCCATTGGAAACAATGAAGGAATGAAATTGGGAAAACTGAGCTGGTGATAATAAGCTAAGAAACCCTTCTAGTTTTCTGAATAAAAGGACAAAGAAATTATAAAAAGTGAAAAAAGTTATGAAAGACAGAGTTGTGACTAAGAGTTGTGCTTATTATGATAAAGCAAAGAGATTAAAAAAAAAAAAAAACAAGGATAAGAGACTAATCAGACTTAGGAAAGAACATATTCATGAGGTGAAAGTAAACTTGAGCCTGTAGATTTAGCAATGACCCCACACGCTCCAGTTAAAATGAGTAGTAAGGGACATGCACTTTTACATAGCTATTCAGGGAAATTTTTTCAAAAATCACATAAAAAGGGACAAAATTATCCTAATCTCAGACTTTTATTGTATGGCATTAAATTATAAAAAAATCACAGTGTCTGTGGAATTTTAAAAAGAAAAAATCAGACCCAAGAATTCTAAGTGTAGCACTATAGCCAACCTAGTTTGAAAGCAAGATAATAGCTATGTTAAAGGGCTCTGAAAATACAATTCTTATATTCCTTTTCTTGCAACTGAAGATATACTTAAGTGAATAACTCAAGATAGAAAGAAAGCCTGGCATTTAACTTTAAGTTAAGTGCTAGGGACTCAAAATTCATATACTCATCTAAGATGTCATTCAAATGTAAAGATAGCACAAGAATTTTCTTAGGTATTAAAAGCTCCATTAAACATTAAACTTATGTATTCTTTCAAAAAAAGACATTTGTCAGTCCTCTTAAGAAGCTAAGAATATTAACTTGGTAATATAAAAGAATGATGGTGAGATTTAAAAGAAACTTATGGAATAATTAAAAATAACTAAGGTAGTGTGATTATTCAATTGAATGCAAAATTTAAAAATAATTATCAAAAATGGGTTTTATATAGTAAAACAACATAAAAATAAGCCAAATCCATAACTCTCATTTAAAAAATGAACAGAACTGAAAAATGGGTAGAAAAAGAATGTCATGACTGATAAATTCCTATAGCAGGGAAGTGATTCAAGTTCATAATTTCTTTTTATCCTTGGACAATATAGAAATACGAGTTTAGAAGTATATGATAAATGTTATTACTCATGAAATTAAGAAAAACAACTCCTCAAACTACTACAGAATAAACCAGTAAATAAAGTAGCACAAATAAAAGTAAAAACAAAGTGTATGGAAGCACATCAAAATAGAAGCTGTGAAACAAAATAAGAAATATAATACCAATCCTTTCAGTAACGGTTATAAATGTAAAGTGAAAATAAATGGTTCCTGCTGCATATCAAAGGATGACTGTGAGAAGTTACACCAAGGATATACCAGAAAATCAGAAACAAAATAAGAAATTCAATTATTGGTATCAGATAAAATATCTAAATCAAGAATAACAGAAATTGGATTTTTTAACATTGATAACTTTTTCCACCTTAAAACAATAAAATGTGCAAGCATTGTGTAGAAACATTGACCAGAAAGTGACAATTAATATAAGGGAATGAACAACAACAGGGGAGATGCAAATGGTAATAAACATATGAAAACTCTTCTACTTCATGGAGATTCAAAGGAATGTAAATCAAAACACAAGATAACATTTCTTAGTCTTAAATTGCAAAATCTTAAGTAATTGTGATACTAAATTCATTTGAGGATTCCCTGGTAAAGCAGTCTCATATATGTACATTGAATCAAACTCTGAAAAACAGTTAAATAATGTGCATAGGGACCCTTTATAGAGTCATTTTACCCCAAATTTTAATAAAAGAATGAATTCTAAGGCAAAATCTGAAAAAGCAACAAATGTCTGTATGTAATGATATTCATCATACTTTATTTGTACCAGTGAAAAACTGGAAACAAATATCACTTAGAGGAAAAATATATATAAGTTTAAAACTATATAGTATCATGTCATGTATAGAGTTATGAAAGAGATGTTTTTGAAGAGTTATCATTGCATTGAAAAATGTTTATGATTCAATGCTAAAGTCAGGAAAATCCAACAAATAATTGTGTAGTCTATGTTATCACAACTACATAAAAATGAATGTACAATTTCAGAAAGGAACTCTGCCAAAGTGGTAATCATACTTGTCTCTGAAAGCTAAAATTATAGACAATTTCTTTTTTACTTCCTATGACCTTTCCATATGTCCTAAATTTCCTATTTCCAACATATATTATTTGAATAAAGAGAACACTAAAATAATAGTTGGAGATAAAAAAATTGTTCTTTTACTCCAATTCCAATTTCTTCCATCCTTTAGGAGTTCTCAAATACTGGGGTTGTTTTGTAATCAAATCTCTAGTTCTTTCACTCCATTGAAAAGTAATTTTTTTCTAAGACTGGAGGATTAAAAATGCTTTAGATTTTCACTCTTATCTCCTTGCCTGTCTTGGTTTTCAACTTCCTCCTAACCATGTTTGCTCTCCTTTGGATACTTTCCAGATCATTCTCTGGTTGTAGAGGATAAAAGCTAAATAGGAGTTAGTTGAGTCTTGTTTGCTATTTGTCACCCGTTAGCATTGTACCGTGTGTTACCAGCAGACTGCCTACCTTCATTTCCTCCTTGCTCTGAACTCAGCAAAAAGAAAAAATGTCCACTATTTTGCCTTTGAAAAATTTTTGCAAACTGGAGCTTATTTGGAATATTCAACCTCCTTCTTAGACATCCAAATTAGTCTTCTGATTTAATCTTTACTTTTATATCCCCTTTTCCTTGAATCCTCTTCCCATTTCCTTTACAATCTGAGCTCATCAGAAAGTTTCCTTTGCAACTATTAATGGTTTTATATCTGTCCCCTTTAAAATAGATCAGTTTATTTACCAATCACACATCCTTTGGTCCACACATGTAAGTTACAATTGCTAACCAGCCCAGGGAAGATCCCCTGCAGAAGGAAATGGCAAGCCCCTCCAGTATTCCTGCCTGGGAGATCCCATAAACAGAGGAGCCTGGCAGGCTACAGTCCATGGGATCACAAAAGAGTTGGACACAATTTAACAATTAAACAACCAACAATAAACAATCTACTTTATTGAGTCCATCCATTTAAATGCTAATCCCATCCAGAAATACTCTTATAGACACAGATAGAAACAATGTTTAATTTGGACATCAGTCAAGTTGACACATGAGAGTAACTATCCCATATACATGGAGTTTATTTCCCCTCACCATCCCCTCTCATATTGGGTACTTGGATTTCAGCTTCCTTAGAAGTATCTTCCACAGCTCTAAATCCTCTGAAGTATTGCTTTCGCCAATTTATATGGTGGATCATTGTGTGTTTGTGTCTCTGTATGTGGGTGTGTACCGTGTGTATATGGTTACATATGTTTGTATAGCAAAAGACAAAGTATTTTGCTTGTTTCCCAGCAGTGTCCTCTGCTTTGGTCTGGGATCTTTTGTGATCAAATAATCAGAATTTAGTTTCTTGGGTGTCAAAATCCACATGGTCCTCCATCATACTGCATGACTAAGGACATCAGACTCTGGAAACATGAGGTCGCAGGTGTTCAGTCTTGGGCCCTTCAGCCTCCCTCCCACCCCTGTGGTCACTTTCTCTTCTGTTCCAGAGTTCACTCATTCCTTCATCTTTTTGTCTTTCTCCCATGTCTCTACTCTCACCTCGCATCTGTTGACTAAATTTGGATCTCTCATTTTAAGGTGCAGTCCTCCCTAAGAACAAGACTTTATATCACCTTTTGCTTCCTTCTCTTAACTACTGCAGGTCATTGCATCAACCCTGGTTCAGTGCTGAATGACCTGAATGGTGTCATAAGTGAATATTATCTGACACTCAATAAAGGGAGATCATTTCCAGAAAGCTTCATTTATTTACCCCTTGTACATCAGAAAATGGAGGAGGGCATAGCAGCCCACTAGTATTCTTGCCTGGAGAATCCCATGGACAGAGGAACCTGGCAGGCTACAGTCCATGGGGTCGTGAAGAGTTGGACATGACTAAAGCGACTGATTAAGCACATTAGAAAATGTACCTTCTCTATACATTAAAAAAAAAAAAAAAACTTTCTTGAAATCTGTTACACAGTTGATACATTATTATTATTAATATATTTTCCTAAGATTTTTATTGTGCTAATCACTGTCCTAGGTGTTTTATAAGGAGTAAACTCATTAAATTATCATAGCAACTCAATGAATGAATTACTTTTATCATTTCTATTTACAGAAAAAGAAACTGAGGCATTAGAGTGATTAACCTGCCCAAGGCTATCCCTCCAGCTAGTGTCAGAGGCTTAATTTGAATCTTTCAAGTTGGGCTCCAGAGGTATACCCTTAATAACTAACTATTATCTCTCTCTTCTTACATTGTTATAAACTCAAAGATGGCATAATCATTTTCTCCCCAGGTTCCCATCACTTCTATGCCTTCATCAGTTCTCATTGTTGATTGGAATTAGGTGCCTCTCACTGCTGCCTTTATCACCTCTGCCTTTTGAGCAATGAAACTATCAGCAGGACATGTCAAGAACTTTTTGATACTCTGCCTTGAGCAGAATAAGGCTTCCAGCAGCTTTATTGATAGTTGAAGCTACTTTATCTTGCCTCAGCACCAGTTTTGTGATTTATTGATCATTTACTTTTTATCTCAAAGCTCTGAAGTGTGCTTCTAAAACAGCATCAATATCTTTTTTTTTTCCATTTTAGCCAGATCATATACTTCCACTTTATAAACTGTAAATTTCCATCTAGGTTAATATTGTGTTTAATACAGTGCCACTTCATTTTTGTGTTACTTCTAATTTTCTCTGATTAGCCTCACAATCTCACTTAAGACTTTAACTTTTCTATTTCCTTGATTTGAAAAATCTTTCTCTCTTTATCTCGAGTCCACGATGAATCCCAGGCTGCAAACATGTGCGTGTAAGTGACTCCTGGACATCTTCACCCTCAGGTACCTCAGATGCATGGGACTCTTTCCCCATAACTTCTTTTTATTTTTGGTCACATGGCATGCAGGATCTTAATTCCCTGACCAGGGATCAGACCTGTGCCCCTTGTAGTGGAAAGTCAGCATCCTAACTTTTGGACCACCGGGAAATGCCCTAACTTCCTTCTTTTATCCCAAGTTTACCATGTACCCCATTGTCCCATCAAGACATATTGGTCCCACTTATCTGCTCATCTTCACGAGAAAACATATTAACATAATTGTTGGTTATCATCACTCCCATTTTCTCTTTTCACACCCTGTTCTCCACTCAAGTAGGATTCTGTCCTCACGACCCAAGCTGACACTGCCCCGTGAGCATTACGGACTTTCATATTGGCAAAACCAATAGTTACTTTTCTTCACTCACTGCACTTTATCTCTTAGGCACATTTGATGCAGTTATTTACTTATTTCCCCGAATTTCTTATTCTCATATTCTTTCCTTGTTCTCGGGCTTTTTGGCTGGCTATTCCTTGAGTTGGCTTCTAAATATTGAAAGTTCCCAGAATTGAGTCCTCCCTTGTTAGTTTTTTATTGCAGCTATAAAAAACGACCACAAACTTAGTGGCTTAAAACAGCAAAAATGTATTTTCTTACTGTTCAGAACTCTGACACAGGTCTCCCTGGACTAAAATCAACATGTCTTCAGGGCTGTGTTCCTTTCTGAAGGCTCTCATAAAGAACCATTTTCTTATATTTTCCTGCTTGTGTCTTCTCCCATCCCCCATCTTCAAAGGCCTCTAAAATCTCTCCCCAAACCTCTTTTCATGATCTGGCTGTCTCAGATCACAGCCAAGAAAAGTTCTCCACTTTGAAGCCTCCTATGTTTACCTTAGGCCCACCTGGATAATCAGGGAAAATTTCCCCATCTCAAAAGCCATAAATTGATTATATCTGCCAAGTCCCTTGTGTCAGGTAAGGTAACACATTCCAAAATTCTGTGGATTAATACCAGAAATCATTGGGATCCCATTATTCTACCTACAGCATTAGCCCTCTTTGCTTTTCTCTATGGAGGAGATTCTCTGAACCCTACAGTTTCAAATGCCATCTGTGTGATGACACTCAAATTTACATCCCTAGTGTTGACTCCTCTGAGATTTCAGTTCACATGTCCAAAGCCCGACTGAACTAACATCCTCCCTCTTTCTTCCCCTAAACTTCATTATTCCCACAAATCAAAGCCATCACAATCCCATCAGATCAAGAATTAAATTCTGGTGGCCTTCTCTGAGCTCTTGCTTTTATCTGCAATTCTAATTGTGAAGGTTTTAACAGGCACCCTCACTTATTTCATTCACTGTCTCCACTACAGCCACCCTAGACGAGGCTACAGGGTCAGTAGTTTCCTAACCCCATTTGCTACTTCTGTCTTGATCCCCTAATATTCACCTGGCATTACAAAAAAATCCTTATGAAAGAGTCACAGTAATATTTTAAAATAGTGAATGAGATTATTTTATTTCTCTGTTTAACACCCTCCAGTAGCTTCTCTTTTTTTTTTTTTTTTTTGGCCACGCTGTGTGGCATGCAAGATCTTAGTTCCCCAACCCAGGGATCGAAGTCTGACCCCCTGCATTGAAAGCATGGAGTCTTGACCACTGGACCACCAGGGAAGTCCCTCATTACACTTTTTAAAGTCCTCTACAAAGCTCCTCAGGACTTTGACTTCATCTTCTACCACTATCCTCCTCTTGCACTGAGTTTCAGCCACACCCCAGGGTTCAGTCTATTCCTGGAGCATGATAAACTTGTGTCTTGCCTCAGGACTTGGGCACTTTGTCTGGAACCCTCATTTCCAGATCCTTACAGAACTGGTTGATGTTTGTCATTAAGTCTTAGCTCAGGCCCTTTCCCAACCATGATACTGTCATCAGAATTACTCTACCCACACTTTTATTTTCTGTCCTATGACTCTCTTTTAATTCCTTACACTGATCACTATCTCATTTATTTATATCAGTGTCACTGGAAAGAACTTTGCATAAACTAAATACACATATTTAATGTACACAATTTGATCAGTTTGGACAAATACATACACTTGAATAGCTACAACCTCAATTAAGAGGTAGAACATTTTCATCACTTCAGAAAGCTCACAAATGCTTCTTGGCAGTCAAGCCCCTGTGACTACCCAGGGAGCTTCTGATCTGACTTTTTGTAGCCACTAATCTCATCAGTTTTCTTGTTCCAGAGCATCTGTCAAATAGAAATAGGTAATTTGAAAAATTTTAGGAGCTCATATAGCTTTCTTCTAGAATGCCAAACAGCTTCATAACTCTAGAGTCTCTTTCCTTTTGCTGAACATGTTTTTGAGTTTCATCCTTGATGTAGCAGTAGTTCATTCTTTCCTATTGGTGGGCAGTATTTTATTTTACAAAAAAAAAATAATTTGTTTATCCATTCTCCTGTTGATGTTGCACTATTTCCAGATTTAACTGCTTTGAGAAAAGCTACTATGGACCTTCATGCGCCAGTCTTTTTAACACATGTTTTTCTTTTAGGTGATAGAGGAAGTTAATATTTAAGTTTATCAGAAGCTGCCTACCTGCTTTCCAAAGTATTTGATCCATTTTATACTACCTCCAGCTATGTGTAAGAGTTCTAGTTGTTCCACATCCTTTCCAATACTTTGTATTTTGGTTTTATGTTTTGTTTTAGCCATTCTAGTTATATCCTGTAGGGGCTTTTATTTTCATTTTATTGATGACTAATAGTGTTGAATACCTTTTAAAATGTGTGTTGGTCATTTGTATGTCTTTTGCATAGAGTCTGTTGCAGAATTTTCTCTTTTAAAAAATGTAGTCTTCTGTGGGGAGAAAGGATACTTAGGGAATTTGGGATCAACATGTTACACACTGCTATATTTAAAATGGATAACCAACAAGGTCCTACTATATAGCACAGGAAAGTCTGCTCATTATCATGTGACAGCCTGGATGGAAGGGGAGTTTGGGGAATAATGGATACATGTATATGTATGGCTGAGTCCTTTTGCTGTCCACCTGAAAATAAAATGTTAAAGAAAAAACTGTCTTCTAATTGTTCCATTGTAAGACTTCCATATATATTCTGTATATGAGTCTTTGTCATATATGTGTTGCAAATATTTTCTCCATTACTGTTGCTTGGTTCTTAATTTTATTAATAATGTATTTTAAAGGACAGAGGTTTTAATTTTGATGAAATTCAATATATATTTTTTCCTTTTTGGTTATTGCTTTTTGTGTCCCTTTTATAAAATTTTTGCTTACTCATAGTATCAAAAATTTTCTCCCGTGTTTTCTTCCTAAAATTTATAATTGTAGCCTTTATGTTTATAGCCATTTCTCTCATGATCTCTTTTTCTTTCTCTTATTTTACCTTCTTTTCCTCATTTCTTTGTTCTCCTTTCTCTCTCATATGCTCATGTGAAAGCTAGAGCACTCTTATCTCAGTTTTCACCTTATTTCTCTTTCTCTAATGCCTGTCAGCAAAACAAAGGTAGTAGCAGCAAAACCTGAAAAAGATGTTTTCTTTTTTAAAAGGTGGGAGGTGGAATGGAAAAAGGCAGGATTATATATACTTCTTTTTTTTTTATCTTTCATCTCTTTTGCACAAGAAATTACATTGCAAAAGGAATATGATTGGAGAGCAGAGGGCTCAGAAGGGTGTGAGAAGATGGTGAAAAACAGGATGATGAAAGAAGGGGATGTAGACCAGAGCCAGAGAGACATGTGCCTCCATTTACAATGAATGGCCCCAAAAGAAACAATGAGTAGTGTGACATCTGGAACCCATTCTGTGTTATCTGTATCTTGTTTTTATATCCAGTTCTTTTTTTTCCCATGACCAGGGCAGACCAACCTGACCAATGGGGAAATAAAAAGTAATATCGCAAGTACAGTATGACTATCTTGTTTCTTCCCTCTTTTTTTGACAGGATCTCCTGCTACCCTCCATTCTCCCTATTCACCTTGTAGAACACCCCAGTCACCTCATTTATTGGGTTCTCAGACTCAGTCCTGATGGGTACACTACTTTCCTCTTCTGTTATGCTAGCTCTGCCTTCTTAGGTGATGTCTGCTGCCTTTGAGGCCCTTTGGAAATGTCTACCATTACTATTCACACTGTTTTCTACCTCAGCTTGCCAGAACAGTGCTGTGCCAAACCCCTGATGTTCTGAAGCTCTTCTGCTCTGCCAAAAAAATACTGCTGCACTACTAATACATCAGATCTCCTGAGTTAGCAAGATCAGCCTGCATTTTCTGCTCATCTAGGAAGAATTCCTCTTCCTTAGCTCTGTACTATAAACTCCTCTGTCTGAGTCCTAAAACCAGTTTATTCTATACTCACAGTTTCTTAGGAAAACAATTCTTTCCACCTGACTTACATCTTTCTCTTCCCAGACAAGGCTCTTTTACTCAGAATCTCTGGACCATCACTTTTCCCCCTGAGGGTCTAGGTTGGGAGAATAAGCAGAGGGACAGATGATGCCCTAACTCACCATTTTCTCTTCCAGAATATGTGCTGTGAGTGGACCACATGCATACATGTTCCTCTTTCCTTAGGAAGAGTTCTTTGTCGGAAGCACCTCAGCACCAAGGGCTTTCCCTGTCCTTGCTTCCATTCATGCTCAGCCATTTCAGCTCATTTTAACTAAACTGTTTTAAAAGAGATATGCAAGTCTCAATCTATCATGTGGTATCTGTTGCTACAATTAATTAATCCCCTTTTGTTTTCTTGTAAAGTCCTGACTTAACAGATGATTTATTGTGTGGTTTTGGGTAGATACTTGGCTTAAATGAACTCTAAATGACAACTGTAGACAATATTCTGGTTATATTGAGTGAATAGCACATACTAAAGGCTGATGCAATCAGCTTTTTTCCTTCATTCTTTCCTTCTTCCTTCCTTCCCTCTCTTTCTTCCTCCTTCCCTCCCTTCCTTCCTTCTTACTATTTTCTCCTCTGAAAAGTCGTGTGTTGAAAGCAGCAGAATCCACATTAGCCTTGTCAGCCATATGAATGGTTAACACGGTTGTCTCAATATGGAGTCATCTACCACCCTGTGAGTTGCATTTCCCTTCGCTGGTGATGGATAACTGCCATATGCTAGAATCTGTGGGTCACCACTGTTGTCTGTGACAATGCTGAAGGAAGTCACCATTTCTTCTAAGGTTGAACTTCATCCTCCATGACCTGTTTCTTAATCTTTTTTCATTATCACCCTCCCTTTCCAGCCCTCCACTCCACCAGGAGACTTGTTAGTGTTTTTTTTCCCCTAATCACCTCCTCTATCCCCTGTGATATTTCATTACCACCTATGTACTGTTTATCTGTTTGCACACCATAGTCCTTCAACTGTTGTAAAAACTAAGTTTTTTTTTTTTTTTTTTCATACATACTATCCTCACCAGAACTGGGGATTTTTACCACTGGGGCAGTATTAGTCCCCATGTAGAACTCATGCTCTGAAAAGAATGGTGTGGATGCCAGATGGCTGTGATGATGCTGAGTATCTTTTTCTTTTCTTTCCTTTTTTTTTGAGGAAGGCTGTTTGATATAACAGAATGATTAGAAACTTGAGAGACAGGAGTCCTGATTTTGCCGTAACCAGCTGTATGATCTTAGGAAAACATCTCTGAGCTTTATTTCTTCAAAAGTAAAGTGTGGGAAAATATACTTTGTTCATAAGACTGTTTGAGGATTATTAAAATCCTTATGCAATTCTTAGCACAATGCCTCTCATGTAAGTTTAACTCCCCAATTATTTTAGTTTATATTGGTCAACTCATTGATTTATTGACACCAAGTACTCTCCATCTTTTTGAAATCATACGTCATCCTGGATTATTTCACACACTGTCTGTTATGTCTAATTACACAAAATGCTGCAACTTATAAAGGCCTTAAAAAAGTTCATTTTTCCTTCTGGAAGGGAAAACAGCTAATATTTACAGCTTTCCCAGCCCAGATCACGTCAAGTAGAGTGTCAGGCAGAACATAGACAGGTGAAGGAAGCACTTCCAGAGGTATCCATATGTCCTGGGTCTCACACTGAATAACTTTTTTGGTTTCCACTGGAAATTTTGGAGTTGGCTCAGTCAAAATCATTTTTACACTTCACATAGCTATTTCTAGTATTTTTATACTTCAAATAGTTATTTGAAATAACTATTCACCAGAGGTTTTTGGGAACTTTCTTTTAAGCCTACATTTAAACCTTCTTAATCCTTGCTACTCAAACTATGATCCACAGACAGCAGCTCCAGCATCCCCTGGGAGCTTGTTAGGAGTGTAGAATCTCAAGTCACATCCAAGAGCTACTGAATCAGGATCTTCATTTCAATAAGAGTTGCAGCTCATCTGTATGCACAGTGAAGTTTGAGAAACATTTTGCATAATCACTTTTCTTCCTCGAACTGCATCCAATGATTATCAATGTTTTAATAACCCATAATGAATGCTATTTACAAATATTATTACCTATTCATACCTATTAACACTATTAACTAAGTGCCAAGCCCAACCTTCTTCAGTACATGTATTTTTGAACACACCCATAGAGTGATCATAAACTTTGGTATATTTATGACTCCCCTGGGAAGCCTGCCAAAAATTCAGGAGACTACTTACAGAGACAGGGATTCATTAGATCTGAGATGACATCCAAGATCTTAATTTTCCACAGTCACTTAAGATTTTGCAAGTGGCCCATGGACCATAGTTTATGAAAAATGGTGTTATACTCTAAAATTTGTAAAAAAAAAAAAATTCCCTTTCCCTTTCTTATCCCTCTAATCATGCTAATTGATGATATAGGGCTTCCCAGGTTGCTCAGTGGTAAAGAATCTGCCTGCCAATGCAGGAGACACAGGAGACATGGGTTTGATCCCCGGGTGGGGAAGTTCCCCTGGAGGAGGAAATGGCAACCTGCTCCAGTATTCTTGCATGGACAGAGGAGCCTGGTGGGCTACAGTCCATGGGGTTGCAAAGAGTCAGACACAACTGAGCAGCTGACCACTCAGCCACACATAGAGGTATATATTAGAAGTGTACAAAGACCAGGAAACATACCAAATCAACCTTTGTAGAACATTTTATGGTCTGATTATGCTGTTCTCATTCTCTCTGTTTGATGTTGTAACTCTGCTCTGGAAAAGAACATGTGAGCATGGCTGAGGCTGCAGAAAACATATTGCAGTGCTCATTAGTGAAGGGGAGTGATTTCTATCACTTTCTCTCTAATCAATGAAAACTACAAAGATCAATAATATTTATTATAATTTGATAACTATTTTTATAATTGTGAGAGAAAGGAGAAGGGTAAAGTTAAAAAAATTAGATATGTCACAATGCTTAGAGGAGAATTTTAAAGTAATTCTTAACCTAGCAGTATACACTATTTTGTGTATGTTGGACAGTAAGTAATTGATAGTCGTAGCTTACTGATTGTTCTTTCCACCAGAATTAAGATAATTGGTAAAATGCATTAGAATTCTTTCAGAAGTTGATGTACAAACAAGAAAATTCTTTAATAGAAGTACAAAGTACGATTTTAAAGATAGCAGACAGAGTTTCCCATCTTCCTTGAGAAACAGAAGCTGAAGAATAATCACCTTATACAGAAGTTTCCTTTTAGAATTAGTAATGTATGGATGTGAGAGTTGGACTACAAAGAAAGCTGAACACCGAAGAATTGATGCTTTTGAACTGTGGTGTTGAAGAAGACTCTTGAGAGTCCCTTGGACTGCAAGGAGATCCAACCAGTCTATCCTGAAGGAGATCAGTCCTGAATATTCATTGGAAGGATTGATGCTGAAGCTGAAACTCCGATACTTTGGCCACCTGATGCGAAGAACTGACTCACTAGAAAAGACCCTGATACTGGGAAAGATTGAAGGCGGGAGGAGAAGGGGACGACAGAGGATGAGATGTTTGGATGGCATCACTGACTCTGTGGACATGAATTTGAGTAAGCTCCAGGAGTTGGTGATGGACAGGGAAGCCTGGTGTGCTGCAGTCTGTGGGGTCACAGAGTTGGACATGACTGAGTGACTGAACTGAACTGAACTGAAGTGACAGTGTGTTTATCAATGGCTGTTACTTAGAGATAGAACTGGAAATGTAGTAGCAAAAGTTAGTAGCACATATTTTATGAAAGGATTGAATAATCTTCTATATATTTAAAACTATATAAAAGACTTTTATGTTCATTGGGAAAGCTCCATCAGGTAAGAAAACCATAGCCAGTGGGAATATTTGACATTTAACCATATTAGAATTATCCTGGGAGCAGATACTGCAAATTTGACTTGAGATGCTCGAGTTACCTTTGGAGATTCCTTTTGAAGAAGAATATCTTCTTTAACACTAGACTTAATCAGAAATTGTGGAAACAAGAATTATGTTTGAGTATTTATCTATATATCTGGAGGAAATATAAGTTCCTTTAAGGTCCCTTATCTATTTAAATCCAGTTTGATTCATAGGATTATGTGTGGACATTTCCGGAAGCTATTTCACAGCTGTTTAGTGAAGCGATGTAGGACTAAGTCAAAAAGCTGGGGGTCACAAGGAAGCAGATGAACTATTTAAGGCAGATATAAGAAGAAGACTATAAATCCTGAGAAAGGATTTGTTTCATCATTAGTTGTTACTAGAAAGCAGTTCCCATGACCTGTCCTCATCAGGAAAGCACTCTTACTTTTCTATAAAGAGGTGGTTATTAAAAGTAAGATTACTGGCAGTACAGCCAAGGAATTGCATCAGGTTTCCTAATCCTTATAATGTGATTGATAAGAAACACACAGTGTCCTGGGGAAATGATTCGATTGACATTTCCTCTGGTGCACTTTTGTTAAAATGTTTGGATCAGCTTTAAAGGAATTGAGTTTTATTTTGGCTAAGCAGAGAAACAGTGTTTTCTTTTTATTTCCCAGGGTACATGTTTTTCCTTGTCCACGTCTGGTTCCAAATAGGACGATTACTCACATCAGCCTTCTGTATTTTTTTTTTAATATTATGATTTACACCTTCCAAACATCTTCATGTTTACAGGTAGACCAACAGTGGGGAGCTTAAGAGTGAGTTCTTTCTGCGTCTCTCAGCTGCCCTTGTATCCTAGTTATCAGAGATGTCCAGTGGACCCCAGTAGTTGGTGTTGATGCGGCTTTGTTCAAACTCTGGCAATGGGAAATTTTCCTCATCATATCATGGTCACACCAATTACAGATATGAATATCTACTGGATAATACATAAAATAAAGAAAACTTTTTTTTTCTTTGAAACTTATGGGTAAGGGGTAGATTTAATGAAACCTGGATAAAAGAAGTCAAAGTTAGGTTTTATTTACATTGGGTTTGTTTAAGAAATTCTTAGAATTAGAAGGACCTACTGAATGAATTTATAAATAAAAGTAAGATAAGAGTGGATAGTATTCAGGAAGAAACAGAGCAGTGGAATTGAGATCCACAGAGAAATTTAGAACACTTTGTTAACTTATACAGAAAATAGCTTTGCTACAAAAAAAAAGAAAATAGAGTTTCTCCTACAGTTATTGACATTTTTCCAAAATCAGAAGCAAGAAACTCTTTGAATTTCAAGAGAGAGTTTTACTTAGGGTTATGGTTGCAGTGGGGCCTCTGGAAAATAGTGACATGTATCTTTCCTAACAGAGAGTGAGATGGCACTGGGATACCCATCTACAGTTGGGTACCAGTGTGTTATAGGGAATACTTTAAGACCTAGACATGTTGGAATGTGCAATTCACCCTAAGGTATGGGACCTATAGGTGAGAATGGTTAAGCAGGTTTGAGAGAGATAAAAGAGAAGCCAAGTTAAGAACATTATGCACAACTAAGGCTATGGCCCATGGCCTGTAAAGAAATTGAGAATGAAATAGTATGAAATAAACTGCATTGCAAGGCTATACAGCTCTATTAAAGTATGCAGATGCTATTAAATGCATGGAGTATTTTATATAATATAAAAGTATTTCATGCTGCTATTTAAGGTCTGACATTGTTCCCCACATTTAATTCATAGTTTTCTGCAGGGAGGCTCAGCAGTAAATGGTTAACATAGTCTTCAGCAAGCCAGAGTCATTGAAAATGATAGTTGGTACCTTTCATTAAAATTAAGGAACTAGGCAAAGCCCCAGAATGCTTTCACAGGAAGTGACTGAGAAGTACAGACCTCATCATTGAGGACCACCCTATCAAGAGAGGAAACATATGTGTTCATCTTTACTATCCTTGGAACCTAGTGCAGTACAAGGTACATAGATTTGTTGTTTTGTTTGGTAATGAGTTTTGTGTGTGCATGCCCACAATGGACCAGTATAATGGTTTCTTGTTAATGCTGAATTGAAGTCTTAGTGTAATATCCTTTAAAACATTCTGTGTGCCCCTCCTTCTCCTCCCCCAAAAAGCTGAAATGAGAAATATATAAATTTTAAAAGGGAAAATAAATTAGAGTGGCAAACGAAAAAGCAAGACAAACCCCAAATAAGTTTCTGGACGGGAAAAAAAGCCAAATCAGTAATAACAGAAGCATTAACATACCTAATTAAACATGATACTTAGAATTGGGGCATTGGGTTAAATTGGAACATTGATGTTTAGCAAAAAGAATTCATTTGCGTGAGGCAATCAGGGTTGTCATCAACTGCTATTATAGTTTTAGTAAGTCTTTAAATTTTCGTCTTTTCCGTTGTACTTTTCCATTACACACGGTACATTATAACCAGATCAGTGGGGTAGCCAAGAGAGCAGAATTTATATTGCAAAATGAACACTGATGGTTAATAGCCGAGCAGCATAATGAACCACAATTCTGGTGGAGAGTCCAAGCTTGTACAGATTGTTCAAGTCTAAACAGTGACCCTCCCAAGGCGGATGATTTCCTCAGTACTTCCAGATGGCCCAGGCTGTGGGAGGCCTCGTAAATCAACCCTTGCTGTAACTGCTGCTGCTAGAAATGAGGAGAAGCAGCCTTGTAGATTTTCCTCTGTGATGTGAGGATGGCATGGAGGAGCTCTCCACTTAGCTTCCAGCGTGATTCCATTCATGGTGAGATTGGGTACATTTTAAACACCTTTTCCTCTTCGTGACAGTCTTTAGCCAAATCCATGTTCCAAAATCAAAACATTTTACCTAGGCATAGATTATTTATGTTTTCTTTCACAATGGAGAGTGAGGGGTTGAGCTATACAGTAGTGAAAGGCGAGATTCCTGGTAATGACAATAGCTTATGTTTATTAGGTGCTTTCTGTGAGCAAGGCACTAGGTTAAGCCCCTTTAGTGCATGCTGCCATTTAATCCTAACAAAATTCTAAATACCATTCTAATCCTCATATTAATGAAAAGGAAAATGAGCTTTATAAAGGTTAAATAACTTGCTCAAGTAGCAGAACTGAGATTTGAACCCAAATCTTGTCTGATCCCAAATCCCATGCTTTTAACCACAGTATATTGGCTTTCCTTGAAAAGGAGCAAGAGAGAACTAAAATTTGTTACTATGGTCTATCTGGGCAATGCTTTAATGTCTCACTTTACTACAATATGACTCTTTTAGAATTCAGTGAAGCTAAGACCCATCTGGTAGATTTCCTTCTGTTTCCAGAGAAAGGAAGACATCAGAATGAAAGCTCGTCCTTTGGCAGGACGTGATTGTACTCCTTGCCTCTCAGCATTTGATCCACATTTTCAGGCTCAAGTTAAATGTCATCTTCCCTGAGTAAACTTCTCCAACAGAACCTCACCCTCAAAGTCAATATTAAGCAGTCTTTCCTGCACAGTCACCACCACACCTTGTACATATCATTTCCTCTCTTCTCTGCATCTCGATGATTTCTAGAGGGCAAATGTAGATTCATTTTCAAAGCACAACTCCAGGATGAGAAGAGATTGTAGTACTGAGTTAAATCTTATTGAAATCATATAGTTAGATGTTTTTATTGACAATTTTAAAGTGCCTAAGGAAAGAACAAAGACCCAGTCAAAACTGATTAATTTGTATAAAATAATTTGATCCCAGACCAGATGCCTTTACCCATGTGAGTCATTTGTCACATGGGTACCAGGTGAGAGACGATTGTGTTCAGGTTCACAGTAGCATAGAGAAGTACCATGGGCACATGTTGGCTGCTGCTGATGGGCCAGCACCTTTTCTTTCATTTATCAGAGTTAATTCAAGCACTCATTCAGAAAACATCATTTGTATACTGTGCCCTAATTTGGGTAGTGATGAGAAGACTCAAGTGGTTTTTCAGGAGAGGTAAATTACCAAGATGAAGATAATGGCAAAAGTCTCTATTTTCAAAGGACTCATTTTCTATTAGAGAAAACATGCAGACTTTTGCTCCTACCTATGTGCTGTGCTTGCCGCTCAGTCATGTTGGATTCTTTGTGACTCCATGGACTGTAGCCCACTAGGCTGTTCTGTCCATGGGGATTCTCCAGGCAAGAATACTGGAGTGGGTTGCCATGCCCTCTTCCCGGGGATCTTCCCAACCCGGGAATCTTCCCAACCCAGGGATCAAACCCAGGTCTCCTGTATTCCAGGTGGATTCTTTACATCTGAGCCACCAGGGAAGCCCAAGAATACTGGAATGAGTAGCCTATCCCTTCTCCAGGGAAACTTCCTGACCCAGGAGTTAAACCAGGGTCTCCTGCATTGCAGGCAGATTCTTCACCAGCTGAGCTACCAGGGGAGCCCTTGCTTGCACCTATATTTAGTATTTATTTTGTTCTGACTTATCACAGAAACAATTTTTTATTTGTTTAACACTTGACAGTCTACGAAGCACTATCACATTCATTTATTGTCTCATTTATGTTCAAGAAAGACCCTCAACCAGCATCTTGCTGATGCTGAAGACCTAACACTTTGTTATTTCTTGTATCCAGTTCCCAAGAATTAGAGGCAACCAGTGGATGGTCATGCTAATTTAAGATCATGCTGCTGACATAGAGAAGAGGCTGAGCTTTTGTTATAAACATCAAAGGAGTGTGTCCTAGGCTAGACTTCTCTATTGTAATAAATCAGTCCCTGGTTCCATTTTTAGCTTTTGGTCTAAAGGAAAAAATAAAATATTTTCTGCCTTAAAAAACACCCATATTGAAACTGCAGCACCTCTTTTATGCTCGATCACAACTTCTCATTGTAATGCTGTCTTCCTATTGGAATGCCGCACCTCAGGCCATTTCTGCACAATTGTAACCAACTGTCATCAATAAAGTCAAGAAAACAAGACAGAAGATTTTTTACTGTGGTTGTAGTTTTGTTTGGTTTTCAAGAAAGAAAAGCAGAAGACAGGTAACTTTGACAACTAGGAAAAAAAGCTTTTACAGATAAATGACATGTTTACCTCCATCTTTTTTTCGTATCATAGAAGCACCCAAATCAGTTTCCTCCTTCTAATTGATAACAGTGGACTGTATTTGAGAGAATGGCACATTGCTTTGAGGATCAGTTGAGTCAATTTTATTAAGGCTTAAAGGGGTGATAGGAGATTAATGTTTGCCTTCTTGGCACTGACTGTGCCAGCCTCCTCCTGAGAAGGAAGCACAATATCACTCACTGAGCAGAGACAGTAAAGATGATTTCTGCAACCAGTTGGACCCTGAGGGTCACACACCCCAGTGACAGTGCTGTCAATACAACCGTATCCCACCAAATAATAATTTAAGTATAGCTCCAAATTTAAGCATAGCTCCAGGCCAGATCATTTCTCTTTTGAAATAGCAATTGACTCACCAACCATGGGGAAAAAAATTGTGATTTTGGAAAAAATCCAGAAAGTTAAGGCATATGTGCTTGCTCAACAATGAATATTCTCCTCCAAAATGGACATGATTCATTAGTACAATTAGCACCAAAATATTCCCCACCACCCAAGTCCTAGTAAAGAAGTAAAAATATTGACAAAGGTGAAGTGGTGCATCACTTTCATTAAAAGAGGAACAGGTAAAAGTGAGTATCCAGGTTTTTAATTGGTTTGTTTATACTTTCCAAATCCAAAGAAATGAAAAGATTATGAAATTCTATCATTTGAACAGATAGGAGAGCTTGTCAGACATTCAGCCAGTGAAATATCAGTTGAAAGCGATAATTAAATTATTTCCACTTAAAAATGTCATATTCTATATGAGGAATAACATTCTGAGGATGGTGACCTTTTCTCTCTCATTAGGCTCAGAGAAAATAAGCAGATAGAGAGCACGAGCTATTTAGATTAGACGAGGAAGACTTTTTGATGAGGGGAGAACACTAAATGGGAAAAACTTTCTCACAAATTCTTGAAAACTAGGCTATATCTTCTGTTAGAATGGGTCTAATTGCAGTTTTAATTAGGTAGGGATGAAGAAACTCTTTCTTAAAAAGAATATTTTAGCCCCATAACTCTTTTTAAGATTAATCTTCCTGTTTTGCAATAATTATGGGTTCACATGCGGTTGTAAAAAAGAGATACCACCCTTTATCCTGGAGGAGGGCATGGCAACCCACTCCAGTATTACCCTTTTCCTCCCTCTCTATGCCTAACACCTGCCAACCACTAATTTCTTTTGTATTTCTAAAATTTTTTGACTTCAAAAGTGCTATATAAATTGAATCGTACATGATGTGGCCTGTGGTGGTGCTTCTCACTCAGCTTGATTCCCTGAAGATTCATCTAAGTTGATATGTGTATCTATTGTTCCTTTTTATTGCTGAGTAAAATTCTGTGGGGTATGTACCACAATTTGTATAGCCATTCACCCACCTCAGGACGTCTGGGTTGTTTACAATTCTAGGCTATTTTGAATAAAGTTGTTATAGACATTCACTTACAGATTTTTTAAAAGTATTTATTTATTATTTTGTGGCTGCATTGGGCGTTAGTCGTGGCATGAGGGATCTTTCATTGCGGGCTGTGGGCTTCTCTCTAGCTGTGGTGCCTGGGCTCTCTAGTGTGTGGTGGAGGCATATGGTTTCAGTCATTCTGAGGCACGTGGGGTCCTAGTTACCTGACCAGGGGTTGAACCTGCATCCCCTGCATTGGGAGGCAGATTCTTAACCTCTGAACTGCCACGGAAGTCCCCACCTACAGATTTTTATGTGAACATAAGATTTTATTTCTCAGGGATAAATACCTAGGAAAGCAGTTTTTGAGTTGTATAGTTATTGGGCATTTGGTTTTACAAGAAACTGCCAAAGTGTTTTCCAGGATGACTGTACCATTTCAATTTTCACCAGCAATGTATGAGCGATCCTGTTTCTCCACAGTTACTGCTGTCATTAATTTTTCTTTCAATCATTCTGATAGGTGTATAGTGATATCTCATTGGGGTTGGTTTTAGTCTTCCTTTCCCTAATAGCTAATAAAACTGAATATATTTTTAGCTTAAGTGAAAATCATGTGTATACCCTCTGGTGAAATATTCGTTCATGTCTTGTGCTTACTTTCTGATTGGATTGTTTGATATTTACTGCTGAGTTTTTAGAGTTCTTTACATATTCTAGTTACTAATCCTCTGTCAGATGTGTAATTCGAAAATATTTTCTTCCAATGTGTAGCCTGTCTTTTCATTCTCTTAACGAAAGTCTTTAATGAGAGTCTTTGGAGTTCAAATGTTTTAAAATTTTGCTTTGATTCAAGTTATCACAAATTTTTCCTTTTATGGTTCATGTCTATGATCACTTAGTCTAGCTCTAGATCCCTAAAATTTTCTATTTTTTCCTGAAAATTTTACAGTGTAAGATTTTACATTTAAATCCATGATTCATTTCGAGTTAATTTTTGTATAAGGTGTGTGGCTTTGGTGAGAGTTCATTTTTTTACCTATGCATATGGAGTTTTCTAGGATCATTTGTTGAAAAAACTATCTGTCCTCCATTGAGTTACTTTTGTAACTTTAGAATGCTATAACTTTACACCAGGGAAGACATAAATTTAGCCAAATTTTCATATATTTAAGAAAAACAATTGTTCAAGCTTAGAGAGTGCTAATTCTGAGTGTAGGCATTCTTCTCAACTCTTTATATAACTTTATTCATTTCATAGCTCAGTTGGAAAAGAATCTGCCTGCAGTGCAGGAGACCTGCATTCTATCCCTGGGTCGGGAAGATCCCCTGGAGAAGGAAATGGCAGCCCACTCCAATATCTTGCCTGGAAAATCCCATGGACAGAGGAGCCTGGTGGGCTGCGGTCCATGGGGTCGCAGAGAGTCGGGCACGGCTGAGTGACTAACACTTCATTTCACTCACTTAATTGCCTCAGCAAATTATAACTCATTTAATTTCCTTAATAGCTCCTTGAGGTAGGTATTTTTTTGTTCCCATTTTAAAGATAAGGAACCTGAAACATTGCCAAGTTAAATGATTTGCTTAAAATCACAACGCTGGTAAGTTGGTAGCTTAGATTTGAACACAGACAACATACTCTTGGAGAGTGTGCTATTTACTTTTGTGAGAACTGTACCCAAATTTAGCAAAATACTGAACATTTTGCCATTTTCCTCACTGTTATCCCAAGGTATTTGAACTAGTGTAGGAATGAAAGACTTTCCCATGCATCCCTCTTTTTAGGTATCATGTGTTTGATGTATTATTCATGTTAAAACCCTCATATCTGTGAAAATACAACAGAAGAATCCAAAAGCATCCCATTATCTTTTAAATTTAGAGTCTGTTCCACAAGTTGCAGTTCTAGATGTTGACACCTTGACCTTCCTGTTACCTGCCAATCAACTCTTCCCGCTCAGGGCTTTAAAAAAAAAAAAACAACACAGAAATCCACTGGGGAATTCCAGTGCTATTATCATTAGCCAGTAACAGAGCTTGGGGCTGACTACTCAAATCAACTCTTTTCTTTTTTTAAACATTTGTCCTTTCAAGTTTGCTTCCTGGTTCCTTAGGGTAAACACAGCCAAGTGTTCATGAAAAATGAAGGCAATGTAGAAGGAAACCATGTTAGCAATGCTGTCAGGGATAAATGAAAAACGGAGATGCAGAATTCCCATTTTGTTTCAAACAGAGGAAGAAAAATAGGATTTTAAAATATAAACAATGGCAGATTATTTGTAAAAATTATACTTTTAATAAAAACAAAATACCTTGTTTTTACTGTAAGAGCACTTTGGAATTTTTATTTCAAAAAGTATTTCTGAAGTTGCATAATCTGACACAGATGAAATGTGTCAGATGTGAAATCAAACTGACATGGGTTACAGGAAAGCTATTAAACTGAGTTTGAAGAATTCCTTATTATTCTGTTTATCTGTTTATAAAGTAACTTCTTGTGTTTTCTTAAGTGAGAGGCACTGAACTAAGAATGGTGCCTGTGGTATTCTGTCTTCTTGAAAACAGGAAAATGGGATAAAATCTAATTGAAATGTTTTTGAAGTCTCAAAAAGAAAACTAGTTGGTATGATCTTAAAGTCCCAGGTTGTTTTAAAGTTGTACTCTTGATTTTCAAATGTGTCTCCAAACTAGATTTCCAAACTTCCTGAGATGTTTCTGTCACTAAAATTGGATAGATTTGTGCATGTTACGTATCCAAGATTGTTTAGAAATTTCAGAATCATGTCTACAATTGATAAAGCTGCTACAAGGTAGTGATAATGGGGTTTATGGGATATAAAACACATAATTAGGTACTTCCGAAGTCACAGATAAATGAAATAAAATACAGCACTTTGGAATCTTCAATCTGCTTCTTGCTCCTTTTCCCACCCCTTCTCTGCTCAACACTCTTGGTCTTTCTTCTGCTCTTTTTTGTTTTCTGCCTCACATTTGTATGTGGAGAATTCATGCCATATGGGAAAATAATAGTGCCTGCATGTGTGCTCAGTCACGTCCAACTCTTTGTGATCCCACAGACCTGTGGCCCGCCAGGCTCCTCTGTCCATGGCATTTTCCAGGCAAGAATACCGGAGTGGGTTGCCGTTTCCTCCTCCAGGGTATCTTTCCAACCCAGGAATTGAACCCACATCTCCTGTGTCTCCTGCATTGGCAGGTGGATTCTTTACCACTCAACCACCTGTGAACCTGAAAATAATAGTAATATTTAATCAAAATTTTAGATTTATCTATATTTATATGTAAAAGAAATTCTGAATTACAAATTCATTTAACATAAGGGTCCCTGATGAAGCAGAAATAGTGAACATTATATTTTATAATTTTTAAAGGATTCCCAGAAATGTAAAGAAAATAAAGTCAAAGTGTTCTTACTGGCTTAGGCTATAGGAAATACAGGGGGTTAGGAAAAGGCTAGCTTTTTCAAAAATTAATTTTCTCCCTGTTTTCCTTCTCTTCTGATAGAAAGGCTCAATATTACAGCAAGACATTTTAACCATGTAGGTCATTTGTATTTTGAATTTCTTTATGAAAATCTATAAGGACAAAAGTAAAACAGAGTGTCATACATAGAGTCATGTCTCTGAGAGACTCATTGGTGAGACAATCTCAAGATAATCAATTAGATAATTTGCTTGTTTTTCTTTATTAAATATTGATACAGTTATGACCTTCCAAATGGCCTACTTGCTTTGGTAAAGCATAGGTTTTTACAGGACCCTCGAGTGACCCTTTTAAATATAAACTAGATCATGTCAACTCAAAACCTTCCAATGGCTTTCAATCTCACTTAGAATAACATCCACAATGGTCTTACATGTCCTATACAGCATGCATCTCATGTCCCACTGATCTCATTTTCTCTCCCCTAGCATCTTCAAGTTTGCTCATCCATCTGCTTGGAATGCTTTGCCCCCAATATACCCCCATGTTCTCTTATCTCTTTCAGGTCCTTGGTCAGCTGTCCCTTTCTCACAGAAACCTTCCTCGGCTGTTTCATATAACCACTCTCCACTCAGACTCCTACCATCTCTTATTTTCCTGGCTTTATTTTCTCCTTAGTACTTTTCAAAATATAACATTAAACACATTACATATTTGTCTAGTTTTTAGCTGTTTGTGTTGTTTCATTTTTTCTATCCCCACTAAAATATAAATCCAAAAATGGTAGAAATTTCTAGCTTACTAGTAATGTTTTCAAGCATATAAACAGGTTTTGGTGCATGGTATGGTCTCAGTAGATATCTGTGGATGAATGCTACCTAGATGAGGAAGTCTTCTTTCAACAAAAACTGAAAGCAATCTGCCATTTCTCACTTAATATTTAAAAAGAACTAGGGACAGAGGAAAGCAGAACAGGCAAGATCACTGGTTGGATACCTATAATTAAAATTTCAAAAAAATGTTATTCATGTAGTTTCCTACTTTAGGGTATAATAATGAGAGAGGCCTATAGGTGTACCTAAATTAGCAAGTCAACTAATTGAAATTTCTCTTTCTATTTTGCTGCAGGAGACAAGGCAGTTACAGAGTCTCAGTCCACAGAACAGTGCCACATTGATTCCATAAAACAGAATTTGGCTTGGAGGGAGTGTTGTCCCACACATGCTAGTTGAGCAAAAACTGTATAAGCAGCTTTGAAGTTGCTTAGATTGGGTTTCATTCCCAACAAGCCATTATCTATGTGCATGTGGTTAAGTTGATAGTGCTTTCTTAATTGCAGTTCTTTTCTTCCGTAATAAATGGGAATATTATCAGTGTTGCATTAGGTTCCTAGGGTTGCTGTAACAGACTACTACAGACTTGATGGATTTAAAAATTTAAGAAATTTATTCTCTCAGTTTTAGAGTCCAGAAGCCACCTAATCAGTATTTCTGGTCTGAAATCAAGGTGTTGACAGGACCGTGCACTTTCTGGAACTCTAGGTTAGAATTGGTTCCTGCCTCTTCCAGCTTCTTGTGACCGTTGGCATTCCATTGCTAATGTCTGCCTCTAGCTTCATATTGCCTTCTCTCCTTTTGTCTCTATTATCTCCCTCTTCTCTCTTAGAAAATACAAGTGATTGCCTTTTGGGCCACCCAGATGGTCTAGAATCATTTCATCATCTCAAAATCCTAATTTAGTTAAATCTTTAAAGATTGTTTCCAAATAAGGTAGCATACACAGGTTCTGGGGATTAGGGTGTGGATCTGTTCCAAGGGACCACTTTTTAGCCTAGTGCAGAAGTCCTCTAAGGATTGTTTTATAATGCCTGGCATTTTTTATGAATTTAATAACTTTTCCTTTCCTTTTCCCTCCCTTCCTCTGGATCTGCCTATCACCCTAGTGCCACTTCCCACCCTCAAGCTCCATGAAGCTGAAGCAGGCTATGCCTGCCCTTGGCATCCCCACTGCCTTTCAGTCCTTCCTCCCACTAGTAGTCAAAAATATTTATTTATGAGTTATTGGGACTTCCCTAGCGGCTCAGAGTGTAAAGAATCCGCCTTCACTGCAGGAGACCCAGATTCAATCCCTGGATCGGGAAGATCCCCTGGAGAAGGAAGTGGCAACCCACTCCAGTATTCTTGCCTGGGAAACCAAAGTGCAATGCCCTTGACTTCAGCAGTATTTTAAAAAAAAAAAAAAAAGAAATATTTTCTATCCACAAGTAGCTTACATTCTGGTGTGGGAGGTGGATAGTTAAACAGTCACTTGTAATAAAGAAGAGTAGGTATATGATTAGCGCAGAAGTATCTGCAATGCACAGGAAGATAATAAAAGGATTAGTAATTGTTATTGAAAGGTAGGGACTAGAGAAACTATCTTGAAGCCAGTGAACTGGGCCTTGAAGATCAGAAGGATATGATGTTGGAAGAATTTTCAGATTGGAGAAAGCACAGAGGAGAACATTCCTTATTTTCTCTGGAAAATCAGGATCTTCCCACTCCCCTCTGGCTGCCCTAAACAGTCCCACGGCTCAGCCCATCCAAACCTGCTTTTTCGTCAGAGCATCACGTGAGAAAATACTTTCTCTCAATATCCTCACAATTAGCTGCTTTAACCTGGGTGTTAAAAGGAAACTAATGTGATTAATCTAATTCACTATATGTTATGTGTGGCTGTGAGCTCCTCAAATCTCCTAGTCAAAAGAGGAGTTAAATAAATTTCTGTTGGGATTTTATGCCATGTAAAATTATATCCATGAAGAGTATGTTCCTAAATCACTTCTATTAAGAAAGATTACTGTAAACTAAGAAAATAATAAGCATAGAAAATATTTCAAATGAGAAAAAAATGCTTAATTAAGCAGCAAAGATTCTGAGCTGTAGAAGACCACTTCATTATTTTTTATTCTCCATCATGCCAATGTTGTCAGCAGAAAAGAATTCTGCCTCCCAGTCTCATTCCTAGCCCATCCTCCAAAAAGAGAAAAGAAAAGAAAAAAACCCTTGTTTTTAATTTTCTCTTCACATTTTCTAAGAGGCAACTTGGGAAGCAATGGACAGAAACAAATCACGCAACCTTCCCCTTTTTTTCAGCTAATTCAGAATGAATTGGATTTACACAAGCAACAGTGCTTAAGCAAAACCGTTCCTATGGTTACACAGAAGGCTTTCTAAATGTGGCACAAGATGCAGGCAGCCAAAATGACTTGACTGTTTATGTTAAATATGAAGTCTATTCCCTATTGAAATTTAATGATCTACTAGCTGCATTTTAGCAGCTTGCACCCTGATAAAATTAACATTTTGAATACATTTGGAGAGAGAAATTGCTTTAGCAATTGGCGAGTATTCACTCATTTTTATTTGATCACATCAGTGATTCAGATGAAAGCATTTCCCCCTGTACTATTAGAAATTGGGTCTACAAATTATCCTCATCTCTGGGCCTCTAAATCCCCGAACACATTTTATTATCTTTTTGCAGGTTAGCTGGTGCCAGATGTTAGACCTCACACTTGGGAAGAGAGCTTAGAAAAAAAAAAAATTTTTTTTTCTTTTATAGCAACCAGAGAGAATCAACATTGATTCTTGTTGCATCTCTCGAGCCATCCAGTAGTGCTCAAGTCCAACAAGGTGAACAGTTCAGATGGGGTGAAGTCTTCCCCACCTCCTCCTACTTCTGCTGAATGAGAAAGACAATCTTTCTGTTTTGAAAAGCTGACAGGAAATTGGAGCTGAGAAAAATATATTCACTGCATATTTTAGCTGACACCATTCAAATTTACGACGTGAAGGCATTCCTTGATGTCTGTTGCTAGGAACCTCCCATTCAGCAAAAACAGAAAATAAAAGCAGCCTACAGGATGCCACCTTCATGTATTTTTTTATATGTTTAATTCAATTCAGCTAATATTTATTGAGCATCTGCTATAGACCAGGCATGTATAAAGAACCATGGCCATGGAAACAGACAAAGTTCCTGAACACAAACAGCCTTTGATCAAGTAAAAGAAATGGTGACAAATAATGTTATGTCAAGTCTATCTTCTCAATAGCTGACTATGTATATCTCCATATCATCTTTACCATCTTACATCAATGTAATTGCTTCCCAGGTAGATCAGTGTTAAAGAATTTACCTGCCAGGCAGGAGACTTGGATTTGATCCCTTTGTCAGGAAGATCCTCTGCAGAAGGAAATGGCAACCCATTCTAGTGTTCTTGCCTGGATAATCTCATGGACAGAGGAGCCTGGCAGGCCACAGTCCTGTTGCAAAACAGTAGGACATGACATGACTCAGCAACTGAAGAACAACTACCACCAATGCAATCATGCTACACAAAAGAATTTTACTAAAGATCTGAGTTATTAGGGAAAGTTTATTGTACATGTATCACTCAGAGGAGAAGATCCTAACACATTCCCCCTAAATCGCTCCTCTGTAAGGTCACCCACTGGGCAATTTCTTCTCCTTTCCCTCTTTCTCTGTGCTGTGCTGTGCTTCATCACTCAGTCATATCTGACTCTTTGCAACTCCATGGACTATAGCCCACCAGGCTTCTTTGTCCATGGGGGATTCTCTGGGCAAGAATACTGAAGTGGGTTGCCATGCCCTCCTCCAGGGTATCTTCCCAACCCAGGGATAGAACCCTGGTCTCCTGCATTGCAGACAGATTCTTTACCATCTGAGCCACTAGGAAAGCCTGAGAATACTGGAGTGGGTAGCCTAACCCTTCTTCAGGGGATCTTCCCAACCCAGGAATTGAACTGGGGTCTCCTGGATTGTAGGTGGATTCTTTACCACCAGGGAAGACCTCCTCTTTCTCTGTAGAGCCTCAATTCACTGTTTTCTGTCTCCTTCCCCAGAACCCCTCCATCAAAATAGATTTATGCTCAGAAAAAGTGTCTTCTTTTCAATTCAACACCCAGGTCTTCATTTTCTATAACTAAGAAGTATGAACCTTGTATTTTGATAGATGAATTAATTCTATGACATTCAGCTACAACACATTTAAATCCCTGAAACACAAATTTATCAAAACTTCTGTAGCCTTCCTTTGGTAGAGGCAAAATATTTCATCCTAAATAGAAAATTGGACAAGCTGGACATTTAATAATAGTTTAATTATAATTTATCTCTTGAGATGAATGTACTTAACAAATCTGACTCTAGAGAATTTCAGTATGTTTGAGGAAATTTATTTTGAATTGGCAAGTAGAAATACATTCATCACATATTGATTCCCTTGTCAGGTTAATTCCCAAATTTAAATTACCTCTTAGAGAGCTTTAATTAGTCATTCTAGAAGTGATTTCTTATGATCATTATTATTAATATTTTTGTTGAAAATTTTAGTAAATTTCTCCCTTTGAAACATTTATTGAGTGAATAAAAGATGCAAATATGTCTTTTACTTTTGGAAAAAAAAACTTTAAGAATCTATTTGTTCTTTCAGAGTAAGTTTAAGAGACTAGTATCCAAAATATGAGAGACTTTCTGAAATATTTGTCTAGGACTTTATAGATGATGACCTGAAGTCTGACACTGAGTTTCAAAGATGATCTCTATCTTTGGAATATCCTCCCAAAATCCAGCTTCTACACCATCTATTATTCACCAAAAATCTTCCCTTTTTCTCCCTTATTTGCGTTTAAAATGATCCCAAACTCTACTAGAATATTGTTCTGCTGCTGCTGCTGCTGCTGCTGCTAAGTCGCTTCAGTCGTGTCCAACTCTGTGCGACCCCATAGACGACAGCCCACCAGGCTCCCCCATCCCTGGGATTCTCCAGGCAAGAACACTGGAGTGGGTTGCCATTTCCTTCTCTAATGCAGGAAAGAGAAAAGTGAAAGGGAATTCGCTCAGTCGTGTCCGACTCGTAGCGACCCCATGGACTGCAGCCCACCAGGCTCCTCCATCCATGGGATTTTCCAGGCAAGAGTACTGGAGTGGGGTGCCATTGCCTTCTCCGAGAATATTGTTCTGATTAGAAATTTATTTCTAATAATTAGTGATATTGGACATCTTTTCATGTCCTTTCCAATAACCATTTAAAAATTAATTTCTAGATCAAGAGTTGAGCTAGATGCAAGTTACTTTCTCCTCAGAGAATAGTTCTTCATACAGCTCCATAACAATAGATCTTGGATATAAAACCACAGAGTTGGATCTTCATTCTATAAGAATGGCTTGTGTAGGGGATGTGAATGTTTTAGTATAAAAGTGAAATTATCAAACCTGATTCTGGACAGATTGGAAGAAGATTGTTGTTGATGTTCAGTCATTAAGTCATGTCCAACTCTTTGCTACCCCATGGACTGCAGCATGCCAGCCTTCCCAGTCCTTCACTCTCTCCTGGAGTTTGTTCAGACTCATGTCCATTGAGTTGGGGATGCAATCCAACCATCTCATCCTATGTTGCCCCCTTCTCCTCCTGCCCTCAATCTTTCCCAGCATCAGGGTCTTTTCCAATGAGTAGACTTCTTGCATCAGGTGGCCAAAGTATTGGAGCTTCAGCTTCAGTATCAGTCCTTCCAATTAATATTCAGGGTTGATTTCCTTTAGGATTGACTGGTTTGATTTCCTTGCTGTCCAAGGGACTGTCAAGAGTCTTCTCCAGCAGCACAATTTGGGAGGTTACAGAGGACATCACAGAAATGACAATATGGGGTTATGAACATGAATGCCATGCCAAGTCAGTCAGCTACATGGTTTTCACTGCAGGAGACAGATTCATTTCTATGTAACCAAATGCCAAGAAGAGCATAGGTCTACAAAAAAACAAATTGTTTTTCCAAGAAATGATGAATCATTTTCCTGTCCTAAATTCACTACTTCAAATTCAAACAGGAATAATATTATACAGTATCTTGTAAGACATATCTGTTCTTTCCACTCTTGTCCTCTTTGCCCTTTTTATTTTGAAAGTTGGGTTGGGGGGGTGCTATCAGTGAGTGTCAGATGGATATTAAAATAATGCCTCTAAAATATTGATACCTCAAGTACAAATATAAGGAAATTTATTTAATAATTGTTTCTGATGTGCAATTTAGATTTAAGTAGCATTTTCATGGGGTAGAAACAGTTAATTTTCCAGGACTAATTTCCAGAGTTTGCATCAACAGTCCATGCATAACATAATGTAAGATGTATTTAAACACCCAAAAGTAATTTCATCAGGCAGTGAGCCACGGAGTCTTTTCCGTTTGTTCTTAGCCAGAACACACTCACTGGTTCACTCAGCATCCATCACTTTTATTTTGTATCAGATACTCATTGTCTGAAGTAATAATGGATAAGTGATCTGAAGAATAGAATATTGCTTTGGGCTGCTGACACATTGCAGAATGCTGTGTTATGCAGGACTGTACTGCTAGCCAAAATACCCACGTTCAGCTCTGAGCTCTTTGCAGATAGCATGCCATTGCTCCCACATTTCTGTATAAAATGTATTGTATAGTGGGTGATTAAAAATGGAAGCCTTTCTCATTTTATTCAATAGAGTAAGAAATGGTGTCAATATATGCTGTTTTAATTTTAATCATATCCCTACATATACATGTTTTCATGAAGTATAGTTAAAATCTTGCTTTTTATTTCTTTGATGTAAAGTGTTTTTATTTTATTTATTTTTTTAAAATTGTTTATTTATCTATTTTTTAACTTTACAATATTGTATTGGTTTTGCCATACATTGACATGAATCCACCATGGGTGTACATGTGTTCCTCTTCCAGAGCCCCTCTCCCACCTCCTTCCCCATCCCATCCCTCCGAGTCATCCAGTTTGGGACAAAAAAAATAGACTTCTTTTATGTTTTTATGTGAATTGTTTGGGATGCAAATTTGCATCAAGTAAAATCAAAGTTCTTCAGGAAAAAGAAAAAAAACTGTCTCACCAAAATGCTACTGGTTAATCAGTAAAGAAGATGGTCAAGGAAAAACCTTTTGCCATTTTAGCAAGAATCTGAATATGTGATTATTTTCAAATGTGCTCACATTAAACACAAGAACACAAACCCAGGAGAGATCTGTCTTCACCATCTGTCTAATGATGAAGTCACTACATGAATGTTGTGGCAAAGTAGACACAGTTTACTACAGAAAACAGATAAGACATTTTTTTTTCTTGTTGCCACACAAAAGGTAAAAATATGGGTGTATTTTGAAATATGGGAAATATGTATATATATATATATATGTATATATATACACGCATATATATATATATGTGTGTGTGTGTGTGTGTAAGTATAATTTTTAAGAGATACAGACCCTAGAGTTTCAAATAAATGGAGTTTTCAGTTCAGGGAGAAGATAGGGTAAATTGGTTAATTGAATTTGTAAGTCACCAGATTGTGAGAATCCCATTGGCCTTATGGAGTTGTATATGCTCTTTCCTTACACATGGTTAGACACAAATATTGGTTTTCTCTGACACTTTATTGCATACAATATAGAGCCTATGTCTGCATCTTTCATTATTTGGAAACTTGAATTTCTTCAGGGTACTAACTCTATCCCAGTAGCCTAGATCCAAGATTTCCCTTTGCAAACCACATAGCAGACCCTAGTAAGTGAGAGAAGTGAGGAAACAGACCTAAGCTACAATGTTGTTCTGTGAGTGGATGCAATATAAAAAGATGTGCAGTGTTGTGAAATTGTCTGGGTATCTGAGAAATATTGTTTTCTAGACTTGAAGTTGTGGGAGATTACACAAAATGCAAACTACCTCATGATATTGTTGCTTGCTCTTACTAAATATTAGTATTATAATTTGCTTCTCCACACTACAGATTGAGTGTGTCCATTATTCCAGTGTGGATTATGGAAAGTTCTTTCTTTCTACTTGAGTGTAGACAGTTGATGCTTTTCTATAATTATATTTATGAAAGATCATAAACAGTCTCTATCTCTGCTTGGAAATGCCTTGAATATCTTCTAGAAATTTTTGATAGCAATAGTCATTTAACCATAAAGACTCTTCTTGACCTGTAATATTAGCTAAGATTTTAATTGGATAGTTTGCTGCATGATAACATAAAATGAATATATTTCATTAATTTTGGTGTTTTTGAATATTTGAACACAATTCCCACTGAAATTCACTTACATTCAGCACTCAACAGTTACTATCTTTCTCTCTGGTGAGGAAAATGCTGCTGGCCTTTATATTAGAAGAGAATGACATGATTGCCTTCCCGTCGCAGGAGGGTACTTAACTTGCTTTTCCATTAGTGTGAGTGGATTCACATTGATCCATTTGCACTCTCCTGCTTTGTCTCCCGTGTGATTGAGCGCACCATTTCTGAAATGTTGACCAAGGTAAAGGAGCAGTATAGATGGCTGAGCACTGTCATGTTCTCTGCTGGAAAGTGTTTAGGCTCCGGTTATTTGAACAGATCGCTTAACCAGCCATCCTCTGTTTTCTCCTCCGAACTGAGTAACTGAGAGTAGGTTATTCTATGTTCATAGAGAATTTTTGATGACTGTATATGACCATATTTTTGTCTCTTCCCCTCAAAAAATGTTATTAAGAAAATCTTCATCTGTAAAGATGATAAAATAATATAATACAATGGTCACTTTTATGCTCCTCACCTAAATTCAAAAACTGTCAATATTTTTCCATATTCACTTTATTTTTATGAGCCATTTGAAAGTAATTTGCAAACATTGTGACACTTTAAGAAATTCAGCACGAAAGCTCTAAGAATATGGGTGTTGTTCAACATAATTATAATACACAACTTTAAAAAGTAATTACCTAAAAGTTCCTTTTATCCAAGTCATATTCAAATATCTCCATTTGTCTCAAAACTGGATTTTATAGATCTCTTTCCCCCATCTGCACTAAGGATCTCATTATGTGCCTCACATTACATATAATTATTACTCAAGACAGCTTATAGTGTCATAAATTGCATGAGCTTTAACATGACAGTAGTTTTTCCTTCAGGACCAGCTAATTAAGAAAATGAATAATTACAAAATTAAGTTCTTGAATAAGAATCCCTAGTACCTGGTAGTTGTTTAACACTTCTTTGCCACATATGTGAATCTAGTATGTCTTTAGTCAACATTGCATTTTACTAAGCACAACAGCACTGAATATATTTGCAAAACAATAAGACATTACTGCATGAGAGGCATTTTAAAGTCAGTCTATAGCCTAATAAAAGCTAATATGATTTGATCATTTGTTTTGCACCTGGTATGACACCAAGCACTGAGTACTATTATCTCATTTAATCTTCACAGTAAGCCCATGGAGTACCATTTTATAGATGTAGAGACTGGGCAAATTAAGTATTTTAATAAAAATTTCAGAGTTGATAAGAGAAATAATCTCTATATAAACGATCTTGTGGGATGATCACATATGATGCATGCATGCATGCCAATTTGCTTCAGGCCTATCCAACTCTTTGGGACCCTATCGGTCATAGCCTGTCAGGCTCCTCTATCCATGGGATTTCCCAGGCAAGAATACTGGAGTGGGTTGCCATTTCCTCCTTCAAGAGATCTTGCCAATCCAGGGAGCGAACCCCCGTCTCTTATGTCTCTTAAAGTAGCAGGGGAGTTCTTTATTACTAGCGCCACCTGGGAAGCCAGTGATTTACAAGTCAATGCTGGCTGTACGAAGGGGTGCCATCTGCCCTCTTGCAGTTCTTTCTCAGCCCCACCTAGCAGACAGGTTGCTCTCTGTGGATCCATGCAAACATCCCAGCAGAAGCACTCTCAAGCATTCTGCTTAATTATTGCTGTCTCCTTAAGGGAACTTTTACCTCTGTAAGGAAGCCCTTTGAAATGCGAAGGATCAGTACACAGATTTTGTTCAGAGACAGCTTTGAGCAAGGTCATGTCTGTTTTCTGAATGGACAGGGTTAGGATCAGAAAACTGGAGGGTTTCCCAGCTCAAAGAGAGCCAAGGTTTTACTGTGTCATTTCATTATTCTCTTTGAAGTAAATTCCCAGAAAATCAGACACACCCATATCCAATGTTAAGTACAAAACATTTTCTACAGCCAACTGGGCATGATTCAGGAGTTTGCCACCATTGTGGAATGCCCCTACTTTTGTTCCCTTCTATTAATGGAGATAATCTCATATTTCCTGTGACTTCAGGGAGTGAAGTTTAATTCAGCACAGGCATTTTAGTGCAAAGGACCCTGAATTGTAAAGAGGAGAAATCAGAAAAAGTAAGAGATCAACATTACCTAACATCTGGTCCCATCATAACTTCAGAGTTTAGTCTGTTTTTTCAACCTGCCAGTATAGACTGTTTCTTGTATTTATGGCTTCGTTTCCCATGAAGTGAATGTTTTATTATTGATCCTATAAATTAGTGGTATGCTAATTTAAAATCCATGTAGTCAAACTCTTACACATAAAATTTTTCCTAAAAATGTGAGTAGATGTATTGAAAAAAATAGCTCCCAGAAAAATATCTGGCCTGCATTTGCTCTCTTTTGTGGATTTAACTTTAAATATGCTAACATATTTTTTTAGGTAAACTATATTAAATGTCAATAAAAAGTCAATGTTAATCATAAGAGTGATCACTTCTCTGTGTGAGAAAAATGATTCTTATGGATATAAAAAACTCTGCGTGAGTTGTTTTATAAACAACTTATGGAGAAGAAATTAAGCAAGGTTTCACAAAAAATGAAATGTGGAATCAGTCCCATGACTTTTAGTCACCCAGTGTGTAAATGCTCTGAATGCCTTCATTTGGGGCCCTCAGTAAATACTAAGCAGAGGAAGCAATTTCCTATCCTGTCTAGTCAGGGTGTCATTACTGCTGTAGAGTCTCTGAGCTAATGAGCTCATAGGAAAACACAACCCACCACAACTTGAAACAGGCCTTTTGCTCTCCTGTCTCCTCTTTATCTTATGACTTAAATTGTTGGGTAACCTACTGAAAATCTAGGAATATTAGCTCTCAGTTACCACTTATTCAACCTTAACCTTTCCTCTCACAAATGCCAAGAAGTCCTAGCAGGTCTAATCAGCGTATTTTATTTTGCCCTTTTCTATAAGTTATTTGATGGTGTTGATTTGCTGCTAAAGGAAGTTAAGAAAAAAAATCCACCAGCCTTTGAATGTATCTCAGTCCCTTAGGGAAAATAGCATTTTGTATCACTTCTTGTTGGGCTGTTTTCAATAGTTATGTTCCCATTTTGGAAGTTCTTTGGGAAAGTTTACTTGTACCATTCACATGTCTTCCATTTATTAAAACACAAAATAAATACCAGTTATTAATGTCCAAATACTTATTACCCTTGGCATCAAGCCTCCTTTCATGCTATTGAACAGTCATTTCTGTCACTACCCACCATGATATAAGTCCTATGTGAAAACATTCACTTGGTTTCCAAGTAACCACATTCATTTTGCTCCAACTTCACTGGCTTTTCCTTTTCAGCCTTCTTAACTGACTTCTCTTTCTCTGTCCTCTAAACGTGTGGGTTAGCACCTAATTCTGTATCTCCTCTTCTCTAGGGACAGCCACTCCTTGGGAAAGCTCCTTACTCTTCTGTGTCATTTCATCTCTTAATGGGGATGACTCTCAAAGTTCTATCTCATTTGGAGCTATGAGCTCTAGAGTAATATACATAACTTCTCATTCAACATCTTAGCTATCTGTCAGATTTTACAAATGGATTACGACCAAAATAAAACTCTTGATACTTTCTCCAGAAGTTTTCTTTCTCTAGACTTCTCATTTTGATAAAATGCACCACCATTCAGGGATTCCCAGGTGGCACAGTGGTAAAGAGTCTGCCTGCCAATGCATAAGACACAGGGGATGTAGGTTTGATCCCTGGATTGGGACCATCCCCTGGAGCAGGAAATGGCAACCCGCTCCTGTATGCTTGCCTGGAGAATCCCATGGACAGAGGAGCCTGGCAGGCTACAGTACCTGGAAGTCACAAGGAGTCGGACACGACTGACTGAGCACATTATACGTACTACCGTTTAACCAAATGGTCAAGCCAAATTATATAGGCATTCTTGATTTCTCTGTTTCCTTTGGTTTCCATATACAGTACAAACCTTGTCATCTCTACTTCCAAATTTTATCTGAAAGTTGTCCCCTGTCTCCACTGATCTGACTTTCACCCACGTTCCATTGCCTCTTCCCATAGACTAGACATAGCCCAATGCCTGGTTTCTAGCTCCCACTCTTTGCCCTCACCAGTCTATACTTTGTACAACAGAGTGATTTAAAAAATTAATGTACATACGATGATGTAACTTTCCTGCTCAAAACTCTAAAATAGCTGCCCATTAGCAACCAAGGAAAATATAACCTCCTGACTGTAGCCTACAAAGCTTTGCATGACCCCCTCCCCTCATCTCCTCCCGCTTTCCCCTCACTCACTCTGTGCAGCCACTCTGTACTACCTGCTTCTCTTCAAACACACCAAAGCTGCCCCCACCTCGTGCTCTTACACTCACTACTCCCTCTCCTCTGATCTCCATACGGCTCCTCCTTCATGTCATCCAGTCCTGTACTGAAATACTGTCTCTGAGAAGTTGTTCCTGCTCCCTCCCCCTGTGAAACCGGCTCTCCAGGTGATCTCAAACTCCACACGCTGCTTTAGTTTTCTTCCTGCCATTACTATGGCCTGGAAATATTATTTATTTTAATAAGTTATCCAAGTTATTTTAAGAAGTTATCTTCTTCACTAGAATGGGAGCTTAAGGAGGGCAGTGACTTTGCCTAGACAAAGACCCTGGGACTCCCACACCAGGAATGGTGCCTGACATAATATTCACTTAATAGCGTCTGTTGAATAAATGAGTAACTGGTCAGGAGTCTGGGTAAATAAAATCACTGTTTTTTGTTTGTTTATTTGTTTTTATATCAGTGGCTTATTAACTTTAAAAAAGGGCGTACCTATACTCGCAGAGAGAAAAATGTCTGCGTAGATGTGATTTTAAAAAGATTATTGCTGAACAATTGGATTTATATCATCACTTATTTACTGGAAGGTTTTTATTTATTTTTTTTTTTTTGGTCCAAATCTTCAAAGGATTATGGCAATGAGCCTTAAACTTCAATGTTTATAATGATCGGCTAGGGGAGCTAGCTGATTTTGGTTCTAAATCCTGACTTAAAAAAACAAAAACAAACCCTTGGTGACCTTGATGAAGCTGCTCCTTGAACTACTTTGAGAAATACTGAGCTTTGTAATTTATTTCATAAGTTTGAGAAAACTAGATACATACATATCTGATTTATCTTTAACAGAGAACCAGATTTTGACACTTAGGTGCCTGCTACTGGGTTCCCAGAGACCACAGCTAAAAGTCATGTGGGGTATCTTGTCAACCAAGAGGAAGCCCCAGAGATGAGTAAATTAAAACTGAAAGCTTCTTGACACTCTGTTTTGTCAAGACCAAGTGGAAAGCGTAGGCAGGAAAGCAGAGATGTAGCCAAGGAAACCAGAAGACCAGGAAGACGATTAGAGGGGAGGTCACAAACAGCCGGAATACAACTGTGCAACTGAGCAGCGGCAGCAGAAGCAGCTTAGGATGGGAGCAGAGATATTCCTAAATTGAAAGGAGCTCTTCAAAAACTGCCTGAGTCAGCATCCTTTAGGCTAATAGGTACAGTACAGGGACAGGTTAAACCTGCCCAGGTGGTGACAATGGGATCCTTAGAATTTGGCACCTCCCGGTTAGTGCATAAGAAATATGCTGTAAGGACATGTAATAGAGACCCCTCTCATGGTCAGCAAGCCCACCCCCCACTCTTGATTCCCAGGTCACACAGAGTGAGAATTAGACCGAGAGTTTTGGCCAAGTAGACAGAGTCATGGATATTTGTAGTATGCACACATACTGTGATTGATAGGCAAACTGAGAGCCATGTGGGGATAGAGGAAGGGGCTTTTTTTTCCAACTTGACGTATATTCTGCAATTTCAGTTCTTGAGAGCATGCCATCTCAGTGTTATTAGTAACACTTATCCTTATTTTCCAATTCCGTAAATTTAGATGGAACAATTTAATTACTTCTAATTTTTGCTTTCATATTATGGCAAGCCATTTCCTGATTATCTGTTTGTGGTCTTTTGCAGTGTAATAGTAATTTTAATAAAAGCTCTTACTGACATTCTGTGAAAGCTTGCAGAGGAGGAAACTGAGGCTCGGGAACTTGAGTGATTTTCCCAAGGTTGTATAGCCGTTAAATATCAGAACTGGGATTCAAAACTAGGTCTGTCTCATCAAAGTCTGTTCCTTGGATGGGCTGCCTGGATGAAGCCTGGCTTCCCCTCTCTGCTGACCATCCAGTGTACCATCCACTACCAGCTGGGGGTGCCAGAAGCCCATCCCCCACCTCCACTCCTCACCCCAAGAAGTTGCATCTAGTCACCAAATTGCTGAAGGAGTAAGGAGAACTGAAACTGTCCCTTGTCCTGAAGGTGAATTCTGGTCTACCTGGTAATGTGAGTGCCAGGCTGAGGCCTTGAATCTGCCCCATGTGTTCAGCCAGTCTGTCTGACTGGACATCTGACTGCTTCTTTGTTCCTTATCATTCACACTCTGAAAACTGAGCCTAGCCCAGAGCTCTAGCTATTGCACTTTGGTTACCTAGCACTTTTGCCCAGTTCTTGATAGTAATTTTCCTTGGTAAGAGTCGCTGGTTCCAATATCACACCAATGACTCCATAATGACTTTCCTTATCTATATCTTGAACATCTACTGTTTGTCAATCATTAGCCCTTCTAGAAACCTTGACACGACCTGTATCCTACTCTATCAAGATATGACATTATTTCTCTGTGCACCAGATTCTCTACATTTTCTGGAATAATGTGATTTGTGTTAGGGACACCCATGCCTTTAAGTCTGATTTGTGGACAAGAACTAGTTAAAGATGGGATCTTGGTTACTGTTTACAACTAGCTTGCTTGAGAAAATAGGTCAGTCTCACTCCTTTCAGTGACTGAGGCCAACAAAGTGGAACATGAAACGATTTTACAGTCAAGGTGAAGGTGAGTTCAGGTTTCTGAATAAGATACACTTCAAGTAGTGTTTATGGTATCTAGATGTCATCCTCAGGAAACTGAGCTTGGAAGAAATCTGCTTCCTTCCATTGCCTGGCTAAATAGATAGGACACAAAAGGAAATCCTGATATAGAACTACGCCTGTGTGTGTGTTTGTGTGTGTGTGTTAGTCACTCAGTCGTGGCCAACTCTTTGCGACCCCTCGGACTGTAGCCTGCCAGGCTTCTCTGTCCATGGAATTCTCCAGGCAAGAATACTGGAGTGGGTTGTCACTCCCTTCTCCAGAGGAACTTCCCAATCCAGGGATCGAACCCAGGTCTTCTGCCTCATAGGCAGATTCTTTACTGTTTGTACTACAGGGAAGTCAATGCAGAGAAACACAGAATCCTGAATGGAAAGTAGAACAAGACTTTTCCGTTTTTCATCCCCTCCCCCCATCATCCTTTAGCAGAGTTCATTGTAGTGATTCGTTGAATTGTCAGCTTTCCGTGTGTTAGGAACCTGGGGGGGCGACAGGTCTCTTCTGTATTGTATCCTCGGCTGGATGTAAAGCCTGTGCTCTGTCATTGTCAGTTACTGGAGACGACAGATCAGTGAATGTTTAAAGGAACAAAATAACCTGCAAATTAGCAAATAAACTGTACTGAAGGAAAGATAGGTCCTGACTCAGTTCTCAAATTGTGGATGTGGTGCCCTTAAGTCTTGTTAAAACCATCTATACAATCATTATGAGCCAACATGATAATGATAAGCAATAGAAATTTGCTCTTCATACGCACACCACACTTTTCAAATGACAACTGTAAAATTTCTCGCTAAGGTTCTTAAAGCCCAGAAATAGTTGTATTTGAGGTCTATGCCAAAAGGATGGTTGCATTTAATACATGACATGCTAAAAGCCATCTAAAGACTCCCTTTCTATTTTTCTCCCACACTCTTCTCTCTATCCATGGAACGGAAGACCAGGCACCACAGTGCAAAATTCTCCTATAGCATCAGTCCTGGAATTACCTGGCTTTGGTGCATTTGTATATAGCAGTTCTAATGTAACAGCCAGAATTTTCCCCCTCCTGTTTATTTCTCTGAAGCTGTAATAAGCAATCCTGTGTGACATTGCCTGTGGAGCCGTTGCCAAGCAGCAGAAAGAGATCTGCAGCAGGAGGCGGGAGAGCGGGGTGGGGGGGGGAGCAGGAGAAGAGAAGGCAAGAGAGGCGAGGGGATGAGGGCTGAGCTGGTGGGGGCTGGGCTCTGAATCTGCTGAGCCAGAGTTCCATCCCCTTGTCATCTTTCATGTTCCAGGCACATAATGAGCCAATAAGCTAAACCTTAGAGGGAAAATAAAGATAGAAAAGAAACAGTTGAATGTTGTCATTAAACAGGGTGTCAGAAATGTTTCTTATTTGATGAAGAAAAGGTTTCAGATGATTTTTGCTTATTTCTGCTGAACTTTGCTTCTTGGTAAATGCGGCTCTACAAATATCATGACAGGGCTGGCTTCTCAGTGGTCCTGTTTTGCTCTAAAACAACAAACAATTAGCATGTAATGTCTTCCGGCACTGCCTATGGGGAACATACACGTTATAACTTAGAAGGTTTCAATGTCTCTTGCGGTGGGGAAAAGTAAAACACAGAGAAAGGTGCTCACCCTTTTGTGGAATATGAAGTTTGGGGAAGCTTCTTCATGCCTAAGAGCCAGGAGGTCATTCAAAGTGTCTCCAGAGGCTGGCTGTCTCCCTGTGAGCCTTTCTGTAGTTTGTGAAATTGAGAGCTACATCCTTTGGCTTCATCAGAATCTTGCTCTAATGAGACTAAAACGATTGGACTGGGATCCGAGCAGAGGGGTGGGGGCAGATGGCACGCAGGTCCTCGCATGCTGGCCTGGATGTCCCCCAGCACAATGTGTCTTGCCTTTTGCCAGCCTTCCAAGCTGTCTAAGACTAGTTGGACACTCTCCAGTGGTAACAGACAATGATTTTTATTTAGATGTTTGATTATTCTTGTTAATCAAATAGAACCAGAACAGAAGGTTTGTTCAAAACAAACAATGTATTTACAGATAGCTTTGTTTGGTGGATGTACAGTTTAGCCTCTGAAGTTGCTAGTCATCCTTCTCAGAAGATGCACACCCACCATCTGGAAGAAAAAAAAAATAGAACAAAGCCTGTTAAAACGGCAAGATGATCAGAATGAATTTGGATTCATGTAATGATAACCAAGTTTCTTTTTTGTTTTATCAATGGGACCTGGGGGTGGGAGTGGAAAGTAAACTGAGGATAAGCAGCTCTGAAGATTGTGAGGAAAAACAGCTGGGGTGCCTCCCTGGTCCCACATTGCCCACTCAGGCTTATTTTTCCTGTTCAGTGGCCTGGTCTTTTCATCCCAACTAAGGTCATCACCAACTCAATGGACATGAATTTGAGCAAACTCTGGGAGATGGTGAAGGACAGGGAATTCTGGCACGCTGCAGTCCACGGGGTCACAAAATTTAGGATACAACTTAGCGACTGAACAAGGTCATGAATAAATCAATCAAGGGTAATCAGTGATTTTTCTGCACGTTCTAGGAGGATGATAATGTATCAGAAGAAAAATACTCTTTAGCCACAAGCCACACAAAGAGATAAGAAGGAAATTCAGTTGTGGAACAAATCAGAGAGATGAGATGACTGAAAATAAACAAACCAAATCCACCAGAGAACCAGAGCTGGATGCGGGGACAAGCTCTCTCTGCTGTATCCCAGAAGGCCAACACTTTTTCCTAAGGAACTACAAAATATTTACAGACGTCTGACAGTTCTCTCAGCAGCACAGTTGGAGCATGGCCACTCGAGCTCGCTGGAATGTCCTGTGATTGAGGTTTTGTCTATACTGCTCAGCAGGAGAAACTAATCAGGGAAGCTGCTGGTTCACCCGACCACTTGGGTTAACGAGTCTCCACAGAGCCTCCTTGGAAACTGAAGATGAAATATCACACTATTTCATGTGAAATTGCATTTTTAATCAGAGTAGAGGGAGAAAATACTCTCTAGTCAGCCTTGTAGTTGTGCCACATTGGAAATTTCTATCAAACTATAATCATTCTTCATTTTTTCCTCTTTATATTAATAGATTTTATCTCCTAAAGTCTGGTTTTTATTATATCAAAGTTATACATGTATCACAGAATGTTAAGGGGACTTCATTTGAGATTCCAAAGTTAACAGCAGTAGATGATATAACCCCCATATTTTAATGATAGAAGACAGACCATATATGTAGGATTTGATAGAGGTGGTCAAAACCCAATACTGTGACCTTTGCACCATCATCTACCTCCTTCCCAGATACAGGAGATTTCTCGCATAACTAGAGATCTTTTTTGATAATAGAGTTGACTGTAACATGAATGTCTAGCATTACTCCTTCATTTCCTCATTCTTCTCCATCTCAAACCATGTAGGAGGGTTCCATGAGACTTATGACACCATGGGAATGGAACATTATAATGGAATCCTTGATGGAAACTGACTGGTGTCTCTGGGAGTTTGGGAAATCATGTGTTTGGAGAGCAGCAGCTTTTGGCATTGTATTTTTCCAAAGCAAAACAAAGGCCTCATCCTGAACCATGAAGGAAGAAATACAGGAGGGTTGAAAAGACAAATTACTAGCCCTAAGACAAGGGTTCTGGTCCAATTAAAATTTCAAGTGAAATACATTTGATGGATTTAAGTCTGTTGGAATAGATTAAACAGATTCTATTTTCTACATGCCAATAATGCTTAAGAAAGAAAGAAAGTGAAGTCGCTTAGTCATGTCCAACTCTTTGCGACCCCATGGACTGTAGCCTACCAGGCTCCTTCATTCATGGGATTTTCCAGGCAAGGGTACTGGAGTGGGTTGCCATTTTCTTCTCCTGGGGATCTCCTGACCCAGGGATCGAGCCCAGCTCTCCTGCATTGCGGGCAGACACTTTACCGTCTGAGCCACTAGGGAAGCCCTGCCAATAATTCTTAGGGAAGGACTAAGGAATAGAAGAGGAGATCAAATGCACAGCCTCCTTATAAACACATCTGTGCACAGTACATATAATGTACACGTAATAGTCAGTGGATCTTTCCTCATGTGGTTTAGATTGTCAAGAGGGGGTTAACACAATTTACAATGGGGTTGTTTTTTTTTTTATTTGCAGTGCAAATAGGAAAGTACTTTTCATCCAGGACCTTTCCAGTGCAGAAGCAACACATAATTTTCAGAGTAGGAAGGATAAAGAAAATGGAATCTGCATCTTCCTTTGAAGACTCCAGCCCTAGCTGCCAAGAATAACAGAACAAACAGATTCCTGTGAGAGGATAAGCAGCTCCTCAATCCAGGGAGCTTTGTCATTTTTCAACTCTAGCACATTTTTCATAGTTTGCCACAGTGATCTTCAAGTGGATAAATGGGTATGGTCAGAAGCAAGTTAATTCCAATCTAGTCCCTTTTTTAAGGATAACAGATATCCTCAAAGAGAAGTGGCAAAAGGCAATGGTAGATGAAGGTAATAAAAGCAACCTGAAAATGAATGGATTCAGAAACCTATTAAAGTAAAGCATGGCTTTAAAAGATTTTTGAAATTATTCACATGTCACACTCCTGTAAAAACAATGGTTTCTCTCAGCCATTCCTTCTTAAATGTTTTGTTTTTGTTTCCAGAAATAACAGGTTTAATTAAATGTGCAAGATACACTCAAGTGATCCAGACTAATGCACGCAGGGATTTCAAAGTCTCTTAGAAGATTTTAGGAGGGATTTTGATTTGCCAGGCTCAGATACTAATGGAGAAAGCTGGTCTTCAGGGAAAGAGCATGAGCACTGTGTATGGCTCTGTTACTACTGTCAAAGTCAGTTATTACATTATTGGGAAAGAATGGTTTTGAAAATAGCTAACATTAAGTAAACTGGAAAGGAAATTAACTTTATTAAACTCCTTATATGTGCCAGGGTACTCTCACATGCATTATTTCAATTAAATTTTAAAACCACCCATAGGAAATGGATATTATTGCCCCATTTTTAAGATTCATAAGCTAAGAATCCGTGAAAGCCAAGAATAGTAAGGTGTCCAAACCCAGGGCATCTGATGGCAGCTCCAATGCCCTTTCCATTACATTGACTTATCCTCTGTGCTAATGAAGATGCATAATCAGGAAATGCTGCCCCTGATCAGGAGGTCAAGGTGGTGATGCACTAAAAATATGCCACGCTTTTAATCCAGAACAATACTATCCTTGAACAACCCTGTTAGAACACATTTATCTGTTAAAGATTATAAACCTACATCAAGCATTCAACAGGATTCAACAGGAGCAGTCACAAAATGTAGACGAGTGTGATTTACTGAACTTGAATACACAAGCTAGTTTCAGGAACACATAATATGACCTTAAGAATTAATTTTGCGTGAGAAGGGAAAAGAGAGAGAAAGGTTGAGTGAGAGAGAGTTGCAAATCAATCAAGGCCACTGATGCTACCTCAAAATGTTGGTGTGTATCTGTGATTAGACATTTGAAAGCAGGCTAAATAAAAGTCTTAAACTTTAAAAGGAATAAATGCATTGTACATTTCACAACTAGTACTGTCTTCCTATGAGCCACAAAGATAATGAAAGCAGCTTAGTACATATTGTAGGTAGGTTGGGCTAGCCTCTATTTTATCAGTTACACAGAACAGCACCCTGGCAAGTCACTTGGCTATTTAACACTGAACTTTGAGTCTGGAGACTTGGGCTTCAGTCCTTTTGTCACTATTAATGTGAGGTTTTTTTCAAGTGAATTAGTCATTCTTGGCTTTAGTTTCTTAGATGCGATATGAAAATGTGCTTTAACATATATTAGCATTTATGAGAGTTTAGTAAGTGTATTCCCAATATATGTTGTTAAATGAATTTATAAAATAATGAGTTGGTTTGATTTTTTTCTGGGGAACCATAATGATCTAACTTTTTATTAACTGGGATTTATTGAACATGTCCAGCAACTAGGCTCTTCCAGAAGACGTTATGCTGAAGTAAATAAAAGGGTAAGTGAGTTCTCCTCAGAGCTCTCTGCCAAGGACACATAGCATGTCAGACTTTTCCAACAAAACAATGTGACTTGAAATAGGATATAAAATGTGAAGAGAAAGGAGTATAGATTTACAAATAAGCTAAAGCATCTACATACTACTTCCAGTTAATAACGTGTCATGTCATAGAAAGGCTGCTGGGTCAGGAGTGAGCAGGTAAATGTGATTTATTACTGGTTCTAGCATTAAATAGCTCCACGCCTTTGGTTGTCATTTATTTTCTCTGGTTCTTGGCTTCCTCAGCTATAAAATGAACTGTAGCATTGTACTGAAGAGGTAAAATGAGAGGGGGGCCAAAGTGTCAGACAGTCAAGAAGAAGCGGACATCTAAGGAAAATACACATTCTGAGGGAAAAAGCACCATATTCAACCAAACAGAAAGATTGACACCCATGTAATTACATTAATGTAGCAAATAGAAGGAAAATTTCCAATAATTTTATGTTTGTCTATAAAGTAAGGATTAAATAGTGTGAAAAAAAAAATCAGATCTTTGAAATTACTCCAAATAGACTTCTTAGCCTAAGTTTGCTGCTAAGTCACTTCAGTCGTGTCTGACTCTGTGCGACCGCATAGACGGCAGCCCTCCAGGCTCCCCCATCCCTGGGATTCTCCAGGCAAGAACACTGGAGTAGGTTGCCATTTCCTTCTCCAATGCATGAAAGTGAAAAGTGAAAGTGAAGTCGCTCAGTCATGTCCGACTTTTCGCGACCCCGTGGACTGCAGCCTACCAGGCTCCTGCCTCCATGGGATTTTCCAGGCAAGAGTACTGGAGTGGGGTGCCATCGCCTTCTCCGATGTTTACTTCTCCTCAGTTTACTTATACAAAAAACGGATTCAAAATAACTACATTGCAAGGAACTGGGTGAAAAGAAAACAGGACAAGGTGGCAAATACAAATTTAAATATTATTCAACTGCTATAAAAAGGTGAAGGTGTGAATACACAGATATTGAAAGATGAGTTTTAATATACTATTACATTAAAAACATCTTATAGAATAATACATAGTCAGATAGGCTTATATATATTTTTATATATATGGAAATGTATTAACACAATTCTGGAAACTGGTTCCCACTGGGAAAGCTATTAGGATTGGATATTTGGGTAGGGGAAGTGATGTGAAAAAGATTTGTATATTTATTATATATGCTTTGTATTGTGTACCCAGTGAGAACATATGCATGCATTACATTGCGCCATTATTATTATTATTATTATTATTTTGGGCACACAAAGAAAAAAACAACAGAGGCTATAGGTCAGGTAGCACTGGGATTTATCCTAACCCTGTTCCTTGTTAGTGCTATATATTTGAATAAGTTAATTAGCTTATCTCCTAAAGTTTTCTTATCTACAGAACAGAGATGAAAATAATCACTTTACAGTGTTGTTGTAAGGATTAAAGATAATGTATGTAAAGCACCTGAAACATATTTGAAATTTAATAAATTGTAATCATTATATGAAGATAGGTGAGATAATCTTGTTGGTTTTATTTTATGGATCAATGAAGTGAATTCTTATTAGAATCCTTTATTGCCTGATACAAACTCCTCTCCTCCTTCCCATCTCCCAGTTAAGAAAGAAATCAGAGAACTGGAAAGAAGAGGGATAGAAGAGGCAATAACTGAGGAGATGTTCCATTCTTCCTGCAGCTGGGAAGCCTTCTCTGGCAGGAAATGCAAAAGTGTAAGGGTCTTTTCTCTTAAGAAACCTATAGGCAGCAAGTGAAAGAAGCACTGTAAACACGTGTAGACTGAGTCTAGGAAGCTTCCTAAAGGTAGATTTTAGCATCTTGTTACACAATTCTATATCTCCCCCTCATGACCTTTTCCTCCCCTTTTTCCCACTCCCCTTGGGAGATGAACTCAAAAGTAGAAAGGCAGTGGTTTGAGGCAGCTGGTCATCCAACCCACAAGTCTCAGCTACACCATCAAGGTCAAATCATGTAAAATCCCTTTCAATCCTTGAGACGATCCTGGCACGAAAAGCAAATAAAACACAACTGACATCAAAGTGAAGACTTGGGAGGTACCCCAACTCCTGAAAATTTTTGTAATGATGGTTCAGAAGAAAGATTAGTATTTTAGTGCAAGGAAGAGAAATGGTTGCAATGTCAAGGCCTGTTGTCAACAGAACTAATAGGTATTTTTGTTGTGAGTTTTTAAAAACTTACAGATGAAAATGGGCTTCCCTGGTAGCTCAGCTGGTAAAGAATCTGCCTGCAATACAGGAGACCCAGGTTTGATTCCTGGGTCAGGAAGAGCCACTGGAGAAGGAATAGGCTACACACTCCAGTATTCTTGGGCTTCCCTGGTGGCTCACCTGGTAAAGAATCCACCTGCAATGCGGGAGACCTGGGTCCAATTCCTGGGTTGGGAAGATCCCCTGGAGAAGGGAAAAGCTACCCACTCCAGTAGTCTTAGAGAATTCCATAGACTGAATAGTCCATGGGTCGCAAAAGTCAGAGAGATGAAAATGGCTCAGAGCTCCATTACTTAAGAAAGGAGATGACCCTGCTATATATAATGGTGAATGCTCTCTGAAACTCACCACCTCTCTGTTTAGGATTAGGGTCACAGACATACTTTATCAAATTTCTTATTTGATTCCTACTTACTCAGGAGTCACCCCTAGCATCCCTCATATATAAAAGAAAAATATATTTCTTCTTGCAAGGAGGGGGGCTATGCAAGCAGGATATGGCCTGACTTTCAGCCTCACTTGCCCCTTTGGTCTGGCTTTTTTGTGCAGTGAACCACCAGCGCAACTGGGTACAGCTACCCTATTCTCGTATATCCAAAGTACCGATCAACCTAGAACACATGCTGTGTTTTCCCATCTTCATATCTTTGTTCCTGTCATTTCCTTCCTCTGAGCTCAAAACTGGCCTTTGTTCTCAAGACGACTAATAGAACCATGGTAAATGTTTCAAAAGCAATTCTCCAAAAAATAAAATCCTATGAGTTAGGTACTGTTGTCACTTCTTCCAGGTGAAAAGCAAACAAACAAACAAAAACAATATTGAGAAACACTAAGTTATTTACCCAAGGTCACACAGCTAGTTAGTAACAAGCCAGGATTGGAACCCAGGTTTCTATGGCTCAGCAACCCAATCTTTAACACTACTTTTTAGTCCCTTTCTAATGACAAGATGTGATTAACATTCAAGCATTTTAATGAAAATTCCAGCTACATATTTGATTTAAGTAAAAGGAAGACTATTAAGAAATCATATGAATTGCTCAAATAAAAGAAATTATTGGAAGTAATCATAGCACATAGACATTTTATAGATATTAAAAGAAATTCCTACAGCCTACCTCAGTGATGGAAAGTGGTTACAAGTTCAACCCATCTCCAATTCAGAATTCAAATAATTCTTTCTGCCATCATCTGAGACACCCTGTTGAATTGACCTCCAGTCTCTGAGTTAAGTAGTTCTCTGATAAAGATCATGGTCCTCATGTTGGTTGACATAGAAATAAACCCTCCATATGAACTAATTATTACTTAACTCTAAGCCCAAGAAGGACAAGAGACTGTAAAATGAGCTGCTTGAGTTGGAGAAAAATGTACTCCACACTTTATTCTTCATCAAAACTCACTCTGACGCTAAATTATTAAATAAACTGTTGGGGAATGAAGCAGCTCAGAAAAAGGAAAAAAGAAAAAACCTAATTTCCAGCTCAAGATCAAAGAAGTTCAGTCAGCCAGAAAACAGTCAGATTGTTAGAACAGTGCTTGAAAGCAATTCTCCATCTCATCTGCTTTGGAAAGAGTAGCAAATTAATCACATGGAAATATGAAGGAACAGAAGGTATAAAGCTATACACAACAAACAAACATAAAGAAGACATTTTTAAACACAAAGTCAAAAGCTGAAAAAATCAAGGTAAGTGTAAGCAAAACTCTACCCTAAAATACTTTATTCATAGGCAATGGAAAATTTTAGAAAATAGAGGTTATCTTATCTTGTGGCAATAAAGCAAGTCAGGTAAGTTTTGTAGCGATTGCTAGTACTATTTGCCAGACATTTTTGGTTCTCCACCTTCCTGCATGCTCCTTAGGACTAAGTTGCCTCTCTTGATACTTGGGTGGAGGCATGTAACTAGATTGGGCCCATGAGTTCTGCTCAGAAGATGCGTTATATGGTGGCTTGATCATTTAAGTGACATTGACAGACCTTGCAAAGCTTTTGTTTTCTTTTAGTACAGAAGTGACAATGTTTTCAGATTCACCACTGTCCCTGTGTAGCTACAATGAACAAGACCCCACTAACAACCTAAGACAGTCATGCACAGTGGGCCAGAAATAGATTTTGTTATTTTAAGGAATTGGAATTTTAGTATTTGCTGCTGCAGTATAAACTGTTCTATCCTAACTAACAACACAAACATGAAATGAGATCAAACAACAGTGAAAACAGAAACTGAACATCATTGTTAAAGTTAACAGTTACTAGAAATATGATGCAAAACAATAAAGACTGCAGAGCATACTAAAATGCAAGACAAAAAGGTAAATATGGAAAGTGGAACCTGGAAACGTAATTTGTGAAAACTAAGAATTACTGGTAAAGACAAAAACATGGGAAATAATTGAATAAAATAATCTTTTCAGGTAGAAGAAATGACTTTTATGGGAAAAAAAGCTCTTCATATATCAAGAGAAATTATTAAACATAAAAAACAACAAAGTGACTTACGAAAATCCATTAACCAGTCAGAAAAAAAGGTGAAAATCTGAGACTGGGCAAAAGTTTATCAATAAAACACAAGCAAATTTTAAACATCTAAAACAATCTATGTTTTAAAAAAGAGGAATGATTAAATAATGCTGTTTCTACCTTGCAGTATTACATATCCGTTAAAATTTCTGTTTTGAAGATTAAATAAAAACAGGGTAAAACTATATCATCTGATGTAAAATTTTAAAAGTGGAATCCATAGACTTATGTTTCTCTATAAACAAAAGTTTGTACAAGTTTTGCATTTTAAATAGGCGGGGAAGTGAAATTTAAAAAGACACATCATGTTAGTTAATGTACCAAGACTCAAGAGCATAAAGAAAGGCCTCTTTATTTCTTGAAGACTTGATTTAAATGAGACAGGTATTATACCTTACTAAGTAATATGATAAAGCAATATGGTAAAGCCTAAAGTTTATTTTTGGGGGTTCCAAAATCACTGCAGATGATAACTGCAGCCATGAAATTAAAAGACGCTTACCCCTTAAAGGAAAGTTATGACCAACCTAGACAGCATATTAAAAAGCAGAGACATTATTTGCCAACAAAGGTCGTCTAGTCAAAGCTTTGGTTTTTCCAGTAGTCATGTATGGATGTGAGAGTTGAACTATAAAGAAAGCTGAGGGCAGAAGAATTGATGCTTTTGAACTGTGGTGTTGGAGAAAACTCTTGAGAATCCCTTGGATTGCAAGGAGATCCAACCAGACAATCCTACAGGAAATCAGTCCTGAATATTCATTGGAAGGACTGATACTGAAGCTGAAACTCCAATACTTTGGCCACCTGATGTGAAAAACTGACTCATTGGAAAAGATCCTGATGCCGGGAAAGATAGAAGGCAGGAGGAGAACGGGATGACAGAGGATGAGATGGTTGGATGGCATCACCCACTCAATAGACACGAGTTTGAGCAAGTTCCGGGAGTTGATGGACAGGGAGGCCTGACGTGTTGCAGTCCATGGGGTCGCAAAGATTCGGACAGGACTGAGTGACTGAACTGAACTGAAAGTTTCATAAGGAATTATTTCTAGCTTTTCTTCCTGTAAGAGACATATTCTATAACAGTTGTTATTTATTGTGAATAAGAGAAATATGAATGTGTAAGAACTTAGTACAGTAAAATTAATCAATTTTAAGGAAGAGCACTTAATTCTTATGAAAACTATTTAACCACTTTGCAGTGTTTCTGCTATCATTATATTTTTTCATTACAGGATGATCTAATTTTTTTTAAGATGGTTATTAATTTGGATTGGTGGTAGTGACACATTCCACCGATGTATTTGAGCTCTGTCGAGAATGTTTCCATTTGAAGAGTAAAACTTGTTATTGATGCAAGCTGAAACCCCAGAAAGCCTCAGAAGCTAGAGGAAGACAGTAGTTGTTGGATTTTTAGATCCTCAGGTTATATACAACTTCTACATTTGCTTTAGGCTTTTAAGTAGAGTCACATCCTTAGGCACTTAAAATATATGCTACTGTCACTATTACTGATAATATCTGTAATGAGTCCTGAGCACACAAATCCAGTGCTAGCCAGCTACAAAGATAAATATGCTTTGGTCTAGTGGTCATAATAGATTGCAAAGGCTGCTGTATATACCTCACAATAAATCACTGACTTCAAAATCAAGGCTAAATGGCTTCTCTGCTCATGACATAATGTGATGCACATTCAACATAATTTTCTTTTATTGAAAAAATTTATATTATGAGTAAATACATTACATGATGGAAGGAAATGCACTAAAATTTAAATGTGGATATTACTGGGAAGTGACTTTTACTTTCTTCATTTGTTTTACTGATTTTCTGTAACAGCTATAAAAGTATGAATTACTTTTGTGATAAAAATTAAAATTAAGCTACAAAAATGTTCAACATAAAAATGAAAAGAAGGTTATCAGTGTTTTTTTAAAGAATTTATTTTATATAGTTTTTACTGAAATAAATATTATATGTGTGTGTTTGTGTGTGTATGTATGTATATGGTATAAGTTTCATTCCAGATTTTGGGACAAGACTTTCTAAATAAATCACTTTTAGACATAAAATACTTTGTTAATATCATCACTCCATCTTGCATACCCAATCCCCCTCCCCACCTTAGTCTAGCTGCAGAGTGTTTGGTATTTCCTTATATTGCAAGAGGGCTGGTGAGCAAAACTACATAGGTAGACTCCTTCACTAAGTTTTATGTAGTAAGGTTTCTTTCCTTCACAGAAGCTGCATAGATAGGCTCTTGTTAGCTTTCTACCCCTTGCAGTAATCTTCAAGGACTTAATATTGACTAGGCACTCTTCCCCTTGTGAATATGGAAGGTTTATTTCAGATCTCATCTTGTCATTTTCAGTGATTTTAATGAATTATGAAAGTCTAATCTTGTAAGACTTCTCCACCCACATCTTCCCCCAGCTCCCTACACTTTGCATTTCCCATTGCCTCTGGGCCTGAAGTTTCATTCATTTGAAAACTATTCTTGGAAAGATCTCCCCTCCTCCAGCTGTTAATCTGTCATTAATGGACCATAAGTCATTCAGATATACTGCACTATTATGCAACCTCAACAGAGTGGAAAAAATCATTTGCTTTCCTGTCAATGTAAAAACTTTCATCTTCTTTGACAGTTTTATTCAGAAAACCTCAGCTTTATTTTAATTTGATTCTAATGATGGTTTTCAGAAAATGATTTTGAGTAAGTAAAAGTTTAGAGCAATGACAGCTGTCATGATTTCTGTGGTAGTTTCTTTCAAAGAGTATTTATTGAAAAGTTGCATTTCAGATACAGGGCATCATTTTTGTCACAGTGGATGGAAGTTAATTATTCAGAGCTGGTAATGTTGTAGTATTTACTCAGTGGGGGATTTAAATGAGGAAGGCCCATATTGTTTTACCTCCTCTTTCCTAGCTAGAACTTCCTCGAGCAAAGCAGATTTACAGACATCCCCATAACTTTGAACTCAGAGCAATTATTGGTTGTCCTTACAAGGTGAAATGACCTTCACATTCTCTATTCATAAAAATAATGAGCTGAAATGCATACAGGATGCAGTGGACTAATGAAATGGCTTTTTGGTCCATTTTTACCCTGAACTGCTGTGTTAAAACCAAGGGTGAAGGCATATATAGCAATCTGAGATTGCTTTATTTGCGGACTACGTTAATGAAATGAAGCATAATTATGGCCCTCCCTACATTTTCAAACTCATTTTCATTTAATGGAGAAATATTAACCACATTTGACCTAACAAACCTGTAATGAATTTATGCTAGCTTAGTAGTGGTTAAAATACAAAGACCAAAACCTACATTCTGGAAAGAATTTTATTTGGAAATATTAGCATCAACTTTTCACAAAGCAACATGATGAGCCGAAGTCTACCTTAGCCCGAATAATGAACTATCGAATGGCAGTTCATTTAGTTACTGATAATTATGCTTCTTGAGAAAGAGGGTAGTGATAGCTGAGGAAGCAAAGGTATGACATCTGCACATTTCCAGTCTTAAGAGATCTATGTATGAGCAAGCTGAGAAATCCATCATCCTACAACAGCTAAATTAATAGCATGTTAAATGATTTTAAGACTGCCTTGTGGTTTCAAAGGAACAGCTAACTACTATCAGCTCAGGAATGAACATTTAATGTAAAAAACAAGGTGGACTTTTTCTCTCAAAGCTTCTATTGTTTCAAACTTGCAATGATATAAAACAGATAAGAAGTAAAATGCCAGAGAGGAATAGTTCTTTTGTTTGTTTTGCTTGTTTACCTGGATGGAGGCAAGGTGAATGATGGCTGCCGCGGGACTGCTGAAGAGGAAGTGTTGCAGAGAAATGTCTTTCAATATTACAGAGATTTGTTTCAAATTGTTAACTTGCAGCAATGTGTCATCTCTGGGGGAGTCGACATATACCAATATAAGATGACGCTAAATATGAAGTTCTATATTTTGCAATTTTGTTATTAGGAATTAAGCAACAATGGAGAAAGTTCTTTCCTTTTATTCCTTTTATTTATTTTTCCAGATTACATCTTAATGCTAAATTCCTCAGCCTTTACTGAGGAAAAAATACATTAGTGAGAGGATTATGTTCCCTTTTCCCTCTAATTATTTTAAACTGAAAAGTTCAAATCCAACAAGGAAGCTTTTCTAAATCTGAAAATGTTTCCCATCTAAAGATCTAAAGGCCCTAATAGTTTATAAGCTCTGCCTGCATAATTTAGGCAGGATGGTAAACACAACTTTGAGAAATTTTAAGTCATGCTTTCTAGACAGCATTAGCTTTTATCCTCACTAGATGAGATCTTATAATACCAGACTGAATTGTTGCATTGTATTGAAACAAAAAACATACAGATTTAGCAAATGTTAAAAAGCACATTAACTTCACCATAGTTAAGAAAAGATTTAACACATTCACTATTTAACTAAAAGTTGCACACTGAACAACCGTCTCATTCTTATAGATAAATATTTTGTTAATTAACACAAGTGGAAGTTTCCTTAGCAAAAATCTAATAAGTGGCGGGGTATGCCATCAGAGTAACCTAGGAAAGGGGTACTCGGATGTCAACTATAATTTGTTTGCTTTTTTGTTTAACTACGTCCATTTAATATCTTTTTGTCTGTTTAGCTTGACTGAGGGCAGTTTATCATTGCACCAAATGTCCTTCCCTCCCCTGTGGGAGAGATGGGCTCTGCAGTATCAAACCTCTGGACTTCATTAGTGAGCATCAGATGGAGTGAGAAGGAAGAGGGCAAATCATTCCTTCTCATGCACAGGCATGGTGATGATACCCATCTGTGGTCCCTCCAGACATCACAACAGACACATCAGTTCCCAGCTGAGCATTTCCAGGGTCAGAGCCAGCAGACAGAAAAAAGAGAAATACTTGTTAACCATCCAGTCCTTTGGGACCAATTCCATATTTACATGCACAGCGATCGTAAGCAATCATATTGTTTTGATTCATTCTGGGGGTACTTGATGAATGTTACCTAGAGGTCCTGAGAACCTGTTTAAGTATGTACAGATTTTTTAGTTCCATTGTCCTTTGTGATTTTTCAGAATTTGTTTTCAATTAGTTTGGAGAGTGAAAATCTAGTTTGGAATTTATGCAATATTGGCGACTACTCAGGTGTTCACTGCCAATGCATATATATATATATATATATATATATATATGTATATATATATATATATATATATATATATATATATATATATATATATATATTTTTAAACCACAAAGCAAAAGGGCTTGTTGGAAGAAGCACCTTTAAACAAATATATTATTTTCAATGTATAAATAGAATTGCTTGGAATAATCTCTTTGAGGTAATGCAGTATTCATTCTAGTCTTGATAATTCTCTGCTTTACCCTAGAGGACATTGTCTTTCTTTTTCACAGTTAGACTAGCATGAAGAAACAAAATAAAAATTATTATAATTTATTAACAGGTACTGTATTTGCAGTACTTAATTTGATTTGAATAATAAATATATGACACTACTTTTTATCTTTGTTTTACAAATCAAGAAACTGAGTCACAAAGAAAGATTTAATGGCAGTCTGCCTGACTCCAAATCCTGGGCTTCCACTCCACAATGTTTGAATCTAAGACAATATCCTGCTAAATGATGGAACGCATCCATCTCTTCCTCCCCAAGCGCTCTGCACGCCTGGTGATAAGTGGAGAACTTCTGCTTTCTTTCAGTTTGCTCTTTAAATGGCTGACATAATCACATAGTGACTAAAGACATGGCTCTTGAAGTTTGACTGAATCTGGGTTTCCAGCTCTTCTTCTTACTGGCTGTGACCTTTGGTGAGTTACTTAATTTTTCTTAGCTTCAGTTTCTTTGTCTATAAAAAAAGGGGATTATAATTCTTGTCTCATAGGGTTGTTTTAAAGATTAGTAAGATAATATATGCAAGATATTTAGCACAGTGATAAGCCCTGAATAAATGGTAGCCTTTTTGTAATACAATATAATTTTTAAACATTGGTGTTTCTTATGACTCCAGTCTCACCCTTTTTCTACTGTCACTGCATCTGCTACTCTGTCTCCTATATCCAATCTGGAACATGCATTCAAAGCCTTTATCTTTCAGGGCCAAGGGGATAGCCCCACATGGATGAATAAAGGTACTCAAACTCAACATGGCTAGAACGCCCAAGGGACCAAGTTCTAGAAGTTGCCTAAGACTCCTCATTATCTTCAACCCCCACCCATGATCAAGTCATCCTATTGATTCTTATTTCCAATGCCCATTTATTTTATCAGCACTGCTACAACCTTGGATCTGATGCCAAACTTCTCTATTCTGCCTCATTGTTTCCTCTTGACTAGAATTCCTGCCTCAAATCCCACCTGGCTTCATTCCTTTGTCCATTCTTCTATGAGATAGATAGTAATTACACATATCTTACACTTATCTATATAATTCTATTACCCTTTGTTATAATAGATCCCCATTCTCCTGTGAGTTGCACACATTTTAGGGAACATGAAAGTGTTCACTGGACACTAAGAAGAAAATATTGTTTTTTTCTTTTTTTTCTTTTATTCTGTCTAACAACCATTTTGTATATGTTTGGGCTTCCCTTGTGGCTCAGCTGGTAAAGAATCCACCTGCAATGCCTGTAGACCTGGGTTTGATCCCTGGGTTGGGAAGATCCCCTGGAGAAGGGAAAGGCTACCCACTCAAAGCATACATTTTATAATGTATGTAATATAGTCATAAACTTGTACATATGAGTAATAGTTAATTGTATATGTCTCCTTGGCTAGGCCACTGCACTTAGATATTTGATCAAATATGTCTGGCAGTTATTGTGAATATTTTTTTTAGATAAAATTAACTTGTAAGTAAGTAGATTTACAGTAAAGCAGATTACCCTCCATAGTGTGGGTGGTCCTCATCCAACCCTGTGAAAGCTTTAAGAGAAAACCTGACCTCCCCCAAGGGAGGGAGAATTGTGCCAGCAGAGTGCTAAATCAAATCTTCACTAGTACTTAGCCTACCAGTCTGACCTGCAGATTTTGGACTTAACAGCCTCCACAATCATGAGTCAATTCCTTAAAATAAATCTCTCTTTCTCTCCTGTATACCTATCCTTTTGGTTCTAGAGAACCCTGACTACTACAATATTTTTAAAATACATACGGCATTCTCAAAAGCTGTTCAAAACCACTGTTATGAAGCTTTTTTTAACCTGTGGGGGTTTTTTTCTAGGTGTTTTAGAGTTTCAAGTCTTCCATTTAAGTCATTAATCGAAGGCTGAACCCTTACATTCAAAAGTGCTTGTGGTTATCTAAATACAAATGATTCTTTTTTTAAAAAAAAAAAACAAACCAGAATTGAAAGAGACGCGTGTACCCCAATGTTCATCGCAGCACTGTTTACAATAGCCAGGACATGGAAGCAACCTAGATGTCCATCAGCAGACGAATGGATAAGGAAGCTGTGGTACATATACACAATGGAGTATTATTCAGCCATTAAAAAAAATACATTTGAATCGGTTCTTTTGAAATGGATGAAACTGGAGCCCATTATACAGAGTGAAATAAGCCAGAAAGAAAAACACCAATACAGTATACTAATGCATATATATGGAATTTGAAAGATGGTAACGATAACCCTATATGCGAGACAGAATAAGAGACACAGATGCATAGAACAGTCTTATGGACTCTGAGGGAGAAGGTGAGGGTGGGACGTTCTGGGACAATAGCATTGAAACATGTATATTATCATATGTGAAACAGAACACCATTCCATGTTCGATGCATGAGACAAATGCTCAGGGCTGGGGCAATGGGATGACCCAGAGGGATGGGATGGGGAGGGAGATGGGAAGAGGGTTCAGGATGGGGAACACATGTAAACCCATGGCTGATTTATGTCAATGTATGGCAAAAACTACTACAATATTGTAAAGTAATTAGCCCCCAACTAAAATAAATAAATTTATTAAAAAAAAAATTTTTGTATTGGGGTATAGCTGATTAACAATGTTGTGATAGTTTCAGGTGAACGGTGAAGGGACTCAGCCATACATACACAAGAATCCATTCTCCCCCAAACTTCCCTCCCATCCAGGCTGCCACATAACATTGAGCAGAGTTCCGTGTGCTGTACAGTACGTGTTATTGGTTATCCAGTTTAAATGTAGCAGTGTGTACATGTCCATCCCAAACTCCCTAACTATCCCTTCCCTCCAGCCTTCCTCTGACAACCATAAGCTCATTCTCTAAGTCTCTGAATCTCTTTCTGTTTTGTAAGTAAGTTCATTATACAAACAATTCTCGAATGCTTGTGCAGTTGCTGTAGTTTTTCTCTGCCTATAATTCTACTTCCAAACTTCTCCAGGTGCATTTGTGTAAAGAACTCATCCCCTTCCTTGGACTCAGTTCAAGTATCCCCCTTTCTGGGAAACATCTAAATCCCCCCAACACACTGAGTTTCCCCCTTAATTCTGTTTTCCTTGTGTCTCATTTATTTCAATTGTCCTGTTAGTTTGCAGGTAGCTCTTGTAATGTCTTCTTCATTAGATTGTGAGGTTTTTAAGAAGAGATTGTTTTCCTATCCTTTTTATGTTTTCAATATCTAAATATAGTAGATAAATATATAGTGAATTGACTCTCATGGGTGCATAACTGTGTAATGTTCACAGAAATACTTGATTTTGCATGGAAAAAAGACACAGTCTAAAGCTGGAAAAGAACTATATGTTCTGCAAATCTAAATCCCCCAGCCTATATATGAGGATCATGAAGACACAGAGGGGTAACTTTGCCTCAATCACAAATCCAGGGAGGGATGAGCCAGATAAATTCAGTTTGGTTTTTATATGGTCCATAGCTCTTTCCACTACTCCTATTCTAAGGTTGAGTGGATGTATTTCCAGGTGAGTATACATTTGTAAAATTCTGTTCTCTGAGAATCTGCATGTTCCTAAAATATATACACAGGAGTGTGGAGTATGTAATAACACACCCATCAATACTCATGAGAAAATAGTGAAAACTTAAGTGCCACTCTGCTTGTCACCAGAGAAAGAGCTGTTGTAACTTCTTACCCCAGTCTCCCAACAGAAATCAAGTTGTGTAGATAAGCTGATCTTTTAGGCACTGATATTTCCTCTAGTTATGCTATTTTCAAAGATTAGAGCCAAGAAGGAGTGGTACCTGATTCTTCTTTAAAGGATAATTCTCTTTTCAGCATTATAGTTTTGAGTTACAAGAAGACTCCTGTAAAAAATGTTTAGTAGGGACTTCCCTGGTGGTTCAGGGGTTAAGAATCCACCTTGAAATGCAGGCAACATGGGTTTGATACCTGGTGAGAGAATTAAGATTCCACATGCCATGGAGCAACTAAGCCCATGCACCACAGCTATAGAGCCTGTGAGCTGCAATGGTAATGAAGATCCCATGTGCCACAAGAAAGACCTGATGCAGCCAAATAAATACTTTTTCAACATGTGAATATGCACAAGCAACTATAGTTTACCTAAAAACTTAGGCCCCTTACTCAAATGGGTCATTCAGGGGCTTCATCTACTCACAGAACCTCAACTCTCTATCTCAAGCCATTGTATCAAACCACTCTTTCCCAAAACAGCCAACAGTTTTTTGGAAATTTCTCCAATCATGTCCATAGCTAATCACATTTCCTTTTCTCCATTATCGATTTATCTTCCTGTGTTTGTTCTTTTAGGATCTCCTCAGCTCAGTTCAGGTCATCACTAACTAGTTTCTGAATGAGTGAAACTATGCCTGAACAAGGAAGCCAGCCTCTTTCCTTTCTGTCATCCCTCCAGTATACACTCCCCTTCATAATTATTCTCTTATTGATACAAGTGGCACCATTATTATCTCAGATTGTCAAGAAAATTTTGGAATTAGTTTTCCCCACCAAAACTAGATATAAGCCTCAGTCCCTCTGATTCATGTACATTGCTCTCAAATAGTTTTCTAATCTCTATATAATCCTGTGACTTGATGGGTATTCCCTTTATGACTCTGGGTACAGACAAAGTTCTTCTGCTGATATTTTTGGGGATAGAGTCTTCTGCCTTTTCAGACCAAGCAACCAACTCCATTTCTGTCTCTTCTAGATATTTTGCATATCACTTGAGGAAAAATTTACTGATGTGATTGGTCAGAGCTTAGGGCACTCTTGGAATCACAGTTATTATGAGCATAGCTATTATGTCCTAAAGATTAACATTTTAAGAGTTAGTCCCTTTTGTGCTTAATTGTATTATGTGACAAGTATACTTAAGTATACTTAATTCTTGTATATTTAGTTCTTGAGGTAGACCTGGTTAAGTGATTCTTTTTCTATGCTCTCTCTCCCATGCTAAGAACTGAATAGTGAGTTAAGCGTTGGTCTATGCTACAAACACAATCATCTCAGACAGAAAGAGGAGGAAATCAGTAGCCCTATTTAAGCCATATGTAGCAACTCATTTTTACAGAGACTCTCTCTCTCTCTCTATATATATATATAATATATATATGATATATTATATATATATCATATATATATTTAAATTTGATTTATTAACTTACTTTTGTGTGTGCTGGGTCTTCATTTTTGTGCAGACTTTTCTTTAGCTGCGGTGAGCAGGAGCTACTCTAGTTGTAGTGTTCTAGCTCTCTAGTTGCAGTGTTCAGGCATCTCATTTTGGTGGCTTTCTTGTTGCAGAACACAGGCTCTAGGGCAATGGGCTTCAGTAGTTATGGCATGTGGGCTCAGTGGTTGTGGCTCCTGGACTCTAGAGCACAGGAACAATAGTTGTGATGCTTGGGCTTAGTTGCTCTGAGACCTGTGTGGCCTTCTTGGATAAGGGATCAAATCTGTGTCTCCTGCATTGGCAGACAGATTCTTTACCATTGAGCCACCAAAAAAGCCCCAAAGACTCTGTATTTTTGAAAAATATATTTTTATTTATTTTTTCCTTTCAGTTTTACTGAGATACAATCAACATAGCACTGTGTAAGTTTAAGGTGTACAGCATAATGATTTAACTTACGTACATCATGTCCCTGATAGCTCAGTTGGTAAAGAATCCACCTGCAATGCAGGAGACCTTGATTCAATTCCTGGGTCAGAAAGATACCCTGGAAAAGGGATAAGCTACCCACTTCAGTATTCTTGGGTTTCCCTGGTGGCTCAGATGGTAAAGAATCACCCTGTAATGCAGGAAACCTGGGTTAGATCCCTGGGTTGGGAAGATCTCCTGGAGAAGGGCATGGCAACCCACTCTAGTATTCTTGCCTGGAGAATCCTCATGGACAGAGGAGCTTGGTGGGCTATAGTCCATGGGGTTGCAAAGAGTCGGACACGACTGAGCAACTAAGCACAGTGCAAAAAGGTAAAGAGAGAGTAGGCTTTTGATATAAAAATAAACAGATCAATGGAGTAGGGAAACAGTCATACTTTCATTGTGAAGTTTCAACTAAGACTCCAGGTCATTTCAATGGCAAAGTGTCTTTTCAACAAACAGCATTGAAATACAGGATTGTGATATGGGGGAGATACTTTGCCTCAGACTTCACTTCATATTTAAAATCTAGCTTGAGATGGATCTCAGAACTAAATAAAAAAAAGCCAAAACTATAAAGCTTCTGGAAAAATTTGAATAATATTTTCATTATCTTGAGATATACAAATATTTCTTCATCAGGACAGAAAAAGAAATAATCGTAAGAGATAAATTGTTAAAATACACATGATCAAAATTAAGCTCTTCTGCCTATCAAGAGACTCTGTTCAGTAAGTGTATATATAAGCTACAGATTGGCAGAAAATATTTGCAGTCCATAAATTTGACAAAGAATTCATATTCAAAATAAACCAAAACTCCTACAACTCAATAAAAATAAAGACAACTAGTCCAATCAAAGCATGAATAAAATATTTGTGGTTGCCTTCATGGGAGGATGGTGAATTTATCATTAACTAGGATTTTTATGGGATGTTAAAATTATCTATGGGCTTCCTAGTAGTAAAGTATCCGCCTGCCAATGAAAGAGATACAAGAGACACAGGTTCAATCTCTGGGTTGGGGAGATCCTCTGGAGTAGGAAATGGCACCCCACTCCAGTATTCTTGCCTGAAAAATTACATGGTCCGGGGAGCCTGGTGGGTTACATTCCATGGGGTTGCAAAGAGTTGGACATAACTGAGCGACTGAGCACAAAATTATCTACATCTTGATCTGTATGCATTACACTGGCATCTGCTATTGTGAGAACTCGTCAAATGGTACACTTAAGATCTTTGCCTCTCTTTTTGTAAATTATACATGAATAGAAAAAAAAAGTGTTGCTTTTAAAAAATTTGCTGCAATAACCTGTAATGATTTCCTCTTTTGTATAATGAAAATTAATAAGCCAAATAATTTATTAAAATAAAAATGCAGCTCATTTAAAAAGATGGTCAATGTAACAATAGGTGCGTAAATCTAGAAAGCCTTTTTGTAGGGAACAAAACTATTATAGAGCTTAGGTTTTGGTAAATAGTACTGTTTTGCTGTAGTTAGTGAAAGGGCTTTCTTCTCATTTAATAAGAAATACCCATTCAGTTTTCACCTCTTATGCAATAATAAGGTAGCATTTTAAGATGATTAAAAATGATTCTTTCAGGCAGTATGATGTAGCAAAAAGAAAAATGGACTAAAGTCAGGAGGTCTGAACTGTATTCTTGGCACTGGCGCTTTGTAACTGTGCATTGAACCCTGTAGAAGTCCCCCGCGTCTCTGGCCTTCCCTTTCCTCATTTACAAAATGAAGTGATTGAACTGAATGACCTCTAAGGCCCTTCCTCCCTCTGACATTCTGTGATCTATGATCCAGCCCTTGAACTATGACCATAGGTGTCCTCTGCTTTGACATTTTAATATGTCAGGGCACTTGAGCTTGTTTTCATTCATTATGTTACTATTCAAAGTTCAAATTCAGGAAGCTATTTTCAGAATATTAGAGAAATAAATTAATTTTAGTTGATATTTATTCTCCTGTTAGCACACTATTTGTTACTAAGGCCACATAAAGAATTAATCATCCCTGATCTGATTCCAGAGGCATAGTGTATATTACAATAACATAAATCATATTAATGTGAATGTGAGATTGTGAGATTAATTTCAAAAAGAGACAATTTATCATCTTTTCTTAGTATTTACATATTTAATGCTATAAATTTATTTCTTATTCATGGTAATAACTTTAATTACAATAAATTTGGTTTATATTCATATAGATGTCACACACTTCTGAAATTTAGCATTTATAATATATAAATAAATGGCCTCTAGCCTTTTACTCTCACATTTCATATGTAGTTACTCAAATGAATAGTCACACAATTAACAAACTATTAAACCAGAAAAAAATAATATGGTAGTTATATATTATTGATTTTTGTCACAGTATCAATATATATATTTTCTTACCTCTGGCGTTTATTTAGTAATTTCATATAATGAATTAGTTATTAATAGCCAATGGCCTAACTGGAAATTATTTTGATCTGGGTTCAACACTTTAAGAAGCTGGTTTAAAAGGGCTGAATACTCAGTGAAATCAGTATTTCTATTAACATATAATCTGGCTCTGTTTATGCCCTCACCTCTCCTAATTTTGACGGGAGGAAAATGTGATAAGATGCAAAGGATTAAAATTAAAAAAAAAAATCAAGCTACCAGAAAATGGGTTGAAATCTCAGTTGTACCATTTAAAATAGTCTTACTTAAGGCAAATATCCCAGGTTGGGCAGTGGTGAATCCACCTAACAATGCAGGAGACTTGGATTTGAACCCTGGGTCGAAAAGATCACCTGGAGGAAGAAATGGCCTGGAAAATTCCACAGAGGAACGTCGTGGGCTACAGTCCTTGGGGTCACAAAGAGTCAGACACGACTGAGCATGCACACATTTTAGGCAAGTTTCTCAACCTTCTTATATCCATAATATGTAGATAACATTCAAATGGGGTTCTATTTGTGAATATACTTGGAACTCTTAGGTTGTTGTTGTTGTTCACTTGCTAAGTCCTGTCTTGACTGCGACCCAAGGGACTGCAACACGCCAGGCTTCCCTGTACTTTACTATCTCCCAGAGTTTGCTCAAATTCATGACCCCTGAGTTGGTGATGCTGTCTAACCATCTCATCTTCTGCCACCCTCTTCTCCTTTTGCCTTCAGTCTTTCCCAGCATCAGAGTCTTTTCCAATGAATTGGCTTTTCTCATCAGGCAGCCAAAGTATTGGAATTACAGCTTCAGTATCAGTCTTCCAATGAGTATTCAGGGTTGATTTCCTTTAGAATTGACTGGTTTGATCTCCTTGCAGCCCAAGGGTCTCTCAAGAGTCTTCTCCAGCACCGCAATTCAAAAGCATCCATTCTTAGGCACTCAGTCTTCTTTATAATCCAACTCTCACATCCACACATGACTACTGGAAAAACCATAGCTATGACCATGCAGACCTTTGACTATATGGACTATACTTACAACCCTATAGGCAATCAATAAATATTACTTGGATATGGATCTGCATCCTATGTCTTTGTTCTGACTGGGGCTACCCAGGTGGTGCTATTGGTAAAGAGCCTGCCTGTCAATTCAGGAGACATAAGAAACATGGGTTCGATCTCTGGGCCGAGAAGGTCCCCTGGAGGAGGGCATGGCACCCCACTCCAGTATTCTTGCTTGGAGAATCCTCATGGAGAGAGGAGCCTGGTGGGCTACAGTCCATAGGGTCACATAGTTGGACACAACCGAAGTGACTTAACGAGCACACACACTTCTGTCTAATGCTGACCTTCTGTTTTCCCATTTCTTTGCTTTATAATTCCCCTATTAGAGGAAAAACTCTTCCTGTATTACCTCCCTCCATGTTCTCATTAATTTCCTATCCAGACCACTCATATATATCCCTCCTCCATCAAACAGGCTTCCAACTCCAAAGCAGTGGGTCCTTTGGCTCCCACCATTGAAGGTAAGCCATTGTACCTCCTCAGATTCTTCTTGAAGAACCTTTGCTTCCTACCTTGACTGGCACTCTGAAAGTATTGCCCTTCCTTGATGATAGTGAAGTCCTCAAAATACTACTAAAGGAAATTCTTCCTTCTCAGTCCTTTTTACTCCTTAATTAGACCATTGAACTAGCTTTCTCACTGGCATCCTCCATTTCCTCATAGTTCATCGTTTGTATTGCCCCTGATTCATTCCTGAATCACTCCTGATGTCATTCTGTGGCTCAAAGACTTGTATTGACTTCTTATGGCTAACATGAGACACTAAAAGTTTTTATATGAGTTTCAAAGACATTCATTAATCTGGTTCAGACCTATGTTTCTAATGCTAATCTCTATATCTACTTACAAACCTTTTGTTTTAGTCAAACTGAACTGCTGCTTGTATGCTTTCCTTCTTTCTATCTTCGTAGTCATGTTCATGTCCTCTCTACCAAGAATTCTTTTTCTACTAACTCCACATGACCAAATGATGCCCATTTGTCACATATAAACTTAAATTCCACCCCTTCCTGAAGTTTTCTTGGACCACTGCTGCAAATAATATCTTTCCATGGCATCTTGGTTCTGCCCCTTTCATGGCCCTCACAAGTTTCCACCTGCACATATCTATTGAGACTGATGTATTATCACTGTATGTATTCCTCAAACAGAACTCATATATGATTCACTTGTGACTGCCTAAAAACATAGCAAATTTGGAAAACTCAGCAGTGGCCTCAGGACTGGAAAAGGTCAGTTTTCATCCCAATCCCCAAAAAAAGGCATTGCCAAAGAGTGCTCAAACTACTGCACAAGTGCACTCATCTCACACACTAGTAAAGTAATGCTCAAAATTCTCCAAGCCAGGCTTCAGCAATACGTGAACCGTGAACTTCCAGATATTCAAGCTGGTTTTAGAAAAGGCAGAGGAACCAGAGATCAAATTGCCAACATCCGCTGGATCATCAAAAAAGCAAGAGAGTTCCAGAAAAACATCTATTTCTGCTTTATTGACTATGCCAAAGCCTTTGACTGTGTGGCTCACAATAAACTGTGGAAAATTCTTAAAGCAATGGGAATACCAGACCACCTGACTTGCCTCTTGAGAAATCTGTGCAGGTCAGGAAGCAACAGTTAGAACTGGACATGGAACAACAGACTGCTTCCAAATAGGAAAAGGAGTACATCAAGGCTGTATATTGTCACCCTGCTTATTTAACTTATATGCAGAGTACATCATGAGAAAGGCAGGGCTGGATGAAGCACAAGCTGGAATCAAGATTGCTGGGAGAAATATCAATAACCTCAGATATGCAGATGACACCACCCTTATGGCAGAAAGTGAAGAAATAAAGAGCCTCTTGATTGAAGGGAAAGAGAGTGAAAAAGTTGACTTAAAGCTCAACATTCAGAAAACTAAGATCATAGCATCCGGTCCCATCACTTCATGGCAAATAGATGGGGAAACAGTGGCTGACTTTATTTTTTGGGGCTCCAAAATCACTGCAGATGGTGATTGCAGCCATGAAAGTAAAAGACACTTACTCCTTGGAAGGAAAGTTATGACCAAACTAAACAGCATATTAAAAAGCAGAGATATTACTTTGCCAACCAAGGTTCGTTTAGTCAAGGCTATGGTTTTTCCAGTAGTCGTGTATGGATGTGAGAGTTGGACTGTGAAGAAACCTGAGCGCCAAAGAATTGATGCTTTTGAACTGTGGTGTTGAAGAAGACTCTTGAGAGTCCCTTGGGCAGCAAGGAGATCCAACCAGTCCATCCTAAAGCAGATCAAGTCCTGGGTGTTCATTGGAAGGACTGATGTTGAAGCTGAAACTCCAATACTTTGGCCACCTGATGCAAAGAGCTGACTCATTTGAGAAGACCCTGATACTGGCAAAGATTGAGGGCAGCAGGAGAAGGGGACAACAGAGGATGAGATGGCATCACTGACTCAATGGACATGGGTTTAGGTAGACTCCAGGAGTTGGTGATGGACAGGGAGGCCTGGCGTGCTGCAATTGATGGGGTCGCAAAGAGCTGGACACGACTGAGCAACTGAACTGAACTGAAAAACATAGCACAATTGTTCATAGAAAACAACTTCTTCAAAAAATGAACAAAAGAAAATAGGTCTGTCTTATTAAAACAGTTTCTCATAAGCTTTGTTGAAAGGTTATTTGCTGCAGGAAACAGAAATTTAATACATCTATAAAAGAACCCCAGTGTAGCTAAATTTGGCAAAAAGAGTGAATTTATTATTAAGGTGTAGGACATTTCAAATACACTATGGTCTGTGAGTAGCAGAACTCAGGGATGAACTGTAACCAAAGGCTGGTACACTTGGGGAAACTGGGAAATCATTTCTCTCCATCTCTCATTTATGATTCTCTCTGAGTATCTGATATTATTTGATCTTTCTCTGAAACCTGACTTTTTTTACTTTTCAACTCATAGTTCAGATCTTGGCTACAATAACTTTCAAATTTCCACTTCTTCTATTTAAGGAATATCCATACTACAACTCAAATCTCTGAGCTATAATTCCACATTACTAGGGAAGGACTTTAACGTACCTCGTATGGGTCAAGTACCTACCCTTAATCCTGTCATCTTTGATTAGAAAGCATAGCCAATTGTAATATGTTTCTGGAGGAAGTTTCCTTTTCCCAAATTGCAGATTATTATAGTTTGCACCAGGATACCTCTTTGCACCCAGGAATGTTTATGATCATTTGCATCTTTAGAAACAAGTAGCTCCTTCAAAATAGTGTATGTATGGCACATGCAACCCAGCAGGTGGCCATATCGGTGGCTAGACTTCTTAAACAGTCTACAAAATATAAAAATGTATAAGCCACTATTCTGTAGTTTTGCATGGTGGCTAGTCTTTCAAAAATATTTTTCTGAAGTACTATCCCTTTGCATTTTGTTCCAGGAGCATTAATTAAATCTTTGGAGCCATTATTATTGAAAAGTTCAAGTCAGAGTTATAGCTTTTAGTGAAAAATCATGAAATCATTTTGACTGCTTGAAGCTGTTTATCTTTGAAACTGGCAGAAGATCACTTTTGTCACTGAACCAGTTCCGGAAATAGCCCCTAATCTTAAAATGAAGATAGAATCATCCAGCAAGATGTAAAGAATCATTATTCTTCCATAGGCTAGAGGACAGCTGATCTCCAATGTAGGATTTTGCAAGTTTGAAAAGGAAGGTAAACTGGTTTCTTCTAAATACAAGTTATTTTGGCTATTAAGTGTCCATTGGTTTTGGCAGCCATTTTCTGGCATGATCGGAATTTTTTTTTATCCCTGAATCCATCTGATCCTTTTCTCTGGCAAGAAGAAAATTAGTAAGACAAAGTGATCAAAGAAACCAAGTGTCAGAGGAAGGCAGAATGCTTCTTACATGAGGTCAAGGTGAGAGGCAATGAAGTGAGGGCAGGTTCAGAAGTTGTTTCCTGGAGCTGGGAGAAGGAAGGAGAGAAAGTCCAGCTGGGATTAGGTGAAGAACTAGATCCTGGGGAGTTTGAATATTGATAACTAAGGTGGTGAAGAGGAGACAGGCAAAGAGGAAATCTGAGAATGACAGGTAGTAGAAAAAGCAAATGAGTGGTTGTCCGTAGAAAACTCAGTGGGACGTTATTGACAGTTTAATAAAATTACAATATCCAAATTTTTGTTTAGTCCTTTATATCAATTAATAATGGATTCAGCTGCAACAACTGAAACTTTCAAACAGGAATTGGTTTATGCCTGTAAACACACACTTCAATGTTGACAAACAAGGGCTGGTGACAGTTCAATGATGCCATGTGGGATCCAAGATATTTCTGCCTTTCCCCTCAGTCATCCTTTGAATATACGTCTTTAACTCATGGTGGTCACCTCTTGGGAGCAAAATGGCTGCTATACCTTCAGAACCTTTATTGTCTGCATTCTAAACAGAAGAAAATAAGAAGATTGAATATCCTAAATAGAACTGTGGCACTATTAGTTAACAGGAAGAAGAGAAGAAAATCAGAGGAGGTAACTGGAGATATTTGTCTTACCCTGCCTTAATCAGCTAAATCCATGTCTTTTTTTTTTTTCCACTAAAAGATGAATGTAAATTATAGATGAGGTTGATAAATGGCATATAACCTGTTCTGGAAAGTGGGACTTGGCATTGCCTGGGTTAAGCTGACCTACTCTCTACTCAATTTTTCAAAGATAAGTAAAGTATTGCACTACTCATAGTTTCTACAAGGCCTGCAAACCACTATAACTTAATCCCCTGAACATTAGTCTTGAAAGAGGAAGAGAGAAGAAGGTAGATAGGAAATACAGAAACACAGGTGTTCAGGAAAGAAAGAACCTGTTGTGTGCTGTGTCTAACATGCATAAGTCTGTTGGGTAGGTGATAAAATAGGAAGCCACGGTACTGGGAAAAGGTCAATTACAGAGGACAATGTCTAAGTGGTTTGGACCTTTTCTATGGCAACAGAGAACTTGTGAGGAGTTTTGAGCAATAGAATACATAAAGAGCCAGAATCCTGAACAGGTAGATGAGGTGATGGCAGAGAGCACCCACATTTTTTCATCCATGTACTAACTCTGAACATTTGAACTCAGAGTGAAAACTTTAAAAATATACTTGCTGTTAAAGCCCCAACATTAGACTTCATAGAATGTCACAATTTATGAATCAGATATTCTTATATCAGAGTAGCTTTTCTTTGCGTGCGTGTGGTGTGTGTGTTTGTGTGCGCACGCGCGAACGTATGCATATGCGTGCTCAGTCATGTCCGACTCTTTGTGACTCCCTAGACCATACCCCACCAGGTTCTTCTTTCCATGGAATTTTCCAGGCAGGAATACTGGGGTGGGTTGCCATGCCCTCCTCCAGAGGATTTTCCGAACCCAGGAGTCAAATCGGCGTCTCCTGTGTCTCCTGTATTGGCAGGCAGATTATTTACCACTGCGCCACCTGGGAAGCCCAGGTTTTCTTTATATCCTTACCTAAATTTAAAGTGTTTTTTTCTTCTTTGTTTATAAAAGAATCACAGGTCAATACTCAGTAATATTCAACATAAAATAGGTTCAGTTTGGTCCATAATTAGAGGACAAATTGGAAGAAAAATCATGCATCAGAAAGATCTCTGTTTCACCAGCAGCTTGAATTTTCATAAGTGGTATAACTGCATCAGGTCTGGGGCCATCTTCATATGAAGGAATTTGTCCAGTGACAAACTACAAACTCTACTGGGAAAAAAATCACCTCCTGTGTTTGAAATAGCCCAAACAGCAGTTGTTGACAAGCCAAAGACACATTGCTTTTTCCCCAAAGGAAGCAAAGGCCCAGATCTTTACACCAAGCCAAGATCCATAGAAAGGATCGAATGAGGGCTTTAATCAATGTTGGTTTCTTTTCCAAGAGAGAAGTTAAACACATTGGCATTGCTTGAATTTTAATTTAAGAACAGACGACACAAAACTTTGTTTATTTTGTTTAATGCTAGTGTTCAAGAAGATATGTAATTCTCTGGGAGGCTGTGACAGTTGCTTTTTTATTATGTTGAGAATAAAATTAGCTCAATTCAACAGATGTAGATTTCTGATCTGCCATTTTTATGGTACAAACTGTGTTAACTCAGGAACTTAATAATTTTCTGGGACTTTGGGTTTTATCTATGAAATGGAATACATTTCTTTTTGCCTCCTTTCAAGAATTTCTTTGTTTCTTTCAAGAAAGATTCAATTTTATCTTTGAAATTACTTAGTCAAAGTGTGAATAGAGAAAGCAGTTTCCTAAATAATGTGACTTAAAAAATAGATTCCTCTGGATATCTGAGCATGTAGTCAGGTGAAATATTAATACATAACTTAAATAATTATAAACCCATTCAAATTCCAAGCAACATAGTATGTTTTATGTGACTCAGAGAGTGATGCTGAGAGCAAACAGGCTTCATGTTCAAACATATCTTTAATGCATTTTGTTGCATTTTATTCTTTTAGATCAATTAATTACCAATTAACACCTTAGTCTAGCTTTACTGACAATCAGATACATACAATAAACAAAACTTGGGAAGGTGAGGACCAGAACACAGAATGCTTCTGATGAGATGAATGAGTGAAGGCTTCCTATTTTCACCTTTAGACTCTAATGCTTATGTGTTTGCTCTGAATTTTCTCAGATCCAATGTAACAATGACATTTCTTTAAATATTGTACTGTGTTTTTTAAACCTTTCAGCTTTATGCTATTCTTAACAAGGGGGTTGTTCCCAATGTCTCATCAAAATTTCTGTGAAATTTGTCTGAGCTATAGGAAACCAACAGCAAGAAAGGATTTTGTCAGAATTGGCAGCTGCATTTATGTTTGTTTGCCCTAATAGTATTTCTCCTAAAAGAGAGCTAGAAAGCAAAACGATGGCTCCTCAATTTCTCGGGGGGAAAGAGAAAGAAAGATGTTTGAAATTGCCTTTTTAAGTGTAGTAACTTTGCAATAAAACAAGAGAGTTTATTTTCTGCTCATGCTTTTAAAACCCAAGAGAGTCCTTCTGAAAGCAACATGGCAATATAAGCTGACTCCCAAAGTGTCCCATACTATTCCCTCTAGTGAGGCCTACTAAAGGAAATCACCCAAAGTGGACCCACAGCTCGGTGTATGAAGATATTTACTATAGGATTAGTAGGAATAGAAAGGACCTAAAGGAAACATTGTAAAAAAAAATCTGTCAAAATGTTTGAGAATGCTTAGTTTTTAGTTTGAGAATTAAAATCTTTTATCATACTAAATGGGCTTCCCAGGAGGCGCTAGTGGTAAACAACCCACCTGCCAATGCAGGAGATATAAGAGATGTGGGTTCGATCCCTGAGTCGGGAAGATCCCCTGGAGAAGGCTGTGGCAACCCACTCCAGTCTTCTTGCCTGGAGAATCCCATGGACAGAGGGTCCTGGCGGGCTACAGTCCACAGGGTCACAAAGAGTCAGACACAACTGAAGTGACTTAACACTTACACATTCTATTAGATATTATACATCAAAAAAATTTTTTTTTACTTAAACAGGCTTCCACATTAACAATAAAACTTAGCAATCCTTTTATTGTGTAGGTGCTGCTTTTTGGATATCATAATGCTCAGAAAAAGTGTCCAGAAGTGTGTGTAAGTGTGGAGAGAGAGAGTGTGTGTGTGTGTGTGTGCACACGCACGTGCACATGCATGTGCACACAAGACAGAGAGAAAGAGAAAGAAAAAGAAAGAAACTGTTGATAGTATGTTTAATTGTATGAAATGCCTGCAATATATTATATATGGGCAGGTAAATGGTAAATACTGAAATATACATAATAATTTTTTAAAAATGTGCTCTAACTTCAGAGAATCCAGAAAGCCAGCAGTGGGAGTTGGGGAAGACTCTTCTTTAGTTCAGAAGCATTCCAATGTGACTTGAGGAGACACAACCACACATTTCTGTGGGTTTGGCCATCTGTCATCCCCCGCACTTGGCTTCGGAACCAAAGGTTCTAAGGTAAAGGGGACGGTGAATGGAGCCCAGGAAGTTCCACAACACTTGTCTGTGGGCAAACATTTTTTCATAGATGTTCTCTTTTTTAAAGATGAATGAAAAGATAAAATGCAAATGAGAGTCATGAAAAATGATGCAAAACAAGCAAGAAGAAACATTATTCTGAAAAATCAAAGGGTAAAACAGATCTCTGAAACTGATTAAAAGAACCAAGAGAAACCCTTCTGGGTATTCACACTAGAATAAGCAAAGATTGTGGATAGAATAGAATGAAGCAGTTATAAGAAGAAATCATACTGAGAAAAAGCAGTAAGAAGAGTGGCAAAGTAAATATAGTGAGATTAAAAATAACAGTAAAGGATAGAAAAGGGTAAACTAAAAATATTGGCACCAAAATTTCAGTAGAAGTCTAAAACTCTGTGTAGAAAAGTTACCCAGGCAGCATAACAGAAAAAAACAAAAGTGAGTTATGTGAAAGTATAACTTCTGACTCTGTGCAACCCTATAGACTGTAGCCTGCCTGGCTCCTCTGTCCATGGGATTCTCCAGGCAAGCATACTGGAGTGGGTTACCATGCCCTCCTCCAGGGGATCTTTCCCACCCAGGGATTTAACCCATGTCTCATGTCTCCTGCGTTGGCAGGCAGGTCTTTTACCACTAGCCTCTTTAAGAGAGAGACAGATAATTGGGTTGGACAGATGAGTCATAGTCTTTCAAGAAACTTTGATGAGAAGAAAACCACATCAGGACTCTTTTTGCAAAATTACTTTAGAGATAAAATTCTACAAATATTTAGGTAGGACAAACACAAAACAACCACTACCACCACAATAATAAAAGTCACTTTCACTAGACAAGGTTTTTTCCTTTCTTCAGTTCAGTTCAGTTGCTCAGTCCTGTCTGACTCTGCAACCCCATGGACTGCAGCACGCCAGGCCTCCTTTCTTACTAAATGTCTAAATGCTACTGTTAAGACACTATTCTGAAAAATCAGAATTTGAAGAATAAATGTCACAAGTCAAGCATTTTATTTTAAACTAACTTGACCTTTGTGGTCGAAGCAATAGGAAAAATCAGCAGACAAACATATAAAACTCAGAGAAGTCACAACACACCTGAATTTCTTGAAAAACCCAGAGGAGGTAATCAAATACATATTAAATTCTTATCTGCAGAGTAGTCAAGGAGTACTGTTTCATTCTAAACTCCAAAAATAAGTAATGTTTAAATATGGCTCTTGTAGAGCTCAGCAGTAACTAAAAATTAATTAATAATAGAATAGGGAATAGTGTGTCACTTTAAATTTAAATATTCTTCTATTGACCATTTTGATGATATATTTTTTCTATTATAACTCATGCCAAGTGAACCTATCATAAAAGTTGTGTAATTATAATTTTCTCATAATGAATTATAAAAATTGAATACAAATTTAATTTTTGTAGACTAATGACATAAAAGAATATTCATGACATGTTAAGAGAAAAAGCAGAAAAAAAGAGACCATAAAAATCACAACCTGTAAAGTGTGCTTGTAAACACACACACACATACTCACAAAGTATCTGTAAGTTGATCATGGGATTGGGGGTTATTTTTACTATTCTTATCTTTTTAAAATTTTCAGAATTTCCTTAATGACTATATGTCCCTATTATAATCTGAAAAAAATTATCAAGTTGATGAATTAAGTTAATTAAAATGCATATATTTACAGGATTTTAAATAATTCAGACAAAAATTTCTGCTGTTTTGCTAGCACATTATGTAAAAATAGCTGGATGTATATTCTACAATTTTGATGACTGTCATTGGAATGAACATATATTAAACACCTTAAATACATGCTATGCAGTTCATGTTATCATTAATTAAGATCTTTGCTCAAATAAGCCTTAAAAATCATGGAAAACAATTTATCCACTCATACATTTTTAATTAGTTATCCTTAGTTGCAAGAAATATAATTTCCAGTGCTTTGGAAATATTGAAATTTAAAAAATAAAACTGTCATATTCTTTTTTAAAGTATATCCAATAACATCTAATAGAATAGGCTAGGTAGAATATAAATGCCTTAGTAACAATATTCATTTAAAAATAGAACTCTCATTCTTTCTTCTTGAACTTATTTCCATTCTACTTTTCCTGTGTATTTTTAGTCTAATTTTTCTATTCTCAAAAATTTTTACTAATCTCTCCTTTATGTCTGCAACAGGAAATAAAAATGAATATCAATTTTCATGTAGAAGTATTTTCATTTTCATCTGAATATAAGGCTTAAATATTGAAATTGTCTTTATTTCTAGATTGATTTACTTACTAATAAGTGGCTAATTTACTAACAATTATTACTACACAATTGATAAAAAAACACCCATATAAAACAAAACATGATGAATAGCAAACATATTGAGTTATTATAAATATATATTTTAATAAAAGATACATGTGAATATTTTAGATAATGCTCATCGTATGCAGGGACTTTCTGTATTGTTATTAATGAATATATTTCTTACTGAAATAAGATTTCTTTAAACATCAATTCCAATCTTCTGTTTCATTTTTTATAAATACAAATTACTAAAAAAAAGTCTATATTAATAAGTAGTTAAATAAGTAGATGGGATGGGAAGAAATTTTATTATGCACCGTTATTCAATTATTTGAACTTACTCCAAATTATATGTCAAAGAAATTCTAAGTACTCTATCACCAAAATTGTATTTAATGATCTAGAGTGGGTAATTTAATATGTCCTCCTTCACTTTTGTTGGAAATACAATACAAAAACCACCTGACTTGTGAAGACACTTGTTATCCAATCAGAAGAGCTACTCACTTTCCTACCATATGGAAAGCAAACCAAGTACCTTTTATAAACTTCAATTTCGTACTAATTGTAGTACTAAGTATTACTGTTTCACACAGAGGCCACCTTATTTAGCCTAATATACAATAATAGTGCCTCCAAGGAACTGAATATTGATAATGTCACTATTTTTGCTGATATGCAACTTTTTAAAATGGAATCAATAACCACAATTGTAACAGACAATATTTTTATCAATACTATGAAATGACCATGATTCACTTTACAGTCAATCCCCTCTCTTCAACCCCAGCTCCTAGCAACTACTCATCTCATTTCTCTTTCTAAAACTTAGATTTTTTCTAACAGTGTATATGGGCTTCCCTGGTGACCCAGCAGGTAAAGAATCCACCTGCAATGGAGGAGATGGAATTTCAGTCCCTGGGTCACGAAGATCCCCTGGAGAAGCAAATGGCTACCCACTCCAGTATTTTTGCCTAGAGAATCCCATAGACAGAGCAGCCTGGCAGGCTACATTCCATGGGGTTGCAAAGAGTCGTACATAACTTAGCGACTAAACAACAACAAAAAGTGTACATAAGTAAAATAATTCAGTATTAGTCTTTTGCACCTGGCTCCTTTCACTTAAAAATTGCTTGAAATTCATCCGCTTTTTTCATGTTATCAATAATTCTTTTATGTTGCTGAATAATACTATGAGTGCACCACACTGTGTTTATCCATTCACCAGAAGGGTATTTGGGTTGTTTCTAGTTAGAAGCCATGGCAAACAGTTTACATGAACATTTGAGATAGGAGTTTTCATTTCTTTTCCATAAATGCCTGGGGTTGGGATTGCTACATTTGGGTCCTTGGGATGGGTTTGGAATGCATTTTTATTTCTTCCATTTAAAATGTGGAATAGTATCATCCCAGTATTTGCTATCCAACATATTTTAAAGAAAATATTGGATTTAAATAACAAGGGATGCCTGTTTCAGCACCAAATCACAGATCTCAAGGGCAAATGTTTCAAATTATAGGTGTCGATTACTGCCAGAGTGCTGTTCACATGAATAGCCACATGCAGCAGCTAAATGGTGAGTAGCAGAAATAATTTTATTTAAAGAGAGTTTATAATTGTATGAAAAAACATGACAGAATATAGTTAATAAAGTTGAAATAACATATATTCTATAAAAATAAGCCATATTGTCAAGCTTACACAGACTACAGTGAGAGAAAATGCTTTTGAAACATTAAATTAAAAAATGAAGTTATATAGTAGTTATGGGGGAATTTTCTTTAAAACTGTTAGATATGTGTCCGTAAAACACTATCTCTGGGAGGAGAATTTTACATGATTTTTATTTTTTATTTTGTACATTTTTACCTTATCCATTTTTTCTATAATGAGGATCTGTATTTTTATAATGAAAACAAAAAGAAATCTTAACATTTTATCTAATCTTCAGATGATACGGTTTTCAAAGTACAAAAAATTCATAAAGAAAAAGACTGATAAATATAACTTGTGAAAAATCGGACATGACTAAGCAGCTGAACAACAACGATGTCATATGTACCATTAACAATTTTAAAGGCAAATCACATGCATACTGAGGTAGCATATTTAATTTGTAGGGAACTTATAATAATATGTAAAATAATACCCCAAGAGCAAAATATTCCTATAGAAAAATAGGTAAAGACTAGACAGTTTACTAAACAAATACAAGTAGATGATAACATGGAAGAGAATGACTGCTGATATTAAAATAAATTCAAATTAAAACAAGACATTGCTTTTCAATTATCATAGTGGCAAAAACTAATAAAGTAATAACAGCTCTGCCTTTGAGATGACTGGGGTAACCAGCCACAGAAGTGAAACTCAGATCCAATGGAGGCAAGGGGCCAGAACAAAAAACTACCAGTGGGTCATGGGGATAGGGAAGGTGGAAATGTCCATCTCATATGGCTTTCCAATGCATATGGGATGAGATGCAAGCCGTTTTCATTTAAATACTAAGGTAAGTAATGACTGCATAAATCCCTGGGAAAATACAGAATCTAACATCTAATTTGATTTTTTAAAATTTTTATTTATTTATCTTGGCTGTGCTGGGTCTCCGTTGCTGCACGGGCATTGTCTAGTTGCAGAGAGCAGTGGCTCTAGTTGCAGTGCATGAGCTCCTCTTTGTGCTGGCTTCTCTTGTTGTGGAGCACAGGCTGTAGGGCATGTGGGCTTCAGTAGTTACAGTTCCAAGACTCTAGAGCACAGGCTCAATAGTTGTGGTGCACAGGCTTAGTTGTTCAGCTGCTGCTGCTGCAGCTAAGTCGCTTCAGTTGTGTCCGACTCTGTGCAACCCCATAGACGGCAGCCCACCAGGCTCCCCTGTCCCTGGGATTCTCCAGGCAAGAACACTGGAGTGGGTTGCCATTTTCTTCTCCAATGCAGGAAGGTGAAAAGTGAAAGTGAAGTTGCTCAGTCATGTCCGACTCTCAGCAACCCCATGGACTGCAGCCTACCAGGCTCTTCTGTCCATGGGATTTTCCAGGCAAGAGTACTGGAGTAGGTTGCCATTGCCTTCTCCGAGTTTTTCAGCAGCATATAGGATCTTCATGGACCAGGGATTGAACATATATCTTCTGCAATGGCAGGTGGATTCTCTACTACTGAGCCACCAGGGAAGCCCTTGATATTTATTTATGCCTATAAATTTCCTCTACCATTTTCATTGTTCATTTATTTGTATTAGTTTTGCTTTTAACCATATATTTGTACTTTTTAATTGACTCACGGCTTAAGATTCCCACCAGTCAAACTCTATATAAATTTATTTCTTGTTTATTCATTATTCTAACCAAGGCCCAATGAAACTTATGTATATCACTATAGTTTAGCTGTGGCCCAAACTTGCATAACTCCCATCAACAAATATGACTCCTGCAGTATTCAGTGCTATCTCTTTTAGAAGGTAGTTCAATAATTTTGCTTTTGCTATTAAAACATTAATTTATGTTTCTTGAGGGATCTTCCTCTTACCACAAGTGCACTGTCTTAACAAGTACAGTACTCAACTGGTACATATTACTTCCCTGGTGGCTCAGGAGTACGGAATCTGCCTGCCAGTGCAAGAGATGTGGGTTTGATTCCTGTGTGGGGAAGATCCCCTAGAGAAGGAAGTGGCAAACCACTCCAGAATTCTTGCCTGGGAAATCCCATGGACCCCCTGTGAAGTCTGAAACTATTACCATGACAGACAGGAGTAGACAGTCTAGAAATGTTTCCATGCCCAAGTGGAAAAAGATAAAAATAAGTGAATAAAAAAAACCCCACAAAGCTTATACATGGGGAAGTGTGGTAGAGAAGGATAAGGAGTAATTTCAGTCCTGAGGTACAAACATCTGAACTTACAAAATTTTGGCTCCTGTGGCATTTCTTGGAGTTTAAAATAAGTGCTTGGTAGGTGGTAAGAAATTTAAAAATCTTCTTAGGAATATATGGGACAAACTAGGAGTGTATATATTCTACTTTAACTCTTTTTTCTTGAGTAATAAATCTTGATTGGATATTGTGACTATTTAGCTGTGATAAAGCCAAACCCAATAATGAATATAATCATTTATTGAGTGTCTACTAAATAACATTATTGGATCATGGAGAAAGCAAGGGAGTTTCAGAAAGAAAAAAAAATCAACTTCTGCTTCATAGACTACACTAGTTACAACTGGACATAGAACAACAGACTAGTTCACCTTGGGAAAGGAGTACATCAGGGCTGTATGTTGTCAACCTGCTTATTTAACTTTTATACAGGGTACATCATGTCAAATGCAGGGCTGGCTGAATCACAAACTGAAATCAAGAGTGCTGTGAGAAATATCAATAACCTCAGATATACAGATGATACCACTCTAATGGCAGGGAACTAAGAGGAACTAAATAACCTTTTGATGAAAGTGAACAAGAGGAGAGTGAAAAAGCTGGCTTAAAACTCAACATTCAGAAAACTAAGATCATAGCATCCAGTCCCATCACTTCATGGCAAATAGATGGGGAAACAGTGACAGATTTTATTTCTCTGGGCTCCAAAATCACTGCAGACAGTGACTGCAGCCATGAAATTAAAATACTCTTGCTCCTTGGAAGAAAGGCTATGATAAACTTAGACAGTGTTTTAAAAAGCAGAGACGTCACTTTACCCACAAAGGTCCATATAGTCTTGGATAGCAAGGAGATCAAACCAGTCAATCCTAAAGGAAATCAACCCTGAATATTCATTGGAAAGACTGATGCTGAAGCTGAAGCTCCAGTACTTTGGCCACAAGTTGCAAAGAGCCAACTTATTAGAAAAGACCCTGGTGCTGGGAATGATTGAAGGCAGGAGGAGAAGGGGATGACAGAGGGTGAGATGGCTGGATGGCATCACCAACTCAATGAACATCAGTTTGAGCAAACTCCAGGATATAGCGAAGGACAAGGAAGCCTGGTGTGCTGCACTCCATGGGGTCGCAAAGAGTCAGACATGACTGAATGACTGAACAACAGCAAAAGTCTTTGACTGTGTGGAACTGTGGAAAATTCTTAAAGAGATGGGAATACCAGACCTACTTACCTGTGTCCTGAGAAACCTGTTTGCAGGTCAAGAAGCAACAGTTAGAACCAGACATGGAACAACTCACTGGTTCAAAATTTGGAAAGGAGTATAGCAAGGCTGTACATTGTCACCCTGCTTATTTAACTTATATGCAGAGCACATCATGGGAAATGCTGGGCTGGATAAACCACAAGTTAGAACCAAGATTGCAGGGAGAAATATCAACAACCTCATATATGCAGATGATACCATTCTAATGACAGTAAGTGAAGAGGAACTAAAGAACCTCTTGATGAGGGTGAAGGAGGAGAGTGAAAAAGCAGACTTGAAACGCAACATTCAAAAACTTAAGATTATGGCATCCAGTCCCACCATCTCTTGGCAAACAGAAGGGGAAAAATTGGAAACAGTGACGGATTTTATTTTCTTGGACTCCAAAATCACTGTGGACAGTGAGTGCAGCCATGAAATTAAAAGATGCTTACTCCTTGGAAGGAAAGCTATGAGAAACCTAGTTCAGTTCAGTTTAGTTCAGTCGCTCAGTTGTGTCTGACTCTTTGCAACCGCAGCATGCCAGGCCTCCCTGTCCATCACCAACTCCCGGAGTCCACCCAAACCCATGTCCATTGAGTAGGTGATGCCATCCAACCATCTCATCCTCTGTCGTCCCCTTCTTCTCCTGCTCTCAATCCATCCCAGCATCAGGGTCTTTTCAAATGAGTCAGCCCTTCACATTAGGTGGCCAAAGTATTGGAGTTTCAGCTTCAACATCAGTCCTTCCAATGAACACTTAGGACTGATCTCTTTTAGGATGGACTGGTTTGATCTCCTTGCAGTCCAAGGTACTCTCAAGAGTCTTCTCCAACACCACAGTTCAGAAGCATCAATTCTTCAGTGCTCAGCTTTCTTTATAGTCCAACTCTCACATCCATACATGACCACTGAAAAAACCATAGCCTTGACTAGATGGACCTTTGTTGGCAAAATAATGTCTCTGCTTTTAAATAAACTGTCTAGTTTGGTCATAACTTACCTTCCAAGGAGTAAGAGTCTTTTAATTTCATGGCTGCAATCACCATCTGCAGTGATTTTGGAGCCCAGAAAAATAAAGTCTGCCACTGTTTCCCCATCTATTTTCTATGAAATGATGGGACTGGATGCCATGATCTTAATTTTCTGAATATTGAGCTTTAAGCTAACTTTTTCACTCTCCTCTTTCACTTTCATCAAGAGGTTCTTTAGTTCCTCTTCACTTTCTGCCATAAGGGTGGTGTCATCTGCATATCTGAGGTTATTGATATTTCTCCCGGCAATCTTGATTCCAGCTTGTTCTTCATCCAGCCCAACTTTTCTCATGATGTACTCTGAATATAAGTTAAATAAGTAGGGTGACAATATACAGCCTTAACGTACTCCTTTTCCTATTTGGAAGCAGTCTGTTGTTCCATGTCCAGTTCTAACCGTTGCTTCCTGACCTGCATACAGATTTCTCAAGAGGCAGGTCAGGTGGTCTGGTATTCCCAGCACTTTAAGAATTTTCCACAGTTTATTGTGATCCACACATACAGCATATCAAAAAGCAAAGACATCACTTTTCCAATAAAGGTCCATATATTCAAAGCTATGGTTTTTCCAGTAGTCATGTATGGATGTGAGAGTTGGACCATAAAGAAGGCTGAGTGCTAAAGAACTGATGCTTTCAAATTGTGCAGGAGAAGACTCGAGAGTCACTTGGACTGCAAGGAGGTCAAACCCAATCAATCCTAAAGGAATTCAATTCTGAATATTTATTGGAAGGACTGATGCTGAAGCTGAAGCTCCAATACTTTGGCCACCTGATGTGAAGAGCCAGCCAACTCATTGAGAAAGGCCCTGATGCTAGGAAAGACTGAAGGCGAAAGGAGAAGGGGACAGCAGAGGATGAGATGGTTAGATAGCACCACTGACTCAATGGGCATGAATTTTGAGCAAACTTCAGGATATAGTGGAGGACAGAGGAACCTGGCGTGCTACAGTCCAGGGGATCACAAAGAGTCAGACATGACTTGAACACCAGTAAATCGTATTCTTTATTTGCATACCTTATATATTTATTTTCTATTCTTCTTAACATCCCTGTAAAATAGGCTGCACAGTGGGTATTTTCTATCTTTTACAGATGAAGGGACAATTGTTTAGTAATAGAAGGTACTTCATCTGATGTTGGCAGGCTAACTATATGGTGGAGGAAGTTTCCCTGGCTCTGAGCCCAGGGTTACTTTTGTCATATCACACCAAGCTGCTTTCAGATTTATTATTTATATCCCCACTCTTCTATGTGTTTAAGGAAATGGCAACCCACTCCAGTACTCTTTCCTGGAAAATCCTGTGGTTGGAGGAGCCTGGTAGGCTACAGTCCATGGGGTCGCAAAGGGCTGGACATGACTGAGGGACTAAACTTTCACTTTCACTTTCTTCTATCTGTTGAACAGGAATAATAGTCCAATCCATTTAACTTCTGGGATGCTTTCATTTGAGACTTTTCCAACCAGCTCCTGAAAATGCCTCTACAAGAAGCATGCATCATAGTCTTGGCCTGGCTGGTAATACTGCTGTGTATGAAACTCCAGACAGAAGTCTGGATTCTAAATAACTGAACCAGCTCTAGTTTAAATTATTGAGAGGATAGAAACAATGGGGAAGGATAAAGAACTGGACTCAGGAAATATCATAGAACCACCAAAAGCCACCAAATCAAGAACCCAACCAGAGTCGATGCATCAGGCACAGTGTGGTATGGACAGCACTGCCAAATCACTCCACAGTGATTACTTCTTCCACCTAGTTCTCTCTTCTCCATGAATAGTCTCTATGTTCCTCTAAAAGCCCTCCTTCAAGACTTTAAGTCCTGGGTGGAAAGATCCCTTTGTCCAATCCTAAACTGCATATTCTTTTTCTAGCTTCCAAAGGACAGAGCTAGAAATTTACCCTCTTTGGTTTCTCTAGTGTGATGGGGCCTCATCAAGAATCAAACTATAGATCTTTGGAAGTTAGACAAATTCCATGACTTTAACAGAGAGTAAATGTGTGCATCTGATCACATCCTCCTTTGTCATGAAGTTAAGCACCTAGAGTTTAAGATTTAAGAAACTTCTTCTCTCCCATGTTCCAACATAGATACAGGCACGTATACACATATTCTGAATGTCCCGTGTGACTCTGAGCAGATGACCTCACTCCAGCTTGTATGCATCCTCAGTTATTAAAAAGGCACTTTATCCCTAACAGGGAGGCTAGAAGGATTTATGGCAACAATGACTTTGAACACCTGCATATTAAAAAAGCAATGCTCTAAGGCAGATGAGAAGTGTTTCTCACTTTATAATTTTGGTGCATAGATGTTATCCTGTAGCTGCTTTTGGGTTCTCAACTCAAAAATATTTTTCCTTCAACATATTGCAACGTGCTTACTGTAGTGAAAAAGAGTTTCATAAAAAAACAGAAATGTAGGGAATTTCCTCATGGTCCAGTGGTTAGGACTTCACACTCTTATTGCCAAGATCCCAGGTTCAATCCCTGCTCACAAGCTGTATGGTGAAGCCAAAATAAATTTTTAATTGATGTGTTTCTTATATTAAAAAAAAAAACAGAAGTGTGAAACCAAATGAGACACATCACTCTCAAATGAAGACCAGCCTTGGAGAAATCAGTCCTGATGTGTTGTTGGGCTTATGTACATATGGAAAGATAAACCATGGGTGGGGACACCTTAGGACAACTTGGCAGCCCTGCTCTGTCCAAGCTTTCATTCTTTGTGTTCTTAAATTCCAGTTCAAATATTGATGACTGACCAGTTCACAAACATGCTGTTGTCTTAATACATGCAAATATCATTAATGAATGAGACAAGTGAAAAGATATATTCCAAATTAAAAATACCATGACTTTTCTAAACAAAATAAAGCTAAAATTCACCTATAAATCCTTTGGAAAAATGGAGGAAGTGAGGAAGAAAAAGGTTACAATATATTTTAAAACAGTAACTTGACTATGGAACAGATTTATGATCACATAAAATTTTTAAATAGCATAAGAGCTTAGTCTCCTGTACATGACAGTCTGAGGACATTTACAATTTTATTTAAAAAAATAAAAAGCTCTTCTTGAGCTACTGTGGCAGCAAAGATGCCCTGAAACCTCAATAAAAATCTATTTTTACACTTTTACATGGGAGAGAAAAGATTGAAAATAATATATAGAGCATATAATACCAGAACCAACCTGCATAGCTGAGTTGTAAATATCTTAAAATAGGTGTTCTTGAAAAGAACACAAGTGAAATTGTCAGTTGCTGAAACTGATGCGAGGAACACACTATTGAACTGCATTGATTGGCATAATTCCTTAAAATTTGTGGTAACATCCCACATGTCACACTCCCAAATGTTGTCTAGTGATGTTTCTTGGCCCAGAAGGGAGATGAAATTGTCTTAGTCAATAATTCCTCTTTCTTTTTCTAATATTAGGAAAAAAATTCCTTTCCTACAAAATAAGTAGATTCAAAGTAAATTTTGCCTTAACAGAGCTCAAATAATTTAACATGGTTTGTTTGAGGATATGCTAATGCTTATCGGGATCAAACAAGGGATCGAAACTATGTCTCCTGTGTCTCTGCATTGGCAGGGGGTTTCTTTACCACTGAGCTACCAGGGAAGTATACACACACACACACACACACACACACACACACACCCCTATACCTATTTGGGTAAAACACTAGAGCCCTGAAAATTGTCTGGAAGCATTCCAAAGTATTTTGAAGTCTTACATGTCTTGAACCAATCTACCAGTTTGTGTGTTTATTTATATACCACACCACCATTTTTATACTGTGGTCCTTTTTGCTCTTAGCTCATTACTGGTCCGCTAGGACTTATGGACCTCTCTGAGGATAGCCTTACTGGTACCCTTGCTGCTGCCATGCACCCCTGGAATGACAGCCACACTGGCCAAGGTGCCCTTTCCTGATGTCCCCAGAGCTGCCAGCCCTCCAGGGGCCAGAGCAGTCGTGTTCTGTGAAGAGATGAGAAAAATGACCTTCTTCCACACTGATTCAAATCTTCGTTTCCAGAAGACCTATTCATCTTTTGTGTCCTGATGTCATACAAAGACCTATGTAAAAAACACCTCTGCTTACACACCTATCTTTCCTAACTATGGGATTTTATAATAAGAGCTTGTAGGGGCAGGGCACGCATAGCCTATTGCCCTCCAGTTCCTCACTTCTCTTTTCCTGCAGCACCAAAGAGCCCAATTCAAAGGGCCCCTTCTCAGTGCTTCAGGCAATAGAGTCACTGAGATGAGGGCATGTGAAATGCAGCGGTCCCACTGGTGTAATAGGAGCTGGGACTTATATTATACCCTGTGCCAACACAGTGCTAGATATACATAGTGTGTGCATACATATACACATATGTATGAATATGTGTGCTTCTCTGCATGTCTTGTTGTCCATGCTGTTTAGTCGATTAAGTTGGGTCTGACTCGTCTGCCACCCTATGGACTGTAGCCCGCAAGGCTCCTCTGTCTGTGGGATTTCCCAGACAAGAATACTAGAGTGAGTTGCCATTTCCTTCTCCAGGGGATCTTAGGGATCAAACCCACATCTCCTGCATTGGCAGGCGAACTCTTTACCATTGAGCCACCTGGGAAGCCCTCTCTGCATGTGTACTTACTCTAAATTCAAAGTTGTAGATTTGAGATTTGGATCACCTTTTACCAGCTGTGTAAACCTGGGCAATCACTTAGCCTGTCAGAATATCAGCTTCTTCATCTGTAAATGGGGAATTTCAGTAGATCCATAGTATTTACAAATTTAATGCTCATGGGCTCAAGCCTGTGCAGGTGACCATGATGGACCATGACATGGTGATTTGTAATCTTACTGAGGCATGAAATTGAGGCTCGTGTACCAAGGGGCTGTTGTGCAGAAATGAGCCATTTGGTTTGGGCGTGAGTCTTGTTAACTGCTCAGCAGGCAACTAGCCACATGGTTCATTGTTTTCTGCTTGGCCCTGTGTACACAGTAAGTCTCTTGAAGCAATTAAGAAAGAAGTGTGTGGCTTTGCAGAGAGAAAACACAACCAGTTGCTGCTGATGATAGATATAAATGAAAAAAGCACATGAAGGTGTTCAATCTAATGAACAATGAATATAAATCAATGAAATGAATCTGATGAATCAATGAAAAGCAAATTTTTAAGAATTTGTCCCCATATGCACCTTAAAAGAATGTTGAAAAGTAACATGCCCCTCACATATTTTAAACTGACATGTTAAATCTTCTGTCATAAGTTTAAATACTTGAAAAATGATGTCATTTTAGCATGCTGTAAATAGAGGCAATTTTAAATAAAACTATTATGTCATCTCTTAAATTGGTTCCAAAGAATCTTTATATCATAATGACTTGAAAACTACTGTTATCCATTACAAAAATACATGGACAAGCTCTTTTAAGAGAATGTTATATCAATTTTACCTCCTTAAACTCATATTTTCATTCCATGTACCCTCAAAATTTTATCTTAGTAACATACATATTATATTTGAAAGTCTATTACTGATCACTCTATCATATTCCTTTACAACAGAAATATTTACATTTAATTTTTTTGTATTTCTTGGGACCATAAAGTTGAATTTAAAATATGTTTTGAGTTTAATTGTTGTTATAATTTATAGTAGTAAGCAATAGATAGAAACAACACACATAGTATAGTTCAATGTTATTCACATAAGAGAAAACAATTACTGGAAATCTGTATCTTAAGACAGTACAAAGCTTCTATCTGTGGATGAATATGAGTTGCTACTAGACTAAGCCAAGATTCAGCATTAACTCTACTCCTGTTTTTGTCTTCATAGATGGAAGTGCTAAAAAATGTTGTCCATAAGAAAATACAGAAGGAAATAGACATTGTACATGTTGATATCCAATTCTTAGAACACTTTCCAAGTTATATACCTAGTGATTTATCATTCAAAATTATTTTAATAACATATAAGCCAACAACTTCATTAGAATTTCCATCAATTTTGTTGAAAGACACAAGTATCAGATTTAAAAAGAATTATTGCCTATTAATTTAGATCATTCACTTTCCTAATACATAAAACAATATTTCAAATTGTCCTAATATTAGACATTCAGATTTTCCTCTTCTATGACAACCCACCATGATAACATTAGGAGTAGGTGAGAGGTATACTTTTCTTTCATAAAGTGAAAATTGAGGGGTTATAAAAGAAGAAATTAGAGAGAAGACCTGTTTGAGATGTAAGTTGTCAGGCAAACTGATTTTAAGAAACTGTCTATGGAAGTTTATGCTCTGGAAATTGTTTTCCTAAAACTACTAAGTATGCATACATTCTTGGGAAGTCTCCACACTCCAATTTGAAGACCTCCATTGTCAGTTAAATGGTAATGATAGAGTATACTGTAATAACTTTATATGTGGCACTCACTCTGTACTTGTAGAACTGCTTTAAAAAATTTACTGCTTCTTTGCATTTAATGGCTGAAATGTGATGTTATTCGAGATTCTCAAGTATGAGATTCCTACAAATCTTAGGACATATCCCTAGTGAATATAGTACCTATGGCCACACCATAAAGCATTACTCTGATAAAGTAAGTGAGATGAAGTGGGTGGAAGAGTTGTATCAATTGCAAAGCACCATAAACATGTTCTGATATAAAAAGAATTGGCCTCCTTATAAGGAGAGGAAACACTGATGGCTTGGGAAGACCTGTGCAATGAGGTAAGAGCTCTAGGAAACTATTTAGCAGCTGATGAGTCCAAGCAAAGATGTTACTACAGGACAATAGCTACAGAAGCAGGAAGTAAATTTATATCTGGCAAACCAAATAAAGAAGACTTACATTTTTTTAAAGAAGGATTAGGGCTGTGTTTTTGCAACCCAATCTGAGCAGCTGAGCCATCTGTGACTAAAGGCTAGTTCCGAGGTAGGAGACAAAATCTATACTTGGAAGTACATCGAGTTTCCATGATTATTTTGCATTTTCTTTTTTTGTTTTGTTTTGTGTTTCCCTTATGGTTTTCTTGTAAATGTCTAAGCGTACTTTTGCTGAAGTCAGAAGAAAATGTCTTTATATCCTTTGAAGCCCATATTATATCAGAGATCAGGATGCCTCTAGAGAGCAGACACCAGTAATCTCCTCACTGGCTCTGTGCTTCCTCTCTCATCTCCTTCCAACCTATTCTCCACACAGCTGCACGGATGAGGTTTTTAAAGTGAAAATATAATACATTCTCTCCTCTCCTTAAAGCCTCCTTTCCACACTGTGCTCGGATAAAGCTTAAGTCATGTGGCCTAAAGTAGTGGTGTGTTGAGACAGGTTTGTACAGGCCTACAAGTTATTGTTAAATTTTGTGAGCTAATGGCCAAACTCATCAGAAATAGAATTATGTAGCCTTACAATTAAATAAATCATATAAAAAGAAAGATAATGAATAGCCAAAATTTATCACTCCTTAGTTATTTTACATCTAATGGCTACTAGAGTTTTTAAAGGAAATCAACCCTGAATATTCATTGGAAGGACTGATGCTGAAGCTCCAATACTTTGGCCACTTGATGCAAGGTGCCGACTCATTGGAAAAGACCTTGATGCTGGGAAAGATTGAAGGCAGTAGGAGAAAGGGGCGACAGAGGATGAGATGGTTGGATGGCATCACCAACTCAATGGACATGAGTTTGAGCAGACTCCAGGGATATGATGAAGGACAAGGAAGCCTGGCATACTGCAATCCACAGGGTTGCAAAAAGTCAGACTTAGCGACTTAATGTTCTTAGTGACTGAATTTTCTCAAGGTTATACGACACTAAAAGATGAGTCTTACAGGTTGGTAGGTATCCAATATTCTACTGGAGAAAAGCAAGAAATCGCTCCAGAAAGAATGAAGAGGCTGAGCCAAAGGGGAAAGGACGCCCAGTTGTGGATGTGTGTTGTGGTGAAAGTAAAGTCCAATGCTGCTATAAAGAACAATATTGCATAGGAACCTGGAATGTTAAGTCCGTGAACCAAGGTAAATTGGATGCGATCAAACAGGAGATGGCAAGAGTGAACATCAACATTTTGGGAATCAGTGAACTAAAATTAATGGGAATAGGTGAATTTAATTCAAATGACCATTATAGCTATTACTGTGGACAAGAATCCCTTAGAAGAAATAGAGTAGCCTTCATAGTCAACAAAAGAGTCTGAAATGCAATACTTGGGTGCAATCTCAAAAATGACAGAATGATCTCTGTTCCTTTCCAAGGTAAACCATTCAATAATATCACAGTAATCCAAGTCTACGCCCCAACCCAATGACAAAGAAGCTGAAGTTGAACGGTTCTGTGATGACCTAAAAGACCTTCTAGAACACCAAAAAAAGATACCCTTTTCATCATAGAGGACTGGAATGCAAAAGTAGGAAATCAAGAGATACCTGAAATAACAGGCAAGTTTGGCCTTGGAGTGCAAAATGAAGCAAGACAAAGGCTAACAGAGTTTTGCCAAGAAACTCTGTTCTTTTATAGAACAGAGATGAGAAGGGGTGAGAAAATAAAGTAAAAAGGCCATTCATCTTGCAAGTATCTCCTAGAATCTCAGGCCTCAGAAGAGGATGTATTAATTTCTTCCTTCCTGCCATCTACAGGTGGATAGGGTTCTGAACAAAGGAACTTTAGTTTAACAGTAAGGCAAAGGGGCAGGGTTTTCTGAGGCAGGGCTTTTATGTATGATTGTAATAACAAAAGCAACAAAAAGCAAGTCTAGGAAACAGTTCCAATATGAAGTCAGAATTGGCTCTTCCCTGCAACACATCATGTTTTATAAGACCTAGCACACAATTCATATCCTTTAAGAATTTTACTTCTCTGCTCCCAAATATACTGGGAAATTTTGCTTCTTCAATATTTAAGTGTGCAGGGTGGCTGACATTCATATATATACATAATTGTCCTTATTGATTAAACTTTTAAAATGACACAGTAAATTATAAAAATAATATTTTGCTTAGATACCCAGTAGCACTTGGAAAATAAAGTAACACTCAGGTATTTTAAAGTTAATATTCTCTGAGTCCAATTGTTATAGTATTATAGGACTTCTCCTGAACTGCATCAAGGGATCTGAAAATTAAATTATATTCTTTTCAGCACTGCCAGTAATAAGGCTTTGACAATCATAATCTGTCAATTTGCCTGATATAACATAAGGCAGAATAGCATTCGGTTTAGTTTTTCTTTTTCAGTATTGACTTTCAGATCTTTTTTGAGAAGAGGCTGTGCTTCACAAGCCCATCAGTAGAAATATGAAATCATTTTATAGCTGTCTTTCTCACAGACTTTCCTCACACCTTTAAGAGTAGAATTTGAAAGACAAAGATGTTTATATACTTGTTAGATTCTAAGTAGAGAATAAAGCTTTGGCTAACATAAAATCAAGACTATTAAAATATTCTTATCAAAGAACCAAACAAAACCCAGTCCAGCCAAAACAAAACCCAAGATTCATGTTAAACACCCTCTGCTCCAAATAATAAAGAAATTTTACATTTTTTTGATACAGTCATTTTAATTTACTGGGTCGCAACAACAAAGGTAGCTTATCTGAACATGTGAGATTCATATATGAGCTAAGGAAAGTCTCTAAGTGAAAAGCAGACCACAAGGTTCAAGGGGTTGTATGCACAAGTCAATGTTAAGAGGATGGAAAGTGAAAGCATCAGCAAGTCCTGCGGACTATAGCTCCAAACTCTATTGTGAATATATCCATTGTTCTCCATCTTAATACTACTAGCTCTGGTCAGGTCACCCTCATCTGTTGCCTGGCATCAGCTAAGGCGCATGTGACCATCACACTAAAAGACCTCATGATTGTCACAACACAACACCTGCATTTTATTTCCCACATAGAAGCCAGAGGGACTGTGTAAAAATATTAATCAGATAGTGTTACTTTTCTGTCTAAAAGTATCTAACATCTTTGCATTGCCCTTAGAATAAAATACAACCTCTGTGCTGTGGTCCACATGGACCTACGAAATGTGGTTCCTACTGACTTTTCTACCTCAAATTACCCACTCTCTCCATTTCTCTGTCTTATCTAGCCTCACTGTCCTCTTTTGTTCCTCCAATTTGTCAAGTTCATTCCTGCCCTGGAGGCTTTGCACTAACTGATCCCACTTCTCAGATGGTATAGCTCCCAGTCTTTCCTTGGTGGTCTCTTTCTCATTGGCTGAAATCTTAAGTCCTCTATCAGGCACCCTGAAACATTCTATAAAAATGTTATTTCTTGGTACCAAATTACCTTATTTAATTTTATATTACTTCTTACATAAAACTATTTTTGTTTATTGTCTCTTCATGTAGAAGGTATACTCCACAAGAACAAGAAATTTGTAGGTCTTAATCATTTCAGTCAGAATATACAGTGTCTAGAATAGTTTCTTGCAAATCCAAAGACCTCAAATCTACTGGGTAATTGTGTTTAAAAGGAAAAGGAGGTGAGAAAGGTTGGTTCTGATTCGTGGCACATTAGGAGCCGGGAAGTATAGAACAATGATGCCAAGGATGTCAGGTACTGAATTACAACATTCCTAAGAAGGAAATTGAGAATCCATAGTAGACAGGCTTTCCTAGGTCTTGCATCAGTGTCTTTTGGAATCTTGGTAAATGCCAAGTACCAAAAAACTAGGCAGAAAGAAAACAGAAAGTTGATCTGTCTTTCAAGGAGCATTTGAGAAGAAATTAGAGAACATCTCATGGATCAAAATAGTGCCTGGTTTTGCCATTTTGGGGCATAAGGTTTGCACCTGTTATGTTTCAGAGCACAGGTTGTCATCTAAGGCCTCACTTTTAGCAACTGCCCACTGTTGCTAATAGGGGAGCCAAAGAAGTCTGTAGCCTAGAGCTAACTTGATGCTTATTCTGAACATATCTGCTGGGGCAAATACAAATTATATCACAACTTGGTGGATCAAAGTTGAGGTATTGCACTAGACTTCATGGTTGAAATATTTCTACTAAAATGTTTAATTTGACTTCAGTGATTTAGTGAATTTCCTAACATGTGCCATGCTTTATAGAATATTAGGTTGCTTGTTAGTCATGGGCTATCTCAATTATGTATTTGATTGAGTTTTCAACTCTCATTCAGCTATTTTGACCAGTTCAGAGAATGCTATTCTCTAATCAATGCTTCTGCCCCCTTATGTTGTACTATTTGTAATGAGCAATTCTGACTATCTACTAAAACTGGATAATATTTCTCATTTCTCCTATTTCTCAGAACCCACCAGGCTGTTGCCTAAGGAATGCAGTAGAATCTCTTCCTAAATGTGTGAGACTGAATTTTTAAAAGCCATGCATTGATTATTTCTATTTTTTTAAACACTGGTGAACTTTATTATAACAAGAGGATCACAAGTATTTTCAGCTTATCTAAGTATTGTCGGAATTTCACCCTTTTTCCAAAGCAACCGTTTGAGTTGGGTTGTAGATACATTAAAATATGTACAGCGCCATCTTTTGATGGCAATCACTGGAAAAAAATTACAATCACTGACATCCGTCACTTTAGCTTTTGCTAGCTTTTTAAAAATGATGACAGCCTACAGCCTCTCAAACACAGACTAGTGTTTCCCCCAGTCACACTGTCACATATATTTTATTGTTGTTGTTTTTAGGTGAGACTGGGCTGCCTTGTGATCACTGAAATGTCAGGGGGAAAAAAATCACTTTCCACCACAAAGAGAAAAATTAAATATTCTAAGAGGAACCTTAAAAATCCAAAGAAGTGACTCTCTGCTTGTTGACACCATGATCACAAGGATGACTTTTGTCAGTGTTAATGGTAGTTTTGGATACACTGATAGGTGAGGTTGCTCGTGGAAGTTTTGCCTGTCTTCTCCGATTTGTATGTATAGAACAAAGACAATGGCTGTTAGTTTTAAAAGAAAAAGTACAAAATGCAAACAACTATTGTATTTAGTACAAATCTCTGCATGCATTTAGTACATTTATATATCTAAGTATTTAGTACAAATCTATCTATGCATGACCATAGATAAATGACAGAGCCTCTCTGGGCATTACTCTCCTCAATTCCTAAGTTAACCGGATAATTAAAAAAAAAATCCTTTCACCTAGAAAGCTCTATGATCTTGCCTGTTGTTATTAAATCATCACAATGTTTAGCACCTAACTGTATCAAATGGAAAAGCAGATGTCAATTTAACATCACATCACTAATTTGATAAAAATGTCCTATGGGAAGGAACCAGGGAGAGGCAGAAACAATGATAGGTCATTTTTCCTCAGTAATTCAAAGGGAGCCAAGAATTTTCCTTTGTGGGACCACAGGAAGTGATTGGGGTGGTAAAGGGAAAGAATAAATTCCTTCACTTTTCATGAGATAAAGTTTAAAAAACATTTTCTACTCCAAATAGTATAAAGGATTAGACCCAGGCAGAAAGCAGCTGTCTTCCTAGGCTGTGGAAAGAGGTCTGAGTTCAGAAAGAGAGGTTAAAGAGAGTAAGAAGTAAGCAATATTGAAAGAGATACTGGTTTAGAATATTTCATTTTAAAAATTAAATGAAGGCATTAAACTCCGTATTTAAGAACCCCTGTGAAACCAAGTAAATGTGAATATAAGCAAACAAGCATGTCACAAACTGCTAAACAAAACGGACAATATTACCTTAGAGAAGCAGCAATAAAACTGAAGGCTAATTTCCAACAATAACCATGGAATCCGGGATACAATGCCCCAAGGGTCTTTAAATTCTGGAGCGGGGGTGGGTTGGAATGCCAACCTAGAATTTTATTCACAGCCCAAAGAGTCTTTCAGATGAAGGCAAAATAAAGACATTTTTACAGAGAATTTGTTGACAATAGACCTGCATTTCAGTAAATATCAAATTAATATTAAATGGAGTTCTTTGGGAAGATTGATTATTTTGAAAGCATGAAATGGCAGGAAAGAATGAAGAGCCCCAGAAGTAGGAAAATAAGTAAGTAAATATTTATCTGCATGGATTATTTCAAGACCTTAGTACGAAGAAAAGACTTGCTAATTATAAAAATATGTAGACGTAAACTAGATGACAAAAATAATACCTTAAAAGGCAAAAGGTATGGAGTTAAAATGTTATAAAAATTCTATTGTTTAGGAAGTAGCAAATGTATATTACATTATATTACATTGTATATGTATATTTACAGCAAATTTTATTAAATGAAAGATGAATATTGTAACTCCCAGAGTAATTTCTAAGGAAGTGCTAAGATTAGGGCTTCCCAGTTGGCACTAGTGGTAAAGAATCTGCCTGCCAGTACAGGAGTTGCAAGAGACATTGGTTTGATCCCTGGGTTGAGAAGTTACAGCAAAATATATTAAATGATGGGTGAATATTGTAACTCCCAGAGTAATTTCTAAGGAAATACTAAAAGTATACATAAAGTATATGGTAATGAAGTAGAAAAAAGTGGAATAATTTTAAAAATCCCTGTTTAGTTCAAAAGCAAGAAAGTATTAATAAGCAAAGAAGATATTAGAAAAATAGAAAACAACTAACAACATGACAGGTTTAAACCCAAATATAACTGTCACTACATTATGATAGAGTAAACTTCCAATTAATAATCAAAGATTGTAAACAAGATAAAAACAAAGTACAAATATATTGGGTTATGAAAGCCACAACAAAAATATAGTACACATAGCCTAAAAGTACAAAGATGGAAAAAAAATGTATCTTGTGAGAACCAGCCAAAAAGCAGATGGGAGAAGCTGTATTAATATTAGACAAACAACTTTTGACACAAAAATATTACTAGAAATAGATGCATTTAGTACTAATAATAAATTCAATAGGAAGATACAACATTGTCTTTTGTATATATACCTAATAACATAGTTTCAAAACATATTTAATAAAAATTGACAGAACCAAAAGGAAAAATATACATTTCTACAATTATATGAGAGCTCTAACATACTCTTCTTTAATTAATAGAATAATAAGGCAAAATATAATTAAAGGACTATAGAAAATATGAAAAACCTATTAACAAACTTGGTCTCAGTGACATGTATAGATCACTACACTCCTAAGTGCAAAATAAAGTGTACATGAAATGTATGCTATTCAAGCATACATGAAATGCTTACCAAAATAGACCAGTATGCTAGGTCAGAAAACATTTCAACAAATATGAAGGGCTGAGATCATAAAGAGCACACTGTGTTCCCTGACCACAGTGGAGATAAACTAGAAACCCATAACTGAAAAATAACTTACAAAGAGATCAAAAGCAGCCCTTGATATCCAGAACTGGCCTGACACAGCAGGCCTCAGTGTTAGAGCTCCTGGTGCTCACAGCTAGGCCATGCGGTTCTCTGGTTGGGGAAAAACAATCTCACAGAATACCAACATCAGACAGGATCACTATGAGACTGTGATGGAGTGAGGCGAGGGAATCTACTTCATGATTTTATCTAAATACAGATGAGTGATCAAAAACAAGCTGGTCCCAGACTACACTGCATATAGATACAATTTATTGTAATAGTCAATCATAAAATTGTTCCTTTTTCTATAGTACTTTATCTAGGATAAACCCTCACTTCCTTGAGGCTTCTCCAAAATTACTGAGTGAAACACTAATCCTATAACTGGTCCTTTCTAACACCTTCTTGGGCTTCCCAGGTAGTGCCATTAAAGAATATGCCTGCCAATGTAGGAGACACAAGAGACATGGGTATGATCCCTGGGTTGGGAAGATCCTATACATTTTTAATTGGATGATAATAAAAATATCAAAATATTGTTGGATTCAGTTAAAGTGTTCTTATGGAGAAGGAATGGCAATCCACTCCAGTATTCTTGCCTGGAAAACCCCAGGGACAGAGAAGTCTGGCAGGCTACAGTCCATGGGGTCAAGAAAGAGTCAGACACAACTGAGCAGCTGAACAACAACAACAAAGGATGCTAAAAGAAAGGAAAGTCTCTAGTATCTACAGCCATAACAAACATCAAACCCAGCTTAGCTCTTAGGCAGCTTAGCATAGACTTCTCCCCAGAAGTCTAATTACCTCAGTTTTTGTTACCCAATACATCAATCCAGCTTTCAATAAAAAGCTGAGAGATAATACAAAAGGCAAGAAAAAGACACAATCTGGAGAAATAAAGCAAGCTTTAGAACCAGACTCAAATAATATTTAACACAGATTTTGGAATTATCAAATAATGGATATAAAATAACTATGATTAAGATATTCAGGGCCTTAATATAAAAGTAAACAACATGCAAGAATAAGTAAATAACCAGAAAGATAGAAGATCTAAGAAAGAATACAAAGAAAATGCTATAAATGAAAAACACCGTGACAAAATAAATATCTTTGATGGACTTATAAGTAAACTAGATATATTCAAGGAAAGAATCAGTTTGCTTAAAGATATATCAATAGAATTTCCCAAAGTGAAATGCAGAGAGGAAAAAAAAATGAAAGCAAAGGAATCGAATGTTCAAGAATTGTGGGGCAATTACAAAAGTTATAAAATAATGGGAATACTGGAAACAGAAGAGAGAAAAGAACAGAAGAATTAATTGAATAAGAACATAGATTTTTTCCAAATTCTCTAACAGCAGACACCAAACCACAGGCCCAAGAGCTCAGAGAACATTAAGCAGGGTAAATACCAAAAAAACCTTACATCTAGGCATATTATATCTAATGATATCTATGATAAATATTTAAAGAACTGAAAAAAGTTACTAGTCTAGAATTCAAATGAGAAAGAGAAATAATTTCTCAAACAAAAACCAAGGAATTTGTTGCCAGTAGACGTGCTTTGTAAGACATATTAAGACAATTCTTCGGAGAGAGGGAAAATGATGTCAGAAATATGGATCTGCTAAAAAAAGGAAAATATTAGAATAAATGAAAGTAAAATATAATATTTAATTTTTCTTAGTCTTAATTGATAACTGTGTGTTCAAAGTAATAGTAGCAATAATGTGTTAGGTGATCATAGTCGATGGACAAGTGACAAGATTGACACAATCATACAAGGGATAACAGGAAGGAATTGAAAATGCTTTGTTATAAGGTACCTGTTTCATTCATGAAGCAGTATAGCATTCAATGGACCTAAACACAGATTTGTTATAAATGCATATTGCCAACTCTAAGACAACCTCTTAAAAATCAAAAATAAAGAATAATTAATAAGCTAAAATGGGAGAGAAAATAGTATCATATACAGTGATGAATTAAAATCAGAGATGTTAGATAGTAGATTAAAAAGTGAGAAACTAAGAATAGTGCAATGAATAGAGAACAGAACATGGTAGATATTAATCCAATTGCACCAATCGCTTTAGTGAGGGATCTAAATGCTCTAGTTTAGAAACAGAGACTACTATATTTAATCAAAGGAAAACAAAACACACCTACAGGTTGTCTATGAGAAATTCACTTTAAATACAAAAGCAAAATAAGTTGAAAATAAAAGAATGGAGAAAGATATGCCATGTTAATACTAACTAAGAGAAATCTCGAATGGTTATATTAATTTCAGACAAGTCAGAATTCAGAATGAGGAAAATGATCAGGGATAAATTGGGGAATTGCACAATAGTAAAGGGGTTAATTCTCCAAGAAGGCACAATGATTTTTAATGTGCATGTCTAACAACAGAACATCAAAATAAGTACAGCAAAAACAGCAAATGGAAAGACAAATCCACTCACAATTGGAGACCTGACTACATATTTATCGGTAATTGGTTGATTCATCAGGCAGAAAATCAGTAAGAATATAGTTGAGCTGAACAGCATCATTAATCAACTAGATGTTATTGACATTCATAGGAAAAAAAAATACATCCAACCAAAAAAAATGTATGTTCATCTCAAACTCACAGGAAAGATTCACTATAATAGATCACATATTGGGCCACAAAACACACCATAACAAATTTAGAAGAACAGAAATCATACCAAGTATGCTGTCAGACTGCAATGGGCAGAAATCAGCAATGGAAAGATAGCTGGAAGATGCCCAAATAAAGATAATTAGATCAGAAACCAATGAAATTTAAACAAAAGTCACTGGTCACCTGAAACTATCACAACATTGTTAATTGGCTCTACCCCAATACAAAATGTTTTTGGCATTAAAAAATAAATTAATAAAAATAAAGTTTAAGCAAAAATTTATAAACATCAATGGGGAAAAATCAGTGAAATCAAAAGCAGCTCTTTTTTTATAAAGATTTTTTAAAAATTGATAAACCTCTAGTCAAGCTAATCACTACCACCAACAACAAAAGACACAAATTATTAATTCAAGAAATGAAAAGGGAGCATCACTATTTATTCTCTGGACATTAAAAGAATAATACAATAATATTATTAACAATTCTATGCCAGCTGATTTGATAACATAGATGAAGTGGACAACTTCCTTAAAAAATAAATATTACCAAAATTACTCAAGGAGAAATATACAATTTGAGTAGATTTATGTCTACTAGCAAGATTGAATTAATAATTAATAACTTTTGAATATAGGACCTACAAGGCTAAGATGGTTTCATGAATGAGTTCTACCAAGCATTTAAGGAACAATTGATACCAATTCTCCACAATCTCATCCAGAACACAGAAGGAAGGAAAAGATTTCCTAACATTCTATGAGGCCAGCATCCAACTAATATCAAAATAAGATAAAGATTTATTAGAGAGACTTCTTTGTGGTCCAGTGACTAAGACTCCATGCTGCCAATGCAGGGGGCCTGGGTTCAATCCCTGATTAAGGAACTAAATCCCACGTGCCTCAACTAAGATCTCCTATGCCACAATGAAAGATCCCACGTGACACAGCTAAGACCTGGCACAGTCAAATAATAAATAAATATTTTAAAAAGATCTTATAAGAAAGAAAAACTACACACCAGTGTCTCTCATGAACATAGATGTAATACTTGTCAACAAAATATCATCAAATCGAATCTAATATATATAAAAATATACACCATGACAGAGAGATTTATTTCAAGTATTCAAGCTAGTTCAACATTCAGAAACCAAATAATGTAATCCATACATCAGTAGGTTGAGGGGAAAAAAAAATCATCTGATCACATGATAAAGAAGAAAACGTGTTTGATCAATAATCAAAAGATTCAGCAAAAGCACTTGTCAAAATCCAACATCCAGTCACGATAGGAACCCTCAGTGAATTAAGAATAGAAAGAAACTTCCTCAGTTTGATAAAAAGCAAGGTCAAAAGCCTACAACCATATCATACATAGTGATGAGATAATAGATCCTTTTTCTCTGTGTTTAAGAACAAGGCTAGGGTATCCCCCTCTTACCACTTTAATTCAACATTGAACTGGAAGTTTTGGTAAATTCAATAAGATAAGACAGAAAAAGAAAAAGTATATATATTGGGAAAGAAGAAATAAAACTGTCTTTGTCTGCAGATAACATAGTCCTAAGAAAATAACAAAGAATCAGCAACAACAACAAAATCCCTGCACCAAATAGGTGATTATAGCAGCCTTTCAGGGTACACGCTTGTATGTTCAGTCTGCCTGACTCTGTGCAACTCAGTGGACTGTAACCCACCAGGGTCCTCTGTCTATGGGATTCTCCAGGCAGGAATACTGGAGTGGGTTGCCATGCCCTTCTCCAGGGGATCTTCCTGACCCAAGGATCAAACCTGAGTCTCCTGCATCGCAGGTGGATTTACTGCTAAAGCCACCTGGGAGGCCCAGTCTTTCAGGATACAAGATTAAAATACAAAAATCACTTACTTTCTTGTATACCTTCAAGGAACAATTGGGAAATTAAAAAACACTAAGCCATTTAAATTAGCACATAAAAAGAGAAATACTTAGGTACAAGCCTAACAAAACAAGTACAGAATCTGTATGAGACAATATCCAAACTAACAAAAGGAAACAAAGAAGATTTAAATAATTGGAGAGATATTTCATGTTCATGGACTAAATATGAATTCTTCATTGTGTATGTACTGTATATACTATATACAGTATCTATACTACTGTATATACCATATACAGTATCTATACTACTGTATATACTGTATATACTAAGATGTCAATTCTTCCCAATGCAGACTCAAAATCTCAGCAAGTTATTTTGCGGATACAGAAAAAATGATTCTAAGCTATACGTGGAAAGACCATACTCTGAGAATATGCTCCATGATACTGAAGAAAAAAAGTGTAGGAAGACTGACATTACTGGACTGCAAGACTTACTGCCACGCTATGGTAATCAAGACAGCGTGATAATGGAAAAATAGTCTAAAAGGTCAATGGAACAGAATTATGAACTTGGAAATAGACACACACACAAATATAACTAAGTGATCTTTGACAATGAAGCAAAAGCAATTCAGTGCAAAAGGATGAACTTTTCAAAAACTGGTGCTAGAACAACTTGGACATCAAAACAAAAAAAAAATTTCAATAAAGAACCTACAGTTTTCACACAAAAAAAGACTCAAAATGAATTAGAGACCTAAATATAGATTTAAAAACGATAAAACTTCTAGAAGATAACATAAGAGAAATGATAGGGACAGTGGGCTTTAGATATAATACTGAAAGCATAATCCTTGAAAGAAAATAATGATAATTTGGACCTTATTAAAGTTAAATACTTGTTTTCTCTGTGAAGGTCACTGTTATGAGAATAAAAACAGAAACCATAGGTGGACTGCTAACCCGGAGATCAGTCCTGGGTGTTCATTGGAAGGACTGATGTTGAAGCTGAAACTCCAATACTTTGGCCACCTGATGCGAAGAGCTGACTTATTGGAAAAGACCCTGATGCTGGGAAACATTGAGGGAAGGAGAGAAGGGAACGACAGAGGATGAGATGGCTGGATAGCATCACTGACTCAATGGACATGGGTTTGGGTGGACTCCGGGAGTTGGTGATGGACAGGGAGGCCTGACATGCTGCGATTCATGGGGTCTCAAAGAGTCGGGCACGACTGAGCAACTGAACTGAACTGAACTGAAAATGCATGAGCTATGAAGCAACAAAAGATATGTAGGAATCTTAAATATTTTTTGCTAAGTGAAAGAAGACAGTGTGAACACGATACATACTGAATGAATCCAGCTATACATCTGGAAACATCTGAAAAAGGAAAAACTATAGAGATAATAAAAAGATCAGTAGTTTACAGGAGTCCAGGAAGAAGGTAAAAAAGGAAGGAAATGGATAAGGTAGAAGTGATTTGTAGGGCAGTAAAATTATTCTCTATAATCATTGTAATGGCAGATAAAGCACATCTTGCACTAGTCAAATCTCATAGAACTATACAACAGAAAGAGTGAAACAATGTAAAATATGAACTTTAATTCATAAATAAGTGTCAATATTGATTCATTAATTATAATGTGTTGCCATACTAATGGTATAAAGTTAACAATAGGGAAAACTTCTTTGTATGGGTGTTTTGGGGAAAGTATATAGAAATACTCTGTAGTATCTGCTTGATTGTTATGTAGATATACAACTCTTTCATAAGTGTACTAAAAAATTGGTAGGGAGATGTCATTATATAAATGGAAAGAACTATATCCAAAATAACATAAAGATTTTGATTTGGCAGATAACATGAAAGATGAAATTTATTCCTGGAAAAACAATACGCTGTATATTTTTCATTGTGGAGGGAATAACATAACAGTCACTACAAAATTTACATAAATAGAATTTAAAGTAAACATGCTACATACTTATTTTACAGAATAGTTTATTTTCAGATGCTGTTTAACACAGAAAGAAATAATAGTTGCTATGTTACCATGCATTGTTTAATTTTACTACTAGGCTAAAATATAAATGCAGTGAGAATGAGCATCAATCCATATAAAACACAGTACTCCAAGTAAATGGTATTTGCTTTTACTCAGTAGTAGCTAATAGTCCAATTCAGTCTGGTTATGAAAGAGCATAATGTGGTTAGCAGATTTTTCTACCTACTTCAGGAGTCAGACTAAAGTTCCTCATGGAATTGAATTTGGGTATTAGGCAACAGGAAATGTGGCTTCTGATAACTGAGTTACTTTAAACCCTGAAGCAGTCACTGGGACATTTTGTCCATTAAGTTTACAGATGGCAACGTAGATATGCTATTCACAGCTGCATGCATGAGGATATGACATCTTTGTCTATATTAATCTCATGGATCGCCTGACATGACTCATTCAACCTCTCTTTCCATTCCATGAAAAGAAAGCTAAGTAGCAAGACTTATTATGATGGCTTTTAAATAGATCGACACACTGTCCCTGTCAACTCTTAAAAATTTTTAGAAGGAAATAGAAATACTCATTTCATTTTACCAAATAGTTGGGTCAAACAGAGGTTACTTTTTGTGATTTAATTTCCCTTCATAATCATAGGAAGGCAGTCAAAAATTAAATCTAACATCGTGCAAATGAGCCAAAAAGGAGTGTATTTGATGCATGTGTTCCTGACAAGAGTTTTTATCTTCAGTGGCAGTAGACAAGATATTAAAAGTGTCATGGAAATTGAATTTCAGGAAAATGCATTGGCTGGAATTATTCAGAATTCCTAGCCCCCCCCCCCCCCAGAAAAAACCCACTGTAGAAAAGCTTAATCATTTATTTTGTTTGAACTTAATAATCATAAGCCAACAATAAATCAGGAAATCCACTCAGCCATCTGGGTCTGACCTATAAGTTTCAATCGTTACAAATTTGTGTGTTGTGATGAGCATCCAAGGTTATAGAACAAATCGTGATGGGCATATTCAGTGAGGCAACACTATCTGCACTTCACCAGCTCCAACAAAAATAAAAGTCATCTAATCAGAACTAATAGAACAGTTATCAATAGGTAAGATAAAACACAAATAGTGATGCCTGGTATATATGAAACAGCGTAAGCAGACAATACAAGCCTTAAACAAAAGAAGCACTTTATGACCGAGAACTTGGAGCAGCCTGTTGAGAACCTGGAGGATGTTAGAGACTTCAGTGAACCCTGGAGAAAAATTTGAAAACTCTACTCTGAAAATTGGGAGCCAAGTTCTCACATTTGAAGAGGCATGCATTAAAAAAAAAAAAAAAGAATCTTAAACTGTGTATAGATTTGAGCTGAGAGATAAGGTCTGAAGGTCTGCGTCATGCTCAAAGGCATCTTCTCTTTCTATGCATATTCAACTGCACTTTAAAGGTGTTTAAGCCTCTTAAACAGAAACTACTTGATCCCTAAAAATACTTTTAGATGATGAGCAACTCAGTAGAGCCCTACAAGCTCATTTTTAAAAATTACATTCATCTGTTTACAGTCTATTTCTGACATCTCTTGCCACAAACCCCAAAAGTAAAAATGTTCACTGACTGACTTTCATCTTCAAAATTCACATATTGGAGGGCAATCCAGGGCACCATTTAAATTTTAAATAGGAGGAGAGTTCACACTCTAATACACAGAGGGAAATAAGTGGTGAAATAACACTTATAGGCTTATAAATGGCAAATGTGTCTGAAGTGGGCAGAGCATGCTGCTTTCATATCCTGGGAAAGAAATAAAAAATGTGCCAACAAGAATAGCACTGAGAATTCCTGAGGGGTAGAAGCACTGGTATTAGTAAAATCATTCGACTGCCCATTAAGCAAGTACCAATTAGGTTCCTGGAATCTAAGAGATGAAAGAAGGTATAAAGATGATCTCATCCATCATTCTCAACCTTCGTGAGAATAATGACAGTGTGAGACAGTTTGCAAAGATGCTCTGCTCCTCAAAAAAAAAAAAAGAAGAAAGAAATGCCTCCTGGAATGTACATCCTTGTTTAGCCCCCTCCCACAAATGGGATGTGGAGTCCCTAGCCCAGCTGCTTCAGCTGGTCAGCCCAACTGGCTACATAGACCCTTCTTGTATACCTGATCCACAAAATCATGAGCAATATAAGATGGTTGTTCTAAGCCAGTAGAGTTTGGAGAGGTTAGTTTTGCAGGAAAAAAACAAAGCCACAATGACTTCTTAATTTCAAAATGCACCATGCAGGCCTACATGATCATTGTATTTTTAACACTCATTCACTGAAAAAAATACGTAATAAAAAGAAGAAATGCTTTTTTTAAATTCTAGTAATAATAATTGTGACAACTGTGATGACTAACATTTCTTTAATATTGTTTATTTGCAGAGTGCTCTTCCCAGAGCTTTCCTTATTTTATGCTGTTTAATAGTCATAACAACCTCTGAAGACAGTAGTGTTAGTATCATCCCCATATTATAGATGAGAAAAATGAAGCACAGAAAGAGTAAATAACTTTTTTCACTGTTACCTAGCTGTAAAGAATAATTATCTATTTATCACGATAGTAAATATGTATATTGACATATTGTAGTTCAAAGATGTACATTTTTATACAATACTCAGTTTATCGATACATTCAGAGTCACTATATCATAGCTCCAGGGTATCCCTGGAACTTGTAAACCACAGTTTGAGATCCATTCAGCTACACCAATTCCCTTGACTTTTTTTTTTAGATGAAGAAATTGAGAGCCACAGAAGTTATATAAATGCTCTAGGTTTAAACACTTAGTGACCTAGTCAGAGCTACAGCTCCTTGCTAGTGATTTCCAAATTAACGTCTTTATATTAATCCTAGGCGGTCTTTACGTTTTGAGTCTTCAATTATTTGTGGCTTTCTGTCAGAAGTATACTCCCTTTAGTTCCCATTTATTAAAAATCCTCAAAATTCTCTCTTATGATGTTGTTGTTCAGTCTCTCAGTTGTGTCTGACTCTTTGGGACCCCATGGACTGCAGCACATCAGGCTTCCCTGTCCTTTACTATCTCCCAGAGTTTGTTCAAACTCATGACCATTGAGTCGGTGATGCCATCCAACCATCTCATCCTCTGTCCCCCCTTCTCTTTTGGCCCTCAATCTTTCCTGGCATCACAGTCTTTTCCAATGAGTCGGCTCTTTGCATCAGGTGGCCAAAGTATTGGAGCTTCAGCTTCAGCAACAGTCCTTCCAATGAATATTCAGGATTGATTTCCTTTAGGATTGACTGGTTTGATCTCCTGGCTGTTCAGGGGGCTCTCAAGAGTCTTCTCCCTCACCACAGTGCGAAACCATCAATTCTTCAGTGCTCAGTCTTCTTTATGGTCCAACTCTCACATTCATACATGACTACTGGAAAAACCATAGATGTGACTATACAGACCTTGGTGGGCAAAGTGATGCTTTTTAATATGCTATTTAGGTTTGTCATAGCTCTTCTTCCAAGGAGCAAGTATCTTTTAATTTCATGGCTGAAGTCACCAGCCGCAGTAATTTTGGAGCCCAAGAAAATAAAGTCTCACTGTTTCCATTGTTTCCCCGTCTATTCGCCATAAAGTGACGGGATCAGATGGCATGATCTTAGTATTTTGAATCCTGAGTTTTAAGCCAGCTTTTTCGCTCTCCTCTTTCACCTTCATAAAGAGGCTCTTTAGTTCTTCTTCACTTTCTGCCATAAAGATGGTGTCATTTGCATATCTGAGGTTATTGATGTTTCTCTCAGCAATCTTGATTCCAGCTTGTGCTTCATTCATCCCAGCATTTCACATGATGTACTCTGCATATAAATTAAATAAGCAGGGTGACAATATACAGCCTTGATGTACACCTTTCCCAATTTTGAACCAGTTTGTTGTTTCATGTCTGGTTCTAACTATTGCTTCTTGACCTGCATACGGATTTCTCAGGAGGCAGGTAAGGTGGTCTGGTATTCCCATCTCTTTAGGAATTTTCCACAGTTTGTTGTGATTCACACAGTCAAAGGTTTAATGTAGTTAATGAAGCAGAAGTAGATATTTTTCTGGAATTCTCTTGCTTTTTCTGTGACCCAACAGATGTTGGCAATTTGATCTCTGGTTCCTCTGTCTTTTCTAAATCCAGCTTGAACATCTGGAAGTTATTTGTTCACGTACTGCTGAAGCTTTGCTTGAAGGATTTTGAGCATTACCTTGCTAGCCTGTGAATTGAGTGCAATTTACAGTAGTTTGAACATTCTTTGGCATTACCCTTTCTTTGGGATTGGAATGAAAACTGACTTTTTCCAGTCCTGTGGCCACTGCTGAGTTTTTCAAATTTGCTAGCATATTGAGTGCAGCACTTTAACAGTGTCATCTTTCAGGATTTGAAATAGCTCAGCTGGAATTCCATCACCTCCACTAGCTTTGTTTTTAGTAATTCTTCCTAAAGCCAACTTTACTTCACAGTCCAGGATGTCTGGCTCTAGGTTAGTGATCACACCATCATGGATATCCAGGTCATTAATATCTTTTTTGTATAGTCCTTCTGTGTATTCTTGCTACCTCTTCTTAATATCTTCTGCTTCTGTTAGATCTGTGCCTATCTAGGTTTCATATCTACTTAACACTGTCTACTTTTAGTTTGCTGGATCAGCCTTCTTCTGTATGCTGTGGGAATTATCAGTGGCCCAAGTAACCCAACTCTTTTACATTCTCTTATTGCCTTAACCCTTTTGTATATTCCAATGGTGATCAATGCAAATATCTTGCCAAATTACATTTCTTGTGCTGTTACTGCTAAACATCATTCAATCATCTGAGTGGAAAGCTTTACAGGAGTTCAGCTTAGGTGAATCTGAATATGCCTTTTTCTCTTTTAGAGTAGAATGAAGAGTTGCAAACAAGTCATAAAACTGTAGAAACAATTTCAGGAGTCCATCCTGATTGTTCCCACTGTGAAATAGAAAGAAGCATCAGGGTTTCAAAAGCATTCTTGTACACAAGGATATATCAGTAATTATTTATTGAACATTCCTGCAGAAAACATTCTGTAGACTGGGGAGAACTCTACAGTGGTCTGATGAGTTATTTACAGAGGTGTCAAGACATGCTGTTGTTATTCCTTCTGAATATGAGTTGCTTAACAGAAAATCCAATAGTATAAAAAAGTAATTTATGGAAGACCTCTCCTATTAATTTATTGTCACTGTTACAACCATTGAGTCCATACAATCACGAAAATGTAATTCTGAAAAAGACCTTACCCTTCTCATTTATCCACAAGAAAATATAAACCTATATACAAAGAAGGTTAGTTGCTGTAGAATTTTAATGATTGACAGGGTCAAGTTTAGACATTAACCTCTTCGGCTTATGTGTTTATGTCTAGTACACTCTCGCAAAGAGCAATGGTAATTAGTTAGGGACAGGAAATAATAAAAACAAACAAAGCCAGGGAGGGTCAGGATAGGGAACACATGTACACCCACGACTGATTCATGTGAATATATGGCAAAAACCACCACAATATTGTAAAGTAATTAGCCTCCAATTAAAATTTTAAAAAACTCAAAAAAAAAAGTAAAAATAAATTTTAAATAATAGGTAGTTCCCTAAACAGCATTTTATAACATCAGAGATTGTGTAGTCTGATTAAGCACACTGTCCTTTGGCAAATGACAATGCTTTCAAGGAATTCCAGCAACACTAATCACAATAATTGCAATGCCTAACCTTTGTTCATGGGCTTCCCAAGTGGCTCAGTGGTAAAGAATCTCCTTGCCAAGCAGGAGACACGGCTTCAATCCCTGGGTCAGGAAGATCCCCTGGAGAAGGAAATGGCAACCCACTCCAGTATTCTTGCCTGGGAAATCCCATGGACAGAAGAGGCTGGCAGGCTACAGTCCATGAGGTCACAAAAAGTCAGGCATGACTTAGTGACTAAACAGCAGCAGTAGCAGCAGCAACCTTTGTTCAGGGTTGCCTCTGGATCAAAGTCACTTGTAAAAGGTAATAAAACACTCTACTGTGTCTATGCATCAGAATTCTACGGGGATGGCATAACTTCCCTGAAATTCAAAGAAAATTATTTATTCATATAAATGAATAAAATATAAATTATGTTAATTGGCAGCCAGAGGGATGAGTCCAAGAAGAGTTTGCTTACAATTCTACAGACGGTGACTGTTCTTCAGCCTCTGCTCTGTGGTAGGGCCCATTAGTTGTCTTCGGTAAATTGCATCAAATTCTCACATCATTCCTGTGGTTTAGCTATTTCTTATTTTCCTCATTGATGTATGAGGAAACTGAATATGGAAGATATTAGAAGCTTGTCTACAGTTAAATGATTAGGAAATGTTGGAGGCAAGAAGTGAACTTAAGTCTGAATTTAAAGCCCATGGTGTTTTCCCATGATGCCAAGCACCCTTGACTAATCTCGGGCTAAATAGTTAACCTTATTGACTGCTTAGCAGGCAGTTTGTCCTTTCATTTCTCTACCTTTCAAAAGAAGTATCCAGATTCAGCAGGAATTGTCCTCCTGTGAATTCCCAGCCTCTGTTATGAGAAGAGTAAAAATGTCCACACATATGTGAAAACTTGATTTATGACAAAGGTGACTCAAACACTAGAGGTTACAATTTGTGTGCTTTTGTTATCAATAAATAACATTGGGTCAGTTGAATAGCTATATAAAAATTATCTGGATCTCACACTGAATCAAAAAATAAACATTAAAATGATAGTTATCAGAGAAGAATGGTGGATATCATAGAAGAATGACATTGGAGTAAGAGGAGGTTTACTGAATAGAACATTTAAGCAGCAATCATAATGTAAAATTTTTATAAACTGAAATATATTAAAGCTTAAATTGTCTATCTATTAAAAGATGAAATTATGACATGAATAGGTAAAGCACAGATTTGGAGAAGGTATTTGTAATGTGTTTAAATAACAAAGTCTTTCTGCTCAGACTCTATATGATCTATAAAGATTCATAAGTAAAAGACAGCCAAATATGATTCTGGACAGAAGTCTTGGACATCTACTTTATGAATGAGGAAATCCAAATGATTGGTAAGCCTATAAAAAATGCCCAATATCATTAGTCATCAGGGAAATGGAAATAAAAGCTAAAGAAGATACCACTATACACCCTAGCCAAAATGATTGTTTAGTTTAAAGTAAAAGAAGCAAGTGTGAGAGGGGATGGATGTGGCGTAACTGGAAATATCATGCAGTGCTGCGGATATTGTAAATTGGAAACTCTTTGGCTATATCTACCAAAACTAAGTCAATCCTGAAGGAAATACACCTGAATATTCATTGGAAGGACTGATGCTGAAGCTAAAGCTTCAATACTTTGACCACTTGATGCAAAAAGCCAACTCATTAGAAAAGACCTTGATGCTGGGAAAGATTGAGGGCAAGAGGAGAAGGGGGTGACAAAGGATGAGTTGGTTGGATGGCATCACCAACTCGATAGACATGAGTCTGAGCAAACTCCGGGACAGTGAAGGACAGGGAAGCCAAGCATGCTACAGTCCATGGCGTTGCAAAGAGTCAGACACTACTTAACGACTGAACAATACCAACCACAAAAGCTAAATATATACATCTTTTATCACCCTCTAATTCTATTTCAAAATACATATCCACAAGAAATGTTTGCATTTTTACACAAAATACATGAATGAAAATGCTCATAACATCACTAACCATAACTGCCCCAAATAGGAAGCAATCCAAATCTAAATCAGCAGTAGAATGGGAAAACAAATGATGGTGTACCCAAACAATGCAATACTGTACAGAAATGAAAAGAGATAAAAATTGCTATGCTTGCTTATTGGAGGGAAAGCTACAATAAACATAGACAGTGTATTAAACAGCAGAGACATCATTTTGCCCACAAAGATCTGTATAGTCAAAGCTGTGGTTTTTCCAGTAGACCTGTATGGATATGTGAGTTGGACCATAAAGAAGGCTGAGCGCTGAAGAATTGATGCTTTTGAATTGTGGTGCTGGAGAAGACTCTTGAGAGTCCCTTAGACTGTAAGGAGATCACATCAGTTAATCCTAAAGGAAATCCACCTTGACTATTGCAAGGACTGATGCTAAAGCTGAAGCTCCAATACTTTGGCCACCTGCTGGGAAGAGCTGCCTCATTGGAAAAGAACCTGATGCTGGGAAAGATTGAAAGCAAAAGGAGGAGTCAGCTGAGGATGGGATGGTTAGATAGCATCATAGACTCAATGGACATGAATTTGAGCAAACTCCAGGAGACAGTGAAAGACAGGAGAGCCTGATGTGCTGTAGTCCATGGTATCACAAAGAGTCAGACACCACTTAGTGACTGAACAACAACAGCAAAACATTCTATATGCAACTATGTTGGGAAATTTCACAAAAATAATGTTGAATAGAAGAAGCCAGAGTCCAAGATTATAAGCTGTTATGATTAAATTTATAAAAGTTTTACAAACAGGTAAACCTAACTGATGGAATTAGAAGTCAGGATAATGGTTAATCTTTGGGGAGGAAGGGAGTGTGAACCTCTCACAGTGGGAATGACACAAGCTGATTTAGTGGTGCTGCCCGGATTGTATTTCTTGATCAAGGTGATTATTATATAGGCATGTATGGTTTAAAATATTCAAGCTGCATACTTGTGGCATGTATACACACACATACACATGTCATATATTAATAAAAAGTTTATGAAAAATAGAAGAATCAGACTCCATGTGACCCCAGTGTTAAAAAAAAAAAATTTGGTTTGCCTATATATGTATGAATCTAGATCATTTTGAATTGGAGGTCTCAACACATGTGTTAAAAGTTCTAGTTTAAGAATTGGAAATTTAAGTATATACTCTTCTTGGTAAATGTTTCCATTTCTTCCAAGTAGGGCAAACTAGCCAGTAATTTAGAACTTTCAGTTCAGTTCAGTTCAGTCGCTCAGTTGTGTCCAACTCTTTGCGTCCCCATGAACCGCAGCACTCCAGGCCTCCCTGTCCATCACTAACTCCCTGTGTCCACCCAAACCCATGTCCATTGAGTCGGTGATGCCACCCAGCCATCTCATCCTCTGTCACCCCTTTCTCCTCCTGCCCTCAATCTTTCCCAGCATCAGGGTCTTTTCCAATGAGTCAGCTCTTCACATCAGGTGGCCAAAGTATTGGAGTTTCGGCTTCAGCATCAGTCCTCCCAAATGCTTTGATTTATTGGCTGACTTTATTTTTCTGGGCTCCAAAATCACTGCAGATGGTGACTGCATCCATGAAATTAAAAGACGCTTAATCCTTGGAAGGAAAGTTATGACCAACCTAGACAGCCTATTAAAAAGCAGAGACATTACTTTGCCAACAAAGGTCCGTCTAGTCAAGGCTATGGTTTTTCCAGTGGTCATGTATGGATGTGAGAGTTGGACTATAAAGAAAGCTGAGTGCTGAGGATTTGATGCTTTTGAACTTGGTGTTGGAGAAGACTCTTGAGAGTCCCTTGGACTGCAAGGAGGTCCACCCAGTCCATCCTAAAGGAGATCAGTCCTGGGTGTTCACTGGAAGGACTGATGTTGAAGCTGAAACTTCAATACTTTGGCCACCTGATGCGAAGAGCTGACTCACTGGAAAAGACCCTGATGCTGGGAAAGATTGAGGGCAGGAGTAGAAGGGGACGACAGAGGGTGAGATGGCTGGGTGGCATCACCGACTCGATGGGCATGGATTTGGGTGGACTCAGGGAGTTGGTGATGGACAGACAGGGAGGCCTGACGTGCTGCAGTTCATGGGGTCACAAAGAGTCGGACACGACTGAGTGACTGAACTGAACTGAACTGATGTTAACGAATATTGAAATATATAGTTTCAAGTCTAAAATTTATTGATAAATTTATCAGACTTAGGTGTTCACAGGGTTTGCTTCCCCACTGTGAATGTTAGGAATAAATTTATAAATTATAAACGCTGAATCAGTTAGGATTATTTTTTTAACATCATGTCAAAGAAACCTACCCACAGTGGCTAAAATAAATAGGCACTATTTTTCTCATGTAACAAGAAGTTCAGACAAAGCAGGACTGTCCAGGGCTGCTGCAGAGGCTTCATCTGAAGTTATCAGGTTTCTATTTTCCTTCCAGCTTTTTACTTTGTAACCCTTTGCTGCTTTTCTTCTTATGCTTGAATCCTTAGTATCTAGTCTTCTATCCATGTACTAGGCAGAAAAAAAGAATATAGAATGAAGGAGGATGGAGGGAACTCCTGAATTAGGAAAGTAAAAACTTTCTCAGAAATTCACCATCTTCTGCTGGGTCTCCTGCCCAAATGTAAGACAATAAAGAAAGGTATTATTTTGTTGAGCTCAATGCTGTTCCAAACCAAACTGGGTTCTTTTGGTGACAACTAAAATGTGAGCTTCCCTTGTGGCTCAACTAGTAAAGAATCTACTTGCAATGCAGGAGACCTGGGTTCAATCCCTGGGTTGGGAAGATCCCCTGGAGAAGAGAAAGGCTACCCACTCCAGTATTCTGGGCTGGAGAATTCCATGGACTATTCAGTCCATGGGGTCACAAAGAGTCGGACTGAGCGACTTTCACTAAGGAGTGAGCAGATATTGGGTAGGCAATGAGCAGCATCTATTACAGCCAAGTTTTCTTACTCCCCCAAACCAATAGGAATTGCTGACAGTCTCTCTCAGTATCTGACATCAGGGTGCAAATCTATTTTTTATTAGTTTCAAAGAGCAATTTGAATATGGAATAATTTGGTTGTACTTTCTACAGAAAACCTGACTCAGACCCTTTTTCAGATGTAATTTTTTGGAGAGTGGTATATTTTAAATGCTAATGATAGCATTATAGCAATTCTGTTTGCCTGTGACATTTCAAAGGGAACATTTTTTCCAAGTAAACATTAATGGATCATTTACATACACAGTAAAGAAATAACTACTGTTCCGTTTAAAGGAGTTTTTCCCAACCTATAATAAATTGCTATTTTAAATGAAAGTTTAAGTTTAATAAGATCTAAGGCATTTTTGGTAAAAATATGTGCTGAGTTTGTAAAAGATTAGTTAATAATTCAAAAGTATATTATGATTTTTTTCTACCTCTGCTAAAATAGTTTTAGTAATCTAAAAAGAAAAAATATTTGTGTTCCATATGTTTTCAGGGAATAGGCTAAGATCACAATTTATATGCAACTTGCATACTCATCCTAGGGAAACTATTTATAAGTTTTGATGATTTACAAAGATGATTAAAGAAATAATTAATAAAGCTTGGGTTGTATAAGGGGAAATGTCAGAAAGTCTTGAGAGATCAAATAGTCCTCTCAGAACTAAAACACATAGAAACATCTATGTTTTGGAAAAGGTGTGATTTCCTACTTCACAAATTCTTTTTCAAAGAAAATAACTCTCCTTAGTTTAAGAAGAATTTTTAAAAAATAATTGCTTATACAATTATAAAATGGATGTTTGAGGTCCTTGGGCAAAGACCTTGATCCATTCAACTTAGGAAACTTTCCCAGAGGGTTGAAGATCCCCACAGTAGGTGCCCATCCCTCATGTCTGTGCTTCTGGTCCAAACTTCTGATTTGTATTCTGATTCCTCTAGAGCTGAAAGCTCCTCCTGAGGCTCACCTCTGGTCTAGGCTCACCCCTCTGTCTCCTCTGCAGACCCTGGATTCACTTGCTAAATCCTGAGTAAAATCTTGCAGGTTTCCTAACAACCCTCAAGCCACCAAGCACCAAAGTCAAAGAAGTAGGAGTACTTTCCCTAAACGAACATGAGTGCTGCATGGCAACAGGGCTACAGCTCAGTGAGCTCACAGGAGACTAGCCCAAAGCATGAGATTTTTGCCAAACCAAGCTAACAGAATCTTCTTATGTTCTCTCAGAGCATCATTCCTTCCCACAATTATCTTATTTTGGATTCTGCATTTAGCATGTGTCTCTCTCCTAGACTTATGTCCTCTTGTTGTGCATGAAGCATTCACCGTCCCCCTCAGGACCAGTCCAACCTCAGAAGCTGTGACCCATGCAGTTCCATAAGGCCCTGCTCTCAGGAGTACCCCACGCTTGGTTTAATGCTGCGTGACCAGCTTATTGAAATTTTTAAGAATTCTGTCTTTGAACCTGAATTTTGTAAGTGAGGCCTGAGATGCTAATGGGGCATGACTGTGAGCAGGGAGATGCCCCATGTGGCAGGCATGCAGGGTCAGACCTGGGGCTTCACAGGCAGCGGCAGGCACCAAGCATGGGCATAGCTTCCCAGCACACATGCACTTGTCTAGGGACAGTGCATATGCATGGGGCAGAGAGGGGCCCAGGTCGATTACAGTGGCAGTGGCCACAGAAGCAGAGGCAATGCAGCAATCACAGCTGTGGGCCAGAGGTAGGGCTCCTCATGGGAGCAGCCCCAGGACTCATGGTGGGAGGCTAGCCTCAAGGCCTGTCTCTGCAGCATCTGTACCAATATTAACTCTGCAGACTTCTCAGTGACAGGAACTGCAGATGCTTGGATAGTAAATTTTGTCAGTATCGTTGTTTCGTCGCTAAGTTATGACCTACTCTTTTGCGACCCTGTGGACTGTAGCCTGCCAGACTTCTCTGTCCATAGCATTTCCCAGGCAAGAATACTGGAATGGGTTGTCATTCCTCTGCCCAGGGATCTTCCTGACCCAGGGATCGAACCCTCATCTCCTGCATTGGCAGGCAGATTCTTTACCACTGTGCCATCTGGGAAGCCCTCAAACTTTGTCAGTAAATTGGTACAAGATAATAACATGTACATGGACATTGCATATGTCAATTTCTGAGGAAGTAAATAACCCAGGGAATTATTAGAACTCTTCAGTGAGTTTAGAATCTCTGGCTTTGAATACAGCCACAATATTGCAAAGCAAATTTCCATAAGCTTAGAAATAAAAATTCAGTGTGGTAGCTGCATTTGAAAGAAAAGAACGCTATTGTTATACGAAGCTTTGAATGAACTAATTTTAACATGGAAGATAATTTTGTAATTAAATGTTCCTTATAATTAAAGATACAACAATAGAATGTGTAAACAGGTGTTTTGAATTCTATATAAATCATGGAGCCACTTTTGAATTCTTGTACAGAAAGTTATAAGAAATGTCAGAAGAAACTTTCAAATGTCATTGTATACATTTATATTTAAAATTAAGATTATATAAAAGTGAAGAATTACAAAGAATTTTAACTCTTTGTATGAAGAATTAAATCTCTTTAGAAAAATTGCTCCAAAAGAATTATTAGTTCTACATGCAGTAAAATTAATGTTTCAAAATGACTTAGAAATTTATCCTAGAGTTATCACATATTAAAAAATATTAATATGTTGGATCAGAAGAATCATCTCAAAATGTAAAAATTATTAAAATTATTTATAATCTTGCATTTGACAAGAGCACTGATACAGTTTACAATTATGTCATGTGAAAATAAAATTATTAAAAGTATATAATTTGATGGTTTAACAAAAGAATTTGTAGAAAAGTAAGCCAGAAAAATTTTATGCTAAATGAAGACACCACATTTTAAAAGTCTTATTGTTTACATTATTGTATAAAATTATCCCTGATAGTTCAGTTGGTAAAGAATTCACCTTCGATGCAGGAGACCCCGGTTCGATCCCTGGGTTGGTAAGATCCCCTGGAGAAGGGAAAAGTTACCCACTCCAGTATTCTGGCCTGGAGAATTCCATGGACTGCATAGGCCATGGGGTCGCAAAGAGTCAGACACAACTGAGTGACATTCACTTTCATAAAACTAAAATATCTTTTACTATTTATATGCTTCTGTTTTTCATGCATCTCTATTATTCCCTCATGTTACATAAGTAATAACATATTTTAAAGGTAAAAGTTTTGTATTCTAGTATTTCTAATGGCACCGTGTTCTTGTGTTTAGAACAAGGGACACACATTTTCATTTTGCTCTGAGTCCTGCAAATCATGTAGCCAACCCTGCTTTGAACACTATGATTTTGATTCTGTACCCTTCTCTTCCACACCTACACTCTCACAGCCTTGGAGCCTGTCTATCTCTCTTCTCTCCTAATTCTGCACCTTCATGATTCACTCCAGCCAGCTGATTTAGTCACAGCATGTTATTCTAGCTATAATGGCATATTTGCAATCATTTTGAACATTTACCATTTGTTAAACCCTTTACATATAGTCCCTATAGTCCCTTACATTCACTCTGCAAGATAGGTATCTTAGCTTAATTTTATATTCAGGGAAGTAAAGGTTTAAAGTGATTAAATGTTTTCTAATGCTGAAGAATGAGCTGAATTCTGAAGAAGAGCACTGAAGAATTGATGCTTTTGAACTGTGGTGTTGGAAAACACTCTTGAGAGTCCCTTGGACTGCAAGGAGATCAAACCAGTCCATCCTAAAGGAAATCAGTCATGAATATTTGTTGGAAGGGCTGATGTTGAAGCTGAAACTCCAATACTTTGGCCACCTGATGCGAAGAGCCAACTCATTGGAAAAACCCTCACACTGTGAAAGATTGAGGCAGGAGGAGAAGGGAACAACAGAGGATGAGATGGTGGCATGGCATCACTGACTCAATGGACATGAGTTTGAGTAAACTCCAGGAGTTGGTGATGGACAGGGAGGCCTGGCATGCTGCAGTCCATGGGTCACAAAGAGTCTGACACGACTGAGCGACTGAACTGAACTGAACACTGAAGAACTGATGCTTTTGAACTATGGTGCTGGAGAAGACTCTTGAGAGTCCCTTGGACTGCAAGGAGATCAAACCAGTCAATCCTAAAGGAAATCAACCCTGAATATTCATTGGAAGGACTGATGCTGAAGCTCCAATTCTTTGACCACCTGATTATGAAGAGCTGACTCATAGGGAAAGATCCTGATGCCGGGAAAGATTGAAGGCAGGAGGAGAAGGGGGTGACAGAGGATGAGATGGTTGGATGGCATCACTGACTCAATGCACATGAGTTTGAGCAAACTCCAGGAGATACTGAAGGACAGGGAAGCCTAGAGTGCTGCTGTTCATGGGGTCCCAAAGAGTCAGACATGACTGAGCAACTGAACAACAACAATGACAATGTCACACAGCCCATTGATGTTTGAAATCTACCAGTAACATGACAAGAACATTATATTCCAATTTCTTTGTTTTTTGTATATGGCATGACGGTAGTAGCTCATAAATGGTGATCTGTTTTTTCCAGGATCCTTCTTCTCTACTTTACTGAGTTTCTTTTCTAAATTTTCCTTGTCCTTTAACGTCAGCCATACCTCCAGATGCTCTTGTCACATCACTGAGATCCTACCAGGTTCATCCGAAATATATTTCCCACTTAGAGTAAATGCCTTGCTATTTCCTAAGATGCAGCTCAAATATGTGCCTCTTGGAAATGGGAATTTTCCTGCACTGTTGGTGAGGATATAAATTGGTGCAACCATTATGGAGAACAGCATGGAGGTTTTTAAAAGTCAAAAATAGAAAAACCATGTGATCCAGAAATCCCTGAGCAGATATCTGGGGGTGGGGAACTCTAATTGAAGAAGATACATGCAATCCCATGTTCATAGCAGCACTATTTACCATAGTCAAGATGTGGAAACAACCTAAATATCTATCAACAGATGAATGGATAAAGAAGATATGGTATATATAGTATATTTAATGGAATACTACTCAGCCATAAAAAAGAATGAAATAATGCCATTTGCAGCAGTATGGATGAACCTAGAAATTATCATATTAAGTGAAATAAGAAAGACAAATATCATATGATATAATTAATATGTGGAATCTAAAAAAGTGATACAAATGACCTTATTTACAAGCAGAAGTAGACCACACAGACAGAGAAAACAAACTAATGGTTACCAAAGGGGAAGGGGGGAGGGATAAATTAGGAATTTGGGGTTAACAGATACACATTGCTATATATAAAACAGATAAAGAATAATGACCTATTATATAGCACAGGGAATTATACTCAATATCTTATAATAATCTATAATGGAAAGGAATCTAAAAAACATATATGTATATATACATACACACATATATATATGTATATATATATATATATATGAAGTGATCACTTTTCTGTACACCTGAAACATTTTAAATTAACTGTACCTCAATTAAAAATATACACCTCCTTTAGGAAGTCTTGCCTGACCCTCTGTCTCTCACATCATAGAACTGACCACACATATAGCCTCAGCTTTCACCCCGCGTTGTTCTTTCACAGGCTGTATAACACCAATCCGCTTAAACAGAGATGCAACCATAGCTTAATTTACCTTCATATTCCTAGCACTTAGCCCAGTTCAATCAATGAATAAATGATGAACACATGAACCAATAATAATAAGAAACACCTCCCCCTTATACTGGTGAATTGGTCCTATTTCTACTGCCTTGATTTAGTAAATAACATTTTCTGTCCTATTCTTAGAACTTTTTATGTGACAGTCCATTTATACCTGAAAACAATGCCATGTTCATGATACTGTTATTTCTTTCAATACTGGAGGAAACTGAGAGTTGGAGAGAGGAAGTAAATTGCCCGCTTTTATGCAGCTACTTCAAGAGAGAGGTGTAATTTGAACTCAGATACTTTTAACTCCAAAGCCTGTACTCTTCAAAAATAGGTTTATTTCCTGTGCTTTTTATTTGTTAAAGCACTTGTCCCATGTAATACCACTCTCCTATTTAAGTCACTGTGTAATTCAGCCTTTCTGTCTTATAAAATTGGCTGAGGTTCAATGGGACTAAAACATGGTCTGTGTGTCTCCTTCCTCTGTCAAATTAGAGATCACCTCTCCTGTCTGATTCCTAATTACTTTCCCTAGATCCAAGTTTGCACATTTTTCTCTTTGGGTCTGTACAGGGTCATGGAATCTGAGCACATAAGGAAAGGAGAGGAAGGCCAGCATCCTCCTTAACAAGCCCAATCAGATTCTCCCCAGCAGACAGCATCCTGGCATACTCAGAGACCTCTGAATTCTCAGTAATTGCACAGCTTCCATGCTTCTCCTGGTTCTTTCCCTACATTATGTACTCTCTCTCTCTCTCTCTCTCTCTCTCTGGAGCTGCTGCTGCTGCTGCTAAGTCACTTCAGTCGTGTCCGACTCTGTGCGACCCCATAGACAGCAGCCCACCAGGCTCCCTCATCCCTGGGATTCTCCAGGCAAGAACACTGGAGTGGGTTGCCATTTTCTTCTCCAATACAGGAAAGTGAAAAGTGAAAGTGAAGTCGCTCAGTCGTGTCCGACTCTTAGCGACCCCATGGACTGCAGCCTACCAGGCTCCTCCGTCCATGGGATTTTCCATGGGGTGCCATTGCCTTCTCCGCTCTCTGGAGCTGATAATGGCAAATAGAAAATAGCTGAAAAGACCTGCCTAATTTTAATTTTGGACACAAAATAGCTGACTTCAGTATATCTACAATTGATTTGTGGTTGAATAAGAGATATAGAAGGGAATGAAGAGAGAAGAAAAGATACAGGGAATGTCCTGGCTCTTTTTACCATGAGAATTCAAATTTGTAATTGAAATGACCTCTTTAGCTAGCTTCTTATAAAATCTTTCTCTACATTGATTTGAATTTGATATTTGGTAATAAATCTCTTTTTGATACTGAATACGTTAAATACTATATTTAAGGAATCTTCTTAAAAGATGAATCGTTTACAATTATCTTAATGTTTATGAGATACTAATAAGGGGTAAATTTGCAATTAAGGCTGTGTTTTATATGAATTTAAATACAAGACTAATATTTATATGTAGTGAGAGCAATTCCTCCTTTCGAATGGTAATTCTTTTTCTTCAATGAACAGCTGAGCCTCTGTAGTGCCCTCCATCATTTGTCAGGTTTAACAACCCAGAGTAAATAGCTCTCTGAAAAGTAACTACAGGTCCATCTTTTTGATCCCAATTTGTCAAATGTTGCAATGAAGAAAGTGCTAAGCCCTCAGGAAGGGTGTGAGGAGATTTGTAATTTATCCGAAACTCTATACTAAGACTCAGAAATAGATTTTCTATCTTGCATCTATATAGTTTCTCTTGACATAGGAGTGGGATTTGTTATATTATTTGTCACAACTGAATTTTCCTAGTCATCTGCCGTTCTAATATTATTTTTCAATGAGGGTGCATTGAGAGAAATATTTTTAAATTGTGCCTTTTTTTGAGGCACAAAAGGCACAGGAAGAATAAAATACATTAGATTAAACCATAAACTTAGTTTATAGCAAAGGCAAGATTAGTTTTCATAAATGATTGAAAACCCACTTCACTATATACCAAATAATAGAAGCAAGAATGTTTGAGGATACAACGATCAGAGAGAATTTCCACATAACGTCAGATAATAGCTAGATAGCACTTTTAAAATTTAGTCAAGATTTGGATGTTTTTATATGTTTGCAAGTACAAAACAACCCTTAGTAAGCTGATTTGACTCCTGTTTATTTTCTAATTTCAATTATAATCTGAAATTAAGTCTTCTTGGTTTATTAGAATTATTGCTTCATGTTAATAAGAAAATGTGCTTTTTAATGTATATATCAAGTGTATCTGTCATTTAAAGTCTCCAGATAGGTGGCCAATTATTGTTTCTCTGATACCCTCATGTATTTCCTCAGCAAAGCCAAGGAAATCAGTTAAAGTTCCATAGATTATTTTTCACAGCAGAGCTATAAACAGAATATAGCATTGCTAAGTTTCTATAGACAATAAGCCAATCTCACCTTTACTATACAGACTTGTTATTATATACATGTTGTTCCTGCTGCTGCTGCTAAATTGCTTCAGTCGTGTCCGACTCTGTGTGACCCCATGGACTGCAGCCCACCAGGCTCCCCCATCCCTGGGATTTTCCAGGCAAGAACACTGGAGTGGGTTGCCATTTCCTTCTCCAATGCATGCATGCATGCTAAGTTGCTTCAGTCGTGTCCAACTCTGCGACCCTATGGACAGCAGCCCACCAGGCTCCTTGGACCATGGGATTCTCTAGGCAAGAATACTGGAGTGGGTTGCCATTTCCTTCTCCGATATATACATGTTAAGGGGATCAGACTTGAAAATAGGGCACTATTGAACAGAGAAATTAATATTTATCTTAATTTAGGTATAATAGTGTTTATAAAATATAGAAAATGGCATTAATAGGCATTAATGGGAAATAAATTAATTCCTGAATTAATAGGAAGCAAAGTTGCTATTTAGGAGTCTGTTTAATGTGTGTGTGTATATATATATATATTGGAGAAGGAAATGGCAACCCACTCCAGTACTCTTGCCTGGAAAATCCCATGGACGGAGGAGCCTGGTAGGCTGCAGTCCATGGGGTCACTAGGAGTCGGACACGACTGAGCGACTTCACTTTCCCTTTTCACTTTCGTGCATTGGAGAAGGAAATGGCAACCCACTCCAGTATTCTTGCCTGGAGAGTCCCAGGGACGGGGGAGCCTGGTGGGCTGCCGTCTATGGGGTTGTACAGAGTCAGACACGACGGAAGCGACTTAGCAGCAGCATATATACACACACACATATATATATATATATGTGTGTGTGTGTGTATATATATATATGTATATATGTGTATATACACACATATATATGATGAGTACTGTTCATCTATGCATATGAACTTTGTATACATACCATGCGGACAGTTAGATTCTGTATTACCATCCAACCCATTCTCAATGGAATCTATAAAACAACAGGGGCCCAAGAACTGTTTTGTTTACTCAATCTTTTACTCAAAAATTAAGTTATTTTATGGGCCAGGAACATTAGGAAAACAGGGACATAAAATGGAGAGAGCAAAATTCATATTAAAAAGGGATTTATAATCTAGTGGAAGAAAGAAGGTAGGGCCACAATACAAGACCAAACCAGGGAAAGAAGAACAATTAAAGTGTTGTAGATATTTAGGTCAGTGAGAGATCACCTGTTGCATGACAGTGGTGGATTGAAAATAGGACATGAAGGGAACTGAATTTTAAAACATTTGATGTGATGAATGTGAATAAGAGTAGTTGGATTCAATACTTTTTCGAAAATTATCAGAACACATTTAAGACCAGTTACCTTGAATTTATAATCAATAAACTTACAAGTATCTAAAAATATGCAGAAACCTAGGACTATAGTTAATACTGTATTGCATATTTGAAATTTGATGAAGAGTAAATCTCAGATGCTCTCACCACATCAAAACAATGGTATCTTGAAAAGTATGTGAGGGGATGGATATGTTAGTTAACTTGATTAGGATAATGATTTCATCATGTAAATGTTTTATATCCAAACATCATATTGTACACCTTAAAAAGTTGTATATATTTCTTTGCCAATTATTCCTCAGAAAAGCCAGAAGAAAATTAAGAAGCCCAGGATGGGGAATGGAAAAGAGCAGAAATTGTTGATGCTTTAGAGATGGGGATTGACAGAACAGGAATGGAGGTAAGTCAAGGAGAAAAATTCTTAGTGATGTCTGGATATTGTTGAGCTAAGTAGATATAAATACAGGCTGGGTTGGAGAACAAGTGAGTTTAGAAAAGATGTGATGACTTGGGAAAAAATAGAATAAACAGAGGAGTGTAATCATATGAAGATGAAGAATGGGTTCTATGATATTGACGACAGGGTGAGGAAGTGGAAGATTAAAAAGTGTCCTTATAAGGATAAGCTTCTCTACACATTTCCCAAGAAAAGAGGTAATTCATGTCACAGAGGTAAAGCTTGTAGAAGGAGTAATTTTTATTGTTCTCTCAAAGGAAAAACAGCAACTTATTCCAAGGTAAGATCAGGAAAAAAGCCTACTTGGCACAGCCGCTTCCATGAGGCTCCCGAAAAGCAGGGATTCTTTTTCTATTTGGAAGGACTTCATTTCTGTGAGTGAAAGTTTAACTCATGAGGAAAAGCAATCCCATTATGCCTAAACTCATGCTACATTCAAAGCAGGGATTCTTTTTCTATTTGGAAGGACTTCATTTCTGTGAGTGAAAGTTTAACTCATGAGGAAAAGCAATCCCATTATGCCTAAACTCATGCTACATTCTCCTTCAGCACCAACAATAATATATCTTTGCCTGTCTGATGTCTTTGTAAGTTTCTCATGTAATTCTGAACTTGAATAGAAACAGAATGTAATTATTAACTCCCTAAATACCAAAAACCGTGATGTAAAAAGCTTCTGAGGTGAAGAAATTGTGTGAACAGTGATAATATCCAGTGTATAGTCAGTGAGAAGATGACCTATGTTAGAGAAGAAGGTTATTGAGAAGGAGGTGGTCAAGACTCTCTGAAATAATTAATGTATAGACAAATTATTAACATGATGCTAAAGTCCTAGAGGAAGATTTTAGGAACTAAGCAGGTAAAGAAATATGGGAGTGGATTTTCCTGGTAGTCCAGTGGTTATGAATCTGCCTTCCAATTCAAGGGACATGGGTTTGATCCCTGGTCTGGGAAGACCCCACATGCTGCAGGGCAACTAAGCCTATGTGTTTCAGCTGCTGAAGCCTGTGAGCCTACCAGAGAAACCATTGCAATATGCCTGTGCACTGCAATGTAAAGTAGCCCTCATTCGCCGCAACTATAGAAAGCCCATGCAGCAGGGAAAAATAATAAATAAAAATAAATATATTTTTAACATATGGGAGTGCATCTAGATGATGGACAGAAAAGAACCAATAAAATGCTTGTGAGGGTGTGAAACAGTGAGAGATACCTTACTTTTGTGGTAAGAGTATACACTGATACAATAAGATTTGGCATTATCTGGTAAAACTAAAGATGTGCATATCCTATGACCCAGTAGTTCTACCTCTAGGTATCTATCTTCAAGAAACACCTGCACATTGAAGCAAACATGTTTAAGTGCATTCATAGAAGTTTTGTTAGTAACAGTAAAAAAAAAAATTTGTCAAAAGCTGCTATTATTGATTGTACTACTAAATTGTAATACTGTGAAATATTATACAGCATAACTGACTGACAAAACCACAACTCTAATTAACAGCAGAGTTTTGAACTAAAGAAGCAAGACATAATATTGAGTATAATTTCATTTTAAAAAATCAAAAACAGGCAATATAAATCTATATGTTATCAATCACCCTTGACATTTGCTTTTTTCCATTACTATTTCTGGGCTTCTCAATATTTTTTGAGAAGATCATAAATTTATAGATTATAAATTCAGGCTGTCATTTTAATGTGCTCTCATCATTATTTAATCTATCATCATGAAAACTATAGTTTATGTAAAAAAAATTATCTGAGATAAAGAGAGTCACTTTATAATGATAGAAAAATAATGAAACAAAGCAAAGAACATGAGTTACACTGTTGAAGCAATTTAGTCATTTATCTCTAAAATTCTTAAGTGACTTTCCCAAGATTACATAGCTGAAATAGAGCTAAAATTTAATTCAGGCAGCTTTGTTCTTGATCAATGGTTCTCACACTTGAGTGTATGTAGCAGAATCGCTTGGAGGTGTTCAAACTCAGAATGCTGGGCTCATCCCCAGAGTTTCTGATTCAGTGGGTCTGATACAGGACCTGAGGTTTTGAACTCCTAACAAGCTTTCAGGTAATACAGATCGTGCTGCTCTGGAGACCACAGTTTGAGGAGAATAATGATTTACATAATGAGGATAGTAAGCATAATTTAACAGGACATACACACACACAAATATTTAAAAGATTAATGACTTTAAACAGGCAAAAGTACTTCACAGTGATTGGCATATAATAGTTATGGGATAAATGTCATTGGAAAAGACCTGATCCTGGGAAGGATCGGGAGCAGGAGGAGAAGGGGACGACAGAGGATGAGATGGCTGGATGGCATCATCGACTTGATGGACATGACTTTGGGTAAACTCCGGGAGTTGGTGATGGACAGGGAGGCCTGGCGTGTTGCGATTCATGGGGTCGCAAAGAGTCGGACATGACTGAGCAACTGAACTGAACTAAAATGTCACTTAGTAGTAGTAGTAGTAGTAGTAGTATTACTCAGTGAGTGTTGAGTGCACCTTGAATTGTCAGGTGGAAGTCCTCTGTGGTATGCCACTATCCTCCCCTTACCCTCTGCATCTTTGTAGGGTCTTCATCTTTTGATGAAGATGGGCAGCTTCCTTTCCCCTGGATCTTCTCATTCTTCAGAACAGAGACTCTAAGAGACCCACAAACTGCTCTGTTGCTACTAGAGATTGCCTTCCATGGAATATCTTTGATCTGTTGCTGTTAAACAGCAATCCACCAGCAAGGCTGAGGATGAGAAGAGCTAAAGGATTCAAAGGGTCAGAGTTCCATCCTGCTGCATTAAAATTAGCATCTGATCAAGCCACTGCCTCCTTAAAAATCCTTCAATGGCTGCTGATCACTCCCAGGAAAAAAGACTCATCTTTCCTGTGACTTGCCCTTACCAACCTATTCAGCCTCATCACACATTGCTCTCCTGTTTCCCAGTCTTTCCTGGATCCCTCTGAATCTAGGGGTTCCTCCTGCTTCAAGATTTTGCTCATACTGTTCCCTCTGGTATGACCACTCTTTCATCTCATGACTTTGTTTGTTCTACTCATTCTTCCACTATCAGGTCAACCATTATTTCATCAGGAAAACCTTCTGTAACACCCTAGGTTAGTTCAAATCACTTTGCTTTTTGCTTTTGAAGCAACTTCATCTTTTATTCCAGAGCATTTATCATGGTTTGTAATTGTGTATTTAGGTGTGTGATGATTTGATTACTATTTAATTATTTCACTAACAACATTATTTAACAGAAACTTCTGTGATAATGCCATTGTTTTATAATATAAAATGCTTAAGAATATGAATAATGTGACTTCAGGACTGAATTTTAGGGCTTCCCTGGTGGTCTAGTGGTTAAGAATTCACCTGCCAATGCAGGGGACATGGCTGTGATCCCTGGTCCAGATAGATCCCACGTGCCAAGGAGCAACTAGCCCGTGTGCCACAACTACCGAGTCCACACCCTAGAGCCCATGCACCCCACCAAGAGAAGCCACCACACTGAGAAGCATGTATACCAAAACAAAGAGTAGTCCCCTCTAGTTGCAACTAGAGAAAGCCCATGAGCAGCAGCAAAGACCCAGAACTGCCATAAATAAATAAATAAGTCCTTAAAAAGAAAAGACTGAATTTTAGATTTTATTTAATTTTAATATCTGCATGTGACTATAGCTACCATGTATATATTAAAATTAAATAAAACCTAAAATTCATTTCTTTTTTTAAAAAAAGATATATTTATTTATGTTGTGCTGTGTCTTTTAATGGCCAAAAGGGAAAAGGAACTAAAAACCCTCTTGGTGAGGGTGAAAGAGGAGAGTGAAAAGACTGGCTTAAAATTCAACATTCAAAAAACTAAGATCATGGCATCTGGTCCCATCATTTCATGGAAAATAAAAGGGGGAAAAAGTGGAAGCAGTGACTTCTTGGGCTCCAAAATCATTTCAGGTGCTGACTGCAGCCTTGAAATTAAAAGACACTTGTTCCTTGGAAGGAAAGCCATGAGAAACTAGACAGCACATTAAAAAGCAGAGACATCACTTTGCCAACAAAGGTCCATATAGTTAAAGCTATGGTTTTTCCATTAGTGAGATATGGATGTAAGAGTTGGATCATAAAGAAGGCTGATTACCAAAGAATTGATGCTTTTGAACTGTGGTGTTGGAGAAGACTCTTGAGAGTCCTTTGAACTGCAAGAAGATCAAACCAGTCAATCCTAAAGGAAACCAACCCTGAATATTCATGGGAAGGACTGATGTTGAAGCTGAAACTCCAATACTTTGGCCACCTGATGTGAAGAGCCAACTCATTGGAAAAGACTCTGATGTTGGGAGAGATTGAAGGCAGGAGGATAAGAGGATGACAGAGGATGAGATGGTCAGATGGCATCATCGACACAATGGACATGAGTTTGAGCAAACTCTGGGAGATAGTGAAGGACAGGGAAGCCTGGCGTGCTACAGTCCTTGCATGGGGTCCCAAAGAGTCTGATAAGACTTAGCAACTGAACACAACAATTGCTACCACACAGGCAGCACAGTGCTGGACTGTGAGTTTCATAAGGAAAGGAACACTGACAATGCAGTCCATTTCTGCATTCCCAGCTTCTATCACATGTGTGGCAAGTAATATGACTTCAGTAAATATTTGTAAAGTGAATGATCCCTCTAATGTCCAGATATTTTAATACTTATATAAAGGGGTTGGAAACCATCTTTTCTTTCTTTTTCAGTTATTTCCAAAAATCTTTCTTTTTTATCCCTATAGAAAATCAAATAAAACATTCATGATACTAAGAATTTATATCTGTTTGACGTTCTGAATTGCCTAAACCTTGCAAAAGAAAAATTTGGCCTATAGGTAAATAATGTCTGTTGTTCCAGTCCACTGTAAAATTCTCTAAAACTAAAGTTATTTTTTAGCAATTTTCTTCTCTTGAAATAGATTTTTCTTTTAAGTGGTTCTTATTTCTCCTTTCTTCAGATGGAACATTTGATAGTTTTATACCATCACTTAAAATTTTTTAATTATACTTTCTTTTTGAATAAAGAATTAATTTTGGACACACAACATATGTTAAAGTAGAAAAATTGTCATACATGATTATAATTTTTAAGGATTATAAAGTAGTCCTTTATTTTTTAAATATTACACTGAGTATTTACATTTCCAAAAGTTATCTAAAAGCATTCAGTGATAAGGAAATTACTTGAATTAAAAATGCTATCTCAGTGTTTGAAATCTAATTGTTATTATGTGGGCAGATAACCTTGAGGTAACAACCCAAAACTATCTGAACTAACCCCTGAGTCACACTCAGCCTACTGGGTGAATTTGTCCATTAGTACTATTGACTGTCAAGAATATACAGGAAAAACAAATGCCTTTTTCCTTAAGAGGAAGACTACTAATAAACCCACTATTCCTAACTTCCTTGAAGACTTTGAGGTTCAGGAGGACATCACTTACTCCACTTTGATGGCAGAGGTTTACTTTGGCAGAAGTTCTAAAGAAGTTCTCTTCCTCATCTTCTTGTTTAGATATAACTCTTTCCTGAGTTTGAGATTGGGATCAGAGGGACTCTGCTTCAGACTGCTTATTAGAGGGGTAAGATTATATTTCTGGGTCTGTTCAGTCTATTTAAAGTTGATCTTGCTTAGCTTCCTGTAGCAAGTTAGCCAGGGGGTAGTAAAAAATGATAATCTTAAATTCTCACAAATACCTTATTTTTTTTTGTATGTTCTTTGAACCTCTAAAAAAGTGCCTTTCCATGCCAGTGTGTCTTTTATTCATACACCTAGAATTTGTTTTCAGAATATGAACCATAAGAAGGTTACCACTGTGAGGATTAAATATTACAAATAAGATTAATGTGAAGGGTTATACTTTAAGATCAAGATATAACAGAATAACAGATTAAACAAAGATGTATAGAGTCAAATTGAAGAGACAGATGTGTTCTAAGTTAGGCAAGAATGGATTATACTCAATTAAATGGTCATTTTAAATATAAAATACAATATAGACTGAAAAAAAGGAAAACTGTAGTAGCAACTGTTGGCAGTGCCCATCCCAGGGAACTGAACTCTACTATTGCCTTGGCTTGGCATCCCTATAGGAGGGGAGAATTTGCTCACCAAGACATCATTGGGTATTTAAAATGACTTCATATTCAACTTGCCTCTAGGGGAAAATGTATAGAAAGCCTAGTACAGCTATCTGGATCTCTTGATAGCTACATTCTTAACAAGTAATAAATGACTCTGCACACTGTGTCAACAACATCAGGTTTCTGAGCTGCAATCTTGACAGTCAGTTCTGAATCAAGTACATTTCCTTGGTTGATAGGGTTGCCAGATTTAGTAGATAAAATACAGAATACCCATTAAATTTGAATTTAAGATAAATAATAAATATCAGAGTATGGTTATAGTAAAAAAATGACTCACTGTTTATTTAAACTTCAAACTAAACTGGTCATCCTGTATTCTGTCTGGTAACCCAACCTGGTGAGGATCTGTATGAGTGACCAACTTGTCTCATTTACAAGGCATCTTTTGGCATCACACGAGTAGGAGCTAATACTTGCAGATGGAGCAGTGCCATAGAGCTTATGATTCTTTCCACCCATTATTTCATTTGAATTTCACAATGAACCTGATCTGGTGTCCGTGACTACCATGTGTTGATTGTCACTAGAATAAAGAAGACTTCTGACATCTAGTTTACTCCTTTTACCATCTGACTGCGTCTCTTAGTACAAGTCTTATTTCAAAGCTTCTTAGTAGCTGTATCCAGCTACTTTTTTTTAATCCCTTTTTTATCCCTTGCCTCTTACCTTGAACTCTTTCTTCAATATTGCTATCAAAAAGCCAATCACTTTGTTTGCTTCCTGATTAGTAAGAAAGTGCATTGGCATGTAATACTTTTCAAGGTACTATAACAAATGGAAATAGTGTTTCAAAAATAAATATGCCTACCATACACAAAAATAAATTTAAAATGGCTTAAAGACTTAAACATAAGACATTGACACCATAAAACTCCTAGAAGAAAACACAGGCGAGACATTCTCTGACATAAATCCTACAAATGTTTTCTTAGGTTGGTCTTCCAAGGCAATAGAAATAAAAACTAAAATAAACAAATGGGATCTAATCAAATTTATAAGTCTTTGCACAGCAAAAGAAACTATAAACAAAACGAAAAGACAGAGGGGAGAAAACCACTTGCAAACAATGTGACTGACAAGGGCTTAATTTCCAAAATATACAAACAGCTCATACAATTCAACAACAACAAAAACCAAACAACCCAATCAAAAAAATAGGCAGAAGACCTAAATAGACATTTCTCCAAAGAAGAAATACAAATGGCCAATAGGCACATGAAAAGACGTTCAACATTTTTAATTACTAGAGAAGTGAAAATCAAAACAATTAGGTACCATCTCTGAACCTTGTGAGGTGGTACCTCATTGTAGTTTTGATTTGCACTTCTCTAGTAATTTAATGATGGTCAGAATGACCATAATTATAAAGTCTACAAATAATAAATGCTAGAGAGGATGTGGAGAAAAAGGAACTCTTCTACACTGTTGGTGGGAATGTAAGTTGATACAGTCACTATGGAAAACAGTATGGAGGTTTCCCAGAAAACTAGAAATAGAATTACCATATGATCCAGCAATGCTACTCCTGGGCATATAGCCAAACAAAACTCTAATCCAAAAAGATACATGCACCTGTATGTTCATAGCAGCACTATTTACAATAACCAAGACATGGAAACAAATATTCATCAACAGATGAATAGATAAAGAAGACACCCAGCATCCAGGGTGGTAGAAGGAGAGATACTCTGTAAGTATTTAGATATCGAATGTTTGTTCTTAAGCTGTTCACATTATTGTGTTATAGGACCACCCACGCTGAGTCCTTTTGTATTTTAATCTCTGTGCATGGAAATGAAGGAAATGGGTCTCAAATTCAGGCCTAGGTCACATACATACAATTCCATTGTATATACATACAATGGAATACTACTCAGCTATGAAAAAGAGCAAAATAATGTCATTTGCAAAAACATGGATGCAACTTAATGTACTATGTGAAATAAGTCAGAAAGAGAAAGACAAATACCATTTGATATCACTTATATGTGGGATCTAAAATATGACACAAATGAACCTATCTGTGAAACAGAAACAGACTCTCAGAACTAGAGTATAGATTTGCTGTTACCAAGGGAGAGAGTGTTGGGGGGAGGAATGGATTGGGAGGTTGGGGCTAGCAGATGTAAGCTGTTATATATAAAGACTGGATAAACAACAAGGTCCTACTGTGTAGCGCAGAGAACTATATTCAGTATCCTATGATAAACCACAAAGGAAAAGAATATTAAAAAAAGAATTCATATGTATGTATAACTGAGTCACTTTGCTGTACAGTGGAAATTAACACATTGTAAGTCAGCTGTTCTTCAATTAAAAAAAATCAAAACAACACAAACAAAAACATATATCTGCAAGTAAACTTTTGGACTTTCCATCCAGGCTTTGGACAAACCTGCAAGTAAACTTTGGACTGGACAAACCTTGGCTATGCAACTAATGAGTACCATTATTTTCTAATTCAGAAGTCCTTTCTTCCCTACCTCTCCCCATGTACTGAAGATTACCAAGACTGTTGTTTCAATTTTTCTTTCCAACCTTTTTTTCAAGAAAACACCCTTTAGAACAAATAATCTAAAATAAAAAATACTGAATAACATGCTAAAGTTAAATGAATGCATATGGGCAGCTTGTAGCAAAGAATGTTATGGTACTTTCTTGTTTAGAATGCAATCATTTTCAATTCTTCCAAAAGATGACATTTGATCACAATGTCAGACAGAATGTTCTAGGAATATTTGTAAGATTTCTTTTAAAATTATTTAGATGATAGATAAATGACAGAATGAGAACGAAGCATTGAAGGCAGTGAATCTTCTCTGAGCAGGGAGCATGACACAGAAGAGGACAGCATGACTCAGCATTTTTGCAGGGAAGTTAAATTAATATGCAGCCAGCAGGTCTATTGAGAAGCAGGACTTGTGGCTTCGGCGTCTGAAATCTGTCCCCGGTTCTAATGACTCATTTTGTGACTCTCTGCAAATTATTAACTTCTCTTTATTCTAATCTCAGCCGCTGGAAACGAGATTTAATAATATACAATTCACAGGAGGTTATGATCCTAAGTCATTAATGCAAGAATCTGTAGAGAGAATATATTATTAGCTGGTAGAGAGGTAGTGATAAAAGTAATTCTGAAAGACAACATTTGGAACTGTGGAGACAGTAACAAAATAAATGTGTAATGTCACAACTTTGGTTTAAAAAGCTTAGGATCAAGAACTTGAGTTAGTGGAGACACAGACAGTGGAGAGACACTGTATAGAGCAGGGACAAAGCCAAGTCATATGATGACTTGCAGGCTTGCTTCCAGCTCCACTGCATCTCCCTAGGACCTCTGCCCCTTTATGTCTCTACTCCATACACGCCATTCTGCTGAGGGGTTTTTCTCTTTCTCTTTGACACCCTGAGCTTAAAGTTTATTCTGTGATTCTTTATTTATGCTAAAGCAGCAGCAGTAAGTTGAAAAGGGTGTTATTTTATAAGCTAGCACCAGAATGCCTTCTGAGAAAAGAATATTTTTGGTTTAACATTGGAAAAAGAAAGGTGAAGCTGGCAAGAATACGTAGGAGAGAGACAACGATTTTTCAAAGAAATGACATTGTGAGGCGAAGAAGGAACTGTGAGGCAGGAGAAAGGGAACACAGAGGACTGAAGGAAAGCCAGCATCCAGGGTGGTAGAAGGAGAGATACTCTGTAAGTATTTAGATATCGAATGTTTGTTCTTAAGCTGTTCACATTATTGTGTTATAGGACCACCCACGCTGAGTCCTTTTGTATTTTAATCTCTGTGCATGGAAATGAAGGAAATGGGTCTCAAATTCAGGCCTAGGTCACAACAGGAGAACCTGGATAGCTTGTGAAAGAAGGTGAAATGATGCATAAATTGAATTAATACAGAGAAAATGGGCTTTTGAAGCTAGAGATAACTAAGAAGTATAAATACTTCACCTCCTCCAGAAATTCCAGAACGGTTGGGAACAAGGTTTTCTACACCAACAGGAAATACCAACAGGAAATAGTTTAAGCACATTGTGCTTTAATCTTCACAGAATGGATACATCAACAACTCTAGGATTTTCTTCTGCCATCAGGCCTCTCTCTGGGTCTGTGGGGTGTGAGGCAGAAAGCTGGCCAGGACCCATCGCCTTCTGCATCTTCCCAATCTACATCTTGCCTTATCTGCTTCTAGTGGCAACTTCAGAAAAGAGTTCCTTTGAATTGTACAGATTTGGAAAAAAAAAAATTTGTTTTGAACAGTTGGAAAGTCATTCACCTAAAACCTCAATTCTTGCAGGGTTATTTTTATTTTAACACAGATTTAGTAAAATGATAAAAGCTTTATGGGATAATTTCATGAGCAAGTGTTTCCATGGTCATCGGGAAAGTTGGAAAAAATGTGAGTGGGTTGGAGCTGGAAGATGACAAACTAGGCAAGGAATCCATGGGGTAATACCAAGGATCTGAGGTCCTCCCAACAGCCTGAGACAGTCCCTGGAGGAGCATTTTTTAAATTACATTTTAAAAGAAAAAGAGAATAGATTTTAGAAAGAAAAACTGCATTATATGAATTCTGTTGATGACCTTTATTGTATTCTGCCAACAGAATGCCTGATAAAAAGATCTAAACGTTATAAACTGTTCACTGAAGATGCAGCAACTATGACTTATCCCAATTATTGTTTTTTAGGCTTATATTAAATTTTGTTTTTTAAGGAGAGGTATTAGATTTTGCCAAGGAATGTTAATAATTTTTTAAGGGGGTAGTAAGACAGAGGAATCAAGAAACTCTTCATATAAGAAAAGGTGTAATTATTCACTTAAAAAATTAAGATTTTATTCTTGTTCCTTTACTCCCTTCAAATTGCTTTTTTTAGAGGCTACTTAACATTTCTTAAACTTCTTTTTCAAAGATGATGTCTTTGAGAACTGAGTTCAGGATTTTCAAGTTTCTATCATTCGGTGCTGGCAGAGAAGATCTCACTTTTAAAAATGATTTTTAAATGACAGCCTCACAGCTGATCTTTAAATAGCCTCTTTCCATTTCTGAAGAATTGCCTTGGAGTTCAAACAAAATGAGTCACCCAAGAAAAAAAATCACAGTCATTTTTATGCATCATCCAGAGCAGAAATTTAATTTAATGGCACTGATATAGGAGAGCGCCTTCATGCAGCAATTTAAAGAATCTGTTCCTTTACTTTTTTTTTAGATTTTTTTTTTAATCTGGACTTTTTTTAAAGTCTTTATTGAATTTGTTACAATACTGCTTCTGTTTTATGTTTTAGTGTTTTGGCCACAAGGTATGTGGGATCTTAGCTCCCCAACCAGGTATCAAACCCACACCCCCTGCATTGGAAGATGAAGCCTTAACCACTGGATCACCATGGAAATCCCCCTGTTGCTTTACTTTTAAGACAGCAACAAGTTCAATTATCTATGCAGATGAAATAATAATCAATGGTGAATAATCCTGGTGCTCATGTATATCTGGGAAGGAGGTGCTGGTGGCAAGGAAAGGGGGATAGACATACTACCAGATGGAAAAATAATTGTAGAATGCAATTTGAGGACCATCTTTAGAGTTCTTCCCTTGTAGCTGGGACTGGAGCAGTCTCACTTCACTACAGCTTCTGCATCACCCTCTGCTTTTCTGCTTGGAATGCTCTCTCTTTGGGAAAGTGGAGGGTGGTAAATCAGGCAGGAACTTGAAATGGTTCAGACTTTCTTTCAAAGTTCAAACTGGTTACTCCCATCACATCTGTTGTCTTCATGTTACAGAGAATGTATCAGCGAACAGAACTCTGATCTGAGTTTTCATGACCCTTTCGGTTACAGGCTATGCAGGTCCTTTCCTTGACTCCCAAGCCTGAGGACGCATCCATAATGTACAGTAGGTTTACCTGTGTCTGTTCACATTCCTAAGTGCCTCAAGAAGAAAATTTACACTTTTAGGCTAAGTGGCAATACTGTTTCATGGGCTCTTGGTTCCATTTTAAAATGATCTCTATGGTTCGCTATTTTAATTCAACAGGATACATTTTAAAAATATACGGCACATGAAACTATAGTTAAAAGATACTTGAATTCTGTAGCATACCAGAACACTGTATCTGACTCCTGAGAAATCTGTATGCAGGTCAAGAAGCAACAGTTAGAACCAGATATGGAACAGCAGACTGGTTCCAAATTGGGAAAGGAGTACGTCAGACTGTATATTGTCACCCAGCTTATTTAATTTATATGCAGAGTACATCATGCAAAATGCCAGGCTGGATAAAGCACAAGCTGGAATCAAAATTGCCGAGAGAAATATCAATAAGCTCAGATATGCAGATGACACCACCCTGACGGCAGAAAGTGAAGAGGAACTAAAGAGCATCTTGAAGAAAGTGAAAGAAGAGAGTGGAAAAGCTGGCTTAAAACTCAACATTCAAAAAACTAAGATCATGGCATCTGGTCCCATCACATCATGGCAAATAGATGGGGAAACAATGGAAACAGTGCAAACTTTATTTTCTTGGGCTCCAAAATCAGTGCAGATGGTGACTGCAGCCATGAATTAAAAGATTCTTGCTCCTTAGAAGAAAAGCTATCATCAATCTAGACAGCATATTAAAAAGCGGAGACATTACTTTGCTGACAATGTTCATATAGTCAAAGCTATGGTTTTTCCAGTAGTCATGTATGGATGTGAGACTTGAACCATAAAGAAAGCTGAGCGCCAAAGAATTGATGTTTTTGAACTGTGGTGTTGGAGAAGACTCTTGAGAGTCCCTTGGACTGCAAGGAGACCAAACCAGTCAATCCTAAAGGAAATCAGTCCTGAATATTCATTGGAAGGACTGATGCTGAAGCTGAAACTCCAATACTTTGGCCACCTGATGCAGAGAACTGACTCATTGTGAAAGACCTGATGCTGGGAAAGATTGAAGGCATGAGGAAAAGAGGATGACAGAGGCTAAGATGGTTGAATGGCATCACTGACTCGATGGACATGAGTTTGAGCAAGCTCTGAAGGGTGGTGATGGACAGGGAGGCCTGGCGTGCTGCAGTCCATGGGGTCACAAAGAGTCAGACATGACTGAATGACTGAACTGAACTGATAGCCAATTAATAATGTTGTGATAGCAGGTGAATAGAGAAGGCACTCAGCTATACATATATGTGTATCCATTCTCCCCCAACTCCCCTTTCATCCAGGCTGCCAAATAACATAGAGAAGGTTCTATGTGCTATTATTATTATTATCCTAGAATTGAGCATGAAGTAAATCATTTGATTATGTTCAACAAACATAGATATTTACAGTTTGCTACTCATTTCAAAATACATTAGCCCTTCAGATACTCACAAATATCAAGTAAGCATATCTAGGACTTATTATTTTATTTCCATTATATAGAAGCCTAAGGTAAATTAGCAAATAGTGGAGCCAGGATCGAGACTCAAATCAAGAGGATCTGAGTTGATTTCAAAGTTATGAGTAATAATACCTCCAACAATATCACATTTAAATTTAAAACAAAATTGAAAATTCTTCACAGGATGATTAATATAAACCAGTGAATGTAAAAATATAATCAAGAAAAAATAATATGGAAAAACAAACCTCCCTATAGTCATGATTAGTATAACTACTAAATGGTGCTGTTTTAAATGTTTTTGCTAACAATTTTGTAAAAAAACAAAGGACTATGGAAAAGGAAAATATTAGCATGATACTAAGAAGAACTTAAGAATGTCATTCCTGGGCTTGTACATGCATCATTCCAGCCTTTCCCCTCATCTTCACAGATCCCTTTCCCCTGTATGTCTGTGTCCAAATCTCCCTCGTCTATAAGGAGACTGCCTCTTGCATGAGCGTCCACTCTAATCCAGTATGAACTCAACTTAATTACACCTGCAAATTGTGATGCTAGAGAAGATTCTTGAGAGTCCCTCAGACTGCAAAGGAGATCAAACCAGTCAATCCTAAGGGAAAACAGCCCTGAATATTCATTGAAAAGACTGATGCTGAAGCTAAAACCCCAGTACTCTGGCCACCTAATGCAAAGAGACTACTCATTGGAAAAGACCCTAATGCTGGGAAAGACTGAAGGCAGGAGAAGAAGGGGCAACAGAGGATGAGATGGTGTGATGGCATCACTGACTCAATGGACATGAGTTTAAGCAAGCTCTGGAAAATAGTGAAGGACAGGGAAGCCTGACATGCTGCAGAACATGAAGTCACAAAGAGTCAGATAGGACTGAGTGGCTGAACGACAACAACAGGTTCTAGATAAATATGAATTTGGGGAGGACACTCTTTACCTCAGCAAACTCTGCTTTTAGAGATGTGGAGACTGAAGTCCAGATACACTAAGTGATTTTTTCAGATCATTCAGAGGAACAAAATAGAATTTAAAACCAAAGCTTCTGACTCCAAATCTGTGTTGTTTCTACAATACCATAAAGTATCAAAGAACATTTTCTGATGTAACATACTTTTATTCGACCCCCTATATAAACCTGTAAAAAACATAAAACCAACATAAACCAACTATTACCTATATTTTCACTAAGGAAAAGAGCCATGACATCCTTGAACACCCTACCTCTTCTATTTGTTCCCATAGCAACCTGTTATGTGTCTTTAATATGTGTTATCACTTTATTGTATTTGCCTGATTATTTATCTGTTTCTACTAAAAGCTAAGCAAAACATCATTCACTAGTGATGGCTCAGGTTAATGAGATGGAGAGGGAGGCAAAGGTCTTGCCAGCATCATACCAGTTTGATGCAAATCTTGGACTTGAACCCAGTCTCAGCCACCTTGACTTCATCTTACAGAATCTCCTCTAGGAAGGCAACCTCTCCCTGTAGGCTCAGAGCCACTTAACTATTGGCATCACCAGGCACAGCGCCTGCAATTGATAAGCTTTATAAAAACCAACAAAATGTGTCAAACCTGGAAAAATGATATCAGCTACAAAATAATAAAAGAACATTGCAAAACTAAAAGTAATAAGTATTCTAATTAAATTGTGGTAAAATATAATAAGTCTTCCCAGGTGGTATAGTGGTAAAGAGTCCTCCTATCAATGCAGGAGATGCAAGAGACGCAAGTTCAATTCCTGGGTCAGGAAGATTCCCTGGAGGAGAAATGGCATCCTGCTCCAGTAATCTTGCCTGGAATTTTCCATGGACAGAGGAGCCTGGGGGTTACAGTCCACGGGGCTGCAATGAGTCGAACACGACTGAGCACACACACATCACATCATCATAAAAAATAACATCTTAACTAAATAGCAACAGTAATTATTACAGAAATAAATATTCACGATTGGATTGATCTGGGACCAAGGTGCATTTTAATTTATTTATTATAACATAGGCTAGGAGAAGGTCTCCAACAGTGAACAATTCCTTGGGCCTGTAAAGACCCTAAAAAGGCCCTGATGACCACATTAAAATCAACCCTATTTATGAGAATAAAAAGAACTCTCAGATTGTTTGGTATATGAGATGGAACAGTGTGAACAGTCCTTTTCTTCTTGTATCACATGTAAAGCAGATTCTTATTATTATTATATAACCATCTTAGTCAGGCTCAGTAATGCGGCATTTGGTGAGGTTGCCATGTACTATTTGTAGCTCACTTAATCCCAGTGTCCCTCCGGGGATAGGCCTGACAGAGAAATGTTTTCATCTTGGTGTTTTTCCTGTGAAATTTTTATCTAATTATCTTTTAATCTATTGCTACACAGTGTGTTGGGAAGACAACTTAGCAGCTAGGGCCCTAGTCTATAATGACAATTAGCCCAAGAGACAAGAGAGCTGAAAATGTTTTAAACCAAAGAAAGTCATTCTGAATAGAAGAAAGCTTTATCATTACTTAATTCTCTGTTCCAGATGATACCCAGATAGAAAAGACAACTAGATTTTTAAGAATGTTATCAATGTTTTTTGTGAGAACTAATTTTAGTTCCAGTCCCCTCTGGTCTCCCATCCAAGGCATAAAAGTCTTGTTACTCCTTTTTTCCTTAAACATTTCATAACATTCAAATCACCGACATTAAAGTGGAGGACACCGTTCCCATGTTGGGGAATCATGACTTGTTGGTGATGAGTTTATTTTGGTTAACCACAGTCAAAGCCAGGGGTGTAAAGTGACTCCACACTATCCTTCAACATCTCAGCCCTCTCTTGACCTCCCATCCTATCTTCTTCAGGCCAACTTTCTCAGGCCATGATTTCAACCATCTCTCATTAACCTCCTCAACCCCTCAGCTCTTTGTCCTCCCCTCACACAAACTCCACGTTACCCCTCTCAATTGACCTTGGAGGATCCTGCTTCTTTTAAACCCTCTTACTTATCTTCAGTCATCAGCCCATCTTATTCTCTGTACTTATCCAAATATTCCCTTCAAGCCCTCATCCCCATACTCATTCTCATCAAATAGCTCGACCACCTTTATATCAAGATCAGGCCTGAGACATCTCAAGATTCTTTCCCAATTCCTAGAACTCTCCCTAGAGCCACATCTCACCTTCAGGCTGAGGAAAAGGCATCACACCCTTTCATCCTGGTAAAGCTCCCATCTGTGCCCTTCACTGCATCCTTCCTTGCATGTTTCTGTCTGCCAATCTCTGAAGTCACAACCAAATAGACCAGAGAATGCTTGCTCCAAGGACAGTAAGAGAGACAGACAGGCCAGAGAACATAGTATAGCATGTGTCATTCTGCTCTTTTTTTTTTTTTTTTTTACTTCAAGAGTATCTACTCTAGAAAGTTGGGGCCAGAAAATTGTCCCAGAGAAGACATTACCCAAACCAAACCATGCAGGATAAGGAAGAACTAATTTGGATTTAAAAAGGAGGCGGGGAGAAGATTATCTCGTGCAGAGTGAACAGAAACTATGATGGCACAGAATCTTGAAAACAAGGAAGAGCTGATCTAAAGCTGAGTTATATGGGTTGAGAGGAAAGATATGCAGTAGGATAAGTACTCAATAATACAACTCCCAAATACGGCATACAGAATAAGAAGCTTATGTTTTACACTGATGACCCTGGGGAGCCACTGAAAGTTTCTAGTTCTGAGAAGGGTCCAATCATATTCACACTGTAGAAAGCACACTTCGATGCAATGTGTGAGATAGATTGCAGTGGGACAGATGGAAGGCCTGAAGTTGGAGGAAGACTGGTTACTAAAATTACAGTAACCCAGGTTGAGAAAGACAATACTTTGAGGTTGTGCCTTGCTGTCATGGAGCAGCAGTGGAGGGAAGCTTTCACATGAGTGTCAATACCCTCAAGTGTCAGGAACTAAATTACTTAATCTCTAGTATGGATGTAAATGTGAGTGCATTGGCCTTGTGAAGGCTGAGCAGCAGATGCCACTGCTGAAAGTGTTAGTCACTCTGTCATGTCTGACACTTTACAACTCCACCAGGCTAATTCTCCAGGCAAGAACACTGGAGTGGGTTGCCAATTCCTTCTCCAGGGGGTCTTCTCAACCCCGGGATCAAACCTGGGTCTCCTGCATTGCAGGCAGATTCTTTATCATCTGAGCCACCAGGGATGCCCCACCACTATCGAAAGCCGGAGCTAAAGAAAAGAAAAAACTGTAAACCCCAGAGGAAACAAAAGTACTCAGGGTTTCTAAGTCTACCTGAAGTACTGACAAGGTCAATTGTGAGTGAGTGAATGTGTGTGCATGTGCCTGTGTGTACATGTGTGTGTGTGGAAAGTGTGTAGAGATTAACAGCATTGATGTTCTTACAAAAACCGGTTGAGGTATGGGGAAGAGGGAGTTATGGCAACTGATCTTATGTTCATTTACAATTTTTTTTCTGGGATACACCCTCAGAAGAAGGAAAAGAATGTGTGTCATTCAGTGTAATCTCCTTGTCAACTGAATATCCAGGTAGGAAGACTAATGATATATGCTATGAGGAGACCTTGACTTTAGAATGTCCTTAGTAGGATGTCCCTGGCTAAAGATTTATCTATGATAAGTTAACCAGAATATCTGGACTTGTAAGATGTGACTCACTACAGAATTTCATATCAGCTGATGCTGGGAAAGATTGAAGACAGGAGGAGAGGAGGACAGCAGAGGACAAGGTGGTTGGATGGCATCACTGACTCAGTGGACATGGGTTTGAGCAAGCTCTGGGAGATGGTGAAGGACAGGGAAGCCTGCTGTGCTGCAGTCCATGGGGTCACAAAGAGTCGGACATGACTGAGAGATGGAACAACAACTACCACCCTGAGGTAGTATGGGAATTTTTCATAATTTGCATGCATTCTGCTCTGTGGAGTAACAATCACACTGACAGACCTCACTTCTTCTGAGCCAAAGGTACATACTTCCTGCAGGAGAAAGGACCTGGCTGGCCACCCTTGATGTCTACCCTTGATGTCACCCTTGATGTCAGATTCTAACCTATCCTCTCTGTGCCTCTTAATAAGCTTTACCCTTGAACTTAGTAGTAATGCTTGGTATTGGCAAAGCTTTACTTAATAGTAAAGTTTGATAAGATTTGTGAATCCAGTTTAACAACCCAGTTCTGTGCATTACGTCAGAACAGAACTAGTGAAATACTTTTTATTAATCTTATGTACCTAGTTTTATCTACACAATTGTTTGTTCTGAGAAAAGCAAATTATACTTAAATTTTCTGGTCTAATCTGTTCTAAATTAAATGATTCTTATCTATTCAGATTTCTGACTGAACAGTCCAACTGAATGTGAATTTTTGTCTACAGAATCTATCAAGCTATCTCCACTAACTCAGACAAGGTGAAGGTAGTTTTAGCCCCTCCCCCAAACAAGATAATTCCTGACTTGTTTTCAATGCATTACCAGTGCAAACAAAATGTACTTTAGTGCATGTCTTCATAATCTTATTTTCATGTCCCAACTGGAAGGAGTCATATGTATTAGAATAAAAATATCTGCAGAAATTCTCTTCAATGCAAAGCAAGTATAGGCACTGTTTTAAACCCACAAGATGAAGCAAGCAAAGCTAGGCTTTCTTCTCTAGGGCAATTTAGGCTAACAGTAAAGCAATCACTGCCTGTAGCAGAAGAAAGCTGTCCCCACAAGTAGGTAGCTGGGGAGCTGTGAATTAGCTTTTCAACACCTGAAACATAAGTCAGAGGAAGATAATGGCTCTGCTTTGAGAATAAGAAGAAAAGCCCGGGGTTAGATGAGGTCCCTTTCTTCACAGTCATTTTGCACATTTTAATAATTAGCAGTACATCAATATTTATGTTATCACAATAAAGAGGCATATTTGGGGGGAAATGTTCGATCCTTTGCATATTCTGTTCACAGTTGTCCAAGACTAGAGAGATGTCTGTGTCAGGACAGGGACATTTCCTCTGTCAAGGCTTTCTAAATCATTGCATACTGCCAGGGAGAAATTAGGCCACTTCTAAAGTTCTAAGTTGGCAACTCTAGACCTAAAATGTGATGCTTATATTAAACTGCATGTGCATTTCATGGAACTGTGTCTGGTGACCTTTTCAGTACATTAGTGAAAACTAGAGGGTATTCTTGATATCATCTACTTCAGTGGTTTTCAAACATTAGTGCCCTTTGGATTCACCTGGGCTTCACCCAGTACTGATTCAGTAGGTTTGGAGTGGGGCCCCTGAATTTACACTTTGCCATCTTCCTTGGTGGTTCAGATGGTAAAGAATCTGCCTAAAATGTGGGAGATCCAGGTTTGATCCCTGGGTTGAGATGATCCCCTGGAGAACAAAATGGCAACCCACTCCAATATTCTTGCCTGGAGAATTCCATGGACAGAGGAGCCTGGTGGGGCCACAGTCCATGGGGTTGTAAAGTATCAGACACAACTGAGTGACTAACACCCCGAATTTGCATTTCTAACAGATTTCCAGGTGAAGATCATGCTGACTGTCCAGCAACTACACTTTGAGAAACATGGGTCTGCTATATATCAGGGTCCCCTACCATGGTTGCGGACTTCCCAGGTGGCTCACTTGCCAATGCAGGAGATGCAGGAGATGTAGGTTTGATCTCTGGATCAGGAAGATTCCCTGGAGGAGGAAGTGGCAAACCACTGCAGTATTCTTGCCGAGATAATCCCATGGACAGAGGAGCCTAGTGGGCTAAAGTCCATGGGTTCACAAAGAGTCAGATATGAGTGAAGCGACTGAGCATGCACACACACCATGGTTGCACGTAAGTATTACCTGGAGGACTTTAAAATACTAAAGCGACCAATCTAAAAGAGGTCCCAGTAGCCAAAACTAGAATAATTTGAGTGACAAAATATAGTTTTAGGTTATAATCCAAAGCATAAAATAAATATCCATGAATCTGTATATAAATCTTCATATAAATAAAGGGTTAAATAAGTAAATGAACATGGGAGAAGCAACAAATTCTCCTTGTGAAAATTTTGAAATAATTTATATCAATAGTTCTGGGTGCAGAAGATGAATCCAAACTCCTCCCCTACCCAATCTTTTGTGCCCTCAAAAATTGGAATACAGCAAGTTTGAAGGTGGTCGAGGATAACTGTACAATGGAAACATTGGGCAGGTGATCAAGGTCTGGGCCTTGTCCTCAGTGGGAAGCCAGGCTGATGGCATTTACTCCCTCATTTATGGTGAAGGCACTTAACCTCTGTGATATTCTTTCCCAAAATACATAACCCCAGAGTAACCATGAGAGAACCATCAAAAAGCCCAAACTGAAGGACATTCTTCAAAATAGCTGGTCAATACTCACCAAAAGCTTTAAATTCATGAATATCAATGGAAGATTGAGAAAGTATCATAAACCTGATAAAATGAAGGAGACACAATGATGAAAAATGTAATGTATGCTGACTGGGGCTCTGAAAAACAAAAAAGGCATGAGTAGAAATGACAATGAAATCAAAAAGTCTGGAGGTTAGTTAATAGTAAGGTACTAATGCTCACCTCTTAGTTGTGACAAACTCAGTGAGGGGCATGTGGGATCCCTCTCTACTATATTTTCAACTTATCTATAAATCTGAAAGTATTCCAAAAAATTGTTTCTTTTAAAAATATAATGCCCAAGAAACACCACGGCCAAATTAAATCAGAATCTCTGCGGTTCAACTTGGGCATTGGTATCATTTTAAGTGCCCAGATAATCCTCATATACAACCAAACTTGGGAACCACTGATTTACATGGAACTAAGTTAATGACTTCCCCACAAAATCTTTCACTTGGTTTGCATTGTAATTGGTACTGAAACAATTAGCTACTTTTTGTGTTTCTCAAGAAAACATGTCTTTTTGTTTGAATTAATCAGCTCTGCAAAATGTTAGCAATAGGCTCTTAAAATAAAAAGGCAAGTAGAAACAGAATAAATTCATATAGTGATTTGTAAATATTACACTTCAGGGTGTAATATGAGGTCCATGTGCCTCCCAGCTATTCTTTTACACCATCTTTATACTTCAATGGGAGAGCTGTGGGGCCTGGTAAGAATTTTGTGACAAACAGAATTTAAGCAGCTTAATTACATGGGAACACTTTGCACCTGGCAAGTCATGTGCAAGTGACAGATATGTCTCTGTGGTATGTCTATAAAGTCTATACACCAAAGTGCCTACAGCTTCCCTGGTGGCTCAGATGGTAAGGAATCTGACAATAATATGGGAAACATAAGAGACGCAGGCTTGATCCCTGGGTTGGGAAGATTCCCCTGGAGAAGGGCATGGCTACCCACTCCAGTATTCTTGCCTGGAGGATCCCATGGACAGAGGAGCCTCACAAGCTACAGTCCATGTGGTCACAAACAGTCCGACATGACAGAGTGACTAACACTTTCACTTTTTCACCCCAAAGTGCAAACTCTCCCTTCTAATTCCAGTTAATTTTGAAAGGAATTAGGCTCCATTGTAGCCTCTGTCACGTTTTTTATCTCTATATTGTGTGAGTAAATATTCCCAATAGGGATATGCCAAGAGCAAAGAATAATTCTATCAGTCACTCAAATAAGAGATACATTTTAACTTTTAGTTTTAAAAAAGGACTTGTTATTCTAAGACAGCTGATGTTGGAAAGACTATAACTATTCAATTGGCTGTTTGAGTATCTTCAATGCTTCCTCTTTTCTAGTAGCTATTTAGTTTTTCAGACCCAGCCTTTGACCTCTGGAGAGTCATGAGGAAAGGAATTAGTAGTTGAAATTCTTCCAGTGAAGTGGAAAAATTTCATGGTTTCTGGCCTGCACTGTGAGTCAGTTCACTTGGGTAATCCAGTTCTCTGATTTCTGCAGGTCTGGAGGACACAGTGCCGAATGACTCCATTCTATCTCTTCCACACCCTTTGGCTAATCTTTGTAGATTATACACCCACTGGCAATTTGGAGGGAAGGATGAAACCTATAATTGATGGCACTACAGGTAGTATCAGAAAGTTTGACATTTGTCCCCATGGCAAATTTTATTGACATCACAAGCAAACACAGGCATCTAGAAAGATCCCAGGGAGTTACATCATTCAAGGAGTGAAAATCTGGGAACACGATGTATCTTTTTTATGGTTAATGTATTTTTTATCTCTTGTGAAGGAGTTTCTCATAATCTTTAAGGGCAATTGAAAGCATTATTACAGTTTTAGAGAACATTTCTATGGCTTCTAGAAATTCAAAGATAGAGGGAGGAAAATGTCAACATGTTTTTTTGTACACAGAAAACCTCTTACTCTGTTCATGCCTTATTCAAGACCCAGCCTTAAGGATTCTGTTTCTGTAGCAGGTCATATGAATTTGCCCCAACCCTGTTGCCAGGCATTATTGATTGAGCCTGAAAGAGGACATCTGGTTAAAGATGACTTACTAATTTCCTCTCCTGGAAATCTTCAATTTGGATCCAGAAATTCTGGTTATTGTCTTGGAAGCTTGAAGTGTGATGCCTTTGATGGTCCCTCAGAAACAGAAATAGGCTGTTTGCAGAAAGGCAAAGAAGAGGTTGAATGCTCAGAAAGATGCCCAAGAGGAACTGGGTGGTAAATGTGCACATGGAGGGGATAAAGGAGGAGGAGGAGCAGGAAAAGGAGACAGAGATCAATGGAGACTAACTCGGCCCCTAACTGCTTGCTTCTTGCATTTCTTGCACTTTCACAAGTTACCCTTGTATGCTAGTAAGACTTACTTATTTTCTTCTGTGTTTTAATCTAATCTAGATGGATTTGTTACTCTCAGCAAATGATTCTTAAAAGAATATGCACATATCTGGTAATTGAAGCATTCCTTCCATACTATGATAGTGCTTCTTATGTGGTATTTGATAACATTTTTGATGAATAAATCAAACTTTCTATGAATAAATATTTATTCTGCACTTTACTACACGATACGTATATATGTACATAAAATATGTATATACATATGTATGTGTGTGCATATATGTGTGTCCTATTTTTTAGGGAGCACCTTAAATTCAACTAATTACATTTAACTATTAAATAAGTCAATTTATGTGCAGAACTCGAAACAATTTCCCACATATGACATACAATAAGCATTCAAAACTATAATAACTTTTTATTATAAAGCTTATTATCATAAGCCTATCATAAGGATTATAGCATACAATAAGCAACCATAGCTATTGTTATTATCATCATTACTATTTATATCATTATTATTAGAAGGATGGTTTAGTTCCTGGAAATCTTGTTAGAAGAGCGACCTACAAACCTGAAAGAGCAAATCTACTTTTTCAAGGACGACTAAACTATTTATACTTAAAAAACAAATCAGCAAAGATCAGCATGCAAAAGCATGAAGCTTAGAATGAGGTTTTTTCCCACTGAGGAGCCAGGTAAGTGGTGGAATATGTTGTTGAAAAAGGTTGGGTAAAGCTGAGGTTAAGTGCTGCATAGATGTTGTTTGGCAACATAAGAAGACATTGACCAAGACCCTGTGACCCCCAAACACCTGGTGCTGTTTCATAAAAGCTATGAAGAGACTGCTGGGCATCCCCTTTGGAAGATCTATGAGAACAGCATAGGATGGAGGGTTGATGCTGCCAGAAACCTGAGAAATATGAAGAAGCACTGGAGTCAAATGCTTTCTTGATTTCCGCTAAGGCTGAATGTGGCCAAAGAAATAAGAATTATAAGAGTGTATCCTTTTCATTATACAGCCATTTAAATTTACTCTCTTAACCATTAGGATACTTAAGATAACCATGTATTATTATTTAATGTGCTTTCTAGGAGTTTAAGAATGTCTTAGAATAAGTGTGGGTAAATGTTCTGTAAACTTTCAGATAGTAAATACTTGAGGCTTTGTGAACCACTGTTTCTCTTTCTCAGCTACTTACCTTTTCATGCTATGATATCACAAAGCAACCTTAGATAACACCTTGTTAAATGAATGTGGCTGGGTCCCAATAAAACTTTATTTACAAAAATAGGTGATGAGCTGGATTTGGCCTATGGAATACAGTGTGCCAATCCTTGTCTTAGAAAATTTCAATCACTTTTCCCCTGCAACTTGCATTCCTAGTGAATATTAACAAGGGAAGTTGCTAGAAACTTCAGAATTGCTTATTCTCTATGGTTCATAGAAAGAGAAAGTCCACAGCACTAGAGCATGTATCTAGAAGGACAAAGGCAAGTGGTTGGAATGGTCAGCTTTAGGTCATGTGTCTGTAGAGGCATGAAGAGAAAAGGGAAGAGCAGAGATGGGAGGTGCCATGGCCCAGTTTCTTGTACCTGAGTCTTCAGGTACAAGTGGGTCTTCAGCAAATCTAGTACAGAAAATAGAACTATAACAGGTCGAGCAGGGATATTCCTGCCAAGGTACGTCTGGAGAAAAGAAATTTCATAGGAAAAACTCAGTGAGTAAGATTCACCAACCAAAGGGGAATGGCTTTGGTCCTCACATAGGGCAGAGTCACTGAACTGTGAATACCACAGAGACAGAGGATATACCTCTTCCTAGATATGAGGCCCCAACACAGAGCCTGTGCTCATAAAATGCTTAACAAATGATTGTTCAAGTGTATCCAATCAAGTGGCATCAAGAAACACAATCCAACCATATCAACAAGGCATTCGTGTGGTGGTCATCATTAAATCTTTTGTCTATATGTAGAAGATGTCTAGTCAAAAGATGACAGCATAAGAACAGAGTCTAGTCCTAGAAAATAGGGGGAAAAAAAGGCCTACCAGAACCTTGTGAACAGCGTGGGGTGAAGAATGGGATTTCAGTCTTCAAAATGAGAGCTAACTAGAGCAGTAGATAAAACGAGGAGGAAAAATCATGGCAGAACAGGATTTTTCTGCCTCATAAGGCCAACACCAGATGAGAAACAGCCACAGGAATTAGCGTGTCTTTTGGTAAAACATGGACACCTTATGTCCACAGTACTGGATTCCCAATACAGTTAATAACAAATGGGATTTAGAGGGGAAGAGAAGTCTCCTTAGAAGAGAAGAGACTTCCAAACCAAGAAGAGATTCTAAGCTCTGAAACTCAGTAAAGTCAGTGATACACTATCACTATTCTCAGGGCTGATTATCATGGAAGAATAGTTTGTAGACATATCCTTATGGATATAGCCTGTACTTGTGGGCTTTCAAGGTGGTTTAGTGGTAAATAATCCATCTGCCAATGCAGGAGACACAGGAGACATTTGTTCAATCCCTGGGTTGGGAAGATCCCCTAGAAAAGGAAATGGCAACTGACTCTAGTATTCTTGCCTGGAGAATCCCATGAGCAGAGGAGCCTGGTGGGCTACAGTCCATGGGGTCTCAAAGAGTTGGACACAACTGAGCAACTGAGTACGTGAATAGCCAATGGTGAGGACAGAGATTGAGAGGTTGTTACTAAAATATAGTATAATCACTAAGATCGTGGACCTTAGAATATGATAACCCTGGATTTGAAAGTTGACTCTGCCACTTATTGGCTCTACCACATTTAGCTTAGCTCTTCAGTTTAGATCAGTTCAGTTCAGTCGCTCAGTCCAGTCTGACTCTTTGCAACCCCATGAATCGCAGCACTCCAGGCCTCCCTGTCCATCACCAACTCCTGGAGTTTACCCAAACTCATGTCTACCAAGTTGGTGATGCCATCCAGCCACCTCATCCTCTGTCGTCCCCTTCTCCTCCTGCCCCCAGTCCTTCCCAGCTTCAGGGTCTTTTCCAATGAGTCAACTCTTCACATGAGGTGGCCAAAGTATTGGAGTTTCAGCTTCAACGTCAGTCCTTCCAATGAACACCCAGGACTGATCTGCTTTAGGATGGACTGGTTGGATCTCCTTGCAGTCCAAGGGACTCTCAAGAGTCTTCTCCAACACCACAGTTCAAAAGCATCAATTCTTCGGCGCTCAGCGTTCTTCACCATCCAACTCTCACATCCATACTTGACTACTGGAAAAACCATAGCCTTGACTAGACGGACCTTTGTTAGCAAAGTAATGTCTCTGCTTTTTAATATGCTGTCTAGGTTGGTCATAACTTTCCTTCCAAGGAGTGAGTGAGTGAAGTTGCTCAGTCGTGTCCGACTCTTTGTGACCCCATGGATTGTAAACTACCAGGCTCCTCCGTCCATGGGATTTTCCAGGCAAGAATACTGGAGTGGGTTGCCATTTCCTTCTCCAAGGAGTAAACGTCTTTTAATTTTATGGCTGCAATCACCATAAATCTGCAGTGATTTTGGAGCCCCCAAAAATAAAGCCTGACACTGTTTCCACTGTTTCCCCATCTATTTGCCATAAAGTGATGGGACCAGATGCCATGATCTTAGTTTTCTGAATGTTGAGCTTTAAGCCAACTTTTTCACTCTGCTCCCTCACTTTCATCAAGAGGCTTTTTAGTTCCTCTTCACTTTCTGCCATAAGGGTGGTGTCATCTGCATATCTGAGGTTATTGATATTTCTCCTGGAAATCTTGATTCCAGCTTGTGCTTCTTCCAGCCCAGCGTCTCTCATGATGTACTTTGCATATAAGTTAAATAAGCAGGGTGACAATATACAGCCTTGAGGTATTCCTTTTCCTATTTGGAACCAGTCTGTTGTTCCATGTCCAGTTCTAACTGTTGCTTCCTGACCTGCATACAGGTTTCTCAAGAGACAGGTCAGATGGTCTGGTATTCCCATCTCTTTCAGAATTTTCCACAGTTTATTGTGATCCACACAGTCAAAGTCTTTGGCATAGTCAGTAAAGCAGAAATAGATGTTTTTCTGGAACTCTCTTGCTTTTTCAATAATCCAATGGATGTTGGCAATTTGATCTCTGGTTCCTCAGCCTTTTATAAAACTAGCTTGAACATCTGGAAGTTCACGGTTCACGTATTGCTGAAGCCTGGTGTGGAGAATTTTGAGCATTACTTTACTAGCGTGTGAGATGAGTGCAACTGTGCGGTAGTTTGAGCATTCTTTGGCATTGTCTTTCTTTGGGACTGGAATGAAAACTGACCTTTTCCAGTCCGGTGGCCACTGCTGAGTTTTCCAAGTTTGCTGGGATATTGAGTGCAGCACTTTCACAGCATCATCTTTCAGGATTTGAAATAGCTCAACTAGAATTCCATCACCTCCACTAGCTTTGTTCGTAGTGATGCTTTCTAAGGCTCACTTGACTTCACATTCCAGGATATCTGGCTCTAGGTGGGTGATCACACCATCGTGATTATCTGGGTCGTGAAGATCTTTTTTGTACAGTTCTTCTGTGTATTCTTGCCACCTCTTTTTAATATCTTCTGCTTCTGTTAGGTCCATCCCATTTCTGTCATTTATCAAGCCCATCTTTGCATGAAATGTTCCCTTGGTATCTCTAATTTTCTTGAAGAGATCTCTAGTCTTTCCCATTCTGTTGTTTTCCTCTATTTCTTTGCATTGATCACTGAGGAAGGCTTTCTTATCTCTCCTTGCTATTCTTTGGAACTCTGCATTCAAATGGGAATATCTTTCCTTTTCTCCTTTGCTTTTCACTTCTCTTCTTTTCACAGCTATTTGTAAGGCCTCCTCAGACAGCCATTTTGCTTTTTTTGCATTTCTTTTCCATGGAGATGATCTTGATCCCTGTCTCCTGTACAATGTCACGAACCTCCGTCCATAGTTCATCAGGCACTCTGTCTATCAGATCTAGTCCCTTAAATCTATTTCTCACTTTCACTGTATAATCATAAGGGATTTGATTTAGGTCATACCTGAATGGTCTAGTGGTTTTCCCTACTTTCTTCAATTTCTTTCTGAATTTGGCAATAAGGAGTTCATGATCTGCGCCTCAGTCAGCTCCCGGTCTGTATAGAGCCTCTCCATCTTTGGCTGCAAAGAATATAATCAATCTGATTTCAGTGTTGACCATCTGGTGATGTCCATGTGTAGAGTCTTCTCTTGTGTTGTTGGAAGAGGGTGTTTGCTATGACCAGTGTGTTCTCTTGGCAAAACTCTATTAGCCTTTGCCCTGCTTCATTTTGTACTCCAAGGCCAAATTTGCCTGTTACTCCAGGTGTTTCTTGACTTCCTACTTCTGCATTCCCCTATAATGAGAAGGACATCTTTTTTGGGTGTTAGTTCTAAAAGATCTTGTAGGTCTTCATAGAACCGTTCAACTTCAGCTTCTTCAGTGTTACTGGTTGGGGCATAGGCTTGGATTACCATGAAATTGAATGGTTTGCCTTGGAAATGAGCAGAGATCATTCGGTCATTTTGAGATCTCATCCAATTGCTGCATTTCGGATTCTTGTTGACCATGATGGCTACTCCATTTCTTCTAAGGGTTCCTGCCCACAGTAGTAAATATAATGGTCATCTAAGTTAAATTCACTCATTGCAGTCCATTTTGGTTCGCTAATTCCTAGAATGTCAACGTTCGCTCTTGCCATCTCCTGTTTGACCACTTCCAATTTGCCTTGATTCATGGGCCTAACATTCCAGGTTCCTATGCATTATTGCTTTTTACAGCATTGGACCTTGCTTCTATCACCAGTCACATCCACAACTTGGTGTTGCTTTTGCTTTGGCTCCATCCCTTCATTCTTTCTGGAGTTATTTCTCCACCGATCTCCAGTAGCTAATTGGGCACCTACCGACCTGGGGATTTCCTTTTTCAGTATTCTATCATTTTGCCTTTTCACATTGTTCATGGGGTTCTCAAGGCAAGAATACTGAAGTGGTTTGCCATTCCCTTCTCCAGTGGACCACATTCTGTCATGTTAAACCTAAGAGCTTAGCTCTTAGGTCTAACATAATTATCCTAAGTTGGCTTGCCTGTGAAATGGGCATAATAATAGCATCTATTTTATAAAATTACTGTAAAGACTTGAGAAAAAATATGCAGAGAGTTTAATGTCTGGCTACATAGTAATTGATCAATAAAGGAAAGACTTTAGGAAGAAAGAAAAATAGTAGAGATATGAGTTTGGCATTTCTTACCTTTGTATTTGTTAAATCACGTCTAGATTTCTGATGTCTAGGAGCACTAAGCCCATTTTTATATTTTTACATTTTCTACTTTGGCAAGAGTCAACACTCTTGGACTTAGCAACTTTTGCTAAAGGCAATTTCCAGAGTAGATGGAATGCCTTCAGCAAATCTGAAACCAATCTATGGATTTGAGTTGAAGCTTAGAGGCTGCTCCACTACAGGGTAGACTGTCAATTTTTCAGCCTGAAGAAAAATAAATGAACTTCAGTATTGCAAGGAGAAATTCTTTTTCCTCCTATAACTTTCTCAAAATCAGCAATTTTTCTCTTAGATTTTTCCTAAAGCCATGAAATGAGTCAAGCATGAAACAGTTGCCTTAGAAGGCTATTTGTCAGAATTGTCCTTTTATGGTTTTTAACTGAACCTTTGGAGAAGTCAGAAGAACACTAGATTGTCCCAGTATTCAGTGTATTAGTGGATTCATCAAACTGCAGCTTATATTATTTAGGATTTTATGGGCACAGTGACCCCCTCCAACCAAGGAGTCCAACTGGACAGAAGATAGCAGAGGTCACAATGAGGACAGCATGCTCAGTCTCCCACATCTCCCTGGACACATCAAGTTTCAGGCTAACTTCATAGAAAAATGTTCTTTATTTGTCTACCAAGTAATTAATCAGAGAGTAATTAGCAGCCATGAAATTAAACGACGTTTGCTCCTTGGAAGAAAAGCTATGACCAACCTAGACAGCATATTAAAAAGCAGAGACATTACTTTGCCAACAAAGATCTGTCTAGTCAGCTATGGTTTTTCCAGTAGTGTTGTATGGATCTGAGAGTTGGACTATAAAGAAAGCTGAGCATCAAAGAATTGATGCTTTTGAACTGTGGTGTTGGAGAAGACTCTTGAGAGTCCCTTCGACTGCAAGGAAATCCAACCAGCTCATCTTTTAGGAAATCAATCCTGAATATTCATTGGAAGGAATGAGGCTGAAGCTGAAACTCCAGTACTTTGGCCACCTGATGTGAAGAATTGACTAATTGGAAAAGACCCTGATACTGGGAAAGATTGAAGGTGGGAGGAGAAGGGGATAACAGAGAATGAGATCATTGGATGGCATCACTGACATGATGGACATGAGTTTGAGTAGGCTCCAGGAGTTGGTGATGGACAGGGATGCCTGGCATGCTGCAGTCCATGGTGTCACAAAGAGTTGGACATGACTGAGTGACTGAACTGAACTGAAACAGCATTAGTAAATGACATTGCCTGATGCCAACTGCCTTTTGGAGAAAATTAAAACAGAACTCAAGTGCTATGAAATCTGTGACAAATGGCATTTTCTTTTTTTCCATATTTTTCTAGATGTAAGGTGATTTGGGCTTCCAGCTCTACTCCATTAAACACTTCATATATGTCTTCAATGTGATTATAATGTATTTAAAACATCTTCTCCCAGTAATCTTGATTCCAGCTTGTGCTTCTTCCAGCCCAGCATTTCTCATGATGTACTCTTCATAAAAGTTAAAGAAGCAGGGTGACAATATACAGCTTTGACGTACTCCTTTTCCTATTCGGAACAAGTCTGTTGTTCCATGTCCAGTTCTAACTGTTGCTTCCTAGCTGGAATCAAGATTTCTGGGAGAAATATCAATAACCTCAGATATGCAGATGACACCACCCTTATGGCAGAAAGTGAAGAGGAACTAGAAAGCCTCTTGATGAAAGTGAGAGAGCAGAGTGAAAAAGTTGGCTTAAAGATCAACATTCAGAAAACTAAGATCATGGCATCTGGTCCAATCACTTCATGGGAAATGGATGGGGAAACAGTGGAAACAGTGTCAGACTTTATTTTTGGGGGGCTCCAAAATCACTGCAGATGGTGAATACAGCCATAAAATTAAAAGACGTTTACTCCTTGGAAGGAAAGTTATGACCAACCTAGATAGCATATTAAAAAGCAGAGACATTACTTTGCCAACAAAGGTCCATCTAGTCAAGGCTATGGTTTTTCCTGTAGTCATGTATGGATGGGACAGTTGGACTGTGAAGAATGCTGAGCACTGAAGAACTGATGCTTTTGAACTGTGGTGTTGGAGAAGACTCTTGAGAGTTTCTTGGACTGCAAGGAGATCCAACCAGTCCATCCTAAAGCAGATCAGTCCTGGGTGTTCATTGGAAGGACTGATGTTGAAGCTGAAACTGCAATACTTTGGCCACCTCATGAAAAGAGCTGACTCTTTGGAAAAGACCCTGATGCTGGGAAAGATTAGGGGCAAGAGGAGAAGGGGATGACAGAGGATGAGATAGCTGGATGGTGACAGAGGATGAGATGGTGATGGATGGCATCACTGACTCGATGGACATGAGTTTGGGTAAACTCTGGGAGTTGGTGATGGACAGGGAGGCCTGGAGTGCTGCGATTCATGAGGTTGCAAAGAGTCCGACACGACAGAGCGACTGAGCTAAAACATCTTCTAAGATACTGTGTGATAATATTTAGTTCATGCCAAATTTAAATATCATCTTTAGTTCCCTGAATTGAGAGGAAAGAAGTTCAAATGAGAAAGAAAACAAAACTTTTAGTTTCCACGTTCACTTATTTGAAGTGATTGAACACAAGATCCACATAGCCCTGAGGCAACACATAAATTATGCTTTCAGTTTTACAGGATCAATATGGTCATTTGTCATTAAACAGTCACTCAAAAGGAAAATATCAACAGTACAAGGACATTTCATCTGAATTTTCTCTTGGACCTCCTTTATCAGAATCAGTGGTGATAGTTTGGCCCTATATAGAACTTAATTAGAATATCTTGGAGTTGGGACTCAGGAATCTGTTGCTTGACAAATATTCTATCTGATTCTTGAACACCATAAAATTTGAGAGCCAAAATTAGCAATTTTAATCTGATACTAGATTCAATAGTCAAAGAATGGGATTTTAAAAACAGAATTACATAAACTTTACAATTTATTTTTGTCCATAATCTTTGACAGTATAATATAATTAAAATATTGTATTAGTGATCAACATTATGGTATTATTACAAATTGTTGTTTTATTATATTAAAAGTTTATATTACTAATTTCTTAAAACTAGATATTTTTTTAAAATTTTGAATCAAATATGCAATGTATGTATCTTTTCTTATAGACACCATATATGTTATATCTAACTTGAAAATTCCAAAAATAATGACCTTCCTTTCACTAAAAAAAATGGAAAATTTTAATAAAGATGTCTGAAACTGTGATCGAGCACTAACTAGATCAAGTGATCCTTCAGAGAAGAACAGAGAGAGTGAGCCCTAGAATTTCCCCAGCTTCACTTCAGTAGATACTTCCATGAGCTCAGTGCTCGGAGAATAGAAGGAAGCCAAGCAAGATAGTTTTGTTGATTGAAGAAATAAAGATTCCATTGTGAGAAGGCTGAGGCAGTAAGAATTTCAGGCCAGGAAACTGGAAGGAGGGTGTTATGCAGAAAAAGTACTCCAGAAGTCTGCTGCAGGGGTCTCCTTAGGTCTGTTGTTGAATACCAAGGTTTATGTGCATCAAGTAAAGCTCTGTGATGCCATGCAAAAATAAGCCAACTAAATTAAATACTATCAGCTTCTGGGAGGAGTCAGGTACATGATTCCTGATTCATACAGGAGTAGGAGATATTCCTCTTTCAACCAGTCAGAGAGAAAACTCAGGGTATTCACTAGAGTCCGCAGAGTAGCAGATCTTAATTTTAATGGTAAACTAGTCCTGGAAAAGAAGGATATTCTGTAACCTTCCTAAAAAAGATTAAAATTAATCTAAAAGGATCAAGTTGATTGGCAAGTAGCTTACCTGCCTGCCAAAATAAACTTCCAACAATTTTTAAGACAACAAAATCCGTATATGTTTATGTGGATTTTTTTTCTGTCTCCATACAACATCATAATGACCAGCATCTGACTCAAAATTAAGAGACATATAAAGATATAGGGAAAAAAATCTGTACATGGAACAGACATAGAAATGACATAAAAAAAGAACGAGTAGACAAGGACTTAAAAATTATATATATAAGATGAAAAAATTAACTGTGTGGGCTTAATAGCATGCTTGTGTTTGGCACTGAATAGATCAGTAAACTTAAAGACATAACAATGCTGCTGCTGCTAAGTCACTTCAGTCGTGTCCGACTCTGTGTGACCCCATAGACGGCAGCCCACCAGGCTCCGCCGTCCCTGGGATTCTCCAGGCAAGAACACTGGAGTGGTTTGCCATTTCCTTCTCCAGTGCATGAAAGGGAAAAGTGAAAGTGAAGTCGCTCAGTCGTGTCCGACTCTTAGCGACCCCATGGACTGTAGCCTACCAGGCTTCTCCGTCCATGGGATTTTCCAGGCAAGAGTACTGGAGTGGGGTGCCATTGCCTTCTCCAGACATAACAATAGAAACCATCTAAACTGAAGCACAGGCAGAGAAAAATAAAATGACAAGAAAATAGAATAGAAAAGAAATTTTAAAAGCTTTAGTGATTTGTAGAGCAATATCAAGTGGTCAAATATACATGGCATTTAAGTACAGATAAAAAAGAAAGGAAAGGTCAAAACAATGTGTAAAAAAATAATGGCTAAATTATTTTCAATTTTATTAAAATCCAATAAGCTTGATGAACTTGAAGCAAGATGAACAGAGAAAACCATACCAATCAATGTGCTGAAAACAGTGATACAGTACAGAGAAAATGTCAAAGCTGTCAGAGAAAGAAGTGAGGATATATACTGGAGAGCAAATATAGGAATTATCTCTGACTTTTCATCAAAAAGAAAAAAAAAATCAGTAGACAATGGAAAAACAATCTTTAAAATGCTGAAAACAATCATTCAGAATTTCAAATGCAGCAAAAATTTTCTTCAAAGATAAAACTAAAAGCATTTTCATACAAACATTACATAAGAGAATTTGGCATCAGCAAATTTGTACTACAAGATATATTGAAGAAAATCCTTCAGATGGGAAGCTAGATCTTCATAAAGAAATAAAGAGTGTGAGAAATGTTAGAAGTGTGAAAACATATTTTCTCATTTTAAAAGTTCTTTAGACTTGATGCTATAGCATTATACTCATAACAATGAATTGTAAATATATAGCAGTAAAACATATGATAACAGTAGCACAATGAATAGGAGGGAGAAACAAGAATATTGTAAAGATTCATGCGTCATACATGAAGTGCTATAATAATATTTGAAGATAGACAATGATATTTAAAATTGCATATTGTAAATCTTAGAGCAACCACTAAAAAGCAAGTTAGAGATACAGCTTATAAGTCAAGAATGGGCATAAAACTAAGTGATTACTCAGTCTGAAGAAGAAAAGGAGAAAAATGAAGAACAGATTCAAAAAATGTAAAACAAATACTATAAAATGACTCTAGACTTAAACACCTTCAGATCAAAAAAATAAATATAAATTTATGTATTCTGAGTAAAAGGCAATAATGGTTATACTGATAAAAAGACAATACCCAACTACGTTGTTTAATAGAAATGTATTTAAATATAGAAGAGACATTTTTAAAGTAAAATGATGAAACATGCTATACAATGCAATTTACTCATCAGAGGAAAGTGGTAGTGGCTATTAAATTTTAGAAAAGTAGACATCAGGGCAAGGAATTTAACCATTCTTATAGAGACAGGTTTAATAACAGTAAAAGAGTTGATTAAGAAGAATAAAAATCCTAAATGGTATATACCTAACAGAAAAGCTCCAGAATTCATGAAGCAAATACTGAACAGCTAGAAGGAGAAATAAACAAATACATAATTACAGTATGGATCTTCAACACCCTTTGCTCAGTAAAACAAGCTGCCAGTGTATCAGCAAAGGTAAAGATGATATGAATAGCACTCTCCAGCCACTGACCTAATAGGCCATTACAGAACACTTCACCCAACAATAGCAGAATACACATCGCTTTCAAGTGTACACAAAACTTTAATAGATAATATGATGAGTCATAAAACTAATCTCAATGAATTTGAAGACAATCAAATTGAAACAACATATAAGCTGACCATGATGGAAATAAATTTTAAGAAAGATACATGAAAACCCCAAATTTGTGAAAATCATGTTTTGAAATAATAGAAATGTTCTATACATTTATCGAACATGATGACATATTTCAAAATTGGTACATTTTGTTGTATGTAAATAACAATTTCACTAATTTGACTCATAAATGAAAAGTGCACCAAAAAATTACTTATTTGATCTTTTTAAAGTATAGTTGGGCCTGCATATCCAGAGAATCCACGGATACCTAGGGTTGACTGCACTAGCCATGTTATGTAAGGAACTTGTACCTCCCGAGCGTTTGGTGTTTGCAGGGGAGCCTGGAACCAATTCCCCAGCGGATAATGAGTGACCACTACAGTATAAGCTTTTTGTTACTGGTCTTATGTTCTATCAGCAATTAGTATATTCTGCCCTCAGCTCTACTTTCAGCATCTGGCTCAAATTTAGTTTATGCTGGCAAGGATCCTGGGACTCCTGTGCCATGCAATCTTAGGAGCAGGGGAAGTTATCTGAGGGGATTGACAGTGGAGCAAGGAATGATCACACAAACCTCTGTGTGTTAAAGCTAAATCACAAACCCAAAACTTTTTACTATTTCTTGCATATTAGTAGGGCTTTCCTGTTGGCTCAATGGTAAAGAATCTTCCTGCAATGCAGGAGCCCTGGGTTTGATCCCTGGGTTGGAAAGATCCCCTGGAGAAGGGAATGGATATCCACTCCAGTATTTTTGCCTGGAGAATTCTGTGGACAGAGGAGCCTCCAGGACTATAGTGGGATACAGGCAAGCTTTATTGTGTGTATGCTCTTCTTTTTTCTTTCCATTTCATTTGGATATTGTCTACTAGCTTTCCCATTTGCTAATCTCTTCTATTTTAATCTGCTGTTGAAATCCAGTTTGAGCTCTTAATTTCAATTATTTACTTTTTATATCTAGAACTTTCATTTTATTCTCTTTTAAAATAAATTCCTCTCTGGTGAAATACTTTGTCTTGTCAAATGTGTTCCTGAACATATTAATTAAAGTTCTTTAAAGGTCCATCCCTATGTACTCAAAAAAAAAATACATCACTTATTTCTAATACATGTTTGTAATACATGTATAAGTATATTTTTTAAAGAAGAATTTAATCTATAGTTATAACAGAGCAGTGGCTGGATGTGTACTCCAAGGGTAGGTGGAGAAAAGTGACTATCAAGAGACAGGTGGAAATATTCTGGGGAAAAGTATATGTTCTCTATCTTGATTATGGTGGATGTTACACTTGCAGACTTTTCTTTTGGTCCTATTCTTATTAACAACTCTACTAGTTGTTAATCTAATGCTAAATCCTTAACCAGTGGACCACCAGGAAAGTCCCTCTCACACTCTTATTTATACAAAATGCCATGTACTTCTATCTGTATATTCAAATTCAAATACTTTTTTCAAAGTCAACTTTCAATGCCACAGTTTCCATGAATCCTTCCTGTGTTGGAAGTAAGCTTAGTCTGAGCTCTCATATTAAATTAGCTGTTCCTCTAATGGCATTTGTATAACCTACCTTGCATTATTCATGAGGAAGGCCATCTGACTAGACTTCAAATTTTTTAAGTGTAAGGATCTTGTCTTACCAACCCTTCTATGTATGCCAGTATTTAGAAAAGTGCCTGGGTCATAATAAATAGATATTTATTAAATGAATGGATCCATGAATATGTCATTGTAATCTATGCAAAATCATGATCTGCTTTTAACATTCTAAAATTCACCAGATTCAATACTTCTCATTACTGAGTCTGAGTCACTTATAACCCTAACATATTTAATTCTAGCTTGCAGCTTCTATAATGCTGTATGCTCACAAGCAAGATAATCAAGCTTATTAAGGACTATGTATTAAATAAATGTAATCAGGCATTTAGGGAAGGCATAATGACTTTTCATATATCAAAGCATGACTTCAGAGTTTGGGCTTTAAATCCAAATGCCTAGGAGGACTATTTTGTCAACATTCCCATTTGGAGCTATATTTTGAAGACTAGACAATGGCTTCCAGACGTCTGACCTCCATAAAAAATATGATTTTTCTGCCTTGCTAGAAAAAGCATTCTTTTTATAGAAAATAGCCATTCTAACACTGGATATGTGTCCTCTCTTACAAATAAATGCTGGTGTTGAGGACTCAGAACTAGACAGCTGTCACAGCACCACTGAGGATTCCTCTAAATTGCAGCAGATGGTGCTACTTATTTGGCCATCTAATGCTATTCTGAAGTACCAGTTGGCCAATTGCTGAGGTGGAAGTATGAAAATAGGAGATGTATTTAGAGCCAGAGGATCCAAGCATACATGTTTGGGGATACAGAGTTTAAATGGACATGCAAAAACTGTAGCCAGCAAATGGCCAAGCCAGATCCTTTAGAGGGTGTGGTGGAAAGCCCCTCCCCTCAGATGAAAGCAATCATGGAAAATACAGCCTCGTTGGTCGGCTGTATTGCAATCTCATCCATGCCTTTTCCCCAGAGAAGCACACACGCTCACGGGGAAACTCGCATATGTGTGTGTGCACGCACACACACACACACAGAGCACATGTATTCCTACACATATAGTTGCTAACCAGTCTGCAACTTAAATTTAACACTACTTAGGAACTGTCTGGGTCACCTGCGGCTGGTCTGTGGAAATATGCTCTGCACTTGTCAGTGGCTTACCTCAGAAGTGGGAGACTTTCTGGACTCTATCTTTAGGGTGGCAGCTGCAGTCCTAAGGAGCTTTGATCAATGTATGGCAATCTGGATTTCTGTGTCAAAGGGATATCGAATATTCTGGCCGAGTCTTGGACCATTTCCACAGCTGCTATGGCTCACCCCTTATCAGGATTAAATCTAGTTAATAAGCCCTCTGCTTACCACTGCCCAGAGTACAATTTGTAAGTCCTTTCTTAACTCTAATTTATAGCATTAACTATTTACATACAGGGTTTAGGTAGCTTACAATAGCTATTAAGTAGAATACTAGTGCATTGTAAACTCTTTTTGTAAAGTCAATAAATTCCTATTATGTATATAGTGAGCTTCTTACTTGAGAAAAATGGACTAATTAAATTATTCAACCGGAAAGCAATTTAAATTGGTGCATTACCAAAAAGAAGGTAACTTAAGAAGTGAAAAATACACAAAAAACTCGGAGGCCTAGTTTTTCCAAAACTACTTCCAAGCCTTTGTATCGGAGGCCTAGCATATATATGACACATGAATTCGAAACACCAAAATGCAAATTAAAATATCTATAAATAAACCTAAATAAATAAACAGCTCAGGTTTGCATGGCATCAGTAAAAGCACATGAGACTGTCATGGAGAAAAAAACCTTTAAAGCAGAGAAAGAGTGCATATCATGAAGAAGAAAAAGATCTCAAAATTCACCAAGATCAAAGGCAAACTGAAAATTAAAGCAGCAATAAATGCATATATATGTACATATAAGAATAGGCTACCCACTCCAGTATTATTGGGCTTTCCGTGTGGCTCAGCTGGTAAAGAATCTACCTGCAGTGTAAGAGATCTGGGTTCAATCCCTGGGTTGGGAAGATCTCCTGGAGAAGGGACTGGCTACCCATTCCAGTATTCTGGCCTGAAGAATTCCATGGACTGTATAGTCCAAGAAGTTGCAAAGAGTCAGACACAACTGAGCAACTTTTACTTTCTACCTTCATGTTGGTACAAAAATTCTTATAACAAAACTGACAGTTACCCCAGAATGAACTCACAGAATAAAATAAGTAAAATATTTTAAAATGAAACCAAGGGAGGATATCGGTTCCAGAAGAGGTGTGTGGGGGAATACTCAGCTTCTGAAGTGTCTTGGGGACTAGTGAGCTAGAACCAGAGAGGCAAGTGAAGGCTTTTCTCCTCATGGAAGAAAATATTATCAAGGATCTCGCTACCAAATTATCTTTCCAGCAGGTTCTAAATCCTTCAAATGTCTGTAAGAAAATTTAGAGGCCAGCGTGTCTTCTGTACCATTAGGACAGTAAGAGCCAGCAGAAAGAGGAGCACTGTTGGTTATCAGCATTTATCAACACAGTTTCTTCTCTGACAGCCACTGTCATAACTGATTCTCTCTCATCCGAGGTTAACTCTTGGCCCTGACTTGAGATTTATGAACCAAATTGTTTAAATCCTATTAATTTCTTTTCATGGAAAAATCTATTGCTGACTTGCTGCCTGACATATTTGAGCTCCACCTCATCTTCCATCCTTTGCTACCATCCACCTATCTAGTCGATGAATTAGACCAGATACCCAATACATAAATTGCCATTTAAATTTCTGGGTTTCCTTTTATATTTCAAACTTCTAAACTATGGATATGTTAAAGCCCTTCCACACCATCTGGAAAAATTTCTATAGGTATACGGAGCCAACAATAGTAAAATCACAGTATACTAAGATAAAATTAATGAACTGAACTTACAGAATCTGTGTTGTAATGGTTAATATTTATATAAAGTATTAAGGAAGAAGCACTGTTTTAACAATTTACATAGTTTAACTCATTTAATCATATAACACCTCCTTGACATAAGTAACAATAACCTAATTTTACTAAAGAAGAAACTGAAAGACAAAGAGGTTAAATGATATACCTACTAGTATCTTGAACCAGAGATCAAATTGCCAACATCTATTGGATCATAGAAAAGCAAGGGAATTTCAGAAAATATCTACTTCTGCTTCACTGACTAAGCTAAAGCCTTTGACTGTGTGCATCACAACAAACTGTGGAAAATTATTAAAGAGATGGGAATACAAGACGACTTTGCCTGCCTCTTGAGAAACCTGTATGCAGGACAAGAAGCAATAGTTAGAATTGAACATAGAACAATAGACTTGCTCAAATTGGGAAAGAAGTGTGTCAAGGCTTGTCACCCTGCTTATTTAACTTATATACAGAGCACATAATGCAGAATGCCAGGCTGGATGAATCACAAGCTGGAATCAAGATTGCCAGGAGAAATACGAACAACCTCAGATATGCAGGAGATACCACTCTAATGGTAGAAAGTGAAGAGGAATTAAAGGTCCTCTTGATGAGGGTGAAAGAGAAGAGTGAAAAAGCTGGCTTAAAACTCAGCATTCAAAAAACTAAGATCATGGCATCTGGTCTCATTACTTCATGGCAAATAGATGGGGGACAAGTGGAAATAGTGACAGCTTTTATTTTCTTGGGCTCTAAAATCACTGTGGATGGTGACTGCAGCCATGAAATTAAAAGACGCTTGCTGCTTGGAACAAAAGCTATGACAAACCTAGACAGTGTATTAAAAAGCAGAAATGTCAATTTGTCGACAAAGTTTCTTTTAGTTAAAGCTATGATTTTCAGGTACAGCTTTAGTTCGATTACACCCAAAGATTCAAAGCAAGGCATATGCTCACAGAAGTTATATATCCATAAGATAGTTCAGTTCAGTTAGGTTGCTGAGTTGTGTCCTACTCTTTGCGACCCCATGGACTGCAGCACACCAGGCATCCCTGTCCGTCACCAACTCCTGGAGATTACTCAAGCTCACATCCACTGAGTTGGTGATGCCATTCCACCATCTCATCCTCTGTTGTCCCCTTCTCTTCCTGTCTTCAAACTTTCCCAGCATCAGGGTCTTTTCCAATGAGTCAGTTCTTCCCTTCAGGAGGCCAGAGTATTGGAGTTTCAGCTTCAACATCAGTCCTTCCCATGAATATTCAGGACTGGTTTCCTTTAGAATGGACTGGTTGGATCTCCTTGCAGTCCAAGGGGCTCTCAAGAGTCTTCTCCAACACCATAGTTCAAAAGCATCAATTCTTCCACACTCAGCTTTCTTTATAGTCCAACACTCACATCCATACATGACTACTAGCTTTGACTAAATGGACCTTTATTGGCAAAGTAATGTCTCTGCTTTTTAATATGTTGTCTAGGTTTGTCATTGGAGAAGGAAATGGTAACCCACTTCAGCATTCTTGCCTAGAGAATCCTGTGGACGGAGGAGCTTGGTGGGCTGCTGTCCATAGGTCGCATAGAGTCAGACACGACTGAAGCGACTTATCATGCACGCATGCATTGGAGAAGGAAATGGCAACCCATTCCAGTATTCTTGCCTGGAGAATCCCAGGGACGGAGGAGCCTGGTTCACAGTTGATGCATTGTTGAAGCCTGGCTTGGAGAATTTTGAGCATTACTTTGCTAGTGTGTGAGATGAGTGCAATTGTGCAATAGTTTGAGCATTATTTGACATTGCCTTTCTTTGGGATTGCAGTGAAAACTGACCTTTTCCAGTCCTGTGGCCACTGCTAAGTTTTCCAAATTTGCTGGCATATTGAGTGCAGCACTTTCACAACATCATCTTTTAGGATTTGAAATAGCTCAACTGGAATTCCATCACCTCCACTATCTTTGTTCATAGTGATGCTTCCTAAGGCCCACTTGACTTCACATTCCAGGATGTCTGGCTCTAGGTGAGTGATCACACCATCGTGGTTATCTGGGTCATGAAGATCTTTTTTACATAGTTCTGTGTATTCTTGCCACCTCTTCTTAATATCTTCTGCTTCTGTTAGGTCCATACCATTTCTTTCCTTTATTGTGCCCATCTTTGCATGAAATATTCCCTTGGTATCTCTAATTTTCTTGAAGAGATCTCTAGTCTTTCCCATTCTGTTGTTTTCCTCTATTTCTTTGCATTATTGCTGAGGAAGGCTTTCTTATCTCTCCTTGCTATTCTTTGGAACTCTGCATTCAAATGGGTATATCTTTCCTTTTCTCCTTTGCCTTTCACTTTTCTTCTTTTCTCAGCTATTTGTAAGGCCTCCTCAGACAACCATTTTGCCTTTTTGAATCTCTTTTTCTTGGGGATGGTCTTGATCACTGCCTCCTGTACAGTGTCATAAACCTCTGCCCATAGTTCTTTAGGCACTCTATCAGGTCTAATCCCTTGATTCATGGACCTAACATTTCAGGTTCCTATGCAATATTGCTCTTTACCACATCAGACTTTACTTGCATCACCAGTCACATCCACAAGACGGAACTGTGTTTGAGTGTCTTCTGTGGAGGTATGGGTCAGCAGTGGACTGCTTCAGGGGCAGGGGCTCTGGGTGCAGCAGAGCTGCAGGGGCTCTTGGGTATGGCATAAGCCCTCTCAGAGGAGGTTGCCATTGACCCCACCATAGAGCTGCCAGCACTTACACAGGACTGGGAAACAGACTCTTGGAGGGCACAAACAGAACCTTGTGTGCACCAGTACCCAGGACAAAGTCAGTGACCCCACAAGAGACTGACCCAGATTTGCCCGTGAGTGTCCAGGAGTCTCTGGCAGAGGTGTGGGTCAGCAGTGGCTTGCTGCAGGGTTAGGGGCACTGAGTGTAGCAGTACATGCATGGGACCTTTTGAAGGAGGTCACCAATACCTTCCTTACCTCCTCCATAGTTTGGCCCCAGGTAAATAGCAGGGAACACAGCTCCACCCATCAACAGAAAATTGGATTAAAGATGCCCATCAGAACAAGACCCAGTTTCCCCCTCAGTCAGTCTCTCCCATGAGGAAGCTTCCATAAGCCTCTTATCCTTCTCCATCAGAGGGCAGGCAGATTGAAAACCACAATCACAGAAAACTAACCAATCTGATCACATGGACCACAGCCTTGTCTAACTCAATGAAACTATGAGCCATACCAGGGCCACCCAAGATGGGCAGGTCATGGTGGAGAGTTCTGACAAAACATGGACCACTGGAGAAAGAAATGGCAAACCACTTTAGTATTCTTGCCTTGAGAACTCCATGAACAGTATGAAAAGGCAAAAAGATAGGACACTGAAAGATGAACTCCTCAGGTCAGTAGGTGCCCAATATGCTACTGGAGATCAGTGGAGAAATAACTTCAGAAAGAATGAAGAGATAGAGCCAAAGCAAAAACAATATCCATAGGATAGCTTAGTTACATAATTGGGATTCTTGTTCATCAGTTCAGTTCAGTTGCTCAGTCGTGTCCAGCTCTTTGCGACCCCACGAATCACAGCACACCAGGCCTCCCTGTCCATCACCAACTCCCAGAGTTTACCCAAACTCATGTCCATCGAGTCGGTGATGCCATCCAACCATCTCATCCTCTGTCGTCCCCCTCTCCTCCTGCCCCCAATTCTTCCCAGCATTAGGGTCTTTTCCAATGAGTCAACTCTTCGCATGAGGTGGCCAAAGTATTGGAGTTTCAGCTTCAACATCAGTCCTTCCAATGAACACCAAGGACTGATCTCCTTTAGGATGGACTGGTTGGATCTCCTTGCAGTCCAAGGGACTCTCAAGAGTCTTCTCCAACACCACAGTTCAAAAGCATCAATTCTTTGGCACTCAGCTTTCTTCACAGTCCAACTCTCACATCCATACATGACCACTGGAAAAACCATAGCCTTGACTAGACGGACCTTTGTTGGCAAAGTAATGTCTCTGCTTTTAAATATGCTATCTAGGTTGGCCATAACCTTCCTTCCAAGAAGTAAGCGTCTTTTAATTTCATGGCTGCAATCACCATCAGCATTGATTTTGGAGCCCCCCCCAAAAAAAAAGTCTGACACTTTTTCCACTGTTTCCCCATCTATTTCCCATGAAGTGATTGGACCAGATGCCATGATCTTAGTTTTCTGAATTTTGAGATTTAAGCCAACTTTTTCACTCTCCTCTTTCACTTTCATCAAGAGGCTCTTTAGTTCTTCTTCACTTTATAGCAAAGGAATAAATAGATGGTTTTCTTGTGCTGCATACAGTGAAAGTCCATGTCTGACTGATGAGGGAAGTGCTAATGAAACAGTGTAAGAATTAGGTAAGATAGCAAGATTGTATGGTGGGTTTTAGTAACCTTAAATCACTAATTATTAATGTAGTTCATTTTATAAAGACTGTGCAATGATTCTAATTTCCTAGGGGTGAAGGCCAGTCTTAGAGAAAGGGCAGGTTGATAAATGTAGTTGGACATAAGCAAGTAACTACTTTACATGATGGGTCATATGATTTGAATGTTTGCATCCCCCCCAAATTCATATATTGAAAAACCTAGTGCCTTATGTCGGAGAAGGCAATGGCACCCCACTCCAGTACTCTTGCCTGGAAAATCCCATGGACAGAGGAGCCTGGTAGGCTGCAGTCCATCGGGTTGCTAAGAGTCAGACACGACTGAGCGACTTCATTTCCACTTTTCCCTTTCATGCACTGGAGAAGGAAATGGCAACCCACTCCAGTGTTCTTGCCTGGAGAATCCCAAGGACAGGGGAGCCTGGTAAGCTGCCGTCTATGGGGTCACACAGAGTCGGACACGACTGAAGCGACTTAGCAGCAGCAGAAGCAGCAGTGCCTTATGTGATAGCATTAGGAGGTGGGTCTTTGGGAGGTGATTAGGTTACAAGTTAGTGCCCTTATTAAAAGAGGACCAAGATGGCTCGCTTTCCCTTTCCACCATCTGATAATACAATTGAGAAGTCAGTAGTCTGCAGCTTAAAAGAAGGTCCCTGACCTTGTATATGCAGCCTCCAGAACTTTGAGAGACAAATTTCTGCTGTTTGTAAGCCACCTTATTTTGTTACAGGAGACCAAATGGACTAAGACAGTGGGCAATCAATTTTTACTTATGTTTGTCATATAACAAGGGAAAGTGAAAGTTGCTCAGTCATGTCCGACTCTTTGCAACCCCATGGACTATACAGTCCATTTAATTCTCCAGGCCAGAATACTGGAGTGGGTAGACTTTCCCTTCTCCAGGGGATCTTCCCAAGCCAGTGATCAAACCCAGGTCTCCCACATTGCAGGCAGATTCTTTACCAGCTGAGCCACATGGGAAACCCAAGAACATTGGAGTAGGTAGCCTATCCCTTCTCCAAGGGATCTTCCAGACCCAGGAATTGAACCGAGGTCTCCTGCCTTGCAGGTGGATTCTTTAGCAGCTGAGCCACAAGGGAAGTCCACAAGATGCTTTGTAAGTTTGTCTGTATATCTTGGAGCTATTCTGGGTAGTCATCTCATAAAGGGAGTGGTAGGATTGATACTAGAAATATTGTTGAATCAGGAACATATTTGGAATGAGTGAGGTTGTTCCAAGTTGATAGTAGATGCCATTGTGCAGAAAATATTCATAGTTTCATGTTTTTGCCCACTCAGAGCTTTCTAAGCAAAGATTTCCAGCAACTTGGGTTAAAGAATGACTGAATATCAATCCTATAGAAAAATAGATAGAAACCACTAGAAAAATATAAAGATTTATTTTTCTGAATGCGTTCATTTAAAATTCATAGAGTGATAAAATCTGGAGCCATTTGTTTGCATTTTAAAAGGTTGCTGTTATAAATACCTGGGAATCTTCCCCATCTCTTCCAAGACAGGATTTGTTTCCACTTGAGAGCAAAATTTTCTCTCCTTGTCTCTGGGAGACAAGTTCCTATAGAATTCTGAAATCTATAGTTTTGGGATTGCTCATCTATATTGTAAAATCCCTTTTCATATATGCAGGTAGTATCTTCCTCTAGTGGAGGAAAGAGTGCTAATACTGGGATTGCTATGTAAGTAAACTAATTTGGTTTTCTCCAATGCAGAGGGGCCTTCGTTGGTAGCTCAGCTGGTAAAGAATCCACCTGCAATGCAGGAGACCCCTGTGATTCCTGGGTCAGGAAGATTCACCTGGAGAAGGGATAGGCTACTCACTCCAGTATTCTTGGGCTTCCCTGGTAGCTCAGATGGTAAAGAATCTGCCTGTAATGAGGAAGACCTGGGTTTGATCCCTGGGTTGGGATCCCCTGGAGGAGGGCATTGTAACCCACTCCAGTATTCTTGCCTGGATAATCCCCATGGACAGAGGAGCCTGGGGGGTGCAGTCCATCGGGTCACAAAGAATCAGACATGACTGAGTGACTAAGCACAACAACAATTGATGCAGGAACCTTCAGCATTAAAAATGCAGGTATTCACCAACACTGTAAAACAACTATACTCCAATAAAAATTAATTTTAAAAGGCCAAAGACAAAAATATAGAAAGCATCAGAAATTTTTTAATGTAGGTATTAAAAATTTACCAGTTATTTTATAAATAATAACATTCCAAGGTCTGACTAGCCAGTCTCTTTGTTCTGCACGCATGGCTCCTAGAACAAAGACTTCCCCGATTTGTTTGCGCAAGATGTTAATAAGTGTTACTTGAGTAAAATGGTAACATAATTAAATAAGTTTGAGAAACAGGGTATACCATATCCCCTCTCTGGGAGACTTAAACAAATTGGATTCTGCAAGCTTTTATAGTAAATAAACATGTTCAGTCTTGACTTAGGACTTACAAATTAGAAATACCATTGTATAATGACCTCATAGCATTTTTTATCCCCTTAAAGATGCCAAGAAGTGTATCCAGAAATTAGCACTATGTTCATAGGTATATTTTCTGCCTAAATGTTCAGGAAGCATTACTAATGTTATCACTTGTCCCATTCTCCTCAGAGTCTTAGAAAGTCATTCTATTGACCCTCTAGAAAGCAACTACTATTCACAAAAAGGAGTGTTTCCAACATTGACAGCACATTAGAATCATCCCAGCAACTTAAAAAATACCAATGCCCCAAACCATGCCAATTAAGAGAGCCTCTGAGGATGTCTGGGAATCTGTAAGATTTAAAAGCTTCCCAGGTGACTCTAATGTGCAGCCAGGCTTAAGAACCACTGACACAGAGCAGTGGTTATCCAACATTAATGAATGCAGGCATCACCCACATGCGAACGCAGGGAGCTGCAAAGCTTACTGTTCAGCAGGTCTGGGATGGGCTAGAAGTCTTTTTTTAAAAAAACAAATCTCCAGGTGATTCTGATGTAGTTCCTCCCATGGCCACAGTTTGTGATACATTGATATGCGCTGAATCTACCATTCTGCCTGCTTCATGCCAGTTAATCAAGAATCCCATCTTCTAGAAAACAGTGATATTCCAATTCTCTCTGTGGTACTCCTTAATCCACTTCTATTTTCAGACACATAGGGTTTTAAATTACTTTAAAATTCTAAGAGCAATATCCAGACTCATTTTACATGTCTCTGGCAGAACTCTGGATGGAGGTGAGCAACATGCCCTCCAGCAGCTGGACTCAGCTGCAAGAAGGGAAGCCAAGCCACTATTGGAGTATTTCCTCATGACAGTTCATAAATCTGGAGTCTCAGGGCAATCACTCTACCTGTAAAACACCTTCTCTACATCTCAGTCACAAATGAAAGTCAGACATGCACAAGTAGGAATTTCTTTCAGAAAACATGGCTAAGCTTCCACTCTTGGTGGTGACTTGAGTAGCTCCCATCGGACCAAGCTCCTATAAATAACAACTATAAACTTTGGACAGCATAATATAAAACAACTACCCAAGGCACCAGAGTGAAAATAACACTTGCCAGATATGAGACACAAATACAATAGAAATACATTGAAAAATAAATAGTATGAGGTAATTTTCCCATTTTAATGGCTGAGTAGGACACAGTTGGCATGCAAAGTGGCTAAAATCCAGAAAGATAGCCCAGATTAGTAAGGGACCAGAATACAAAGCATGGGGGCATCCATAGTAACTAGATAGTGAAGCAGAGAATCTTAGGAAGAAGAGAGGGACAGAAGAGTCCCAAATTCTGTAAATAATTCTGCTCAAATTTCTTGCTTACGCAGAACTACACATTCAAGAGGGCAGATTCTAAGCAGCCCATTTAAGGCTAAAAACAACAATTGAAACTACAGAACTATGAATTCAGAGCTTGAGTTTGAGTTCTCTTTATAGTAATATAAAAGAATCCAAAATCTGTACCACACATAATATCCAATATATATTCCAAAAGTACATGATATATTAAAAGTAGGAATATATGACCCATTTGCATCAGAAAACAATCAACAAAGCCCAAACTCAAATAATGCAGATGTTGGAATTACCAGGCAAGGGTTTTTAAGCAGCTACTTTAAATATGCTCAATAAAGTAAGGGAAATATGCTTTCATTTTGTGAAAAAGTAGGAAATATCAGAGAAAAACAGATATATAAACAAGAACCAAATGGAATTTCTTGAAATAAAAACAAAAACACAATATCTGATATAAAACACTCAATCAATGTGCTTAACATTAGAAAAAAAATGTCCGAAGAAAGCATTATTGAATTAAAAAAATGGTGGAAATTATCAGACCTGAAGAAGTACAAGAGAAAAAAAAGATTTATAAGTTAATAATACCTCAGGAGTGTGTGGGACAATACAAAAAGGTATAAAATATGTATTATTGGAATCTTACAGGGACTTTCAGATAAAATATAAAGATATAAGAGCCAAAGATTTCCCAAATTCAGTGAAAGACAAATTTATAAAGATTTAGCCAGAGTAAGTACAAACAAATGCCTCCAAGTACATCAGTCATACTGCTAACGACCAAAGATTAAGAGATAATAAATCTGGAAAGCAGCCAGAGGAAAATGACACATTGAATACAGAAAAACAAAAATTCAAACACTGGCTTATCAGAAAAAATTGAGACCCAAAGATAGCTGACCTGTGCAAAAGATGGCCCATAAACAGACTGAGAATAAGGAAACAGAGTGAGAATAAGGAAAACTACAATAATTTAACAGAATTACAGAGGTGATAATGGAGAAAATATTGGACACTCAAGATTATATGATGCAGTCAAACATTACAGATGAAGATGAAATGTAAGAATGAAAATTTCACCATGAGCCATAAAATGATAGAGAATGATGTATATTAATATGGCATGTTTTATCATAGGGTGTGTTATGATACAGTGATATCTGAATTCGAACTTGTACAAACCCTGTTTCTCCCATATGTGGTACCATATAAAAAACCCTATGCCCTATGCTTCTGCACCTACTCCCCTTCCCAAACTATACAAGTACTTTCATCTATCTAATAGGAGTAGTTCTCTAATCCTAGTTCTCTATTTTTATAATATAGCTATATATTTCAAAAACCTCTAAAATATTTATGTGCTTTAACATCATAATTTCAGTTTGATTAATTTAGTCCAGACAAATGTTTACACACAGGATATTCACCATAACTTTACTTACACAAATTTTTTAGAAATAACAGCAGAAGTACAGACATAATTTAATGACTGTGGGAGATTTTCGAAGTGAAAAACCTACCACCAAAAAAATCATGTGTGTCAAAGTTTTTTTTTTTCATGATGTATGAAAATGTTTATGCATAAAGTTGAAGTTTTTAAAGAATTCCCATTAACAGTGTCTGGATTATGTTAAAAACATAACTGGAAATAAAATGCCAAAATGTCCATACTGCCTGTCTCTGGGTTGTGGAATAATTGTTTGGCTTTGTTGAGTTCTGATTCTCTCTACTTTGTGGGTAACTTGCAAATGTTTTACAAGGACCATGTATTATTTTATAATAGAAAATAAAAGGATAAAAAATAAACTTGATTCCTAGAAAAACCAACTCTGTGTTCAGCTGTGAGTTGCCACTGAAGTAATGAGGTATGGGTGGGAAGTTGGAGTCAGGTGCAACAGTGGATCAGAAACTAGACAGGGAATCAAAAATCCAGTCTTATACTGCTAGTAATGTGAGAGCCAGGACACTCAGGATTTAGGGAAATCAGAAAACTGGCAGTCACAGACTAATGATATATAAGCAAAGGAAAAATCAGATGGATAAAATAGGATAGGTGATTATGCATTCAAGTTTAAAGTGAGAAACAAGACAAGAATAAAAATCACAAGGAGAGTCAAGGAGGGGGCAAGGAGGTATTGAAGGTGAGTGTCCTCAGCATAAGACTTTACACATGGTCTTGGTTAGAATAGAAACCAGTCTAAAGATTTGGTCAGTTCAGAGTCCACACAGGAAAGCAGGCAGATCAGCAAACCCAACAGGAAAAGCAGTAAAGACAAAGTGTGGATTTCAGTAGTCTCATGTGTAGCCAGCACCAAAGAAGAAAGGGGGAGGGGAGAAAAGGAGGGAGACAGAGAATGAACTGAAGAGTCCCTGAAAATTGTTGCATAAAGAAGCAAACCAGTGCAGAAATCAGGGCACTGGGACTCTACTTATCTGTAACATAGCTTCTTCACAAGCAGGTAATCTTAAATGTTATTATTGATGAAAGAAGAATATGTTAAATCCTAGATTATATGTATTTAATATATGTAGTAAATATGATGCTTATAAACTATAAAACATTTATTTTACAGTCAAAGAATAATCTATATTCTGTTTTCATTATGGAAGTATGTAGACATTTATTATATTTTTCAGACTAATAGTTCTCTAAAATACTTCCAATTATTTCCTTGCTAACATTCTATTTGAGATGTGCCAAGTATGAGAACTTGCTGACTACATACTCTTGATCTATTATAGATGTCTGCTGCAGGGTCATCTTTTGGAGGGTTCACAAGTACACAACTGAAAATTTACAATCTATTATTCACCTACAACTAATGCAAAGTGAACAGGGGATCTATAGATACTGTCTCATGTCTTCCCAGCTTTTCACAAATACAGAAATACACCTTAGTCCCAGGACTGCACCTGTAATATCCCTACTTCCCTCATGCCAATGTCAATAACAGAAAAAAAGTCCCTATGACAATTTCTTTCAATTTGGGATTTATCTCAATCAGATATATCATTAGTTATATTCAGTTCATTTAAAATTAACCACATCTGTTCAAGTAATGCTGCTGGAATTGACCTAGTATGTCTGCAGAGATAATAAGATTAAGGTGAATGGAGTAATGAATAGTATAACACAGCCTAATTATATACCATACTCCCATCCACCTTAATTTGAGAAAAAAGCAGGAACTGGATGGAATTCAAAAGGCAGCAGATTGAAAATGGATAAAAAGACTTTTTATATGGTGCATAATCAGCTTTCAGAATTCACTGCTGCAGGATATTTCTCCGGCTAAAATTTAGTAAAGTTTCAAGATAAGAATAAGAATGGCATCTGTGGGTACACTAGCTGGATGTGAATTTATGGAAGCTATCAATCCTCATGCTGGTAGCCATAAAATCATCACCAGCTGGTGCTGGGATGGAAACCCCCTCTGTGGTATCCCACTGCACTACTGGCCAGATGCATGATGTGCTGTTGTTGTTGTTGTACAAAGACAAAAAAAACACCCAGAAAGCCTGAGGCATTAGCCTTTGCCAAAGGAAAGACTGTGCACGTGATGGAAACTTTCAAGAAAGCCCTGTGCTGTGTTCATTGAGTCTCATAGTACCCTCTTCTATCTGTTTTTTGATCAAATGACATTTTCCCCCATCGTGATAAAACACAGTGATTCTTCTTTTCCACAGAGTTTATTCAATGTTATCACTGAATTAGTGTATACTTCATTTGTTAGAAATGCAAGTAATCTCTGCTGTGAATATCCAGACCACCATTCATTTAATAGTGGCAGGTCCCAATCGTCCCCCTTTTAAAGTGGTAACAATGGCAATGGTGGTGACTGGAGGCTTTTGTTAATGGACAGCATGGCAGGTCTATTTGTTGGCATTCTCCCTGACATCCTGAGCCCCTTAATTCTGTCTGACAGATTCAGGCCATGCTCCAGATCTCACAAAAGAGGTGAGAGAGAATATTGATCTGCCTGTTGTTGGTGATTTACTGTTCCATTCCTTTAGCAAATTTAAACACACATGCTCACATATGAACACACATCACTGAGGTCACAGCTGCTAGATAGCAGAGCAATGAGTGATTATTTTTTATCTCTCCTAAGCTCTGTAAGTAACTTCTCTCGTGGATTCATGAAAGTCCTGCAGATTAAGTCAAATAAATAATATTTTCTCACCTTAAGATCAAAGAGTTCGTAAACATGGTAATAAACATCTGCTTAAAATACAAACTCATACATATTGAAAGCTTGCAGAAAGCTTTTCTGACCATTCTCTAGTCTACAACAAACTTGAAGTATGTCATTTTAGAGTATTCTGACAAAGTGTAAATAATGCACAAGGTAGGGAATTTCCTGGTGGTCCAGAGGTAAAGACTAGGCCTTGCAATGCAGAGCAAGCAGGTTCAATCCCTAGTTGGGAAAATAAGAGCCCATGTGCCATGGAGCCACTAGGCCCATGTAACACAACTAAGGACTAAGCCCATGTGCCACAACTAAGACAAGACACAACCAAATAAACAATAAATATTTGAAAATCATGAAGCTGTTTCTTCCCTGGGGCCCAAATGGTCATCATGGATATCGCAAGTCTTAAATGATGCTGCATAAAGACATTCTGCTCACTTTAGGGATGTTGCCATTGTATAAAATGCTTTTGAACTTATTTCTCTCCTACCCCTTCTGGTTTTTTCATTGTTTTATATACTTACATCATTTTTGCCCTTGAAATATGGTATAAGCAAGTTATATTATTGTATTAGTGTGCTCATGCTGTAGTAACAATATAGCAGAGACCGGGTAACTTACAAAACAGACGTGTATTTTCTCATGATTCTAGAGGCTGGCAGTCTGAGATCAAGGTTCCAGCAGGGTCGGTTTCTAGTGAGGCCTCTTTTCCTGGTTTTCAGATGGTCATCTTACTGTATCCTCACATGGGTTTTGCTCTGTGTGTGCACAGAGAGAGTGAACTCTGGCCTCTCTTATCATTTGAATGCCAGTACTATCAGATCAGGACTCCACTCTTATGACCTCATTTAATATTAATCACGTCCTTAAAGTACCTTCCTCCAGGTATAGTTATAGTGTGAGATTAGACTTGAAAAAGAACTTTAGGGGAACATAATACAGTCCATAGTAGCCATCTTGTTTATTTGGCTTAATCTCTCCAAATTTATTTTGCCTGTATAAACAAATATCACATTTCCTCTTGAGATAGATGACACTTATTACTTAGATAAATGTCAGTTCTTAGAACAACATATCATAGGCTCTTAAGGCAATTTCAAAAGAAGTTCTAGACAAGTGTTGAAAAAATGTAGCATTAGCCAGATTAAATGGTTTCCTAAGATGTCTATATTCTTATCTAGAGAGAATAAGTTATAAGAATTAATTATTTTTATATGTTCATTTACAAAAGGTCTTATCCTACCAATACTTCATTATTCAAAAGGAAAATGTAAATATCTCTTTGCTAATAGCAACTATAAACTCTGGACAAGATGCTAAAAGCAATGTTTTGAGGGCAGATTCTAAAAAGAAGTTTTCACTAGAAGAAAATATAACTAATATGGTGTATGTTTTCTGTCCCTATGGATTTGGCTCAGTGAAGAGTGGATAAAATTCTTATATTCCGATAGAAAACCCTCTGTCTTTGTGTCCTGAGGAATCAAGGAATGGAGCCAGAAACCAGAAATGGTAGAGAATGTGAGGGAATCGTGGAAGACAGAGCTGGACAAGGGAATATTCAAATTGTGTAAATAAATTCTATGCTGGTCTCTGGATGAGCCTGAACTGTGGGTGCCTGGGGGAAGCTACCAGCAGACCAGCCCAATATAAAAAAATTAAACTTAGGTTCGAGATGTCACCCACCACAGGTGAGCCAGAATTTGCAATTTGAATCTGACCAAGTCAATTACTTGCAGAAACAAAAGTATCAAGGAATACAGCAGAATCTACAGCCTACATTTACAATGTTTAAGATGCAATCCAAATTATGTTACATACAGACAACCAAGAAAATATGAGTGATTTTCACAGGGAAAGACAATCAACTGAGCCCAACCTTGAGATGATTCAAAGTCGTAATTATAAGAAAATGACTTTAAAGCAGGTGATATAGATGAATATTCAATTCAATTAGGTAAAATAAAATACACTTGTGATAAACCAAAAGATAGGAAATACTAGCAGAGAAAGAGGAGAAGGCGATGGCACCCCACTCCAGTACTCTTGCCCGGAAAATCCCATGGACGGAGGAGCCTGGTAGGCTGCAGTCCATGGGGTCGCTAAGAGTCGGACACGACTGAGCGACTTCACTTTCACTTTTCACTTTCCTGCATTGGAGAAGGAAATGGCAACCCACTCCAGTGTTCTTGCCTGGAGAATCCCAGGGATGGCGGAGCCTGGTGGGCTGCCGTCTATGGAGTCGCACAGAGTCAGACACGGTTGACGTGACTTAGCAGCAGCAGCAGCAGCAGCAGCAGAGAAAGAGAATACATACAAAACAACCAAACAGAAATTTTAGAAGCAAAAATTACAGTGCTAGAAATTCAAATGTCTTTAACTGGACTTATTAATAGAATGAAGATTACAGAGGAAAATATTCAGTGCACTTGAAAGATAGGTCAATAGAAGTTATTCAATCTAAACAAAAGAGAGAAAACAGATTAAAAATAAAAATAAACAGCCACACAAAGACCTGTAGTTGATCAAAATATCCAACATATGTGAAGATGTAGTCCAAAAAGAAAAGAGACTGAAGTGGACAGAAAAAAGTCTTTAAAAAAATGACTGAAAAGTTCTCAAATTTTGTGAATGGCAGATTCTAAAAGCTAAGCAAATTTCAAGCAGAATTACTACCAAAAAAAGAGAAAACAAAACACCACTCTTTATCTACCAGGAATTAACACATTATACTCAAACTAGTGGCAAATGAAAGATAAGAAAAAATAATCTTAAGAAAATTAAAACTATTATTTAAAATTAACAAGTAAAAGAAAAATAGTTGAGAGGAAAAGATATGAACAGATATTCATAGAAGATAAAACTAAAAATGGTCAATAAAAAAACAAATATATGTTACTTATTAATAATCAAGGAGATTCTAATTAGGTGACAGTAAGATAACATTTTATTTCCATCAGATCAGCAAAAATTAAGATACCCGACAACATGATATCTAAGTAAGAATGAAGATTAATGGAACTCACATTGCTGTGAGAGGTAAATTGGTAAAACATGTTAGATAGAAATTTTGCAATATCATATAAATTAAAGATGCAAATATACCACTCTAGCAATTTTACTTATAGACATATAACTATAAAATTTCTTTTACAAATGCATAGTATTATGCATAAATATATTTTACAACATTGCTGATAATATAAAATATCATTGAAAGGGATGAATCTATTATGTTATCTTCACAAAAAGAATATTATATGGCAGTGAAACAAAACTTAAAGCAGGTGTTTTTATAGATCAACATAGGTATATCTCACAAGCACAATGTTAAAAAAAACTGCATTTATATAAAAATTTAAAACATGTACTATGAAACTATCCAGTTGACCCTTGAACAACATGGGTTTGAACTGCATAGGTCCACTAATATGTGAATTTTTTCTCAATACATTGGCAAAAATTTTGAATATTTGCAACAATTTTTAAAAACCCAGAGATGAACTGGCATAGCCTAGTAATATAAAAAAACTAAGAAAAGTTAGGTATGTTATGAATGCATAAAATATATGTAGATACTAGTCTGATCATTTGCTACCAAACATATACACAAATCTGTTATAAAAAGTTAAACTTCATGAAAATATGCATGAAACACTTACAGACTATGAATGATGCCATTAACAGTGGAGAGAAGTGTAAACAAGTATAAAGATGCAGTATTAAATCCTAATTGCATAAACGGTAGTCTATACTGTGCCACTGTAATAATTTTGTAGCCACCTTCTATTGTGGTGAGCTCAAGTGTTGGGAGTAACTGCTTATAACATGGTATGATGCTAACAATCTCCATGTGAGCAGTTTGTCTCTCCAGCAAATTGCATACAGCAGTAAAAGGTGATCTCTCACAGTTCTTGTGTATTATTCATCGTGTTTGGTGCAATACCATAAATCTTGAATAGCATCATGGAATGCAGATGAAGTGCCACTAGTGATACTGGTGTTTCCAAGAAGCAGAGAAAAGTCATGACATTACAAGAAAAAGTTGAGTTGCTTGATGTGTACCATAGATAGAGGTCTGTAGCTATGTTTGCACATCATTTCAAGATAAAGATAAATTCAACATGAGAACCATTGGGAAAAAAAAGAATATTCATGAAGCCATCACCACAGATACTCCAGTGGGTGTGAAAACTGCATTATTTTGAAATACATTTTGCTCTTGTATTGAAAGTGCCACTTTTATGTGGGGACAGGATTGACATACCTATGGACATAAGAAAGATATACTGATGGACTCTAGTATAATTTGAGAAAAATGGAAGTCATTATACGACAAACAGCAAAATGAAGGAGAAGGATATAAAGCTGGAGAATTCAAAGCCAGTAAAACGGTGGTTTGATCATTTTAGGAAGAGGTTGGCTTAAAAAATGTCAAGATAACAGGAGAAGCAGCTTCTGTTGACCAAGAGGCAACAGAGGAGTTCTTAGATGCCATTAAAAAAAAAAGTCATCAAGGAGAAAAGGTATCTGTGTGAACAGATTTTTTTTTTTATGCAGATGAAAATTCCCCTATTCTGGAAAAAGAATTTGCCACAAGGACATTTGTTAGTAACAGAGAGAAGTGTACATCATCATTTATGTCAGGAAGGGATAAGCTAACTTGGCTCTTTTGTGTACACACAATTGGTTTATGATCCAGACCAGCCTTGTAATCTCTAAGCCTTGAAGGAAAAAATTATACAACAGCTGTGGTCTATTGGTTGTATAACAGGAAGGCTTGGGCAATGAGAACTTTTTCTTCAAGTTTTTATTCAAGAAAAAAAAAGGCTTTTTCTTGAATGGCTCCACTGATGCTTTGTCCCTGAAATCAGGAAGCATCTTGCCAGTAAGGCATTGCTTTTTGAAGTTTTTTTTTTTAATATATTGGACAATACCCTTGGCCACCCAGAATTCTATGAGATTAATAATAAAGTCATCAAAGTGGTCTACTTGCCCCCAAAGCAATCTCTAATTTTGCCTCTAGATCAGGGGGTCATAAGGACATTTAAGGTTCATTACACATGGTACTCTTTGGGAAAGACTGTCAGCGTTATGGAAGAAAACACTGACAGAGTATATGAATGTCTGTAAGGATTACACCATTGAAGATGCCATCATTGTTATAGAAAAAGCTGTGAAAGCCATTAAGACTGAAACAATAAATTCTTGCTGGAGAAAACTGTGTCCAGATGTTGTGCATGACTTCACAGGATTTATGGCAGAGCCAATCAAGGAAATCATGAAGGAGATTGTGGATGTTGGGGGAAAAATATATATATATATATATATATATATATATATATATATATATATATGCTGTGGGGAAAGTGTTTCAAGATATGCATTTGGAGAAATTCAAGATCAAATAGAAGTCACACCAGAGGAATTAATAGAAGAGGACCTGATGGAGATGAGGGCTTCTTACCAGTGCCAAACAATGAGAAGAAGACATAGAGAAAAACAATACCAGGAAACAAACTGACATTAGACAATCAGGCAGAAGGGTTCCAGTTATTCAAGACTTCTTTTGACTCTTTTTAATAACATGGACCCTTCTATAATATTGGCACTGAAACTAAAGCAAATAATGAAAGGAGAATTGGCACCATATTGAAACATTTTGAGAGAACCAAAAAAGCAAAAAGTCAGACAGAAATTATGATATATTTCCCTAAAGTTACACGGATTGTGCCAGCCTCTCCGGCACCCCATTCCATCTCCTCCACCTCTTCCACTCTGCCACCCCTGAGGCAGCAAGACCAGCCCCTCCTTTTCCTCCTCCTCTTCAGAATATTCAAAATGAGGATGGTGAGGATGAAGGATCCACTTCCACTTAATGAATAATAAATAAGTATCATGACATATAGTTAATAAAATTATGTTGTGCATGTGTATGTTGTCTTGTGAAAATCTGATAACTGTATGGCAAGAATGGTATGAGACATTTTTGTGTTATCATCATTGTCACCTAAGTATTTATCATTCAGAACACTGTATGCAAAATCTTCACTGAAGTGGATAGCTTCTCCTTCCAAGGAACAAGGTGAGTGATATTTAATATAAATTAATTATGTGTTATTTTTCTTACAGTTTTGTAACCTTGCTTTCAAAGAATTGCATTACTGTACAGCATGCCTCTCTCTCTTGTAACTGGTGAGACTACATATCAGCCCATCATTACAGGTAAGTGAGTTTTTTTTTACTATAATGATGTTTCTAATACTGTTAGAATACCATAAATATTTTATAACAACTCACTCTTTAATGTATAGTCTAGGCTACCATAAAACACATGTTGTTGTTTCTGCATTATCAGTGCATGAATCATTATACCTGTAAATAAATATGAATTTCCTTTTCACATCATCTTTTCATGCTTGATTCTAGTGTTTGTAACACTTACAACATCTACAATGTTTGTACCATATAAGATAATATTGATGCAAGTATTGACAGAGAGACAATTCATCTTGAAAACAGATGATGTAAACTTAAGGTATCAATAAGTACAATACAGTATTGTAAATGTGTTTTCTTTATGATTTTCTTTCCTCTAGCTTATTGTAAGAATACAGGTTATAAGATACATAAAATATATATATATATGTGTGTGTTAATATATAAACACATACAAAATATGTGTTAATAGACTGCTTATGTTAACATTATGGTTTCCAGTCAATAGTAGGCTATTTATAGTTAAGTCTGGGGGCAGTCAAAAGTTGTATGTGCACTTTGAACTGTTCAGTAGTCAGCACTCTTACCCCATGCATTGTTCCAGGGTCAATTGTACATTGTGTGTGTGTGTCCATATATCTATAGTAAAATTATCAACAAATTCATAAAATTCTAATAATAAACACTAAATTCAGTATAGTGATTTTTTGAAGGGGGCTGATGCAACCAATGGAGGAATCATAGCATAGGGAGGAGAATAGTCGAGGCTGTTACACCGGTCCCAGCAAGACAGGATCACTTGAACTCAAAAATTAGAGAGCTGAAATCTAAATCCTGAGTTTTTTTAAAAAAATTTACCAGCTGAACCTAATCCATTAGTTAGAGATCTCATACTTAATAAGCAAATGTATCACTTTTCGTTATGTGAAAATCCTCAAACTGAGATTGAACTTCCCTCGTTCTCAGACAAAAGGAGGTCTTGTCTCCTCACCTTGTTGCAAGGCTATGTAACAACACTCACCTGTCATCATTTTTTATAACTAAAGAAACCACAGAGTTATTTATACAAAGTTCAACACAAAGCATCAGTGAGAAAGCATATCAATGTACTGGATTTGATGAAAGCTTAACTTCTGCAAAATATTTGAGTCACGTGATTTTGGCAGCTAAAAATCTTTTCTGCATGTTCATCTTTCTCTAATATATAACCCTGAGAAGTGAGACTTCATTAATATCATTTGCAAACTCAATATTTGGATACATCTATTCTACCAGCATTTCATTTTAAATAGCATTCTTCACACCTGAAAAATTGCCTATCTTGATATGACTTCCTAACAACAATTCTCTGCACATATCACAAGGACAGAAGAAACCTTCAATGTGATGACACAACAGAATGAGCATATACATGGTTTGCTCCAGGCCTAAACTAAGCATAAGAGCTTATTCAGAGCATGACATCCTGTGGGTCAAGATTGAAACCAATGCATAACTATTCTAAAGGAAACTTCACTGTTGAGAAAAAATGTTTTCAAATTCAAATCTTAAACAAAAATTATAGAGCATAGAATAAAGACAAATGGTGAAAAAAAACTGCAGTAATTTGAAGAACTTAACAGCAATGGAACAGACCTATATGTATTTTAAATCCCTAATTAGTGATTACATCTAAGAACACAAAATTAAATGTATAAACAAAAATAATTGATTTAAAAAGTATCAATGTGAAATCCAGTGGAAAAAATAGTCATAAAAATAAGACATCAGTAGACTATACATAGGAGAATGGCACATATAAAAAGAAAATTTGTACTTGGATTGAAAGACTGAAAAAATCTTTCAAAATTTATCACAGATAATACTAGAAAAAATACAACAAAATTTGGGACATTGAAGATAAGAAAAGTTTCAAATCCTGCTAAAGGCAGTCCCTGAATATATGAATAGAAATAATGGGATTGAAGTAAAAGGATAATATATATTGTTTATTTTGAGATAAATCAAAATATGTAGGCTCAAACTGAGTTGGCTCATCATGTGCCAATAGTATAACCAAGAATTTTAAGAAAAATCTTGAAGAAAAATGGCATATAACTAAAGAGGAGTTAAAATCTTGATACATATATTTTTATGTACTCTCAGCTCCAAATTCACTCTTGGTTACCTGGTATGTGAAAATAGAGACGGACCCTTTAAAATATTTTTCTTTACCAGTTGGTATGATGCTAAACTTTATCAATAAAGGGCACTGGAGAGGCATGGCAGAAGATGTACAGATAGCAAATATGCACATGAGAATTTGGAACTGTTACTTCTAGAAAATGGAATAGATGGACATTTCCCTTTTCCTTATGCAAAGTATAACCAAAAACGCTAGACGTAATTTATTAAAGAAACTGAAGAGACTCTAAATGGTGGAGAGAAGATGGACTGGCAACCTCAGAACCTGAGGAACAATATGGTTCGGAGTTCCTTTAGTTTTCTTTTCAACTCATATATCCCAGTCTTAGACGCCAGCAGCCTGGAAATATCTAAAGGCACCAACAAACTGAAAGCTTCCATAAGAAGCTGTTCCTCTAGCCAAAGGGCAGGAAATGGGTAGTCTAGCAAGAGAGAAAACTTCAAAATAATAACCAATCTACTCTAAGCAAACACCAGTGAAACAGCTGTGTCCCTACCTGCACCATTACCAGCAAAGGCCAAGTGGGAAGTTTAGACTTCTGCTTTCAAGGAGGCTGTAATGAGACACCCAATACCTTGCCAAATTGGTATGAGAGAAGGCCATGTGGGAAGTCAGGGCTTTCATCCCTTTCAGCTGATAGCAAGGCAACATTCCTTTTCTCCAGTATTAGTGGGACCATGTAGGTAGCCTGGAATTCTACCATCACTCAAGAGTAACCTGATGCTCACACTCCCCTCGGGTTGGAGTCACTGGAAGCCTAGTGAACAGTCAGGACTTACCCAATCGTGTAGTGGTAATGAGACTGCCCCAAGGACACTGTCAGTGGAGACCACAAATATGCATAAAACTCTCATCCCCAGAATTTGTTAGGTGTAAATGAAGGTTAAGTAGGAAATCTACATTTCCTTTGGCATCTGACAATTATTTGCCTTTGCCAATTCTCCAGGCCAAACTACTGAAGTGGGTAGCCTTTCCCTTCTCCAGGGGATCTTCCCAACACAGGGATCGAACCCAGGTCTCCCACATCGCAGGTGGATTCTTTACCAAATGAGTTATCAGGAAAGCCTTGCCATCTGACATTAATGCAAAAGCACCCCTGCTGAAAGAGCTATAAGAAGAGATACACCCAAAGGTAATACAGATAAGTGAAAATGTAGTTGTAAAAAATATTCAAATTACCCAAAGTAAGGCAGCAAAGAGAAAACAGTGATGAAAAAATAGATGGGGTGGGGCGGCGAGGAAGCAGACATAAGCCCTAAAAAAACAATAATTAACAATGTAAATCATCTAAACACACCAATTAAAACACAGAGATTGACACAGTAAAGTGACATGGCTCATCTATTTGTTGTCTCTAAGAAACTCACTTAAATATAGCAGTGTAGGTAAATTTAAAAGTAAAGAATGAAAAAATATGTCACACAAACATTGATCAAAGGAAAGTTCAGTTCAGTCGCTCAGTCGTGTCCAACTCTATGACCCCATAAACCGCAGCCCGCCAGGCCCCCCTATCCATCACCAACTCCCGGAGTTCACCCAAACCCATGTTCATTGAGTTGGTGATGCCATCCAACCATCTCATCCTCTGTCGTCCCCTTCTCTTCCTGCCCCCAATCCTTCCCAGCATCAGGGTCCCTTCCAATGAGTCAACTCTTGGCATGAGGTGGCCAAAGACTGGAGTTTCAGCCTCAACATCAGTCCTTCCAATGAACACCCAGGACTGATCTCCTTTATGATGGACTGGTTGGATCTCCTTGCAGTCCAAGGGACTCTCGAGAGTCTTCTCCAACACCACAGTTCAAAAGCATCAATTCTTCGGTGCTCAGCTTTCTTTATAGTCCAACTCTCATATCCATATATGACCACTGGAAAAACCATAGCCTTGACTAGATGGACCTTTGTTGGCAAAGTACTGTCTGCTTTTTAACATGCTGTCTAGGTTGGTCATAACTTTCCTTCCAAGGAGTAAGTGTCTTTTAATTTCATGGCTGCAATCACCATCTGCAGTGATTTTGGAACTCCAAAAATAAAGTCAGCCACTGTTTCCACTGTTTCCCCATCTATTTGCCATGAAGTGATGGGACCAGATGCCATGATCTTAGTTTTCTGAATGTTGAGCTTTAAGGCAACTTTTTCACTCTCCTCTTTCACTTTCACAAGAGGCTCTTTAGTTCTTCTTCAATTTCTGCCATAAGGGTGGTATCATAGGCATATCTGAGGTTATTGATATTTCTCCTGGCAATCTTGATTCCTGTTTGTGTTTCCTCTAGCCCAGCGTTTCTCATGATGTACTTTGCAGATAAGTTAAATAAGCAAGGTGACAATATACAGCCTTGACGTATTCCTTTTCCTATTTGGAACCAGTTTGTTGTTCCATGTCCAGTTCTAACTGTTGCTTCCTGACCTGCATACAGATTTCTCAAGAGGTAAGTCAGGTGGTCTGTTATTCCCATCTCTTTCAGAATTTTCCACTGTTTATTGTGATCCACACAGTCAAAGGCTCTGGAATAGTCAATAAAGCATAAATAGATGTTTTTCTGAAACTCTCTTGCTTTTTCAATGATCCAGCGGATGTTGGCAATTTGACCTCTGGTTCCTCAGCCTTTTCTAAAACCAGCTTGAACATCTGGAAGTTCACGATTCACATATTGCTGAAGCCTGGCTTGGAGAATTTTGAGCATTACTTTACTAGCATGTGAGATGAGTGCAACTGTGCAGTAGTTTGAGCATTCTTTGGCATTGCCATTCTTTGGGATTGGAATGAAAACTGACCTTTCCCAATCCTGTGGCCACTCCTGAGTTTTCCAAATGTGCAGACATGTTGAGCAAAGGAAAGTAGGAATGGCTATATTAATGCCAGGTAAAGTAGACTTTAGACATAGTAAAAGTGTTTATCCACTGAAAATACATAGCAGTCTTAAATCTGTATGCACCAAAAACAGAGCTGCAAAATATATGAAATACTGATATAAATGGAAGGAGAAAATGTAAAAGCTTATAATTATTGTTAGAAACTTCAATACCCTTCACAAAAGGATTGACAGAACAGACAGATAATCAGCAAGAATATGAAGTAATTCAACAACACCATCAAGTAACATCTACAACAGCAAATTACACATTCTTTTCAAGTTCCACACAACATATACCAAGATAGATTATATGCTGGATCATAAAATAAATCTCAAAGAAGTGTGGTCAACTATCATATAATCAAACTAGAAATCAATAACATAGAGATAACAGGAAACAAATACTTGGAAACAAAACAACACACTCTAAGTAATCCATGGCTCAAAGAGGAAGTCTTAAGGGAAATAAAATAGTTTAACTGAATGAAAGTGAAAATACTACTTACCACAGCAGGCTGGACACAGCTAAAATAGTGCTGAAAGGAAAATTTATAGCACTAAATGCATACATTAGACAACAACAGCCTGTAATCTAACCTCCCACTTCAAGAACCTAGGGGAAAAGTACAAAATAAACCCAAAACAAGGAAAATAAAGGAAATATAAGAACAGAAATCAATAAAATTTACAGCATAAAAATATTAGAGAAAATCAATGAAACAAATAAATGGTACTTTGAAAAGATCAATAAATTGGCTAACTTCTACCAAGACTGAGAAAGAAGAAAAGAGAATACACAAATTAACAATATCAGGAATGAAGCGGTGGTGTCATTACAGATTCTGCAAACATGGAAAGGACAAAAAAGGAAAGCTATGAAGAACTCCAGGGCTTTCTTGGTGGCGCAGTGGTAAAGAATCCACCTGCAATGCAGGAGACAAGGGTGCCATCCCTGGGTTGGAAAGATCCCCTGGAGAAGGAAAGTGGCAACCAACTCCAGTATTCTTGCCTGGGAAATTCCATGGACAGAGAAGCCTGGCGGGCTATGATCCATGGGATTGTAAAGAGTTGGATATGATTTAGCGACTGAACAACAACGCAACAATGAACAACTCCATATACATAAACTTGACAACTTAGACAAAATGTACCAACTCTTCAAAAAATAATTACTATAACTCACCCAATGTGAAATAGATAACTTAAATAGTATTATTAATAAGAACATTTAATATGCAATTTATTCATTAATTCACTTTTCATATAAATAAGTAAATAAATATGACTTTTTAAATGATCTTTGTTGTTTTTACTCATTTGCTTATGTATTTATTTCTGGCAACAATTTTCACAGCTTGGGACACTAGCAGTTTGTGCAAACATAACCTCAGATGCATCAAATTAAATTATATGATTTCAAATAGTGCACTTCTCTACTTATAAAGAAATGGTAACCATGTAAAATAAAAAGCTCTCCTAAAAAGAGCAAAATTAGCAGACAATCTCTTCTATGGGTCCGTTCCTTTGATCTTGCTTTAAAAAAAACGTTAACGGCACTTTGTTTCTCACGGTTGCTTCCTTTCAAATGAACCAGCAGATGCCCTTTCAACCCCTATTCATGGCAAGACTGTGCTTTCACAGAAGTCTATTATCTGGAAGCTTCCTTATCAGTGCTACGGTAAGCTTCCGGACCATATTATCATTGTCTCCAGACTGAGAAGAAAAAATGGACAACAGTAACAACTAAGTTTTAAGTTCTTAAAAGTCTTTTAAAGTTACAGGCAACCATGGTCCTAAAACAAAACATAACAGAAACCCACTCATCCTTTCATATATTCTGGCAAGAACAGCAGAAACAAAATGCCATGCACTTAACTGGTATGTGGAAGCCTAGAATGTAAATATGAAAAGTGTAAGAATTTTTATAGCTTTCAAACTATGGGAGATAAGTAGTATCTTTGTAATGTGAAGAGAGCCATTTTCATTATCACAGGGCCTTGACAAGTAGCTTCCCACACAGCTTATCAAGCTGAATGCCACTAATACAGCCAGAATACTGATTCTATTCATGCTTTTGTTATGTCTGAAGGGTGAATTTTATGCAGTGGGTGAAATGAATGCACTGACAAACTGATAGGTCTCCGAAATGGCTATTGATAAAAAACAAGTTTGATAAACAGATTCTCAGCTTTCTGCGTTGCTTTGGGAACACTTATTTTTCACCGTGACAGGAATTATTGTCATCTCTATGTCCTTCCCAATAAAGCCACGCTCCCTTTTACTCTCACCAAATCATGACTTTTGACTTCAGTTTGTCCTACAAAGGGTGACTCTTTCTACATATCCTAGGCCTGGTCAGGTTTAGTCATCCATGAATACCAATTTTAAAAGTAGAACAGCAGCAGATATGACAACCTATATTTGAGGAATGCTTGGTCACTTATAAGTGGCTTTCATGTTCACTATCCTGTCTTAGCCCCCTGCAACTGTGAACTGAAACTGTTATCTCAGTTAACAGACAGGAAATTGAGGGAGGGAGTGGAGATGGTGAGCCACTTACCCGAGATCCCACATCTTTTTCTATGTCTTCTGTTTGCTTGGTTTTTGTTTCTTTTATTTTCATACAGAGTGGCCTGGCTGCAACGGGAACCTAGAAACTTGGTAGGTACAGCTCAACCCTGTTGTCATCCCACTGTATCCCTTGGTTTGCTTGATTCTAATGTTTTCAACACATCACCTTTTGACCTCATGACTCCACTTCTCCTTGCATTATAGACTTGGTCTATATAACAATTCCAGCACACCAGAAACCGTGGATATGTGTTTGCTGAAAGCGTAAAAGAACAAATAAAAGGATGAATATAAATATATAACAAGTTGTGTATGTGTTTGTTCAGATGCTTAAGTACCAGGTGCTCATTCTCTGATTCAGTAATTACTTTTTGTCCTTAAGATGTTACTCTAGGGGTGAGTGCAATTATTTGGTGAATGGTTACAGGATAAAATGTTACCAAATAAAACATCATCACTTATATAATAAAATCTTTTTTTCTCTCCTTTGCCAAAAATATAGTTCAGAGTAAAAAGGGGTTTGAAATTTTTATTTATTTTGCACTACAGAAGTCAAACAATATAAATCATGTGAATGCATAGACATGCACATAACTCCAACTATCCTATGTACTTTTCCATTTTCCCTTCTGAAATTGTTTCTGTCAATATTTTTGATTTAGCTCCAACCAAAAGGGGAGAAAAAGAAAGATTTAATCAGAAGATGTCAAATGCCTGCATATGCCTAAGAATTAGTGGATATTATAGTATTTTAATTCTGATATGTATAATTCTTGGAAAGGCATCTTTTATAGGCATTTTTTCCTAGAAATTTATTTACTCACAGGAATTTTAGATACAGTTTCATATTTTCAGCCATTATCTATTCATGTTGTATATGTGTATTGTGCAGTCCTTCCTGCATACCAGTTGACAGCCTAAACACTAAATAATATGAAGAACTATTAAAAAAATTAAACATCAAATTTTAGAAATGAGATTACAGGCATTGCAGACATGGAACTGGACTATTTAAACAATAAAAGTCTCAAGATTCTTTCAGGCTACTTGCGGGTTCAAGGGTTTAAAGTTTGCATGAGTTAATGTGTAACTTAAATATTCAATTTCACAGATTCTTGAGGGTCAGTGAGTTGCCTTATCTCTGGGAAGGAGGATATGGTTCTTCCTGTGCTTAATGACCCTGAAGGGCATGGCATCCCACTCCAACATTCTTGCCTGGAGAATCCCATGGACAGAGGAGCCTGGCAGGCTAGAGTCCATGGGGTCTCACAGAGTCGGTCCCGACTGAAGTGATTTAGCACACGCACATGTGCTTAATGATGCTGATGGTAACTTCTTCATATGACTAATTATGAAAACATATTCGTGAAGATTGTGCCTTTAAATTGTGAGTTATTTAAAGGTTTACACAGCCTGGCTTCACGTTTCCTTACTTGTCTTATCTTCTTCCATTCTACATACCTACAGTAATCTCCAGCTAGCCCAAACTATAGCCCTTCCTCTGCTATCAAACTGTTAGTCGACTGGACTGTTTGTTTGAGATATGTATCATTTCCTTCTGTATGTCTTCCTCCAGTTATAGATCTTTCTCTACCACAACACTCCAGAAGGGCAAAGATTCAATCTTATAAATTTAAGCTCTTTCCTTCTAAAACCTGAAGTCCCTCCAGCTTAGACTAGTTGTTTTAAGTCACAGTAAGAGTCCAACAGTTAAGTAGAGCTCTGTACATTTGTGATATGTGAAAAAACAAACAGGATGAATAAATTATAGTTCATTATATCTGAAATTAGTAAAACCTATAGACAATTTTTGGTTTCTCTCTGGAACAGAATGGGTCAGAACAGAGTATTTAACATCATATTTCCCATAGAGCAGGTGATTGACTAAATATTTTCTTTATCAACCAATTTAACCTGCTTATATTTTTAGCTACTGAATTCTGAAGTCGAATGGTCTTCTTTCCTACTTGTCTCCTCCACATTGTGTCATATTGGTGGGGCCAGAGAGAGCAGAATAAAGGGGGCAACTTGGTAAAAAATGATTCTGCTTCTTATTTATGAACCAAGAGTGAGGGGGTGCTTAGGGACAAGTGAGTTGCACTGAGGTATTTTCAATGAGTATGGATTAGAAATTGAAATTACAATTAGAAGTAAAAACAGTTCATTGGTAAGTTAGAGGGAAAAAACAAAAGGAATATTAACCATTCAGTTGTGATTCATGTTGTAAAAAACTATTATATGAAAAGCCAAATTGCAAAACAGAAAAAAAGTAGAGATCTTTATTGTGAAATATCTCTTTATGGATATCATGCAAAAGTCATGAGCCCAATGGCTTATTAGAAGTCAGGTTGACACAATGAGGTACCATTTCACACCTGTCAGAATGGCTGCTATCCAAAAGACTACAAGCAATAAATGCTGGAGAGGGTGTGGAGAAAAGGGAACCCTCTTACACTGTTGGTGGGAATGCAAACTAGTACAGCCACTATGGAGAACAGTGTGGAGATGCCTCAAAACACTGGAAATAGAACTGCCATATGACCCAACAATCCCACTGCTGGGCATACACACCAAGGAAACCAGAATTGAAAGAGACACGTGTACCCAAATGTTCATCGCAGCACTGTTTATAATAGCCAGGACATGGAAGCAACCTAGATGCCCATCAGCATGCGAATGGATAAGGAAGCTGTGGTACATATACACAATGGAATATTACTCAGCCATTAAAAAGAATACATTTGAATCAGTTCTAATGAGGTGGATGAAACTGGAGCCTATTATACAGAGTGAAGTAAGCCACAAAGAAAAACACCAATACAGTATACTAACACATATATATGGTATTTAGTCAATCGGTAAAGATAACCCTGTATGCGAGACATCAAAAGAGACACAGATAAATAGAACAGTATTATGGACTCTATGGGAGAGGTCGAGGGCAGGATGATATGGGAGAATGGCATGGAAGCATGTAAATTATCATATGTGAAACGAATCGCCAGTCCAGGTTCAATGCATGATATAGGGTGCTTGGGGCTGGTGCACCGGGATGACCCAGAGGGATGGGATGGGGAGGGAAGTGGAAGGGGTGTTCTGGAAGGGGAAAACATGTACACCCATGGTGGATTCATGTCAATGTATGGCAAAACAAATTAAAAATAAGTAAATCAATTTTAAAAAAAAGAAGTCAGGTTGAATAAATAAATCAAAAATATTGTCTGAGTTTTTACTATAAGCAATTATTAAATAATAAATTAAACGATGCATATACATACACATACACACACCCCAAGAATATATTTTAAACATCATGAATCAGTTAATTTATTTGGGTTTAACAACATTTCTGTTTAGCTTAGATTTGGTATAATAACTATGATACAAATAATAATATTCCATTATTTTTGTGTCTGCTGTGTATGTTATGTACTTTATATGAGTTTTATTTCATTCCCAGCTATCAATTGTACCAGATAGGAGGTAAAATCTTTACTTTATGGCTGATAAAATAGACATGAGGAGATTTAAGACTCTTGTTTAAGTTCACTTGACTAGTAAACATCAGATCTGGACTTGAATCCATATTGTTCTGACCTGATTTGAAAACCAGAGTCTTTACAACATCATGTTACCTCTCCTTGGAGGAAGTGTTAGTACTATCAGATTTTGATCACAAAGTTATATAAATATTAGTTTTGATGGTCTAAAACAAGTGTGTTTGGATTAATTGGTACCTAGACGGATAAAATTATTTTAAAGTAAGTCTGAGGAGATGCATCTAATTGCCATAATTTCATGTTAAAAGATGATTTGCATGTATATATTTTCTAGTCTAAGCAATATAGAGTAATAATTACTTGGATGACAAATTTCATTAAAGATGTTTTAAATAACTGGATGGCATTTGGCTAGCACACTATGTAATAAAAGTCTTATTGAATTTAAATTAATTCCTATTTGAGCACCAAATTTAAATTACAATCTTGCTGATAAAGTAGGAAAACCTAAATTGTAATAGGTTAGCATGCAGAATCGAAGAAGGCAATGGCACCCCACTCCGGTACTCTTGCCTGGAAAATCCCATGGATGGAGGAGCCTGATAGGCTGCAGTCCATGGGGTCGCTAAGAGTCGGACACAACTGAGCGACTTCACTTGCACTTTTCACTTTCATGCATTGGAGAAGGAAATGCCAACCCACTCCAGTGTTCTTGCCTGGAGAATCCCAGGGACGGCAGAGCCTGGTGGGCTGCCGTCTATGGGGTCGCACAGAGTCGGACACGACTGAGGTGACTTAGCAGCAGCAGCATGCAGAATTACTCAATGGGATCTGTGACTCCACATTTCTAACAACAAGAAACTGATGCTGCAGAGGTGAGGACAGAACTGTGAATAGCAATACCTTACAATTTACCTATAATTTTATTACATGCAAGACTCTGACTTCTTACCTTCCACAAGGATTTTCCATGACCTCCAACTTGAATGCCCTTTATCTTGACCTCTACTTGTTGAAATTCTACCCACCCATCCACCCATCCATCCACCCTGTTATCCAACACCATTTTCCGTAGGTGCATTCTTTGGTCACGTCTTCATTTTTTGGCCACACCACACGATATACAGGCTCTTAGTTCCCTGACTAGGGACTGAACCTGTGCCCCATGCACTTGAAGCATGTTTTCTTAACCACTGGATCACCAGGGAAGTCCCGATTTCTTGGTCGTTTCTTCATGAAAATATTCATACTGACTTTAGCATCTTCCTACATTGCAGGTGATCCACCTGAAAAATCTGCTCAGGTTAGTTCCCTAGTTAATCCCCAGACTGTTCTACAAGCATGAAGTTCAAATGATGAATGGTTCTCAGTTCTGGCTTCTTATTAGAGTTCTTTAAAACACAAAATCTAGGACCATCCTGCAAAGTCTGATTTAAGAGCTAGATCTGGAATAAAGCAAAGACCGATACTTAAAAACAACAACAACAACAACAACAACAACTTTCACTGATTCAAATGTGGAGTCAAACCTAAGATAAATTGATTCCTCTATGGAACCACAGCAATCTTTGTTTAGATTCCAGTATTGGTAGTTGAAAAGACATTTTCGCAGGTGGTTTATCATGGTGACTAAGGTGAGGATCACATACTCTACAGACATTAGAATGATCTGTTGAACATTTAGCACATTCCACTGCATGCCTGGACACACCTCCAGAGTTTACAATTTATTACATTTTGTAAGAAATCAAGAATTTTAACAAAAGTTGTTAACAAAACTTATTTTTAAAGAAAGGAAATAGGGGAGGAAAGGACAAGGCTATACCAATCCTCGCAAGAGACTACAAAACAGTACCAGCCACCTTCCTATACTGTGGCCCAGCAATGACTGCCCTACTATGGATAGCTTCTAGATTCCCTTCTAGAGTGGTTTTTCATGAAGTTAGTCATGGAACATGGATCACAGCTAGCAGACGTCTTGTAGATGTCTGTGGTTGTATGAAATATATCGAGTACTAATTCCAAATGCTATAAGAAAATAAGGGAAACTAAGCTGGAAGAGCAAGAAGGTTCAGAATGGCAACTAGTTGATGAAAAAAAGGGAGCATTATAGAAACTGGGAAGGAATTCCTGTGCTTGGGAGTGCCTATGAACACAATGAGGGATGTGTGTATGTATGTGAGAGAGACAGACAGACAGAAAGGTTCTGTAGGGGTACTCCAAAGGATAAATGTCTTACATTTGATCAAACACTAACACCCCACTTCTGATGCATCAGTCACTTCTAACCCTGTTGTTTCTGATCAGTTTCCAAGTTACAAGAGACAATCTAGTCCCATTGCAATTTATATTTCTGACATAGCACTGCATTATTCTGTCTTTTTAAAAAGATTCTTTCCATATCTCTGCACTAAAGTGCAGGAATGAGAGAGGGTCTGTGTCTCACTCAGTTTTGGATATGCCAAGGTACTTGGTTCAGTTTATTTCATATAACTGGTGTGAAATAAACATGTTCTTCACCTCTGTAAATACTGCATCATTATAACTTTTGATTTGGACATCTATGTCTTTCCTTCCTATACTTCTCTTTTGCACATGATCTTTTTCAAGACTGAAAGGCAACTGCCCTAAAACAAAATAGAATTCTGATCCTTCCCTTTCTTGCCTTGCAAACTCATAAACATCCTTCAAAATATAATCACATTTGTCCTCCTCTGTGAAGCTATCTCTAGCATCTAAGTTAATATATCTACCTGTGTACCACAGCTAGATCTTGGATCTGCTTCTATTGGTAAAATATCATATTTTATTTTACTTGTTTAATTATATGTCAGTGTCTCACTAAACCATTGCTTTCTGGGGTAAAGGGATCACTTCATTCACCACTGCATCACCAGTAGTTCACCTGGCACAATTCCTGGGACAGGGTAGGTACTCACACGTGTCTAATGAATTGAAATGAATATCTTGGTATAAAACTCACACCCAGCTCTGTGTATTGTATGTAATGGATGCTTCACTAAAATTTATTATATAAAGCTTGGAAGAAAGGTAAAAAGAAGTTTTAGTACTCACTAGAAAACAACCTGGGCTTCTCAGGCAGCATAGTAAAGAACCTGCCTGACAATGTAGGAGACATAAGAGACATGGGTTCAATCCCTGGGTCAGGAAGATCCTCTGGGGGAGGGCATAGCAACCCACTCCAGTATACCTGCCTGGAGTATCCCATGGACAGAGGAACCTGGCGGGCTACAGTCCATAGGGTCACAAAGAGTCAGACACAAGACTGAAGCAACTTAGCATGTACACACAGAAAACAACTTACCCATAATTAAATACATGCTTTCCTGTGTTGCTAAAGTTCATTTTGCTCCATAAATAATAGAACTTTGGTTTTGCTCTTAAATCTTGACTCTAGTAAGAAAACAGGACAATCTCCCTATATTGTAATTACTATAGTGATAAGACTCATGTGAAAAAAAAAAAATCTTCTCAGTCAGCCAGGACATGAGCTAAGATACATTTCCATCTATTAACTTCAGGTTAAATTGTTTTTGCCTTGCTATACAGGTGGCAACTGCTTTTGTGCTCCTCTGAATATGAATAGCTTCTAAAATTTTAATCTCAAGTGATGTTTCAGTAGTTCCCGGGTGACAGACAGTTAACAGAAAGAAGAGTTTGCTTGCCAAAAGGTGATGGATTCAGCGAAGCTATGAAGCATCTTTAAGAAGACATGGCCATTTTCCATGTCATTAGATAACTCCCTACTGCCAACCAGCATCATTTCCACTTGCTTAGACTGGGTTGCCAACCATTTTCTTTCACCAAGATGATTCCCTTAAACAGACATAGCAATGTGAATCTACATATAAAGGAGAAATATTGAGTGAAATACAGATGAAGTTATAACCAGCAATGCCCCCCATATATCTGTCTATTTTCTCCCTTAGATGGTGGTTTTCAGGACAGGTCTTAAGAGAAGGTGATTTGGTTATCTAAGTAGAGTGAATCTGCATAGAAGAGCAGATACTTTTCCTCTCCAGTCTCTGAACCACATTCATAGTTCACACTCACGTTCCCCTTTAAAAAGTGAATGATTCTGGAAAAGGAGACAAATTAAGCCTTATCAGTATTTTATGTTTTCTTTAAGCATATGCTATCACCCAATTTTATGAGAAATACTCTTGATGATAAAAGTATGAAGAGTGTATGATCTCATCAAATTCCCAGCAAAATGTGATGAGATGAACATACTCTGCAGAGGGAAGGAAGGAGGGGGTGGACATGTAGGCAGCAGGCTTTGATAAACTTTGATAAACTTCTACTATTTTGCAATCCTACTAGTGGCCAATCTTTTTATAAGCAAACAGTAACAATAATGTACTTTAAAATTCATTTCCTTGGGATGTATTAGCTTTTCTATAAAATAAGTCTCACAGAATTCTCAGGAGGAAAGAACCAAAAACATCCCATTTATAAAAGCTAAGTCATAATAAATAGCTTTCATTGAGGACTGACTTAGTGCCAAAGAATGTACTTTACATGAATTATTTTATAAATGGATAGGTATTCTTTCATGTAGTTCACCTGTTTTACATACCTGCACTACAGTAATGAGTAGAAAAGATAATCATAAGTCCCTGTTCTTGTAGATCTTAGGCCATAAATCATACACTTAATGTGTAAATACATTATGTAATATGTTAGAGGTTTTATAGTAGTGCTGTGGAAAAGCATTAGTAGGACAGGGTAAGGAGGAAGAGGAGTGAGAAGGAAGATTTGATTGGCACATAAAGGAAGTGAGGGAAGAACCCAAGGAGACATCTGGAGTACATGTGTGCCAGGCAGAGAGAAGGGCTAGATCAAAGGCCCCAAGCCAGGACAGACCTGGTATGCTGGACGAGAACTGGGAGGCGAGAGTGGATGGAGCCAGAGGATCTATGAGCAAGGAAGGTTGTAGGAACAGAGTACAGTGGGAGGAGAGGGGAGATGACACAGGGCTGTGTAGGTCTTTGTAGGTAATGGCTTTGCTTTTACTCTGAGGTTAATGGAGAACTTGCAAGGTTTTTAGCAAGGTTTTTAGCAGCCACATTAATTTGAACCATCTTAAATTTTCTAAGTCCTATAAGGAGGTGAGAGGTGATGACTTCTTGGGTCAGGGTGAGAGCAGGAGACATGTTTGGATTCTGGTTATATTTGAAAGTGGAACCAGTATAATTTCCTGATGGTTGCAAGATAGGAAACTGTAGGATGACTTCAAGGTCTGAACAACTAGAGGGAGGAGTTTCCATTGATTATATGGTGAAGGTTATAAGGTTTAGATAAAAACCAGAGTCAGTTTTGGATTTAAGTTTGAGTTGTCTACTATACACCCAAGAGGAGGGTGTCAAGCAGCCTGGTGAATATTCAAGTCTGGAGTTCAAGAATGAGGACTGGGTTGGAAACAAAAATGAGGAGCTATTTCACCTATGTATTGTATTAATATGTATACACCTATGAAGTGAAGGCAGGCAAAGAGAAGAGGGCTGAGTACTGAGTCATAAGCACTCCATGGAGAAAAGAGACTATGTTAAAGACTGCTCTGAATTAAAATACTAAGATGATAATTAAGAAATGATCTTTGTCTTTAGCAATATAGAAGTAATGGATGTCTTTGTTAAGAGCATATTTGATGCAGCAAAGGAAGAAAGCTTCATTGGAGGCTTTAAGATAAATTTTTTCTGCATTTATGGCCCATATGCATGTGTGTGTGTGTGTGCTCAGTCACTTTAGTCTTGTGTCCGACTCTTTTCGACCCCGTGGACTATAGCCTGTCAGGCTCCTCTGTCCATGGGATTATCCAAGCAAGAATACTGGAGTGAGCTGCCATGCCCTCCTCCAGGGGGTCCTCCATACATACCAGGGATCGAACCCAGGTCTCCTGCATTGCAGGTGGATTCTTTACTGCCGAGCCACTGGGGAAGCCACTTTATGGCCCATATCAGTTCTGTTCAGTTGCTCAGTCATGTCCGATTCTTCTCAACCCCATGGGCCACAGCACGCCAGGTCTCCCTGTCTATTACCAACTCCCAGAGTTTACTCAAACTTATCTCCATTGAGTCGGTGATGCCATCCAACCATATCATCCTCTGTCATCCCCTTCTCCTCCTGCCCTCAATCTTTCCCAGCATCAGGGTCTTTCCAAATGAGTCTTCGCATCAGGTGGCCAAAGTATTGGAGTTTCAGCTTCAACATCAGTCCTTCCAATGAACACTTAGGACTTATCTCCTTTAGGATGGACTGGTTGGATCTCCTGGAAGTCCAAGGGACTCTCAAGAGTCTTCTCCAACACCACAGTTCAAAAGCATCAATTATTTGGCACTCGGCTTTCTTTATAGTCCAACTCTCACATCCATACATGACCACTGGAAAAACCATAGCCTTGACTAGATGGACCGTTGTTGGCAAAGTAATATCTCTGCTTTTTAATATGCTCTCTAGGTTGGTCATAACTTTCCTTCCAAGGAGTAAGTGTCTTTTAATTTCGTGGCTGCAATCACCATATGCAGTGATTTTGGAGCCCAAAATATAACGTCTGTCACTGTTTCCCCATCTATTTCCCATGAAGTGATTGGACCAGATGCCATGATCTTAGTTTTCTGAATGTTGAGATTTAAGCCAACTTTTTCACTCTCCTCTTGCACTTTCATCAAGAGGCCCTTTAGTTCTTCTTCACTTTCTGCCATAAGGGTGGTGTCATCTGCATATCTGAAGTCATTGATATTTCTCTCAGCAATCTTGATTTCAGCTTGTGCTTCATCTAGCCCAGTGTTTCACATGATGTACTCTGCATATAAGTTAAATAAACAGGTTGACATTATACAGCCTTGACGTATTCCTTTTCCTATTTGGAACCAGTCTGTTGTTCCATGTCCAGTTCTAACTGTTGCTTCCTGACCTGCATACAGATTTCTCAAGAAGCAAGTCAGGTGATCTGGTATTCCCATCTCCTTCAGAATTTTCCAGTTTATTGTGACCCACACAGATAATATACATTAAATAAAGATGTTCTTGGAATTCAAGTAGGAAGAAAATTAAGAGAGTGTTTCATTTATCCTTTTGTAGCCATCTGACCTAATATTGTATGGGGAACATTGTATTATAGTGATTAAGGGCGTGAGTTCCAGAGGGACCAACTGCCAGGCTTCCCCAGGTAATGGCTCCACCAATTACTGGTGATCAAACAGTAGTCAGATTCCTTAATCTGACTAATATGCTGCATGATAACAACACCCCTCCCATAAACATTAGCTATAGGCAGTAGCCCATGTGCCAGGTAGGGCTTCTCTGGTGGCTCAGACAGTAAAGAATCTGCCTGCAATACAGGAGACTGGGGTTTGATGCCTGTGTTGGGAAAATGTCCTGGAGGAGGGAATGGCAACCTCTTTAGTATTCTTGTCTGGAGTACTCCATGGACAGAGAAGCCTGGCGGGCTACGTACACTCCATGAGGTTGCAAAGAGTCAGACATGACTGAGCAACCAACACTTTCCTTTTCCATGTGCCATGTAAGGTTTCTCTTTTGTGTATGCTCATTAAGATTTAAATGACAACCACTTGTATATGTGATGAAACTTACACAATAATGGCCATGTCTGTGGATTTTTAACATGAAGCAAAAGGTGATCTGGGCTAGAGCTTTCATGAAAAATTGACAGAAGGAGTTGGTGCCTGAAACAGTTCGAGTGCATATGCATATTAAACAGCAATTACATTCAGAAGTCACCATATGTATGTTTTTCCACAACCTTAAAGATCTGTTTCACAGCAGCCTGCATGTTAGTTATCTGTGAGCTCAGGTTAAGGATTCAAAGAGAGTCCTCATATCCATTCCCAACAATATGCCCAGTATCACAATGAAAATGATGCTACTGAGATGTGACACACTCAGAATGGATATAAAGTAATTTAATAGGTTATGTGCCAAAACAAAATATTAATATTCATCTCATTCCTTTCAAATTCCAATCTCAAACATACTTTGTAAGTTTTATCACAAAAATCTCCACCAAATAAGGAATATGGGGCCTCTGACTTAATCAACATTGGGTCTTTCTGCATGAAGATGGTTCTTGAAAGGCTGCATTTTTTTTTCTTTATAAAAGTAAAAGCATCTTCCTACTCAGAACGAGCCTTCAGAAGGAGAGTCAATAGATCAATCCCACTCACATGCAATTTTCATTTATCCTTGCCAGTCACCCTGGGTTCAAGGCTATCCAAAGACTGCCAGACTGATTTGGTGAGTCTCTGTCAAGGGAGAGATTATGTTTTCTACAGTTCAGCTAGAAAAGAAGCCAAGTTTATTATCTGTCTATCCTGTTAGGTAACAAACTGTCTATATATTCATCTTTCTCTCTTTTTCAATCCCTCTGTGCTGTTTTCAGTGAACTGCTAACAAATTTCTGCTGACAGTTCCTGAAATCTTCTAAGGTAATTAAACCTGCCTTTCAGCAAAATATATCACCATATTACAGGGTTGGAAATTTATAGAACCATGGCATAGACACAGGCTGAAGTCATGACTTCTCAATTTCAGCATTGCTTCTGCTGTAATTGGAGAAGGAAATTAACAGTAATTACCATCTAAATTAGTTATATAATACTGTGTGCATCTCATGAGTACATTATGTTCTGAGTAGGCAAAGAGAATAAAGTCATCCAGAAAATAGAATAGTTTTCAGGTAGGTGGGCTAATCCTGATTCATGTGACCAGGGAGAAGAAAATAAGGCAAGAGACTTTTATATGTTTATTAAAAATCAGCTTAGTATTGAGAGATTGCTTTGCAGTGGATCTGGTTCTCATCTGCAGGCTCTATGCACAATGGGAACAGAGGGTTCTGTCTAGTAAATTGAGAAAGTGCATGAGACATCTAAATTTTATACATTTTAAGGTGGAAGAGAGGGAAGAAGAGAACATTAGGACCTTTTTGTCCAAACATCTCATTTTGCGGAATTCTGAGGCTCTAGTAAGTGAGTGAAGTGAAGTTGCTCAGTTGTGTCCGACTCTTTGCGACCCCATGGACTGTAGCCTATCAGGCTTCTCCGTCCATGGGATTTTCCAGGCAAGAGTACTGGAGTGAGTTGCCATTTCCTTCTCCAGAGGATCTTCTCGACCCAGGGTTCGAACCTGGGTCTCCCACATTGCAGGCAGCCGCTTTACCTTCTGAGCCACCAGGGAAGCCCTGAGGCTTTAATACTGAATTCATTTGACTGTTGATTCCTGGAAATATTCTTTTTTTAAGTGTCACTCAGAAAATAATAGAGTCTTGACAGATTCATTGCTTCTTAGAGAAGGAATCAGCAAAGCTTTCCCCTGTTGTTCTAATCCAAAATTCCTGGTATTATTTTGAATCGTTGGATCTTAAGCATCAGTCTCCAGCTCAGGCACCCACTCTCCCAAGCGTGCACCCAAGAGATCTTAACACTGTCTTGTCTGTGACACAGCCTGAGCCTCTATTCTACACATTTTACACTTTCTTGCCAGTCACCCTGGCTTCAAGGCTATCAATTTTGTTGGCTTTAAAAACTTTCTATAGGCCAGTAACTTGAAACTGGATTTCTGCAAATATTGCCTTTGAGCTCCCATCCTAACTACTTGACTTGGCATTCATTGCTGCTTAAAAGTTTCACAGGTATCTCAAACTTCACATGCCCTAAACTGAGCTCTCTTAACACCACCTTGGTTAATAGCTGAGAATCATAAATCATTATGTCCAATTTCTACATTAAAAAAAAAGAATAGTAAGTAGATTTATTTAAATCTAAGCAAAATTATTTAATCAAAAGACAGTCTTGGCATTTCACAATTTTCTTTGCAATTAAACATTTCCTCTTCAGACAATGTAAAACCTTCATATCTGATGTTTCTTCCTTAACATGTTTATTGGTACCTCTTTTCCAGTTAAGTGCACTTTGTTCTTGAGTCTTCTTTTCTTTCAAAATGTATCTACTTGGGTGAGTGTTGGTTGAATGAATATATGTATTCATATATAAAGAAATAAACATGTTAAGGAAGAAATATCAGATATGAAGGTTTTAGATTGTCTGAAGAAGAAATGTTTAATTGCAAAGAAAATTGTGAAATGCTTTAAGACTGTCTTTTTATTACATAATTTTGCTTAGATATAAATAAATCTACTTACTGTTCTTTTTTTAATTTAGAAATTGGGACGTAATGATTTATGATTCTCGGCTATTAACCAAGGTGGAGTAAAGAGAGCTCAGTGTAGGGTATGTGAAGTTTGAGACACCTGTGAAACTTCTAAACAGCAATGAATGCCAAGTAGTTGGGATGGGAGCTCAAAGGCAATGTATATATATATTACCCTTTCAGATAGCATTCTATAAGCCACTCACAGGACACTGCTTGACTCTTAGGCACTTTGTAAGCCATAGTGATGATACTTTAATGCAGTATGTAGGCAGCATATTATATAGTCCCTCCATTCATCTTATGGAAAGATTAATCTAAATATACAGATAAAATTGAAATTTGATAAATGCGTCAAAGTGACAAAACATTTTTAGAACGATCAGGGAACTTGATTCATCTGATTCTATGTACCAAGAGACAAGCCTTACAGGAAATGAGCCTTTTATGTACCACCACAAAAAATTTTCTGATTAACCTTTAAATGATCTTTGTATTATGCAACCATGCTCATATTCACCCAAGGATCATAAGAAATAATTTAACACACAGATTTGGAGGAAGCAAATACTAAGTCTGAGCTTCAGGAGAAAAAGTACGCAGGTCAACATTTTTGTGGTGAAGAAAAGCAAAGCACTGACGAGTGTGGAGGTAATTAGTGTTCCTATTTGGAACTTGGTGTTGTAAGACTCTCTCTAAACCATGTGGGTGGAAAAAGCAGAGGTTCAGATTGAAAAGGAACTGCAATTCTCTGCAATCCTGCACAAGAACATCTTGTTTTTCATTTCAGAATTTGGTAAACAAGTTTGCTCCTGCATTAAATAGACGCTGGTGACAGTGCCTTGCAGGAATTCTGCAGCAGATGTTTGAAAATACACAGACCTTCAAAGTCATACGTAAATCACACTCCCTCAGAAACTAATAATCTGTTATTACTCAGAATCATGTCCTGCTTCTTATTTCAGTCTTCCTGGCCATTGTAAGAGATGGATGGCTTTCCATGTTTACCTTGGAGAGAAATAGAAAAAGGTGAAGAGGAAACTAGGCTGAGTCTTGGCTTTAAAATTACCATCTAGAAATTGTTCACTAGCAGCCAACTAAATACCTTAGATTTGATGTTTTCGATGCTGCCCACAATAGTCATCTGAAAATGAAAATGTTGGTCAACATACTAACTGCTTTGTTTTTATTTTGCCAGATAACATGTGTGATCAAAAATAAGGAGCAGAAAAACTGTATGTTGAGTGAAATAGCTTGCCAAGCAACATCCTTGGCTTCTTAAATGCATTATTTAAAACCATCCTCAGAATAACTTGACTGCACAAATGACAATCGAGACATCACTTTGCCAACAAAGGTCCGTATAGTCAAAGCTATGGGTTTTCCAGTAGTCATGTACGGATGTGAGACTTGGACCATAAAGAAGGCAGAGCACTGAAGAACTGATGCTTTCTGACTGTGGTGTGTTGGAGTAGACTCTTGAGAGTCCCTTGGCCAGCAAGGAGATCAAATCAGTCAGTCCTAAAGGAAATCAACCCTGAATATTCATTGGAAGGACTCATGCTGAAGTTGAAGCTCCAATTCTTTGGCCTCCTGATGCAAAGAGCCGACTCTTTGGAAAAGACCCTGATGCGGGGGGAGACTGAGGGCAGGAAGAGAAGGGGACAACAGAGGATGAGATGGTTGGATAGCATCACTGACTCAATGGACATGAGTTTGAGCAAACTCTGGGAGTTGGTGAAGGACAGGGAAGGCTGGTGAGCTGCAGTCCCTGGGTTTGCAAAAGTCGGACATGGCTTAGTGACTGAACAAAAACAATACCAAATGACAACAAAATTTCACAATTTGAGGCAATAGAGATGTAACACTATCACATAAAAATTTGGTGAACTTTTAAAAAGGACTTTTAAGCTTTTAAGTGAAATAAATATTTTATAGAGAAGCTTCTGGGCTTCCCAAGTAGCCCTAGTGGTAAAGAACCTGCCTGCCAATGCAGAAGAAGTAAGAGACTAGTGTTCGACCTCTGGGTCAGGAAAATCCCCTGGAGGAGGGCATGGCAACCCAATCCAGTATTCTTGCCAGGAGAATCCATGAACAGAGGAGCCTGGCAGGCGATAGTCCTAGGGTCACAAGAGTTGGACCTGAATGAAGCAACTGAGCAAGCACGTACATAAGAGAGGCTTCTGTGACACTAAACATAAAGAGAACATTGTTTTATCACTAAAATGTCATGATAGTTGGGATAAGGAAATTATACTGTGATGCCTTGCTGTATGTCAAAGAAATTTTTGAAAGCACAGAATGTCATGAAAAGTTTAATAATTATCTCATGATACTGACTCATGACATAAAAAGTAGAAAATTTCACCCCCAAACTGTCTCCTTTTCTAGTGATATTTTTATCTTCAGTTATGTATCAGATGCTCTTTATATGGAAATGAGATAATAATTCATGGAATTTATCTCCTTCAAAGTAGAAACTAAATAATAACTCATATGAGTTTTAAAAACTATGGAAATAGGAAATCTGGCTTTATTCAGGACTGGTTATAGACCAAAATGTGAATAAATCATATTTGATCTTTATTTTTTATACATAGGGGTAGGTTTTATAGACAGGTAGGTTTTATAATAGGAAAGAAACGTAATAAAAGAATTCAAGGGTCAGAACTCTAGAGAAAGGAAGAGAAAAAAAGAAGTTGTCCTGCCTCCCATGTATGTCTGTGTGTGTTTGTGTGTATTCAACATCCATATTATTAAAGAGTAGAAACTTTAGAGTGGGGTATATTGCCATTGTTTTTCAAATATACATATGAATTATGGGAGTACATATCAGAAAAAAGGAAAAACCATTATTAACTTTCAATCTGTTGATAACACATTAATATTTTGCTATATTTCTTTCCAGTTTTATACGTTACCTAATAGTAAATGGCAAATTGATAAGTAATTTCTTCATGTTTATAAATAACCATTTAAAAATCCTTTAATGCATGCATAGCATTTCAATTTCAGTATGTAGGTGAACTCTGCTGATTGACTCCTTTGTTGTTAGAGACTTAAATTATTTCAAATCTTTTTTATCATATATAAATGTTTTGATGTCTGAGTCTTCTTGCTTAGCCTTATTTGTGTAGATCCAACTTTCCTAGGTCTGAGAATATGTAGATATTAAGGTTGTGTTATCTATTGGAAATTACTTTCTCAAAAAACCTAAGCCATGAATTCTCCTTATACTGGTGTTAAGAATCCCCCATACTGATCTTCATTTTTATCTGAATTCCCCATATAGGTAAGGTGACACAGCAGTAAAGAATCTGCCTGCCAATGCAGGAGACACAGTTTTGATCCCTGGGTTGGGAAGATTCTCTGGGGAAGGAAATGGCAATCCACTCCAATATTCTTGCCTGGAAAATCCCATGGACAGAGGAGCCTGGTGGGCTATAGTCCATGGGGTTGCAAAGAGTCAGACACAACTTAACAACAACTGCATAGCATTTGTTTTTGGTGGCAGTTTACATGTAACATAGTTTTCATGAACTAATGAATATTTATCAATAATCCAACAGACAAAAACACATCAGAGATCTACTGCCACCTTTATGGGTTGCATGGAAATATAAAACTCAGGCCTATTCTTTGAAAGTTTATAGTTAGTGGAGGATCAGCAAATAAAGAAGCATATGAGTGCCATGATATAAATACACACAAAAGCAAAAGGAAGGTGCACAATTAACTCAAATGGGGGTTGGGGAAACATTTCCTAGAGCAGAAGATGCTAAATGTGACTTTTGAAGAATAAAGAGGACTTAGGGTAAAGGAACTTACAAGCAAAGAGAACTTTAAGCCCAAAGGCTCAGGAAGATAAGAATGACCCCATTGGGGGAATTAATCTTGATGATAAAACTGAAGCAAAGGCCTGCACTGAGCAGTAGAGGTTAGTCAACCAAGGAGGGCAGTCCAACTGTGTGAGCTTGAGGAATTTGTACTTTACCTCAAAACCACAGAGTGCTCTCTCTACTAACCTAATTGGGAGGATAAAAAATAATTTAATTTAAGACTTTGTGTTTAATTGACAGAAATGGGCAAAAAGCCAAAAGTCAATTGGCTCTACATAGGTCTCAGGATATTATTGGTTCTGCTGAGTCTATGTTATAAAAAGATTTTCAAATCAAAGTGAACAGGAATGATTTTCTGAAGTTTTTAGTTCCCTCAGCAAACTACTACTAGCTCAAATATTTATCATTTATCTCCCCATTAGGCTGTGAGCTCTTTCAAAGCTGGGCCCAGGCTTCACTCAGAGAAGACATTCACTAAACATCTATTGAGTGGGTGCTCTACCTCTTTCTCTATTGTTTTAAGATTATTCGTTATCTCTAGCCACACTTCTCTCTACTCAGCAGGGTTCTTGGTTTTCTCCACAATTTCTTTTTATGTATAAAACAAATGAAATAAAAGAAGAGGATGATGGATTTTAGAAGAGAATTAGAGACAGTGATTGAAGGACCATCTAACTTTGCAGATGAGAAATTTCATCCGATAGTGTTGAGTATTTATCTATGTTCCATGGCCAGATACAGCAGCAGTGACATTTATCATATTGTACACCAAACACTATGTGCTACATCAACTCATTTACCCTGTAACAAACTTGGCAAGGTAGAGATTACTGCTCCTCTTTTACAAATAAGTGAAATATGGAGAATTTAAGAAATTGGTCCAGGTTCACAGAGCTATCAGCAGAGCCAAGACTTGAACCCAATCTTTCTCTGATTCATATATTCCTTCTCTAAATGGGGTGCTTTTCATGATGTGGTTCATGGACTGGCAACACCAGAAAGCTTTTTAGAGATTCAGTGTCTTAAGGCCAATTTCAAATGTAATGAAATAGAATCTAAAGTTTAACAAGATCCCCATGTGATTTCACTTGCTCACTAAAATTAGAGAAACCCTGTTCTAAACCACTATTCTATACAAGTGGGATTCTTAGCTAAAATGTCAAGTTAAGGAATGGGTATTATAATAAAAATTTATAATGTTTTATATCTTGATCTTGGTAGCGGTTACACAGATATATGTATATACTATGAGTATAGATGTATACATATTATGCACTTTACCAGGTGTATATATAAATAAAAATAATAGATCTGTCAGCATATATATTAACTAAACAATCTTTTTCAGAGTACGTATGCTGAAAGAGTCCTGTGCTAGACACTGAGGATTAAGCACCAGAGAAAGAAAAGGAGGGGAAGGAAAGGGAGAGAGAGAGAAATATTGAGAAAGAAGAGGACTTTCTACATGGAATATAGTGTCAGGAAAGGGACACAGGTAACCACAAAATATTATAAAACAAATTTATAATTAAAGGGAAGAACATATAGACAGTACATAACAAGATCTAATTTAGATTGAGAGAATCAGAAAAGGTCTCATTGAAAAAAAGACATTTAAAATGAGATCTAAAATATAAACAGGAATTATCTTTATGAATAGTCTAGGAAATAGTTTTTCAGGCAAAAGGAAAGTCATTTTTGCAGGTGCTGAGTTGGGAGAAGTTGTGGGGCCTTTGTGCACAGAAGAAGGCGTGATAACTAAAGCACAGCGGGTAACGAGAAGCATGGCCAGAGGTGACGCTGAAGAGGCGGGTAGGGGAATAGCACCTACAAATGTTTGAATATCAACATGAGAAGGAGATTAGGGGTTTGTTCTAACTTAACAGACACGACTGAAGGTTTTTTAAAGCTGGAAAGTAATATTGTATAGCTAACAGTTTAAAAAGTATTGGCCACTAGCGAGAGAATATTTTGAAGGAAAAGAATAATGGATTGGGGAGAACAGTTAAGAAGCTACGCAGTATCCTAGGCAATATTAGGCATGGCTTAGGGCTTCCCTGGTGGCTCAGAGGGTAAAGCACCTGCCTGCAATGCAGGACACCTGGGTTCGATCCCTGAGTTGGGAAGATCCCCTGGAGAAGGATAATGGCAACCCACTCCAGTACTTTTGCCTGGAAAATTCCATGGATGGAGGAGCCTGATAGGCTACAGTCCATGGGATCGCAAAAAGTCAGACATGACTGAACAACTTCACTCTTGATGTGGGTCTTTGACGGAGAGATGGAGAGATCTAGATGAATTCAAAATGTGTTTTGGAGTATGCTCAATAGCTCTTGTGATTGAATGTGGGTGGTAAGGGAAACATAACAGTTAAGGAGTCCTGGGTTTCTGGAGAGCATTGGAAGTAGGTAAGGGGTTGAAAGTACAATTTTAGTTTGAGATAAGTTAAATGTGAGATGCTCTTAAGAAATCTAAGTGGCGAGCCAAGCAGACAGTTGGATATATAAGTTTGGAGATCAGAAGGGAAATCTGAATTGGAATGCAAACTTTCAAGTCATTAGTTTAAGTAGTGGTGGGGTAATGAAGAGAAAATAGAAGGTCCATAATCAATACATAAGTAAAGTAACTACCTCCTAACCTTTGAAACATATTAGCTATCTGATGCACATTCCTCAAGACATATGAATTAAATCAGTTAACTAAAACTCTAAAGCCAACAATCTTATAGAGTCTCAAAAATCAAAATTTGAATCTAGGTAGAGATTATGCATAGAATCTCTGGACTGCAGGCTTCTTGAGGACAGGCAACCATACAATTCCCTGCACATTTCCTTGCAAATGGTAAATGCTCATTGAAAAGTGAAAGTGTTAGTCACTCAGTCATGTCTGACTCTTTGCCACCCCATGGACTGTAACTCTCCAGGCTCCTCTGCCCATGGAATTCTCCAGGCAAGAATACTGGAGTGGGTTGCCATCCCCTTCTCCAGGGGATCTTCCCAAACTGGGGATTGAACCCAGGTATCTCACACAACAGGCAGATTCTTTACCATCTGAGCAACCAGGAAGCCCAGTAAATATAATCAAACAAGCAAGCTAAGAAACCTATCAATATGCAACACAGTGTACTGTTAAATTGAAACCAGTGAGATACTTTCCTGGCATTGCTACTAATTTTGGGCAAGTCACTTAAAATGTCTGAGTCTCAATTTCCACATTTGGAATATGTTGGAAATAAACCAGATGAACTCTGAGATCCTGTCCAGTTATAAGTTATAATATCTTGCATGAATAGTGTTGCAATGTATTTGCTCTCCTCCACAAATCTCTAGGAGATGAGGAGGGCACACACACATTGGGATATTGGAGATAAAGTATCTTCGAGCTGTCTAATCTACTCAGAAAATATGTGGCAAATGACCAGATTCTAGCCACTCTGGTGCCTGTTCCTGGTGCTTTCTACTACTTACGGCCTGGTTGACTTTCAAAGGTCCATTAAATAGCAGTTGAGAAATTACTGTCTGGGCAGTCCAGCATCATTTATTTTCTTTCTCCATTGATTGCCTCTGCTCCTTTATTAAAGATCGTTTGAATATATTTGTGTGAGTATATTTTTGGACTTTCTATTTTCTTTTATTAATCTATCTAATTCTTTTGCCAACAGCATGCTCTCTTAATCACTGCTGCTTTATAATAAGTCTTGAAGTCAAATAGTATCTGCCCTCCAACTTCGTTCCTCTTTAGTATCATACTGTCTATTCTAGATCTTTTGTCTTTCCATATAAACTTTAGGATAGGTTTGTCAAATATCCACCAACTAACTTTCTGGAATTTTGATTACAATTACACTGAATCAATCTATCGAATTGGAAAAATGAATACATCTTGAAAATATTGAATCTTCCTAATCATGAGCACAGAAAAGTTGTCTATTTATTCAGACCTTTGGTTTCTTTCATCAGAGTTTTATCATTTTTTACATAAAGATTCTGTACATATTTTATTAGAAATATACCTGAGTTATTTATTTTTTGATGTTATTGTAAATCACAATGCATTTTTTATTTCAAATTCCAATTGTTCATTTCTGATATATAGAAAAACAGTGGTACCATGGACTGTAGCCCACCAGGCTCTTCTGTCCATGGAATTCTGCAGGCAAGAATACTGGAATGGGTAGCCATTCTCTTCTTCAGAGGATTTTCCTGACCCAGGGTTCGAACTTGGGTTTCCCACATTGTAAGCAGATTCTTTACCATCTGAGCCACCAGGGAAGCCCAACTTTTGTATATTAAACTTATATCCTACAAACTTGCTATAATCACTTAGTTGAAGGAGTTTTTGTCACTCTTTCAGATTTTCTGGAGAGACAATTTGTCATCTGTGAACAAAGACAATGTGATTTCTTTCTAATCTATACAGTTTTTATTTTCTATTTTTGTCCATTGTGCTAACTAGAACTTATAGCGTGATGTTGGATAGGAATGTTGTGAGGGGACTCAAAATAGTTATTTATATTATCCATAACTGGAAATTCAGAATCATCTTCAGATTTGGATTTTGAAAGATGTGATTTTAAACAACTGTTTTAATAAAGGCATTACTCTTATAAATCACTCAACATATCTTATTTCTTATATTTCTAACAAAAATGTATTTCTTAAATAATTTATCATTTCAGATAAAATGGTTTTCTACCTGTGTGAATTTTCAGGAAAATGCTTTAGTTCCTTTTCCTGTCTATTCTGCTGTCATGAATTTTTCTATGGTGACTATTAATTTTGCCAAAGTCTCTTTAAAAAGTCCGTTGATAAAATGATTCATGATCCTGTTACTAGATGATATGTACGTGACTGGTATTAGTGCAAAATGTAATAAAGAGAAAAAGGTATTTTAGCCACTTGAATGTTTTAGGAGGACTTAAGGTAGAGATTTCAGGCTCTTTGTTTTCCTATAAAAAGTGTATTGGCCACCAGTTACATGGAATATTAAGCTATACAGAAGATAATATTGCATAGTTATTTAAAAAGTCATGTACTACATTACTAATCTAAGATTGTATCAGTATCAGTATATGATTATAAACTCTAATCAAAAAGAAAGACTTTGGAGATTCAACCCAAATTGTCTTTAAGAAATGAACATTGATAAAAAGAAAATCAACTGTGTATGAATTGAAAGAGCTGACATGATGGTTCTTTCCTGTCAGTCTGTAGCTTTATATATATATAAAAGGATACAGCAGTTGCCATGGCAAAATTCTGTCTCTGTTGAATATTGGAAACTGGTGTATAAGCCTAGAATTTGATGAAACTATGTAATTTGAAGTGAACAGGCATATTTTACACAGTCATTCACCTTATGCTAGTTTAGAGTCTGAAATATACAGCTGTTCCACTTCACACAAAAGAATAGACATTTGAGTTGAAGAAACACTAAATATTCTTGAAATCACAGACTTAAATTTTAATATCATGAATCTAATAGTGTAGGGCATATAAATTATTGAGCAAGAATTTAAGGAAATTATCTATGCTTCCAAAAGCTGATTTTATAAGCAAAGCTATCATCTCATTAATAAAAATATAATGTTTTCTCTGCCTTTACATCATAGATTATAAAATGTAGTTGCAAATAATTTTCAGTAAAGTGAGTGACATTGCATATATTATCCACAGGTCTCCAATTGGGGTAACTTTTAAAGTTTTTTGGTCATTGGAATTCATTTGTATTCATCTAAATATTCAAGAGTATAATTAATGCATGGTATTCATGTCGATGACATATACTCTATAAAAGTTTAATTGTCATTCTGCATTAATTAAACTTGAATTAATGAACACTTTCAAAGTTTTGCAACAGTTGAATCACCAGTTCCCATCAAGCGTGACTGAGGCAGAATTACCTCATTCTGAATGCTAAAACTACACACACACACACACACACACACACACACACACACACACACACACACACACAAGCAAGAAGAGCAATACACAGAAAATTTCAGTCAATTATAACATTGAAGTAGCTGAGTGCATTGGCAGAAATGCCAAATTCCAGGTAGAATTAAACCTAAAATCAATATCCCTTGCTTTTAATTCTAAGTAGACTATTTTTTTCCACACAATTTTCATTATTATGTAAAAAGTTTTAGACATTGCAGCATGAAACTTGCCTATATCCCCATGCTGGGAAAGGGTCTACATTAAGGGTTGAATTTCTGACCATCTTAAGGTAGGTGAATGGGCCTGATGTGGCTCAGGATACAACAACCCCAAATATGGCAAATTGGCATATTGATTAATATTTTAAGCTGAGGGAATTTGAGAAATGGTGTGTACAGAAGGGACTTTCTGACCTTCCCCTAAAGCAGATCATAAAATCCTCATATAAGTGGAACCCTTCTTATACCTGGAGGAAGGGAGCAGTCTCATCTCCAAGATGCTAAAAAGAATCTGAACAAACAAGCCTTGCTGTTTCCCCTAGTTTACTCCACTAACTTATACTCTTTTTGTCCTATAACATTTTCCTACAAATGTTCACTCTTCGTCAAATCTAGCATAAAAACACTCAGGCTTAACCAATTCTTTGGTTCTTCATTTCTTTATGAAGGTTTCCATGTCACATCAAATTTTTATTAAATAAGTGTGTATACTTTTCTCTTATTAATTTGTCTTTTGTTACAGGGCCCCTTTCTAAGCTGAGAACGTAGAAAAGCAGAAGAAAAATATAGTTTTGTCCCCTATAGGATCTAGGATAAACTAATATGGTGATACTAATACCCATCTTACTTAATTCCAATGCCAATTCTTAAAGGGTTCCCCTCTCCAGAGGCATCAGAAGTGATATTTAAAGGGTTACAGTGACTCATCCAAGTTGTCAAAAGAAGAAGAGGAAGTAGATGCAATAGTTCTTGTTCTAAATATAATTACCCTGTCCCCACTGGATAACAAATTCTTTATTGAAAAATTCAGACTTAAATTGAAAAAAGTAGGGAAAACCACTAGGCCATCCAGGTATGACCTAAATCAAATCCCTTATGATTATACAGTGGAAAAGACAAATATATTCAAGGGATTAGATCTGATAGACAGAATGCCTGTAGAACTATGGTTGGAGATTTGTAACATTATACAGGAGATGGTGATCAAAACCATTCCCAAGAAAAAGAAATGCAAAAAGCAAAATGGTTATCTGAGGAGGCCTTACAAATAGCTAAGAAGAGAAACAAAAGGCAAAGGAGAAAAGGAAAGATATACCCATCTGAATGCAGAGTTCCAAAGAATAGCAAGAGGACATAAGAAAACCTTCCTCAGTGATCAATGAAAAGAAATAGAGGAAAACAGTAGAATGGGAAAGACTAGAGAACCCTTCAAGAAAATTAGAGATAACAAGGGAATATTTCATGCAAAGACAGGCACAATCAATGACAGAAATGGTATGGACCTAACAAAAGCAGAAGACATTAAGAAGAGATGGCAAGAATACACAGAAGAGATATACAAAAAAGATCTTAATGACCCAGATAACCACAATGGTGTGATCATTCACCTTAGAGCCAGACATCTTGGAGTGCAAAGTCAAGTGGGCCTTAAGAAACATCACTACAAACAAAGCTAGTGGAAGTGATGGAATTCCAGCTTAGCTATTTCAAATCCTAAAAGATGATGCTATTAAAGTGCTGTACTCAATATGTCATCAAATTTGGAAAACTCAGCAGTGGCCACAGGACTGAAAAATGTCAGTTTTCATTCCAATCCCAAAGAAGGGCAATGCTGTATAATGTCCAAACTACTGCACAATTGTACTCATTTCACATGCTAACAAAGTAATGCTCAAAATTCTCAAAGCTAGGCTTCAATAGTTATGAACTGAGAACTTCCGGATGTTCAAGCTGCTTTTAGAAAAGGCGGAGGAATCAGAGATCAAATTGCCAACATCCACTGAATCATGGAGTACTTCAGGTCTGTATATTGTCACCCTGATTATTTAACTCATATGAAGAGTATATCATGAGAAATGCTGGATTGGATGAAGCACAAGCTGAAATCAAGATTGCCAGGAGAAATATCAATAACCTCAGATGTGCAGATGACACCAGCCTTATGGTAGAAAGCAAAGAGGAGCTAAAGAGTCTCTTGATGAAGGTGGAAGAGGAGAGTGAAAAAGCTGGCTTAAAACTCAACATCCAAAAAACTAAGATCACAGCATCCAGTCCCATCACATCATGGCAAATAGATGGGGAAACAATGGCAACAGTGAGAGACTTTATTTTCTTGAGCTCCAAAATCGCTGCAGATGATGACTGCAACCATGAAATTAAAAGATGTTTGCTCCTTGGAAGAAAAGCTAGACAATGTATGACAAACCTAGATAGTGTATTAAAAAGCAGAGACATTACTTTGCCAACAAAGGTCTGTCTAGTCAAACCTATGGTTTTTTTCCAGTAGTCATGTATGGGTGTGAGAGCTGGACCATAAAGAAGGCTGAGTGCTAAAGCACTGATGCTCTTGAACTGTGGTGTTGGAGAAGACTCTTGAGAGTCCCTTGGACTCCAAGGAGATCAAACCAGTCCATCCTAAAGGAAATCCATCCTGAATGTTCATTGGAAGGACCAATGCTGAAGCTGAAGCCCCAATACTTTGGCCACCTGATGTGAAGAGTTGACTCATTAGAAAAGACCCTGATGCTGGGAAAGATTGAAGGCAGAAAGAGAAGGAAATGACCGAGGATGAGATAGTTGGGTGGCATTACTGACTCAGTGGACGTGAGTCTGAGCAAGCTCCAGGAGATGGTAAAGGACACAGAAGTGCTGTCTGAAAGGAGTGCTGCAGTCCATGGGGTCATAAAGATTCGGACATGACTGAGTGACTGAACAACAACACTGGATAACTAATCCTGGTTTTGAATAAGAGAAAAGATAATAGAGATCAAAATCATCTACATAGCAATGTAGACAATAGGTCTACATTAAACATGACTTTACTATTTCATTGTCCTCATCTAGGAAACTTCAGTATGTTAGCAAACTGTAACTCAGGAAGATAAAAGTTGTTAATCCTTTTATTGCTCATTCCAAGAACTTCAAATTTTCAATAGAAAGCATCAAACAATAGTTTGTTCTCCAAATCTCTGAATCACCGCATCCTTGCCTCAAAATCCTCCTCTTCCTGTGTCTATGAATTCTAAGCTATTAATCATGATCTTAACCCCCACCCAACAAAAGATGCATCCCCCACACCTCTTTTTCACATTGAAAGACAAATTTTTCAATATGATTTCAAAATAATGTGCCAGACCTCAAAATCTCAATAAATATCCCAACATTGTTTTTCTCCCCTCTGAAGTGCTACTAAAATTATTGAGATAGTGTTGTCCCTTACCATGGTAAATGATAAACAACTCTGTCTTATCAGCAAGTTATTTTGGTGATATTTTGGGGAGCTTGATTTTGACAGTTTTGATTTTGATTCGGGGAGCTTGAGCTTGAAATTGACAGGCTAAACTAGAAGAAAACATGAGTTTATTTCAGAATTACTGAATCTGAGTTCCAGGTGGAAGTTACAGATAGAAACAGTTATTTGCCTTTCAAAATTATCACAGAAATGATGGAGTTTCCTCTAATCCCCGAATCCAAATCTGAATTTAATATCTGTGGAAACAGAGAACTCTGTGCATACCTCATCATATCATCTTACAAAGAATCTAAGTGGCTTGGTAGCACTGATGAGGCATAAGAACAAAATAAAACTTTATTACTCCTACACAAGATGGAACATCACTACTAGCACTGAGTGTACCTGAGACAGACTCCTCTCCATCTCACCCTGCTGCTTCTCCCAGCCCCTAGTGATAATAACACTGTCCTGCTCATTCAGAGCTGTTTTTTAAATAAAACTCAGAATAACTTTATCATACGTTTATGTCTGGCTCTAACATGCTTTTAAATTCATTGCAGCCTGTAGAAAATGGAATTGCATGTTTTTCCTCCCTTTTACACTGAATGTGATGGTGCCAAGATTTACCTAAGTGGTATTGATAGATGGCTATGCTTTCATTTTTACCATTGTTTCCATAGCATTTTTCACACATGACAGAGGAGAAACACATTACAACTATGTTTGAGATGATTGCCTTAGAAAGATAGAAATTCTTCTTAGGAATAAAAAAAGAAAAAAACTTTACTTTTCTTTAGGATGACACTCTGATTGACCTTAGTTGATTGTGAAAGGAGAGGCCTCTGTATTAAGATCAAGAAAGGGGAGCCTGAGACAAAGGAGCTATATTGCCTTGCTTATGCAGGGGCGGCGGGGGTGGGATGTGTGTGGTCAGGGCTATGGGTTAAGGCTGGAGAGGAATAACATTTTGGGAGAGAGGAGGTTCCCAGCACTAATCTGCAGGCTGAGATTCTGTGGAGAAAGATTTTCAAAGAGAAAATGCCTGTGAAACACCATAGCTCCCTGTTTCCCCTTCTAGCTTTCTTCAGTTCCCCCTCCATTTACACCTAATACTTATGTCTGTTACTAGGAAGAACCTGTGTTTGTAGGCCTTGCACATGAAATAAGAAAGAAGAGGCAGTCATGATCCCTAGGACAAAGTTGTGTGGGGACAAGACAGGAGCTTCTGTAGGGAACATGAGGCCACTAACACTGGTGGGAATTTGGAGCAGGTGTTCACCAGGTATATGAAAGAGGCCTGGGACTGCTCAAAACTGGGGAGTAAGGGGGGTTACTAAATTTCCCACAGTATGTAAGATGAGGGCCAAATCCATATTGTCTGGAGATTGAAGAAATGTGTGAGTGAGACTCCAAAATGCTAGGGGAATTACAGACTGATAGTTACACAGTGAATTGAAAATACTGGATTTTCTATCTTCCCCACTGGAACTCTAATGGCTGGTTTATGCTTGCTCTCTCCTTATGTCTTTGTGTTGATATATCATGAGTAAATGAATGAAAGAATGAGAGGAATATAAATAACCTCTGGAACAGAAGCAAAGACTCAAGAAAGATCAAAGCTGAAGATACAGATATGGAGGTCATCAACCTAGAATTTACAATGAGTTGCAGATAAAAGAGAAACAGGCCATACAGAGAGGAGGAAGGAGGCCTTTGATTGGGAATAAATGTATTATGTAGGAAGTGAGAGTCTGTATTCTGCAGCCTCCATACAGGATCTACCAGTCCTGTTGAATTGATCATCAGGCTGATCCTTGCTCTAACCTCCAACTCATGGAAACTATTTGCATCAAGTCATTCTTCACTGAACAGATATTTTGGCTGCCATGGTAAGACAGGGAAGACATATCTGAATCCATGTGGAGCTGCTAACCACCCGTTATAATCTTAGTGCCTCTAGAGAGTCTTCCTGTGCCTGAACTTGCAGGTTGCATGTGTGCTAAGTTGCTTCAGTTGTATCCAACTCTTTGTGACCCCATGGACTGTAGCCCACCAGGCTCCTCTGTCCATGGGATTCTCCAGGCAAGAATACTGGAGTGGGTTGCCATGCCCTCCTCCAGGGGATCTTCCCCACCCAGGGATTGAAACCACGTCTCCTGTGCCTCCTACATGGCAGGCGGATTCTTTACTGCTGAGCTACTGGGGAAACCTGAACTTGCATCTTACCAGTCCCAAATTGGGTCTGTGTTTCCTTGAAGAGTTTTCCTTTTGTTTCTGTTCTTAAATCTCATTGTCTCTAGGTCCACTGTTCACTTTGATTCCTGAAAGAGGATTTATGACACAATCTCCTTGATCATCCTATCTGGCCAGTGTCCAATTCCAAATGGAATATTCAAAATTGAAGATGCATTAGAGGAGTAATTATATATTACAGAGAATAAAATATCTGCTGTCTTGATCTCCGAAGAAACAAATATTCATCTCCTGAGAGACAAAACAATCAGAATGTTCTCTAGAATATAATCAGGTTAAACCTTGCATTCAGACTTGGCACAGAGGAAAACTCCTCCCGTCTTGTTCCCTAAGTGCGATCTGTGGGCCAGCAGACCTGGTATTGCCTCGTTAGAGCTACTTATTAGAACTACTGACCCCTAGATCCCATCCCAGACCTACTGAATCAGGATCTTCATCTTTATAAAATTCCCAGATACTGAGTATGCACATACATTTTTAAGAAACATTATTACAGAGTACTAAAGAGCAGCCTCAGAGTCCACCTCAGTGACAGTGAAGGCCCGTGGAAGACCCTAGGCAGGGGTAGACCATCTAACCCTCTCCTACCTCCTCACCACCAGAACAGGTTAGCTTTGGTCTGATTTTTTAAGTGTGGATGTTCCATTTTAAACTTTAAAAATGTAATCTCTCACTTGGAGGATACTTGAAAACTACCACTCAGTATGGCAATCAGAACCATGATGAGTCTAAAAACACCCTAGAGTGTTCCTGAAACTGCAGCCTGGGTCTCCTGGTGGAGACATCCATATATATTGGGATGGCCCAAAAGTTCATTCAGATTTTTCCCCTAGATCCTATGGAAAAATCCAAATGAACTTTTGCGCCATCCCTATATATTTATACCTGTTTTGTCTGGAGTCTTAATTCTTAATACCTTACACTAACTTTAAAATACATGTAGATGCCATTAAAATGAATGAAGCAGATTTATTTACAAGCAGAAATTTAAAAATGAAGAAAATTGGAGCTAATAACAGCTTGGTAATGATCAGCAAATGCGGGAACAGAGAAGGAAGAATACTAACTCAAATCTAAATCATAGAAGCTGGAATAAAAAAAGTTTTCCACTTACAAACAGTCACTGTCAGTAAATATTCAGAGAGGAGAAGCAGGAAAAAATGTGTTCTAGGAGATGTTGCAATGTGACTTTCAGGCGCTTCTTTTGCTCTGAGTTTATTTGTCTGTCCCAGGAAGCAGTTTGGTGGGTTATGTCATTTTATAGCCATAATAACATTCTGAGCCAAACCAGCTGCCTCGGCCTGTTGCCGTGACCTCAAATACAATAGATGAGGACTGAAAAGGGAACATTAGATTTGGCAATTAGGCAGTTATTGGTGACTGTGGAGAGAGCAGTTCTAGTTGAGCAATAAGGATGAACACCAAACTGCTATGGGCTTAGAAAGGGAAGCTAGCAGGATGGAAAATTTAGACACTCTTTCACTCTAAAGAAAAGTTTTCTAAGAAAGAGGAGGGTGGGTGGAAAGAGCAATTTGAAGAGATACCAGACTTAGGGATGAATTTTTTTTTAAGGTGGTGAAAACCTAAGTAAAATTTTAAATCGAGGAAAACACAAACAATACAGAAGGGTGAAAAATAAGGGAGCTGATGATGGAACTAGTTCTCATAGTAGCTTCAGTGGAAAGAATGAGATCATTTCTGCTCTTTTCAATGGATGCCAACTATTTTATTATTAATTTTAACATATGGTAAAATTGAATTTTTTCAGTGAATATCTGTATACTCACCGATATTTCTACCATTAAAATTTTAGCCTGTTGTTTACATGTCTATCCATCTTTCTACTCTTCAATTCTGCCATTTATTTCTTTCTTTATTTTAGAGTTGACTTTCAGTTGGAGAATAATTGCTTTACAATATTGTATTCGTTTCTATTGATTAGAGGTTAATATTTGTTTATAACGCTTTTCAGGTCAAATTTATATGCAGTGAAATAAAACCTCATGTGTACATTTGCTGCGTTTTGATAAATGCACATGTCTATATAACCCAAACCCCTGTCAAGATAAAGAAAAAACCCTTCCCATTCCTCCAGGAAGTTCCTTCACGTCTGTACATGCATGCTAAGTTGCTTCAGTCATGTCCGACTCTGTGTGACCCCATGGATTGTAGCCCGCCAGGCTCGTTTGTCCATGAAATTCTCCAGGCAAGAATACTAGAGTGGGTAGCCATGCCCTCCTGCAGGGGATCTTCCTGACCCAGAGATCAAACCTGCACCTCTTGCATCTCCTGAATTGGCAGACAAGTTCTTTACCACCGGCGCCACCTGGGAATCCCTTCCTCATGTCTATTCCCAGTCAATTCTCATCTACCTCCCCCTCCCCCACCACTCAGAGTCAACCACTCTTGTGATGTTCTGACGTTTTTCCAAATAGATTACATTGGCTTTTTCTATAACTTCACATAAATGGGATAGCACGGTATTGACTGATTTTTATAGGCATTTTTGACTAATGCTTTTGAGGGTCATTTGTATTGCTGGATGGATCAGTAGTATATTCCTCTTCACTGATGAGTATTATTTCATTGTTGAGCCATCCTCCCAGTGATAGACACACTTACAACTAAAGCTGCTATCAACATTTTTGTAGAAGTTTTTTTGGAAACCTATATTTTCATGTATCTCAGATAAACATTTAAGAGCAGGACTGCTGGGTTTAGGGTGGTTGTAGGTTCAAAGAAACTGACATACTTTTCCCCAAAGTAGCCATGTTAATGTATATGATACATTAATGCAATAATGTATATGAGCTCCACTTTCTCCAAATTCTCTCCTTATCTGACATCGTTAGTCTTGCTATTTCGCTGAGTGTACAGTGGTATCCCATTATGCTGACAATTTGGGGCATCGATGTTTATTTTTTGCTATCAGAAGGTACTCTCTCATAACACTCATAAAACAATATTATAGCACTTTTAACAGAAGATTGCAATTGTTACTCTATAAATTTTTCACCTCACCTAGCATAAACTCACAGACAGGGGCCATGTTGCATTAGGGTCTATTTTTGCATAGCATTCAGCCCAGTGACTGTGTTCAGTAGATGTGATTTAATTTAATTGAATCAAACGTGTTCCTGCTGGCAATTCTATCAGTGGAGAAGCCAGCATGGAAGCTTCTCTCTCCTCTTCTCTTCATTTTTTAGGGGATCAGTTGGCCATTGGCAGTGTGAGTACAAAGAAGGATGACAGTCACAGTGGGGAAAAACAGCATGGCATGTTCCCACAGAAGACAGATATGGGCTGTCAGTCTACTCTGCCTAATATTTAGACATACATTGCAGAGCAGAAACTTGCCTAGAGATGGCAGTTTCAAGTTGTTTTTATCAATTTTATTTCAGCCATCTGGACTTTTGCTAATAGATACCAGAGACAACTATAATGTGGACAATAATCAGAAAGTAGAACACAACTTCCAGGGAATAACAAAGGGTATTTTATTTCCTTAAAAACAGCATGAGGTGTATGCTAAAGGCTGTTTTATTTGAATACAGTAATTCATAAGAAACAAAGTGAAATTCTTGCAGCAAATTATTGCTCCAGTAACATGCTGAACACACACACAACACAACAACAATATAGCTTTGACTCAGAAGCATCCTAAAATAGTCATGTACTACTTCTGAATTCATTTATATAGGACTGAAGTATTTTTTTGTCAATTCACTTCCAAGAGCACTTGGATGAATAGCAAACTTCCTAAAAAGGTATAAAGATAATAAATACAGAGTGATTTGTGGTTTTATATAAACCAAGAAATTATTTTGCTCTAATAATAAAATGTGTGGTACATCAGAAGCATTTTCAAGGGAAAATATTATTATTGGCATCATAACCTAAACATTGTAGTCTACTTTATGCTAGAACAGTATTTTTCAAGCACTTCCTAGATATTAATATATAGCATGTATCCAGGTGGCTTTAGTGGTAAAAAAAAAAAAAAAAAAAAAAAAAAAAAAACCTGCCTGCCAATGAAGGAGATGTAAGAGATGCAGGTTCGATCCCTGGATTGGGAAAATTCCCTGGAGAAGAGCATGGCAACCCACTCCAGTATTCTTGCCTGGAGAATCCCATGGACAGAGGAGCCTGGTGGGCTATAGTCCATGGGGTTGAAAAGAATCAGTCATGACTGAAGCAACTTAGCGCAGAGCATCAATACCTCACCTTACACATGCCTTTCAGAATACAATGTCTAAGAAAGAAGCAACTTTGCCTAGTACAGTGTTTTTGATGCTTCTTCTCCATTCCTCTGTTAGATCTATAAGATGGAGCTCTAATCAGGAAATAGGGGAAGTGGTAATGAAAAAAATGTTGAATGCCCACCATGCTAGGGTCTGTTGTTAGTCCACAAAAAGGTATTCTCTCTAGAGACTGTTGATGAGAAAGGGGCTGTGTTTGGTAGCCTTCCTAGCATCCAAGAGTAACCAGATATTGATTCACAGCAGAGGAATGTGAACAAAACTGTTGTGCTACCTCCATGCCAGGACTTTTATTTTTTTCATTAATTTATTTATTTTAGTTGGAGGCTAATTACTTTACAATATTGTAGTGGTTTTTGCCATACATTGACATGAATCAGCCATGGGTTTACATGTGTTCCCCATTCTGAACCCCCCTCCCACCTCCCGCCCCATCCCAAACCTCTAGGTCATCCCATTGCCCCAGCCCTGAGCACTTGTCTCATGCATCGAACCTGGACTGGTGTTCTGTTTCACATATGATAATATACATGTTTCAATGCTATTATCTCAGATCATCCCACCTTCAACTTCTCCCAGAGTCCATAAGACTGTTCTATGCATCTGTGTCTCTTTTTCTGTCTCGCATATAGGGTTATGGTTACCATCTTTCAAATTCCATATATATGCATTAGTATATTGTATTGGTGTTTTTCTTTCTGGCTTACTTCACTCTGTATAATGGGCTTTTAAAAAGAAGATGAGGCTTCTCCATTGTCTTCTTTTCCCTAGAACTTAGAAGGGTATTCCAAGGTACAGACACAAATTTGGAAGAACCAAAGTTCCCAAACCACATGGAGTGGAAAGCAGCCTCTTTAATAGGAACACGTCTCTTGGACTGTCGCATGAGTGAGGACATTAATTTAGTAAGCTCCTGAAGTTTTACCGATTACAAAACCAGTTACCTCGGTGACACCAATGATTTGACCAAGTCCACACAGGTAGGAAAAGAAAGGGGGAATACTAGGATTCTGAGCCAGATTTGATGGTTCCAAAATCTAAACACTACCAATCCACCCCATATATCCCTGTAAGTTGTAACATAAACTTTTCCCAAGTGTAATGCTCTTCAGAAATAAATAAGTTCAAACTTGCTAATTTTATAAAAGAAAAACTGTGGTAAAGTGACTCAACTAAGGTCACATAGGTCTTTAAGCAACACATTTGGGAAAGTAGATCCAATATTCTTTTGGTTATTCCATAATATAGAAGTGAGCAATGTTTACTGAAAGAATGTTCAACTCATAGGTCACTTGATGCAAGGAACCGATCCTCTTTTTATTTAGAATGTATCCCTTACTTCATTACAAACATTTCGCCACTGTTTACTTATCTAGGACAGGAAGAGTTGTGTATATATACTTTCTCTGCTTGTTTATCTTGTGTGTCTTCTGCTTTCTGTAATTGGATATCTTCTACTAGTTTGAATCAGTCACTTTTTGCCATTATGTTTTCATAATGTCATGCATAAAATATGGTAGAGTAAAAACAAAGCTCTTCAACATAGAATCATAAATTGTAAGCACTAGGAAAAGGTTTATATTTCTTATAAACTTATTTTAAAGATAAGAAAACTGAAGCTTAGGAATTTGAAATAATTTTTCCAAATGTATAAAGCTAATTATTAACAAGGCTGAAGTAACTATATTATGAATAATATCTGCCCTTTTTTCCACTTTACATTCTCAAGTGAAAAATAAAATACTAATTTTAGAACTAACATAAATACACTAAAGTCAAAATCAAGAAACTTTAGAATTTAAGAGAAATACTAGAGCAGTGCTTGTCAATTTAGATATTCTTCATGATAAGGAGAAGAAGCCATGGTTATCAAAGAAAGTGTGAGAAAAAGTTATGTAAAATTGGCATTAATATTCACTAATAAATATTTAGTATAAAACTAGTTCCATTACTAACATTTCAAATAACAACTATTTCTATTACATTCATTATTCTGTTGTGCTTTAAGTCTTTCCACAACTACTAAAAGAAGGTTTTGTTCTAGCTACTACTGAGTATAAGCTGAATTATTTTTTCCTTTTCCTCACACAATTCCCATGAAGTATCATCAAAACACACTATTGTGGAAAGAACAAAACCTCCCACAAGACTCTTGCTCATTGTTCATTTACCAGAAAAGTGGTAGAATCTATGCACAGCATTTGTTTCCAATTTCATTTTAAGGAACCAGGATGTGAAGTCATAAATCATGAGTCTCCATAGCCATCCAGCAGGAGGAATCCTGGAGTGCTCAATTAGCCCAAAGCTTCCGCTTGTGGGATTCACATCAGTCCCCCAACAGTGGGTGTTTGATGGAAAAGTCTTTCCAGAGGCTCTGCAAATGCCATTGCTAAACTACCAAAGATATAATTAAAGCATGTATTGGTCTTCCAGACTGAAAATGAGCAGTTATTTCACCCTTCTATTCAAAGTCTGACAAATGCAAAGAAACAGACAGCTGTAAGAGTTCTATGACTGGGCATGGAAAATTGGGATAGAAGAGCTGAGAAAGACTTCAAGACAAAGAGGGGAGTGAGCTATAAAATTGACTATCACAATTAGGCATATCTTTCTTTTCAGCTCACTGTGTGTGTTGGATCTAAGGTCGCATGTTGAAAGGCACTGGGGTGTGTTTTGTTTGATAAAACAGAGAAACTAAGTACAAAAAGGCATAATAGCAGATATAATTAAGACTGAGCTTCCCAGGTGGCACAGCAGTAACGAGTTCTCCTGCCAATACTGGAGACACAGGAGATGTGGCTTCAATCCCTGGGTCAGGAAGATCCCCTGGAGCAGGAAATGGCAACCCACTCCAGTATTCTTGCCTGGAGACATGGACACAGGAGTCTGACGAGCTACAGTTCATAGTGGTGTGAAGAGTTGGACACCACTGAGCACACAACACACGTACATGAAAAGTCCAGTTCAACTGGGAAGGAGAATCCTTAAAGAACCTGAGCTCTAACTTTATAAGGCCATAATCTGTTAGTTTAGTGGGGGACAACATATTCAAAATGCCAGAGTCAAATTGGTTTGTGATATATGCTGCAAAAGGTGAGGATCCACTATCTAATTTTACTTCTCTTAAGTCTATATTTATGAAGCTATTTTTCAGTCATATCCAAAGCTGGAATCCTCCAACTTGGACCTCAGAGACCACTTACTTCCCCCTCTTCCCTAAAGGACAAAAATCCAGAGTAGAAACAGGATATTTGCAGAATGTTCAGTAGTTACTGATTTGGAAGGTCAATCAGGAAAGCTTATCTTATCATATCCTCTCATTTTTTAGTTACCTGGATTCAGGTACCTTCCTCGGTTAAGCGCTTCTGCTACTCTATATCTCTACCCTGCAACACTCTTGTCTCCTTGACACAGCCGTTTATCTTAAGGAGTTATAGAGTCTGGGGGTCCTAATCTCTACTTTAACAGACATCCCTCCTCTAATATTCAAGTTATAAATTACTTCTGTCTAACTAACATATAGTGTGTGCTATGTTGCTGCAGTCATGTCTGACTCTTTGCAACCCTGTGGACTGTAGCTTGCCAGACTCCTCTGTCATGGGATTCTCCAGGCAAGAATGCTGGAGTGGGTTGTCATTTCCTTCTTCAGAGGATCTTCCTGACCCAGGAACTGAACCAGGTCTCCTATGGCTCCTATATAGGCAGACTGGTTCTTTACCACTAGCACCACCTGAGAAGACCAATTTACATATAGAAACTGTTTTCTGTTTGTTTTTTTTTTAAGAAAGGGAGGAGATTTGAAGTTGTATGCAGGATCTGAGCTTTGAGACTATTAGGGCATTTAGCAATTTGAGTACACTGCCAGTGACTATAAAAGAAGCAGATGCAAGGGTTTCCAAAACTTTAGAAATGATGTCTTGCCTATAAACTCAGCAATGGAAAGGGGCCTACCCAGATATTTGGCTCCCAGTGGCCATTTCAACACTTTGTGTTAAGTCATTGTTGGCTAACAACATAGCCACAGAGCAGGGCTGGCTAATCATCTGACTATGACAGTAAGTAGGAGTGGCAAAGGGAAAGCACCTGCAAGTTATCAGTAAGCTCTTGCCTCCAGTAATCAGACATCTAATCTCTTTTAATAAAGACTAAAAACAAAAAAATCACAAGAAAAACTCTGGCCTCCACAGCAGTGCTACACACAACACTCACTGGGGAAAAAAATGAAAACAAAGTAATAGAAAAATATATCCAACATATCAATGTGGTCGTAAAATAATGTAATGGGAGTTGGATACTTTACAAGTATAATTGTCCTTATGGGATGTGATTCTATGAATGCGAGAAGAGAAACTGGCTGCCATTATCTTGTTAACTGCTTCAGTTAATACAACAGGATGCTTACTTTCATCTGAACATCACGGATTGTTTTGATGCAATATGATGCTGGAACACAGATGTCAGACAAATTATGCCTTTTAGCTCTGGCCCAGGCCTTTCTAAGTTCCATGGAAATGTGGGCTGATTTTTCATTCCAAATTGGCTAGAGTAAAGCAGGGAGGATTCTGAAGGAGGCATCTTTGCAAGAAGAGTGTCTCTCACGATTTAATTTCCATAGCAATTTAAGGAAATGATGTGGGGGTGGGGACAGGCAGCAAGTTGGTAGAATAATTGCTCAGATTTGACAGGGTGTGAGAGAGCTGAAAGCACACAGTTTCATGTGCATAATATTAACCTCCACGCATTTCCAAAATGGCCTCTTTATTCTCAAATATATTCTCAACATCTATGGATAGTTATTCCTAAGCTGAGTGGCATCATGACAGGTCAGAAAATGCCACAGGGCATAACAATATATATTTTTCATACCTAATCTAACATTCCTTGAAACATCAAGTAAGGTGGTTTAAAATATGTACTGACAGCTCTCAAAGATTATACACTTGTGGTTACTTCTGCCTTCTATTTTATTAGAAATTCAAGGTGACAATAGTCAAAATAAAATCTAACTATGGCTATACATTAAGATGAATTTTTTTTTACACTGAAACATGGAATTCAGACATCTAAAAATGGTAAGAATTTGGTTGTTAGACAGAATTTACCCTTTATAAGATAGTCTGTGTCTATCAATATGACTATATGTGTTACATAGAAAATATAAAGTAGAAAAATATTTAAAATATTAACCATGAAACTGGGTGAAAAAGTGACTAGAGCACTGTCTTTGAAATCAGATGCATAGGGATATCGATCCCAGTTCTGCTAGTCATCAGTAATGAGAATTGGGTGAATCATTTACCCTCCTGGAGGGTAAATAGCAGTAATAATACTACCTTATAAGATCACCATGAAACTCAGTATCAACATAAGTGAGATTTTACTCACAAACTAGATTATTGAATGCACTTGATAAATGTTTATTATGTATTATCACCTCTAAAGAATCATATACTTTTTCATTCTGCCTACTTTGCTGTGCTGATGGACTGTAGTCTTCCAGTCTTCTTTGTCCATGGGGATTCTCCAGGCAAGAATACTGCAGTGGGTTGCTACGCCCTTCTCCAGGGGATCTTCCCAACCCAGGGATCGAACCCAGGTCTTCTACATTGCAAGAGGATTCTTTACCATCTAAGCCACCAGTAAAACTCAAGAATGCTGGAGTGGGTAGCCTATCTCTTCATCAGGGAATCTTTCCGACCCAGGAATCAAACCAAGATCTCCTGCATTGCAGGTGGATTCTTTACCTGCTGAGCTACCAAGGAACCCTCTGCGTACCTTGTACAGCTTGAAAACTACATTACAATTTAAATGGATCAGTTTCTGACTTCTACTTTTTCTATTATTAAAAAAATTGTCAACTTTAGGTGAAACAAGTTTGACTAAATTATAATTCTTAGCTTGATAATGGGCTCCCCTGGTGGCTCAGATGGTAAAGAATCTGCCTGAAATGCAGGTAGACCCAGGTTTGATCCCTGGGTCGGGAAGACTCCCTGGAGAAGGAAATGGCTATACACGCCAGTATTTTTGCCTGGAGAATTCCATGGACAAAGGAGCCTGGCAAACAAAAGTCTTTGGGGTTGCAAAGAGTCAGGCACAACTGAGCGACTAACACTTTCACTTCCAACTTGATAATATAACATATTTGCTGACTCACTAGTTCTTCGTGTGTTATAAACACAAACTGAGGGGATGGTCCTAAGATGGCAGAGGAATAGGATGGGGAGATCACTTTCTCCCCCACAAATTCATCAAAAGATCAATTGAACGCTGAGCAAATTCCACAAAACAACTTCTGAATGCTGGCGGAGGATACCAGGAACCCAGAAAGGCAGCCCATTCTCTTCGAAAGGAGGTAGGACAAAATATAAAAGATAAAAAGAGAGACAAAAGAGTTAGGGATGGAGCCTGTCCCGGGGAGGGAGTCGTGAAGGAGGAGAAGTTTCCAAACACCAGGAAACCCTCTTAACAGCAGGCCTGTGGGGAGTTTTGGAATCTCAGAGGGCAACATAACCAGGAAGAAAAAAAAAATAAAACCCACAGAATTCGCACCTAACCACAACTTCCAGCAGAGAAGTAGCCCAGATGCTCACCAGCAAGCAGGAGCTGAACAGGGAGGTGCGGGCTGCATTGTTTACAGTAAGGACCGGGCCTGAATACCCTGAGGACAATCTGAGGGAGCTATCGTGAGATAGCAACCCAAACTGTGGGGTAGCCAGAGAGAAAAAAAAGAGAGAGAGAGAGAACTTTCCCGTGAAAAGCTCTAACCTAAGGCACTGCCAGGCCTGCTCACAGAACAAAGGACAGAGCAAGTACCGGAGGAGAGCTAGCTGGCTGCGGACCAGCCCCTCCCTCTGCCGGAGGCAGAGACGCAGGCGGCCGGCAGCCAGAGCCAGAAGGCAAGGGGCAATCTTGGCCCCAGAGATGGCATCCTCCACCAAACTGCGAGCAGGCTCCCGGTTGCTAACCAAGTATTCCTGGGATCCTGGACGGTTGACATCTGCCAGGAGGGTCGGAGTCATAGATCAGCTCCCCAGAGGAGACACATGGCACACCTGAGATGGCGCTCTCGCTGCGCACCCAGGAAACCGAGTGGCCGGGATCACAGAGGTGATAAGATGCACCACACACCTGGGAGAGTGCACTCGCCAAGCACCTGGTCACCTGAGCTGCTCGGACCTGGGAAGGGCACAAAACGCAAACTCATCTGAGTCTGTACCTTTGTGGAGTACCCAAGAAGCTGAACCTGAGCAGCTTAGACCTGGGAAATGCACACAACCCAGGGCCTGCTTTAGACAGTTCCCCTGCAGAGCAACCTGGAGCCTGAGCAATGTAGACCAGGAAAGCACACATGCCATGAGTGGGGGCAAACCCAGTGTGGCCCAGACACTGCGAGCACTCCCCAAACATGCCAGTGATATTTGTTTGCAGTGTTCCACCCACCCCCACAGCACAACTGAACAAGCAAGCCCAAATAAGTGACCACCTTCGCCCCCTTGTGTCAGGGCAGAAATTAGACACTGAAGAGACTTGCAAACAGAGGAAGCCAAAATAAACAAAGAAGAGGGAACCACTTTGGAAGTGACAGGTACAACAGAGTAAAACCCTGTAGTTAGCATTGACTACATTGGAAGGTGCCTATAGACCTTAAGAAAAAGTATAAGCTGGAACAATGAACTATCTGAAACTGAACTGACCCCACACTGCTCTCAACAGCTCCAGAGAAATTCCTAGATATATTTTACTATTATCATTTTTTAATTTTTATTTTTTTTATTTTTAAGTTCTTTATTACTCCTTTAATTTTCATTTTTATAACCTACTATTACCTTGCCCAAAAAAAGACCCTATTTTTAAAGCAAATTTCACATATATATCTTTTATAATTTTTGTGATTTTGCTTTGTTTTTTTAATATTGTATTTTTGAGTCTAAACTCTACTCTAGATTTTTAATCTTTGCTTTTTGGTATTTTTTTTTTATCAATCTTGTATCTTTAAGAATCCAACCTTCAGTAGCCATTTTTACTTAGGAGTGTGATTACTGGCTTGATTGTTCTCTCCCCTTTTGACTCTCCTTTTTCTGCCCCAGGTCACCTCTATCTCCTCCCTCCCCCTTCTCTTCTCTACCTAACTCTGCGAATCCCTTTGGGTGTTCTGGGCTGTGGAGAACACTTAGGGAACTGATCACTGGCTAGATCTGTCTGTCTCCTTTTGACACCCCCTCTTCTTCTCCTGGTCACCTCTATCTCCCTCCTCCCTCTTCTCTTCTCCATGCAACTCTGTGAACTTCTCTGGGTGTCCCTCACTGTAGAGAATCTTTTCACCATTAACCTAGATGTTTTATCATCAGTGCTGCATGGATGGAGAAATCTTGAGGCTACTGAAAGAAGAAGACTGAAAGCCAGAGGCAGGAGGCTTAAATCCAAAACTTGAGAATACCAGAAAACTCCTGACTCCAGGGAACATTAATCAACAAGAGCTCATCCAAAACCTTCCATACCTACACTGAAACCAAGCTCCACCCAAGAGCCAACAAGTTTCAAAGCAAGACATACCAAGCTAATTATCCAAGAACGCAGGAACATAACCCTGAGCATTAAAATATAGATGGCCAAAGTCACACCAAGCCCACAGACACCTCAAAACTCACTACGGGACACTTCATTGCACTCCAGAGAGAAGAGATCCAGCTCCACCCACCAGAACACCAAGGCAAGCTTCCTTAATCAGGAAACCTTGACAAGCCACTCGTCCAACCCCACCCACAGGGAGGAACCTCCACAAAAAAGAGGAACCACAAACTTCCAACATAAAAAAAGGCCGCCCCAAACACAGCAATCTAAACCAGATGAAAAGGCAGAGAAATATTCAGCAGGTAAAGGAACATGATAAATGCCCACCAAACCAAACAAAAGAGGAGGAGACAGGGAGTCTACCTGAAAAAGAATTCAGGATAATGATAGTAAAAATGAAAATCTTGAAAATGAAATGGAGTTACAGATAAATAGTCTGGAGACAAGGATCGAGAACATGCAAGAAATGTTTAACAAGGACCTGGAAGAAATAAAAAAGAGTCAATTAATAATGAATAATGCAATAACTGAGATCAAAAGCACTCTGGAGGGAATGAATAGTAGAATTACTGAGGCAGAAGATAGGATAAATGAGGGGGAAGATAGAATGGTGGAAATAAATAAAGCAGAGAGGAATAAAGAAAAAAGAATTAAAAGAAATGAGGACAACCTCAGAGACCTCTGGGACAATGTTAAACGCCCCAACATTCGAATCATAGGAGTCCCAGAAGAAGACAAAAAGAAAGAGCAAGAGAAAATACTTGAAGAGATAATAGTTGAAAAATTCCCTAAAATGGGAAAGGAAATAACCACCCAAGTCCAAGAAACCCAGAGAGTCCCAAACAGGATAAACCCAAGGTGAAACACCCATAGACACATATTATTCAAATTAACGAAGCTCATAAACAAAGAACAAATATTAAAAGCAGCAAGGGAAAAACAACAAATAACACACAAGGGGATTCCCATAAGGATAACAGCTGATCTTTCAATAGAAACTCTTCAGGCCAGAAGGGAATGACAGGACATACTTAAAGTGATGAAAGAGAAAACCCTGCAATCCACATTACTGTACCCAGCAAGGATCTCATTCAAATATGAAGGAGAAATCAAAAGCTTTACAGACAAGCAACAGCTGAGAGAATTCAGCACCACCAAACCAGATCTTCAACAAATGCTCAAGGATCTTCTCTAAACAGGAAACACAGAAAAGATTTATAAACTTGAACCCAAAACAATAAAGTAAATGGCAATAGGATCATACTTATCAATAATTACCTTAAATGTAAATGGGTTGAATGCCCCAACCAAAAGTCAAAGACTGGCTGAATGGATACAAAAACAAGACCTTTATATATGCTGTCTACAAGAGACCCACCTCAAACCAAGGGACACATACAGATTGAAAAGTGAAGGGCTGGAAAAAGATATTTCACACAAATGGAGACCAAAAGAAAGCAGGAGTAGCAGTACTCATATCAGATAAAATAGACTTTGAAATAAAGGTTGTGAAAAGAGACAAAGAAGGACACTACATGATGATCAAAGGATCAATCCAAGAAGATTTAACAATTATTAATATATATGCACCCAACATGGGAACACCACAATATGTAATGCAAATGCTAACCAGTATGAAAGGGAAAATTAACAGTAACACAATAATAGTGGGAGACTTTAACACCCCACTCACACCTCACACTTACGGATAGATCAACTAAACAGAAAATTATCAAGGAAACACAAACTTTAAATGACACAATGGACCGGTTAGACCTAATTGATATCTATAGGACATTTCACCCCAAAACAATGAATTTCACCTTTCTCTCAAGTGCACACAGAACCTTCTCCAGGATAGATCACATCCCGGGTCATAAACCTAGCCTTGGTAAATTAAATAAATAAATAAATAAATAAATAAATAATTTCAAGCCTCTTTTCTGATCACAATGCAGTAATATTAGATGTCAACTACAGGAAAGAAAACTATTAAAAGTAAAAACATATGTAGGCTAAACAACACGCTTCTGCATAACCAACAAACATCTGAATAAATAAAAAAAGAAATCAAAATATGCATAGAAATGAATGAAAATGAAAACACAACAACCTAAAACCCATGGGGTTCAGTAAAAGCAGAGCTAAGGGGAACGTTCATATCAATACAAGCTTACCTCAAGAAACAAGAGAAAAATCAAATAAATAACCTAACTCTACACCTAAAGCAACTAGAAAAAGAAGAAATGAAGCACCCCAGGGTTAGTAGAAGGAAAGAAATCATAAAAATTAGAGCAGAAATATATGAAAAAGAAACAAAGGAGACCATAGCAGAAATCAACAAACCTGAAAGCTGGTTCTTCAGAAGATAAATAAAATTGACAAACCATTAGCCAGATTCATCAAGAAAAAAAGGGAGAAGAATCAAATCAACAAAATTAGAAATGAAAATGGAGAAATCACAACAGACAACACAAAGGATTATAAAAGACTACTATCAGCAACTATATGCCTATAAAATGGACAACTTGGAAGAAATGGATAAATTCTTATAAAAGTATAACTTTCCAAAAGTGAACCAGGAAGAAATAGAAAATCTTAACAGGCCCATCACAAGCATGGAGATCAAAACTGTAATCAGAAATCTTCCAACAAACAAAAGCCCAGAACCAGATGGCTTCACAGCTGAATTCTACCAAAAATTCAAAGAGCTAACACCTATGCTACTCAAACTCTTCCAGAAAATTGCAGAGGAAGGTAAACTTCCAAACTCTTTCTATGAGGCCACCATCACCCTAATACCAAAACCAAACAAAGATGCCACAAAAAAAATCACTGATGAACATAGATGCAAAAATCCTTAATAAAATTCTAGCAAACAGAATCCAACAACATATTAAAAAAAGATCATACATCATGACCAAGTGGGCTTTATCCAAGGAGTGCAAGGATTCTTCAATATTCACAAATCAATCAATGTGATACACCACATTAACAAATTGAAAGATAAAAACCATATGATTATCTCAATAGATGCAGAGAAAGCCTTTGACAAAATTCAACATCCACTTATGATAAAAACCCTCCAGAAAGCAGGAATAGAAGGAACATACCTCAACATAATAAAAGCCATATATGATAAACCCACAGCAAACATTATCCTCAATGGTGAAAAATTGAAAGCATTTCCCCTAAAGTCAAGAACAAGACAAGGGTGCCCAATTCACCACTATTGTTCAACATAGTTTTGGAAGTTTCAGCCACAGCAATCAGAGCAGAAAAAGAAATAAAAAGAATCAGATTGGAAAAGAAGAAGTAAAACTCTCACTGTTTGCAGATGACATGATCCTCTACATAGAAAACCCTAAAGACTCCACCAGAAAATTACTAGAGGTAATCAATGAATAAAATATAGTTGCAGGATATAAAATTAATACACAGAAATCCCTTGCATTCCTATACAGTAACAATGAGAAAACAGAAAGAAATTAAGGTAACAATTCCATTCACCATTGCAACAAAAAGAATAAAATACTTAGGAATAAATCTACCTAACAAAACCAAAGACCTGTATACAGAAAACTATAAAATTGATGAAAGAAATCAAAGATGACACAAATAGATGGAGAAATATACCATGTTCATGGATTGGAAGAATCAATATAGTGAAAATGAGTATACTACCCAAAGCAATCTATAGGTTCAATGCAATCCCTATCAAGCTACCAACAGTATTTTTAGAGAACTAGAACAAATAATTTCACAACTTGTATGGAAACACAAAAACCCTCAAATAGCCAAAGCAATCTTGAGAAAGAAGAATGGAACTGGAGGAATCAACCTGCCTGACTTCAGGCTCTACTACAAAGCCACAGTCATCAAGAGAGTATTGTACTGGCACAAAGACAGAAATATAGATCAATAGAACAAAATAGAAAGCCCAGAGATAAATCCACGCACCTATGGACACCTTATCTTCAACAAAGGAGGCAAGAATATACAATGGAGAAAAGACAATCTCTTTAACAAGTGGTGCTGGGAAAACTGGTCAACCACTTGTAAAAGAATGAAACTAGAACATTTTCTAACACCATACACAAAAATAAACTCAAAATGGATTAAATATCTAAACATAAGAACAGAAACTATAAAACTCCTAGAGGGAAACATAGGCAAAACACTCTCAGACATAAATCACAGCAGGATCCTCTATGACCCACCTCCCAGAGTAATGGAAATAAAAGCAAAAATAAACAAATGGGACATAATTAAAATTAAAAGCTTTTGCACAATGAAGGAAACTATAAGCAAGGTGAAAAGACAGCCTTCAGAATGGGAGAAAATAATAGCAAATGAAGCAACAGACAAAGAATTAATCTCAAAAATATACAAGCAGCTGCTGTAGCTCAATTCCAGAAAAATAAACGACCCAATCAAAAAATGTGCCAAAGAACTAAACAGACATTTCTCCAAAGAAGACATACAGATGGCTAACAAACACATGAAAAGATGCTCAACATCACTTATTATCAGAGAAATGCAAATCAAACCACAATGAGGTACAATCTCACACCAGTCAGAATGGCTGCTATGCAAATGTCTACAAGCAATAAGCGCTGGAGAGGGTGTGGAGAAAAGGGAACCCTCTTACACTGTTGGTGGGAATGCAAACTAGTACAGTCACTATGGAAACAGTATGGAGATTCCTTAAGAAACTGAAAATAGGACTGCCATACGACCCAGCAATCCCACTGCTGGGCATACACACTGAGGAAACCAGAATTGAAAGAGACACGCATACCCCAGTGTTCATCACAGCACTGTGTAATTTACAATAGCCAGGACATGGAAGCAACCTAGATGTCCATCGGCAGACGAATGGATAAGAAAGCTGTAGTATGTATACACAAAGGAATATTATTCAGCTATTAAAAAGAATGCATTTGAATCAGTTCTAATGAGGTAGATGAACCTGGAGCCTATTATACAGAGTGAAGTAAGTCAGAAAGAAAAACACCAATACAGTATACTAATGCATATATATGGAATTTAGAGAAATGTTAACGATGACCCTATATGTGAGACAGAAAAAGAGACACAGATGTATAGATCAGTCTTTTGGACTCTGTAGGAGAAGGCGAGGGTGGGATGATTTGAGAGAATAGCATTGAAACATGTATATTATCATATGTGAAATAGATTGCCAGTCCAGGTTCAATGCATGAGACAGGGTGCTCAGAGCCGGTGCACTGGGATGACCCTGAGGGATGGGATGGGGAGGGAGGTGGGAGCAGGGTTCAGAATGGGGAATACATGTACACCTATGGCTGATTCATGTCAATGTATGGCAAAAACTACTACAATATTGTAAAGTAATTAGCCTCCAATTAAAATATTTAAATTAATTTAAAAAATTTAAAAAAAAAGTTCCAGATGGCTCAGTAACATAAATGTAAAAATAAAATTATGAGAGTGAAAAAAAAACACACAAACTGAATCCTTCTGAGACAAACAGCTTGAAACCTAAATTCAAAATTAGGTAAGGTATTTCACCCATGATTAAATGAATATTGATTGAATGAATCAAAAGACCTTTAAAAAACAGATTCAAGGAAATAGCTTTCAAATAAGGTGAATGGCTTAATTTTGGGGAGAAAATAAATCTCTATTTGAATCACTTAACTCCTCTGGTTTAAATATCTATAGGGCTCTCCATTGCATATGGAAAAATTCGTTCAAATTCTTATCTGGACGTTCAAGTCTGCCTGTAGGTCTGTTTCATTGGGTTTCCTGCCTCTATTCATCACACATCTTTCATATAAAGCAATGTCACTCGAAATGAGCTTCTCATTTTACACACATCTTAATTTAAGGTCTCTGTGGATGTGATAATTATGTTTAACTTTTTCCAGAATCATCTTTTCCAATATCATGTCATATCCACATGTTTAAACCATATACTTTTCTACAATACCAGTAGAAATACCACCTTTCCCATGAGTCCATCTTAAATTCACATCCCTTCTCTAAACTTTTATAGAATCCCCTGTATCTCTTTCTTTTGATGGATTATGATTAGAGATTATATCTCTTTTCCTTGTGTTATTTTGTTTATTTATGTGTTTGTCTACCAAACTGTGGACAGTTTAGTAAACTGTCTCTTTCAGAGCAGGAACTGTGTGACTGATCTTGATGTGAAGGGGTATTGCTACTTTCATTACCATATAGGGCTCCTGGTTCAATAAATGTTTCATTACTGATGAATGAATGAATGAACAAGTGGATGAATAAAAATTGGTGTGTAAATACCAAAAATATTATTAGAGCCAAAAGAAAACAAAATTTAAATATATACATATAAAACTCCAACAATATTTACCTTGTTGTTTCATTCCCCAGTGTGTATCCTTTGCTCTCTTTGAATGGTGGAAATTATTGTTCAAAATAGTTTGGTTGTGATTTTCCCTTTTCATTATTTAGGAGCTGTCAGAGAATAAAGGAAAAAGGCATTTACTGCATTATCCATGTGCTTTTTCTGAGTGTTAAGTAACTACAGACTAATTTTGCTATCTTTCTTTCAGATAACTTAATTTTTAGATTTTTGCAATAATGAACATTGATCTTTCTATTTAATAGAGTGTTTTGCATATCACACCACTTAAAAACCCTTGTTAATGACTTCTCATTGGTATAAATTACAAAATATTTCCCAACAACAGAAGGAATTGTTTCAATATACTTAGATAGGAAGGTGACAAGTGCCTAACTGTAGGTGACTCAATATCAAATAGCAAAACAAATTCACTTTTAAAAATAACAAACCAAATATCTAAGTTCTGGTAACTAGATGGTATCTGACAAAGATCAGAAAATTAGTAGACAGTATCTGTTAAAAATTTTATCTCCAAGATGTCACTCATTTTAATGAACTTCTGAGGACTATTACCAACTAACATGTGTTAAATGTAGCAACAAAGTAATTATCCTTGGGGACCAAAGATCAAATATAAGCAAAATTTTACCAGTTTACCCAACAATGTGGATGTGAAAATAGTTCTTAATGAGGGTACTTTGAGTACTTAACAATTGTTAAAATTAACCTTTCTAAAGAAATTTGGTTGTTATCAGTTTAAAAATGTGTCATTGTCCCCATGCTTAGTATGTGTCAGGCAGTATTCTAACCATCTTACTCCTATTAATGCATTTAACACTTACAACCACCTATAAAATATAAGTATTATTATTCCCACTTTAAGATTTGGAAATTGACACATAAAGAGGCTTCCCCAGTGGCTCAGCAGTAAAGAATCCACCTGCAGTGCAGCAGCTGCAGGAGACGTAGTTTTGATCCCTGGGTTGGGAAGATCCTCTGGAGAAGGGCATGGCAACTCACTCCAGTATTCTTGTCTGGAGAATACCATGGACAGAGGAGTCTGGCGGGCCACAGTCCATGGGTCACAAAGGGTTAGACACGACTGAAGCAACTTAGCACAGCACATAAAGAGGATCATTTCCTGCATGAAATCACACAGTTAAGAAATTGTGGAGCTATTAATAATAGACATTAACTGATATCCATTTTAAAAGAGAAATACATTTTCATTGCTAGTCTAGCCTCCTGTGTTGTACTACTAGTCCCTTAAGTAAGATTTTCTTCCTGCCCATAGGCCTATAACCCTCAGCTTTATATATCAATACTCTTTCCAAAACCTCCTCAGAGAGTCTCTATGTTTACTGATAAATTTCCACAGGGACCCCTTTCAGGATATTTTGCATTACCAAGAAAAAGAAAAAGTTCTTGGATATAATCAGCTTAGTTTTAATATGAACAGATGAGGTAAGGAAGAACATTCATCATTATCCATGGGAAAGGGACATTTCCAGGGCTTCTGAAATCACTTGTACAACTTACAATCCTTGACCTAGGGATTCAGTTGACTCAGTCATCACTGTGTCACACTCCACAAGAGGGAAATGGTATTGTAATTAAAGACAATGTCTTTTATTAAAAGATCATTATGGCAATGAGCAGTCGCATTGCCCAAGTTTTTTACTCTGACAAGGACATTGCCTCTGTCCAGCCCACAAGTGGATGTATGAGGACAGAGCACAGAAATGCAAGCAAAGATGACTCCTGTCCCACAATACACACTTAAAATTAAGAGACCCCACTGGTGTGGTCATTCAGTGCAGACACCACACCTGGCATTTTCCTCAAAACAACCCTAAACCCAATAGGTTTAATTAATTTACCTAAGAATCCACACCTAATTTTAAGAGACATTTGAACATTAATTCTATCTGGCTTTAATACCTGTGGGAACCAAGGCTTCTTGATGTCTTTCTCCAAACAAAGTCCCCTACCTTTGATAAATATCAAGATACAATCACCCTGGTGTGTTAAAATATCATAATTTGCACAACCCTGACATATTTAGTAAGTTACATAATATTATGAAGCTGTAGTTAGGCTTGAAAAAAAATAATGAAAACATTTTCTTTGCTGGCACTAAAAGAGATTTTCCTTCCTTCAAAACCTTTGGATATACAAGCATGTGACAAATTCTGCTTCTCATGGTGGCTCTTAGCCAGGTAAATCTTCATCATATGTTCTGAGGCAAATGTCTCTGTAGATCCATTGACTGCAACCATCAAGAGTTTGCTAAAAACCGGAATGAAATAGTTATAAAATAACAGATGTTTGTTTTATCTTTCTTCAAGCAGACACCATTGTAGTTTATCTCTCTTTGAAATAACTACAGCAGCATGCTCTAATCACAGTGCAAACCCAATACAGTCATAGAGTGCTCCAGAAGAAGCTTGCATACAAATTAATTCACTCGACTCGACTCTCAAGAACAACACATATGACTAAAATATGAAAGACATTGTAATAGCAATCTTGCAGATGAAGAAGCTGAGCTTTGTAAATGCTAACAACTTGTTCCTGATCATAAAACTAGTAAGTGAAATGAATCTACTTTTTGTATAATAGGTTGTGGACACTGGTGTATAACAATCACAGTTTTAACTATTCACAGGTCCTCAAGAAAAGACACAATTTGTACAAATTCATAATTTTTTTGGTTAAAATCTTGAAAACACTTTGGGTAGTTAAGACATGCTCAGGTATAAATTGGTTACCAGTGAGTGGACCTAGTTACTGCCCAGAAGCTGCATCTCAACTTAGTATTTTACTTTTTGTTATTTACTGCTAATCTCATGAAAAGTGAAAGTGTTAGTCACTCAGTTGTGTCCAACTCTTTGCGACCCCATGGACTGTAGCCTGCCAGGTTCATCTGTCCATGGAGATTCTCCAGGCAAGAATACTGGAGTGGCTTGCCATTCCCTTCTCCAGGGCATCTTCCCAACCCAGGGACTGAACCCAGGTCTCCTGCATTGCAAGTAGATTCTTTACCATCTAAACCACAAGGGAAGTCCACTGATATCACAAGGATCTGAATAAATCAAACACATACTCTAGATTATTCATTCTCCAAAAATAGAGCTACTATGTGACTCTGTGCCAAGGCTATATGAGATGTGGGAGATGCAGTGGTGAGCAATGCTGACTCAGTCCCTGGATTGAAGAAGCTTGCAGCTCAGGACCAGCCATTAGGTAAGAAATTAGTAACAAAGCATAATGAGAATTTTAAGAGAGGATTTTCAGGGAGCAGCTAGATCTAACCTAGGTACTGACCAGGAAATTTCTCCCTGGGAAAATTGAGATGAAGATTAAACAGAAGTTCGGCAGTTTAAAGAGAGGAGGGCAGAATAATATCTCTTTAATTTTTGTTTTACTGTTTATTGGTGGAAAAACATAGTATAATAATAGTGTTTATAAATTTAGGAATATGTGATGGTCTCAGGATGTACTGGGCTTCCCTGGAGGCCCAGTGGCAAAGAATCTGCCTGCTAATGCAGTAGCTGCAAAGCGAGTTCTACACCTGGATTGGGAAGATCTGCTAGAGAAGGAAACGGCAACCCACTCCGGTATTCTTGCCTGGTAAATCCCATGGACAGAGGAGCCTGGCGGGCTAAAGTCCAAGGGATCACAAAAGAGTAAAGCATGACTTAGCGACTAAATAGCAGCAGTAGGATGTACCATGGTGAATGAATGTCTAGATTCTAGCCTGAGATTCCTTCTATCTATTAATATTTAACTAAATTGGTTAGAACATGATGCACTTACAAAATCAGAAACTGCATTTTTAAATGATGATGTTTTTCCCTGTCCTTGCTATACAATCTGTGATCATAACTCTGTCATAAGAAAGATGGCCTAAGAAAATGTGGATGGAAGGGAAAATTTTCATTGCCAATGCTGGGGAGAAAATGTAGTACATTTTCTAAATTTACAAGTACAGAAAATTTGAAGTACAGATGCTAGTGACATCATATACTTTTCTGTTTACCTTAAAAACATCAGCTTATTATACAGTTTGTATACACACCATAAAACACAGTCTGAGTCTTATATGTCTTTTGGTAGTGTTTGGAACAAAGAATTCATGCTAATTTGTATTGCTTCTTATAAACATTCCAATTTTTTCAAAGTGTCACTAAGCATTTTTGCAAGTTTTCACTATATGTGTCTGAATATTCAGTAGTTATAGTACTATATTTTACATAACATCTGTTGAAAATATCATTATGTAGCATAGTGAAATTCTAATTGATTACATATTTTAAAAAGTCAAATCTAAACTTAAAATTTCTTTTCTGAATAATGGACAATACCAGCTCAACACCAAGGATTACAGTCAGGGAAAGAGAGTATAGTTAACACAAATCACAAAATGATATGTACAAAAGACATTATATTTTTAACATATACCTCAAATTATTATTATTGTTCAAAATATTTGACTTAAAAATCCAAGAGTAATCCTTTAGAATGTTACCAAGTTTGTAAAGATCACTGAACGTCAAAATTGGATGTAACATTTTATAGTCAACTCCCTCATTTTATAAATGAGAAAACAGAGATTCAAAAGTGAGTGACCTAACTAAGCTCACAGGACTGATTAGCATTAATGTTGAGAGGACTCACATATTCTGATTCAATGCCTAGCTGTTGGGGGTTACCAGGCTACCAGCTTTATATCTCATACAAAGATAAAAATATTTCCAAGCAGACTCTAAGATGATTCTTTCACCATTTTGAATGCACGTCTGTAGCCTGGTGGGTCACAAAAGAGTTGAACATGACTTAGCAACTAAACAACAACAACCACAGTAGTGTTTGCATAGTTCATGTGTAACAGTGGAAAAGATAATTCACAACAAAGGAAAACTCAAAGCATGTTGATTATTGTTTTTGACCTTTGTTGATACTAGGATGGTTACAAAAATATTTGAGAGTCATTGTAAAGGTGTCTTATGTCCCTTTATTGAAGAATAAAAAATGGACAAAACCGATGAAAAGTCTGATATCAATGTTCTTGACTATATCTATCTGTCCATCTATCTGTCTGCCTCCATGTTGTAATGAACAGTTTGCAAGGAAATTGAAATTATTGTATTGCCATGTGTAGAAAAATTTATTATAATCTTCTAAACTGAATAGTTAAATCATTTTTTGATGGCTATCATGAAAGTCAGAGGATCATAAGATTTTTGTTGTTGTTGCTTTTGGTCATACCCATTTCAGCAGATTATGTCACCCATTTTATTGTTACACGGAAAAAGTGGAAGTAGCTCCAAAGCCTCTTCAATGCAGGAAAAGGAAGACACTGAATCTGCCCAAAGTATTGGCATGTAAATAGTGATTGCTGTTAGACAAGATAATCCTGAAAGTTAACATGCAAAATCAACAACAACAAAAGAAACACTCAAGATAGTGTAGCAGAATGCCTTGTATGTGGATGGGAAGTATCGATGGAGGCTTTAGCTGGCAACACTTTCTTGAAAGACCTTTCATCTAGGAGGGCAGAGCACTGCAACATCGACAAGCTTGCAACTGTAGGTCAGTCATCAGGCTGAGGAGGACTGAATGCAGGCCTGGGACAGAGGCTTTTACTGCACATCTAGCAGGAACTGGGAATCAGAAAGGTATAGGACACAGTCTTACCTGAAGAGTTACAGACAGAAGACTGACTACTAGAATCGCAGTACAACAATAAGACTAAACGGGGAGATGAGCCTATGTCTAAGAAAAGAGGAGGGCTCCTGGCAATAGAAGTGCCTGAGCCAAGCCCCAAAGCAAAGTATACAAGCATATGCTCAGACAGGTGGGATTTAACTTGTTCTATCCTCACAGCTTTGTGTCTAAATCATAGTGCCAAAGAATGGCATCCATCTTATATACAAGTAAGTCATGTGGATATGCACCTGTGTATGCATTTGCACCTGGACTTCGCAGGTGACACAGTGGTAAAGAGTTCTCCTGCCAATGGAGGAGACACAAGAGATGTGGGTTCCATCCCTGGCTTGGAAAATCCCCTGGAGGATGGCAACCCACTCCATACTCTTGCCTGGAGAATCCCACTAACAGAGGAACCTAGAGGGCTACAGTCCATAGGGTCACAAAGGGTTGGACACAACTGAACACACAGCACACACACACATTTGCACTTAGGATTACCTTTCACTTAATCTCAATTTCTTCATATTTTTCTTTAGAGTTTTATAGGTCCCCTTTCTGTCTTATATCTGACCATCACCACCGTTTATAAATACCAATAAGAAAATTAGTTCTAAAGCCATCCTGTAATTAATTTTGTGAATGGAATTTTCTTTATCCCCACTAGTTATCTGACAAATTAAAATTTGGTAACTGTATTGATATAAAAAAAAAATGAATGAATTCATGATGACTACTGCATAATGATTACTGACCACATTGTAACAAATACCTCATTGATGCATGCCTTTAAGCAGATAGCTTAATTATAGTATCTTTTTCTCACCATGACAGCCAGCAATAAATGAACCAAAACATAAGCAAATAGAAAAACATGTCTTTGAGTTTCTGAGTTATATTTTAATATGACTACATTATATTTTCAAATATGTATACTAGGTCAGAGGTGCTAACTTGCAAAAGTCATTCCTAGAGCAAGCTGGTCACACAAAGTAATATTAAGATATTTCTCCAAAGAAATCAAGGCAATTTTTTCACTGAACTTAACTAAGCCGTTTGTAAGAGAGACAGGAAAAGAATAGAAGGATTCCCACCACATGAATAAAAAGATGAAATTATTTATATGGAAAGAATTCCAAATCTATAAATGCACAAGGCTAAACCAATTCAAAATGTAACACTCAACTGCACTTTTAACTTTTTATAACCTAATTGATTTCTAAACCAATGGATCACACTGCCAGTTGGAGACAAAATATTTCATGTCTTTTCCTGCTGTAGCTAAGATTCAATTTAAAGGATAAAAAGGCAGTATCTATTTGGAGTAAGAGAAATGTATAAAATCAAACACAAGGATACAATTTTTCCTATTGAAGTAGCAAGATATCTTAAATCATAATAATGTAAGAACATGAGAAATATATACAAATACAATACTGATTAAAGTGTAATTAACATTTTTTGGAAGAGCAAGATTCTTAAGTCTATAATATTCAATCCAGTTATTTTACCTTAGGATATAACCTTAGAAAATAATTAGATATGTGGACATGGGTCTATATAAAAAGATATTAACTGATGTGTTATTTAATATCTAATACTAGAGGTTTGTTTTTTAAACATTCTGATACATCCATGTAATGGGATATTATTAAAGTATTAAACATTTGTATTCTATGTAGTGTGTGCTTAGTCGCTCAGTTGTGTCCTGTGTAATGTGGGCTTAGTTGCTCAGTTGTGTTTAAGTCTTTGTGAGCCCATGGACTGTAGCCCGCCAGGCTCCTCTGTCCATGGGGATTCTCCAGACAAGAATACTGGAGTGGGTTGCCATACCCTCCTTCAGGGGATCTTCCCAACCCAGGGATGGAACCCAGGTCTCCTGAATTGCCAGTGGATTATTTACCATCTGAGCCACCAAGGAAGCCCATACTATATAATAACATGATATAATAATAACAAAAACAAGATACAAAATAGCATATGCGTGAGTTGTTTCTTTCGTTGCAAGCAACAGAAACAAATATTAGCTAATGTAAGCCAAAGATTATGATGCAGAAGGAGGGGAGGGTGGAGGAAGGGGTGGAGGAGGAAGGGAAGAAGGGATAGGCAAAGGGGAGCTGAAGAATCAGACTCAGTAGAAGCAGTCTGGGGAAACCAGGGAAGGAAAGCCAATTTTCAGCTGCATCTGTTTACCACTACGTGGCTCAAATATTTTTTTTTTTCCTGTCTTTGAATCACTGTATTCAAAGTGTCAGGAAAGAGACTGGTATAGTTTGAGTCAAGCATATATCACTTGGCTAGAGAAACTTCACTGTAATTCTATCAATCCTGTGTATTACAAACAAAGTTTTGTTTTGTTTTGTTTTGTGAAATAACTGGAACATCCGCTCTCAGTAAAGGAATTAATGTGATAATACTTGGTTTTTCCCTATTTTTTTGGTTTCCAAGTTTCATACACTGAATATTATCTGTTTTCAGAAAAGTAACATTAATTTATTTTAAAAGAATGGTTCACAGAACAGAGCAAGGCAGGCTTAGATAGGAATTATGGTTATTCCTTTCTTTACTTATAACTAACTGAGCCTATTCCTGAATATGGAAATCAGTATTTATTATATTCTTTTAATTATGGAGTTTATTCTTTTGTCCAAAACCAGTACTATTTACATAAAATGTCTCACTAATAACTGCTTTGCCCTTTCTCTTATATGTTCCCAGGCTGCTCTTTTTTCTTTTGTTTTTAATGTACAATTGAAATGTGATATTTTATTTTGGAACCAGCACATCAACCTTCTATCTAAAAGTTCCACTGCTAAGTTGAGATACAATAAAGTATAGCTTTTTTAATCTTTAAAACGTATCTTTTGTTAATACCAATTGATTACTAGAATATTTCATAGAAAATAACTGTATTTTTAAATAACTGTATTTTTAATTATTTTTCAAATAATAATACTTTTTTTCAGGTTTAGATTTGGGGCTGATTTTGATACATTTTGATCCTGATACATTTGCTTTTTTCATTAAACATGGAACAAAGCAGTCAACTCAAAAACAAATTCCAAAGGAATTTGACAGGGTTTGAAAACTGTTTTTGAAGTTTATTGGAAAGAAATCTCTTAATCCAAGATCACTGCCTTAGGTGATTGTAAGAAAGATGACTAGACCATGAAGAAACTAGCCAGGGAAGTAATAAAAAGGTTGTTTTTCCATCTTTTGAAGGACTGGAATGGAAAGAGAAAATAATATTTACCAGGGGTGAATAATTGGAATTGATCTACATGGAACATTTTTAAAATCTACTTTTTTTAATCTTTTAGATATACAGAACCTGCTCAAAATCAGGAATGGGAATATTAACAGTAGATACGGCTATCAGTTAAGATATTTTTTACCCATTTTGTATGTTTAATCATTTTTTGTCTTTAGTTTTAGAATGATAATTCTATAATTATAATTTTTAAGCATTAAAATTCTTCATAGTATTAACTTAGTGTTATGCTGGTATGGTAGAAGCATCACAGGCTAGAAGCCCAAATAATCTTATTATTCTGCCATTTTCTAGCTTGATCACCTTGGATTCTTTATCTTGCTGTTTCCTTTAGTAAATATATTTCCTTTAGTAAATATATATATGTATATATTACACATATATATATACACACACACACGCACACACACAAGTATATAAAACACTGGCTGTGCCAGTCACAACTCATATGGTAATTAAGTGAATTAGATGAAATGTAAATATGAAAATAGGCCTTCCAGGTGGCTCAGTGGTAAAGAATCCATCTGCTAATGCAGGAGATGCAGGAGACTTGGGTTTGATCCCTGGGTCAAGAAGATCCCCTGGATGAGGAAATGGCAACCCCACAAGTATTCTCCCCTGGAAAATTCCATGGACAGAGGAGCCTGGAGGGCCACAATCCAGGGTGTCTTAAAGAGTAGGACACAACTAAGCGACTGAGCACACACAAATATGAAAATGCAAGAAAAGCCGTAAATTTTAATAGACAGATAAGGTGATACTACTGTTACTGTCATTATTATTATTATTAAGCATAAAATGAGAAACTTAGCTTCCAAATTATCTTTGGTTTCTTAACTACAGATATTTATCATTGTAGACTCTAGCACTTTAATTGAGCATCACTAATAGCGTTCCTGATATCAATGAGGGAAGATATTATGTCAATACTATGAGTTTTGATTCATATTCATTTTTTAATTGATTAAAAATCTTTCTTTCAAAAATCTATGACATTTTGGGCAGCTTCCTATAAATTCTTTATGATTGTAGTACTTGCAAAAGGAGAGAGACTGACAGCACCAGTAACTATTTATCTTCAGGAAAAGGCATCAGCAATTAAAACTTCTAAAGGCCTTGGGAAAGCACTGCCTCACAAAAGAAAGACTGTGGTGTGGTCTCCATGGGCTGTTTAATTCTGCAGGGACGCCTAGAAAGGGCCTCATTTGCGCTAGTGGTTTTCACGTCACAACCCATTAAGAGTTGAAATGGAGTCTGCCAATGTGCTTTATAGGCTGCAGGACAATGCTGGATAGCAGCAGTGAGACACAGCAAGCCCTGGAATGGAAAGACTTTTGCCAAGTCAGGCTGCCTGAGGCTGGCGGATAAATCAGGTCATCTCTGGGGGGCCTGTCTTACCAACCAGGGGGTAGCAGCTTTTTCTGTGAAGGGCCAGATGGTAACTAGTTTAGGCTTTTATAGTTTAGGCAACCTCTGTCCCCTAATCATTCTCTCTCTCTTCGTCCTTGACCCCCACTGTGTATGCATGTGTTTTTTTACAGCCCTTCCAAAATATAAGAACCATTTTAGGCCAGAAGTCCTCCAGAAACAGGTCATGAGAGTTAACTCCACATGTAAATCCACTACAGTACCAACCAGGACCAACCAATATTCTACTGAACAACCAAGTAGAGGGACAAGTAGGAATATCTTCTATACTTTTTCTAATAACACACTAGATGAGCCCAACAAATATCATATAATATAGTAGCTGTCTGGAAGCTACTAGATAACCTGAAGAACAAAACCAGGTCATAGGTCTGAAACTGTCTTTAAGGGTGGAATTTGGCCTGCCACCTAGTCTGTGGACTGCTGGGATAGATAAAGACATTTGTTCATGTAAGATGTGATTTAGTGACTCCCAAAATACACTATATCTCTCTCCAACCTCCTTAAGCTTCCTCAAACTTCTGTTCACATATACATATAATTTAATAATTAGAGCTTCATACCTCCGGCTTCAATTCTCCTTCCTAACATGAAGACCGTGTATCAGTAAAAAATTTAAAACCCCTACCATCACCTCTGGTTTAAATATATCCATTACCTTTTAAAAAGATTAAATCTGCCCACACCTCACTCTTCCACTGTACTACTCCCCAGTTGGGATGCAAAAGCAAAACGAGTCACATACAACTGTGAATACCCAGACAATCACTCAGAGCCCTTTTTGTCTGCTCTCTGCTGGAGTCTGGAGCTTGCCTCTTTTTCTCAGCTCCTGAATCCTAAAACCTTTCTTCCCATATCTAAAGCTCCTTTGATTCAGTCATCCTTTGTCTCCTATGTTTCACTTTTGGTCCTTGACTCTTGTAATTTATCTTGTCTTCTCTGGATTTGGCATTTCCTAACGTCCTAAATCGGAGGAGCCTGGTAGGCTGCAGCCCATGGAGTCGCGAAGAGTCGACAGGACTGAGCGACTTCACTTTCACTTTTCACTTTCATGCACTGGAGGAGGAAATGGCAACCCACTCCAGTATTCTTGCCTGGAGAATCCCAGGGACGGAGCAGCCTGGTGGGCTGCCGTCTATGGGGTCTCACAGAGTCGGACACGACTGGCGCGATTTAGCAGCAGCAGCAGCAGCAGCAGCAGCAACGTCCTAAATGAGACTCAAATAACAGAATCCACCTTACCGAATGAGAACTAATCACAGATAATCACAGTTAGGGGCCAGCATATAGGTGCTCAAAAATCAAAACTTATCATTAGGATGAAAAGAACTTCAAATGTCAGCGAGGTAGTGGTGAAGAGGTTGGAAGTTTTCTGCATTCACTCCTTCTTTGTTGGAGTGCAAAAGCAGAAGAATAAAGAAAATAGTTCTTTCTATAACTCAGAGCCACCCCAGCTCTGTTATTCAAATTAGTGCCAATAAGTTCTATACAAAGAGTAGAAAAAGTTTTGCTTAGTTGTTTAAGGATTATAGGTCTTACCGGGTGGCACCTGTGGTAAAGAATCTGTCTATCAATGCAGGTTAGACCTAAGAGACACAGGTTTGATCTCTGGGTCAGGAAGATCCCATGGAGGAAGGCAGGGCAACCCACACCAGAAATCTTGCCTGGAGAATCCCATGGACAGAGGAGCCTGGCAATCTGCAGTCCACAGGGTCACAGAGAGTTGAACATGACTGAAGTGACTTAGCACGCACGCGCTAACAATTACAAATATTGAAAGAACCTAGAGAGCGGCAGCCACAATGTACTTCTATCTAAAAAGGTCTTTTTATCTCTTACAGATACTGATTTCAGTTGTTTTAGATATATATCCAGAAGGAGGATTGCTAGATCATATTTGAACTCTATTTTTATTTTATTTTTTTAAGGAAACTTCAACTGTTTTGCATAGCAGTTGCCCCATATTATGTTCCCACCGAGAGTGTACAAGGGTTTCAGTTTCTCCACATTCTGGACAACACTTATTATTAATACCTTTTGATCATTGATAATATTTACAATGTTATGTCCCTCTCTAAGTAGCAGAAGTCTGCTCAAAAGATTTCTGTAATATATGACCCTTGGAGACTCATGAAGTCTGCAAAGAATCACATAGTGTCGTGGTACCTTGGTAGCTCCATTCCAGAGGGCTGAGTCCAGGTATTCCCCAAAACTTCCATGGCTCCCTGCAACCCGCATTAATACATGATCTTTAAACTAGAAGGGTAGAGCCTTGCTGAAGAGCAGCCACTCACTGTCAAGAGCACTTCTTATGATTCTAGTCATCCCCAGGAGGCACAAGGTGAGAAGGGGAGCAGTTCTGGATCATTGTGAGGGACAGAACGTGACCCTCAACAGATTTTTATCCCACACCTCAAACTGTATGAGAAGTCAAGTAAACTGTATGTTAGAGGAATTTGCAAAAGAGGAGCTCTTCCTTGGAAGAGATGTTAATTTGTGATCAATAAAGGTAAAAGGGCCTCTTTCAGAGTGTTTAAGTGGAATTCAATAGGTAAATATATGCACCACTCTTTCATATTCTGTCACAAATGGTAGACCTAAATTTTCAGTATACTTACTACACCCTCTGCAAAGAATACTCTTCCATTTCTTATCCTTTTTTTTATTTATCAGGTTAAATTTATCAATTTAAATGTCCCCAATGTCTGAGAACTCTTCTGACTCTCTAAGGCAGAAGTTACCCTCATCTGTATTCATACACTAAATTATATATCACTTTGCATTTTATTTATTATTATTTTTTTAAATATTTTTACCTTAATTTTTTTTTTTTGGTCATACTGCAGGGCAGGTAGGATCTTAGTTCCCCAACCAGGGATCAAATCTGTATTCCATGCAGTGGGAGCACAGAGTCCTAACCACTGGATGGCCAGGGAAGCCCTGGCCTGTAACTAAATTTGCATTTTAGTTGTCATTGATATCTAAATGATATCATAGTTATCAGGATAACTAAATTTGCATTTTAATTATCATTAAACATTCATGTTTTCCCAACATTATAAACATTATAAAGCTCTCTGTGATCAAGACAATATGTGTAATATTTATATTTGTGTCCTAGCTTAAGGTCTGACTCATTATAGGAATGCAATATAAATTTAGTTGACAAATGAAATAATCTGCATAAAATGTAGGGAGGGACCAAAATTGAGAAGGAATTTCCCCAAATCTTGGAGATTCAGTTAGTATCACAGAAGTTGTAAACCTCAAGGATAACTACACTTTGCTTTCAAAAGTTTGCACTTGACAAGGATCCTCTTACTTCAATCACCAGCTATCATCTTAAAATAAAACATAGCCCATTTCATGATAAAATAGCTTATTTTGAGGCATGTTTATTATGTAATTGTGATCTCTACTGATATGAAGGTTTAGAATTGTGTCCTCATAAAATAAAACAGTACAAGGAATAAAGAACTGCATGGTTTTGACAATCCGAGTTAATGACCCAGATTCCTTTACTGCTAGACACACAGAGCTTCATCACTCAGTGAGTGCTATAGGAAGAGAAACCTGAGGAGATTTCATGCCAAAACAGGTCAGTTGACCAATATTTCAGCTTCAAACTTTTCCCAGTATCTTTAACCCGTTTAGAGAGTGTCTAATAACACTAGTCATTTAGCACTTGGTGTCTCTAAAGTTCTTTAAAACACTAAATAATCAATCATCTCCCAACTCCCTGCAAGATGGGGATGAATTATCATTCTGCCTTTACAGATGGAATATTTGAAATGTAAAATAGCATATTCAAGGCCAGACAGGAACTCAGCACTGTGATTAAATAAAAACTCTGAGTTCCCAACATCCAAGCCTTGGCAAAGGAATTTGTCACATTGCCTTTTTATAGAAAAGCTTGGAAACCTGGGAGGAGGATGCAGAAGAGAGAACTATGAATTTTAAAGCATATGGAAATCTATTTAATTTAGACTGAAGTTAACAGGTAATCAGCTCAATTCCTCCCCCTCCTGCCCATGAGTACCTAACTGTCAGACCAGCAAAATAGGTGACTTGAAGGACCAATGCAGGCTGAATACTGATAGGAAGGGCAAGAGAAAAATTAAGGTACAGAGAGGTCTATGTGCTCTTTTCTGTGCCTTTGGGGAGCTTAACAAAAAGTATTAGTGCTAGCAAGGTGTTTACCTACTTTGGGCTATCCTCTACACTGAGAATAGAGTTTTATGACCCATGGAAGAATTTTAGAACCAATTTAAGGAGGTTGTTCATCCAGGGAGGTCTTCTTTGCTCCAGGCTCCTGTATTCACACTCCTGGTAGCAAGTGCTTATATCACTCTGGCTCAGTTTAATGACTAACAAATGACAAACTAGGTGTGTCCCACAAATCTGCACTGGACAAGAGTTTGGATCTTCCTTGCTTCACATAAGTCCAAAGTTTATTTTACAAATTCATAGCAAGGACAGTCTATATCCCCATGAAGTAATTTATCTCCCCACAGACATGCTCGGGCTTTAATAGCTGATAAAGAGTTGTGGGATAAAGTGAGCATTGGCCATAAATGCTTCCGGTGTTCCTCACTTGGGCACTATCTGACCTTCAGTGGCTTCTGATTCTGTGACTTGAGGTGGAATCACTGGAGGGGCACAGTGAAAGAACCGGAGAGGAAGTCGCAGTGGCTCTCTGTTCAGGTGATTTGGAATATCAAGAATCCAGGAAGCTAACTGTCCTGGGAGGATCTCTCACGTACCTGCTCACTTGACACACCTATACAATCACTAAAGGGAAAAATGGATAAGATGGAGTGTGGCCTCCAGCTGACCAGAGGTGGGATGCTCACAGCTATCTGACCCTTGCTGACAGATAAGATAGTTCAGTTCAGTTCAGTTCAGTCGCTCAGTCGTGTCTGACTCTTTGCAATCCCATGGACTGCAGCACACCAGGCCTCCCAATCCATCACCAACTCCTGGAGTTTACTCAAACTCATGACCATTGAGTCAGTGATGCCATCCAACCATCTCATCCTCTGTCACCCCCTTCTCGTCCAGCCTTTAATCTTTCCCATCATCAGGGACTTTTCTAATGAGTCAGTTCTTTGCATCAGGTGGCCAAAGTATTGGAGTTTCAGCCTCAACATCAGTCCTTCCAATGAATCAGGACTGATTTCCTTTAGGATGGGTTGGTTGGATCTCCTTGCAGTCCAAGGGACTCTCAAGAGCCTTCTCCAACACCACAGTTCAAAAGCATCAATTCTTCAGCACTCAGCTTTCTTTATAGTCCAACTCTCCATACATGACTACCGGAAAAACCATAGCCTTGACTAGACGGATTTTGTTGGCAAAGTAATGTCTCTGCTTTTTAATATGCTGTCTAGGTTGGCCATAACTTTTCTTCCAAGAAGCAAGTGTCCTTTAATTTCATGGCTGCAGTTACCATCTGCAGTGATTTTGGAGCCCCCCAAAATAAAGTCTCTCACTATTTCCATTGTTTCCCCATCTATTTGCCATGAACTGATGGGACCAGATGCCATGATCTTAATTTTCTGAATGTTGAGTTTTAAGCCAACTTTTCACTCTCCTCTTTCGCTTTCATCAAGAGGTTCTTTAGTTCTTTGCTTTCTGCCATGAGGGTGGTGTTATCTGCATATTTGAGGTTATTGATATTTCTCCTGGCAATCTTGATTCCAGCTTGTGTTTCTTCCAGCCCAGAGTTTCTCATGATGTACTCTGCATATAAGTTAAATAAGCAGAGTGACAATATACAGCCTTGACATATTCCTTTCCTGATTTGGAACCAGTCTGTTGTTCCATGTCCATTTCTAACTGTTGCTTCCTGACCTGCATACAGATTTCTCAAGATAAGGATCACAAAAATAAGAGTATACCTTCCTGCCTAAGAGTGGCATAGTTTGCATAGCATTTTCAGATCTTCCTTAAGACCCCGTGAGGGGAGCAGGGCCTGGGTTATTATCTCCATTTGTCAGATGAAGAAACTAAGGTTTATTAGCATTCTGTGGCTCTCTCAGAGTTGTATAGGTGCTTAGTGGTTGATGGATGGATGGATGGATGGAACAGGAGGATGGAACTTCAGAAGTTCCAAAAGCTCCACCTTTTTTATGTGCCCAAGCATGTTTATGCAATTAGCTATTCATCCTGTTCTTGTCTTCAAATCACAGCAGCCTATGCTCAGTCAAATGAGAGAGAGAGAGAGAGAGATCTAAATGATATCTTGGGATCCTTCCAGTGCCAGATATCCATCACCACACTGGTGCTAGAGCCCTCTGAGAACCAATCCAAGAATTGAGCAAATGAATTTTCACATCCCTACCATATTACTTTGATAGGAGCAACAATTACAGCCTTTTAGTGGGGACCAAGACATCATACAGGCTTGCCAGGTGGTTCATTGGTAAAGAATCTACTGCAATGCAGGAGACTCAAGTTCAGTCTCAGAGTCAGGAAGATCCCGTGCAGAAGGAAATGGCAACCCACTCCAGTATTTTGTCTGGGAAATCCCATGGACAGAGGAGCCTAGCAGCCTGCAGTCCCTGGGGTCTCAAAAGAGTCGGACACAGCTCAATGACTAAAACAATGACAACAACAACAACAAGACATCATACTCCATGAGGAATCATGGGTTGTCACAACACTCAATATTTATGCGTTTATTCACGAATGAATCATATATGCCAGGAGTGAGGAGCTCACAATATAACAGGGAAGACAAGCACTAAATGAATAAATGCACAATGATTGAACTCCAAACAATGATATTTAATAAATAACAATGCCATGGATACTGGCCAATATGGGATGAACTTCTTATCAATAAACAAACCCCAAGTTGTAGGAGGAAATCACAGAAGAAAATAAAGTCCCTTTTGTAGATAATGATTTCCACTATTTGTGGCTGCTGCTGCTGCTAAGTCGCTTCAGTCGTGTCGGACTCTGTGTGACCGCATAGACGGCAGCCCACCAGGCTCCCCCGTCCCTGGGATTCTCCAGGCAAGAACACTGGAGTGGGTTGCCATTTCCTTCTCCAATGCATGAAAGGGAAAAGTGAAAGTGAAGTTGCTCAGTCATGTCAGACTCTTAGCGACCCCATGGACTGCAGCCTACTGGGCTCCTCCGTCCATGGGATTTTCCAGGCAAGAGTACTGGAGTGGGGTGCCATTGCCTTCTCTGACTATTTGTGGAGCTGACAGAAAAAAAAATACTTAGGAGAGGCTACAATCTATTTTCAAAATCTTAAAAACGACCCTGTGGGCTCCATGCCACTTGGCCCTAAGCAATTAAGGGTTTCTCCAGACCCTTCTGTCACTCTGGACAGGTGACTGACTTACAGCTCAGGTGTGCATTTGCCTGCTTAAATCTGCCACTGTTCCAAACAGCTTGCCGTGCTCTATATATAGAGATGACTTCACCCTCTGTTGGAACTCAGCAGCTGTTCAGCAGTGCACACTGATATGCTACAAAGACTTGGGCCATATCTAATTGAGCACTTCAATACTGCAGAGATAGGCGCCTTGGAAATATTTAGATAAAATGCCTTTAGCTAGATGGAAGCTGGCCAGGACACCAGGATAAAATCTTCCTCTCACAGAGCTGCCAGTACATCCTGATGGGGAGGGAGATCAAGAGAGATGCTCCATCAAGAGAGATGCTGCCGTGTCCCACCCACCCCTTCTGCTGTAAACATGACATAAAGAATAACAGGGGATGGGAGAAATTGGCACTTCGCAGTTTCCTCCTCTCTCTATGGCAGACCAAACAGAGCCTACCCTCTGTGAAAACAATCTGAATGGTGATAGTGCCCAGTTTTAAGATTTCCCCCACAAGACTGCCTCCCCCCCACCCCCGCTTCCAGCTCACAGATTTATAGCCCTGGAAGTTAATTGGTGAATATTGTTAGATCAGGTGTTGCCATCCCACTGTTTCTAAATGAATTTGTTGTTCAAAATACAAACTTCTTTTTAAAGCTAAACATGTCAAAAAGTGATAAAGATTGAAACTACTTTTTAAAAGGTGGAAGAAAATCTTTCAAACTAGGCAAAAATTTACTGTTGACCATTTGAACATCTTAAACCAAAAATGAAGCTGTAAAGTTTCACAGGAACTTTTTTTTTTCACATCCCATAAATCATTATTTTCCAAAGAAACAAGAGCACACTACAAGATGAAACACATGAACAAAAAGAGCAAAACCTACTGTCGGTTAAGAAAAACATAATGGGGTTAATTATACTTAAAAGATCTTGTTATTGACACTACAGGAGGATGGACATTTACTCTCTCCATCACAGACTACCATTTGAGGTAAGATAAAAATAACTGAGAGGTGGATTTTCAATTATTAGGAACATATTTTGTGTCCACACATCCTCATGTATTAACTTTCAATTCTCACCAACACACTGAGGGATAGATATTATCAGCTCCACTTAAAAGTCAGGGAAAACTCAGAAAGGTTAAATGGTTTATTCAAAGTCCTGGCATTTATTGTAGAGTCTAGGTTTAATTCCAGACCACTTGATTCCAATATCCACCTGCCCACTGTCTATTTTTGTACAGCTGAATAGGTTAGGCATTTTTTTTTACCTTTTTATATAGTTGAAAGAATCATAAGAGGAACAATATTTTGTGACAAAAAATTATATGAAACTCAAATTTTAGTATTTATAAAGCAAATTTTACTGGAACAGGGCCACTCTAATTTTTTACATATCTTCAATGACTGCTTTTGTATAAGGGCAGAACTAAGTAGTTATGATAGATACTGAACAATGCAAGAAAGAAACAAAGAAAATAAGCATCTTCTTGGCTCAATCAAATATGGGCTTAATAAATGCAACATAAATAGTTCTTTATTTTTAAGAAAGGAAGAGTAGATGAGCTCTAGAATACTTAGAACATCATAACAGTAATGACAAACATGGATTCTATACTCAAGCCATAGCCATATGTTATTATAGGAGGAAAGTTCCCCAAAGAATGCCCAATGCTTAAATAAAAGATTTCCTGCACTAAATTGGATAGATTGGCATGATTCACTATATCTTACTACCTTATCTCGCCCAAACATTCAGAGATTTAATTTGTCCAAGCAAAAATTGTGATCCCTTGTCCAAGTTTGAGTAAACACACATGAACATGAAGGTGTATGCATGCTCAGTTGCTTCAGTCATGTTGGACTCTGTGTGACCCTATGTACTGTAGCTAGCCAGGCTCCTCTCTCCATGGGATTCTCCAGTCAAGAATACTGGAGTGGGTTGCCATGCCCTCCTCCAGGAGATCTTCCTGACCAAGGGATCCAACCCATGTCTCCTGTTTCTCCTACACTGCAGGAAGATTCTTTACCTCAGAGCTACCAAGGAAGCCCCAGCACTAAGGTAGATTAGTATAAACACTAGAACTGTAATAACTATATTCGTTTGTTGTTATGTATTTTCATTTTACAAATAGCTATTATTTTATGCACAAGTTACTGTTTCCGGCAAGACATCAGATTATAACATGTGTGCTGCGCCGTGCTAGGGGGCCTGATTTTATCTGACAGTGATGGAGAATGATCGAAGACTTTCAAATTTGGGAATGACTTGGGGATTCTAGTAGGAAAGTGGTCAGCAGCTGAAGATCAGTCCACAAAGACTCTAAGTATACAGGTAGAAGAGGCAAATCAAATGCAATCAGGGAAAATGGATTAGAAAGTTCAAGAGGCAGAATAATAAGTGAAGTGAAGTCGCTCAGTCGTGTCCAACTCTTTGCGACCCCATGGACTGTAGCCTACCAGGCTCCTCTGTCCATGGAATTTTCCAGGCAAGAGTACTGGAGTGGGGTGCCATTGCCTTCTCCAGGGGATCTTCCCAACCCAGGGATCGAACCCAGGTCTCCCACATTTCAGGCAGACACTTTACCATCTGAGCTACCAGGGAATAATAATATGTAGTATCAAATGTAGCAGAAAAATCTGTAAGGCAAGAACTGAAAAATATCCATTGGATTGGTCACTTAGAAGGTCATTGGTGACTTGCGAAGGCTAGTTCCAGAGGAATGGTGAGGCCAAACTTTAGACTGCAAAAGATGAAATAGCGACTTAGAGGATATTACAGATTGTTTTTACCAGAGCTTTGGAGGACCACAGAAGAGCGATCCGACAGTACCTTAATGAAGATGCAAAGACAAGGGTTTTTCTTGTTTCCTTTTCTTTTCTTTTTCCTTTCTTATAAGAAATGCTCATGTTTATAGGCTGAGGAGGATAAGCCAAAAAAAAAAAAAAAAAGAAAACAGAAGATTAAAAATATCAATTGAAGAAGCTGAATGTCTAATGGAGCATGTTGTACTAGAAGTGGGTGAAGGTGGGGCCACAAACACTGACAGAATTTAGATCTGAACAAAGAGTAGGGTATCCTTTCTTCTGATACTAGACTGAGGAAGTGATTTTGATGGCAGATGCAAATTAGCCTGTAAGGCTTTATATGAGAAGGACTCAAGAGTTATGGCCTTGGTTTTCTGGATGAAAGAGGCAGGTTCACTGACTGAAAATAAGACATGGGAGTTGAATGGGGGTTTGAGACAACTGGTGATTCCTGTAAAGAGTAGATGCTGCCAATATAAAGGCAAATATTTCCTTCCTTTAGTTTCCGGTCACTATCAATTGAACATTATGTTAGCATCCAAGAATTTCAAAAGTGACTTTCTCTCAGTGACCTCAAATATTTGTTCCTATTTTATCTGATGTTTCCTCATGACTTTCTTTTGTTTTGTCCATTTTTACATTATTTTCCACCTCTGCTTATCATATGCTGTTGTTCCCAAGATTATATAACTTTAGGGAATTATTTTCTTCATGTAATTCAGTTACCAATTTCAATCACTGCTTAATTGTCCCTGGACATTCTGTTTGGGATTATCTTCATTTTACAAGTGCCTTTTTGTGGTTAGAGAGTTCCTTTTTGCAGCTTTATGCAAGATTTAAATTTACATACCTTGTTTTTAAGATCTTATCATAAAAAAAAAAGACTTTCATTTTTAACATTATACTGACCTCTAGAGTACAAAAGCTTGAATATCAGAAACAGAAAAAAATAGCAAGATAATTGACATTGAAACCCTTATTTTTAAAACTCTAGTAAATCTTATTAGAAGTTTTCCAGGTGGCTCAGTGGTAAAGAATCTGCTTGATGATGTAGGATACTCAGGAGACATGAGTTCAGTCCTGAATGGGTCAGGATTGTGGGTCAGGAAGATCCCCTGGAGAACACGGTGACCCACTCCAGTATTCTTGCCTAAAGAATCCCATAGACAGAGGAACCTGGCAGGCTGCAGTCCATAAAGTCATGAAGAGTTGGGCACAACTCAGCACATACACATGCACAGTAATCCTTATTAGGGGAGTTTGCATTCAGGATAAAACTGTTTTTACTTAAATACATAACTGAAATAATTGAATTTTCATACATGGTCACATAGGAAACATACCAAGAAAATCTCTACACAGACTTAGCCACAGCGTAATATTTTGGAACAGGATTGATTTAGAAATATACAGCATAGCATTCTACTTCACATTTATACAGTGTCTTTTCTCTAAAGAAGTCAAGGGATTTCTCTGGTGATCTAGTGGTTAAGACTGCACCTTCTAGTGCAGAAGGTATGGGTTTAATCCCTGGTTTGGGAGCTAGACTTGGATTACTGTTAATGAATTGTTTGCCTTGGAAACGAACAGAGATCATTCTGTCATTTTTGAGATTGCATCCAAGTACTGCATTTTGGACTCTTTTGTTGACTGTGTGGCTATTCCATTTCTTACAAGGGATTCTTGCCCACAGTAGTAGATATAAGGGTCATCTGAGTTAAATTCACCCATTCCAGTCCGTTTTAGTTTACTGATTCCTAAAACGTCGATATTCTCTCTTGCCATCTCCTCTTTGACAACTTCCAATTTGCCTTGATTCACGGACCCAAAATTCCAAGTTTCTATGCAATATTGCTCTTCACAGCATCAGACTTTACTTCCATCACCTGTCACATCCACCGGGAAAAAAAGACTAGAGATCTCTTCAAGAAAATTGGAGATACCAAGGGAATATTTCATGCAAAGATGAGCACAATAAAGGGCAGAAATGGTATGGACCTAACAGAAGCATAAAATATTAAGAAGAGGTGGCAAGAATACACAGAAGAACTATACAGATCTTCATGACCCAGATAATCATGATGGTATGATCACTCACCTAGAGCCAGACATCCTGGAATGCAAAGTCAAGTGAGCCTTAGGAAGCATCACAACAAACAAAGCTAGTGCAGGTGATGGAATTCCAGTTGAGCTATTTCAAATCCTAAAAGATGATGCTGTGAAAGTGCTGCACTCAATATGCCAGCAAATATGGAAAACTCAGCAGTGGCCACAGGACTGCAAAAGGTCAGTTTTCATTGCAATCCCAAAGAAAGGCAATGTCAAAAAATATTCAAACTATCGCACAATTGTACTCATCTCACACACTAGCAAATAATGCTCAAAATTCTCCAAGCCAGGCTTCAACAGTACATGAACCTTGAATTTCCAGATGTTCAAGCTAGATTTAGAAAAGGCAGAGGAACCATAGATCAAATTGCCAACATCTGTTGGATCATCGAAAAAGCAAGAGAGTTCCAGAAGAAAACATCTACTTCTGCTTCATTTGACTACGCCAAAGCCTTTGACTGTGTGGATCACAACAAACTGTGGAAAATTCTTCAAGAGACGGGAATATCAGACCAGCTGACCTGCCTCCTGAAGCAGGTCATGAAGCAACAGTTAGAACTGGACATGGAACAACAGACTGGTTCTACATCAGGAAAAGAGTACGTCAAGGCTGTATATTGTCACCCTGCTTATTTAACTTATATGCAGAGTACATCATGAGAAACGCTGGGCTGGAGGAAGCACAAGCTAGAATCAAGATTGCTGGGAGAAATATCAATAACCTCAGATATGCAGATGACACCATCCTTATGGCAGAAAGTGAAGAACTAAAGAGCCTCTTAATGAAAGCAAAAGAGGAGAGTGAAAAGTTGGCTTAAAACTCAACATTCAGAAAACTAAGATCATGGCATCTGGTCCCATCACTTCATGGCAAATAGATGGAGAAACAGTGGAAACAGCGGCTGACTTTATTTTTGGGGGTTCCAAAATCACTGCAGATGGTGACTGCAGCCATGAAATTAAAAGACACTTACTCCTTGGAAGGAAAGGTATGACCAATCTAGACAGCATATTAAAAAGCAGAGACATTACTTTGCCAACAAAGGTCCATTTAGTCAAGGCTATGGTTTTTCCAGTAGTCATGTATGGATGTGAGAGTTGGACTATAAAGAAAGCTGAGCACCGAAGAATTGATGCTTTTGAACTGTGGTGTTGAAGAAGACTCTTGAGAGTCCCTTGGACTTCAAGGAGAACCAACCAGTCCATCCCAAAGGAGATCAGTCCTGAGTGTTTATTGGAAGGACTGATGTTGAAGCTGAAACTCCAATACTTCGGCCACCTGATGCAAAGAATAGACTCATTTGAAAAGACCCTGATGCTGTGAAGGATTGAAAGTGGGAGGAAAAGGGGACAACAGAGGATGAGATGGTTGGATGGCATCACCAGTGCGATGGACATGAGTTTGAGTAAGCTCCAGGAGTTGGTGGTGGACAGGGAAGCCTGGCTGCAGTCCATGGGGTTGCAGAGTCGGACATGACTGAGTGACTGAACTGATCTGAACTGGGAAGCTAAGACCCCACATACCTCGCCACAACAAAACCAAAACATAAAACAGAAGCAACATTGTAAAAACTTCAATAAGCCTTTTAAAAAATAAATAAATGAAGGAAGTCAAGATCTTAAAAAGCAAAACAAGAAAGGAAGAAAATTGCCTAATTTTATAGAGATATGAAGAATGGTAAAGAAGTTAGGACTGTCACATAAAATCAAGATTGAATAAAAGAAAAAGAGAGCTAAAAATTAAATTGGAGAACATTCTCTGTTACCATTTTTCTCCATCCTTCATTTTGTAAATAAAAATTTAGAGGCCCAGAGAGGAAATTTGTGATTTACAAAATAAGATCTCATGGCTTCTGGTTCAATATTTCCCTTATGTAATACAGCCTCCCCTACTAGAAGGAGAATTGGGAGGAGAACCACATAGTTTACCATTGACAACAAAAGGTAGTCCCAGTGATAATGAGAAGGTGTGTATACATCCAGCTTAAGCTTCATGGTGCTCTGGGAAAATACTACTAAATGTAAAACTAGGGTGAACCATATGCTTTCTGAACTCTGCTGCCCAACAAAGCCCTTTTGCTCAGGGAGCCCCAAGGCCATGAAGAGATCATAGAAACAGCTTATATACTTCTGCACCAGATGCTTCTGAAACAAACCAGAAAATTTCAGGTGCCATTTAGCGAAAAAAGTGAAAACATAGCATCTTGGTATATAAGCATGTACTTGTTTAATTTAGCCTTCTCAACAATCAAAAAGCTAAACAGTTATATCCCTATTTTACAAATGAAAGTTTCAAGGAGTTAAATAATACAGGTTTCACACTGGCTTGAAATGGTTAAACTGGCATTTGAAGCCTGGCTATCTCATTTTAAGTTTCATCTACCCACTCTTCCTTTAGCAGGGAATACCTCATTGAGAGTATTTCAGCACTCCAGCAAGATATGACTAATGATGACCTGTTTAGTGGTAAGTTCTGTTGCTTTTCTGAACAATCTTTCATATTTACTAGGTTTGAAATCAGCCACTAGAAGAACTCGTAAACCACTGGGTCATTTATTGGCCTTGATGGGATACAGGGATGACTATTAGCATGAAGCAGTTTCCCATGAGTATACCCCAAGGCTGTTCCAGGAGCTTGGCAGTAGGAAGCCTGTTTCTCAAAATGCTGTCAGTTTCAAAGTGAGACATCACTTTAAAGTATATCTGATCTCAGTAAAACCACAGACTGATCTTCCTCTTTTCTTTCACTTCAACCATCAAATACCACAAGGTTCACATCCCAGCACCCATACTCCCCTCCCCCAACATATATACCTTGAAATCACTCACTACATCCTCAGACTGGGAAACCATGGACACAGGGTCAACCCTGGGCATGACCTGAGGTGGGAGACATGTTTGTCTTCACCCTGTATAACCTACATTTTCTCTCTTTTTCTTCCATATCATACCACCCAAGGTCTCATAAACCAATGCATTCTTATTCTGATCCCTATAAATTCATCTCACCAAAGTTTAAAATTATGTCAAAATGTAAATGGCAAACAAGATCATCAGCTATTATCAACCCAAAATCTATATCTTACAGGTCCAAATTATTTCAGGCAAAAGGGGATAAAGTCCATAATGGTGATTGTGGCTTTTTTATAGAGATGACAAGCTTTTATGTCATCTTCTACAGGAGAGCCTCTGTACAATGATCTCAGTGATTCCAGTGGGACACAAGAGGTCTATCCTCAAAAAAGTGTCCAAAAGGAAAAAAAAAAAAAAGATCTTGTTTTTTAAACTTAGAGAAGACAGAGGAAAGACAAGAATCCCTCACATTTGCCCTATATACTTCAGGGGGAAAAAGAGCAACCCAGTATTTATTGGGTAACCATAATAAGTCGCTCACTCTAATAATGCTCCCGTATGTGCTATCTAATTTATCTCATTTTACTTTTCCTTCAAATTCTATAATAGAGGTAATTTATCCCATTGTAATTTTTCAGAACCATGCAGGTTTTGAATATCAGAATTGAAAATGGAATTCAAAATGGTTGTCAACTCTCTTTTCACTAATGCCACCTATAAGTGAACTAATGGCAGAGTCAGACAAAACTGAGCCCACAGCACACAAGGGAGCTAGTGGGTTTCTCTGTTGATAGCCTTGCATCTGAGAAGTCTCAGCACTATCTTCCAGAGTATTTGTTCTAGACTCAAGCTGCCTAGGTCCAACCCCAGCTAAACTGGCATGACTCTGGGGGAGATACTTAGCCTCTTTGAGCCCTAGACATCTTTTTTTTTTTTTTTTAGCAAAAGAGTGATACTTGTACCTACTTACAGGATTGTAGTGAGGATTAATTGCAATAAATCACATGAAATGATTAGCATGGAGGCTCAATATCTTAGCTATTGTGACCATTACCCCCTGGTTGGATGATCTGTAGGCTTTTTCACATGCTTAGTCTTACTGAGTGGAGTGGCTGCAGAAACTTTGTGATAAGAATTCACAGGAGGCCTCAGGAGAAAGAGAGCTGTGCCTGATTCTGCCCTCGGAGCAGGAATGGGGTTGAAGACACCAAGTGTTCAACAAAGAGGCTGTCCAGGACATAGGTGATGACTATCTCCCCTAGTGTTTTGCACAGAATGGTGCCATAAAAATGACTCAATCAAATAAATAGATAAATAAATTAGAGAATCACTAGAAGACCTCCTAATATGGATCCTATATTAGCTGTAAGTGTTAATCACTCAGTCATGTCCAAATCTTTGTGACTCTATGAAAAACAGCCTGCCAGTCTCCTCTGTCCATGGAATTCTCCAGGCAAGAACACTGAAGTGGTTAGCTATTCCCTTTTTCAGGGAATCTTCCTGACTCACATATTGAACCTGGGTCTCCTGAATTGGCATCCAGATTCTTTACTGTCTGAGCCACCAGGGAAGCTCTATATTAGTTAAACTTAGTTTCAAATTTCCTGACTCCTATTTCTCAGTTTTCTAACAAACTCTTTCTCTAAAACTTCAGTAGATCTCAGGGGAAAGGCATCTTTAAAATGCAATGTCTTTCTTAGCATCCAGTATGATAGGCCAAGTGGACTTTTGGCCAGCCCTAAAACCCCGTGACTCTAAGGTTGGAACATGTTCTGCTTTAATCAGTCACTCCAAATGGAACATATTTGTGGGATGTTGGACATGGCATTGTGCATAGCAGCAGAGCCATGTAATTCACTTTTAGAATATCAAACATGTGGCTTGTCCACAGTAAGTTCAAGCCAGAGTATTAAGTTTTCAATACAAAAATAAAAACCATCTTTTCTAGTCTTTGAGCTTTGTCTTCCACCTCTGAAAGGCTGCCAAGTTAGTTTCAGAAGCAGGTATATATTTTTAAAAGAGAAAAAAGATCTTTACTCAGAAGATATATAAGTTTCAGACTCATGATGTAAATAAAGACCTTAGATTGAAGGGACTTGGGAAAGTCAAAAAGTTAGAAAAGTCTCTTATGAGCAACATTAGAGACAATTATTGACAATGCTATAAAAAACAAAATCCAGCAATAAACAGCTGTTTCGATAAGAAAAGAATCAATAGACTAGAGCTTTAGTTGCTCTTTTTATTTCCTTTTCCAAGACTAGGAAAAACCAAATTGTTTCATATTGTTTTTGTTCAGTCAATAACCATGTCTGACTCTGAGACCACATGGACTGCAACATGCCAGGTTCCTCTGTCCTCCACTGTCTCCTAGAGTTTGCTCAAATTCATGTCCATTGAGTAGAGGATGCTATCTAAACATCTCACCCTCTGCCACCCTCTTCTCCTTTGCCTTCAATCTTTCCCAGCATCAGGATCTTTTTCAATGAGTTGGCTCTTCACATTGGTGGCCAAAATATTGGAGCTTCAGCTTCAGCATAAATCCTTCCAATGAATATTCAGGGTTGATTTCCTTTCAGATTGACTGGTTTGATCCCCTTGCAGTCCAAGGGACTCTCAAGAATATTCTCCAACTCCACAGTTCAAAACATCAAATTCTTTGGTGCCCAGTCTTCTTTATGGCCCAACTCTTAACATCCATACATGACTACTGGAAAAAACATAGCTTTGACTATATGGACATTTGTCAGCAAAGTGATGTCTCTGCTTTTGAGTGCACTGTCTGGGTTTTTCATAGCTTTCCTCCCAAAGAGCAGGAGTCTTTAACTTCATGGCTGCAGTCACTGTCCACAGTGATTTTGGAGCCCAAGAAAATAAAATCTGTTATTTTTTTTCCACTTTTCCCCCTTCTACTTGCCATGAAGTGATGGGACTGGATACCATGATCTTAGTTTTTTGAATGTTGAGTTTTAAGCCAGCTTTTTCACTCTCCTCTTTTACCTTCATCAAGAGGCTTTTTAGTTCCTCTTCACTTTCTGCCTTTAGAGTGGTATCATCTGCATATCTGAGGTTGATATTTCTCCTAGCAATCTTGATTCCAGTTTGTGATTCATTCAGCCTGGTATTTCATATGGTGTACTCTGCATATAGGGCTTCCCCAGGTGGTGCCAGTGATAAAGAACCTGCCTGCCAAAGAAGGAGACATAAGAGACGTGGGTTCAATCCCTGAATTGGGAAGATCTCCTGGAGGAGGGCACAGCAATCCATTCCAGTATTCTTGCCTGGAGAATCCCATGGACAGAGGAGTATGGTGGGCTACAGTCTATAGTTCAGCAAACAGCAGAACATGACTGAAGTGACTTAGCACACGTGCACTCTACGTATAAGTTAAATAAGCAGGGTGACAATATACAGCCTATACTGACAATATACAGTATACAATCATACTCCTTTCCAAATTTTGAACCCATCAGTTGTTCCATTTTTTTCTAACTGTTGCTTCTTGACCTGCACACAGGCTTTTCAGGAGACAGGTAAGGTAGTTTGGTACTACCATCTCTTTAAGAATTTTCCACAGTTTGTTGTGATCCACACAGTCAAATACTTTAGTGTAGTCAATGAAGTAGAAGTAAATGTTTTTCTGAAACTGTTTTATGGAATTGTTTTATATTCATTATTATTCCTTATACTTTGTGTGTACACTTAGAGGTGCCATGGTGTATGCTGAGGTTCAAGAGAGAAGAAGGTAATGAGTAAATCAGATGGAAGTTAATCCAGGAAACATTCAAGAAAGGCAACATATATACTTCTGCAATTGAAGTTGATACAAACAGATATTACTGTGCCTACAAAGGTCCATATAGTCAAGGCTATGGTCTTCCCAGCAGTCATGTACAAGTTGTGAGAGCTGGTCCATAAAGAAGGCAGAACACCAAAGAATTGATGCCTTTGAACTGTGGTGCAGGAGAAGAATCCTGAGAGTCCCTTGGACAGCAAAGAGATCAAACCAGTCAATCTTAAGGGAGATCAACCCTGAGTATTCACTGGAAGACCTGAAGCTGAAGCTCCAGTATTTTGGTCATCTGATAAAAACAGACAACTCATTGGAAAAGCCCCTGATGCTGGGAAAGATTGGGGGCAGAAGGAGAAGAGGGCATCAGAGGATGAGATGGCTGTACGGCATCACCAATGCAATGAACGTGAACTTGGGCAAACTCCGGGAGATGGTGAGGGACAGGGAGGCCTGGTGTACTGCAGTCCATGGGGTAATGAAGAATTGGAAATGACTGAGCAACTGAACAACAACAAAGAGATATAGTTTCAGAACTATATGTTGCACAACTGTGAGCATCACAAAACAGAAAATTATGAGCCGTATCTCATTATTGACCAAGAAGAGCATCTGGCAAGGCTCAGTGAGTCTACTGGAATAAATAAGTGTTCCCCCAAAGAACTAAAGCCCACTTTTCAGAGAATCTCTGTGGCATTAGTTTTCTGTAGAGCACACTTTGGGAACCACTGATATATTGCTATATGAATATGATATTAAATTTCTATTGATATGTGAGAATAAAATTATTATTTATATGCTTTTAGGGCTTATCATTCATTTTCAAGTGATTTTGTCATTTAATTTTCAAAATTACACTATTAGTTCAATATTAAAATATTAATTTCAAAGATACAGAAAGAAAATCTAAAAAAGATTAAACAATTTGCCCAAAATCTTTTGGGCAAAGTAATCATAGACAGAACCAAGACTCAGGGCTAGACCTTTAGGATTAAATCCTGTGCTATTTCCAGCAATGACAGCAGTGACAAAGCAGGAAAACAAAGTTTTGGGAATATATAGCAGCTTTCTCCTAAAGAGTATAACTATGTTACGTGCACAGTCTCATCACTCTCAATATTTCAGAAGGAAGACAAATGATCACGATTTTCATTTTGCAGCAGTCTTTCTTCTGTTTCCCTTCACATTAGACTCCAAACAATATTTGCTGTTCCTTAAAGAAAGTACATTCTACAGATCCAATTAAACTGAATGATCCTTTTGTCCACTGTTTATGGATTAAACCGAATGCCCCTGAGAGGTTGAAACAAGCAGTGGACAAATTGGTCACCCATGCTGATATTATTGACAACATTCACCAGCTGAATGGATGTAGCTCTGACCTGCTTTAATTACTTGGAGTTAGATCCTGCTTCTGTTGTCAAAGTTCTCCAGCAGGAGAAAGAGATCACTAGGTTGAGTGTCAAATGACTTTAAATAAGAACAACTGTAATCTTTTTAAAATGGGTAACAAGGTAAGGCTTTTAGGAAAATAACACCCAAACAGAATTAGTCCAGAAACATTTGAGGATTCTGTAACTGATGACCGGGTGTGCAACAAAAACCAATTAGAATGACCGTTTCAAGTATTTGAGCAAACTGTTTCTCATCTCTGAATCCAGTTTCCCCTCTTTAAAACACGGGTCCTGATGTTGATTTACCTTGTGGAGTAGCAAAGATTAAGTGAAAGCATATATGGTAGCCAGTAAATGTCCAGGACTCTTCGTTTCATTTTTCTTAATACATGGGCTCATCATTTGAGGATATTGTCATTGAATTTCAGGCAAATGCCTTGATGTGATGATAGGTTTTGCCTCCAACAGAAACTGAATGCTCTAAAATACTGCATGCTGGGGATGGAGGTGGGGAGTAGGGAAATGAAATGGGAGTTTGCATTGTTTGTGATGATACTTTTTCATTCTGATTTTGGAGTAGAGACTGTGGCATCCGCAAAGATTTTATAATCTGTTATTTCTTTGTGTCTAAGGTTCTTTGGATCTTTGAAAGCCATGAGTGTTTATATCTAAATAAGAATCTAAAGCTAGCCTGGAGAATCTGAAGCAGAAGGAATCAGTTTTCTGCTATTTAGTCTCCAGTGGGAACAGAGGAGCCCAGCAAACCTTTGCAGAATATTCTCTTTCCCTGATAGTGCAAAAAAGCATAAAAATCAGTAACATGATCTTGAAACCTGAACAATGACTTTTAGGAAATGTCAGAGTGAGTATGGCACAGTGACTATGGAAAGAGGGATACTCTTGTGAATGAGGTTTTTTCCCCGAAAGCATTACTTTGAAAGCATAAGGTTAAAGCAATGAGTTTTGTGATCACAAAATAAAATGTTTATGCCATGAGCACAGCATTAAAGGATAGACATGCTGAGAATACAGGAAATTTTAAAATATTATCCTATGTTTCTTAGTTATTAAGATACATGAGTATGCATCTGATTACATAGAGGGTATAATTTCAAAATGCCTATAAAATGGATTCCATACAATTTATTTCCAAGCTTCAAAATTTTATATTTTTGCTCATTAAAAAATGAAAATGTATGTGAAGATACATAACAGGTATGATTGTGGGGCTTGCTGTGACATATTATGCATATTTAACTCACTTTCCAACATAGCAAATTCCTCAGCTCAAAGTAATAGGATCCTACATAGATCCCAAAGTAGACCATTTTCTGTTTGTTTAGAAATGTTAGAGGTCAGTTCATAGCTAGAATTAATGCATAAAGATTTCTTTTACTTTTTATTTATATATTATTCAGTTCTTACGTATGGAGTAAGCATTGCTGTTTCTGCCTACCTTATCCCCTACAAATAAAGCTTCAAATATTAGAAAACATTTCAAAATAAAAATGTAGATTTTGTCAATTTGCAGAGTTATTGCTTTGGTGATAATAGATTCTTATTAAACTTCAAACCAGCCATCTCATTTCTGACAAAAGCCTCTGGCAATTAAAGAGTATAAATCTCTGAAGGGGAAGAGAAAATACAGAGAAAGGGCTTCAAACCCAGTAGAGAAGGAAAGAGAGTGCAATGCCCATTATATCCTTTTTTTTTTTTTCTCATTTTAACTCAATTCCTCTTTGGTCAAATGTTAAAGACATTTTCTTTGGGTGTTTAGGGTTTCTAAAATAAAGAATGATGAGTTAATTCTCTTACTTTTAATTATCACAGTGTATAAGTGCACATTCACAGTGATCTTTACATGGTCAAAAGTCAGAGAAAGCACTGTTGATGTATAAGTATTTACTGTAAGTAAATTCAAAAAGTCTTATTTCTGTGTGCCTTGGATCTTACTTTCAAGTTAAAAGAATTTCAAGTAAATAAAATGTATATCCCTAATTAAAATTTCATATTAATGAGAGAATAGGACCTGCTCTGTTTCCTCCAGAACCCAGGACCAAAGCCTCCCACTGGGAATGAGGGCTGAGTTTCAAGACCATCACTGGGCTGTGAAGATCAAGATGGCAGAGAGAGCTCAGTTCCTCCCAAGACACATAAAAAATCCATCTGTTGATACATGAGAGAAACTTACAGAAAACAAAGTGAAAACTTGCAGAAATTCTCTTCTACAACAAAGGCTATGAGGAAAGATCACAGAGTCGGTTAGAAGGGAAGAGAAATATCAGGTCAGAACTTGCACATTGCCCACCCCCGCAGGAGGGGACTCACAAGAGGAGAGGAATTACAAAGACTCCGAGATCCTCCCTGGGGAGTGAGGGGTTTGCCTCAGATGTTGGGATCCCATCCCGGTAATCCAACACCAGGATGGTGAGTCCCACTAGCTGGTATGAAAACCAGTGAGATTTACAGGGGGCTGGAAGATACCCAGGCTCCATTTATGAAAAGTGTACATGCACCCTCCCCATCCACCCCCCACATACATGTGTCTCTACAGTGTTCTCAAACAAATATTTTGTATTTTGCCCAGTTTTTTATTTAATTTCAATAAGTGGCTTGGAAAGACCTCCACAGTCTGCCATACTGGAAGACATCAAAAGTTGCATGATTTGTTAAGCTTATATTGCAACCCCATGGACTGTAGCCTGCCAGGCTCCTCTGTCCATGGGATTTCCCAGACAAGAATACTGGAGTGGGTGCCATTCCCTTCTCCAGGGGATATTCCCCACTCAGGATCCACCCCGCTGGGTCTCCTGCATTGCAGGCAGATTCTTTACCAACTGAGCCACCAGACAAGCCATAAGTTTATAAGAGCACAATATAATATTTAACTATAGTGTTACCATTCAATGGTTAATTCCAGAAAGTCAGAGAGACAATCAAATAAAATATTACCTATTCTAATCAAATTAATTATATCATACACCTCAGTACAGCTTTTATTATTTTGACATATATACTAATTATGATTCTCATAAGAAAAGATATTTTCCAAAGCATTATATATAAATAGTAGAGAGAAATTTTTAATGTAGATGTATCACAACCTACCCCTAGTACCAACCTACATATGTTATGTATGTACTCTCATACATGAATTGTTATTAGATTTGCTAAAAGCTTGTTGTATAGATTTTTTTTGTCTTGTAGAAAAATGGCTCTTGTAATAACAAGTCAGCATATTTCTATTGCTCTGTTCTTGTTAGTTTATACTTTTATCATTATTATTATGATCTTTTTGTTTTTCCATAAGTTTGAATTATTTTTTCTAATGTTGAGTCTTAACTGTTTGATTCACATATATTTACTTTTTAAATTTATATAAAAATTTTAATGCCTCAAACTAGTCATGATCACATCATGTCCATATCGTTAATTCCTAAAATAATTCAACATATTGTATGTTATATCTTACTTTTATATATTCTTTTCTAAATATTCTACAGTGATAATTGTGTTTGGTTTACTTTTTAATATGTGGTTAGGTTAAATTTAGAATGAATATATTTTCCCCATTTTTCAGGCCCAACTGAAATATACAAGTTACTTTCTGACGAGCTATTGAAAACAATATTCTTCACATTCTGACACTCCCAACCCATGACTAAATGAGATTTAGGATTATCATCTGGAAGTAGATGCATCATTTTGTTTAGAGGGTAAAATGTTTAGTTCAACCTTTCACCCTCAACGGCTATTTTTATTTTCCTCTTTTCTATTGCTTGTTCTTGGGGAAACTAGTGCCATGTTGTAAGTGAGCTTAGAAGTGGATCTGAGACCTTCCAATAGACAAGAAAGTGAGCTTAAAAATGGATCCTCTTTCATTTGAACCTTGAGATGACTGCAGACCTGACCAACACCTAAATTACTACCTTGTCTGAAACTGTGAACTGAGACCACTCAGCTAAACCATTAAGGATTACTGACCCACACAATCTATGAGATAAAAAAAATGTTTGCTTCTTCAAGTCACTTCATTTTTAGAGCAACTTGTTACATAGAAATAGATAACTAGTACATCTTCCATTTCTTTTTAATAAATATCAAATAAAAAAAAATCCCAAGTGAGACAGTAATGTATGGGGAAAAGAGAATAAGACTAAACCAAGTACAGTTAAAGCAAAATTGTGGTCAACTCTCAACTGTCTTTAAGTAGAGAAATCAGAGATGGCTCGTCTCCTAAGAGAAGGTGATTAAGAACCCTGGCTACCAGTACCTCTGATTAGAAAGAGACGATCCAATGCTAGGAACTAGAAGAGATGAATGGAGTTAAGTGTATAGTCTATGGCCCCAAAACGCTGCCCTACACATGAACAAAATCCACGGCCATGGCCTCACCTTCACAATCCTACATCTCCGTGAGCTGTCTCATGGAAGTGTCTCTGGCTTACTTACAGACTTGATTGACATCTGCTGTCAGTTGAGCTTCAGGTTCATGGTAATGCTCTGTGTTCCAATCAGTTCTGTCCTTACATGTATTTGGCACAAGGAATTATAGTTTTATTTGAATCCGAAAGCTGAAATTCCTGAGAAGGATATTTATTTAAAACCACAAAAGAAATGCTATCAAATCCTTTGGGAAGAATTCTCAGGAGAATTACATTTCCCGTCATGTGCTGTATCTCTTTCACAATATAAAAGATGAGATTTTTTTTTCCTTCTGGAGTGTTTTAAGATCTCTGACATCTAGTTTAAAAGTGATGAACGTGCAACTTCAGTAATATCTTGCTTTAGTCGTGGGAAACATCAATTGAGGGAGCTATGCCTGTGATGTTCATACTAGTGCACTCTATCATAGCCACATTTTTCCTGTTAAAATTTGGATTTGGTCCTGTCACTTGACTTGTGGAAAATAGGTTATCTTGTTTCAAAAATATCTTTGCCAACTATCAGTCATCATTAGTGGAAACATCTTTTTTTTCTTCCTGTTTCATCCTGTCTAATAATTCAATAAGCATACTTTCTCAATCACATCTTTGTTGTCTTGGCTTATTCTGCTTCGCTCCAATTTTTCATCTTAGTGTAGTTGCTCCCAGTGCTGGTGCCTTTTGAAAAATTGACATAAAGCTTCCTCCCCTCTCTGCTTTCATTCTCTTCACTTGCTAAGTCAGGAATCCTGGAGCCCAGAATAGATACCTTTATTTCCATTTGTAAAAGACCACCTATGAATATCTAGAGACATATGATTATGAATAAGAGAGGTACTTGGGGAAATGTCCATCAGTCAGTTGCTCTCAAAAGGCAGTTGGGCAGGCTATTATGTAACAGCTCAGGTTTTGCCATGAGTAGACCTGGGTTTTCACTGTAATTTTGCTATTTAATAGTGTGGCCTTAGGGAAAATTTCAAATGCTTTCTGGGTATGAGATTCCTTACATATTAAACAGTATTTACCTAGATATTGCTTTGAGTTTTACATGCTCTAAGGTATGTTAAGTGCTTTTAAAAGAGTCTGAAATATAATAAATGCTCAGTAAGTATCGGCCCTGCCTCCCCCCAGACAAGTTGGTTTGCCAGGTATGCTGTTATATTGTAGGCTTTTCTGCAATAATGAGATAGATATTTTCTCTGTCGATAAATATACAAGGATGGAATTTAGCCTGTAAGACAAACATATTTAGGAAATTATGAAGCTCTTTTTACAGGATTTACTTCAGGTATTTGTGGACACACAGTTGGCTGATGAATAATGTACAACCACCTGTTATTAAATGTGTGCTCTATTATCAAGAAATGTATAATATCTGATAGGTAGATAGTTAGATGATAGCTAGCTAGATAGATAAAATCATAAGATCACAGAATTTGAAAAATTAAAAAGATCTGAAAAAATTAGTAATGCAACCCCTAAAGTTACAGATGGAGAGGGGAGGGATGAGGCTGAATTTACAACACAGTTCTCCCAAATTCCATTCCTGTACTATTTCCACTATGCCAGTAGGTGGTCTGTAGATGTTTCCATAGAATCCTGCAATCAAATAACACCAAAGAATTTATAATCCTTTGCAACTATTTGTACAACAAAAAACATTTAAAGAATTTGAATTTGCAAGTCTACTTACAGGAGATCATTACAGATTAGCTGCTTTTTTGATACAGCAAAGGATTTTGCCTGAACTATATACACTCCTCATTTGACTCCTTTTGATCATTGTGGGTAGGACAATAAATGGCCTTTGGAGATAAAAATGGATTTCCTACTTGAATCATTCAATCACATACAATCAAAATGTGTTGAAAGCAATAAGTTCACTTATCAAGTAAAATTCCCAAAGTGTATAACCTTCTCTAGGCCAGTATGCTAAGCCTTTTGGCAAAGTTTATTAGCATTTTAAAAACACTAGAATGAAAAAAGAAAAGTCTCCCTGATTTCAGATTCAAGTAAAATGTACTGAATATCAACTATGTTTCAGGGACTTTAAGGGACACTTTTTACACACATAATTTTAATTAATTTTATAACTCTATGGAGCCAGTGGAATTTATATTTAAATATTGATGAAACTGATGTTCACAAAATTATTTATCTAGAATTACAGATATTCAAGTGAGAGAGCTAGGTTTCCAATCTGAATTTCAATTCCAAGTGCAATGTATTGTACTATAATTGCCTCAGAAAGCCTCTTGGGATTTTTGTGTTTGTTTTTACCAAGAGAAAACAATATTAAAAAGTTCAGCAAAATAAAAACAAATCAAATATAATCCTATTACTCTGGTATAGCTTTTCTGTGTTTTTGAGTGTATTTCCAAGTGATATTTATCCAAAAGCATTCATAATTTTATGCAGTTCTAATCCCAATGTCTGCTCATTTTTATTATCATTCTGACTTTTGAGCATGTCACTATGTTTTTGAAAGTGCTTTTTACTGTTTCCATGAGTGTATATTTAATCACTTTGTTGGACAATGATTTATTCTATATTCCATTAATATTGAATATTTAATACATTAATGAACAGTTCGTGAATATAGTTTTTTCCTTTTGCTTGAATAATTTTTATGATAAATTTCCACTAATTAGAATCCTGAGATTAAGAATATGGATTTTTTTTCTCTTTATATTTATTGACATATTTTCGTTGTGCTGTTCAGTCCCTTAAGTTGTGTATGACTCTTTGCAACCCCACGGACTGCAACATGTCAGGCTTCTCTCTCCTCCACTATCTCCTAGAGTTTACTCAAACTCATGTACATTGAATCGGTGATGCTATCTGACCATCTCATGCTCTGCCACCCCCTTCTCCTTTTGCCTTCAACCTTTCCCAGCATCAGAATGATGCTCATTCCAATGAGACAACTCTTCCCATCAGGTGGCCAAAGTATTGGAGCTTCACCTTCAGCTTCAGCATCAGTTCTTCTAATGAATATTCAGGGTTGATTTCCTTTAGGATTGACTGGTTCAATCTCCTTGCAGTTCAAGGGACTCTCAAGAGTCTTCTCCAGTACCACAGCTCAGCCTTCTTTATGATTCAACTCTCACATCTATACATGACTACTGGAAAAGGCATAGCTTTGACTATATGCACCTTTGTCAGCAAGGTGATGTCTCTGCTTTTAAAAAAAAAATTATATAAATTAACAGAAGCAGAAGATATTAAGAAGAGGTGGCAAGAACACACAGAAGAACTGTACAAAAAAGATATTCATGACACAGATAATCACGATGGTGTGATCACTCACCTAGAGCCAGACATCCTGGAATGTGAAGTCAACTGGGCCTTAGAAAGCATCACTACAAACAAAGCTACTGGAGGTGATGGAATTCCAGTTGAGCTATTTCAAGTCCTGAAAGATGATGCTGTGAAAGTGCTACACTCAATATCCCAGCAAATTTGGAAAACTCAGCAGTGGCCACAGGACTGGAAAAGGTCAGTTTTCGTTCCAATCCCAAAGAAAGGCAATGCCAAAGAATGCTCAAACTACCGCACAATTGCACTCATCTCACACGCTAGTAAAGTAATGCTCAAAATTCTCCAAGCCAGGCTTCAGCAATATGTGAACCGTGAACTTCCAGATGTTCAAGCTGGTTTTAGAAAAGGCAGAGGAACCAGAGATCAAATTGCCAACATCTGCTGGATCATCAAAAAAGCAAGAGAGTTCCAGAAAAACATCTATTTCTGCTTTATTGACTATGCCAAAGCCTTTGACTGTATGGATCACAATAAACTGTGGAAAATTCTGAAAGAGATGGGAATACCAGATCATCTGACCTGTCTCTTGAGAAACCTGTATGCAGGTCAGGAAGCAACAGTTAGAACTGGACATGGAACAACAGACTGGTTCCAAATAGCAAAAGGAGTACATCAAGGCTGTATATTGTCACCCTACTTATTTAACTTATATGCAGAGTACATCATGAGAAATGCTGAGCTGGAAGAAACACAAGCTGGAATCAAGATTGCCGGGAGAAATATCAATAACCTCAGATACGCAGATGACACCACCCTTATGGCAGAAAGCGAAGAAGAACTAAAGAGCCTCTTGATGAAAGTGAAAGAGGAGAGTGAAAAAGTTGACTTAAAGCTCAATGTTCAGAAAACTAAGATCATAGCATCTGGTCCCATCACTTCATGGGAAATAGATGGGGAAACAGTGGAAAAAGTGTCAGACTTTATTTTTTTGGGCTCCAAAATCACTGCAGATGGTAATTGCAGCCATGAAATTAAAAGACGCTTACTCCTTGGAAGGAAGGTTATGACCAACCCAGATAGCATATTTAAAAGCAGAGACATTACTTTGCCAACAAAGGTCTGTCCAGTCAAGGCTATGGTTTTTCCAGTGGTCATGTATGGATGTGAGAGTTGGACAGTGAAGAAAGCTGAGCGCCAAAGAATTGATGCTTTTGAACTGTGGTGTTGGAGAAAACTCTTGAAAGTCCCTTGGACAGCAAGGAGATCCAACCAGTCCATCCTAAAGGAGATCAGTCCTGGGTGTTCACTGGAAGGACTGATGTTGAGGCTGAAACTCCAATACTTTGGCCACCTCATGTGAAGAGTTGACTCATTGGAAAAGACTCTAATGCTGGGAAGGATTGGGGGCAGGAGGAGAAGGGGACAACAGAGGAATGAGATGGTTGGATAGCATCGCCGACTCGATGGACATGGGTTTGTGTAAGCTCCGGGAGTTGGTGATGGACAGGGAGGCCTGGCGTGCTGTGATTCATGGGGTCGCAGAGAGTCGGACACGACTGAGCAACTGAACTGAAATGATACTTTATTGTTGACCAATCTTGCTCTAATATCTACAAGCCTGGAAGAATAAAAAATAACCAAAAAATAGAATGAAAATGTCTACTCATTTATGGCAGTTGACACATAGAAGACCACATACCCAGAAGGTTCAGGTGCTTAGTTTAATACTCTGCTGTTAATATCTTCAAAGTTTTAACAATTTCATTTTTGACCTTGTGATTTGTAAGTGAAGCCCAATGAGACAAAAAGCAAAAGAAATAGGATCAAAAGATGATAGCATGTCCACAGTTCCTTGGCCCCTCATTTGCACATAGCAGCACATAGCATTCCCCATGTCCTATGATCACAAGGTTTTGATGCACCTACAATGTGTGGGAGCTACGTGAAATTCAAATTAAGGTAAGCCCACTAAGCTTGTGCCTGAGTGGGGATATTAACAGCCCTGAGAAATCACATCTTTTCAATCAAATCAGAATTTGCTTCAAATGCAGAAGAAGGCAGTACACTTTAAGAAAGATGAGCCACCTAGGAACTCTATCATATCATTTCTTATCAGTGTTCCTTTCCTGTAATAGCCAACCATATGCACTGAAAATTATGATGGTAAGAAAATGAAAGAGACGTCAACCCATAGTTCTTTTTCTTTTCAGTCCTTCCTTAGGTGTAAATAAGCTGAAGATGGTGTTGATAGAATGTGCAAATGTCAAGAAATGAAAAAAGAAAAGTTGCTTAGGGTTGTACATCATATTCACTCTCTTGGTAAAAACAATAAAAAAATTGCAGGTATGAACTATGGAAATACAAATTGTGCAATTTTCATGAGCTGCATATGAATCAAATGTTTTTATATTTATATTTAAACAGTGAAATTCGTGCTAACAACTTAAAGTTTTTAATTTTCCATTCTTAGAACAGCATTAAGTAGCCAATAAAAAAAGAGAGAATTCCTTCTATTTTAGTACACTCAATGTCATTTTTTCCTGCTTTTTGAACCAGGAGCTCTGTATTTTCCCTTTGCACTGAGGCCTGCAAATTATGTAGCCAGTCCTGTCTGTCTTTAAGTATTGAGAAGCTGTCAAGTTTATGGTAGCGGATACATGTTTTCAAAATTCTGATTTTAACTTGAAAGCTCAATTTTTATCATTGGCCACAAATACTGCCAGTTGCTTGCCTTGAAGTGACAGGCTCACTTCATTCTTTTTTGAGAAAATGTCTGCCAAATACTCAAGTCTGAATAACCATAGCTTCTTTCAAGCAAGAACAGTATTTCATTTTGAAATAAAGGGGAGAGTTCAGCTCTCAACAATTGCACAATGAAATAGCCATCACCTTTGGTATACAACAGAGCTGCTTTATATATATTTTTTCACAACAATATTAAAAAGACTTGTATTCAAAAATTGAGATTGAATAAAAATTAATAATTTTTACTGCTCCATCCAAAGCCTTTTCCCCCCTTTCCTGTATATGTATGACAATGAAGAAATGTCTAGCAGTATTGTTTATTGCTACTACTTTGATTCCAAGTAAGACTACTACTTTGGTTCCAGGAAAACAGTGTATCCTCCCATGGTATTTGCATCATCTGTGTAAATGTCAACACTTTTTTTTAAGTACATGATTTTTTAGTATTATTATGACAATTTTGATAACATGACCTCCAGAAAGAGCGTCTCTGGGGCCTTCAGAGGTTTACAAACCATGCCAAGAATAACTCTGCTGGTTGATTTGTTATAAAGGGGAAAATATCATATGTTATTTGAAATGTATTTTGTACTTAAATAAGAAAGTAAGCTTCACTAAATCTTTAATCTGCAAATGGACACCAGAACCCTCATTTTTGCATGTCAAATGAATATCTACCCCACATAAAACGTAAAATATACTAAGGGAAGAACGAGATTTCCTCAGTCCAAAGAGCTTGACAGTGATAACCTTACTCTTTTGTTCTTTTGATAACCTTACTCTTTTGTTCTTTTACTCTTTCTATTTTGACTTATGATGTCAAGAGTGTTTGTCTATTCCGTTATGCTTTTGAGCTGGCTAATCCCCACAAAAATGGTCAAAGACCTCTGAAATATTTCTGCCAAGTAATAAGAAGGTAAAACTAATAAAGAAAACCAAAGCAAACCTAAATCATAGAGCTGGCACTCCCACTCCTTAAGTGAGCTTGTCATTTGTCATGATATTAGGTTAAAATCCATGATGAACTAATCAAATATGATAAGTCAGTCAAAGTGTTCCAAAGTATCAAAAAAACTATTTGATAGTGAAGGATAATAAATCTAACCCTAAAAAGTGTATACTCTATTTGAAACTTAAAAGATATATGTATATATATAACACCTGTATATAATTATGAGTGTTTTCACTTATAAAGATTAGATAAATTAAATAAAATTATGTAAATACAAGTAAAAAGATTATCAATGATGTAGTACATTAGGATCTAAGGATTATTAGTGAATCAGTTCTACACACATGAAGTTCATAGAGAAGAAAGAAGAGTACACCAAGCAAATAATAATAAAAAGAAAACAAAAATCTAGTATAATAATACCAATATTAGACAAAGTAGAATTTAAGAAAAATTATTAATAGAAGAACATAAAATCCTGATAAAAGAACAACTCATAAAGAAAATACAATAATCATGAATGTGTATCACTAAAACTATAATCTTGAAATATATGAAGCAAAATCAACACAATAAGAGAAATTGACAAATCCACAAAATGGGAAAATTTTTATATCTCTCTTTCTGAAACTGATAGATAAAACAAATTAAATATAATCAAGAACATTGGGAAAATGACCAACACTGTTAATAAGCAAGTGTTAATAAACTTGGTAAGGTCTAATAAATATTTGACATGCAGTTGACCCTTGAACAATGTGGGGGTTAGGGGTGCTGACCCTTTGAGCAGTTGAAAATACACTTATATTATAGTCAGTCCTCTGCACCTGTGGTTCTTCCAACCCCTTGGATCCAATACCTACACACCATGTAGGACTGTAGTATTTACAACTGAAAAAAATCTACTTAAAAGTGGGCCCTCACACAGTTCAAACCCATGTTGTTCAAGGGTCAAGTGTATTCATAGTTTTCTACCCAGCACTATGAAATGGGTATTCCTTTAACTATTACAACAAAAAAATTAAAACAATCTAAATGTTCACTAAAAAGAAACAAGATGAAAAAAATACATTCAACTATTAAAAATAAATTTATATTGTTTCAATATTTTTAAGTGAAGAAACAATGAAGACAGAACAATGCATATAGTTTAACATGCATGTGCGTGTGTGAGTGTGTGCTAAATTGTTTCAGTCGTGTCCAACTCTTTGCGACCCTATGGACTGTAACCCACCAGGCTCCTCTGTCCATGGGATTCTCTAGGCAAGAATACTTGAGTGGGTTGCCATGGCCTCCTCCAGGGGATCTTCCCAACTCAGGGATCAAACCCATGTCTCTTATGTCTCCTGCATTGGCAGATGGGTTCTTTACCACTAGTGCCACCTGGGAAGCCCATAGTTTAACATGTGCATGTAAAAAAATATCACACGTATCAACAAAATATGTTTGAAAATAAAAATAAATTTATGACAGGTGCTAATTAAACTATTGATAATAATTACCCTTGAGAAAAGACAATGAAAATGATTTACATTTTAATCACTTGCATAAGCATTGTTTGAAATTTTTATGACAAGTATGTAAATATAACAGGTATAATAGAGACAGAGAAGAAGAAAATGTAGCTTTCCCTATCCTTTGGTAATGGTAGGATGCTGCAGCAGAAAGCAAGCTCTGTATTGGCAAGACTGTGGAGAAAGAGGTGTTCTCATAATGTGAAAGTGTAAACTGATATAAGAGAAGGAAATTTGTTAGTACCAATGATCACTGACATCATCTAAATGTTTTCTGGTTAACAGTTGCATATTGAGCCGTGTTAAATCAAACTCATTCCTGATAGTCACAGAAATAAAAATCAATTTATAAAAGGTTACAATTGATGTCAGTAAAACAAAGAGGGTTTGTACAATTAGTAAATACATATAAGTTCTATCATAAATGTTTTTTGAAGGAGCAGGGTAGGGAATGGTTCTCCTGAGAAAAGGAATACCTCTGACATCATGCGATACAAATCTGATGAAATCTGGAATGATTATGCTTTATTTTCTCTGTAAATACTCTTTTAGCAGAAAGTATTCATTGTTTCAAAATCATTACTCTCTTGGGCTCCAAAATCACTGTGGATGGTGACTGTAGCCATGAAATTAAAAGACACTTGTTCCTTGGAAGAAAAGCTATGACAAACCTAGACTGCATATTAAAAAGCAGAGACATCACTTTGCCCACAAAGGTCCACATAGTCCAAGTCATGGTTTTTCCAGTAATCATGTATGGATGTGAGATTTGGACCATAAAGAAATCTGACCACTGAAGAATTGATGCTTTTGAATTGTGGAGTTGGAGAAGACTCTTGGGAGTACCTTGGACTGCAAGGAAATCAAACCAGTTGGTCCTAAAGGAAATCAACCTTAAAATACATGAAAAGATCTTTAGGAGAGTTGTGACAAACGGTGGTCCAGAGAAAAAAAATTGTAATATCGCTAACATTAACCTGGCTTCAATTCAGTATTATTTCATTTAAAACGTGATAAACTGGCAGCAAAGAGCTAGTTAATTAATTGGTCAATATTACACTAAAATAATTGTTTATAAATGTTTGAATCTGTATTTGAGGACTGTTAGAGAATAATCTTAAAGAAAACATCGAAGATATTTTGAGAAAAGGATTGAAAAGTGTGAGAAAATAAAATAATTATTTGCCTTTATAAATAGAGCAGAAAAAAAAGTTAATGAACATAAATCATAAAAAAAGAAAGAAAATAAGTGCCAGTACATCCACATAAGCCAAAGTCTTTCAAGCAAACTGAAATTTGAAAGAACATTCACAGACCAAATATCAACTTTAGGAAAGATAATGAAATGTAATGACAACTAGCATGTGAAAAAAAAAGAACACCTTATCTTCCATATATAATGTCAGTTTAATCCCAATATATCCCAATATTTAAGAAACAAAACCTGTGAGCTTTTAAAAATAAAGATATGTAAAAGAAAATCTAAATGATAATGGGAAAATTTTATTTTATATTATCAACAGGAGATGACACATTAGAACTTCATTTCAAGGAAACAGATTCTAATTTCATGCACAGATGTTTTGGAAAAATCAATAGGTCACAAGCTGTTATTTGACTAAATTGGCCCTTTCTTTGAATTGAAAACCAACTGTTTGCCTGCCAGAAAGGAGGACTCTTCATAAATGAATAAATAAATAAATGGAAAAAGTAAGAATGGATGAATGTATGAAAATGAATACATTTTCAAGTTCAATTAGATATTAAACATAGTGGTCATTAAAAATAATGAAATTTTTTGAAATTGAAATAATAAAAACTTGTTTCTCTGATAAAAGATATATAGTTTTATATAGTTGGGAATACACAGATGGTACAGGGTATTAATGAAGCATACAAATAAATAGAGCAAAGAAAAGAAGTGATTTAAATATAAGGAGAGATTAACAGTTAGGCCATTACTCAAAATAAAGGGCACTGAGTTTTTAATCAACCCAAATCTATTTTCTTCTATTTAAATTACAAACTAATTGAGAGTTAGGACTTCTGATGCAGTAATTGATGAACACAGATCAAAAGGATTTATAAGTAATGGGACAGTTCTGAGAGCCCAAAATGACAGCTGAATATGACAGAGAAGCCAAAGGAAAAAGCTCAAATTTCTTGCATCTCTGAACACTGAAATGGCTGACTGTTTCCTTCTCAACATGAGCATGTTTAGATGTCTGAGAATTCATTTCACAGATAGAAATATAATCCTTTTTTTTTTCAGTTGGCATTAAGCAAGGGAGAATCTCTCATATAGAGCCAATTCTAATTTTTTAATCTCAAGGCAATGAGTCTTAATTATTCCCTGTAAATTAATTATTTGAGAAAAAATAGCATGCACTAGTGTGGGCCACAGTCACTAGACACTGGGAAGAGTTAATGGGCAGCTGGCCTATTACCAGTGAAGGAGGAAAGCCTTTGGCCTGAGTCTTTAAACTTTATCCAACTCACTTGTTAGATCCTGTTTTAAAAAAAATCAGAGAAGCATGGAAATTATGTAGTACATGCAAAGGAAATATTTATGATACAGTAAAATTTCAAAACTAGTATATACACTATGATGACAAGTATTCAAGGACATCATAAATGTGAAAAAAAAGACTAGAAGGAATTACAGAAAACTTTTTAACAAATGGACTGGGTTAGTAGGATTATGCAACTTTTTTCCTTTGCAGTACTTACCAAACTTTTTTGATGATGTAATGTCATTATTAAAGATTTTAAATTTAATGAAAAAATCATTTTAAGATTATTTAGATTGAAGGAGACTATTTCTTGTTCATTAAAAAAATACCAGTGTGCAACTTGAATTCTCCCCAAAGGGTTTACATTTTAAAACAGTTAGGCAAAGCTAACAAGCACAGGTTTCCAATCAACCAATGACAGGATCATGACTTGCTACCTATAATATTATTCACACTGTTCAAAATAAAAGTTAGTCAGAGTTATAGTTATTTTGTTTCAGTTTTGTAGTTTGTCTTATTGCAAAGCTAGAGATGCTAGACAAACTGGTAGACATCAGAATTTCTTACCCATATAGAGGTATTAGTGAGAATAAAAGTCATAAAATAATAGCAAGCAAAATGCTAAGCCTTGCAGTACCACTGGAGAATAACTCAGCAGCAAAGCTTCTTTGGGGCTCCCCAGCTGGCTCAGTGGTAAAGAATCTGCCTGCCAATGATGAGATGTGAGTTTGATCCTCAGGTCTGGAAGATACCCTGGACAAAGAAATGGCAACCTACTCCAGTATTCTTGCCTGGAAAACCCCACAGACAGAGAAGCCTGGAGGGTTACAGTCCATAGGGTTGCAAAGAGTCAGACATGCCTTAGTGAATAAACAGCAACAATACAAAAAGTTTCTTTCACAGACTCTTTATCTATAAATTCCCATAGATCTGAGTGCCAGGGCAACTATGTCCATCACCAACAGATGCCTATGAAGTTGTGCCTAATCATTTTCATCCGTGTATTTATTTATCTAGTAGTCTGTATACTTGCTGTGTTTGTGTTTATTTTGGGTGGTGTGTTACAAGCGTCACTAACTTTCTTATAAGGTACACTAACTACTGTGCATAAAAAAAATTAGCTACAAAGATACATTGTGCAGCACAAGAAATATAGCCAGTATTTTATGACTATGAAGGGAGTCTATAAAGTTTTGAATCACTATGATATACACCTGAAACTAGCATAATATTGTAACTCAACTATACATCAGTTTTTAAAAGGTGGTAAAAATATTGTAAGTTGTAGGAGGCGGTACTGATGGTGCTGTTACGATTTAGTAAATGGATTTGTGAATAGCCTTTCAGATAACCATCTATTAATGATAGAAAGACCCAATTAGATAGTATAGTTACTCAGTGAAAAAAGGAGTTAGAGAAAGGTAAGCTATGGCCTGGGAAAAACGGGAGATATGAGAGACAGAAAATAAGCTGGGGAAGTTAAATTCACACATGTAGGGTAATGACAGAGGAAGACAGTAAAATCAGGGGGAGACCTATCTGAAAGTGCATCGAGATTTTTCATTCACTCCAAGCATCGTGTTTATAGGAGGATTGGTGATACGGAGAAATGGAGCATTTTTAAGGACAAACTGAGAAGTTTGTTTAAAGTCACACTGAATTTTTCAGTTTTGGAGAAACTTCCAGAGAAGCTTTCTTGTAGGATGTTTGAACTAAAGGGCTGGAGCTTGATGGAGAGATTTGGCAAAAGATTAGGATTTAGGAGCGACAGATTATAGATGAAGATTTAAAACAAAAATAGAGGACAGCAGCTTCTACAATGTGAAGTTTTAGAACAGAAGGTCAAGGGATAAAATTGGGATCTTCTGATTGTTGACAGACTGGAGGAGAACGAGGAGCTAGAGATAGTGGAAAGGAGTAGAAGAAAAAGTGAGGAACAGGGTAAAAGGGAGTTTGGGAAGGACTGAATCTGTCAACAGAACAACAGCACTGAGCTATCAAGGAATATAGAGCACAAGAATTATATAGCACAATGGGAGCTGGAAATCTTCCAGCCATCACCCAAGAAGAAGCTTTACATATTTTGGGCTTTCAACCTCCATTTGAAGATATCAGGTTCGGCCCCTTCACTGGAAATTCGATGCTTATGAGGTGGTTTAGGCAAATTAATGACCACTTCCATGCAAAAGGATGCACATATGTTCTATATAAGCCTCATGGGAAGAATAAACAGCTGGAGAAATTGCTTCCGGGGCCTTGTCGAAGTTAACTCATGGATTGAAAGATGAATCATTAGCTTATATCTATCATTGCCAAAATCATTATTTTTGTCCAATTGGCTTTGAAACAACCCCCGTTAAGGTGAATAAAGCATTTACCAGGGGTCCCCTTATACCACAGGAAGCAGAATATTGGATCTTAATTGGAGAATCAAGCAGAAAAATCCTGCTATTTACTGTACAAAATGAGCAGATATTGTTACTGATCTAAACACTCAAAATCCAGAATATTTAGAGATCTGGCACCTAGAGAGGGGACTGCAGTATCCAAAGACAAAGAAGGTGGGAGGAAATTTGCATTGCATCCTAGCATTCCAGAGACTTGGCTGGCAAAGATTTGGCCTTTGGAACTTTCCATTTGGAACCATTAGACAGGAATCACAGCCTCTAACACATGCCCAGGGAATTGCCAAATCTGAGAGTGAAGACAATATCTCCAAGAAGCAGCACAGGTGCCTGGGCCAGTCTTTTCAGTGCTAGTTTCCATCAGGACTCGACATGGAAAAAGATGTTCAGTGTCCACAAGAGAAGGAACAGTGGCTACCTACCATGGTTACAGTGATTACGATGGGAATGATTGACCACACTGGGTACCTACAATGGGTGTCATATACACAGCTGGTCTATGCAGGACTGCGTTAAGGCAGTATGAGATTTTAAGTCTATGTTAAATAGGAACAGATCTTGTGGTGCAAAACATAACCTTGTAGTTCCTCCAGTAAATAAGCTTGTGTATGATTGTGCTGTGCTGTGCTTAGTCGCTCAGTCATGTCTGACTCTTCGCGACCCCATGGACTGTAACTCATCAGACTCCTCTGACATGGGGATCCTCCAGGTAAGAATACTGGAGTGGGTTGCCATGCCCTCCTGCAGGGGATCTTCCCAACCCAGGGATCGAACCCAGGTCTCCTGCATTGCAGGCAGATTCTTTACCATCTGAGCCACTAGGGTGATTTCAGACATATAAACAGATAAGCACAGATATTTTTGTCCTTTTAAAGTTAACAATATTAAACATTCTGGACAGTTTTGCAAAGCCCAATAAAATTACATATAAACAAATCAGACACAGTTTCACTCAATACCATCACTATTTGAAATACTTAAGCATGAAGTGTTTTCTTATGACTAGACCCCCAGATATTTGTTGCAGTTCTATTCCTAAGCTCAAAATTTAAGGTTCTAACTCTCTGCCCTTAAAAAAAAAAATTGGGCCTGTTGACTTCTAGTTTTTCTCTTGTGGTTAAAGCCCATTTAAAACAATTTAGAGAGTCTAGAAACTCTTTTTACTTGTAGCAGTATCTTGCCTGCCTTATATTTTTCCTTATTAACTTTCTCAATAAGAGGCAAAAGAGAAAAGACTCCAGGCACTGATCTTTTCTGCTGGTGCAGATGGGTGACTTAGTGCATCAATTCAGGTTTTCTGGACTTTCTTGGTATGTTGTTGTTACATATTGACAAGAACTTTAGGTCTTGACTTCTGTAAGCCTACAATAAACCTTGGTTTAGGGGTAGAGTAAACAAAAATGTGGCTTTCCCTAGTGGCCCAGTGGTAAAGAACCAACCTGTCGATGCAAGAGACGTGGGTTCGATCCCTGGGTTGGGAAGATTCCCTTGGAGAAGGAAGTGGCAACCCACCTAACATAAATTGAAGAGCTAGTTAAGCACTTATGTAACAAACAGGAGTCAACCAAGGCAATTCTGAATCTCTTTTTTCAAATAATTTTTAAACTAAAGGATAGCCTTATTATAATTATTTGGAGAAGTGTTCTCCAGCTTACACCTTCCTTTTAAATATATAATAAGGTGCCAAAGAGTAGTCTCTTGCAGACAAAATCAGTGCTTCTAGCTATAAGATATGAAAGGTAAAGTTATTTTATTTTCTGTGAATACATTTGAAAGTACTGATGTTTGCTGGAAATATTTGTTTACCAAGTCTCTTGCCAATTCATGTATATATTCATTCAACAACATTTTACTATACATTATACCACCTAAGTACCAGGAACCATGCAATGTACCTGACATAACAGGCAGTGAAAACAGAAACAATCCCTAATCACGTTGAGCTCAAAGTTAAGTAACACAAATAAATATATAGATAAACACTGAAGTTTTTTGTAGCAAAGGAAAATGTGATTTTATGAGAGCATAACACATATATTAAAAAAAAATTAGCCTGATTTGGAGACTGGTGAAAGCTTTCCTTAAAAATTATATTTAAGTTATAATATAAACATCGAGTAAGCATTAACTTGAAGGAGAAATAAGACTCTTCCAGACCAAGTCTACTGGGAATTTGCTAAGACAGATTCCAGGTGCTCTCACCACACACAAAAACAGATAACTATATGAGGAACGAGATATTAATTAGCAATCATTTCATTAGGTGCTCAGGTGCTTCAGCACTGACTCTTTGCAGTCCTAAGGACTGCAGTCCACCAGGCTCCTCTGTGCATGGGATTCTCCAGGCAAGAATACTGGAGTGGGTTGCCATGCCCTCCTCCAGGGGATCTTCCCAACCCAGGGATCAAACCCATGTCTCCTGTATTGCAGGCAGATTATTTAGTGCTGAACCACCGGGGGAGCCCAATCATTTCATTATATATATGTAAATCAAACCATCACGATATACACCTTATGTGTATACAATTTTCATTTTAAAAAGATTAAGTGGGGAGATGCTGTGGCTACAGGAAACTGGCAATGTTGTCTTTATGTACCTATCTTCATCATATGCCCTTGTAATTGGAGTGCAGAAGGATGTGGTAGAACTCCCTGTGGTCTTCTAAGAACGATATAAATCAGAGATCATAGGATAAATAGGCTTCACCTTGAGAAAGGAGTCAGATTACTTCCTGCCCGTAGATCAAGGGAGAGCTATCTTTCTTTAAGGAATTCTGTAAGGGGCCCTCTACCAACTCTGTTCCCTTGAAGTCTGCATTCTCAGAAAAGGAATGCATCTAGCAAAAGTCTCCCACCAGGACACAGAGAGCAGGAAGATTTCTTTGGCGGTTTCCAAAAAGGAAGATGTTAGTATGAGACCACATCAATGACCGGTTTTAAACATCTAAAAAAAAAAAAAAAAAACACCTTGTCCTAGACTAAATAAAAATGAGGCAGCATAAGGCCGTAAAAATGCTTAACTTTCTCAGGTTTATGAATGAAGATTCAGAGCAAGAGAAGCAACGAACAGCCACAAAGATGCAGTCTAGGCCTTTTTATGCCAGGAGGACTCAGGCACAAGGAAACATATTATCCTTTCCTTGAGAGTGACAGAGAATGATATTTTCTGACTGCCTATTGAATTTATTTCATTTTCTTAATGTAGCACCTCTCAGTACATGGTTTCACATTTGTTTACTCTCATGTAGCCAACTGTGCATTTTTACAGAAAGAGATCCGAGCTTTGAAAAAGAAGCAACATTTTTCACCAAAATATAAATCCGTGAACAGATCGCTCTTCCCTGAAATATAAAACGTGAATAACAATTTTTCTTTTAACAATTTGTAAAAGCCTTGTAATGGTTATCTCTCAAGCAGCTAAATCTAAACAAGGTTCTCTCTACAGATCAAACCACTTTAATGAGCCAAGCAGGGCAACAGAAATGTCAGTAATTGCTATCCTTTTATCTGAAGTCCTGTCTTGATGCATTTAAAAAAAAAAAACATAGTAAATCAAACTAGTCTCCAAAATCTCGTCAAAGAAAATCAATCAAATGCAGTAGCCAAAATGGTATAATAGAATCTGTATTTTCATTTTTAATTAAAGTTTACATAAAGCTGTTCAGAATCCAGACTTACTGCTGTCTAAAATTTTAAATCATCCAAATGCTGTTGTGTGCTAACAGTGTGCTTGCACACGGATGGACAGTCCAAAAGAGCCATATTCCCTCCGACAACTGGTTCGGTGAATTCTTGAATGATCACAAAGGAGAATTTTTGTTGCTGTCCCTGTGGCCCAAACCTCTACTGTGTGAGCACCCCATGGATTTGCAGCAATCAACTAGCCAAGTAGACCCCTGTAAAGCATTCTATCATTTCTCAGAGTTTTCTTCTCCCTCACAGTTTTTTCCACTATTATTTGATATCGAGAGTTTTTCCCTCATTAATAGCTCACATTCAATTCTCATGCTCCTTTTGGTTAAGATTCTCTTGCATCAAGGCTGTTAGAAGGAATGGTACACATCAGGCAATGCCTGCTTCATTTCCTGTGAGCATCAAACAACTGTCATCCTGCTAAATGAGTTGTCATTAGCAGGCAGAGTTGTCTGGAGCCACAGAGAAAGAAATCTAACTGGAGTAATGACTGTTGCAGGGGCCCTGATAGAGTTTAGAGGCTAGGGGTCCCCTTCCCCTACTTTCCTATCCAGTACCTTAAGCAGTCTTTCTAGAGTGGGGATGCTTGTCCTGAGACTGGTGACCTCAAGTTACCTCTGAAATGTGGCACAGTACTTCACCTCTATCATGAATATTCCCTCCTCTCAGCCAGCATTATTGGCAGGCACCTCATACACTGCCAAGCATGTACCAGAGCTGGGAATGATGAATAAGTTAGGATGACTTGCAAATATAAATTAGTGATGGTTTCCTTAATTCACTTTAGAATTTCTGTGGGAAATTAGGGCCGCAGCTTCCTTGGTCTTCTTTTATATTTTTATTATGGTGATTTCAATATTAACCCCCGATTCAGACTTCATCATACTAATTAATGTTCAACCCCCAGACACCTGTCTCTATTTCTTTCTTTCATATAAATGGTACATCTTCATATACCCATATTTCATTTTCTCATGTCAAAACTTGTATTTTGTAATTTATTGCTTTCCTATTGAACTAAATTTGGACAAAATTTAAAAATAGTCATATTTGTGAAGTAATTGAACTTTTCTAGAGATGAAAAGGTTATCACGCATTGATTCAAAAAAGCATTAATTATTAATAGATCCCTCTGAGAGCAGTTGTTCCCCACTTGAAGTCTCTCATTACTTAGAGGCTCATAAAGATATTAATGGAAATCTTCAAATTACTTTAAATATTTCAAAAGTTAGTATTTATGTACTTGCCCAAAACAAGACTGCCTATAATGGACTAACTAAAATGTCAAGTTTCTTTCTTTTGGCTGGAGTTGCATCATCCCTTCAACATTCCCAAGGTGATCCCAGCAATTTTACCATTCCTCCCCGTGGATATATTATTGTATATAGTATCTATTCATATGCTATTGTTGTTGTCATTTAGTCGCTAAGTCCTGTCCAGTTCTTTTGTGACCCCATGGACCATAGCCTGCCAAGCTCTTCTGTCCATGGGATTTCCCAGGCAAGAATATTGGAGTGTGAGCCATTTCCTTCTCCAGGGGATCTTCCTGGCCCAGTGATGGAACCCACGTCTCCTGCTTGGCTGGTGGATTCTTTACCACTGGAGCCGCCTGGGAAACCCACTGATATGCTCTATATCATAACTAAATGAATCCTTGATTATAGCTATCTGCATTAACTTTCACATAATACCTAATCAACTCTAAACTTCATTACATAGCATAGTCAGGATGAGAACATTAACCTTGAATATAGAGGAATTTGTGAAAAAACAAAGTTTGCAATCCCTTTACAAGAGTCATCAGCTAGTTAATGAAGAGCAGAGAGCAGCAGTGCTGCCTGGAGATGAGGAGTTGGGCTGTCACCCCGGCTCCCCTACCAGCCCCTTCATCAATTTCTCAATATTTATCAACTTCACAATATTCAATGCAAATATAAATCTGGGTAAAGTGAGAGTCACTATGTCAGGTATCTCTATGAACGTTTATCTCAGACTGGTGATAAGCTCTTACTGGCATTCACACTTTTGAAAAGAAAAGTGAGGAAATAAATTATATTAAATAAATGTAACTTGTTGAACAAAATCTTTCAGCGTATCAACTCCATTGATGAGGGATTAAGAATAACAAAAGGGGTCTTGGAAGGTAGACAGTGTGAGATTCAGCATTCTAATCTATTTACTCATGACCATTTTTATTTTTTATTGAGATATAATTGGCATGTAACATTGTATTAGTTTTATGTGTACAACATAATGATTTCACATATGTATATATTACAAAATGATTATTTTTGCATATTTTTTTAAAACCAGACTACTTTAGCTAGCAAAACTTGCTTACAGGTGCATAATAGATCTTAAATATTGTGGTTATGCATTACCACAATAGTTACCATTCATTTATCAGTTATAATAGTTATAATTATTTTTCTTATGATGAAAACATTTAAGTTATATTTTCTTAATAACTTACAAATATACAATACAGTATCATTAACTACAGTCATCATGCTGTATATTACATACTCAGAACTTGCTTATAACTGGAAGTTTGTACCTTTTTGACCACCATGGATTGAGTGAAGGTGGTTAATGATCATTTTTATCTTTAACTTTTCTTCTTGATAAGGTGGAGAAAATGCAGAAAACTACAGAGAGGAATATAACAGCCTATATTTAAACCCTCACTGAATTAATGGAAGTTTATATTTTGTCATTTTTTGCTTAATTTATTTTATAAAATAAAAAAGTTTTTTAAGCTAACATTAAAACCCTTTTTGATCACTTCTCCAATCACAATTCCCACATTTCTTCCCCAAACTCAACCACTGCTATGAATTTATATCTTCCTAATGAAGTCACAAAGAGTCAGACATGACTTAGCAGGTAAACGACAATAATCTGTGTTTTGAAGCTTTTGTTGAATATATTCGTGTTTTTACCCAAATGCTATCATACTTTAGATATTACTTGGGACTTTGCTTTTATTAAACTCAACATTGTGTTTTAAATCACTTAGGTTTAGTTTTATTTTATTATTGAATACTAATTACACCACAATTTATCCTAATGTTCCTACTAATGGACATTCAAGTTATTTACTATTTTTTGTGGTTACAAACAATACTGCACTAAAAATAGTTATGTGTGTCTCCTGACACACATGTCTAGGAGGCAAAATTCTTAGGTAAAAATACAACAAACTGAAAGTTTTCCAATGGTTCTAGAATAAAAATCCACAGGGTTTAGATGATAAAAAGAGCTCATTAAAGCAAGCATGGGAGAGAAACAAAAGGATCTCTTTTGGTAACAGAACACTGTCTTGATGAGGAGGTTAATATGTTTTAGATGATGTCTTTACAAAATATATTTAAACAGAACTAAGAAAAAATACATTTAATTTTTGATTACAGAATACCACTCCTTTCTGTGAGAGAAAACCCTTCAAAGCAGGTAAAGTGATTACAGACATATTTGGTTTCTGACAAGAGAGTGTTCTCACCCCTGCATCCTCCCTTCTGGATCTGGTCTGAGTTCCGAATCTTCAGCATCTCCTCTCTCCAGCATAGTCCCTCCACTTTAGCCAAACCGCCCCACTTACCACACTCTAAACAAAACTTCTATTGATATTTCACCTCTTCCGTGCCTTTGCTCCTGGTGCGCCCAGCCTGAAGAGCCCCTGCTCTGGTTCATGGTGTTTTTCCTTTCCTCTCCATTCCTGTAATCTTTGTCTGAACATCTCACTCATACTTAATCACTGGCATCCTTGTTGCAAGTGACATATGTTTTGACATAATGCAAATCAGGTCTTCAAGATCTCAGCCAAGCAATTTTCAGATTCTGCTGCCTTCAAGTTAAAGGGTTGTATAACAATAATACATTTATCCTAGTCTTTTTCCTCAGAGGTGGAACTTTTCTTTCAAGGTTTTGTGAGTTATAACAATAGTACCCATGTTAATGAGACTACTGTATTATAATAAACATAACCAGAATTTGTGAATAGTTTCCTATGGATCCAGGTCTGTGCTAAATATTTGATATGTACTATCTCATCAATCCTTAAATGGCTCTGAAGAAATGAAAGGCGCAGAGAGATTAAATAAGTTGCTTTAGGTCACACAGCTGGTAGGCAGTTGAGTCAGGCTTCAAACACAAGTCTGTCTCATTTCACAGCCTGATCACTTTACATTGCCTTCCACGTTAATAATTAAAGAAATATGTTCCCTTTCTCTACAGAAGCTATAGTGCAATAGCTTTAGTGCAATAGCTTAAAAAGTGCAATATCCAAGGGAGGAAAAGCAGTAAGGAGGAGTAACAAGAGTGTTGAATCTGGATCCACTTCACCTTGAGTTTAAATTCTACCTGTATTATTTACTAGCAGCATGGAAAGTTATTGCTTACAGTCCCAGTTTCTTTAAGATAGAATGTCCCCCAAGATCCTTGTCTATTGATACACAAATAATATGCAGTCTTTGTAGGTTTTCTTATTCTGTGTTGTCATAGAATTTGTTGCATTTATTTCTGTTTCAGTAGCTACATTATATCATTCTTCTGCATATTTTTTATTATATCCATTTTTTACCTATTTGATATGTTGGGGGCTTCCCAGGTGGCACAGTGGTAAAGAATCTGCCTACCTAAGAATAAAACCACCATATGACCCAACAATACCACTTTTAGGCAAATACCCTGAGGAAACCAGAAGTGCAAAAGACACATGTACTCCAGTGTTCATGGCAGCACTATTTACAGTAGCTAGGACATGGAAGCAACCTAGGTGTCCATCAGCAGATGAATGGGTAAAGAAACTATGGTACAGATATACAATGGAATACTACTCAGCCTTAAAAAGGAAGGCATTTGAGTCAGTTCTAATGAGGTGGATGAATCCAGAGCCTATTATACAGGGTGAGATAAGTCAGAAAGAGAAAAACAAATCTCATATATTAATGTATATATATGGAATCTAGAAAGATGATACTGATGAACCTATTTGTAGAGCAGCAGTGAAGATGCAGACATAGGCAACAGACTTAAGGACAAAGGTGGGAAGGAGGAAGGAGAGGGTGAGATGAATGGAGAAAGTATCATGGAAGCATTTACACTACCATGTGCAAAATAGATAGCCAGTGGAAATTTGCTGTGTGATTCAGGGAATTCAAACTAGGGCTACAACCTAGAGGGGTGGGTAAGATTGGGAGGTAGGAGGGAGATTAAAGATGGAGGGGACATGTGTACACCCATGGCTAATTCATGCTGATGTATGGCAGATATCAAACCAATATTATAAAGCAATCATCCATCAATTAAAAATAAATATATAAAAAAAGAATCTGCCTGCCAATGCAGGAGACACAGCAGGTGGAGCTTCAACCCCTGAGTCGAGAAGATCTCCTGGAGAAAGAAATGGCAACCCATTCCAGTATTCTTGCCTAGAAAATTCCATGGACAGAGGAGCCTGGTAGGCTCAAGTTCATGGGGTCACAAAGAGTCAGACATGACTAAGCATGCATGTGTGCACAATGCCAGGTACATAAACACAATGGTGAAATTCACCCAATAGCCCTGCTCTCATAGAACTTAGATTCCAACAGAGAATGAGAGAGATAGTAAAATAAGAACAGATTTTTTTAAAATACCTTTATAAAAATATAAAGCTAGATAAATTCTATATAAAGAGCTAAAATTTGGGTGACAGAGAGCAATTTCTTAGCTATTTTAGACTGAGGAATAAGGAAAGACATCTCTGAGAGAGTGAAATTTAAGCTACTAAATGAATCACAAGAAGGATTTTAGCTTTGCAAATATTGGGTGAGAGGAAGTCTCAAGTAGAGGAAAGAGCTAGTACAAAGAACCCAGGTTCTTGCCCTACTAGACCATGAGCTGCACCCACTTTTATGTGTTTCTGATTGCCTCCCTATGGTGTATTTTAGCATGATGCTCTATTCTTTGTGTATTAATCAACCGCTGCTGAAATAATGTGTGCAATAAATCATATAATTTCTCTGCTTAAAATCTTTCAGTGACTTCTTATTGGATACAGAATAAAGTCCAAAACTGTAATGTGAAAGCTTTAAGAAAATAAGAATCACATATGTCTGGTTTGCCCTGTCTCCAAGCCCTGGCATGAAGTAAATGCTGTATTCATAGAATAACAATAAACAAACATGCAAAAGAACCTGAGCTCTGTATCCCAGTCCTTCAGTTCCCCTCAAGGGATTATGACTCACTTTCCTGTTTATATTTTAAACCACTCACTTACCAGCGCTGGCCCTTTGCCATTCAGCATATGCATTTTTTTTCTACCTGAAAAACAAAACCAACTGACAGTAACAACAAAAAATATTTCCATTAGCTGGCACATTCTTCCTTCCTAAGTGAAACAGGTTCACTTGTCATTCACACTTGGAATGTTGTTTCTATCCACATTTGTAAGTTGTCCTAACATACCAGGTGGTGAACTGGTAAAGAATCTGCCTTCAGAGCAGGAGACATGGGTTCAATATCTGGATTAGGAAGATCCACTGGAGGAGGAGATGGCAACCCACTCCAGTATTCTTGCCTGGAAAATTCCATGGAGAGAGGAGCCTGGTAGGCTGCAGTCCAAGAAGTTACAGAGTCAGACATGACTGAGCAAATGAACAGCCACATATAACGTACATAACCACCTAAATCAATGAACATATTTTTTTTCTCACCTTACTAGACTACCGGACTTCCTCTTATGCTGCCAATCTCATGTTCCTGTATTTCACAAAGCATTGCTTCTGATCAAGAAACTCACTTCACAGCAAAAGAAGCGTGTAATGGGCCTATGGTCATGGAGTTCACCATTATATCTTACTATGATCTTCACCTCCCTGAAGCAGCTGGTTTAAGAGAATGGTGAAATGGACTTATTACAGTGCCAGTTAGGTGGCAATTCTTTGCAAGGCTGGCGCAAAGTTCTCTAGAAGGTTGTATATGCTTTGAATCAGCATCCAATATATGGTATTATACCTCCAATAGCCAGGATGCAGGGGTCCAGAAATCAAAGAATAGAAATGGGAGACCATTCATTAATACCCCTAGTGACCCACCAGTAACAGTTTTGCTTCCTGTTCCTGTGACTTTATGTTCTGCAGGCCTAGAGAGCTTAGTTCCAGAGAGAGAAACGCTTCCACCAGGAGACACAACAATGATCCATTGAACTAGAAGTTAAGACTGCTCCCTGGCCATTTTGGAGCCCCCCCCAAAATAAAGTCTGTCACTGTCTCCATTGTTTCCCCATCTATTTGCCATGAACTGGTGGGACCAGATGCCATGATCTTAGTATTCTGAATGCTGAGTTTTAAGCCAGCTTTTTCACTCTCCTCTTTCACTTTCATCAAGAGGCTCTTTAATTCTTCTTCACTTTCTGCCATAAGGATGGTGTCATCTGCATATCTGAGGTTATTGATATTTCTCCCAGCAATATTGATTCCAGCTTGTGCTTCATCCAGCCCAGGATTTCTCATGATGTACTCTGCATATAAGTTAGATAAGCAGGATGACAATATACAGCCTTGACATTCTCCTTTCCCGATATGGAACCAGTCTGTTGTTCCATGTGCAGTTCTGTTTCTTCTTGACCTGCATACAGATTTCTCAGGAGGCAGGTCAGGTGGTCTGGTATTCCCATCTGTTTCAGAATTTTCCACAGTTTGTTGCGATCCACACAGTCAAAGGCTTTGGCGTAGTCGATAAAGCAGAAGTAGATGTTTTTCTGGAACTCTCTTGCTTTTTCGATGATCCAATGGATGTTGGCAATTTGATCTCTGGTTCCTCTGCCTTTTATAAATCCAGCTTGAACATGTGAAAGTTCATGGTTCACGTATTGTTGAAGCCTGGCTTGGAGAATTTTGAGCATTACTTTGCTAGCGTGTGAGATGGGTGCAATTGTGCAACAGTTGGAGCATTCTTCGGCATTGTCTTTCTTTGGGACTGCAATGAAAACTGATTATTTTGGGGGGCTCCAAAATCACTATAGATGGTGACTGCAGTGATGAAATTAAAAGACACTTGCTCCTTGGAAGAAAAACTATGACTAACCTAGATAGCATATTCAAAAGCAAAGACATTACTTTGCTAACAAAGGTCCATCTACTCAAAGCTATGGTTTTTCCAGTAGTCATGTATAGATGTGAGAGTTGGACTAGAAAGAAAGCTGAGTGCCAAAGAATTGATGCTTTTGAACTGTGGTGTTGGAGAAGACTCTTTTTTCTTTTTAAATTTTTTTTTAAATAAATTTATTTATTTTAGTTGGGGGCTAATTACTTTACAATATTGTAGTAGTTTTTGCCATACATTAACATGAATCAGCTGAGAAGACTCTTTAGAGTCCCTTGGGCAGCAAGGAGATCCAACCAGTCCATCCTAAAGGAAATCAATCCTGAATATTCATTGGAAGGACTGATGCTGAAGCTGAAACTCTAATATCTTGGCCACCTGATGCAAAGAACTGACTCATTTGAAAAGACCCTGATCCTGGGAAAGATTGAAGGTGGGAGGAGAAGGGGACAACAGAGGATGAGATGGTTGGATGGCATCACCGACTCAATGGACATGAGTTTGAATAAGCTTTGATAGTTGGTGATGGACAGGGAAGCCTGGCGTGCTGCAGTTCGTGAAGTCGCAAAGAGTCGGACAAAACTGAGCAACTGAACTGAACTGAACTGGCCATTTTGAGTTCCTTATGCTTATAAATCAACAGGCAAATAAGAGTCATGGTGTTGGCTGGTGTGATTATTCCTGAATACTACAAAGAAATTACTGTTACTCCATCATGGAGATAGGGAAGAGTGCACGTGGAATCAATACAAAAGATCCCTTAGGACATCTCCTAGTATTAACATGCTCTGTAATTAAGGTGAATGGAAACCACAGCAACCTAATCCAGGAAGGACTGCAAATGGCACAGACCCTTCAGGATTGAAGATTAGAATCACCCTATCAGGTGAAGAAGCATGTTAGTTGAGGTGTTTTCTGAAGGCAAAGGGAATATAGAATGGGTAGTCAAAGTTATAAACACCAGCTAAACTACGTGACCGGTTATGGAAATGAGAACTATTATTGTCATGAGTATTTCCTCCTTATTTTCCTATGCATATGCTTGCATGTGTTTATGTATGTATATATATACATATATGCATATGTATATGGCTTTCTTGGTGACTGTATGTATATGGCTTTCCTGGCGACTCAGAGAGTGAAGAATCTGCCTGCAATGTGTAAGACACAAGTTTGATCCTTCGGTCGGGAAGGTCCCCTGGAAGGGAATGGCAAGCCACTCCAGTATTCTTACCTGGAAAACTCCATAACAGAGACTACAGTCCATGGGGTTCCAAAGAGTTGGACATGACTGAGCAACTGACACACTTATTCTATTTCTCTGGAAAATCCTAACATATTCCCTCTTTCCTAAACTTTGGATTTTCCTTTTATTTCTCCAGTTACCCTTTAATCTTCCTGATGACTTGTTTGCTCCTCACTTTCCTGCCCTAAGTAATTTATGCTCACCTCTTTGTTCTTTTTCATTCATGCGTAATACCTGAAGAAATAAACCCAAACTCATAGCAACACCTAATGCGTATATAACTATGATACTCATATCTTACTGTTAGCCTAGATATTGCCTGCTTGTCACAGACCTGTATAATAATGGTCATTATTTACTGATTGCTTATCACAATATAGGAACTGAGCTTAAACTTTACAAATGTTGTTTATTTCTCCAAACTTCTGAAGTAGAGGAATAATTATTTTCATTTTACACAGGAGGAAACAAGGGCTTTGATAGGTTAACTGTTTTGCCCACAACTATACAAATAGTGACAAGTCTGGTCTTTGAATCCAAGTTGCCTGACTTTAGAGTCCATGGTTTTAAACACCATATTATATTGCTTTATATTCAGGGGTTATTTAAGTTAAATTCTTTCATGCATCTTAATTGCAAATTGTGTTGAATATAATTCATAAGGATCCAAACTGAATATCATGTATTCAGAAAAGATTTTCCTAAAAATATGCTTCTGCCTAAGGAAACCTTATGTTTTACTGTTCTATTTGTTTAAAATTGCCTATCTGTGCATTTCTTCATGAAGCTTTTCTTGGAAGAAGAACCTTCAGGATAAAACAAAAGCTATTAAAGCACAGAATGTATCTGCTTTGATCAACGGTTCAAGGATAAAATTTCCAGCCTGGATTTTTGTTTTGTTTAGTTTTGTTTTACTTTGCTCTTGGTTAATGCTCTAGTGGGCTCTTTACATCAGGAAATGGTGGATAATCAGTTTATTAATGAATGGATTTCTTTTCTCTAAGGAAGTCGATGAGACAGTCATATGGAGAAGAGATGTTTAACCAGGTTATTAGACAAATGGATCAAACATTCAAGTGTCCAAAGTCAAAGCAAAATGCTGAAACAGAGAGTGGGTAAGGGCGTGGGGCTGCAATTAGATATGAGTTACGCAGCCACCTTGAAATTTGACCATGGGAAATCATTTACACAAGGTTGCTCTATATTTGCATGTGTCATATTCCTCATATATAATGATAGTAATAACTACCACTTAAGATTCTTGTAAGTGGTAATAAGATCTGCTGTGGGTGAGATAGTGCCTTGAAAAGTGAAAGTGTTAGTCACTCAGTCATGTCGACTCTTTGTGACCCCTAAAACTGTAGCCTGCCAGGCTCCTCTGTCCATGGAATTCTCCAGGCAAGAATACAGGAGAAGAATCCCTTCTCCAGGGGATCTTCCCAACCCAGGGATGGAACCCAGGTTTCCCTCATTGCAGGCAGATTTCTTTACCTTCTGAGCCACCAAGGAAGCCTTACACACAGTAAATATTCAACCAAAGTTGGCTGGGTTATTATTACCTATGCTTTCTTAACATCCACCTACACGGAATGCTCTACCAGGAGATCACACGCCAGGCAGTCATGGCTGCTGTCCATAGTGTTGTAGTGTGTTCTATCAAACATGCCATCTGGTTTAGAGAAAGACATTAGTATATGTCTCTAATTCCACCTTAAAAGAGCAAGCATGCTAGTGAGCTGTGACTGCTTAATGACAAGAAAACCACCTGGAATCCCTACACATTTAGCAAGGTGTTGCAACATTAACAGTTTGTGTGGAATAGAGAAAAATTAGACTTTATCTTGTATCAGTCTCATACCTGACTTAATCAAACTGTTTGAATATATTAACAGCATGAAGATTGAAAAGCAAGCCCAGGGAAATCTAGAGAAATATTTTGTATTTTTACATAGACTGTTTAATGGGCTTCCCAGGTGGCGCTAGTGGTAAAGAATCCGCCTGCCAATGAAGGAGACATAAGAGACTCCGGTTCCAGAAGACACCCGGAGGAGGGTGTGGCCACCCACTCCAGCATTCTTGCCTGGAGAATCCCCATGGACAGAGAAGCCTGGGGGGCTACAGTGCATAGGGTTGCACAGAGTCAGACACAACTGAAGCAACTTAGCACACACACTTGCATGGTAAAAATAGTCATCCAAATTTATCTACAATAATTATATTTCACATCTGTACTTACTGTGCATGGTACTTTTTTATGTACATAGTAGTTAATTTGATCCTTATAAAAATACTGTAGGTTAAAGAAGCTATCATTTACCTATCACCATTTTATATGTTCTAAATATTTTCCTTCTTGGAAGTTTGGTATAAATTTTCTGATTCCATGGTTAGTGTACCAGAAACAGCATTCGCCCCAAAGTTTCCTCATTTAAGAGACTATGACTTTCTCCCAGGATACTTTTATGCTATAATAAAGTCCTAATTAATGGATTTACCCATTTACTGTATAGTAATGATGACAACATTAGGTTATGCAAATCCAAGAGCTTCGTATTATTGAGAGTCAGCATGTATTTTCCTATTCTGTCCTACGTTCTCTAGCCCCAAAACACTTTCAGTCATGAGCTTCACTATTAAAACATGATCTCTCAGGAAGTGCTTGCAAAACGTAAAAGGAAGGCACAGAAGGAGGAAAGAGGTAATTGATGGCTCAGGGGAAAATTGCCTAACTTCCCTTTCTCCTGTTGCACCATTCTTCCCATTTTCCCTACAGAGGTCCTCATGTTTCCAAACCAGGTTCCTTTTGCCCAACACACAGCAAGAAGCCAAAATCTAAGATGCCAGGTTTGTAGCAAAAGAAGGTTTATTCACAAGGCAGCTAAGTGAGGAGATAGCTGTACACATCAGAAACTTGGGGTATTTGTGAGATGGAGAATAAAGAAGCAGGGTGTCTGAGATATGGCGAGCATGGGAACAGGTGATCAGAAAAGGTGCAGACTCTTGGTTCTACACAGGCATACCTAGGGACAGGCCCCTGCACATTCAAAAGATCACTGTGCACACAACGCATGCCCTGTTGAAGGATCAGTGGTGCCATCAGTATTAACCAGCTCAGCTCAAACAAGACACAGCTGACTAACTCCAAGTTCCCAGGAAAACAACTCAGGCAAGTGTCCTGTTTAGGCTGTGTGCTGCTTGAAGGACATACGTGTCTTTTGTAGCAACAATTAAAACCACCTTGATTAGTGAAGACAGGTTAAAGGTGAAATGGGTTTGACTAATGATTACCTGTGGTTTTACTCAAGCTGCCAGCATTCTAGCCACTCTCCTAGACCTGACCCTCCTTTAGCTGAAATATAAGATGCCCCTAAGTACAGAGTACACATCACTGATTCCATGCAGTTCTGTAGAAACAGCTGACTAGGGACCATTTGGCAGGATTGTTGAAGATGCTCTTGGCAACGTGTTTGATATCTCGTCCCGGGAGCCCCCAGGTAGGTCTCTCTGGCCTGTGACATCCTCTTTCAATGCAGCTATGGCTCTGTGTGTCTCCTTTGGGGAAGAAGCACCTCACAACCAGCTGTTCCCTCAGTGCATCTCTGACCTTGATCTGGGTAACAGATCAGTGAACCAATCTTGCATCCCTCAGTGCCTCTAAGTTCCATGCACCCACACAAAATCAGGAAGAGAACTCAGTGTTCTTTCACATATTTTGAGCAAAAATAAAACCCTCAACTTTGTACATAGCAAAAATAATGCAAATCTTCCCTAAATCTAATAAATGCAAATCTTTCTCAATCTAGTGAACCTATATTTGAGAGAACAAGTTCATCCAAATGGATGTTTATTTTCAAATCACTGAATGCACATGTAAAAATCATTTTTCCACACATCCTCTAGAAAATTCTATGATTAATATTATCAACATCATTTGGAATTCAAGTTTACTAATATGCTCTTTACTCTCGCACAAAAACTCAAAGTCCCATTCTTTCAAGGTTGGAAGTGCTTCTTTTGTAAAAGAGATTAATTATATTTACATAAGGAAAAAGAAAACAACATTAGCATGACATTTTTCCCTCTACTTTGAAGACTCACTTTTCATATAACTGTGACTGTCTCCTTTTAGGGGTCAGTGCAATTCTAAAAGATTTCAGCTGACTCAGAAAAAAAAAGTGTCATTGGGTTCAATCAAGATGTGTTCAAATTAGCACACTTTTTTTCTTATCTCACTCTGTGTAATATGCTAATGAGTAACCCTGTGGGCTTTGGAAGGAAGTTCCATTTCTGGTTGTCCTCCTGCCATCACTATTGCTCTTACTATGTGTCTGGAAGCAAATGGAAGGGGGATCCTTAACAGAGAGAAGCTGTTCTCATTCTAACTTCCAGACCAAGTACCCCCAGGGCATCAAATTCGGATTCCCTGAGAGTGACCCCACAGCCTCTGCCTTTAGGAAAGCAATGCTGGTTCAAAACTCAAGGAACCCACTCACCCACCTTAACTAATAAAACTGGCACATGTATAGCACTTTCACACAAATACCTTTCACGTATATTATGTGAAATCTGTCCCCAAACCTAATGAAGTGGATATTTTAAAAATTAAAAGTCTCTTACTATATGTCCAAGAAAGTAAATCATGAAGGTGACTTATCAAGTCAGACAGCACATTAGCGGTGGAGATAGGATTCAAAGCCAGACATTCAGACTAAAGGAAAGGCCATCTTGCTATGGCCCTGCCCCACCCCCTCTTTTAGAGTAGTAACTTGCCTGAATATAACCTATCGTATCACTCTGTGTACTGGTATTAAGTATTAGTCACTCAGTCATGCCCGAATTTTTGCTACCCCATGGACTGTAGCCCGCCAGGCTCCTCCGTCCATGGGACTCTCTAGGCAAAAATACTGGAGTGGGTTGCCATTTCCTCCTCCAGGGGACCTTCCCAACTGTACATAAAGGAGACTTCATTAATGTGCATTAGAGGATACCCCAGGTTAACCTGTTATAGAAAACTGTCTCTGTGTACTGGTATATTATATCATTATGTACCTGCACGCCTGTGAAGTAGTAGATCATCAGTTTTTCTGTGTAGAGAAACATGCATACATGCAAGCACAGACACACACACATTTGGGTATGTCCTTTAAATGTGCATAATGCATGCACATATACATACCACACAAAATTCTACCACAAGATTCACTTTCTAAGAAGCAGTTTTCTTACAGACTGTTATTTGTATTATTATGAGATTTTTTATTGAATAGTGACCGCAGTATGTGTGGTCAAACAACATTTATGCTAAGTTTGTGCTAAGGAACCACCATCAGTAAATCTAGATCCCCCCTCCATATACCAGCTACCCTTCCATTAACTGCACTGATCCAATTAAAGAATGTATTGAATGGAACTGAATCATATACAGTCAGTGGAGCATTTCTTTCACTTTTAAAAAATGAAAGCTGTTTATATTTTTCAGATCATTATATCATTTTCATTGTTTCCTTGTGGGAAGAGAAAAAATAGTATTTGTTTAACATGTTCTAATACAAAGAGAACTTTAATGAGAAGGGAGGTGGGAGGGGGTTTCAGGATGGAGAACACATGTAAACCCATGGCTGATTCATATCAATGATGGCAAAAACCACTACAATATTGTAAAGTAATTAGCCTTCAACTAAAATAAATAAATTAATTTAAAAAAAGAGAACTTTAGCACACAATATCTGGTTCAATCTTCCCACTCACCAATAAAATTAAAAAGTAGCTGTCTTTTGTTTTTAATCCCATTTCCCAGATGAGGCCCAGATACCCTAAATAAATGGCCCATGTCCTCATACTGATAGGTGCCACAGTCTGAATCCCAACATAGGCATCGACTCTTGAGCTCATGTGTCTTTCCTCTCACCACCCCACATGCCAGGAGCACCCCAGAAGGAGAGAAAGGGCAGGAAGCTAAGCTGAAGGAATTGAGGAAGGCAGGCTTGACTTGTGCAAATCCAGAGCCAAAGCAAAACCTAGATTCCTGAGTTCTCACTTCTACTGTTGGGCTGTCTTTGCCCACCCCAACCTTGTCACAAAACAAGGGGAAGCAGATCCTGGAGAAGGAATAAAGTGAAGGGAGATACCAAGTACTCAAGAGGGTGCTCTCTTAGATCATTTACTATCTGGAGCGAAGGCACAGAGTGGTGGACTAGCTAAAGTTGCTTTAGTTACCACGGTCATCTTTATCACCTCTTGCCCTCAACAAAGACTTCCCTGGTGGCTCAGACAGTAAAGTGTCTGCCTATAATGCAGGAGACCCAGGTTCAATCCCTGGGTTGGGAAGATCTCCTAGAGAAGGAAATGGCAACCCACTCCAGTGTTCTTGCCTAGAAAATCCCATGGACAGAGGAGCCTGGTAGGCTACAGACCATGGGGTCGCAAAGTGTCGGATACGACTGAGCGACTTCACTTTCCCCTCAACAAAGATAAAATCTTTATTGTTGAAAATTTGCTTTGTATTCAAAAGCAGTTTCAATAAAATCTTCTAGTCACACCCTTCCTCCAGTGCTTTCAACCAGATTATTACCCCTAAACTTCTTGCTATAGAAATGTGAGGCCATCACTTGTTCCTTTATATTGCAGCTAATTCTTCTTTATTTCCTAGGGAGGTGATCCACCCCACCCTGGTATAGCCCACAGTATGCTATGTGGGTAGCTATGAGAGAGTGCAAGACAGAGATTCAATTCTCAGTTATGGACAAAGGAAAGTTTATACAAAAATTAGACCAAGAAGCTGAAGTAAGAAGTGGGGAGGAGAGTAGAGGAGAATCAGAGGAGTTATGGAATATTAATAGAAATATTCCTAATAAAACTCAAGCACAGATGTACAAGGTCAGATTTCAGGGGGAAAAATCACTAAGAAAAAGAAAATAATTTGAGGGAAAAAAAAGTTTAAAAATGGCTTCATTACAGTGACAATTTGGGGCAAAAATAAAATCAGAAGAGGAAGAGAGCTATCAGGTCTTCATACACTACAAAGCCTAAATTAGCTTTCAGTTTGGGAGAAAGTACACTAACAGATGCCAGGTTCAACCGAAATGCCTCTGGCAAAGGCAGGAACACTAACAAAGGCAACCTGCCGCTGAGGAACAAATGGCTGGACATTAAACAAAGAGGCCCGTTCTCTCACACCAGCTCCTTCAAAAAGACTGATGTCTGTACACTGGGACATCACAGGAACTTTCTACACATAATGTGCCTTCATGAGATCCAGAGAGCTGCCACAAACCAAACCGCTGTTCTACATCCTAGAACTATAAAAAATAAAATAAAATTTATATAGCACTTGAAGTACCTAAGCAAAATTTAAGCTTAAAATTTATTTAACCTGCCCTAGGATGATTTTTCCTACACACTTCAAGGAACAGGGGAATTTGTGCACAAGAATTTTGTGCTGGTAAGAAAACAACCTCAAAAACAACAGAATGAGTCAATCTTAAAGTAAATCAACCCTGAATACTCATTGGAAGGACTGATGCTGAAGATGAAGCTCCAATACTTTGGCCACCTGATGTGAAGAGCCAACTCATTAGAAAAGACCCAGATGCTGGGAAAGATTGAGGGCAGGAGGAGAAGGGGATGACAGAGGATGAGATGGTTGGATGGCATCACTGATGCAATGGACATGAACTTGGGCAAACTCCAGGAGGTGGTGAGGGACAGGGAGGCCTGGCATGCTGCAGTCCATGGGGTCGCAAAGAGTCTGACACGACTTGGCAACTGAACAACAAAGAAAACACAACCTATTCAGTAAAATTGTTACAACGGTCATAAAAAGGATCAAGTGTCTCATCCATTCATTTATGTCTTCAAATATTCAATAAACACCTGCCTTGTACCTGTTGGGCTCTGTGCTAGACACTGGAAATACAGAAACAAATATATCTGATTTTTCAAATGATTCCTCTCAGTAGACTCTATACTGATTGAATCTGACTCAGAATCTGCTTTTGATTTGGAGGCCCAGGTTCTGATTGACCAGAGAGGGAACCAAGAAAGTTTTGAGAATAGCATCTTGGGAGAATCAGTTGCAGGAATAGGAATGGGCAGCTTGGGTATCCTGTAGGCACTTGATCTCTTCAAACATTTAAAGAGCTAACTTGTCACATAGAGGGTAGGTGTGTACTGTCAGGTCCAGAGGACAGAACCACAGAAGTCATAGGGTTATTTTGACCTAATAAAAACAAGGAGCAGACAGGAATTCCCTGGTGGTCCAGTGATTAAGGCTCCATGCTTTCACTGCCGAGAGTACAGTTCAATCCCTGGGTGAGGAGCAACTAAGATCTTGCGAGCTCACAAGGCAGACAACAACAGCAACAATAACAACAACACAGCTAAACAATCTAAGACAATAACAATAATAAATAAGGAGCAGAATGAGCTGCCTTAGAAAAGTGTGAACTTACTGACTCTGAAAATACTCAAATAGAAGCTGAATAACCATCTAGTCAGAAATATCCTAAGGAGGCTTCCAGCTCTTGTATAAGGCTAGATTAAATCTATTAATCTCTGTTAGATTTTGAAAGAATCTATCTTATTCTTTTTATATTGACTGTCATAAGATTAGCATTTCATAACTTTAAAATTATGCTTTATTATCTATATTGGGAATTTTTTACTGATATGATTATAAAATTGTGGACTCAGGAAGCAATAAAGACACTCACCTTTGTGGATCAGGAGGGAGTAGGTGTCTTTAGTTCTCTAAGCTCCTGGTGAAACCCAGGTCTCAGAAATTTCTTTAAAAGTCTGTTTCTCCTATTTTCACCATAAGTTTCACACTGAAAAAATAGCAAGGGTATCAATGGTACTTCCTCAAAGTGCAAGCCTAAGCATTCTTACAATAAATGCAAGCTTAAGCATTCTTACAATTACGGACCACTTGGTCACTGCTTTTTAGACGGAAATAGCTCATTATCACTGGTTGGTCATGAAATACACATTTTAAGTACTTTATGGCCAAGTATGCATCATTTGTATGAATGTTACCTAATTTAATTGAATGTCTGGCCAGCCAGTTGTTATTTTGGTCCTGGTATTATAAGCCATCTTGATGGAGGCTATCAAATTGCTTTCCAAATCTGTTGAACTGGCAGTTGTTATAGGATTAACTGGATCAACAGAGTCTAGAGAATCTGAAGATGAATCAGAATTGGATTCCTCTGCTAAATAATCTTTATCCTCTTTGGAATCATCCAAAAAATCTTTAATACTCCTGTTTCTCCTTATAAAAGTCAATTCTTTAACACTAAGAAATTTTTACTGTTTTGTTGGAAGTTTTCTGAACATTTTAGTCTCCTCCTATAATTGGATAAATAAAAAATACAGTGTGTGCATCCGTGTGCTCAGTCATGTCTGACTCTTTGAGACTCCCTGGTATGCAGCCCACCAGGCTCCTTTGTCCACGGGATTCTCCAGGCAAGAATACTGGAGTGGGTAGCCATTTTTCTCCTCCAGGGATCTTCCCGACAGAGGGATCGAATCCTCATCGCCTACATTGGCAAGTCAATTCTTTACCACTGAGCTATCTGAGAAGCCCAAAAAGTACAGTAGAAACATATAAAAATGGGTAATGGGGTGACAGAGTATGTGTCAAATATTAATGTAGTTTAGAACTATAATATTTGGAAGGGTGATGTCAATCATAAGAACAGACTAGTCTGAAACAAACGTATGTGGAAAAGTTTAGAATATAATCAAAAGGTACCCCAATTAATGGTATTGGTAGCTTGGGGGAAACCTAGATTTCTACTTTTTGCCATTATAAATTTTATCAAGATTTTAAAAATTATATATAAATAGAGTAAGCCATATTGATAGTAGGAGAATATAAATTTTTCTTTTAAATAACATCATGGTGGAGAAAGTCTTTCTGGGCATGACACCAAAAGCAGAAGCCAAAAGTAAAAGACTGATAAGTGCAATTACCTAAAAATTAGGTAAAATTATCCCACATAACGACAGAGATAATAATTATATACAAACATAAACTGGGAAAAGTATTTACAACATATTTGAGGTGAATACATAAATAGTTCTTAAAATGAATATGAAAAGAGAAAAAAGTAACCCCCCAAATGGCCTTAGGGCATGAAGAAGCAGCTAGTAAAGAAGAAATAAAAATGGCCCATGTTTTAAAAGCTGATTCATTAATAATCAAATAAATAAAAATTATAAAGACAACAAAATGTAATATTTATCTGTTAGAGTGGAGGATAAAAGGATAATATCCAAGAGGTAAAGAAATAGGAACTTTGATACTCTGCTGGTGGGAGTATAATTTTTAAAACATTAATCACTCAAACAATTAATTTAAATGTTTTAAAACCTTTCTTGCATGCAGATTGCAGAGTATATTGAATCAATTAATATATCCTTGACACAGAAATTCTCTTTCTAGGAACTTATCCTAAGGGAAAAAAATTAGATGTATGTAAAAGCATAAAATGAAATAGCATCCATTAAGGATTACGATGTAAGCTTACACTATTTTCACGGAGAGGTATTTATGTGATTTCCAATAATTTCTTGTTTTAAAAGATACTGCCATAAATTTCCTTCTGTATATATCGATATATTTATTCACAATTAGAGAGTTTCTTCCTCAGGTGAGATTAGTCATCCCACACCCTTACCTTCTCTAAGCATAGCTGTCTCATTTGTCTCACACAAATTCCAGATCTTCTCCTTTTGAATCTGTGATTTACGATTCTCTCTCTCTCTCTTTCTTTCATCTAAAATCTGGAATTAATGGTATGATCAGTGTGTTATTGCCCACCCTGTGCCATAGCCATCAGATAAAGAATAGTATTAGCTTTTGGATCAACAAATCCATTAAACCACATGTGTAAACACAGGAGAAACACTTCTACCATTATGTCTACCTTTATTTTGTATCATGTAAGAGGCAAATTGGGAACATAACTCCAATCCCCTAACTAAATAACCAATCCTCAGAGCCTTCCAAATGAGTTGTTGCAGTTCCTAGAGGTAGCTCAATGATAAAGAATCCTCCTGCCAATGCAGGAGACATAGAAGATGTGGGTTCAATCCCTGGGTCAAGACAATTCCCTGGAGGAGAAAATGGCAACCCACTCCACTACTCTTGCCTGGAGAATCCCACAGACAGAGGAGCCTGGCAGGCTACAGTCCACAGGGTTGCAAAGAGTCGGACATGACTCAGTGACTGAACACACATAATGAGACATCATCCCTTAAGATTTTCATGTGTAAGAACCAGCCCCTTAATTCCTTACCTTCAGATGTAATTTTATCTGTCATTGGTAGAGGGACTTGGAGGACTTGAGAAAAGTTTAAAAAGTGGGAAGAGGGTGTTCCCTGGTGGCTTGAAGGTAAAGAATCCACCTGCCAATGCAGGAGACACTGGTTTGATTCCCTGGCCCAGGAAGATCCCACATGTGGCAGGGCAACTGAGACCGTGAACCACAACTTTTGAGCCTGTGCACTAGAGTCTGGGGGCTGCAACTACTGAGTACACGTGCCACATCTATTGAAGCCTGGGCACCCTGGAGCCCATGCTCCACAACCAGAGACACCACTAAATGAGAAGCCCATGCACCACAGCTAAAGAGTAGCCCCTGCTTTCCACATGAGAGAAAAGCCTGCACAGCAATAAAGACCCAGCACAGCCAAAAATAAATAAATAAATAAAATTATTTTTTAAAAAGTGGGAAAAGATGACAAAAAGCTCACTCACCTTTCCACACTATCCATACAACATCTCAGTGCCTAGATTTAAGTCACCTACTGCCACTCTTCCTTTACCTCTAACCTCTGCTTTACCCACCTGTGTCTTCCTAGTAGTGAGAACTTTTATACCTGCAGTGCCTTCCCCTATTCTCATTGCATCTTTTCTTTATTATCTTTGCCAAACACCTTAACCACCTCATATTTTCTTTGAAGACAAGGTCCTGTCTCCTAGTGTTGCCTTATTTGCTGGCTAAAGAATGCTCCTTCTATATCCTACCACTTTAAAGACTTTGGAAAAGTCACATTTAAGAGTAAGGAGACATATAAGATATATCATAATCTCATGTCTTCCTATTAATAATGAATTTTGCCATGGGAAAAAACAAGTATGAGGACAAATGGAGCTTTTCTGGGGTGTCTTTTCTATAATGCTATGTTAGCCACTCAGTTGTGGCCAACTCTTTGTGACACTATGGATTGTAGCCCACCAGGCTACTCCGTCCACAGAATTCTCCAGGAAAGAATACTGAAGTGGTTAGCCTTTCCCTTCTCTGGGGATGTTTCCAACCTAGGGATCAAATCTGGGTTGCAGGCAGATTGTTTACCATGTGAGCCAAGAAGCTTAGGATAAACCAAACAAGGCACAAATGCATATGAATCTTAAAGCTCAGCAGCTGGGGTCCCCATTCCCACAAATTTATCAGGTAAAATTGTCTTTCTCTGAAATCCTCATTCTACTGTTCATCTATGATAGACAGAATTCTTGTCACACATTTTAAGTCCAGACCCTACACAGACCCTGACATGCAATATGCACTTCATAAGGTTTAATGAATTAATTAATACAAAGTAATAAGCTAAGCTCTCTCTCTTCTTTTAGGTCTTCATGAGAGGAAATACATCCAATTTTGTATATATAAATATAAAATTTGTATATCTGGTAAAAAGTTCAGTTGTATCTAGAATCTAGCTTCCTTTCCCTGAAGCTGAAAGGCATCTGTTCAAGACCAGGTGCCTAAATTTATATTAGATCCTATGTGTGGGTGCTCAGTCACTTCAGTTCAGTTCAGTTGCTCAGTTATATCCGATTCTTTGCGACCCCTTGGACTGCAGCACTCCAGGCCTCCCTGTCCATCACCAACTTTCGGAGCTTGCTCAGACTCGTGTCCATTGAGTCAGTGATGGCATCCAACCATCTCATTTTAGGAATCAGTGAACTAAAACGGACTGGGATGGGTGAATTTAATTCAGATGACTATTATATCTACTACTGTGGGCAAAAATCCCTTAGGAGAAGTGGGTTAGCCTTCATAGTTAACGAAAGGGTCCAAAATGCAGTTCTTGGGTGCAATATCAAAAATGACAGAATGATCTCTGCTCATTTTCAAGGCAAACCATTCAATATCACAGTCATCCAAGTCTATGCCCCAACCACTAACGTGGAAGAAGCTGAAGTTGAACAGTTCTATGATGACCTACAAGACCTTCTAGAACTAACACCAAAGAAAGATGTCCTTTTCATCATAGGGGACTGGAATGCAAAAGTAGGAAGTCAAGAGAATCCTGGAGTAACAGGCAAGTTTGGCCTTGGAGTACAAAATGAAGCAGGGCAAAGGCTAATAGTTTTGTCAAGAGAACGCACTGGTCATAGCAAAGACTCTCTTCCAACAACACAAGAGAAGACTCTACACATGGACATCACCAGATGGTCTACACCAAAATCAGATTGATTATATACTTTGTAGCCAAAGATGGAGAAGCTCTAAACAGTCAGCAAAAACAAGACCGGGAGCAGACTGTGGCTCAGATCATGAACGCCTTATTGCCAAATTCAGACTGAAATTGAAGAAAGTAGGCAAAATAACTAGACCATTCAGGTATGACCTAAATCAAATCCCTTACAATTATATAGCAGAAGTGACAAATAGATTCAAGGGATTAGATCTGATAGACAGAGTGCCTGAAGAACTATGGACAGAGGTCCGTGACATTGTACAGGAAGCAGTGATCAAGACCAGCCCCAAGAAAAAGAAATGCAAGAAGGCAAAATGGTTGTCTGAGGAAGCCTTACAAATAGCTGAGAAAAGAGAAGCTAAAGCAAAGGAGAAAAGGAAAGATATAGCCATTTGAATGCGGAGTTCCAAAGAATAGCAAGGAGAGATAAAAAAGTGTTCCTCAGTGATCAATGCAAAGAAATAGAGGAAAACAATAGAATGAAAAAGACTAGAGATCAGTTCAAGAAAATTAGGGAACATTTCATGCAATGATGGGCACAATAATGGACAGAAATGTTATGGACCTAAAAGAATCAGAAGATATTAAGAAAAGAGGGCAAGAATACACAGAAGAACTATCCAAAAAAGACTTGAATGACCCAGATAACCATGATGGTGTGATCACTCACCTAGAGCCAGACATCCTGGAATGCAAAGTCAAGTGGGCCTCAGGAAGCATCACTATGAACAAAGCTAGTGGAGGTGATGGAATTCCAGTTGAGCTACTTCAAATCCTAAAAGATGATGCTATTTAAGCGCTGTACTCAGTATACCAGCAAATTTGGAAAACTCAGCAGTGGCCACAGGACTAGAAAAGGTCAGTTTTCATTCCAATCCCAAAGAAAGACAATGCCAAACAATGTTCAAACTAACACACAATTGCAGTCGTGTCCAACTCTTTGAGATCCCATGGACTGTAGCCTGCCAGGCTCCTCTGTCTGTGGAACTTCCCAGGCAAGAATACTGGAGTGGGTTTTCATTTTCTTCTCCAGGGGAATCTTTCCAACCCAGGGATCCAACCTGGGTCTCCCACATTGCAGGTGAATTCTTTACCACTGAATTCTGAACCACTGAGGAAGCCCCATGAGAACCTATAGGGAGTTTCAAAGATAATAATAGACTATGTCTAGGAAAAGATGATAATCTACTAAGAGACAAGTGAACTTTAAAGACATACATGACACTGACATAAACCAAATAAATAATATAGAGAAATATGCACATTCAAATTTAAAAGGAGGTTGCTGGAAAGATCAGGAAAGCTGATAGATGGTAGGCTGGAGCTAGTTCACACTTTGTATCTCTCCAGGCCCTGCTCCTTGGCTATTTTCCACCACAATTAGTTATCTGGCAATCTTGCAAGATCTTAATAAAAATAACTCATAAAATTTAGTCATATCAGGAAGGTCATCAAAATGAGTGACCATAAATGTTTTGAAAGGGTCACAAGCTAAGTCAGCATTTAGGACATTTAGGATACACTTTTGAAAAAAAAAATATCTTATCTCCTTCATCTCCAAGGAAAACATTAGAGGGATACTGTTAGAATCTTGGCACTCTTATTCTATCCCCAACCCCCAAATCTATTAATAGCACATTGTGAAATTTGTGCCATTGCCAGGGGGGTGATAAAATCCCACAGCATTTCTTTTTTCCTTTCTCAGAATACATTTTCTCTAATACTGTTCCACACATTGTCAGGCTTTCTAACCTAGTTCATACCAGAAATATTTTACCTGCAATTACTTCAGTTTTCATGACCCAAAGGACTTTAAAAAGACGTAACTACAACATTTATATTAAAAATTACACTCCAGAGATTGTGTCAAGCACCTCACATTTCACAAAACCCATTTGAACTTAGTTGTTATGGCTTTAAACTTAAAACCACCCCATGACTTGTATGGGCAAATCATGGGAATTTTTTTTCCATTGTAAGGAGGAAAAAAAATTGCAGTTTAGAAAGGTTAAAGCAAATTCTCTAGGTTAACATAGCATAAATTATAAAGTGATTCTTGAAAAGAGAGTGCCTGCCTCCAAAATAATGATCAGCTGTATCTGTATATAGGATGCTCACCTGGAGAAAGAGGGAAACAATAGCAGAAACTTTCCAGCACCCCTAACTTGCAGGTCCAGAGGTCAAAGATTTACTAAACTCAGCATACTATCACAAAAAAGAACTTCATTAATCACCTTTTCCTTGTTATTCTACCTTTCCCACCAGGAATGGAATGTCTCAGGTAAGACCAATTACATAATTTTGGGGACAAATGCCCTGTTCTTAACGTCTTCCCAATGCAAAATTGAAAAAGATTGGAAAATAATTTTCTGAGATTTTATTATTAACACAATGTATCCTTCTTAATTTAGGGATATTTCTGTTCACCTCATACATCCAGACTTCCACTGTTACCTTGGGCTCTTACCATCCAGAACAACCCATCAGATCCACCTTCTCCAGGAAGAACCTTACACACTTTTCTGCCATCTTTCCCATGACACTAAAAGGAGGCAAATAAATGACTCACAATAAGACATTAATGGTAGTTATATGATGAATGGATTTCTCTTCTGATGGCAAAAGTATTTCTTTTGTGAATCCCTAATAAACTCACATCAGACATCAGTGACCAGCCACAAGGGGAAAAGGAGGAAATATGTGGAAACAGTCTTACTAGCAATTCTAGCTTTAAGCCTCACCATAACTATAAATCTGGTATTCTCAAGTCTACAATCCTAGGTTTATATAAATAACTTATCCACATTGCTTTTAAATGAAATAATTACATTTTTAAATGTTTAAACTATCACACTGAAATACTGTCTCAATAAAAATAATGAACGGTCATTCACAAATACATGCTTTCACTGTCAACATGTTGTAAGAGAAAACTGTGAAAGAATAAGAGGATCAAATTCTGTGGAAGTCCCCCAGTGGATCTTCCAAGATAAATAAAATGTCCTCTTTTCTCTGAGCCATTTTAAGCCTTGATTACATTAACCTTAAAAAAAATGCACAGAGGAAATACTATTTTAGAGAAGGTTCTGAAATTGCCATGTTTTTTTGGAACTCTGGTACCTCACGGATGACAGCATATGTCACTGTTAACCTTGTGTTATATTTCTGAACCAGTGTCCAGCACAGCTTCTGAGGCCATCTGCTTTCTATAGTTGTCAGCCCTGAAAATAACATGAGATAGCTGAATCCCTGAGACATTTTTCCTACTGTTTTGATTAGAAAAGCACTTCCACCCTCATCAGTCTTTCTATTTTAACTCAAGCACGTATTTGACAAACTTACGAGGTCTGATTCTTTAGTATATATGGTAGACTTTAAGCTCCCAGGTGGCATTTGACTTTGGGGAAGTTTCGGTGCACATGCAACAGAATGCTAATCACATTTGCTCTGCTGTCTGTTCATGGAAGAAGAACCTGTGCTAAATAAAACCATGAGAGTAGGGATATTAGGAAGCCCATGTCTTGGTATTTTCCTTAACACTTTAACCACCCTCCTTACTCATTTAGATGCTTCCAGTTACATAATTTTCCAATATCTATGATGATTTCTTGCCTCTCTGGAGAGCTCTCTAGATGGCTCTCCTACCTGTCTGATGATAGAGGCACACCATCTAAAACGTGTGCTCTAATGGTGAAAACAGAACATCTGAAAATGCAGGACTATTTCATGCAGATTTATGATTCACATAGGATCATCTTCGTCCCAGTTAGGCATGACTGCTTGAAAGATGGCTAAAGCATTGTATTTTATAATGAGAGATATTTTTTTAACATCCCAAATAAAGCAAAATGAAAAAGAACATAGGGGGAGATGCAGGAAGAACATTACTTACTAAAGTCATTGCATTTAGTAATCTTGGAGACACGTACTAAATTGCTTTGTTTCTGAATGCAATGGAGCTCTGCAGAAATCCTCCCGTGACTTCTTTCACTGCCTTCGTTCAATTTTAGGTTGTTTTGAAGGTCCGGGCAGAGAGGATATGTAATTGGACATTTGGTGAATGAAGAAGGGTGAAATTGTGTCCAAAGTTATTAGCTTATCTTTGTTTGACGGGCAAGAACATTTTATTTCAAATCTAACTTTTTATAGCAATCAATTAATCCTTTGCTTCAAGGATGACAACAGAATGCCTTTATTCATTCTCACAGAAACACTGACATCTAGTGGATCGCAGCATTAATGCAGGGCAGCTCGAGGGCTGGGGAAAATACTCCCAGTGTTGGGATTGTTACAGCGTTGCCTTCATAGATCACAGACTTGTGGCGAAGGGGCTTGAGTAACTCAATGAAGCTCTGAGTCAAGCTGTATAGGGCACCCCAAGACGGATGGGTCATAAAGAAGAGTTCTGACAAAACGTGGTCCACTGCAGGAGGAAAAGGCAACCCTCTCCAGTATTGCCTCAAGAACCCCATGAACACTGTGAAAAAGCAAAGTAGATAGGACACCAGAAAATGAGCCCCTCAGGTCAGAAGGTGTCCAATATGATACTGGGGAAGAGCAAAGGGTAATAACTAATAGCTCCAGAAAGAATGAAGCATTAGGACCAAAGCGGAAACAATGCTTGGTGATGGATGTATCTGGTGGCAAAAGTAAAGTCCAGTGCTATAAAGAATAATATTGCAAAGGAATCTGGAAAGTTAAGACCATTAAAAAAATAGTTTTGGAATAGTCAATGCTTTATGCTCTCTTTGATTAACTTATTTGGCCCACTAACCTCTCTAGCTGGACTCTGCTTATAATTGTCGATAAAAATAATAATAATTCAAAGAAAATTACAGAAAACAAACAACACATCTAACCAAGAGCTTTCAGACACCCTGTAAATACATTCTTAAGGATTATTTTAGTTGAAGTTTTAGTTATTATTCATATGGGCCAAAATTAGCAATAGTTCACTAAGCTTTAGTAATGAGAGAAGCTAACACTTAGTATTTAGAGACCTATTTAGTCTGTCACAGTAGTTCCTAAACTCTTTTTTTTTTCAGAGATATAAAAAGAAACTTCTTTTTCAGAAGTAGAAAGGAAGCTTTTTATTTTGGACATGATTTTGATTTTTTATTTCAAAGATGATTTTAGTACTCTGCCCTTCCCCCAAAAATAATTCTGTGTAAGTAGCCACACTAAGTTGTGTATACAATTTCAAGGGGTTCATAGAATCAGTGAACTCCTAAACTATTAATAAAGGTTGAAAACTTTCATATAACTTTTACTAAGAAGAGAGGCAAAAAGCAAAGGAGAAAAGGAAAGATATACCCATTTAAATGCAGAGTTGCAAAGAATAGCAAGGGGAGATAAGAAAGCCTTCCTCAGCAATCAGTGCAAAGAAATAGAGGAAAACAATAGAATGGGAAAGACTAGAGATCTCTTCAAGAAAATTAGAGATACCAAGGGAATATTTCATACAAAGATGGGCTCAGTAAAGGACAGAAATGGTATGGACCTAAGAGAAGCAGAAGATATTAAAAAGAGGTGGCAAGAATACACAAAAGAACTGTACAAAAAAGATCTTCACGACCCAGATAATCACAATGGTATGATCACTCACCTAGAGCCAGACATCCTGGAATGTGAAGTCAAGTGGGCCTTAGGAAGCATCACTATGAACAAAGCTAGTGGAGGTGATGGAATTCCAGTTGAGCTATTTCAAATCCTGAAAGATGTCCCTGTGAAAGTGCTGCACTCAATGTGCCAGCAAATTTGGAAAACTCAGCAGTGGCCACAGGACTGGAAAAGGTCAGTTTTCATTCCAATCCCAAAGAAACGCAATGCCAAAGAATGCTCAAACTACTGCACAATTGCATTCATCTCACATGCTAGTAAAGTAATGCTCAAAATTCTCCAAGCCAGGCTTCAGCAATACGTGAACCGTGAACTTCCAGATGTTCAAGCTGGCTTTAGAAAAGGCAGAGGAACCAGAGATCAAATTGCCAACATCTGCTGGATCATCGAAAAAGCAAGAGAGTTCCAGAAAAACATCTACTTCTGCTTTATTGACTATGCCAAAGCCTTTGACTGTGTGGATCACAATAAACTGTGGAAAATTCTGAAAGAGATGGGAATACCAGACTATCTGACCTGCCTCTTGAGAAACCTGTATGCAGGTCAGGAAGGAACGGTTAGAACTGGACATGGAACAACAGACTGGTTCCAAATAGGAAGAGGAGTACATCAAGACTGTATATTGTCACCCTGCTTATTCAGCTTATATGCATAGTACATCATGAGAAACACTGGGCTGGATGAAGCACAAGCTGGAATCAAGATTGCCAGGAGAAATATCAATAACCTCAGATATACAGATGACACCACCCTTATGGCAGAAAGTGAAGAATAACTAAAGAGCCTCTTGATGAAAGTGAAAGAGGAGAGTGAAAAAGTTGGCTTAAAACTCAACATTCAAAAAAACCCAAAAAACTCAACATTCATAAAACTAAGATCATGGCATCCTGTCCCATCACTTCATGGCAAATAGATGTGGAAACAGTGGCTGACTTTATTTTTGGGGGCTCCAAAATCACTGCAAATGGTGATTGCAGCCATGAAATTAAAAGACACTTACTCCTTAGAAGGAAAGTTATGACCAACCTAGACAGCATATTAAAAAAAAACAGAGACATTACTTTGTAAACAAAGGTCTGTCTAGCCAAGGCTATGGTTTTTCTAGTAGTCACATATGGATGTGAGAGTTGAACTCTAAAGAAAGCTGAGTGCCGAAGAATTGATGCTTTTGAACTGTGGTGTTTGAGAAGACCTTGGACTGCAAGGAGATCCAATCAGCCCATCCTAAAGGAGATCAGTCCTGGGTGTTCATTGGAAGTACTGATGTTGAAGCTGCAACTCCAGTACTTCGGCCACCTGATGCAAAGAGCTGACTCATTTGAAAATACCCTGATGCTGGGAAAGATTGAGGGCATGAGGAGAAGGGGATGACAGAGGATGAGATGTTTGGATGGCATCACCGACTCGATGGACATGAGTTTGGGTGAACTCCAGGAGTTGGTGATGGACAGGGAGGCCTGGCGTGCTGCGGTTCATGGGGTCTCAAAGAGTTGGACATGACTGAGCGAGTGAACTGACTGATGTACCAAGCAGACACTGTTCCAAGTTCTGTTAATATATTAACTCATTTAATTGTCACACACAGCTTTTCTAAGTAGATATTATTATTAATCTTTCCTTTCCTCAAGGAAAGGGAAAGACAGAGAGATAAAAATATTTGCCCAAAGCTACATAGGCACTAGTAGATGTAATTAAGATTCCAAGCCAGGGAAGCTGATCTCAGAGACCAAGCTCTGTTCCTCGGCGTGGGGCCTCTCACAGAAAGGGCACTGCAGAGATGGCTAGCTGGACAGACAGAAACCTTACGTGATGCTCTCAGCATGGCCAATCTCTTTAAGCTGTCTCTCCAGACTACTTACTTTACACTCCTCGGTTGCTCAGAGTTGCATCACAATGGATAAATATGTACTACATAAGTGGGGAAGAAGGAGGCAGATGGAGAAATAAGATAATATGCCTTGGAGCCTTTAAAAGGGTGATGTGGTACAAGTCTCAGTTACTAAGACCTTCAGGTCTTAGAGTGCTGGGCTGACAGCGGTGGGGCATATATAAGATTGTATGTGATACTGTCAGTTCTGGGAGCTAGAGAGCTGATAGATCCTCTTTGTCCTATATGATCTTTAACCTTTGTATTCCATAAAGCTCCTTCAAAACAAACTATCTGGATTAACTTTCCTGTGTTCAAATGAGGAGGGAAGGGCTTCAACATCTGCTCCCTAGTATGCAATTCTGCTGGAAAGCAATGAGTTTATGAATCAGGGTGTATGTGCTGGATTCCCATCCTCCAAAATGTCCCTTAATCCAGCCCAGGACCATCCTACTGTAAGCAACCAGGACCTTTCTCCCATATCCTCTGCCTTAGCTCCTCTCTGAAGTACCTAGGTAATAGTATTTGATACAAATTTCCTGAGTTGTTTTGCAGATGCGAAAAACCCCCACCAACAGGAAGATGTTAACTACTTGATGACCGTAAGCACAGAGCACACAGCTTCCTGGAGCCTGAGGATTGATCATATTAACCCCTGTGACCTCACTCTGATGTAACCTCATCATCAACCAATCAGAGAATTGTGCATGATCTGATCACATACACTGCAACGCCCACCTCTCTTACCTGGCTTTTAAAAATGATTTGCTGAGGGACTTCCTTGGTGGTTCAGTGGTTTAGATTTAGCCTTTCAATGCTGGTGGTGTGGATTCGATGCCCAGTCAGGGAGCTAAGATCCCATGTGTCTTGTGGCCAAAAAACCAAAACATAAAAAACAATATTGGCAATATTGTTACAAATTCAAGAGAGACTTTAAATATAGTCCACATCAAAGAAGTCTTAAAAAAAAAAAGTTTTGTTTGAACCCTTCAAGGAGCTCGAGGCTTTTTAGGGCTTGAGCCTCCTTGTTTCCTTGCATGCGTGCTTAGTCACTCAGTTGTGTCCAACTCTTTGCGACCCCATGGACTGTAGCCTGCTCTGTCCATGGTATTCTCCAGGCAAGAATACTGGAGTGGATTGCCATTTTCTCCTCCAGGGGATCTTCCCAAACCAGGGGTTGAACTCACATGTCCTATGTCTCCTTGCATGACCTTCCAATAAACCTTTCTCTGCTCCAGACTCTGAGGGTTCAGCTTGCTTGGCCTCACTCTGCATTGGGCACGGAACTTGTGTTAACACTACCTGCATCATTTTCCACAGTTTGCTAGGAGATGAGGGGAAGATGCTGGTGGAAGACAATAAACCTGCTTCAGTAGAGCCCTCATTCTACACCTCAGAGCATTCTGTTGTCACCTGGAATCCATTTTCAGGTGGTAAGAGAAGGAGGTCTTCGAAAAAATCTGCCTGTTTCCAATGCATTCTTAACAAAGTAACCTCCCTAGTTCTTTGAACTCATCATACATCTTTCCCTTGAAATGAAAACAGTGAAGACTTGAAAAACTTTGTCTCCTCTTCTAGAGAGTTTTCCCTTTTCCACCTTTGGCCCAAACAGAACCCAAGTTAGAAAAAGGGACTGCATCACACAAATGCACGGTCTTCCCTGGTGGCTCAGTGGTAAAGAATTCACCTGCTAAGCAGGAGACACAGGTTTGATCCCTGGGTCGGGAAGATCACCTGGAGGAGGAAATGGCAACCCGCTCCAGTATTCTTGCCTGGGAAATCCCATGGACAGAGGAGCCTGGTGGGCTACAGTCCAGGGGTTTACAAAGAGTTGACCACAACTCAGCAACTAAGGAACACACATGCAACTGGGTTTGTTAACAGAGAACTTCTAATGCAGGTAAAGAGGAGCAGATGTGAATGTCCATGGATGGTAGAATGTTTTCTCCGGGGTATCCTGATGAAGGTAAAAGAAAGGCACACATGTTTTCCAATTAAGAAAATGCCTGCCCAGCAATGGGTAATGCCATATGCCTAAGCCTCTTAAGTGAAAATGAATGGCCAAAAGCTTTTTGATTAAAATAAAGAATTCTTCGTAATTGTGGCCTGGTATTCTGAACTTCCAAAATATCACCCTTGCATTTCAGCCATCTCCACTATTATCTTAAGTGTGCTTGGACTATTTGATAATGTTGTCTAATTCTACGACTAATTAATCTAGGAATATTTACCCTTAACTACTTGTCTTTAAAAACACCATTTTCTCACTTAAAGAGAGAACTTAGTGGATTTCCTGTATAGTTTTAAGTAGGTTTTAATATTCAGTGATAAAGGTCCACTGGACTATCAATTTTTGCTCACAAATTCCTGAGGGATCAAATCAAAAAGCTTTTGAAAAGTCAGAATAAATTCCATCTACTAAGTCACCTTTTCCTTAATCTTTTCTGAGAAATTTGAAAGACTTGCTCAATAAATATTAAAAAAATAATAATAAAGGTCAGAGAAAGTTCACAGTTAATTGCTAAGAGGAACATTTTCTTAAGTCCATCACACTGGAATTTTCTAACTATAGGGGAAATAAGTAGCCTCATTAAGAGAGAATTCTGGTTTCATTTGTCATTTGTCCAGCCCAGAATTCTCTCTTAATGAGGCTACTTATTTCCCCTATAGTTAGAAAATTCCAGTGTGATGGACTTAAGAAAATGTTCCTCTTAGAAAGTAATTGTGCAAAAAAAAATAAAAAAGAGAATAATTCATTGCAAAGAACTGAAACTTGAAATATAATGATAACCAGGCACAGATTATGACACATAGGACATGACTTATAAAGAATATTAGATTAGTTCTGAGACTGAATCCCTCTTTATTAAAGACCAGTGAAGCTCCTTTACCACTGAGATTAAGGGACTGAGCTCTCTTGGGGTCTCATTCCAACTCCCTGGGTGCTATAGGGCTATTGTTCCACTAGGGCTTTTGTTAAAATCTTTAAAATTCAGTTTGAGCTTTGCTTATGTACTTGCTAAACTAATAAAAAACAATCTACAATGTTATAGTGTGTATATATCTATATATATGATTTTATAGTAAATGTAATATATATGTAATATCATCCATTCAGGCTTTACTCTTCTAAGTGTCCTAACAAACATTGCATTTTTATTTCATTTAGTTCTCCTTTGGTAAAACATAAACCCCATAATGGCAGGGACATTTTTTTCCTATTCACCACTGTATCACCAGTGACTGAAACAGTGCCTGCTATGTAATTTGTCAAATGAATGTATGAATTTTGAAAATATTATGGTAAATATGAAGCTCCTTTACTTGTGAAAGAACTTAAAGCTCAGCAATATTACCTTGCCACAAAGCTATCAAAGAACAAGTTTCTATCCAAGGTCAAATTTTTGAGGCTGAAGTATAACAAACACAGTTTTATCTGACTTCAAAAGCCAGAAGATATATTTCAGAGTATTAAGTCTACTGTTATAAAAAGAATTGCTTTTCTCCACATGATGAGAATTGTTAGCCTTGTCCCACTAACCTGAGTGGGAGACTTGGTTTCTTGGTATGTTTTATAGGGGCTCCATTCTCTCCTCTGACATTAGGATAGGAAGCATTAAAGCCCTTTGTCAGAATACTATTCATTCTTGATGCCCAGCTAAAAAGGGTTCTCCCACATGTGCAGGAAGGTGATACTTCCCACACACCACCATTATACACCACCTCACAGCAAGAGCTCAAGACAGTATGTAATTTGTAATGCCAAATATCATGTAGCTTGTATTGGGTCCCTCCCCATTCTCTTGGCCACTTGCTGTTTCACACTGGATATTTTTTAAATTAATTAATTAATTTTAATTGGAGGCTAATTACTTTACAAGACTGTGGTGGGTTTTGCCATACATTGACATCAATCAGCCACGGGTGTACATATGTCCTCCCATCCCGGACCCCCTTCCCACCTCCCTCCCCATCCCATCCCTCAGGGTTGTCCCAGTGCACTGGCTTTGGGTGCCCTGTCTCATGCATTGAACTTGGACTGGTCATCTCTTTCACACATGGTAATATACATGTTTCAATGCTATTCCCTCAAACCATCCCACCCTCACCTTCTCCCACAGAGTCCAAAAGTCTGTCCTTCATATCTGTGTCTCTTTTGGTGTCTCACATTTGGCTCATTGTTACCATCTTTCTAAATTCCATATATATGTGTTAATATACTATACTGGTATTTTTCTTTCTGACTTACTTCACTTTGCATAATAGGCTCCAGTTTCATACACCTAATTAGAACTGACTCAAATGTGTTCTTTTTAATAGCTGAGTAATATTCCATTGTGTATATGTACCACAACTTTCACACTGGATCTTTACAGTTTTCCTGCTCTTTTCCCAGAGAAAAATCTAGCTTCCTATCCTCAATTTTTAAAAACACAGGCTGCATTCAGAAACTGAATGATATTCATATTAGAATCTTGTGTTCAAGATTGAGCAAAAAAACAGGAAACAGTAGGACATGGATGGACCTTGAGGTATTATGCTGGGCAAAATAAGTCAGATGGAGGAAGACAAATACCGTATGATTTCACTCATATAGAAATATATAACACAAACAAAATAAAACACAAAATAAATGAACAAACCAAACAAAAACAAACACATAGATACAAAGAACATAGTAGTGGTTACCAGAGGGGAAGGGGTAGGGAGGAGGATGAAATAGATGAAGAGAGTCAGCTGGGTGGAACTGAAGTGAAGTGAAGTGAAAGTCGTTCAGTCATGTCCGACTCTTTGTGACCCCTATTCTACTGTCCATAGAATTCTCCAGGCCAGAATACTGGAATGGATAGCCTTTCCCTTCTCCAGGGGATCTTCCCAACTTAGGGACTGAACCCAGGTCTCCCACATTGCAAGCGAATTCTTTACCACCTGAGCCACAAGGGAAGTGAAGGAAACAATTTTTGCTGGTGAGCGTGGCCTTTCCAGGTGGCACTAATGGTAAAGAACCCACCTGCCAATGCAGGAGACATAAGAGACGTGGGTTCAGTCCCTGGGTCAGGAGGATCCCCTGGAGGAGGGCATGGCAACCCTCTCCAGTATTCTTGCCGCAGAGAATCCCATGAACAGAGGAGCCTGGTGGGGGACAGTCCACGGAGCACGACAGCGACTGACACCCTGAACACCCTGTGCGGCAGTGAATACAGAAGTAGGGACTTAATGTTGTAAGAATGAAACTTTTATAATGTTACAAACCAGTTACCTCAATAAAAAATAAAACGAATGAATAAGATTAGTGTTAAAAAAAGTGCTTCCTGGACTGTTTGTTTGTGGGTCCTTTGTACCCCATTCGTTGAGGAGGAGCACTCTGGTTGAAGGAGTTGGGGCAGGTGTTTTATCCTCAAAGCTTTAATTTCCTTAACGTCTAAATCTTAGGATAAGTGAAAACCTAACTTAAAGGCTGTTATTTGATCACTGAAAATTTCTAATTTGTTGTTGTACTCTGCAGGCAATAGTATAAGCACATGTTACAAAACTCAAGAATACAAACAATATTTAGTAAAAAGTAAAGGTCCCACCCACCTTTGTCTTCCCACTCTGAAACTAAGAACTATTTCTTATGAGTCCAGCAGGAGAAATCCTTTGCATATTCAAGCAAATGTAATTTTTATTAATTTTTAAACGGTACACCTGGTGTTTTGTCTTTTTTAAACCTACCAATATTTATTTAAGGCCTTTCCAAACTGGAGAGTTCACCAAAAGCTTACTTATAGTTTTGAAAAGCTGTGTGGAATTATTTCAGTACCTTAAAAAAAAATTATCTTTCAAATGATATGGAAGAACAAACAGGTAAAAACATTCAAGGCATTTTGAAAAGAGAATAATAGTAAAGAGAGAATTGGCATACCCAGCTATCTAAAGGTTGAAATAAATTCTGAAACAATAAGTAATGCAGTGCAATACTCAAGCAAAACAGACCACAAACAGAAAGACTATTAAAAAGACCTAGCATAAAAAATGGTATATGAAAAAAGCTATGCAATAAACTGGACATTTGGAAAAAGTTAAGTTATATAATTATCATGTCCCATATATATCCAAATGGATTGAAGAATTAAATATAAAAGAAAAATATGAAGCCATAAAAGAAGTAAAAGAACATGTAGGTAAACATCTATTTAATTTTGATCAAATATATATCAGATCTAACTATAGCAAAGATCAAAGTATAGCAAAATCAACTGTACCAAAGAAATTATAGCAGAATCAAAAGAAGAAACTATAAAGAAAAATGATATATTTCTATCATTTCTATTTCTATAAGTTTAATTATATGTATAGCAAAAATTTCATTACATGAAAAAAATTAAAAAGAAAATTACAAACAGAAATATTTTGGAACATGTATGACAGACAAATGGCTAACAATCTTTATATTGAAAGAGATCTAACCAATAGGAAGAAAAACAAAAACCACGCAATATAACTGTAAGCAAAGTACATAAGGAGGAAATCCATTAAAGAAAAGCTTATATTACACAATGGCCAATAAACATTTTTAACCTATATATAACTTACCAATAATACAAAATGGTAAATAATGCTACATGAAAAATGAAGTGCTTTTTTTTGCCATCTGTGAAGCTGAGAAAGATAAATGCACAATTCTCAGTACTAGCAAATGCTCAGTGAAACTGATGCTATCATAATGAAGGGTAAATTGGTTTGTTATTCAAAAGCCTTAAAGTTGTGAATATTTTGTCTTGTATTTCTTAAGTTATTCTGATAAAATGATCAGATGTGTACAAAAAGATTTACGATTTAGAATGTCTATAGAACATGGTGAAAAGTCTCAAACAAATTATATGGCCATCAGTGATGTGTTATATATACATATTTTGCTTCACTGGGTAAATATTAAATTTACATTTTGTAGAAAATGTAATGAGAATAAAGTTCTCGATAAATACAGTTAAATGAAAAAAAGGATTATAAAAGTTTGTATCCAGTCCATTTAAAACATGTGTACATAAACATATACACACATGTATATATGTTCTACAAAAAGATAAAGTTTTATATGAACTGCTACTTCTCTAAGAGAATAGGTAAAGAATAATTTTTAAAATTTTGTACAGAAAAGTATTATCTTTAGAATCAAAAAAAGTAAAACAATGTTATTTTTAAAATCAGAATCAGAGCAAACATCTTTGACTTATATCTATAACTGTGTCACAATATCTGTATCAGACCTTTCTGGGTGTTTCTTGAATATGCATTTTCTTTAAAAAATAAAAACATGCAAACAAATAAATATTATTTCAGATCATCTTCAGGAAGTCTCTCAGCTCTAAAATTAAAGTCAAAAACATCCCCTGGGAGGCTGTAAATACTATTAAAATATTTTTTATCTTTTATGTTTCTGCTTTGTGTTGAGGCCATTATTTAGATAAAAGTACTCATGTACACAAACACTGTTCAAACCTAATTAAGAAACTAAAATTCCAGTAAGTGTGACAATGTAGGTTGAAGGACTAGGATGGTTCCTGTTGTTATCTGTAGGCATCAGCCATGGAATTTGCAAAGATAAGTCTGCCCTAGCCAGCAAAAGCTATGACATCATATATTCAAGTTCCAATATTGGCACATAAAACAAGGATGAGGCTGGTAATCTAGGCCAAAAATTCATTTCTGAACGAATCACAATTTTTTGTGCATGATTTGCCAACGATTTTTCAGTTTCTTTCATGGTTTTCTGAGAAAATCCAAAGCCATGATTTAGCTACATTATTTGAATTGGCAACAAAGCTAGTCATGCACGAGACAATCATTCCTAATGTGTTTTAGCACTCTTCAACTTATTTCTGTTTCACTTTTCCCATGTTATTAGGACAATCAGCTCTATTCTACTGTTTCAGTACTTCTAACCAGTGTCATTTCCCCAATCAAATGAAACTGAGGTCTCCTTTAATTATATAAAGGTCTTCCTTTCCAGATCTGCTGATGCTCAGTTACCCAAAACTAAGTCAGTACCGAGGACAGAAATACTTGCAAGTCCACTTTACATTAAGTATTTCTTATCTGGCATTTCTTGAACTGATTAATAGCTGATATATAGCAATATCTATCAATCCAAAATTGACTATAGCAGAGTTTTACTTCCCTGGTGGTGCTAGTGGTAAAGAGCCTGCCTGCCAAGGCAAGAGATCCCTGGGTCAGGAAGATCCCCTGGAGGAAGGCATGGCAATCCACTCCAGTATTCTTGCCTGGAAAATCTCATAAACACAGAAGCCTGGCAGGCTATGGTCCATAGGGTCACAAAGAGTTGGACATGACTGAAGCAACTTAACAGGAACAGCAGATTTCTACTTAAAAATGGGAATAAATGGGTTTTGGCACACTAATACTGCCACTGAGAACAAGAAGAAAAACTGAAAGATAGTAATCATCTGTTTGAAGTCAGCAGACTGCAGCAACAGAGAAGAGAACTAGAAGAGCCATATACCAGAGAGAAATGGACTTCTGCAGTCACTTTTACCCAGAGGTATTTATATAAGATTACAACCCTGATCTTAGTGATCTCATTCCATGGGTTTTTCTACCACACACTTTTCATATTTATAATTTCTGTTCCTATAGTCAAAACTTTCAATTTTGGATATTTGTGCTGAATCTTTCAATGAAAAGGAACTCTTCTACAGAGATGCTTCATATTCATCTAATTTATTAGTGCTTTTATCCAGGCCTATCATTTTTATCACTTCTAGCACAAGTTTCTATTCTAGGCAGACTTCAGGATTTCATCATTTGAGGTTCATCCTTTTATCAAAATCAGAGGAAAAAACTTATATAATTAAATAATCTGGCCGAAAGGTCTTGCTATTCCCTCCTTGAATTTGAAGTTCAGAAATTAGAAGACTGAGGCTGGGTTTTAAGTTAGTTAGCTAGTCATCTTATAGCGCAAATAAATATGGCCATTGCCATGGAGCTGGAAACAGGATCCAGATAGGAGGAAATGGGGACAGGAGAACTAGTGATGGGGCAAATTACCCTACAAAAGGACAAAGCCTCGGGGGATAGTGGTAACAGCACAGAATACAATAAAATAAAATAAGTGTTGTCTGAAGTTTTTCCCAGACTTAAATGCTTTCCTTCTATTCTTCCTTTATATTTTATAGACTTCTGATGGACTTCTTCTTGAAGGAGAATAGTTAAACAGAACTTGATAGTAAATAATTTTAGTAATTTCTTAAAAAATAGTTACAGAACAAGATTTCAATCAGGTTGTCTAACCCTGTCTATAGGAGGGGTCAGCAAAGTAAGACCCACAGACTAAATTTGACCTTCCACTTGTTTTCATAAATAAAGTCATATTGTCACACAGTCATTTCTACTTCATCCTTCTCATGCTTCCATAGAAATATTTTAAGCCACAAATTTAATCTTATACGTCTTACTAAAAACCTAATAAAGGCTTCCTGTTGCTCTAAAAATCTTCTATATGGCATATAAATCTATTCCTAATATGACCCCTGCTTACCTAAACAGACTCCACATTTATCACTCTTTCCCATCTCATATTCTGCATTTCAATTGTGTGTTTACTGTATTTACTCTCTTGCCTCTGGGCCTCCGCACATATTTATCTTTGGCCTCAATTGACTCATCCCATCTCATTCTTCTGGTCCCATCATAGACATCATCATTTCCTGGGAAAGACTCAGACATCCCGAAGTTCCATATGTTTCCATAGAACCCAGAAAATCTGCTACCAAAAGAGATCATGTTGTTGACTATTTTGTTTGTGGTATGTTATATATCAGGGGTTTGTAAAACTACAGCCATAAACTGAATCCAGACTGCTGTCTTCTTGTACAGTCCATGAGCTAAGAATAGTTTTCACTTTCTAAAATTGTTTTTAAAAACTCAAGTGATATTTCATAATATGGCAAAAAGTTGTATGAAATTAAAATTTCATTGTCCATACATACAATCTTACTGGAACTCAGCTATACTCATTTATTTACACAGTGCCATTCACTGGGGAAGGTGTTACAGACATAAGGATGAAAGAGAAAATGCTATCTCAGGCCTCCCAGCCTTCAGCAGCCGCAATACCTTTCCCAGTGTGTGGCCCACAGAAAGCATTTAATAATTGTTTATGGCTTTAATACTGGGTGAATAAGTAAAACTGTTTTGCCTGGGAATCAACTGCAATTAAGCATAGAATCCAGTAAGAGTTTTCAGTTCCTAGCAAAATATTCTCTTCCACTAGGTCCATCTTCTTTCCCTATGATTTTAGAGCAATATTATTCTTAGAGTGATCATGGAATTAAAATTCCTTCCAATTTCCACATAGTCTTGGATTGTCCCTAGAACTACAGGTTCTAATATGCTGAAGTTTCCTAAGAAAACCTCCCCTGTTATGCCCACAAAGAGTAAATAATGACAGAAGAACACTTCTACTCCGAGCTCCTCTTATTTAAATCAGCATTTTGATAAGCTCAGGCACACATCAAAAACACAGTTTATATGGGAAAAGTATATAAAAGCAAGCACTGTGATTAACCATATCCAGATGGAAGAAAAATGTGTTGATATTTCAGCAAGAACAGTTCAAATCAAGCCCCCCCCCCAAAAAAAAAACTCTATTTACACTTTCTAGTCAGCCAAATTTTCCAGCTGCATGGATTCTCTGGTGAACAAATAGGCCAGCGCACAAAATAAGGCCACTGAAGAAAGTGCCAGTAATCACAGACTGTAATTAAACAGTAATGACCTCAACCTGATGCTTTTTTCAGGATTAATGAATACCTGAGAAGCCAGTGGCCTGAGGCAGCCCTCATTCCATCCAGAATGCACTGGGATAAAATAAGCATGAGCACTAGAAACAAAACGTGTTTCCAGCCTAAATCTTTCCCCAAAGTTACCTGTCCCATGATTATGTCACAAGATTTGGATTTTTTTTATGACATTCATTTTGGAAAAAAAGGCCAAGTTTAATCAAGAAGAGAGAAGGAAGAGTTTGGAATTCAAAAACAGTAGGGGATTTCTTTGGAGTAGGGAGATGCAGGTGAGTGTGAACTATATTGAGTATTTGTTGTTCAGTTGCTAAGTCATGTCCCACTCTTTGCGACCACAATATTTAGTATATTCAGCATCAATTTTCAGCTAATTCTGAATCATAGGGATAAGAATATTAATTATGTTTCAGATGATGTCCATGAATTTACCACTTTAGTAAATGTGAAGTGAAATAATGATTAATATCAATAACTATTGTAATCATCATTAGTATGGCTTTTTGTGTCTGGGCTTAACTGGTGGGAAGAGAAGGAACAAGCAGACTATGAGGTTAGTAGGTGACCATCAAAATATCAGCCATGTTTTACGTGCTACTTACTCTATGGCAGGCACTTAATGGCTTTCTCTCTCTTCCCTTAGAGGTTGAACATCATTACCTCCTTTTCACAGATAATGAATCTGAGAATCAGTGAGGTTAAGTGGCTTGTCCTAGGTCATTTAATCAGTGTAGTGGTTAGGATTCAAGCCTAGTTTTCTCTGACTCCAAGACTGGAACCTGAAATGACTGTGTGCTATGAGCCTGCTGATCTGAAAATTCTGTCAATCATTTAGAATAGATTTATCAAGATAAGAACGTTAGTGGGGAAATTGAACTGTGGTAGAAGATCAAAGTCGTTAACAAGCTTCTGAAAGGCCCTTTTGAGCTTCCCTGGTGGCTCAGAGGGTGAAGAATATGCTTGCCAATGCGGGAGATGAGGGTTTGATCCCTGGGTCAGGAAGATCCCTTGGAGAAGGAAATGGCAACTCACTCCAGTATTCTTGCCTGGGAAATCCCATGGACAGAGGAGCCTGGCAGGCTATAGTCCATGGGATCACAAGAGTTGGACACAACTTAGCAACTAAACAACAACAACAAAAGGCTCTTTTATGTGTATAGGGAATTTTAGTTGGGAAAAGCTCAAGAGCGATAGGCATTTTAATGCTGGAGTCTGCTCTTTCTGCCATCCTCAGGGCTTATTAGTGCTTCTAGGTCTAGATATGAATGTAGGAGCCCCATTGTGACCATAGGTTCCCCAAAATACCCTATAACCACACTAGCCCACCCCAGTCCACCTGTCTGAAATTTCTTCAGTAGAAGACTAAAGTTTATTTATTTTTTTTTAATGAGAGACTTAGTATGTAAATATGCCTGAGAGAGTCACCCATTGTGACTTGATTTTATTCTGAGATGGAGAAAACTGCTATTGGTAGTTTTCTTAAAGGAAAGAGCAGGAAGCTAGTCTTACAGCTTGAGGAATTAAGTACTGTATTATAAAAAAATCCTTTATACCAATACTAAACTAAGGAAGAGGAGTGGTGGGCAAGGGCATATTTATTTGTCTGCTACAGATGAACATGGAAAAGATAAAGTAACCAGATGCCTATGTCCCTATTCTCACCTCCTGGTCCCAAACTGGATATCCAGGGGTTTCTTTTCTTTAGGATGGGTGGGTCTGATGACAGAGAAAACATGAAAAGTGTTTTGGACAACTAGTTGACTGCACCAAACCTTTACTTTCAGGTATGTCTTATTCTTTTAGGAAAAATGAAACCACAGAGCCTCCTCCAAAGACACAAAAAATTCTACTCAAGGACTGTTCCTCAGTGTGAGAAGCAGACCTGATCCTAGTGGTCCCTTTCTTCCTTGGTGTTACATCATTATGAGCTCAACTAACCTAGCTAACTTAGGAAGACAACCCTTGGCAACATTCAAGCAAACAAAACCTTTCTAGCCAGGTCTCAGATACTAAAGTAAAATTATGTTTGGACTATAATATGTTTAAGCCAAAACATACTTAGGTCTTAAACAAAACTTTATATAAACTTCGTCTTACTTCTTGCAAAGGGAGAAGAATTTAAGACTATTTAGGAAGAAGGTCTTGATACTTGGAGGATATTGCTTTACTGTTCCTCATTTTCAAGGTCAGGTAATCACAAACACAACTAGTAACATCTCCTATTTGGCTATGATCTACCAGATCCAGAGAGTAAAGTAGAGTGAACAGAAAGAGAAGAGTGAAAAAATCTATAAACATGGATGACTACCTTTACTTAATTTGCAATAAATATAAGCCTGGCAAACTTTTCAAAGTAGCTAATTATCTTACATTCAAACACAATGGCAAGACTGGGACAGAAGAGTATCGACTTCTGAATGAGTAAAAAACCTGTTTGCAAACTGATGCTGCGGCAATAATTAGAGAGAGGAGAGGAGAAGGTGAAGAAGAAAAGAGTGTGTGTGTGTGTGTGTGTGTGTGCACGAGAGGAAGAGAGAGAAAGAGATGGGGGCTGAGAAAGGAAAAGTTACTGAATAAAGGGTTCAATAGAGAATCACTAAACTTGACAACTTTTCTAAATGATGAATGATTCACAATCGAGGGTCTAGTCCTATTCAAGCCCCAGTCTGGGCTCCCTGGTACAAAATGAGTGTTCAAAGAGGCAATGAAAAGGAGATAGTCAAGTCCTTTCTCAGCTTCTGGTTATAGAATACGGAGGAAGAGAGTTACAGTGATTCCAGGCCTCTCTGCTGATATTGTTACCTAAAAGATATTTCCCTCACCCATAGCTGGTTAGCTGTTAGTTTTCAAAATAGCAAAAGACCCCAGTTGGGAATTAATTAGCTAGTTTTCCAGAGGACTCAGTAAGTAGATATTTCATCACTTTTGCATTTGTAGGCAATTATTACATCCCACTTAACTTCATTCTCTAAGCTACTTCATCAAGCTACTTGATGACTCTCAATCAGGAGTTTGCATTTGAACCATCTGTAAAACTTAAAAAAAAAATGCATATCTTCTCCTCATTCCAGATCCAAGGAGTAAGAGTCCTGAGGAGGAGGGGTACCCATATGTGTATTGATTAAGATGTTGAGAGCACGGTATCAAAGCTATTTCAGATCAACTAAGTAATCACTTAACACTTTACCTCTTTCCAAAGTGAGAGGTCAATAAAAGAATTCATAAGAAAATATAGGCATTAATAAATTGGACACTCCACAGGTCAGAATCACAGAATCATTTTATCCTCTGTGATATATCCTCTTGATGTGTGATGTTTCTCCTTTATAAAAAGTCATGCTAGAAAGATTTTATAGCTCTTAGAGGAAATAGTTATGAGATTTACTATCATGAACCAGTTTATATCAGAGCCCCACTGAAACTATGTGTAAGTAATTTATTATTAAATTAAAGTAAAAATGATGCCACAGACCTTAATTTTCACCCATCCATCTGTTCAATCATTGGATAATTACAGAACACTGTGCATCAGAAAGGCAGCATGCTAGGCATGGAAAACAAAGTGATGACCAAGATAAACCTATTCCCTTACTTCAAAGAGCTAACAGTCAAATAGAGAAGACATATATTAAAGGACAAATAATTTAAAAATTATCCTATCTGGACTACTAAGAAATCCTTCTACATTATAATCCATTACTTTGACCCTATTAGATAAGAAGTATCTTGTAAACATTGTTGATTTTCAAAATGTTTGTGGGAATATAAAGAAACTAAAATTGTCTCAAGAGAGCACATCCTGGATGCTAAGGTGACTTGAAGTCATGTTGTATGAAGAACAAGAAAAAGAATAGATATGATTAATCTAGAAAAGATAGATATTTTAGTAATCACCAGATCTCTGATTGTCAAAATATGGCAAAGAGAAATAATCTGGTTCACAGGGTCTTCAGGAGTTGAACAGAGAACAATGGATAAAAACAAGAGAAGGTAGATTCTATCTCAAAATGAAGAAATTTCTTTACTTGATTTTTCTAATCAGGATTATATCAAGATCCAATGGGCTTTTCAAGAAATGATGAGATTTCCATTAGGCACATTGTTTCATTTCTTAGCAATGAAATTGATCTCTGTTTTCTCTGCCTTTTCTAAATCCAGCTTGAAGACTAGCAGAAAAGATTTTCCACAACTACAGATATAAAAAAGAACCACAAGAAGACAAGTAGGAGGAGAAAAGAGATAGATCCATACCCCTGAATAAGTGACCCACAAACAGAAAGATAATCACAATTGCAAAGATTCTTTCCAAGCAGAGAGAGGTGACAGCCCCATAAAGGGTTCTTCACCCTGGAGGTCCTGCATGGGGAAGATGACCTCAAAGAATATCTGGCTTAAGGCAGCAGGGCTTGCATATGGGAGAGTCAGAGGACTGTAGGAACAGAGACTCTGAAAGGGTGTCCACAAAACCACACACATTTCAAGACCCAGAAAATAGACAGTAATTTGAAAGGGGCCTAGATTGGACCCACCGGCTTATTTGGAGAGCCTCCTGGAGAGGCAGGAGGCGACTGAGACCCCCCTTTGGGAACATATATACTAGTGCAGGCATTTGGGGGACCTTTTCTAAGACGGGGACATTGGTGCTGGCAATCACCATTTTGGAGCCCTCCTTCTGGCCTAATTGTGCTTCTCTAGTGTTTCAGATGGTAAAGAATCTTCATGCAATGCAGGAGACCCAGAATCGATCCCTGGGTCTGAAAGATTCCCTGGGGAGGGGAATGGAAACCCACTCCAGTTTTCTTGCCTGGAAAATCCCTTGGACAGAGGAGCCTGGAGCCTGCTGTCCACAGGGTCACAAAGAGTTGGACACAACTGAGTGACTACACTTTCACTTTCACTTTCCTAGCCTATTAGTGCCAAGGGCTTACCCATTCACCAGTGAGCCAGCACCAGTCCTTGGACCCCTAGGTTCCACAGTCAGCTGTTCCAGGACCACCAGTGGGACCACCATTAGGCCAGCAGCAACCCTTGAAAATCAGGCACCACTGCCAGCCACTCTAGGACCTGTTCACTAATGGGCCAGCAGCCTCCACACAAGAAAGAGCGAGGCAGCCAACTGGGTCAGAGACCAGTCTTGCCTATCACTGGCTCCACAGTAGTCAGCACTGACCACACAGCCAACATAGTGGGCACCGTATTATGGTTGTATAAGATGTCAACATTAGGAAAAACTGAGTGACGTTTATATAGGAACTCTCTCCTATCTTTGCAAATCTTTTATATGCATAAAAAATTCTTAAATAAAAAAATTTTTAAACTTCTATGTGTCCATAGAATATGGCAGGCAAAATATAAGATAAGCCTGAAGTATTCTGTAGTGCTAGAAAGGTAGCTTAAAATAAACTGATACAGGACCCAATCTGAAAGAACTTCCAACAGCCACAACTTGAACATGATGAATAACAAAAAGTTGAATTACAAGCCAATGGATAAAATAAATGTCTATGTGCCACACTAATATAAAGAAATGATTGGATTGATAAGTAAATGGGGTTTATAGAAGAATTCCAAACAATAAATATAGAATGAACTTGGAAAATGGAAAACCACGAGAGCACCATATGATAATTGCTACAGACAATATCCACGGCAAATGTTTATATTAGTGTTTACAACTCCAAGGAGAAACAGGATATTTTCATACCTGCAAAGTAGCTCCACAAAAATATTTTTAAATTACTATTATGGTTTCAACATATATCCACCAATTGTACTTTCCCTCTGAGGCTGGAATATGATTCTCCTTCCTTTGAGTGTGGACAGAATTTATTTACTTTTAACATAGAGCATATGGAGGAGGAGAGGAAAGTAACTTCATAGTGGAGAAACCTGGAAGAAACTATCTTAGCCAAGCGATCAAGTTTATAACATCGGTTATGTCATGTTGGTATCATATACCTCTAATCTGACACAATGAGAAAGCACTTCAGGTCTGTGATATTTTTTCCAAAAATCTATAACTCAGTCCAGTCATGACAAAGCATCAGAAAAACCCAAAACAACGGACACTCTATAATATTCTTCAGAAGTTTCAGGGTCATGAAACCAAAAAAAAAAAAAAAAGATTTTACAAACAGCTAACACATTTGATTGGAAGAGATTAAGGAGACAGGTTCTGGATTGAAGGTTGTACTAGAAAAGGTAATATTAGTGGAAAAACTGGCAAAATCTGAATAAAGTCTATAGTTCAGTGAATAACATTATACCAATTTTAAGTTCCTAGTTTCAGTGAATGTACCATTGTCATGTGAAATGCTAACATGCGAGAGGATGAGTTAAAAGTAGATGGGAACCTTCTACTCTGTCTTCAGTTGAGTCACTTCAGTTCAGTCGCTCAGTCATGTCCAATTCTTTGCAATCCCATGGACTGCAGAACACCAGGCCTCCCAGTCCATCACCAACTCCGAGAGTCTACTCAAACTCATGTCCATTGAGTCGGTGATACCATCCAACCATCTCATCCTGTCATCCCCTTCTCCTCCCACGTTCAATCTTTCCCAGCATCAGGATCTTTTCAAATGAGTCAGCTCTTTGCATCAGGTGGCAAAAGTATTGGAGTTTCAGCTTCAATCAGTCCTTTCAATGAATATTCAGGACTGATTTCCTCTAGGATGGACTGGTTGGATCTCCATGAAGGCCAAGGGACTCTCAAGAGTCTTCTCCAACACCACAAATTCAAAAGCATCAATTCTTTGGCACTCAGCGTTCTTTAGAGTCCAACTTTCACATTCTTACATGACTACTGGAAAAACCATAGCCTTGACTAGACAGACCTTTGTTGGCAAAGAAATGTCTCTGCTTTTTGATATGCTGTCTAGGTTGGTCATTACTTTCCTTCCAAGGAGTAAGCTTCTTTTGATTTCATGTCTGCAGTCACCATCTGCAGTGATTTTGGAGCCCCCAAAAATAAAGTCAGCCACTGTTTCCACTGTTTCCCCATCTATTTGCCATGAAGTGATGGGATCGGATGCCGTGATCTTTGTGATGGGACCAGATGCCATGATCTTAATTTTCTGAATGTTGAGTTTTAAGCCAACTTTTTAACTCTCCTCTTTCACTTTCATCAAGAGGCTCTTTAGTTCTTCTTCACTTTCTGCCATAAGGGTGGTGTCATCTGCACATCTGAGGTTATTGGTATTTCTCCCGGCAATCTTGAGTCCAGCTTGTGCTTCTTCCAGCCCAGTGTTTCTCATGATGTACTCTGCATATAAGTTAAATAAGCAGGGTGACAATATACAGCCTTGACGTACTCCTTTTCCTATTTGGAACCAGTCTGTTGTTCCATGTCCTGTTCTAACCATTCCTTCCTGACCTGCATACAGGTTTCTCAAGAGGCAGGTCAGGTGGTCTGGTATTCCCATCTCTTTCAGAATTTTCCACAGTTTATTGTGATCCACACAGTCAAAGGCTTTGGCATAGTCAATAAAGCAGAAATAGATGTTTTTCTGAAACTCTCTTGCTTTTTTGATGACCCAGCAAATGTTGGCAATTTGACCTCTGGTTCCTCTGCCTTTTCTAAAACCAGCTTGAACATCTGGAAGTTCACGGTTCACGTATTGTTGACGCCTGTGATGGAGAATTTTGAACATTACTTTACTAACGTGTGAGATGAGTGCAGTTGTGCAGTTGTTTGAACATACTTCTACTAATCTCCATTTTTTTTTTCAAAATTATAAAATAATTTTAAGTATCCCAAGTCAAAAGACATTAATAAAATTTCATAGAAAATAAAAAGAAAGGTAAATTTTCCAGTAACAAAACAGATTAACACCACTTATAATAAGAGGAAATCAAATTAAAATTACCCAGAGATATCATTACAGTTGACCTTTGAACAACAGGGGTTGAACTGGGTGGGTCCACTAATATGCAGATTTCCTTCAAGAAATACATGCAATAATGCACAATCTGTGTTTGTTTGGTTAAATCTGTAGATGCGAAGTGCCAACACGGTGTGTTGACTAGATACTTAGGCACCCACGGATTCTGATATCTGCAGTTGGTCTTAGAACCAACATCCCCACAGACACTGATGGTCAACTGTAGCTTACCTATGGAAAGTCACATAAATGATGAAATTTAGCATCCTTAAAAATGGAAACTTTTTACCTTATATGCCTCCTCGTGTAATGCAATATGAAGAACAATACCTATAAAATATTTTGCCAGTGTTTAATCTGAATTTAATCAAGACTTTAACTTCCAGTTTATTAAAGATAAAGGAAAAAGAGAAACTAATGATCCAAAGAAGAAACAACCAGACAAATCCAGAATTGACGGCATTCTAAGAAACAATTGCTAGGACTCAAAAACTCTACGTAATGGCGGGGGGTTGGGGAGGAAGTGAGGGGACTCTTTTAGTTTAAAAGATTCTAAAGAGATCAAATAAATACATTGCAAATTTTATTTGAATCCTAGTTTGAAAAAAAAAACTTAAAAAGACATTTTTGGTATAATACAATTTGGGTAAATGTGTGTAGAGACTAAGCATTAAATACTATCATGTTAGTGCTATTTTTCTGAGGTTAGATAATGGCGTTATGGTTGAGGAGACTGTCATTTGGGGGAGATTCATGCTGAAATATTTAGGGGTAACATCTATTGATGCTTGCAACTTAATATAAAATGGTTAAGGCACAGAAAGAGAGAGAGAGAAAGAGAAAGAAACAATGCAAAAATTGGCTAAATGTTAACTACTATAATCCAGGTCTGGATATTTGGATGAAAATGAAAGTGTTAGTTGCTCAGTCATGTCTGACTCTTTGCAACTGCCAGGCTCCTCTGCCCATGGGATTTCCCAGACAAGAATACTGAAGTGAGTTGCCATTCCTTCTCCAGGGGATCTTCCTGACCCAGGGACTGAAACCCAGTCTCCTGCATTGCAGGCAGATTCTTTACCATCTGAGCCACCAGAGGCTCCAGGTCTAGATATTTGGATATTTTTGTACTATTTTTCTCTCAACTTCTCTGTATATTTGAAAATTCTCAAAATAAAACTTGGGAAGAAATACACTAAACCTGAGGCTGGGAAAGAACAAAAATGAAGGGTTCAAATCATATATTCCCAATTTTTAAAGTTATAAATCATGCTAGCAAAATGTTGGGCAAAATATACCCTATCATCCTACTTTAACAAGTGGTTCTTCATATATCTTCAAGGCCAGATTTGTATTTAAAATTCTCTGACTCCTTGGAGTTGTGCACTTGTAAGTTGTAGGTAGAAGTAGCCTTCTACCTTGATCTCCAGTTCCCTGTCTAACCTGCCTTCTCTTCTCAAGATTGCATGGGAAGAAACCTCCCAGGAATACGCACTAACATTCCAGCCCAGTCCTTGTCTCTGTGACTTTTACAAACAGCCACTCCTGGGCACCTTTTCAAGCCCACTTAGTGGTCCTGAGAAAAGACCCACATGAGTCCTGGAAGCAAACCTGGGGACATTTAGAAAGGTACTTATGGGTCCTGGGAAATGGAGGCATAACCTAAATTGAGGCTACACGTCAAAGCACTTGCCTTTGGCCTTATGAAATCATCATCTAGGAACTACATTCTTGTTTTATGCCAGGGTTGAAGGGAAGTATTCTGCTCAATTTCCAACAACTAGCAAGCAGTAGAATGATAGTCTAGAAGTGAGATCCCCAGACTTGTAGAAGACCAAGGGCCCTCATGACTGGGGGGGGAGTGGCTTCCACCTTGTGTGCGTATACCCACTTTTTAGCTCTTACTTCTCTGGAAGTCACCCTCTTTGGGAGTGAAGCACAAAGCAGCATCCACTAACCTGGTTAACTGATCCACTCCTACAACCAAACTTCAACCTACAAGAACACCAAGGACTCCTGTGCATATCAGAGAATGCAAATGGGCCAGTATCTTTCTGATAGCGTATACTTATTGGTCTTTGGGGGAGGAGGAAGATAGAATGCAATTTAAAATCTAGAAAAAAAATTAAATGAATGTGTTATGTGATGGATTTTTTTTCATTTATTTCCAGGCATATTATGTTACATTAACAAAACAATTTTGAGAGTCTTTCTGTTTAAAATAACATGAACAGAAATAAATCCAAAATAGCAAAATACCATTTCCTTTTTAAAAGTTAAAACATTGCTTTTTCATCTTATTGTACATGGATGTAGACATAAAATATGCCAATCATTTCAAAGCAATGAAACTGGTTCAAGTTTTCCTGACTGTGTAAGCTCTTCTCAGAACCAACTACCTTGCCTATATGATCTTTTTCGAGGTCTTTCAGCCAGAAATTGTTATAAAAGTAGGCTTTTAAAACAGCAAGTCTGTTTTATAACTTGAGCTGAAAACCAAACCAAACCATTTCCAACAGTCACTAAAACAAATAGCAGGTTACATTTTTATGCCCCTTATACTACACTATATAATTCAGAGATGTCAACAGCTATTTTCTATGCACAGTGTATGCTGCGTTGGGGTATAAGTATATCATGAGCATTATTTATGCAGGCAAAAAAAAAAACCCAAAAACAAAACTGGTTTCAGTGCATCTCTGGGCTTAAGTAAGCATTTCAACATCTAAAAAGCATGCCTGTCTGTGAGCTCTATATGCTAACACAGAATGGAAATCAGGTGAAACTACCGAGGAAGAGGCCTACCTCTCTCTGTTGCCATTAGCACTGGTCTTCAGGGCATATCTTCTCTCCTGGGTTTCTATGTTTGTTTTACTCCCTGCTCTCCTGTTCCTCTGCTTAAGCCAGTTTTATGAATAAGCCAGAAAATGCTCAGCACAGAAGTCTCCCTACCACCTGAAAAATGGGCTTTAATTTTGAACATCACACAGATACAGTAAGGTAAGTCATTTTTAAAAAATGATCAGCAGGATGATGTTTAAAAGAACTAGCGTTACTGTGTTATATTTCTATTGGGATATTGGCTAACTTTTCCCATTTCCCAACAGGGAAATATGACTTAACTATAGTATGAAAACAAAAAACGGTGTGTGAGCATTTGGTAAAGTTCACAAAAGTACTTTTTCTCCTTTATTTATGTAACAAAAGTAAAAATGATAAGAAAACTTAAAAGCAATTAATGTGTTAATTATTTAAGCCTCAAACTTACAAGTTAGACTTGTAACATTTTACTTACTGTTACATTAGGTAAAATTTCTATTTGATAGGAAAAGTTGAATTTTTATTCTGAGGTCTTGGTTTTTGTATCCCATCATTTAATATTGGCAATAATCAGGTACTAGAACCAAAAATGACCCACGTTATTAAGGAAGTGGCTACCTATTCTAGTGATGTCCAACCATGGCAAATAAATTCAGAATAGGTTTACTTGATCAAACTTTCTTTAAAATCATTGTCCTATGATTTATCTTGAATAACATTTGAAACAGTATTGAGAAGTTAGGGAAATAAATGTATTCAGTTAGAATTCACCATGAAAATTCAGGTAAATAAGCCCCAAACCAAAATTATGTCTCTTTTTCAAGTCTCAAGGCTGCATGAGTGTGAATGAGGGCCTCACCCCAAACAAATGAAAAGGCTTTTATACAGTTTCTCCAGGGCAACGGAGAAGATCACCCCATTATTAACCTCCTTCACCATAAAGGCCAGCAGGTGAACAAATAAGAATGGTCATTGCGGAAGAGAAAACGATAGATAAAAATGTATATTTTTGAAATGGATATGAATATTGAAAATGTATGTTTAGAATTGTCTCCAATCTCCTAATAATTTATATCTAATATACGGCTGACAATATTCAGATGAGTTTACTTATGAAATTATGTGATGCCAGTGGGTCATAATGCTAGACTTCAGTATCCATAATATTATAATTTGGATCCCTCCTTTATACAATGTTAGAAGCCACTTCTCCTTTATAACCCATATTCAAAGCAGCTTCCTGACATATGGATTCTTTGGGCAATCTTAAAATAATATGATACACAGTGAAACTAAGAAATTATCTACTGAATTTTAATAAATATTTTCTCTTTTCTGAAGCTAGATGTTGTTTCTTTATAACTTAGAGATGTTTTGCATAGAACATGATGTTATTTTCTGTAATAGTGTAAAAGTGCTAAATGAGCTTTTTAAATTTATTTCTTAACTCTAATAAGAAGCCTACTAAAGAAATCATTTATAAATGTAAATCCCCAAATTGGCAACCCATAGAGTATAAATCCATCCTACTAAATTTTTGCTAGTGATAATCCACAATGAATCTTGATATAACTGTTTATAGAGATAAAATTCATACATTCTCAAATGCCTTCAAAGTATTTTGTAAAACATAACAATGGTATTCTGCTTTAGTTTTACTTATGAATTCTTTCCTGAAAAAGCGAAAGAAATGCCCAATGCTAACACTTCAAAATATAACTAGACACACATTTTTTGAAATGGTAGTCTGGGTTGTTAAACTGGGCATTTAATTAAAAAAAATCCAAGTCTAGACTAACTGAGTTTTTGCTGGATTGAATTTCCCTAAGTTGCAAATTGAGTCAGCTTTGAATAGTTAATTTATTCTTAAGCATGCACACTTCTTCTGTTATAAAGCCCCCCATCTTTGTTCATCTGTATATTTTGTTTTAAATAAGTGAAATAAAAATAATCATAGCTCAAGCTTCCTTTGTGTACCTCCAGAAGAAGAAAGAGGAACATTATGGTGCCAGTCTGGTAATAAATGATGAAAAAATAATCAAGAAAGAGCAATCACCTGTATTTGTTCAAGGAAACCTGATCCTAGTAAGCAATATTTTATAGTCCTGAAGTCCCACTTACGGATTAAAAAAGTCAATATACATTCCACCCAGCATGTTTGCTGTAAAACACTGCATATATTGTGGATAATGTACCATCACTTCCTCTTGCCTGCAGTGCTTGTTTCAAATATGTGTACATTTCTCTCTGAGCACTGAATAACAGAATCATTACCATCATAATAATCAGGTTAGGATTTGCTGCATGTAACCTGAATTATTTAGTAGCACATCCCCCAATAACTGTACTTTAGTAGAGAGCATTCTTCTCTCCGAAAAATTCATTTTTAACATCAGAACTTGTAGTCACTAATGTGTGACAGCACATATATGACTTTTAATTATGAAAATTAGCATGTACATGAAGGATCAAAAGAAATCTTCCAGTAAACATGGATTTAGTTTCTGCGTCTGGAGATGGATACTAAAATGTATCTAAATGTAAAGCATGATCCCCACTGTGTAGGAGTTTGTGATCTAGCTTGAGGAACTGAGGAAAACATACACAAAACAGTGAATAACAGGTTATGATAATGTCAGAACAAGAGATAATAACAGGAGTTTCAAAGGAGTTTTATAAAGTGCTGCACCTTAGGCATTTAGACACATTGCACCATTGGATAAATGCCTGAACAGAATCTGGAAAGACTGAAGAGAAGAGGATCTGTTCAAATGTCACCTTCACTTTCTAGTCTTTCCTGACTGCCTTGGACACAGCTATAGCTTCTTTATGTTCCCAATAAACACTTTGTAAGCAGTGACACTTATTTCATTGCATCATAATTAATTACTTATTTGTTCCCCCTCCTTAACTGCCTCTGAGCTAATAAGAGTAAAGCAGGATCTTCCTCATTTTTATATTCTCTTTCCTTGTAAGTGCCTAGTAAGTGTTCACTGAGTGCGTTTTTTGCATGACTGGGGTGCCACACGAGCAAAGGTGGCGGGCAGAAATAAGCACAGCATGTCCAGGTTCTGTTGAGAGAACTGGCTGTATCGAGGAAGGATGGTTTTTTGTTGTCTGTTTTGTTTTATGTTGAATAAAAACATCAGTCTAAATAATTAGAGAGAAGACCTAGGAGGGACTTCCTTGGTCTGCATGCATGCATGCTGAATCGCTTCAGCCATGTCCAACTCTTTGTGACCCATGGACTGTGGCCCTCCAGGCTCCTCTGTCCATGGAATTCTCCAGGCAAGAATACTTGAGTGGGTTGTCACGCCCTCCTCCAGAGGATCTTCCCAATCCAGGGATCGAGCCCATGTCTCTTACATCTCCTGCATTGGCAGGCAGGTTCTTTACCACTAGCATCAGATGGGAAGCCCTGGCATTATCTTCTCTTGGCTGGTCTCACAATCCTAGTTTCTCTTGGTGAACTAGGCTCATCACTGCCCAGCCCTCTGTGATTAAAAGACAGCACTGACCAGACTTGAGATCCTTCTAGTCCTCAGAGTTCATTCTTCCCAATATTGAGCCTGTGACATATACAAAAATTAATTTTATAAGCATTAAGCCAGCTGAGTACAAGATGAATTAGAGGACTAAGAGACCATCGAAAAATTCCTGACTAGAAAAAAATACCAGAGGAGGTTTAAAGGAAAATACACTGGAGAAGAATGATGGAAAAAAATTGGTATTGATACACTGTGAGGGAAGATGTTGAGGAAAGGGGAAGGATTAAGTATGACTCCACATTTCTGAAGGTAACTGCACTGTTGAAAGAAGTAAACCTAGGGAGTAACCTATAATGGGTTCGTTACAGGGAAAAGACGGTTTATGTAAGACATGTTGGGGCTGATGGTGAGATACGTGCTGAGACTATCTCAGAAATATGAGAGAGGACTTCTGGAAATTAAATGGCAATCTAAAAGCAGGGATAGTTGATGCTGTGAGTATGGAAAAGATTTCAAAGGCAGAAGAGAGCTCTGGACAAGGACTTGGGAAATACCTGGGTGTCTTAGAGTAAGTCACTCAATCTTTTCCCTTCTACAAAGGAGGATAATACCTGGCTCTTTACTGCATGGGGAACAAGTAAAGGAGGATAAGACTGCGAAGTGGTTTTGAAGACATAAGGCATTATGCAAACATATATTGTTATTTATCTCCACATTTTATTCCCTGTCCTATAATCATTTTTCATAATAAAAATAAATCAACATATGATACAGTAGTAATTTTAACAACTAAATAATCACACAAGAAAACTCATGTATGTTACTGATGGGAAGAATTACTCTAATTTATGTTCTACCCTGTATCACAGAGACCGTAAGAAGAAATATGCAGCAGTGTAATAAAAAGCATATAATTTTATTTCTGTAGTTTATTCTGCGCCAGTGTTGTGCACTGAGAATCAGTGTGGGATATATGACACAGAGCATTTAAGGAACTGTTCTATGGCTCACATAGCTAGCACCACATCATCTAATGTGAGATGACAGTACCATTATTGTTTTATCTCCCACTCATAGAGGACAAAAATGCAGCCAATTAAACTACAGTATTTCATCAATTCCAATTTGGGCTCCAATTTCACAGATGTTAAAGCACAGAGGAAAGAGTACATCTTATAATTGATGAAATACTGAAAGTGACAGATACTAAATGCTTTTTTTTTTCTAACCACTGTGCAATACCACCACTCATAGGAAAGGTGATTTATAAACCCCTGTTGCAGGGGCATCACCATTTCTCTATTGTGCAGTAGCACACTCAGTTAGGTTTGGAGTATGGGCCTATAAGTTTAAAGACAAACAAGAAAGGAAAGAAATACTGCTTTCCAGCTATTCCCTGCTCCTTTTCATGGTCTTTCCCATTAGGAAGAATCATGGCAGGATCTGAGGACCTTCAAGTTACCCTAAACGTAGGACCACTGCTGACATCACTCATTGTTTGGCACTATAGCCTGGAGAGGCTACTGTGATAAGAAATAACTAAGTGTTCTGGAGATTTTCAAGAGACTGGAAATTCTTCTTCACATGGAAGAGAGACCATAAAATCCAAATCAGCTATAAAACAGACTGTCTAGTGGGCCTCGTTGAAAGTCTTGATCAATGAGAATTCAAGATGCCTTTTATTGCCTTGCTAATATAAGTTTGACTGTACCAACATCCCCTCAAATAGAGTAAATACCTAAAAACTACAAGACATATTGTATTTGGTTCCACAATGTGTACTCAAAATTACTTCTGCTGTTTCACCCATATGTATCTTTTTAATTCAATGTTATTCCTCAAATTAATTAATAAATACAATACTGAAACCACTTATGAACCATGTTTTTCAAACCAGAAACTGCAGTTTAAGTAGCTAACAAAACACTCTTTTAAATGCATTAATTATCTTCTGTTCTCTAATGCCATTCCCAACCTCCAGTACTAAAGCCCTCTCTAAGGTCATATATCAGCATTCATATGATTAGCAGAGGCAAGTGTCACCTAAGAAGCCACCATTGAGCCCAATCCACTTTCAGTCCTTTGGATTTGAACCCCAAAATGCTATACAACAAACCAGCAACCAAAGGTAAAGGGAAGGGAAACACATTCATCACAGTTTTTCGCACTGAGTTTAAAATTTTCAGATAGAGTTTTCAGTTCAGTTCAGTTCAGTCGCTCAGTAGCGTCCGACTCTTTGCGACCCCATGAATCGCAGCACGCCAGGCCTCCCTGTCCATCACCAACTCCCGGAGTCCACCCAAACCCATGTCCATCGAGTCGGTGATGCCATCCAGCCATCTCATCCTCTGTCGTCCCCTTCTCCTCCTGCCCCCAATCCTTCTCAGCATCAGGGTCTTTTCCAATGAATCAGCTCTTTGCATCAGGTGGCCAAAGTATTGGAGTTTCAGCTTCAACATCAGTCCTTCCAATGAACACCCAGGACTGATCTCCTTTAGGATGGACTGGTTGGATCTCCTTGCAGTCCAAGGGACTCTCAAGAGTCTAGTGGTTATTTTCACTAGTGGTTATCTGAGACGGTGAACCCGTGAGGGCAGTGCTGGAACTCACTCAGCTTTGTATTCCCAGAGCTTACCTTTGGAGCTGACACAATAAATGTTGAATGGATGAATGAGCAAATGAAAAAAAAATGACAAATCAGTGTTTCTCCATAGTGTATCAGACATCTACCCAAGTTAATTAACCCGAGTCACACCCAGGTCAGCTCTGGGGCAGTGTGTGTTCATGTGCTTAGTCGACTAAGGACTTTTCAGGTGGGACTGAGAAGGATAAATATACCATGCAGAAAGCCTAGCCTGTTCAAATCAGGCATCATTATCCCCATTTACTAAGAGCTTGATGCCTAGTCAGTGCATGGTAGACCTTGAAACTACTTCTGATTTTTAAGTTCTGTGTTATTTCCACTGTCTACTGTTTCTCTGGCTAACAGGGGGCTAAACAATCAGTCAGAATATCCTAAAAAATAGAAACTGTAAAACAGCTACAAGTTTCCTAAGAAATAACTCCCTGGGTTTTAAGAGTAATATCTTTAAAAGCTAGACATCCAAAGATAAGTGAAAATGAATCTGGAACACAATAGGAAATAAGGACCCAGCATCCGAGGCAACCAGCTGGAAAAGAAAGGAAACCTAGCACCTGATAGATGCCCTGAGCAAACATAGTAACAGTAGTGATCCTCACAAGAATAAAAGCACTTTATCTCCCACATTGGAACACATCCCAGAAGATTAAATTAGTCACCATGAAAACAGACCGTTTCTGATGCCACTAAAAGGAAACAAAAAGAAAACAAAGCAAGCCAGATAAATAACTATTTAAAAAGTAAAATAAAAAGAGGAAGCTGAATAAGACTAAAGAGGAAATTAGTACCTTAGAATCCTCTCTTCCAAAACGGTAAGAAACAATTTCAGGCAGACTCATACTAGTTGCTGACTATAGCTGTGTAGAGGCCACAGGTAAGTGGGACAGTCCTACTTGGCCGCGATAAGTCTCGTATGTGCAAGTTACAATGAAAACCTGTGTTCTAGAGGCCCAGGTCTAAAAATTAGAGCCATTTGGCAATGACAATATTCTGTATGATATTGTAATGATGGATACATGTCATTATATGCATATGTCAAAACCCATACCATGTACAACGCCGAGTGAACCTTAATGTAAATGCTAGGCTTTAGCTAATAATAGTGTAAAAATTGGCACATCAGTTGTAATGAATGTAGCACATTAATGCAAGATGTTAATACAAGGAGAAACTGTTACAGGGGAGGGTACAAAACTTCTATAGTTGCTGCCCATTTCTCCATTAAAAACGGAAAAATTCTCCATTTTTAAAAATTCTCCTAAAACTGCTCTAAGAAATAAAACCTAATGATTTTAAAAATTAGGGCCAATTTAAGATTGTTGTGGGCCCTAAGGCTGTATCTGACATTATGTCAAATTTATTAAAATGTCCCCACACCCTACAGTAAATATTATTTTTGCTATGAAATATTTTCAGAAAACATTTTATAATTTTTATAGCATTTTTATTAAATTACTTGAGCATGACTAACTCATTTAATTTATGATCCTCAATAATCTAGCAATCATGACACATACTCAAGTAGTCGTGTGAAGAAATTTACCCCACTAATTGTTCAAATATAATAAATATTTATGAATATTAATTAACTATGAGTCCTGTTTATATAACGCTACATTTTGAGACAACTAAATATTCTAAGTTTAATTTACCAAGACTTTCCATATTTGAGGGCCAATAAATTTTATCTTTCAACTCGTAAACATTTTGTAGACCCTAAAAAGCCACAGTTCCTGGCATTTTGTCTATATATCCATACTGCTCAGAGAATAAAATGAACCTGCTTAAAGGATATATGTATATGTATATATAGGGTATAGATTTAAAGTAATAAGGCTAAGTTACAGACCCTGGTGCATAATATATTCTTCTATGTTATTATACTTCATTTATATTTATTATATTTAATTTTTATATTTTGCCTGGTCTCAGTAAGAAGTTTCTAATCTTAAGAAAAATAGCAACCAGGCATGTTACTGCAGCTTCTTTTCCTATGGTATGTAACATTTTCAAACCTAGACTTGATCTTTTGTCATTTACATGACTGTACATAGGGATCACATGAAACATACAATGAGACCTGTCTTATTGATGCTTCCTAGCACAAACTGTTGGGAGTTTAAGCAGCTTTAAAGTGCTCATTTAAAGAAAAAACTAAATAAGATGACACAAAGTAGAGTAAAATGAAATAAGAAAGGCAACCATTTTATATTTTCCAAAAAATAGTCTGTCAGTAATCTTTCCTCCAGCCTTCCCCAATAGCTTTCTTCCATAAGCACAAGGCAGGAGACTTTAAGGTAAGAAGGGAATTTAATCCAACTGTAAATGAGATTAAGCCTCACGCCTCATTACACCTCTGAGCATCTTTTGTGAAGGAGGAGGGGCTTTCCTCAAGGAAATACCTTATTCAAAGAATGAAGATGTTCAAGTTTGAATACTTTGTGTTCTCAGTTTAAGCTAAAAAGCCAACTCTTATAAAACACCCAGGAAATCACTGTGTAGACAGGCATCAACCTGGTTATTTCATTTTCCTTCTAACTCTGTCTAATCAAAAATGAAGCAACAAAAAAATGGCTTGTCTGGGTAGATCTTTCCATCAGGCTCGTGTTGGAGCCCTGTAAGGTGATATGGGGGCAAGGAATAAGAATTCAACATAGGCGATAACGGCTTGATTAGTAAATATTCATCTATTTGTCCATTTATTGCACACTGATGGTAAGAATGTGCTCCATTCTTGACTCTAAGGATACAGAGATAAAAAAGGAACATCTTTGCTCTAAAGAAGCTCAAAACCAAGTAAAAAACTATGAATAATTTTTTTATAAAATGTATATCAATATATTACAATAAAGAATGATGACTCGCAAACATTTGGCCCATACCAAAAGGTCCTTGATTTTTGATTTTGATCAAACCATTAGGCATGGACCAAATATGCTCATAGATGTTTTTGATCAGACCAAATTTCAAGAACTTTTAGACATGGATCAAATGTTTTACGGACCAAATGTCTTGTGGACATTTTGAAAAGACCTAAACATCCTACAAGGGAGAGGGATAAATATAAAGTAGAAGTATGTACAAAGTAGAGTGGCAGACCAGAGAAGAAAGAGACTAGTAACATCTGTAGAGAGTTAAGAGAATTGCTGGAGAGGGGATATTTGTGCTGGGTTTTTACAGATGAGTAAGAGTTTGCCAGATTGGAGAAAGTTCATTCCAGGTAGAAATAAAGAAGAGCATGTGTAAAGGCATGAGAATCAAAACAAAAGTCTTATATTGGGGAACTTATGCAGAGCTTGAGACTCCTGGAGCTGGGAATACATGTGTCTATTGAGCACTTGAAATATGTGTAGTGTCAAATGCTAGAATGATAATAGTCTGGGTTACCTGTTGTTGTTATGGGGTATTTTGTTCATTTGTTCGGTTTATTTGTTTTTCCTGTTTTAATGTGGCTACTAGAAAGTTTCAAATTATATATTTCTATTGGACAATGTTGCTTACTCAGTTGAAAACAAAGAATTAACTATAAGAGATAAGGCTGGATAAATCTTCAGGGCCTAAGTCATAGAGAATATTTTGTGACATAGAAAGTAGTCTTGACATGCCCTTTAGAAAAACCCCATCCATATACAGCAGCTTCCCTCTAGCTATCTATTTTATACATGGTAGTATATACATGAGGCTCCCAGGTAGCTCGGTGATAAAGAATCCGCCCGCCAATACAAGAGACACAGGTTCGATCCCTGGGTCAGGAAGATCCTCTGCAGAAGGAAAGGGCAACCCACTCCAATATTCCTGCTCAGGAAATCCCATGGACAGAGGAGCCTGGCCGGCTACAGTCCATGGGGTAGCAAAAGAGTTGGGCACGACCTAGCAACTAAACAACAAAAACAGCAACAGTGTATATATGTCATTGCCACTCTCTCAGTTTATCCCACCCTCTCCTTCCCACCCCCTGTATCCACAAGTCTGTTCTCTATGTCTGTGTCTCTATTCCTGCCCTGCAAATGGCAATCTATTTTTCTAGATTCCATATAGATACATTAATAGCTCAGTGCTCTGTGATGACCTAGAGGGGTGGGATGGGGTGGGAAGGAGGCTCAAGCTGGAGGGGATGTATGTATACATATAGCTGACCGCATATTGTTGTACAGCATAAACTAACACAACACGTAAAGCAATTATACTCCAATTTTTAAAACAGAAAATAGAAAAAAGAAGAAAAAACTCGTATAATAATGAAGAGCAATCTTTGGAGGTGATGTGGTAGCAACTATAGGGAACACTGCAGGCCCAGGAAAAAGTGAGAATTCTCTTGGGGAGGAGAAAGTTGAGACTCCATTGCTAACCACCTCCACTGAGGTGAGACTCCAAAGCTAACCAGAATCCAAAGTCACTGTGGCAAAGCATAGAGCTGGACCGAAGAGGAATCTAATGACATACGAGGTTGGGTCTACACTGGTGAGAAGAGGAAGGTGGGTTCAACAGAACAACCAACAGCCGAGAGCACAGCATACATTGTTTTTCAGTGGCTTGCATCACAAGCTCCCAACAACAAACTGGTTTCTGAAGGAGGCAGGAAATAGTGTCTGGCTGCCTCCTGCACTGTAAATACAGGCTGCCCTGGATGTGGTAACTTGGCAACGTGACCTCACTTAAAGAGCACCCTTCCTGTCATCTAATACTCAACCTGGAGCAGAGCCTACCTTGGCCAGTATCTGATCCTGCTCTCTGGGAATAAGCGGCAAAAATTTCAGTAAGTGATGTATTCAAGGCAGCAGATGGCACTCTCCTACGCCTCAGTACTGAAAGTTTTAATGAAAAGAGAATCTGTCTTTTACAGAGACTTAAAGAGTTAAAGACTACAGCTTTTTGCAGGAAAGTTAGGGGTACTTAATTCTAAAGCCTAATCTACATAGAAATGTTCATACCCAATTCTAGAAAATTATCCTAAGGAAATAGGATAGATAATAGATAAGGAGGAAGTAGGAAATATATGGGCAGAGATGCACATTGCAACATCATTTATAAAATTAGAAGCAATCTAAATGTTCACAGGATAATGGGGAGAATTTTGTCTATCCAATCTATAGAATATCATTCAATGATCAAAATGATAGAAGTGGAAAGTGCTTCTTACTTAAGATTCAGTGGAAATAATGTAATTTAGGCAGGAGGTAGAGCCCCCTCCCTCCCTCCGCAGGTAAAGTGATAGGGGATTTATTCTATGAAGACTGAAGCTTCAAGACAATAATAGCAAGACAATTAAAGGAGGAGGCTGGACCCTGGCCCAGTCACATATTATTCATTCTCAAAGTCAAGAGACCTCCATGACCACACATGCAGAGAAAGACTCCTTGGGGGTCAAAGGGGAGTGATGTCAAATGATGCTAGGCCACCCACAGGTCTTTGCAACAGGACCCACCTTGGCTAAGAGATCCACGCTCACACATGGGAGGATCCTGAGATATACCAAATACGAACTGTGAACCAGGCAAATCAAAATGATGGGCCAAAGGAATCCCAGAAGAAATGTCCCATAAAAGGAATTCAAATGCCCACAAGGGTGCGACTCAGGGACTCTCTCTCTCTCTGAGTCTGCCCATGTGTCTATCCACGTGTACTGTACATTTTTCCTCCCAATAAATACTTGCTTCACTACTTTCCATCTTCGTGAAAATTCTTTTCTGCAAAGCTGAAGGGCCAAGGCCCTTGTCACTGACCACTGGTCTAGGGCTAGGATCGTGTGCTTTTGCTCCCATTACCTGGCCTCAGTCTCTGCCTGGGAACCCAAGCCCTGCTTCAGGCCGAGGCCACCAGAGATCATCATGGACAATATGTCCATGATACAATCTTTGCTCTGTAAAATACATATAAATACATATGTAGACTAGAAATTCTGTACCAAAAACAATGCTGCTTTAGGGCGCTACAATTAATAATGCCTGTGCTTGTTTTTTACATTTTAAGTAAACTATCATTGTCTAGGGCTTCCCAGGTGGCACAGTGGTAAAGAATCTGCCTGCCAAAGCAGTAGACGCAGGAGAAAAGAGTTTGATCCCTGGGTTGGGAAGATTCCCTGGAGAAGGAAATGGCAAACCACTCCAGTAATCTTGCCTGGAAAATTCTGTGCACAGAGGAGTCTGGTGGGCTACAGTCCATGGGGTCGCAAAGGTTTGGACATGACTGAGCACGCACATAGACAGCATAATTGTCTAAGTAAGATATGATAGTTTCCCCTCCTAAGAGAGCCTTACCCAGAAAGCTCCTGGGTAGTCTGTTCTTTGGCTAATTTTGAAATAAAGAAAGAGGGTTGAGGTAGCTTAACACTCCCCAAAGCTCTACCTGGTGGTCTGGCATTGGGAAATTTTACCTGTTGTATTCTTTAGAGCCTATTTTTATTTTCCTAAACTTTTTCTCTGACACAGCATTCCTTATCTTTCTGAAAGTGAAAGTCGCTCAGTCGTGTCTGACTCTTTGCGACTCCATGGACTACAGTCCATGGAATTTTCCAGGCCAGAATACGGGAGTGGGTAACCTTTCCCTTCTCCAGGGAATCTTCCCAACCCAGGGACTGAACCCAGGTCTCCCGCATTGCAGGCAGATTCTTTACCAGCTGAGCCACAAGGACTAGCCACTCTGAAGTGAGATGCTGGTGTTGGAATTCCAGACTTGTACCAAGAGCACAGGAGGTTGTAATGATGGCTGGCTGTTTTAATCGTCTTTTTCTCCCTGGTCCCTGCAGAGGGAGTTGTGACTCTGCAGTAGGAAGAGAGATGTTTGCTTTGCTCTCCACGGCTGGGCTGCAGAGTGACTCAAGAAAGAATCTGCTGCAGCAATCCGCTTTAGAAAAGACGTGACATAGTCTCTATGATGCCATCAGATTTCTTATCTTGTTTTTAGTTGCTAAGTCACATCTGACTCTTTTGCAACCCCATGGACTGTGGCCCGCTAGGCTCCTTTGTCCATAGGAGTTCCCAGGCAAGAATACCAGAGTGGGTTGCCATTTCCTTCTCCCTTTAAAAAGATTAATTCTGTTAAAATGAGGTTATTAAGGTGGACCCTAATCCAATATGACTGATGTCCTTTTAAAAAGGGGAAATTTGGACACAAAGATAGAGGGACAGTCACGTGAAGACACAGAGAGAAGCAGTACCTTAAAGTCAAGGCAAGAGGCTACAAAGAGATCAACCTGCCAACAGGTTGATCTCAGACTCCTAGCCTCCAGGACTGTGAGGAAACACATTTCTGTTGTTTAAACCACCCAATCTGTGGTACCTTGTTACAGAAGCCTTAGCAAACTAATGCAACTATTTCCACTTTTCTTATGCCCTTAAAATAATTTGATAAGGAAAATTGATATCATTGTTATTTTTAATGATATACAAGACATGGCCTGAGAAGACAAAACGGAGGCACTTGGGAGTCCCAAAAACATTTAGGTTAGTTTTTATAAAACGGGAGGGTTATATGATGTCAGAGAACAAACCTGCATTGTAAACTTGATTCTCTCTTCTCTCTGAGGCTATGCTAAGCAAAGTATCTTTAAAGCAGAACCACAGGATGTTAGAGAGTGCTGTCTGAGACTAGCCTCTCATTTTATAGATGAGTAAATAAAAGCCTGAGGAGAACATTTTTGTGTCTGTTGTACCAGGATTTATTCCTTCCTGCAATGCAATTGAAGGAACTATAAATCTGCAAGTATTGGCAGCTATATAGCTAATTAGCTAATTAGTTGTAGTACAACTCTTACATACTTAGCTGTAAACAGAATGGTCTTATTGTTTTCTATACTGAAAAAAATAAACGTTAAAATCAAAATGCTATTCTTGTGTTATCAATAAAAACTATTGGTCCATTACCCCCCAATTCACAAAGAAGCACAAGGGTTTATAAGATCTTTGCAGAACCCTCAGGATCATCTTTTAAAATACTTAAATCTTCTATTGTGACTTTTTTCTATTATGTCCAGTAGGTGGCACCACTTAAACCACACAAAATGAGAGCTGTGAAAAAGCCAGAATGCTTGTGGTACAGATCAGTGATTCTCAAATCTTGGTCTCCAGACATGCAGCATCAACATTGCCTGGGAACTTCACAGAAATGCAGATTCCTGCTCCCACACAATTGAATTATATAATCTCTAGGGGTGGGGCCTGGAAATCTGTGTTTTTAACAAGTCATTCAGTGATTCTGTTGACACTATATTGTGAGTGAAAAGAAAAGTGATAGAAAGTGTTAGTTACTAAGTGATATCTGACTCTCTGTGACCCCATTAACTGTGGCCTGTCAGGCTCCTCTATCCATGGAATTTTCCAAGCAAGAATACTATAGTGGGTTGCATTCCCACCTCTAGGGGATCTTCCCAACCTAAGGATCAAACTTGCATCTTTTACCCTGCCTTGGAAGGTGGATTCTTTACCACTAGCACCATCTGGGAAGCCCTATCTATCCTCAATTAAGCATTAGTAATATATTTTCACCTGTTTGGTTTTAAGTAACAAATTTTTTCTGCTTTAATAAATATTTACCTGCTGTATTATTTTGCTCTTCGACATTAATTTACACTTGGCTTAGCTTCACCTGTAGCTCAGATGGTAAACAATCTGCCTGCAATGCAGGAGACCTGGGTTCAATACTTAGGTCAGGGAGACTTCCTGGAGAAGGAAATGGCTATTCACTTCATTATTCTTGCCTGGAGAATTCCATGGACAGAGGAGCCTGGTGGGCTACAGAGTATGGAGTCTCGAAGAGTCAGACACGACTGAATGACTAACACTTTCACTTTTCACTTTAGAAAGAAGTACTTCATTAAATATTAACTGTGACTCTTAAGAAACTGGGATTTCCAAATTACTAGTAATATCAAAAAAAAATGTATACCACCATGTCTTCATATTTGGGGGGCTTCCCTGGTGGCTCAGTGGTAAAGAAGCTGCCTGACAATGCAGGAGCCCCAAGAGATGCCAATTCAACCCCTGGGTTGGGAAGATCCCCTGGAGGGCAGGGCAATCAATTCGAGTATTCTTGCCTGGAGATCCCATGGACTGAGGGGCCTGGAGGGCTACAATCTATGCGGTTGTAAACAGTCAGACACCACTGAAGCGGCTGAGTACATAGCACTTCGTATTTGGCCCACAGAGGTTCCCATTATGAAAAGAGTTTAGTGATTTCTTTTTTCTCAGATCCCCAGGTGCTATTTTTCATAAATTAAATACTGAACAAATGTATGTTGCACTATTTCACTGAGTTTACAAGGTTATTAAAATGCATATTTATTCCCCAAATAATAATCCAGGCTTAAGTACTTGAATAAGCATCCCTTGGGGACCTCTCTCTCCTTTGTACAGTGGGAAGCACCTACGACAGGGGTGAGTCAGCATGAGTGCCTGTCTGGAAGGAATAGACAGCAGCTTATGCTAAGTCTTGGGGGATTTTCGGTCATTTTGCGCTATGCTGCAGGGACACTTCAACACCAGTGGAGTCTTCAATGTCTTAGTGCCTCTCTGGAGGAGTTCAAGACTATTTTAAGAGACACGGGGGGTGGGGGAGTTAGGGACAAACCATGCCATTCGACTCACTCCTCTACCAGGTTATTAACCATAGTAGTCCCCACTCTGGGCTGAGACCTGGACTAGATACTTAATATTTTGTCATTTTTTTCCCTTACAAACCTACCTAAAAATATGTGTGATAATCTCCATTTGACAGAGGAAAATAAAACCCAAGGTTAGTGGATAAGGGGTATGTAGTAGTTAGTGGTAAGGGGTATGTAACCCAGATATGTCTAAGCTGAAGTCAGTTCTGTGTTCACCAAAATACACTACTTCCCCACTCCATGTAAAAATGTGTGTGTATGTTTTGATCAATACCAAAAGTACATGTAGAAGGAAGAGAAGAAGACTATGGAGTGTGGACAACTTTGGGTCTGAGTGTGGAGCAGGGTGGAGCTCAGAGCAAAGTCAGACCCACCGGCAGGTTACATAAATGAAAAATGTTATTTCTGCCTGTGCAGGTTAGTCTCCATTTGCACTGGGTGGGAGGCAGGGCCATTCTCTACCAGTCCTATGACAGCTTTTGTACAGAGTGATCTTCTCAAGGACGTGTACACAGCAAATAGTCTTGGAAGGCAGAGACAGTGTCCCCTTCCAAGGTAGAGAGAAGGCTTGTTTTCTGACCAGGACAATGCCTATCATGTCTTCCTTGAGCATGCTGCTGGCATCCTCCGAGGGGTTTCCTGAGCTTGTTTTTCCTCAGCAGTGGCATAGCTCCGGTATCCACCAGGACCTGCTCCCACATGGCCCTTGTGGAACTTGGGACAAGGGGACTGATGCAGACAAAACTCATACTGTCTGTAATGCCCTGAGTAATCAACTGTATATCTGCACTTCTTGCTTCCTTACCAAGCAACTCCACACAGCTGTGCTGCTCACTGCTGCTGCTGTCACCATCTGCTCTTGCACCCCGTCCATTCTCCACACTCCTCTGTCCTGGTCTAATAACTGTATCCCCACCCCTACCTCCCATGCCTCGGGCTTCCTGGTTAGGACTGGCCAATGGGAGGTGCCAGGGGAGGTTGGATACAGGTCAGGGTATTAATTTCCTTGCTCCTTCTCTGCCTCTCTGGCTATGGCTTCTGTTGGCAGTCTCTCTTTCATAGCCACATAGGGCTCTCCCTTCACCCTCAGACCAAGGGAGGTAAAGAGTGTGCCACTCTTGCTAGACCTTGAGCATGTCACCATCTCTTATTGGATCCTTAGAGCCTAAACCTATGGCTCAGATGGTAAAGAATCTGCCTGCAATGTGGGAGACCTGGGATCAATCCCTGGGTTGGGAAGATCTCCTGGAGAAGGGAACAGCTACCCACTCCAGTATTCTTGCCTGGAGAATTCCATGGACAGAGGAGCCTGGTGGGCTACAGTCCATGGGGTCACAAAGAGTCAGACATGACTGAGCAACTTTCACACACACACACACACGCACACGCACACACACACACAGAGCCTGCCCAAGTCTCTGTAAACAGACTGCAGGAAGGCTATCTGCAGTTATACTGTTTTTAATGTGCCATTTTGCTTTCAAAAGTAATTGAAGGCAGTTTTTTTTTTAATGTGAATAGAAAACATGTTATATATATTTACACACAAGACTACATTTTAACCTTAACTTACCTCTTCTTCCACATCTTACCAAGTCATTGAGCTACCTTGAACTTAGAGCAGCCAGGGACTTCTATAAAGGCAAAGATGTTTGCCTTGATATCCAGCATTCTAAGAATGGTTCCAACTGAACGGTGTTACAAATGCATCTTTTCCTATTCCTAGCTATATTGCTTTGACATAGAAGTGCTGTGGATGGGCATATTGGTAGACACTATAGAGATGTTCTCTTTACCAGTATGTTCTCTTTGCCACTGCCCATCTTCTGGCAATAGTTATCATTCCCAGTGTGTATTTAATATACTCTAACCTTTGGTTTATTTAAATAAAACCACAACATAAAACCAGATCATTTGGGGAACTTAGGATCACAGTTTCTAGTTGGAAGAGATTGTTAAAGATTTTAACAAAATTCTTTCATTTGATAGTCCATTTAATTCTGGAAAAAAATATTGTTTAAATTCATTTCAATTTCTTTCAAAATTCATTTTGCCTTTTAAAGTATTATTTCTACAACTCATCAGAAAAAAAAAAAAGCGACAAGAACAGTTCTAAAATTCCAAACCAGTGGAAGAGCATATTATCCCAGTACCACATATAAGGAGAAACTTAGTAAATAAACTCTTTCCTTCTGGTAATAATAATGATGACCTTGACTGAACTAGGAAGCTATGTTTGCTCTTTGTCTTCAAGTATGGGCAGGTGTTAGGCAGGAGGATGGGCTGTGCAAGAACAACTCAGGCAGAGGAGACAACCCAGGCCAAGGCCTGGAGCTGAGAGAGAAGTTAATGAAGCTCCTGGGAGCTGTATCCTGGCAGTTCAGAGTTAAAGGAGCATAAAGGGTAAGCTAGAACTAGGAAAAACAGAGGAGAGAATGAAATTATCTGCTTCTAGCTGCACACCTTGGCTCTTCTCACTATAAATGTCAACCAGCTCAGGGCTGGAGAACAGCCATACTCAATGAAATTTAGATTCCAACTGACCAAACAATCATGACCAACCATTTGGGGATCCTTGTCTCCATTTAGTCAAGAGTAATTTAGCATCTGTTATGCGCTAAGGACAATGATAAGTGATCCTATCAAAATCCTAAGTAATTTTAAGTCTAATTAAATGGTCATTATGAACCAAGGTCAATGCATCTATTGAACCATCTCCACCACTGCTGTCCTTTCCAAGAACTGGTTTTTGATTCTCTTCCAGGAAGTCTAAATCCACAAAGCATCTAGAGCAATACAGTTCAAGGTAAAACTGGGCTCCACGCTGATGAATGTGAACCTAAACAAGGGATAACTTGCAGACAATTTAGCCCCTCCATTATCTACATCCAGTCCCATCACTTATGGCAAATAGATGGGAAAACAATGGAAACAGTGACAGACTTTATTTTTTTTCTTTTCTTTTTTTTAAATTTTTTAATTTATTTATTTTTATTTATTTTAGTTGGGGGCTAATTACTTTACAGTATTGTAGTGGTTTTTGCCATACATTGACATGAATCAGCCATGGGTTTACATGTGTTCCCCGTCCTGAACCCCCCTCCCACCTCCCTCCCCATCCCATCCCTCTGGGTCATCCCATTGCCCCAGCCCTGAGCATTTGTCTCATGCATCAAACCTGGAAAGGTGTTCTGTTTCACATATGATAATATACATGTTTCAATGCTATTCTCCCAGAACGTCCCACCCTCATCTTCTCCCTCAGAGTCCATAAGACTGTTCTATGCATCTGTGTCTCTTATTCTGTCTCGCATATAGAGTTATTGTTACCATCTTTCAAATTCCATATATATGCATTAGTATACTGTATTGGTGTTTTTCTTTCTGGCTTACTTCACTCTGTATAATGGGCTCCAGTTTCATCCATCTCAATAGAACTGATTCAAATGTATTCTTTTTAATGGCTGAGTAATATTCCATTGTGTATATGTACCACAGCTTCCTTATCCATTCATCTGCTGATGGACATCTAGGTTGCTTCCATGTCCTGGCTATTGTAAACAGTGCTGCGATGAACATTGGGGTATACGCGTCTCTTTCAATTCTGGTTTCCTCAGTGTGTATGCCCAGCAGTGGGATTGCTGGGTCATATGGCAGTTCTATTCCCAGTTTTTTAAGGAATATCCACACTGTTCTCCATAGTGGCTGTACTAGTTTGCATTCCCACCAACAGTGTAAGAGGGCTCCCTTTTCTCCACACCCTCTCCAGCATTTATTGCTTGTAGACTTTTGCATAGCAGCCATTCTGACTGGTGTGTAATGGTACCTCATTGTGGTTTTGATTTGCATTTCTCCAATAATGAGTGATGTTGAGCATCTTTTCATGTGTTTGTTAGCCATCTGTATGTCTTCTTTGGAGAAATGTCTGTTTAGTTCTTTGGCCAATTTTTTGATTGGGTCGTTTATTTTTCTGGAATTGAGCTGCAGGAGTTGCTTGTATATTTTTGAGATTAATTGTTTGTCTGTTGCTTCGTTTGCTATTATTTTCTCCCATTCTGAAGGCTGTCTTTTCACCTTGCTTATAGTTTCCTTTATTGTGCAAAAGCTTTTAATTTTAATTAGGTCCCATTTGTTTATTTTTGCTTTTATTTCCAATATTCTGGGAGGTGGGTCATGGAGGATCCTGCTGTGATTTATGTCGGAGACAGTTTTGCCTATGTTTTCCTCTAGGAGTTTTATAGTTTCTGGTCTTACCTTTAGACCTTTAATCCATTTTGAGTTTATTTTTGTGTATGGTGTTAGCAAGTGTTCTAATTTCATTCTTTTACAAGTGGTTTACCAGTTTTCCCAGCACCACTTGTTAAAGATTGTCTTTTCTCCATTGTATATTCTTGCCTCCTTTGTTGAAGATAAGGTATCCATAGGTGCGTGGATTTATCTCTGGGCTTTCTATTTTGTTCCATTGATCTATATTTCTATCTTTGTGCCAGTACCACACTGTCTTGATGACTGTGGCTTTGTAGTAGAGCCTGAAGTCAGGCAGGTTGATTCCTCCAGTTCCATTCTTCTTTCTCAAGATTGTTTTGGCTATTCGAGGTTTCTTATATTTCCATACAAATTATGAAATGATTTGTTCTAGTTCTGTGAAAAATACTGTTGGTAGCTTGATAGGGATTGCATTGAATCTATAGATTGCTTTGGGTAGTATACTCATTTTCACTATATTAATTCTTCCAATCCATGAACATGGTATATTTCTCCATCTGTTTGTGTCCTCTTTGATTTCTTTCATCAGTGTTTTATAGTTTTCTATATATAAGTCTTTTGTTTCTTTAGGTAGATATATTCCCAAGTATTTTATTATTTTTGATGCAATGGTGAATGGTATTGTTTCCTTAGTTTCTCTTTCTGTTTTCTCATTATTGGTGTATAGGAATGCAAGGGATTTCTGCGTGTTAATTTTATATCCTGCAACTTTACTATATTCATTGATTAGCTCTAGTAATTTTCTTGTAGAATTTTTAGGGTTTTCTATGTAGAGGATCATGTCATCTGCAAACAGTGAGAGTTTTACTTCATCTTTTCCTATCTGCATGAAATTAAAAGACGCTTGCTCTTTGGAAGAAAAAGCTATTACCAATCTAGACAGCATATTAAAAATCAGAGACATTACTTTGCCGATGAAAGTCCATCTAGTCAAAGCTATGGTTTTTCCAGTAGTTACGTATGGATGTGAGAGTTGAACCATAAAGGAAAGCTGAGCACCGAAGAATTGATCCTTTTGAACTGTGGTGTTGGATAAGACTCTTGAGAGTCCCTTGGACAGCATGGAAATCCAACTAGTCAATCCTAAAGGAAATCAGCCCTAATTATTCATTGGAAGGACTGATGCTGAAGCTGAAACTCCAATATTTTGACCACCTGATGTGAAGAAGTGACTCATTGGAAAAGACTGATGCTGGGAAAGATTGAAGGCAGGAGGAGAAGAGGAAGACAGAGGATGAGATGGTTGGATGGCATCACCAACTCAATGGACATGAGTTTGAGCAAGCTCTGGGAGTTGGTGATGGACAGGGAAGCCTGGTGTGCTACAGTCCATGGGGTCGCAAAGAGTTGAACATGACTGAGCGACTGAACTGAAGTGATCTACATCAGAATCTCCCCCCACCTCTCCTCCAAATAACCAACCACACATGTAAGTAGAAACAGAATTCTTTTTATGCCATCACAATTTCAAGACCATCACCTATCACTCAACACAGTCAAACTGTCTTCTCTAAGCTTCTACATGGAAATGCTACCAAAGTATAATTTCTGCCTAAAATGTTTTATTTCTAATGTGGAAGCTTTGAGGATGGGAAAATGGTCTCAGAAATTGGAATAAAGGTAAGAAAGAAAAAAAAAGATGTTTCTACTAGCCAAGAATTTATATTACAATTAGATACATTATTTTTAACAGTACTTAATAAGAGACAGTCATACAGGGCCCGTAGAAGGGCCACTTTTGGTTTAATGCACTACTGTCACCATTTTGAAACAGTTAATGATTTTTGAACAAAGGGTGCAAGTCCTCTTCAACTGGGCTCCATGAATTATGTAGCTGCTCTTGACTATATGTGACATAGGAATCCTTAAAGAAGTGGTCACTGAGTGCACAATTGATCAGGGAAAGCAAAAGGAATAAGACTTATATCAGGCTTAGAGTAATATTTAGGAGTCAAGTAATTCAGATAATATTCTTTCTGGGAAAACACTAAATAAATAAATAGTACAGATAAATTAAAATTAAATTCTGAAATAATCTCCCAAGATGGTTCCAAAAAATTAAATTAATCTGCTTTTGCTCTGCCCACTCTTCTTTGACTTAAGTAGCTGGTAAATTACCCTCAATCTATGTCTCTGGTTCAGCCTCTAGAAAGATTTAGTACCATAGAGAAACCAAGAAATAAGTGCCTAGTTGTCTGAGAATTCCACAAGGTGTCATCCTTGAGCTAAAATAATAAATCCAATACTGGAAGACAGTTTTCATTTAAAAAATTGAAGATTCCAAGCCTCCATTTTGAACTCTGTGGGTTTGGCTCTACAGTCATACAGCAAGTCCCCTTTATTGAGTACTTAGTATGTGCCAGGCTCTTAACATACATTATTTCTAATCTTTTAAATAACCTTGTATTGATTTAAGCTGGCATTTTACAGTGGAAAAAGCCAAGATTCATAGATGTTAAGTCAGTTTCCCAAGGCACACATCTAATAAGTGCCAGAGTCAATATTCAAAGACAGAACTAGCTGAGCCCAAATTCTGTGCAATTTCTGCTTAACTATATGGTCTCAAAGGATCAAAGAAAATAGGCAAAGGAGTTCAAAGAATGAACAAACAAACAAATTCAGGGATCTCCCTCCTGTCCAGGCTCTATTCTACACCAGCTCAGTAGCAGCCGGCATGTTGCATGGGCATTGACCAAGCAGGTGCCCTCTCCTGAGTTTGTGTGCACAATAGGAGCCCTCACCAGGACCAAACCCAGGGATATAAAGCCCTGAAAATGGGTGTTCCAGTACACCCCTACGTGTTTTGACCATCATCTATTATTGTTACATAATGTCAGAGGTGATGTTCAGAATAAGCTATGGACATTAAAACTACTATTGCCTCCAGATGTTCCTAAGTGGGAAATCATCTGCATGGCTTCCTTCTGTCAGGAGCCTCTCTACATGTACAAACTCCCCCCACCCCACCCCAAAGCTCTGGGGCCATCTTCCATTACTAGCAAGATGATGCAGCATTCAGTTCACTCTGCTGGCTCTTCTGGTCAGCCCTGTAGCTGAGCCTTATCCCCAAGACAAAAACCCCTCTTTGTATCAGGTTCTTGTCATTTATATCCAGTGCCTTGTTGTCCTGAACCTGAGCCTCTTTCCTTGGGAAGGCAGTAAAAAGCACAAGGAAAAATATCTCAGGCTCTGAGTTTGCATCCTTTTACCATCACTTTTAGGGTGACCAACTATCCTGTTCTACTTGGAACTGTCCTGGTTCTAGCATCAAAAATCCAGTGTCCCAGGAAATCATCAGTCAAGGGTGAACTCAGATGGCTAGTCACCTTAAATCCCTTCCTAACTTAGCCATCTTGAACAAGTTATCTAACCTCTCAACACCTGACATGGAGAATGGGCAAATTACTAACATTTACCCCATCAGGTCATTGTGAAGATCAAATGAGGTATGTGCGCAGTACTTAGCACAAAATAAGCATGGAAGATACCTTAGCTGATATTACTACTCTTGACCTGCTCAGCCCATAATTCTTCCGGAGTATCCAAGACTACAGGGCTGCTCTGATCTTACGTATCTCCTCCCGAAGACAGAATTCCTGCTCCAGAGCCTGAGACCTGGGGCCCTTCCAGATCTCACCATCTCTTGCTTTTTCCATATTGCTTGTTCCTGCACCATCAGCCATCCTACTTAAAAAGCCTCTGAGATCTCCTAGTTTTTAAGCATCAGTAACCACTCTGACAGCTGACACTCCCAAAGTCTCAGTGACCATGAGAATGTCCCTCTCAAGGAGGTACAGCCAGTGATCAACGGGACAGTAAGGAAGGTCTACCCTGCGTGTGCCTAAACCTTGAGTGTGACTGAAAGTACACCCTTGTTTTCATTCACTTGTATAACATGGATCTATCCTTGAGAATAATTTTTGTTGATTTGGCCAATAATTCTTTGCAATCCAACTGTATCTAATGTCCTGTGTAATTAAAGATCTTTCTCCAACCAAGCATTTAATGGCTGTCATGTTTGACTACACTTTGATACATATATCTTCATCATCCTTGCAAAGATTGCTTTTCACTACTTTGTAGAAGCACTGTGCATAATTAAATTCTGTTTCATATTATAAAATACATTTTTCTTTGCAACAAGATAAGAGGAAATATGGTTAAACACGTTGCTTACTGTATTTTCTTTTTCCATCTTGTGTACACTCATGTTTATGTTCAAACACGTTAAAAAACACGTACCTATTGCCTTACTTTAGGACAGCCTGCCAAGACATTCAGGCCCTGTTACCTACCACTCATGAAATCATAACCAAGAATCTACAACCGAAAATGATATGCTTCATTTCTATCTTCTAGAGAGATACTAAGAGGTTATATATCATTTTCATAGGATACCATCTTCTTAATTTTTAGACTTTGCCATTTTAAGTAAAATCAATACCTTGAGACAATAATATCTGTATTTGTCCTTTGTCTCCTCATCCAAAATGGTTAGTCATCAGCTAAATGCCTGATTTTCACAGGAGAGCTAGTCTGGATGATTTTCAATGCGGATTTCTGTGAAACTCAAGTATACCCTCTTCACAGGGCTCGACTGGTGTTCTCACAAGACTACACAGTAGACTTCACTCTCCCACTCCAGCCCAATGTCTAATCCCTCTCTGGAAGAGGAATACAAAACAGTACCTCTAAGAGCTGCAGTCCCCACTGACTTTGGGGGAGAGACATCCCCTGTCTACACAGCAACTAGGCCTGTTCTCCCAGCTAGTTGCGTAGACCCAGTTGGAAGGAGCACCTAGCGGGGTGGGGTATTAGTGAGTTCAGTTGTTGAGGCTTCAACTGAAGTGTGTACCTCTGGTGAAGCATCTGAATCTGGATTCCCAGTCCACATGTCACACAATTTAACAGAAACTCTCAGAAAATTAAGGTATTGCAATCTCTCTCCCTATTAACTTCCAGCCTTCAGATTTTATGACACAGTAGTTTAAGTAGAGTGGACTAAACTAGCTAAACAACAATAGGCATGCTGAAGAATAGGCTTGTAACACTGCAATTATTTTACAATTAGGCTCTGGTTTTTGGAAGAGTCAATCAGGAAACTGCATAGCAAAGATAATGATGACATGAGCTTGAAGGTGAGGTGAAGGAAGAGGACTTCCAGGTACTTCCCTTTGACATATTCCAAGCTGACTCTCTCAGTATAAATCAGCAGTTAAGATTGCCAATGCACTGTCAAGAAGACCAGAGGCAACAGAAAGTACCCACCCAGTGGAATACAGGCTTATAGTCTAATTCTGAGTCAGCCAATCAGTCAATCCATTAATTAAAGAATCCTATAAAAGTGATTTATCAACATCATATCAAGGTATATTTTCCTTGTTGTGAACATGCAGTCTTTAGATATCTATGGAAACGAAGCTTCCTGGGATACAGAATTCTAGACCTTTAGAATATCAGAGCTAAGGATATCAGGTAAATCACTTGTGTAGCCCTCTCATTTTAAAGATGAGAAAACAGTAAAAATTGTGAAATGCAGGTGTACCAGATAGGCCTTAACCTCTCCAGCAGGTTTCAGAAATAGAAGTCTTCATTATTAGAAAGAAGAGAGGAAGGACTTCATAGGCTTTAAATGTGATCAGCATCAGAAAAAATAAATATCCATTGCTCTTGATCTCTGAATTATTGGACCAGTTCCAATTAACAGAGGTCATATCATTAAGTTTGAACTTAAACCCAAAAGGGACAAAGAAAGCTACATGATCTCTAAAGAGAAATACATGAAAAATTTTCTAGCTCATCATGCATGACTTTTTGTGCCATTACACATTCACAAATCCTAATTTCACTCCTGTGACCTGTACCAGCACACTCCATTTGAAGTGACTCTCTTTACTAGCTTAGATCCAGCAGAGAGTTCCTATCATGCCTCTATTTCTAGAGGACATGGAAACTTTCTGAATGTCAGAAAGTTTTGTGCAATCTCACATTTGTCCATTAACATCGTTTCAACATCAGGGAGCCAGATGCAGGAAATTTAAGATGTTTATATGTACAAATAGCTCCCTAATAGTCTCTGACTAGATAGCATGAAAAAAAAAAAAACACTTATTTATTGCCTTTCACCATCTTGCATCTGTGTCTGCTAAGTCACTTTAGTCATGTCCAGCTTTTCAGGACTCTATGGATCATAGCCTCCCAGGTTTCTCTCTCATGGGATTCTCCAGGCAAGAATAATGGATTGGGTTGTCATGCTCTCCTCCAAGGGATCTTCCCGACCCAGGGATCAAACCCACATCTCTTATATCTCCTACATTGGCAGGGGGGTTCTTTACTACTAGTGTCACTTGGGAAGCCCCAGCACCATCTTATCAATACTCAGAGGAGTTTCAACTTCTTTAAACTATTGCTCACAAGTGTTGTTATCCTGCCTATAGTTTCTTTCCTGAAGAAATTCCATTCCATTTATTCAGAAATTCTAACACTTTCATATACTCAATCTTAAACTCACCTCTGCTGGGAATAATTATTTAATAAGAAAATTAATTAATGACTCTAAAGAATAGCTTAAGAGTCTGGCAACACCAATTTTAACTGGTACCCCAAACTCTAACTCCATGGATTAATCACTATCAGAAAGAAACACAATCCCACACCGAACAACATGTAACTAACAATGATATAATCATGGTGTAGATCTTTGTATAACCTTATTCCATTTTCAGATTTGTTATATGACTTATTGTCAAATCTCTGCCCACAAAATCAAAGTTGATAGCTTGCCCTCCAAAATGAGAACATCAAAAAAGCCTTGGATCCTTCAAGGGTATTTATGAAATAAGTTCATATACAGTAGAACTCCCTGATGCCTCAGTGGTAAAGAATCTACCTGCAATGCAGGAGACACAGGAGATGCAATTTCGATCCTTGGGTCAGGAAGATCCTCTGGAGGAGAAAATGGCAACCCTCTCCAGTATTCTTGCCTGAAAAATCCCATAGACAGAGGAGTCTAGCAGGCTATAGTCCAAAGGGTGGCATAGAGTCAGACATGACTGAGTGATTGAACACAAGCACAGAGCAAAAAAAAACCAAAAAATAAAAACTTACCCCCATCTGACTTAGAAGAAATTTTTCCTTCCAGGCACCCATTTATTCATTGTTTAATTCATTTAACAAACTTTTAGTAATCACCTCCTCGATTCCAGGCACTGGGTCAATATTGGGAATTCAAAGATAAATGAGGTACATTCCTTCTATCAAGAAGTTCATCATCAAACAGGTTAACATATAATTACATTGCTTTACTCACATCTAAGGAGATCCAACCAGTCCATCCTAAAGGAGATGAGTCCTGGGTGTTCATTGGTAGGACTGATGTTGAAGCTGAAACTCCAATACTTTGGCCACCTGATGCGAAGAGCTGACTCATGGGAAAAGACCCTGATGCTGGGAAGGATTGGGGGCAGGAGGAGAAGGGGACGACAGAGGATGAGATGGTTGGATGGCATCACCGACTCAATGGACATGGGTTTGGGTGAACTCCGGGAGTTGGTGATGGACAGGGAGGCCTGGCGTTCTGCAGTTCCTGGGGTTGCAAAGAGTTGGACATGACTGAGTAACTGAACTGAACTGAACTGAACTCACATCTATAACCTACAGTAAATGCACTGATGACTTCAACCTAGATCAACCTTCAACCCTTACAGTAATTAGTGAATTGGTATTATAATCTTTGCATATCTTCTCAAAGTCTAACAACTTCACACTTTAGATGATTCTTTCAATAACATCTAGCCTTTTATTAAAATAATCACCGCCTTACCACAAAAGTGCCCAAATTTATTGATCATCCAATTTCACATCTTACAGGAATTTATAACCCAACTCCCTAAACACACATCCATCTCTACACACACACACACACACACACACACACACACACACACACACACACACAGCCTTTGTCTCATAGCCTGTCTAGTGAGTGACTCTCTCGAGTGCTCAGATTCCTCCAGTCTTCAGTAACCACACTAACAAGAGTAACAGGCAATGAGTTCACTCGTCACTCTACAACCCCAGTATACTTTAGAAATGTCAGCTAAGCCTGATGACCTCAAGAAAACTGATAATAGTTAAACCAAACCCCAGCCATAGGACTGGGGTTTAGAGGCATGAATCTTTTACTTGTAGAGATGTTATAAGATCTAGGAAATAGTTATTGAGATCTTATTATGTGCCACACACCATGTGCTGAGTATTTAGCAGGCAATATTTAAACCTCACAAAAAAGCTACTATCTCCATTTTAGAGATAAGATAACTGAGGCCAAGCAACATGTCCAAGGCTGCTGCTGCTGCTGCTAAGTAGCTTCAGTCGTGTCCGACTCTGTGTGACCCCATACACGGCAGCCCACCAGGTTCTCCTGTCCCTGGGATTCTCCAGGCAAGAATACTGGAGTGGGTTGCCATTTCCTTCTCCAATGCATGCATGCATGCTAAGTTGCTTCAGTTGTGTCCGACTCTGTGCGACCTTATGGACAGCAGCCCACCAGGTTCCTCTGTCCATGGGACTCTCTAGGCAAGAATACTGGAGTGGGTTGCTATTTCCTTCTCCTGCCCAAGGCTACACAGTAGCAAGTGGTGAGGCCTTGACCAAAATTCTAACAAGCTGACTTCAAAGCCACTCTGTAAGAGGAGAGAGAAACTGCCATCCAAGATCTTAGGATGTCATTGACTTAAGATACCTGAATACTGAACTTAATACATTTCCTTTGAGGACAAGATTGTCCATAGACTGTGGTGAAAGCCAAGCATTATGGGAAATATTCATTAGTCACACTCTTTTGTCTTTGCCTTAGTAGAGCCTGATTTGCACAGACAGTCTGCTTCCAAATTCTGCTCTTTCTGCTGTACCATGATGCCTGTTTATAAAACATACCTGCATTACAGGTATAGAAGAGAGTAAAGAGTTATGAAAGGATTGGACTATAAAAATGAAGTATAAAAAATAGATGTTCAAGTTTCATCATCACTGGCTTATTAAAGTTAACCAATTGCTTTCAACTAAATGTAGAATGTCTGCCTGGTTGCATTGGAAGAACATTTTTATTCAACTTCTGAAACTTGTAATACCTTGTCTATTAATGAGGATATCGTTCTGAGTGCCTCATGTTCAGGCCGGTACAGATCCCCATTCATTACCCTGAATTTCCACTAAAGTGAAGCCAAAGCTCACCATCTTTAACATCCAGAAATGAGCCTCAGAGACACATAGAACTGTGTCTAGCTGAGAGCTGTTTGTCAGACAGCCATGGGGCCCCACGATGATTAATGACACCAATATGAAGTCTCATGTCTGTCATTTGGGGGAAATGTTTGTGATGATGGCACATTCCTCCTTTCAATTCTCACTTTCCTCTTAAGGAAGACTGCTCATTTATATCCTCTGAGGATGCTCCTAACAAGATGGATGTACCATCATATGTTTAAGGAGGGAGAAAAAAGGCAATCGCAGGAGTTCAAGAAAAAAATGAAAGCTGAATCATTCCCGGTAATCTCCCAAATTTATATCCCTCAGTATCACAAACCGAATTACTCCTATAAACATTAGTTTAGAAAACCAACTTTTCTCTTACAGCTGCATGGTGAAGTGCCACATCACATCCATATAGTAAAGATTTTATTTTCAATCTAATGTGCCAATGGCAGTTTCCAATGGGAAAAAGCAATTTGTTAGTCTAGCCAATTACGATTTGTCCTTGGATGAAGATGACAGCAAAGTCTGTGCCTCTAGTTCATTGAAAACATCAGAAAGATATCCCCAGTACTCAGTTTGGTTCTCAGTGAAGTTAAGCATTAAGGAGGTGATTAAAATTCAGTTTAACTTTGATAGCAAATCAAAGGAAAGGCATTGCTGTCTGATGGTAGGAGCCAGTTTTCAGAACAGTCCAAAACAGCAGTGGCCTGCATTTTAATTATGAGGACAATATTGAAGCTCTGTACCTCCAGTTACGTCCTCACTATGAAACCTTTATTCTGTACCCTGAGGGTATCAGGACTACTTGAAGTATTCACACTACCACATATGGGTGTATTTAAACATAACCCTTGCTTTGCTTGATACCTCTGTTATCAAAAGATGACCCATGTCTATGAATGAGAGGTTTGGAAAAATAAAACTCCTGACTATGCCATTGATTTCCTATGTCATGATCAGAAAATCATTTTCCTTCTTTTCACCCAAGCCATAATGTTAGAACACATCAGAGAGCTGATTTGTAAGGTTGTTATGATGATAGAATCAGATTTTAAAAAGCAGATCTGGGATATTTGCCATTAATATGCTTTTAAAGATGAGAAAACTGAACAACTCTTGAATAATTAATTATCCAAGTCAACACTTTTGAAGTTCATCTTCAGCTCTACCAGGTCATTAGTGTGAGGATATGGGAAATTTTGCTTGATAATTAAAGACCTTTCCTATATCCTGGCCCTGGATTGATGAACAGAATGTTAAACCTAAATTATCTCCTCCAGTTCAAGCATCAGACAAAAGTCCTGGGGAGAAGCATAACCTGGTCATTCATTTACTAATGTGGCAAATCTCCATTGGATGTTTACTCTGTCTGGCTCAGTTGCTCTAGAGGAACAAAGATGAGTAAGACTTGGTTCCTGCCTCAAAGGATTTACAGAGGAGTGAAGTGGATTTACCTGCTCTCAATGTCCTAAATGCCTGTGCCCTCACTTGGACACTCACTCTCCATATGCCTGTCTACCAGCTTTCTGTGCTGGTCTCTCTGGCAGACCTACTCTATCTCATTCTTTACCTAAGTCACTTCTATTCATCATTTTAGCTTTATGCCTGGCACATGGTATTTGCTCAGTAAGGATTACTGAATTCATTATCATACAATATGAGAAATTCTTAAATAGAGGAGGAAGCAAAACATCTCTGGGACACAGAGACCATGGTAAGGGTGCCAAGGAATGCTTCACAGAAGGCTTTTGGGTTGGTGATACTTGAGATAGATTTGAAGCATGAGTACAGGTTAACGGAGAATAGGGAGAACATGAGAAAAGAGCTGCAAAGTGGTGAATCAGCATTAAGGAAAATCGTACCAGACAAAGGGAACATCATCTGTATATGCATGAAGATACTAATGAGGATGCAATGTTTGCAGTTTTCAAACTCAACGTAGATAACATTGAGGAAAGTACAGAATGGAAGGTACATTTGAGCTTCATGTCAAAGACCTTACATGTCATGGTTAGAAGTATAGATTTTTTTTTCCTGAGGTGATAGGCAGTTACTGAAGGTTTATTGGCAGGTGTGTCAAATGAGATTTAGAGGCAAGGTAAACACACACGGAAATAGTAAACACTCTAGCTTAAAGTGATAAAAAATAATTTATTAAACAATGTTAAGTAGGGCAGAGACATTCTGGAAGGCACAGAGATTCCAAACTTGCAGGCTTTACCCAAGACCTCTCACCTCCACTGAGTACTTAATCCAGCAGCCACATCAATGACCCTGGGCACTAGTTGACCAAACCTCCACCAATCCTTTCAGGAAAGCCTGTGACCTTGGACAGAACTGAGTTCCACACAACACTTCCCTTCTCACATTGTTGTCTTTCAAACCAAAGTCTCACACATATTCTTCTGAATGATGTAGCCCAAGTCACGTGCCAGCACCATATCTGCAAGGGAGACTGGAAAAATGAATTTCTAGCTTCCATCTGGGCGGGAAGGACCCATAATGTGGGAAATGCCCAAACATAGAAAAGATGTTCTAAAACGGCTTAGAGACCACAAATCATGAAACTGTCCCTACCATAGGGAAGAACATAATTAGACTTACATCATAAAAAAATTTCTCAGTGTTGACAGTGGACAGAACAGAGTAAACAGATAGGATATAAAATTCTAGAGAGCAAGGACTTGGTCTGCCTTTTAATTGCAGAAATAATAATGATTCCTTCCACATAGAAGGTACTCAACAAATTATTTTCTCTTTGTAAAATTAAGAAAAAATTACATATAGTAGATTTCACCTTGTTTGCAAATTTTGACAAGTGCATCCTATAGTATAACCACTACCACAATCAAGATATAGACTGGTTCCATCACTCCCAAAAATTTTCTCATGCTGCTCCTCTATAGTCAGTCTCTCCACCCCAACTCCTGGCAACCATATACATGCAGTATGTAGCCTTCTGTGTCCGGCTTCCTTCGAGAAGGTTAAAAGATGCTTACTCCTTGGAAGGAAGGTTATGATCAACCTAGATAGCATATTTAAAAGCAGAGACATTACTTTGCCAACAAAAGTCCGTCTAGTCAAGGCTATGGTTTTTCCCGTGGTCATGTATGGATGTGAGAGTTGGATGGTGAAGAAAGCTGAGCGCCGCAGAATTGATGCTTTTGAACTGTGGTGTTGGAGAAGACTCTTGAGAGTCCCTTGGACTGCAAGGAGATCCAATCAGTTCATCCTAAAGGAGATCAATCCTGGGTGTTCATTGGAAGGACTGATGTTGAAGCTGAAACTCCAATACTTTGGCCACCTCATGCGAAGAGCTGACTCATTGGAAAAGACCCTAATGCTGGGTAGGATTGGGGGCAGGAGGAGAAGGGGATGACAGAGGATGAGATGGTTGGATGGCATCACCGACTCGATGGACATGGGTTTGGGTAGACTCCGGGAGTTGGTGATGGACAGAGGCCTGGCGTGCTGCAATTCATGGGGTCGCAAAGAGTCGGACACGACCGAGAGACTGAACTGAACTGATTCCATGGTATGGGTGTACCAAAGTTTATCGATGCCCCAGGTAAAAAAAATATTAGAGTTGTTTCCAGTTTGAGGAGTTACTAATCATGCATATTTTTGCATGAAGATAATTTTTCAATTCATTTGGATAAATACATAGGAGTCGGAGTGCTGAGTTGCATGATAAGTACATGCTTAACAATAAAATATTGAAAAACTCTTTTTCTAGTTTTACATCTACATTCTACATTCCCATCAGAAATGTATGAGAGTTGCAGGTGCTCCACACCCTCATAAGCCCTTGGTATTGTTATTTTTTAAAGCCATTCTAAGAAGTGTCTACTATTAATAGTACCTTATTGTGGTTTTCATTTAATTTTCCTAAATATTAGTGGCATAGAACATCCTTTCATATTCTTATTTGCCTTTAAGATATCTTTTTTGTTAAAATGTTCAAATATCTTGCCTATTATTTTTCAATAAATATTTAATTAATTTATGAATAAACTGATTTAGAGATATTTAGAAAAATAAATTTATAAAGAGCTTCCCCAGTGGTTCAGTGGTAAAGAATCTGCCTGCAATGCAGGAGGTGCTGGAGATGCATATTCAATCACTGGGTGGGGAAGATGCCCTGGAGGAGGGCATGGCAACCTACTCCAGTATTCTTGCCTGGAGAATCCCATGGACAGAGGAGTCTGTCAGGCTACAGTCCATAGGTTCACAAGAGTCCGTCAGGTCACAAAGAGCTGGACACGACTGAAACGATTGAGCACAGAAAAATAAAATAACCTCCACCTGGTATAACTGGACATTGCCAATGAAATAGAAGGACTTCTCAGGTGGCACTGGGGTTAAAGAACCCACCTGCCAATGCCCACTTAAGAGATGTGGGCTCAATCCCTGGGCTGGGAAGATCCCCTGGAGGAGGGCATGGCAACCCACTCCAGTATTCTTGCCTGGAGAATCCGGCAGGCTACAATCCATATAGTCACAAAGAGGCAGACACAACCGAAGTGACAGCACACAGTGAGATAGAAAGGAGGCACTGAGGATGATACCAAACTTTTAAGGTGAATATTGGTTAAAAATGTTTAACTGACTGACTTAGAAATCATAATCAAAGGTGACTATTTCAATGCCCTCCAATTTGGGAGGGCATTGAAATAGACGGTAAAGAATCTGCCTGCAGATGGAGGTTCAGACAGTAAAGAATCTGCCTGCAATGCAGGAGACTTGGGTTTGATCCCTGGGTCCAGAAGATCCCCTGGAGAAGGAAATGGCAACCCACTCCAGCATTCTTGCCTGGAAAATCCCATGGACAGAGGAGCCTAGTGGGCTATAGTTTATCGGGTTGCAAAGAATCAGACAACTTAGCAACTAAGACTTTATAGGCTTCCCTGGTAGCTCAGCTGGTAAAGAATTGGCCTGCAATGTAGGAGACCCTGGTTCGATTCTTGGTTGGTAAGATCCCCTGGAGAAGGAAACAGCTACCCACTCCAGTATCCTAGCCTGGAGAATTCTATGGGCTGTATAGTCCACGGGGTCCCAAATAGTTGGACGTGACTGAGTGACTCACTTTCTTCAATTAATTTTTGTCTTTCAATAATTTGCAGTCAAATCTAAAATACACAGAATAATGTTCTCAAGTTTTCGGCATCTGCGAAAACAAGTAAACCTCAATTGTTTTTTATCTTTTGCTTGTAAGGGAAATAAATAAATCTCAAAACCCAGTCCCGTATTATCCCCCAGGAAATCCTGGAAGTGGCTCATTATTTCCCTCTTCGGAAAGAGTTCTAACTTAAACACCAAACCAAGAGAAAAAGGAATGTGAAACAGAAAGCTGTGGGCCCTGGAAGTTAATTAAATGGCTGATCCTTTGTAATCACCTTCTCTACAGTGAAGAATGCTGAAAAGCAAGGTTGGGAGATGGTACTATTTTGCCTCCTGAATCACAGAAGGACCAAAGTCTCTTAGACAGTAGTGGGTAGCTGGTAGCTGATAGAGGAAGATTTCCTTTCTTTCCATGGAACTGCCAGATTGTGAAAATAAAACTGTGACTTGCATCTGAGCCAAGACAAATCAACACTCCATGGGGCCAATTGCTCCTGCAGGGGTAAAGCTCACCCAATGGACAGAGCAGGTGACAGACTGGGGAAGCTGGAGCCAAAGGGTGCACATAGATCTACCAGGATTAGGGGACTTCCTTAAGGATCAACTAACCTTGGTCTCCAGTTCACATGGTTCTGATAGAAATTTAGACACCAGGGCAAACCAAGAGAAGGAAACATGTTATGGAATAAGCAACAGAACATTACTTTAGAGAAAAACATTGGCTTAAAGAAACACACTGTGCCTTGAATAAGCCCAAGAAATACTATGAAAAGGCTGGTGGGTACAACTTCTCTCCATTCTCAAGTGATTCTTCCACTGGGGGAAACAATACTGAGAGGACCTCATTGATTCCAGCCTCTACCCCCTCAAATATACAAATGACATAAGGTCATAGACGGGATTTATGACTCCCCCATACATGGGAAGCTGCTTAGTGGCATCACTGGCATTAGAACTTAAATCTGGTGATTCTACTCAGGCACTCTGTCAGCAATGTCTGCTGGGAAGAAGGAAGCCTCAGCAGAGGTTCCATGTCTGGCACTTCCCAAAATTTTGTCCAGGGCTTTTGATGAAGCTTTTGCTTTACCCCAACACCATCTCCGCTACCAAAAAATAAATGTTATCAAAGAAGTTATTTAATAATTTTTAAAATTTTATCTATTTAATTGAAGGATAATTGCTTTACAGAATTTTGTTGTTTTCTGTCAAGCCTCAACATGAATCAGCCATAGGTATAAAATGCATTTTATACTTAGTATGATGAAAGTTCTATCAATATTTAGTACTAAGGGAAGAGAAAAGAAAGAAAAGAAACAAAATTAATGGAAAAGAATCTCTGTAGCACTGTCAGGCGCTACACTGTACTCTGTATACTACAGTGTACAGAATCTCTGCAAACTGTAGCACTGTAGCACAAATGACTGCTTGTGTCCCAGATTTGCCATATGTCAGCTCATGAACTTTGGAAAATTATTTACTCTTCCTGAGGTTCAACTGGTTTGCTTCTAAAATTGATATAATAGTGGGCTTCTCAGGTAGCTCAGTAGTAAAGAATCCGCCTGCCAATGCAAGAGGTGCAAGAGATGAGGGTTCGATCCCTGAGTCAGGAAGATCCCCTAGAGTAGGAAATGGCAACCCACTCCAGTATTCTTGCCTGTAGAATCATGAGGACAGAAAGCCTGGCAGGCTACAGTACAAAGGATCACAAAGAGTCAGACACGACTGGATGACAAAGCACACATACACCATTAGGGCTGTTTGATGGCTTCTCTGAATCTCCAGGATTCAGAGGGCCATACCATCTGAGCATAGCATCAGAAGCACCTGCAAGAGAGAAATTTCCCTCTACTTGGACCATCTGTTTTATTTTATATTAAGTAAGTTTAATTATTATGATATATCAAAATAAATACACAGATAATGGATAAAAATGCAAAATTCAGAAGAATTTTATAAATTATAGGATTTTCAAAAATTTGGAGGTCACAGCAAGTCACTTGGACTATGCCCTCAGGCATATTCACTCTCCAACAATAGCAAAAAAAAAGATCACATTCCGGTGGAGTGTTGGTGGCCATTTAGTGAAAGGTTTTGGGAAAGGAAATGCTCTGCTTAGCATGTGGCATCCATATGGTTTCTTTCCATCCTCTTGCAAGTTGTTCTAATGAGGGGAACTAGATGTCACGCATGAATTTGGAAATTATAAAACTCATCAAAATTTCAAAATGACAGCATGAATGGAATGACAGGCCATCAGAGAGCCACAGAGGTGAGTGGGTGCCGTGGGGCCAGGACCAACTGAGAGAGAGGTGTGGTGAGCTTTCCAGCTGCTTTCAGACTGCACTGGGGACAGAATACACAGAGAGAAGCCCATACTCGGTGCAAAAATGACAGTTTCAAGATCTACAACAGCCCCCTGTTACTGAGAAGGCACAGTTTCATATTCACAAGGGCTTGTCCCTGAACTAGATAACTGTCCACATTATTCTTCTTCAGTAAATCAAAGCCATCAATTACCACCTCCTAGTGCAGCTGCTCCAGGTGCTGTAGGACAGACAGGGCTGAAAAGGAAAATCATTGACCACACGTGGCTCCTTCTGGAATTGTTTGCTGCCAGTGATGGTGTCAGACAACTGCTGAAGGCACTGTTTAATTCCTGCCCTGTCCTGAGCTGGGACCCCAACCGAGCGCTGTCCAGGGCCTGCCATTCATCACTCGGCTGCAGGTGTTTGGACCCAGAAGACCTCTACAAAGCCTTCATGGAGGTGCAGAAACAGGATTCCCTTGACCTCCTGCTGGTTTTGCAATAATTAAAGCTTCATTCACTACTTCCCCCATTAGTCTCTTGGTTTTAATGATTTTACAAGCACAGGTAGGTGTAATGACCAAATTCAGAGTATACAGGCTCCTACAAACCCCAAAGGACCCAGATTAAGCTAGAAATTTCTAGAAGATAATTATACAATGAAAGATTAAAAAGATATAGTTTTGTAAGTAGAGGTTTGAATTATTTACAAATAGTTTTTAACAACTATTAGAAATCATTTATTCAGACAATAAGTATTGGTTACTACTGTAATTCAGGCTTCCTGGCTTCCCTGGTGGCTCTGACGGTAAAGACTCTGCTTGAAACGCGCGACACTGGGGTTAGATCCCTGGGTGGGGAAGACCCCCTGGAGAAGGAAATGGCTACCCACTCCAGTATTCTTGCCTGGGGAATCCCATGGACAGAGGAGCCTGGCGGGCTGCCGTCCATGGGGTGGCAAAGAGTGGGACACGACTGAGTGACTAACACTTTCACTTTCACTTGAGTCAGGAACGTTTCTAACCTACACCCCAACACTCTTTGAAGATTATGTGTGGGGATTGAACCTGAAAGAATAATAGTTTTATAAGTAAGCAATTTGTACATGCATGTAAAGAATAGGTACAAAATACTTGAGAAAATGAAAAGTATGTCTTTCCCATGACCATCACTCCCATCCCACCATTAGTAATCTATTAATTCTCCAGTAAATTTTCTTTGTGTGTGAAATGTGTGTTTAAATATAAACTAAGTGATATTTTTCCTTTTGACGAAATGTTGTTACACATTTACTTAAGTTTTTCATTTAATACTATATTGTGGACATTTGTCCATAAATCATATATATCTTTATGATTCTTTTTATAGCTATATGATGTTACAGTAAATTAATTTAGCACATTCAATTTCAGTTTCCTCTATCAATGCAAATTTTAGCTGCTTCCAATTTTTCTATATTACAAATAAGCCATCCATGAGCACCTTGTATTTATAACTTGTGCACTTATAAGACTATCTCTGCTTGATGGTTTCTAGAAGTGAAGTTGTTGAGACCATGAGTATACATAATTTAAAATTATTTTGAAATGTTATACAAAGAGTTCTAAATTGTCCCACCAAATATCATACCAATTTATACTCTGACTAATATTATATGGAACAGTTCAATTCCTCCCACCCATTTTAACATTGGACATTATTCATTTTGTGAAAATTTTGTCAGTCAAAAATTATTTTAAAATACATGTCTTAATAAGCATTTTTGTTGTCCTAAATAATATTTTCTAATCACTATTGGAGGCTGATTGTTCTTGCATTTTGTAGGCCATTCTTATGTTTGTTCTATAAATTGTCAATCCATATAATTTACTTAGCTTTTCCACTGGGCCCAGCTCCAAAGAACAAAGCTTTATCTTTTCACGTTGATTTGTAGGAGCTTTTTGTAGAAATATTTACCCTTAATCTTCCAAACATCTTTCACAAGCTAGTTTTTCTTGTTTACCCTATTAATTCATTTTCTTCTTATTCTCTCTTCCATGTTGTGTACTTTCAATAATGCTTGCTCATCACTGACTGTTTTTATTTCAAAACAAGTCATTTAAAACCAACTAGAAGCTCCAGGGGCTTCCCTGGTGGCTCAGTTGGTAAAGAATCAGCCTGTAATGCGGGAGACCTAGGTTTGATCCCTGGGTGGGGAAGATCCCCTGGAGAAGGAAATGAGTACCCACTCCAGTATTCTGGCCTGGAGAATTCAATGGATTTTCCATGGAGTCACACAGAGTCAGGGGATACAGAGGAATGGACTTCACTGTGAGATCCTAAGGAAATCTGCTTTGGAGAATCCCAAAATGTCAGTGCTTTCAGACCTTTTCTCTGAAGCTGCCCAGTTTTTCCAGAAAACAGTCTGTCTTTGCCTGAAAGAATTGGTGAGATCAAAGATTTTCACAAGTATTCTGGAAGCCCATCCAGAGAAGTGGGCTTGAGATTTCACTTTTCAGTATTCAGATTTTTATCTAATTCCCCTGTTTTCAGCCTGGGATCTCACCACTTACTGATCTCCCTAAATCAAGGGGCTCTCTGGTCTGTTCCTCCAAAGTATAAGGCCACCATCTCCTACTGAACTGGGGAGATGTATTCATCTGACTTCAAAGATGAGGGGTGGGAAGCTGGGGGTCTGACTATCCTGTTGGGGCCCTTCAATAAAATCTCTAGGTTTCAGCCCACAATTCCTCTAACCAATATGGTCCGTAATGCCTTATTGCAGAATGGCTATAACGTTTTTCAAGATGAATTCCCATGGGTGTTGTTGCAACCTATTCTGAAAACACCTCCGTTTTTACCACTCTCCCAGCTGTCTTTCCATCTTCTGAACACTTACTAAAACGTCATGTCCACTGTTGTTGCCTCTTCTGATTCTTTCTGTTTTCATGAGTTTATGCCTTTTAAAATCCTCTACTGTTGTCTTAGCAAAATGAGGCAGGAAAAAAATGTTACAGCTCTGTGTCCAACCTTCCCTGTCTAACCAGAATTTCTCCATATGACTTGTCTTAAAAGCAGAAATTCCTGAGAGTCTTTACTCAACAGAAGTCAAAAGCAATTCTCTTTAGTTCATTTATCTCATTAATTAATGTGTTTATTTTTCTCTTTGCTTTTTATTGAAGTCTAACTGACTTCAATATTATATTAGTTTTGGACATATAACAACAATTTTATATTTTTAGACATTACAAAATATTCACCATGATAAGTCTTGCTACCATGTTTTACTATACAGAGTTATTAGAATATTATTGACTATATTCCCTATGCTCTATGCTATATTTCCATGACTTATTTTCTTTATAACTGGGAAGTTTGTATCCCTTAATCTTCCTCACCTATTTCACTCATTCCCTTTCTCTGGCAACCACTAGTTTGTTCTATGACTCTGTTTCAGTTTTGTTATGTGTGTTCGTTTTATTTTTTAGATTCAACATATGAGTGAAATCATATGGTATCTGTCTTCATCTGATATTTCACTCAGCGTAATACCCTCCAAGTCCACCCATGTGGTGTGACAACTTTTCTTAAGGAATATTTAATAAATGAACAGAAACATTGGGACCAACAGAAAAAAACTCTAAACTAGATTCAACATACAGGCTTTGGTTTTGATTCTGCCAATAATTAGCCCGTATTTTTAAAGATACCTCTTAGAGTGTTTCTGCCTCAACAAAAATGGAGTTTAATTCCACAAGCACTTAGGTGATGGATATTGAATGAAAGATGTTGAGACTGGTGGCAGGATGTTTCTGGAACACAGGGCAGTTTTCACAGAAGGAAGGAACTCACAGGGCACTGCCATTTAGGATGCTGCTTCGTAAGGAGGCAAAACAATGCAGTAGAATTTGGGAATTTGGAATCACAGAGCCGTGTGTTCAAATCCTTGATTCATAAAACACGGCTGTGTAATAGTTATGCAACTCCTGACAATCTCATTTTCCTCACCTTAAAATGTAATTATAATATTTTATAGGAATGTTATGTAGATTAAGGATCAAAACATCTGACACATAGTATATAATTGGTAACAGTGGTTTGTTTATGTTTAATGTATCCTTGCTGATTGCCACTTGGAATTCTCCCTATAGCTACTTCTGAACAACTTTTCTGATACACCTCTGCTTTCTGAAGCCTGAGATTCTCTCTCTGTGGCCTGATGCACAGGAATCCAACCTAACTCAAGTTGGGAGCTTGGTTGCAAGGTATGCTGGGGCTGGGAAGCGGGGGGTGGAGGTAAAGAAATGGATCTGATGATAGAGCTGCCCACTGAGGGTCAGCATCCGAAGGCCTTGGCTAATCTGATTGTTCTTCTGTCGGCATTGAAAGGTCCAGTTCATTAGGTGAGGCACAACTGCAGAGGTACAGATGATGCATGAGCAGTGGAATCACGGGTGCAGAGACTTGGAGTAGGCAAGGCTATTTGGAATAGTATCAGTCTTTATCCTAATGTGGTGACTAGGGATTAAAAAAGCAATGCGTGAAGAGAGAGCAAGCAAGAACAAGGCAGAAGGCCAGGTCCCAGCCAAGTATGCTGAGGCTATGAGGACAGGGTTGTGGTTGTGACAGGAACTTAGAAGTTCAACAAAATAAACTGAGGCAGAAAGCCAGCCAATCAGGGTGGGCATACAAGACTGGGTTAAAAAAAGATGATGACACATTATCCTTCCATGTGTCCAGGGCACCCAGCAGATCCATTTCATAGGGAACACGCAGCCAGGATTAAATGCAGCTTCCTCTGGGTTCGGTGCATCACCTGCCTGGCCCAGGATGTTTCATTCGCAGCGCAGGGTTGTATCACCTGGACGGCTGGGCTCGGCTGCGCCAGGCAAAGGACAGACAGAACCATTACACCTGTGCTGATGTTCCTGCTCAAAGAGAGCTCTGTGCTGTGCTTAGTCACTTATTTGTGTTCGACTCTTTGCAACCCTATGGACCACAGCCCGCCAGGTTCCTCTGTCCATGCGGATTCTCCGGGCAAGAATACTAGAGTGGGTTACCATGCCTTCCTCCAGGGGATCTTCCCAACCCAGGGATGGAACCCAGGTCTCCCGCATTGCAGGTGGATTCTTTACCAACTGAATCACCAGAGAAGCCCAATGATACAGGAGTGGAGAGCCTCTCCCTGCTCCAGGGGATCTTCCTGACCCAGGGATCAAACTAGGGTCTCCTGCATTGCAGGTGGATTCTTTATCAGCTGAACTACCAGGGAAGACCCAAAGAGAGCACAGCAATAGGTAATTGTATTTTACCAGAACCTGAAGGAGGACCCTGAGAAAGGACTGTGACTCTTTCAGGTGTTGCACAACATACTTGAAAGAAAAACTATTACAGGAGACTTCTTCATGCTTATCTCTTGTCTAGTAATTCTCTTCTCAGAAAGAGAAGTAGCTAAATAAAGAAAAATAGCTAGCTCGGTGTACTGAATAAGAAAATCTCAGAATTTGAAATTAGGAGAATTTCTTAGAAGGCCATGATCCCTGGCTCTTTGAGTTCACTGAGTCTAAGCTCAAAAGCAGCCTGTCTGTCTGGGACCTTATCACAGGCTCCAAACATTTAGTTTTGTGGGCATCAGGTTTTCAATGGACACAGAAAAGGGCACCTTTTTTTTTTTTAAAAAAGAAAGTTTCTTTTAATGTTGGTAATCAAGTTTATTAACATTCCCAAAGTTCATTTAACAATGGAATTTCAAAGAGCTGCTTCTTTTTCAATTACTCAAGCTGACAGGCCCATTTTTGATGTGTCATTTCTGATGGATTAGGTCAGTCAAATTGCGTTAGATTTTGAGTGTGGCTCAGCACAGCATTAGTCATATAATTGAACAGAACATACATATCAGTGATGAGTATACCAGAAATGCTGTTTTTCTGGAAGACTTATGCATCTAGATATCTATTTCTCATCTCTGATTGTTTTTCTCAAACTTCATTTTCTCTGAGGTTTGCTTTTTCTCATATTTCTCTTAGTTTCTTGGGAGCATTTCCTGCATACTTGGCTTCCTCTAGTTTGTCCACCCTGCAGAGAGAACTGATTAGGGAAAAAGCTTCTTGTCTTGGCTTACCTTGCTCAGGCTCCATGTGAACACTGCAGGAGAAGAGGGCATACATGTGTGGCTTACCTTGTCAAAACTTAAATAGCATGATTGGAGTTTCCAGAATTTCTACTGCTAATTGACTTCACGTAAGGTTATTTTCCTTTAAACAACAAAAACTGATTCTGGCATTTCTTTTAAAGAAAAACTTAATGGTATAATATGGGCTACTTCACAACATTGAAAGGACAACTAAAGAATCAGTCTTCAAAAAGAACCAAAGATCTCTTGTGGGGAAATTGACTCCCATTGTGGGGATGTGCTTCTCATAAGAACTCTAGCATTTTCAGGTGTTGTGTTTTCTGCTCTGAGTACTAATTCCAGAGGGAGGTCTGGTGGTCTTAGTGGGTCTTTTCCCATCATTTGGCTAAGGGTGAAAAAAGCTTCTTGATTCATCATCCTACCAAGTCTGTACTCATTGGAGGACAGGTGGTTACCAAAGTGGTTGAGACAAGATGCTTGATCTGCAAACTCCCAGCTATTCACTGCAGCCCCAAAGGAGCTGATTCCCATGAAGCCAGATCTGGTAAGCAAAATGTGCTAGAATCACAGCAGTGTTGTCACATGAAGCCAGTGAAGCCATTATTAAAAGTACTAAGTGATAAGAGAAGCTGAGGATGAGAATCAAGTCACAAACACCAAATGAGGACGATAACAACACCTACTTTTATAGAGGACATGTGAGGAATACATGAGATAATGCCAGCATGGTGCACACCGTAACACCTGATACTTAGTAAGCAGTCATGTGTGCTATCCTCCTTGATACAGTCCCCAGATCGTCAAGTGGACATTATTTCCCTACAGCTTATTCCTTTCTGATATTCTTATGTTCTTACTCTATCTCTTCTAGCATGGAAGTTTTTCCGCATAAGAGATGTACTCAGAAGACACTGTTAGACATCTGCATAGTTAGGGTTGGAAAATAAAAGCAACAAAATGGTTTACTTTGCCCCCTCTACAGAAAACCTGACCATCACCATGCTAAATATACTTCCCTCCTGTCTGTCTTCACTCTGGACTTCAGGGCACCATATAGAGTAAAAATGTGAAATAAACATCTGACTGAAGTGGGAAGAGGGAAAGGAGAAGAGGAGAAGAAAAGTGGATGAGATCAGGAGTGACATGCATGATGAAGCTGTTTGAGAGTCTGCAGATTCTTAGAAGCCAAGAGGGAAAATAAACCTACTCAAGAGTGCCCCTCACCCACAATCCTTAAGAGTCTAGCATCCTATGGTCAGGAATTTTTAGTGAGCAATTGTCATTGAAGGCACCAGACTTATAGGACCAAGACATATGGAGCTTCCTTGCTGCCCAGTTTCAGTCTAAAAACTCTGCAGAAACACTTGGCTCCTCAGCTCCAATTAGCTTCAGGCTGTTAAAATTCTCTCTCTGCTGATTGGAGAACTGCTAACAACTTTCTCTTCTCCAAAGGCCATTTAAGCTTTTAGGAGGTTGTTTTTCTATCAGGCCAATATTAATTGGAGCTGGTGCTGACATCTGTAGATATCGGAGTGACAGGCATTGAAATGACTTCTGGTCTTCCTTCTGATCTTACCCAGAAACATCTTTCCCTTGTGACTAACAGTTCTTACCTTCTCTTTCTCTATGACTGATTATAAAATTTAGCTCATTAATTGTGTTATATGGTGCTATAAAATATCTGGGGAGAAAGTTCATATTATAGCTTGTCAGAAACCCAAAGAATATAAAGCACTGTTACTGGCAGAGGAGAGATACAATTATAGTGACTGGATTCAGGAGACAGCATGTTTTTCATAGTCTAGGGAAAGAGTACAATCTTAGGCTTTATGAAATTTTAATTAAATGAATATATAGGAGCAAATAATATATAGCAGACACAAAGCATGCAGACTTACAATTGATCCCCACTGAATTTTCTGTTCTTGAGATGCCAGAAAGGGAAATACTTGACAGATGGGCCATCTATACAACACATGAGGCTGATACCCTCAATTTGTTTTACATACTACAGGAAAGTTGAATCTTTAACTATAGTTATATGGATCTAATTGACTATGCATAAATTTATTTAAACAATATGTTTACATAATCAAGAGAACCCTAAATATAAGGCAGTTTTTAGACCTAAATTCCTTTGTCCAGGATTTAATGTTCAGCTTAATTCATAATAACGTTGCTATTTGAACACTTTTGGTAACCTGTTTCATAGGCTGCATCTTATAACTGAATTATAGATATCAAAACTTGGCAACTGTTATATCTAAACAAAGTCTCTAAATGAGGATCAATTCCATTACCAATAAGAAAATTGGATTTTTCCCAAATTTATATAGTCTACCTGAAATCTTTCAGAAGGTTGACTTTAATAATTAATTAGACATTATGAAGGCAATCTAGTCTACAGAGCAACAAATATTAAACTCTAGAAATACTAAAGCAGAGAAGGCAATGGCACCCCACTCCAGTACTCTTGCCTGGAAAATCCCATGGATGGAGGAGCCTGGTAGGCTGCAGTCCATGGGGTCGCTAAGAGTTGGACACGACTGAGAGACTTCACTTTCACTTTTCACTTTCATGCATTGGAGAAGGAAATGGCAACCCACTCCAGTGTTCTTGCCTGGAGAATCCCAGGGACGGCGGAGCCTGCTGGGCTGCCATCTATGGGGTCGCACAGAGTCAGACACGACTGAGGTGACTTAGCAGCAGCAGCAGCAGAAATACTAAAGACACTGCTTATTAATCACTATCATTAATCCTCCTGCTTGAAAATGAAAGACAGAGCCATATGTTCTGGAAACCCTATTGCTTCCAAACAGGGGGTTATCAAAACAGTATCTGGACTACTGAAAATTTCACCTTTTGTCCTAATATTTTAGCACTAGAAAGATAACCTCACATAATATACTCTGCAACTGCATCAACCCTGCCTCATTTCAGAAAGAGTATTTGATCAGAAGTTTGGAGCCCCACTCAGTCATAGCTCTGACTTCCACTCCCAGTCACTTTGGATAAATTAATACTCCTCATCTAGGCCCTGCTTCCTTCAGCTCTGAAGGGAGATAATAGTACCTCCTCTGCTCATCTGATTTACGGTGTACGAGCCAAAAGTGATCATAGATGGAAAAGCACCTGACAGTGATTGCAGGCTGTAAAGCAAATGAATCTATTATACATTTGCAACCACAATTCCTAGCTGTTGCAAATCTCTCCAAATTGTCTGGCTACCCTATTAGCATCCAATAATGAGTGTAAAGCCTTTTGGTTTGAAAATCTCTTATGGTTTTTCATTTTCTCGAGAGATAATCTCTCCAGTCTTCTTGGTATGGCTAACCAATGGAATTATGACATTTCCTGGTGTGAAGACAGTGTACCAAGTTTTATGAGGTTGTCTCCCAAACAACATTGACTTCTTTGCATCTTGCTCCTCTAGGGGCTGGCCCTCCTTCCTCTCAAATATCAATAGAACCTCATAATTCTCAGAGATGGAAAGCTGTCAGTGCTTTGCAATAGCTCAGGAGTAACAGTCACCTTATGTGTCAATGTGACATGTCTAGACATAACTGGCTTTATTGTTTGGATCTGCCTTGGAGATGGGGCATTGAGCGCCTTCCGGACAGGTGGTAGGTGTTAATGAATGAGATGGTTGCCATGCAGATAAACTAGGCTGGCAGGGAGAACAATTAAAGTGATCTTGCTGCAATGCCAATGTTATTTTAAAATTTAATCATGCTGTAGGGTAGCTTAATGGGAATTTCTTTTCCATAATAAAGAAACCAAGCCAGACGCCAGTGCTGTGAATGAGCGTCTATCCACACGACACAAAGCAAAATGTTGTTTTGGTGATGAATCATGTTAATTCATAAATGTAGACAGTAAAGCAGCATAATTCAGAACCCAAGGTTGGGTTTTCTCACTCTGATTTAAGTTTGTACTTTAGCGAAGCCAACCCAGTAATTACGAAATGTCTTCAATTTTACTGTACAGACTCAGCCTAAAGAGGATTATACAAGGGTGAAAGAGATGCAAACACATGGGAGAACTCTAAGAAACCAACTGAGCAACTTTTAACTTCGAAACAAAAGAAAATAGTCCTAATAAGCAGTAACTTGTGATCATAGTAATTAGCGTGGTCCTAAGTGGAATAAGGGTTTCCCAGCTGGCTCAGTGGTAAAGAATTCGCTTGCAATGTGGGAGATGCGGGTTCAATCCGTGGGTCAGGAAGATCCCTGGAGAAGGAAATGGCAACCCACTCCAGTAGTCTTACCTGAAAAATCCCATGGACAGAGGAACCTGGAAGGCTACAGTCCATGGGGTCACAAAAGAGCTGGACACAACTTAGTGACTAAACAACAACAAAGCAGAATAAAAATTAGTTATCTTTATTAGGTAACACTGTTAGTATAAGACTAACTGATTTTTCACTTTTCAGTCTGTGCAAGTGAGTAGGAGCACAGAGGCTAGGATCTTTCCCTATAGAACAGGAGTCCACAATCTGTGTATGGCCTGAGGGCCAAGTGTGGCCTGCTGATTGTTTTTATACAGTCCATATGTTTAAAATAATTACTACATTTTTAAATGGCTTTTAAAAATCAAAAGAAAATAATATCTTGTGACAGGTGAAAATTACATAAAATTCAAATTTGTGTCTGTAAATGACAGTTTATTATAAAATAGCCACACCCATTCATTTATGTCCTTACTGTCTGGGGCTGCTTTTGCACTACAGCCATTGAGTTGAGTAGCTGCAACAGAGACCACATGGCCAGCAAAGCCTAAAATATTTACCATCGGAAGAATTATGTAAATAGTTGCTAAACCAGTGCCCTAAAACCATCCTGCATATTGGCATGCATTCTCAGTTGTGTCTGACTCTTTGCGACCCTATGGACTATAGCCCACCAGGCTCCTCTGTCCATGGGATTCCTACAGGCAAGAATACTGGAGTGGGTTGCCATGGATTCCTTACCACTGTGCCACCTGGGAAGCCCTAAAACTATTCTGCTGAGGTTCAAGTCCTGCTCTCCACTGATCGGGTGGTTATTCTTGGGCAAGTTAGACTTCCTATTCCTTAACTTCCTTATCTGTAAAATGAGAATTACATTCATGCTGCACAAGTTATTTGTGAGAACTAAGTAATTCAAAGGTGTAAAATGTGCTTAACATAGTAAGAATTCTATAATAGTTATTTGTCATTGCTATTACATTTTGTCTTCTACAAAGTTCAATGATTATATACTATGCAGGTTTGGAAATTGTTAGGAAAAGTCTTTATTAAGTGAGTAAATAATTGAAAATATGAAATTGATTATAAACATACTGTTTTACAAAAGTTCCGCAAATAATAATGCATAGGAAAAAATAGTACATGTGTGTTTATTATTCATGCCATCACCCAGCAATGTTCTTAGGCAAAAATCCTAGTGTAATTCTGAAGACCATTGATCAAGACTGAAAATATAGTTAGGCAAAAACAGTTGCATTGGTGCATTGGCTATATTCCTTAAAGATAGGATTAAGGCTCCTGGAATTATTTCCCTAATAAAATACATAATTAGGTATTGATTACTTGGCTAAAACACCAGCTTCAATTTAACAGTTATGATCAATTGTGTCCGCTCACTGTGTTACCTTAAATATTATAAAATATAGAACAAGTGCCTTGAAAATTAATATATTTTAACTTCAAAATTTTGCACTAGAGGTCTTTAAACAAACATTGTCTGTTCTTCTGTCTTGAAGCAAATTTAATATAGGTTGAAAATATACATGTTTAAGAGAAAATAACAAAACAAAGGTGATGATAGAATATAATGGTCCACATAAATAAGTCCTTTGAAATTATTAATAAACGGAAAGTTAAAATTGGATAGAGAATATGAATATAAATGTTAAGAAAGAATACAAATGATAAATCAATAAAGAACATAAGTGGTAAATAAATGAAAAATAACTGTTTTCATAATTAAATTAATTCAGATTAACATATGAGATATTTGCTTATGGACTGAAAAATATCTTTCCTAAGTGATGATAATTCTGTGTACAATAATTACACAAAAGATTGATGCAATGTTTCCTGGAGACCATATTGTCTTCTATATGTTTTATACATATCAACTCAAGTCAACCTCAGAACAAACACCTAAATTCTGTATTATTATTAAAGATATTCTAACACTATTTTACTAAAATAGAAATGAGGGCCCCAAATCATATATCTAGTTGGAGACAGAGCTGGCATTTGAGCCCAAGCTGTCTGGCTCCAGTTGTTGCTTCAAACCACTATGCTATTGGTGAAATGATATGGATACACTCATACTTTTTCAGAGAAAAAAAATACATACATTGTGAGCTAAGGACAGGTAAAGAGGGGAAAAGATGGTCTCCATTGATTTCCTCTTCAACTTAACCCCTTCTAAGAGAATATGTGTTCTTAATTTACAGTTTGTCCTGGGTCAATGGTAAATATGTTTTCAATTATATTTTTAAGACTATATAGCAAAAGTCTTGCCAAGACATATAGTAGTAGTTTCTGTCAAGTCAAACATGCTACACAAATACGCTCAGGTTTGGGGTTTGAAGAGCAATCATAAATAAAAGTTACAGAAGAGTGTTTTGTGTGTCCATATGCAAAAGATTGAAGGGACAAATATTTTTGGAGGATTTGCCAAGTTCTAAGAGCTTAATATGTGTTGACTTATGGTAACCTCATAACTCCATGAATTGAGTTATTATCTTCACTTAAAAAAAGACAGCTCAGATTAGCTGAGTTATTTAAACTTAACTAAGCTCACACAGCTAGAAAGTGTTATAACCTGGTTTATCCGAACCCAAGATCTCTGTTCTTTCTGGACACAGCACTTCCTCCTCTCTAACGATTATTATCTCAGTTTAATCTCTACTCCAAGAGGAAGTGGAATTCTGATGTGTGTTGTTGGGAGCTGGGGTATAAAACCAGGAGAGTGTGAAAGGAAGAACAAATGCAAGAGCTGGAAAGAGCATTGGAACAGAAAAGGGAGAAGAGAGCCTGGATAAACCCTGAGGTCAGGAAATAGAGCTCACAGTTGGCTTTACATGTTCCTTTAGCATGACATGTGAACAGAGAAGATCAAAAGATTGAAGACAAGATACATTGCCTAAAATTTGTCATTAATATGTTGGGAAGCAGCATAGAGTGATTCCTATCATTTGAACCACTCTATTGTTGAAAGCTGATGAAAATACATATTAAAAACACCTATAAAAGAGAATGGAAATAAACACTCTGCCACTAGACAGAGCCACAAATAGGAGTGGGATGCAAATTTTCAAGAAGGTGCAAGACCCCACCATGTGGTCAGAGATGGCTCATTAGCAAATCAGGCTAATGGTGGGAATCCTGCCTAGTCAGTACAACTGGGAGGTAGGCCCAACCAGCAATCAATGCCAGAGAACCTGCTATGAGTGGCCAGGATCCCATGATGGCAAGAATTTGGATCCAGATAACAGAACAAGAAGAGCCAACTCATTGAAATAGACCTTGATGCTGGGAAAGATTGAAGGCAAGAGGAGAAGGGGGTGACAGATGATGAGATAGTTGAATGGCATCACTGACTCAATGGATATGAGTTTGAGCAAGCTCCAGGAGATGGTGAAGGACAAGGAAGCCTGGTGTGCTGTAGTCCATGAGGTCTCAAAGAGTCAGACACAGCTTAGTGATCGAACAATAAGAGGTAAATGAAATTACAGGCTGATTGTTACAGCTCTCTTAAGACACTTTAATAAGCTCTGTCCATATACAATGATGTGTCTGGACACATCTCTCCCACTAGACTAGGAACTCTTAGAAAGCAGATGCTATGATTTATCCATCTTTAAGTACCCATACCCTGAAACTGTAGATTTTATATAAATATTTTATGGAGAATGGGGAGATGAATGAAAAGAACTAATTATATGAATTTGATGGAAAACCATTTACTATGATTGAGTCACAGAATCCAGAATAGTCTTAGCAGTCAGGCTGGCTGGTTGCTGAATCATAAGAGCTACCAAACCAGACCTCCTAAGGGTCTGTTGACTACAGTCAGAGCTGTTGCAATGGCCTTGCAAGGGCTGGGTCCTCAAGTGGGGCAAGTGGGGCTACTGGGCCACACTAGTAGGATAGGAGGGCCCTGGAGGTGGGGAATCAGCATGTGGAATTTTTCCAGTTAAAGCCATTGCTGTTAACTGTAGATTAACAAAATAAACTGGAGCAAGTTCAGAGAAGTGAGGGCACAGTGGTGAGGGCACAGGAACCCATACTGGGATTAGGATAATGAAAAAGCTAGAGCCATATCTCTAAAAGATAGAATAATTTGTGGAGATAGTATAGCTCACTTCAAGAAGATTTTTTTCTGACTAATATTCTAGGGCATACCTGAGACCAGTAAGTGGCAAACAGACAGGTTGACTTCACTTGCTATTAGCATGCATAAGCCCATAGCAGGGAAATTACAGGTGTCATTCCTAAATGGACAAGAATTGGTGACATTTGCATGTGGAACCACATGACCTCTGAGGTCTTTTCTTATCCAGGGTACTGTACCTCTGATTTCTCATGTTTTGAGGAAGCTCATCAAAATCTCAGAAAGACAAAAATCATGTTTTGGAACAACTGGAGAGAGGGAGAGTGGGAGGCAGAGAGAGACAAGAAAAAGAGAGAGAAGTATATGGCATCCAGAGCTGGTGTGTGTGTTTCTGCAGTTTTTAATCTGGATTCAATGTATATTAATAAGGTTCTCATTCTAAACAATGTAAGCTTTCCAGAGCTTTGTGCTACTTCACTGAAGTAACAAGTTGCTGGTCAACATGTTCTTTATGCTACTCTTTAACACTAAAAATTCTGAATCTCAAATTTCATCCATCCATGTAGTAGTCACACTTCCACTTTTGAAATACTAATTTGCTATAATGATCCTACTCTTTACCCCCTTATATCTATAAAATACTATGTCATACAAATTAATTAGCTGATGCCCCCATGACAAATATTATCCCTCCCTCTCAAATTCAAAGCTAATTTTAATTGTCCAGAGTCACACTGAGTCAGCGGCAGACCCAGTACATAAACTTAGAACTCTGACATCCAAAATGGGTGCCCTGCCATTTAAGTGTAAGGATGATGCCAGGGTCTGCTGGCAGCAGGATGTGACTTGATGACTTTTGTTTTCTTTAGATAATTAAGCTGTATATAATCAGCAGCACTCTATGACCAATTCATTCATTCATTTATCCGCTATGCTCAGCAAGTACAAGAGGAAAACTGTCTTCAGTTCAGTTCAGTCGCTCAGTCGTGTCCAACTCTTTGCAAACCCATGGACCACAGCATGCCAGGCCTCCCTGTCCATCACCAACTCCTGGTGTTTACTCAAATTCTTGTCCACTGAGTCAGTGATGCCATCCAACCATCTCATTCTCTGTCCTCCCCTTCTCCTCCTGCCTTCAATCTTTCCCAGCATCAGTGCCTTTTAAAATGAGTCAGCTCTTCACATCAGGGGGCCAAAGTGTTGGAGTTTCAGCTTCAACATCAGTCCTTCCAATGAACACTCAGAACTGATTTCCTTTAGGATGGATTGGTTGGATCTCCTTGCAGTCCAAGGGATTCTCAAGAGTCTTCTTCAACACGACAGTTCAAAAGCATCAATTTTCCAGTGCTCAGCTTTCTTTATAGTCCAACTCTCACATCCATACATGACTACTGGAAAAACCATTGCCTTGATGAGATGACCTTTGTTGGCAAAGTAATGTCTCTGCTTTTTAATATACTGTCTAGGTTGGTCATAACTTTCCTTCCAAGGAGTAAGCGTCTTTTAATTTCATGGCTGCAGTCACCATCTGCAGTGATTTTGCCACTGCAGTGAGAAGCCTGTGTACTGAGACTAGAGAGTAGCCCCCTGCTCGCCACAACTAGAGAAAACCTACGTACAGCAACAAAGACCCAGCATAGCCACAAATAAATAAAGAAACTAAATTCTTAGTTTTATTTAGTTTATTTATTTATCTGGTCCCATCACTTCATGGCAAATAGATGGGGAAACAGTAGAAACAGTGGCTGACTTTATTTTTTCTTAGTTTTCTGAATGTTGAGCTTTAAGCCAACTTTTTCACTTTTTCACTCTCCTCTTTCACTTTCATCAAGAGGCTCTTTAGTTCTTCTTTGCTTTCTGCCATGAGGGTGGTGTCATCTGCATATCTGAGGTTATTGATATTTCTCCTGGCAATCTTGATTCCAGCTTGTGCTTCATTCAGCCCAGCATTTCTCATGTTTTCTGTATATAAGTTAAATAAGCAGGGTGACAACATACAGCCTTGATGTACTCCTTTCCCAATTTGGAACCAGTCTGCTGTTCCATGTTCAGTTCTAACTGTTGCTTCCTGACCTGCATACAGATTTCTCAAAAGGCAGATCAGGTGGTCTGGTATGCCCATCTCTTTAAGAATTTTCCACAGTTTATTGTGGTCCACACAGTCAAAGGCTTTGGTATAGTCAATCAAGCAGAAATAGATGTTTTTCTGGAACTCTCTTGCTTTTTCAATGATCCAGCGGATGTTGGCAATTTGATCTCTTGTTCCTCTGCCTTTTCCAAATCCAGCTTGAACATCTGGAAGTTCACGGTTCACATATTGCTGAAGCCTGGCTTGGAGAATTTTGAGCATTACTTTACTAGCGTGTGAGAAGAGTGCAATTGTGCGGTAGTTTGAGCATTCCTTGGCATTGCCTTTCTTTGGGATTGAAATGAAAACGGACCTTTTACAGTCCTGTGGCCACTGCTGAGTTTTCCAAATTTGCTGGCATATTGAATGTAGCACTTTCACAACATCATCTTTTAGGATTTGAAATAGCTCAACTGGAATTCCATCACCTCCACTAGCTTTGTTCATAGTGATGCTTCCTAAGGCCCACTTGACTTCACATTCCAGGATATCTGGCTCTAGGTGAGAAATCACACCATTGTGATTATCTGGGTTGCGAAGATCTGTTTTGTACAGTTCTTTTGTGTATTCTTGCCACCTCTTTTTATTATCTTCTCCTTCTGTTAGGTCCATACCATTTCTGTCCTTTACTGAGCCCATCTTTGAATGAAATATTCCCTTGGTATCTCTAATTTTCTTGAAGAGATCTCTAGTCTTTCCCATTCTATTGTTTTCCTCTATTTCTTTGCACTGATTGCTGAGGAAGGCTTTCTTATCTCTCCTTGCTATCCTTTGGAACTCTGCATTCAAATGGGTATATCTTTCCTTTTCTCTTTTGCTTTTTGCTTCTCTTCTTTTCACAGCTATTTGTAAGGCCTCCTCAGACAGTCTTAGGCCCTACTTTCCCTGAGCCCAAAAATGTTTCCCAATATTTAGAAAAGATGTCCAAGATCATACGTTGAAACATGAGTAAAAAGACTTTTCTAGTTGGGGGAAGATTTAGCACATAACTAGATACATTTGACAAAATGTCTAGCTTTTGTGGCAAGGTATTTGTGTTATTGCTCAGTCCCATATAATAAGACACAACTCTTTGTGACCCCATGGACTGCAGCTCACCAGGCTTCCCTGTCCTGCAATATTTACCAGAGTTTGCTTAAATTCATGTCCACTGAGTCGGTGATGTCATCCAACCATTTCATCTTCTGTTGCCCCCCTCTCCTCCTGCCCTCAATCTTTTCCAGAATCAGGATCTTTACCAATGAGTTGGTTCTTCAAAACAGGTGGGCAAAGTATTGGAGCTTCAGCTTTGGCATCAGTCCTTCCAATGAGTATTCATGGTTGATTTCCTTTAGGACTGACTGGTTTGATTTTCTTGCTGTGCAAGGAACTCTCAAGAGCCTTCTCTAGAACCATAGTTTGAAAGCATCAATTCTTTAGTACTCAGCCAAGACATTGTGATGATGCTAAATGGAGCTCAGGTTGAAGAGTGGTTTAATTGCCCCAGCACATTTTGAATCACTAAAAATTTAAAGGCCTTTAAACTGCATGGGCAGAGAAGGCAATGGCACTCCACTCCAGTACTCTTGCCTGGAAAATCCCATGGACGGAGGAGCCTGGTAGGCTACAGTCCATGGGGTCGCTAAGAGTTGGACATGACTGAGAAACTTCACTTTCACTTTTCCCTTTCATGCACTGGAGAAGGCAATGGCACTCCACTCCAGTACTCTTGCCTGGAAAATCCCATGGACAGAGGAGCCTGGTAGGCTACAGTCCATGGGGTCGCTAAGAGTTGGACATGACTGAGAAACTTCACTTTCACTTTTCCCTTTCATGCACTGGAGAAGGAAATGGCAACCCACTCCAGTATTCTTGCCTGGAGAATCCCAGGGACGGCGGAGCCTGGTGGGTCGCACAGAGTCAGACACGACTGAAGCGACTTAGCAGCAGCAGCAGCAAACTGCATGGGAGCTCAAATTCTTAAGCCTTCATGACACAACTTTTTTCATTTTTAATTATTTATTTATTTATTTTTGGCTGTGCTGAATCTTCGTTGCTATGCTGGCTTTTTCTCTAGTTGTGGCAAGAGGTAGCAAGTAGTTCTCTACTCTTTGTTGCAGTGTGTGGCCTTCTCATTGTGGTGGCTTCTTTTGTTGTGGAGCACAGGCTCTAGGCCCTCGGGCTTCAATAGTTGTGTTACACAGGCTCAGTAGTTGCAGCTCCCAGGCTCTAGACTCAGTAGTTGTGGAGCATGGGCTTAGTTGCTCCTCGGCATGTGGGATCTTCCCAGACCAGGGACCGAACTCACATACCCTGCATTGGCAGGTGGATTCTTTACCTCTGAGCCACCAGGGAAGCCCCATGGTACAACTTTTCAGTTCAAACTACTTTTGAGTTTTTAGCATATGACAGGAAAATTTGCATGAGTGCCACTATATCCCCAAATAACCCACAAGCAATGTACATACAGCCAAGAATCTCTCAGACTCCAAAAGGCAAGAACAAACTGACAGAGGTAGGATGGAACCCAGAGCTCTTGGGTTTCAAAATCCATGGCTTCTTCACTTCTCCCAGGTACTATCCTTATAGCAGGTTAACTACAATCGAAGTGGGGAAAGTACGTCTCCTGAAGTACTTGGCTTTAATGCTGTCTGATTGTAGTGGTTAATGTGGTTAATTCTGGAGGCCTGTGTGCTGTCGTCACAGCAGCCAGGTTCTACTAACAGCTGGAGGAGAAGCAGACTAGGAGGTTGTTCACTTTGTATTGGTACGTAGGAGACGGAGGCATCCAACACCTTTACAGTAATCTACATTCAAAGGGGACATATTCAAAGAAGATGTGATCTAATTAATACCTTTGAGTTTTGTAAGACAGCTGAACCCTGTGGAAACGGTGAGAGTAGGTCCAGGGGAGCAGGCTAAGCCAGCAGTCAATGACCTGGGTTTAAGTCAAGCTCTGCTAGGATGCCAGCCAGCTGTGGGCTGGTTCCTTATCCATCCCTGTGCTGCTGCTCAGGGAAGCCACTCGACTGCATTATGCTTCGGGTTACACAATGGACTTAAATGCATGGGAATGATCTGATGGCACCTTGAAATAAATGTAAACAATGCAAAAGCACTACACAAACCCTGGAGCATTATTTTTCCTTTAATATTTTAAGATTGTCTGTCAGATAGGCTTGTTAGATAGCCGCTCAGGAGGGTCTATTATCCATCCCAGATCCAAGCACATGCTGTAGTCTGTACTGCAGCCCACCTGTGCGTGCATGCTAAGTTGCTTCAGTCCTGTATGACTCTTTGAGACCCCATGGACTGTAGCCTGCCAGGCTTCTCTGTCCATGGGATTCTCCAGGCAAGAATACTAGAGTGGGTTGCCATGCCCTCCTCCAGGGGATCTTCCCGACCTAAGGATCGAACCCTCATCTCTTATGTCTCCTGTATTGGCAGGCAGTTTCTTTACCACTAGCACCACCTGGGAAGCCCATCTACCTCCAAATATGCATAGCTCATAACTAAGAATAAGACTTAGTTATCAGTATTTTCCATCTGACTGCATAATTATAAGAATTGATTAGAAAGTCTCTTTTTAGTTCATTCATATCTCCAGGGGAGACAGAGACTTAGGCAACCATAATTTTAGAGGCTAGAGAAGTTGTGAGGCTTTGAATTGGTGTATATAAAATAAAATAAAAAGTTGTCCAGTTAAATTAGTGTGAGTTTTTATTCACTTGTTTTTGATTCTCTATTACAGCCTTGGAGGCTCATAAACAAATTTTCATGTAATCTACTCTGTCTCTTTCTCTCTACATGTGCATAAGGATGAAATTGTTATAAGGATGGAATTTCACAAACCAAAATTAATCTCCTAATATGTATTTATTCCTAATGCAATAACTGGCTAGAACATTGGAAGATTATTTGAGCCATACAGTGTGCTCAAATGAATATGCAGAGACCTAAATATGCAGAAATGAAATCCTGATGTCTAGAAACTTCCCTCAAGATGTAGCTTAAAGAATGAATCACGGCCCAAGAAGCATAGAGAGTCCTAAGTATGTGGCAGAATTTGACCCTATTTTATTCTTGCTCATGCCCTGTAGATTAAAATAGTATTTTAACTTGAAATAAACAAACACACGTATCTTCTTTATTTCTCCCTACCCCCCAAAAGATAAGAGCAAAATAAAGTTATCTTTAGTCTGCAGCTGCTACTGGAACCATCAAAAGATAGCACCGGTAAATAATGCAGCCCATAAAAAGCTTTGAAGTCCACAAAAATGTTCTTCCTTTGCAAGAGGTGGGGCAGCAGCATCAAGTGAACAGAATGAGAAACAGTAAAGCCCATCATTTCTAGTGATGGTCTATGCATCTGTCCACAACACAAGGTTCTTAGAAGTATGAGTCCCATTATTTTAGTTGCTCTGCTCACCAATAAATCATTAATTTAGCAAATACAAATGGGGTTTTACCCTGAACTAGATAGGTGGGTTTTAATAGCAATATGAGCACAGGAGAAGCAAGTATGTCTATCCAGGTAAGTCAGGGGTTTCTTAAAGGAAGTGATGTTTTATGTGAGCCTGAGGGTCAAGTAAACAAATGTGTACACATGTTCCAAGGAAAGGAGGCAACATGAGTAAAGTCTTTTCCAAAAATATTTATTTGTTTATTTATTCAGCTGTGCTGGGTCTTTGTTTCAACATGCATGATCTTTAGTTGTGGCATGTGGATTCTTTAGTTGTGGCATGTAGGATCTAGTTCCCTGACCAGGAATCGAACCTGGGGCCCCCTGCATTGAGAATGCAGAGTCTCAGCCACTGGACCACCAGGGAAGTCCCAACATGAGTAAAGCCTTAAAGATATACAAGTGCATGGAAGACTAAAGTAATCGGTAAAAAAAAAAAAACTCCAGTGTAGCTGGAGCATAAGGTACTTAGCAGGGAAGGGTAGAAGATGGTGCTGGAGAAATACATGGGGATAGAAAAGTTCATCTTGGAAGCTAAGAAATTTAAGCTTTAACTTGAAAGCTGTGGACAACCATTGGAGGTTTCTATACCTGAGGGTGACATGATCAAAACAGTGAGAGTTTTATTTTATAAATTTTGTTGAAGTACAATATAGATAAACTATAGATTATAGAGTAAGTGTACACTTGTAGGATTGCACAAAATGAATGCAGCCATGCGACACACTACCAGTAACCAGTAACTATCTAACTAGTAACCAAGTAACCAGTAATCAGGTCAAGACACAGGATACTGTCAGCTCCACAGAAGACTCCCCACATTCTCTTCCTATCATTGATAGCCCCTCCCCCTCCAAAGGTCACCACCATTCTCCTAACTTCTAATACTGTTGATTAATTTTGTTGGTTTTTGAACTCCATATCAGTGGAACACCATGGTACATGCGTTTGATTCCTTTTCCTCACTATCTGTGAGATTTATACATGTTGTGCCAGAATTGCAGTTCATTCATTTATGTTGTTGTACTGTGTCCCATGCTACTAACATGCCACAAATTAACACTTGCAATATTGAGAGAACCATTGGGGCTATTTCCAAATTGAAACTATTTACAACGCTGTTATGAGCATCTCACACATCTTTCGGTATATGCATTCATTTCTGTTGAGTACAGGAGTGCATTTACTGGGGCAAATGGTATGCCATTAATCAGCTCTAGTAGATACTGCTGAACATTTGCCCAAGACCTATTCCAATTCACACCCTCCCCAGCAGTCTATGTAAATGCCCAGTTGCTCCACTACCTCACCAATCTTGGTGTTGTCTTTTTCAATTCAGCTTTCATCCATGTGTATGGTAGTATCCTGCGGTGTATTTTGAACAGTGTGATAGTGGAGAGAGACTAGTGGTAACCAGTTAGAGAACTGTGGAAGAAAACCAGGAATGAAGTATTGCAAGCGTGGACCCAGGACAGTGCCAGTAAGAAAGTCACATCCCCTTTTGTCACCTGTCACGCACACCCAGATGAAAGAGTATGTGCAGTAACTCCACAATTCTGTGTGAAATGCTTCTCACCGTCTCATACATATCTGCACTTTCTACCTTCAATAAGATAATTTCCATTTATATGAGATCCTTAGTCCCAAAGCCCTTTCAAATGAAGCAAAAGAAATGCAGCCCAGTCCATGTCAGTTAGCAGAAGAGAGAAAATAAAAGGCCCAGGTATGCTTTTCCCACCAGCCTGGTCAGGGGCCAGGATGCAAGGCTTGCCAGGTTGGGGAGCGCCTGCCTGCACCCTCCCTTTGCTTGCCTGCACCCCAGGCAGGCTTGTGCCAAAGTGCCAGCCCTTCATCAGACATCCAGGAGGGTGGCAGGGAGCTTATGGGGAGACCTAGGAGAGAAACTGCACCCAGCTAAGCCCCTTCACCAGGGCAACTGGCTGAGGACAAGGTGAATTCAGTCAAGGCACCTGACTTGAGACAGGGGATATCATTGTCCTCTGAGTAGCTTGACTAATGATGATCACTCGCTATGGCAACAGAAAGGGTTTTGTTTGTGAGTTTTAACCTTCAGTCCTCGGTGCTTTAAGAAAGTTTTCAGGAAGTTGGCAGGCCATAGAAATTAGAAAACCACTTCAGAGGCCAGGGTCTGAGAGGTGTCAGGGAGGCAGTGTGCTCTTGGACCGCACCCTGGGCTCCTTGGCCAGAGCAAGGCAGCACCCCCTCCCGTCCGTTTCACTGTTCAATAATTTCCCCACCATCAGCTTCAGAAACCAGTTCTGCTGGGGCACATCTCTTTACCACCCACACAGAGGAGCATCTCCTGAGCTGATCCCTGACACTCAGTGTCCTGCAGGGGGTCTCCTTAGGAAGGTCTCAAAGCCAGGCCCCTTTGGAATTGGAATAGTGAAGGAAGTTCATAAAGGTCTTTCCTACTGGACCATCTTACTGAACTGAAGGGTATTCTTTTTTTTAGATGCATGTAAAAGCAAGCTTCTTCTCTCTTCCTTTTTTTTTTTTTGTTAACTTCTTTCAAAATGTATCTCTCAGTCCCTCAATGTGTTTTTAGCTTTCCTTGTGATCCCTAAGTAATTTGAACTCTCAAGTCTATACCTTATATTCTCTCAGCAAATCATCTCCTTTCTCAAATCTGCTGCTTTTCCTTCTGGGTTGCATTTCCTATCTCTACTAATAGCATCATTTTTGCCACCAGTCACCGACTCAGAACCTTGGGGCATCTTTAATTCCTGCTTCTACCTCCACCCCTGCCCACATGCTCCATCCAAGTCCTATCACTTCCACTTCTCACATCACATCTTACCTTCCTGCTTCTACCCTCCTGGCTCAGGTCCTCCTGCCTGGGAAGCTTGCTAGTCCCCAGGCTGGAATGTCCACCTCCAATGTCACCATTCTGATTGTCTCAATGAAAGTTCAACCTTCCATATACATGTATAATTTATTTTCAGATTCTTATATTTATAAATGTCAAAGGTTCTTCAATGCTTCCAGAATAAAATGCAAACTCTGTTACATTACCTTCAAAGCCTTCTGAGTAAATGCTCTAACTCACCCTTCCCACATTTTCCACTTCTCCTCATAGGTACTTTAGAGTCTAGTCCAATAGACTTCAAATTATATATATTTTTGGAACCCTAGTGTTTATAGAAATGCTATAGAATCCATGTCAGGGACAAACAGTGGGGAAGGAGATGCTGAACAGCTAAACTTCTGTCTCTAATTTTATTATATTTATTAAATTTAATATTTATATTATACTTAATGCATACAACTATTATACTTAACTCTTACATACAAAAGCTTCACTGATTTAAAAACTAGTAATGAGTTGTAAACCACCACTCTTCTGTAACTGCAAACTTTTCAGAGAGAGCTCTGAACATCTGACCCCATGTAACCATCTTTCACCACTGTGCTCTCCAGAACTGCCTGAATTGCCCTTCATTCTCCCCTCTGTTCCATATCTCCACATCAGCATCTCTTCTACACCCATCTTAAATGCCTATCTTCCATCACTAATGCCAGAGAGCCCTTTTCGGTTTCCCCTCTGGAGCCCTGAAGGAGAGGCTGCAGAAAAGCTCTTTATGTTGGCAGGTTTCTATTATGGTGCACACAGGGATCACAGGCAGGCAGGCTGGAGAATCCCTCCAGAAAGACAAGAGAGGGAAAACCTCTTTGAAGCACTCTGCCTCTTCACTGAGGCCTCTCTACTTCTTTCAAATGAAATTCTTAATGTTATCAACAGAGAGGCAAACTCTGTGGTCAGAAGGCTCACTCATGTGGCCATTTAGGAGACAGATTTCCAGCCAATCACCTTAATTTCTATCCATCACTCCACTTTAACTCCTCATACCCATCACCCTTTTGGGGGAGCATCCCTTGAAAAGAGATTCTTACCCTTATTATAAACTTTCCCTCCCTGTATGTGCTCTCAGCTATGGCTCCCCCCACCCACTTATCCAGCCATCTTTCCCACCTATCTTCCATAAATTCACCCAGAACCCTCCATCTCAGTGTTTTGAACTAGAAATCTTCACATTTGATAGAATTCATGTTTTTGATGGAATAATTTCAAAGACTCAAGTATCAAGTTGAATTAGAGAAGATATCTGAGGTCCAAACTGGTCAAGAGTTAAGGAAATTCAACAGATAAAAGGACTGAGTAGGAAACTAAATGAAGAGCCAAAAGGAAATGAATCAAACCTGTGTTGGACAAAACTGAAGACAAAGCAAGCAAAAACCCTGGGTATTGTGGAAGCCGAGACAGTAGCATGAGACAGGAAAGACAAATAACTGAGCCTGATGCTAAAATGGAGGCAGCCCAATCTCAGTCTTTTTCATGGTTCTTCTGGGAATGAGTAGTTCTTACCAACAGATGTTAAAAGGAATGGCAAGGACTTAACCTGGTGTAACACCAAGTGTGGTAGCAGCAGGAAGTTCTATAATTCTTACACTACTTAAGTGAAAAAAAATATTTCCCATAGAGGCAGCATATGATGTCATTAACTTACTTCATTCAGAAAGATTGCATTCAGATGTTATTAGTCTCTTTATACAACCACAAAAATAATGATAAAGGCAAAGATATTTTCAACATGCAGCTAAAGCCTTGTCTGTTTACCCAAACCAATGCGATGACTTTTATTGATAATCACTTGAAGTCTAGGGAGGAAAAATGGTCACTTCATTCAACAAGCATGCACTAATCAATTAAGTGATGCATTAAAAAAAACAATTCCATAAAAAATGGTTGATATTGTGTCTGTCTTGCTGTATGTTTGTGTATGTATTCAACCAAAACTAGGAAATGTCAATAAAATAACAAGCCTTTGGCTATCATGGCCAGCCAGAATGCACTTAGATGCTCTTATCTATGACTTCTAAGGGCCTTTGCTCTTAAAAACAATGGAGCAGAGGAGAGATTTGTTTCTAAATCCGCTCTTAGGAAAAACAATGAAAATAACACAGTCTGGAAAAGATGAAGCTCTATGTGTGCATACGTGTGTGTACACTTGTCCCATTAGGGGTGAAAGGACACCAGAGCTCAGAAATGAATCAACACACCACCTCTAGAACTGAAGCACCTGCAGCCACTGAATCTAACTTCCTTTCCGTGGAAATGAGGCGGTTCAGCCACGCACAGAAATTAAAGTGTACAGGGGAGGAAAGTGCTAAACACAATATGAATTGCAATAGAATCTAAAATGCCAGTGGTTCTATTATTGTATGCTTTATGCGATCATGAGGCAAACCAGTCTGGGTAATGGCAGGTCACAACAGCTAAAAATTGGACCACTAATGGCTCAAATGCACTGGTGGGAAGCAGTGATCTCAGTAAAATGCAGTACCAGTGGAAACAGTCCCATCTGGAAAAGGCTGGCATCTGTATTATAGGAAAATGGCAAGAAATAGAGAAATCTTCTCAGAAATCTATTGTTTCAGCAAAGAATGCCCTTTTAAATCAGTAGCGAAATTTCTGCTACAAGAACTTGTGTCTAAATCTCCTTCTACATAGACTCTAATCTGACTTTCCATTGAGTGAATCGGCCAGCTGTGTCTGTGCCATTCTTGGGTATGGCAAATGTGATCAGCATGGCCACGAGATGAGACGCTGTGGTTAAGTAGTGTGCAGGATGCCTGCTGAGGAAGAAAAGATGGCTCAAGTTAGGGCCAACCATTACCTAAAGCTTTAAAAATATTCAATATTACCTAAGGATCCCTGGTTCTCCCCCTATAGCCTGCATATACTCAGGGTGAGGCTAAAAAAGATTAGAGGGACTTTTCATGAAGACAACTGATTATTCTGAGGACCCTGAGGGGAACTGGGTTTAAGTAGGAGATGCCATGACTCCATGGAGACTTGGGAAGATCACTCAGGTGGGTTGGATGGCTTGCAATAGGAAAAGAAAAGACAGAGAGAGTTCAGGTAATTAGTGTATGTGTCCCTGCTCCCTTTCTACGTAACACCAGAGAACAAAACTCTCCTGTTGCCCTCTGGCTCCTCAGACTCAGTTCCATGGTCCTCTGCCTCCTCTGGACTAAGCATCAGACTTGGTTCAAAACTGGGGATCATAAATTACAACTCTACAACAGTGATTGGAAACCAAGTGTGATCAGGCATGGGGATTATGTTTGCAAGGGAGCACAGGAATTTCTTAGCAAGGAGATTTCAAATTGTATCAGCAACTGACTGGGCCCCCCACCTCCTCTGCACATCCCCTACACACACCTGGAATTCTGAAACCTCCTCTTGGAGAAGCCTGTATCTTCTTCGCCACCCTCACAAGGAGGATTCAGGCTATGACCAGCTGTAAGGATGATGGGAGTGTCGTTGGCTCAGGTGTGACTGGAGGCAGACGAAGACTGAAAATCAGTCAGCTGAATGTGAGGTGGTGTTGCTCTGCTCCCTGTTTCGAAGCCCAGAGAATAACTTATTCCACGTGGGCTATTGTCTCTCCCCCATTCTGAACAGAGCGTTTTAGGATTTGAGGAAGAGGAGTCAAAGGATGGTTATCACTGGTTAACCAGTGAATTCTATTAAAAGAGGTATTTAATCCTGATTGTGTTGCCTTTCAATAGCTTGTGGAAACAACAGGGGAGCTAAGAGAGTAATTCACAAAACTAATTTGCCTGCTTTGACTAACACTCTGTCTGTAAACCCACCTGACTCCTATTTCTTCCTTTCAGGTATTCCTTCCATCTCTTAATCTCATCTTTCTCTTCATCTCTACCTAGTCTTCACAATGACTTGCCTCTTCACCCAACTAATAACTGTTTAAATATTAAAGCAATAACTAAAATTTCTCTTTATGTGAAATTATCAGGTGAAAATATCATTCAAATTTAGACTCCAGAACATTCTGTGTGCTGATATGGAGATGAACTGCATATGTGTACAAATTCTCACTGTCAACCAGAAGAAAATAAGAAAGAAAGAGAAGACTTTATCTGGGGTCCTAAGAATTGCAATTCAGGGATTCCCCTGGTGGTCCAGTGGTTAAGACTTCACCTTCCAAAACAGAGGATGCAGGCTTGATCCCTGGTTGAGGAGCAAAGATCCCATATGCTCTTGGCCAAAAACCCAAAAACCACGAAAGCAACATTGCAACAAATTCAATAAAGACTTAAACAAAAAAGAATTGCAATCCAGGATACACAGATTTGGGTAAAACTGAAAAGAGTTGGCAGAATCCAGGAGATAGATCTCTCTTATAAAAGTCTTCTCTGTCCTCTGCAAGATATAGCTTCCCTTCCCTCCCTCATTCTGTCCTGTCAACGTCCTTGCCATTATTCAAGACCTAGCTCAAATCACACATTCTCTAAGAAATGTCCCTAAATCTTTGAGTCAAAATTAATCTTTTCTTTCTATTTATTTTTATAGCACTATGGGCTTATATTTTTTACTCCCCCTTTCATCCAATCAGTCATGCATTCACTCACTGTTATGAACTGAATCGTGTCTCCTTCAGATTCACACATTGAAGCTCCCATTGTGATTACATTTGAAGACAGAACCTTCAAAGAGGTAATGAAGGTGAAAAAAGGTCATAAGGGCAGGGTTCTGATTCTATAGGACTGGTGTCTTCATAAGAAGAGGGAGAAATGTGGGGTGGGCAGGCCATGCGCATAGAGAACGTGGTCATCTGCTAGCCTAGGAGAGAAGCCTCAGGAGAAACCAAATCTACCAACACCCTGACCTTGAACTTCCAGCCTCCAGACTGTGAGAAAATGAATTTCTGTTGTTTTAGCCACCCAGGATGTGGTATTGTGTTATGGCAGACCTAGCAAACTAATAGGATTACCCAATATTCACTGTGAGCTTAGTGTACATGAGGCCTCTTCATCATGGCCCCTAGAGGACACAGCCTGCTCTGCAGGAGTTATACTGATTCAGGAGACTTCTCTCCCCTGCCCAAAAGGAAGCTCTTTGTGGATAGGTCTGACTCAGAGCTGAGCACAGCCCTGTGGTAGACTAGAGCCTTACTCATCTGCTGAATTCAGATCAAACCAGGCTCAAGATAGACATCGGCTCTGAGAAAGAGCCAGGCATTCAGTTTGACAGATGACATTCTCTTTCCTTGGGGCATGTCTCAGCCCCTTCTCTGAGCAGTCACACTGCACACTTCTCTCTGACATTTTTTGCCTGAGCCCTCCCGACACCTGAACTAAGAAGTTTCTGAGCTCAGGGAGTACAGTTCACAATGAGCTTTCTGGCCATGGCCACAGTTACTAACTTTGCCTCCCACCCAGTTCACTGTCAGCCAAAGAAAGTCAACAGTGTTTTATGTCCACTACTTTTCCTCTCACGCACACCTTGCTTTCCTTTGTACTAATTCAGTTTGTTTTCTCATTTGAAAAAGAAAAACAAGATATATAAAAACCCTCTCTCTCTTCACCCCTTTTGGCTCTTTACAGTTGACTGTGAAAGACTGTCCAAGTTCAGGAAAATTGATTTTTGCCATTTAAATAATCTAATCTTCACAAACCTTTTAGCACTCAAACAAAAACCATTTAAGGCACAGCAAGATAATTAATATTGAAAATAGTCTCCACAGGGGATCTGCATACTTACCCGCCCACACTTTGCATTTGGAGGAAGCATCCAGTTGTAGTTTTAAGTTTACAGAAAGGTTTGTCTCACCAACATGAATTCTATTTCAATAGACCTTTCTTTCCATGTACTCTACAAATTGATTAATTTATCTGGCCAAATACTAATTAAAAATGCATTAGGAAACGGTTTGTATTCAACAGCTTTGCTAATATTCTTGTTAATGTTTTCAAAGCCCATTGAGTCAGAAAATCAACACCATGGAGTCTATTTCTCAGCCGCAGCCTCCTGCACACACTGTACAAACTCAATGGTGCTGATGGGAACTGCACTGGGAGATGAGAGCCGAGCCAGGAGGAGGGGAGAAGTCATTATCTAAAGGCCAAATGCCACTGTAAGCATTACAAGCAAATTCAAGATGCATACAAGCATAAAAATATCCCTTCCCCTAGTATTCACCTTGACTTCCACAAATCGAGAGCTTTCAATGGAACTGGAGCAAGACTGATTAAAAAAACCCTGCCTAGTAGGAACCCCCTGCCTCCCCCAACCTACAAACACTGTTCCTCCCCTACCTCTCTCTGTGCCAAAACCTTTTTTCTGCCAGAGAGACAGTTCCAATTCATCTGTCCCTAAGACAGAAGTTCTTACTCTGAAGTTCATGAGCAGGCTTGTGCAAATCTATGAACTTCCAGAACTGGGAATGTATGAACATATTTCTGGAAAGAGGATGCATAGCTCTCAACAGACCTTTAAACATATCTATGACCTTAGAAACATCAGAAATAAGAAGAATCTCTTCACCCCACAGGATGCTCTTTTCTTCCTTACTACGCTCCAGTTAAGCTGGCTTATTGCCTTTCATAGACAAGGCAGTGCCTTCTCCCCATCAAGTCTCTGTACATGTGTGTCCTACACCTAGAATATTCTCCACATCCACTGTCTAATTCTCTTACTCATCCTTAGGATGTTTGCGTAACTATCAGTCTGACTGCCTCCTCCTCCACATTACTTCCCCTCTTTTCTTTCAAGACACTTATCACAGTCTATAACTTAATATCTGTGTAATTATATGACTACCATTTTGTCTCACATTAGACTGTAAGCTCCATAAGGATAAGAATCATGCCTGTCTCCTTCAACATTTTATCAGAACTTAGAACATTGTATACAACTCATAATATTTTCTGTGTGTATGGAAAATGCATGAAAAATAAATGAATTAATAAGTATCAAAAGCCCTACTTTTCACAAAGCCTCCTACATCTAAACTGGCTTATGCAATCCTCTTAATTTTATGAAATTCTAAGTTCTCAAGCACATTGAGAGTGACACCATTTATTTGAACACTGTTTCTTATTACCTGCTCTTTCATCTAAGTAAGTGTACCCAGCTGACCTAAGAGCTCTTTGGGGTGGAGATGGGCCTTACTCTCCTTTCATGGCTCCCATCTCACTTGGCCCATTGTTGAGAACATAGTAGCAAATAATCAGATGTTGTCTGATACCCCAAAGTAAGTCAGCCAACTGTAGCTAAGCCAGTTCCACACTAATTTACAGTAATGATAAAGAAAACATGAGACTTGCCTCCCCGATGATCATCAGCTTCCTGAAAGCCTGGCTTTTCCTTCTCCCCTAGAACATACAGGATGGTACAGGATCCTCAGCACATTCAGCCAGCTCTACAGAGACCGTAACATGCAGCACAGGACTAAGCAGTCAGTAGACCTATTTTCCAGAGACCTTAAAAAAAGTTTAAATAGGAAAAATATTAAGACTAGTCTGAGTTTTCTTACCTCCTTTGCTTTTCCTGAATTGCAACTTCGCCACTTGACTTCCCTGGTGGCTCAGTGGTAAAGAATCTGCCTGCAGTGCAGGAAACCCAGGTTTGGTCCCTGGGTCAGGAAGATCTCCTGGAGAAGGAAATGGCACTCCAGTTCTCTTGGCTGGAGAATCCCATGGAGAGAGGAGTCTGGCGGGCTACAGTCCACGGGGTTGCAAAAGTGTTGGGCATAACTTAGCGGCTAAACAACAAACTTTTCCACTCAGAAGACTGAAGAACATCATAATAGCCCCCACTGGGCGATCTGACTGAGCATTCTTTAGGGCTCCTGGCCCCATGTCTTAGAGCTATATTTGACTCAGACAATTTGTATCACTCAATCCTGGTGCCCCAACAATGTGTTCTTCTCAGTTAGAAGCCTGCGATATGAACTACAGGAATAGTCCATATCTTTCTCATTTACTTCCCAGCTTCTGTTCATGTTCAGGACAAACCTATATACTTAATCTGGCAGTAGACTGACTGATGGGTAAATTCTGGACAGGTTAGGAAGAGAAGGATCAAGATGGATTACTGTGCCTGGATGCCCAGAAACTCAGGCAATGGGTATATTTCATAACTCAATCAACAAAGACCTGAAGGCAGCATTTGTCCTGTATCATTATTTATGGTCAAGAAAGCAGGAGCAAAATGCACAGAGTTTGTGAACCAGAAGAGATCCTGTTTAATACCCTGAAAAGATATTAAGATATTATACCAACTATAAAGTCGGGATTGTTCTTGTGCCTTGGGATATACCATGCACTCAGAACTAGAACAGGCAACGGTACACCTCCTTTGGGAGGTCACCATATTAAACTATGTGTCTTTTTATTAAGGTTGGCCACATTTCTATCTAGGAGAGCAAATAACAGCACCAATTTCCAGGTAGAACATCAAACATAAAAATTCTGCAAGTAGCATACTATGTTTTGTCACAAAATTGCCTTAGTGTAAACCCCATGTATTAATTTGCTTGCACTGCCAGAACAAGATGTCACAGATGAGAAGACTTGAACAACAGAAATTTATTTTCTCACAAGTCTAGAGAAACTATGACTTGGACTATGAGTTCAAGATCAAGGTGTCAACAAGTTTGGCTTCTGAGGCCCCTCTCCTTGGGTTGCAGATGGCCACCATCTCACTATGTTCTCACATGGTCTCCCCTTGGCCTACGTGTTGTCTGTGTCCTAATCTCTTCTTCTTATAAGGACATCAGTCATGTTGGATTAGGCCCCACCCACAAGACCTCATTTTACCTTAATCACATCTTTAAAACCCCTGCCTTGAAATACTCACATTCTGAGGCACTGAGGCTAGAAATTCAACACATGAATTTGGGAGAGACACAGTTCAGCCCATAACACCCTTCTTCCCTGGACTAACATTATCTTCTCCTAACCAGTCTCTCCTCACCTTCAATCCCTTCCCCATCAAAACCATACTGTGGTCAGAAATCCTTCTTAAACACAGTTCTGATCTCCTCATGCCCCTGCTTAAAAAGAAATTAAAAACAAATTGCCTGAAGACAATGGAATGAAGTCCACCCTCTAGCTAACTACACAGAGTTCTTTCTGGTTCCAGTCTCATGTGTGTCTCTTCCATTCTCAAACTAATTGAAAACCCCTCCTTCTTCTCTGTACAGGTCTCTCACTTTACAGCTTGTGGGCTGGTCCTTTGATCCAGATTTCTTTCTACCTGTAATACCCTGCCCCCCTCCACCTCCATCCCAGACAAATCTACCCCAAACATCCTCCACCACCACCACCTTCCAGCATCACTATCATCCATGCCATCTTTCTAAGTCCAAGTTCAATTCATTTTTAGAAGAATTCTCAAATTTGTCTTTCTGAAGGTATTCTCAAATACCTTCTTCCAGGTTAATATTGTAATCTTGATACCTCCAATAGAAAGCAATGTCTCCTTTCAAACTCCTATTCTAATCAAATTAAGGCAACAATAGAATATAGAAAAAACAAATATGTTCTCTTCCTTGAAGACAGGATCTGTATTAATTTCCTGAGGCTTCTATAACAAATTACTACAAATTTGATAGTGTAAACAACATAAATTTATGTTGTTCTGGAGGCAAGAATTTTGAAACAAAGGTAATGGCAGGGCAGTGCTCTCTCTTGAGAAATTAGATAGAATTAGTTTCCTTCCTTTTCCAACATCTGGGGCTGTTAGCATGCCCCGACCTGTGTCCACATCATTCCAATTCCAGCCTCCTCTGCTCTCTCCTTCTGTCTGTCAAATCTCCCTCTGACTTTCTCTCATAAAGACCCTTAGTGGGTTTAGGGCCCACAATGAATAACCCAGGATTCTCTCCTCTTTACAGAATTCTTAACTGTATGTGCAAAAATAATGTCACCGATTTGGGGAATTGGGATATGGACATTCCTTTGGGGGGTCATCATTCAAACTACTATAGAATTCTCAAATCTGATCCCATCTCTATATCTAAACTGTGTCTAACAGTGTCTTATATAATAGAAGTGCAACAAATACTTATGGTGTGGATGAATAATCTGTAATTAACATGTTTGTTCAATCCTAACCATTGACAAATTGTTCGTTGAATGAACAAACCGTTAGTCTGAAATAACACAATCAGTGGGTTGATTTAGTGCTGCCAAGATAAAACTATTAAGCATCCCTGATGCAGCACTGAAGAATTGATGCTTTTGAACCATGGTGTTGGAGAAGACTCTTGAGAGTCCCTTGGACTAGAAGGAGATCCAACCAGTCAATCCTAAAAGAAATCAGTCCTGAGTATTCATTGGAAGGACTGATGCTGAAGCTGAAACTCCAATACTTTGGCCACCTGATGCAAAGAACTGACTCACTGGAAAAGACCCTGTAAATGGGAAAGATTGAAGGCAGGAGGAGAAGCAGACGACAGAGGATGAGATGGTTGGATGGCATCACTGACTCAATGGACATGAGTTTGAGTAAGCTCCGGGAGTTGGTGATGTACAGGGAAGCCTGGCATGCTGGCCCGCAGGGTCACAAAGAGTCAGACACAACTGAGCAACTGAACTAAACTGAACCGATGCAAAAAGGAAATGAAAATAATTGGTGGATCCTTGGTATAAATCTCTAAGTCAGATAAATTACTTATTGATAATTTTTACATCCTTTTAAACTTTTCATCTAGACACTTTTCACTCTTTAATCAAAGAGAATTTTTTGTGTGTTTTCATTACTGTTTCAGTGTATTCTAAACATTTTAATGCCAAGAATCCTGAAATGTCTGATGACATTATTCTTATACAAAACAAAATAAAATTGACTCATATTGTTTTAATTCCACATGTTTATGAACATTTCTTACAGAGCATCAGATTTGTATATTCCAATAGTAAAGTACAGATCATTAAAAATTTAAAATATAGCATCATTTTGTATGAAATCATTTATTTTGTAGGCAGATATTATAAAGAGCATATATTGTAGCTTATAGTGGATATTTTAAAAAATAAATAAACTTTTATTTTTATTTTAGCATATCTACATTTTTGCAATATAGAAAAAACCTTCTTAAAACAATACCTTATGAGTGGGCAACACTTTATACCCTTCAACTATATTCCTGTGCTAATTTACCCCATTAAATCACTTAACAATACTGAAAGGAAGTTACAACCCACTTTATTCAAATACCTAATCACTGACAAGGTTCCTTTCAGATTGTAGTCTTGTAATGATAAAATCCCTTTCACAGAGAAGAAATATTCATCAGAACAATAAAGATAAAGAAAAATTTTTCTAGAGTTTCTTAAAATCCAAGATCTCTCAATTCTGTCCCAAGATAAAAAGACATGTGACCCAGAAAAAAATCAGTGGAAAAGATACATCTTTGGCATAACTAAATAATGACTTCTAGAGTTTCTGAAAGAGTCTTGGGAAACCTAAGGGCTCAGACTTAGTTGTATCTCTAAGGGGCTAAGTGACTTTTCCAAAGTCACAGGGTTCTTGGAGAATCAGAACCACAATTGGAATCACCTGATTTCCAGTCCCACGAGCACACAAGGACAGTCAGAATCTGCCATAGACTTCAAGGTACATCATCGGTATACCACAGGGAGCAACCAGAAGATGAGATTGTATAGCTCTTTTGTGTTACTTGGGTTCAGGAAGAGAAGAGATGAAGGTGTGCTGAAGGTGGCTCCTATCAGCTGCAATAGTCACTTGTTAGTATCTTCTCAGCTCTGTGTTCACTGATGTCAGATTGGCAGACTGAGTGGTCAGAGTGGGAGAATTTACACCATGAGAATCAACCAACGCTACAGATTCAGCCTTTATTGGGGAAGGGGAAGAGGCTAACCACTTGTTAAGTTTTATCAATTCACCACTGCTAAACCCTCTCTTTCCCACCTCTGTAAGAGCAGTGTGTACCTTTGTTTCCCTGGCACCACATGCATCCAGCCTGGAATGCCATTGTGTTACTTTTTCTACTGTTAGCATGGTAGATTGCTATTCATCTCCCAAGTCTCAGCTCAAAAAAGTCCTCTCCGTGTCTCTCTCTCACACACATACACACGCCCTCCAGTGTAGTCTTCTTATCCTCCCTACACTCCACAATACTTCCACAAGGTCAAGAAAGATTGGATTGCAAACATATTATATGTCTTTCCCCTCTTACACACACACATCAGACTGTGAGCCCTTTGAGGGCATAGACACAGGAGTTTCTTCCCTATGATCTCGGCACCTCATAAAGGTAAACATCTCTTGTCTTAGTGAGTAGGTCTAGAGTCAGGCCATACCTGTTTCCTCCTGTGCACCTGCTCTGGGTTGATAACTGGAACTGGTCAGATGACAGAACAGCTTGGAGGGAATTTATGAAGGAACAAAGGAAAATATATATCCAGGGCAGCAGAGGATCGCATTTTACACATTGCACTCTATTCCATCAGGAATCAAGGAGGCAAGAAATTGCATGAAAGAATATCTACTTGCTCCTATGTTAACAGTTTATCGTGCTGTCTTGTAATTTAATTATCTCTCTATTAAATCATAGTCTTTATGGGGTTTAGGACTGCGTGCTATTTTGTTTTGTGTTCCCAGATCCATCTCAAAATCTAACCTTAGAATGAGTCCTGAGCCATTGGACTAAGGGTCACTCTCCACTTTCTGTCACCATCCTGCAGTTACCCCACCTCCCCCAAGGAATTAGAGGGAGACGTATCAGGAGGCTTTGGGGAAGAGGTAATATGGACCAACTGAAGTGTACCCCAAAGTGGACCCTGTGCACTCCCTGAGACTTAAACTCCAGAAATGGCTGATCTTTTATCTCTGGTCAGCATCTGGAAATTTATCTTTGATTTTAAGGAGGGCACTGCATCTTGAAAAAGAGATCTGCCACCTCCAGAAATCTCAGGTTTCTACTGGGACAGGAGGGTAGCACAAGGGATGGGACAATGTAAGACATCACCTAAAAGGAAAGAATATTTGGCTCATCTCCCAACTTCAAAAAAACACAAAATCCATCAGCCTAAAGAAACTTTAGAAGTTTATGATGCAGAAATAAGTAGCTTGTGCGTGACGCATTTCCAACTTACGGCAAGGCAGCTATTAGAATGGAATGCTCTCCAGTGGAGGGGACCAGATTAGACTTCATTGCTACCAGCCAAACACGGCTTGGGAAGATTGGCAATTGCATGCAAATGTGAAGTGATTAGTATTACCTCCACTATTAGACTCTTCCCAATGGGAAGGTGACAGAGCATTCATTTGCAATAGACTATTAGAAAAAGCAGACATGTGTCTGGGCTTTCTTTTAAAGATGTCATTTTTTCTCTGCATCTTTTCCTGGATAGTGTTAGATTATTGTTTCATCATTTATTCAGCAACATTAACTGACCATCCCCCAGTCTCAAGCTAAGTGCTTTACCCTGTAACTCAAAAATAAATAAAATACTTACCCTCAAGGAGTTTACAGACTAGGGAAATAAGAGTAAATAAGCAATAGAAAATTACAGTAATGGAGGTATGCTCAGATGCTAGAAAGCAAAAAAGACAAGACCAGCTAAATCAGACTTTGCTCTTAGCAGGGAATGTAGAGGAGAAGTGTCCAGTGAGGTGGATAAGGTGTATGGTTTTCTGGTGGAATCTGTTATTATGGTGAGTCCTGAAGAATATGCAAGAATTAGACAGGCAAAGGGAGGTTGGTACACCAAGGTGTGAAGGTGAGAGAGGGTCAGGCTACAGGCAAACCATAGCTCTTCAGATAGGATAGGGGAAGAGAAAAGGCATGAGCCAGGGAAAGTCAAGGATGAGGTGGCTCCATAATTCAATCCCTGGAAAATCTGAAGTGATTCTGCCCAGCTGAGAGTTTATTTTAACCTAAAGACAAAGGTAGTACTTGAAGTATATATTAACAATCCATTATCAATCTGAATGTGGAATTTGTATCTGAGGGGATGTAGTCTATTTTTCTTTGCTTGCTTTGTTTCTGCTGGGGAGAAGGAAAATGGATAGATACTATTTATAATCCCCTCCAGTATCAGTGCTTCTCATCTCTTGGGTATCAGAACTGCAAGGGACCTTAAAGATTGTTTAACTCAATCTTTCTCCTTATTTTGCAGATGAGGAAACTGATCTCTACAAAGGTCAAAAGACTTACTCAAGGTCATATAAATAATGATAGCAATAGAATCCATTTCTCTTTCATCTCAAATCCTTTGAATCTGTGAGAAAAGTTTAGAAACCAGCCTGATTCTCTAAGTGAGCCTCACTTCTCAAGAAGTTAACCTCTTCTGTTAACTCTCCATCAGCTTTATCAGCATGTTTTTCCATTCCTTCCAGGTGCTGAAGCGTTTCCCTTGCCCCCTCGCTCCTCCACTTGGCATACAAAAAGCACAGAGATAAATCCTTATCCATCAGACATGGCTCAAAGAGGCAGGTTGCCAAGATGTGGGGGTGATATGGCTATATGTACTTCAGCCCTCATTAAATCATTTGGCTGGGTTTTTTAATACTTTTTAAAACAAATTTGTAAGCTAGGTGGAGCAGTGGTAAAGAATCTGCCTGCCAAAGCAGGAGATGTGGGTTTGATCCCTGGGTCAGGAAGATGCCCTGGAGGAGGGCATGGCAACCTACTCCGGTATTCTTGCCTAAAAAAATCCCATGGACAGAGGAGCCTGGCAGGCTACAGTCCATGGGGTCACAAAGAGTCAGACATGACTGAGCTATTGAGCATGGCAAGCTGTATTTTAAGGAAGTGATTCAGATAATGGAAAATTTCAGCTAGGTTGGCTTTCTTGACAAATCTCATATCAGAACAGTGTTCAATAATAACATCTAAAAGAAACCCTCCTGGAATGATGTGGAAGTGTCCTTGTTTCTTCCAAGATAAATGGCCAGAACTCTGGTATATGCATCACTTTTAAGATGGCAGCTGTGAACTTGACCATCAAAACCGGACTATAGCCTGCCCCACTTCATCCCAGCTAGTGAAGGCTGGAGAAAGTGGAGTAGTTATCCGTGCTTATATAGCAAGTTCAAAGGTTATCTAACACATAGTAAGACTGTAAAATAAAGGAAATGAAGAATAAGAAGGAAACTCACCAGGCTTGAATCATCCTGACACGGAGGTATACGTATAAGCCTAGCATTACAAATGTGTCCCTTGGAAAATATATTTATGTAAAACATGTCTCTTGAGATCTGGGAGTAAAATTGTTGCCATGAACTTCTCATCATGGACTTCAGATGCCAGAGTCAAACATTTGTGGTGGAAACTACGCAGATGTTTTTAGGCCTGTTGCCCACAACGTCCCATAAGAGAAAATGTTATGCTGAGAATCTGTGTGCTCATGCTCTTTACCACTGAGACTTGGATCCCTGCTTTTATAAAATTCTCCAGGGAAAGCATTTGCTAGCTCCTTGGATTGGTTAATAAAATGGAGTACTTTAGGATTTTCCCTTGGGCACTGTGTTCAAGAAACAAGGTACTGATTTGGTGGTTATTTTAGAAATGTGATTTCCAAAATTCTCAACGGGGAAGTAGTATTTTGCCGGTTGCTGCTGCTAAGTCGCTTCAGTTGTGTCCGACTCTGTGCGACCCCATAGACGGCAGCCCACCAGGCTCCACCGTCCCTGAGATTCTCCAGGCAAGAATACTGGAGTGGGTTGCCATTTCCTTCTCCAGTGCATGAAAGGGAAAAGTGAAAGTGAAGTTGCTCAGTCGTGTCTGACTCTTAGCGACCCCATGGACTGTAGCCTACGGGCTCCTCCGTCCATGGGATTTTCCAGGCCTAGGAGATGTTAATTTTTTCCACTGATACCTGGATTTAAATCTCATCTAAGATCCAAGCTTCCTACCAAAGTAGAGACACTCTCAGGTCATTCTAAAATTAAAATAATGTAATTGTGCATGGTGACACAGAAAGAGACAATTTAACATAGGGTAGCAATGAATACAGTTCCACATATTATGGAGTACTTATGGATATTTGTAGGGAGTATGGGTGGCGTTGGAAAGATGGTGAATGATACTACTGAAACATCAGACTGGGGCAAGAGCACAAAGGGCCTTGAAACCCATAGAGAATCTAGGATCAACTACTCCCGCCTTCACGCTCAGCCTGTTCTGCAGTCAATGTCATCAGTGTATTTGGAGCACTTTATTGTTCTCATTTATTTATGTTTGTCTTTTTCCTACTAGACAGTAAGCAACATGAAGGCAGAGCCTGTATCCAAGTTGTCTTTTCTTCTCCAGTGCTAGCAAAGTGAGCAAGGTAACCATCCATGAACATTACATAGTATCAATCTTTCTGTTATAGAGATGAAAACCAAGGTTGTTTTAAGACGTATTTATTAGATAAATTAAGGTATGCTTTATCATTAAAAATGAATGCAAATAGATGCATGGGGAGAGAAAAAACTGGGGAAAAAACCCAGGTATATCCATCTTTGAACTGGAGATTTAGTTACTAATGTATCCAAAAGTTTTTTTAAGTTTTGAACTATTACTTCCCCAAAATCAAAGATTTCATTTGCAAAAGTAAAAAGTTGCCTACAAGAAATTTTAAAAGAAACTAAATAGGGAAACTTTGAGAGGGTGGAGGTATTATTCCAGTGCCCTTGTGTCGGAAATATGAATAAAATTTAAGTTAATAAGCAAAAAATGAGAGAGAGAGAGAGAGAGAGAGTGAGTGCAGAGTCTGAGTATCTGCTGTGTTGGGGTGGGGGGGGGGGAATATCTGACGGGGTGGGACAAGTTTAAGCGTTTCTCACAACAACAACACCACAGTATACATTGCCTACAAAAGTGGATCAGAAAGGAAAATTTCACTGAACTCAGGCTACCTTGGTCACCATAGTAGTTCACTTTCAGTCATGTGGGAATGTACAGCAAAAATTCCATTACAGTTAAAAAGCTCTTTGCTCATTGACTTATACATTAAAAGTAGATTTAAAGGGGCATTAGGGGGCGGGGGCTAATATGGCGGAGGAATAGGACGGAGGATACTCTCTCCCCACAAACTTATCGAAAGAACATCTGAAAGTGAGCAAAGTTCACAAGGAATCTGCTTCCTGAATTGCTGGCAGAGGGACGTCAGTACATTTAATCAAAGTCGGCGCCATTTGTCTTCAGAAGGTGGTTAGTGAGAATTATAAAAGATAAAAAGAGAGACAAAAGAGTTAGGGACGGAGGACCCGTCCTGGGGAGGGAGTCGTAAAAGATGAGAAATTTCTATGCACCAGGAAACCTTTCACGGCGGGTTTGGGGGAAGATTCGAATTCCTCGGAGGGCAACATAACCGGGAGAATCAAATAGAATAATACCACTATAGTAGATTACGTGCTAAAGGCAACTTCCAGTTTAAAGAACTCCCAGACGCCCGCATCTGCCACCAGCAAGTGGGGGGCTGGGCGGAGAGGAGCGTGGCGGCACTGCTCTAGGGGTATGGACAGGGCCCGCTTAACGTGGATAGGTAACCTAAACTGTGGGGACGCCAGAGAGAGGAAATACCCCAGCGGAAAAGAAAACCCAAAGCTAAGGCAATGCCCGGCCCGCTCACGAACTAAAGGACTGAGCGAATTACAGGGGAAGAGCTAGCCTGGTGCGGATATCGCCTCCCCGTTCGGACACAGCGGGCTGGCGGGACAAGCCGAGCCAGAAAGGGGCGGAACACGGCTCCAGAGGGGCACTCCCCTACCAAACTGCAAAACAGGCTCAGTTTTCTAGCAAAGACAGCTGAGATCCGGAGGGTCTACAAGCCCGCCTGGAGGTCGAGCCAGAGTCCAGCTCCAAGAAACTTGACACAAATGCACACAGGAGCGGAGCCGGGCGCGCCCGTAAACCGTATAATCCGAGGCGGGGGACCAGGAGGTGAAAATACGCACATGAGGCAAGTCGCGCTCGCCAAACTACCTGGCTGCTGAAGCTGCTCCCGCGGTGGGAACGGCGCCTAACGCCGGCCCAAAACGAAGTTTGCGCCTTTGTGGATAGTACCCTGGGAAGCGCGCCCGCGAAACCGAGGCGGGGGACCAGGGAGGTGATAAGGCCGCACCGCCCAAACAGGGGACGTGAGCGCTCGCCCAAACTTCCCGGTGGCCTGAGCTGCTCCGACCCGGGAACGGCGCAAAAACCGCGGAACCCAAACCGAGTCTGAGACCTCGGTGGAGTACCAGGGAAGCGCTGCGCCGTATAATCTGAGCGTGACAGGCGAGGTGATAAAGCCGCAATGCCCCAACTGGGGGAGTTGTGCGCTCCACAAACCCCCGGCTGCCTAGAGTGATCCGACCGGAAACGGCGCAAACGCCGCCCAACCGTTGTCTAGGCCTTTGTGGAGAAATACCGGGAACCTGAACCTGAGCAGTTTAAACCAGGGAAAGTGGGAATATTCTGGGACCCCACCCCGGCAGAGTAACCTGAAGCCTGAGCTGGGTAGACGGGGAAAGCACCCCACGCGTGAGCGGGGCGAACCCAGTTGGCCGAGACACTGTAAGGCTCTCCACACCACACGCAGTGCATATTGGTTGCAATGGTCCTCTCTCCCCAACAGCAGGACTGAGTCAAGTGAACACTAAAGAGACCACCTCCGCCCCTTTGTGCAGGGCGGGAAATTAGAACTGAGAGACTCCAAACAAAACCAAATTAAACAGTGGGAAGGCATTGGAAGGGAACAGGCCAACAGATTAAATCCCTGTAGTTACACGGACTGCATTGAAAGGGGCCTATTAGATCTTGAAAAGTATAAGGCAGGAACCAAGGATTTATCTGAAAACTGAAGAGACCCCACACGGCTCACAACTGCTCCAGAGAAGTCCGGGATATATATTTTTATATTATCATTTATTTTATTTTTTTTATTATTATTTTTTATTTTTTTTTCTTTTTTTTTCTTTAAGACTCTATTACACCTTAATTTTCATTTTCATAACCTCACCACTTACTTGAAAAAAAAAAAAAAGCTATTTTTAAAATCAAACTGCGTACATATATCTTATACTATTTTGCGTTTTCTTTTTTTTTTATTTTTATTTTTTATATTATTTTTTTACTGTTTTTTCCTGTGTTTTCTTTTTTTACTGTTATAACTGTTTTACTGTCTTTTTTTCTTTTTATACTGTTTTCTTTTTTCTTTTTTTTATATTGTATGGATTTATAAGAGTCTAAACTCTACTCAGATTTTTAATTGTTGTGTTTACATATTTGATATCAATTTTGTGCATATAAGAATACAATCTTTAGTACCCATTTTTACTCAAGAGTTGTGATTACTGGCCTGATTACTTCTCTCCTATATTGTCGCGCTTTCTTCTCCCCCAGGGAACTCTATCTCCCACCCTCTCTTCTCTTCTCACCCCAATTCTGTGAATCTTCTGAGGATGAGGGTGTTCTGGGTTTACCGTGAGGAACACTCCGGAACGATTAACTGCCCAGATTCTCTCTCCCCTCTTGATTCCTCCTTTCTACTCTCCTACCTCTTATGCCTTCCTCCCCCTCTCTATTACTCTCTGTGAACCTCTCTGGAGGGCTCCAGGATGTGAGAGAGCACAGAGGGAAGTGCTATGGATAGCCTGCTCTCCCCACGTTGAGTCCCCCTCCTCTCCTCCTGGTCACCTCAATCCTCCCCTTCACCTCTCCATGTAACTCAGTGAACCTCTCTGGGGTATCCTCACTGTGGAGAATCTTTTCACCATTAACCTAAAAGTTTTATTATTGATGCTTATAGGATGGAGTAGAGTCTTGAGGTACTGCAAGAATAAGACTGAAAGCCAGAGGAAACATTAATTAATAAGAGATCTTCCAAAAGCCTCCAATATACACTGAAACCAAGCTCCACCCAAGAGGCAATAAGTTCAGAGCAAGACATACCACGCAAATTCGCAACGCAGGAACTTGCCTGAGCATCAATCTACAGGCTGCCCCAGAGGCACACCAAAATCCACCGACCATCTCAAAACTCAATATTGAAACACCATTGCATCTTAAAGAGAGACTCCAGCTCCACCACCAGAACACGACACAAGCTTCAACAGGACACCTTGACAAGCCACCATCCAACCCCACCCAACAGTGAGGAACACCGCACACTAAAAGAGGAACTATCAAACTACCAGAATACAGAAAGGCCAGCCTAAACACAGCAATCTAAACAAGATGAAAAGGCAGTAGATTACTCAACATGTAAATGGAAAATGAGAAATTCCCACCAAACCAAACAAAAAGAGGAGAGATAGGGAATCTATCTGGAAAAAAGAATTTAGAATAATGATAGTAATTATGATCAAAATAATGAAAATTAAATGGATTTACAGATAAATAGCTGGAGAAAGATTGAGAAGATGCAAGAAATGGTACCAAGACCTAGATGAATTAAAAAGGAGTCAATATATTTTGAATAATGAAAATATAAAGGAGATAAAAGACACGCTGGAGGGAACCAACAGAGAATAACAGAGGCAGAAACGATAGGATAGTGAGGTTAGTAGATAAAATGGGAAATAAACGAGCAGAGAGGGAAAAAAGAAAAGATCAAATGAAATGAGGAAAACCTTCAGGGACCTTGGGACAATATGAATCGCCCCAACATTCGAATCATAGGAGTCCAGAAGAGAGATAAAAGAAAGTGCAATGAAAAGATTACCGAGGAGATAATAGTTGAAAATTTTCCCTAAAATGAGGAAGGAAATAGTCACAGAGAGTCCAAGAATAACCCAGAGCAGTCCCAAACAGGATAACCCTAGGCGAAACACCCAAGACAATATTAATCAAATTAACAAAGATCAAACACAAAGAACAAATATTAAAAGCAGCAAGGGAAAAAAAAACAACAAATAACACACAAGGGGATCCCCATAAGGATATCAGCTGATCTTTCAATAGAAACTCATTCAGGCTAGAAAGGGAATGCAGGACATTACTTAGTATGAAAGAGTTAAATCTACACCACAGTAATTCTGCTACCCGGCATGGATCTCATTCAGATATGAAGGTAGAATTCAAATAGCTTTACAGACAAGCAAGAACTGAGGGATTCAGCACCACCAACCAGCTCTCCAACAAATGCTTAAGGATCTTCTCTAATACAGGAAACACAGAAAGGAGGTTTAACACGAACTTAAACTTCAAGTAAATGTCAACGGGACCTACTTATCAATAATTACTTAAAATGTTAAGGGGTTGAATGCCCAACAAAAAAGAAATGGAGTGGCTGAGTGATACAATAACAAGACCCCTAATATGCTGTCTACAAGGACCCACCTCAAAATAGGGAAATACAGACTGAAAGGGGAAGGGATGGCAAATATTTTCATGCAATGGAGACCAAAAGAAAGCAAGGAGTCGAATATCATTTCAGAAAAAATAGACTTTAAAATAAAAAGGCTGTGAAAAGGGACAAAGAAGGACACTTACATATGATCAAAGGGTCAATCCAAGAAGATGATGTAACAATTATAAATAGATATGCACCCAACATAGGAGCACCCACAATATATAAGGCTAATACTAACAAGTATGAAAGGGGAAGTTAACAATAACACATTTAATTGTGGGAGACTTTAAAACACTCCACTCACACCTATGGATTAGATCAACAAACAGAAAATTAACAAGGAAACACAAACATTTAAATGATACTATAGAAAATTTAGATTTAATCGGATATTTTCAGGACTTTCCACCCCAAACAAGCAATTTCACCTTTTTCTCAAGATGCAATGGAACTTTTCTCCAGGATAGAAATCACCTCCTGGGCCATAAATCTAGCCTTGGTAAAATTCCAAAAAATTGAAAATATCCCAGCCATTCTTCTCTGACACGCAATGCAGAAGATTAGACCTCAATTAAGGGAAAAAAACTATTAAAATTCCAACATATGGAGGCTAAACAACCAGCTTCTAGAATAACCAAACAAATCACAGAAGAAATCAAAAAAGAAATCAAAATTTGCATAGAAACGAAATTGAAAATGAAAAACACAACAACCCAAACCTATGGGACATGTAAAAGCAATGTAAGGGGAAGGTTCATAGCAATACAGGCGTACCTCAAGAACAAGAAAAAACTCAAATAAAAATAAACTAACTCTACACCCTAAAGCAACTAGAGAAGGTGAAATGAAGAACCCAGGGTAGGTTGAGTAGATGGATAGAAATCTTACAAAATTAGGGCAGAAAGAAATAATATGCTAAAGAAAAACAAAAGAGACCATAGCCACAAATCAACAAAAACTAAAAGTTGGTTTTTTCGAGAAGATGAGAAGATAAACAAAATTGACAAGGCCATTAGCCAGACTCATCAAGGAACAAAGGGAGAAGAATCAGATCAAACAAAATTAGAAGAATGGATAGAGATCACAACAGACTACACAGAAATACAAGGATATAGAGACTTACTACCAACAAGCTATATGCCAATAAAATGGAGCAACTTGGAAGGAAAATGGACAAATTCATTAGAAAAGTATAACTTTCCAAATTGAACCAGGATGAAATAGAAAGATCTTAACAGGACATCACAAGCACGGAAATTCGAAACTGTAATCAGAATCTTCCAGCAAACAAAAGCCCGGACTCAGCGGCTTCACGCGGTATTCTACCAAAAATTTAGAGAAGAGCTAACACCTATCCTACTCAACTCTTCCAGAGACATTGCAGAGATGGGTATACTTCCAAAACTATTCTTATGAGGCACCATCACCTAATTCCAAAAACAGACAAAGATGTCACAAAAAAAAGAAAACTACAGGCCCAATATCACTGATGAACATAGATGCAAAAATCCTTAATATAAATTCTAGCAACAGAATCCAACATCATATAAAAAAAAAAAGGGATCATACATCTATGACCAAGTGGGTTGATCCAGGAATGCAAGGTTTCTTTAACATCCGCAATCAATCAATGTAATTCACCACATTAACAAAATCTGAAAGATCAAGATCATATGATTATCTCAATAGATGCAGAAAAAGCCTTGACACAAATTCACATCCATTTATGTAAAAACTCTCCAGGAAAAGCAGGAATAGAAGGAACATTACCTAAACATAAATAAAAGCGATATATGACACAAACCCACAGCAAACATTATCCTCAATGGTGAAAACTGAAAGTCATTTCCCCTAAATTCAGGACAAGGGCTAAGGATGCCCACTGTTCACCACTACTATTCAACATAGTTTGAAAGTTTTTGGCCACAGCATCAGAGCGGAAAAAAAAGAAAATTAAAGAATCCAGATAGGAAAAAGAGAGTAAAACTCTCACTGTTTGCAGGTTGTACCATGATCCTTACATAGAAAACTCTAAAGATTCTACCAGAAAAATACTAGAGCTATTCAATGACATATTAGTAATGTGCAGGATACATAAATTTAACACACAGAAATCCCTTGCATTCCTATACACCAATAATTGAGGAAAACAGAAAGAAAATTAAGGAAACTCATACCATTCACCATTGCAACAAAAAGATAAAAATACTTAGGAATATATTTCTACCTAAAGAACAAAGACTATATATAGAATACTATAAAACACTGATGAAAGAATCAAAGAGGACACAAACAGATGGAGAAATATTACCGTGTTCAAGGATTGGGAAAGAATTAATTAGTGAAAATGAGTTATTACCCAAAGCAATCTACAGATTCAATGCAATCCCTATCAAAATACTCATTTATATTTTTCACAGAACTAGAACAAATCATTTCACAATTTGTATGGAAGTATAAGAAACCTCGAATAGCCAAAGCAATCTTGAGAAAGAAGAATGGAACTGGAGGAATCAAGCTGCCTGACTTCAAGCTCTACTACAAAGCCACCAGTCATTCAAGGACAGTGTGGTACTGGCCACAAGGATAGAAATACAGATCATGGAACAAAATAGAAGCAGTGATAAACCCACGCACCTATGGGCACCTTATCTTCGACAAAGGAGGCAAGAGTATACAATGGAGAAAAGACAATCTCTTTAACAAGTGGTGCTGGGGAAAAACTGGTCAACCACTTGTAAATGAATGAAACTCTAGAACACTTCTAGCACCAATAACAAAAATAAACTCAAAATGGATTAAAGATCTAAATTGTAAGACCAGAAATAGAAATATAAAACTCCTAGAGGAAAACATAGGCAAAACACTCGCCGACATAAATCACAGCAGGATCCCTCCAGACCCACCCCCCAATATTGGAAATAAAGCAAAATAAACAAATGGGGGACCTAATCCAAAAATTTAAAAGGCTTTTTGCACAACAAAGGAAACTATAGCAAGGTGACAAAGACAGCTTCAAGAATGGGAGGAAAAATAATAGCAAACCGACAGCAAACGACAAACAATTAATCTAAAAAAATATACAAGCAACTCCTGCAGCTGAATTCCAGAAAATAAACGGACCCAATCAAAAAATGGGGCCAAAGAAAACTAACAGACATTTCTCCAAAAGAATACATTCAGTTGTCTAACAACACATGAAAAATGCTCAACATCATCTATTAGTGAAAATGCAAAATCAAAACCACAATTAGGGTCATTAACACCAGTTCAGAATGGCCGCTATCAAAAGTCTACAAGCAATAAATGCTGGAAGAGGGTTGTGAGAAAAGGGAAACCCTCTTTACACTGTGGTGGGAATGCAAATAGTACAGCTCACTATGGAGAACAGTGTGGAGATTCTAAAAAACTGGGAATAGAACTGCATATGTACCAGCATTCCCACTGCAGGCATATCACCGAGGAAACCAGAATTGAAAGAGGACGCGTGTACCCAATGTTTCATCGCAGCACTATTTACAATAGCCAGGAATGGAGGAGCAAACCTAGATGTCCATCGGCAGACGTATGGGATAAGGAAGCTGTGGTACATATACACCAAATGGAATATTACTCAGCCATTAAAAAGAAATACATTGAATCCGTTCTATTTGGATGGATGAACACTGGAGCCATTTTTTCTGAGTGAAGTGAGCCGAAAGAAAAAAGAACACCAATACAGCTTATTTATTGCATGTATAATGGAATTTGAAAGATGGTAATGGTAACCCTATATGTGAGACAGAATAAATGGACACCAAGGATGCATGTACAGTCCTGTGGACTCTGAGGGAGAAAGGTGAGGGTTGGACGTTCTGGGACAATAACATTGAAACATGTATATTGTCATATGTGAAGCAGAACACCATTCCATGTTCTATGCATGGGACGGATGCTCAGGGATGGAGCGTTGGGATGACACTGAGGGATGGGAGGGGGAGGGAGGTGGGAGGAGGGTTTGGGAGGGGGAGCACATGTGAATCCATGGCTGATTCATGTCGATGTATGGCAAAAACTACTACAATATTGTAAAGTAATTAGCCCCCAACTAAAATAAAAAAAAAAAAAAAATGGGACTGATAAAAGGGCATTAATGGATTCTGCCGTGTGCTGCTTGTAGTAAACCCAGCTCCTGGAGAGTGTCATTTAGGCAGATTAATCATATTATGGCTCAGTATAAAGTAAATCAGATAACATTCTAAACTGAATTTTACTCTATATACTTGGTACAAGATTCTCCTCAACCTTATGAAGTAAATGCTGAACTTATAGACTCTCTCCCTTACAGGAAATTGTTCATTCTTAACTCAGCAATAAACAGAAAGAGTTAAGTTTCTTTGACTTTTCCATATTCGGGATCGTTGCTAACCAACAAAACAAAAATAATAATTAAAATAACAAGAACAACGATGATGTTGTTGTTCAGTCACTAAGTCGTGTCTGACTCTTTGCGACTCATATGCAACTTGTAATATGTCAGGTTCTTCTGTCCTTCCACTATCTCCTGGAAGCTTGCTACAAAATTCAAAGTCCAACTGAATTTGATGATGCTATCTAATCATCTCATCCTCTCCACCCTCTCCTTCCTGCCTTCAATCTTTCCCAGCATCAGGGTCTTTTCCAATGAGTCGGCTCTTTGCAACAGGTGGCCAAAATATTGGAGCTTCAGCTGCAGCATCAGTCCTTCCAATGAATATTCAGGGTTGATTTCCTTTAGGATTGATTGGTTTGATCTCCTTGCAGTCCAAGGGACTCTCAAGAGTCTTCTCCAGCACCACAATTCGAAAGCATCAATTCTTCAGCACTCAGCCTTCTTTATGGTCCAACTCTCACATCTACATGACTACTGGAAAAACCATAGCTTTGACCTTTTGAACCTTTGTTGGCAAAGTTAATTATCAGTCTAGGTTTGTCATAGCTTTCCTTCCAAAGAGCAAGCATCTTTTAATTTCATGGCTGCAGTCACCATCTGCAGTGATTTGGAGCCCAAGAAAATAAAATCTGTCACTGTTTCCATTTTTCCCCCTTCTATTTGCCATGAAGTTATGGGACTGGATGCCATGATCTTAGTTTTTTTAATATTGAGTTTTAAGCAGTTTAGTCACAATCTCAACACTTTCGTGCAACTGTATGCATCAGGAACTTTGCTAGTGCTACTTCAATAAGGAATATTATTCCTGTTTTCCCGATAGGGAAGATAAGTCAAAAAAAGTTAAAAGTATTTGCATAAGATCAGCTAGTAAATGACAGACCAGGAGTAAATGACTTGGTCAGTTTGGTTCCAGCTTGAAACTCTATCCATTGTGGTACTCTTCCATTTGTTGCACCCTTTTATGTCCTTTGTAACAAAGGGTTCTATTAAGTTTCAACAAATATGGCCACGTATTTATATGGGTCCAATACAAATGAGGATACGGAAAAATTCACAAAGGCCACTGGCAGCCATGGGATCGTGGTATGAGGGGATTTGATGAGAGCATGTTTGGGGTGATATTATGATAATCTTAGTTGAGTCATTTGGCTTTATTGAATGTATAGGCGAGCAACGAGTTCAAGAGAAACAAAAGCAGCACAGGGGAAAGCACAGGTGTTTCTTTGGCCTTGCCGGTAAATTTCAAAGGACAACGATACATCAAAGGGAAAAAGAAAACTACCAATACATTACAAGATAAATGGGAACCTGAGAATATGTACGTCCTATGATAAGCTCGAATATCTTCCCCCAACAGATTGGAGAATAGGATTAGAAACTGGGGGAAACAGAGGAAGTGTGTTGTTGTGTGTGTGTGTGTGTGTGTGTGAATGGGGAGTAGGTGGGCTTTTGTTTGTTGTGTCTCAGCATGTTTACATGCTTTAACAGTAGAAACAAAGAGCATGTCATTCTTCATATCAAGTCATATCAGCTGGGGTTTTGAAGGTCCAGTCATGTCCGACTCTCATGACCCATGGACTGTAGCCCACCAGGCTCCTCTGTTCATGGAATTTTCCAGGCAAGAATACTGGAGTGAGTTGCCATTTCCTACTCCAAGGGATCTTCCTGACCCAGGGATCGAAACCATGGCCTTGAGAAAACCCACATTCTTGCGTCTCCTACATGGGCAATCGGATCTTTCCCATTGCACCTCTGGGAAAGGCCCATTGAGGCCAGTATCAGCTCTTCTTAAACTGAGAAGAAGCCCAACCTACATTAATAAAAAAATGTCTTAACATTTGTCAAAAAAAAAAAATTTGCATTTTTAAAAAAAATATTTTATTCAAATTTTTCTACATTAGAACCATTGTTTTATTCATTGCTTTAAAATGCTTCTGAGTAATTTAACTTAAAAAAATATATATTTTTAGAAAAGAACGCAGAATGTAGTGCAAAAGTTCTCAAACAGAGGAGTCAATAACTTAGATTCAAGTTCTTGATTCCAGGGACTTCTAAAGAGTATGCAACCTTGGCAGTTAGTTTGAGCCACTCCACTCATTAATTTTCCTCCATTCAAAAAATGCAGTTATTCTAAAGTGTGATAGTCTCTGACTGATTAATAAATGAAAAAAAGGTAATTAAACATAACAAACCTTTGTCATCATAAAGTCAATATACAACATAAGGGACTATTGTGTTATTTATTGTTTACTATGGGAGACATTTAATAATGCCCGCTTTGAAGATATCTTGTCTCTCATTCAATAAAATTGATTTAAGTGGACACTATTAAATCATTCTGAGGATTTTCCAACCTCATCAAAACATTAGCTGAAAGTCAAAATTAAAATATAAAGCATGCTTATTTTTTTTTGGTGCTGCATGTTTTAGAAATTCTTCTACTACCACTAGATATATTATTTTTAATGAGATTCTCAAGATATTTATCAAAACATGTGATCAGAATTTAGATTCATTGTCTTTAAAGTAATAGGAAAACATTTAACTGTAAGCTAAAAACTGATATTCTTCAGTTTTTAGCTGTCCTTAAATAAAATGAAATTTGAAAGGGAGATAGTACAGGATGTATTTTTAAAGCATTGATTTAAAGGATTTCAAAGAAGCCTTCAACCCATCCATTTGTCCTCAACCAATGGCATCACTGACTCAATGGACATGAGTTTGAGCAAACTCTGGGAGGAGATAGTGAAGGACAGGGAAGCCTGACCATGCTGCAGTCCATGGGGTCACAAAGAGTCAGACATGACTTAGTGACTGAAACAAATTTTCTTCTTCCTACTCTGATTAACTTTTTTACGGTCAGCGGTTCTTGTTTTTCATTAAATATTGTGCTCCACCATAGTTTTCTTTTTTTGGGGGGGCATTTTGTAAAAATTACTGGGGGGCACATTACAACGTATGAAAACAAGCTGGAAAGAGACAACCAGCCAATTGACGAGATGACAACTTGTTTGTAACTAGCACTTAGGCTCAGACTTTAAAGCGTCTGCCTACAATACGGGAGACCCGGGTTCAGTCCCTTGGTCGGGAAGATTTCCTAGAGAAGGAAATGGCAATCCACTCCAGTATTCTTGCCTGGAAAATCCACTGGATGGAGGAGCCTGGTAGGCTACAGTCCATGGGGTCGCAAAGAGTCGGACACGACTGAGCAACTTCCCTTTCTTTCACTTTGGATTGAAAAAGACAATAAAGCCAGACACTGGTTCCGTGGGCCCTAGATCCATGCCTGATCCATACCATCCATGACAAAAGAGAGGGGTGCACTTGTCAAGAGTCCCTCTCCCCATTCCAATATGCTCAGGTGAGAACACCTCAGCCCAGACTAACAATGGTTTGCTTCATGCCCCTCAGCCAACCCGGAGACTTGACAAGGACATTAAAAGCAAAAAAACATGGAGCTTTTTAAGCGGCAAGCACAACATTCTTTTACCTCTATATATTTGATTTCATCTTATTACACCAGTTTTATTTTGACCATATGAACAGAGACACTACGTAGTGGAAAGAGGTGAGGGGAAAATTGTAAAACCTCTGAAGTTTTGGGCAAATGGTTCTGTCTAGAGTTGGTTGGCCCAAACTCATTATAATAGACTTTATTTCAAAAAGAAAACAATGAGACCCCCAAAACATCCTGATTTAGAAAATCACAAGTCCTCAATTTTCAAATAGTGCTTTGTTTGCCTCCCCAAACTATTCCTAAGACTATCTAAAAATAAAAGCTGGCCCCCATGAAGATGTTTGATTCATACATCCATGCACCAACCCTGAGTAATAAGTGACACAGAAAGAGGGGCCCTTCAACTGCCCTTCTACAGGACATGCCCCAAGCTTGGCATGTTCAAACTGGTCACCTGGACAGGACAAATGCTGATGGGATACCCCAGGGCCAGTGCTTTGTTTACCTTCCAGAGGGGAGCCTTTAGAAGAACAAAGACTGTATTGACAAGAAGGAAAAAACTAAATTCTCAAATGTAATATGTCCCCACAATCTTTTAGAATGTAAGTATAAGCATTGCAAACATAGCAACATGCCTAATATGAGTATTTAATTTGAAGTATTCAGTGAAGAACAAATTACAATCATATCATAGCTTGATAGAGGAGAAAGCACATGGCTTTTATAGCAAATTATGGACTTAAATCCAGGTTCAGTCACTCGCTGTGTGAATGCAGGTTTATTGCTCAAATTCCATGAGACGATTTAGCCTCTATAATATCTACCAAGTTAAGTGCAGAAATAATACATGTATAATACATGGATCACGGTCAGTGCTAAATGAATGGACATTATTATTGTCATTATGACTGCATAGACTATGCTAAAGCCTTTGACTGTGTGGATCACAACAAACTGTGAAAAATTCTTCAAGAGATGGGAATACTAGACCACCTTACTTGCCTCCTGAGAAATCAGTATGCAAGTCAAGAAGCAACAGTTAGAACTAGACATGGAACAATGGACTGGTTCCAAATTGGGAAAGGAGTTTGTCAAGGCTGTATGTTGTCACCCTGCTTATTTAACTTATATGCAGAGTTCAGTTCAGTTCAGTTCAGTCACTCAGTTGTGTCCGACTCTTTGCGACCCCATGGACTGCAGCACACCAGGCCTCCCTGTCCATCACCAACTCCCGGAGTTTACTCAAACTCATGTCCATTGAGTCAGTGATGCCATCCAACCATCTCATCCTCTGTTGTCCCCTTCTCCTCCCACCTTCAATCATTCCCAGCATCAGGCTCTTTTCAAATGAGTCAGTTCTTCCCATCAGGTGGCCAAAGTATACAAGTTTCAGCTTCAGCATCAGTCCTTCCAATGAATATTCAGGACTGATTTCCTTTAGGATGGATTGGTTGGATCTCCTTGCAGTCCAAGGGACTCTCAAGAGTCTTCTCCAACACCATAGTTCAAAAGCATCAATTCTTCAGGGCTCAGCTTTCTTTATAGTCCAACTCTCACATCCATATGTGACTACTGGAAATACCATAGCTTTGACTAGATGGACCTTTGTTGGTAAAGGAACGTCTCTGCTTTTTAAAATGTTGTCTAGGTTGGTCATAACTTTCCTTCCAAGGAGTAAGCATCTTTTAATTTCATGGCTGCAGTCACCATCTGCAGTGATTTTGGAGCCCCAAAAAATTAAGTCTGCCACTGTTGCCACTGTTTCTCCATCTATTTGCCAGGAAGTGATGGGATCGGATGCCATGATCTTAGTTTTCTGAATGTTGAGCTTTAAGCCAACTTTTTCACTCTCCTCTTTCACTTTCATCAAGAGGTTCATTAGTTCTTCTTCACTTTCTGCCTTAAGGGTAGTGTCATCTGCATATCTGAGGTTATTGATATTTCTCCCAGCAATCTTGATTCCAGCTTGTGCTTCATCCAGCCCAGCATTTCTCATGATGTACTCTGCATATAAGTTAAATAAGCAAAGTGACAATACACAGCTATGACATACTCCTTTTCCTATTTGGAAGCAGTCTGTTGTTCCATGTCCAGCTCTAAGTTGCTTCCTGATCTGCATACAGATTTCTCAAGAGGCAGGTCAGGTGGTCTGGTATTCCCATCTCATTCAGAATTTTCCACAGTTTATTGTGATCCATACAGTCAAAGGCTTTGGCATAGTCAATAAAGCAGAAATAGATGTTTTTCTGGAACATATGCAGAGTACATCATGTATACATATATAGAGTACATATACACAAAGTTCATCATGTGAAATGCCAAACTGGATAAAGCACAAGCTGGAATCAAGACTGCAGGGAGAAATATCAATAACCTCAGATGTGCAGATGACACACCCTTATAGTAGAAAGCAAAGAGGAACTAAAGAGCCTCTTGATGAAAGTAGAATAGGAGAGTGAAAAAGCTGGCTTAAAACTTAACATTCAAAAAACTTAGATCATGGCATCTGGTCCCATCACTTCATGGCAAATAGATGGAGAAACAATGGAAACGGTGAGAGACTTTATTTTTGGGGGCTCCAAAATCACTGCAGATGGTGACTGCAGCCATGAATTAAAAGACGCTTGCTCCTTGGAAGAAAAATTATGACCAATCTAGACAACATATTAAAAAGCAGAGACATTACTTTGTCCACAAGGGTCCATCTAGTCAAAGCTATGATATTTCCAGTAGTCATGTATGGATGTGAGAGTTGGACTATAAAGAAAACTGATCACCAAAAAACTGATGCTTTTGAACTGTGGTATTGGAGAAGACTCTTGAGAGTCCCTTGGACAGCAAGGAGATCAAAGCAGTCCATCCTAAAGGAAATCAGTCTTGAATTTTCATTGGAAGGACTGATGCTGAAGCTGAAACTCCAGGACTTTGGCCACCTGATGCAAAGAACCGACTCATTTGAAAAGATTCTGATGCTGGGAAAGATCGAAGGCAGGAGGAGAAGGGGACAACAGAGGATGAGATGGTTGGATGGCATAACCAATTCTATGAACATGAGTTTGAGCAAGCTCTGGGAGTTGGTGATGGACAGGGAGGCCTGGCAGGCTACAGTCCATAGGGTCACAAAGAGTCGGACACGACTGAGCGACTGAATTGAACTGACTGATTACTGCAGTAGGATGCCAGTGTTCATATCCATTTCTACAGGACAGAGGTGGGTCTGCATTCATCTTGATATAGTAGGACACTTTCATTCTTTTCTTATCCTCTTCTTGAGTTGAATGGACCCCTTTCTCAGCCTTGATCTGACATAGTTTGGAATTCAGTCTTTGCAGCTAAGCAATGTTTGATTTCAACTGTACAACTGAATTTCTATTTTCAAAAACTTTAGCTGTAGGTATCTTTTCAAAAAAAAAAAAACCTCAGTAATATAAAAGTAATATAAAACAAAGTAGTGCTGTAATCCCATGGACGGAGGAGCCTGGTAGGCTGCAGTCCATGGGGTCGCTAGGAGTCGGACACAACTGAGAGACTTCACTTTCACTTTTCACTTTTCACTTTCATGCCTTGGAGAAGGAAATGGCAACCCACTCCAGTACTCTTGCCTGGAGAACCCCAGGGATGGCGGAGCCTGGTGGGCGGCCGTCTCTGGGGTCTCACAGAGTCAGACACGACTGAAGCAACTTAGCAGCAGCAGCAGCAGTGCTGTTGTCAAGGAAGTCTCCTCAACCCTATGTTGCTCTATTCAGTGTTCTCTAAGACACGGCAGAACCCCCAGTACTTCCTGAATTATGTCCTGTGGTTTTCAGCAAAGGAGGTAGTGACCCCCAGGGCCATTTGGAAATGTGCACAGTCCCTGATGGCTGAAACAGTCTTGGGCGGGGACACTATTGTCAGTCGGCGGGGAATGAGGAAGCAAACATCTTGCAAAGTGAGGGATGTTCCCCCCCCCACAGGGGACGATCACTTCCCATCTGCCATTAACCCTGGCACTGAGAAAGCTCCTCACACTTGCCCTTCTTCTCATTCTTGCAAAGAACCCCACAAAGTAAATGAATCATTCTTGCAACACTTTCCACATGGTGCCCTCTACTCAGCTCTGCTTTAGGATGAGGGCTGTTGTGTTTTTCCTTGGCTTTAACCTGGAACAAAAGACTGTATGCTAGGGCAAGTACCACCTGCCTATAAGGCTCTTGTAGTCTCAAAATTGTGATAGCTAAAGCAGGGCCAAGCAGAAGTCTGAGAGAAATGATATAGCTTTTCCCCAAGCTGACACACATCAGATGGAGGACCTAAATGTATTGGACTCCCAAGACCATTTTTCTACACTCGAACAAATCGCCTCTCGAGCAAATGATATTAATCTCCGTGTAACAACAGATGCTCCATTCTAAGCACTATGAAAAATTCAGAATAAAATGAAGGTACAGTCTCTGCTCATAGGAAGCTTACATTCTGGTTGGGCCTATGAGACTACAATTCTGACACAAGTTCCAATGTGTGTTTTTTCCCCCCACACTAAGTGATCTTTGGACACCAGTTGAATGTCCTATTTTTCAACTCTCTTCTGACAGCATCTACCCAGAGACAACATTGCCTAGCAATAGACAGTGAGCGCCTGTTGTCACCTATGCTTCTGGACCACTGGCTTTAGATTGGAGGTTTTACAGCCTCCCCTGGGAAGGGGACAAGACTGCCCTGTCCTCCTCCCTGCACTTGATTAGTTTACTAGAGTAGTTCACAGAACTCAGAGAAACACTTTACTTACTAATTTTACTTACTAACTTATTGGTTTATTATAAATGTATATAACTCAGGAACAGCCAAATGCTAGGCATGTGGAAAGGAGAGAAAGCTTCCATGTTCTCTGGGCTCAACACTCCCCACATCTCCATGAGCTCTGCAAACAGGAAGCCTTCTGAATCCCAAATTTACATATTGACACCCTTATCACTAGTACTTAAGAATGTGACCTTGTTTGGAAATAGAATCATTGCAGATATAACTAGTTAATACGGGGTCACCCTGAAGTAGGGCAGGCTTTAATCCAACATGCCTGGTGGACTTATAAAAGGGGAAACTTGGACACAGACATGCAGACAGGGAGCAGGCTCTATGAAGATGAAGGTAGAAATTGGGGTGATATTGTCACAAGCCAAGGAAAGGCCAAAGATTACCAGCAAATGAGTGGAGCTAGGGGAGAGACCTAGAACAGATCTTCCCCTTCAGCCCTGAGAAGGAACCAACCCTGCCTCACCTTGATCTTGGACTTCCCATCTCCAGAAGGCAATACATTTCTGTCCTTTAAGCCATCCAGTCTGTGGCACTTTGCTAGGGCCATGCTAGGAAACTGAGACATATCCCAAACTTCATCTCAGTGTTTACTGCCAGAGGAAAAAAATCTGTGACAATATTATTTTAATAAAAAATTAAACTGAAAATGTTCAGCTATACTGTGGCATTCCCTAAAGAGTAAAAAAAAATAATCTTAAACAAGGTTTCATGTGGACTTTTACATTAATACATCAAGTAAAACACCTTCAGATTATTTTTCATTTACTTAATGAAAGATATTGGTAGGTATGTTTTTTAAAAGAAAACAAGTAAAACATAAACAGAGACCAAAACAAAAGTAGAGGAACAGACTCAAGAATGTGGGAGGATAATCAGAAGCAGAATGACAATATTTTCCTAAAATATCAAAAGTATGGGTTAATTAGATAACGTGAAATTGCTGATTGTGCTAAGTATTCATCATGTAGAGAGAAAATAAACATTCTAGGTAAGAAATTATGCTTTGGTCTATCTTTGTATAGAAACCACTGAGTTCCAAATTGTTTAATATATTCACATTATGAACTTCCTACTAAGCTTTTTCTGCTAGAGGCAGTAGTGAAGATGCTTTCTTTGTTCTAAAATGCTTAGACAAAACATAATGCAACCACAATGCAAAACATAATGCAATATATGGATTTTTCCATATATATATATATATATATATATATATATATAGACAATTTCATCAAAAGTTTTATTTGTGACACATACTTGTGGTTCTGTTACCTGGCAGTGATAAAATCTGGTATTACCAACCAAACTGCTCCAAAGGTCTGAGTCTACCCTACTGTCACCCAAGCAGATCAAGGGTTAAAGTGGATGAAAGAAGTAAGAAAGAGAGTATGGCATTTAAATATGACTGTCTGGAATCTATCTCAAGTCAACCTCAGATGAACATGTTACCTTAAGTAAGTTACTTCTTCTCCCTGAGTGTTCATTGTCTCATTTGTAAAATTGAGGATTGAACCAGATAACCTCTAAATGTTGGTGGTTGTAAGATTTAGTAACAGTGGACAGTGAGCACAAAAAAATAGAAAATACACGTACAGAATTTAAGGGAAATGCTTGCAGAGCACCAGTGTACAGCTGGAAGTCCCTCCACAGCCCATCACAAATCCTCATGCTCCAGCAGAAGACCCACGCTCTGCACGCTCAGAGTAAACTAGATCGCTGATCTCACATTCCTTCTCATCCTCCAGTGGTCAAGTTATCTCCTTCAAAGAGAACCTAATGGACAATACACAATCCTTTAGGTAAATAGATCTGGGCTTGTGTAGTGCTTTTACCATAAACAAGAGGTTCCTTTGAGCATATGACATAAATTGTATAAGATTTTTAATCCTTGTTGCTAAAAAGAAGATGACAGTGTGAATAATATCTCAATAAAGCTAATTTTCTTTTTAAAAAGATGACAATGCCTACCTTAAAAGGTCACTGTGAAGAGTGATCATGATATGTATAGAGAATCTGAACCTAGAAGGTAGTCAACAAATCAGCAGCTACCAAGAGTCTCCTCATGATAACATATGTTAACACTGGCATTTTAGATTTTTTAATTCTTTCACTAGCATTTGCTTACTTAATTTTCTCAACAGAATCAGTCTAGAAAGCAAATAATAAAGCTAGGGAGAATTCCAAAAATATACCCACAGAACACATAAAATCAGGAAAGTAGCTTCTCTTTCTCTCTCATGCCTCAGCTGATTGGGGAAATAAATAAATCTTCAGTAAATATTTCTGGCATCAGATGATATTTCCAAGCACCGTATTATGTCTTCAAATGCCTAAGTTAATTATGTTCATGAATATTGGTAATTATTTGGAAAGTGTGATCCTGAATCTACTTGTAGCAACATTGAGGACTCAATCAAGAGGGCAACAGTCTATTTGTACTCAAAATGGATCTGAAATAAGTTGTCTGCTCTATATGCACCCTAATTTCACATGAAAACAGGGTGATTGGTAGAGGGTACAGGTTTATGTTAGTGAAGGGTTTTGAGGTGTTTTAAAAACCATTGAGTATTAGACCTGGGAGAAAATATAGAGATATAGTAATTTAGTTGACTCATTTTTTTTTGAAGTCACTGGGGCACATGGGGTGGGGATGGGGGGGTTAAATGATTTATCCAAGGCCACATCTTTGTGGTGGTGCAAGCTGGACTAAAATCTTCATGGCCTAACTTCCCAATTTGTCTCCTTTCCACATACTACCCTGCTTCACCATGACAAAATAAGAGAAAAAAATAACACATTCTTCATGTTTTAGGGCCATATTAACATCTGGATGTATAATCTTATTGTTGTTGTTGTTCAGTCACTAAGTCATGTCTGATTCTTTGAGACTGTAGCCTGCCAAGCTCCTCTGCCCATAGGGCTCTCCAGAAAAGAATACTGGAGTGGGTTACCATTTCCTTCTCCAGAGTATCTTCCCAGAGCAGGGATCAAACCTGCATCTGCTGTATTAGCAGGCAGATTCTTTACCACTGAGCCACCAGGGAAGCACATAATCTTATTACATAACTATGTATATTTCCTCTCATCTTCACTTTGATGCTAAGGAAAATGAGGACAGCCCAGAAGATATAGGCATGCCCTAAAGAACTATGCCATATCATAGGAAGAGACTGGGCTTTGGCTCCAGAAAGAATTGAGTTTAAATGATAGCTCAGTTCAACTCTGAGCAAGTTACTCAACCACTATGATCCTCAGTCCCCTATGGTTCCAATGGAATGAAGACAATACCTATCTTGAGGGCTTTACAAGGGGGCAGAGATTGCACATGTAAGGATTCTGACACCTAGTAGGCATTCAATAAATAGTTATCTCTGAGGTCTTTTCATGTTCAGCCATTTGGTTCCCCAGTGCCCCCACAAGGCAACGTGGAAAGGATTGAGAATATCAAATTGAGAAAAACCTCAGGCTCAGGTCCAACTGCCACCAGCTGTCACAGTTAAGAGATGGTGGGCTCTAGTCTTGACTCCTGTCTGTCAATAGGAGCTAAATTCCACCATCTCCAGCAGGTTCTAAGCTATCTGGGAGATGCTATTGTTTCCCCAGTGCCTGTTCCAGGGGCTTACAAGAGTCGTCGATCTCTGAGTGATATAAGAAGAACACAGTGGAGCCCAGGGCAGAGGAAAACTGCTGTCCCGTATCTCCCTCCTGTTCCTGGAAGGCTCCTCAAGAAGGCGTTCTCATAACCACCTTGAAGACCCCTACTCTGAGATATCAGGAATGTTACTGTCTTTGCATTGCTGCATTTCAAACTCATGCACCTGACACAGAATCCCACCACCCTCATGTGTCCAAAGTCATGTGAAAAAGTTAGATTTTTCTCAAGAAAACCAAGTTCATGTGCTTATGCAATAAAAATACCTTCCTTGTTTACTCATTTCCTCCTCCATTTCCGAGCCCCATATTGCATTTCTTGGTTTGATTTGCAAAAGCTGTTCTCAACAACTCCTCCTCCTGACATCTCTTCATTCAAAATACAGCATGACATTAGTAACCAAAAACACATCTGCCATCTGGTGAAGTCCTATTTTTACTGCCAAGGAACCTAAAATATTAATTACCTTAAAATAGCAACACCTTTTTAAAATTTTTACTGATCCTCTTTATCCTTTTTTGTAAATTTCTCTCAAATATAATTATTTGTCAGAAAATGTGTTGGCATGGTATTTAAGACTAAGAGGTCACCCAAACACAAATGGCTGTGGATATTCCTGCAATTTAATTATCACCCAAGTGTTTACATAAAATAAAGGCCCAAGACACGTATTTAGACATTCAGAAAATAAATGATAAATACACTATCTAGATTTACATAGATGGGCTTTCTATACTCAATGCTGTTATTAGAAAACCTAAACAGTGAAGCTTTCAGCTGTTTTTTGCTTGTCGAAAAATTTGAAAATTAACACTGTGAAAGACTGCAATTGTTCCCATCCTAAGAGTTGGAATTTGTTTTTATGAATAAGGATTTGAGTTCACCAATCAAGGAATGTGCCTGTCAAGATGAACCCTACCAGCTGAAAAATTTTGTTCTCAATTCCTTCATTGTCATAATTTACCAAGAATTTACCATTATTCTAAAATTGTACTGAGTCTTGTAGTGACATTTAATTTCGACAATAACTCTACAAAGGAGATAACATCAACCTTATTTCATAAATGGGGAAGCTGAGGCACAGAGCAGCTTCTTCCCCAGTCATGAAGCTAGAACACTGCAGTTGTTGCTGTTTAGTCCCTAAATCATGTCCAGCTCTTTGCAACCCTGTGGACTGCAGCACGCCAGGCCTCCCTGTCCTTCACTGTCTCCTGAAGTTTGCTCAAATTCATGTCCATCGAGTCAGTGATGCCATCCAACCATCTCATCCTCTGTCGCCGCCTTCTCCTCTTGCCCTTAATCTTTCCCAGCATCAGGGTCTTTTCCAATAAGTTGGCTCTTCACATCAGGTGGCCAAAGTGCTGGAACTTCAACTTCAGCATCAATCCTTCCAAAGAATATTCAGGGATGATTTCCTTTGGGATTGACTAGTTTGATTTCCTTGCAATCCAAGGGACTCTCAAGAGTCTATCTTCTTTAGCACTACGATTCATGTCAATGTATGGCAAAACCCACTACAATATTGTAAAGTAATTAGCCTCCAATTAAAATAAATTAATTAATTAAAATAGAGGGGAAAAAAAAACACATCAGTTCTTTGGTGCTCAGCCTTCTTTATGGCTCAGCTCTCACAACGATGCATGACTACTGGAAAAACCATAGCTTTGACTATATGGACATTTATCAGCAAAGTGAACATGGCAGAGCCCAATTCATATTCAGGTAAGCCTGGCTCCCAAGCTCACGCTCTCATCACTACCAGATCCCTGACTGAGAGCTTGATCTTCTAGACTGTTAAGAAATCAGCTGTATATTGAAATATCCATAATTCATTTGTTAACCAAAGGACTAATAAAATGATGAGGCATTGTAAAAATCATGACATTTTTAGATACACAATTAAATCACAACACTAATAAACTTGTGAGTCTAAGGCTCTTTTAAAAAATTAACTAATAAGTGCTTTTTAAACTCACTGCTTGGAGGGGAGTCTTCTCTAACTGTCAGGGGCTAGAGATTTCCTGCTGCTGATGTTTGCTAACACCCCAGCCAGCCTGTTAGGAATGTGTTGACAACATTAAAGACAGCTGAATGTACTCATGGAAAGATTAATATTAAAAACAAGCTGCAGGGAAAGAGGGAGACTTTCTGCTGTTGTTTTTAACACAAGCCATTAGGCAAACAATGCCGTTTTCTGTTGCTCTGTTTGCTTCTGAAACAAAAATGGTGGTAGATGGAGGGAGTCACGTCTCAGAGATCAGCAGCTTCAGTGTTGGTAACAGATCATTAAAATCCTCAACAGGCATCACATGCTTCACTCAAAGGACAGAAACAGAACATGGGAAGACAATGCTATGGTAAAGATTTTTTCTGTTTCCCTCTGATCAAACTTGCCGTGAGAAAAGAGACTTATAGAATTGAAAGAACACATTTGTGCATTGTAGCCTTCAAAAATACAAGTGCTAGCTTCACAATCATCTCCATTGTAAATATGTGACAATATGAAAATTTCATCACTTGTTCAACTTTTGGACCATTTCAACAGAGGAAGCCTCTTGCAGGTTGCTCAAGGTGGAATTGTGCCCTCCATCATACACCCTCAGTGCACTGATCCAAGCAAAAGAAAAGTAAGTGCTGGGGCTTAGCATGAGATAACAAAGGATCTTAAGGTTGAGAGGGACTGTCTAGCTCCTACCCTGTAGGTGAAGGGAGGAAAGGCTATGCCTAGTTGTTACTAGCAAAGACTTCTTCCTTATAGTTCACTGGAAACTCTTAAAATTTAGCTGAAAATATAATACCCTGTGTATCTGTGCGGTACACACTAGGGAATGCACAAATTTGGAGGTTCTTTTTTGAGTTAAATGCCAGGATTTTTTTTTAACCTATCCACAATAAATCTTGTTCTTATATATTTACCTTCATTCATTCCTTCATTTAATCATTTAATAAGTATTTATTGAGCACACATCATGTGCCAGGTACCTTTCTGGGTGATGACGATACAAAGATTTTATCCATACCTTCAGGAAGCTCATATTCCAAATCTATCCACTGTGATTAATGAACCTCTAACAAGGGAATGTACAAGATGCGGCAGAGGCAAGCACAAAGGATGTAACTCTTCCCAGGAAAGTCAAAAAGGGCTTCACCCAGGAGTGGGGCGTGAGCTGAGACCTGAAGGATGAGGAGCAGCTCGGCAGTAAAACAAAAGGCAGTGGGCCTGTCTGGGAAGGGAGTGACTTTAGACAAAACAGCCGGTCTCTTATGCACAGTACCCTAATGAATGTAAACTTAGGGAATTACAAGAGATGATAAGGGTTGAAAATTAGGGTACCCTAAAATATTTTGCAAATTTCTAAATAAATCACAAATAATTTTTTAATAAAAAGGTAAGATGGTTGGGAGGAGTGGTGGTATAGCATTCACCTTTCAGATAACTGCACTCTCCCATGTGTAATTCACCCCTCTAGCACTCATCTTAACCCTCTGCAGAAGTAATCAGGGGAGGAATCCTAAACAAATATTTTCAGGTATTTAATCAGAGGCAGAATTCTGAGTTGAGAAGACCAAAAGGCTCCCCAAATGAACCATCCGATGTGGCCTGCCCAGTTCTCCCTCTAAGAAGAGCTGCACCCTCTGCTTTTGCTCCATGCCACCTTCCTGCCTTGCCCTGCAGCACTCAGCTCTCTTTCTCACTGCAGTGCCGCATTGCTGACTCACAGCAATCTGTAACAACCCAGAACCTCACTCTCTCTTTCTGCTTCCTCACACATAGCCTGGTCTTTTCCCCATAAATATGGGCACATCTGGGCCTTCTTCCCATCCTGCGTCTACCTCTGCTCCTAGTTGGACAAAATCTTATTGAGTCTTTTTCCGATCTCTTTTCTAAACCACCAAGGTCATTCTGAATTTATCTTTCATCAAAGTAGCAGAACCCAGTTCATACAGTCTTGTCACTGGAATACTTAAATAACTTAGTCTCACTGAACTCTTTGTGTGTCATTGATTGAAACTTACCTTGGTGAGTTACCCTGGTTCCAAGACTTCTTCCCACTGAACATCACTTGTTACTTACCTCCCTGGACCACCATTTATTTTTAAGGACCATTCTCAGATTATGTTTCCAACCAGGTGTTAGAAACACACTAAGGAACTGTATGTGCTCTCAGTCATACTCCCATAAGGGTTGATACTGTGCAACAAAGCTCCATTTAGAAACATTGCCAAGGTCAAGGGAAATGACATCTACAGGAAGCAAAATTGTCCTCCTGCTCTAAATGAGATTAGATTTTTTTTGACAGGATTTGCTCCTGATAAGCAATAACCATAATGCTAACTAACTAGCATTTGTATGATGCTTTAGAGTATTAAAAAAAAACTTTCAAATAACTTAACCTAATGACATCCCTGTGAGGTAGGTATTATAAGTCCCATTTAATTGATGAAGCTGAAGTTCCAATATTTTGGCTACCTGATGTGAATAGCTGACTCATTGGAGAAGACCCTGATGCTGGGAAAGACTGAAGGTAAAAAGAGAAGAGGGCAGCAGAGAATAAGATGGTTAGATAGCATCACTGACTCAATGGATATGAATTTGAGCAAACTCCAGGAGATAGTGGAGGCCTGAGGAGCCTGGCAAGCTGCAGTCCATGGGGTCACAAAGATTCAGACACAACTTTGTGACAGAACAGCAGCAGTTGATGAGAAAACTGAAACACGTGGAAATTAAAGAGTTTTCCCTGATTTGCATAAGAGCAAATGGCAAACCTCAGATTCAAAGACAAGTATTCTTAGGCCAGATTCTGTATCAGCTTTAGGGTTCTGGAAACATAAATTGTATGACGGTTTTCTCCACTAAACATGAGGATCACATGCCTATAATTTGCCATTTAATCTCAAGCATGTTTCCAGACTTCTATTAATTTTGTTAATTGAGCTAATATCCCATCAACAGCAGCAGGCAACTATTTTATTGTCCTAGAATGTAAGCCAGCACAGCTTCTCAGACAAGAAACAAGACCAGAAAGTGATCCTTAAAAATAAATGCTAGCCTAGGTTCATAGCAAGTGATGTTCAGTAGAATGAAGTCTTGTGACCTGGGTAAGTAATGTTTGAATCAATGACATCTGAAAGAATTTAGTGAAGAAATCTGCAACATTTTTACAAATCTTTCTCTGGGCTCATCTTTACTGCATTTTTGTTTCTGCCCTCCAGTCTCTTCTCTCTGTCCATTTTCAAAGAACTTGTCTGTACTATTTTATCATATTCAGTTTTTAATATGTTGGTTTTAAAACACCAAGTAACAATGATTTTAAAATGGCAATCAGGAGATGAGATCAAAGGAAGTGAACCAGATCTTGAATCTTTTTTTTTAAGATAAAAGAAATAAATTAGTCCCTCATACTTGGATAAGTGCAGCTAGTTGGCATGCATGTGCGTGCTAAATCACTTCAGGCATGTCCGACTCTGTGTGATCCTATGGACTGCAGCCTGCCAGGCTCCTCTGTCCATGTGCGATTCCCAGGCAAGAATACTGGAACAGATTGCCATGCACATCTCCATGGGGATCTTCCTAACTTAGGGATTGAGCCCGCATCTCTTCAGGCTCCTACATTGGCAGATGGGTTCTTTACCACTAGTGCCACCAGGGAATCCCACCAGCTGACATAAAACTAATTTAAGGTCATAGACAAAAATATCTGTCCTAGGTGATGAAGAAAGAAGTTCAGAGACCTGATAAAGACCCTGTGTACCATATTTTCTAGAACAGAGGTGGATAATTCAGTCTCTAAGTAGTTTTTGATTACCCCTATAAAAGAACCTATTGTTTTAAAAGAACAGTAATTGTGAGTCCAAATAGCAATTGAATCTGTTTTTTTCAGAGAAGCTTGAATTAGCCAAGAGGCCAGAAAGGCATCCATAAAACTGGGTAGAAATTGTGACTGAGCAATCTTCCAAATGGAAGTAAAATTTGAAGTTTTCTAAGTCATTCTAGGCCCTCTCAGCTAGGCTGTGTATGTGAATATAAGGAATTCCATTTAGTCTCAGATAAAAGACAAAGAGAGGGTCAGCAACTAGTTTTGCAGAGAGATGCTCCAATTGTTTATTTGTGTTTCACTTTTTTTATAGTCTCCTTTGAAGTCTGAATACTCTTTTTGTGTGATACATCATTTTTTAAAATAGTATTTAAGTGTAAAAAATTAAAATATCATATGACCTATGTAAGTGCATTGAATATGTCAACATGAGCAGAAGCACCTTCAACAGCTTTCTTCTGCATATTGCTTGAAGTTTTATCAAATGTCCTGTTACTCGGTTCTCACAAAACCTGTATGAGGTGGCCATGACATATTAGTATTTTCATGTTACGGATGGGAAAGTTTAATGTACATGACTTTCCCAAAGGACACATAGGTCAAAAATGGTAGCCATGAAACCCAGATTTTCCAATTACAAATCCAGTGTCTTTGCCTCTAAACCAAGCTTCTAAAGGGTTACTGGAAGTATCTTATCAGGATATTCCCTCCCACTGGTTTTCTGTATTTTTTAAGGATGCACAAGGATGGTTATGAAGAGTTCAACTATTGTAGCCTTTACTTAACATGTGCCAATTTCTAAGCACTCGCTAATTGTATTAATAAATGAGGTTACAAAGTAAAAAGACATATCCAACCCAGCTTCACCGCTTAGTAAATGAGATAAAAATAACTATAATAAAATATGTCACATTTAAAATACTGACATAAGTAGAAGAGGAAATCCTGACTTATGCTAGATGGAGTCAGGCAAGACTTCCCAGAAAACATGATACTTGAAATGAGTTTTATAGTTGGAGGAGTATGATGTAGATTTCCATATGGCACATTTTACATGCCCAAATAAACTGGACAATTGAGCAAATTACATAAATTATTAAAAATTGTGCACGTTGAATTATGAGACAGCAATTAAACCCGAGTTAATGACTACAAAGCACATTAGCTATTTCTCATTCCCCTTGGAGAAGTAGTATCTGGAGCAGATGTTTTGAGGAATGGTCAGTCAAACCATCAACAATTCGATAACTAATGACCAGATAAATAAAAGGGATGGCAAAGCATGTTTACAGGAGAACAAGACAATCTTGCACTACGTTACAATGGCAGATGGCAGAAGCTAGAATGGGAGACCAAAGAAATTACAAGAAGTGGCAAATTCCAGCAGCTGAAAAACCAGGCTCACTGACTGAACTCTTCTGAATCCATTCAGGGTCAATTTCCCCCTACACAGCCTTGGGGATGTAGTTAAAGCACTAAGATGCCTACTCTACAAGCAATGGTTGTCAAAATGTCCAATGAGTTGTTAGCCAAGAAAAGCACCCCAGCAGGACACTAGAGAATTTATATGAAACACCATCTGCAGGGTAAAGAGTTTTTCTGGGTCACTTAGCAGAGCTTCTGAAACATCTCTTCTGCCCTAACACTCACCCCCTCAAACTGTCAGCACACAGTGGTGAAAACAAAGAAGCAGGCAAAAAAACTTAGCAGATATGGACACAACTGGCACTTCATGAAGCAGAAGGCAAGTAAAATGCATTAACAGCATCATTTGCCAAGTATGCATATGGGTCATAAAACAAAAGAGAATTCATCTATACACAAAGAGACAAGTTTAGTCATCAACATGAGTGAGTCTCTCAGTAGGAAGTCACACCATCACTGTTACTAGGAAGAATAAAACCAAAGGAAGCAAGGCAGCAGTAGTCACAGTGTTCATGGATTTGTTCATCTCTTCATACATTAATTCACTTAACTATTATTACATGCATTCTATGTGTCAGGCACAGTGTTAGACAATGGCTGAACAGAAGAAAACAGGACCCCATTTTTGTGCTCAAGCAGCATTTCTCCAGAGCAACACTGGAGAAATACAAGGGCATATATGGGAGGGTGGGAGCTGAGTCTCAATGATGAGGACTTGCTCAGATGAAGATGAGAAGATAGGGATAAGCAGGCACCAAGGCAAAAAGAAGGCAGTCTGAGAAAAATCAAAGAAGTATGAAACAACATCCTTTCGGGAGGAACTAGATGCAGATGTGGATGGTGATGACCTATCTATAAATTAAGGATAGGAAATGAAACCTAAAGAAGTAGGCAGAAGTCACACAGGGACAACTTCATATATCAAGAATTTTAAATGGAGAATCCCTAATTCTTTATTTTATTTGAAATGAATTGAGTTTCACATTTAGGATATCTACTGTTAGATTTTGATAAATAGTCTTTTTATATTTAAGTAGTTTTCTTCTCTTCCCATTTTACTTAGAATTTTACTGACTGGCTGATTACTTTTATCAAATGTCTTTCAATATCTTTCAATAAGATCATATGGCTTGTTTTCCTTGAATTTGTCTTAGGCTTATGTTAATAGATTGATGGTATGTTGCATTTCTTGAATAAAGCCGACTTTGTCACAATATATTTTGATACCTTGCTGTATTTTATTTTCTAATATTTTATTTAGAACCTTGAATCATGATCATTAATGATCCCTGATCATTCACTCCCTCTTTGCATAGTTTTTGTTTCCTTTTTTTTCCAGAAATAGCATTATTCTGGTTTGGTATTAAATTATATTTACCTTATAAAATCAAATCAAATGATTTGCTCATTCTCCTATGATCTGGACTAGAAACAGCTTTAGAATGACCTGTTCTTTAAGGTTGAGATAAAATTTCAGCAATGCACATGTGTTTCTGGGCTTTCTGCATACCTAGATATCTAATCTCTGGTCTGATTCCTTCTATGATGATTGCTTTATCAAATTTTTTGTTTTATTTTTGAGTCAGCCTTACCAACTTATATTTGATAGCAAATCATCCATTTCATCGGGCTTCCCTCATAGCCCAGTTGGTAAATCATCTGCCTGCAAAGCGGGAGACCCGGGTTCGATCCCTGGGTGGGGAATATCCCCTGGAGAAAGAAATGGCAACCCACTCCAATATTCTTGCCTGGAGAATTCCATGGACAGAGGAGCCTGACAGGCTACAGTCCACAGGATCTCAAGAGGCAGACACAACTTAGCAACTAAACCACCACCACCACATCCATTTCATTTGTTTTCAAATATTTTATTTCCTTTAATTATTTTAATCTTATATATTTATAGTTATATCTTTCTCCTCATTTATATCTTACACATCTTTATTTACTTTGTTCTCCTTAATCATCTCATAACAGAAAAATCTATCCCATTAGATATTTAAGGTTTTGAATTTAGCCTTCCTCCATTTCTTATTTTCCATCTTACTAATTTCTGCTTTTATCTTTAATTTCTGCTTCTTGCTTTTTAAAATTGCCTTTCTAGTCTCTTCAGATGCATACAATTTGCTTTACTGTTTCATCATTCTTCTTCAATAGTAAAGACGTTTAAAACTGCGCATCTTTAGAGTGGCAGGGTGTGGCATCTAGAGGCCTTGGTATTCTCTATGTAGTAACCATTTCCATTTCACTCTCCCTTGATCCAGTGATAATTCAAAACTGCTGTTGGTTTGTTTGCTTTTGTTTTTTTTTTTCATTTTATCAGTGTATTATTTATTTCTAATTTTATTTGTAAGTGATAGAAGAATGTGGCTCATAAAAAATCTAATTTTTAAACATGTATAAGGTTTTCTGTGTAGCTAAGTACCTTGTTATTATTGCTATCATTATTGTTATTACTTTACTGTCATTATTTTTAATTTTAATCCTCTATTTCAAAGATGGAAGCCTTTTAAAAACACTTACTGATATGTGATATTGCTCCTCTATGATTTTGCTAATTTTTTTGTATGTTTGTTCTGTCAAATTCTTAGCATTATCACTGGCTTAAAACAATATCACCTATTATAATATTTAAAACTTCTTTTCTGATTTCTAGTAGTTTTTGCTTTCTGTATTTACTGATTTATTTTTTAATTGATGGGAGAGTGAATATAGGCTTATGACTATCATAGCTATTTCAGAAATTATCAATTTTACCATTACATAATACTTATTTTTATCCTCTATGGTACTTTTAAGTTTAAATATATTGACTCCCATTAATATTGCAAACTTTGCTTTTCTTTATCTTGTATTTTCTTGGTATCATTTTTTCTACTTCTTCATTTTCAATCTTTATCACTTTGACTTTATTTTTCTATCAATAGTATAATATATACATGAGTTAAATTTGTTTTCAACCCAATTTGATAGTCTCAGTCTTTTAAAGGGGAAATTCTATTTGCAAATTATAAAATAAAAGTGTTTGTAATTTATGTCTTCCTTTCCACTTTATCTTATTTATTTTATATTATTTTTTCTTCTTTTTCCTTTTTCCTAGTTTTGCTAGTTTAATCATGGTATCCAGTGTGGTGGGCTGTTTTTTTGTTTGTTTGTTAGCTTGGAAATTCTCTGGCACTATTGCATTACATCAGAATATGTTTCCTTTCCCCATACCCACTACTCTTAAACACTGTTTTCCCACTGGAACACTGTTTCCACAACCAAGATGCTATATTTCTCATTAACTTATCCCCTTCCTTGCCCTCTATAATATGAGATTTAAAATACTTGTTCTTCTCTTCTTTTCCCTGGGAAGCGGTCCTCTGGAATGCTTGTACTCGTTCTGTCCCTCTCTGTCCCAGGCTTCTACCAGCATCCCTCCTTCAGTGTGACCGTTCTGCTTCTGGTGACCTCACAGGGCATTTTCACAGCCTGGCGCCAGTCAGCCCGTCCCCATCCAGTCTGTGTGTGGCAGTGTGAGGTGAGTGTGGATGAAGTGTCACTGCTTCCAAAGTCTTCTCTTCTTCTGCCTGCATTGCTTGTTTGTTTTATTCAGTAAATAGTAACAGAGCAAACAAAGATTTATTGGGTACTGCTATTTTAAGACAATGATGAGAAAATAATCTGAGTTCTCCCTGAAATCAACGGATTTCAGATCTTTTTTCTGATCACAAAAAGCAATTTCTTGGTATCTTTTAAAACTTATTGCCTCTTTGTGAAATTTTCCTTCTTCTGCCTCTGCAACACCTGTTTTTACTTGTTTGATTTTCTGCATTAAATCCCCATGTCTTTTATCTTTTCAGCCTCTTTATTAATATGTTTTCATCCTGCACCTTGAAATATATCTTATACTTGACTTTCCATGTTAACAGTGACCAGCCCAGCCACTTCAATACCCAATAAAATAGTTTAGTTGAAATATCATGTGTTTAGTGGGCTTTTTCTCTCTCTCTCTCTCTCTCTCTCTCTCTCTCTCTATATATATATATATATATATATATATATATGTATATATGTATGTATATAATATGAATATGTAATCAGGAATTATCAAATATGTCAAAATTATTAATATCCAAGCTATCATGAAAATACGAAGAAAAGAGTAGGGTTAATTTCAGCCTTCTTAAAACAAATTTGGCAGCATGATTTTTGCCCGTGCTACCTCTTCTTGGTTCAGACATGCCAAACCTCTCTGTGTAGTCACGCAGATTTTCTACTCTGTAATTCTGGGGCCATAATTTATTTCCTAGATATGAGAATTTTTTCCTACTTATTGGGACAATTTCTTAGGAGGTGGTTCATAAATGTTCTGATGAAGAGGCAGTTTTTTTCTAATTTTCACAAAGTCACCATCTGGCCATGCTTATAGTTAAGATTATCTTCTATTTCGTCCTCCAAAATAAATGGAAAAGATAACATTTTGAACTTAAAGATAATGTCAAGCTGTTTTGACTGACTTGCTTGACTTTTATAATGCAACGCATTATTGTAAATCTACCTAAGACTTTTTCTTTTTGGTTGATAAAATTCTGGGGACTTTTTCCTTCAAAACCTGTATGATTAGTTTTCAAATTTCCCTGCAGAAGTGATGGCTTTGCGGAATCCTTATCCAGTATTTTCCATTCTGTAATGTTAATTTTCCATCTCCATAATAACAAACCCATAATTTAAAAAATATTGGGGGACACTTAACAGGTTTTTGATTGACTGCTTCTCATTACATATTTACTAGACATAGTTGAGTCACACTGTCAACTTTGTTGCTACCAAGTGCTTTGTGGCAAGTTTTGGGAATGTCAGTTCTGACACATGTCTCGATGATTTCAGGTTATTCTGCATTTCCTTCCTTCCTTGCACATTTTCTGATATTTCAAGCTCACTTCAAAAGAGCATTTTGTTTTAACTACCAGTCAGTGATCCCAGCTGAAAACATAACTTTAGAATTAGGATAGTTAAAAAAGACAAAATAGCAATGCAATTGAAGTCTCTCTCTCACACACACACACAATTGGAGTTACTTCACTAGCAGGAATTAAAATAAAACATGGACTCCTGTGTAAATTAACATTTGAGTGCAATTCTGACAGGATGTTGATCTGACTTGTGTATGGGTGATTTCTGAGTGTGTGACATATAAAAATCACCAAATCTTAGAAAGATTACAAACTTCCTTATAAAACAAGTGACACAGGTCTCTTCTAACTTGTCAGGAAATTTTCCCCACCCTTCGTATTAGCATCACTAGGTCTCACTGAAGACATGTTCTCTATTCATCTTGATGAAAGCCGTAAGAATTCCTTGAAGAGAAAAAATGTTCCAAATTTCTAATGATTTCTAGTTCATAAAAATGTTCTGTTTGTTGAGCTTATCTGGACAAATCTCAGGTTTAATGATGTTAGGAAAGCAGTTCTAGTGGTTTATGTATGTGATAAAAACATTGCAAAACACAAAAATGCAAAACTCCTGCTCCAAAAATCATTAAGCAAATTGGTTTTCGAGAAAGACACACCGTATTTAACTTGTGGATTTATGAATGCTTGGCATACAACAGAATCCTCCGAGAGTAGGCATATCCCAGGTTTCAAAGGACATGGTTGGGGAGAGAGACTGCTCTGAGCCATAGGAACACTGTGAATGGTGAATGCAAGCCCCAGGCTCTGTAGCCAGTCTTTACTTCTCTCCTCCCACAACGGAAATAAAGACATTTCCACTTCAAGAAACCAAAACAAAAATTCCAACGTTAGTAACCGTCTTCGTTTGCCTTTCTCTCCCCTTTTGTTCTATGACTCTTGACTTCCCTTCAGTCCCCAAAGCAAAAAGAAAGTGAAATAAACCTCTATGTGTGAAAGAGAGGAACAAGGCATCTTTTCCCATCACAGTGAATACCCTGCCCTGGGCAGGTCAGACCCCACTGGTCGAATTTGGAAATGGTACAGCCCTTCAAGAGAGAAGCTTCAAAATACATACCAAGAGCCTTTGGAATAGTCATACATTTCAGGCCAGTGATCGAGATATGAAACTCTACCTTAAATAAATATAATCAGAGATGTAGACAAAGATTTATGTAAAAAGACCTTCAGCAGAGCACTGTGCTAATGGAAAATAAAAATCACCTGGGTGCTCAACAATGGATTTCTTAAATAATTTTGGGAAGGTTCATATGATAAAATATTATGTATGCAACCATTAAAAATTTTTCAGATTTTTTTAATAAAATAACATGAAAAACATGTTATAACATTAAGGAGAAAATTAACATATAAAACCACATATGCAATATAATTTCAGTTTTTTAATTTTGATAATACATATTAATATAAGTTACCTGTGGACTGTAGCATCTCAGGAGACTTTTGTTCATATTTTCTACATACTCCAATTTTTTAATCATGAGCAAGTGTCACTTTTACTTTTTATTTTTTATTTTTTTTTAAGTGTCACTTTTATAATCAGAATTAAACAGTGTTTTGTTTTGGGGGGTTAAACAGGGCATGTACCACCATGTCTAACCTATACTTGACAAAAGTAACTTTACAGACACTTTTCAGAATACAAAACAAATTTGTTTATATCCATTTTGCTGATTCTGTCCCTAAGTAAATTATGAAATGTAGAAATATTTATTAACATGTTCCTAGATGTCTAGCATTGTGTAAACACTTGGAAATTCTCCAACTAACGAAGAAGAGATTTTGCTGCCATTTTGCAAAACAGGACCTTTTACCATGAATACTCATACACTTGCTACAAAGCATTTTGTTTGTTAAATGATTCTTCTTCCACCCTAAGAATCTAGCAATGGTTAGTGAGTTATTAGAATATACACATGAACATAAACAACAACAAATAAGCCCTTATTCTCTGTACCCAACCTTGGAAACTTCTGCATACCAGGGACTTTTGTTTTGAAGACAGAAGTCTTTAATTAACTGATATTGAAAGCAGCAGATATCAAAACTAACGCTATAGTATGCAGCAGGTACATATTACTGCAGCACCATAAGTCATAACAGTAATAATAGCAACCAGAAATCACCTTCTCCTTGATTGCTCGTAGATACCCCAAGCCTGGAGTGTCACATTGGTATAGTGAGTGCCTGTTTCCAGGAAGCAGAAAGATTGCACTTAGGCCCCAGGAAGTAAGAGAAACCAAATGAAATAAAACTCCAACAACTGTCATGGCTCTATTTTAAGTTTTATTTTAAAGCTGATTTATGTCCAATCCCCTGACAGGCTTCAGAAGGATGGAAATGCAGTCCCAATAAGCTGTCTGCCAAAGACAGTGGCTCAGCCAAAGAGTGATGGCTTCAGAAAGTTGGTTAAACTATCTGTGCCAGTGCTCTCTCATGGGCAGCCAGGCAAGGGCTCAGGCATCTTTATCTGCGCTTGGTGGTGGGAGTAGAGATGCTGAAGAGGATGTTTCTCCTCTTCCAAAAATTCACCTAAGTCAATTAACATGAATAGTATATTATGATCTACCTCCTATTCTCATTTCAACCACATGCATACAGAATGGTAACTCTCTGAAACCTGCTGATAGGACTAACTACTGACGAAAGGGGTGGTTCCCTGCAGAATTTCTCTCCTAATTTTTATGAAAACAGACAAAAATACAATCAAAGAATCCAAGAAAGTGATCCAAGTCATGACCTCACTAGATAGGCTTGGAGCCTATAGATTGGAGAGCCCCATACAGCTGCCATAATTAGTATAGAATTACATTGTGTTGAATCTGTAATCAGAAGAATTTTGAAAACCTATAGTTTATCTTTTAAAAAAGTTTACCAACTCTACCTTAAAAACATGAAGAGCTGCAAAACCAAAGATTTAACAACAACAACAAAAAAAACAGGCATGAATATTTGACAGATGGGAAGAGAAAAAAAAAATATGCTGGTAAGCTCCAATTTTTGCCTTTTAGATTTTATAATTTTTAAAAAAATTCACCTGGTGCTCAAATTTCTAGATATTTCTAGGAGAAATATTAGGAGGCAATTGCAAAGTTTCATGAAATAAATATAATGCTGAATTATGAGTTAGAAAACAGGCTATGTGATCTTGAAGAAATCCTGTAACTTCTCTCATCCTCAATTTGTCCAGATGGAATGGAACTACTAGTACTTGCCCTGCCTCTAAGTCACTTTGTTCTGAGAATCAAATGTGATGTGTGTGAATATATTCTATAAATGCAAAGTTTTAGAAATTCTCATTCCATTAGTAAACTTTTAAAACTGTCCAGTGAGAAGGAAAATCTTTGTGAAAAGTGTGATAGACAAATGAAAGGCACTTCATTCTGTCTTGGAAATCAGACACTATTTTAAATATCAGATTTTCATCAACTGTTTTCTTTTAACTACTTTCTAGGCCTAAAATTTTACATTTATACTAGAGAATGCCTCTTTTGTGGCTCTAAACTGGGACTTCAGAGTGAGTCATCTTTCACAGGAATATAACAGGAAGGAAGCAGTTCCTAAGCTAACTTTTCTATTGTTCCTAGAAAAATAGTCACAACAGGGCAAAAGCAGCTACTCTCTGTATTATTCAGAGCATAAATTATATACTCCAAAATATAATTAGCACTTGTACCTCTAACATATAACTACACTTTCTGGTATGTATCTAACAAATTTTCATCTTAATAGTGGTGACTTATAATAAAATTATGCATTCATCATTCCATTCATTAAACCGCTTAACTTGCAGACTGTGCATGTAAACTGCAAATTCTCTGTGGGTGTGACAGCATATCTCTCACCCAGGCTCCAGTTCTCAACGTAGTATTTGTTAACATACACATATTCTTTCCAGAACAAGTGTTTTTTAATGTGCATTCAGAGAGCAGATGTCATCAGAACTGTTATCAAGTCACGGATGCAGCGAGTACTCACGCTGAATGTTTTGGTAATGTAGTTCTGAAATATCACTTTAGTTCCTGCCTTCTGCTGCCCCAAACTTCATTCTCCAGAGAACCATCCAAAAAAGCAATGCTACGAATAACTAAATTCAGTCCTCAGATCAGCTGTTTATGAAATGGTAGAACACGCTTTTAACACATCCAGCATAGGTTCTCTCTTGTTGAAGGAAGTGTAAGCGCCAAAGATACTTTATTATCTGAAACTTCATTATAGGGAGGAACTAAGGGGACAGTTATTAGAATGTGATCCAGAAAGCAAAACGAAAGCAAGAAATTCTATCTTTTATAATCCAACAAGAGAGATTCTTCTCTCTCTACACTCCCTCTCTTTTCTCTAGCCAGGCTACCTTTTCTGCCCACTTTCTTTTCTCCTCTTTTGTATCATACCTCCTACCTCCTCCAGTGACGGGACCAGATCGTGACAACCAGTCCCATCACTTTATGGCAAATAGATGGCGAAACAGTGACAGACTTTATTTTCTTGGGCTCCAAAATCACTAAATATGGTGACTACAGCCATGAAATTAAAAGACGCTTGCTCCTTGGAAGAAAAGCTATGACCAACCGACACAGTATTAAAAAGCAGAGACATTATTTTGCCTACAAAGGTCCGTCTAGTCAAAGCTATGGTTTTTCCAGTAGTCATGTACAGATGTGAAAGCTGGACAATAAAAAAAAGTTTGAATGCCAAAGAACTGGTGCCTTCAAACTGTGGTATTGGAGAAGACTCTTGAGAATCCCCTGGACAGCAAGGAGATCAAACCAGTCAATCCTAAAGGAAGTCAGCCCTGAATATTAGTTGGAAAGACTGATGCTGAAGCTGAAGCTCCAATACTTTGGCCACCTGATGTGAAGAACTGACTCGTTGGAAAGGACCCTAATGCTGGGAAAGATTGAAGACAGGAGGAGAAGGGGACGACAGAGGATAAGATGGTTGGATGGCATCACCGACTTGATGGACATGAGTTTAAGCAAGCTCCAGGAGATGGTAATGGACAGAAAAGCCTGGCGTGCTGCAGTCCATGGGGTCACAAAGAGTTGGACACGACTGAGCGACTGAACAATGATGACCTCCTCTCTAATCATTTATCTTCATCAATAAAAACCAGCACTTATTTTAGTATTTCTGTTCACAGGAACTACTCCTCCCTTTCTGTGTACCCTGTCTCATTATCACTGAGTCTTACAATAGTCATTCTTGATCACCCCATTTTACAGGGGATGCTAACGGAGCCAAGTTTCAAAACCAGGCATTCTATTTCATAGCCTATATCCTCTTCCAATACCATGCAACCTCCAGAAATTCTTTCCTTCCTTCTTAAAGATCTCCTTCTCTCTTCTTTCCCTCCCTTCAGCTTCCCTTCCTCATTTCCTGCTCTTCCTCCATTACCTCAACAAGCCATCTTTCACCCCATCCCACTCCCATCTGAACTGCCTTTTCTGGAAACCTGCTTCATCCTCAGAGAGGTCAAGTGATCTTTGCTCCTCCAGAGACAGAGCCTCTCTAAAGCATCACTAACTATCTCTGCCCCAGTCCCATCTTCTTCATCCAAGGATCAATGTCCTATCCATATCTCTTACATTATAAACAGCTATTTCCTAAAATGATCACACGTAAGACTGGAGGGAAGTATCCAACTGGGGAAGGGAGTTTCTCTCTCTTTCTCTCTCTCCCTACAAGTCAGATATGACACTGTTAAAGGTTTTTTAATTGTCATTTAAACACTTCCTTACATTAAAAAAAAATTATTTGAGATATGCAATTTATAATATTACTCTTGTCATTTTTTAAAGAGAATATCATAAATTCATTTTCCATGAAATAATATTGCTTCCATTACAAAACTTCTAAATGAGATGCTTGCCTATTTTTAAAAAATCCACTGAATTTTTATTAAATGCTGAAGAATAATCTCTCAACAATTTCATTTTGGAAGTTTCAGGCTCTTCCTTCAGTGGTGTGAGTTACTCCAATTACAAACTGAAAATGAGGTACTAAGGACAATAATTTTGTATTCCCCAGACTCCTTAAAACTGTGAAATTTAATTACTTGGCTAAGAAACAGTTTCTCTTGCATGATCCTGAGGCTAGTGAAAGGTTTTGGACAAAATACCAAAAAACTACTTTTTTTCTACTTTAAGAACTGAAAATTTGAAAAAGCCTTTTTGTCCTACCAACATAATGGGAGCAGAATTAGTTTTTGAAATTTAAATTATAGTATTTTCTGATTTTGCCCCAGGGAAATCACTGTAAGAATACTTAATCAGAATGAAATGTGTTTACAGTATGTGATACAAGGAGGTTTTCTCACTAAGTCCCACTTTATTCTTGAAAAGAAATTGTGACCAGTCAAATAGCAGCTAAAATTCACATGTAATTAGGGCAGAATAAAAACAACAACCAGAAGTTTAGGAAAGGAAAAAAAAGAGAGAAAGGGAAAAGATGTCTTTTAAAAAAAATCAGATATCTGAGCAATTCAGATATTCAGTTCTTGCATATAATAAATAATGGATGCTATAATCATAACAATATTTCCAGATAACAAAAATACCAGTAATTAAACAGTGTTGATCTGCAATCATCTCCTTTGAGATTTTGTTTTGCAGTAGTTTTTGCTTGTTAATCCCACCTCATTTTCACTTCTAAAGGCCCGTATAGTAGAGTTCCCTTCTTGTTCCGTCTGCTGTTTTCTCTAAGCCCCTCCCCTGGAGCAGACCACTTGGTTTCCATAGTAACCAGTATAAAACTACTGCTCCTGGGGTAGCAGGAGGGGAGAAAGAAGAGCAGAAGGAAAGGACTAAACCTGAGTAGTGGAAGCAGAGCACATCCTCTGCGTTACTGTGACCCACCAAGAACTTTCTTCTGCTTCCCTACTTGGAGAAATACATAGAACTTTTCAGAGTAGCACTTCTAGCAAGTAATTACTGTCTTCTCTGACCAATGGTAAGAAATCCCTCTTCCACCTTCCATGATCACAACTGTCCAAAGTGGATCAAGGTAATATACACTTCCCCATCCCTTGCACCCATCATTCATTCTTTTTATTTGGACAGTAGAGCCGGGCACATGACTGCTTCAAACTGGAACATAGAGCTTTGTAAATTAGTATGAAATAATAGATGTGCTCATTGATCCTTTCAATCCCTTTGATAACTAATTTGAAATTTCATGTAAATGTATGCCCTGAACCCTACCTCCTCGGTAATGATGAGAACGTTTCCTATGGGGACTGATTCTTTTACCTAACTCCAGAGATCTCTTATTTTTGTAACTGAGAAGGGAAGGATTCCCTTGCTGGGAGTGAGAATTGTTTGGGGAATCCTAGAATGTTTATTCTCAACTTCTCTTTCCATGTAAAAACACCAATTTGCAAAAGGAATTCTCTCTCCTATAGTTAAAAAGAATTTGGCAATGTGATCCAGTAGGCAGGGTGGTGTCGATCTCAGTCTCGGTAAGGAAGTCTGAGCCCTCTCTCTCTTTTTAATATGAGAATTTGAAAGCAGTGGGGAACTGATGTTGGACCTATCACAGCATTGCTAACAGACAGCCTATTACAGTATTTAATAAAAACAGAAACAGCGTGCCCATCATAGGCTAATAAATCCTACCTCCTGCACGCTTTAAAAACAGTAAGAAGCAGCTTTAACGGAGCTTCAGATAACTAATTTCAAGCATGGCTGTCTAGCGTGCCTGTCACTCCTATTGTCCTTCCAAACTCTTTCAGACATTTTGAGCAGGGAGTATTAAAGCTATGAGTTAGCAAGGGTTGTGACATTAATGGTCCAGAAAGGCTTTAGGCACAAGAGGTAATGATGATTACCGGTGGCTATTTGGAGAACTGCACTGGATCGCTGTCATTAAAAATTAAGCGTGGCTTTTGAGGAAGATGTGACAACTACCGGAGGTAGGATTTGCATGTAAAACAAAGGAATCTGTTGCTGTTTCGTGCTTTTTTGTTTGCTGTGTGCTGTATGGGTCGTGAATTGCAGGCAGGTGCAGAGTGAGAAGCAGGAAGGGGAGAGAGGCAGTGGGAGACCGATCTGCTTAAAGCAAAACACTGTGGATACTGTTATGTTTTATGGCAGCAATGCCTCGAGGACAAACTGGCTCTAGGCTCTTAGCCTGCTGAGTGTGCATTCCACGTTGCTTTTCCCGTGGAGCAGAATGCTTAGAGGTCACGGAGAAAACAGTTTGCTTCTTATCTGTGGTGCCAGCTGGGCTGTTGTAGGGTTGAGCGAAGACTTTGGTGGGTGGGAGGCATAAAGGTCCGAGAAAAAAAAAAAAGAGGAAGCTGTCCTTAAGACTTGAAACCTGTTAGATAAATATTTTATTCCTATGGTCAGTGTGCTTTGATAGCCAGAGAGTAATTTTTTAAAAGGGAAATTAGAAGATTACAGTGGATTTCCCTGATAAAACTACTTTGAATTTAACCTATTATAAAAGAAAATTTGGTATCTTCGTCCATTTTGCATATTGAAAGGCTGATCCACACTGTATAAATGGTTTGGTTAAAGCAGATCAAGAGTTTTGCACTAAAGAAGGGGCTTTCTCTCTGTTCCTGCTCTTGCTTTTAAACAACTGCCAGGGCTGCAGATGGAAATGGTGATTCGTTAGAGGTTATGGACTTGGTTCAGGTTTTTTTTCCTTTTTTGTTTTTTTTTAAAAGAACAGCATAAAAGCACAGTCCTCCTTGTGAGATGAGAGGGGCAGTTGGGTTCCAAAGTCCAGTGGATAATGAGTGGATTTGCAGGGGGAACTTACACTGCTTTGTACTTTATTATGGGATCGGTATAGCTCAATCAGAAAAGGAAATGTCATGAAATCATAAGCTATTTTTTTTTTTTAGCAAAAATGCAATGATCAGAAACCAGTGTCTCTCCAACTTGATGTATGGTGCAAGTTTCAGTATTTGTCATTGCATGTGACCCTCAATGTGAAGTGGCAGAAACGTAGTGACTGAATTGCTCCGTGCTATTGTGTTATTTCTCTCTTAGTCTTCACAAACTCCAAGATGCAAAGATGTTACTTTAGATTTTGAAAAACTATATTCTGATGCATTGTTTTGGTGATAATGAATGGTGAAGATACACAGAATAATTGTATATTCATAAAAGAATGTAATATTTTTCAGTATATCTCAAACTTCTATATTAATGTAGTATTAAGTAGAAATAAAAGTGAAAGACAATTATAGTATGTTTTTAGCTAAATACTGGAGTCAAGGCTAAGTGGGGCTTTTTCTCTTCTATGATGCAGTTGAGTTTGCAAATTTGTGAGCTTCTGTGTACATAGTGCCATTCACAAACATACAAAGTTGAAATCATTGCCCTGTAGTGTGTGGCATCTATACTTAAAGTTGTGTGTTCCTTTATCCTAATAGTGTGATGATTGTTACTGAACCAGTCAAACTCCCTTGGCTAGTCTTTATGTGATCAATAGCACATGTCCAAGAAACAATCATCAGAATTTCTAGTGTAATTGATGGGTATGACATTGTTTTCTGCTTCTACTTGGCTAGCGGAATGTGTGACCTTGACCTTGTAAAGTCTCATTCTCTAGCCAGTTATGTTCACCAATCAAGAATCATATACAGAATATACACCAATCATATACAGAAAAAGAGAGCTCATAATACATAAACAGAAACACACACATTTAGTTACTACTGTCAGATTACAACTGAATATTGTTTCTGTTGTTTTCATTAATTTCATTCATTTGAAAAGAACTTTCACTGGTTCTGGTTGTACCAATATCTTCTGAATCTCATCTAATTAGGCATTTATTTTAGAGGCATTCTAAGACATCAAAGTTGTCACCAGAAGAAATTGTTTTGCAGTGGTCATACCCATAACATTTTACTGATCAACTAAAATAATTTTTCATAATTTTTACAGATTTGTGGGAAAAGTCTCTATATAATATTTTGGTGGTGTATTTGTTTATACTGAAATTCCTACAACATGAAAAATACAGGGGAAATATGATGATTTTTTTTCTTTCTCTGGTAGGGAAAGCCAAACCAAGTAATTTAGTCAAATAACCTACTTTGAGTCACAAGTTAATTTCATTACCTGTTTACATAAATAGGTATCAACCAAAACATTTCCAAATATCCTTTCCTTTTAATTTCTGCTACATCTAGTAATGAAAAAGCAACAATGCTCCAGATATACAGAAAGCAAGTGTGGAATCTACCCTGACATAAAAAAATAAGCAAAGCTTTGCTCAGTCTTTTTTTCTCAGTCCCCACGGGTAGCCCAGCCCTTGTATCAGTCACCAAGACACAAGTTACCCAGGCCAGTATCATCATCTTTGTTCGCTGTTTCTCTCATATACACACCCAGTCATCATTCTACTTTATCAGTAGATATCCGACCAGACATTTCTCAAACTAGCACAATCTTCTCTTTGATCATCTCTCTCCTTGTACCAAAGTATGAAAATTAAATCTAAAAATATTCCTGCTATTATATAAAATAAAACAGAAGACCACAATAATGTACATATAATCCTGATTTTAATATATATGTGTGTATGATAGAAAACTAGAAAAAAGCTGCATCAAAATGTTGGCAGTAGTTATCTCAGTTGGTATTACTGATGTATTTTATTCTTTTTATCTATTTGTTGCTAAGATTTTTAGAGTTCTTAATATTTTTTCAAAAAGAAGATATTATATTAATAGTCACAAGATAAACATCAAAATTTATCCATGTTTCTTTTCCAACCATGCTGCCATCTTTTCTCATTATCATACATTATATCACACACTATGTCTTCACCCTAAATTGCAAAGTAATTTTTTGATCCAAGCAAGACTGAGGAGAAGTTCTATTTCCTATTAGACACCTTCCTCCTGGGTTTCTTGTTACATCATGAAAAATTCAGCATCACCCTTTCTCAGAGACTGATTCCTACCTCAACTTAGATTTCTTAGAAAAGGAGAATGTGTGTGTGTGTGTATGTATAATTCTATAGATAAATTTTTTTTAGTATTCATCATTTACTGGTTCCTCATTATCTCCTAAATGTTTAAATGTTGGACTGATTTGTGACTCAGTTATAAATCTCTTTTTTATCTATATTGTTGTTCAGTTGCTAAGTTGTGTTCGACACCTTGCAGCCCCACCGACTGCAATATACCAGGCTTCTCTGTCTTTTGTCTATATATTTACTCCCTAAATGAGTCTCAAGTCCTTAGAAATTATAAACATCTCACAAATTCTAATTCCTAACCTAGACTTTTCCCCTAACCTCCAAACTTACATATTCAATTTCTTACAAAACTTAAATGCCTTATAAGCACCTTATACTTAACGTACTGGAAGTCAAATTTCTGAATGTTGTCCTCCCATATTTCCCCCATGTGTGTAAGTGGAAACTCTATCCTTCTACTGACTTGAGTCTTATTTGAATCCTCTCTTCCCTTGACACATCACAAATAATCCCATTGCCTTTACCTTAAACTGTACCTAGAATTCAACTACTTCAATATTCCCACTCTAACCACTCTGGGAAAGTTATCACCAACTCTTAGATCACTACAATGTTTTCACCATTGATCTTTAGCTTCGTCCTCTCTGTGCTCCCATGTACCTATTCTATTCTGTACTCAACATTAGTGGACATTTCAAAATTGGTTATATCGTAATATCTTTTCCTCAAAAGCCTCCAATATCTTCCCATCTGACTACAGATAAAAGCCAAATCCTTCCAATGACACACAGGCCACACCTGATCAGCAGCTGGATTCCTCTCTGGCCCCTTCTGCTATGACTGTACTTTTAGCCCTTCATTTCAGCCATACTGCTGCTGCTGCTGCTGCTGCTAAGTTGCTTCAGTCTTGTCCGACTCTGTGCGACCCCATAGACGGCAGCCCACCAGGCTCCACCGTCCCTGGGATTCTCCAGGCAAGAATACTGGAGTGGGTTGCCATTTCCTTCTCCAGTGCATGAAAGGGAAAAGTGAAAGTGAAGTTGCTCAGTCGTGTCCTCCTGGCTATTCTTCAAACAGGCCACACACTCAAACCCCATAGCCTTTAACTTTTCTGTGCCTGCAAAATTCTTCCCTCCATACCCACTGGATTAAGTTTCTTACTTTCTTCCGGTCTCAGCCAAATGCCACTTTGTTAGAGAAGACTTCCCTGAAAACCTTGTTTCAAGTCACACCCCTTGCACAGTTCTGATTCCTAGTCCCTGCTTTTTCTCTATAGTATACCAAATAATCCCTCAAAATATTGTACACTGAGTTTTTATTGCCTGTCTCTTTCCTATTAGAATGTAAATGCAATGAGAGTAAGGACTTTGTTTTGTTCCCTGATGTATCCTATAGCACCAATAGTCAAGTGGATGAATAAACTGTTGAATGTAGGAACTGAACGTTTTCCCCCATCAAAATCCATTGCATTAGGCTCCACGCAGAAGTTTTTCAACCCCAGGGTCTAATCTTTATGTCATATCATCTTTTCTTTAAAAAAAAAAAAAAGATACTGAACACCTTGAAGAAAGTCAAGGAGATTTATCAAGATGATTTTCTTTCTCCTCCCTACATAGGAAGGAAAATAATCACATCACTGATCCCAATCTATGTCAAAGCAAATAAAAATTCAATTTGCCTCAATTTGATCTTATCCAAAAGCTGACTTCTATTTCAAAAAGGCATCTTCACAGATCTGTATAAATGACTGAGGACATAGACGCATCCTATGTTTCCTGTGCTCTTCTGGTCATGGGGGAAGGGATGGCAAAGCTATGTTGAAAGGTACAGTTGGAATCAATATGCTCTCTGAGCCTACAAGGCCCAGTATCCTGTGTGGCAATCGGAATCAATCAATAACAATCAACAACTGTACTATTCACTTACATTCATTTCTTTCTCTCAAAATCACCATGGTCAGTCTCCTGGTCTGGTTAACAGTGATCTCCTTACCACTCATAAGGTACACATTTTCAAATAAATAAGCTGTAATAAAGGAATCTTATTTTCCAAATTGAGTACAAATAATAATTCCCAATATTTCTATATTGAAGAGAAGTGTAATCTGAAAAGGATATAAAATCTGAGACAAACACGGGCTTTAGAAATAGACAGGTTTGGTCTGAAACTTAACCATTTTCACTTCATAGCTGTGTGACCAGATTTTAATCTTAACAAGTCTCAGTTTCCTCTCTGGTAAATGGTGATAATTATATCTACTTCTTTGGGTTAAAGATTAAATGTGATAATGTATGCCAGTGCCCCCATTAGAGTGCTGGGCACAGAGGAGATGCTTAAAAAGTAATAGTGTTTTCATTGTCATCTAATCCTTCCAGTGTGTCAGAGTAGTAAATATACTTTTCATTGAACAGTTAAGAAAACCAAGGTGTAGATAATTTAATCATTAAAACTGCTCAAGGTCAAAGAACTAGTAAGCTATTGAAATTTACTCTCCCTTCAGCCATAGAGACTCCTAATAAATAGAATGTCAGATTAACTATCTTTAATATATCTAGTGAGTAAAGGCTGCTAGTGATTAGGGAAATTTTTTTAAAAAGGGGGGACCTGAAGAAAAGATTTTTCTCTCCTCTATGAACATGTGTATGCCTCATGGATTCCTTCCTTAAATGAAAAGTAGACTCAAACCGCAGTGAAACTACTTAAATGAATGCTAACTTGCTTCTCAAGAAAAACATTAGTCTCTAGAATGCAGTATAATGGAGCATGGAGACGCCAGTTTCACAGCCATGAAGACCTTAGTTTGGATCCCAGATCTGCTCATTCCTGTTGTTTAAACTTAGTTTGAGCTCCTTTTCCTCAGCAGAAATGCAGATAGCCATAGTACACACTGGGGTCATGAGGATTAAATGAGATAATCTATGCATAGCTGTTAGCCCTGTGCTTGGCACAAATTAAGTACATAATACATATTACCTATCACCACTTTAACTATCATTACCTAAAATGAACTTTAAACATTGTATGTATTATGCCATGGGCTTTCCAGATGGTGCAGGGTAAAGAATCTGCCTGCCAGTGCAGGAGACGCAGGAGACTCTGGTTCAATCCATGGATCAGGAAGATCTCCTGGAGGAGGAAATGGCAACCCACTCTATATGCTTGCCTGAAAAATCATGGAAGATCTCCTGGTGGCAGGAAATGGCAACCCACTCTATATGCTTGCCTGAAAAAATTCCATGGACAGAGGAGACTGAGAGATGCAAATTTGGAAAAATCAAGAAACTATCTGCTTTCTGAGATACGAAACCAGATTTTATAGATTTGTCTTAAAAGGACCTTAACCAAGTGTCTTTCTTCAGCCTTGTTGAGCTCCAGTTTCTACATTTCCTGTCTTACAACTACTGGGAACACATCATCCAAATGCACTAATCTACAATTATTCTAGATTTATATTACAGAGGCTAAACAATTGCTTAATCAGTTCTGAACTTCATCCTGCACCAAACAACTTCTCAGATTTCATATTCTTGAAGGTTGCTTTGGGACAGTAAGTATTGTATTTGTGTGGGTGTTTCCTTTAGTATTTTGTCATTTCTCAAATCCACATGCTTAAGTGCAACTGGTCCCAACAGTGATAGATCTCTCCAAAAATGGAGACATGCCATTGTCCTAAAAATGTCATAGATTTTCAAGGTTTGATTTTTTAAAAAAATCTTCAAAAGAAATTGCTCCTTTTTGCTCTAAAATACTCGGTACATATTTCTACCATGGCCCTTAGCACACTGTGCTGTAATCTTTGGTTCACTTATCTGCTTGTCTCCTCCCCAGTGAAATTCTAAGTCCCTAGAGGTTAAGGACTGGGTCATAGTCATGATAATATTTCCAGTGCCTAGTAGAGCTCCTGGCAGTAGTTAATGCTCAATAAGTATTTCTTGAATAAAGGAATCAATTATGTCTATGTTAGATTTCTTTCTTGAATAAATGAGTCAGTTATGTCTATACTTATGGCAAAAAGTGAAGAACTAAAGAACCTCTTTATGAAAGTGAAAGAGGAGAGTGAAAAAGTTGGCTTAAAACTCAACATTCAGAAAACTAAGATTATGGCATCTGGCCCCATCACTTCACGGCAAATAGATGGGGAAACAATGGAAACAGTGACAGACGTTATTTTGGGGGGCTCCAAAGTCACTGCAGATGGTGACTGCAGCCATGAAATTAAAAGACGCTTGCTCCTTGGAAGAAAAGTTATCACCAACCTAGACAGCATATTAAAAAGCAGAGACATTCCTTTGCCAACAAAGGTCCGTCTAGTCAAGGCTATGGTTTTCCCAGTGGTCATGTATGGATGTGAGAGTTGGACTGTGAAGAAAGCTGAGCACCGAAGAATTGATGCTTTTGAACTGTGGTATTGGAGAAGACTCTTGAGAGTCCCTTGGACTGCAAGGAGATCCAACCAATCCATCCTAAAGGAAATCAGTCCTAGATATTCATTGGAAGGACTGATGCTGAAGCTGAAACTCGTATACTTTGGCCACCTGATGGGAAGAACTGACTCATTTGAAAAGACCTTGATGCTAGGAAAGATTGATGGTGGGTGAAGAAGGGGCAACAGAGGATGAGATGGTTGGATGGCATCACCGACTCAATGGACATGAGTCTGAGTAAACTCCGAGAGTTGGTGATGGACAGGGAGGCCTGGTGTGCTGCAGTCCATGGGGTCACAAAGAGTCTAACACAACTGAGCAACTGAACTGAACTAAACTGAACTGATGTCTACACTAGGTTTCTTAGTATCCATTTTGACCCAAGGAGGGTAAATGACCAAGTGGACAACTCAGTCATGCACCTCAGAAACAGAGTGCTTCATGGAAGGAACTATTTTTTTAATAATGAAGCCTGGACCTTGCCTGCACTTACTCACTTCTTGTTCACCTGTTGTCTCACCTCTCTTTACACTTAGGTCCTTTCAGGTGCATTAGAGACTGTTTCCCTGCTACTACTGTCTATCCACAGTAACTACCCGATCTTGTGAAGAGTATGATGGGACTTCCATTTGAAGCCAGCTTGGAGTCTGACAGCCTCAGACAGCAATTTCCTAAATTCCCCCTCATCAAAGCCAGGGTGACAGACGAGCGTGGGTGAGAATTTCAGCTCACAGGGAGGGGAGGGAATAAATCAGTTGTCAAAATGCCAAGCCTGTGGCCTTCTTAGGAAAGAAAGAGAAGATGCTCATATTACTAGACAGGAAGGCTTTGGTTTACTTTTGCCAGCATTTGTACTAAATGAGGAAAATGTCAGATGAATCCCACATGCAGGTTCCTTGTCACCTTGGTGTTTTCCTGGGTGAAATTAAAACTCCAGAACTCTCTGGACATAAGAGGTCATTTTCAGTGTTCAATAAATCCACTTAATGAGTAAAAAAGAATAGTTAGGCAAGTAGTAAAATATATAACTACATTTTAAAGTATAATTTTAGACTAGATAATTAGGTTGCAAACTCCTTGAGAGCAGACACTATATTTTTTATAATTCTCAGGTGAATACACCTGTATTAAATATATACCATAATTTTAAAGTAACTTTTTGACTGATATACACTCCCCTCTTAATGCTATTCCCTGTTGTTCAGTCACTCAGTCATATTCGACTCTTTGTGACCCCATAGACTGCAGCATGCCAGGCTTCCCTGTTCCCTGAGGTAAAGCTATATTACAGAAGTTATATTACCATGATAAGAATTTAACATCTTATCATTATTTACCAGGTTGCTGGACTGGACATTTCGGGTTCTAGAAACTACACAAGTCTTAATTCCACTGAATCCTCTTCGTGAACTATGGTGTAGACAAGGATCTCATGGAAGAGGAAGGAAAGAAAGGCTTGTGAATCCTGAGGTTGCCTGTTATTCACAGAATTGTATTAATTCACAGGCATTTGCAATTGGAAATGATTTACAAAACCAACCCATGTAGGTTTCTACCGAAGGAGGATTCAATTTGGAACTTGGTCAAAACAAAGCCTTTACAAGACTATGCAAGTCTGGGGGATTCCACTGTATTTTGTGACATAGTTCAGGACTTTAAAAATAATTAGGTTGGTTTTTTCAGACTAATTTTTTTTATTATTATTATTGTTTAATTTTTTTAACTGGGAACCTGGTTAAAGTCATGTGCCTGACTCCATAATTCTTATCTACAAAAGTAAAGTATCTTTCAAAGCTAAACTCAGAAAGTTGAAAAATAGGCAGCAATTCAAATGCAAATCTAGAACTTTTCTTGCTCTGCATCGGATGCAGACGATCACTGTGGCCATGCTGCATAAAGCACTTTATGAGAAGGAGAAAGAAACCCTTGGTAAATCTTGCCCATGACATAATTTTTGAGTTTGGTTGTGTATGAGCATCCAAAAATGTCTGACCATAGGAAGAATTTGTAGCTCTATCAAGCTGAACTATAATTTTCTCAAAGGGATTATACTTCTGAGTAAATCTGGGACCACTGATTTTCTTTGGATATTTTTTAATTTTCCAGTTTATTCCAAATGAAGAAACTGGAGGCAGGAGGAGGAGGGGACAACAAGCTGAGATCCAGAAGAAAATAATACCTAACTTTAGACAAAATTGCAACAGGACTGGTCCAGTTTCTTCCTCTCTGTGAGGATGATCAATGACTGGTTTAACTTCACTTCCTGGTGGTTTTTTTTGATCCTGTGTGGTGCTTGGGAACAGCCATGTGGGGCTCTCTGTGTAGACAACTCAAGGTAACTATTTGCTTTAAAAACATAAAAATAGAACAGCACAGACTCAATTCTCTGCTGGAATGAATCAAAAGAAAAGAGAGAGGGAAATAAAGTTCATATCAAAAGGAAAAGGAAGGCCTAGATAATATGTTACCAAATTTGAGAAAATCTTTCCAGGTGTATAAAAGACAACAATAGCCCTGATGTGGAGAAAAGTGGCTAGAGAGTATCTATTACGACCTGCTTCTCAATCTTCTAGGCCTGTTTCCTCACTGACAAGTGGATATATTATCTGCTAAACTGAAACTGAAAAAAGAGAAAAAACTTGGTGCAAAGAAAATAGAAGATGATTCATGTCTATATGAAAAGTTGCCTGTGTGTAATTTTGATTTCAGATAGTTTAGTAGAAGATTCTCCCCTGTGGCCTATGAATATGTTCAGGTGTCCATGTTCGTACTTTAAAAAAAAAATCTATTCTTCATCTTCCCACTGTTTATCTGCATTCCTTCAAGTATTCATTCATTTATTTAACAAATCTGAATTGAACTTTCACTGTGGACTAAACACTGTGATGGGTTTGGGGGTTACAACATTGAGCCAAATCAAAATGAACCCCTCCCCCTCAACCATGGAGGTGACAGTCCTGAATGAGAAAGACAGTATTCATATGGTCCCACAAATAAATATACAATTACAAAGGTAATAAACACTAAGAGATTATTTAATTGGAGACATTAGGGTAGTCAAGGATGTCAGGGAAAGCTTCTCTGAGAAGGTGACGACTGAGTTGTTTAATGAAGAAGCATAAAAGGGAAAGAAAAAGAGCAAGTGTAAAAGCAGCAGGGATGAGAAGAGAAGCTTTCTAGGCAGAGAGAAAGCATGAGCAAAGGCTAACCCATGGCTGTTAACTTACTCAACATCAACCAAGTGCTGAGTGTGTGTGTGTGTGTGTGTGTGTGTGTGTGTGTGTGTGTGTGTGTGTGTGTGTTGGGGTGGGGTGGTGGGCATGGAGAGAGGGGGAATTTCTGGCCCTTATGGAGCTTGTTGTTGTTCAGTTGCTAAGTGGTGTCTGACTCTTTGCAACCCCATGGACTGCAGCACGCCAGGCTTCCCTGTCCTTCACTCTCTCCCAGAGTTTGCTCAAACTCATGTCCATTGAGTTGGTGATGCCATCCAACCACCTCATCCTCTGTTGCCCACTTCTCCTCCTGCCCTCAATCTTTCCCAGATTCAGAGTCTTTTCCAATGAGTCAGCTGTTCACATCAGGTAGTTATATTCTAGTGAAAATTAGTAAATTAAAAAATTAGTAAATAGATAAAAAGGAAGCCTGTTAGAGAGAGTAGATGAGGACTGTGCCTCTAATAGATGGCCAGTATGGCTGGAGGGCAGGAATCAAGCAACATCTGATTAAAGATAAGGCTGGAAAGGCAGGAAGAGCTTGGCTAGTTAGGACCTTGCAGGCCATGTTAAGTGTTTGCTGCTCTTTATTCTAAGAGCAGTAGAAAAGTATCCACAATGTTAAACTGGGGGCTGACTAGATATTTGTGCTTTGCAAAGGTATCTCTGCTGCAATGTGATGATCAAAAGGGAGAAGATCAGGAGTGGACACAGAGAAGCCAGTTGAAAGGCTGTAGTGTAATCCATATGATGGTAGCCTGGACCAGGAGGCAGCTTGATGGCAGAAAAGTGAACAGAAGGAGATGTGTATAGGCAGTCACATCACAGAGTTGGAGAGGGGCGGATTTTGAGAGTAGATGGGTAAAGAAGGGGGTGTCAAGGATAATGTTAGATTTCTGGCTTGAATAACTAGATAGATGGTGAGGTTATCGAACACTGGAAAGTGACTAGAGTTTTCTTTCATCAAAAAACATTTTGAAATTGTGGTTTGTACTTACTATCTCCACTTTATTGCTCCTCATTTATTTTTAAGGCACCAGTGCATCATTTCAGACCACACTGCTTTCTTGTGACTGCCCTCTTCACCCTTTCTAAGAATCCTTTATCATCCAATTTGTTGACCTTTTCACAATCCCCAGGATTCTTGATCACTCTACAGCATTCAAAACTGTGGGCTATCCTCTCTGTTTCTCTTTCTCTCTCTCTGGCTCTCTGTCTATTTCTTTTTTCTCCCTTGAAATCCTTTCTTCCCTTGACTTTAATCATGTTTAACTTCTCAGGTCCCCTCCTGCCTTACAATTTTTTCCTATCTTTCCTCTTTACTGAGTCTTCTTTTTCCTTTTCTATCTTTTTACATTCTTTCAGTAATTGAAAGTATTATCTGTCTACACCTATAACTTAAACCATCTCTCTAAGTGTGACCTGGCCCCTAAGTCAAGTCCTATGTTGCCTGCTGCCTGGTAGACATTTCCCTGTGGCTTCCATTTTACACTGCAAAATTTTGCAAAACTAAACTCATGTTAAGACCTAATAAACCCACTCTGCCTCATGTTTCTATTCACTGTGCCACTTTTGGCCAGGTTTTGAAACCAACCATGGTCTTTGAATCTTCCTCTAACTGTAGACCTAACCAACCTGAGTCCTATTGATTCTTCCTACAAAATATCTTTTACATCTGTGCCTTTTATGCCTCCCTATGCAAATGAGAACCTTCATTCTCACACCTTGGTTATGAGGATAGTTTGCTAGCCAACCTCCTTGCTCCTAGTCTGATTTTTCAAAGTGCTGTCCTTAAATCACCTACACAAGAATGACCAGGGAAGTTTTTTTTTAAATATCAATTTGTGTGGCTTACGTTTAATCAGAATCTTTTGGGGTGAGACCTGAAAGTTTATCGAACACCCAAAGTAGATCTATTACACATAAATTTTGAGAAAAACTGCTCAACCCTTTCCCAGCCTATTTTCCTCTACATAGATCTTCCTGTGCTTTAGCATAGTTGCAGAGGGTGACCTTGGAGCTTCCCTAATCACAGTCCTTCCACGACTCTTGTTTAATCAAGCAAATAAAGTCTTCTCCCAGGACTGGAAATCAAGATTCTCCAATTTCTGGTATCCTGATAAGTTTCCAGCCTAATCTTTACCTTCCTCCTCTCACTCTGTGTTACAACTTTGCTCCTTGGCCTAATGCATTTCTGACATCCAGGGACAGTCTCTCACCCCCTTCACTTTCACCTGCCAAACTCTTACCAGCTCTCAAATGGTCCCTTCTGGACATAACCTTCTCTCTTCCCTTTTCCATCTCCTTTACCTTTTGCATTCCTTGCCCTCCAATCTAGAAGGGACTTCTCTCCAGTCTTTGAACTCTTTCAGCAGATTTTACCTTTGGCTGGTTCCTATCATACAGTTATACATCATTTTTATTGTTTATATTATTCAATTTATAAATTTTATAAAGAGGGGAACTGTATTTTATAAAAAGAAAGACTTAAGGAATAAAATAAAAGGTGTCTTGAGTTTGAATACCATCTAGTATGTGTCCTTTGGCAAATCATTTAACTTCTCTGAACTTTGTCTCTATTAGTTAAGTGGGATAGTATCACATACATTACAAGATTTTGTTCAATATAACAAGGTGTCTTTAAAACATTGAGCCATGTGAAATTTCCTATATTCAGTTATTTTCACCTACAGAAAAATGGTCATTAGTAGTAGTCGTCTATATTTTAGTATGTGCTGTGCTGTGCTTAGTCACTCATTTGTGTCCGCCTCTTTGCGACCCCATGGACTGTAGCCTGCCAAGCTCCTCTGTCCATGGGAATTCTCCAGGTAAGAATACTGGAATGGGTTGCCATGCTCTCCTCCAGGGGATCTTCCCGACCCAGGGATTGAACCCAGGTCTCCCACATTGCAGGCGGATTCTTTACCATTTGAGTCACCAGGGAAGCCCAAGAATACTGGAGTGGGTAGCCTATATCCCTTCTCCAGGGGATCTTCCCGACCCAGGAATCAAACCAGGGTCTCCTACATTGCAGGCAGATTCTTTACCAGCTGAGCTTCCAGAGAAGCCTATATTTTAGTATACTTTTCTTTAAAATATTGTTGTGTCTCATATTACGCTTTGCATCCACTTCATACATATATAATCCCTTGCCCACTGAAAGTATCTAACTATTGTTGTTTTAGTTGCCTCATCCCCTTGCCCACTGAATATGTATATATAATCCCTTGAAGACCACTGAGCCATCAGGGAAGCCCTATCTATCTGTTTATCTTTGTTATTGGCCTGAAGAGATAGAAAGAAAAGAACATTGCACAACATGAAGCAGGCAAACTATTAATCTACCTCAGTGGTTGCCCTTGCCTGTTCCTTTTTCAAAGCAGGTGAACAAACAGCAGTGTTAACAATAAGCTAAAGAAAGCTCTTTTCTAATGAGAGAGTTCTGTTAAATAAAGGTCAGCAGGAAAAGTAACAACACTCATTGTCTCTTGTTTACGGTCCATCTGGGCATCACATAAACTTGCTCAAATTTCTCTCCTGAGCATTACCTAATCTAGAGTTTATCTAATTCACATTACACTCCACCCTGGCTGGGATTCTTTACCATTAATCCATTAATCAGAACAGCAATGATGTTTTCAGATGCAACCTCTAAGGAAAATATGCACATTTTATCTCTTAAGCTATCTTTCTCTACCCCTGAAATACTATGAAAAGGTCTCTGGACCAGTTAACCCAAAGGAAACTCTTAGTTTGAGAAAATCACAGTTATATTGGTTATAAAGGTAAATGAACAATGAAGGAAGGAGTTGATGTTGTTTTTATGTTCTTACTTAGTGGTGATTCTTTAGCTTAGAAGCCCAAAGAGGATTTTCTGTCTAATGTTCCCTTCATAGAAAAATAATTTGTTTCAACAAGGCATTATGCTAAAAGAGGTCCTCCAGGAGATCACAAATTTATCAGAAATTATTTCAAGTTGCAGGAGTTAAGAATGAGACAAATGCCTTAAGAAATGAACAGAGTACTTTGAGCATTTTAACAGAGAAATACTACAAGTAGAAGCTAGTGTAAGTGAAAGAAAATGAAAGCTGCTCAGTCGCGTCCAACTCTTTGTGACCCCATGGACTGTAGTGCATGGGATTCTCCAGGCCAGAATACTGGAGTGGGGAGCCTTTCCCTTCTCCAGGGGATCCTCCCAACTCAAGAATCTAACCGGGATCCTGCATTGCGGGGGGATTCTGTATCAACTGAGCTATGAGGGAAGCCCCAAATAGAAGCTAGGAAAAGGAAAAAACCCCAAGAAGAAACTGCAGTGTTAACAGGGTTTCAATCTCTCTACAGCAATTATGTGACAGTTAAGTTACACTAAGCAAGTTAATTCACATCTATGTGCCTCAGTTTCCTCTTCCGTAAAACGGGGCCATAATACACCTAGAGGTTTTGTGTAAGTTACCCAACATCACAATGCAAGGGAGCTAGCACAGTACCACACTCAGTGGCCTCTCAAGAAATGGTCCCTCTTGCTTTTATTAATGTGGGAGTAAGTCATCATGTCAAATATTATAGAGTTCAAAGAGGAAGAAAGGCTTTGGATTCTGTGATTTGGGATTGTGAAGTAGGAGATCATTTTCCAAAACAAAGGTAAAGCATTAAAATCAGTTTCAATGGCATTAAAAGACTGAGCAGATGGTGAGGAAGCAGACTATTCTTTAAAGGAAATTTCCCCCCCAAAGGAAAGCAAGAGTGAGAGCAGCTGACAAAGAGCCAATAAGGACATAGGTTCTTTCTTTTGACAGGCTGGCCATGAGGGCCTCTTGGCAGTTGATGAACTAGCATCTTATCTTAATTTGCAGGTAACATGTTGAATTCACACTGAATTCATCTCCTAGAAGTCCTATAACTCTGGGCAGTGGGCATTATCACTCTCGTTTTAAGACAGGGAAACTGAAGTCCAAAGACATTGAAAGTCCTGCCCCAAGCCCCATAGCAAATAATGGCAGAACCAGCATTCCAGCCAGTTCCTCTGACCTAACCCCCAGGCATTATTGCCTGCCTAAATATGGACCCATCACTTCTGCCTCTGGAGCCTGTTTCGCCAATCACAGACATTTCCAGAGAAGACTGGGAGACAATAACCATGGAGAAATATCAGCTCATTTTTGATATGGTCACTGCTAACAAGACCTTAAAAATGTCCACAATGATACACACCATTTATTGAGCACTTTGTAGATGGCAGGCCCTTTACACAACATTGACTGTAGCTTGTGAGCCCACAGTAAGTTCAAGGCATTGTGCTAAGCATTTGACATACATTCTCTCATGCATAATCAGAACAGGAAATGAGTGCTCATAGTATTCCATTTTATGCTTGAGAAAACTGAGGCTCAGAGAGCAGTGGGCTTGCCCAAGGCAATACAACTTATAAGGAGCGAAGCTGAGGTTCAAGATGAATCAGGCTGTCTCCCAAATTCTCAGGCATTTTATTTAACATCCACTGGCCATTTGACACATTTGCTACCCTGGTGCCAACGTGCACAAGCTCCCGTGTGTGGGATGGACTGTGAGGTCCCAAGAAGACCATGCCCAGGGTTCAAGGAAAACAGAGGGAAGCATAGGACTCGTGCACAAAGATCTTGCTAGCAGCTGACCCAGGCAATCTGCTTTCCTGTGGATTAACATCTATCTCTGCTCTCTCCTTACCCACTAAGTAAACCCCTAATGCATGGAGCTGGCCCTCAGCCAGATGCTGAGCAAGGTTTACAGATATGATTCTAAATGATAACTGTTGAGGAATGATTTAACAGCACTTGCACCCCCAGCTTCGACACTGAGAAGCAGTAAAAGACAAAGGAAAGTTAAGTAAAGGAGCGAAATGATTCATAGCAGATTTTACATTCTTTTTAACATATCATCAGATGATTTTTCTATTTTTACTTTAATCTTATCTTTTGAATAACAAAACAAAAAAAATAATTCTATTCTTCTGCCAACCAACCTCTAAGCTAATTCAGGTTGACAACCCATTTCAGATAAAATATAAATTATGTCCCAATTCTCTTTACCTAATACTTTCTATAACCTAATACATATCAGTGGCATCATAAGCTTTATTTCCTTCCCATCCCATTTTCCCAAAATTGACCTTGACCTTATCAGTGTAGTGCATGAGCTGCTTCCCTGTAAAATTACCTTTCCTCAGTCTAAGTAGAATTTGGATCACAGGTCCTTCCACTTCTATTGTTGTTTTTGTAACTGTTTTACTCAAGCAAATATAATAATTATCCTTGCTTTTCCTTATAGAAATTTAAACACTCTATTACCCTGAAATTATTATAATTTGTATTCAAAAGTAATGACCTAATAAGCTATACACTTTAAGCCTCAGTAGTCTGCTGGATTTGTGAATAAATGCCACAGTCAATTCTAACAGCACCCTCAATAGTGCTTAGATTTCTTCCTTCTTTGCTAGGTAGTACAGTTTGATGTTATCTGTATTTCAAATGTATATTAAGAGCTAAGGATTTCTTACTGGTATCTCCTCAATAAAGATTAACAAGAAAAAAAAAACTACTTTATGCCAAAGTGTTATCTTAGCTGGATTTTTATCACTGCTTGTCAACAAATTTCCTCTAAAATGATATTGAATTAATTCATATTCACAAAAGCAAATCAGTTTTAATAAAATATTAAAATGAAATTCAAATTGAACCTTCACCTGAAACATGAATTTCTAAAGTGTTGTTCAACAAAAGTCAGTTATGATTTATGACAGATATATGAAATGTGAGGAAGAAAACAGATTTTCTTTATTATCCTACCTAAGTACCATCTGGCATCATGCTAAAAAAAATAAAAACCAAAAAATTTGATTTGGGGCTAGCCTTGGTCTGGATGTGTTTACAAGATTAGATGAAAAATTTTTGAAAGATGTACTAGATATTGGCCAACATAAATTTTTAAGGATGCCTGTGGAGAACAAAATTAAAAAGCAGATACATGGGCAAGCCACTTGAGTGCAAGAAAAGAGGGGGAGTGTGCCCCAGAGACAGAAATGGGCAGAGTATGGGGCTGAGGACAGGAAGGTCACGTAGCACTGGGCATTTTTTGGCTGGTTAACTTCAGAGATTCTTACACCAGGGATTGTTCATATTGGCTTTCCTGAACATAAACTCAAGACATGTGATGGTAGGCAGAAAAGAGAGAGTAGATAATCGAAATAAATCATTGCAAAAGAATATTCCAGGACCAAACTGTTTTAGCAAAAAATATTAAAATTAATAGCTAACATTTATTGACCAGACAGAATGTAAACCACAATCACAGAAAACTAACCAATCTGATCAGTCTAACTCAATGAAACTTGTTTAACTCAATGAAACTATGAGCCATGCCATGTATGGCCACCCAGGATGGATGGGTCATAGTGGAGAGTTCTGACAAAATGTGGTCCAGTGGAGAAGGGAATGGCAAACCTCTTCAGTATTCTTGCCTTGAGAACCCCATGAACAGTATGAAAAGGCAAAAAGATAGGACACTGAAAGATGAACTCCCCGGGTCAGTAGATGCCCAGTATGCTACTGGAGATCAGTGGAGAAATAACTCCAGAAAGAATGAAGAGACAGAGCCAAAGCAAAAACAACACCCAGTTGTGAATGTGACTGGTGATGGAAGTAAAGTCCAATGCTGTAAAGAGCAATATTGTGTAGGAACATGGAATGTTAGGTTCATGAACTAAGGCAAATTAGAAGTGATCAAACAGGAGATGGCAAGAGTGAATACTGACATTTTAGGAATCAACAAACTAAAATGGACTGGAATGGGTGAATTTAACCAAGATGACCATTACATCTACTACTGTGGGCAAGAATCCTTTAGAAGAAAGGGAGTAGCCATCATAGTAAACAAAAGAGTCCAAAATGCAGTACTTGGATGCAATCTCACAAATGATGGAATGATCTCTGATAGTTTCCAAAAACCATTCAATTTCACAGTAATCCAAATCTATGCCCCAACCAATAATGCTGAAGAAGATGAAGATGAACGGTTCTAGGAAGACCTACAAGACCTTCTAGAAATAACACCCAAAAAAATATGTCCTTTTTTTTATAGGGGACTGTAATGCAAAAGTAGGAAGTCACAAAATACCTGGAGTAACAGACAAATTTGGCCCTGAGTACAGAATGAAGCAGGGCAAAGGCTAGTAGAGTTTTGCCAAGAGAACGCACTGGTTATAGCAAACACCCTCTTCCAACAACACAAGAGAAGACTCTACACATGGACATCACCAAATGGTCAATACTGAAATCAGATTGATTATATTCTTTGCAGCCAAAGATGGAGAAGCTCTATGCAGTCAGCAAAAACAAGACCAGGAGCTGACTGTGGCTCAGATCATGAGATCCTTATTGCCAAATTCCGACTTAAATTGAAGAAAGTAGGGAAAACCACTAGATCATTCAGGTATGACCTAAATCAAATCCCTTACGATTATACAGTGGAAGTGACAAATAGATTCAAGGGATTAGATCTTATAGACGCAGTGCCTCCATAGATGGAGGTTCGTGACACTATACAGGAGGTAGGGATCAAGACTATCCCCAAGAAAAAGAAATGCAAAAAGGCAAAATGGTTGTCTGAGGAGGCCTTACAAATAGCTGAGAATATAAGAGAAGTGAAAGGCAAAGGAGAAAAGGAAAGATATACCCATTTGAATACAGAGTTTCAAAGAATAGCAAGGAGAGATAAGAAAGTGTTCCTCAGTGATCAGTGAAAAGAAATAGAGGAAAACAATAGAATGGGAAAGACTAGAGATCTCTTCAAGAAAATTAGAGATACCAAGAGAACATTTCATGCAAAGATGGGCACAATAGAGGACAGAAATGGTATGGACCTAACAGAAGCAGAAGATATTAAGAAGAAGTGGCAAGAATACACAGAAGAACTATACAAAAAGATCTTCATGACTCAAATAATCACGATGGTGTGATCACTCACCTAGAACCAGACATCCTGGAATGTGAAGTCAGGTGGGCCTTAGGAAGCATCACTATAAAAAAAAGCTAGTGGAGGTGATGGAATTCCAGTTGAGCTATTTCAAATCCTAAAAGATGATGCTGTGAAAGTGCTGTACTCAATATGCCAGTAAATTTGGAAAATGCAGCAGTGGCCACAGAACTGGAAAAGGTCAGTTTTCATTCCAATCCCAAAGAAAGGCAATGCCAAAGAATGCTCAAACTACCACACAATTGCACTCATCTCACACACTAGCAAAGTAATGTTCAAAATTCTCCAGGCCAGGCTTCAACAGTATGTGAACTGTGAACTTCCAGATGTTCAAGCTGGATTTAGAAAAGGCAGAGGAACCAGAGATCAAATTGCTAACATCCATTGGATCATCGAAAAAGCAAGAGAGTTCCAGAAAAGCATCTACTTCTGCTTTATTGACTATACCAAAGCCAAACTGTGGAAAATTCTCCAAGATGGGAATACCAGACCACCTGATCTGCCTCCTGAGAAATCTGTATGCAGATCAAGAAGCAACAGTTAGAAATGGACATGTAACAACAGACTGTTTCCAAATTGGGAAAGGAGTACATCAAGGCTGTATATTATCACCCTGCTGATTTAACTTATATGCAGAGTACATCATGAGAAATGCTGGACTGGATGAAGCACAAGCTGGAATCAAGGTTGCCAGGAGAAATATCAATAACCTCAGATATGCAGATGACACCACCCTCATGGCAGAAAGTGAAGAAGAACTAAAGAGCTTCTTGGTGAAAGTGAAAGAGGAGAGTGAAAAAGTTGGCTTAAAACTCAACATTCAAAAAACGAAGATCATGGCATCTGGTCCCATCACTTCATGGCAAATAGATGGGGAAACAATGGAAACAGTGGCTGACTATATTTTGGGGGGCTCCAAAATCACTGCAGATAGTGATTGAAGCCATGAAATTAAAAGACACTTGCTCCTTGGAAGAAAAATTATGACTAACTTAGACAGCATACTAAAAAGCAGAGACATTACTTTGCCAACAAAGGTCCATCTAGTCAAAGGTATGGTTTTTCCAATAGTCATGTATGGATGTGAGAGTTGGAGTATAAAGAAATCTGAGCACCGAAGAATTGATGCTTTTGAACACTGGTGTTGGAGAAGACTCTTCAGAGCCCCTTGGACAGCAAGGAGATACAACCAGTCCAACCTAAAGGAAATCAATCCTGAATATTCATTGAAAGGACTGATGCTGAAGCTGAAATTCCAATAATTTGGCCCCTGATGGGAAGAATGGGAAAATTCTGAAAGAGATGGGAATACCAGACCATCTGACCTGTCTCTTGAGAAACCTGTATGCAGGTCAGGAAGCAACAGTTAGAACTGGACATGGAACAACAGACTGGTTCCAAATAGGAAAAGGAGTACGTCAAGGCTGTATATTGTCACCCCGCTAATTTAACTTACATGCAGAGTACATCATGAGAAATGCTGGGCTGGAAGAAACACAAGCTGGAATCAAGATTGCCGGGAGAAATATCAATAACCTCAGATATGCAGATGACACCACCCTTATGTCAAAAAGTGAAGAAGAACTTAAGAGCCTCTTGATGAAAGGGAAAGAGGAGAGTGAAAAAGTTGGCTTAAAGCTCAACGTTCAGAAAGCTAAGATCATGGCATCCGGTCCCATCACTTCATGGGAAGTAGATGGGGAAACAGTGGAAACAGTGTCAGACTTTATTTTTTGGGGCTACAAAATCACTGCTGTTGGTGATTGCAGCCACAAAATTAAAAGACGCTTACTCCTTGGAAGGAAGGTTATGACCAACCTAGATAGCATATTTAAAAGCAGAGACATTACTTTGCCAACAAATGTCTGTCTAGTCAAGGCTATGGTTTTTCCAGTGGTCGTGTATGGATGTGAGAGTTGAACTATAAAGAAAGCTAAGTGCTGAAGAACTGATGCTTTTGAACTGTGGTGTTGGAGAAGACTGTTGAGAGTCCCTTGGACTGCAAGGAGATCCAACCAGTTCATCCTAAAAGAAATCAGTCCTGGTTGTTCATTGGAAGGACTGATGTTGAAGCTGAAACTCCAATACTTTGGCCACCTCATGCAGAGTTGACTCATTGGAAAAGACCCTAATGCTGGGAAGGATTGGGGGCAGCAGGAGAAGGAGACGACAGAGGATGAGATGGTTAGATGGCATCACTGACTCAATGGACATGGATTTTGGTAAACTCTGGGAGTTGGTGATGGACAGGGAGGCCTGGCGTGCTGCAGTCCATGAGGTTGCAAAGAGTCGGACACGACTGAGCGACTGAACTGACTGACTGATGGGAAGAATTGACTCATTTGGAAGGACCCTGATGCTGGGAATGATTGAAGGCAGGAGGAGAAGGGGACGACCGAGTGTGAGATAGTTGGATGGCATCACCAACTCAATGGACATGAGTTTGAGTAGGCTCTGAGAGTTGGTGATGGACAGGGAGCCTGGTGTGTTGCACTCCATGGGATCAGAAACTGTCAGACACAACTGAGTAACTGAACTGAATTGAACATATTTATTACTGATTTATGTGTCAGGATCCACGCTGAACCATATCATCTCATTCTGATGATAAACCTATGAATAGGTTTTCATATCATCTCTATTTTTCAGATAAACTGAGGCACAGAAAAATTCAGCAACTCAGCCAAAGATATAGAGTTAATGTGAGTCAAGATTTTGATTCAATCTCAGATGATCCAATCCTGATTCCAAAGTCCTTACTCTTAATCAACATTTCCAAGAAATTCCAAAAAAAACTGTATTTAAAATAATAACTTTAAGATGATATGGTTATAAGTAAATCTGAATGAATTTCTAATAAAGATTCAAAACAAATACTTACTAGATATAAATCTTGAAACTTCAATTGGTAGCAAAGCACTATGCCTATTCCCCACTTGTCATTAGAGAAAGGAACTTAAAATCACAGTGAGATTTAGAGAGTACATAAGCAATTTATATTTAAAGAAACAATGTTTGTTCTCTCATCAGAATCACCTAAAATCATATTAGAAAAGATATCAAAAAAAAGAAAAGACAATCACCTTCTTTTTCTCTGATATAGAAAAAGTCATCCAATGGTAAATCAATTCAATTGAGTCCTTTGTCACAATTATTGGACCCTTTTCAAGACAAAGCACTTATGCTTTTGCTTCTCTTTCAAAAAACTCAAATTCACACTACTTCTATTAAATTAATATAATTTAAAATCAGAAGCAGTAGCCTAGTAAGATACTAAAATGGATAAAAAGATTAGAACATGCTTCTCTGACCTCAAGTTGTAAGCAAAATAGTATTAATTACTACTCAGAAAAAGTACTATCTGTGTTACCAAAAGCATACAGGTGTTGTGTAAGGACATAGGTTCCTGCACATGACTATCATGGGTAGGAAGGTCAAGGGAGGACTTCACAAGGTTGTCAAACAAACTCTCCCTCAATTGTTAGCTGATAAGAATATATGACCGAGTCCAAAGTCCACGTTACTTTAACCTGGATTTCTCAAAGACAATGCTTTAGGATGAAAAGAGAGATGATATAAAGGGTGGACCTACAGACTACAGGAGCTGGCATATTAGAAGAGTGTCCTCACTTATTGCAACTGAAAGCCCCCACGCTACCTCCTGCTCAGGTTGACTCTTTGGAGTCAATTGGAAAGCTGCAAGAACAATGAGAGTTCAGAGGAAGAATGCACAAAACATTTTTACTGTTTTTCAGCAATAAAACAGCTCTTCACCATCCACAAAACTTTCCCTACCAAAGGGTCTGCTTCCCTGTCCATCAACTCCCTGTGTATAAGAGCAAATGATATGATTTAATCTAATGGAATAGAACAGGGTTATGAACATAAGATTTTTCTTTTTTTAAATCTCTTGGCCACACTGTATGGCATGTGGGATCTTAGGTCCCCTCTGGCATCAACCTGTGCCCCCTGCATTTGCAGCTCAGAATCCTGGCCAGTGGACCACCAGCAGAGTCCCACAAGCGTGAGCTTTTTCATCTGGATTTGACCTCTGCTCCAGTCCATCCTAAAGTAGATCAGTTCTGGGTGTTCATTGGAAGGACTGATGTTAAAGCTGAAACTCCAATACTTTGGCCACTTGATGCAAAGAGCTGGCTCATTGGAAAAGACTCTGATGCTGGGAAAAATTGAGGGCAGGAGGAGAAGGGGACGACAGAGGATGAGATGGCTGGATGGCATCATCGACTCGATGGACACGAGTTTGGGTGGACTCAGGGAGTTGGTGATGGACAGGGAGGCCTGGCGTGCTGTGATTCATGGGGTCTCAAAGAGTCAGACACAACTGAGCGACTGAACTGAACTTCCATTACTAGCTGTGTCACCTTGGGGAAGTCACTTCATGTTTTCAGTACCAGTTTCTGAATCTATAAGATGGATTCTCATAATACTGACCTTGGAGGGTCTGAGGAAGTTTGCACAAAATAACACATATAAAATATGTGTTGGTACAATGGGTGATCAATCCAAACTTGTCAGGATTATAAATGTATCACTTATTTTCATGAAGACCTGTTTTACCATTACACTTAATGGGCATAACCATCTCCAATGTATTGTAATTGTGGGGTGTGCATGTGTATGTGTTATGAAGTATAGTTAACTTACAATGTTGTGTTAATATCTGCTGTACAGCAAAGTGATTCAGTTATATATGTATATGTATATATATACTGTACTTAGTTGCTCAGATATGTCCAACTCTTTGCAACCCCATGGACTGTAGCCAGTCTGGTTACTCTGTCCATGGGGATTCTCCAGGCAAGAATACTGGAGTGGGTTGCCATGCCCTCCTCCAGGGGATCCTCTCAACCCAGGGATCAAACCCAGTTCTCCTGCATTGCAGGCAGATTCTTTACCATCTGAGCCACCAGGGAAGCCCAAGAATACTGGAGTGGGTAGCCTATATCCTTTCTCCAGGGGATCTTTCTGATCCAGGAATCGAACAGGTGTCTCCTGCATTGCAGGTGGATATATATATTTCCATTCTTCTTTATATTCTTTTCCATTATGGTTTATCACAGGACATTGAATGTAGTTCCCTGCACTATACAGTAGGACCTTGTTGTTTACCTGTTCTACATTTAATAGTTTGCATCTGCTAATCCCCAACTCCTACTCAATCCCTCTCTCAACCTCTCTCCCCCTTGTCAACCAGAAGTCTGCTCTCTATATCTGTGAGTCTGTTTCTGTTTCTTATACACTTTCATTGGTGTCACATTTTAGATCCCATATATAAGTAATATCATATGATATTTTTCTCCTTCTGAGTTACTTCACTTAGTATGATAACCTCTAGTACCATCCATGCTACTGCAAATGACATTATTTCATTCTTTCTTATAGCTGAGTAGCCACATTTTGTTTATCCATTCATCCACTGATGTTTAGGTTGTTTCCATGTCTTGACTATTGTGAATAGTGCTGATATGAATATAGGGGTGCATGTATTTTTTTGAATTACAGTTTTGTCTGGATATATGCCCAAGAGTGGGATTTCTGAATCATACGGTAATTCTAGTTTTAGTTTCTTGAGGAACCTCTATACTGTTTTCTATAGTGGCTGTGCCAGCTTTATGTATATTTTTGTTTACTCAGACACATTGTCTCTTGTTCTTAATACTAACTCTATCCAGAAAAAAAAAAAAAAAAGAATATGGTCTCTGAGATCAAGGGGTTTGCAATTAAGTAATGAAAATTGTACAAGTGGTAATACATTAAAAAGTAGAATAGCCAAATCTTGTACAAGACCCTTGAAGTGCTTTGGGACCACTAAGAAGGAGAATGTGAATTCTGACTGTTTGGAATGACTATGATATGCTATACCATAGAAGGTTGAATATTTTACCTTTGGCCTAAAACAAGGGTTTGAATAAAAATTAGCAGTGAAAAGTAAAAAATAAATGTCCTAAAAACTAAAAAGTTGAAAACAGATACAATTGGGGGATTCAAGGGACATAAGGAATAAATAGAGAAAAACTGACAGATAACCAGAATTTTAAAGCTCGGGAAATGGGGGAAACAGAGTTGGGCAGAGTTCCTTGGGGGATCACAGAGAAGGAGTGGAACTGGTAGAAGATGGCCCTGGTTTGGAACATTTTGAGTTGAGACAGAGAAGGGATGTCCAGATGAGACTGTCTCGCTGTGAGGGTAACTTGCTCCTCAGGAGCCGGATGTAGATTTCAGAGCCATTTTTCATGGATGTGATCACTTAAACTCAAGCAATCACTTTGCTAGAGAGAAAAAATCAAGAATTTAAGAACAATTAGAATAAATCTGTGAGAAGGGGCTACCCCTTTTGGACTCACAGAGATTCAATATTAAAGTGTTGGGGGAATGTGTAATTTCCTAGGTTTTGTCTCGTTGCAGCAAAAATTTGAAGTGATGGACAGACCAGTGTTATAGCTCAGTTTTATTAGAAAAAACAAAGGATAGTACACTCTCGAGGAGTGAGAGCAGACCGATCCAAAACATGTGAAGAGAAGAGAAGCCCGCAGGTCAATTTTGGCTCCTCTTTTTATATGTTTTTTCTCCTCCCCCTGAACCTGCTCTATGTAAACTGGGCTAGCCAGGAGAGCTGCTTGTTTTACCTGAGGTCCTCACTCCAGTCCTTGGACCTTCCTTTGTTCTATTTTTGTGGACTTTTCCTTTCTTTGTCTTTTAGCCTCCACCAGTTTGGACTTCTTTTTTCTATTCTACCTACCTAACATTCCCCCCTCAAGGGATGGGAGGCCCAACAGAATTGGCTACTTCCTGCTGAACTGGTCTGGCAAGGGGCATTTGGCCTCCCCCTCCTGCTAGTCTCAAGCCTCAGAGTCCTTATAGTGGTGTCCATCTAAGGGTGAGTGATATTTTCTGTGGTCAGCTGTAGCTTTATATATCCTTGTTGACCTGGCACTGCATGTTGTAGCTTGTTGACCTGGGCAGAGACAAAATGGGTTAGACAATTGATAATACATGGAGCAATCATAAGCAGCATCAATATGGTGATAACAGGATTAGTAGGGGCATTAGCCAACTCCAAATTGCCCATAGCCAGGAGAAGGTTCCCCAAAGACAGACTGTATCTACCCTGAGAACTCTCCAGCTCATTCTTTGAGATCCAGTAAGATCTGAGTGTTTTTATTGAGGACTGTGAGGGCCTTCTCCCCTAAATGAGCAGTGGCATGTAAGGAGTTAACCAACTTCCACTGGAGGTTCCCGGGCAGAAAGTTTCTCCTTTTGGAAGCACCCCTTATTATCTTCTTGAAAGCCCTCACTCTTCGCTTTAAGAGTCTCACCTTCAGTAAATGAAGGAGTTTCTTGCAAATTAGTCTGTGGAACTAAGGTGGCAACCCCTATTAGGTGATTGTTCTGTAATGCTGCTCTCTTAGCTGCCTGATTGGCTGCTTGATTCCCTCATGCCACTTCCGTGCTCCCTTTTTGGTGTCCTTTACAATGGGAGATTGAAACCTCAGCAGGCAGATGAACTGCCTCTAAGAGCCTAAGGATTTGATCACCATATTTGACTGGGGGCCCTCGGGTGGTCAATGGCCTCTTTCTTTCCAAATAGCTGCAAGTGCATGTAGCACCAGAAAGGCATAATTGGAGTCTGTGTAAATGGCTACTCTTTTTCCTTTTCCCAGGTCTAGAGCTTGAGTCAGGACTATGCTGCTGCTGCTGCTGCTGCTAAGTCGCTTCAGTGGTGTCCGACTCTGTGCGACCCCATAGACGGCAGCCTACCAGGCTCCGCCATCCCTGGGATTCTCCAGGCAAGAACACTGGAGTGGGTTGCCATTTCCTTCTTTGTCAGGACTATGAGTTCAGCCAATTTCAGCCAATTGGGCTGAAGTACTTGGTGGCAAATGTTTAGCCTCTGTGGTCTCAGAATTGGAGACTACTGCATATCCAGCTCTTCTTTTTCCATCCAAGACAAAGCTGCTTCCATCAGTGTACCAGATTCCCTCAGGATTGGTCAGAGGATGTTCTGACAATCCTTCTTGGGGTTTTGTCCAATGGTCCAAAGTTTCTAGGCAAGAGTGAAAGGGGAGAGAGCCCTCGGGTGTAGGCAGGAGGGTAGCTGGGTTAAGAACCTCACAAGGGGATGTAGTCAGGCCTGGATTATCCATCACCACTACTTGATATCTGAGGATCCTTTGATCAGACATCCATAAATGGCCTCTCCCATTCAGTTGTTTCACTTGGTGGCTGGTAAAAATAGTTTGCCCCCAAGAGAGAGTTTTAAAGCATCTTCTATCAAGTTTCCAATAGCTGCAAGATTTCATGGCAGGGAAAGATCTCATCCCAATAAGGGAGCTGGACACTCTGGGACCACCCAAAACTGATGGGAAAATATTTGTCCATCCTAGCAATGAATAAGTGCTTGGGTGAATCTTTTGTAATTGTTTTTCCTGTAGCACCCAAAATGGTACAAGTTTGGGAGTAGAAGGCTCTGGAGTAGGACATCAGGACAGAGTAGGTAGCCCCTGTGCAAACCAAGAAATTCTCGGACCTACCTGCCACACCCAGTTGCACCCTTGGCTCCAGACCCATAATGGTCATCTGTGACAGGTGGGCTGGCTGGAGCAGGTGACTTCAGTCAGTCCTGTTGAACCATGGTGAGGGAAGGCTTGGCGCTTGACCTTGAGGCTCTTGGGTCCCGAGGGCAGAGTGCCACTCAATGTTCCAATTGATGGTATTTGTAGCAAGCTATTTTAGGAGATTTGTCACTGTTTGAACACTCTTTGGCCCAATGTTCCACCTATCTACAGATTAGGCATTTGCCTCCTGCCTTGTCCTTTAAAGACTCAGGGTTTGCCATAGGACTTCCTTGGAGGGTGGCCAGCATCTGGGCATGCCTTGTCTCTTTCCTTTTCTCCCTTTCCTGGGCTTTGGCCTCCCTCTCCTGTTCTCTGCTATAAAAGATATTGGTGGCTATCTGGACCATCTCATCTAAAGAGGCAGCAGGGTCTTGCTGCTGGAGCTGTTGTAACTTTATCCTAATGTCTGATGCACATTGGGACAAGAATCTGTCCCTTAAAATCACCTGTCCCTCATAGGAGTCTGAGTCCAGATTGGTAAACTTTTGGTGGGCCTCTTTTAGCCTTTCCAGAAAAGCAATGGGGTTCTCATTGGGCTCCTGAGTTATTGCTGAGACCTGGCACAGTCCCACAACTAATAGGCTTCCTTTTATTTTTATGGGTGGACTTCCTTAGTCCCTTGGCAGGTCAAGGGGTGAGTAGGACCCCCCAGACTGGAGTTGGTCGTTCCCCTTTGTGACCAATGCTGGGTAGGATTAAGGGGTTATAATTGTAACTAATTGCTGGTTTGTCCACCATGATGGGAATAGATATCATGAATGTGGAAAAAGCAATATATGCCCATCCTGTCCTAGCAGCAGTTCACTAGGACCCCCAGAGAGATGCTGTTGTTGCACTTGTTGTAGGAAACATGGAAGATGAGGCCTAAGTATTTAGAAGGATTGGACATTATACAGTATTTCTCTCCCAAGGGCCAGCTATTTTCTGGTTGTCCCTCCAGAAGATTGTAGAGGCAACATTGTGGGCCTGGACAGGGCTCAGGAGAAGAGCATGAAACAGGAGGGAAGGGAGCAGGGCACAACTTTTGAAAGAATGACATAGCCCAAGGGCATAATATAAACCTATTAATATCAAATGGGGTCCAAGATGACAAGTCAAATTCAACTAAACCTTGTTCCTCAATCTGCAAGATAAATGACACACCCAGAGGCGCCAGGACAGTTCCAAGTCACTGTCAAAAGACTGAGGAGTGGGTGGTTCCCCAATTGTTGGAATGATCCTCCAGCTCATTAGCATATGAAATCACCCAGCCCCCAAATAATCGCATCACATTCCATGGCCACTCCCCTCTGTGACGGCCCACACTCTTGGAGTGTGCTTCTCTCTGAATCCGAACAAATCCACCTCTCACCTATCGCTGTGTCTCTCACTAAATTTTTTTCAATGAAACATCAAGAACCTGAGCTCCATTAGGTCCTGAAATCAGGCACCATGGGTTTTGGCCGGGCTCAAGCCCCAGGAGAGAGGAGTTGAAGGACGGAAGGAAAAAGCAGGCAGGAAAACATGCCGAGGAATCCCCTTCATAACCTGCCAGAAAATCTGCTAAATACCTGACCTGTGCTCACAATTTTCATTGGCCTGATCCTCGGCACAAAGAAGATTAAGGACAGAAGAACCCCCACCTGCTTGGGCAACAGCTACTAAGTAGCTCCTGCCAAAGTCCCTCATTGCACCCACTGCCACTCGCCTGTTCTCGGGGGGTTAGAGGAAACAAGAAATGAGAGACTGTAAAGGAATTAAGATTTTGTTAGCCATATGTCCTTTCAGCCACAGGGGCAAGGACTTCCTACCCCAATCGGAGGTCTTCTGGAATCTGAAAATGAGCCGTGTGAGCTTTCTGCCAAGTTTGTTTTTGCTGTCCTGGTTTCCAACACTCTGGGCTTCTTGTCACTTCCACTGTGCTGGGTTTTCTTCACGTTCAGCTTCCACCATGGGAGCTTTCACCAAGCTGGACTTCTGCTGTGTTTGGCCTCCGCCTCGCGGGGGCTGAGCCGAGGTTGTTTGAACCAGGTTAAATCCGAGTTACAACACCATATATGTCAGAGGAGTGTGTAATTTCCTTAGTTCTGTCTCGCCGCAGCAAAAATTTGAAGCGACAGACAGGCCGGTGTTATAGCTCAGTTTTATTAGGAAAAACAAAGGATAGTACACCCTCGAGGAGTGAGGGTGGGCTGACTCAAAACACACGAAGAGAAGCCCGCAGCTCAATTTTGGCTCCTCTTTTTATATGTTTTTTCTCCTCCCCCTATGCCTGCCCTATGTAAATTGGGCTAGCCAGGAGGGCTGCTTGTTTTACCTGATGTCCTTACTCCAGTCCTTGGACCTTCCTTTGTTCTATTTTCGTAGGCTTTTCCTTTCTTTGTCTTTTAGCCACCGCCATTTTGGACTTCTTTTTCCTATTCTAACTACCTAACAGTAGGAATCTTTGGGGGCCTGAAGAAAGAAGCCAGGAGTATTTGGATTCCAAGAAGCCAACGGGAGAGAGATTTCACAGAGGCTGTGATGATGGGGAATGTCATCCTGCAGAGAGCCTGGGGAGGATGAAGACGTGTGATAACCCCAGAGAAAGTCACATCAGGGCTGGCCTGGAGTGGAACTGTAGAGAGGGAAAACTGGGAGAGAAGACAATGCAAGGAATAGTAAGCTTGAGGGACAAGGGAAGGTGTTTTAGTTAGATAACAGAACGCTGAGCACATTTGTGGATTGATGAGAAGGAGCCAATAAAATGGATTAAAGTTGAAGAATAAACAAAGATTAATTAATAGTCCAAGACCCCAGAGCCTTGGTTATCAACCCCTTCCGAATACTAGGCTCACCTGCTGCTGCTAAGTCGCTTCAGTTGTGTCCGACTCTGTGCGACCGCATAGACGGCAGCCCACCAGGCTCCTTCATCTCTGGGATTCTCCAGGCAAGAATATTGGACTGGGTTGCCATTTCCTTCTCCAGTGCATGAAAGTGAAGAGTGAAAGTGAAGTCGCTCAGTCGTGTCTGACTCTTCACAACCCCATGGGCTGCAGCCTACCAGGCTCCTCTGTCCATGGGGTTTCCCAGGCAAGAGTACTGGAGAGGGGTGCCATCGCCTTCTCCTAGGCTCACCTAGGACCCTTAAAATAATGCTAACATCTAGTACTGATCTGTAGAGATTCTGATTAAATTGTTTTCAGGTAAGGCAGGCTCATCTATTATTAATTAGTTCTCTCGGGTAATTTTATTCAGGTGAGGGAACCACCGACTTGTAAGAACTGGGCACTGGATTAAGGCCACAATAGAGGATCACTTTGGATGACAAAGGCACTCTTCTTCCTCTAATACTGGGGTGGGGAATAAAGAAAGGATGAATTAAGAGCAGAAGAAAAAATACTGAAAGAACTCATGATGCATGATTTCAGTCTAAGAAAGGAGGTGAGATGCTTCAAATAAGGGGGAAGGAGTGACATTGAGTAATAAAAGAAACTAAAATGTCCTGAACAACTACCACGATTCCACCAGGAATAAATAAGGTAATTATCCATTTCCTGCTTCATTCTCTCCACCCTTATTTGTGAGCCAATCCCTGACATAGAAAAGGCATTACTGTCTTTCTGGTTCCTCTTCAGAAAAAGAGAAGAAAAAGAAAATTTATAAACAGGAAAGATCTAGAAAAATTAAATTATAGAGCCTCAGTGAATGATGGCTCAGCAGTGAAGAATCCAACTGCCAATGCAGGAGACTCGGGTTCCATCCCTGGTTCAGGAAGATCCCCTGGAGAAGGAAATGGCAAACTACTCCAGTAATCTTACCTGCGAAATCCTATGGACAGAGGAGCCTGGCAGCCTACAGTCCATGGGGTCACAAAAGAGTTGGACCCAACTTAGCAACTAAGCAATAACATTAAGCAAGAGGGAGAACATGTAAGTTGCAGACTCAGATCTCTGTGAAATCACTTTGATTTCGTCCACGGAGGCATCTTGAGATCATTTCATTCAACTCCTCCCATGTCAATGATGAGTAAACGGAGATGCAGAGAGATTCTGTGATTCAACCAGAACAAATAGCAAGGAAGTGCCACCAAGACCCCTTGAAATAAAATCTTCTGATTCCCAGTCCGGTGCCCACAATTCCTGTACACACTCAGCCTCATGACCTCTGTGGTTGAGTTTCCAGTAAGCAAAATGGCAGTAGCTCCTCAGGGAGGATTAATAAGAAATCTGTGAATTGTTTTTAGCTCATTGCAAAGGAAAAAAATGTTCAATTTCTTCTTTATTACTATTATTATGTGAACCAGATTGAACTGCTGCAGCTCTTACGAGTTTCTTACGACAGTGTGAAGTTTCCCATTTTAACCCAAGCCAATTTTAAATTGCTTATAAAATACACAGATAACTGTAATAATTCAGTTGCCTCATTCAGTACATCATATGAAATACAGTCAAAGGGAAAGAGGAAAACTTGCAAGCATAGAGAAGCAGCAAGACAGAGCCTGGAAAATTATAAAAACAAACAAACCAAATAAACACATTCCAGGTAATTAAGAAAGAGCAGTGTGTGGTGACAAGATCAGTGTGTCTCCTGCACCGCCTAGCTGCAGTTCATGGACAGAAGCTTTCACCCACTGAGCCTAGGTTTTATCTGGAAAGCAAGATGAATAAGCTATCTGTCAGATCTTTTCTATTTTTGACTGTATGTATTTTAATTTTTGCAATAATCCTCCACAAAAGTGTTCTAAAATAGTTTAAAACAAACTACATAGAGTATCTCAGGGATCATATTTCCAGTTCTTTTAAATCATAAATAAATTTATGTCTCAACTGCAGGCTTCTTATCTGTAAAGTAAAAGAGTCCTGGGTCAACAGTCTCACCTCTCAGCTCTGTGCTTCCATGGCCTTTTCACTACTGTCAGTTAGTTGCACCAGGCACAAGGTTAGTTGCTATTTACCTTACATGGTTGAATGCTCTGTTCCCTCCTCCCACACAGCCAGAGAGTGCACTGACCAATGAGTACTGTATTTTGATACAAAGGTCCCCAGGCACCTTGCTCTTTTCCTGTTTTTCTTCTATCCTATTCAAGTGTTCAGTACAGTCTTGGGTCTTCTGAGGAGCCCTGTGGGCACGGTGAAAAGAACTGAGAGAAAGAAGCGAACCATAGAGTGATATGACAGGGTGACATGCACTGTAGGTAAGCTGACTCTCCCAGAGAACTGTATTATTTTTACATTCATCCGCTTGAATTAGTCAAGGAATCGGTGGTGGTTGCTATTCTGAAAGAAGCTACAATTAAAGAGAAAGGGACTGGTTTCAGTGTTTCCGAAAATGGCTAGAAGATAGAAAACTAGAGAATGCCGTGTTTCCTACCTCTGGAATTAACTGTGTGACAGCAGACTTACAGTTGAGGGAGATGATAACTCATGGGAATGCCTCTTTCTTAGGAAAGGGATTTGCCTTCTCTCAATTGGATTTAGGGTTGTTTCTTGATTCTTATGTGTATGAGAAATATTTTCAAAAATGGAGTGTTGTTAATTTATAAGTTGCAGGTTTCAACTATAATAAACTCTCAGTCTTTCACATTCTCAATTATTTTACTGTCAAAATTTTCTTCTGTTTGATCAAATTTTCTGAAAGAATCTCTGTCTAGACAAGCAAACTGACTTGGAGAAAGAATACAAGCATCTAGATGACTAGAAAAAATATCTTAATGGGTGGTTGTAGGCAACAAGTCTTTGATCTTTACTAACATCAATTAGTCAGTTATGTGTTTAGATCTCTAATTGGTTTTGCACACACAGAAATTTTCTCACACAAACATATGTAACAACAGTGTTATTTTATAGGAGATTTTCTTCCTCTGAAAACTAGAGCACAGTAATTTTAGTGATGAGAAAATATTAATATATACAAATTCAAACTGACAGCAATTCACGGATCCCTAATATCCCAATATGCTCTGCTATATGTCACCCGCTTTGCAAAATGATTATTAATAGCCTGACTGCAAAGTTGCTTAAGAAATATTTCATTTCAAATTAGGCATAATTTTTTTTTCTTTTAGATTATACAGATGCATTGTTGAGGTCATTTTCCTTCCCTGTATTCCGTTTATTTTCCTTGTTTATGAAAAAAAGGAATATATATATATACATATATATATATGTATATATATATATATAGAGAGAGAGAGAGAGAGAGAGAGAGAATATATATATATGTATATATATACACACACACACACACCAAAAAAAAAAAAAACTTGAAAGAAAGGGGGAATGAAGGAAAGGAAGAAAAGAGCAGGGGAGGAAGAAAAGAAAGGAAAAAAGGTTTGGCAAGTAATTAGTTCTTTTGATTATTTCACATCACCAAACAGAATACTTCAGGTCTTTCTAAAGCCTATGTACCGTTTGTTTCAAATGCTTCACTCTGAGGGGCAGATTTATTAGCAACAACTGATAGTAGTAGCGATAAGGCAGCGTGGAAACCCAAGTAACTGACAACCAATCAGGAGGCCTTTGTCCGAGAACCCAAGATGAACAGGAAACGCTGACAGGCAAAGGGACAGAGACTTCTATCTGGAGGACATTTCTCACAAGACCAAATAATTCAAAATTAAACTGAAGATAACCCCCCAGTGAAGCGATTGCTATCCCAAATTTATGCTTAGGATTCTTCTTTGAAGCTTGAGATCACTGTGGTGGGCAAACAAGCTACTCTGAGCCATACAACAGAACTCAATCAAACAGTGGTCAGTCAATCAATAAAATGTAGATATTTCAGAGCCAAAGCCAAAGTTTTCTTCCTCTAAATGTACTGAGATAATTGGCTTTTCTCTTTTTCAAAGCACATTAGACTTAACTGACATAAAATCGTAAGGGTTTTAAACATTAGGTAACATTTTGAGCACTACAAGTCAGACATATGCTAAGTGATTGCTGTCTTGTCTTTTAACAGAATCTTTGAAATTACTCTATGAAGTGCTATTTTTAATCCTCAGATAAGGACACTGCAACTTGACTAAAGTTGCCCAAGATACCACAGCTAGTAAATAGAGGAACCAGGATGTAAACCTAACACTGCCTGACTTCAAAGTCCATACTATCACCCATTACACCATTCCACTCCTTAGAGACAACTCCTTAGACAACACTGCCTTGTTTTCCAGATGTTCCTGGACACATAGAGGCCCACAATATTCTCTGAGGCTAAAAGTCCTGCCACATATTTCCTCTGAATTCCCAGAAATGTCAAGGATAATAAATACTTGGCACACAGTAGGTACTTGAAAAATGATTCTTGAATTGAATTCACAAATGAAAACTCTATTCTCATGCTTTATTCTCTCACTGTGCTATGAAACAGTATGAATTCATAAAATTTTAGTCATAAAGATAATGTTATTTGAAGAGGAACAAGATGGCATTATGAATAATAGATTTCAATCTATTAAGCACAGAGCTACAGCCACAGTTTAACAGGATAATGCAAGGATTATTATAAAATCTTAAGAGATTACTGTAAGTGGCACATGATCCCCTTTGCTATCAATAAACACAAAGCAATGCTGAGAACTAGGCTTTCATGTTTATTTGTTTTTATGTGAAAGCTCTATGGAGTGTGCAACTACACTAGAGTTGGAACAGCCAGCTTCCAGTTTCGGTTCCGAAATTCAGAGGCTCTTTGACACAAAGCACAAAACTGATCCCTTTGAGCCTAAATCTCCTCATGGTTAAAAGTAGAGGTGGATCAGACTAGATGATTTATAAAGTTCTTCCTACTCTAACATGCCATCATTCTATAATGTTACTGCATTAGATTCCAGTGTTAGCATACCTGGAAACGCCCACTTTGTAATTTTTTACCTTTTGCAAAAGGTCTCTGTGTCAGCAGATCCAAAAGGCACTTTATGCCACAACTTAGTAGGAAAAGAAATACAGCAGCCTTTTAGCCACAAAGCTGTGATGTGGCAGCGATAGTGTGTAGGTAAGGGGGCAGGAAATTCAGTTGTCTGATTTGGTATGTGAGACACCTGGGAAGTACCAGTGATGCCTTCTATGCCTACCTCTCTGATCATTATCTTAAGTAACTAATGTAACCTTTCTGAATCTGGGTTTCTCCATGAGAAAGAAGAAAGACCTGGGGTGGATAAGTTGCCTAGCTCTAGAACAAGGAGCATTACTGTGCTAGGAAAAAAAACATGTTTGGATTTTGATGATTACTTGCTGCCTTCTATGTGTAGTGGTTCCTGATAAATGAGGCTCTGCTGTTGACTGAGCAGATGACAGCTATGACCACTAGCATAGCTAGACCAGGACTAAACTGCTCTGCATAATTATGGGAAAAGACTGAGAAGCCCCCACAGAGAGGATTCTGGGAAAGGAATCAGTAAAGCTGAGTGTTGGCACCAAAGAGGGGTAAAGGGATAGAAAAACCCAAGAAATAAAAGGCTAAGAAAAGAGACCTGGGGGAAAATGCTAGGCTTTATAAACTCTCTCTTTTGCCTCTAATTTTAAGATGTCAATAAAGTGTACACTCTTCACTAATGCTTTGGTGCAAATGAATTCTTTATTCAGAAAGTAAAAATTATTAATAAAAATTATTAAGTCCAACTTCAGAGGCTATATGGAGGAATGGCTGATGTATGACTTAAAAAGCATGCCAAGGACATGTACCATTATCTATTGATGAATTTGCAATACTGATAGCAACATAGAACAAAAGATCTCCTCAACTGAGCTGTAGCCATACTGCGTCTAGGTTCAGTTCTAGATAAGACATTTCAGCAGGGGTCTCAAGCCTTTAGAGGCCTCTAGCGGCCACGTCCAGTGACGCTGGGATTCAGACATTAGGTACTGACGGGAGCTTGGAGCTAGAGAACGCATGCCTGTGGAAAGGCATTCACATTCCTTTTGCTTTTTATTTTTTGTTTAAAAACAAAACAAATAAAAAAGACATTGTGCCAAGCAAAACACATCTGTGGACCAGAACCGGACAGCTTGCAGTCTCTGAAAGAGTCATTATCAAATCAAAGGATATTCAGAAGAGAATGGTCAGGATATGAAATAACACACAATCATGCAGTATATGAAACAACTCAGTAAACTGGATTCTTTAATCTGAAAAAAAAGCAGCCCCTGGGGAACCTAGTGATTGCCTTCAGAGTATTCAAAGACTGTACACAAAGCAAGTGTTTAAGTGTTTTATATTCCCTTAAGGTGCAGAACCAAAAAATAGGGGGCAACCATTAAGGATTAAATGAGCTAATATATGTAAAGCACTCTGAACAGTGTCTGCACAAAGTTAGCACTGTACAGATATCTAAATGCACTTGGAAGTCAGAGTTGTTCAAGGTTTCAATGGGTTCTGTGATGGGTGATTGGAGGGTACCTCATGGGGTGGTTGGGGGACAATATTCTGAAGAATAGAAAGGCCACTCACTCTTGGATACAGTGTCCAGATCTGGCTGGTTCTCTAAGGTAACCTGTAAATTTGGGTTCCACTGAATGGGCATAAAGCAAACAAAGTGAAAGACATTCCTCCTACTCAATGGTCTTGCATCACATTTCCCTTCTCAGGTAAGCCTCATCCCAGCTTTTAGACGGTAACCAATTGAAGCTGTACATTAAGTCCCCATGAAAAATAAACTATGGGGGTGGTATATACAACCATAGAAAGTAAGAGTGGTCTCAATGGACATGTGGGGACTGTGGAAAGGAACTGTCAGAGTGACCCCAGAGTCCTCCAGCTAAGAACTGGCTGGTACAGGCACAGTGGTGAAAAACATCAGCATTTAGCTTCTCTAAATTTTTCAGAGCCTCCCTTATAACATTTTGTCAGACCAAGTTGATATTGGATCATTCAAAATACAAATCCAAGTCTCAAAACTCCAAAACTATGAAAACTAATAGTCACAACAAAAAGACTAAGATATCTACAAAGTACTATACTTGTAAAATATTGAAATTCTGATAATGATGGGTACCATGTATCACAGACTGGTTCCAAATAGAAAAAGGAGTACGTCAAGGCTGTATATTGTCACCCTCCTTATTTAACTTATATGCAGAGTACATCATGAGAAACGCTGGGCTGGAGGAAGCACAAGCTGGAATCAAGACTGCTAGGAGAAATATCAATAACCTCAGATATGCAGATGACACTACCCTTATGGCAGAAAGTGAAGAAGAACAAAAGAGCCTCTTGATGCAAGTGAAAGAGGAGAGTGAAAAATTTGGCTTAAAGCTCAACATTCAGAAAACTAAGATCATGGCATCCGGTTCCATCACTTCATGGCAAATATATGGGGAAGCAGTGGAAACAGTGTCAGACTTAATTTTGGGGGGCTCCAAAATCACTGCTGATGGTGATTGCAGCCATGAAATTAAAAGACGCTTACTCCTTGGATGGAAAGTTATGACCAACCTAGACAGCATATTGAAAAGCAGAGATAGTACTTTGTCAACAAAGATCCATCTAGTCAAGGCTATGGTTTTTCCAGTGGTCATGTATGAATGTGAGAGTTGAACTAGAAAGAAAGCTGAATGCCAAAAAATCGATGCTTTTGAACTATGGTGTTGGAGAAGACTCTTGAGAGTCCCTTGGACAGCAAGGAGATCCAACCAATCCATCCTAAAGGAGATCAGTCCTGGATGTTCATTGGTAGGACTGATGTTGAAGCTGAAGCTCCAATACTTTGGCCACCTGATGTGAAGAGCTGACTCATATGAAAAGACCCTGATGCTGGGAAAGATTGAGGGCAGGAGGAGAAGGGGACGACAGAGGATGAGATGGTTGGATGGCATCACTGACTCAATGGACATGGGTTTGGGTGGACTCCAGGAGTTGGTGATGGACAGGGAGGCCTGGTGTGCTGCAGTTCATGGGGTCGCAAAGAGTCAGACATGACTGAGTGACTGAACTGAATGTATCACAGAAGGATAATGATCACTGTAAGGACAATAGTGTCCAGAAGTAACTTAAGAAACTCAGTACCGATGTAGGTGTAGATAATGAACTGCTGAGAACACTGTATGTAATCTGGGGGGAGGGGGCAGGAACTGGATCCAAATAATAATTGCTGCTCTGTTGCTTTGTGTAAAGTGGAGCAGTTGGAGAAGTAAAATGCTGGGAATAAGGATTTATCAAAGTACTCACTTTTGATCAGGTACCATGCTGGATGCTTCACAAGCACTACTTTATCTAATCTTCACATTAACCTGGAGAAAAAGATAATTTGCCCCATGCTATACATAAGAAAATTAGAGCTCAACTTAATAAACTTGCCCAGCTCTTATACACTTTCGATGGATTATAAATCAATAAAAACTCTTTGGAAAGTAATTCAGCAGAACTTATCAAAAATTTTAAGGAGCAAAATTATTGCCTCAGCAATTCCATTTGTAGTCATGTATTCCTTGGAAAGACTTTCACAAGTGTGTAAGGGCATTATGTGCAGTTGCTTCCACTGCAGCATTATTTGAAATATTGAAAATCTGGAGACAACCTAAAGGTTCTTCAGTAAAATAGCCAGTATATGTCTATATTTTAGCATTCTTGGAATCTAATAAAAATATTGAAAGAGATGAAGTCAAAAGTAAAAATATTACATGTAGCAAATCAACTTTTATTGATAGCATATATACTTCTGTATGTACATAATAAAAGACCTGGAATAGAACTTGCCAAGTGATTGATAGTAGTTATATCTAGAGAATTAAAGTGAGAAGCTGGAGTGGAAGAGATCGCTTACTACCTTCTACTCTTCTGTATTATTTAAACTGTTAAGCAAACATGTGCTGTCCCATTAAAAAAAAAAAGATGTAAATTCACACGAACACAAGATCACATAGTCACTAGCAGTCACAACTCTGCACAGTGCTTCCTCCAGGATCTACTTCTATGTTTACCGTTTGGGAATTCTCCCCTCGTGAATTGTGTATACGCTATCTAGGACAGCAAATGGTGTAAAGTAAAACTACCTGAGAGAGAAGGCAAAAACTTTCCAAGGAAAATCAATTAAAGCATGGACAGAGGCCATGGCAGCCACCATAAATACATTTTCCTGCCAAAAAAAATGAATATACATTTCTAGACATGAAGCTTTATACAAAACAGTGCTGTGTCACATGAGTTTGTTTTCGCCAAGAGTGCAGCTCTTTATAGCATTTCCAACTGTTAAATTACCCTGGCAGGCATGACCAGGTCCACGTAGTTGTCACTGATTACCCCACTTCCATGTACTCTATTTATCAAGTGTTTATATCTCCAAATTTAAACCTTTAGCATCTCCTCTGGCTTTTCTCAGATAGTATCATGCTGAAATTCAGGATTCTAATAAATCAAACTGTCACAGTGTAAATCTCATGGCTGGCAGAAGAGTTAGCTTTTTAGAAATACTACAGTATTTAACAACACTGATGATTATAATCATTAATGAGGTACAGAACCCTGGAACAAGGCAAACCAGACAGAGTAGAACATGAGTGTAAGAAGCTAAAAGATATTCCCAAAGTTCCAAGAATAGTGAGAGTGGATTAAACAATGTAATAATGAATTATCACTTCAAAGCAGGGTGGACACTTACTGGCAGGGAATATCATTATGCTAAATTGAAGCATCCAAAGATTGTCCAACTAGATGCCCTTTAAAGATCTCCCTTCCCTTATGTGCATTTCCCCTAAAACATTCAAATAATAATACATTGAGTCTTGCCATGTTGCTTGGGTGAAGATATTTCAGCAAAAAATAATTTACTAAAGATACATTTACAATTCAAACTTTTCAAAAAGTTGTCAAGCAGCTTGGGGCTTTGAAATGTGTATTCATATTCTACAGATTAACCACCTAATGGCTCCAAAGGAACAATTACAGCAAAACACATTGTTGTTAGGATAATTGAGAAGCATTCATTTAAAGGTAAACTTTCTACCTTTTGTAGCTCTAGGTACTGAGGATATATAATAATGTATAATCATATGAATTAATGAGATGCTTTCATATTTTTTCAGCACTTAACAAAGTAGTTAAATCATTTCCCAAGCAGAACACGGTGACTCTATCGAAGGTATCCTTGGCATATCATTTTATTCTGGGTTTTCTCAGTCCCACATTTATCCTTGCCAATATTTGATCCAAAGCAAAAAGGCTTGTGTGAGTAATTAGAGTTCCTGAGTGTCCATATATGTGAATATAAATACATATAATATATATGTAATATGTCTAAGTACCTCACTTATCATCTGTTTGAAATTTACCTGAAATCTAGAAAATAAGGGGCCAAAGTCCTGAGTAACCAACAGAAATGTCTAAAATGAGGAGTAAGTAGACCACGTGTGTAACATACATCTATAGACCACATCTGGTGGTTTATAGAAGATATTCAATAAATAATCACTATATTATTGTCATCATTATTGTTTCCACTTGGCTTCAAAAAGGACCTGAAATAACTTATCCTAGAAAACCTACTTAGATTTAAAGCAGCTAAAAATCAATCTACTGAAATGTAGGATACATTTTGCTACAGCTAGGCCTACTTACAACAGCAAAGTTACAGTTAACATTCTGACAACAAGGGGGAAAATATTGAGGAAACTATAAAAGGTAGACATAGTTCAAAAGAAAGCAATACAAAGCCATTTGCACCAAGACAAATGATTTGGAGTAATTGAAGCCAGGGAGAGCATCATTTGATCTTTGCAAGGCACATGCTTTGTGTTCTTAATGATGATACTATGGAATAGCAGCCATGGAGTCAGATAGGTCTGAGCTTAAGTCCCAGCTCCACCTCCACGTCTGTGATCTTGGCTAAGTTACTTAACCATCCTGATCCTCAACTTACTCCTCTCTTAAATGAGGATCATAGTGTATCTCTTCCCTCACAGGAGCAGCTCTAAATGAAAGGTTTTATGTAAATGGCTAACACAGAGACCACCACATGGAATCCACTTAATGGCTAAATAGCAGCTTTATTATTATAATAATGCTTTGCTTAAGAAAATATGGAAACAGATAATGCATTTTAAAGGAACTTTCCTACACTGTTGATGGGAATGTAAATTGGTACAGTTACTATGGAAAACAGTATGGAGGTTCCTTAAAAAAAAACTAAAAATAGAGTTACCAAATGATCCTGCATGCCCACTCCTGGGCGTATATCCTGATAAAACTCTAATTCAAAAAGATACATGGACCCCAGTGTTCATAGTAGCACTATTTACAATAGCCAAGACATATACATAAAGTAGAATATTACTTAGCCATAAAAAAGAATGAAATAATTCCATTTGCAAAAACACAGATGGACCTAGAGATTTTCACATTAAGTGAAGTAAGTCAGACAAATACAAATTATCACATGATATCACTTAAATGTGGAATCTTAAAAAAAGAAAATGATACAAATGAATTTGTTTACAGAACAGAAATAAACTCACAGACAGAAGACAAACTTATGATTACCAAAGGGGATAGATGGGGTAGGAAGGAGAGATCAATTAAGAGTTTGGGATTAACGTATACACACTACTATATATAAAACAGGTAAACAACAAGGATCTACCATATGGCAGGGAGAACTCTACTCAGTATCCTGTAATAACCTATAATGGAAAAGAATCTGAAAAAATATATATGTGTGTACATAACTGAATCACAGTGCTGTACATTTGAAACTAACACAACATCGAAAATTAACTATATGTCAATAAAAATAAATTTTAAATAAATAAAAATAAAAGATCTCTTTAAATAGTTTAATAATATAAAGCAACTTGTCACTTTACAGAGTAATTTTCAGTTATCTAGAAAATTAACATATAGATAGCCTAATTCCCATATGATCCCACCATGAATACGAAGATTCAGTTTATAATACAATATATAATCAGACACAGGTAGATGAAAAAATGTATCATCAAAATGCAAAAAAGAAAGAAGAAAGAATACTGTCTTTTTCTCCCCCTTTATATGAGTCGAAGCAAGTTCACAAATGTCTCAGCCGTAAAAGACTGTTGAGTTATTGAAACTAGAACAGTCACTATACTTCTGTAAGTGTAATTACACTTGCTTGGAAGTATATTTCTGCTGCTCCTTTCATGACAATTCTCTGTTTATCCATTTAAAGTCACAGACAAAATGTGAATGCCTCCAAATATACACATACAAATGCCAGTGATATTTTGTACATCCAATGTGAGAAGAAAGAATTCTTTTTTGAAACAACACGAAATCTTCTGATGACATTCATGCTATGGTCATGGGGATATTCAATCAGTTTCATATGCACAGCATTTCACAGCTTTTAAGTACAGTAGTAAAAGGAAAGGAGAGAAGAACAGAACAGCCAGTGCCTCTCCGGTGCTTGAAAGGCACTATGGAACTAATAAATGTATTTATCCTACCAGGAATGGCCAGTGAAATCTTTCAGATGATAGATAGGTAGATAAAATTAGGACTTGGTTCTAAAGAATTGAGTCTCTCTATTACTCAGAACTCTGCATTTAAATGGCAGAAAACAACTCAAACATATCCAAGCAAATATGAATTGTATGGGCTTATTAAGCAAAAATGTCAGGAGTTGCCTAGCTTTGGCATGGCTAGATACAACTGCTCAAAAATGTCCTCTCCTCACTTCTTGGCTGTTTTTCTTATGGACTGGCTACATCTTTCAGAAGTGACTCTCCATGTCTTAAAGAGTAGATAGATATCAGCAGCTTCAGACATATGTAAACTTTGTCCTCAGACAGACTTTGCCCTCTCTTTAAACACCCAAACAATTACCTCAAAGAATAGCAAGGAGAGATAAGAAAGCCTTCCCCAGTAATCAGTGCAAAGAAATAGAGGAAAACAATAGAATGGGAAAGACTAAAGATCTCTTCAAGAAAACTAGAGATACCAAGGGAACATTTCATGCAAAGATGGGCTCAATAAAGGACAGAAATGGTATGGACCTAAAAGAAGCAGAAGATATTAAGAAGAGATGGCAAGAATACACAGAAGAACTATACAAAAAAGATCTTCATGACCCCGATAATCATGATGGTGTAATCACCAACCTAGAGCCAGACATTCTGGAATGCAAAGTCAAGTGGGCCTTAGGAAGCCTCACTACAAACAAAGCTAGTGGAGGTGATGGAATTCCAGTTGAGCTATTTCAAACCCTAAAAGACAATGCTGCGAAAGTGTTGCACTCAATGTGCCAGCAAATTTGGAAAACTCAGCAGTGGCCACAGGACTGGAAAAGGTCAGTTTTCATTCTAATCCCAAAGAAAGGCAATGCTAAAGTATGCTCAAACTACCACACAATTGCCCTCATATCACATGCTAGCAAAGTAATGCTCAAGATTCTCCGAGCCAGGCTTCAACAGTACGTGAATCAATAACTTCCAGATGTTCAAGCTGGATTTAGGAAAGGGAGAGGAAGCAGAGATCAAATTGCCAACATCCATTGAATCATCGAAAAAGCAAGAGTTCCAGAAAAATATCTACTTCTGCTGTATTGACTACACCAAAGCCAAACAGTAGAAAATTCTTCAAGAGATGGGAATACCAGAACACTTGACCTGCCTTCTGAGAAATCTGTATGCAGGTCAAGAAGCAACAGTTAGAAATGGACATGGAACAACAGACTGGTTCCAAATTGGGCAAGGAGTACATCAAGGCTATATATTGTCACCCTGCTTATTTAACTTATATGCAGAGAACATCATGAAAAAAACTGGGCTGGATGAGGCACTAGCTGGAATCAAGATTGCCAGGAGAAATATCAATAATCTCACATATGCACAGCGAAGAAGAACTAAAGAGCCTCTTGATGAAAGTGAAAGAGGAGAGTGAAAAAGTTGGCTCAACATTCAGAAAACTAAGATCATGGCATCTGGTCCCTCACTTCATGGCAAATATATGGGAAAACAATGGAAATAGTGACAGACTTTATTTTGGGGGGCTCCAAAGTCACTGCAGATGGTGATTGCAGCCATGAAATTAAAAGACGTTTGCTCCTTGGAAGAAAAGTTATGACCAAACTAGACAGCCTATTAAAAAGCAAAGACACTACTTTGCCAACAATGGTCAGTCTAGTCAAAGGTCTGGTTTTTCCAGTAGTCATATATGGATATGAGATTTGGACTAGAAAGAAAGCTGAGTGCTGAAGAATTGATGCTTTTGAACTGTGGTGTTGAAGAAGACTCTTGACCCTTGGACAACAAAGAGATCCAACTAGTCCATCCTAAAGGAAATCAGTCCTGAATATTCATTGGAAGGACTGATGTTTAAGCTGAAACTCCAATACTTTGGCCACCTCATGCGAAGAATAGACTCATTTGAAAAGACCGTGATGCTGGGAAAGACTGAAGGCAGGAGGAAAAGGGGACGACAGAGGATGATATGGTTGGATGGCACCGACTCAATGGACATGAGTTTGAGTAAACTCCGGGAGTTGGTGGTGGACAGGGAAGCCTTGCATACTGCAGTCCATGAAGTAGCAAAGAGTGGGACACGACTGAGTGACTCTACTGAACTGAATTACCTCAAAAGAACTCCAGTAAACCTTGCTTGAATTAACTGGTCCTGCATTGATCACAGTGACCAATCACAGTGGATAGAAGGGAAGGTTATTGTGATTTGCTACCTTGGCTCACGTGACTACGTCTGTAGGGCAAGTGAGAGGAGTGCCCTTTAATTGATATTCTTACCAGAAGTCCATAATTAAAGAAAGGAGCAGTTTCTAAAAGAGAAGGATGTAGGAAAAACAAAATAATAAATGTCAACCACAATTCCCTACCATGATTATTTTCTCTGTTGGTTCCCTCCATGAGCCTCCAAAAATTATAGTCAGTTATTTACATACCCCAGACTTCCGAATTTACACTTTCAGAGGTAGGGGTAGGGAATGTGTTTTCCTCTCAATGTGGATCATTGAACATTGTAGGCACTCTCTAATTTAAAGGAATAATTTAAACAAAAATACTTTGTAAATTGTAAAGGATGATACAAATGTAAACATTTAAGGGAATACATTTAACTGTCTTTAACCTTCTGAGACAGTTGAAAGCATTGGAATTTCTGTCTCAAAATTCAGTGATCCTAGGAGATCAAGCAGGACTGTTTCTGCCAATGGCTTTTGTAACTATGCTTCCTTCAACTCATATCTTTTTACTGCTTGCCTTTTTCCTGATTTATATCATAAAGGAGCTGAAAATAAAATAATTATGTTACTACCTGGAAGTATAACTCTTACAGCACCCATTGTAATATTGTTCCTATTCCCGGCAGTGAGCAAAATACCTGGACTGCAGCCATATCTACTTTCCTTTTTGTTAGTTATCACATCTAATCTGGTCTGCACTGGCTCTTTCTCCTATAGATGATGTTTCTCTTAATACTCAGGATGAATTGGTTTGTGACTAATACTCTCAAAATATTTTCAGCACCTTATAAGTCGTTGCCACCTTGAAAGTTTCATCTATCACCTATTTTCCTAGAATTTTATTTCTAAGCTTCTCTCTTAAGGCTTTCTGATTATCATGCATTTACAATTACATTAGGGAGACAACTCCAGGAGACAGTGGAGGACAGAGGAGCCTGGTGTGCTGCAGTCCACGGGGTTGCAGAGTTGGACAGGACTTAGTGACTGAACAACAACAACAGGGAGACAAATTATAACTCTCTAAAGGAGGGCCATGCTTTACACATCATTTTGAAACCATTCACCATGCCCTGCCACACACACACACACAAAATTGCCCTAAAAGTGAATTTTTATTTAACCTGAGAAAGAAAAAAGTAAGCAGAGAAAATGTGAAAAATTTCAGTAAAGATAAGATTATAAAGTCAAGTCTCATTAAAATGAACATTACAGCAATAGTAGCTCACTGTAATTAAAATATTTCCAAGCTCTCTCTGGTCAGTGATCAATAGTAATGATGCCTTTTGCTCTTGCTAAAATAAGTTTCCTTTATTCAAACTCAGCACAGCAAAGGCTTTATCTCTCAGTTCTTGTCCACTTAATTGTCAAGAGCCTTTGTGGAGGGAAAGAGCCTGAACATTTGATTCTAAGTCAAAAAATAAGTGGAAAGAGAGCAGAAAACACTAATTACAACAGCAAAAACCTTCTCACAAAGAAATGCTGTCAAGAGAAATATGAAACATGGTAGTTTTATTCTTTAGCAAAGGAGGAGGAAATAAGTAATAGAATCCATGGACTCTGCCAAGAAAAAAAAGGGACTTTGACAAAAAAGACATGCTATCTTACATAACAAGTTACACAAAAGTTTTACCTATATCATCTGACAAGGTGTAACTGTTCAACAAATTTATAAAGTAGATATTATATTATATTTTTTTATCACTTTGCAGATTGAGAAACTGAAATTCAGACTACAAGTGATTTTTCCAAGAGAGAAAGCTAGCTGGCTTCTGATTTAAACATTTTGTGCTGTTTCCATAACACCACATCTCTTCTGTTGCCCTCCACAAATTAACCACATATATTTAAAACACTGAGGCTCTGTGTGCCTTTTGAATATAATCTCAAATTTATTACAATTTCTTTCTTTCTACTTTGTTTTAGTTGTCCCACATATATGTGTGTATATTATGGTTTTACTCCTCAAGCATTTTTTTCTGTAGCTCTCCTTTCAACTAGCATCATCTAAAAGGTAGATGACATCTAATAATTTAGGTCATGTGTTGGAATAAGATATTAATTATGGTTATAAAATAAAATAACCACAGCTTTTTTCTTATGGTAGATGCTTGATAGCATTATATAAGAAGACTTAGAAAGCATGTTATGCAGTGAAACAAGTCAGCATTGGCTACAATCAAATAATTGAGATCTAACACTGGCTTCATCATCAATTTGCAGCATTGATGAGGAAATAAGGGCAGAAGGAAAAGTCTATGTAAATGTGTAGGCATGAAAAGAGGCCTCAGCGAGGTTGTATTCTAATTATAATGACAAGGAAGATCCACTTACAACATTCATTTTGTCTCTCCAGTCAAGTTTACATAACTGAGGAGGAAATGGCCTCAACAACTCAAGTTCCATTACTTCTATCATCTTTATGATACAGGCTACTAGAATCTCTCAACTCAGTACATTGGACAGCATCTTGACTTGAGGGAAAAAAAAAAAGAGAGAGAGAGAGAGAGAGCCATCTACTGGCCAGGAACCTGAGTGGTCTTGGTACAGAATTGGTTGGAGTAACTCAGCTGGTAAAGAATCTGGCCACAATGTGGGAGACCTGGGTTTGATCCCTGGGTTGGGAAGATCCCCTGGTAAAGGGAAAGGCTCCCCACTCCAGTATTCTGGCCTGGAGAATCCGTCCATGGGGTTGCAAAGAGTGGAACACAACTGAGTAACTTTCACTTTCACTTTTTTTTTCCCCCAAAGCTTTAGATTCTAAAATGAAAATAAAATAAAATTCCTTTTTCATCACATGTTTTTCATCATAGTGAGATCTACAGATACCCATTTCCATTCCTCAAGTAGGAGAAGCCAGTTCATACAGCCCTGGACAAAGGTAACTGACTGGGGCACTACAGTTCTATTGGGCTCTAGTCAGTTCTAAGGGCTTCCCAGATGGCTCAGCGGTAAAGAATCTGCCTGCCAGTGCAGAAGAGGCCAGAGACGTGGGTTCGATCCCTGGGTTGGGAAGATCCCCCGGAGAAGGGAATGGCAACCTACTCTAGTATTCTTGCCTTGGAGAGCCCATGGACAGAGGAGTTCAGCAGGCTGTGGTCCAGGGTGTTGCAAAGAGTCGGGCACAACTGAGCATGAACACATGCAAGACTAGTGAGTTCTGTATGATCTTGCCATACTAATTACTTTGCAGATAAAAAGAGCATAAAAAATGGCTAAGCTTTCGACTTTGCCAGCTTTTCAAATGCTTTGAAGTTTTACTGGAAATGCTTTGAAGTTCCAATTCTGATGTTGCTAATGCATCTTCCCAAGCAACCTCTGATAACGTGTTACTTGGTGACTGAATGTTGAAGGAATATTTGTAAGTGGGGTGAAATGTGTGGATATGTGAATCTACATTTTCCCTGTGGATATAATTTCATAGCCTAATTAAGACAGTTAAATGAACAAGAGATATGATTCCACCTGAAATTCTCTTTCCTCTGCACAAAAGTATTTCCCTTTTTTAAAAAGTAATTAAACTTTGTGTCTTGACCCAGCTACCCTTCCTTAGTATATATTCCATGCAGCTAGTCCTAGAAAATGTCCTAGCTGCTTGAAAAAATAATCATGGTGACATTCATAATGGTAAAATTTTTACCACCATTCATGAAAATTAATTCTTACATTTGTACGTCAATTTATAGAGGGAAAACAGATCAGAAAGGGGGTAAAGCTAAGATAATAAGTTAGTTTCTAGAGCAAATACTTATACTTAAGCATTTTGAAGAAAGATTCTCCTGTAATATTTATGATCTCCAGCTATTGATAGTCTTCAAGAATACCTTGTTTTGAAAGCATGCATAAATTAAGCACTTCTAACACTGAAGACATTGTCTCCATGGATTATTACAGTGACCATCTAAAATAGTTAAAGCAGGAATCAGTTACCCCATTTTAAGGATGAACAAACTGAAACTGAAACTCAGAGAAATCAATTAATTTCTGTAAGTCACATAACTAGTGTGTACAAGGGCTGGTCTCATACCTAGCTCCACCAATTCAAGCACTAATCTACACCACTATTTCTCATGTACCTATGGACATACATATCAGACCCCTCCTCCATGAAGGTAGATAATAATCCACTTGCCTCTCTTTTCACGTGTTCATATGTCCTTCAGTGCATCTTCACTTTATTTTCCAGTGCTGATGTGAAAATAAGGATAATAAGTAGGTGGACAAGTAGACACAATGTGCTTTTTGGAATAGTATTTAATCATGTGCTCAAACTTGTTTGAGCCAATAATGCTTAATTTTTGAACTTTAAAATTGCTATATATGTGAACAACAATAATAGCAATTTATAGTGAAATACTAGTTTACTTGCAATCTTTTCTCTAAAATGCTCTGACAACACATATCAACTTGAGGAATCATCTCCCTATCCCAGTTTTCCCCCACCAAGTTAAATTTCACATTGTGAAGCTCTGGCCTTTTTAAAACCTCCCAATGGCTCTCTATTATCCTCAAGATAAAGAATAAACTCCTTAGGATGATGTTCTGTCCATCCGTGAACTAATCACCATTTCCTCTCCAAACTCCTCCAACACTTTCCTTTCTCTTTCCAACTAAAATGAACAACTTTGCAGTTATCCAAAATAGCCCAAGTCATTTTATATCACCATGCCTTTGCCTATAGTCAACCTTCTTTCTGAAAGGTCTCTTCACACCTTTTGGGTACCCCAAAACTCTACTCTTTCTTCAAAGCCAGTTCAAGCATCTGTCTGTAAAACTCCTGGAGCATCTTCCTGCTCCTCCACAAAGCAGGGTTGATGACACTTGAGCAAGACTTGTGATATTGCACGTTCTAGTTGTTGGTACGCTTTGCATCCCCCCTCTTCAGTCCTGCATCTTTAAAAATAAAATAGCAAGGTGAAACAAAGGGAAATTCCAGGGTTTTTGAGGCAAATATGGATCCTTTGGATAATGAACAACCTTAATCACTCCAGACTCAGTCCTCTGAACACCGCCTACATAGTAAGAAATACAATCACCAAATCTAAAGAACTTTGTTAAGACATGGAATGAAATGTTATGATTTTGAAGAATAAAATCTAAACAAAGGCTTGAAAAAAGAACTAAAAAATTGATCTGGCACCTAGTTCACTAATTTTATAATTGAATGCCTATCTTAAGTGTTATTTTTGATCACTTATTCACAAATTCATACAACAATATGGGAGGTTCTTCAAAAACTGCTGTGGACATTTTGTGGGTTATAATGAAAATATATGTACAGATAGAAATATTTTTAAACAAATATATTTGAAGAAAGAAATATTTTAATAACAACTCCCAAGTTTATAATTTAAGGTCTCATTCATTAGTATAGAAAAGTGCAATCATAGTTCATGGAATTGCCTCACATTCAGTCTTAAAATCGGTTCAATATTGAAACAAAGATTTTATTTTGTAACAATGCTGTGAGGCACCATAAACACTGTGAGCAATGCAATAACAGGATTTAGCCTCTGCCTTCTAGATGCTTAGTGTCTAATAGCACAGGTAAAACATTTATACAAATAAAGCCTATGATTCATGCTAAAGGAGAGATCAACATGATAAAGCACATAGAGAAATTTCCCACCTAGAGGAAATCAAGGGCTTCTCTGATCGCTCAGTTGGTAAAGAATTCGCCTGCAATGCAGGAGACCCTGGTTCAATTCCTGGGTCGGGAAGAGCCCCTGGAGAAGGGACAGGCTACCCACTCCAGTATTCTTGGGCTTCCCTTGTGGCTCAGCTGGTAAAGAATCCACCTGCAATGTGGGAGACCAGGGTTCGATCCCTGGGTTGGGAAGATCCCCTAGAAAAGGGAAAAGCTACTCACTCCAGTATCCTGGCCTAGAGAATTCCATGGACTGTATAGTTCATGGGGTCGCAAAGAGTCGGACACAACTGAGTGACTTTCATTTTCATTTCAGAGGATATCAAGAACCACTTTATGGGGAGGAGTTGCTTTCAGGAACAAACAGCATAATATATATATTAAACCACTTTGAAACCACAAAATCCTGCTCCAACATTAGATGATTTTTTTTCCAAGAGCCAAATGGAACAGGTCGCACTCTAAAGTACGCATCAAGGATAGCTGGATTAGGCACTTTTAGAGGTAAAAATGCAGGTCCACTAAGGGCATCCAAATCAAGAAAATACACATTACACTCCAGACAAAGAGATGCCAGGCAGAGCAGGTCCTCCTGGAGGAAGAGCTGCGAGCAGAAACTAGTATGGAGACCCGAGTTGCACTGAGGCCCTAAGCAGCAAGACTTGTACTTCTTCACTCTTTGTCTCCACCCCTTTAACTTGACTCTTCACGGGGCCCCTCTCCTTCTCACTACAGAACCTCATGAGCTTTCTTTTTACCTGGCATATGTTTTCTCTCTCTGCTCTGCGAGTATTTCTCCTTCATATTCTACTTGTCCTTATCCAACTTGGTCTCAGACTCTACCTTAGGGCTGCCCTCTCTACATATATCTTTTTCATACCAGGTCATGTTAAATATCCCTGTGGAGCTTAAGGATGAGCTGCCCTAGAGTGAGATGCCCAACCATTGTCCAATCAGGTTTGATCAAAGGGAAAGGGTCAAGTGGCTCAAAATATGACTGTTTGGTCTTTCTCTTCCATTCACACATTTATTTATTCACTCTTCACCTGTTGTTTCATGTATTAGATGATACAATGTGAAGAAGACTTCTTGTTAAAAAAAGTCCCTGTCTTTATCATGCTTTCATTCTTATTTGGAGAGACAATAATAAAAATAAGAAAACAAACAAGCAAGATAAATTCAGCTGGTGATAAATGCTACAGAAATACTACTAATAATATAATACTAAATAAGAATGACTGGAAGAGGGGGAAGAAGAGATGCTAATTTTGGCTAGGTGGTTATATAAGGAAGTGGTACTCAATAAGTAAAGGAATAGAATGAGTAGTGTGGTTCAGTAATGGGTTATTTTATAACCACCAGTAACATGTATCTGCTAAGTCATCATACCAGTTCTCCTCCCAACCAAGATTAAAATGAATATATCAAGCTTAAAATGTACATACTAGTTATTATAAACAATGAAGAATCAACTTACAAACATGTAGAAGCACAAATCCAAGACAATACAGAGACATTCTAGTGATAGTAAGAAATAATGGCAATAGGCTAAGACTCCTGTTCTACAGGATTGTTAACAGGTTAAAAGCCAGTATGATATCAAGCATGTAAAAGCAATTTTAGATATAGGGGATCACAATCTTTACTATTAATAAAACAGAAAGAAGGGAAGGACACTGAATCCCAAGCCAGTAGATACCACCAATTCCACTTTTTAGAAATTCTGAGTAATCCAAAAATGCTTATAATATTTCCCTGGTGGCTCAGACAGTAAAGAATCCACCTGCAATGTGGGAGACCTGGGTTAAATCCCTGGGTTGCGAAGATCCCCTGGAGAAGGGAATGGCCACCCACTCCAGTATTCTGGCCTGGAGAATTCCATGGACAGGGGCAGGCTACAGTCCATGGGATTGCAAAGAGTCAGACATAACTGAGTGATTAAGCACAGCACAGCAGTAAGTTATTTAACTTTTCTAAAACTCAGTTTTTTTCAATGGTAAAATTTATGATTGAAAGAGATGATATATATAAAATTTGGGGAACAAAATAAGAACTCAATGATCTCAGTCCTCTTTCAAGATAGAATGATTTTCTATACATACAATTGATTACAGTAGAAACAGAAAAAATGTGCTTTAAGTTCAGTATAATTTATGGTTTAGAACTTTAAGCAAACAGACTAAGTGCACATTATTTACTTGATGTATGAAATGGCTGCCTTAGAGTTATTAATATATTTTAAAATACATGTTTCAGAAATAAAAAAGCTATTATAAAAATTGCAATTCTACTGACAGGATAATTGACTGTTTAAAATATGATCCATCTGCTATTTGCATTTCACAAAGTAATGTAAGCAATTACATTATATTCATTGGCTAATCCTATTCTAATCATTGGCTAAATCTCATTTTCTCATCTACACCAGAATTAAGTTATACAAATACAAAAAGGAAACTCAATAATGTCAAGTTTCAGTCTCTTTTTGGCTGAGAACTTGTGATAAATATTATTAAATTCAGTAGTTGGAGATGGTATTCTGTGACCATAAAGAGGCAGTGCAGAAAATTGAATATTATTTTCAAATATGACTGAGTCACAAAATGTTAGAACCATAATGACTTGCCTTTGATTAGAACTTATACCATGATGACCTCAAGAAGACAAAATTTGGAAGCAGAAAATTCCTTCCTAAGATTAAAATTTGAGGGCTTCCCTTGTGGCTCAGATGTTAAATAATTTGCCTGGAATGTGGGAGAACTGGGTTTGATTACTGGGTCGGGAAGATCCGCTGGAGAAGGAAATGGCAACCCACTCCAGTATTCTTACCTGGAGAATTCCATGGACAGAGAGCCTGGCGGACTATAGTCCATGGGGTTGCAAAGAGTCAGACATGACTGAGTGACTAACAACAAATCTAAAATTTACTAGCTGTGTAATCCTGGAAAGCTACCTAAACTTTCTGAGCCTCAGAACTCTCATTTATAAAAAATGTCTTCCCTACTCTTCACAGGGATATTCTGAGGAACAAATGAGATAATGTACATAGAAGCACTCAGAAAACTCTGAAACATTAAAAGAGAAAGGAAGAAACAAGGCATAGATAGTGGCTCCTTTGTTTGAGCTCCCATAGAAGGCTATTCACTGCAGTCCATAGTATTATAATCACCTGTCCTCGTAGTCTGAAAGGGATCCTATAGCAGCAGGAGAGTAGAAACCTGGAGTCTGTGCAGCTCTGGACTAAACCATCTGCTCTCAGCAGCCAGGAAAACCTGGGTTGAAATCAATTATTTAACCAGAAACAGGGTTATTTGGTGATGTTCTGTCTTGTCCAACTTCTACAAGAAAACTCACAAAGGAGATATACAGAAAGAAAAGAGCAGCTAACAAAGAGGTTCTCCTGGCCGAGGGGGTTAACCTCTCTACTCCAAGAAGGCAATGAAAGGGGTAAGCTTATAGTTTTTCCATCCCAGCCAACAGACAAGTTTAATGGCTCCAGAGTAGTCCATTTTTCACTATAAAAAACCTGAACAAGAATGAGAAATTGGTCCAAGGTTCCAGTAGTAAAGAACTCTTACATTTATAGGCTAAGATAAATTGGTCAGGCTTAGTGGGAGATGTTGCCCCCAAGCAATATGTGTTCTGATGTTACAGAATAGTCTGTTCAACCTCATATAAGTCCTCTCTTCCCACTTCCTTCTCCAAGAACCAAAGTTTGTATTGAAAACTCATCCCTATTTCTTGATTTGAGACCGAATAGTCAGATTTCTATGATATTAATATCAAGTAAGCAGGACCTACTCAAATGCACTCTCTTGATGAAGGGCAAGTTAATTAGTACACCTGTTGTTTTGCACTGGCAAAAGATTTCAAATATCTTCCTCCATTCGACTCAAAAAAAAAACACAGAAACCATCTGAGGCAGAGCCACTGTTTATATACTGCATTTGTGTGCACCCATCACTGTTCGTACTTCTAACAAGAAATGTTTGTCTGCCAACATTTTCAGATTCAGCAGCAAGGCTCTTCTTGACAGACTATGAGAAGGGTCCACAGAGGAAATCCATCATCTGATCAAGGCTAACAGGCAAATGAAAACTCTCTGGGCAGGATCCTCTTTCCTTCACTTAGATTTCAGTGAACAGAAAGCAGATTATCTCTCCATGCAATTAGCAACTCTAAAAGTGTTTGTGGTTTTAAGACTTTGGCAGAACTTGATGAAAACATCATCATATCATCATAATACACTTGTACGAGCTCTAATTTCAGTGGCTCTTTTGTCCCACATGATGCATGATGAAATTTATGAAGGTCTGTTTTCCCCCCTCAGGCTCATTTCTTTTTTTTTTTTTTCCACAGAGCCAATCTGCATCACTTAAATCCAAACTATTATATTAGCCATCCTTTTCACTAGACTAGAGAACTTCTTTTTAATTGTCCATATCATGGCCACCATGCATCAAAGGTAGGATAATTATTTTCCACTTACTTTCTCTTCTAGAGACCCAAATTCGTATAGGAAGAGTTTTTAGGTTTAGGAAGAGGAGACAGTCAGAGACCGGGAGCAGATTTCATCAGCAGCAATTTGATCTGGGTCTTTGACTAAACCAAGCCTGGGACACTTCATATAATACCATATTCAGGGTTCAGTCTGACTTGTTTTCCTTACTTACACAGGCTGGACTAAATGGGATCTGATCTAGAGACTTGGGCATCCAAGGAAAGTTGCCTGAATAATTTTGCATTTTTATTATTAAAGCAATATAACGCTAGTTTTCTGGGGCACTGTAGTCTCACATAAAACATGTATAAAGTGCTTTATTGAAGATTATAGCACTATTGGGAGAGAGAGCAAAAGTGACCATTTATATGATAATTTGAGCTGATAATTTAGGAATGATTCATTCTCATAAATGTTCCACACTGTGTGTAAGTTTATTACTTACAGAGGTCCCATCCAGAAAGTAATGCCTTTTATAAAACAGTGTTTAACTTCCTTTTGTGTTTTCTATATTGGTAGAGTGGCATATAAAACTGAGGTTTTAAGGTGTGAGGACTGCCACAGCTCCCTTTCCTGCTGTTTCTCTGCTCTATGCTCTTTGCCTCGTTCACACAGACTGGGGTGACTGGCATGGGCACATTACTGGAGCAAGAGGGGATTCTGTGGAGGGAATTCAAGTGTGGAATGAGGGTCTGACTAGATGAATTCTAACTTTCCTTCCCACGCTGACTTTCTCCTGCCCTAAAGAGGAGTTGTAAATAATTTCTGGCTGTAAAGATCTGCAGAGATCCGAATCAAAACAGAATTTTGTGGTATGTCATTGGACAGAAAAAAAGATAATGACCGTGGCTATAGGTCAAACAGGAAGGCTAAGGATATACTATTTTAGTCAACATTTTATTTCAGCTTAAAATAAATCCTGGGTCTTTAACAGTCAGTTTTTGAAGGCAGTCTCTTATGTTATGGTATTTCTCAGAGGATGAGGGGAAGGCAGGAGTTTCTATAATCATGTAACCAAAGATGAAAATAATAATCCCTACTAATAAGATAAGTAGAGAGCTGATAAAATGTAAAATTGATACAAGGTAAATGTGGCTAAAGATCTTATCCTATTTTTTTTTCAGGTAGGTAGATAAAAATATATTTTCCCTAAACATTTTTCTTCTCAATGTTTTTCTAGTAGCCCAAGTTATATGTGATTGCATGCCCTTTACCTTCGCAAAAGATAACAATTGCTAAGATGTTATTGAATATTATTTTCTGTTTGTATGTATATTTTGTGTTAGAGTTTTTAATTTTTGTGTTAAATATGCCAGTCTTTTCCCTTATCATTTCCCTTATGGTTTCAGGGTTAGATGTCAAGATTATAAAATTATTCTCCGAAACTATTTCTAAGACAGTATTTTTTTTTGCATTTAGAATTTTAATCTACCTAAAATTGGTTTTGGATTATATAAAAGGAATATTCTTTTTTTTTCCAAATGAGTATAATAAAATAGCCTCTTCTTCCTTACTGATTTGAAATGCCATGATCATTATATAAACATAATATTGGGATGGAGGATATTTGTATTTGTATATACAGGATATACAGAATTTGTATCCTATTCTGCTCCATTGGTCTATTTATCTTTTCTTCTACTGATCCTGTATTGGTGTTAATTTCTGGGGATATTGTAGTATTTTTTCTGTCTACTAGGGAAAATTTTTAACCATTCTTGACAGATAACTCCTAGTAAATTTTCCAGCAGAGATTAACTATCCCAGGTTGAGCCAAAGCCTGGGAAGTGTTAGGAAATAGAAGGTAGAAAAAGGAGCCCTGGGGTCCAAGGCTCTTTCTTCCTTAATAAACAGAATTTGGTGGGTTGACCATATTTTCCAGTGATCTTTCTGTGGGAGGTGTCAAGGGAGTTTACCTGACCCGCTAGGAGAGAGCAGGTGGCAGAGCACCTGCTCGGGCAGGAAAGTATTCCGGACCAGATTCAGTCCCTGCCTCCAAGGGCACACAGCATAGCAGGGAAAGGCACCGGGAGAGAAAGGGGTCTCATTCCAACCGGAAGCTGAATGAGAGGTTAAAAGCCCGGCCACTACCACCTGAGGTTAAAAACAAAAGAGCTTTATCAACAAATAAATCATTTAACTAATGGGCTGAGTGATTTTCAGGAAACTGTGAGCAGAGAGATGGCAGAAAGTAACTAGAACTCTGTCAGTGGAGTATGTTAGCAAACTGCAAATGAAGCCTCTTCATTTACTTCTCACCACATATGACTTTATAAAAGCAAAATTTTGGTCTTTGTAAAAAGGGATCCTTGTTAAAAATAATGTTATTTATTAAATGTTTATTCTGTACAAGAAACACACAAACATAAGTGTGTGAGAACATAAATTTAATTTTACTTTACATATCTATATATTGTATGTGTGTGTGTGTGTGTGTGTATACACCTTCATTTATTCATGATAAGCACCCTGGGAGGTAGCTACAATTGAAGATACTGAGGTTTAGCAACCCAGCATCATCACACTACTTAGAGGACCTTATGTCACTACTGCATTCCTCCAAACCTCAGGCTTCTCACAGAAAAAACAAGCATCTATGCAAAGCACTGTCACAAGTAATTTATGAGATAATGGATACAAAACATGTGGCACAGAGTCTGGCACACAAAAAGGAGCTCAACAGCTAATAACTGTTCAGGTCACACAACTATTAGATGACCACACAGAGTCTATGTGAATAAAATGATTCCCTCTTGGGCTCACATCAAACACTAAATACTTATTAGGTTGGGATTTTTAACCATCTCCTGCAGAATAAAAGGGTACTTTAGTAGAAAGAAAGGTCAATATTTACCTAAAAAGAAAATTATTTAAAATATAAGCTCATTATGAAACACATGTAATAGGTTTTTACTCCAACATTTCAGCAGCTCAGCTTTCATCTTCCAAGCCCTCCAGTCAGGTGAGCAGATTTCTGACAGAAGCACTAAAATTTATTCAATTTTGCCCGTACACTTGGTTCCACTCAAGGCTACATTCACACTCGGAAGCCTGTGCTGATCCAAAGGGATACTGGCTCTGAACCCCACAGAGCAACCCCTTCTCTTTCCAGATGGACCATGGTGATGGCTCAGAGGTGGCCCGTACATGCCAGAGCTCGGACGCAGCTCTTTCAGCTAACCCAGCCAGGACCCATTTGCATCTGTAAAGGGTCTGTGTGAGGCCATCTGGAAGGGTCTGAGCTGGTCATCTCAGAACATTCTAGTAGGCATTCAATAAGCACTTGCTGGTTAACTGATTGAAATGGCAGCGCAAGGCGAAAGCTTGGGCTCAGAATTTCATTCTGCCATTCTCTAAAGCAAGAGGCCTAGAGAAATTCCAAACACTTCTAATTGTTTGTTTTGAGCTGTGAATCTTTCTAATGACCTTCTTAGCGAAGCCACAAAGAGATGGGATCCAGTCAGATCTGTTTGCATATCAGCACACTAAAAATGACTTGCCCAAAAGAGTGATAGTGAGAGGAAAGGCTTGGCATGAGATTAAAATGTTTGAGATTTAGGAAGTTTTCACAGAGAAATTGCATCTACCCGTTTTCTTTCTTCCTCTTCTCTCTCTCTCTTGTTTAGTGCTAGGTCATAATGACAGACGGGAGGAAAGAAGGGAGAATGGATTTTTCAAGAAGAGTTGGTGTGACAATTTTATCTGTCCTTTCGTCCCTCCTCTCTTTTCTCCCCCTATTAGTAAACACATTATGCTACTCAAGTGGCACATTAATTTGGTTGACATTGGGTTTAAGAAAAGGAGGAGTTTTCAAATTTTCAATTTTCAAAAAGGGATACTTTTATATGTTTTATATCTATAACTTTAGTTTCTGTCATAACAAAACAGATAACATAATCACATGAAAATTTGTTTTGGAAAATTAAAAGAATTGCCCACAGTCCCACTACTTAGACATAAGAGCTGACATTTATTGAGGACTTTCTACATGCCAGGCACCTCAGCAAGAGCTTTATGCATTAGTTTGTTTAATTCTCACAACACCATGAAGTAAGCACTGTTATCTCTCATCTACAGTTGAAATTAAGGCACAGAGTAGTTGAGTAACTTGCTCAGAGTCACACAGCTCGTATTGGTAAAAACGACACTCAAGCCCAGAAGTCTGATTCTGATGCCCATACTCTCAGTCACCCTACTTTCATCTAATACTTTAATTATGTTTTAAAATAAAGTTAAACCCATACTACACTTAAAATTTTGGAGCAGGACTCATACGCTTATTTCCCCAAAACAAGGGAGATTTCCTAGTCCCTATTTGAATGAAAGAAAAAGCATATCTATTAACTTTATTTCCAAATTTCTATGATGTTGCATGAGTCACTATAAAACAAAAAACATAAGATTAGTAACTGAAAGTAAATTACTTCAAAATTTGGCCTAGGAAACATTAAAAAGTGGCATGGTCTAGAATGGAGAAGAGGCTGATGTCTCATAAATACCTTTCTGATGGGACTTTTACATTTTAATTTTATTCTTTGAATTGCATGATTGCAGGATTTCACTGCTCTCCCTTCTTCAGAGCTCACTTCTTTTCTAGAACCATCAGCTATACCCAGGGAGCTCTAAGGTATGCAAATGGAGCTTATGGACTCTGCTTCCTCCAAAAATGTTTCCTGTGCTCAGCCCTGGACCTCCCTTGGGGGAGGAATCTTTCCCTATCCTTCTTGCTTTAGACCAATTTTCCCAAGGAAACTCACTATGAAGAAAGCAGCCCTCAGCCAGAGCTTCCCATGAGTAGTACAAAGAGGCCACCCAGCGTGCATTTATATAGTAGACCCTTGGATCCACATGTAACTTATAGTCAGCCTTCCTTATCCGAGGTTTCTCCGCACTCCCAGGTTCAGTCAACCACGGACCATGTATTAATAGTATCATATTTACTATTGAAAAATACCAGCAGATAAGTGGATCCACCACAGTTCCAACCCCTGCTTTCAAGAATCAACTATAATCCGATGTCTGTATCAAGGGCTGAAGGGCAGCTTGGCCTCAGGAGGAGAATGATGGTACCTGGGTTCTAAGTTTGACTTTAAGGCATCACCCATTCCCTGCTATAGGCAAACCCTTTAACTTCTTTGGTCATAATCATTACTCTCAAAAATGAAGGCATGGACTCAAACAGTGCTTTCCTGTGACACCTGGGGCTCTGATGTACAGGATCAGGTGCCAGTCGACAGACCGACAAAATCAGACCTGGCCTTTCTCAATGTCCTAGCTTCATTCAGAGCAATTCTGCCTTTATCTTTTTATATTTGGGAATTCTATATAAACATTGCTTGAAAAAAGATTCTGCAGCTAAATTTTTTTTCATAAAAATTACTGAATTACTTTATTCCTAAAGCCTGTTTCAGCCCTATGTGATTTTTTGAAATAATAACCCAATTGAAGTTTGTATATTTCTGTGCAAGACCAAGACTGTCACCATCACATCTGTAGCATATATTGTATTCTAGAAGCCTCTTTTTTTTTTTTTTTGCCTTCTGCTTTCACTGGCTATATTTATGAAGGGTCTGAATTATCTTAATCACACCAGCAGCTATAGATCTGGTTCAGGCTACATAATGTATGATCTCTTACTCCTTGCCCTCAAGTAAAGCATTTCCAAAGGCATAGTTTGACTGCATTATTTCAGACTCTGGAAAACCAGGAGTTCTAAGTGGAATACAAAGGTAATACTGATGAGCCTCTGCCTCCCCCAAAGGACTGATCACATCTGGTTTCCTAGACAGACGTTCACTGAGGACACAGACATCATTTAATGTTTATGTTTATCTCAGACTCTCCTAAGAAATGATACCGATGTGAAATGCATCAAAATTAGGAGAACTTGATACTCAAATTGCTAGAAAGGGATGGTTGGATTTATAATTATCATGTTATGCTGGCATCAGCCATGAAATAATCCATGATGGTCTGTATTTTTCATAAAAACAGATATTTAGTAGGGAAGAAATTTTTTAAAAGTGTAATGTTGGTCAGCCTAAGATCTTGGAAATACTATCATCGATTTGTAATCTATATGCTTTTTTTTTCTTTTTTTTTTTTGGTAAATTCATTGTTCATGCCTACATATTTTGTTTCAGTTAAGTCACTCCCAAATTGTGGTACATAGACCATCTATATTAGTATCATGGTGGAGAGGCACTTTAGAAAAGTGGAGGTTTATGGTGAATCAGAACCTCGGCAAGAAGAAACTGTATTGTTAGCATGCTTTCTGAGGCTTCTAAAGCAGAGTAAAGCACTTTTATTTTGTGCGTGATTCTTTTGCTGTAATATGGCCTCAGAATATATCATTTGTATATTCCAAATGTTTTGGCCACCAAAGGTATGAGGTTGGCAAATCCCTTGGCCATTTAATTTAATTTTTCAATGAATTAGGGACAGTGGAGTAGGGTTGAGGTGGAGGTGCTACAAACTCTCTAAGGCCCCTGCCAATTCAAACACGCTATTCTTGATGCTGCTAATATTTGGGATCTCTTCAAGAAAATTAGAGATACCAAAGGAACATTTCATGCAAAGATGGGCACAATAAAGACAGAATTGGTATGGACCTAACAGAAGCAGAAGATATTAAGAAGAGGTGGCAAGAATACACTGAAGAACTGTACAAAAAACATCTTCATGACACAGATAATCATGATGGTGTGATCACTCACCTAGAGCCAGATATCCTGGAATGTGAAGTCAAGTGGGCCTTAGGAAGCATCACTACAAACAAAGCTAGTGGAGGTGATGGAATTCCAGTTGAGCTATTTCAAATCCTAAAACATGATGCTGTGAAAGTGCTGCACCCAATATGCCAGCAAATTTGGAAAATGCAGCAGTGGCCACAGGACAGGAAAAGGTCAGTTTTCATTCCACTCCCAAAGAAAGGCAATGCCAAAGAATGCTCAAACTACCATACCATTGCACTCATCTCACACACTAGCAAAGTAATGCTCAAAATTCTCCAAACCAGGCTTCAACAGTATGTGAACCTCAAACTTCTAGATATTCAAGCTGAATATAGAAAAGGCAGAGGAACCAGAGATCAAATTGCTAACATCCATTGGATCATCGAAAAAGCAAGAGAGTTCCAGAAAAATGTCTACTTTTGTTTTATTGACTATGCCAAAGCCTTTGACTGTGTGGATCACAACAAACTGTAGAAAATTCTTAACAGATGAGAATGCCAGACCAATTGACCAGCCTCCTGAGAAACCTGTATGCAGGTCAGGAAGCAACAGTTAGAACTGGACATGGAACAACAGACTGGTTCCAAATCGGGCAAGGAGTATGTCAAGGCTATATATTGTCACTCTGCTTATTTAACTTATATGCAGAGTACATCATAAGAAAGGCTGGGCTGGATGAAGCACAATCTGGAATCAAGATTGCTGGGAGAAATATCAATAACCTCAGATATGCAGATGACACCACCCTCATGGCAGAAAGTGAAGAACTAAAGAGCCTCTTGATGAAAGTGAAAGAGGAGAGTGAAAAAGTTGGCTTAAAACTCAACATTCAGAAAACCAAGATCATGGTGTCTTGTCCCATCACTTCATGACAAATAGATGGGGAAACAGTGGAAATAGTGATAGACTTTATTTTGGGGGACTCCAAAATCACTGCAGATGGTGATTGCAGCCATGAAATTAAAAGACAGTTACTCCTTGGAGGAAAAGTTATGACCAACCTAGACAGCATATCAAAAAGCAGAGACATTACTTTGCCTACAAAGGTCCATCTATCAAATCTCTGGTTTTTCCAATAGTCATATATGGATGAAAGAGTTGGAAAGTTAGAAAGAAATTTAGAAAGAAAGCTGAACGCCGAAGGATTGATGTTTTTGAACTGTGGTGTTGGAAAAGACTCTTGAGAGTCTCTTGGACTCCAAGGAGATCCAACCAGTCCATCCTAAAGAAAATCAGTCCTGAATATTCATTGGAAGGACTGATGCTGAAGCTGAAACTCCAATACTTTGGCCACCTAATGAGAAGAACTGACTTATTGAAAAAGACCCTGATGCTGGGAATGATTGAAGGTGGGAGGAGAAGGGGACGATAAAGGATGAGATGGTTGGATGGCATCACCGATCAATGGACGTGAGTTTGGGTAAACTCCAGGAGTTGGTGAAGAACAGGGAAGCCTGTGTGCTTCAGTTCATGGGGTCACAAAGAGTCGTGCACGGCTGAACTGAACTTATGCTTAGAGGCCAGAGCAGCTCATTACTTTACGTACTTTTCAGTTAGAGCTAATAGCCATTAAATTGCACATATTCAACCTGGATAAACAGAAACTTTTTAAATATTTATGTACATATTTAGGATGTATGAAATAGAAAATGATACATCTGGGAACAAGTTCCAGAAATGAGAAAGTATCTAATAAAGTAAGTGAAACTGCTTCCCTTGTGGCTCAGCTGGTAAGAATCCACCTGCAGTGCAGGAGACCTGGGTTGGGAAGATCCCCTGAAGAAGGGAAAGGCTACCCACTCCAGTATTCGGACCTAAAGAATTCCATGAACTGTATAGTACATGGGGTCACAAAGAGTCGGACACAACTGAACGACTTTCACATAAGAATTCATATATCACTGGACTCCTAGAGAGACAATCAAATGAGATATCTTGAAATTCACATTTAAGAGATAGTGTGGAGTCTAGCCAGAGAATACCCTATCAAAAGACATGATTTGATCCTTTATAAGTCTGCATTATTATTGGATTAGTTAAGGTTTCTGAACTTGTCTCTAAATAGTTTTTGTTTTTTGTTTTTTTAAGTCACTGATCTGAATTTCCCCTCTGATATTTTCTCTAAAACTAGATGGTGACAAACTTTTATTGCTTTTGACCAATAGTTATTACATGTCTATAATGTGTCATGTTCTACTTCCTGAAATACTTTTAATCATCTTCTTTTTCTAGTGTCCCAGCCAAAGATCTGTTGTACCAATGCCTGTGCCATTGCCATGTCCTCCCAAGGGGTTACCCTGTTTCAATACATCTTCCTCTCTAAAGTTCTAAAATGTAAATCTGATTGTCACTCTTCTGCCTAAAACTCTTTATGGGCTACTCATTCCCTGTTGGGATAAAGTCTAATGTCTTGAACATGACATGCTGGACCATTCATTACATGGCTAAGCCTATATCTTTTGTACAGGCTTATCCCTAGAGGCACTGAAATTCCAATCATGCTAAGTTTTTAGATAACTATGAATTTGAAGATGCTGTTCCCTCCTTCTGGGATGCTGTCCTCTTTATGTACCCAATATGCCTGGCATGTTTGATCAATGGTAGGAAGACCACTGAGGCAAGAGCAAAGTATGCAAGGGGAAGACTATTAGGAGATAAGTTGGGAGATAGGAAATAGAGAAGATCATACAGCATCTTATACTCAGAGTGAGATCGAATGTCATTGGAAGGATTATAGCAAAAAAGTAGCATCATCAGTTTTGTATTTTAACACTGAGTTCACTATGGCTGCTGTGGTGAGAATGGTCAGCATGAGTGGGGAAATGTGATAACAGCAGAAGCAGAGAGATCACTTAGGAAGAATTACACTAATTGGAACAAGAAATTAGTGTAGAAACAGTGGAGATAGTGGGAAGTTATCAGACTGGATATATTGTGAGACTAGAGCCTAGTCTTTGCTGATGAATTCATGTAGAGTGTGGCAAAAGGAAGAAATCAAGGATGATACCCAAATTTCGAGTCAGAGCAGTTGGAAAATGGAGTATTCATTTTTTGAAACACAACAAGTGCAACACATTTGCAGGAGATGGTAGCAAAATTAGAAGTTCAGTCTTGAGGGTGTTGAATTTGAGGTGGCTATAAGACAGCCAAGTGGGAAACGCACTATAGGCAGTTGGATGTACGAGTCTGGAAATTAAGGGGGTTGGTGGTGGTGGTAGTGTATCTAAAGAAATTAATTTGGAGGTTGTCAACATACATTATTTATTAGTGAGTATATATATAATAAAGGAATATTAGCACATAAAAACACTGAAAAAGTGAGATAAACGAATAAGTGAATGAATGAGTTATACTGATTGAGATGCCAACTTGCAGAGAAAAGTAAATAGTATAAAAGTCTCATATCAGTAACATTCACAGGATTTCATTCTTTACCTTCTTTTCTAATGGAAAACTTGTTGGCAACTCTCATTTTCTAGAACATACCACTAATGAATACAGACATAGTGAATACAAATATCTTTTTTAATATATTGAATTACTAGTGTCTTCTTATTCTGTACTTTAGTGGCATATATTTGCAAAAAGAAACAAATCAATACATCAATATGATGAGGCTGTCGAGTTTTACATGTGGATATAGCAGCTTCCCGGTGTAAAGAATCTGCCTGCAATGCAGGAGACCCGGGTTCAATCCCTGGGTCAGGAAGATATCCTGGAGGTGGAAATGGCAACCTATTCCAGTATTCTTGCCTGGAGAATCCCATGGACAGAGAAGCTTGCAGGGCTACAGTCCACAGGTCACAAGCAGTAGGACACGACTGAGTGGCTATCACTTCCACTTCACTTTCATCACAGCTACAAGAGATGTTTGAGCATATTAAAAATTTCTCACATCCTCACATGATGGTTTCTAGTTTACAATGTGCTTTATCTTCATCATCTCTGACTTTGAGTCTCATGACATCCATACGTTTGGCATATGGGCAATATTGCCCCCTACTTAAATATGAACAAACTTGGGCTCAGGAGGCAAAATCATTTGTGTGCTTGGATGAGTGAGTCCTCCTGTCTTGAATCCTGGTGGTCCAATGAGTGCCCCATTCCATTTCTGCATGTCACCTTCAGGAGGATCTCAAGGTCTGCCCCATCCTTAGCTGCAGCCCAATAACACTTTCACAGGGTGGGAAGAGGCATGATCCCACCCCATTTCATAGAAAAGACAGAAAATAACTGGTCTTCAGTGGATACCATTTAGCAGCTCAGTTGCTCTACATATGTCATGGAACTGGGTTGAATCACCTGAAACACCCTCAGGCATAGGATCCCAGGCTTTCCAAAACAGTGCTGGGAAGGAGAATGAAAGTGAAAGTGAAGTCGCTCAGTCGTGTCCGACTCTGTGCGACCCCATGGACTATAGCCTACCGGGCTCCTCCATCCATGGGATTTTCCAGGCAAGAGTACTGGGATGGGTTGCCATTTCTTTCTCCAGAGGATCTTCCCAACCCAGGGATCGAACCCAGGTCTCCCGCATTGTAAGCAAGACGCTTTACCGTCTGAGCCACCAAGTGACCCTGAAATGTGTCTGGATTCACCATCTACTTAACCACCTCACTCCCGTCAGCCTTTGTCTCCTTCATGCTTGGATTTGAACCCTCAGACGCCGAAACATACATCTGTCCCCCACTCAGATCTGACGTCTCTCCAGCATTAGCCTCCCATCTTGGACACTTTCCCTTTAGAAACAAAGTTTCTAAGTCCTATCTACACATTCCCCCGCATCCAGATACAGATGACCTATTTTAACAACTCCTCAACGACAATGCAGAATAAGGGCATAAACCACTGCTTTTACACTTGCTACACCCTTAGCCCTTACCCATGTTATCTACGCTGCATGACAGTCCTAAGCAGAAAGACATTGTTTTACAAATGAGGAAACAAACTCAGAATGACATGACCAAACTCCTACGGTCAGATATCTGCTATTAATTGGAAGAATTAAGATGTGAGTCTAAGTCTTCATTACTCCAAAACCCAAACTCTTTCCTTAATCCTTAATTCTGCACTACTTCCTCCTCTCGTTAGAACCCTGTTTCATTCTCTGTAAGACAACATCAACACAGTCTAAATTATATCTCTTTTTGCCCTTTGGATGAGGTTAATTGTTTCTTGATTCTGCCTTAAACAATCCAACAAAATTTTCCATGGTCTTCTCCCTTCTTTATCTCCACATCCCCACTACCACCACCTTGGGGGGTGTTAAAACTTTGTTAGAATTGGTGAAGTCCAGGAATGAACCAAGCATCTTTACAACAGCCAGACTGAAAGGAACTTCCATACGTCTCAAAGACAGAAAATTCAATATTGTATCAGGCTCCAATCTGTTTCTCAAACAGCTCCCATAAATCTGTACTAAAATCAAAGGATATGATTTGTAACAGAAGCTTTTTCAGTTAACACCTCCATCCCATTGTTTGCTTTACACCAAGGTTTCTGTGCGGCATATGGCTGGAAAGGAGAGAAGAGCGTCAGTGGGGTTTCTATCCTGAGGCTCAGTCTTCCCAGGTGTGCCTGTTGTTACTCTCTACACAGACACCAGACATCATGGGGGCACGTATAAAGAAACAGGGTTAGTCACACAGTCTCAAGCTACCTGCCTTAAGTGGGCATCATGGGGAGGAGTTTAAGTCACAAGCTGACATTCTCATGCTTTTTGCCCATAATGCACTTTTATCACATCATAAAGGAGCTCCTCAGCCAGGTGGAAATCATTGCCTGCTGAATCAATTATGATTACAGGGCACTCTGGAATGTTCTGTTGATTGTGATGTTAATAGGTACAAAGGTACACAATGTGCAGCTCAATAACCATTCCATTAACGTCTAGTTTAAAGTTTATTTCCAATATCATCATTACGAAGGAGAAAATGACCCTTAGGACACATTACTGGGGAAAGTATGCAGGCACCTGAAAGCCACTTGCCTCTCTCCAGCTTCATTCCTCACGAAATGAGCACGACACTGAGTTTGCACAGTCAGGCGCACTGAATAATCAAAGGGAAAGTTTTGACTGAAATAAAATTGACATGCAAAGCATGAAAGTGGGGACAAAGTCACATTGTCATTTCTATTACCGACACAGTGATAAAACAAACACACCGTTCACCGTGAGTCGCATTAAGACTCCCAAAGCAGAAATACTGGAGGTGCTGGAATACTACCATGTTGGGAATTTCATGTAAATTTATTTGAATAAATTCATTTTCTGGACTGCCATGATTCTGTTTTACATGGTTATGGCTAAGGTATTTCAACACTGGTTTTCATCTTTCCCTCTCTGCCTGAGCTACACTAACTGACCCTGTAGATAATCTCCCTGGCTGCAATCCCCTATTTTGTGTTGGCTCTGCAATTTTCCAAAGTTAAAATCTGGGGGGAAAGGGAAGACAGGAAAATCAAATCATGAAGCCTTAACAAGAACTCAGATGCCTAAATTCTAAAGGGATGGTAGTTTGATGACAAGAAATCTGTAGAAATATAAAGACAAGGTATAAAGACCTCAAGCTTTTAATTACAGTTTAACACCAGCCTCCAAGTCTCTAGAGAGTACACAGTCATGAGCTCAGATTACTTGACCTTTTAGCTACACTCTCTTCATCTGAACTCAGAGAACAGTTTCAGGTAAAAAAGGGTTTGGTGAGCTGAGATTGAGATTTATAGAGGACTCTGCATTAGAGTACAGTCAAGTTACTGTACTGATAACTACTTATGGGCACTCTTCTGAGATGCAAATTATAGGTAATCAACATCCATAAAGCATTACAGAATATAAATTGCTAAACAGAGGTAGAGTGATCAGTCTTCATAGGGATCTGATAGATGTTCTCTTTATTCATTTATTTGTTCATTCATTCATTCAAGTAAGGAAACATATCCAGGGGATACACATCAATAATAAGCCAAACAGCTGGTGAGGCAGAGATGAAAAGAAAAAGCAATGATTACAGTAGTTTGTTCATTGATTGGAAGAGAGAAGAGGGGAAGGGGTAAAGGAAGGGACCAAAATGAAACTGGTGATATGTGAACTGTGTTTTCAACGTGTATTGTCAATCTGTCAAGGGGTAGAATGGAAAAGGCTAGAGTCAGAGGGAGCATCCTGAACAGAGAGATGGGGTAGAGTGAGCATGTGCCCAGGGAATCTCATCTGATCTGAGATATTCAGGGCTATGTTGAAGTTAAGCACTGAGGAAAGACATCATCCTGAAGGCCTTGTGAGGCGTGTTAAGGAGGGTGTACACTTTCCCCTAAGTCAGTTCTTTTCAATTCTGGCTGTACCTCACACTAGAGGAGCTTCTGAAATATACTCAGATCCCGTTCTGTGGATTTGGGGAAGGTCTTGAAGACATGATTTTCAATGCTAATCAGGTGTAGCTGGAGCTGAGCACCACACTAAGGGATAAAGTTATGCTGAGAATGTTTGAGCAGAGAAATGTCAAGGTCGGTTCTATGTTTTAGAAAGGTGAGTATAGCAGATGTGGGGAGAAGTGATGGAGAGAGGTAGAAACAAAGTAGGACTCTAGCATAGTCTCTTAGAGCAGTGGTGTTCAAACTATGGTTCATCAAAACTTTAAGATTTTATGGAGTTTCTGCAAGAGGTAAAAAACACTTGCCTTCAACTTTTTAAACAAGCATTTAATTACTGTCAAAAAGAATAAAAAACATCAGAGTAAAACTACCAAAGGAGGCAAAAAACCTGTACTCCAAAAACTGTAAGACACAGATGAAAGAAATCAAAGATGACACAAACATGGAAAGATAGACCATGTTCTTGGATTGGAAGGATCAATGACTGTACCACTCAAGGCAGTCTACGATTCAATATAATTTCTCAGATCTTTAATAGGTGAACAGCCTGGGATTATATGTCCTAACCACTAGGTCATCAAGGAACTCCCCAAAATTTCAAATATTTGTGTTCTTCAAACTCTTTATCATACATTGTCTTTTTTTCTTGTACATTTTTTTTTAAGTTGTGCCAAAATACATACAAATAAAATTTACCATTTTAACCATTTTTCACTGTACAATTTAGTGATGTTAAGTATATTCTCATTGTTGTGCAGCCAGTCTCTGGAGCTTTTTCATTTTGCAACTGACACTCTATTCCCATTAAACAACAACTCCATCCCCTGGCAGCCACCATGCTTTCTGTTTCTGTGAGCTTGGCTACTCTGGATATCTCATTAAAGTGGTATCATACAAAATTCGCCTTCTTGCGGCTAGACTATTTCACTTAACATAACGTCCTTGAGGTTTACTCATGTTACAGCATATGTCAGAATTACCTTTCTTGTTAAGGCTGAATAATAATATACACATACATAAACATTTCGTCATCCATTTGTCTGTTGATGAGCATCGGGGTTGCTTTCACCTCTTGTCTATTGTAAACAGTGCTGATTCGAACATGAAGATATCCACTTTCAATTCTTTGGGATACATATCCTGAAGTGGGATTGCAGGATTATATGGTAATTCTATTTTTACTCTTTTGAGGAATACATTGACTTTTAATAAGTTAAAGCTGCACATGGGAAAATAAAGAGGGGGTAACTTGCTGCCTTGGACACAGAGAGGGAGCAAGAGGGAGAGGAGGAACCACAGGACAGCAGCTCCGGTAAATTTGGCCCTTGCCTAGAAGTTACACATCAATAGAGAAGGTTCCTATCAGAAGTGGAGAACTGACAGTAGCACTAGCAAGCAATTAGTTGGGACCAGAAAAGAACAAAGGCAACAAAAGGAAGCCATTATGCAAATATCTGGCCAGTAATTGCCCACCTTGAGTAGCCCTGGCAAAGAATAGAAGTGTAACTGACTTGAAGCTACTTGAATTCTGCCAGACTGAATTGTTAGGCCTCTCTATAATTGACAACAGACTTCTGCATAACTTTTCATCACCAGGCCTATTGTGTGTCTTGATCGGTTGGAGAAAGAGGGTGTGAGAAGGAAGGATCAAGGATAATATCCTAGTCACCAGCTCAGATGAATTAGCTGATATGGCAGAGGCCTGGGAGTGGAAGTGTTAGCCATTCAGTTGTCTCTGACTCTTTGTGACACCATGGACTATAGCCTGTCAGGCTCCTCTGTCCATGGGATTCTCTAAGCAAGAATACTGGAGTGAGTAACCATTCCCTTCTCCAGGGGATCTTCCTGACCCAGGGATCAAACCCAGTTCTCCTGCATTGAAGGCAAATTCTTTACCATTTGAGCCACCATGGAAGCCTGGCAGAGGCCTGGTGTACAAGGCAGAAAGCAGGTTTAGCCAATCTGGAATAGGTTCAATGTGTAGCTATAAGGCAACATGAAGCTGGAATGAAACATGCTTCAAGCTAGAATCATTTGTCCAAACCTTGTTTTGTGTGGATCACCTGCTATGTGTCTGAAATAGGTCTAGTTTATGGGAAAGCTTTAGTGAATAGAACAAACATGATCCAAATCCTTAGGGAGTTATTAGAGGATGTGACAGGAAAGTAACCAGCAATTATGACAATGAAGGGTCAACAAAAAGTCTATGTTGGAACCCTGTGGGACACTGAGGACAAGCCTCTGCTTGAGCTCTGGGTACTGGGGAAGGCCCTCCAGGGGACACAGTGCCTCACTAGAGCCTGAGAGATGAGGAGTCAGCCAGGGGAAGAGGAGGAAGTAGCATGTACAAAGCCCCTGTGGCTGTAGAGAGGCTGGTGTGGTGGGTAAATGACAGTAGTTCAGTAGGATGAACATGAAGTGACTTGGACAATGAAGCTGGTGAGGCTCTCACACCAGTGAGCACCAAAGCCACCTGGAGGGCTTATTAAATCTTGGAGAACTAAGGCCCATCCCCAGAGTTTATGATGTTTAAGCTCTAGAGGATTTGCATTTCAAACAAGTTCCTATGTGATGCTGATGAAGCTGGCCTAGGGACCTACTGACAACCACTAACATGGTGGAGTTGGGGACTGGAGCACACCCCCAAAGTGGCCATTATAGTAAGAGACGTCAGCAGCCTGAACTAGAGGTGTATGAGTGGTAAAGGGTATGAGTGTGGAGACTGCAGAACTGACAACTCTCAATGATCCAGTGCGGATGGAAGGCAATGATGTGTTCTGAGTGTGGAGTCAGAAAAGTGTGCTATTCCCTGAGATGGGAAAAAGAGGAAATGACTGGTGCAGAAAATGACATTTGGTTCTTGAGGGTAGTGCTAATGGGTCAGAAGTAGGAAGTAATAGTCAAATGGATGTTACTTCAAATGCATGTATCAAATGTATGTTGTTGTATTTAGGAGCTAAAGGAAATTTTTCAATAGGTTGGAGATGCCGGCTAAGGTCCTAGGAAGGTATAACCTAAGGATCAGAGACAGAAATTGAAGCTGTAGAAATGGCTCAGAGAGAACATGTAGATAAGAAGAAGCTGAGAACAAAATCCTAAAAGGAAAACAAAATAAAACAAAGCAAACAAAAAGTAAACAATCAAATGATAATTTGAGGAATGGGCAAAGAGAAAAGCCAAAAAGGGAGATCAAAATTGTCAGAGAAGTAGTACCCAAGAAATGCACAGAATAGAAGAGAGAGTTTAGAGAAGGAGGAAGTGAAGTGAAAGTCATTCAGTCATGTCCAACTCTTTGCGATCCCATGGACTATACAGTCCATGGAGTTCTCCAGGCCAGAATACTGGAGTGGGTAGCCCTTCCCTTCTCCAGGGGATCTTCCCAACCCAGGGATCAAACCCAGACCTCCCACATTGAAGGCGGATTCTTTACCAGCTGAGCCACAAGAGAAGCCCGAAGAAGGAGAAAGTGCCTCTGTAAATAGGACAGAGAAGAGAAGGGCATAGGCAGTCACCAGCCTTAGAAACAAGAAGTGCTGTGAGTTTATGGGGGAGTTTATGTGAGTTTATGCTTTAGTTGCATGACAAGAAGGGTAACTGGATGTAGTACCAGGCTTATGAGACCATATTCTACACAGTGAAAATTCTGTTGTGAATTAGAAATTCTACTGCTGATTATCTAGTTTAAGCACCTTAGTTCTAGGTTCAGGGACATTTGGAAATGTCTTGTCTATGAGAAAGTAAATTCGAATGCTGATAAGTGAAACTGATGTTGCACATATATTGGTCTGAAAAGAAGAGAGTGCCTGTAACATAGTTCAGAGCCCCAGAACAAGAGTCCTCGCATGGAGGAGACCCAGAGTCATTTCAAGGCGGCTGTGGTAGCCTTTTTCTAGAGAAGCTCAGCTGGCTGGCTTGATGGCTATGACACTGCTCACTTCCTCCCTAAGGAGCATCTTGTTTCTGCTCTTTTTATCTCATCGTCTCATCCTCAACATACCCTTATCTCTGACAACCCCTCTCTAATAGTCTCACCCTTCTGGGGCAAAGCAAACAGGAGTGCTGTTCCCTACTAAGTTTAAAACTATCTGGGGGCGAGAGGATTAGACCACAGGAGAGTCATGAAGCTGGAGAAGAGTGTGCAAGTAGCGCGTGGAAACAAGACAGACTATGTCAGTTGCGACCCAGAGAAATTACAAAATTAATTACAAAACACAAAAGACAATGCCACAAAAAAAGTTTAACTGAATTCTCATTCAATACAGAAACGTGTGGAAAGAAGAGATTAAACCTGGGGAAAAACACAATATAACACAGAACCATGAATATTTTGTAGCACATATCCAACAGCACTTTGAAATGTCTGAAATCCACAATATTCTTGCCTCATAACCTAAGTTTACCCTACGGTTTTAGTTCAGAAATTCAAGTATAAGTTTAAAAGTTTTATGGGTATTTTAAAATGAACTAAAAAGTGTAAGTGAAATTCACAAGTTTGGGCTGACAATATTTGATTTTTAAACTTAAGGAAATCCAGGAAATCTCATTTTAACTAATACTTGCTAGCATTCTCCTTACTAAATCGTTCATCTGATGATGATATTCATTTTGAAGTTATTTGCCTTAGAAAGTCCAGAATCTGGTCCTGTTGTTGGATGACTTATGTGATGCCAATTAATCCATCAGTCTCCTAGTTAGTAAAATTACTCAGTTTAGTTAGATGATCTCTAAGGTCCTGGCTAGCCTAAGAACTCAGTTATGGCACATTACTGATCACTCTCATACAATAGGTGACCAGCAGAATTATAAGGTTGACGAAAGCTCAGACGTCATCAGACTCAACCCACTGTTTTTACTGATCAACAATAAAAGAGGGCCTAAAAGATTTAATACCTTGACTACCGTCAAATAGCTTTCTAAGACAAGATCCAGAGCCAGATTTAGGACCAGTACTGTTTCCGCTGCAGCATATGGTTCTTGCAGGGAGGTGAAGATGACACCAAGGATTTAACATGAAAACCCAGTGGTGAGTCAGGTGTAAGAAAAGAGACTGTATGGTGACAAATGGGATGGATTTTCCTGAAGAAAGACCTTTTGACTAAGTTCTAAAGAATTTTAAATGTATGGAATGGCTGAGGGGAAATAGAAAATAAATTAAGAAATCCAAAAGACAAGAAGAATTGTGAGATACATTATTGCATGTTTAAAACTAATGTTTGTGTGTTTCAAATACCTTCAAACTCCTTTAAACCTCTAGTTACAACAGCTTGTTCACTTGTTTTTAAAGGGCCCACGTTTCAGGGCTATAATTAGTGCTGTTTGTTTCTCATTTTCAGCAACGGAAATATATTATTTTAGTTGAGAATTTATATATAGGATCACCAAGGTGGAGACGAAAGTAAATGCCATTATCACTTCAGTTAGCACTAGTCCTTCAAAGTTTGTGCAGAAAATGTGTGTGCATCTTCATATGTGTCAGGTTTGCAAGTTGACTTATCAACAAATACTGAAAACAAAGAAACTATTCATAATTGCTGAGGTTAAACCAGGAAAAATCTAACATGAGTAATTTCCTTCTGTGCTCTGGTATCTTGTAAATACAATCCTTTAAAACCATACTTTCTTTTAAAGTTTTAATAAAAAGAGTGGGTCAGCATTCATGGGATTCATGTTGCTACTCAGCTTGCAGGAATGTCAATTCTGTGGTGGTTCCTGGGTTTGCCTTTAAATAAAATTTAAATGTGGAGGTGGTAGGAGACCTGGAGAACACAAAGGGAGTAGGAGAACTTAAAAATATGGGTTTATATTATAAAACATTCTAAACAAATGTGTTGAAAATATATTTTGAGGAGAAATAAAATTATAGATAGTCACAGGATATGGAGGCTCAAAGGGAAATCAGAGTGAAATAGACAAGATAAGAAAATTAAATTCAAACTTCTACAGGAAAACAACAAAGAGCATAAATGCTCAGGAACAAATAGGACATCCAAGAGATTTTTAACCCAAGAAAGATTTTACAGTTTCACCCACAGGCTGGTAAAAAATCATTTCATCTTTCAAGACATAGTGTTAAAGTTGAAATGCTCAAACTTTCCTTATTCACTTGTTAAAACAACCCTAAACTTTACGTAGGGTTGGTTTCATAATCCCCATTTCAGAGATGGAAAAGTGGAAGAAGAGAGTAAGCTCTCATGATATGCCTATAGATTTATGTCAAATCATTTGTGAAAACAATTTGATATAATCATTCCTTCAATCCATTCCTTTCTCACTAGACCAGGCTGGGATGAATGACCAGAAAAATAATTCTGTTTTCTTTCCTAGAGAGATTTTAGAACTAGACAGACATCTCTCTCTTCCACTAGGGAAATGTGGCATGGAGCAGGGCTGGTGGTCATGTTTTATTTTTTTGTTTGCTTAGATATCAGCACTCTTCAATTTGACTCTTAGTGTGCATGTTATATCCTAAAAGGAATATAAAAACAAACAAGAATTATCCAAATTCTTATGCTGCAGAATTATTACTAGGATTTTGGACTATTTGCTTCTAATAGTGTTTGTTTTTAAAAATCACCATGTTATTCTAAAGAAATGTTGTTACCATTTTTTAATTATATGTTTTAAAAAATGCAAGAGTGAAAGTTTTAAAGTAACTTGAAAGGAAATCCATTGTCAAGTAGAAATTATCCTTGACTTTTAAGAAAACATCATTCATGGTAAGAAAAATCAGATAGGTTTTTCAATAAAATTACCATCATTTTATAGATAGTATTTGTAAGTAAAAATAATAAATTTCATTTTATTTCCTATAGGTAATAAGTAAGGAAACATAGGAAAAATTTTTAATCAATATCAAATTATGTTTCTATAAGTTTAAATTCTTTTCAACGTTAAAAGTCACCTTAAACTTGAGTTATATACATTAACTATATATAGCTCTTTGTATGTCAATCACACCTCAATAAAGTGGTTTTAAAAAACCAACATAAGTAATACAATTTTTTTTACTTGTTTTGGTGGGGCTTTGCATCTAACCACCTCCACCACACCATCATCGTCATCACCAGTCATTATCATAACTGTTGGTATTATGTGGGGCCCACTGTGTTTCAGATCCTATACTAAGATTTTCTTTATATGAATTATTTAATTCTATCCTCAGAACCCATCTGACCACATATGTATGCTGAACCATACTCCCTAATGCTATTCTGCGTGTGTGTGTGTGCCAAGTCGCTTCGGTCATGTCCAATTCTTTACAACCCCATGGACTGTAACCTCCCAGGCCCCTCTGTCCATGTGATTCTCTAGGCAATAATACTGGAGTGAGTTGCCATGCCCTCCTCCAGGGGATCTTCCTGAACGTGGGATCAAACTCATGTCTTATGTCTCCTGCATTGGCAAATGGGTGGTGGTTTAGTTGCTAAGTCATGTTCCAACTCTTGAGACCCCATGGACTGTAGCCCGCCAGGTTCTTCCATCCATGGGATTCTTCAGGCAAGAAAACTGGAGTGGGTTGCCATTTCCTTCCCCAGGAGATCTTCCATATCCAGGAATCTAACCTGGATATCCTGCATTGCTGGTGGATTCTTTACCAACTGAGCTACAAGGGAAGCCCTGGAAAATTGGCTGTTTACCACTAGTGCCATCTGGGAAGTCCCAATGCTATTCTAACCTCATCCTATTTCTAGAGAAAGACAGACCAAAGACACAGCTAACAAGACTTGTCTTGCAATGAGGGAGCCTCATCTTTGCATTCAGAAAACAAGCATGGAGAGTTCTGACATTTTCCCTCACTCTCTTCATGCCTCTTTCTCACTTGAAACTCCCAACTGAGAAATAGGGAGGTTAAGAGAAGGTAATCTGTCTGACTGACAAACAGAAACCTCTTTTTGTAAAATTAAAGTTAGTGAAAGAAAATAAAAAAGAGGTTTGGAACAATCTCAATTCCCCTGCCACTTTCTGATCTTCCTAATGTTTCATAGCCTTTCCTTTACATATTTTTGTTCTCTTATGAATTTTTACTTTCAGATAGAGATGAGGCAAAGAGAATGAAAAGTGTAATTTGAATTGAGATGTCTCCAAAAATTAAAAAAAAAAAAAGATGTCTCTTTTTATTGTATGTGTGCTATGTGGCAAACACTTTCACACATACTATTTCCTTTAGATCTTTGGTGAGGTAAGAGTTATTTTCCCCACAGTTTGTTTAAGAAATTGGGGCTAGGAAGGATAAATGATTTGTCTAGGAATACACAGCCAATGATGAGCTGAACTGGGATTAAAACCAAACTCTGTTTGATTCTAAAGCTCATGTCTTAAAAAGTTTCTGTAACTAATAGAGTGAAAATGCAATAGTCATCGTTAATTAATTCTGTCATCTAATACTTATTGCAAAGCTACCACGTATCAGACTCAGGTTAGGTGTGAGGATACAGAGTAAAGCATTCCATGGCCTCTAGCTTCAAAGAGTTTGAAGTCTTGTGAAGGAAGGAAGCAAGGTTAGATGGCCTCATATACTACCCTCCATCCACTGCAGGTATTACAGATATATTTAAAATATGGAATTGCTCATATTTTTTTAGAAATAAAAGGCAGAAGTCACATGGATATCGAAATGCAGAGAACATAAGTATCTTCAAACAGCCTGCTCAGTTGTGGCCAAGGGGATAGAAGCCTAAAGAAACACCCAAAGGACTAAACTTGTCATCTTGGCTAAAGATCTCTACCAGGTGGCATTATCAAAGATTTATAGTCTCTGAATACCAAGAGGGATGCAAAAGCACTTGAACTTGCAATCAAGTTGTGAGTAATGCAATAAATAAGACCACCTCTAAGACATTTCATTATGAAGATTTATTAGCGTATGAAAAAAAATAGGCCCAAAGGTACCTCCACTCACAAAAATCAAGCAAGAAAAGTCTAAAGTCAATTCACAACTGTATATGGAAATAAGTGAATTTAATCCCTATCATCTCCAAACCACATCTTTTTGTGTGTGTGTGTGTTCCAAGAGTCATTTTATTATCATTTTTAATTAATTTATTTATTTTAATTGGAGGCTAATTACAATATTGTAGTGGTTTCTGCCATACATTGACATGAATCAGCCATGGGTGTACATGTGTACATGTGTTCCCCATTCTGAGCCCCTCCTCCCAACTTCCTCCCCACCCCATCACTCAGGGTCATCCCAGTGTACCAGCCCTGAGCACCTCATGCATCAAACCTGGGCTGGCGATCTGTTTCACATATGATAATATACGTTTCAATGCCATTCTCCCAAATCATCCCACCCTCGCCTTCTACCACAGAGTCCAAAAGACTGTTCTTTACATCTGTGTCTCTTTTGATGTCTCACATATAGGGTCGTTGTTACCATCTTTCTAAATTCCATATATATGTGTTAGTATACTGTATTGGTGTTTTTTGTTCTGACTTAGTTCACTCTGTATAATAGGCTCCAGTTTCATCCACCTCATCAGAACTGATTCAAATGCATTCTTTTTAATGGCTGAGTAATATTCCATTGTGTATATGTACCACAGTTTTTTTATCCATTAGTCTTCCAATGGACATCTAGGTTGCTTCCATGTCCTGGCTATTGTAAACAGTGCTGCGATGAACATTGGGGTACACATGTCTCTTTCAATTCTGTCCAAACCACATCTTTGCTAGAGCTTCCAACCTCTTTACTTGACCCAACAAACTGCTAAGAATACAAATTTGCATTTCTTGGATAATTTCACTGAGTCTAAGAGTCATTTTCTTGTGGGAGAAGTGGGTGCCTTCTGTTTTTCATAGGCAGAACCATTTTCCTTTGAGGGGCACATGGAAGCCCCATATATAAGAGAGTCCTCTTTCTCCCCACTGCATGTTCTATCTCTCATCTGAGAGCAGATCAACCCTGGGGAAATTTTCTGACAAAATAAAAGGAACTATGGTCATCATTCACTGAGTATGAACACATTCTAGGTACTATGGTGAGGGCTTTAATATATGCATCATTCAGTTTTCACAGTAACCCTAGGATAAAGTTATTCTCATTGACTCTTTTTGTAGATAAAGAAATTGAACCTCCCATAGGGGAATGGTTACATAGGCTACGGTATATTCCTACATCTGAATATTATGCAGCCCTTAAAATGAGATTTTCAAAAAATTTTATGGACATGAGATTTTTTAATATAATTTTTATTTATTTATTTATGGCTGCACTGGGTCTTTGTTGTTGCACACAGGTTTTCTACCCATTTTTCTTAAAGTTTTTCCCTTTTTTAAAAAAAAAATATTTATTTTAATGGGAGGCTATTACTTTGCAATATTGTAGTCGTTTTTGCCATACACTGAAATGAATCAGCCTCGGTGTACATGTGTCCCCCATCCCAAACCTGCCTCCCACCTCCCTCCCCATCCCATCACTCAGGGTTGTCCCAGTGCACCAGCTTTGAGTGTCCTGTTTCATGCATCAAACTTGGACTGGTCATCTATTTCACATATGGTAATATACATGTTTCAATGCTATTCTCTCAAATCGTCCCACCCTCGCCTTCTCCCACAGAGTCCAAAAATCTGTTTTTTATGTCTGTGTCTCTTTTGCTGTCTCAAATATAAGGTCGTCATTACCATCTTTCTAAATTCCATATATATACATCAATATACTGCATTGGTGTTTTTTTTTTCTGACTTACTTCACTCTTTATAATAGGCTCCAGTTTCATCCACCTCATTAGAACTGATTCAAATGCATTATTTTTAATACCTGAGTAATTTCCATTGTGTATATGTACCACAGCTTTCTTATCTATTCATCTGCCAATGGACATCTAGGTTGCTTCCATGTTCTGGCTATTGTAAACAGTGCTGTGATGAACATTTGGGGTACATGTGTCTCTTTCAATTCTGCTTTCCTTGGTGTATATGCCCAGCAGTGGGATTGCTGGGTCATATGGCAGTTCTATTTCCAGCTTTTTAAGGAATCTCCACACTGTTCTCCATAGTGGCTGTACTAGTTTGCATTCCCACCAACAGTGTTAGAGGGTTCCCTTTTCTCTACACCCTCTCCAGCATTTATTGCTTGTAGACTTTTGGATAGCAGCCATTCTGACCAGCTTGAGATGCTACCTCATTGTGGTTTTGATTTGCATTTCTCTGATAATGAGTGATGTTGAGCATCTTTTCAGGTGTTTGTTAGCTATCTGTATGTCTTCTTTGCATAAATGTCTGTTTAGTTCTTTGGCCCATTTTTCGATTGGGTCATTTATTTTTCTGGTATTGAGCTGCATGAGCTGCTTGTATATTTTTGAGATTAATTCTTTGTCATTTGCTTCATTTGCTATTATTTTCTCCCATTCTGAAGGCTGTCTTTTCACCTTGCTTATAGTTTCCTTTGCTGTGCAAAAGCTTTTAAGTTTAATTAGGTCCCATTTTTTTATTTTTGCTTTTATTTCCATTACTCTAGGAGGTGGGTGATAGAGGATCTTGTGGTGATTTATGTCAGAGAGTGTTTTCCCTATCTTTTCCTCTAGGAGTTTTATCGTTTCTGGTCTTACATTTAGATCTTTAATCCATTTTGAGTTTATTTTTGTGTATGGTGTTAGAAAGTATTCTAGTTTCATTATTTTACAGGTGGTTGACCAGTTTTCCCAGCACCACTTGTTAAAGAGATTGTCTTTTCTCCATTGTATGTTTTTGCCTCCTTTGTCAAAGATAAGGAGTCCATAGGTGTGTGGATTCATCTCTGGGCTTTCTATTTTGTTCCATTTATCTATATTTCTGTCTTTGTGCCAGTACCATACTGTATTGATGACTGTAGCTTTGTAGTATAGTCTGAATTCAGGAAGGTTGATTCCTCCAGTTCCATCCTTCTTCTCAAGATTGCTTGGGTTAGTTGAGGTTTTTTGTATTTCTATACAAATTGTGAAATTATTTGTTCTAGTTCTGTGAAAAATACCGTTGGTAGCTTGACAAGGATTGCTTGAATCTATAGATTGCTTTGGGTAGTATGCTCATTTTCACTATATTGATTCTTCCGATCCATCAACATGGTATATTTCTCCATCTATTTGTGTCCTCTTTGATTTCTTTCATCAGTGTTTTATAGTTTTCTATTTATAGGTCTTTCGTTTCTTTAGGTAGATTTATTCCTAAGTATGTATTCTTTTCGTCACAATGGTGAATGGGATTGCTTCCTTAGATTCTCTTTCTGTTTTCTCATTGTTAATGTATAGGAATGCAAGGGATTTCTGTATGTTAATTTTATATCCTGCAGCTTTACTATATTCGTTGATTAGCTCTAGTAATTTTCTGGTGGAGTCTTTAGGGTTTCCTATGTAGAGGATCATGTCATCTGCAAACAGTGAGTGTTTAACATCTTCTTTTTCAATCTGGATTTCTTTTATTTATTTTTCTTCTCTGATTGCTGTGGCTAAAACTTCCAAAGCTATGTTGAATAGTAGTGGTGAGAGTGGGCACCCTTGTCTTGTTCCTGACTTTAGGGGAAATGCTTTCAATTTTTCACCATTGAGGATAATGTTTTCTGTGGGTTTATCATATATGGCTTTTATTATGTTCAGGTATGTTCCTTCTATACCTGCTTTCTGGAGAGTTTTTATCATAAATTGATGTTGAATTTTGTCAAAGGCTTTCTCTGCATCTATTGAGATAATCATATGGTTTTTATCTTTCTATTTGTTAATGTGGTGTATCACATTGATTGATTTGCAAATATTGAAGAATCCTTGCATCCCTGAGATAAAGCCCACTTGGTCATGATGTATGATCTTTTTAATAAGTTGTTGGATTCCGTTTGCTAGAATTTTACTGAGAATTTTTGCATCTATGTTTGTCAGTGATAATGGCCGTAGTTTCCTTTTTTTGAGGCATCTTTGTCTGGTTTTGGTATTAGGGTGTCTGGTTTGATATTTGGATTAGGTGGCCTCATAGAATGAGTTTGTGAGTTTACCTTCCTCTTCAACTTTCTGGAAGAGTTTGAGTAGGATAGGTGTTAGCTCTTCTCTAAATTTTTGGTAGAGTTCACCTGTGAGGCCATCTGGTCTCAGGCTTTTCCTTGTTGGAAGATTTTTGATTACAGTTCTGATTTCATGCTTCTGATGGGCCTGTTAAGATTTTCTATTTCTTCCTGTTTCAGTTTTGGAAAGTTATACTTTTCTAAGAATTTGTCCATTTCTTCCAAGTTGTCCATTTTATTGGCATATAGTTGCTGATAGTAGTCTCTTATGATTCTTTGTATTTGTGATTTCTCATTTTCATTTCTAATTTTGTTGGTTTGATTCTTCTCTCTTTTTTTTCTTGATGAGTCTGGCTAATGGTTTGTCTATTTCATTTATCTTCTCAAGGAACCAACTTCTAGTTTTGTCGATTTTTGCTATAGTCTCCTTTGTTTCTTTTTCACTTATTTCTGCTCTAATTTTTATTATTTCTTTCCTTCTACTAACCCTGGTGTTCTTCATTTCTTCTTTCTCTAGTTGCTTTAGGTATAAAGTTAGGTTATTTATTTGGTTTGTTTCTTGAGGTAAGCTTGTGTTGCTATGAACCTTCCCCTTAGCACTGCTTTTACTGGATCCCATAGGTTTTGGTTGTCGTATTTTCATATTCATTTGTTTCTATGCATATTTTTATTTCCTTTTTGATATCTTCTGTGATTTGTTGGTTATTCAGAAGCGTGTTGTTTAGCCTCCATATGTTTGTATTTTTAGCAGTATTTTTTTCCTGTAGTTGACACCTAATCTTACTGCACTGTGATCAGAAATGATGCTTGAAATGATTTCAATCTTTTTGAATTTACCAATGCTAGATTATGGCCCAGGATGTGATCTATCCTGGAGAATGTTCCGTGTGCACCTGAGAAAAAAGGTGAAATTCATTGTTTGGGGGTCAAATATCCTATAGATATCAATTAGGTCTAATTGGTTCACTGTATCATATAAAGTGTGTGTTTATTTGCTAATTTTCTGTTTGTCTGATCTATCCATAATTGTCAGTGGGGTATTAAAGTCTCCCACTATTATTGTGTTACTGTTAATTTCCCCTTTCATGCTTGTTAGCATTTACCTTACTTACTGAGGTTCTCCTATGTTGGGTGCACATATGTGTGTGTGTGTGTGTGTGTGTGTCTATACACATATATATAATTGTTATATCTTCTTGGATTGATCCTTTGATTATTATGTAGTGTCCTTCTTTGTCTCTTTTCACAGCCTTTATTTCAAAGTCTATTTTATCTGATATGAGTATTGCTACTCCTGCTTTCTTTTGGTCTCCATTTGCATGAAATATCTTTTTCCAGCCCTTTACTTTCAGTCTGTATGTGTCCCTTGGCTTGAGGTGGCTCTCTTGTACACAGCATATATAAGGGTCGTGTTTTTCTATCCATTCAGCCAGTCTTTGTCTTTTGGTTGGGGCATTCATCCCATTTACATTTAAGGTAATTATTACATTTAAGGTAATTATTGATAAGTATGATCTCATTACCATTTACTTTGTTGTTTTGGGTTCGAGCTTATATACCTTTTCTGTGTTTATTCTGTAGAGAAGATCCTTTAGCATTTGTTGAAGATCTGGTTTGGTCGTGCTGAATTCTCTGAGCTTTGCTTGTCTGTAAAGCTTTTGATTTCTCCTTCGTATTTGAATGAGATCCTTACTGGGTATAGTAATGTGGGTTGTAGGTTTTTCTCTTTCATCACTTTATGTCCTGCCATTCCTTTCTGGCCTGAAGAGTTTCTATTGAAAGATCAGCTGTTATCCTTATGGGGATTCCTTTGTGTGTTATTTGTTGCTTTTCCCTTGCTGCTTTTAACATTTGCTCTTTGTGTTTGGTCATCATTAGTTTGATTAATATGTGTCTTGGGGTGTTTTGCCTTGGGTTTATCCTGTTTGGGACTCGCTGAGTTTCTTGGACTTGGGTGGCTATTTCTTTCCCCATTTTAGGGAAGGTTTCAACTATTATCTCTTCAAGTATTTTCTCATGCTCTTTCTTTTTGTCTTCTTCTGGACTCCTATGATTCTAATGGGGCGTTTAACATTGCCCCAGAAGTCTCTGAGGTTGTCCTCATTTCTTTAATTCTTTTTCCTTGTTTCCCCTCTGCTTCATTTATTTCCACCATTCTTTCTTCCACCTTACTTAGCCTATCTTCTGCCTCAGTTATTCTACTGTTGTTGGTTCCCTCCAGAGTGCTTTTGATCTCAGTTATTGCATTAGGTCCTTGTTTAACATTTCTTCATCTTCTCAATCCTTGTCTCTAGTCTATTTATCTGTAGCTCCATTTTGTTTTCAAGATTTTGGATCATCTTTACTATCATTATTCTGAATTCTTTTTCAGGTAGACTCCCTATCTCCTCCTCTTTTGTTTGGTTTGGTGGGCATTTATCATGTTCCTTTACCTGCTGAATATTTCTCTGACTTTTCATTTTGTTTAGATTGCTGTGTTTGGGGTGCCCTTTCTGTAGGCTGGAAGTTCATGGTTCCACTGTACTGTGGAGCCTGCTCCCTGTGGGTGGGGTTGGACTAGTGGGTTGTCAAGGTTTCCTATTTCCTAGCTAGGGGAGCTTGTACCTGTGTTCTGGTGGGTGGATCTGGATCTCTTCTCTATGAAGTGCAGTGAAATGCCCAATAGTGAGTTTTGGGGTGTCTATGGGTTTGGCATGGCTTTGTGCAGCCTGTCTTTTAATGCTTAAGGCTGTGTTCCTACTTTTCTGGAGAACTAGCATGGTATGTCTTGCTGTGGAACTTGTTGGCTCTTGGGTGGAGCTTGGTTTCAGTGTAGGTGTGAAGGCTTTTGGGTGAGCTCATGTCTACTAATGTTCCCTGGAATCAGGGGTTCTCTGATGTTCTCACGTTTTAGAGTTAAGCTTCTTGCCACTAACTTTCAGTCTTATTCTTACAGTAGCCTCAAGACTTCTCCAGCCATACAGCACAGATGATAAAACATCTAGGTTAATGGTGAAACAATTCTCCACTGCGAGAGACACCCAGAGAGGTTCACAGAATTACACAGAGAAGAGCAGAGGGAGGAGGGATATAGAGGTGACCAGGAAGAGAAGAAGGGGAGTCAAAAGAAGAGAGAACAATCTAGCCAGTAATCAATTCCCTAAGTGTTCTCCACAGCCCAGAACACCCAAAGAGATTCAAAGAGGTAAGTAGAGAAGAGAAGCAGGAGGGAGGAGATAGAGGTGACCTTGTGGAGAAAAGGGAGAGTCAAAAGGGAAAAGTGCAATCAAGCCAGTAATCACACCTCTAAGTGAAAATGGATACAGAAGATTAGATTCTTAAAGGTACAAAACTGATAACAAATACCAAAAAGCAAGTTAAAAATCTAGAGTAGAGGTTAGACTCTCAGAAATACAATATTAAAAATACAAAACAAAATCAATCACAAAAATTATAAAAAATGTATATATGAAATTGGCTTTTAAAATATGGTCTTTTTTGCAAGGTAATAGATTATAAAAATGAAAATTAAAGGAGTAATAAAGGACTTAAATTTAAAAAAATTAAAAAGTCATAATAGTAAAAATATATCCAGGAATTTCTCTGGAGCTGTTCTGGGCAACTGTGGGGACAGTTCCGTTTCAGATAGTTCCTTGTTCCAGCTTGTACTTGTTCTCAAGGTCTATAAGCCCCCTCCAGTGCTTAGTCAATGTTAACTACAGGGTTTTAATCTGTTGCACCTGTCACTTCCAGAGCGGTTCCCTTGTTTACTTCAGCTTCCTCTGTTTGCAAGTCTCTTCAGTGTCTAATTTCTGCCCTGACAGAAGAGGGCAAAGGTGGTCACTTATTTAGGCTCATTTGTTCACTTGTGTTCTGGGGAGGGAGGGACACTGCAAACAAATATCGTTGTGGGGAGTGCTCGCAGTGTGGTGTCAAGGTGGTGTGTGCATCCCAGGTGCTCGCAGTTCCCTCCCTCAGATTGTCCTCAGGGCATTCAGGCCTGGTCCTTATCCTAAGCACCGATTATGCAGTTTGCACCTCCCTGTCCATCCCCTGCTCACTGACGGCAGATGCGAGCCTCTGGCCTACCTCTCCACCTGGCAGTTGCGGTTAGCACATATTCTGTGGTGTTTTTTTTTTTCTCCTAGTTATGTTGCCCTCTGAGATTCCAAAACTCTCCACAGACCCACCTGTGAGAAGGTTTCCTACTGTTTGGAAACTTCTCCTTCATGACTCCCTCCCTAGGATGGGTCTCTGTCCCTAACTCTTTTGTCTCTCTTTTTGTCTTTTATATTTTGTCCTACCTTCTTTCAAAAAGAATGGGCTGCCTTTCTGGGTGCCTGGTGTCCTCCGCAAGCCTTCAAAAGTTGTTTCGTGGAAGTTGCTCAGCATTCAAATGAACTTTTAACTTGTGGGGGAAAAAGTGGTCTCCCCGTCCTATTCCTCTGCCATCTTGGGACCACCCCCCTGGACATGAGATTACAATGGAAGTTTTATAAGAATAAAGTTCATACTCTCCAATGTGCCACTAGAAAAAAAAATCTAGAAAGGCTAACTATTGTTTAGCAATTTAGACCTAGATTGGGTAAGAAAATTTTGAATGATTTTTCATACTTTTCAACATGTAATTTTTTAAAATAAAAAAAAAAATTTAATTTATTTTTTATTGAAGGATAATTGCTTTACAGAATTTTGTTGTTTTCTGTCAAACCTCAACATGAATCAGCCATAGGTATACATATATCCCTCCCTTTTGAACCTCCCTCCCATCTCCCACCCTATCCCACCCCTCTAGATTGATACAGAGCCCCTGTTTGAGTTTCCTGAGCCATACAGCACATTCCTGTTAGCTATCTATTTTACATATGGTAATGTAAGTTTCCATGTTACTCTTTCCATACATCTCACCCTCTCCTCCCCTCTCCCCATATCCATAAGTCTATTCTCTATGTCTGTTTCTCCACTGCTATCCTGTAAATAAATTCTTCAGTACCATTTTTCTAGATTCTGTATATATGCATTAGAATATGATATATCCCATTGTTCATTGCAGCACTATTTACAACAGCTAGAACATGGAAGCAACCTAGATGTCCATCGACAGATGAACGGATAAAGAAGTTGTGGTACATATACACAATGGAATATTACTCGGCCATAAAAAGGAATGCATTTGAGTCAGTTCTGATGAGGTGAATGAACCTAGAACCTATTATACAGAGTGAAGTGACTCAGAAAGAGAAAGATAAAAATTTTATTTTTTACAGGGAAAAGTTACACCTAGGAAATAGAACCAAAAAGATCGAACATTATAAATACAAGAATATAACTTCTGGCTGGCATAACCTCGGTTGTTTTCATGGAAGAGATGACATTTGATAGACATTGATAGATAGGACTTACATGAGTCCATACTCCAAACAAAGGGAAGAAAGGTACATTCCAGGTAGAGGAGTGTGGAGCAAAATTGATAAAAGTTTTGCACAAATTGTGGGGGGAGAAGACCCAAAACAGGTAAGATCAAGTTTGAAAATGCCATTGCATGTTTGGTTAAGGAGTTTGGAGTTTGATAAACAATGGCAAACTTTTGAGGTCTTTGGTAGGGTAGTGCCATGATCAAAGTAATGCTCTAGGCCCTTCATCTGCCAAGTACATGCACAATGATTGGAAGATATAAGAGAGTATAGACAGGAAGAATACTTGCAAAGTCACAGAACTAATTTAGACCTGAGATAATCGGCTTGAATTCACATGATGGCAGTGGAAATGACAAGGGAAGAACTAATGGAGGAGAAGTTTCCCTCTCCACTTCTCCAGCCTAACTCCCCCATTCCTTCATTCCTTCATTCCTTCCTCCATCCATTTCAGCCACTCTGGCTTCCTCTTTGTTCCTAGAAGGAGCTAAAGGCCTTCTTGTCCAGTGTATTTTCACATCCAGCTCCTTGGCCTTTCTCCTTCTGACATTTTTGTTCTTATTTCATCCTTTGGGTCTCAGCTTAAATATTTCTTCCAGGGCTATTATCCTGCTCCTTTCAGCCAATCTAGACTAGGTCTTCCTGTTTTACTTCCTGGTAGGACCCTGTACTTTTTTTTCATTGCTTTTATTATAATCAATAGCTAAAATGAATGTTTATTGTAAGTTTATGATGTCAGTTACTTGTTAAGTCCTTTAAAAGTATTATCTTGTAAAGGAAATAAGTACTTATCTGAAAGTAAGTATTAATATTATCCCCTATTTCCAGAGAAGTAGTTAAATATGGAATCCCAATGGTTGCTCTCACCCACCAGATGTACTTGGTCATAGGTGAGGGATAACTTGATATGTGATCATCAGCATGAGCATGGAATCTAGAGTCAGTCTGGCCTCTATAGCCTCTGCCTCTTATGGCGTCTCTGTCCACGTTATTTTCTTGGCTCTGGCACTTACTAGCTGTGAAACCCCTGTAGCAAACTGTTTAATCCCTACGGACCTCAATTTGCCCATCTGTAAAATGGGGGGCTATTAATGCCTCGCTCACAGAGTTGTTATAAGGATTAAATGATGATGACTTAGAATAAGATCGACACTTAGTAAGTATAATATATCTGAAAACTATTATTACTTGTGTAATAATTTGGTTAACACCTGCCTTCCCCATCTATTCTGCAGGGTCAGAATCTGTCCCTCATAGGCAGAGATTGGGTTTATCATTGTACTGCCAACTTCCTAGTACCTTGTCATAGTGGATGCTTGGTAAATATTTGAATGAATGAAAGACAAAGATCTTCCACCACCACAGTGCACATTAAAATTTATGATGTTTCATTATTTTTTATTTAATTCTAACCACAAACTCAAAGAAGTCAAGGAAGGAACTATTAATACTATTCTCAATGTTGAGTCTCAAAATATTTGAGTTTGCTCAAGTTCATATAACTAACAAATGGTAAAGCCAAAGGAAGAACCTAGCTCTCTGATTGCCATGGGGTACTTTTAAGACAATCCAGGTGAGACTCACCACACGAAGGGTGGAACCAATCACCATGACTGACCATGCTCTCCTGAGCTGCCAAGGTCTGAGCCCTGGCCTTGCTATGACTCCTGAAAACCTCTCTAACTGCTGCTTCAACTTTGCTCTGTACCCATGTCTGAGGCACCTGCTGGCCCTTCCTTGTCTCATCACCTCATACTAACCCCACTCCTCATACCAAATCTGAGTAAAGTATTACCGACCAAGCCTGACACCAACTTAGACCACTTTAATTGGTCTGTAACAAGGCCAGACACTGATTCTTCTGGTTGGATATGAGAAGAAAGGAATGAAATCAGTTAACTGGGTTATAAGCCTGGTTAACTAGAAGAATGGTGGCTCAATTAACAAACGGTCAATATAGAAGGAGTTGGTTTGAGAAAACATGGAATCAATTCAACATTAGACTTATATCTGGGATCCCAGTAAGGACTCTAAGTGAACAATGGATATCGAGCCATCGGAAGTGAAATTAGTATTCAGGAAAGATATTAAGAACTGTAGGAATTTTCTATGACAAAGGAATGATTGAAGTCAAAGAACCCAAATCCTGCACAATATTTAGTATGGGGCTTTTCAAACTGTGTTCCATGGTATGCTGGTATTCCTTATAGAGGCATCAGAGAGAGTCCAGCTGTCCATCACCAACTCCCAGAGTTTACTCAAGCCTCAGGCCCTGCTTCAAATAGCTTAGAACCACATCTATGTGATTCATATTGAATTTCAGTGTCAAATTTTGTTTAATAAAATTGTGCAGCTTAGAAGAAATGTTTGAACCCCTGATTTATCAGGTATTCTCTGCCTGTCCTATAGCCTCTGCCTCTTATGGCGTCTCTGTCCACAAATGGATAGATACATGGTAGGGAAATATTATTAAGCTGAATTTAGTTCTGATACTGAAAAAGCACTTGGCACTGGGGACTCTAACTGAGTAATATTCAGGTGACTCATATGTGATTTAGTAAATATTTTGATGTTTTAGTCTGGTTCCACTTCAGTGAATTAGTTACAGGGTCAAACCAGTTTACTAGGGTTTAGTAAAAGAAAACTTTAATTTTTCAGTTCAGTAGAAATTAAAAACAATAGTGTTTTTATGTGCTTTCAGTTCAATTTAGTTGATCAGTAGAGTCTGACTCTTTGTGACCCAGAGGACTGCAGCACACCAGGCCTCCCTGTCCATCACCAACTCCCAGAGTTTACTCAAACTCATGTCCAGTGAGTCGGTGATGCCATCCAACCATCTCATTCTCGGTCATCCCCTTTTTCTCCCACCTTCAATCTTTCCCAGCATCAAGGTCTTTTCAAATGAGTCAGTTATTCACATCAGGTGGCCAAAGTATCGGAGTTTCGGCTTCAGCATCAGTCCTTCCAATGACTATTCAGGACTGGTCTCCTTTAGGATGGACTGGTTGGATCTCCTTGCAGTCCAAGGGACTCTCAAGAGTCTTCTCCAACACCACAGTTCAAAAGCATCAATTCTTTGGCACTCACTTTCCTTATAGTCGAACTCTCACATCCATACATGACCACTGGAAAAACCAGAGCTTTGACTAGATGGACCTTTGTTGGCAAAGTAATGTCTCTGCTTTTTTATATGCTGTCTAGGTTTGTCATAACTTTTCTTCCAAGGAGTAAGCGTCTTTTAATTTCATGGCTGCAGTCACCATCTGCAGTGATTTGGGAGCCCCAAAAAATAAAGTCTGTCACTGTTTCCATTGTTGCCCCATCTATTTGCCATGAAGTGATGGGACAAGACACCATGATCTTAGTTTTCTGAATGTTGAGTTTTAAGCCAACTTTTTCACTCTCCTCTTTCACTTTCATCAAGAGGCTCTTTAGTTCTTCACTTTCTGCCATGAGGGTGGTGTCATCTGCATATCTGAGGTTATTGATATTTCTCCCGGCAATCTTGATTCCAGCTTGTGCTTCATCCAGTTCAGCATTTCTCAAGATGTACTATTCATGAAAGTTAAATAAGCAGGGTGATAATATACAGCCTTGATGTACTCCTTTCCCGATTTGGAACCGGACTGTTGTTCCATGTCCGGTTCTAACTGTTGCTTCTTGACCTGCATATAAATTTCTCAGCAGGCAGGTCAGGTAGTCTAGCTTTCTCATCTGTTTAAGATTTTCCACAGTTTGTTGTAATCCACACAGTCAAAGGTTTTGGCATAGTCAATAAAGCAGAAGTAGATGTTTTTCTGAAACTCTCTTGTTTTTTCGATGATCCCATAGATGTTGGCAATTTGATCTCTGGTTCCTATACCTTTTCTAAATCCAGCTAGAATATCTGGAAGTTCATGGTTCACATACTGTTGAAGCCTGGCTTGGAGAATTTTGAGCATTACTTTGCTAGTGTGTGAGATGAGTGCAATTGTACGGTAGTTTGAGCATCCTTTGGCATTGCCTTTCTTTAGGATCGGAATGAAAACTGAGCTTTTCCAGTCCTGTAGCCACTGCTGGATTTTCCAAATTTGCTGACATATTGAGTGCAGCACTTTCCCAGCATCATCTTTTAGGATTTGAAATAGCTCAACTGGAATTCCATCACCTCCATTAACTTTGTTCATAGCCCACTTGACTTCACATTCCAGGATGTCTGGCTCTAGGTGAGTGATCACACTATCGTGGTTATCTGGGTCATGAAGATTTTTTTTGTATAGTTCTTCTATGTATTCTTGCCACCTCTTCTTAATATCTTCTGCTTCTGTTAGGTACATACCATTTCTGTATTTTATTGTGCCCATCTTTGCATGAAATGTTGCCTTGGTATCTTATTTTCTTGAAGAGATCTCTAGTCTTTCCCATTCTGTTGTTTTCCTCTATTTCTTTGCACTGATCACTGAGGAATGCTTTCTTATCTCTCCTTGCTATTCTTTGGAACTCTACATTCAAATAGGTATACATTTCCTTTTCTCCTTTGCCTTTTACTTATCTTCTTTTCATAGCTATTTGTAAGGCCTCCTCAGACAACCATTTTGCCTTTTTGCATTTCTGCTTCTTGGGGATGGTCTTGATCACTGCCTCCTGTACAGTGTCATGAACCTCTCTCCATAGTTCTTCAGGCACTCTGTCTATCAGATCTAATCCCTTGAATCTATTTGTCACTTCCACTGTATAATCGTAAGGGATTTGATTTAGGTCATAACTCAATGGTCTACAGTCATACCTGAATGGTTTTCCCTACTTTCTTCAATTTAAGTCTGAATTTGGCAATAAGGAGTTCATGGTCTGAGCCACAGACAGCTCCCAGTCTTGTTTTTGCTGACTGCATAGAGCTTCTCCATCTTTGGCTGCAAAGAATATAATCAATCTGATTTTGGTATTGACCATCTGGTGATGTCCACGTGTAGAGTCTTCTCTCGTATTGTTGGAAGAGGGTGTTTTCTATGACCAGTGCGTTCTCTTGGCAAAACTCTATTAGCCTTTGCCCTGCTTCATTCTGTACTCCACAGTTGCCTGTTACTCCAGGTATTTCTTGACTTCCTACTTTTGTATTCCAGTCCCCTATCATGAAAAAGATATCTTTTTGTGGTATTAGTTCTAGAAAGTCTTGCAGGTCTTCATAGAACTGTTCAATTTCAACTTCTTCAGAATTACTGGTCAGGGCATAGACTTGGATTACTGTGATATTGAATGGTTTGCCTTGGAAACAGAGATCATTCTGTCATTTTTGAGATTGCATCCAAGTACTGCATTTTGGACTCTTTTGTTGACTATGATAGCTACTCCCTTTCTCCTAAGGGATTCTTGCCCATAGTATTAGATATGATGGTCATCTGAGTTTAATTCACCCATTCCAGTCCATTTTAGTTCGTTGATTCCTAAAATGTTGATCTTCGCTCTTGCCATCACCTGTTTGACCACTTTCAATTTGCCTTGATTCATGGACCTTACATTCCAGGTTCCTATGCAATATTACTCTTTACAGCATCGGACCTTGCTTCTATCACCAGTCACATCTACAACTGGGTGTTGTTTTTGCTTTGACTCTGTCTCCTCATTCTTTCTGAAGTTATTTCTCCACTGTTCTCCAGTAGCAAATTGGGCACCTACTAACCTGGGGAGTTCATCTTTCAGTGTCCTATCTTTTTGCCTTTTCATATTGTTCATGGGGTTCTCAAGGCAAGAATACTGAAGAGGTTTGCCATTCCCTTCTCCAATGGACCATATTTTGTCAAAACTCTCCACCATGACCTGTCCATCTTGGGTGGCCCTACACGGCATGGCTCATAGTTTCATTGAGTTAGACAAGTTTCATTGAGTTAGTCTAATCAGATTGGTTAGTCTTCTGTGATTATGGTTTTCAGTCTGTCTGCTCTCTGATGGAAGAGGATAACAGGCTTATGGAAGCTTCCTGATGGGAAAGATTGACTGAGAGGGAAACTGGGTCTTGTTCTGATGGGCTGGGCCATGCTCAGTAAATCTTCAATGCAATTTTCTGTTTATATGATTTAAGGTTTAGCAAATTTATGTAATTCATTCCAAGTTTTCCCTCATGGTTTTCCTCTGCATTGACTACAAGGGAAAATGCCCTGTAAATATCTACGAATCAATACTGGTGGACTGTATTCAAGGCCTCCTCTTAAAATGACATGTCAGAGCCATCCATGATGTCATGAGTAAACCCAAACTAGCCCTTTCCTTGAATTCTGGACAGGACTTAGGTCTAATTTCATAGGGAAAGCACCTGCCCAGCTCTCCTGAGAGAAGGTCACAGATCACAGAATACCCAAAGGACAGTTGCACTACAGGGATGAGAAATTACATCAGACACAGCTGCCCACTTCAGAGCCTTGAGTTCCACGTGGATTAGCACCTACTTGTTATTTCTGTCTGGGCCCAATTCCCAGGTCTCTTAGTTCACCCAAGTCCTCTTATCCATATGAGACTTGAATCATGCCAGGGCAAGTTTGAACTGCTACAAGCATTCAAGTAAGGGCAGATCCTCACTTCCCTTTAATCAAGCCTCAGAAAACTAAAAACAAACCAAAACTTGCTTCCAGTGTATCTATTTCTTTTTATCCCTTGATTCATTGATACCCAGCCCACGAACAGCTCAGTTTTTAAAAAATGTTTCTCATTATTGCCTTGGCTTTTTGAAAACACACAAATTCATTTTTGCAGCTGCAGAATGTCTCCTAACTAAAGAAACTAAAGAAAATGGCTAAATTCCACTGCAGAAAATGTATAATGTTGCCTAGAGTCAATTTCTCCCTTTTACACATACTCATTGAGAAGATACATCATTTATTCAGTATGATCCATCTTACCTCTATGTTACTAATTTTTGTAATACCTTGAACTGGGCGTTGGGGCGGCCTCTCAGAAGAAGTCAAATAGTTTTCCATTTTCTAACCTATACCAATAGCTCTTTCAGAACATAGAGAAAAGTTTGCTACAAAGGAGGCTGTGCTCTATTACAATGCCTAGAACAGTGTGAAATAGGGGAAGGGAGGTTGGGCCAAGGGTCAGACAGCCTTGGGTTCAGATCCCAGCCCTTCACCTACTTGATAAGCAAACTTGGGCAAGTCACTTAATTTTTTTGATCCTGCCTCCTCTGCAAATGGACTATCATATGGATTAAAAGAAATACTGTGCCTACCAACCTAGCACATAGAATATGCTCAGTGCATCTCTGTTCACTTGCCTACCCTGCTCAGATAAATTAGGGGTCATCTATTCATGTCTATCCAGGTGCATTAGCTGCAAAATGTAAAACCTTGACAGGAAGTAGCCTACAAAGTGAGATTTGAATTTATCCTAGGATACCATTGTGTAAAATGGAAGTAGGAAATGTTTCTGTAAACTTCTATTGCTCTCAGTGTTCACTCAGGAAATATAAAAGATCTTGCAAAAAAAGCAAAAGGGACCTGGAATCAGAGACTTGAATGTGAACATCAGTTCTGCCACTGATTAAATGTCAGACTTGAGCAAATTATTTAATATTTCTGAGCATTTGTTCTTTACCTGTAAAGTTAAAATTATAATAAACACTTCCATACAACTCTGAGATGGAAGGATTAAATAAAACAAAGTGCTAGTCACATGGTAAGCATTCAACAAATGATCATTATTACTAAAACTATGTTACCACACACTAGCTAATGGTGCAGTCCAAGATTATAAAAGCAATTTATAAATGCTTATGTCTCCTTTGTAAAATAATAAAGTACTATTAATACCATCTTGTTGATTGCCTCATTGAGGTTTAAGGGCTTGAGTCAGCTAGATTACTGACAAACTTTGAGATTTATTTTATTCTCTTTATTAAAAGCCTATGCTTCTGCAGTGACCAGAAAGGAAAGTTGAAGTTCTTTATGTTCATTCACTATTGCCCCCAATTTTTTGGTTATCTGGTAAACTTTTTCTTAAATGTACTTTGAAGAAAACACCAAGATCAATTTATACCATGTCATTTCATTAATTTTGCCTTTGAAACTAGTTTGAAGTCTGACTGCATGACTTTGAATATCCATCTAGGAATTATAATGGAATGTCCCGGGAGGACATTTTTATGTTCCAGTCCAGATCTTTATCTTCAAACTGATGTTGAAATCCAAAGCTCCTAGTCTTTTTAAAGGAACTTTCAGATTTGTTCTAAGTGCATCAGAAAAATATCTCACTTTGACTTATCTGACTTTTATAATAACATTCTCCAGGAAATAATTTTTCCCAAAAATGTTGAGATAGCTCCTCAACTTTGTCCCTGAAAACCTTTTGTTAACTTGCTCTCATCAGGGTGACCATTTGATTTACAGTCACAGGTGGAAAAGAACAGACCACAGCTGCTGATTATGCTGCTCTATTTCCACCTGTATTTTATGAGCCGTTTCAACCCTGATTATGCTAATTGGATAACATTGTTATTTGAATAAGTTGTTGCTTCTCAAAGACTAAGAACCACATTACAGAGATAGTACCCAGAGCAATCAAATACCCTGCTCTTGTGTTTCAGTCACCAGTTTTCATAAGGAAAGCCAAGAATATAAATTTTGAGAGAGGAACAAAAGGAAAATTTGAAATCCAGAAAATGCTAGAGGCCAGCTGTAATTGTGTGGAAACAACCAGTGTGAATCTTCTGGCCAATGTCTATGAGTACAAAATAACAATTTAGCTAGTTTTAATTAAGTAAACAGTTTAGCCCTAATTTAACTATATATAAGATCTTGATCCATATTTTTACATTTCTGAAATACATTCATACCCATACTTTCAATGTGAATGATTTTAGAGACAGGTTTCTATGTGACTCATACAGCAACCACCCCCCTTGCCCATCCTTCTAACATCCTCCTCCTTAAACACCCCTTTGTTGGATTCTGCACCAATATTTAATGTTGAAAGGAAGATTAAACACAAGAGCATTGGGCTTTCCTCTGTGAATACCAAACTCTATTTCCACTTGATCTCATAAACGAATATTTCTTGCCAAGGAAACCTGCAAAAGGAAAAATAGTGATTCTGGTTTCCACCAATTAAACTGCATTTAACTTCCTATAACACAGAACATAAAACATTTATTCAGAGAATAAATGTGGTCAAATATGGGTGTGTCAGTCATCATTTCTGAGATTAGAGAATGAGGTTTGATGATTAGTGAGCTAGCAATATACTCAGTGAATTACAGTCTGAAACTATGGAAAAAATTGATGAGTTTTTGTAAGTGCCCAGCTCAGGTTATAATTCAAATGAATTGAAGAACCATTATTGAAAGATGCAATTGCAAAAAAGACCCTCAAGGAACAAATATAATTGACTCTGCTGTGAGAGGCCATTTTCTGACTTTTGTATTAAGGAACACTATATGGTCTCCTGGGATTTGGGAAAGGGAAAAGCAAATGAGAAAGGCAGATGCTCAAATGCCTATGTCTTTTATAGAATTCTAGTTGGGTTGCCCTGAATAGAATATTTCCAACTGCATGTGTTTTTTTCACTATTACATTTATATCTAAGAAAACATACTCAGTTTCAAATTGCTCATAGCCCAAAAATATGGACTACTTTCACTATGAGATCTCTTCTACTTAAATACCTTCTCCTGACACGATCTCAGAAATACAATAATCACTTGTCTGACATAAATTTAATTGAGTTTAATGTATGTAATGAATATTTTGATTCAGAACTCTTTTTACTAATATTGTTTAAATCGTTTCATTATCTATATCATAACCCCAAACTCCTTATTCCATGTCCTAGTTAACTCTCCAAACTTCAATTCTTTGACTTCCTGCATTTTCAACACTAGCCATATTGAATTACTCACTGTTCACTATAGAATGTCCTAAATTTTCCTGCTGCTGCTGCTACATTTGTACATATATTCACACCACCTTCTCTCCCTAGATTTGCTTCTTTCTCATAAATAGTGGGTTCTGCAGTATAGAGGAAGCAAGGATGAACTGAAAGCAATTCTGTAGGGAAAATTAACAAGGGTAGAAGAAATAATCTCTCTTAGGGAAAAGGGCAAATTCTCTATCAAAAGTCCAAGGGGCTTGTCAAGTTCAAAGTCAAGACCTGATCTGTAGGGTCTGATTTGGTTGGGGAGAGGATGTGAGGTTTGAGGAGGATAAGAGACATTGTAATCACATTAGGACTCTCTGCCATGAATCAGAGAGGTCCATAAAATCATAAATAGGATCCTGCTCTGAGGAATATGGCACTAATATTCTATGATCACCATCATCTTTGTACTTTGTTACGAAACATTTGTTGAGTACCTGTTACATGAAAAGTGTTGACAAAAAATTAATTAGTCTGAGCTAAGCAAGAGATGGAAAATTTTATTCAAGCCAAATTTGAGGATTATAACCCAGAAAAAAAATCTCAGAAAGCTCTGAGAACTGGTCTGCCCATGAGAAGTCAAGGCACAGTTATATAAGTTTTTGAGACAGAGGGCTGTACATTAAATGATGTATTAATATCATTTGACAATTTACATAATCCATATCTATGGCCCTTTAAAAGATCAAGAAAGAAAGTTATCTTTTAAGGAGTTGTCTTGTTGATGCTAGGAAAATGTTGCTATCTACAGTTGAGCAGGTATTTCTGCCAATGGGGACATTTTGGCCAATGCATAACACAGATACACAATGCACAGTGAGGGGAGAAGGGAGGCCAAAGGGCAGAGGAAATTTTTTATGTTTAAATTTTTCTTGTTTTGACATAAAATATGAATTTTTACTTCAGAAAAGCTTTGAGGCAGCCACTGATAGATACAAAGATCAGTAAGACAAACTCTTCAACCTCAAAGAAATACGCCAGGAACACAAATAATTCAAGAAGTGAGTGAAAGGCTAAGGAGGAGAAGTGGTGAGGTTCCAAATTGAACCTCCTCAGGAAGTTTAGACCCATGTAGAGTAGTAAAATGTTCTTCTGAACTTCTGTACCCTTCAAGGGCAGTTCTGTATTACAAACCAGTACACAGCAACCTGGATATACAAGTAAAGGCTCTGAGAAATTTAAAACAGTGAGATAATGTTTAATATATTTCCAATGCTAACAGGCATTACCAACAGAGTCACATTTATAGTTATACTCAAATGTAGTTCTGAATCTCCATGCTAAGGGAAGATCTCACCCTATCCCAGGGTCCTCTATATTGCTTCTCTCCTGACCTTACTTCCATATATGAATGATCACAAAGTCCACTTCCCTGAAGTTGCTTTAAAATACCCTCTGCTACCATTAATCCATTTCTGTTCATGTGAGGACCATAGCAAGCAAGGTGGTCTCAAGGGATAATCTGAGTTGGCTGTCGTTCCCTCCTTCCCTGACAATTTCCATCAATGCTCTCCTAGAATCTACTGCCAACTAAATCTACAATCTAAGTTAAAATGTGTGTTTCAAGGCAAAATCAATATCAAAATACGTGTTTTAGCACTCCCTTCCAATAAGATTGCCACCCTTGTAGAGCTCCCCTGTAAAGTCACCACTAAAGCCATGATTATGGACTATTGAGGTCTTTTGATTACAGTCACAGAGAAAATGACACCTTCCAAACTCATTGCTATGCTTTTTCAGCTGGACCCTAACCAGACTCAGGTTGGGTCTGGAATATCACAAACTCTTTTTTGAAAACAGTTGTGCTGGCCTCTGGTCCTTATAGCTACACTATGGGCTTCCGATGCCAGTAAGTACAAGGGAGTGACAGGGTAACAGACACGACGCCACTTCCTCCATCCTTCTCCTTCCCTTCTCTTTCTTATCTTTCCTTCTCAAATACACAAAAGAATATATTATAGGTATCAGTAGATACAAACCGATGTGGAGGATAGAGGCTTGAGCTTAAGATCTGCCAAGAAATACGTTCCTTAACATTAGTGAGCTCAGCTCTTAAGGTCAAAAATGCTGGAGTAGTTTTTAGGAATATTTCCATGAAAGACTAACTAGCTTTAGTATCTTAAGAAGCAAATTAAAAGTACCTGGAACACCTTATTCTTTGGTAGTGCTCAAAATATGAGGCATGACTTACAAGCAAAAAACCAAAAGGAAAAAAAAAAGCAAACAAAACAAAAACACTCAGTAAAACTGCACAGCACCTCTAAGACAGTGGAAACTGACTCCTAATGGAAACTTAGCTCTCAAAAGAATCTGGATAACTGAACCTCAAGAAAGACTGAGACCCCTTCTACTCTTCCTGACATGGTCTTTGGAGGTGAAAATTACTTCTCACTACCCAACCCTCTTGGCTGTCTTCCCACTTGAGTTTCGTCCCTCTGTGTGACTGATAAAACTCTCAGTGCTTTCTGAGACTGCTGTTAAGACATCATTCACAGGAGTGCTTCCCACCTAAAAAGAGCCAAAGAGGGGCTGACAAGTTATTAGTGTCATCAATCATGGTTACACTGGGAAAACAGACCGGGGCACCCAAGCTTCTTAGCCAGAGGTGCCTGTCCGGTTGGCATTCCCTTTTGCTGCTATGTTTAGGCACAAATAGCATGTGGTAGTTTGCTAACCAAGAATTCCAAGGGCAGAGACCCGTGGTTGAGGCAGGAAAAAAAAGATATTTATTTAGGGTTTCTTAGGACTGCAGCACAGGAGACACAGTTCCAAGAAGCACTTGAATTGTGTTCCACTGGACTACAAAATGCAGCAAGATTATAAAGGCAAAAGAACATAAGGTTACATAAAGTATTAATTGTTCATCAGGAAGTAAGATTGGAACTGACTAGAAGTAAGTGTATTTGTTAAGCAGAGATTGGTTGGGGTTCAAAATGTTTACAGAGTTGTGAAGCTAGGAGGTGAGGGCTTTGAAATGACAAGGTTGCAACTAGCAGCAGCTAGGAGATACTTTTTGAAAACAGCTGGTGGTGTCCTTGAGTTGGATGCAGTTGAGAAAATTCAAGTTCTCAGCAATGTGGGGGGGACGTGTCTGAAACCTCATCCGCAATGGCCACCCACCTCCATATTGGATGCATGAACCATGTGTACTCAGTCACTCAGTTGTGTCCAACTCGTTGAGACCCCATGGACTATAGCCCACCAGGCTCCTCTGTCCATTGAATTCTCCAGACAAGAATACTGGAGTGGGTTGTCATTTACTTCTCCAGGGGATCTTCCCAACCCAGGGGTCAAACTTGTATCTCCTGTGGCTCCAGCATTGCAGGTGGACTCTTTACCACTGAGCCACCAGGGAAGCCCCCATATAAAACAGAGTTACTCCATTTTTTTTAATGTTTGCAGAATATTTTTTAATTTTTTAAATTTATTTTTAATTGGAGGATAATTGCTTCACAATATTGTACTGGTTTCTGCCATATATCAACATGCATCTGCCATTTTAAATGATCTAAAGTATACCATCAATGGAAGATGGATGGATGGATGGATGGATAATGACCCCTGACTAGAGCCAAGGTATTTAAAGAATGAGAAAGGAAACTCTCATTCATATGTGCTGTTTCTTGCAATTCAAATTAAAAGGTTTTATGATAGAAGGTGGGACTCGAACTACTGACTAAAAGTCAGCTTACAGATTTCAGCTTCTCTTGCCACTCTTTTAGCTAATTTGAGTTTTACTAAGACTTACTCAGTTTAATATTATTCTACCATACAAGCATACCTAGCCTACTGGATCTAATTGCTAATTCTCCTATGGAATAAATAGTGATTCTAGCTACAGCTTCATGTCATGCATGGTTTCCAGCTTTGCCTGGAAAATGTTTGCCTTTAAAATAAAAATATGGCCTACTTAGTTGGCATTCACTGCAACAGGTTGACAGTGCAACAGGTTTGGGAGCAGTTTAATTGAAATCATGAATTATTCTGTATTATCTGGGAGGCGAGACCATGTTATTCTGATGTTTTTATTTCCTTTGGAAACAAAATAGTGCAATGCCTCAGGCCATGTACACATCTCAAAACAGAGGCTCAAAACACAGGTGTCTGATGGTGGATGTGTCCTTCTGCCTTTATCCCCATAACAAACAACAGCATTGCGGCACAGAGTGCCTAGATCAAGGGAGAAAGGCAGCACACAGAGTATATTCTTAAACCCCTCAGATCAAACTAAGACCCAGAATTTGGTCCACTGTTGTAAAGCCCAGTGCTAGACTAGAAGGCCAAATTGCACAGCTGCCATCTTTCTGATACAGGATCTTAGGGAGAAATGTTTAAGATGACAGGATGGGAATAACTGAGATTGAATTCACAGAGCATCTATGAGTCCATAGGCCTCTGTTTATTTGAATCAGTGAAGTCTAATGAAGCGGCCTTTGAGGTGGAAGGCCTTGGTTTCGCCAGGCCTGGGGTGAAACAAGGAGATGGAGGCAACAGAGGACACAGTGGTGCAAGTCTAAGCCCAGAGGAGACGAAAAGCCCGTGTGGAGTCAGCTGAGGCTCCTGGACTGTGGAGATCAAAGGGAACTGTCCTGTTCTGGTGTATGATTCTTCAACTTTGGAACATAGCAGGAGATAGCACCTTAGACAAGGCAGTGCTCTGCTTCAGGAGGAAGCCTGGAGGAAGGCCAACAGTGCCCGTGGACGAAGATGCTTTTGAACAAATGCTAAACAGTCTGGGAGACAGCCAAAATACCTGCCAGGGGAGGATCCTTTACCAGCGTGCTCAGCCTGGGGAGAGCTAACAGCCAGCACAATTTGGAGACAAACACTGATTTTTTTCTGCTCCCTACAAATAGGCTAGTGAGGCCTGGGGACATACAGGTTGCTAAGACAAGTCTCCAACAGAGGATTCCACTTTTCAATTGTTATGATATCCTTTACACAAGCAAATAAATAAAAACATATACACACATATAACAACATAAGTCTTCACAATGAGTTCAGTTTTCACATAAGACAGAAGTAAAAGACATCTTTAAATGCAGCAGCAGTGAAACAGCTCTGAGGTTCCATTTCATAGATTTCTATGAATTAACAGAAATATCATTTGGCATCCTGCAATCCTCTCCACACCAGGTTCTCATCCCTCACAATATAACTCTGCCTGGTCTCCTTCTTCACAATTCCTTTCTTAGTCAGGCTATGTGGTCAGTTCAGACAGATGGTAAATTTTACATTCAGATACACATTCTGTTTCTTTCACACACATATCATTCATCCTTGAGTTCATAAGGCCACGTTTAAACATTTATATTTTGGTGTAAAATTATTTTTTAGTTGATTATCATTGTAAAAATCACTGTTTGGCAAATGTTCTATTATAATAAAATATTTTGGTTTTAGCTCATTACCTACTCATTCATAGTAATTAGTATCAGAAACAATTATTATTGCTAGGGTTTCATAATTTTGTTGATATTGTTTTTTTTAATTTTTTTTATATTGGAGTATAGTTGATTAGCAATGTTGTGATAATTTCAACTGAACAGTGAAGAGACTCGGCCATACATATACATGTATCCATTCTCCCCCAAACTCCCCTCCCATCCCGGATGCTATTTATCACTGAGCAGAGCTCCCTGTGCTCTACAGTAGGACCTTGTTGGTTATCCATTTTAAATATTGCAGAGTGTACATATAGATCCTGAACGCCCTATCTCTTCCCCTCATTCCTTCCCTTTGGCAACCATAAGTTTTTATTTAAGGTCTGTGAGTCTGTTTTGCAAATAAGTTTATCTGTATGGTTTCTTTTTAGATTCTTCATATAAGGGAGTTGACATCACTGTTTTTGAGATACAAAAAGGATATTCCGTTTGTACACCTCATGTAGTTTGTAGTTTGTTCATTTTTACTGAGCTACAGTAATATTGGACTTCAGGCTTAAAAGTAGATATAATTCATTGTTTGAGTATTTTATGTAATCAGAATCTGTGAGTCGGATACGACAATAAATCTGTCTCATTTCTTCCCAATTCTCCAACCCCAAGCTAGAGTCACAGCAAATTACTTGTCACACAATATGTCCCTTCAATTTAAATGAAATATGTTTTTCAGAGGTATCATCTAAAAGGCAAATAGAGGGACCTATTAATTAATTGCTGTATGAGATCACTGTCAGGGACCTAAAAATATACATGATCAGAAAGAAAAACTGCACTCCCTCAGCCTCTTGGTACCTGACGCTTCCAGTGTTGTATTCAATTTCAAGTGGAACAAGTATGCAAAACTTGCCTAGTTCAGTTCACTTACTCAGTCGTGTCTGATTTTTTGTGACTCCATGGATTGCAGCACGCCAGGCTTCCCTGTCCATCACCAACTCCCAGAGTTTACTCAAACTCATGTCCATTGAGTGGGTGATGCCATCCAACCATCTCATCCTCTGTCGTCCCCTTCTCCTCCTGCCTTCAATCTTTGCCAGCATCAGGGTCTTTTCAAATGAGTCAGTTCTTCGCATCAGGTGGCCAAAGTATTGGAGCTTCAGCTTCAGCATCAGTCCTTCCAATGAATATTCAGGACTGATTTCCTTCAGGATGGACTGGTTTGATTTCCTTGCTGTCCAAGGGACTCTCAAAAGTCTTCTCCAACACCACAGTTCAAAAGCATCAGATCTTCGGCACTCAGCTTTCTTTACAGTCCAACTCTCACCTCCATACATGACTACTGGAAAAACCACAGCTTTGACTAGATGGACCTTTGTTGGCAAAGTAATGTCTCTGCTTTTTAATATGCTGTCTAGGTTGGTCATAGCTTTTCTTCCAAGGAGCAAATGTCTTTTAATTTCATGGCTGCAATCACCATCTGCAGTGATTTTGGAGCCCAAGAAAATAAAGCCGCTGTTTCCACTGTTTCCCCATCTATTTGCCATGAAGTGATGGGACCGGATGCCATGATATTAGTTTTCTAAATGTTGAGTTTTAAGCCAACATTTTCACTCTCCTCTTTCACTTTCATCAAGAGGCTCTTTAATTCTTCTTTGTTTTCTGCCATAAATGTGGTGTCATCTGCATATCTGAGGTTATTGATATTTCTCCTGGCAATCTTGATTCCAGCTTGTGCTTCATCCAGCCCAGCATTTCTCATGATGTTCTCTGCATATAAGTTAAATAAGCATGGTAACAATAAACAGACTTGACGTACTCCTTTCCCGATTTGGAACCAGTCTGTTGTTCCACGTCCAGTTCTAACTGTTGCTTCCTGACCTGCATACAGATTTCTCAGGAGGCAGGTCAGGTGGTCTGGTATTCCCATCTCTTTAAGAACCTGAGGGAATCATCTGGGGCCTCTTTCCAAGCACCATCTTTGTCTATCATTAGGGTCTCTTCTGAGCATTGTTTTTTCTTTTCCTCAGGACAAGATTTTCTTGTGACATGCCGGTTATTGTTCAGTTGCTAAGTCGTGTCCAATTCTTTGCGACCCTGTGGACTGCAGCATACCAGCCTTCCCTGTCCTTTACCATCTCCTGAGTTTGCTCATATGGGTGGGCAGAAGTATATTATGATACAAGCATAGTATGGAGAGAGGTATCTCATGACACAGCAGAACTGTCACTGGAAGAGGACAGGGGAAAATGTTCTTCATCAATATCTAATAACATTTAAAGGTTACTCAGTGACATTGGGAGAAGAAAATGGCAACCCACTCCAGTGTTCTTGCCTGGAGAATTCCAGGGACAGAGGAGCCCGGTGGGCTGCCACCTCTGGGGTCGCACAGAGTCGGACACGACTGAAGCGACTTAGCAGCAGCAGCAGCAGCAGCAGTGACATTGATCTTTAGTTTCTTCATCTCAGTGATGAAACTACAGAAGTAGAAAATGTCTGAGGTTCCACACCATCTGATTCTAATAGTCTTTGGGCCGGTGAATGTGAATAATCTAACATAAGTAAAATGAAGATCACACAGGGAGAGTGTTTATAAAGAAACCATTAACAAATTCACAGCCAGAAACTGGGGACACTATTCAGTCACACTGTTGATAGAAGAACGCCAAGGCTCACATGAGCCCTGCATGTGGTAATTATTTTCCATCTCTGATAAAACATTATTCCCCCTTTCTAACATCTTATGGGATCTTCTACTTGGAGGTTCTATAAAATGGACTTTAAATTTGTGATGTCCCACAGTGCTTTCGGTATTTCTGTCAATTCTGCTCCTCCTACGGTCTCTGTCTCTAAAGAGGGTTCTTTAGTGACACAGCTTTGAAATATATTAGACTCCTCTCTGTCCCTGAAAATTCATCCAAACATGGCATGATCCTGTCAGTTTTACTCCACAGGTCATTACAGGGGTGCCATTTGCACCATCAGCAGCTTATTACAGCCCTCATTGTGGATTTCCACAACTCCTAACTTAACTCTTCATCACTTCCCTTTCTCTTGCATCCCAGTCTGTAAATGGCCACCAGAGTTATTTTCCAAAGGGCAGGTCAGAGCCTATTATTCTTAAATACACTCAACTGTACCCCTTAGCCTCTACATAAAATTCAAACTCCCTAGACTGGTTTTGATTCCCACAAACTGATTTCAACAAAACTTTGTTTGTTTGTTTTTCATTGTCATCCCTTTATATTTGTCCTGTTCTTATTCCCCTCTAGATTGGCTTCATCGTTATCTCACACACCGAAATCTACTCTTAGGTCAAGGCACAAATCAGGTGCCACCTCTCCTTTAAAGCTTTTCCATATCCTCCTGCTGGAAGCAATCTTTTCTACCTCCAAACACCTACAGTGTTTAATCTAACCTCTCTTACAGCACTTCTCACTTTTATGTTAAAATATTAAAAAAAAAAAACCCACTTCTGATAAGAATGTAAACTCCTTGAGCAACTAATGTAGTGCCTTGTTATATGTTATGGCCCCAATTCACATGTAGATTTAAGTTAAGTGTTTTATTGGAGGAGACAGATACCAAAAAAGTTACATTTCATCTTGGAAGTATATTGGAAAGAACATATGAATTAGAGAGACAGTTTAGATGGGCTATTCTCTTACAGACTAACAATTGTAGAACACCTCCCATTCAAGACTTCTAAAATGAGACTGCTTGGTCATTTATTTATGGCCCTTTCCAAGCTTGGAGTTCTTGTTGAGATTTTTTTTAATGTCTGTGAATCCAAGTAGCATCTTACAATATTCTTTCCTCATTATGACAGAGCAAGGTCATGTTAGAATAATTCTGACTGATGTGTATTGATCCTTTATTGTGTACCATACAATATATTAAAATCGTATTATGTTTATTTAATTCTCACAGCAATCTGACGAGATCAGATGATTTTCACTATTTTTCATATGGGAATTTTGAGACACAGATGGTGAATGAATTGTACAGGGTTAAACAGCTAATGGGGGTTTCCCCAGTGGCTCAGCAGGTAAAGAACCTGCCTACAATGCAGGAAACAGAGGAGACATAGATCGACTCCTGGGTCAGGAAAATCCCCGGGAGGAGGAAATGGCAAACCACTCCAATGTTTCTTGCCTGAAAAACCCCATGGACAGAGGAACTTGGCAGGCTACAGTCCAAAGGGTCTCAAAGAGTCCAGCATAACTGTGCAGACATGACTGGCTGACTGACTGAAACAGCTAATAAATGGAAATCCCAGAAAGTGAGCCAAAGTAACTTGACACTGGAGTCTATCCATTAAATCATTATACTACACTACCTCTGGTAGAAAAGAAAGAATACTGGGTTGGAGTTAGACGGCTATTTAATTCTGTTATTTACCACTGGTTCTGTGATTTTGAAAAATAAGCACTTATCCTGTTTGAGACTGACTTCATTGTCTATAAAATGGTTAAAATAACACCTACTTGGCAGAGTTCTTAACAGAAATAAAGAAAACATCTCTGTAACCCAACTCCAGGTTCCTTACCCTCAGAAGTAGCATTACCCTTTGGGAAAAAGAGCCTCTTCTCAACCTAATCCTAAATTGTCCATTTTCCTGCTTCATGTTCCTTCCTAACTCCCACTGTTGTGAGTCATCACTAACATCTAAGGCCTCCTGGAACATTAAAAAAAATGGGACTCACTATAGCACCTTCATAGCTATATCTACCACTTAGTTCTATAAAGTATCAGAAGAACCTTTGAAACTAAAGTTTTTCACTATTTTCTGGTCAAATTCTTTGTGTATCCTACAGAATGTTCTCCTGTTATTTCTGTATGAAACGAGGGATGGAGTCAGTGAACAGTATGAAGATATATTAACCTCATAGCTAAGATTTCCTCTTGCAATTTTATATTGCAGGGTCTAGTATGATGCCAACAAAGAACAGATGTTCAATAAATATCAATTGCCTTGCCTTGCCCTAGAAGGAAAATGTACCATGTAATACTGAAATATTAAAAAGGAAAAAAATCACCACACACTTGTTGACTTTGTATATTGCAATTTATTACAATCCAATGAAACGGGCACAAGATGCAACTGTTGTTGATAACCCTCAAATGGCTTGAAAGTTTTTTCCTTTCCTTGATAAGATATATTTGAAAATTCATTTGGACTAAGGGTTTAATATTACTTACAACCAAAAATTAATTCCCAACTCACAAAGCCAAAGTGCTCATTCTTCAAAATAAAACAACATATTAGTTTTCCCTTCATGGATTGCTCTTTGGGTGCTGTAACTAAAAACTTCACACTAAATACAGGGTCACCTAGGTTTTTCCCTATGTTTTCTTCTGGAAGTTTTTTAGCTTTGTGTTTTACATTTAATCTATGATTCACTTTGAGTTAATTTTTGTGAAAGATATAAAATCTGGGTCTAGGTTTATTTCTTTGCATGTGAATGTTCAATTTGTCCAGCAGTATTTATTGAAAAGACTAGCTTTTCTCCATTGAATTGTCTTTGCTCTTTTGTCAAAAATCAGTTGACTATATTTGTTTAAGTCTATTTCTGGACTCTCAGTGTATATGTAGATATCTAGATATATCTATTATTTCACCAGTATCACACTGTCTTGATTACTTTATAGTGAGTCTTGAAAAATCAGTGAAAGTCCTGTTCTTCAGTACTGTGTTAGTGATTCTAGGTTTTTTGTCTTCTCTTATAAACTCTTGTCAATATCTATAAAATAGCTTGCTGGGATTTTGACTGGTATTTTATTAAAGCTATAGATGAAATTGGGAAGAACTCATATCAATACTGAGTCTTCTAATCCTTGAACATGGAATATCTGAATGATTTTCTTTAATTTATTTCATCAGGGTTTTGTAGTTTTCCACATACAGTTTCTGCATATATTGTGTTAGAGTTATATCTAATGCATTTCTCTTTTCTCGGTTGAATATTAACTAGTATGAGTTTTCTATCTTTTTAAATTAATTTGTTTATTGCTGGCATATAGGAGATAATTGATTTTTGTGTATTAACCTTCTATCTGCAACTTGGCTATGATCACTTATTAGCTTCAGGAGGTTTTTGGACAATTCTTTGGGATATTCTGCATAGACAACCATATCATCTGCAAAGAAAGTTTTATTTTTTCCTTCCTAGACCTTCCTATTTTTCCTTCCATCCTAAACTCTAGACCTTTAATTCTTTTTCAGGTCTTATTTCAGCAGTTAGGACTTTTCAGTAAAATGTTGAATAAGAGTGGTGAAAGAAAATTCTACCCTTGCTCCTGATCCTAGAGGGAAAGCAACTGATTTCTCATCATTAAGTATGATATTGTATATTTTCTGTATATATTCCTTAGCAAGTTGAGGAAATTCTCCTCTATTCCTAGTTTACTGAAAGTTTTTTTCATGAGTGAAAAGATATTTTTAAACACTCAAACTTCTCTCTTATTTTTTAATCTCTGTATGTTTCCAAATTGTGCTTACTTATCCATTTTTATTTTTATACCCTTGGTTTCTAAAATGGTATAATCAAGCCATCTGGAGATTTTTTTTTTAATAAAACTCAATAGCTGGGATTTTGCCCCAGGTAAAATAAATTACTGAAATCATGTATAATAATATACAGTAGTTTATTCTAAGTATCTCTAAGATTTGTTTGAGGAAAACCAATCAAGATGGAGCTTCCGGTTTTTACAAATATGATTTTCAGCAAGTCAGCGCTGTAGTCGTACATACATGGGATGACTTTGACGTTGAGATTGTGAGAGTCAAATGATGAAAATAGTCTCCAAGTCAAAAAAAAAAGATTTCTCCTTTTTAAAAAGAGTTTACTTATACATGAGAAATAGCAGTCTAATAGGTTGAATGTAGAATTAAAATCAGAGTTGGGACTTTCCTGGCAGTTCAGAGGTTAAGACTGTGTACTTCTACCGAAGGAGGCATGGGTTCCATCTCTAGTTGGGGAACTAGTGTTCCATATGCTCCATGGCCACAAAAAAAATATTAAAAAAATAAAGTAAAATCAGAGTTCTAGCCAGATTCATTCATTAAGCAGTTGTAAAAGCTTGGACAAATCATCTGACATCTCTTGGGTTCTGTGGTCTCATTTGTCAAGTGCAATGACAATAACATGTACCACCAACCACCACTGTGTGCTTCTACCTCATAGCATCACTTCAGGGCTAAAGGAGATGGTGGATGTGAAACTGCCTTTTAGTAATGTTCAAGCACAGCAGAAAGGGAAAGCATTATTATCATTAGAAGTGTAAATTAGGAAGAAGGAGTTCTGACATTCTCTTATCAAATTTTTACACTTAAATTCCATCATTAATACAGTTACACTTTCTAGGGTTTCAAGTTTTTAGGTGAACTTCACTGTGAGGGTAAAAATTATTCAGGGTGACCAAGACACTAAAGGTTGAAGTTTTCAAAGTGAAAGTCACTCACTTTCTTTGCAATGACTTTCTTTGTGTAGCCGACTCTGTGACGCCATGGACTATACAATCCATGGAACTCTCCAGGCCAAAACACTGAAATGGGTAGCCTTTCCCTTCCCCAGGGGATCTTATCAACCCAGGAATCGAACCCAGGTCTCCTGCATTACAGGCAGATTCTTTACCAGCTGAGCCACAGGGGGAAGTTTTCAAATGTATTATCAATTACAAGCCTGGGCAGATCACATTGGCATGCAAATTTCAATTTGTGTCAGTTTGTCTTATTTGATCTACTTTTTCTCCAGTCAAATGAGGTGACTGTTCATTTAGAAGAACTCGCTGTGGTAGGTTTAAGTCAGAAGGTCAGAAATTTGGCTGTGCTAAATGGTGTGGAAATAAACTGCTTTAGCTTCTCCCACTCATGCAAGGCATTGGACACAGCAAGTTATTTGCAGAGTCAGTTATCCCTTCACATAGTTGACACTGAGCTCCAACCACGTGCCAGGTACCACGCAGGAAATACAGAAATAAAAAGACAAGGTTTCCCTGTACATATATATCATGAAATATAACTCAGCAATAAAAAGGTAAAAACTACTGCAGGCAACAACCTGGATGAACCTCAAGGAAATCATGCTCAGTGAAAAAATGCCAGTATCCAAAGGGTATCTACTACATGATTTCATGGAATAACATTCATGAAAAAAAATGTAATTACAGAGCTGGAGAATGTATTAGTGGTTGCTAGGGGATGGGGATGGGAATGGAAGGGATGAAGTGACTATAAAAAGGTCACATGAGAGGGTCTTATGATGGTGGTACATTTAAGTATCTTGATTGGGATGGTAGTTACACAAAAGTGATAAAGTTATGTAGGCTATATAAACACATCCATGGGTACATACATCAGAGAAGGCAATGGCACCCCACTCCAGTACTCTTGCCTGGAAAATCCCATGGATGGAGGAGCCTGGTAGGCTACAGTCCACAGGATCGCTAAGAGGCGGACACAACTGAGCGACTTCACTTTCACTTTTCACTTTCCTGCATTGGAGAAGGAAATGGCAACCCACTCCAATGTTCTTGCCTGGAGAACCCCAGGGACAGGGGAGCCTGGTGGGGTGCCGTCTATGGGGTTGCACAGAGTCGGACATGACTGAAACAACTTAGCAGCAGCAGCAGCAGGGTACATACATACACAAGTGCATGTATAACTGATGGAAACTGAAACAACTCTAGGGATTGTACCAATGTCAATTTCTTGGTTTTTATATTGAACTATATATAAAATGTATAAAATGCTAACATTAGGGGAGACTGGGGGAAGGGTGCATAGGACTTCCCTGGACCTTTCTTTGCATTTTCTTGTGAATATATAATTATTTCAAAGTATTAAGTTCAAAAAAGAGAAGATCTCTTTAGAATACACAATACCAACAGTGAACGATAATATAAACTATGAATTTGGGGTATTTATGATGTGTCCATGTAGATTTATCATTTGTAACAAATGTACCACTTTAGTGGGGGATGTTTATAATGAGGGAGGTTGTATAATGTGTAGGGGTAGGGGATAGTTAAGAAATCTCTGGTACTTTCCTCTCAATTTTACTGTGACTCTAAAACTGCTCTTTGTTGTTATTCAGTAGCTCAATCATGTCCAGCTCTGTGATCCCATGGACTGCAATGCTCCAGGCTTCCCTGTCCTTCACTATTTCTCGGAGTTTGCTCAAACTCACGTCCACTGAGTCAATGATGCCCTTCAACCATCTCATCCTCTGTCGCCCCCTTCTCCTCCTGCCCTCAATCTTTCCCAGCATCAGGGTCATTTCCAATGAGTTGACTCTTTAAAAGGCTCAATTTTTAAAAACATCAAAAGGAGAATAGCATTTTGTGATGTGAAATTTACAGGAAATTTATATGTTAGCAACCATAATAAAGTTTTGTTGGAACACACACACACATACACATTCAAAGAGATAAAGGTCCCTCCCCTCCAGGAGTTACAAGTCAGCTCTCATCAGTCTCCATGGCTGGTAGGAACCAAAAAGTTCCAGTAACAGAAAAGGCTCAAATTTTCAATCCCTCCAGCCTCACCTTCTCTGGGTCACACCATGCTATTTCTGAGAGCCCTTCAAGGACTCCTCACATGTGCTCCCTTCTCCCTTAGCAATCTCCATTGCTTATAGAGTCACCACTGCCTAGTTCTCAGATCTAAGTGCCATCATCTCTGAAGAGCTCAGACTTTGTCCATGGACCTACTAGTGGGACAGGCTACTGTCTTCACACCCCGCACCTCTACACATCCAAGCAATAGCCTTCTCACAGACTACTTGCCCAGTCCACACCAGCATGTAACATACACCCCCAAGTGTCCACCAATTCCACCACTTCTCTGACTGCATCTGATTGTCAGTTCTTTAGGGTCTGAGAGGAATGATATTACCCAAAGTGAAAACAAGTACTTAACTAGAGTACCCAATCAGGGAAGCCATCCAAGAAGACAGGGCTTGACTGAGACATTCCGGTAAAGGAGAAACTCTTCAGGGAGAAAGGAGGCAAGAGAGAATTTCAGGCAAAGGGAACCTGTGTGGTTAGACACTGAGAAAGCACATCGTGGCCATGAAAGGGACATGGTGCATCATTGGAGTATTGATGCTGGGGGAGCCCAGGCAGAGATGAGGACTAAAACTCAGCCCTGATGATTTCCAAGGCCCATGTCCCCTGCATTGCCATGTGACTGAGGAGCATGCTCAGACACAACTACACGAGTACCACTGTACTCTGTCATACCTAGGACTTACATCCAAACTGAGATGTCACATCCATCTAGATCCATTCTAACCAGCCTAATACGGCAGCCTATCCTCAGCAGGAGAGCCGCAGTGAGAGTACTGAGGCTGAGAAGAGACCGATTTCACTCCAGTGCACACACAAGCTGTCGTTAAACTAAATGCATGTGTACGTATGCACCACCAGCTTTACCTCTTGACTTTCTGTTGGTTTCTGCTGTGGATCCACCCTTCTTTGTACATTCTATTCAAAGCAGAGCAGCAGACAAACATGGTGTTATATAGGCATTGGAACCAGATGATCTTAGTATGAACCACGGCTCTACATCACTTACAAGCTATGTGCATTTAGTAAGTTCATTTTACTGGGCTTTATTTTACCCATCTGTAAGATGGGGATAAGAATCTGTCACACAGGACTCTCCTTAAATTAAATGAAATACTATAAGGGAAAATGCCTCTCGTGGGGCTTTGCCCCCTAAGAGAGATGGTCTCGTTCTTTTAGAATTTTGCTTTTCTTTTTCATTTTTGTTCTTGTTTTGAATGTAGCATTATTTACTCACTGTCCAAAGAAATTCCTCTTGAATTGCTATGTATAACAGAATATGTACATGTTTAGGTTCACAAGCAAAGGACGGACTAAAATAAATGTTTATTGAGCACTTACTCTGTGCCTGTACGTTGCCTGGTCAACCAGCACCACCCGCTGAGATCACTGTCACTGTCACTGTCACAGAGAGGATTGAGAGCTCAGAGGACCATAGAGATACTGTGGATGTTGCTTAGCTTGCCCTGTGGGCAGATGGCTTTTCTTTTTCTAATGATAGTTCCTCTCCCTCCAAAGGCAAGCTGAGCAACATCCACAGTACTGCTACGTCCTCTGAGCTCTCATTCCTTTCCTATGAGGGTGACAATGACAGTGATCTCAGAGGGTGGTGCTGGGACTTCCCTAGTAGCTCAGATGGTAAAGAATCTGCCTGCAATGCAGGAGATCTGGGTTTGATTCCTGGGTTGGGAAGATCCCCTGGAGAAGGGAATGGCAACCCACTTCATTATTCTTGCCTGGAGAAGTCCACAGACTGAGGAGACTAGTGGGCTACAGTCCATGGAGTCACAAAGAGTCGAACATAACGGAGTGACTAACACTTTCACTTTTACTTCCTTGCTCAAGATCCAAGATTCTCACATGTTCTCTTATGACAGTTCATATTTGAAATACTCCTAAAGCAAACCTCTGAGAAGATGGTTCTAGTGACAGTTGTCTCTTTGGGGGGGGAAGAACACCTGCGGGGTGGGGGAAAGCTAATTAAGACTGGTAAGAAAAAGCAGCCAGTGAAGGGGCAACATCAAGCTAGCTACCTCTTTAGATCACCAGTGTAGAGTCACACCAGAAAAACCCTAGAAGCCAGTAAAGAAGGACACTTTAGAGAAAGAAGGAATTTTTTATCTAGTCACTGGTTAAGGGTGAGCCTACTAGAGTAAACTGTCACTTCTTAATGGAACTTCTGTCCTGCTGAGCAGGCCTAAGAAAGCCCATAGGGAAAACACAGTTGCTCACAGCAAGCAGTTGGAAGTTGTGCCCTGAAAGGGTAAGAGAGGGGATAAGGGTGAAGCATTAAGCATGAAAGTGTCTGAAAAACAAACGTGTGTCATGGTAATAAGTCTTCATGTGTATATTTACCTTCCACAAGAAGAAAACTCAGTATATATTTAACAACTCTAACAGCAGATTTTCTGGCACATTTGAGGTGGGGAAAACATGTGTTTTAAGGGGTCCTCCTGGAGCCACATCATGAGGACACATATTTTTTTCCAGTAGAAGTAAGGCAGGCCTCCATCTGTGGCATCCATCTGCATGCATTAACCTGCATTCAAAGTTATCATCACTTTCAAAAGAGACTTTCTGATAGCAACACAAGAAAATGTAGTTTGTATCACAAAAGGTGACAATGTCCAGAGAAGTGTGTCTGGGAACATTTGTTTCCTGAGGGCATCTGTTTCCCTGCCTAGATGATAGTCCTGGAGAGACAGTTTCAAGATCACAGGGAAATCAAACAGCTGTAGGGCAGAGCCCAAGGCACATTACCACCTGTGCTGGGCTATAGTCTCTATTAAGAATCTGAAAACAGAAATGGATCTGGCAGTAGCTCTGTATCTGTGACACAAGTTGTGACACAAGTTGTAATGAATAATCACGCGCATTAATTTTTTCCTCCAAATTATAAAGCTTGGTTTAACTTCTGGCTTCATTTTGGCCCAGATGTAGCATAATTTAGCTGCACAGGTCAGAGAAGAGTAGACTGAGTCTCTGAGGGGCAGATGGCATCTGTTCTTCTGACTTAAAGGAGAATGAGAAGGAAGCAGTTTGGGGATGATGGGGTGTAGTTCAGGGAAATAGTAACATTCGCCTTAAAGAAGTCAGGATCTGCTATTGTGCTTCAGCAGCTCCTGCAGGCCAGCAGATCAGAGCATTAGTCAGATAGGACTGCAGAAGAGAGGGTGGAGGGAGCACTCTTTGGAATCCATCTCCCAAGCCACGACTCTAGACAGTAAGCTAACCACGAGTCAGGCTGTTAATGAACTTGGTCTGGCCATGGTGACAAGAGTTCATTACAGAACATTTATCCTCCACTCAAGAAGGAGAAAAATGACTTCAATAAAAACTATGCCAGGGCCACAGATACATGATCTTTATTAAAAAGGCATTTTCAGTAGTAAAATTCATTACACAGTCACATAAGTAGTCTGGATCCATATTATTGTTGGAAAATGCTAGTAAGTCTTAAGGAAAACAAATAAGATCCTACAGCTGTACTGTAATTGAAAATAGAGGTAATAAAAAAGACAACTATAAAGTGTGTTTATATTTTGATTCTTCTGGGTCAATTTATAATCTATCCAGATCAAAGTCAAGGCCCATCCTGTCTTCTGATGAATTGTTCTACACTGTATGTATACTGAGGCCACGGAAGAATAAACTAAAAGGAGAAGATTCTTCTCAGGCAACTAAAGTTTGTAACTTACATGCTTTTTCTATCTTTCCCTTTTTATATTCTAGAAATAGACTCAAGGCAAAATTTGGAAACCAAACTGAACGAGAAAATAAGAGTACATCAGGATCTGGCAATGTCTTGTAGAATCAAAACAATCTGAGTTAAAATCTTAGTCCTACCACTTTTAAGTGTAGAAAAATTGTTTAAACTCTCTGAACCCAAGTTTAATCCATTTATGAGACACAAATGAGAAAGCTCACATCAGAGTGTTTTGAGGATTAATTGAAAATATATATTATTCACCTATAGTATGTTTTCAGCTTCCCTGGTGGCTCAGATGGTAAAGAATTCACCTGCAATGTGGGAGACCTGGGTTTGATCCCTGGGTTGGGAAGATCCCCTGCAGGAGCACACAGCAACCCACTCCAGTATTCTTGCCTGGAGCATCTCCACGGACAGAGGAGCCTGGCGGGCTATAATCTATGGGGTAGCAAAGAGTCAGACACTACTGAGTGACTAAGCACAGCACAGCACAGCACAGTATGTTCAGTGCCAATACTTCGGCCACCTGATGCAAAGAACTGACTCATTGGAAAAGACCCTGATGCTGGGAAAGATTGAAAGCGGGAGGAGAAGGGGACCACAGAGGATGAGATGGTTGGATGGCATCACCGACTCGATGGACATGAGTTTGAGTAAGCTTCCGGAGTTGGTGATGGACAAGGAAGCCTGGCATGCTGCAGTCCATAGGGTCGCAAAGAGTCGGACACAACTGAGCGGCTGAACTGAACTGGGCTTCCCAGGTGACGCTAGTGGTCAAGAATCCACCTACTAATTCAGGAGATGCAAGACATGCAGGTTCAATCCCTGGGTCTTCACTTCGTGTTGTTTTGGATGACCTAGTCAGTTTATTTATTCAAATAAGCTTTACTGGACATCTAGCATGTAAAGTTTTAGGTTCTGGGGATATAGAATTGAACAGTATGGACATGATCCTGTCTGCCTTAAAGTAAGGAAGATAGTCATTGAGAAAATATTTAATAACAATTCATGAAGAATAAGCATCTTGTTTTAAGCCAAATGATTAAAGATATAGTGACCTATTATTATTTTCAGATATAGAAGTATCAGTAATGCTTTAATACAATAATATATTAAAATAACTAATTCCATTTATACAGTATACATTATTTTTTCTTGTCTTTGTTTTCCTTTTTCCCTTTTTGACTTCAAATGTACAAAACTGAATTGATCATATTTCTCAGTTCATGACACATTCTAAGTACATAACAAGAATCTGTTTTTTCACTTAACCTCTATCAATACTCCCATTCCTCTCTTCATCATAGGCACTCACTCTAAATTATTTAATATGTGTCCATTCATGCCATTTCTACACATTCAATTATAAATATATGTATTCTTAAAATATATTGGGTTGGCCTAAGAGTTCATTAACAGTTTCCATAACATCTTATGGAAAACTCGAACAAAATTTTAGGCCAACTCAATACATAGAGTTTTTCATATGTGATATACATAAAAAGTATTGTTAAAAATAAGTTGTTTCTTTGTCCACTTAACACTCTTCTAGAGAGAAGTATTCCTGTTTTCACATTAATCTAACTTACTACCAAGTGCTGCTTAGTATTCCATAGTATGCGTAGATCACATTTTATTGATCTGTTTCCCTAGCAGTGGGCATCTGAGTTGCTTTCCCTCCTTGTTGTTATAAGCAATTTGACAAATAAACACCATCACATCATATATCCTTATGAATCTGTTAAAGAGTTTCTTGGTACAGACACATTTCCAGACATCAGATTTTGCACACTTAGTGTCACAGATGGATTGCTGTATCATTTTCCAATTCTCCATATCCTTGCCAAAGCATTGCATTATTTGATGTGCTAATATTTATGTTATCTGATGGATATAGAGTAGTATTTCATTGCTTTTTAAATTTGCATTTCTCTAAGTAGTTGAGATATTGCTCACATCTTACCAGGTAAATTATATCCCTCATTTCATAGCACATAGTTATCCCACTCTCTGAAAAACATTGCTCACACTTCTAAGAGATTTCCTGCCATTTCTGACTAACTTGTAATTACTTATGTGGTTTAGATATTGGTATTCCTTGTCTATTTTACACTTTGAAAATCACTGCTCTTGGCTTGTCATCTTCTGATAATTTTGCCTATGGACTATATTCATTAAAAATAACCCATGTTATGATATAAGTAAACCTTTCACCTTTCCCCTTTATGTTTTAAGCTCCAGTCTTGTTCAAGACATTCTTCCCCCCTAAAAATAAATACAGAATATCTCTATATTCTCAAACATTGTCATATAAAATACTTTTATATTTTTACTGCTTGCATTTGGAACTTATTTCAAACAGAGGTGTTTTTACACATGATGTAGGTAGGGACCTAACTTTTTTTCCATTATAATGAGCTAATTCTCCCAACATCAGCTATAAAATCTGAGATAATCGATGAGATTAGTTAGAAAATTTTCCCTTTTATTCTATTTTCTAAAAATATTTCCATAAGTTAGAAACTACCTCTTTCTTGTAAGTTTTGTCTCATTTGTGAAATAAGCTGAACCTATATAGGTTATAGGTCCTGACAAATCCCTTTTTTTCTTAGGTCAATTTTAGAATTACATACTTTTCTAGAAATGCATCTATTTCCTTTCATTTGACTTTATTGGCATGCAATGATGCATTATATACTTTTTATTTAGTTTTAATTTAGCTTTTGTCTTGATTTTTGAACTTCAAGTATTTTTATCTTCTTTAAAAATTAGTCTTACCATAGGTTGATGTCTCTTATTTGTCTTTTCAGTGGTCTTTTTTAAGCATGCTTATAAAGTGCTTTAAACTGAAAGAAAGTAAAAGTATCTCATGTCAACATATGAAGGACACTGCTAAAACAGTATTTATAGGAAATTTTATCATTTGTAATATATTTATCATAAAAAAGAAGGACTGAAAATTTAAATTGAACATTTCAACTCAAGGGAATAATAGAAGGATTATTATTATAATGTAATAATGTACATAATAATACATAATGTACATAATAATGTATAGAAGACTCAAAGAAATAGGAGGAAAGAAACAATAAAAACTAACAACAAAAATCAATGGATATAGAAAGACAACAAGAAATAGTGAAAATCAACAATTTATACTTTTTAAAATGCTTTTACATATATGATATTTCTTGAGACATGACTTTAAACTGTAGACCTGCAGTTGGACTTAAAAAAAAACTCAGATTTTTGTTATTTGCCTTCACTGTTTTGTTTTTTAAAATATTGAGCATTTAGTTGAGGAAAACCATAGAGGCAAAGATACTTCAATCAGCAAAAAGTAAAGTAAAGCTTTATTACTATTCTTATTGAAAGATGGTATGAAAGTGAAAGTGTTAGTCGGTCACTCATGTCCAATTCTTTGCATCCCCATGGACAGTAGCCCACCAGGCTCTTCTGTCCACGGAATTCTCCAAGCAAGAATACTGGACTGGGCTGCCATTCCCTTCTCCAGGGGATCCTCCCAACTCATGGATCGAACCTGGGTCTCCTGCATTGCAGACAGATTCTTTACTGTCTGAGCCACCAGGGAAGCCCCAGAAGATGAATATTTATTTAAAAGACTTGGCTCTTTATTCAGTCCTATGTTTGGTTCTGTCACATCTTCACTGTGTAATCTCAGGCTCTTTAAGTCTCAGATTTCTCGTTTGCAACATGAAGAGGATAATGGTTTCTACCTCAGAGAGTACTTACAAGAATTAAATAAAATTTAAAAAGTAGTATACAAAGTGCTTAGCATAATGTTCAATAAATGTTAGCTCTCTGTGGGTCTTAGCAAACTGTATTATATTTAAATACCCTCTTCCATGAAAAAGAAAATCTTGGACAAACTAAGAATGTATACTTGAGTATTAATTTTAATTCTCTCATAAATGTGATCATACTATGTAAATAAGAATATACCCACATCAAGTCTTCAAGTGGCGTAAAGCAGCCTCAAACCATTGGTGAGAAATTCAATGACAAAGAGCTGATGTAGCATAAGTGTCAACCACAGGTAGAGAGCTGAATGAGAAATAACACGTCCCAGCTTCAGTCCACATGAAGTGCTAAGAAATTGAAAGGGACCGCTTTTTAGAGCAATTGGAAAAGAACCACATACCTACAAAGGCAAGTAGAAACCTTCCCTTGATTGATTTTCCATTAAGTTTCTGCAGTGTTTTCTAGAGTATTCTTAGGAAAAGACAGAACAAGAGAGAAATGGGGAAATGAGACAGCCCCACAAAAGAGGTGACAGTGTTGTTGTTTAGTGGTCCAAGGACTGGGGTTTCCAGAGAGACAGGGAGGTTCAGTCCCTGGGATCCCAGGAGTACCAGCTAAGAACGCCCTGCTGAGTGATCCTCAGCCCCAGAAAGCATGTTTAGAAGCAGATGCTTCAGTTCTCTGAGACTCTCCCGCAGAGCCCCATGCTGGAGAGTTATTTCTATAAAGCACGAGGAGCCTAGACTTCTCGAATTTCACAACCTGCCGTCAGAATTCACTTTCTTTACAGGGAAACAAGGTCTGCATCCCAACAGCTGTCAGTCCCCTTTAACAGGAGATAGAACAGTCACTAAACCTAGCGGGACTGGCACATTCTCCACAAAGGAGCCCGCAAAAGGCATACTCTTACCTTTGTGAACATGGCAAGAAGCGTTTCATATCCAGACATGTAAATATACTACAAAAATGATAAAAAGGTTTGCATGTAAACATGACCTAGAAAGTGCCAACTAAGACCTCTATTTATTACATTAATATAAATGGGAATCTGTATAATTTCTTCTGAGATATCTTCGTAGTCAACTAAATGTGAATGAAACTCTTTATTTCTGACAACTATGCTCCAGCAGGAATTAAAGTTAAGAGTTTCAGAATTGGTTCTCTAGGAACAGGCAAGTTCTTTTTTTTAGTAGGTTAATGAGCATTAATGCTAATAAATGCGGAATTAAAATGATATTCCTATAAAGTGAAATTACCTGAGAATTCACCTGAATAATGGCATTATATAATAGCATATGTCAAAAATGTGTTAATCAGTTTAATAGAAAAGGTGACAGGGTGTTCTCACAACTATCTCAAGCAATGCTGTAGTCAGCGAATATTCTAAGTCTCATGTGTGAAGCTAAAATGGCATATATCAAAATGATTAAAACATGCCTTCCTTGAAGTAAGAGAGACAAGAAGCAGGCACAGCTGGGAAAAAATTAAAAAGTACTCAGTGAAACCCAAATGCAGACTTTACCTAGTTTACGCTAAGCATCTACTGTGCACTGGCCCTCTGCTTGTCTGCCACATGCTGTCCATTTCTTGGTCCCTCACCCATCACTCCATCCCTGCAAAATGCAAAAAATAAGGCTCCCAGTGGGGAAGCAACTTGCCCAAGGCCACACAGCCAGGACATGGCAAGGCACTTACTGATTCCAAGGCCTATCTACATTCCCTCTGCTATGCTGCCCCCAAAAGGGCCCACAGCACACATGACAGGCCTGTAAATTCACTTATCCAGACTCCCAGGTTTCACAGCTCAGTGCTCTGCATCCTTTGTAAGATGACATAAGAGTTGTTTTAGATGCTAGTCCTTAGTCACTCCATCTTGGATTCACAGTCTCTTGCTCTCAGCCTAGGGCTTAACCTTTGGAGTTGGACTGTTGTCCAGTCGCCCAGTTGTGTCTCTTTGTGCTCCCATGAACTGCAGCATGCCAGTCTTCCCTGTCCCTCACAATCTCCTGGAGTTTGCCCAAGTTCATGTCCTTTGCATTGGTGATGCTGTCCAGCCATCTCATCTTCTGACACCTTCTTCTCCTTCTGCCCTTGATCTTTCCCAGCATCAAGGACTTTTCCAGTGAGTCATCTGTTCACATCAGATTACCAAAATACTGGATTTTCAGCTTTAGCATCAGTCCTTCCAGTGACTATTCAAGGTTGATCTCCCTTAAGATTGACTTGTTTGATCCCCTGCTATCCATGGGACATTCAGGAGTCTTCTCCAGCACCACAGTTCAAAGGCATCAATTCTTTGGTGCTCTGCCTTCTTTACAATCCAGCTCTCACAACTGTACATGACCACTGGGAAGACCATAGCCTTGACTATACGGACCTATATGGACCTTTGTTGGTAGAGTGATGTCTCAGCTTTCCAACACACTGTCTTGGTTTGTCTTAGCTTTCCTGCCAAGAAGAAATCATATTCTGATTTCATGGCTGCGGTCACCATCCACAGTGATTTTGGAGCCCAAGAAGAGGTAATCTGTCACTACTTCCACCTTTTCCCCTTCTATTTGCTATGCAGTAATGGGAGAAGAGCCATGATCTTAGTTTTTTTAATATTTAGTCTTAAGCCAGCTCTTTCATTCTTCTCCTTCACCCTCATCAAGAGGCTCTTTAGTTCCTCCTCGCTTTCTGCCATTAGAGTGGTATCATCCACATATCTGACGTTATTGACGTTTCTCCTGCCTATCTTGGTGGACTGACCTGGGAACAAACCCCACCTCTCACCCATGTGATGTTGTTTAAGCCATATCATCTCTCTAAGCTTTGGGCTTTCACCATAAAATGGAGATAGCAACACCTACCTCATAGGAGTCCATTTTAAAATGAGGTAACTTAGCACACAGCAAGCTTTCCATCAATACATGAAGGCCATTATGATGGTGGCCTGTCATCAGCTATGCTTTTGCTCATAATTAACATTTTATTCCATACTTTCCCAAGTTGCTGACCTTGGCCTGGCCCCATTTTACCATTACTTCCATCTTGGAACTGGTACTTTTAGAATTCAGTCTAAAAGTCCAGGAAAGAGAAATCAGTAAAGCAAGAGAAGAAAAATAAGAGGATGGGAAGAGAAACAGCCATTATTGGCTTCAAAACCTGAGCTCTTGTCCCCAAATGCCACTTTTCCGGCCCATTTCTCAAACTTCCAAAGTGTGCATTCTAAGAAATAGGTTTTCCTCCTAATATCACCAGTAAGTGGCTAGCCTTTTCATCACTGAGGAGCTTAGTCAAAGCCATCTGTTCACCAGTGATAAGTAGACCTTTCTTATTCAATCAGGATAAAGTTACCCCTTCTTTATAGCCTTCTCCCCTTTTCTCAGGCACCCAACTGGAAAGTCCACCTTATCAATTACTAGAGGACTTTTCTAGTGCTTGTGCTGATCCCTTTCTTCCATTGTTTTCCCTTTTCCCTGAACATTCATGTCACATTCTCCAGTAATGGTTTAAAAGCTGAATTACTTCACTGATTAAGTGGTGTATGGTTGGTTGCAGGCCAATCTAGATGGAATGCATGCCAGCCAATGAAAGGAAAGCCCAGGGAGCCATGCCTTCTGTTTTCATTACTTCACCCCAAGCCTCCTATAGCTAGTACATAGCGTGAACATACTATATTACTCAGTAAATGATGCTCAAAACAGTAATAAACCTAAAGGACTGTTCAGACAACTATACCAAAGGCTTATGATATGCCCAGAGGTTATCCTCTTGAATTAGGATAACCTCACTAAGTCAGGTGTGCACAGCGCTGAGTGAATAGGAATCGTGCTTGGCAGACAGCTCCCATCCCATCAGACCATTGCAAACACCACGTTACTTCTTCAGATGCATGAGTCTGGGCCTCAGTGGAAATCTAATAGTGAAATCAAGGACCCTCAAAAGTCATATATTTCCCTCTGGTCCCTCTTCCTGCTAAAGGAGCTTTGCAAAGCAATGAGCTAAACCTTAACATTTCAAATAGCAAAGTCAGTTCATCCGTGAAGGACTCACTCTGGAATTCTGTGCGTTTCCAGCATGGAGGCCAGATCCAATATGACAACTGCCAGGTGAAAATCACAGTAGCATAATATTATACAATTTGATTTCCAGGCAGAATGTTCTGAATCCTCAGGTTGTCAGCCAGACAAAACATCTGTGAGGAATAAACCCACATTGAGACATGGAGGTCTCTCACCTTTAAATATTTGGATGAATGTTATGAACTCTGAAAGTTAAAGCTTTCAAAATATTCCTAAGAACTATCATTCTTTAAAGTTTAAATTTCTCCAAATAGCAATGCTAGTTGTTTGATGTAAATTTCATAGAATCTTACAACACTAGATCTAGTATATTAATGAGATATTATTTGATGAAACTCCCTTTGTTTATAGTAAAGATATTAAAACTTAGAGAAACCTAATTTATCCAAGCTCATCCAGTTAGCCAATATCAGAGCGAAGATGTGGTTCCAAGCTGGTCAGTCCCTGTGTTCCATAGCTCAGCAGATCTGCACATAATGTAAACCACATGGGCTTTGTGAACAAGCTACTCAACTTCTATGGGGATGAGTAACTCCTATTTCATAGGGAAATTATGTTAATTAAGTGAGACAGTGGAAGTAGCACATGGCCCATCATAGTAGTTGTTGTTATCATCATTATCATTACAGTTATTATCCAACCTACAATTTAAGTCTCACACAATTTCCTGTCATGAGCAAGCCTGGTTGTATTTTTAGGAGACCCCCTTTGAGCAGTGAATGGAGCCTGGAATTTATGTTCCCACAATTATCTAGAGTTCCAACAGGTCTGACACTAGTCTCTTACCAAGCTGCAGCCCTCCTCCTAGCCTACATGAGAGCCTTCTGGCCTCAAGAAAGACCCTGAGGTCTTTCTTGAATCAGAGAGCTCTGAGTCTTAAATCCAATTCTGTCACTTATTACATGGTAGACCTTGGATTAATTACTTAATTTTACGAGCCTCAGTTTTCTCCTTTTTTAACTTAAGAAATTTGCATTACAGAGTGTGTAAAGAAGACTAAATAAAATAATATAACGATATCACTAATAGGACAAAGTAGATCATTCCTAACTTTATTCCCCCTCACGAGAAAAACCAACAATTATTCAAGTACAATACAATCCTAAACACAGGGGTGAGGGTGAAGCACCCCCGGCCACACAGAGACCAGCAGAGACTACACCAGGAGGGTAAGACCAGCAGCCACATGGTGACTAGATTGCCCCTCCCCCAGGCCACCGCAGCACCCCATGGAGAGATCGCCCCTGAGCCTCTGGTTCCTCCAGTGGGAAAAGAGAACTCAGGCCTTGGGGTCAGTTGGTGGGAGCCCCTAGTCTGATTTCACATCACAGGGATTGCAAAGAATCTTCAGGCTCAATCTCCAGGAATCTGACTGTGAGTGAGAAGGGTAGAGGGGCTTACAACAACCAACACGTGGATTTTGGCTGACTGAGTTCACACCTGCAATGCACAAGTAGTAATCCCAGTCAGTGACTTTGCTCATCTGCAGAACCAAATCAAGGACACACTCTGACCAGGAAATTTGGCAGGATGCTGATCTGCCTTATTCAGATCCTCAAAGGGAGAGTTTATCCAGCACTGGAGCCTGGCTTGCCTTTTCATACTGTTCATAGAGTTCTCAAAACAAGAGCCAACTCATTGGAAAAGATGCCGATGCTGGGAAAGATTGAGGGCAGGAGGAGAAGCCGGGTGACAGAGGATGAGATAGTTGGATGGCATCCCCAACTCAATGGACTTGAGTTTGAGCAAACTCTGGGAGACAGTGGAGGACAGGGAAGCCTGGCATGCTGCAGTCCATGGAGTCACAAATAGTCGGACTGAACTTACTGACTGAACAACAATACAAGAGCCTGGTTTGCCCAGGTCCAGACAAAGCAGCAGAGACAGAACTTCACCCACTGTGGAGAATGTCTTCTAGCCTTTTATGACCAGAAGGGCTGGTGGAAACTCCTGGAAGCTATGTGGCCCAGTGGTGGTCCAGCCAAAGGTGGGCAGGCAGAGCTGATAGCCCCCCAAGCAAAGCCAGTACCAAGGTGCTATCACATGCTACGCACAGGCTAATTCATAGCCAAGGCTAGCCAAGGCTGAATGTAGCTCCTGGAAGCTTTCCCAACCAAAGAACCTACTGGAAATTGAGAGCAACCTGGAGCAGCCCCTCCCCTTTGTGCCCTGGCTGAGATACAGTCTCACTGCTGTGAAGAATGTCTTCAGGGCCCATCAGACCAAAAGAGCAGCAACTCCTGGAAGCTGTGCAGTCAAGTTCTTCTCAAGACTAGAGAAAGTCAGGAAAGCTGATAATTTGCAAAGAAAAGCCAGTGGCTCTATTCGATCAGGGAACCTGAGGTGTAGGCCAGCTTGAGTTAAGATAACAAAGAGATTTACAGGCTTTAGAGCTGCCTCCCTCACTGTGCTCAGGCGGGGAACTTGTGGCCCCACTGGTTGCTCAATACAGCTTTCAGCCTGTCTGACCTAGAACCAAACCAGAACACACAGGAAACTGTGTAGCATATTCAACAGCCCTACATACAGTGTCATTTGAACAGAGAGCAGTCTATGGCCTCCCTCACCTGCAGAGCAAAATCAGTGGCCTCACCTGACTAGGAAATTCAGTACACACTCAGGTCCAATTTAGTTCCCCAAACAATAAGCTATACAGGACCTGGGTCCTGTCCTGCTGCCCCGCCAGGGAAGGGAAGCTAATTCACATCCCATCTGCTACTAAGCATAGTACTCCAGCCCCAACCATCTAATACACCTGACCAGAGAATCCAGACTACTTGTCCAGCCTGACTTGGGTAGGGAACAAACCAGCAATTCTGTCCAGCTTCTCTTAGCCAGAGGCACACCCACCATACCTATCCTTAGAGCTCAAACAATGGCCTCTTCTCAAAATAGACAATAATAGCAGGTCCCACCTGCCAAGGATATTACCAGCAGATACACCCAGGACTGCAAACTGAATTGACTGGTAAAGAACAGTCTCTGCCAAAGCATTTGTGCCAAGTCTGGAAGAGGAGACTGATATATCAAATGCACAGATAACAACATGAGTAATTACGGATGAGCACAAAAAATTAGGTAAATATGACACCGCCAAAGGAAACTAATAAAGCTCTACCAGCTGCCCCTAAAGAAATGAAGGCCTATGAACTGTTCAATAAAGAATTTAGAATAATCCTTTTAAGGAAGTTTAGTAAACTATAAGAAAACGCAGACAATTAAATGAAATTTGGAAAACAATGCATGAACAAAATGAAAGTATGACAAGAAAATAGCAACCATCAAAAAATAAATAAATAAAACAAACAAACAACAACAAACCCCCCAGAAATCCTAGAGGTGAAAAAGCCAATAACTGAACAGAAGAATTTAATAGATGGTTTCAAAAGTAGACTTGACAATGCAAAAGGAGGAATTGGCAATTTGGAGAATAGGAATTAGAAATTGCCCAGGCAGAAGAGCAAAAAGAAAAAAAGAGTGAAAAAGAATAAAGAAAGTCGATGAGAATTATAGGACACAGTGAAAAGAAATAATGTTCACATTATGTGAATTCCAAAAGGAGAAGACAAAGAGAATGAAACAGAAAGTATATTTAAAACAATTATGGGTGAAAACTCCCCAAACCTGGGGAGAGAAATGGACATCCAGATCCATAAGACCCAAAAGATCCCAAATAGGCTGAACCCAAATAAGGCTACACCCAAATAAGGCTACACTGAGACACATTATAATTAAATAGTTATAATTAAATAGACACATTATAATTAAATGGTTAAATATAATTAAATAATTATAATTAGTTAACTATTTAAACAGTTAAATAAGCTACATTGAGACACATTATAATTAAATAGTTAAAAAGTCAAAGACAAAGAAAGAATTTTAAGAGCAACCAGAGAAAAGAGAGGTTATATAAAAGGGAACCCCATAAAATTATCAGAAAATTCTCAACAGAAACTTTTCAGTCCAGGAAAGAATTAAATGATATAACCAAAATATTGAAAGAAAATAAGTATCATCCAAGAATTCCACACCCACTGAATCCATCCTTCAGAAACACTAATTAAAATCCTGAACAAACAAAAGCTGAGGAAGTTCATTATCACCATACCTACCTTACAAGGAGTGCTAAAAGGAGTTCTTTGAAAGGAAAATAAGTAAAAACTGAGCCCAAAATTAGCAGTAGGAAGTAAATAATAATGATTAGAGCAGAAATAAATGAAACAGAGGGTAGAAAAACAATAGAAAAGATAGTCTCTTCAATAAATAATTCTGGAATAATTGGATATTCATATATAAAAGAATGAAAAAATATTTATATCTTACCACTCACAAAAAGTAATTCAAAGTGGATTCAAGACTTGGATGTAATATCTGAAACCATGAAACTTCTAGAATAAAGCATAGGAATAAAGCTTCTTGGCTTGGGTCTTGGTAATGATTTTTTGGATATAACACCTAAAGCACAAGCAACAAAATAAAAAAATAAGCAAATGGGACTCATCAAACTAAAAAGCTTCTGCCCAAAAGAAACAAATACAAAATGAAAAAAAAAAAAAAACTCCAGAATGGGAAAAGACATTTGCAAACCATATACCTGATAAGGAGTTAATATTCAAAATATATAATAAACATACAATTCAAAAGCTAATAATGATGATAATAATAACCAAATTAAAAATGGGCAAAGGATCTGAATAGACATGTCTCCAAAGAAGATATACAAAAGGCCAACAGGTACATAAAAAAGATGCTCAGCATCACTAGCCATTAGGGAAATACAAATTAAAACCACAATGAGATATCACCTCATAGATAGCCAAAACATGGAAAAACCTAAATACCCACTGAAATTGTGGTATCTAGACACAATGAATTATTTTTTAATGTATTTATTTTTAACTGAAAGATAATTGCTTTACAATATTGTGTGGTTTCTGCCATACATCAATATGATGTATGAATCAGACATAGGTTATACATATGTCCTCTCCCTCTTAAACCTCCCTCCCACCTCCCATTTCATCCTATCCCTCTAATTGTCACAGAGCCTGGGTTTGAGTTCCCTGAGTCATACAGCAAATTCCCACTGGTTATCTATTTTACATATGGTAGTGTATATGTTTCCATGCTACTCTCTGCATTCATCCCACCTTCTCCTTCTCCCCACCCCAGGTCCATAAGTCTGTTTTCTATGTCTGCATCTCCACTGCTTCCCTGCAGATAGGTTCATCAGTACCATCTTACTAAATTCCATATTTTTATATATACACACACACACATATATATACATTAATATACAATATTTGTTTTTCTCTTTCTGACTTACTTCACTCTGTATAATACACTGTAGGTTCATCCACCTCATTAGCACTGACTCAAATGTGTTCATTTTCATGGCTGAGTAATATTCTAACTAGATACAATGGATTATTATTAAGCCATAAAAGACAAGGAAATACTATCATTTACAACATGAATGGACCCTGAAGCCATTATATTAAGTGAAATAAGTCAGACAGAGAAAGACAAATACTGTAAGATCTCACTTATGTGTGAGACTTACAAAAAAAAAAAAACCAAACTCATACAGAAAGGGATCAGACTTGTGGTTACCAGCAGCAGACAGTTGAGGGAAGGAGAACTGGAAGAAGGTGGTCAAAAGATATGAACTGCCAGTTATAAGATGAACAGGTTCTAGAGATGTAATGTACAACAAGATGAAGATAGCTAACACAGATGCATAAGAGATAGGAAAGCTGGTGCATGTAAATTCTAAGTATTCTCATCACAAGGAGAACTTTTTTCATTTTTTCTTTCTTCTTTCTTTTTTAAAAAGTATATCTAAATGGGAAGATGTATGTTTGCTAAACCTATTATGGTTATCCTTCTACTATATATATATTATAGATAGATAGATATCAAACCAACATGTTATATGCTTTAAACATAAACAGTGATGTATGTTCATTATTTCTCAATAAAACTGAGGGAGAAAAGAAAATAATAATAATGTACGCAAAATGCTTAGTAAAATAGTTCACAATGGTGGGCACTCAATTAAATCACCATGATTTTTATTATCATGGACCTTCTCTATCACTGTAATAGACTTCTGTCTTGGGTTCTGAGTGTTACAATCATGACTGGAGCTCTGATGTGAAGCCTCATCCACATGTCTAAGTCTAAACTCTCATCAGCGCTGGCTTTTTCTCAAGAAGGACAATGTAGAACCAGGAAACAGTTACCCACATGACTCAGAATAATAAAAGCTGTGAATTCTAGCAGCCATGTCTCTCACAGCTTACAAAACTCTCTCCTCTTGGCCAATGTAGTAGTAACAGTTTCTTAGCCCATTCAGGCTCCTATAACAAAATACCATAGACTAGGTGGCTTATAAACAACAAAATGTTGTTTCGTCCAGTTCTAGAGGGTGGAAGGCCCTCTTCTGGGCTACAGACTTCTCGTTGTGTCCTCACATGGCAGAACAGTCTAAGGAACTCTTCACAGGCTCTTTTATAAGGGCACTAATCCCAATCTTAAGGATAGAGCCCTCAAGACCTAAACAGCTCCCCATATCACTATTATTTCCTACTCTGTAGCAGGTTAAGTGTTAAATATCTTTGTTACATAATCACATTCTCTAAAGGAACCCATGAGCTGGTATGATGAATCCCACTTTATTGATGAGCAAACTGAGGCTCAAAGAGGTTAAAACAACAAGGTCACAGCAGTAGTAACTAGTAACTGGCAGGGCCAAGACTCTAAAGCCTGCTCACTTGTGATCAGGCCTGTTGCCTCCTATATCTATATATAGTGCCTGACACTCATGGATCAAGTCACATCCATTCCCAACATCTTGCACTCCCTATACTAAGGCCCCCATGAAATCCATTACAGTAACCTGATTCCTCAGACAGATCATTCCATCATCCTCTAATAGCATTACATCATCCACACAAGATATTATGAACTTACAGAGCTCTATATCAGGGGTCAGTGATCTTTTTCTGTAAAGAGCCAGACATTAAACATTTTAAGCTATGTGGGCTACACAGTCTCTGTTGCAACCACTCTACTCTGCCACAGAGATGATATATACACAGATGAGCATGGCTGTGGTCCAGTAAAACTTAACTTACAAAAACAGGCAGCTGGCTGGATTTGGCCTGTAGGCTGTAATTTACTGACCTCTGCTTTCTATGCTTAGTGTCTCTGGACCATAAGCACCAGCATCTTGTGGGAGCTCATTGAAAATGCAGAATCTCAGCTATCACCCCAAATCTATGGAGTCAGAATCTGACTTTTCAGAAGATCCCCAGGTGAATCCCATGCACATTAAAGTTTGAGAAGTTCTGCTCTATTTGTCATCAGCTCACTGACTGCCTCCCATAGTCCAAGCCCTGTTCCAGCTGCAATCCACACTTGCTCTAAAACGCTCACAGCATGGCAAGGTGGCTACTACTGTCCCACTTTACAGATGAGGAAAAAAAGGTCAGAGAAATTAAATAAATCAAGAAGACAACAGATGACAGTGAGATTTATCTAGAAATTAATTTGTTATTGATATTCATCTCAAAAATTGTCATACAGAAAATTTCAGAGACACAAACTCTGAATTTGAATAAATACTGTTCCCATGATTATGGTCACAGGTGTTTTTATTCTAAGGGATGGAAAATAACACATACTCGCAGAAATAATTTTCCAGTCTTATAGATAATCCTTAAAATAGCATACACTTTAGCAAACTATTCCCTTCACCTACTGCCCTTTACTCAACTTATCTAACACCCTAAACTCTCCAAAGGGCCATGTCTACTTAGGTAGTATTTTATAAATTTTTATATTGATTCTTTTTTCTAATGTCTCGAATTTTAAAAAGAATTTGAGCTAACTTAGAGACACAGATAAAATACAAGATAAAAAATGAAATAAATGCTGATGCAGATTATTGAAGGCTGTAAAATATACCCAAGGATGAAGACTGTGTACAAAATGCATACCATAAGGCCCTGTACATTTTCCATGGTATTTTACTAAAAGAAAAGTGTAACCAAGCTTTATCATCTGTTTCATAATACAAAGAGGCTAAACTTGGAAACACTAGTCTATCAAGTTTATCATTTAATTTCTCACATATTAAAAACAGATAATAATATCTCAGAGAATGATATCAAATAAGAAATATAAAAACATCGTATTATTTCACTCCAAATTTTAGTGACTTTTTAATCCTTATAATAGTTACTGATACAAAATATAATATCAAAATAACTAAGATTTATTGGTTTAAGATCTCTGAATGATCTCTTTGAATCATCACAACAATCCTAAATTACAAAAATTAGCTCTATTTAAAAATGATAAAATGGGCCTAAGAAAAGTAACTTGGTCTTCAGTGTATCAGGAAGGTATTGCTGTGTATAACACCACCCCAAAACAGAGTGGTTAAAAACAATGATTATTTGTTCCCAGTTCTTTGGGTCAGTGATTTGGGCTGGGCTCAACTGGGATGGTTCACATCTGCCCCATGTGGTCTGGCTGAAAATAAACGTGAAAGTATTAGTCACTCAGTCTTGTCCAACTCTTTGCGACCCCACGGACTATAATCTGGCTGGGCTCTCTGGTATATATCTAGGCCAAGTGGGACAGCAGAGCCTCTCTCCAGGTGGTCCATGTGGCCTCTCATCTTCAAGCAGGCTAGTCCAGATGTCTCCACTTCACAGCAAAAGGGATCACAGTGAGCAGCCCCAAAGTCTCAATGAATAAGCAGTCTTCCAACCTCGTTGATATCACTGATGTCCCAAGCCTACGGTGAATATGGGATAGAACTCACAAGGGTATGCACACAAGAGGTATGATTCCTTGAGAGTCATTACTGTAATAGGCTACCTTTGCTGTTGTTCAGTCGCCCAGTTATGTCTGACTCTTTGCAACCCCATGGACTGCAGCACACCGGTCCTCCATCCCTCACCATCTCCCAGAGTTTGCCCAAGTTCATGTCAATTGAATCAGTGATGCCATCCAGCCATCTCATTCTCTGCCACTCTCTTCTCCTCCTGTCCTCAATCTTTCCCAGGATCAGGGTCTTTTCCAATGAGTCAGTCAGCTGTTCGAATCAGGTGGCCAAAGTACTGGAGCTTTAGTTTCAGCATTAGCCCTTCCAATGAATATTCAACATTGATTTCCCTAAGGATTGACTGGTTTGAGCTCCTTGCTGTCCAAGGGAAGCTCAAGAATAAAAAAGGCTGCCTTAGGCAGCAAATAAATGAGTGTTCTGTGTGTGGACCTGAGACACTGTAAATTCACATTCCCTGTTTTTAACCACCCCACCACGCTTGCCTTCAAGAATTCCCCCTCATATTCTCTAGGTGACGTCAAAGTGTTTATTAATTCCTAAGCTGCCACCTCCAGCAACATGAAGACCTAGCTGATCTCACCTCTAAGTGATTTCTTTCTGACAGAGCTTCTATGAACTTCACTGTAAGTTTCACAAAGTACAAATTAAAGATAGGTTATTTTTCACTCCTTAAGTCATTAATATTATTAGAAAGTAAATTCAACATAATTGCTCTCTAGGGACCTAGCTCATGCCAAAAGTGGCATCAGTGCACTAAAAGGCAACAGTATTACCTCACTTTGTGGAACATTTTAACTGTCAACACAGGACTTTCAGAGAGAAAGTGCTTTTGGGCTTTCCATATTGGAATCTGGAATGCTGGCCACGTGAGAGGAGGGTGAAGTTTGGAAAGTCACTGTGGAAACAGGGTATGGAGAGCTTGATATGCCACACTAAGGACTTGGGGAACTTTAATGGCAGTAAAGAATGAATGACACCATCAAATTGGTATTTGAGAAAGATAGCTCAGGCAACAGAGGGGAAGGTGGATTCCAGTGAGCAGAGACAAGCAGGGAGAACGACTGAGAGGTTTTACAGTCATCTGGGTGAACCCCTGTAAAAACTCAAGTCCAAGTGACAGAAGGGATGGCTCTGATGTCAGCCAACCTAGCCATACACTCCCTGTTTGCTGCAGATGTAGTTTTTTAAATTAGGAATGGCTGGATAACAGAATCATGGTAGTGGGGTGGAGAGGAAGAATACAAAGATTGATCTGTTTGCTCCATAACTATTAGGAATCCTTTGCACCCAGAGGATTGAGAAAGGGCTCTCCATACCCTGAAATTTATGTCCTCTACATCCCTTAATATAAATCTCCCACAGTTAAAATTTAAAAAAAAAGAAATTGCATTGTCATGTAAACAATAGGGGCATCCTTCTTGGAGAAAAATAACGGAAGAAAATTAATGTAGCATTAGATTAAGCTCTGTGAGTGTAATTATACAACAGCTGTCCTAAAAAGTTATGTCACGCAGACAATCTTTATTGTCACAGAGGACAATCTATACAAAAAGAACAAAGGAAATAATTTTAATAAAACATTTTGCCCTGAGCAAGAAATGTGCTTCATGTATCATACATGAGAAAGCATAGTTTGATAATAAATGGAACTGTGACCTTGCCTAAAAGGGTGCTCATTACTTAATGCTACAGAAAGTAAATTAATGGACTTCCAAAAGATTTAAAATTCATTCCGCTTTGTGGCACTTATTTGCTGACAGGGGTGTTTAAGAGCGGTCTTTTCATGTGATTATTTAAACAAAGAGCTTCAAGGAATTCTTAGCAACCTTTCGAGTTTCACCAAAGGGCATTTCCTACAAAAGGATCCATCTGAGAGGAAAGACCCACCTTTGAAAGAGTTTATTCACAAGGAAATATGGGTTCATGTGCCACCTACAAATTGGATAATTGATGCTATAGCTATCTTCTTTTAGTTTCTCTAATCAAATTCAACATTTGTTTGTTTGTTTGTTTGTTTTTTTAAAAAAAGGAAGCTGAGTTGTGAGCTGGCAACCCAGGAAGTGTATTGATTCTTTTGAAGCTCTGATTTGTACTTTCCCAAGTCTAAACACCTTGTGTGACATTAAAGCTCTTCTTTATATATGTCTCTTTATCTTGTTTCCTGTCAGTCAAAACCACATCATCTTATAGTTGCTTACCTTATTCTCATAGGCCATTTTACCACTTATAATTGCGTTTACATCTCATTAGATGTTCTCAATGACCTTGAGGTTAGGAAGAACAAATATTGGTAGTTTCATTTGACACATGAGCAATTTTAGCTTCAAAGTATCTAAGTGGGTTGCTTAGTATCAGGAGCTTATCTGATTGCTAGCAATAGAGCAGCAAGCAAGACAGGCAAAGTTCTTGCCCTCAGGGAGTTTGCCTTTTAGAGTGAGAGTACACATAAATATATGGATAAATAAATATGTAATATAATGTCAGGAGAATTATAACTGGCAAGAATGAGACTACACAAGTCATCTGTCTCAGGCCTGAGCTTTTCTTAGCATCCATCTCTGTGTGCATGCATAGTCACTCAGTTGTGTCCAACTCTTTGCGACCCCATGGACTATAACCCACCTGGCTCCTTTGTCCATGGAATTTTCCAAGCAAAAATACTTGAGTGAGTTGCCACTTTCTACCCCAGGGGATCTTCCCAATACAAGGATCAAATGCATGTCTCCTGTGTCTCCTGCACTGGCAGAAGGATTCTTTACCTGGGAAGCCCAGCATGCATCTATCATTAGAAAAACTATAGAGTGACTGTCCTAGCACAATATTCACTATTAAGCATTTCTAGTATGACTCCAGCTAATCCCACTGCCCAGGGGGCAGCTATGTAGCCCTCTACATTTTAGCCCTACTTGTCTATTCACTGTGGATGTTTATGTGTCATCAGGGAGCTGCAGACCAGGGAAGTAGATGTCAGTGTTCCAGAAAGATTACTTAAAACGTGGTTTGTGGACACTAGAGAATGGCAATTGTGAGGCGTCAGTATGGTTCACTGAGAACAAGTCAGACAAGCCAGATCCACACTACTTGCATTTGCAGTAAGGTCTTGAAATAAGTAAGTAAAGATGAAACTAGAGACATTCTGTGTCTACATTATAAGACTCACTCCAAAGTCCTTTTTTAGGAGTCAGGTTGATGATAAACATGTAAATGAAAATTTCATGAAGACCCTTGGTGAAATAAATGTGTAAATGAAACATTTGTGTGGAGAAATGTGCCTTGCGTGGCAATAGAGTTAGATGGGTCTAAAATTAGCTAAATAAACCTACCTAAAAATCATGGTCCAATGCTCAACTCACAGGGCGGCTGCACAAGGGAAGGTGGCAATCCTTGATCACAGTGTTTTCAGTAACTCTTTAAGTGAGAATGTCAACATAAATGACATAAAAAAAGGTTGAGAGGGAGAGCTTACGTTCACGTTGAAAGGAAATAATCAGAATCTTATTCCAGTGCTAAGTGGAGATTGTCACTCCATTCCAAAACATGTTTTAAATGCCACCAGGACTTAGTTAGTGTGAAGGACGGCAGAGGCGAGGCATGACCCCTGCCCTTGGGGGCTCCTGCGAGCAGCCACTGCTGTCCCACCGCTGTCCCCACTACCACCCTTCATGGGCTGCTTGTGTCCTCCCCCAAAATTCACATGCTGAAGTTCTAACCCCCAGCACCTCAGGATGTGGCTGTATTTGAAAACAGGACCTTTAAAGAGATAATCACATTAAAATGAGGTCATTAGGGTGGGCCCTAATCCAATCTGACTGGCATCCTTGTAAGAGGAAATTAGGACACAGACACACACAGAGGGAAGATGGGAAAACACCTAGAAGATGACTGTCTACAAACCAAGGAGAGAGACTTCAAAAGAAAACACCCTGCCAACACCTTGATTTCAGACACGCAGCTTCCAGAATTGTAAATTTCTCACAATTGTTTAAGCCACCCAGTCTGTGATTATTATGCCAACCCTAGAAAACTAGATACCAAAGCTCCATCAGAACCTCCACCATCCCAGGCCTCTGTCCTCAGAGCCTCACTCCTGAATATCAACTTTCCTGCCCAAACTTCCATTCCCCTCCCTGCTCCAGTGTTTCTGTTTCCCTGGCTGATAGAGCAGCGGCCTCCTGGGAAATAATTACTGTAAGGATTTTCAATGAAGAAGGGCCCTCCTTTGCTCCTGGGATCTTTTAAGGAAACAAAGAATGCATCTATTTTCATATAAAAGCAATACTATACACAGATTAGTCATGCTGAGGTCAACTAACTTATCAACATCTATAACATAATACAACCCATTCAGAAAATTTGCACACTCAGTTGTCTGTTCATTCCCTCAACATGTGTTTATGGAGCCCTTGCTCTGCACCAAGCCATTTGCTAGTCCTTTTCACATTTATCATATATAGAAGGAAGTGTGAGGGCATGTCAAGAGGAAATGGGGACAGGCTGAGCCTTCCAGAAATGGGAAGATGGGTCAAAGTCACAGAAGGGTCCCAGCATCTTCAAAGAGGAGAAAGAAGTTTGCCGCAGCTGGAGTAAAACGTGTACTGAATACAGGAGCAGGACAGGAGGTCAAGAGATATACTGGTGTGGTGTACCAGAGCTTTTTCTGCCACACTACGTGGTTTTGGATCCCATTCTGTACATAATGAAGAATCAATAGATATATTTAAAGGAACACAGGACGTGATTACCTTTAAAATTATAACCCTAGCAGAAGTGAGGTGAAATGGAGGTAGAGAAGTGTCAGGGGGCTAAGTTCTCAAGTTCTTTAGAAACTGAAATAATGAATCTCATTACTACGGGGTCCTAAAGTTATGAATCTGTGCATCGATCTAATAGAATTGCTTCCGTATATGCATCTGAACCACAACTTCTGCATATATATGTGTGGTCATTTTGTCTATTTATAAGCTGACCTGACCTTAATTCAATTCATCAGCACCAAAAATAAAGCTATAATTGCTTTTAGCAACTTACTGCAATTGTCCCTGTCTTCTGTTCTTCAATAGCAAGTGATTATAACATTAAATGGTTTATATATTACTATGATTTTAAAAATACTTAAGACTTTATAAAACAGAACATTTCCATTACCAAATCACAGGGGCAGAAGGTTCATTTTTCCTTCATAATGAAGCTCTCATCTCTAGAGGCCCAATTCATAAAAAGACATTTACACAGTTTAGTGAGGCTTTTTTCTCTTTCTTCTGTTTTTTTTTTTTTTATGAGAAGAAAGGAGGATTAGGGAAGGAATCAAAATCAAATGGAAAATTAAAGCCAAGGCAAAAATATAGTGAAAATCTTTAATGATTGGTATAGTGAATTGGGTGAGTGGTGCGGTAGAAAAAAAGGAAATCACAGGGTCTTGTAGGAAAAACCTCTTTCAAATATAAATTAAGATGGATGGGCACGTGACCCACAGGGGACTTCAGTCCCGCTTCTTATTTTATAAATAGTAGATGTCACCTTTTGTTGCATTCCCAAAATAGCTTGTATGTTGCTAACAGAAGAGAACAGACAAGCAAAGTGTATCCTGGCAGATTTTGTCAATGAAAATAATTAACCCTCAACAAAAAAAAAAAGAGAGAGAGAGAGGAGAGGAGGAAAAGAGGGGGGAAGAGTGCGGAGGTTGTGAAGGTGATAACTAAGAATATTAAAACAGCAATCCTAGTGCAAGCTGAGGGATGTTATAGGCCACTGCAGTGACCATGTAGGGGTACAGTTTAGTCATGGGGACAACACTGTAACTCAACAAATGTGATTGAGCCCTCCCTGCGTGCAAAATTCTACACAGATGAATAAGAGGCAATTCCTGCCTTCCAGGGACTCATCATTGAGGATGAGTGATTATACAAGAATATCGACACCTATAATACAACAGGATATGGGATGCATCATGAGACATAAAAGCATAGGATTCTAGGAGTCAGAGGTAAAAAGGAAACACTCAGATGATTTGGCAAAGTATCAGGGAAGGAGTCTTGCACGAGTCCTTTCCTACTTAGAGGATGAGTAGGACTTTAATACAGAAGCTGAAGGGGCTGAGCCGTACAGGGAAGCAACATCCCAGGCAGAGGATCAAGTATGAAGAGGAGCAAACCCAGAGATAAGAAAACCAAAGCAGATACAGCCAAGGAAAATCTTATTTGTAGGCATCCAGAGTAGATCTTGCTGATTTTTTTTAGATTAGAAAAAAAAAAGTCTTACTTTGGAGGAGAAGAATGAAGTTAAGCTTTCCCACAGAAAAGTGAAGTCCAAATTGGGCAACCACCTGCCTCCATCCCCACACACGGAGCCAGTAGCATCACTACTGCCAGTACACACTAATTTGGCAAAGGAAAAGAAAACAAATCTCCAAGAGATTCTCAAAACAGTGTTTAAAATCATTCTCCCTCCCTTTGAGGCAGAGTCATTCTTCACTGGTGGAAAGAAGCACTATCCTGTTCCCTGTAGGATGCCTAACAACACCTCTGGGCTCTACCCACTGGACACTGACATGAGGGCAACAATCAAAGAACTTCCAGAGGCGGGGGTACTAAAGAAGTCAGTGATAATAAATAAACAAAGGGAAAATTTTAAACTAAAAGATTCCTTGGAGGTATAATGATAACAACAACAACTAACAGTTTTAGTGATATATGCCAGTATTTTAAAGTCTTTACTATATTAATATGGTGTGTTAGTTGCTCAGTCATGTCTGACTCTTTGCCACCCCATGGACTGTAGCCCACCAGGCTCCTCTGTCCATGGGATTCTACAGGCAAGAATATTGGAGTGGGTTGCCATTCCCTTCTCCAGGGGATCTTCTCGACCCAGGGATCAAACCTCAGTCTCCCACATTGTGGGCAGTTTCTTTACCTCCTGAGCCACCAGGGAAGCCCAGGTGAATTTAAAATTAGTTGAATAAACCTACTAAGATTGTGGCCCAGGGTTCAACTCATGGGAGGGATGTACTGCAGAATGCCTCAATTGTTATAAAGTAGATACAATTAGCATCCCCATTTTACAGGTGATAAAATTAAGGACCAATGCCATATACTTTGTAAGTTCTGAATCTAAGATTTGAAACAGATCATCTGGTTTCTAGCCAAAAAGTTTAATCTCTCTGCTGCATTGCTTCCACTGTAAAGCAGCTGAGACTTGAGGAGGTGATGAGGTTTGCCCCAAGTCACCCACTTGGTAATAACTGTTGTGTGGCTAAAAGCTAGGTCTTCTGACTCACTCTTCAGTGTTTTTCTACTGAAAAAGTGCTCCAGGGATGTGCTCACAGGAGATTGCTTCCTCCTCCTGGGAGACCTGGGGTGTAGGAGAGGATGGGGCCAGTAACAGGTAACAAAGGAATGGCCTCTGGAACATAAAGCAGTTTCAGATTCAATCTGAACCCATATTAAAAGAATTGAATCCTGGAAGTGCCCCCCCCCACACACACACACACATGCAAACACAGAGGCTACAAGGAAATACAGCACATGTTTGATACTGGTTTGAACTTGTAGAAATCTGAAGAGCTCTAGCAAGAGTCAAAATGCCCATATTATTTCTCAAAAACACTTAAACCCATTGAAAGAAAACATTTTCATGATTAAAGTTTTCCAATTCAGGGTAATTCCACTAAAATTCCAATCTAAAATATAAAAAGAAGCATTTTCAGTTGCTTTGAGGGATGACATAGATGTTTTGACTCTCCCTTAATTGTGCAACCTTGTGACATTTAGAAAGAGAAAGAGGGCCGAAACACACCACCACTGCCCAACCTCTGGAGAGGCAGGCTGCCTGCACCTGACAGGCTCCCAACTGCCAGGCAGACAAAATGAGTGGCCCAGACTCATTATCTTAGCCCTCGGTGTCTCACAGCAGCAAGCTCCGAGTGTAGGGAGAAAACACAGAATACAGACAGAATGTGAAATTGATGATCCACAGCAGTTTTCTGGTCAATCAAAGATAGGAGCTTAATGAGGAGCAGAAAAGGGCTGCATTGCATGAGAAACTGTACATTTTAGCTCACTTCACCCTGTTCTGTGTATATCCTTATTTCCCTTAAAAACCTAGAGCCTTGGAACAGTTAAGTGCACCTTTATGAAACAGTTTTTTTTTTTTTTTTGCTTATGAGCATCTATCATATCTGTGTGCTCTGGTTTAATCAATGTGTGATGTAATAGTGTAATCACTGACAACAGCAGCAGGAATTGGCAACATAACTTCAGCTCATTGGGTAACTAGGGAGATGAAGACATTGCATTTCATGAGCCACAAGTACAGAGGGGCAGGACAGAGGAGCCTGGTGGGCTGCAGTCCACAGGGTCGTGAAAGAGTCCATCACGACTTAGCAACTTAACAACATAAAGAAGTATTACTGCTGTCCCGTTTCATAGATGAGGAAATGGGCTCAAGTGTCTCTTCCAGGGATGCATGGCTAATAAGAGTCAACTGGGATTAGAACCCAGGTGTGTCAGACTTCAGAATCAGTGTTCTTAGCCATTGTATGCTGCATGTAATACCTATTGAGCATCTGTATATCTGTGGTGCCACCCTCTGAGACTACTGTGAGTAGTGATAATGCCTTTGTCCTTAAAGAGGTAGTTGAGTTAGGAAGACAGATAAGTAAAAGAGTGACTGCAATCTACTGCTAACTTCATACAGCACAGGAGCTCTTACAGAAGTATAGAGAAGAGGTACCTGATATGCGCAAAGGTATGTTCTAATATTCTTGTTGTTGTTCAGTTGCTCAGTCGTGTCTGACTCTTTGCAACCCCATGGACTGGAGCACACCAGGCTTCCCTATCCTTCACTATCTCCCAGAGCTTGCTCAAATTCATATCCATTGAGTCAGTGATGCTGTCCAACCAGCTCTTTGGTCACATGGTTTCATGTACCCATAGTAACCTACCACAGCGAACATTTGCTTTCTGCATGCTGAGGAAGCTGAGACTGTATTCTAACCTAATGTTTTCCATATCTTCACTTAAGTTTGGAGAATTCTTTAAATTCTTAGTAATATTCGGTTTCTGAAACTCCTCTCCTCCAATGATGTCCACCTTCCTGTCTCAGCCACTCGCTCCCAGGTCACACCTCCAGTCATATCCTTAGCAAAACTGCAACCCATAATCTAAATTTGAAGCATCTGATTGTCTGTCTAGCTCATTTCCTCTTGCACTGTGCTAAAAGCCATTGGTGGCACCAATATCTACAGTCCATTGTTCATACTGCCCTTTCCTTGTCTCTTGCCTCCTTCCTGTCCTTAGTTTACCTTCTCTCTTGCCCAGCTTAAAGACTACAACACATTATTTCTCATCCTTCCCTTGCATGCATACTCAATCCCCTGCCCTCACATACTACATCAGTCTTGGCAAAACCTCAACCCTGATTAAATTCAGCTCTCCACTTATTTTGCACTTGTACCATGCCCTTGAAAATAGCTGGATACAAACATACAACCATGGAAGATTGTCTCACTTTGTATTCACAACCATGAACCTCAAGTGTGTCTAAGGATGAGCATATTTGGTTTCCCTAGCCTATTACCAAGTATAATACTCTTTTATTTCATATTTTATTATTTCTCATATCTCCAGCCACTGCTCCTGCATTTACACTCTCAGCTCATGATTTTAATTCCTGCTTCAATAGAAAACAGAAGCAACCAGGGACTTTCCTGGTGGTCTAGTGGCTAAGACTCCATACTCGCAATGCTGGGGACCCAGGTTTGATCCCTGGTAAGGGAACTAGATCCCTCATGCCACAACTAAGACCTGGCACAGCCAAATATATAAATTACATGTTTTTTTTTTTTTTTTTTTAAAAAGAGAACCAACCATGAGAGAACTCCTTCAAGTTCATACTTAGCATGTGTGGTCCTAAGTCCAGCCTTCTATCTTCTTACTATAGATTAACTGTCTGAACTCCTAAGAGAGGCCAAACCCCTCACTTGGGCATTAGATTCCATGCCCACCCAAGATAGTGCTGCAACACTGCATCAATAAGTTTTTCTTCTCCACAGAACCTTTACCATCAGCCTAAAGGCGAGCTACTCTCCTTCAATCCTTCAAGAGTTCTGCCCTGATTCCACCTCCCTAAAGCATCTGCCTTACTTTTCTGTCTTTCTTTACTATACAGTTTCTTTTCAAGTCTGTCTGTTCACTCTCCAATTCTTCTCTTTCCTTTCTTTCTTAAATTCACTTCAATGAGAATTGCCCACATAAATCCAACAGCCGTTTTCATCAAGTTAACCCAAACCTCTATTTGTTAGATCAAAATATCCCTTCTCAGGCCTCACTTTATTTCCATCTCAGAAGCATGTGACACAGTTGATTTTATCCCTCCCTCCTCTTTTCTTCACTTGCTTCAGAACACCATGCTCTTCTGATTTTCTTTTTACTTCATTAAGCACTCAGTCTCATTTATTTATACCTCATCTCTCCTACCTCTTTCTTTTCTCTTTCTACACTCACTCCCTGGATGCCTTAACCCTATGTCATGGCTTTAAATATCTTTTATATACTCACAACTCCTTGTATTTCTATCCCAGACTCCAGACTCATAGATCCAGTATGACACCTCCACTTGGGTATCTAATATATATCTTAAACTAAACATTTTGATTTGAAGACCTGATTTTCCTCCAAACCTATTTCACCTACACTTATTGCTTCTTAATTAATGGTAACTTCTCAGTTGCCCAAGTCAAAAGTTTAGAAGAGCTCCTTGCTTCCTCTTTCTCATTTCCTTCACCTAATCCATCATGATGTCTGATTGACTTTACCTTCAAAATAGATCCAGAATCTAACACCACTGTTTCCACCACACCAATCCAAACTGCCTTTATCTCTCACCTCAATTACTGCAGGTCTTTTTGCTTCTACCTTTTCCTGCTATAATCTCTCCCCAACAGGGCATTCGGAATGACCCTGCTAAAGGGCAAGGCAGGCTCCACTGTTCATGGGATTCTCCAGGCAAGATACTGGAGTGGGTTGCCATGCCCTCCTCTAGGGGATCTTCCTGACTCAGGGATAGAACCTTTATCTCTTACATCTCCTGCACTGGCAGGGGGGTTCTTTACCACTAGCACCACTTGAGAAGCCCCAGCTCATGACGCTACTCCTCAAAATAGAAGCCCAAGTCTTTATGATGGCCTTCCAGACCCTTCACAATCTGGCCACCACAACCTAACCTCATCTACTGCTCTCTCCTTGCTCATTCCAGTTCAGCCACCAGGACCTCCTTGTTGTTCCTAGAACAGGGTGGACATGCTCCTGCCTTTGGGCCTCTTTTGCCTGCTGCCTTCCTTGCCTAGAAAGCTCTTCTCCCAGTATTCCACATGGCTCACTCCCCATTCTCAGCGAAGCTTTCTGACCACTGTAATTATACTTGCAACTCCTGCACTTCCTATCCTCCTTTCCTACCTAATGTCTCCTTAGAACACTTATTACCTTCAACTCTAACATATAACTTGTGTATTTCCTTTAATAATCATTAAGACAGAAGGGAAGCTCCAGGAGAGCAGAGATGTATATTGTTTTGAGTTCTTGGCATCACAAGTCTGAAACAGATATTCAGCAGATATATTTTAAATACGTTGAATGAAGGATAACTTGAAATAAGATTTTGATTAATTTTTAATTCACTCGTCAGCATGTCCTATTATAAAAGTCATTGGTATTTAAAAGCCTAATGAGCCTTTTAATAAGCGGTGGTGAAAAGTCTAGTGAATTTAAATTACAGAGAAGTAAACACCAGCTAAAACTTGTAGAAACTAATGAGATTTAAAATAATAGAGTTATTCCTCTAAGTTCAATTGAGCTAGTTACCAGCAACCAAGTCTCTGAGGGCACTCTAAGAAGAATAAGGTGAAGTCAAGTTTAGAAGCCTGGACTGCCAGTTTCCCACCAGGGTTTTCTGTAGATGTAAGGATTTCCAACACACCTCCTTGGAGTAGAGTCAGGGCAAAACCCAAGCAAAGGCAAACTCGGTAAGTCAAGACTGAAGGTTAGCACTGGAGCACTTTTTCCTTAGGTATTAAAAAAACATGTCTGCTTTGATAAATACAGGAAAGCTTTGATCAGAGTTCATACATTTTCTTGGAAAAACATATCTAAAAGTGAGACTATCTACTCTGCTCTAGACAATTTCTGGGGACAAGAGAATAGTCTCAGTTTTAGGCATCCCATGAATAGTAGAGACTAGAGTATAAATCAGAGTCCACAGCATAATTAGGAAACAAGGACTGATACTGAAACTTTCATACCAAGTGGCTGGAGGAGTCTCTGACCTCCTGTCAGGCAGGTAGCAGCATGCTGGTTCTCAGGACCCTCTCCATGTGGAATAACCATAATAATCATAATATTAACCATTTATTAACTACATATTATGTGTCAGGTCCATTAAGTACTTATATTTTCCCATAAATGTTCAAAACATTTATTATTTCCATTCTAAAGATAACAATACTGAGGCTCAAAAGAGATAATCAGCAGCCTAAACTCACCCAGGTAACCTGAGAGGAGATGAAGATCCAAACTCAAGTCTCCAACTGCAGGTCTGTGCTCCTATACTAGGCTGGAACAGGGGTTTCGAGAAAGCACTCCATCCAATGGAGAGGAGAAGGTTAGAGAAGTAGGCTGGCACTGTGACAGGACTCAGGTCCCAGTAAGGAACAGGAGGCCACCTAGAGTGCAAGTCCGGTCTGAGCGCCTGAACACACTTAGTGGTTCTAGTGACAAAACTAGTTGGGTGAGAACAAATGACCAAGGCTGCAGGCCAGTTTTTAGCAGAGAGGGGGCCAGGCCATGGAGACACAGATACACACAGAGATGGATAGAGTAGGCGGGGACCAACAGGAAGGCTCCTTGATTGCCCTCCTCTCTCCTTAACCTTCAAATTCTGCCTTCACATCCTCCTCACCATTCATTTTTCTTCTCCAGCTTCAGCCACTCCCTCCAGGCTCACCCCATTGCTTCTGCAAAAAGGAGGGTCTTGGGCTATTTGGTTTGATGGTACCATCTCCCTCCTCCTTAGGAGACCCCTAGGCCTCCATGACTTCATCAAATATTATACCCTAAGCTTCAAATTTTCCACTGGTGCCCAGTAACCATAACCCACAAACAGGCAGAACATACCCACTTGAGGGAAAAGTAACCTCTCATAGCAGATGTCTTGAAGGCCATCCCTGAGGCCTGGCACACAGATCCGAGACAGCAGAGTCCATGCGTTTATACCCTAAGCAATTTCCTCATGTTCTGCCTGGCACTCACTTATTCCTCACCTTGCCACACCAGGGATAAGTAATACCTCTCATTTGTTTAGCATTTTACAGGTTACAAAACATTTTCAGCTGCATCACCTCACTGAATCCTTCCAAGAGTGCTGCAGACATTATCCTCCAGGTCAGATGAAGAAATGGAGATTCAGAAAAAGGTGAGAGGCCTGCCCTGGTCAGCCTCAGGCCACAGTCAGAGCCCAGAGCCAACTGCCCCCTTCACCACAGCCAAGAGAATGGCTCAACCCATCAGAGAAGAGAAGGCTTCTTCAGTCTAATATCCATTTTCTGATGACATAACCTTTTTTCCCATCAGTATAAGCAAAACCAAGTTAAATGAAACAGTTGCTAGAACTCTGGGAGTGGGAAAGCAAACTCTCCTTGGCTGACATTAATTCACAATCCATGGCTCAGGGATTTCTCTCTCTCCTCCATTTATTTGTAATAGTTTTATAAATGATATTGCTTTTGTTGTATAAAAACACTGGGAGCCATAAGAAGAAAATTTACATGAAGGACAACTTTAGACTCTGAAAAACAAAGAAATCACAAGAGTGAAGACAATGAGAAGGACGAGTCATAAGAAGACAGAGGAAGGGGCTCACACGCAGAAAGCCCAGACCTGCAGGAAGCCGGGGCAGGACGTGGCCCTCTCTCTTCTTGGGAAGCAATCTGTGTTGGCCCAAATGAAGCACCACAGTCCCCCTCCCCACCCCTGGCTTCCCGTGCTTTGTCTTCCAACCAGTAGCTCTGAGCTTCATTTCCCAGCCTTCTCCTGAAACTCCTGGCCTGTGGTCTATACACCACATAGAGAAAACAAGAGTCAGAAATCAGCCAAAAAAGGCATAGAAAGAAGAAGAAGGTAGGAAAAAAAAATGATGAATATGTATATTCTTAAAAGAACTTAAAACTGAAAACAGAACTTCTTTTTGTCTGTCTTCATGGACTAGGAATGGCTGATCAAACTAGGGTTGCCTTGGGAAATGTTTAGAGCAGGCTGATCATCTCATTCCTGACATAAGCCCACAACACATGGTCACCAGCATATGAAGACACGGAAGACCTTCCCCACTGGGATTCTTCTGACTGTATCAGAAAAAGAAAGGGCAGAAATATATGCAAGCATATTTTGTGTTTTATGTGCAGGCACTAGAGTGGGGGAGGTGGGAGGAAGAGGAGACCCACATGTCCTAGAATAATGTAGGTCTGTTACCCTAGGCTTCCCTCAGTCACTGGCATGACTGTGACTTTCTCATCACCTTACAAGGCTCATTTTAAATAAGACCTATCGACCTTCCCTGATCCCCTTTCTAAAATAGATCCTTCCATCATTCTCTGCACAGCACCATGTCTACACCTTTCTTAACAATTAACAATAAGCTGTAATGGTTTTGCTCATATATCAGTGTGTCTGTTTGTTGGCTTGCTCCCCCAAAAGATGTAAGCTACATTAGCACTTCTACTTTCATTACTAATGTGAGGTATTATTAAGTAAGGGCTCATTTTATACCAGCAGAATGAATGAATATTAAAATCTCTAGCACAGTGCCTGATTTTCAGTAGATATTCCATAAACCCAAGTTTTCCTCTCAGAGCCTACAGTCTATTTGGGTGTATGGACACAATGAAATATAATTCTACACAAGACAGACTGAATATCATGCTGCTTTAGATCTAACCTAGGTGGCCCAGTGGTAAAGAATCCACCTGCAGGAGACACAAGAGATGAGGGTAAGATGCCTGGGTCAGGAAGATCCCTGGGGTAGGAAATAGCAACCTACTCCAGTATTCTTGCCTGGAAAATTCCAAGGACAGAGAAGCCTGGAGAGCTCCAGTCCATGAATTGCAAAGAGTCAGACATGACTGAGCACACACAAACACTTTGATACTGAAAAGAAAAGAGCTGGTGGTGCAGATTATATTCAAGGAGGTCTCAGGGAGTGGCAGGAGAGGCAACAGGCACATTTCAGGATCTCTGGAAACAGAGGGAAGCCATACCCAAGTTCATACCCACCTGCTCTGCCCATTTGACCTCTGCAGTTGACAGGTAAAACAGTGATGGCCAGAAATTAAAACAAAGGGACCAATAATTACCTACAAAAATGTTAAGATCTGAAAACTCCTTGGTGCAGTAAATCCTGGGCTGTACTCTCACTATTCCAGGGCTCCCACTGTTATATTTTGGTGTATATTTCCTTCATTTGTTTCCGACAAGGAATTGAGGCAAGGTGGCTTCAAATGCCCCAATTCATAAGATGCTCTGCCCTTAGAAACATCACCTAAAGATACAGCCTCCCCAAGTATCTGGAGGAGAGTGTAGAGTCCGCCCTGGTCATGCATCAGTGAGGAAGGAAGGATAGGACCCACTCCAGGCTGCAGGAGACCCCAAGAATCCCTGAGGTATTCCCCTGCATACAACTTAGCAGCTGACTGTTTCTGCTCCCCACTCTCTTTCTGAAGTGAGACTGTGCATCTTCCCCACTCACAATAAAGTTGAGGCAAAGCCTGTGGGAGAGGGACAAGGTCAGAGGGACCTAGAGATGACAGAAGGGCTGTGCCTTTCCTATTAATCTGACTCTGCCAGCGCCTGCCTAGTGAGGCCCCAAAGGTCTCTTTAAGGCCTGTCTGGCTAAAGCCCATTTACTCCAGAGCTGCCCATGTCTTCCAGCTGTGTTGACAGCTTCTTCACATCCCAGCTGGGCCGTCTGGGGGCAGGCTGTCACTCACTTGGGCTGTTCCTTATCCAAATCTTTTTTTTTTCTGTAAGAGATTTGTTTCGTTTTTTATGATTTGGGGAGTTGAAAAGGCAAGAAAACAGAAATAACTAAAATATTTTACATTTTACTGAAAAAAGAAATATTAGAACCCAGTTCCAATACCAGTAGTTTTTTATTTCTTTTGACTCTTAAAGCTACTGAGGCTGTTTCTCTGACACCTCTCCCGTCTGTGCTGGCATTTATATGTATCCAATATAGGCATCCAAAATTCTCCCAGTTTTGCTCACTCCTCATTTAGCTATTTTATCAGTGATTCATTCTGTAATTCTCACCTTTCCATTCTCTTGGCAAGAAAAAAAAAAAAGTGGTCCAAGGAAGAAAGCAATAACAGACTGGGAGTCTAAAAACTTTGTTAGACTATCTCTTGGGAAGGGGGCTCAGATGCCTTCTACAGGTAATCTAAGAACCCTTGAACAGTCTGAATGACTGTCACTGAAAAATGTTTAGGCTGCCTAGTATTCCTGGGGATAGGATTAAGCCAAATCAGTAAAAGGTCCTCAAAGCAGATTTGGGCTATCCTAACAGTTAGAGCTCCCAGCTGCCTCATAAGACAACACTTATCCCAAAGATGTTCAAGAGCTTGCTAGAGCAGTGGTTCCTGAACTTTCATCCCTATTGCAATCTCTAGGAAGTTTTAAAAACTATACAAACACTACTGTGATACCCTACTTCAGACACAGGACGAAATTCTGGGAGTTAGAGGCAAGGGCAAAGAACTCTGTGTGAGAGAGAACATAGATTTAAGGCCTCTTACTTAATAAGAGAGTTACCAAAACTCAGAGCTTTGTTTTTTTTAATTAGGAAAATGGAACTAATAATGCCAACCTTACAGAGTTGTTTTAAGAAGTAATAATGAGCTATATGTGGCTCAATAGATGTTACTTTTAAAAATAGCTAATTCAGTTGATGGAATTCACATATAGATGCTACTAGGGATGAGTCAAAAGCCTGACCACATCTGTAGATTTAACAAAGGTCCCCAAGAAACAATGGTCCTTTACTTGTCTAACCCAGTAACAGCTGATAAATGTATCTTCAAGTCAAGTACAGCACTTTACAACTCATAAGGCATACACATGGTTTCATTTGGATTTTGGTCCTTACAGTAGCCATGAAAGGTAAGAAAGATAATGTTATGCTAACTTTACACAGATAAAAAAACTGAATATTAGAAGAACTAAGCAATTTTTACAAGGTCACACTGCTAGTTATCCAGAGATCCTGGGTGAGAAGGAATTTATACCTCCCAATGCCCAGTCAGGGGCTTTTGTCTCCATTACCCCAGGCTTTGTTACCAGTCAGTGGTTTCAGAGGCTTATTTCTTGCCTTCCGAAGTAGACAAGAGACTAGAAACTGTATTTTATGATTCATTATGCCTCCCATGTTTCTTGTTTTACATACAGCAGAAGCACAATTAATATATGTTATTGGAATTAATTCACAGATTGGGTTTGAAGAGAGTAGTGCTTTTTCATCGGGATAACCCCCAATGTGGGACTTTAGACCCTATCTCACCTCCCTCTATATCTCCAGGGCTTTTGATTTGAAGGTTGGTTTAAGTCTCTTTTTTCCTTAACAATTTACACTGGTCTCTTCTCAAGACTTGCTCATTCTTCTGCTGTAGCACTTGCTAGGTGTCTCCCATCTCCAGAGCAGTCCCTAGAAGCTCTTCCCATTCTTTCCATTGCTCTGGTCAAAGTGAAAGGACAGGGAACAGATAGATCTGTGTTTGAATTCCTAATCTTCCCTCATTAAGTTAATTTGGGGCAAATTACTTAGCAGCTTTAAACCTCAATTCTCTCATCTGTGAAATAATATTTATATATCAAGGTGGTTGTGAGGATTAAGAAAGATAATGGGCCAGTGTGCCTGGCAAAAATCAGGGCACAATAATGATTATCGGGTATCTCTTCCTCTCTTCTGGTGCTTTCTGCCTGGAAATTTTTCTAGGCTGTGAAAGCCACAAAAACACAATCCTCAAGTACAATTTTCATTTTATCACTTACCTATTTAGACCTTTCTTTCTGCATCTCCTAAGTAATAGTCCCCTCAAGTTCAATCTTTAAAGCAACATTGTCAAATAGAAGTATAACTAATGCAGGCCATAAATGTGATATATATGTAATTTTATATTTAAAGATTTGTAAGTAAATTTTCTAATAGCCACAATAAAGGAAAATAGAAATAGCTGTGACTAATTTTTATTATTTTATTTAATATAATATATCTAAAATATTATCATTTTAACTTGTAATCATATAAAATTCTTAGTGAAATAATTTAAATTATTTTATACTAAGTATTCAAATGTGGGTATGCATTTTACACATACAGCATATCTCCATACAAACTAGCCACATTTCAAGTGATTAATAGCCATAGGTGACTAGTGGCTATCAGACAGTGTAGCCTAAACTTCAGTTTAACTTTTGTGCACTAGCTGCTTTCTCTTTGCTAATGACCCTGATTTCACAGTCTTATTTATTTATCTGCCTGACATGATATATTTATTTATTTATTTATTATTTATTTATCTGCCTGACATGATGTATACATAGAAAATCCTAATGATGCTGCCAGAAAACTACTAGAGCTCATCAATGGATTCAGTGAAGTTGATGGATACAAAATTAATACACAGAAATCTGTTGCATTTCTATAAACTAACAAAAATATCAGAAAGAGAAATTAATGAGACAATTACATTTATCATCACATCAAAAAGAATACAGTACACAGGAACAAACCTACCAAAGGAGGTGAAAGATCTGTACTCCACAAACTATAAGATGGTGATGAAAAAAATTTTTTAAACTACAAATAGATGGAAAGGCATATTGTGTTCTTGAATTACAAGAATCAGTATTGTTAAAATGACCATACTATCCAAAAAAATCTACCGATTCAATGCAATCCCTATTAAACTACCAATGGCATTTTTCACAGAACTAGAAAACAATGTTGTTGGTTTTTTTTTTAATTTGTATGAAAACACGAAAAGTTACAAATAGCCAAAACAATCTTGAGAGAGAAGAATGGAGCTTGAGGAATCATGCTCCCTGAATTCAGACTATGCTACAAAGCCACGGTAATCAAAACAGTATGGTAAATGCACAAAAACAGGCATATAGATCAATGGAACGGCCCAGAAATAAGCCCATGCACTTATGGTCAATTAACCCATGACAAAGGAGGAAAGGATAAACAATGGAGAAAAGATAGTCTCTTCAGTGAGTGGTGCTGGGAAAATTGGACAGCTACATGTACAAGAATTAAATTAAAACATTCTATAACACCATATACAAAAAAAAAAAAACCACTCAAAATGGATTAAAGAACTAAGTGGAAGACCAAATATTACAAAACTCATAGAGGAAATCATAGACAGAACACTCTTTGGCATAAATTGCTGCAATATCTTTTGGATCCACTTCCCAGAGTAATGAAAATCAAAACAAGAACTAACAAATGGCACCTAATTAAACTTAAAAGCTTTTGCCCAGCAAAGGAAACCATAAAGAAGATTAAAAGACAATCCACAAGATGGGAGAAAATATTTGCAAGCAATGTGACTAACGAGAGATTAATTTCCAAAATATATAAACAACTCATACAGCTTAATATCAAAAAACAAACAACCCAACAACAACAAAAAATGGGCAGAAGACCTAAATAGACATTTATGCAAAGAAGATAAATAGATGGCCAGCAGGCACATGAAAAGAAGCTCAGTGTCACTAATTATTAGAGAAATGCAAACCAAAACTACTACAATGAGGTATCACCTCACACTGGTCAGAATGACTGTCATTAAAAAAATCTATAAATAATGAATGCTGGAGAGGATGTAAAGAAAAGGAAACCCTCCTACACTTTTTGTGGGAATGTAAATTAGTGAAGCCATGATGGAAAACAATTGGAGAGTCCTTAAAAAACTAAAAATAGAGCTATCATATGATCTTGCAGTTGCATTCCTGAGCATATATCTGTAGAAAATTCTAATTAAAAAGATACAAGCACTCCATTATTTATAGCAGCACTATTTATAGTAGCCAAGACATGGAAGCAACCTAAATGTCCACCAACAGACAAATGGATAAAGAAGATGTGGTGTGTGTGTATACACACACACACACACACACACACACACACACACATACACACTGGACTATTACTCAGCCATAAAAAGAATGAAATTTTGCCATTTGCGGCAACATGGATGGACCTAGAGATTATCATATTAAGTGAAGTAAATCAGACAGAGAAGGACAAGCATTGTACGATGCTACTTACATGTGGAATCTTAAAAAATGATACAGATGAACTTATTTACGGAACAGAGACAGACTCATAGATGTGGAGAGCAAAGCTGTGGTGGCCAGTAGGGGAGGAGGGGTGAAGGAGATAGACAAATTAGGAATTTTGGATTAACATAAACACGCTGCTATGGGCTTCCCTGATGGCTCAGCAGTAAAGAATCTGCCTGCCAATACAGGAGACATGGGTTTAACCCTTGAGTCAAGAAGATCCACTGGAGAAGGAAATGGCAAATTACTCTAGTATTCTTGCCTGGGAAATCCCATGGACAGAGAAGTCTGGTGGGCTACAGTCTACGGGATGGAAAGGAGTTGGACACGACTTAGTGACTAAACAGCAACAATGAATAGGATAGGTAAGCAACAAGAATCTGCTGTGTAGCACAGGGAGCTATATCCTATGTCTGGTAGTAAACTATAAAGGGAAAGGATCTGAAAAATAATATGTATGTATATATTCAGGTATACATATATATATTTATAGCTGAATCACTTTGCTGTACGCTTGAAACGAGCATAACATTGTAGATTATCTATCTTCAAATTAAAACACACTCATCTGCCACATTCTCCCTTTCTTACCTAAATAAATATACAAATCCTTTGCCCATCTGAATGGAGCTTTCTCCGTCCACTTATACTTTTTCAGTACCTTGAATGATACTCTAGTCCAATAAACTCATACTTAAGAACGCTTTTTCCACCAACTCTATGGAGTAACTATTGTCTTGTGACGTTGAGGCATAGGGCTAGTACTACAATATTAGCTTGTGAGTGGGAGTACCATGAAAAAGCAGCTGGAGATCAAAGCAGCTATTGCTCATCCTCACAGAACCAGCCAGTCACATTAACACCGGTTCCTTTTTTAAATTAAAAATTAATATTTAGTACTTCAGTCACCTTGCTTTTGCTAAACATCATCACATTGCCTCACAGGGCTGTTGGAATGCAGGTGGGAAGATTTCTGACAGGAAGTTATTAATTCCAAATCTGAGTAGTCTTTCATTCCCTCAGTGTGAAGTTTATCAATAATGTCCTCATAATCTGGCAAGTACTGCCACTTTTAAATAGCATCAGTTTGAAGAAATAAGCCACGATACATAGAAAGCAAGAGAAGAAAACCTAGTTAAGCATTTAATAGCTCAGTCAATATTTTCTACATAATCTATCCTTTATGTTTTTAAATCAGAGATAAGTGCCACCCAAGTTGCAAATTCTGGTTAAAGTGGAAACTCCCCTAGGCTTCTTGGAAAAGTACTGACTATCATGACTCTATGTTCTTTTGAGCTTATTATTATGATATATTATTTAGAAACATAATTTTTAAAGCACATTACCTTTAACTAATGTTCTCCCATAATCTATTCCTAAGCATTTAATCATGTTAGATACAGAGAGAGACCTTGATATTCCCATGCTTCTGCAAATAGGAAACAGTCACTTTTTAGTAATACTTCTTTCTGTAAGTCCCAGTTCCATATTTGTATAGGGTGTACAACTTTTAATTTGTTCATCTTTAATTCAAAGAACTTTCTTAAAGCACAAATTATCAAAGAGATAAAGCTAGGGACCAGGGAGATTCCCTCATGAATCAGAGTGATATCTAGAAACACTATATCTATTTACTTGAGGAAACCTTATATTTAAAAGAGGAGAAAAGCATATCCCAACCAACTGTGGATCATGAATTTCTATTGTAAAGAAGTACAGAGAGCTTTTATTTAATTTCTTAACCATGGAAGCAAATTAGCAAGTGCTCCTTATACGGAGTCTGTGAATAGATTTGGATGCATGGGAATATCTCTTAAGTGTGTTTGATTTAGGAAAACAAATACCATCCAAGGACAAAGTGGCCCAGTGGAGGTGGCTAAGGATGCCAAAAGCCAAAAAGCTTGGCATTTCCACCCAGGAATCTGCACAAGGATGCTCTTAGAAATGGGAACTAAAGAGATCTTTACATCTTTAGCTGCAATTGTGGCATTTTCCAAAATAAAGGCAGTGACACTAAAAAAGGGTTGACTCCTGATTTTCCTCTGGATGATGAGATTTAACTGCATGGCTAATTTGGAAAGTCAGATCAGATTTTCTGGTTTACGGCCTGATAAAAGGAAGATTAATGTTCCTATCCAAAAGTTTCTTCATTGATTCTCATCATATTTCTGTAATAAGCTTTGGTGTGTTTGTGAGTCTGGAATTTCTACACGGCTGCACAGTGGGAATCAAGTAGCTATTACAAAAGAAAGACTTTTGCAAAAATAACATGAAAGGTAAGACAGTATCCAGTAGCATGCTGAAGCTCCCGCTGTTTGTGGAAATGAGAATAATGTTTAGGAATCATATGAATAAAATAATTAGAGGAGGAGGAACAAATAACACTGTATAACAGGGAAGAAGCTTCAAAAGCTGTGGAAGTAACCACGTGTTTGTAAAATAAAGTTTGACTGCAGAACCTCAATATTTATTATTTACTTTGATGACTGCTGTTTTTATTCCTGAGCAACCAACACAGAATATTAGGAAAATATGATTTTGGAATTTTTAGTATTCTCATTAAATTACTTTTGTCTTATCTGAAAATACCCTTAAAGGGAAAACCCCACAAATCCTTGGAAATAGAAGATTTCTATCAACTACTTATTTTTAAATAAACCTTCTTCCTAAAGTGGAAATTATTAATGCAGATGAATATAATTGGAAGGAAAAATATCTTTGCCTGACACAAATGAAATCTTACTGAGACCTTTGTGTCTACTATTGATTGTTAAGGTAACTCAGTCAATTAAAGTTTGGGTAATATTCCTGAACTCATTAATAAAATATGAAAGAGGGAAAGAGATTAAGCTTAGGGTGAGAAAGATTGGGAATTAAGAACTAAGTGGGTTACAGCAACTCTCTCCTTTGCTTTTCACATTATAGATAAGAATTCTCAGAGCTTAGCAGTTTTGAATGATGAAGAAACTAATGAGATTCTGAGTACTCAGGTGAAAGATATTTTACAGGACAACAATTTGAAATCTAAAGTTATGACACAAATTTTGCTACTTCATTTCTAGAATAAATAAAATTGATGGCAGCAGCTAAACTCTGAATTTTTAAAATTCTAGTACAGAATCATATCTTTCTGACAACTTTATGGAATTTGTCATCAAATCTTATTGATCTATATGACCTCAGGCTTCAAATTAAGTGAGAACACAGTAAATAACATTATTTTAATGAAAAAATATGGTGATGATGATTTATAGTGGGAAGAACACATAGAAATAGAACTTGCACAACTTGTATAACATAAAAACAAGTACATGTGTTAACTGTGAGGCTTAAAACCCCCTAACAATGCTTTTTCATTTATAACTTGTTCTATTATATCTCACGAGTACATATCTCAGACATCTGTAATTATATTTTCCTAATTACAGAGACAATAAAAAGAAACCAAAAAAGTTACCCAAAGATGGAATTTGGAATGTTTAATTTTGTTTTTTACTATTGAACTTGTAGCTCAAATTTTGTCTTTATAAGATTGATTTATTTATATTTGCATAGTCTTTGATTCTTGTGGAAGGGACAAAAATTGTTGAATATGAGAAAAATCGAGTAAGACGAGTACATCTGGTGAACTCCCTTCATATTCTTATCAAAAAAATGTGAATATTATGTATATTAGCTTTGCTTTCAGTGTATATCCTTATTTGAAGAGCAAATGTTTCAGTCTTCCACATGTAAAAAAAATACTCTGTAAGATTTTAAAATATAAGAAACAGAAAAAAGGAACCTTTAACTCATCATCAGTTTTGGCTTAAGTCAAACAAAAGTATTCAGAACATTATATTATTGTCTATTACAAGGCTTTAAACAAAGTAACATTCAGAAAATCCTAAGAGTATAAAGAAAAATATATAAGTATAAGAAAAAAGTATATAGAAGAGTATAAAGTATATAAAAGAGTATAAAGAAAATACTTTGTGGCATATTACAGAGTACAGGATGGGCTGGATGAAGCACAAGCTGGAATCAAGACTGCAGGGAGAAATGCGATAACCTCAGATATGCAGACACCACCCTTATGGCAGAAAGCAAAGAGGAACTAACGAGTCTCTTGATGAAGGTGAAAGAGGAGAGTGAAAAAGCTGGCTTAAAATTCAACATACAAAAACGATCATGACATCTAGTCCCATCACTTCATGGTGAATAGATAGGGAAACAATGGAAACAGTGACAGACTTTATTTTCTTGGGCTCCAAAATCACTGTAGATGGTGACTGCAGCCATGAAATTAAAAGATGCTTGCTTCTTAGAAGAAAAGCTATGACAAACCTAGACAGCATATTAAAAAGTAGAGACATTACTTTGCTGACAAAGGTCCGTCTAGTCAAAGCTGTGGTTTTTCCAATAGTCATGTGAGAGTTGCACCATAACGAAGGCTGAGCATCAAAAATTGATGCTTTTGAACTGTGGTATTGTAGAAAACTGTTGAAGAGTCCTTAGGACTGCAAGGAGATCCAACCAGTTAATCCTAGAGGAAATCAACCTGAATATTTATTGGAAGGATTCATGGTGAAGCTGAAGCGCCAATACTTTGGCCACTGATGCAAAGAGCTGACTCGCTGGAAAAGATCCTGATGCTGGGAAAGATTGAAGGCAGGAGGAGAAGGGGATGATGGAGGATGAGATGGTTGGATGGCATCACTGACTCAATGGACTTGAATTTGAGCAAGCTCTGGGAGATGGTGAAGGACAGGCAAGCCTGGCGTGCTGCAGTCCATTGGGTCACAAAGGGTTGGACACAACTGAGCAACTGAACAGCAACAAGAGTTCCTTTGGGCTTCCCAGGTGGCACTAGTGGTAAAGAACGAACTTGGCAATGCAAGAAACATAAGGGACTTGGGCTGGATCCCTGGGTAGGGAAGATCCCCTAAAGGAGGGCATGGCAACCCACTCCAGTATTCTTGCCTGGAGAATCCCATGGACAGAGGACTCTGGTGGGCTACAGTCCATAGGGTCGCAAAGAGCTGGACATGACTGAAGCAACTTAGCATGCACTCATAATGTACATGTATATTGTTATAGTGAATTTGTGACATTTTCTCCTCCAAAATGGTAGTAAAAAATAAATATAGATTGACCTGATAATGGTAAGTATCTTGGTAATCACAGATTTTTAAGAAATAGCATTTTTTCTCATTTATTGTGCTTTGAGTAGTGTCCAAAGAAGATACGCTTTACCAGTAACAACATCTTGGCATTTGTATTGTAAACCACTTTAAAAGTTAAAGAATGTAGTCATCCAAATGATCTTATTTGACACCCAGTGCCCTGGGAAATACTTATTTCCCTTTCCTTTGTCTGAAGAAAGATGTGTAGACTGAAAGATTGTGTCTTTCCAAGGACTTAAAGCTAGTGAGTAGTGGGACTACAACTTAAACTTGCATCTTCTTGCTCCAGTCATATGCTCCTATCAGTAGTCTACAATGAAATATTACTGTGGAAACCAAAGGAAGAAAGGATGCATTAGGGGCTCCAGTAGAGGTGGAACCATTAGCTGAAGTGTAGCTGGACCCTATAAAGAAAACTCATATGTTGAAAAATGTTGAAAATATCTGTTTATTCAAGTGTTTTCATATTTTATTGCTTTCTTATAGGCTGCTGCACTGTCATTTTTAAAGTCTTAAGCTTAGCTACCTAGGTTTCCATGAATAAATTTTGATAGACAATAGGGAAAGCCCCTATTGTAAGAGTGGTAAGCACATGCTACTTAAAATGTAGTGTTATTGGCATTTTGTGCATGTCTAGATTACACAAATTTGAAATACTGTGACACAGAGAATATTAGTGAAGTTACTTTATTTACAAAATTGCATATAATGAAAATCTATATTTTAAAAAATCTAGAACCACACAATTTCAAATTTAGCAAGCCAAGTGAATTATAGGCTTATTAAGCTGTCACCAAATGGCATTAATAATTGATATTCTTCGCCAGAATCATGTGAACCATGTTCCTGTATGCATTAAAACTTAGCTAGATAATTCTGGTGACTATTTGGCTGTTATTTTAACATTCACTGTTATGATTATATGATTCTTTTTTATATACTATAACAATGTTTCAATCATTCATCAAATCACAGTGGTAGTGCAATAAAAAACAAAAACATAATAAATCACTTTGAAAGAAAGGTCAGGTATGCTAAAGCTCTTTAAAGAAGGACAAGCAAAGAGCCAACGAACAATAAGCTGCTCATTTAGGAGAGAGAGATCAAATAACAGATACTTATATATCTAGATAGAGAAAAGCAATTATGAAGGGGAAGGAGGAGTGGGAGAGGAAGAAGAGGAAGAGGAGGAAAGTGCAGAGGACAAAGAAAAACAGTAAAGCAGGAAGAGGAAAACAAGGGAGAAGGAGGAAGGAAAGAGGAAGTAAGGGAGGAAATGCCATAATAGTTGTCGATTTCTGTGCTTTGACAATGCACTCTCCTTCTTTACACTTAATAATTCGGGAAAATTTGCCTTGTATTATTCAAATCATGTATTATGCAAAGTCTTTAAGAACATGCCACTCATAAAATATGATTTCCCTTTGTAAAATAATTCTATCATATTCAGCCCTATGGATAGTTCACCCACAGAAAGATTTAATCCTCACGTGATAGACTGAAGGACAGAACGAAACTTAAAGGTCATCTGCTTCAACCAACCTTTGGGCAGTATACGGAATCTCCTCTAAAACATACCCCCAAAGTGATCAAAGCAAGACCCCAATGTCCTCCTTTCTCAAAAAGGAAACAGTTTCAAAGAGGTGAAGAACATTTTTTCCAGGGTCTTCACATGATGTTTCCTCCCAGAACATAAGAATTCACAATATTCTTCCACATCCAATGGGACAGATTTAGGAAGGGACATAGATACCTCCAGCTAATGGCACTCCCAATACAGAAACAAGATCTCCTTTCTTTTTCCACCTCATTCTCAACCACAGTAGAGTTTCAAAAAAAAAGAAACCTAAGAAATTGTTCAAGATTTTAAAATACTCAGAATAAAGTCTTAAAGCTGTAGAGAGTTTGCTTGGTTGAGTGTGACATTGAGTCCCACTGAGCTGTATTATAAGGGCCAAAGGTTCTCCCTCTAGGGTTTTACTGTGACAGCCAATCTAAGCTCACTCAATTAATGCTGCTTACATTCTAGGTGGATTTTTTCAAAGCAAAAATAGATATAGTCTGATGATTTTTCTTTTAAATTCTAATAGCATTGATTTCTAAATAAGTACCAAAAAGTATTGAGAAGTGTTAATCAAGGACTATAAACCTAGCCAGAGTGCATTACTGTCTAATCTCTGTGCACGGAAGCAGCTGGATTTAGGGTACACCAAGCATGACACCCCACTCCAGTACTCTTGCCTGGAAAATCCCATGGACGGAGGAGCCTGGTAGGCTGCAGTCCATGGGGTTGTTGAGAGTCGGACACGACTGAGTGACTTCACTTTCACTTTTCCCTTTCTTGCACTGGAGAAGGAAATGGCAACCCACTCCAGTATTCTTGCCTGGAGGATCCCAGGGACGGCGGAGCCTGGTGGGCTGCCGTCTATGGGGTCGCACAGAGTCAGACACGACTGAAGCGACTTAGCAGCTTAGAGCACATATTTCTTCCTTGCTGAATGAATCTAATTCCAGTGCCTGATATAAAGTGGGTGCTTGGTCATTTTTTATTCTTGCTTTCAGTTTTACCCTACAACTTTATCTATTTTAAATATATATATGTATATATATATAGAGAGAGAGAGAGATAAATAGATATAGTTATAGATCGGCAGGGATGACCAAAGACTTGTAGACCAAAGAAAAGAAGGTAGACAAAGAAGAAAGAATGAAGAGAAGGTAGACAGAGGTAGTTACTTATACATACAGCCTTATCCCATTAAAGTTTAAAGGTTGCCAAGAAGAATATGAAAAAGGATGACTCAACAGAAAAGGAAGAAGGAAAATGAGGAAAACAAAAGGGATAGAGGATCAGATAATACATAAAAGAGACAAAGACAATGAAGTGTGGCCAATAATAACCATTTATTAAAGGGTTCTTGTTTGCTAGGTGCTGAATACCTTATGATCTTACCTCTACAGATTTTCTATTCTCATTTTGTGCAAGAGGACAGCGGAGTTGGGCACAAGGTCACAGGGCTCTAATGCTTTTGGAGTTGGGATTTGCCTGTGTGCTTTCCACCATTCCACTATTTCCAAAGTTTCTAGGAAAACAAAGAAGTGGTTGGAAGAAAAGAAATAATGGAAGAATAGGAAGATATCTAGTTCTCTATTTGTGCCCCTTTTGTTTCCAGATGATCATTTCAGTCGAATGATTATGTAGGGACCCCAGTAAGTCCCCCTCAGGTGCCCTGAAAAAAACAGCAGCTGTTCAGCCCATTATTCATGTTGAAATTTACAAAGAAAACAAGGATTTTAGTCCCAGAGGGAAAACCTGTTATTTTTTACCTAATGGTAATCAGTTAACATTGGGCCAAAATTGTGGGAAAAAAAATAAGCAAAAGCTATGAGTCATGTGAATATATAAACATTCTCCATAGGTCTTGCTCATATAAACATGTATCTACTCACATGAGGGCATATATCTTGTCTCTTCCACGTAGACCATTGCTAGCTGTATACCCAAGCTCTTTCTAAATAATGAATACTTCAAAAATAATTAATCTATGAGTAATTCCAATCTTATAAGATGTTAAAGTGAAGAATAGAGTGGTTTGAATGTGACATAAATTAACACAAATTTCCAGAGTTTTAAGCCCAAAGAACATTCTTTGCTAGCTCTCTGGTGTATTGCTAAGCAATAAGGGAAATGCTTTCCTTTATAGACCAATGGACATTACGCTCTGAAGAAGAGAGTCTTCTCAATTTATAATGTTAGAATTTGAAAAATATTTCTTTAGTCACTTATGAAGTGCTTTTATATTTAATTTTATTTAAAATCTCCATCTTTCATAGAAAACAACTGAGTTTCAAGTGCCATGCTAAAAAGTGACATGCCTCATGCTTAATTTGCTATGTAAATTACACTCTCAAGCAAATATTCTCTCACAGTTCAAAACAGTGGTGGCAGTCCCCAGGGAGAGAAGGCAACTAATAAGAGAGAGTCTCTTTCCTGTTTTATGCTATTTATAAAATATTTTGGGCATCACCCCATGCAAACATTCCAAATTGAGAAGCATACTCTGTTTCAAAGCTATCTAGGCCAGAATTATCCAATATGATGGTCATTAGCCACCTAAGGCTGAAGTAATTAAATTAATTTTATTTCACTTAAGATTCTGTAGCCTAGTCTCATTAGCCATGGTTTAAGTGCTCAGTTCAGTTCAGTTCAGTTCAGTCTCTCAGTCGTGTCTGACTCTTTGCGACCCCATGAACCACAGCATGCCAGGCCTCCCTGTCCATCACCAACTGCTGGAGTCCACCCAAAACTATGTCCATTGAGTCGGGATGCCATCCAACCATCTCATCCTCTGTCATCCCCTTCTCCTCCTGCCCTCAATCTTTCCCAGAATCAGGGTCTTTTCCAATGAGTCAGCCCTTCACATCAGGTGGCCAAAGTATTGGAGTTTCAGCTTCAACATCAGTCCTTCCAATGAACACCCAGGACCGATCTCCTTTAGGATGGACTGGTTGGTTCTCCTTGCAGTCCAAGGGACTCTCAAGAGTCTTCTTCAACACCACAGTTCAAAAGCATCAATTCTTCTGTGCTCAGCTTTCTTTATAGTCCAACTCTCACATCCATACATGACCACTGGAAAAACCATAGCCTTGACTAGAAGGACCTTTGTTGGCAAAGTAATGTCTCTGCTTTTTAATATGCTATCTAGGTTGGTCATAACTTTCCTTCCTAGGAGTAAGCGTCTTTTAATTTCATGGCTGCAATCACCACCTGCAGTGATTTTGGAGCCCAGAAAAATAAAGTCAGCCACTGTTTCCACTGTTTCCCCATCTATTTGCCATGAAGTGATGGGGCCAGATGCCATGATCTTAGTTTCCTGAATGTTGAGCTTTAAGCCAACTTTTTCCCTTTCCTCTTTCACTTTCATCAAGAGGCTCTTTAGTTCTTCACTTTCTTCCATAATGGTGGTGTCTGAGGTTATTGATATTTCTTCCAGCAATCTTGATTCCAGCTTGTGCTTCTTCCAGCCCAGCGTTTCTCATGATGTACTCTGCATATAAGTTAAATAAGCAGGGTGACGATATACAGCCTTGATGTACTCCTTTCTCTATTTGGAACCAGTCTGTTGTTCCATGTCCAGTTCTAACTGTTGCTTCCTGACCTGCATTCAGGTTTCTCAAGAGGCAGGTCAGGTGGTCTGGTATTCCCATCTTTTGAAGAATTTTCCACAGTTTGTTATAATCCACACAGTCAAAGGCTTTGCATAGTCAATAAAGTGGAAATAGATGTTATCCTGGAAATCTCTTGCTTTTTCGATGATCCATCGGATGTTGGCAATTTGATCTCTGGTTCCTCTGCCTTTTCTAAAACCAGTTTGAACATCTGGAAGTTCACGGTTCACGTACTGCTGAAGCCTGGCTTGGAGAATTTTAAGCATTACTTTACTAGCATGTGAGATGAGTGCAATTGTGCAGTAGTTTGAGCATTCTTTGGGACTGGAATGAAAACTGACGTTTTCCTGAGCCAAATGTGCCTAGTGTCTACCATATCAGTCAGTGCAGGGTCATAGAACACTTTCATCATTGCAGAAAATATATCCTGGACAGTGCCACTCTAAATAAATATCCTCCCTTCACAAAGGTGAAAACTTTTTTTAATGGTACCTTTTCAGAAGGGAGAACAAAAAAATCTCACTTTTCCTCCTTTCCAAGAATTTAAGAACACAAGACTCAAACGTTTAACGGACTTTCTCAAGGTCACAATACCAGTTCATGAGGGAACCAAGACTCAAGTCCACCTCTCTTGCATCATGTTCAGTCCCAATCCATTCACAAGACCTTTTCATTTAGGCTAGGAATAAATGGTTCTTTTGAGTGGCTACAAAAATTTCCAACCCCCATCAGTTCCTGACTTCTATGAAACAAAATTTTCACAAGTCTCCAGCCTCCTTCATTACTGTTTTAACCTCCCTGTGCACCTACCACCACCATCCTTCCTCCCCTCTTCAAACTCAAATCCAAGTTGGCACAAAGTCTCCTTTGATCTCCTTTCAGGCTTCCCTGGTGGCTCAGACAGTAAAGAATCTGCCTGCAATGTGGGAGACCTGGGTTCGATCCCTGGGTTGTAAAGATCCCCTGGAGGAAGGCATGGCAACCCACTCCAGTGTTCTTGACTGGAGAATTCCATGGGCCGAGAAGCCTTGCAGGCTACAGTCTATGGGGTCACAAAAAGTCAGACATGACTGGGTGACTAAGCACAGCACCAATGTTCTCTAAGTCAAAAAGCTATGCCTTTTTCCATAAATCCATGGTCCCAGGTCTCAGAAGAGATCCAAGCTTCCAACCCCAGCCCTCAAGCTGAGTTGCTCATCCAATCTTATCTGGGGAACCCATTCACAGAGAACATCCCTATACAGCCCCTCTGGTACCAACCAGCTCTAAAGCAGAGACCTGCCCTGAGTCCTTGGCCCTTCCCCTAGCAGTATCCATACAGAGAAGTTTCCTTGGACATATTCTTAGGTGATCAATTTTGAGCCCTAGCCCCATGACAGCCATGCTGTCACTGTGCAGAAGCTTCTTGTGAGTGGGAGATATTATCCTGCTGTTGGCAGAAACCTGTCAATAATCAAGCTGGACTCATCCTTCAGGCCATCCTATAGGCTAGGAGTTGCCTAGCCTAGAGTCCATATCAGGATGGTGAATTCTGGATAGTATTTCATTGTCTACTTTCAAGTAATATAAATAAGACAGTGGATTTTATTTTTATGAAATTTATGACTTAAGAAATGTTCAAATTAATCACACAAGGAAAAAGGTCTGAAAGTAAGCCCCAGATGCACATACCTGCAAAAATATACATATACCACAGAAGAGTTACAATGTTTATATTGGGGGAAAGACCAAAAAAGAATGCTTTTTATAATTGTCTATAATAATTTTTTTGCTAACAAAACCTTTTAATTTATATTATTCATTCCTATGTTCTTTGAATTATTATTTAGATTTAGCACACCTGAAATAATTATAGCTAAAAAGAAACACAAAAATCAGAGTCAAAGCCATGTCCTCTTCCAGAAAATAGAATGCCAAGTACCTTGGAAGCAATGTTAAGAGGAAAGAATCCCACCTCCCTTCTTTCATAAAGAGTTTACATAGACTATAAACACAGAAACAGAGGCGGAGAAGTACAAACGTGGAAGACATGCTTTGACCTTGGTTCTACCAAGTCCCTTCTTCCACCATCCACGTGTCAGGCCACAGGAGACATCTTTAAGTGTCTGGGGGGAGAGGGGAATGTTGGCTCACTCGTCAGATCTCTCAATCAGTTGTCTGTGGTTGAATAGGAATATCCACTCCAAGATACTCACCAGCTAGCTGCCTCCCTGCCTTTAATGTTGATGGCCACAGTCAGGAGGCATTTGCCTAGTTCTCAAATCACCAGCTGCTTGATCTTCAGCCAAATACTTATAGTACTGGAGATTGAATGCTCTTATTTGTAGCAAGATCATGATAATTCCAACCTCATAGGATTTTTCAGTAATTAAGTGAAATAGTGTATGCAAAGTGCCTGGCACACAGTGGGGCCTCCACAACAACAGCTGCCGTTCCTTTTGTGATTCCATGCTGCCCTTTATATGGAGACATCAGCAAACCTCACCAGCCTGGTTTTTTTAAGTGCTCAGAAACAACCATATTTAGAAGGTCTACACTATTTCCAAATGGGTGCAGATGAAAATTGCCTAGAAACGAGTCTAGCCTTGTCTCCCTTGTCTTTCTAACGTCACAGCCTTCTACTCCCAATCCAGAACAGCACTACTGTGCCTGAGGGAACTTCCATAAAGGATGAGGTTGTTATTTTCTGGCTTGTGGTCCCTATGCCAAGCCCAGACTTCTTCCCTTAATGAACAAGAACAAATCTCTAAAGAACCCCAAATCCTGCCCAGCTCTAATGGCTAACTTGCTTTCCCTACCTCGCAACACCTCCCCCCGCCCAGGCCCCAGCGCTCTGCATGTTCACACTACGGTCCACATAAATGCTGCTGTGTCCCCAGGGAGACTCCAGTCTTCTCTCCACCCAAGAGGCCTCACTGTTTACAGTGATTGAGTATTACAGAGCGAGCACACCTAGTTTTTTCTATTTGCAAGCGGAGATACAAGGAGAAAGACCTGACCGAGAAGGTTACTGGCAAGTATTCTGGATTTCCGGTGACCAATCTCAGGGTCTCTGGTATGAAGTGATAGCTTAGAGCTGAGTTGAGGATTGCTGAGATGAATATGAAATGATAAATTAGAAGCACTTGGCACAGCTCCTGGCACATAGTAAGTTCCAAATAAATGACTGCAGTTGCTCTCAGTATTAAATATTACTGCTGTACTACTACTACCTGGGAAAATCAGAGGAATTGCTACTATCGCAGTTTCTACACTGGAATGCTCATGGCCAAGTAGAGATGGCAAAGATAAGAACCTCATGGCTCCTCCCAAACACTTGTGCCAATTCTGCAGTAAATATGATCAGCATCAACACTCAGCTGCATATTAAAATCATCCAAGAGCTTTAGAAAATCTTGGTGCCCAGGTTATATGCCCCATACCAATTGTCAGAAACTCTAGAAAGGGAACCCAGACATCAGTGACTTTTAAAGGTGATTCTAATGTGTAGCCAAGTTGAAAACCATAGTTCTAATGGCTGCCTTAGGAGAGTAATACCCTTATTGGAATTTCTACAGACTTGTGTTTATAACTCTATTATCATACTAGTTCCTTTCTAGGTAAATACTTTTAGGTGCTCCAGTGAATACCTGTAGCCCCACAAGACTACTCAAAACCAGGGACTGTGATTTATTCATCTCTGTAACTCCATAGGCAATGATGCGTAATCATAATAATGGTGGTATTCAGCTTTCGTGGTGCACTAAACCTACATGCCTCACATTGGGCTATAGTCTTCGCAAACATTTTCTCATTTAATTCTCACAACACCTATGGGGTAAAATGCTATTGTTATCCTCAGTTTACACCTAAGAAAATCGAGCCACTCATGGGTTAAGCAACTTGTTTGAATGGGTAGTCCAACATCAGAGGCTATGTTCTTTCCCATTAAGTTACAGAAACCTCAGCGTCACAAAGTGGGCATTTACCAACAAAATAACAACATTAGTAACAGTATCACCCACAACTTATTGAGAGCTCCCTCTGTACCTTGAACTACTTTGATCCCTTTAACTACTTTATTTCATTTAAGTCTCAAACACACACACTATAAGACAGATCCTACTATTATTCTCTTCTATGAGGAAGAAATGGAAACTTGGTAAGAAGTTAAATAATTTCAAATGAGCTCATTCAGAATAAGGTAGGGATTTGAACTCAAATGTGTCTGATTTCTGGCTCTTAATGACTAAACAATACTGCATTTATTTGTTAATTCACCAACAGATGAATGAAAGAAAAAGTGAATAAGTGAATGAATTAATGATCTTCTTAAGTTTCTCTCTATTCTTGCCTTCTTTATCAACATTCTCAGCAAGCATACCTGATTTATGAGAAGCTTAACTCCTCTTATAGGTTAAAGGAGGAAAAAATAGCAGTGTACTAGTTCTATCTGAGGGAGGAGGAAAGGGAAATCAACACAGAGGAAATGAGTCTCTGCAAATTCCCAAAGATTTGGAGCAGAAGCCAATTTGTTAGTTTGCAAATGAAAGTGCCGTCTCCGCTTCTCACTACTCTGTTTCATGCCTTTAAAACTTAAACAGGAGGCTGAACATCTGCTATGTGTATTGGAAAATCAGGAGGGCTGCGAACACTAAACAGAAGATGTACTGGATATTTTCAAATGTTTCCAGTTGCTAAGCAACACACTTCCTGCTTTCCAGGCACCTTAGTTAAGTCACCTGCGCTTCAGCTCTGAGGATGTCTTGAATTAAACTTCCAGCCATAGGCTGTGATACATGAAGCATTGAAACAGAATCACAATAGAGGGCATTTGATTTTATACCATTTTTCTGAGACTTGTCGCTAGCAGCTATCACTGTCAGTGCTGGATCAATAGCAAAAGACAGGTTAACACAATGTTTTGTTTTTTTTTTAGAAACTCAGTTTTTTATACAGTAAAACTCCCTAATGCAATGAAATACCAGGAAGGGCACTTCTGAAGTAGTTTAAATATAAATTTCAGAATGCTTTTAAATAATAGAACTGTGTTCATTTGGTCAAGTTCATTCATTTCAAATGAAATGACAGAATTGTGAAGTAAAGATTGAATTTTGGTGAAGTTGAGAATTTTTTTAAATTAACACATTAACAACCAGTCTAAGCAATCTAGTACTTGTTTACCAGTCGCCTCAGGATTTTTTTGTACTGTCATTCAAGCAATACATGTAGATCTTATTCCATCTTCACTACAATTCTGGGAGAAAACATTTCACCATTTTTACAGACAAGATAGCTAAGACTATGTGGATAAGATCCCTGTCCAGAATTCATAGTTGGGTCCCAAAGACTTTTAAAGGAGCTGAGAATAAAAAGCAATTTCTGCCCTGTGCTTCAATCCCAGCCTATGTCCTGAAAACACAGTTACCTTTTCTGGTGCCTTAAGCCTGCCCAGAGCCACAAGACCCCAATCAGCCCAAACCAGTCACCTGGGCCTTGTCAATGCTTTGCCTGTTCAGTTTCCCAGCCCTAGTATATGCCCCCACGGATCTGAAGTAATATAGTTAAACCAAAAATACCACTGGCATGAATTATGTGAACTCGATGACAACTTCAGGCTATAGGAATAAAGTTGGGGCCAGCTCCACCTCGTTCACGGAGCTAGATTTTCACAGATTCCCTGGATTCCAAATTATAATCACTTCTGAACTTCTCATTTCTTCCTTTCCCCATCACAGTCCCTTAGCCACTGGAATCCAGATTGGGGAAGGAGACAGAGCCTAGTCAGGGACTTTGGGGAGAACCTTATCAGATGGACATGATTCTCAGGTTCCTCATTGCAAACCTCAATATTGTACATTCTAGATTTGCATGCCAACAGGAGGAAATCTACCCTGAGTTTCTCCATTGTTTATATAGAGTGTTATAACTGGGCCCAAGACCAGGAGACAGATTGTTTTCACAGAGTTCCTAATGCAATTAATTGTGTGTGTGTGTGTGTGTGTGTGTGTGTGTGATTAAGGCAACAAAGAAAAGCCATTTTGCATGTGAAAGCTATTCAAAACATTAAAATTTTTCCTGGTACTAAATGCAGTAGGGAGCAAAGTTGGAAAGTGTTCAGTCTTTTCTGAAGATCTTGCTTATTTTATTTTAATATTTAGACCTCCTTTTAGGTATTATAATTTAGTCTCTTATGTCTCTGCTGAGGCCCTGGCCTTCAGCTGCTTCCTCTGTTATATCCATTATGTTTTCACTTATTTAACCCACATTTGATATTTGTTGAGTACCTACATTGCACAAGGAGTTGGGGCCCAGTGATGAACAAAATGGACCTGGATTCTGCCCTCACAGAGATTGCCATTGAGGGGACATTAATTGAGCACCACTTACTGTATACCAAGAATGATGCTAATTGCATTATATCATTAGCTTATTAAGTTTTCATTGCATTCAGTCCTCACAATAACCACATGAAGTAGATATTATGATTAATCTCTTCTTACAGAACAGAAAACTGAGTCTCTGAGAGGTGAGGAAATGGCACTTGTCAATAGTTAGGTCAAAATTCAAACCTAGGTCTTTCAGAGCACAGACACTTAACCACCAGGCCATTATGCCTCTATGTGTATGGCAAATATTTGTACATATTTTAATTGTGAAAGTTAAAAACCATAGTACAAAAAAAACCCTCTTAACATCATGCCTGGCATATAGTCTGCAACAGTTATTTTTATTCTCTCATCTTGCACAGAGAGAATGTAACTAATCTTGAGCTCCCCCAAACTTATATCACAGCCATGTCATGTCCTCTTGCTAAGTCCCAGACAGTCTCCCTTTTGGCCTGGCCCTGCTTCTCCTCTCAAAACAGATCCCCTACTTCAGACCTGCTAGTATTCTAGTATTTGGTCCTACACTGGACATAAGCTACATTCCTTGCCTGGAGGGGTTCACCAGGGATGTATACCCTCAAACAGGTATATCATAAGTGCTCCTCTAGACTCTAGACTCGACCCTTGTGCTCACAGGGTAGCGGGGCAGTGGAGAGAGCAGCTATTTCTTTCTAAGGCAACTGGGGAAGGCTTCAGAGAAGAAGTAACTTTGAACTAGGTCTTGGAGGACCAGTGGGAATTTGCCAAGTGAAGACAGAGAAGGCCACTTGGGACATAAGGAAAGGTATGTGTAAGGATGCAGACAAGGGAGAAGGCATGATGTGGTTATGAAGGAGGACCGGTGAGCAGGAGTGAGTAAACCAAGTTTGAAAATGTAGGTTGTTGCAATGCTATCAAGAAGGGTCTTTGGGATCAGACGAAAGAGTTTGTACTTGTTAACCTTCAGGTGGGCAGTGTCGCTCCAGTGGAGGTGTCTCAGCAGCAGTGACCAGATAAGATCCATTTTACTAACATCTAATGTCTGTCAGCATGTGGCAAAGCTTTCTCACTAGAGGCAGGGCACCTCTCTTTTTGAGAGATTGAGAAGAGATTGTCCATGGACATCACAGCCGAACCAGAGTCTTCTGTCTAGAAATACCTGCTGCTTTCTGAAATTCTTCATCTCTGATTCTGAAATTCTGTATGTCTGCCCTGGCATTTCTATAACACTGAAGATAAAAAAGTATTTGACCACTTTATTTTGGATGTAAATTACAGAGATTTTTGAAGGTTCCAACCTACTGTTTCAGTTTCAGAATTTAAAAAAGAGAGAGTTTGGGGCTGATCTGAATAACGACTTGTGTTCCCAAGAGTGTTGTGCTTTGGTAAGCAATGTTGGCTGATTATTGCCTCATGTGTTTCTGGAACAGCTGCCTGTCTCCTTTTAGAGCTCTATTCTAGGGGGATTGCAAGAGTCACAGAAGAGAATTTAACTCCTGAATACTCAGTTCATTTGGATAGAAAAGAGATGAAAGAGCAGTGGTACAGTTGTGATTATTCATTTCAGAAAGTTGGTGGTTTTTTGAGGTAAACAGTAAAAGCTCCTTCTGTGGACTCAAATGAAAGTTTTGTGTGAGCAATTCCTCTGAAGTCCACCTGCTCAATATTTTGATGTATGTCTGCCAGTGTCTTTGAGCCAATTTGATTTTCAGCGAGGATTCAGTATTTATTTCAAGGAAGGACAAGTTAAGGCCTGCATCACTGAGCTGTCTTTCTGTTTTCTGAGTCCTACTATAAATCTAGTTTATTTGGAAAACCACACCATGCTCCTGTGGTTGGATTTATTGCCACATCCTATAAGAAACCAGCTTTCACTCATTTAGAGATTGTTAAACACTACATATTTGGCTTTCTTAAGATGTTCTGTGTATTTAATCAATGTAATTTAGTTTCCTACCCACTTCTAATTTTAATCACATGATATAATAAAGGGCTCTAGACTTAGTAAACTTCCCTTTCATGGTCAGATGACAACTAAACAGGACTGACCAGGACTCTGCATGAACAGAAGCTAAGATTTTGCAGAAAGCAAGACAGAGGTTGACACCAGTCCTATGGCCCTGACTGAGGTCTGGAAGGGATGTTGGAATTATCTTCCCCCCTCCCATGCTATGGGCTTCCCAGGTGGTGCTGGTGGTAAAGAACCCACTTGCCAATGCAGGAGACATGAGAGATGTGGGTTTGATCCTTGGGTTGGGAAGATCCCCTGGAGGAAGTCATGGCAACCCACTCCAGTCTTCTTGTCTGGAGAATCCCATGGACAGAGGAGACTGACGGGCTACAGCCCATAGTGTCCCAAAGAGTCAGGCACGACTGAAGAGACTTACGCCTTTACAACCACACTCCGCTGCCTTATAACCATTCTCTGCAGTCCTCCTCTCCCTGTTTAGGTGTCTGCTATTAGTGCCAGTCGTTCTCAGCTGAAGGCACACATCCCTCCTCCCCAAATTTACAATTCAACCAGCTCCCAGTGGTTCTTCTGAATTAACCATGGACTGCTCATTCCCAAAGGATGGAGCAGATCATTTTTCAGCTTTCACTCACGTACTTTGGCAGTGATCTTGGCATTTCTTCTACATTTGATATTTCTGGCATTGCTGAATGTTTAGATAACAAGCAAAATAACAATAGTATCAAATATTTATGGAGTACTTATTACATGGGCTTCCTTGATGGCTCAGATGGTAAAGAATTTGCCTACAATGCAGGAGACCTGGGTTCTATCCCTGGGTCAGGAAGATCCCCTGGAGAAGGGAGTGGCTACCCACTCTAGTATTCTTGCCTGGAGAATTCCATGGACAGAGGAGCCTGGTGGGCTACAGTCCATGGGGTTGCAAAGAGTTGGACATGGCTGAGTGAACAACACTATTACATGAAAAAGGCATGCTAAATATTCACATGCTATCTCATTTATTTCCCTCACAACAAACTTACAAGCTAAATACTGTTATTCTCCCCCATTTTATTGGTGAGAAAACTTAGAGAAGTGATTCACTGATGGTCACAGAACAGGTAAGAGTCAGAACCAAAATTAGAACTTATATTTCTTAATACCACAGCACGTGGGATCATCTCAGAGATGAGAGGTTTTCCCAACACTTGCATTTTAGTTACTACAGGGAGTTAGCTCTCTCTGGACCAGGTTGTATTTTGATCAAGTCAGAGGCTAAAGAGTTTGCTCCCAGGCACATACATGCCCTCTCCCTTCAGGACTGGCTCATAGAAAGAGAGGAGCTCATACTCACAGAGAGTAGTAGAGTTAGTGTTTCTCTGTAGGCATTGCTTTTAAAAACACAAAACACTACTTTTTTGGAAGTTAAATGATTAGCTTGTCAGACTCACGTTGATGTTTTGGGGCAAATTTCAGTAACTTAAAAAAAGATGAGCTATTCAAGTTCCAACATGTCTAACCTAATACACACACACACGTGTGTGTGTATGTACGCAAACATTAAGATACATTCAGATATAAACAGAAAGTTGAAGGGAAGAAAACTAGTGTGTTTCTACTGTGCTTTTTATCCTTGAGTCTAGTTTGACCTGGGCTTTTACACTGAGCACCCCTCCCAGGGCATGGTTTCCTGCACCACTGCTCCAGGGCAATTTACCTCCCTCCTACCTGGCACCCCATTTCTTACATACCTCTAACCTCCTCAAATCCTTCTCAGGCCTTCTCATGCTTGCCTTGAGTCCTTTTCTTGATCATGTTTCTCTCAAACTGACATTGGTTTCCTTCCTTGGCTATTGTTTGCTGGATGTTTACTCCTGTGCCCTCTAGATAATACAACCTCAGTATAGGGACCCTACCCAGGAGCTAAATACTGTTATTCTCCCCCATTTTATAGGTAAGAAAACTTAGAGAAGTGATTCACTGATGGTCACAGAACAGGTAAGAGGCAGAACCAAAATTAGGACTTATATTTTTTATATAAAATTAATATATTTCTTAATATAAATATTATATCTCTTAATATAAGAAAAATATATTTCTTAATATTTTTCACACTCCCTGGGGCTTGCTTCAACTAACTCCCCCAGCAAAAATTGGGCAATGAGATTAAGATTCCCTTCTCTTCACATTAGGCAAGATAACTGGCTTCCATGCTTGGGAGATAAGACTGCTTCATGGAGGCAGCCTCTCAACAAATACAGTAAACCCTCATACTGATGTGTCCCTTCAGGTCTTACAAAGTCAGCATTATCAACTTATTCAGCAAGAATTTATTGAGTGTCTGCTGTATGTCAGGCATTCTTCTCCACTAAGGGGTACAAAGATGAACAAGAAAGCCTTTGTCAAGGGACAAAGGAGGTTAGTGATGGGAACTTACCAGGAATCTAAAGGAGAGTGAGAAGTTTTGTCAGCTCTTTGGTTACAAAAGAGGCAACTTGATCTTTGATGACTCCTGAGGATCAGAGGTGAGAGCATTACTCCCCAAGCCCTCCATCTTCCAGCGACTACTTATTCCACTTCCACCACTTGTTTATCATCAATAAATGAATATGTCCCATCCTTTATTTAAGTAAAGTTTGCCTATACCTTTTTCCTTCAGGATTACCTTTATTGTTTCTAATTGTCTGCCTTTCTAACTGCAGTCTGTATTGTGAGCTCCTCTATGAAAGCCACTCTCTTTCTCTTTTCTGGATGTGCTAGATCAGAGCAACCTCTGGCCAGTTACCACTCATGTACACAGGATATAATAGTGTCTTATTGGGTTGTGCCTGGGAAGGGATGTTTTCCTATTATTTCCTCTCTTGCTTGTAGGTGTAGTTTTATTGCACTGTGTTATATTAAGGTAAAAGAAAAATAGCCTTGTTAAGTACCTGAGATTTTGTCTGCCTGTTTATCTATCTATCTATCTACCTAACCTACCTAATTTTCCCCCACGAGAAAGCAAAGTTTTCCCTCATAAATCAGATAGGCCTATAAGATTAGGAATATTTTTTTTTTTAATCTGTTGCCTCACTCTGGAGTTAAAAGTTCAGCATTAAAGCCAGTGTGAGCATTAATGACTGTGCTACCTAAGGCAACTCATTCAGTCTTTCCTGGCCTCAGTTCTGGGTCTGAGACACGGGATTGAGTGAGTTCTAAATTGGAATACAATAGACAATTGTTTCAGGCCACAGGTCTGAAGTTGGGACAACACCATGGCTTAGAAAAGGCCCTAGGGTTTATCCTCTGCCCCATACCACCAGAGAAAGCTCACCAGAAAATTGTCAGTATACTTTAGTCTGATATGCTTCTCTGTATCACTTGGGCATTTTGCTGACCTAACCAAATAAATGGTCCTACAGACACCATGGGCTTCCCTGGTGGCTCAGAGGTTAAAAGAATTCACCTGCAATGCAGGAGATACAGGAGAAGTGAGATCAATTCTTGGGTCGGGAAGATCCCCTGGAGGACGAAATGGCTACCCACTCCAGTATTCTTGCCTGGACAATCCCTCGAACAGAGGAGCCTGGCGGGCTACAGTAAATGGGGTCACACAGAGTTAGGTGGGCACAACTGAAGGGACTCAGCACACATGCACGCACAGACATCATAGGGACACAAATTTCTTCCTGCCTCGTGCTAAACTCATAGACACGGATGTGGAGTCCTGAGTGTTATGAGACCTGTCCCTTCACAGAGAGAGCCAGACCTCCAAATGGCAGTTCAACTTGAGCTATGGACCTCCAGAGGCAGGGGAGGGTCCCTGAGCTGAGGGGCTCTCACAGCTTCCAGCCCCGCCCATGACTGTCAGAAGCATCATTGCACTAGGCTGGGCCGAATCAGCTCTTTCCAGATCAGGGCTGCTTATGGAGCACAGCGTGTTACAGCTTAGCCCAGTTTCTCACATGTTCAACACTTGCTTTATTCTTTCCCTTAAAATTCTTGAGTGTCAACACACTCTTCTTTCAGCATACCAAATCCTGCATGAGGGAGGGCTGGCGTTGTTCCAAGCAGGCCAAAGTCATGGGTTCTCTCTCACTGATGTCTTTTAACCACAAGGGAGTTGCAGGATCTTGGAACATTCCTGTGGATGTATTTCAAGATTCTTCTCTTCAGGCTCCGGCGATTCCACAGTTTACCTTGATCCCTGGTGAACAGGTTGGGAGAGCCTGTCATTATGACTCTTACATGATGCTCTGGCCTTCTGAGCCCCTTCACAAGTGATTAACGCTATTCTCCAAGGGCAGCCGGTGGCATTTGTCTTCACTGTGTTCTTTCTCCAAATCTGATTTCTTTTTCTTTTTGACTCTTTTTTTGCTTCTAAAACATGTTTTCCTCCAGTGACTTGGGGACGTGTATGATTTTCAAACAGAACAAGTTCACAGTTTTTGTTTTCTTCTGTTCAACATCAAAAACACCATTGTAAACTGGAGACATAAAGCAGATTTACCAGCTTGTACAGTCTTTATGTCCAAATATTTCTCTTTTTTCCTCATGTTTTAAAATCATCAGATAGTAAAATTGACTCTATTTTTTTTTTTTGGTGAATTTTATCACATCTATTGATTCATGTGGACTTCCCAGGTGGCACTAGTAGTAAAGAACCCACCTCCCAATGCAGGAGACATAAGAGATGCAGGTTTGATCCCTGGGTCAGGAATCCCTATAGCGGGCTACAGTTCATAGAGTCACAGAGTCGGACATAACTGAAGCGCACACACACACACATTGATTCATGTCACTACCATCATAATCAAGACAGAGTTTCCTTAACCTGTTACACTTTTATTCTCAAATCTTTCCCACACCTCTAGCTCCTGACAACCACCATCATATAGGATCAGCTTTCCCAAATGACATACAAATGAAACTGTATAGCATATAATCTCCTGAGTCTGACATTTCCATTAGCACAATGCATTTGAGATCCATTCACTTTGTAGTATGTTTAACGAGTTTATTCCCTTTTACAGCTGTGTAGTATTCCATTGTATGAGTGTACAATAGATGTTTATCCATTACCTTCTGAAGGATATTTGGGTAGCTTCCAGTTGGTGGCAATTATAAATAATTTACTACACAAATTTGTGTATAGGTCTTTGTGTGAATGTGTGTTCATTTTTTCTGGGATAAATGCCCCAGAACACAATTAATCAGATCACATGGTAAATCACATGGTAACTTTATAAGGAATTGCCATACTAAAGAAAAGAGTGACTATACCATTTAGCACTCATACTAACAGTTTACAAGATTTCCAATTTTTCCACATCCTTTCAAGCACTGAGTATTACTGTCAGTATGTTTCAATTTTAGCCATTTTAATAGATGTGTAGTGCTTTCTCACCTTGGTTTTAATTCACATTTCCCAAATGGCTAATGATGCTGAATATCTTTTCATGTGTTAGCTTTCCATCTTTATATATACTTTGGTCAAATATCTGTTAAAGCCTTTTGCCCATTTTAAAAATTAAGTTGTTTATTTTCTTACTGTTGAACTTTGAAAGTTGTTCATAAATTCTGAATGCAAGTCCTTTGTCAGATGTGATTTGCAAATATTTTCTCACAGTTCATAGATTTTACTTTCATTCTCTTAAAAGAGTCTTTGCAAAGCAAAAACACTGAATTTTGATGAAGTGCAACTTATCAATTTTGGTGTCATGTCTAATAACTCCTTGTTTACTTCTAGGTTACAAAGATTTTATGTTTTTTTTTCTGAAAGTTTATAGTTTAATGCCGTGAGTTTAGATTTATCATTCATTGGAAGTTAATTTTTGTACAGAGGTTTAAATTTAGTTTCCTTTTTCCGCGTGTATACATCTAATTGTTTTAATGCATTGGTTGAAAAGACTATCCTTTCTTCACTGCCTTTGCTTTTTTGCAAAAAAAAAATCAGTTGGCCATGTGGATTGATTACTGAATTCTCTACTCAGTTAGTTCCACCTGTCTATGTATCTATCCTTTCACTAATACCACACTGTCTTATTACTATAGCTTTATGGTGAGTCTTAAATTCCTCTAATTTTGTTTTTCACCTTTATAATTGTTTTGGATATTCTAATTCCTTTGCCTATTTACATAACATTTAGAATCAGATTGTTTATATAGTTAAAATATTCCGCTATGATTTTGACTGGAATTACACTATGTATCAATTTGGAGGTAAGTGACATCTTTACTATATTGAGTATTCATTAACACATATGTCACTCCATTTATTTTTGTCTTCTTTGATTTCTTTCATCAATTTTTTGTATTTTGCAGCATACAGAACAGGTATGTGGTATTTAGGAGAGTGTTTCTAGTTTCCAAGAGTTTGGAGATTTTTCTAATATCTTTCCAGTATTGATTTCTAGTTTAATTCCGTTTTGGTCAGAGAACATACTTTGTATTATTTCAATTCCTTTCAACTTGTTAACATTTGTTTTGACCAACAATATGGTCTATATTGGTGAATTTCTCATGGGCACTTAAGAAAGAATATTTCATATGCAATCACCAGGTAGAATATCTTATATATGTCAATTAAATGTAGTTGGTGGATAACACTGTTTAGGTCTTTTATGTCCTTGCTGATTTTTTGTCTACTATGTCTATGGATTACTGAGAGAGAAATTTGGAAATCTCAAATAAGAATTGTGGATTTGTCTGCTTCTCCTTTAAGTTATATCACTTTTTGTTTCATGTGTTTTGCAGCTTCTGGATAAGTGCATCATCACATTTAGAACCACTATTTCCTCTCAGTAAAATGGCCCTTTAATCATGATGTCATGCACTTCTCTTTACCCCTGGTAATTTACTCTTCTCAAAGGTTTACACTGTCAGATATTCAAAGAGCCACCCCCATTTTTTTTGATTAGTGTTTAGATGGTATATCATTTCCCACTGTTTCATTTTTAACCTCCCTATATCATTTTGTTTAAAGTAAGTTTCATACAAACATCATGTAGTTTGTTCATTATTTTTTAACCCATCCTGACAATCTCTGCCTTTTAATTGGTGTATTTACAACTTTTGAATTTAATATAATCATAGTAAAATTAAGGATACCATTTTATCATTTGTTTTTTGTTCATTTCCTCTATTACTCACTTCTTTTTTCCATTCCCTGACTTCTTCTGAGTTATTTAAACATTTCTAATGTTTAATTCATCTAATGTGTTTTTATTATATCTCAGTATAATTTTTTAGTGGTTATTCTAGGGATTATAATATACATACTTCTTGTAGTCTATATAGAATCAACTTTACCACTTCAAGTGGGGTATAAAAATCTTACTACCATAGAAGTCTCTCTATCCTTCCCCTTTCTGTTTTATATATTATATCTACACTCACTAAAAACTTCAATGACAATATTCTAGTTTCTACTTTCTAGCATCAAGCATATTTAAAGAACTCAGAAAGAGAAGAATAGTCTTATATATTTACCATTTTTGTTGCACTTTCCTCATTCCTTATGTTCCAAGTTTCCTTCTGGTATCATTTATCTTCTGCATCTATAGAATTTCTTTTCATCCTTTCAGAGTAGATCTGCTACCAATAAGTTCTTTCTTTTTCCTGAAAATGTTTTTATTTCACCTGATTTCATTCCTGAAGGATATTTTCAGTAGTTATAGAATTCTAGGTTCACAGGTTTTTTCCCTCAAATATTTCTTTAGATAGTCTCTGTGAATGTGTGTGCATACATGTGCATGCCCAGCCACTTCAGTCATGTCTGACTCTTTGCGACCATATGGACTATAGCCCACCAGCCCCCTCTGTCCATAGGATTCTCCAGGCAAGAATGCTGGAGTAGATTGCCATTTCCTCCTCCAGAGGATTTTTCCAGAACCAGGGATAGAACCCACGTTTCCTGAACTGCATTGCAGGCATATTCTTTACCACTGAGCCCCCAGGGAAGCCCAGATAGTCTCTGCTGCTGCTGCTGCTGCTAAGTCGCTTCAATCATGTCTGACTCTGTGCGACCCCATAGCTGGCAGCCCACCAGGCTTCCCCGTCCCTGGGATTCTCCAAGCAAGAACACGGGAGTGGGTTGCCATTTCCTTCTCCAATGCATGAAAGTGAAAAGTGAAAGTGACATCTCTGTCGAGTCTGACTCTTCACGACCCCATGGACTATAGCCCACCAGGCTCCTCCATCCATGGGATTTTCCAGGCAAGAATTCCAAGAAAAAGAATTGCCATGCCCTTCTCCAGGGAATCTTCCTGATCCAGGGATCAAACCCAGGTCTTCCACATTGTGGGCAGATTCTTTACCATCTGAGCCACCAAGGAAGTCCTATAGGGATATACTCTACCTTTAAAAAATAATATATACACTTCAGACTTGGCATCTCACCCTTTATTAAACTGAGAACACTTCTGGAAAGTTACCCAGGAATGTAATTCCGATTTCATCATTTGCACCTATCTCATTCTCCTGCAAGCTTATCTAATCTCCTATTTTCAGTCCTGAGAATCAAGGAATCAAGTATATAGTCCTGGTTAACTCTTTCGAAGAGAGGTTCATGTGTTACTCTGGCTTATCACATAATTTTCCAGAAATGAAACATAGGTATCTGTTTGGTGCTAGGTTATAAAACCTTTCACAAACACTGCAAAAGGAAATAAATTCTGGTCAGATTTGTTAACCAAGGGGACACTAAGACATAAGGGAGGGAAAAAAAATCCCTTGGTACTGTATTTTTATCAAAGCTGACTCCAATGTGGCACAAAGTGAGTGAGTGAGTCAGGCCAAATATATCATGGTATCTAGGTCTCATCAACTCCTCCCAGACTGTGTTTCGTGCACTGTACAATTTGGTCCTGGCTCGCAGTATTGATTAGGAAGGTGGCTGAAATGATTGTATCTTCCAGACTCAGTCTCAGCAACTGCAAGCAGACCAAAACCCAGTCAGGTATTTCATTAATTCTCTATCTTTTTCTTATACATTTTTTTTGATTTGTTTAATCTCCAGCACCACCCATGATCTTGAAATCCCTTATCTCTTTCTCTTTCTGAGTTCCTGCTGTCTTGGCTTATATTTTACATGGTAAGATTTTCAATTAGCCCAGTGCTGGACTGAAGTCAGCCATGTCAAAGGTTCTTTCAGAAACTCCTTTCCCTAATAAATAGACTGATAAAAATACCACTCTTGGAAGAATATTACATTTTTAATCCCATGTCCAGGCATATTTTACACCTTTTTTATCCCAACTTGTTAACGTATTTGTCTCAAAGGCTGTGGAGACCGTCTCTAAATTGTGGTCATCCCCAGACACTTCCTGGAAGATGGCTTGGTTTTTCCATCTTAAAGATTTTGCCCTCTGTGCCATGTAGCAATCATAATGAAGTAGATTATGCTGCAATTTTTTAAAAACCTAAAATCAAGAGTGTTTTATAAGAACAGGGATTTATTACTCACTCATGCTACATGCCTCTTGCTGGTTGACTGTGAAGGGCTCTCACTGTAGTCACTGAGGGCAAAACCCAGGCTGACAGAGTAGTCACCATCTCATCATTACAGTGGAAAGGAGACCTCTAGCGTGTCACACAGACACATATCAAATGCTCCAGGCCTGTGTGACACATATCACTTCCATTCACAACTTACTGGCTTCAACCAACCACAAAGAAATGAGGAAGCACATTCTACCCTTCCCAGTAAGTTAGAGACTGAAAATATTTGACAATGCTAATGACAATCATGTGCTGCTGTAAGAATCTGTGCTTTGATGTAGCCACTATCAAATGCATGCTTTGCCCATTGTACAAGTACTATTATCATAATAACTTTCAAGACTTCTTAGGTAATTGCATATGTTGTCAGAATATATGTTTCTGTTTTTTCATATTTAAACCACCTCTCTCTTTCTCCATTGTCACTCTTCCCAACACACACACACACACACACACATACACACATACACACCTCACCCCATCTAACCTTCAACTAACTGCAAGAGATTCCTAACTAGTCTCCTTGTTTTCATCCTTGTCCTCCAAAGGCCACTTCCTCACATAGCACTTGAGTGTTTCTTTTCACTATATAAATCAGATCAAGCCTTCTACTTAAGACCTTCTAATTTCTTCCCATCAAACAACACAATACAAACTCTACCACGGCCCATGAGAGCTCCACCCTGCCTACCTCTTCAGCTTCACCTTTCACCATTTCTCCTTGCCAACCTGCTCCAGCCACAATAGTCTTCTTTTTGATCCTCAAATAAGCCAAACTATTTTATGCATCCAAACCTTTGCATTAAGACTTCCTTCTGTTTAGAATGCTCTGTCCCCAGTTCTTCGCATGGCCGACACCTCTTGCCACTCAGATCTTATATCAAAGTATCACCTACAGAGACTATCCCTGATCACACAATCTAAAATAGTACTCCCTCCAATCAGTCACTATTATTCATTCAGTTAATCAATAATTAAGCATCAACTATGTGCCAGATAATATTTTAGATACTTAGATATACTCATGAAGAGAAAACAGACAAGCATGCTTTCTCCAGTGGGGCGGGGGCAATACATAATATATAGTAAATATATTAAATAAGTATGTCATCTATTTTATTAAAAGATTGGAGAAAGGGTGGAAAGGGAGGAAAGGGGGAGAGAGAGAGACAGAGGGAGGAAAGGTGGGGAGGAAGGAAGGAAGGAAAACAGACCAAGGCAGGAACATACTTGAATAGGCTCCTGCTGGCCAAAGACAGAAAAATATTGAACACCACTGTGCTTAAATTCTGCCACTTCAATATGATTTATACCTCAGGGTAATCCAAGTTTATAATTAAACTGCGAGAAGAAGTTTCTCCCTATAAAAATACTTCAGCTAATCAATAAAGCAGGAATGATAGAATTTGAGTGTCACCCTGCTCCAGCGTTTCGGTCTGAATCTTTGTTGTGGGAGCTGTCTTGTGCCTTATGCAATATTTAGCAGCTTTTCTGGCTCTACTCACCAGATGCTGATAATTGTCTCCAGACATTGCCAAATGTTCCCTGCAAGGAAAAATCACCCTGCCTGAGAACCACTGGTCTAGGAAACAAGTATCAGAGGCAGTTTACATGACAAAATGAGAGACAGACAGACATTATGTGCTTTCTGGTGGAAGTACAAAATAAAACCTATAAAATAATCTTTGTTGTTAGACACTGAAACACAATCTCATTATTTATAGATTCCATATTTATAATTTCACCTACTCACAAAAATGTGTTTGTAACCCCAAATCAAATTAATGCTTTTGCAGTTATTCATGGACACTCGCAGAGTAGCAAAGTATCTGAGTCACCTAACACAGAAGATCCGGCTGAGGTTAGACAAGGCAGTAGTCTGCTTTCTTGTTTCAGTTTTCATGACTGTGAACAAGAGTCCTTTCCATGGTCAATTTAGTGTCACATTTTCATATTTTTTGTGGGTGATTTTCCTATTTAAAACAGCCCACAAGTGTAGTGCTGATGTGACTTACTGAGAAAATATATTTGTTAGATATGCTTCATTCAGGCCTGACTTATAGTATCAATTGCTGTTGGCTATGAGTTCAATGCTAATGAATCAACAACATTTATTAAATAAGATGCCTTTAAATAGAAACACACATAAACAAGGTTATGTATTGACTAGTTGATGAAAATCTTATGACCAGAGGCTCACAGAATCCTAACTCAATCAGGCATTTCCCTGAGGAGAAATGGTTCAGTGGTTATTAATTCAGTGTTCACAGCAACTTTATAGAAGAAAACTACCCAAATAATGAGAACTGACTGTATAACAAATATAATTATATGATTTTGTATTTCCACACTTTGATCTTGTAGAAAATAATTTTCCAGTCGGCACTTAATGTTATCCTTAAATAGCTATCTAATCCATGTGTATAAAATGCATCATACGTGCACTTATAAATGTATATGTAATACTTACAAAACAAGTTATTCTAAATCATAAAAAAACAACAATTTACTGAATAACAAAGTTATATGACTCTGGGCTTGCTTCAGAATAATCTGGAGAGGTGAGCAGTGGATAAGGGTAGATGAAACAAGACTGGTTATAGTTGAAAACCATTGAAATTGGGTGATGATATATGGAGCTTCATTATACTCTACTCTTGTAAATGTTTAAAATTTTTCCATAATAAAAAAGTTATAAAAAATAGACCAAAAATAAAATATGGATTTGGGGAGGCAATCATCAGAAGTTAACAATTTTGATTAAGATGGTCAGGATAGGTCTTGTTGAGAAGATGATATTTTTTTAAAAATGAGAAAGTTGCCCATATAGAGAGTTGGAACAAATGCAATTTCAGCAGAAGGAAGAGTCAGTGCAAAGGCTGTGAGGCAAAGTATATCCTATCTATTCAAGGCGTTGCAAAGAAACCAATGAACAGTGAGTGGAGTAGAGTGAGCAGAAGGAGATGACACTGGAGAGGTGATGAGACATCAAACCAGTCCTTGTAAGGGCTTTGACTTTTATTCTGGGTTGGCTAGGCAGTCACTGGAGGATCTTATGCTCATCAGGCCTCTGTTCATTCTAAACTCTAGACTGTGAGGAATCTGAAATAAAAGCAAAGAGACCCAGAACATTGCAGTAATCCAAGTAAGAAATGATGGTAATTAGGGCCATGGGTGGTAGCAGTGGAAGTAGTAATAAGTGGTTGATTCTAGACATATTTTGAAGATAGAGTTAACAATAGGACCAAACAACCAAGTGTGGGAGATACAAAAAAGAAAGGATCAAGATTTTAGACCTCAAGAACTACACTTGGGGGCCATTTTAAACAGCAAAATCACCCAAGAAAAGTACAAAAATGTGACATTCATAAACTCAGGCGGAGAGGAAATTATTTGCAAAATACTGATATATCCACCATTAGAGATGATTTAGTTATGTCCAGTAAAATATTTACATGAGTATAAATAAAATCTGCCATGTGTTCCATGTATGCTACACACGTGACACGTGTGACACATTCCTTTCAATACTTGCAGCATATCTGAGGCTCAGGGGGTCAAGAGTCTTGTCCTGAGACACAAGGCAACTCAAGGACAGAGCTCGGCTGCAAAACCAACGTTTCTCTGGGCACCAAGCAAATGCCTTTTCCAGAATAACTCATTTATTTGAAAATTAGTATTTTAAGTATGACAAAGAAGATAACTTTCAATTAATAAAAACAATTAAATAGGAATTCCCATCTCATGCCAAATAAGAGGACTCAGTGTTACTTAAAAGATAGCTTATTTAAAAGAGTTAACCATTTATATGCCACAGGGCCACACTGAATGTTGACTTTGGACATTAAAAGGGCCTGCTTTGATTCCTGCACTTGTTTTGCAAGCCTAATACTCACACATTCACACCCTCTCAGGCTTGCTTGTCTTTCTCATCAGAGAACAGCCTGTACTCTCCTTTCTGGACCTTGCCACTCTGCAGCTAAAGACAAATGTCTAAGACCAAGCCCCGTGAGCTGCAGAAGCACTTGATACAATATCAGTGGCTCATCCATCTCTGCCCGTGGGAGGGCTTGATGGATGGCTCTGTATGACATTCAGAATGGGCACCAGCTCTCAGAAAAAGGGTTTTGAACAGAGCCTCTTGGATACACAGACTAGGCAAGTTCCTGGTGGATTTACATCAGTTGTCAAAAATAAGTTGGAAGTTCTGGGAAAGGAATCACACTAACAAAGTATTAAAAAAAAAAACTAACCAAGAAAATTTAATATTTTAAATTAATTGATGTATTTGTACCAGACAATAAACTGTGATGCTTGAATGTCCCTAACCAGGTAATTAGAAAAGAAGTTTGTAAAATGATGACAGAAAGACTGTCAGCTATTACCAAAGGATGGTAGGAGCTGAAGTAAGACCCAGCCCAGTTTATTCCCCTCTCCAAATCTGTTACCAAATATTGTTACAGTAATAGCATTATGGCAAAATTTAACTCCAACTCAGTGTTCTTGCCTGGAGAATCCCAGGTACGGGGGAGCCTGGTGGGCTGCCATCTATGGGGTCGCACAGAGTCGGCCACAACTTAAGCGACTTAGCAGCAGCAGCTGCTGCTCCCAAATCAGGTACCCAATGGTTCTAAGCATTTTGCATTTCAGAATGCAGAACACTGAAACAGCTTTTCTTTACACTGTAATGAACTACTCTCTAAAAGACTTCAATTTAGGTCTCAAACTTCAATTTAGGTCTCAAACTTCCTTATCACAACTTTCTAGGAAATGTTCCTACAGTCATTACAGTACATTGTTAGGGGGACAAAAATGAGACAACGAATGACAATTTTAAAACTTGCCTGTGACATAAAACATTCACTCAACAATCATTTTCTGCCTAAATCCCACGCGCTGGGCATATTCTGGACACCTAAACAACAAATGTGACTGTGACGTGGTCCTTGCTCTCAAGAAGTTTCCAAAGTTGTGGTGGAAACAAAAATTTACAATTTTATATGAAAAGAACTACAATCGATATAGGCATAGTGGTTTAAGGGAGCTGCACAGAAAGTGTGAGTTGAGAGTGATGCTGATGTTGGAGATGATAGGATTATTCAGGATTAAATTATAATTCTTCTACTAGGTACATCTCCAGTCCCATGACTTTTGCCAATGAAACCCAAGATATTCACATTGAGGAAGGCTGTGTAGTATGAAATATCCACATTTGCTGATAAAACTGATAGTAAAAACTCAAGTAAATGCTTACTGATTGAATTGCTACAAACTGGCAATAACATCTTCCCACCAAGAAATCAGAGGACACTGGTGATTCTATTGATCAGTAAAAGTCAAACCACTTGCATTAACTCCTTAGTATCTAATCTCTCCTTCCCAACAATGCTCCCCTCCACCATTCCTTGTCTAGATGAATGATACCTCCACCACCCAAGACAAAAACCTAGGAGTAATATGGACAGTCTCCCTCTCAGTCTTTGTCTCTAATCCAATACCAAGTCTGCCCTCCAATTTCACTCCCCACCTCTTGGTCCCAGCCACCAGGACCACTGGCTTATAACCTGTCCACATCCACTATTGGTCCCCCTCCATCAGTCTATTCTACTTTTTAAAATCAGTAAAACTGATGTTTTCAAAATTTAAATCTGATCTAACGGCTCACTTGCTTAAAACTATGACTAACTCCCCATTGCTTTCAGAATACTGTCCAAGACCTTCAACATAGTCCCAAAGTCCTATGTGATCTGGCAGCTTCAAGTTGTACCACCTCCTTCATTGTTTGCGCTGTAACCCACTGGTATTCTCCAGCTTCTCCAATCATCCAAACTTAACCCTGCCGCAACCCTTAACCCTTAAACTTAACCCTTTTCACAACCTCTTTCCTCTGTCTAGAACTGCTACTGCTGCTGCTAAGTGACTTCAGTCATGTTTGACTCTGTGAGACCCCATAGACAGCAGCCCACCAGGCTCCTCTGTCCCTGGGATTTTCCAGGCAAGAATACTGGAGTGGGTTGGCATTTCCTTCTCCAATGCATGCATGCATGCTAAGTCGCTTCAGCGTGTCCAACCCTGTGTGACCCTATAGACAGCAGCCCACCAGGCTCCTCTGTCCACAGGATTCTCCAGGCAAGAATACTGGAGTGGGTTGGCATTTCCTTCTCCTATCTAAACCCAGCCCTACTTTAGACCTCAAGTCCCATTTCATTTCCTAAGAAATTTTCTCTGGCTCTTCCTTGTAGATCTGCCCTTCCTACTTCCTAATTCTTTCCCTCTCACAACTCTCAGTACCTTCCCTTCACTGGAATATAATGTCTATATGGTCCACCAATTACACCTTCTAATTTTACACTTTGTGATTATTTGAATAATATCTGTTCCCCGTCCTTCCCAGACTGTAAGCATCATGAAGTCAGGGACCACATCTAGCCCATGGTATGCCTACAATAAATATTTACTGAACCACTCTATCTCTCAACATATGGAAGGTGATGAAAGCTCATAGCAAGTTTACATACACAATTTCCAGTGGTCAACTGATATGCAGTAAGTAAAAAGTCATAAGGTGTATGGTGTGTGCATGAGGGGGCCTCTTGAAGAAAAACGTCCTAGATAACAGAAAAAAAGTTATACATGCATGCATGTTGGGGAAGAGGAGTGTAAAAGAACTGAGAGCCAGCTACTTCTATAGCCTATGAGCTGGGTGACTTTATGATATGTCACTTAACCTCTCAATCACCTTTCTCATCTATAAAACTAGAAGTAAAAACACTTCCCTGCCCACCTCACATGACGTGTTGAAGGAGAAGCTTCTATGTCAAAGGAAAAGGTCTCTACAAAAGTAAGAGGCCATTATCATGTAGCAATGGAAATATTATCTTATTTTCACTGTTTGAATGTTTCAAACCAGTTGCCTCTGGGGATAACTCCAGACATTTTTTCCTTGAAGAGCTAATGACTTGTCCTGTTGGACAGTCTGGGTCTGACCAAATTTTCCAGTGAATCACTGTGGCTGGTGGAAGCTCTCCATAGGGCAGGTGCCACTTCACAGGACATTACCCTTTCCAAGCATTCAAGAGTGATTGGTGAATACAGTTTCTGAAGGTGGAGAAGCTAAATCTTTCTGACCTCCAAACTCATGCATCCTTTGGAAAGCAGAGTGCTATTAAAACAAAGTCAAGAGGAATAAAATGTTCTTAAAAAGAAATCAAATTCAAATGCTTACAGAGGCAGGCAGATAAAGGTGAAAGGCAATCTGGGTTAGGGGCTAAAGACACTACAGCACACTGGATAAGAGGGGACTACATAAAATATTGTCCAAACCAAAGAGAAGAGGGATGTTATCCATAATTATGCTAAGAAAATTGGAATCAACCAGGCTGTGCCAGGCAAACCAGGACATGCAGTCACTCTGACTAGGCAACAGGACTGCTCAGCTCCAGTTAACATCGAAACTCCAAACTATTATCGACAACTATACCCATTTTTTCAAAAGAATTTGTTTCTTTCTTTTGGAAGTCCAACTTTTAGAAGGTGGATTTTTGTATAAATTTTTCTGATTTCAAATGTTGATTGATAACGGTTTGTTTTTTCAACACTAAGTATACCACACAAAACATCTATTTACACAGCCAGCTGATGACCTCTGTCTGTATTTTCTTCATCATTATTCACCACCATCACCACTCTATTGTTCTACAAAGAGAACCATGTCTGTATCACTTTCTGCTGCAGAGAGAATCTTTGATGAACACGTTAATGAGCCGGAATCTGAAAAGCACCTCCCAGCCACCCAACAGATACTCTCATAAGTACTACCTCACTTAAACTATCCAACATTGTTGGGTAGGGATTCTTAATATCCTCCACTTAACAGGAGACAAATCAGAGGCTTGATGTAACAAAATGATTTATATTTCTCAAAGAACAGACCTTGTATATAAAGTCATCAATTTTTCATAACTAATAAGTTTAGAAGTACTTAAAAGGATAAGAAGCAGAAGGCTAGAGAAAAGAGTAGTGTTAAAACTACAAAGAAAGGAGTGAGAGAGAAGTAATTTTGACTGTCAGGCAAATAACTGGGTCTTAGCATTTGCTGAATGAATGAATGAACATGTTTGTAAATTTTCAGTTTCAGTGCTGGCATCTGTCAAGTGAAAGAAAATGTATTTGAAGTTAGATCACTTATATTTGCACATCATCTTCACTGTGTACTAGAATGTGAATTTTGGTAGATATTTAACATTTCCAACCTCCATCCTTCACCTATGAAATGGACACAGCATCTACTTAGAGGATTGTTTTAAGACATAATTGGAACAGTGTTTATTAAATGATTTGCATAGTGTATGGCACATAGGAAAAAAGTCAATGGCTGTTTCCTTTCTCCTAGTCCTCTTGGGAGGAAAGAAGACACCCCTTGTTTTTCTTTTCCTATTGATTTTATTAGTTTTGTACAAGCAACACTTACCTCCATCGAGTGTGCATGCATGCATGCTAAGTCACTTCAGTCATGTCCAACTCTTTGTGACCCTATGGGCTGCAGTTCTCCAGGCTCCTCTGTCTAGGGGATTTTCCAGGCAAGAATACTGGAGTGGGTTGCCAAGCCCTCCTCCAGGGGATCTTCCAACCCAGGGATCGAATGCACATCTCATATCTCCTGCATTGGCAGGCAGGTTCTTTTACCACTAGTGCCACCTGGTGAGTCTCTATCAAGTGTAACTCTATCCAAATCTTTTTGTATTTACTTTCTTCCCTTTAACTGAATCTGGTTTGCCCCTAACAGGGCTTCCCTCTCTGCCTTCTCCCATGAAGGCTTTTTGCCTCTGGCTGGAAGTGATGGGGTAGGAGGTTGATATTCTCCAGGCTCCCCATTGCTGATTTCAGATGAAGAGTACACACTCTTCATTCATCTATGAGACTGCAAGCCCTTCAAGAGCTAGACTGTATCCTACTGATGGTCCAACACCCCACTCTGGGGTGGGGCAAGGGAGAGTTTTGCCATCAGTAGACCATCAGTAGATGTGTGCTGAGTGACTGAACTTGTCTTACAAACTATTTAAATCCTTCTCTTATAAATCCCAAGGATAGGCTAGATTTAGAGTTGTCCATTAATTATAGAGAAGTTCAATATTAGTGGGTAATTAATAAGCACCATCCAGTCCTTAAGCTTATTATGTGGAAGAATAAACGTATGTTTTAAGAAATTCATCTTTCTTAATTATTGTAGATGCACTGATTTATGGATATGATGGGCATAAAGAGTCTAACCAACTGTTAATATCCATCATAAAAATACATTTTACTAAGGAATAATAGCGTTGAAAGTCATAGAATACCTTATAAAGGCAATTTCACTGTCAGTACGTATTTCAGAGAGTATAGCCATTAAAACTATTCTGCAGTGAATTATTAGGGAGATCAGTTACATTAATTTTGAAAGATTCAAATGCTACTCACATTCAAAACCTCTAATGGAAGAGCACATTCTTCCAACAAGGCGGGGTCATTATCAGAAGGGTTTAGCACCTGCACACCCAGGTCTCACAGAGGAACTGCTCTCATCTGATGCTCATTCCATGCTTGTAGAGTCAAGACGGTGACAAAGCAAATAACTCTCATGACAGTGGATGCTCCTCAAAATGTACTCCCATTTGGCCCCTAACATATCACTACCCTACCCAGGGGAATAATGATCATTTTCTGTTCAAGGTGAAAATGAAAGCAAAATTTTATATAGCTGCTTTGTTTAGATTTTCTGAGATTGGAGCAAGGATGCCACTAAAGCCCTATTCAGGCAGGTCTGTCACCAGCATAATAACATCTTCCAGTTGATAACAGAGACTCATTCTCAGACCCTCCCTGCACAGCAACAAGGCAGTCAATGAAATGCCCTTGTCGATGGAGCAAATGGGAGTATAATGGAGACTGTCAAAAATATCCCTGAAGTGATACAGGAAGACAAACATAGCTGAGGTACCCAGTATATGGCTGGGGAAGGGAGAATCCCTGAAAGAGTTTTGAGCTGATGGCCTCACGCACCTTGCGATATTTTTTTCAATATGGCTGTGAGGTGCCATTTCCCATCACTGTGCTCTGGGATATGCTAGCCAAGAAGTATCCAACCCCAACCTGGCACAGGGGACTGGGCAGTTTGGAGGAAGCCCTGGGCTTTGTGCAGATGTGTCTCACCTATGTTGAACCTGTGTGGCATTCAGGGAAGGGTACACTGCATGATTTTTGGAACCGGGGGTTCTTACAAGAAATAGCCTTTCAAGGGACTACTAGGACCAAGCCCGGTCTGCAGATTGAGTGGTATTCCTCGAGGGAAAGTAAAGGGAAGATAAAACTTCAGATGTGACTACTGTGTGCTCCACAGAGGTGCAGCAGAGTGTGCAGAAAGGCAGTCTGGGCGGCTGTGGCCATATATGGCACAGTGTTCTTCCTCTCAGCACATGCCCTATCCCCAGATCTCCAGCCCCTACTAAGGAGTTACAAGTGTCTAAATACATTAGCATAATAAACCAACTTTAGAATTATAAACATAAATGCATACAGTTATTATCAATATAAAAACAAACAAAAATTACAACAGTAAACTGTCAAAGCCACATCAGCTTACTGGATGACATTCACTCCCCCACATCTCCACTACAACACTCCCTCCCCATCCTCTCTTTATAGCTCCATCCTCCAAGGTTACAGAGGCTCAGAAACTCAGAGCAGCAGAGCTTTCTCATCTTCTGAAATTTCCCCAAGAAACAACAAACATAGACTCTCAAGTGCTACTACAAGTGACAGGAATCCCTAGGCCCCTGCTGTGTTGACAAAATTCTGCAGGCACAAATGGCCTTGGTCAGAGAGGGCCCTGGTTACTGTAATTCTTTAATAGTGACATTTTCCAATCGCAGCATCGTAGAGATCACCAAATTCCTCTGACAGGAGACCATTCTGGCAGCAAACTGTTTAAGTCACCCCCAGAGTGAGGAGGGGGAAACAAACACAAAACACAAAAGCCTGCACAACAATACAGCCTGAAAGCCTGGCTTTTCATTTACTTCTTTCTCTGGAGCTCATGGTGCTATAAGCTTCGGCATTAAATTTTAAGCATTTAATGCCTGAGGATCAAGGGAAAGCCAGAGAAGTGTTCAGAGTCATCGACCACTGGTCTTGCTGTGAATTTTCAGCAAGGAAAAGAGGGGCACTGCTTGAAGAGAATGCAACATTGGTCAGAATGTAAAGCATCTATTTCTGGAAATTTGTGAAATGATATCAACTGATTTTAGTTTGGAGTGTACAGACATGTGACCCTTGAGAAGGTCAATATTCACCAGAATATGATTTGCTGTAGTGATAGAAGTTAAATCTTATTTTAACTATCAGCAGAGATGGAGAGAGACTGTGATCTCTTTGAAATTACTATGGTTAGAATGAAATACACTTAATATAGCAAGTTAATAACACAGTATTTCACATGAAATGAAGCTCTAATGGGTCTTTTATGGTTAGGCATTGTGCCTGATAAGTTGTTGACATGATAAATATAGAATAATAACCTTAAATGTCTTTTTGATCTCTTAGTCCTTCAAGTGAAAGCAATCTAAATGACTTAGTTTTGTGACTATCATACACATTTTTGGTTTTCTAGCAGGAGGTCCTTTTCTGTAACTGTATAGACTAGTACACAAAGAACTAGTCTTTGAAAGAAAGAGAATAGTTACGTTAGTCAGAAGAAAGCAATGATACTTTATATTTCTCCAATGTTTCACAGTTTTTCAGTCATTCATTCACTGAGTATTTCAGGAACTCTTTACTATGTGCTATGCTAAATGTTAGATGGGTGGTGGTGATCGAAATAAACTCATCTTTACTTCCATGTAACAAAAACCTTTCACATGTCCCAGAGGAAAAAATAGAACAAGAGTTGACACCCCTTGGCTCAGTCTCATCGATTCCTGTTTTTTGGTGTTGTGCTTAGAACAGAGGCTCCTCAGAGTCCTGTTATGAAAGGGACTAATTCCTGGAAGGACACAGGGGTTTTGTGGGATCCCAAGAACAGGGGTCACAAAGAGTCAGACATGACTAAGCCACACATGCATGTGCATACACACACACACACACACACACACACACACACACACACACACACACACAGGAGCATGTACAGTCAGGCTTCCTAGGACCTATAATTGGACCCAGGGCAACCATGAATCTCCACGAGCTTATTTCGCCACACACACACACACACACACACACACACAGGAGCATGTACAGTCAGGCTTCCTAGGACCTATAATTGGACCCAGGGCAACCATGAATCTCCACGAGCTTATTTTGCTCTTTCGTTGTAACATGTGTCAGCCACCTCTAGGACTCAGCCACTTGGCTCCTCTGCTCTGTTCTCCTTTTGTTGGGACACATCAATCATGGAAGGCAGGACAAGGTAGTGATCCACAAGTCCAACAGCCCGGGTTTCAATGCCAGCTCTGCTACTTACTAGCTGTGTGATAGTGAAGATATCAGTTAACCTCTCTGTGCCTTAGTTTCCTCATCTGTAAAGGGGAGATATTGATAGAACCTATATAAAGTTGTTGATTGTTTACTGACATATATCTCATAAAGCACTTAGTACAGTTCTTCTCATTAAATAAAAGTTGTGACAATAAACACTGACTTAGGATTTAGTCAGACGTGACTGAGCAATTAAGCACAGCACATAGGATTTAGTGAAGTGCCAAGCACTGTTTTTAGGGTTTTCCATGTGTTAATTTATGTAATCCTCACAGCAACCTTATGGTGAGAATACTACGATTATCTTCATTTTACTGACAAGAAACCAGAGCCTTAGAGCTGACAAGAGTTCACATCTATTTCATTCCAAAACCCGGGGTCTTAATGACTGTGCTAGCATAGTAGCAAGACTAAGAGTCTTGTCCTTGAATCTATAAAATATTTTCTTCATCTCAATGCTGCTTGATTGGGGAGCTCCTAACTTCCACTCACCTTGACTTCTCTTGGCCCTGATTCTATTTAAGGGCTCTACTCCATGTTACCTATTTCAGCTCATCTTTTCACGACAAATCCCCTCAAGATTTGTTAAACCACCTTCTGTCAATGTTTATCCTGGGCCTGTTGGCTCTGACTGTAGGCAGTGAGGTTACTTGGTTCAAAGAGAACCAGATAGCAGGGGCTGTGGGCATGGTATGACTGACATTTCTAATGTACCCATTCTATGGATACAATAAAAAGGGTTTTTAAAAGTCTGAGACTAACTCGAATTAGTCTGTTAATTACCACCAGAAGTAGGACTCCAATATGGGATGTTTTGACTCCAAGACCAGGGAACCTTCCATGATTCCTCTGGGACATGTCTCTCTGTGTATATGGAGGCCTAATTCTGCCTAGCTAGGAGCCATCATTTTACCCAAACGTGACTTCAGCCAAAATGATGTTCAACAACAGCAAGTAAAAAGAGAAAAAGCAACAAATATTTCAGTTATTTTCATACACTGGAGCTTAGTCCACTGTAAAAGTACATTGCTCACCTAATACAATAAATTGTCTCTGGTAAATATTTGTTCTTTTCCCCTTATGATTCCTATATCAAGATTTCCTGCTTAGGTACTAAGGAGAGAAAAACTTTTTATAGCTCTATCAACACACAATTCTTGCCAGCTCAAACATTGCCAGATGCCATTTTGGGGAGGGCAGGGAAGCTAGAGGGATACTAAGAATCCCAGAATAATCTGCACAAATTCAAAGTTTAGAAAATAAAAATGATGGCTTATGAGTGGGAGTAGGGAGTTGGGCAGTGTGGAGTACAATCTGTTTTCCTAGTCCTCAGTAGAGAGTTTGCTTGTAATGACTGACTCTCCATAAAGAGATTGGACTTTAGTGTATACACTTTCTCCCAGACCTGAAATGTTTTGATCTTTATGCTTTTAAGAGTTTTGGATTAATGTCCACAAACAGAAGCTACCTATTAAAACTGAGAATGGAGTATCATACTTGAAGTTACCTTGGAACGCAAAACTATTCCTTAGCTATCCTGAGGCCTTGTGTCTTGGTGACACCATGTCCATTATACTGAAATATTGACTGAGACTTGTCCTCTGCTGGGAGAGGTGAGACAAGTACGTATTCTTAAGAAACTCAACAACTTAAATGTTGCTGACAAGAAATAATGCTTGCAACAAACCAAGAAGACCTCAGTTTAACCAACAGATGGTTCCCTGTGACCTCAAGGATAACAATAAGAAGTTTATTAATGACTTTCCTAGTGGTGGAATCCTGTTTATCAAATTACCACAGGGTGGGCGTGCATGCATGTGTGCTCAGTCACTCAGCCGTGTCTGACTCTGCGACCCCATGGACTCTAGCCCACCAGGCTCTTCTGTCGATGGGATTTCCAGGGAAGAATCCTGGAGTGATTTGCCATTTCCTTCCCTCGGGGCTCTTTCAAACCCAGGGATCAAACCTGCATCTCCTGCTTGGCAGGTGGATTCTTTACCACTAAACCACCTGGGAAGCCCTACCACAGAGGCAGTGTGTCTAATGAGAAAAGCATGGCCCCAGAGTCTGATAAGCCTGAGTTCAAATCCTCCCTTTGGCATGGTTCTTCCTCTGACTTAGTTTTCCTTTCTGAGTTTTAGCTTCTTTATCTGTAACAATAGGGATGTTAATACCTATCACACTTGTCCTGGAAAATACATATATTAGAATGCCTCGAGAGAAAAAGAAAGTAAATAAAGGTTATTTCTTCCCTTCCTTCCTTCAAGAGAAACTCCTTATAAAACAAATTTCCACTACAAGAGGGCAATTTAGCGTCATTATATCTGATCTCAATTTGTAATACCTAGCACAGAGCTCTAAGAAATTTGTCCTAAGAGGATTTCTACAATGACAGTTCTAATCCAACTTACTCAAAAGCTGGTTGCAACTTGCCCTCCAACCTTTCTATATTTTCAACAAGGTAAGTGAGGATGTTTCTAAATACCTGTCTGCTGGTTGAGAGTGAAAACATCATCTAGATACTTTCTGTACCATCTGGTCTTTTGGTACCCGGAATGCTCACCTCACTTCTCAGAACAGTCCTGTGGAGGGAGGAGACTGAAGTCTTTGAAGATCTGATGCTGGCACTCACTAAAAATGTTCATAATTTGCATCTAGGAAATGCTTAAAGCCATAAACTTGGGTAATTAACTAACTTGGCATTGCTCAAAGTTCTGAGTGCAGAGAATTAATTAAAAGCAGCATTTCAAGTGTTTGCAAGGGGTAAATTGGGATGAAATTGTGACAGCCGATTTGAATAGATTGGAATATAGATGTGTCAGAGCAGAGGTGTCTGAGAACTATTTCTAACCTCTAGAAAGCTGATTAAATTTACCATCTCAGCATTTTCTTCTGCCTTTAATTTGGTGATGACACCCAGAGTGACTATGTAAGCCTGCAGAGTGGGGCTCTGTCCCATGAGCATAGGTGTGAAAATCACAGTGGACTATAGCAGAGCTTCCTCTGAATTCAACACGTGTCTTCAAGAGGCAATGACTCTTGGCCCCAGGACGTGTTTTAAGAAGCATTCAAATAATACTAGCTGTTAAACTTTTAAATGCCAACCAATCAACAAACATGCATCAAAGAACTAGTATTGTTGGGCATGGAGGCAGAGACACAAAGAGAAGATTAGACATATCTTTATGAAAGAATAAGTAGGAAGACATTGCTATTGTTCAGTTGCTAAGTCCACTCTAAGTTTTTGTGACCCCTTGGACTGCAGCATTCCAGGCTCCTCTGTCCTCCACTGTCTCCTGGAGTTTGCTCAGATTCATGTCCATTGAATCAGTGATACTATCAACCATCTTAATCTGTACTAAATTGGTACTGAGAGATGCATCCATTATATACTTTTAGAGCCCAGAGGTGGGTACACTTACTCACAGCTGAGGAAGTCACCTGGAAAAGAGGTCAAATGGGAATTAAAATACTCCATTCACTTTGCTATTAAGATCCCATGGTCTTATTAGTTGATGACCTTGACTCAAAAAAAAAAAAATTGGAAAAATAGGGCATGGCAATGTAGGAAACTTAAGAAGGGAAGGAAAAGGAGATAGTTTTGGTATTATTTTTTCCAAAAAAGAAGATGAAGTAGGTGATTATGTTATAACCTCATAGCATTATGAGATTATTATTATGTTATAATCATATAGCATTATGTCAGCCATAATGTGGCATATGGTGGCAGCCATCTGCAAAACACCCACTGCTCAGTCAACTCAGCTTCTAAACACTTTCCACTGATGGGGACAATAGAATGACCCATTAGCCATTGCAGTCTGAAGGGGAAATCCAACAGCACCTTATTCCAGGGTCTGGTACAGGAAAGAGTTTACTCACAAACCTTGCCTCCCATTGGCTCGATGTGGGTTTCAGGAGTCACTGTGGAGAGTCTCCTTGTCATTTGACATGCACTGCCCAGAAGGACCCAGAAAGACTTTAGAGTCCAGTTTTCTGGTAAGAATCCTGACTTCACACTGCTTTTCAGATGGTGGGAGTTTATGGGTTTTCTGCTTGACAGAGCCTCATTAGGTAACGAAAGAGGGAGCCGTCCTAGAGGATTAACAGTCAGTGATTCCCCAGTGTAACTTCCTCATCAACTCCAGCAGACAAATTAATTTCCTGCCTCATGTAATGCTCATGTTCTTTTAAACTCGGGACGCATCCGCCATGGCACTGTTGTCTCAATGGATCTACTTGTTATTTTAGGGAGGAGTGGACACATCTGCCCCAGGAGAGAAAAGCATTACCACCTACACTACCTAGAAGCCCTATCTAGTTTCGCATGACTGGTTTGGACAACTTGTGCAATAAATAGTTTGTACTTTTTTGCCTACTAGGAGTATGGAAGCCATTCACTTATTCCCCAGTCATTGTGTCAAGAAATATTTGTTCATTTTATACTATACTTCAGGGCTTCCCAGGTGGCACTAGTAGTAAAGCGCCAGAGATGTAACAGATATAGTTTCCATCGTAGGTTGGGATCCCCTAGAGGAGAGTATGGTAACCCACTCCAGTATTCTTGGCTGGAAAATCCCCACAGACAGAGGAACCTGGTGGGCTACAGTCCATGGGGCCACAAAGAGTCAGACATGACTGAGCTTCTGAGTACACACACACACACACAAGACATCATCATAATAATAATCTCTTCAAAATGAAAAGCACTTATAAGATACTATCAAATAAATTATTTGCTCTAGAGTAATTGGAAACATAGTGAAGCTACCTGAAGGTACTACAGGAAAGAGAGGAAGATGGATGTTCTTTTGGAGAGTATTCTAGAATTAAACTGCACGTGTGTTTTATTGTGGGAGACTGGATGACTCAGGCCAAGTCTCAGTCAAGTAAAATGATGTGCCAAGGAGTCCGAGCATAAAGCTAACCAATCAGTTGTCACCTCTATTGAGCCTGAGCTGTGCATCCAGTGCTTTGCAGATATTACTTCTCTTAGCCCTCACAGGGATCATTGGAAGTAGGAATTAGAGTTAATAGCTTTCTTTTGATCCCCTACACGAGCATATTAAATGGTAGAAGCAACTTTAGAGTCAACTAAAGCCCCACACGTATGCTAGCTCATATTGTAAGCTTACCAAAAGTCTACAGTCTTTATAGGGAAATCAGCCCTACACATTCAGAAAATGAAAAATACAGGACAACTGTGCTAAGGTACGTAGCTACAAAGGTGAATTTTTTCTGAAGTTTAAGAATCTTCCAATGTATTATGGAAAAGACATATTTACCACCCTTAAACATAAAATAAGTGACAGAGGAAAATCATAAACACAGAGTATTAGATATAGCAATGATTTCTAGTTTGGAATAACCAGGAAATAACATTTGAGCTTGCCTTGAAAATAATTAAATATTTTAACAGGTGGAGAAGGAAAGGAATTTTTTCCAAGAAGGCAGGGTATGTGTCCTGGGGACATGGGAGCATATGATCCATTTCAGGAATGACAAGTGGCCTATTGTGGCTACAGCATACAGGGTTAATAAGGACACACAATGGGAAACGAAACCCAAAGAGCAGGTAGGGGTTCTATTGTGGAATGCATGAACCACCATGCTAAGAAATTTACAGTCTATCTTGGAGGCAATCTGGTGCCATTAATGGCTTTCAACAGGAAAGGATATTACCAGATGTGCATTTTATAAACATAAGTTACAGAATGGAAAACTGGAAGAAAGACGGGAAAATACAGATCACAGACTTGGATGCCAGTTAGGAAGATATTACAGTGATGTTATCTGAGATACTAAAGTTAATGGCAGTCAGAGTAGAGGGAAAGGATATCATTGAGAAGCACTTAATAGGCAAGATTTAACCACAAATTGAAGGAGAAACTAAAGATGAACCTATGCTATTTAGCCTAGGTACTAGACAGAGTTTAATGAGAGTGAAGATAAAGTCCATGAAGAATCAGCTTGGGGCACGAAAGGTAACAGATACATAGTCTTTTGGGGAAGAGATCACAGTGGGCGGAGCCAGCAGTCAGAAGACATTAGAACTGGCCTAAATGCTGTGACCCCATGAATGAGGGCAAGAAATCAGGGACGTTTTGTTCTAGTTCTCCTACAACTGGACTTACATTTTATATTAAGTCTGATCAACTCTGGTCAGGTGCTTGCTCCCTGTCTGTTATTGAACTCCAAGATCAAAAGTAGAATCTTTAGATTTCTTTCTCCCAATATGCTGTAGAGTGTCCACTGTAATCTTATAGTAATAGTTATGTCTGCAGCAAATGTAGTAATGACTTAAACTTATAAAGTACTTTACACATTTAAAACATTTGAATGTTCATCACTTGTTCATTCAACAGTCTACCACGGGAAGTGACCATGGTGATCAAAAGTATGTCCTCTGGAGTCAGGCTGCCTGTGTCAGGCTCTGCCACACATTCACTGTGTGACCTTAGGCAGGTTACTTAACTCCTCTGTGCCATTCTCTCATCTCATCTGTAAAATGTGAATGATAGTAATGTGATGATGACTGAACAAGTGAATTCATATAAAGCATTTAGAAGAATGCGTGGCACTAGTGAATGTTGACTGTCATCACTTTCCATAGGGCATGCTGATGAATGCTTTGAATAGCCAAGGAGTTTTTCAAGGCAGAGACTCCATCGTGAAGGAGTATAGAAGTTGTGGGGAGAGAATCAGAATATAGCTAATCTGTAAATTACCTCAAGAACTTACTTATCTTTGTATCTGATTCTAATACACCACTGCATTCATCATCACTGAAATACTTAGAATATTTACATTGAACAAAATACCTTGAACAAAATGGACACATCTAACAAATACTCGCTAATGAATTTATCATATTTTCAAAGAGAGAAATGCTCATAAAATGCCAGTAGAATTTAAAAATAATGATTACTCTTTTGAGGACCACAAAGGAGGCTGCCTGTGTGCTGTGCTCTGATGAGTGAGCTTTGATATTATGTCACATGTCCCCAAAACAGTCAGGGGATATAGACAGAGTACATTCTATAATCTGAAGTTGACAGGTGACATTTTGCTGTGACAAAGCATGAAGGTGAAGTGACTGGCCCAAGGTCATACCACCACGAAGCACCCAGCTTCCTGGTTGGTTCCATCTATTCGGGCCTGCCTAAACAGCCACAGCAGCCTGATGAGCAGGTCTGGCCCTGATTCTGCATTATGGGCTACAATCAGACTGACCAAAGTTCCCCTCCCACGGCCTCTGTGTAGATGGCCATTGCGAACCCTATGCTCAAGCAACTGCTTTGCAGCCATCTCTGGTAATTAAACTAAAGCCCAGCACAGAGCAGATGGACCATTCTTCCATTCTGGCTGGCACACATTAGGCTCCCTCTGCATCCCAGAGATGCTAATGCCAACAGCAAGGAAAGGAAGCATGACCAATGGCTCAAAGAATACCACTGCTGCACGCTCATAGGCAATGTCAGCAGCTCCTCCACCAGTGAGGCAGCGACAGGAGATGTGCCTGAGTGCATGCAAAGCAGGGGCACCCAGTAAATGCTCCATGACAGAGCCTGACATTTAGACAAGAAAAAGATTCAAAATAGGCGTGATGAATACCATATAGTGAATTTCTTCACACTTGTTTTTCAGGTTAGCATTATTTTTCTTCTCTATTACATATCTGGGCTGGAAAGCCCAATCACCTGTCAGGTTTGGACCCTCTAAAAGTCATAATGTTTGAATTTTTGTTTAGAGTTTAATGTGGAATTGGAAAATGCATATTAGTATCTTAGAAATATTTTGTCTTTTGTTTGTGGCCATTTTAATAATAAAACATCAAATATCTTTACCCTCAGATTACAACCACCTTTATATATCAAGCAAGTACAACAAAATGTCAGTGTTGTTGCTGTGCTATTTTTGGTTTTGTCCAAAGTACTTCAAAAATTGATTAATTTACAACTACAACACAACCTCCTTCCAAGTTTCATTCTACACTGTTGTTAAAACTAGAGGAAGTCCTCAAATTAGCCTCATGCCTAAAGTATCATATTTCAAAATTTTAACTGCCGTTCATTCTGAGTAGTAGCTTGTCTTTCTTCCTCTGTTTTCCTTTGTACATACCAGTATTTGCTAAAGTTTCTTCTGTAAGAAGAAAATAAATTTAAGGAAAAGAGAGAAACAAAGACACTGGAAGGAAGAGTACAGAAACTAAGCAAGGATGGGTGAGACTGGCTATTGTGCTATGCTGCTTGTAATAGCAGATATAATTTCTAAATAAAAATATTTTTAATCCAAACACTTCCTTAGAGATATGTAACAAGTAGGAAAAATATGCAAATATGGGCCATCAAATAAAAAGATGCTTACAAAAAAGATATTTAGGGTTTACTTTTTTATTGCTCATACCATTTTCTGATCAATGTATCATCTAATAACCTGACCCACCAATTAGGATGCACACAAGTTGAAATTCTGGGCTTTAGAGCCTTGGCCTTAAGACATTGGGTGATTTCTTTAATCTTCTGAATATAATGAAAAAGGGAAGGTATGAGACCTTCAAGGTAGTATACCTTCAGATAATTAAACTGAGATGTAGGCACTTTCTCTGAATCTGTATTAACCCTGAGTCTGAATGCCCTTTGACTTACTTTTAAAGAAAATTTTCAAGTTTAGACAGAGAATCTAGAACCAAATCATGGTGAGTGAGACTCTCGAGTGATGCTCTTTGATTCTCTTTCCTCGCCCCTATGATATCAGAGTTTTAAGGTCATTTCCCGTGGTTCTAGAGCATTATCATGTATGCTGCTGAAGCCACCATCTAGAATACATAATAGAAGTCCAATATTACATTTTTAAAATCACAGAATAAATAAAAATATATTCATCCTATGCAATGCCATTTCCCCATAAATCTTTCTTAACGGTATTATTTACCTGAGTCAACATTTCCAGTCTAGCCACATCACATGAGTTCTAGTTTTGATTCTGCAAAGCAAGATAGCTCTTCCTGTAGGCAAGAGAGCCATTGCAGGGCAAATATAGTCAATATGGCTTCTTATTATAACTGTTTTTTTTTTTAACCCAATACACATCACTTGTGTCATTGATCTGTTAAAGTAATTCTGCTCATCTGTGAAGAGTAAAATGTGTTAACCAGCCCAGCACAATGGACAATTTGACTTCGTTATGTTTATGCATTCATTCAACAAGCATTTTTACTGAGAGCCTACTAGATGTGGGGAAAAAAAACAAGCACTGAAGAAAAGCTGTAAAAAGTATATTGACTCTCTGGTTGAAAAAGTGTTAGTCATTCAGTCACGTCCAACTCTTTGTGACCCCTTGAACTGTAGCCTGCCAGGCTCCTCTGTCCATGGAGTTTTCCAGGCAAAAATACTGGAATGGGTTGCCATTCCCTTCTCCAGGGGATTTTCCCAACTCAGGGATCAGACCCAGGTCTTCCACATTGCAGGTAAATTCTTTACCATCAGAGCAACCAGGGAAGCCCAGTTTATGTTTTGAGAAGGACTATCAAGAAAAAAATTTAATGGTAGAAAGCAATTTGGGGAAGAGAGGAAAAGCAAATGGCCTCTTAGAGGTGTGGTGACTCAAAGCTTCCCCAGGGACATGATATTGATCTGAATACTAAAGGACAAGAAGGATTAAACCAAGGTAAGAGCCAGGGATGGAGCAATCCAGGCAGAGAGTACAATATGTGCAAAGGCTCTGGGGAGGCTTGGCATGTCCAACAGACTGGACAGAGAAGAGCGGGATATGATAATGGTAGAGAGACCACACAGGGCCTATAGAGAGTTCAAATTCAAGACCAATGGAAAACTATTTGCAGATTTAAAACAAGAAAAATCCTATTCTAATTTCCTCTTGTAAAATATCTTTCTAACTGCTCTAAGGTGTAGATGATAAGAGGAACATCAAAAAGCAAAGACACCAGCAATGAAGTTATTACTGCAGTCCAGTTAAAATAAATGTTGATAGCTTAAACCATGATTATAGTAGTAGTAAAAGAAGAAAACTGGTTAAAAAGATACACTGATGATAGAAACAATTGAATGTGGAGATTATCTGGATATGGGAACGCATGGTAGAGTAGAGAAAGGAATCAAATGTTACTCTTAAATTTTGACTTGAGAAACTAGAGTCTGGAGCTCAGGAGATAAATCTAGAGATATAAATTTGGGAGTCACTTAGCTATAGATGGCATTTAAAGCTGTAGAACTGGATACGGTCATCTAGGAAGCAAAGACTGAAAAGTCATTTCAACATTTGGAGAACAGATGGAGACTGAAGAGCCACCTAAGAAAACTGAGAAGAAACAATCAGACAGAAAAAAACCCAAGAGTGTGGTGTTATGGGATCCAAAAGAAGAGAATTGCTCCAGAAATAAATACGGTCCTCAACTGCATTAAGTGCTGATAAGAGCTCAGGTGAATTTAGAATAAAAGCCTGTACACTGGATCTGGCACCTTTATTATTATTTATTTATTTATTATTCTTTATTATTATTACTTCTAATAATAATTAGAAATTATTATTGACATTGACAAGAAGTTTCAGTGAGAGATGGGAATTAACATCCAACTGGAGTAGATGAAGACTGAATGGGAAATGAAGAAGAGAAAACCATAGGTCTACCCATTTCATTTGAAAAGTTTTACTGTGAAGATGAACAGAAATAAGGAGTTAATTAATGGGAGTTAGAGAACCAAGAAATAATTTTTTAATATGGAAGATTCCAAACTCCTGCTGATTGGAGTGATCAAGTAAGAGGAAGGGAGGTGGAGAATAACTGAAGGAGAGAACACTCTCAAAAATAGGAGAGAAGAGGATCTTGAGTGAGAATAAAGGGGAAAATCTTGAATGGTAGCAGGGCAAACATTCCATGAAGAAACACAGGAAAGGTGAGAACAGATGCCAGCAGATGTGTAGATAAGGGGGAAAAGGCAAGATCATCAGTTAGGGAACTGGAAACTGGGAAGTCTGACAAGAGAGGTGACGATCTGAATTGTTTCTAAGAGAGAGAAATTGAACTCACTAGGGAACTGTAGGTGGTGGTTGATGCTGTTTGAAATTTAGTCATTATTTAATGTGAAACCAGTACATCAGCCTTTGTGATTTTCTTTAGTAAAGTTTGCTGTCACTGCACAGAAACAGAAAAAAATGGATGGCTGCTTTCACTTAACACTGCAGTTTAGTCTGACAAATACAATGAAGGAAAAGTGAGGCAAAGGAGTTAAGGAGTTCTACGGGGAAGTGGCAGGGCCTAGGTGGCGCTAGTGGTCAAGAACCTGCCTGCCAACACAGGAAACGTAAGAAGCATGGTTTCGATCCCTGGGTCGAGAAGATACCCTGGTGAAGGAAAAGGCAACCCACTCCAGTATTCTTGTCTACAGAATCCCCATGGACAGAGGAGACTGGCGGGCTACAGTCCATACGGTCAAAAAGAGTTAGACAGGAGTGGAGACTGAGCATGCATGCATGGGGAGAGGACATGGTAAAGGACCATGAAATCGATTTAGATAACTACAGAGGTAAAGGGAAGAGATGAGAGGTTGGTGGATAATGAACAAAGGCAGTGTCACTGGATGAGGGACTCAGTAAGATGAAAAGAATTTGTTGCAGAGAGAATCTTAGAATAAATAAGCTTCAAAACAGTACTTATTGACCAGGGAGTAGGATTCTCAAAGTCAAGATTTCTAAGATGGTACAATTACTGGTGATGATAAAAAATTAAGGGTGTGACCATGAGAGTCAGTGGCTGAGGTGGAGAAGGAGACTGGATTATACCTTTTGATTCTCAGCAATTTCTTATAAGGGAATCGAGCCAAAAAACCCACTGGGGAATGGTGGAGAATATCTTCTATTTGGAAGTAGGAATCTAGGGATCATGTTATACTTCTATATTCTAGCACCATTACTTGGAAATCCCCTTAGTGCCTCAGTTTTATCATCTGAAAAATGGAACTAATTACGACTAAGTTGACATTCACAAGGCTATTGTCACTTTTAAGCAGAGTAACAGATACAAACTCATTTTAAACTACGGGATCACTGTAAGATGCAAGTCATCATTTGGGTTATTTTACAGGTAAGGAAACCAGGCCTCAAGAAAACTAAATGATCAAGGTTAGACAGTAAATGAAGAATTAAATTCCCACTATTTGACTCATAGTCTAGTGCTCTTTCCATCAAACCATTTTGCCAAAATCTAACTCCCATTTGCTAAAAAAAAAATGATTTTTGCATATTTGAATCTTTGTGTAAATAAATTTACTGAATTACAAACTGATTTTTCATGAACTGTCACCCAAAGCACAGACATCCTTAATAACCTACCATCACAACATGTTACCTCTTGGTCAAGGAATGAGGATCAAAGCACTATCTTGAGTATTAATGTGCAATGTAGATCATCATAAGGCTGAAGTGAATGCAAGAGCAATCCACATTATCAATGCTGGGAGTCTTCCTGGGTTTGCATTACCCAGAATGACATGTGTATATTGAAACTAAACTTTAACAAAAAACAACATTAGCCATAGGATAAAATGGACATAGAAGCAAAGCATGTATAAATAACTACTTAACTCAGATAACTGAACCAGTCTAAGTTAACCATAATACTCCATGTGACTCCATGAAAATCAATCAATGGGAACAATAAACTAAATTTAGAACAGCAAGAAAAAGAAAGAGCATATTTATTGCTCTTCTCTCACACCTGGAATGAATAATGTAGTACGGGAATCCTGACTAAATTACAGTGTGTATACATCCAACTAAAATTGTACTCTACTGCTTACAAATAACCCTTTGCTAATCAGGTAATGGTGGTCGTGCCCTCTTATAAAGTAAGCACCAAAGAAAAATAATCATCCCAGAGTGTGAGACCAGGGATCTACCTCTGGAGTCCATTTTTTGTTTCCCAAAGTACACTGCTGTGGCTACTAAGACCCTCACAAGTGTTATCAAATATACACTGGAAAGAGATGCCTGGCATCTGCTAACTACTGTAGCCACATCCTTAAGAGATGGGCTGAGTGGAGACTTGTCACAACCTTGCTCATTTTCTGTTTTATAAAAGAAACCCACCTCCCATTTCTTGTTGACTTTTTACATTCTACCTTTTTTTATTTTCCTAAAGGGAGCATGAGACGTGATAAGAAAAGGACACTCACTTTAGTAAACAAGATTCAACTTGCCTCCTCCACAACCTGTCGCCAATTTTCCACCCACAACTCCACCCACTTCCTCTTCAGCAAAAGGAGCCTGAGTCAGGCTTCTAGACCTGCTCTGCTAGAATCTGGGTGGGTGGGTGGGAGTGTGCGTGCACACGTGTGGAGGCACAAGGCTGAAGTTGTAATCTTTCTGGTTTTATACAAGGAAATGCTTTCATTAATCACTTGTCTGTTCCCTATTCCCCAGAGAGAGCCCCTCAAAACTTCTTATTCTCTACCTTCTCTCTGTTCATCAAACCCTCAATCCCACCTCTGCTCCTCTCATGTCTAAATGCCCTTTCCCCTATTTCTACTGAGAAGATGGCAATTCTAAGACACAAACTACCCTTATCTTTCCTATCCAAATATTCTTTACCTTCTGTCCTCTTCTCCTTCCTTCCTTCCTTCCCCAGCACAACATCCCTAGAATACACCTAGGCTTTTCTTCCTTTCCACATCTACCTCTGTATATCTTCACTCGTCTCTTCCTCTCCGAATGTTATTAAACCATAAAGTTTCATCAAATCCCAACTCCTATATAATATCTCCCCTTACCTTCCCTGATATCTCCCTCTTCCAGATTCCAATGACAAGTATGTTTTATAATAGTGATTTGGCAATTAATTTAACTGCTTTGTGACAATTGCACTGTTATCATTGATTGTTGTATTTCCATATTTATTATTTTATTTTTGCCATGTCTCTCCATGTATTTCAAAAAGAAGCACACACCAAAGTCTTAAAAGTAATTATTTGTGTAAAACTCAAAGAAATGTCAAAGGTAGGAACTTACTGTACAAGGAACCAGTGCCTGAAATATCCTCTTCATCTATCTACAATCTTTGTAAGTAGGACTAGAGATTAGGTCTTATTTTTAGATTCAGGATCAGGGGCCACAGCTAGGACCATTGTTCCCTATGCACCTTCTCTTCCTCCTCACTCACAAAATCTCAGTCAAGACAAAACTGATATCTATGACCCAATGCCTGAGGTTGTATGCAGGTCTGTGTCTCTTTAGCCCGGAGAAGACACATACAAACACACTTCACATTGGGCCAATCCATCAGACAAGACTTTTTTTGTCCAGACATTTCTCCTTTGATCTGATAATTTGCTTCACCTCAGGCTGCAGTATCTGCGTTCACTTTGGCTGATGCTCAGTCTGGCTCCTGCCAAGTCTCTTTTCTCAGGAAGTATAATCCCCCATTATCCACTGCATGCAGATAGGAATCTAAGTACAGACAGATTAACCCAGAACAGTTTATTCAAAGATTTTTCAGAAACCCTTTATTAAGCACCTGCTCTGTCTTGGACTTCACCTTGGTGCCTGGGTCATCTGCTTCCCCACAACAGTGGTAGCCCCTCCCCTAAGCCAGTTTGCCCCAGTCACTATTCGAGTGCTGCACTCAATATGACAGCAAACTTGGAAAACTCAGCAGTGGCCACAGGACTGGAAAAGGTCAGTTTTCATTCCAATCCCAAAGAAAGGCAATGCCAAAGAATGTTCAAACTACTGGACAGCTGCACTCATCCCACACGCTAGCAAAGTAATACTCAAAATTCTCCAAGCGAGGCTTCAATAGTACATGAACTGAGAACTTCCAGATATTCAAGCTGGATTTAGAAAAGGCAGAGGAACCAGAGATCAAATTGCCAACAACATCTGTTGGATCACCAAAAAAGCAAGAGAGTTCCAGAAAAACATCTACTTCTGCTTTATTGACTACACCAAAGCCTTTGACTGTGTGCATCACAATAACCTGTGGAAAATTCTTAAAGAGATGGGAATATCAGACCACCTTACCTGCTTCCTGAGAAATCTGTATGCAGGTCAAGAAGCAATAGTTAGAACTGGACATGGAACAACGAACTGGTTCCAAACTGGGAAAGGAGTACATCAAGGCAGTATATTGTCACCCTGTTTATTTGACCAAAATGCAGAATACATCATGCGAAATGCCAGGCTGGATGAAGCACAAGCTGGAATCAGGATTGCCGGGAGAAATATCAATAACCTCAGATGTACAAATGATACCACCCTCATGGCAGAAAGCAAAGAGAAACTGAAGAGCCTCTTGATGAAAGTGAAAGAGGAAAGTGAAAAAGTTGGCTTAAAACCAGAATTTATTTTCTTGGGGTCCAAAATCACTGAAGATGGTGACTGCAGCCATGAAATTAAAAGATGCTTGCCTCTTGGGAGAAAAACTGTGACAAACCTAGAGAGCATATTAAAAAGCAGAGACAATACTTTGCCAACAAAAGTCCATCTAATCAAAGCTATTGTTTTTCCAGTAGTCATGTACAGATGTGAGAGTTGGATCATAAAGAAAGCTGAATCCAAAGAATTGATGCTTTTGAACTGTGGTGTTGGAGAAGACTCTTGAGAGTCCCTTGGACAGCAAGGAGATCAAAAGGAAATCAGTCCTGAATATTCATTGGAAGGACTGATGTTGAAGCTGCAAGGAGATCCAACCAGTCCATCCTAAAGGAGATCAGTACTCAGTGTTCATTGGAAGGACTGATGCTGAAGCTGAAACTCCAATACTTTGGCTGCCTGATGCGAAGAATTGACTCATTGGAAAAGACCCAGTAGCGGGAAAGATTGAAGGTGGGACAAGAAGGGGATGACAGAGGATGAGATGGATGGATGGTATCACTGACTTGATTGAGTTTGAACAAGCTCCGTGAGTTGGTGATGGACAGGGAAGCCTGGTGTGCTACAGTCCATGGGGTCGCAAAGAGTCGGACACGACTGAGTGACTGAACTGAACTGGGCTGCCTTAATTCGTGAGTTTCTGCCTGACCCTACTTCCTGTCCTTCCCCATCTCCATAGACTGAGACCATCACAGACATCCCAGACTCGTTTGCTCCCCACTATGTTTTCCATCATGAAAACTGCAGCACCCTTAAGAATTTTGAAGTCATAAAATCTTCCAAGCAGTTGGCAGACTACATACTGCACTCTAAACACTGACCTCTAATCAAAGAAAGAATATACAAATGGTTTGAAAAAGAATGTATATTCAGTATTTTTTTGTTTTCTGTAATATGCATCATCAAAAGTAAAACTTGACAGAATTTTCTAGGTTGGCAAGGTGTTTTGGGTTCCTGGACTCAATTTCCAAATAGGGAGTGTGTGTATGGTGGGGGTGGGGAGGTCTCAGGGAGGTCCCCACACAATGCTAAGCAGTTTTGGACATCAGCAAGGTGTCCTACAATTCAACTCAATTATGACTTTATCTACCTGGAGACTGCATCAGATCCCACAGGTTCAGAGTTAGTCCTACAGACTGTCTCTCACACTCGGATGCCATTCACAAGCCTGTGCTTCTGACAGACCAGCTATAGAAGGGAGGTTCCAGCAACCTCCTGGTTGGCAACTCAGTACAGATGCCAGCTACAAACTCAGGCTGTCACCTGTCTTTCTGACCAACTGGTTATAAATCAGGGATTCCCAAGATCCCTTTTGTGGATTCATCACAGAAACATTTTGCTTACTAGATCACTGGTTTATTGTAAAAGGACATCAGGAACAGCCAGATGGAAGAGATGAATAGGACAAGGTATGCGGAGAGGGGACAGAGCTTCTATGGCCTCTCCAGGCACCACTGTCCCCAGTCTCCATGTTCACCAATCCAGAAGTTCTCCAAACCCCATACTTTTGGGTTTTTTATAGCAACTTCATTACATCAGCATGATTGATTAAACCATTAGTAGCAGTATTAGTCACTCAGTCACGTCTGACTTTTTTCCACCCCATGGACTATGTAGCCTGCCAGGCTCCTCTCTGAACTAAAATGGACTGGAATGGGTGAATTTAACTCAGATGACCATTATATCTACTACTGTGGGCAATAATCCCTTAGAAGAAAGGGAATAGTCATCATAGTCAACAAAAGAATCTGAAATGCAGTACTTGAATGCAGTCTCAAAAATGACAGAGTGATCTCTGTTCATTCCCAAGGCAAACCATTCAGTATCACAGTAATCCAAGTCTATACCCCGACCAGTAATGCTAAAGAAGCTGAAGTTGAATGGTTCTATGAAGCCCTACAAGACCTTCTAGAACTAACACCCCCAAAAACAGATGTCATTTTCATTATAGGGGACTGGAATGCAAAATTACAAAGTCATGAAACAACTGGAGTAACAGGCAAGTTTGGCCTTGGAGTCCAGAATGAAGCAAGGCAAAGGCTAACAGTTTTCCCAAGAGAACACATTGGTCATAGCAACCTCTTCCAACAACGCAAGAGAAGACTCTACACATGGACATCACCAGATGGTCAACACCGAAATCAGATTCATTATATTCCTTACACCAAAGATGGAGAAGCTCTATACAGTCAGCAAAAACAAGAACGGGAGTTGACTGTGGCTCAGATCATGAACTCCTTATTGCCAAATTCAGACTTAAATTGAAGAAAGTAGGGAAAACCATTAGACTACTCAGGTATGACCTAAATCAAATCCCTTATGACTACACAGTGGAAGTGAGAAACAGATTTAAGGGACTAGATCTGATAGACAGAGTGCCTGATGAACTATGGATGGAGGTTCATGACATTGTACAGGAGACAGGAATCAACACCATCCACAAGAAAAAGAAATGCAAAAAAGCAAAATGGCTGTCTGAGGAGGCCTTACAAATAGCTATGAAAAGAAGAGAAGCAAAAAGCAAAGGAGAAAAGGAAAGATATACCCAATTGAATGTAGAGTTCCAAAGAATAGTACAGAGATGTAAGAAAGCCTTCCTCAGTGATCAGTGCAAAGAAATAGAGGAAAACAATAGAATGGGAAACACTAGAGATCTCTTCAAGAAAATAAGAGATACCAAGGCAACATTTCATGCAAAGATGGGCACAATAAAATACAGAAATGGTATGTACCTAACAGAAGCAGAAGATATTAAAAGAGGTGGCAAGAATACACGGGAAAACTATACAAAAAGAGCTGAATGACCCAGATATGGTGTGATCACTCACCTAGAGCCAGACATCCTGGAATGCAAAGTCAAGTGGGCCTTAGGAAGCATCACTACAAACAAAGCTAGTGGAGGTGATGGAATTCCAGTTGAGCTATTTCAAATCTTAAAAGATGATGCTGTGAAAGTGCTGCACTCAGTATGACAGCAAATTTGGAAAACTCAGCAGTGGCCACAGGACTGGAAAAGGTCAGTTCTCATTCCAATCCCAAAGAAAAGCAATGCCAAAGAATGCTCTAACTACCGCACAACTGCACTCATCTCACACACTAGTAAACTAATGCTAAAAATTCTCCAAGCCAGGCTTCAACAGGACATGAACCGTGAACGTCCAGATGTTCAAGCTGCATTTAGAAAAGGCAGAGGAACCAGAGATCAAATTGCCAACATTGGATCATTGAAAAAGAGAATTTCAGAAAAACATCTACTTCTGCTTTATTGATTATGCCAAAGCCTTTGACTGTGTGCATCACAACAAACTGTGGAAAATTCGTCAAGAGATGGGAATACCAGACCACCTGACCTGCCTCTTGAGAAACCTGTATGCAGGTCAGGAAGCAACGGTTAGAACTGGACATGGAACAACAGACTGGTTCCAAACAGGAAGGGAGAACATCAAGGCTGTATATTATTACCCTGCTTCTTTAACTTATATGCAGAATACATCATGAGAAATGCTGGGCTGGATGAAGCACAAGCTGGAATCAAGATTGCCGGGAGAAATATCAATAACCTCAGATAAGCAGGCGACACCACCCTTATGGCAGAAAGTGAAGAGGAACTAGAGAGCCTCTTGATGAAAGTGAAAGAGGAGAGTGAAAAAGTTGGCTTAAAACTCAACATTCAGAAAACTAAGATCATGGCACCTGGTCCCATCACTTCATGTCAAGTAGATGGGGAAACAATGGAAACAGTGACAGACTTTATTTCTTTGGGCTCCAAAATCACTGCAGATGGTGACTGCAGCCAGGAAATTAAAATACACTTACTCCTTGGAAGAAAAGTTATGACCAACCTAGACAGCATAAGCAATGGCACCCCACTCCAGTACTCTTGCCTGGAAAATCCCATGGACGGAAGAGCCTGGTAGGCTGCAGTCCATGGGGTCGCAAAGAGTTGGACACGACTGAGCGACTTCACTTTCACTTTTCACTTTCATGCATTGGAGAAGGAAATGGCAACCCACTCCAGTGTTCTTGCCTGGAGAATCCCAGGGACGGTGGAGTCTGGTGGGCTGCCGTCTATGGGGTCGCATAGAGTCGGACACAACTGAAGTGACAGCAGCAGCTGCAGCAGACAGCATATTAAAAAGCAGAGACATTACTTTGCCAACAATGGTCTGTCTAGTCAAAGATATGGTTTTTCCAGTAGTCATGTGTGGATGTGAGAGGTGGACTATAAAGAAAGCTGAGTGCTGAAGAACTGATGCTTTTGAACTGTGGTTTTGAAGAAGCCTCTTGAGAGTCCCTCGGACTGCAAGGAGATCCAACCAGTCCATCCTAAAGGAAAGCAGTCCTGAATATTCTTTAGAACAAATGAAGCCAAAGCTGAAACTCCAATACTTTGGCCACCTGATGGGAAGAACTGACTTATTTGAAATGACCCTGATGCTGGGAAAGATTGAAGGTGGGAGGAGAAGGAGACGACAGAGGGTGAGATGGTTGGATGGCATCATTGACTCAATGGACATGAGTTTGAGTAAGCTCTGGGAGTTGGTGATGGATAAGAAAGCCTGGCGTGCTGCAGTCCATGGGGTCGCAAAGAGTTGGACACGACTGAGCGACTGAACTGAGCTGAACTGAGGATCCTCTGACCATGCAATTCTCTAGGCAAGAATACTGGAGTGGGTTGCCATTCCCTTTTCCAGAGGATTTTCTCGACCCAGGCAGATTCTTTAGCATCTGAGCCACCAGAGAAGCCCAATTGGTCATTGGCAATTGATCCAACTTTTAATCTCCTCTCCTGGGAGGTAAGGGGGGTAGGTCTGAAATTTCCACACCTCTAATGGAAGAGCTGTGTCCCTATCCTTAACCAGTCCCTATTCTTAGGTGTGTGCTAGTCCCTATCCTTAGGTGTGTGCCAAAAGTCAGCTCATTAACATAACAAAAGACAGCTTTACTACTCTGTCACTTAGGAAATTCAATGGTTTAGGAGTTCAATGCCAGAGGGGAAGATCAAATATCTACTTTATATTACAAATCACAATATCACACAAGACTAGTCAGAAACAGAATGAAAAGCACTGCAGGAGGCATGGATTTTAAAAGGTCAAGAAGCTTTACCCTCCAGATACCTGCTTTGCCATTTTGCTTCTCTAAACGGAGCTCTACCTTTACTAGGGAGATACAATGAGCATGTATTAATATTTCTCAGGCAGTAGTTCTGCATTTTTCCTCATTTATCCACTGACCTGTGTCTTGGTGGTGGTTTACTTGCTAAGTCATGTCCAACTCTGCAACTCCATGGTCTGTAGCCTGCCAGTTTCCTCTGTCCATTGAAATTCTCAGGCAAGAATACCAGAATCCCCCTCATATAAACAAGGGGAATATAAAAGGGTCCCATCTCTAGCTCACAGAGCAAATAAAAAACTAACCCAGACTCATCAAATTTAGTGTTTCTAATTTTCACACATTTATTTTCACACAAGTGAAGCCTGAAAGGGAAGGAAGCCCAGTGATGTACTAACATTGAACAGCAAAGTGACAGCAATATCCAAAGTTTCCCAGAGGGACTCTCTAATGTTCAAAGTAAAACAAACCCAACAACACCACCGATCTCTTCCCTAAGGAAGAAATGGTTACATTTACACGATCTGTGAACATTAAACAGACCTTCAGGAAAATGTTGAAATGTAGCCTGCCACTTGCAGTGCAAAGTCTCCTTCAGTTTTCCAAATTCGCCTTCCTTAATTGACCTTATCAATTTAGCTTTTCACCCCTGGCATGTGTGGCCTCTAATGTATTTTGAATGCCTTGGAACCATTTGATTCTTTGACTATTATTTTCCCATTACAGAATATATCATGTAAATGCATTTTCAGGTTCACTACAAGTAGAAAAGGCTTGCGTGGCTTAATGAAAGTATATTTTATCATGTCTTGCATTTGTCCTTGAATATCCACTTCTTTTATCAGCTCACAGAGAAACGGAAAAGACCAGGACCTCCTTGCTGCAGGTGGTGGTAGGGGAGAGTAGGAACAGGGTCTGACCCAGCGGAAGGCCTGCAAGATGGTCGAGTTTATGCAAGCCATGAGACCCAGTATGTAGTGAAAATAATAACTGTGGGGAGAGGCAACAAGTACAACAACTAGGATATCCCAAAATGTGAGCAGAGTATGTGAATTACAAATCCATGGTTAGCGATGATACTTTGAAGTCCAGGCAGGAAGGCAGAAAGTACAGAAACATTTGATTTGGTAAAAAAGGTGATTCTCCCCAAATTAATCCAAAAATTCAGAGAAATTGCCATCAAAACCCTAAGATTTTTAAAACATAAATTTAGCAAGCTGCTTCTAAGCTTCATCTGGAAGGATAAATACCAAAGAATAAATAGCCAAGACATTTTTGGTGGGGAAAAAAATGATGCACTAGTTCTCTCACATACAAAAATATACCATAAAGGTAGTTATAAAAACTTTATTGATGCCGGAATAAGAAAATTACATAAATGGACTAGTCTACGATTTAGAAACAGATCCATGTATTATATAATATTAGTCTCTGATAAATTAGCATTTAACAGAAAAACATCTGTCTGTAACTCACTGGGTAGGTTATACAATTTATTGTCCAAATCAGGACAATTTGAGAGTGAAAGGAAGTACCAATGAGAGGTTGAGACGACCACCAAACATTGGACTAGTGAAAGTTGCTCAGTCATGTCTGACTCTTTGCGACCCCATGGACTGTACAGTCCATGGAATTCTCCAGGCCAGAATACTGGAGTGGGTAGCCTTTCCCTTCTCCAAGGGATCTTCCCAACCCAGGGATCGAACCCAGGTCTCCCACATTGCAGGTGATCCTTTACCAGCTGAGCCATAAGGGAAGGCCCTTGTGGACTGGACTGCCCTATGCTAATCCAGACACATGGTTATGGAGTTAAAGATAAAGTTGTCCCTGCATAATTATTAATAGCTCCACAATTCATACTCAACGGTGTTCCAATTTGGGCAGTAAATCCTATGGTTGCTCTAGTCATAGGGTCCTGGTCACCAGGCAGGTATTCAAGAACCAAGCTCCAGGCTCTGAAAGAAGCTATGACAAGAAGAAAGCAAGTCCCCAGTTCACATACTGGAACAAATGGTAATATTTAGGTTACATCTATGGGAACTGGGAGAGAGCAATCGAGGCAGAATCCTAGTTTTGATGACTTAGCAATACAGGAGACAGAGCATCAAGGATACTTGATATTGAATACCAAAGTTCTGATCAGGAGAGGCTGCCTCAAGTCAGGAGAAACTAGAAGGTAAATACCAAGATTGGCACTGTGTAGGGGCAAGGAACCAGATAGGGCCTAGCACAGCTTTTACTTTATCACTTTTATTTACCTTATAAGTATTACAAAACTTTAGTGAAATTTTTGAGACAGACTGGCCATTATTTTTCATCAATATTTTTAAAAACCACCATAAAATGGTTCTCAGTATAAAAGTGACAGAGGTTAAAATAAGGTAAAATATGTGTTGCAGAGGACTGCTAAGAATGCCAGTACTGACCATATATGTGTTATTATCACTGAAATCTACATGCAATATTTATTGCTAGACAATTTTACATACATTATGGTATTTAACCATAACCACCACTCCAGGTTGGTTTTGTTAGCTTCATCAAGTAGAGTAAGCTAAGTCTTCCAGAAAAGATACCTTATACCATTGTTCGGTGAGAGCCAGAACCCAGGTCTGACTCTTAGCATTCATGTCTTGTTGGTATCAAGATTACTCTTTGTGTAGATGAATAGAGATGCATAAAAACACAGGGTAAGTTCAACAGACACACTTGGGAAAAACAATTACAAAAAAGCTAGTCAGAGATTTTAAGAGCCTACATACTCATTAAATTATAATTATCTGTTTGCTTGATAATTTATGTGTTTACCTGATATGAGCAAAACTGCATATTAATCAGCCTCATCCTTGCCTCCTCTTGTTTTCACACACTCCACAATCAACTCACAGCAAATCCTGTCAGCTCTACCCTCACAGTGTTCTCAGTACCTCCACCACTACCACACTGCTCCGTGAGTCTGCCATCTCTTGTCTTGACTGTTGCTACAACATCCATACAGGACTCCCTGCTTCAATCCTTGCCCTCTGCAGTCTGTTCTCAGCACATCAGGCAGAGTGATTCCAGCAACATCTACATGAACCATGTCTCTCCGATGCTCAAAGTCCTGTAACGACTCCCCATTTCACTCAGAGTGAAAGCCAAGGCCTGACCACTGCCCACTAGCCCCGCAGTGATCTGTTGCCTCTTAACTTTCTAACTCACCTCCAACCACATCCTCCAAACTCACTTTGCTGCCATGCTGTTCCTCAAAAATAACAGTACATGATCATCTCGGCATGTTTACACTTGCCATTCTTCTGCCTTGAATGTGACATCTCTTTATTTTTTGCGTGCTTGCATGCTAAGTAGCTTCAGTCCTGTTTGACTCTGTGTGACCCTATGGTTTGTAGCCCGCCAGACTCCTCTGTCCATGGGATTCTCCAGGCAAGAATATTGGAGTTGGTTACCATGCCCTCCTCCAGGGGATCTTCCTGACCCAGGGATTGAACCCACATCTCTTATGTCTCCTGCATTGGAAGGAGGGTTCTTTACCACTGGTGTCACCTGGGAAGCCTCTCTTTATCTCCTAAACCACTGGCTAAATAATTTATCACCTCAAGTCTGTACCAGCACACCAGCTATCATCAAGGTTTCGCTGACTGCTGTAAATAAGTTATCAATCTCCTCCTCCCATAGCATCACCCGCCTCACCCTGTGGAACATTCTCCCAGGCACTCACCACCAACTGACATGATATATGTACAATCTTATTTATCTTAACTCTGTCTGCACTTGAATGTGTTAGGTTGAGCCACATGAAATTATCATTTGCACAGGTCAAAAATGATCAACTATCTACAATTTCATTTGGTTTAATAATATCTTTGTATGTGTGCGTATGTGTGTGCATGCAGCCAGTCATATCCAACTCTTTGCAACCCCATGAACTGTAAGCCACCAGGCTCTTCTGTCCATGGAATTTTCCAGGCAAGAATATTAGAGTGGGTTGCCATTTTCTCCTCTAGGGGATGTTCCCAACCCAGGGATCAAACCTGTGTCTCTTGTATTTTCTACATTGGCAGGTGGATTCTTTACCACTAGCTTCACCTGGGAAGCCCAGTCTGTTTTATTCTCTGCTAAATTCCCTTACACAGATAACAATGCCTTACATACACATAACATGTGCTCAAAAAATACTTAACAAAAAATTATGTGTTTGAGGCAAATTGTAAAGAACTATAGCATACAGGAGTACTCAAGTATCTTATCTAACTGGTAGGAATCACTTTCCATCTCAGCTCAGTTTGGTCCTTGGTTATCATCTCATGTGCCCACCCAATTCAGGGTGCTGGTCTGCCTGGAACCCTCTTGTGGTTTCTTGGGAACTCAAAGCCAGAGGCAACCATACCATATGTCTCTGTCACTTTGAAGACTTCAAAGCTCTGGGTCCTGTTGACATTTTCAGAAAATCTGTTACTTTTTGCTGCTGGTTCTCCTTGCATGTTCCATACATGCAAAAGGGAAACCTGGCACAGGCAAGGGCATCTTCAGGCCTCGGGCAGGCTCCCAGCTCCACCAGTCATGCCTCTCTTCTGAGTGAGGCACAGGAGCAGGAGAAAAGGCCTAGGGTCTTCCCTTTCTGCTCCCTTCACTCAGGCTTAGAGAGTCCTGGTTTCCAGTCTTAATACTTATGAAACACATTTTATTTTCTTATTTTATTTATTCTTAGCTATTTACTCCTCTCTTTGCTTTCTTATAATCAATATGACCTTTCCATATTTGCATGAGTGATCACATCTTTATAGTAGTAAAAGCTCAATAATCTCAGGCCACTATTCCCCCCTTTTTGAATTTGAGTTCAGAATAATTAAATAGGCTTCAGCCCTTTGTTCAGCCAAGTGTGTTTTTGTTTTTAACAGAACACTCTTACCTTCAGAAAAGTGTACATGCTTATTACTGGATGCAGGGAGGAGAATGTACATGTCATGGAAATGACTACAATGCATGTTCACTGCCTCTTCCTCCTCACTCTTCTCACTAATTCATTCTCCAGATCAATTTCCCCATTGGGGACTCTAGATATTCACTAGGCACATTCGCCCGGAAGTTTATGATTCCTCATTTTCCTTTACTGAAATAATTGCTGAGTTGCATGAGGTAAAGGTTCCCCATTTTCCAGGTCTCACTTACAGAGAGAAAGTCATTAAATCTTCATTTCCACTACAAAGCAAATGTTCAGAGTGCCTCTATTCAAAAATATTAACTCAACTTTTTTTTAAGATAGGATTTTCTGCTTCTGTTAGTCTGAGCTTTCACTGCCACACCTTTCTTCACACTAAGCCTTGGGAAGAGAGAAAGTAAAAGAAGTAAGGGTGAGCAGGATAGGAAACAGACCTCCAGAGCTCTTACTATGTCTGTCTTAGTCCATTCAGGCTGGTAAAATAGAATACCACAGACTGGGTGGCTCATAAAAAACAGAAATGTATTTATAACAGTTCTAGAGGCTGGGAAGCCCAAGATCAAGGTGCCAACAGGCTGGGTGTCTTGTGAAGACCCACTTCCTGATTCACGGATAGGCCATCTTCTCACTGTGTCCCCCCATGGCAGAAGAGTTGAGGGAGTTCTCTAGGGTTTCTTTTGTAAGGGAACTAATCCCATTCCCGAGGTTCCCACCCTATGACCTAATCATCTTTCAAAGGTCCTGTCTCCTAATATCATCACCTTTGGGATTAGGATTTCAAGGTAAATTATAGGGGGACACAAACAGTCAATCCACAACAATGTCTTGGGTCATTGTTCCTAGATCCCCTTGTTTCCATCTCACAGTCTTGAGACATTGGTTAGATCTGGAGAGTCTGAAGAGGAAAAGACCTGAGGTTCAGGGAATAAGGTGATTCAAGAGGGCAGCTCTGTGAGAAGTTACACAGAAAGGAGCTCTGACCCACTGTGGAATTGTAAACCCTCTTCTCTCATTTATAGTCCAGGAGAGGTGTAGGAAGAACTGATTCTAGAAGTACAGACCTTCCTTTTCTCCATTCAAACTTGGAGCAGCTTTACTATTCCTTCTCTTCCTCATTGTCATTAGAGTGTTACTTGTGCAGTCACATCCCACTCTTTGCCCCTCATGGTCTATCATGGAATTTTCCAGGCAAGAATACTGGAGTGGTTTGCCATTCCCTTTTCCAGGGGATCTTCCTGACCCAAGGATCGAACTCAGGTCTCCTGCATCACAGATTCTTTACCATCTAAGCCACCAGGGAAGCCCTATTGTCTTTAAGGGTATATCCAAAATGAGCAAAAAGTAGGGATAATAGCTCAAAACTATACAAACATTTTATTGTCATTTTAAAACTTAGGACAATTTTAAAGGTCAAAAGTGTATTCCTTCTGTCTGCCATCTCAGTATTTTCCTTGTCTCTTTGGCCTTAATTTTGTCTAGAAGCCCTTCTCTAAGGTAGAAATATTTCAGCTTCCAGAAGCTAACAGGTCTTCCAGAACCATCCTCAAACAAATGCAGGTAATAGAACTGCTTTCTGAACCAGGCTCACTTTTGTCTCTGACATATAATATTTGCAGCCTGATTCCAGAAATGCATCCAAAGTTCAGAGACATAGCATCTTTGACTTTTTGGATCAGGAACTAATATGTAATTCACATAAGAACAAGCAGGTTATTAAAGATGGTCAGAAGTTCACCAATTACTATTTCTTGCCAATTCACCAAGTTCATTGTTATGCCTATGCACTTGATTTTTTTAAGACTTCCCATGTTCCTGATACTGGCCAAAAACAGGAAATTAAGTCTTCACCTATAGTGTAACATCTTATACCTGGTATATTCTTAACAAATATTACATAAATGAAGGGTGCAATAAACAAAGAACCTACAAAACTTGTTTAAAAGATAAAGAGAATACATTTTTTAGAAAGGGTATTGAAGAGGAATGATCTAAGACTCACATACTAAATAAAACAGAACTTTAACACCTACTTTACTGAAACCTAAATTTCCTGTATTTCATACTAAAAATATTGGATTCTTAAAACAGACATTCTTTTTCTTGAGAGGTAATCACTTACCATCATCAGACATATCATTTATATCAAATGGTCACCCTGCTAGAGTATGTGGGGAACATTTTGAAACGATGAATAAGGCTCTTGTCAAACATGTTATTCCTTATGTAAATACAAATTCATTTATAACTGACAAGGCGATGAAGAAAATTAGAATCATTTTGCTTGAGTTTTGACACAGGCAGACATCAAGGGCAGCTCAGGAACTTATCCTCTTGTCTACACCTGCCCTTCCTTCTGAGTTTCTGCATACATCCACCACCTGCTTCCCTTTCTCCTGGGTGTTGTACTTGGTGTTTTCTTTATCATTCTCAGTATTTCCTCACTTTCCCCCCAAGTCCATTCACCCCACCCCTGTCCCAGAGCACCACTCTTTTCACTATATTCCCCATTGCAGTTAACGATGCTACCATCCATACACACCCCAGTGAGAAACCTCGACATTGTTTTTAGACCCTCTTACCATCACTTTTTCTCTCTTTCATCCAATCAGCCACCAAACCCTGACCTTACACCTTACAAACACTGCCTGGATCTCTTAACTCTATGTTGTCCCAACTTCCTTCAGCTCTGGCTTGGGTGATTGTCATCACCATTTAACGTCCTGCTTATTATTTCACTCTGCTTCATTTAACCTCAACACTACCTTCAGAGTGATGCTTCCTAAGGCCCACTTGACTTCACATTCCAGGATGTCTGGCTCTAGGTGAGTGATCACACCATCGTGATTATCTGGTCGTGAAGATCTTTTTTGTACAGTTCTATGTGTTCTTACCACCTCTTCTTAATATCTTCTGCTTCCATTAGGTCCATACCATTTCTGTCCTTTACTGTGCCCATCTTTGCATGAAATGTTCCCTTGGTATCTCTAATTATCTTGAAAAGATCCCTAGTCTTTCTCATTCTATTATTTTCCTCTATTTCTTTGCACTGATCACTGAGGAAGGCTTTCTTATCTCTCCTTACTATTCTTTGGAAATCTGCATTAAAATGGGTATATCTTTCCTTTTCCCCTTGGCTTTTTGCTTCTCTTCTTTTCACAGCTATTTGTAAGGCCTCCTCAGACAGCCATTTTGCTTTTGTGCATTTCTTTTTCTTGGGGATGGTCTTGATACCTCTCTCTTGTACAATGTCACGAACCTCCATCCATAGTTCATCAGGCACTCTATCAGATCTAGTCCCTTAAATCTATTTCTCACTTCCACTGTATAATCATAAGAGATTTGATTTAGGTCATACCTGAATGGTCTAGTGGTTTTCCCCACTTTCTTCAATTTAAGTCTGAATTTGCCAATAAGGACTTCATGATCTGAGCCACAGTCTGCTCCTGGTCTTGTTTTTGCTGCCTTTATAGAGCTTCTCCATCTTTGGCTGCAAAGAATATAATCAATCTGATTTCGGTGTTGGCCATCTGGTGATGTCCATGTGTAGAGTCCTCTCTTGTGTTGTTGGAAGAGGGTGTTTGCTAGACATCCTGGAATGTGAAGTCAAATGGGCCTTAGGAAGCATCACTACAAACAAAGCTAGTGGAGATGATGTAATTCCAGTTGAGCTATTTAAAATCCTAAAAGATGATGCAGTGAAAGTGCTGCACTCGATATGCCAGCAAATTTGGAAAACTCAGCAGTGGCCACAGGACTGGAAAAGGTCAGTTTTCATCTCAATCCCAAAGAAAGGTAATGCCAAAGAATGCTCAAACTACCACACAATTGCACTCATCTCACACGCTAGTAAAGTAATGCTCAAAATTCTCCAAGCCAGGCTTCAGCAATACGTGAACCATGAACTTCCAAATGTTCAAGCTGGTTTTAGAAAAGGCTGAGGAACCAGAGATCAAAATGCCAACATCTACTGGATCATCGAAAAAGCAAGAGAGTTCCAGAAAAACATCTACTTCTGCTTTATTGACTATGCCAAAGCCTTTGACTGTGTGGATCACAATAAACTGTGGAAAATTCTGAAAGAGATGGGAATACCAGACCACCTGACCTGCCTCTTGAGAAACCTGTATGCAGGTCAAGAAGCAACAGTCAGAACTGGGCATGGAACAACAGACTGGTTCCAGATAGGAAAAGGAGTACGTTAAGGCTGTACATTGTCACCCTGCTTATTTAACTTATATGCAGGGTACATCATGAGAAATGTTGGGTTGGATGAAGCACAAGCTGGAATCAAGATTGCCAGGAGAAATATCAATAACCTCAGATATGCAGATGACACCACTCCTATGGCAGAAAGCGAAGAAGAACTAAAGAGCCTCTTGATGAAAGTGGAAGAGGAGAGTGAAAAAGTTGGCTTAAAGCTCAACATTCAGAAAACTAAGATCATGGCATCTGGTCCCATCATTTCATGGCAAATAGATGGGGAAACAGTGGCTGACTTTATTTTGGGGGGCTCCAAAATCACTGCAGATGGTGACTGTAGCCATGAAATTAAAAGACGCTTACTCCTTGGAAGAAAAGTTATGACCAACCTAGACAGCATATTAAAAAGCAGAGACATTACTTTGCCAACAAAGGTCCGTCTAGTCAAGGCTATGGTTTTTCCAGTAGTCATGTATGGATGTGACCGCTGGACTATAAAGAAAGCTGTGTGCCGAAGAATTGATGCTTTTGAACTGTGGTGTTGGTGAAAACCCTAGAGAGTCCTTTGGACTGCAAGGAGATTCAACTAGCCCATCCTAAAGAAGGTCTGTCTTGAGTGTTCATTGGAAGGACTGATGTTGAAGCTGAAACCCCAATACTTTGGCCACCTGATGCAAACAGCTGACTTATTTGAAAAGATTCTGATGCTGGGAAAGACTGAGGGCAGGAGGAGAAGGGGACGACAGAGGATGAGATGGTTGGATGGCATCACCGACTCGATGGACATGAGTTTAGGTAAATTCCAGGAGTTGGTGATGGACAGGGAGGCCTGGCATGCTGTGGTCCGTGGGGTTGCAAAGAGTCGGACATGACTGAGTGACTAAACTGAACTGGACTGAAACTTCAGAGTAATATTTCAAGTATATAAATATGATCATGTTGCTTGCTCTCATGTAAAAAATGTGTCATGAATTTCAAAATAAAGTTTTGTGAAATGCCTAGTAGGACTCCATCATCTTCAAGATGAAGCCCAGGACCTCTTCCTGGCCTTTGCAAAGCAGGATCTGACTCTTGACTTTTGATTTCCTATATGTACCAACAAACAACCATCCCAGCGAAAAATTTTAATGTGATCTCAGGATATACAAATAGATGGAACTTGTAGTTTTGCCATCCTCAACACTAACCAGGTGACACTATATTCAGAAAAACAGAATTTTACACTGTTTAAGAGGGAAGCCTCTGAATGTCGGCTGCTGGAATTCATATCCTGTCTCCTCTACTTTCCAGCTCTGTAATTTTGAGCAAGTTATTTAACGTCCTTATGTTTTAGTTCCTTCATCAATAGATAGGAATAAGATTATCTGTCTTATAGAGATTTTGTAGCAACTAAATTAATCAAGATATATAGAGCACTATTAAATAATAAATTTTGATATTCTGATGTCCGTGGTACTTTAGGAGAAACATTAACTAATGGAGCATAGCCTGGGAAGGTGACTAGAATAAAAACAGACATTGAGTCATGTTATGTGTAGAACAGTTAAATAAAATACAGTGCCTAGTGAAGAAGTGTTGGCAGGATAATACAGCTGTACTAAAACATCTGGAAAACAATCCAGAGTGTGGACTCAGGAACAATAGTGGGACTCTATGAAAATAGACTCCAAAATTACAGAAACACTTTCCATTAGATACAAATGTCCACCAATGGGAGGGGTTCTCTCCAGAGAAAATGGGTTCCCCACCACTAGAGTTGTTTTGTTTAATCAATAATTAGAGAACTCCTTATTTAGAATATTCTAAATGGATTGAAGCACTAGACAGAAGGGAGAAGAATAACTTATAAAGGTCTTATGAGTCTCAGATCACAAGAGTTTAACCTATCAGTTGATAGTACGTAGGTGTTTCTAGAAATTGATTATTTTTGGTTAATTGTATAAAGTGTAAATATCACTAACATAGCTTAAACATTGCTCTTTGGGGTCGCAAAGAATCAGACACAACAGAGCAACTGAACTGACCATCAGCTTAGGTTGATTTATCATCCAGTTTCCCTCAATAAAGGCTTCCCAGGTGGCTCAGTGGTAAAGAATCTGCCTGCTAATGCAGGAGGTGTGGGTTCCATCCCTGAGTCAGGAAGATCCCCTGGAGGAGGAAACAGCAACCCACTCCAGTATTCTTGCTGGGAAAACCCCTTAACAAAGGAGTCTGGAGGGCCAGTCCATAGGGTCATAAAGAGTGGGACACAACTGAGTGACTGAGCATGTTACCTCAACAAATAGTGCGGTGTAAACTCAAGGTCTAGCACATACCCCAGCATCTGAGACAATCTCCCTGGCCCAAGATTCATAAAGGGCAACTCTAGCCAGATGTCCTCAAGTGGCAGCTATCTCTAGCTATCGCAGCTGCATTTCCCTTTATTTCTTACGAAGTTCCTTAAGAGAAACAATGACAATTTTCCTTTGCTACTACTGGCTTGCCATGCTTATTTTCATTCATTGACATGTTCTGAAAGCAATATGGCAAAAGTAATTTTGAGAAGAGCTTTACTTTGACATTATGTATCAGTTTAAATAGAATGAGAAACTTCAGAAACAAAGGAGTGAGTCATCTCTTGACCCTGACACGACTTGAAGCTTTGAGATAAGTCAATTAAGAAGAGCTACTTGAGTTCCTTCCATGTGCTCAGTCACTGCAGTCATGTCTGGCTCTTTGCGACCCCATGAACTAGCCCAGGCTCCTCTGTCCATGGGATTTCCCAGGCAAGAATACTGGAGTGGGTTGCATTTCCTTCTCCAGGGGATCTTTCTGACCCAAAGATTGAACACAGGTCTTCCACATTGCAGGCAGACTCTTTACCATCTGAGCCACCAAGGAAGCCCAATAATTTCATTTTAAAAATAAAGAAACAGGCTAAGTTATGCTTAATTGCCAACTCAAAGCCACATGGTCAATAAGGGAGAAGGCAGAGTCACACAGTGACCAATAAAAATGGAATGCTCTTGCCTCCTGGTGTGTCTCAGTTGTGCCACAAACGTCTCCTTACTTGTTCCGTGCTCTCTCTCTGTATCGTCAAGCCAAACAAGCCTCAAATTATCTCAAATCTTTAGAGCAGGGGAGGTCTGCTTGTTGTTCTCCATGGTCCCAAACCACCTTTCTTTCTCAGAAACACACCAAGGCCAGTCCTAAAATCTGAGTATAAACCTTGATGTTAGAGTTTGTACTTGTACTTCATTCTTTGACCTGGATTTGTCTGGACTAGCAAGTTAGGATGTCTCCCCCATGTAGCTAGCACTCAAACTCAACTCCCGGTCCCTGACACTGGACTCTTCCTTACCAATGCCAGCACAAGACAGATGCTATAATTTAATCATTAGCTTTCAGCCGGCATGACAAGGCACGTTGTGCTGTAATTGATCGTGAATGGCACAGCATCCAAGTTAGTACATAACTGAGACTCTATGCTGCAACTTGACCTTCAGAGTCTGGCATTGCCCATGCAGTGGAGTCCAAGAAAATTAATGTCATGAAGGGAGTAGGGCCAAAAATCACTACTTTAAAAGAGAGGCTCCTCTTATATTGATACTTAAGAAGCAAAAGGCAAGGGCAATGATGAACCCAAGTGTACCAATTATCAACTCCTCCCAGACTTGGTTTTCACAGCTCTTCACACTACAGTTAGAGAACATGAACTCCCCTCTTCAAGAACTTCTGACCTCTCACCCAGCCACCACATACTATCCTCACATCAATGAGCCTATTCAATTGCCCTTTTCAGCAACTCTTCCTCTTCTTTGGCTTTCAACTCCCCCTGCCTCCAATTGTTGGAGGCAGGTATCACAACCTTCATTTTTTTAATTTATTTATTTATTTATTTTAGTTGGAGGCTAATTACTTTACAATATTGTAGTAGTTTTTGCCATACATTGACATGAATCTGCCATGGGTCCACACGTGCTCCCCATCCTGAACCCGCATCCCACCCCCCTCCCCATCCCATCCCTCTGGGCCATCTCAATGCCCCAGCCCTGAGCACCCGTCCCATGCATAGAACATGGAATGGTGTTCTGTTTCACAAATGACAATATACATGTTTCAATGCTATTGTCCCAGAACGTCCCACCCTCACCTTCTCCCTCAGAGTCCATAAGACTATTCTATGCATCTGTGTCTCTTATTCTCTTTAACAAGTGGTGCTGGGGAAAACTGGTCAACCACTTGTAAAAGAATGAAACTAGAACACTTCCTAACACCATACACAAAAATAAACTCAAAATGGATTAAAGATCTAAACGTAAGACCAGAAACTATAAAACTCCTAGAGGAAAACATAGGCAAAACACTCTCTGACATAAATCACAGCAGGATCCTCCATGACCCACCTCCCAGAATACTGGAAATAAAAGCAAAAATAAACAAATGGGACCTAATTAAAATTAAAAGCTTTTGCACAACAAAGGAAACTATAAGCAAGGTGAAAAGACAGCCTTCAGAATGGGAGAAAATAATAGCAAACGAAGCAATGGACAAACAATTAATCTCAAAAATATACAAGCAACTCCTGAAGCTCAATTCCAGAAAAATAAACGACCCAATCAAAAAATGGGCCAAAGAACTAAACAGACATTTCTCCAAAGAAGACATACAGATGGCTAACAAACACATGAAAAGATGCTCAACATCACTCATTGTTAGAGAAATGCAAATCAAAACCACAATGAGGTACCATTACACACCAGTCAGAATGGCTGCTATCCAAAAGTCTACAAGCAATAAATGCTGGAGAGGGTGTGGAGAAAAGGGAACCCTCTTACACTGTTGGTGGGAATGCAAACTAGTACAGCCACTATGGAGAACAGTGTGGAGATGCCTTAAAAAACTGGGAATAGAACTGCCATATGACCCAGCAATCCCACTGCTAGGCATACACACCGAGGAAACCAGAATTGAAAGAGATGCGTGTACCCCAATGTTCATCGCAGCACTGTTTACAATAGCCAGGACATGGAAGCAACCTAGATGTCCATCGGCAGACGAATGGGTAAGGAAGCTGTGGTACATATACACAATGGAATATTACTCAGCCATTAAAAAAATACATTTGAATCGGTTCTATTGAGATAGATGAAACTGGAGCCCATTATGCAGAGTGAAGTAAGCCAGAAAGAAAAACAACCTTCATTTTCTACAGATAGGGAAGTTGAGGTTCAGAGATGTTGATTAACTCATTCCATGTCACAGAGCAAGGAAGGAAGGAATGAAAGTGAGAGGTAAAAGCAATTCCATCTGCCTCCCTGTTCCTTGCTGCCTCTTTCCAATTTAGGGATAGGCAGGTGGGTTGAAGAAATAGGATTCCAAATTCTGTCAGTCACTCATTTTCTTAGGTGGTTTATCTTAGTCCCACGGGTTCTTAGTGCATAATGCAGAACCCAAGATCTTATATGCTACAAAACATAGGCAATGGGAGGCTTGAATCAAACTTCTTCAAGGTATTTATATTATTTATGGGGCTTACTTGGTAACTAAATTATCATGACAACAGGCATTTTCCAGACAATGGTGAAAACTGGTTTAAAAGAGGATTAAATACTTAGTTTAATATTTGTAAGAGTCTTTCACCACAGAATCCAAACAGTTAGAATAGGCTTTTCTTCAACCTGTATCCATCAAAAAAGAGTCACTATTCCTATTGCTGAAAGGTTTTTTTTTCTCTCCTTTTATCTTTAAATACAGGCCTTTCCACTAGGTCAAAGCAGGATTTAGAATTTAAAATATATTTTCATTTGCCTGCTTAGTGCCCTTTGCATTGTAAAACTTTCTTTTACAATTAGATCCATTTGCCTTTTACCTGCAGCTTAAGAAATTATCCAAGAAAACTAAAATAACCAAGTCTCAGTATTGACATGTGGCCCAGAGCATCTCTGACAGCTCTTCCAACTTTAAAAGGCCAGCATTCACTGACTTCTCTGAATTTTGTCTCAAATGCCTTCAGTGAAAATAATGGTCTTAATTTGGCATATTAGATATATTAGAATATTTAAGGAAATAAACATTTATATACATATAAATAAATGGCTGCCAATAGTGCCAGATTACTTATTTTAATTAATCCTCACACAACAAATTTTGAAGGTTGCATTAGTATTTCCACTTTATAGATAAAGAGATTGAGATTCAAAGAAGGAAATTAGCTTGCATCCACTTTAATATTAATAGGAAAAGAGCAGAAACGGAGTTTGAACTCAGTTTCTTCTGCTTCCAGAGTTAATGATTTCTTTTTTAAATTTGCTCTATATTCTTTTATTTTTTTTTAATTTTTATTGGATTTCAGGTGATTTATAATCTTGTGTTGCTTTCAAGTGTACAGCAAAGTGAATCAGTTATGCATATACATATACCCACTCCTCTTTTCTTCTGAATTTTTAATTATTTTTAACGGTTAAAACACTTATTACCCAAAATTTTGAAAAGTATCAGTACAGAGCAATACACAATGAAAAGTACCCCCAGCCCACAACTCTCATCCCAGCCACTCAATTCTCCTCAGAATCAGTGATCAATTTCCAGTATATTCTTCCACACATATTTTTATACAAATGCAAACAAATGGTTTATACTTTTGTTTTAATTCATATTAAAATTAGTACTCTAGTACTAGCATTATATTAATCTAGTATTCAAAGTATTAACACTAAGCACATAAAGCTTGGAAGCAAATCTTAAACACATATTTTAAAAAAAAAGCAATGGAATAACTCTATCTCAGATCAGATTGCTATCGCATCAGTGCAGAGAAAGAAGACGGAACTTCACCAACTTACGAACCCAGCGTATTCTGACCCTATACCCTTAGGGAGATATGTTTTAAGGATAAAAAGAACTGCAAAGAAATCTGAATTTTACTGATTTGTTTCTTGTTGGTAGTGGAGCAGGGTGGTTATCCTAACACTATTCTGTGTACATTGCAGGATAGAGAAAAATAAACAAACTAGTGTAATTGGAAATCATAGGTTATCATGTGAGAGAAGGAGACATAGATATGAGAAAAGTGGGAAAGAAAACCCTGTGTTGCTGGATTAGAATATTATGGACTGAACATTTGTATGCCCCCCATTTATATGTTAAAGCCCTAAAATTCAAAGTGATGGTTATTTGGAAGACTCCCCTGGTGGCTCAGACAGTAAAGCGTCTGCCTACAACGCGGGAGACCCATGTTCAATCCCTGGGTTGGGAAGATCTCCTGGAGGAGGAAATGGCAACCCACTCCAGTATTCTTGCCTAGAAAATCCCATGGACAGACGAACCTGGTAGGCTACAGTCCATGGGGTTGCAAAGAGTCAGACACGCCTGAGCGACTTCACTTTCACTCTTTTTTAGATTCTTTTCTCACATAGATCATTACAGAGTATTGAGTTCCTTGTGCTATACAGTGGGTTCTTATTAGTTATCTATTTTATATGTAGTAGCGTGTATATGTCAATCTCAATCTCCCAATTTATCTCTCCCCCCACTTACACTCTGGTAACCAGTTTGTCTTCTACATCTGTGACTCTATTTTGTAAATAGGTTGATTTGTACCATGTTTTCAGATGAGAGCATGAGTTTTGGAGTGGGACAGATTTGGGTTAAAATTCTGACTCCACCACTTAATAGCTATGTGACCTCAGAAATTTACATCCTTTTCCGAATATCAATTTCCTCTCCTGGTAAATAGAAAGAGCTCTCATAAGGATTACTGTCAGAATTAAATAAAGCAATGCATATAAATGAATTATTTTTATGGATCTAAAGAAATACTTCATACCTTCTTGTTTATTATTATCATTTCTAGTTTTTCTCTATTAAAAGCTCCTATTATAGTTTATCCTCCTTGATTTTTGCCTGAAATAGAGCAAGAACTGAACCACATTCACCAAGAAGAGATGGACGGTTTCAGCATAAATCTGTCATTTGTAGCAATCTAGCAGACACATGTGAGTTGTGAGCAGGTTTTCTCACCCCAACTGTGTATGTGTAGTGCCTGATAGAGAGAAAGTTTAACAATCAAAACTGGTTTTAAATATGTAGCATGAAGAGAATCAAAATGAACATCAGTGATTATCCACTTGAAAAGCTCATTAAGAAATGAATTTTTGTGTAGTGGACTAATTAACACCATGGAGAAATGTGTTTTCCATTTCTGCACAGACTTTTTCAAAAAATGAATTAAACGGAAGGGCCATTGATTAGTATGGCCAATTCAGGAAAAAAAAAATTTTTTTCTCTCTGATTTCCTCCAAATGGAAAACGCTAACTATTTGCTGAGTTGTCTACTCAATCCCATTCAGTATTTTAAATCAGCTGTATTGCAATTCTATATGATACTTGTTACTACTTCGATTTCCTTGATGAGAAAAAATGAGGCTCAGGGAAGTCTAACAATGTATTTAGGTTATATAATTAGTACATTGTGGAGCTGTAGTAATTATGGAGGGATTTCAACCTGAAACTAATTTCAAATTTCTTTCAATTAAGCCCTGAGATCATCATTTCTGATAGCTGTTATGACTGTAAATGGGATGCAAAACTTATTTCATCGCATGACCTGCATAACAATCTTATACTAAACCCCATATCCACACTTGCCTGACTAGTCTGTCTCCTCACCTAGATACACCGTAAGCTCCATAGACAAGGGTCATGCAACTGTGTTCATCACTATATCCCCAACACCCAGGCTCAGTGCCTGCCACAGAGTTACATCTTCAATAAATATTTGTTGAATGAAGAAATGAATGCTGATTTAACTGAAAGAATAGAGTGCAACCCCACAGTCATCCTTTCACAGGTGGCACCCTAACGGTTGGGGAGTGCAAGAACGGAGTGTTTTGTCTGCACTTAAGCAATTGGTGATAAAACGGAATGTTAGAAGCCCAGAGCCTCCAGATGGCTGAGCTCAATGAGCCAAGCTACTAGCAGGTTAAAGAACAGGTACATTTTTTAACTTGAGCTGTGTTCTCCTGAAACAGAAATCAAGCACATCACAATTACATGAATAAAAGTTGGTCCACATGCGTGACAGAAGTCATAAGTGACTACCACACCCATCTCCAGGCAGAGGAGTCCATACGTGGTCAACCCAGCTATTAGGAAGCAGCCTGCACTAACAATTCAGAGAATCATTCCTATCTGACCCTTTTCAAAGAGGTTACAATGTTCAGTGATAAACCTCTTTACCTCTACAGATGAAGAGCAAGTGGAACTATCCACTCAGTCTTCCAGACATCAAATGGGGGAGAAAGATCTTTACATTCCTGTTGTGAGGCATTGTCAAGAGGCTATTCAGTAGCACTTGCTAGTCCTTCAGATGGTAACATTTAAGGTGTGAACAGAGAAATAGGAACCCAACAAAGAAATGGAATAAGCAACTCAAGAGTAAGAAAGAGAACCAAGAGAGCATTGCTCTTTAAGTCAAGGTGGTAACACATTTTTAGAAGGAAACAACCAAAAATATCAAATTCAGCAAACTGAGAGATATAACAAATTCAGCAACCTTATTTAAGGTGTGGAAAGGCAAGAAGCTATTGGACATACCCACTGGGAAGTTATAGCACCCTTAGAAAGAGCAGCTCGGGTATAGTGCAAATGTCAATGTATTATTCTGACTCTCCCATGAACTATCCTTAGAAGCAGAAATGGGTGGCTTGGTGCCTGCACATGGAACACACTTACAAATGCTGCCTAACAGATACTCAAATGACTTCATTAAAACAAGGTATAGTAGTTCACTTTGGAAGAAAACATTCCAAAGATATTTAAAACTGCTCTTAATAAGTAGTACCAATGTTTTCTAAATTAAATCACTAGGTCTAAAATTATCACCCTTCATTTGGCTTCTCCCTCCAAAGGCCCTGGAGCCAAAACAACTCAATTCCTGGGGAGAACATATAATTTGCCGTCTGCAAGAGATAAAGTCTCATGCATTAGAAGCATTCCTAAATTTCTGTACTTCAAGTGACCTTTTAAGTTGCTGCTGTGATGTCATTAGTGTTACAATTTTACACAAGATTAGACATGTAATTAGGTGTTAAATAGTTCCGCTGGCTCCTGCTTGCTATTTAATAAAGCAGAATGAATTAAGAGCACCCATATGCATAGCTCAAGGCCACTGACACTAAAAAACTGCATCCAGTTTGCTCTTTCCCTGCCTTGTATGCCACTTGTCCTTGCAGCTGTCACCTCGAGGCTTCGGTGCTGACAGGAAATGAGAAGCACAGTATCACTCATTGAACTGTTACTCTCCAGCTGCAAGGGGAATCTCCATAAAGAACTCGGGTGAAACCAGAACCTGAGAATTTTTAGCACAGTTTCCCACCTTGGCTGCACATCAGAGTCACCCGGAAAGCTTTTTTAAAAATTCTGATGCCAGGGACCCACCCCTAGAGATTCTCACTGGTCTGGTTTGAGATCTATTCACCAGGATTTTTTTAATTCCTCCCAATGATTACATTGTTCAGCTAGTGTTCAGAGTCACTGCATTTATGCTCCTCTGTCTCGAGATGGGTATCAAGGTGAATGAGGAAGTATAATACTTCAGATTTCATTATCTCAATATCTCAGAAAACTGTTTTCTCTCTGCCTCTGACCTGTAAGAAAAAGAAAATCAATAGTCTCAATGTACAAGTACAAGGCTCCTTAATTAGATTTTTTACAAAAAGATAAATCTAATTCACTGCTCTTAAAATTATGAACAAGGGGGAAAAGAAGTAAACTAATGTTTAGCATGTGCCTTGATTTACTCAAGGTCTTTTTGCATCTGTTAACTTACTAATCTTCCAAGCAACCAGAAAGATAAATATTATTATTCCCATTTTTACAACTGGGGAACTAAGACACAGAAATGTTAAACTGACTTGTTCAAAGTCACATGGTTGGTAGGTGATGATGCCAAGAGGAAAACAAACATCTGACTCTCCTGCTCACATTTTCATTAGAATATGCTGCCATTTCTAAAGAAAACCTTACTGACTGATAGTTCAGCAAGTAATAGAAACTTTCTGTCCAAGTCAACAAGAGACAGAGGGAGGGGCTCCCCTGGTGGCTCATGGTAAAGAATCCACCTGCAAATGCGGAAAACATGGGTTCCATCTCTGGCCCAGGAAGATTCTGCATGCCTCAGACCAATCAAACCCATGTGCCACAAATCTAAGCCTGAGCTCTAGAGCCCAGGAGCTGCAACTACTAACGCCAGAGCTCTTAGAGTCTGTGCTCTGCAACAAAAGAAGCCACCGCTACGAGAAACCCACGCACCACAACTAGTGTAGCCCCGGCTCACTGCAACTAGAGAAAGCCCACGCACAGCAACGAAGACCTAGCCAAACCAAAAATAAATATATTTAAAAAAAAAAAAAGAGAGAGAGAGAGGCAGAAGGAGCAGTACAATCAGGAGAAAGAAAGCGAGGAGGTAGGGATTTGGAAAAAGGAACAACATCCTGAGCTTGTGAAGGAGACAGCAGCTCGCACAGCAGTAGGGAGCCACAACACAGGAGGCCAACGTCAGAACCTGTGGTCTTGTTACCAAGCAAGGGCCCGTACAATGACACCAGCTTTCGAGAAAAGAAAGCGCTTTGTTGTGAGGTTGACCGGCAAGAAGACAGGAGGCAAGGCTCTCAAATCTGTCTCTGAAATCCAGGGATCAAGGTGGATTTTAAAGGGTTAGGAGAATTGCAAACTTGGAAGCTGATTGGCTATTCTCCAATCAGTCTATATAAACTACTAGCACTGCTGGAAGCCAAGTTTTCTTTGTTGAAGTACTTCTTGCTTCATAAAGGGCTCTGGTGGCAACATTTTTATTTTCTGAGTTCCAGAGACTGAAGATTCTTGGCCCAGGGTCATCTTGAAGACCAAAGTTTCCATCCTGCACATGCACAATGCTATGTCTATAAAATAACTGCAGGTTTGATGAATAAACAACCTGCTTTAAGGAAGCAAAACCAGTTTAAGCTGGTCAGTCTTTCATGTGCTGTTTTGGTCATACTTTTGAATAATAGATACTTAGATGGTCAAGGCAGGCAGCGAACATGACCAGTGCATCACTGTGTGTCCTGCATCATGCCAAAAGAGGGCATAATCCACAGCCCTGCCCTGGAATGCCCACGGCATTGCTCTACCAGAGGCAGGTACCAAGAACTGGGAGCCGGGCTGAGGAAGCTGTTTGTGGGTGTGAGAAAAAGCTCCACAGAAGAGTTGACACCTGAGATGGCCTTGGAAAGAGAGGAACTCATTGACCTGGCAGGAAAGGGAGGCAGAGAGAAAATGTGAGCTGAGTCAGAGAGGTAGAAACTCACCAAGGTGTATGCCTGAGAAATGGAAAGAGGCCCTCTATAAATTCCTGAGGCAAAGAAATTGTTACATACTCCCTGACTCCTGCTTTCATTCAAAGCTGAGATTACGTCTTTTAGGGCATCTGGTTTTCAGACCATACTTATCTGCAATCATACAGTTGAGGCTCAGCCAGGTTCACCCCAGTTCCTGGTCTTTTGATGACAGAATTTGTTCCAGGTTTCCTCCCCCTGCCCTCGGCCCCAAGCATCCACCAATACAGGTTTCTTTTCCATACTAGGATTCCAAATTACAAAATTTTATAAAGTGGTTTCTTTGTCTCCGTATCAGTTTTCTAATCACAATTCAAATGAGGTGTTCCTTGTCTTATAAGGTGAACAGAGTTAATTACTTCAGACGTTCAGGAGAGCTGCATTTGAGCTGAGGGACCCACCAAACAACTCCCGTTAACATATTCTGGGTGTTTCTTTGAAGCCTGGAACTTGTTTCAACCTCCACAGAACCTTTATACTGTTGTCCTTAAAGCTACTCATTTAATTTTAACTAACAACAAACTTAGCAGGTTTTAAATAAGTTTGTAAAAGAAAACTGGGGTGGAGAAGCTCCAAATCCACTTCTTAGGATAAGCTGAGGAATCATTAAGTCCTTTCCAACAATCGTTAGACAGTTAATTAGAATAAGTATATCTTTCATCTCCTCCCTTCTGTATCATCTTCAAACAGCAGAGCAAGGGTGCAATGCTGAAATGACACGCAGTCTGAAGAGCACTGTTAAGTATATTAAAATCACCACAGCCCCTTTCACTTGGAATGATTTTAAATCATTTATAATATGGATGTTGTGTCTATTAAAGCCTGGCTTATAACTAGTAACAGGATGGTGGGAGCTCAGCAATTTATTGCTTTACCTGAACTCAAAGTGTGCCCCTATTTTTGTCTGCTCCAACCCAACCCTTGAGGAGTGACTAAAAAGACCAGAAGATTCCACCAGAGTCAGTGTTGAAATACCTTCCTGAAGGTTTAAGCCAATCTTCATTCTTATAAAGTAGGTCATTTAGCTTACATGGTGGCTCAGGTGGTAAAGAATCTGCCTGCAATGCAAGTAGACCCGAGTTCAATCTCTGGGTCAGGAATATCCCCTAGAGAAGGGAATGGCAACTCATTCCAGTATTCTTACCTGGAGAACTCTATGGACAGAGGAACCTGGTAGGCTATAGTCCATGTGGTCGCAAAGAGTCAGACGCGACTGAGCGTCTAACACACACACACACACACGAAATCATTCTTATTTCCTAAAGACTGTCTGGGCTTTCCTAATGGCTCAAAGGCTAAAGAATCTGTCTGCAATGTGGGAGACCCAGGTTCAATCCCTGGGCTAGGAAGATCCCCTGGAGAAGGAAATGGCAACCCACTCCAGTACTCTTGCCTGGAAAATGCCATGGAAAGAGGAGCCTGACAGGCTACAGTCCATGGGGTCGCAAAGAGTCGGACACAACAGAGTGACTAACACTTTCACTTTCACTTTCAAAGACTGTCTAGTTTTAATAACAAATTTAATTCCTATTCTATCTTATGCGTTTTAAAGATGTTCAGAAGGAAACTTAAATAACTTTAAATATCCCAGATACCAGAGCTAAGCAGATTCAACTTCTAAATCTTTTTGAAACTGTCCAGGGCACCCATCCAGGTGTATCTTTTCATTCCTGTCATTCATCCTGAGAGACCAAGGGTAGAAGTATTATATCTTGCATCTATACTGGTTGTCAAATCCCAAGCACTTCCCATGGCCTCTGTTCCTTCTATCTCTGATGCTGACCCAAGGGTTACAGAAGGAGATCTATTCCCAGACCTATTTCCAGGAAGTCAGTACACAATGATTTAAATACACTTTAATTCATCCTTCAATGTACGGAGTCACAAAATTCTGGAGCTGAGAAGGATCTCAATTCAGTTCAGTTCAGTCACTCAGTCGAGTCTGACTCTTTGCAACCCCATGAATCGCAGCACGCCAGGCCTCCCTGTCCATCACCAATTCCCAGAGTTTACCCAAACCCATATCCATAGAGTCAGTGATGCCATCCAACCATCTCATCCTCTGTCGTCCCCTTCTCCTCCTGCCCCCAATCCTTCCCAGCATTAGGGTCTTTTCCAATGAGACAACTCTTCGCATGAGGTGGCCAAAGTATTGGAGTTTCAGCTTCAACATCAGTCCTTCCAATGAACACCCAGGACTGATCTCCTTTAGGATGGACTGGTTGGATCTCCTTGAAGTCCAAGGGACTCTCAAGAGTCTTCTCCAACACCACAGTTCAAAAGCATCAATTCTGCGGCGCTCAGCTTTCTTCACCGTCCAACTCTCACATCCATACATGACCACTGGAAAAACCATAGCCTTGACTAGATGGACTTTTGTTGGCAAAGTAATGTCTCTGCTTTTACATATGCTATCTAGGTTGGTCATAACCTTCCATCCAAGGACTAAGGGTCTTTTAATTTCATGGCTTCAATCACCATCAGCAGTGATTCTGGAGCCCAAAAAATAAAGTCTGACACTGTTTCCACTGTTTCGCCATCTATTTGCCATGAAGTGATGGGACCAGATGCCATGATCTTAGTTTTCTGAACGTTGAGCTTTAAGCCAACGTTTTCACTCTCCTCTTTCACTTTCATTAAGAGGCTCTTTAGTTTGTCTTCACTTTCTGCCATAAGGGTGGTGTCATTTACATATCTGAGGTTATTGATATTTCTCCCGGCAATCTTGATTCCAGCTTGTGTTTCTTCCAGTCCAGCGTTTCTCATGATGTACTCTGCATATAAGTTAAGTAAGCAGGGTGACAATATACAGCCTTGACATACTCCTTTTCCTATTTGGAACCAGTCTGTTGGTCCATGTCCAGTTCTAACTGTTGCTTCCTGACCTGCATACAGGTTTCTCAAAGATCTCAGAGGTTATCAATTTCAAACTTTCCATGTTACAGATTAAAAACAACTAAGCCCCTGCAAAGATAAGTGCCTTTCTCAAGGCCACACAGCTAATTAGTAAAAAAAAAAAATTAGGCCAATAACAACCACTGATTCTGAGTACATGCTCTGAGTCCTCGTGTTTCCTCCAGCAATATCAGCATCATCAAGAGCCTGCAAGAAATGCAAAATCTTGGGCTCCCTCCCTAGACTCACTGAATCAGAATCTGCATGGTCACAAGATCTCCAGGTAAATCCTATGTACTTTGAGAATCACTGGGCTAGACTATAACGTATCTTTCTCCAAGAAGCACAAGGATTGGAGACAAGCAGACATGGCTCCACCTTTTCTAAATGTGAGCAAATAACTCAGTCTCCTAAAAGCCTAAAAGTAGCCTATAAATAATAGCATTATCTACCTTGAATGGTTTTCATAATATAAGCATCACAGAGATATAGGTATATACATTTCATGACACACACATAGATAATATATGCAAATTGCCTGGCATGTAGTAGCTAATATAGTGTTTGCATGCTCAGTCACTTCAGTCATGTCTGACTCTTTGCAACCCTATGAACTGTAGCCTACCAGGCTCCTCTATCCATGAGATTCCTCCAGGCAAGAATATTGGATGGGTTGCCATGCCCTCCTCCAAGGGATCTTTCCAACCTAGGGGTGGAACCCAAGCCTCCTGTGTCTCCTGCATTGCAGGTGCGTTCTTTACCCGCTGAGCCACTGGGGAAGCCCAGATATAGTATATAGTACTTAATATCATTTCCAATAGCATGCTTACCAATAATATTATGCTCAACCTAAAGGAAATCCATGAGTGACCACGCATCCATGAAGGAATCACCTTTTTTCCTTTTCTCTATTTGTTAAATATCATTTTAACTTTTATATATGTGACTAAGATTGTTATGATATTTCATATTTCTAACTTTGAGATGAAAGAACGAATTCCCAAACCATGTCATAACCAAAAGAACACAACAGTCTTCTAACATCTTGACTCCGTATCATATAAACCTGGCCCTTAGAAGCAGTGAACATTTTCTACCACTGATGCCATGATTTTCTCAGAGGCTCAACTGCAAGGAATGAACCTTTAGCTTTGGCAACAGTTGAACACATTTAAAAGATGATCTGTCATCACTAACATGTCACATCTGTCAGCATCAAGGAAAACAGCTTGAAGAGGAACAGAGGAATAGAATCAACCCTGAACCAAAACTTTGGAAAAATATAGAATGCTAAACTGGACTAAATATAGAGAGTTCCCTGGTCATCCAGTGGTTAGAACTTGGCACTTCCACTGCAGGGGACACAGGTTCAATCCCTGGTCAGGGAACTAAGATCCCACATGCTGCACAGAGCAGCTAATAAATAAGTAAAACTCTACCAAATTATATTTTTGGAGGAGATATCTTGGAGGGAGTATGATAATAACATCAATTAGAAAACATGCTTCCCTAAAGCAGTGCCTCTTCATCCTAGCAATGCATTAGAAACAACTAGGAAGCTTTAAAAAAAAAAAAACTGAATGCACATTTTTGAGGGAGAGATCCAGGCTCCAGTATTTTTTAAGATTCCCATTTGACTTAAATGTGCATCCAAGGTTGAGAACTGCTGCCCTACAGCAAAAGAAACCTGGTCTTATTTAACATGGTCAATCCACCAAGATTTCTGGTGGCTATTGATACAGAGGAGCTACCTAGGTGACACTAGTGGTAAAGAATCTGCCTGTCAATGCAGAAGACATACAGACATGGGTTCCATCCCTGAGTTGGCAAGATCCCTTGGAGGAAGGCACGGCAACCCACTCCAGTATTCTTGCCTGGAGAATGCCATGGACAGAGGAATCTGGCAGGCTATAGTCCAGAGTGTTGCAAAAAGTCAGACAGGACTGAAGTGACTGAACAGACATTGATACAGAGTTCCCCAAACTTGAAGTAATGGTTTTAACTTTAGTCTGTATCTCTTCTAGGTCTTTTCGCCTCTCCTCCAGGACTTCCACCATAAGGAAAGGAGCCCCTGGACCAACATCCTCTAAGATGTTTATATGGACCAGTGGCCGGACTTCTTCATCTTACAGACATGATGAGAAAAGGTAAATCACTGGGACTCAGGGGGGGCTTTTTGGAATCATTTAACCAGAATACACAGAGAACCCACCAAAGAGAAAGCATCAGGCAACTGAGCTTTCTATTTTGTGAGTGTTAGTTAGGATGGGCTCTGTGTTAAAGGAACAGGGTTTCAGACACTTGGCCTTCTCCTCCTTGTACTCTCCATGCTCACTCCTACTACACAGCTTTGCAAAAGCTGTTGCCTATCAGAAAGGCCCTTTGGTGGTGGTGGTTTGTGGTGGTTTAGTCGCTAAGTCATGTCTGACTCTTGCGACCCCATGGACTGTAGCCCATCAGGCTCCTGTCCATGGGATTTTCCAGGCAAGAATACTGGAGTGGGTTGCCATTTCCTTCTCCAGGGGATCTTCCTGACCCGGGAATCAAACTCGGATTTCCTACATTGCAAGCAGTCTCTACCAACTGAGCTATGAGGGAAGCCTAAAATGCCCTTTACCTCTGCACTTATACACAAACTGGTCTCTTGGCTACTTCTATCTCTGTCTTCGGATACCCATTCAATCAAACCTCCCAATATCCTCTTGACCAGCACAGAATTTGTGTTTTAGTCTCCCTTGAATTTTCACCTCCTACTGCCATACCTAGCACATAGTAGATGCTCAATAAATACTGAGCTGAAATGATGAAAATTCTTCAAGGCACTGGACATATGGCAGGGAAGGGAAGCAAAAACTAAGAGAGAATGAAAAAAGGATGGACAAATCCAGGGAGCCCTCAAACTCCTTGGAAAAGTAGCCTGGCACTGGGGAGAAATGGGGAGGGGGATAAGAAAAAAGATTAAAGGGCAAAGGCAGTGTTAATGAAAGACAAAATGACAATTATTCAGTCCAACCCAGTCTTCTGTCTTGGAAATAAATGCATTCACAAACTTCTCTAGCCATTTTGAACATTTGATTTCTCTTTTTTCTTCTGTGTCTTTTTCTTATTGACCTGGTGCTATTTCTTGGGTTTAGTGAAGCTAAATTTTAAACACAACTGCCTATACGAATATATTGCAACTTAAGCAAGACTCGTTTGCCTGCAGAATCTGATAAAAATTGATAAATGGCATTGGGCACAATAAAAAGGACCTGTCGGAGGTTTATTTGGGTATAAATTCTAATAACTGGTACTTATATTTTTCCTTTTAAAAATATATATTTCCCTACAAATAAAATCCTTTTAAAATTTTAAAAGCAAAATTTCTCCTCACAATAATTTTGTATTATAGCAAAAGTTTGGAAGCAACTTTAATATTCACACAAGAAAATCTGTTAAATAAATCATAGAATGTAATCTGTCACTTAGCAGCTCAAATTGTTTGAGCATAATATTAACTGACAATTCAAGTTGAGAAATTGCATACAAACTATAATTGCAGCCACAAAAAAAATATACATGGGAAAAAGCCTGGAAGTAAAAGTATGTTTTCTATTCCTCCATTTTACAAATGCTTTTTATTGTTATATTGTCTTAATTATGGAAAAAATAATGACACGATGTTTAAGTAAAATTACAGCTCAGAAGGCAACTAGTGTTTGATCAAAGTCAAGAGAGAAGCAGACCAACTGAAAATTTACTGTCTTTGTTAATCACTAGGTTTTCACACGCTTTTTCTCAGTGCTCAATCAAGTTATTTTTCATTTGCTTTCAGGAAGCTTAGCTGAATCATCTTTCAGCAAGACCTTTACTATAAGACTGAAATTTTATGTATTATTTTTAAATTCCATATTTTGTATAAAATTTCCTCATTTCTTAAAAAAAAATGTCATTACCAGTGATGGCGTGGAAGCAGAGTTTTCGGTGCCCTATAGGAATGCTGTGAGGTCACAGGTAGTCCTCAGATTTTCAAGGTTTTATCAGAGCAGGTGGAAGCATGATGCATTTGTTTCACCTTTCATTTATTCTCATTGAGAAACTTAATTAAATACATTTTGCTGTCTATATAAATTTTACAAGCAAAAGTATTACTATTTAAGAAGCAATTACTCTGCACTACATGTTTTCATAAACTGTCTCTCCTAATTTATAAGATAAGGATTATTATGCCCATTTTACAATTGAGGAAGCTGAAGATGAGAGCGTTTAAGCAAACTTCCAAGAGTCCAACAACTAGCCAGTGATTGAATCAAGATTTAAACCCAAGGTTGTACTCTGTCCCCTTCACCCTATGGCTTACCTAGGCCCTTGTCAAACATGAGACAGTCAGAGCAGCAGTGAACAGCCAAGCCCACAGGGGAAAACAGTGTCAAAATAGAGTTGAAAATTGTGTATCAAAGGAGATAATAAATATGCTTACATGATATATTGCCTATATTTGTGGAATTAAAAGGAGCAAATAATTAGCTTCATATTCTGCACAAATAAGACTCTATAAAGCTCGTAAATCACTACTTTCATAGTTTTATTTCCAAAGCATGATTTCAATAACCATGGGATTTAAAATAATTAAAATATTGACTATAAGTAAATCATTTTCAGCAAGCTTTATTTATGGGATGAGGATGTCAAGGTTTATGAAATCAATCTGAATGACCTTGGCTTACAAAGTCAAAGACAAATGGAACAACAGCCAAAGAATACAGCAATAGAATCTGGTGCTATGCCAGTATCCTTAGTTTGATGTTGGTTCATTTGTCTGTACCTCTTTCTTGATCACATCTCCATCTTCACTGCCTAATTCACAGACTCCTGTAGGACAAGACTCAAACAGCATGACTTTAAACAGCAGCTATTGCTCTGCTTAATTCTCTTGGCGGCAGTAGTCATGGTGATAAGGAAGGTAATGATGGCTGATCATATATCTAGATAATTAAGGTCCTCAAGTTAATTATTTGGAAATAAATTATCTGGAACTACTACCCATAACTGCTTGTAATAATTCCACCCTCAGTTTCTTATCCTGCAAACCTGGCCTCTATATGTCCAGCTTCTCCAGCTGTGTTCCCCCAACAATCCCAGGGGCCAGGAACTCCACACTGCCTGTTTTGAGACCAGAGCCAAACCTATCAGGATATCAGCTTCCCTAGGATTCCTCAAGAGATAGAACATCAAGAAACAAGCTCATAGGCAGGCAGAGCAACTAAGTGAAAGGAAAAGTCCACTGAAAATTTTGAAGCCTAGTTTTTATGGTTCAAAGGAATCGAAGTCAACTTTATATTTTTTTCTAAAATGTAAATTTTTTGAATTATTTTAATTCAAAGCCAGTCCTGTTTTTGTGATCATCTGCTATATGCAAAATATTGGTTTCTATCCTTCTGCTCCATTTCACATACCCAGCAATGTGAAGGAATACTTTTCGTTCTTTGATCAAATTTCTTTGTTAGGTGAGCCAATGTTATTCTCTAAATTGCAGGAAGCAAAATAAAGCTACAGCAATAATAACTATTAGAGACAGGTTATTGACTAAGGATATTACCACTGAGTTCATAAAATATTCTTTGGACTGTTTCTATTAAATGCTGAATTAATATAAAGTAACATTTATCACATGTTAACATACAGAGAGGGCTTTCCAGGTATCACTAGTGGTAAAGAACCTGCCGGCTAATGCAGGGGACATGAGACACGGGTTCAATCCCTGGGTCATGAAGATCCCCTGGAGGGAGGAGGGAATGGCAAAAGAATCTGCCTGCAATGCAGGAGCCACAGGAAATGCAGGTTCAACCCCTGGGTCAAGAGGATCCCCTGGAGGAGGGCTTGGCAACCCACTCCAGTATTCTTGCCTAGAATATCCCATGTACAGAGGAGCCTGGTGGGCTAGAGTCCACAGGTTTGCAAACAGTTGGACACAACTGAAGTGACTGAGCACGCATGTACATACATAAACTATTAAAAACTTTTGTTAAGTCTCTATTAACATTTTGTCTGTTTATTGTGTACAAATAGCTTCTTCCAGTTTACTTGTATTTTCACTTTATGATATCTTTTCACAGACAAAAGTTCTTAATTTTAGTATGATCTCAGTTAGCAATTTTCTGAATGTTCTGAAATCCCTTCCTATCCCAAGTTCAAAAGGGTAGGCTCCCGTACAGGTAATTTACGTACAGCCATAGGTTTGCCTTTCACAACTAAGTCTTTAATCACCTGAAGTTGAGTTTTGTTTGTGGTGTGAAACAGGCACCTCTTTTTTTCTGTATGGAAAACCAATTGCTCAGCACCTTTCATTGAATAGTTTTTCCTTTCCACAATGATCTGAAAGTACACATGTATCATGTATTGGGTTTCCACACATGCATGGATATGTTTCTGAATCTCTATTCTGTCCCACCGGTCGTTTCGTCTACCTCAGACAAACACCACGCCTGAGTTACCAGCTTTAGCATTATACTCTAGCATTATACTCTAGCATTATACTGCATCTTGGTTTCTGGAACAAAAGTCACCCACCTTGTTCTTTTCTAATCAGGATTATATTTGCTATCCTTAGATGTTTGCACTCCCATATAAGTTTTTAGAATTAGCTTGTCCAATCATGCCTACCCTACTTCCCCAAAATACTCATGATTTTTTATTGAAATTTTATGAAAGCTATTAATTAATTTGTGGTAAATTTCTGTCTTTATGTCACCAAGTCTTTCTCTGAATATGATTCTCCAAATCATTTGTACAATATAGGTAGAACTTACCTATAAATCATCAGTGCCTGGTATTTCCATTTTGAGGATATTTTTTATTGATTCAATTTTTTAATGATTTAGAACTATTTAGATTTTCTAGTTATTTCAAAGCAGTGTCAATAAGCCATAAGTTTGTAAGAATTTCCTATATATTTGAGTAAATTATATATCAAAGTTTTTAAATATTCTGCTATAAAGTTGTTTTTTATATGCTCTATCATCTTTCTAATTCATTCTGTATCTGTATTTTTGGTTTTTAAGTGCCTGATATTTGAGTCTTTTCTAGTTTTTTATTCTCATCAGAGGTTTGTCCATTGCATTAGTCTTTTCGAAAAATTAACCTTTGATTTCATTGATTCTTTAATGCATATTTTATTCCATTTATTTTTACTCATGTTTATTGTCTTCCTTAAACTTTCTTTTAATATATTCTATTAATCTTTTAATAACTCCTTATGTTGGATGCCTAGCACATTAATTTGCAAGCTCTCTTCTTATCTAATATAAACATTTTAGATTATGTAGTTCTATCTATGTTTTGCTTTAGCTGTAGCCCACTAGTTGCTCTATATAGGTTTTCTTCTCATTCAATTCTAAATGTATCCTAATTTCTATCATGCTTTATTTTATGATCCATAAGTTCTTTTGAACTATATTTTTATAATATTTTAATATTTAATTTTAATTTTAAAAATTAAATATTTAAAATTTTTAATATTTTTATTTCCATATGTAGAGTCATTCTAGCTATTTTTAAAATTATTTCTACCACTGTTGCACTAGAGCCAAATAATGTGGTCAATACAAATGCTCTTCTCAAAGGCTCTTTAGGTTACAAGGATATCCTATCTTATCTGAATGATTCACATAATTTTCTACACCTTCAATATTTTTCACTAAAGAATTTTATCAAATGTAATATGTTAATAGATCAGGTAAAAAGAAATGAGGATTAAATATTAAAGTATCATTGGGAAATTGGTCTGGTAATTTAAAGGCAGGAGTAAAAACAAAGAACTTATACTTTTGTTTCCATAATTTTACTCTCATCATTATTCTCTTATCCATAGAGTAATAAGACTTCCTGTGAATTAATAAGCTTACAATAATAACATTAGGTTCATAGACAAAACCCCTTATGTTAATTTTTATGACTTTATTAAGCATGACTGTCATTTGTTCCCATGAGCACATTTCTCCCTAAGGAACATATACTTTAAAAGATTGAAAACAGAATAATAATTAATCAAATTGGACCATATAAATATATACCTACTAGTTCAAAGGAAAAAAAAAAAACTCATGACATCTGGAACTAGTAGAAAATGAGGATATACATACATCTCAAAAACACAGGAGACTTTGGTGGACAGAAGGCAGAACAATAGCTGCTTTAACCCAGATACATTTAAGGGACTAGATCTGATAGACAGAGTGCCTGATAAACCATGGATGGAGGTTCGTGACATTGTACAAGAGACAGAAATCAAGACCATCCCCAAGAAAAAGAAATGCAAAAAAGGAAAATGGCTGTCTAGGGAGGCCTTACAGATATCTGGGAAAAGACAGAAAGCGAAAGCAAAGGAGAAAAGGAAAGATATACCCATTTGAATGCAGAGTTCCAAAGAATAGCAAGGAGAGATAAGAAAGCCTTCCTCAGCAATCAATGCAAAGAAATAGAGGAAAACAACAGAATGGGAAAGACTAGAGATCTCTTCAAGAAAATTAGAGATACCAAGTTACCAAAGATGGGCTCAATAATGGACAGAAATGTTACAGACCTAACAGAAGCAGAAGATATTAAGAAGAGGTGGCAAGAATACACAGAAGAACTGTACAAAAAAGATTTTCAGGACCCAGATAATCACGATGGTGTGATCACTCACCTAGAGCCAGACATCCTGGAATGTGAAGTCAAGTGGGCCTTAGGAAGCATCTCTATGAACAAAGCTAGTAGAGATGATGGAATTCCAGTTGAACTATTTTAAATCCTGAAAGGTGACGCTGTGAAAGTGCTGTACTCAATATGCCAGCAAATATGGAAAACTCAGCAGTGGCCACAGGACTGGAAAAGGTCAGTTTTCATTCCAGTCCCAAAGAAAGGCAATGCCAAAGAATGCTCAAACCACCGCACAATTGCACTCATCTCACATGCTAGTAAAGTAATGCTCAAAATTCTCCAAGCCAGACTTCAGCAATACGTGAACCATGAACTTCCAGATATTCAAGCTGATTTTAGAAAAGGCAGAGGAACCAGAGATCAAATTGCCAACATCCGCTGGATTATCAAAAAAGCAAGAGAGTTCCAGAAAAACATCTATTTCTGCTTTATTGACTATGCCCAAGACTTTGACTGTGTGGATCACAATAAACTGTGAAAAATTCTGAAAGAGATGGGCATACCAGACCACCTGACCTGCCTCTTGAGAAACCTGTATGCAGGTCAGGAAGCAACAGTTAGAACTGGACATGGAAAAACAGGCTGGTTCCAGATAGGAAAAGGAGTAAGTCAGGGCTGTATATTGTCACCCTGCTTACTTAACTTATATGCAGAGTACATCATGAAAAACACTGGGCTGGAGGAAGCACAAGCTGGAATCAAGATTGCCAGGAGAAATATCAATAACCTCAGATATGCAGATGACACCATCCTTATGGCAGAAAGTGAAGAAGAACTAAAGAGCCTCTTGATGAAAGTGAAAGAGGAAAGTGAAAAAGTTGGCTTAAAGCTCAGCGTTCAGAAAACTAAGATCATGGCATCTGGTCCCATCACTTCATGGCAAATAGATGGGAAAACAGTGGAAATAGTGGCTGACTTTATTTTTCTGGGCTCTAAAATCACTGCAGATGGTGATTGCAGCAATGAAATTAAAAGACGCTTACTCCTTGGAAGGAAAGTTATGACCAACCTAGACAGCATATTAAAAAGCAGAGACATTACTTTGCCAACAAAGGTCCTCTAGTCAAGGCTATGGTTTTTCCAGTAGTCATGTATGGATGTGAGAGTTGGACTATAAAGAAAGCTGAGCACCGAAGAATTGATGCTTTTGAACTGTGGCGTTGGACAAGATTCTTGAGAGTACCTTGGACTGCAAGGAGATCCAACCAGTCCACCCTAAAGGAGATCAGTCCTGGGTGTTCATTGGAAGGACTGATGTTGAAGCTGAAACTCCAATACTTCAGCCACCTGATGCAAAGAGCTGACTCATTTGAAACGACCTTGATGCTGGGAAAGATTGAGGGCAGGAGGAGAAGGGGACGACAGAGGATAAGATGGTTGGATGGCATCACTGACTTGATGGACATGGGTTTGGGTGGACTCCGGGAGTTGGTGATGGACAGGGAGGCCTGGCGTGCTGCAGTTCATGGGGTCGCAAAGAGTGGGACACAACTGAGCGGCTGAACTGAACTGAACTGAACTGAACCCCCAGCTCAACCATGTGAGATGACAGACTGAGTGCTCTTGGGGTAGAGATGCACAGCAACTCTGCTTCTTTCAGCTCAGCTGGCATTCAGTAATCCATTTCCCCACAGATTCACTTCATAGTATCTAACAGAAGGCACTTTTCCTTGAAGTCTGGAAACTCAAGCTCTCAGTGCCATTGAAGCTTGACATTTTCTAGAAGGAATACTAAATACATTAGCAGTAAAATGCAGTGGGCACTGATAGGAAGAGAAAAGCCAGGAGTCTCTTCTAGCCATGGTTCTCTGATTTATTTGGTTTCACTTGGCCATGGAGCCTCCCTGCATTGGCTGCCTCACAACCTAAGCATATTGAAGCCATTTCTAGCCCACATAAAAGGAAAATACTTTGTGAGTATAATAAATGCAAGAGACTGAGCCTACAAAGGTGAATGCATTCTGGCTCTCACTCTTGAGCAGCTCAATATTCACTGGGCCAGACAGGCATAAATATAAATAGTGTGTTAAGTATTACAGTTATTATGGTTAGGTTTCTGAAGGGCCTCCCTCAAATACACATAATTCTTTATTCACACCTTCCTTCCTTCTCTTTCCAAAGCCTTCCAGTGCCCCTCACCTCTCTGACTGCTTTGTGACCCTTAGCAGACCTGTCTTCTTCCCCTTTCCTAGTTCCAGTATGCTAGATAGGTTTTGTTTCTCTGACAACCTAGAGAGGCTCATTAAAATCCACAGTTCATGGTTATACAAATGATGTCCAGATCTAAACTTTCATCTCCTCTACCACCTCTTTATATTTTTCAACTCTTCTTTTTCTAACATCAGAAATGCTGGGAGAGTTTCAGAACCAGTCTCTTAGCCTCCAGGTATAAACCATCCCAAACAGTCAACTACACTAACATGAGCCATCTTTCTAAAGAAGCAGATCCCAACCTCTTTGGCACCAGGGACTGGTTTCTTGGAAGACAATTTCTCCAAGGACTGGGTAGGTGGGGATGGCTTAGGGATGATTCAAGAGCATTACATTTATCATATACTTTATTTCTAATCTAATGTCACCGCTGATCTGACAGGAGGTACAGGTCTGCAGCCTAGAGGTTGGGGACCCTTGTTCTAAATTCAGTTCAGTTCAGTCACTCAGTTGTGTCCGACTCTTTGCAACTCCATGAACTGCAGCACGCCAGGCCTCTCTGTCCATCACCAACTCCTGGAGTCTACCCAAACCCATGTCCATCGAGTCGGTGATGCCATCCAACCATCTCATCCTCTGTCGTCCCCTTCTCCTCCAGCCCCCAGTCCTACCCAGCATTAGGGCCTTTTCCAATGAGTCAACTCTTTGCATGAGGTGGCCAAAGTAGTGGGGTTTCAGCTTCAACATCAGACCTTCCAATGAACACCCAGGATTGATCTCTTTTAGGATGGATTGATTGGATCTCCTTGCAGTCCAAGGGACTCTCAAGAGTCTTCTCCAACACCACAGTTCAAAAGCATCAATTCTTCGGCGCTCAGCCTTCTTCACCGTCCAACTCTCACATCCATACATGACCTAATTATATCACTTTCTTGCTTAAATTCTTCTAGTGGCTCCTCTAACTTCAAAAGACATATAAGACCCTTTATCTCTGAGCCCTGCTTATCTAATGAGTTCACCACCTGCCGTCCTCCACCCACTGGATACTGGAATCCAACCACATTCAGCTACCCTATTCTCTCACATTCTGTCTGGATACTATTCACCTTATCAGTTGTTTGTTCACTGGAGACTTAATCCAGTCTCTTACTGGATGCTTTAACCATCACCACTTAAACCAAGTCATGGCCACCTTGGTTTTATTAAACATAAATTAAAACCATTTATGCTCATAAATCACAGTCCTGAGTCAATAAATCCATCACCAATCCACCGGTTCAAGGAATGCCCAATACAATGATAGCCATTTTGCCAAATATTAATCCATTTGCAAATTGACCTTTTTGGTGAATTTATCAAATTTAGTTATGTACCAAAAACACAGTTATATGGATTAGCAGGGACCAAAAAGTCTTCAGGGAACCCAGATTTGGGGCCTTCAGACCCTCTGTCTCTCAGTCTCTGCAACCATTGTCCCTCTCTCTCTCTGCCCTTCCCTCTCTGTGTTCCAGACACCCTCTGCCTCCGGGCTCCCCTGTTCTCGGGTCTTCCTCCCCTTTCCCCCCCGCCCCCAGCCATGCCCTACTGCTCTCTGTGTTCTTTGTTGCCTTTCCTCTCTGCCCCTGGGTTTCCCTCTCTCTAGGATCAGCAAGTTTGACTGCATTATGCTGATTCTGCTCTTCATTTTACCCCCAGCAGAGGGTCCCACCAGCCTTATCCAGATCCCTCCTGTTTCAATAACAGGACAAGAGCAGAGACAAATAAACATTTTGTTATAAGGACAAAACTGTTGTTGTCGTTCAGTTGCTACATCGTGTCCAACCCTTTGCAGCCCCATGAACTGCAGCACACCAGGCTTCCCAGTCCTTCACTGTCTCCTGGAGTTTGCTCAAACTCATATCCATTGCGTCAGTGAAACCATCCAATCATCTCATCCTCTGTCTCCCCCTTCTCCTCTTGCCCTCAATCTTTCCCAGCATCAGGGTCTTTTCCAAAGCACAAAATAAAACTATACAAATAAAACAACAGAAATTTCAAAAAGATATTAAAAATTCCCACCAAAATCAATGAGTGTACTCTTACGAATAGTTAAAAGAAACAAATTTTTGTTAATTGATAAACTTGCCAAATCTCTCAAAATAGTCAATGTGAAACTTGCCACAAGAATCTCAGTGATGCTAAAATGTTAGCAAAGCAGCAAATGACTCTAAAAAGGACTTGAAAAAAAATCATTATAAATGGAAAGGTTCCCAAGTGAAATGCTAAATTTTCGCTATATCTATTAGAAGAATATATTCATACACAGATTCAAAAAGATACATCTATGAATATATTCATAAGAATATGTTTATAAAGAGACTAAACCTCCCTAGGAAACTTACTTAGCTTTAAAAAAAACATCAAACAGATCTTAAAATACTGTTGAAAAGAACATATTCATAAGAAGAATATAATTGAATGTACTTTTAAAATATCATTTAAAAATATTCATAAGAAAATATAGTCATATTAATTTACTATACTTAAAACAATGCTCATTAAAATAAGTCTTTTTCAAATCTGTGATTAAGTGGGCAAATAATTCATTTAGCAAAATGATCCTTCAAAAAACTGGCAAATGGGTTAATCTTGGTACATTAGCCATTCAGTAACCGAAACTTCATCAAACAGGCCCCTAGCATATTGACTTGCTTCCCTTCTGTACTCACTATATAATCTCCTTACAATGCATTGTAATGATTGTATCTCACCCAACTCCCTCAGGATATCTTATTCACTTTGTATTCCCAGAACTTGGCAGAGCATGTTTCATCCTATGAAGACTAAAATGTTGACAAATGAGTAAACAAATGAATTAATAAATGACCTTTACCCTGCCTTAACCTGAATAGCTGTCTTCCTGCAGGCTAAATACCAAGGTAATCTGAATTTAAATGGGTAAGCCCAATGAGAAAAAAAATTTTTGCACATTTCACTTTTTATATCCATGTTTGTAGATGCACAGCCTCATGAATAATTTGCTTATGAATCATAGGAATAATATCAAGCTTTAAGCTTCTAGTCAAAAATGGAACTTGAAATAAAATCATATTGTATTGACTATTGCTTGGGGTAAAAATATAGCTTTATTGGACAATCAAAATCTGTATGCAAAATATTTTGTTATACTTGAATTTGCCTTGCAGTTTTACGAATAACTCACATTCTCCAAAAGGATTTGGACAAGATGCTCCAGGTATATGTAAAAAAGACTGCACATATGTACTATTCGTTGTTGCAAACATGTTTAAGTGTTGCTTTGTATCCACCATATTGATTCATGGTTCATGATGAACCATGAAGCCACAACTGCTCCAACAGAGCTTAAACATACTGCCTTTCCAGGACATACCAAGGCTAGATCTCCTTCAGACTAACAAATTCAAATTCCTGCTCTGTATCTACTGTTGCATATCCCTCATATTTGAAACTGATTTTGTAGTCGTGCCCCATACTCATCATTCCTCCTTAGAGGTCTACTTCAGTGAACTATACTAACCTTCCCTTATTTCTCCCCCTACCCCCTTGTAAGTAGATTCACAGAGAATAGACACAAAGGGTCAAAGAGAGATGAATTATCCACTCTGCTAGTAGTGGCAGCCTGTGCATGTATGATAAGTCACTTCAGTCGTGTCCAACTCTGTGCAATTGTGTAGACTGTAGCCCACTAGGCTCCTCTGTCCATGGCATTCTCCAGGCAAGAGTAGTGGAGCAGGTTGCCATTCCCTTCTCCAGGGGATCTTCCCAACCCAGGGATCAAACCCGTGTCTCCTGCAGCTCCTGCATTGCAGGCAGATTCTTTACTGCTGAGCCTCCTGGGAAGCCCCCATAGTGGCAGAGTAACCCCCAATGTACAAGGCTTCCTTGTATGAAGCATGATGTTTAGGCCTGATACCCAAAATATAACATCATGTTCCTTCCCCCAGCTTTGAAGACAACTTGGCATGGGAGGGGGACCTCACTAACCCACTTAGTTTCAGACAGTGGACACTCCCTCTCCAACCTGGGGCTTATAGAAGGCCACTTATACCAGGCCTGAACAAAGGCAAGTGCAAAATGATAGGGAAAAGACTGTGCCACACATAAACAGTGATCTTCAAACTTACCCAAAAGGTAGACAGGGCCTCTTACAGTCAGGATCTGATCTATCTCACTAATCAGATCAGTCACTCCTCACCTGAACTCAGGACCCTATGTCTGTCAGGGAGAAAATCTATAAACGAACAATCAGCCTCTCCCTTCTTAGCCAAGGCAGCAAAAGTCCCCTCTTTAGAAGCCTGAAGAATAGGGAAATAAGGACCCCTGCTGTAACACCCTCTACCATTTCCCCAGTCATTCAAGCCAAGTTCTTGAGTATAAATCTAACTATACCCTTTTTTTCACTTCCTCGTCATCCCCTATATTTTATCAGTCACCAAGTCCTAAAGTTTTATCTCCTAGATATTTCTCCATACATCCCTTTCTCTCCATCTCTCCCACCTGATTCCTACATTGTACCCTCATCATCCTTTGCCAGCACTACAATAACAATCCCCTAATTCTTCTTTCTGATTTAAGTCTGGTTCTGTCTTTAATCTAATCTCCACTCTTCAGCCAGAGTGATCATTCTGAAACTCACTTCTGATCATGTCACCCTCTACCAGCTTCCCATTAACTAAAGGGTAAAAGCCAAGCTCCTTAAATGAGCTACAAAAGTTCTTCATAACCTACTACCTTTCCAAAATTACTTGCCCCATTTTCGCTCTCCCACACTCATCCTACTAATAGTAAAACCGGTATGGTTTCTGACAGTCAGCATGTAATTGTAAATCTCCATCCTTTGTTCATGTGACTCCTTCTGTCTGAAATTGCCCTTGATTTCATGTCTCATTGGGTTAACTCTGATTCAATCTTGAATATTCTGTTTAAGGAATTTCTCCTCCAGCATGGCTTCCCTGACCCAATCCTTGCTCCGTGTCCTCATCCCTCAGGCTGGGAAAATTATTCCTCTTCTACACTCACTCTGTGAATGGCTCTGACACTGAGTTTACTACCCTGTGTTGATTTTTTTTCATGTCGGTCTTCCTGTTGGGTCATGGCCATATTCCCAGTAATTAGAGATTACTAGCACTCAAAGTAAGTTTGTGGACTATGTATTTTCTATTTCTTCAAATAATTCATTCATTCTTTAACTTATCCATTAATTCAATTATCACTTACTGATGGATTTCATGAGTATGTCCCATCTTACTCACCCACTTTCATTTTGCTGAGTAATATCCTGATTTCCCAGATGTGTTTAGCCTGCGTGGAAACCAATCATTTTCCCTCTTCTCTACACATTCCAAAGCATGTGAAGAACATTTGTTAACTATTTCCAAATTGTGATTTGTTTTTAAATTACCCATTTGAATCATTTTTATATGTTTATTGTTCTAGTGACAGAACTGAGTGATTACTCTGCATCTTTTTATGGGTATAGACTGCCATAAGTGATGCAGTGTAACAGCTTACTATTCTGTATCTGAGACTGTGCTCCCTTCTTTCTGGCTTCCACCTGCAGGAAATTCAAGTCTCAATGTAGTCATTAGAATTAAATACATGTTGATAAATAACAACAGGGAAGTAACATCAGTCTATTATCTTACAGCAGGTCTTTGAAGCCACTCAGACTGCCTTTTCTTGTTTCAGAAGTCTGGCTTTAGATGAATGGGCACTGACTTTTTTTTATTCATGTTCATAGGGGATAAAGTTTAAGAGCTTTCATATAAATCTTATATTTTCCAAATAAAATCTCAGAAAAGAAAGGGGAAACTTAGGGAATGGGTGGTGGCCAGTCTGTGGAAGTCAAAGGCAGGGCAAACCAGCGTGTCCAGAAGCACTAGGCTTGGGAGCTGGAGAGTAATGGAAGTGACGGGCTCTCAGAGCTTCTTCCTCATCCTCTTGATGAGGAGAAAGAATGGCCAAGAGTGAACGCGAGTAGGGAGGAGCTAGGAAGGCATGGCCAGGAAAAGATGAGGAACAAAAGCCTGTATTCAGCTATGATTCTCCTACTACAAACGACCCACTCCTCAAGGAAAAAATTTGTATAAACTATATCATGAAGAAAACTTTTAAATAATAATGACAATAAGCTAATTGGTTAAATTTTTACTCCAATAACCAGATTAATGCGTGTGTGTGTTAGTCACTCAATCGTGTCTGACTCTTTGCTACCCCATGCACTGCAGCAAACCAGGATCCTCTGGCCATGGAATTCTCCAGGCAAGAATACTTGGGTGGGTTGCCATTTCCTTCTCCAGGGGATCTTCCTGACCCAGGGATCAAACCCAGGTCTCCTGCATTGCAGGCAGATTGTTTATCTATCTAAGCCACCAAAGAAGATTAATATATACTCTTTCTTAAAAACTTTTAGAAATATGCTATGTGTGTGCTCTCACCCTTCTGTAGGGAATCAAAATATCTTAACAACTAGCCCAGGATGAACATGCCCCCCAGAATGTATGCCTGCTATTGACACCAGTAAGGCCATCCTGGAGCATGAAGCTGAATAGAAGCTCCAAATATACATACAATTATACAAATAACAGATATCTCTCTCCTCCTCTGCAAAGTTCCACTTTGGATTCTAGTTCTTTTTCAAGCAACGAGAGTGACTTGTCATGAAAATTTGAAAGCAAAATCTGAAGTCTGTCTCATGCATGTTGACTTTTTGTCTGAAGATTAAAATAAAAATGGCATAAGAGTTTTTTTCCTCCATTTTCATCATTCTATCTGGCCTCCTCTCTGTTCCCAGGCCCTGAAAACCGGCCACTCCCCACCAAACTCAGTCCTGCACCCTAAAATTCAAAGCTCCCTTCTCAAAACAGAAACTGGAGGAGATCCCCATGGCTCCTTGGTCTCCTGCCTTCCCAGAATCCCTGCCTTCCTGCCCATACTTCTCACATCTCTCTCCCACCAGCCAGCATCTCCAGCAATTTTTCACTTCTTTTCTGCCTTCTCCTTCAGACCTAGTTTCAAATTCAACCCTCCACTCAGAAGCTTTTTACATTATTCACTCCTTTGCCATTCTGTCTTTTAGGAATTCTTTGGAGAAGAACAGCAATTTTGGATGTTCTGATGCCCATGTCATAAAGCTGTAGCTCCCAACACCCTTTTTAAATGGGAACATTTGTTAAATACTTCAAGTCAGTCATTCTCCACCTACTTATGTCATCTCATTTAACCGTAACAGTATAGTTACACATTATATCCACTTTTCAAGGAACTAGGAATTAGACAGGATAAGGAAGTTGTAGAGCTCACATAGCTAGTAAGCCATGAAATCAGGTTTCGAACTAGGAGACAGTGACTCCAATCTGTTTTGTTTTTTTAATCATTGAAAAATTTTACAGATAGTAATAAAACTATCCAAACTTATGGAATCTGGCCTTAATCTGACTGACATTTTTGTAAACTTGCTCAAATGTTTACCACACAAGAAAAGAAGGCTGCGTCACCACTGGATGTCTCCACATTTCTTACAAATCTCAAGTCAACAGAGCTCTAAGCAACCCTATGCTTAAGAATGTTAACCAGAATAAATTCTGTCTATTACTACTGAGGGAAAGTAAAACATTAAGTTGATAGTTTCCTGATATATGCTGCCATTTATTTGAATCAATGCTCCATTAGGTATTACGGGCTATAGAAAGATCCACGATGATCAGCTGGGGGGTGGCAAAGGAAACAAACCCAAAGCATTATCTAAAAACTGAGGGCATTGCTTTCTTTCTTCAGACTTAGAAAAAAAGAAAAAGTATTGACAGCTAGACATGCACTCCAAGTAAAGATGGGAGACTTGTTTCTGCTCAGGGTTGGGTGTGTGTGTGTGTCGGGATGCAGTGGTCACGTGCTGGGGTCCAACTGCACTCAGGCAGGTTTGGAGGGCCACTCTCGATCTCTCTGCCTTGGGAAGGCCTGTGCAGAGACTTATTCTTTAGGGCTGTGCTGACTAACTGTGAACTTCATGTAAAACTGTATTATTTTCAACCTCAGAAATATTTACCAAAAAATCAGGGACCACGACCTTCTGGACAAAAGGAAAACTGTCACAGCACTGAAAGCAGGAGAGGACCGGGCCATTCTCCTGGGACTGGCCATGATGGTGTGCTCCATCATGATGTACTTTCTGCTGGGAATCACACTCCTGCGCTCATACATGCAGAGGTAACACCCCTGGGTGCTTGGGATGCTGTCTTTTGTCTTCTTTCTCCATCCTCCCACACAGCTTAGCAATTCTGAGGTCCTCTTTCTTACCTTCTTGCTATGAAGCACTTAGAGCAGTGCCTGGCACATACTACTGTCAATGATGTTATCTAATAATAACGATAAAAACAGCTCTAAGTGTCAGCCTCCTACTATGTACCAGGGACTTGCCATACATTACTTTTTTAATTTTCACAACTGTTCTATAAGGTAAGTATATATATACTCATAAAATTAGCAAAATTGAGGTTCAAGAAAGATCTAATATGCAGTGTCATTACTGTTGCTGTTCAGTCACTAAGTCATGTCCAGTTCTTGAAACCCCATGGACTGAAGCCTGCCAGGTTCCTCTGTCCATGGGATTTCTCAGGCTAGAATACCTGAGTGGATGGTCATTTCCTTCTCCAGAGGATATTCCTGACCCAGGGATCATACCCGTTGTCTCTAGCACTAGCAGGCAGATTCTTTACTAGTGAGCCAGCTTTAGTATTTGGCAGGAAGAGCCAAGATTCAAACCTACATCCTGTTAATTTCAGAATCCCTGTTCTTGGCTCTTAACACCTCTGTCCATTCTCCACCCGCGTTCCTTTTCATCCACAGCCCTCTCTTCCGTCACCCCACACACTAGTAGTTCTCAGATGCACATTTCAACTTCCTGAGAATCTTTTAAAAATACTGACACCCAGGCCCCACCACCATCATTCCATAATATCAGATTTAATTGGTCTGGAGTGGGACCCATTCACCAGTAACTTTTAAAGTTCCCCAGGTGATTCTAACAGGCTGAAAAACACTGCTATGCACTTTTTAAAAAATTAATTATTTAGTTTTAATTGGAGGAGAATTGCTTTACAATATTGTGTTGGTTTCTGCCATATATCAACATGAATCAGCCATAGGTATATGTACGTCCCCTCCCTCTTAAATCTCCCACCCACCTCCTACCCCATCCCACCCCTCTACATTATCTCAAGGAGCTCAAATCTGGTGCTCTTTGCAGTTTTTAAAATAACAGATTTTGAACTTTTCTTATTTAAGTATTTGCTCTGGGTTTACTGAATAGATACAGAGACAAACACTGAGTTGGCAAGTGTGTTCCCCGTTAGTAAGCCACGGAACTCCCCAGCGTTTCTGGCTGTTGTCCATATCGCACACTCTGAGCAGGGGAAAGCCCAGCATTGCTTTAACTAATCAAGAAAGTCTCATGACGCTTCAGTTAAAGAAATGGGGCCCTTTCAAATGAAAAACTGAGGTTTCAACCCAAAAGAGAGTGAAACCATTTTGTGGCATTCATTTCCCCACTTAAATTAATACTTCCATTTTAGAAGCAAATCTACTTGAAACACAGTAATTTGCTAAAATTAAGGCATCATCTTTCCCATTTATGGCTGCTCTACTCCTCAGTAAAAGCACGGATGCCTCAGGCCGCAGAGTTCACTGATTCCAAAACCACTTTCCAATACTCACAAATGCTTAGCATCATCTAAGACTTTTTTTTTCTTCTTTGTATAAGCAAAATCTGACCTCTCAAGTCCCCAGAAAATCTGCCACACCAGAGGGAGTCAGGGCTTGAATCTGGGTTCTGTACAAAATTGGACATGAAAAGAGGGGCCCTATTAACACACGTCCAGCAAAAAGAAGAGCTATTAATCTGCAAAGGAACATGCTATTTTCTAATCACTCTGGTAATCAGTATATATTCAGAAGCGAAACATCGATTCTGGGTACATTACTTCCTAATCACAAATATTACTCTTGATCATAAAATTATAAATATTTTAGAATGAAAAACTGACCAATGGGCAGCTCAAGGGGTTTTCTTTGTTTAATCTTTCTAACTGAGAGGTCTGAGGACATGGATAGGAGTCCATTAATCTCATATAATAGCCTCTTTTCCACTGTGTAGAAGCAGTGCAATACCACACAATGAGCCTGGGCTTTAGAGAAATACAGGACTGGGTGGAGTCACAATTTCCACCACCTACTAGCTATGTGTCTTTGCATGCATTTGACTTCTCTGACTGTCAATTCACTCACCTTTAAAAGAATTTCATATCCAACATACAAGACAAAAAAGACAATGTATGTAAAGCATCAATTAGAATGAAGGGGGTACAATAACTGATGGCTCTTGGTATAATCAAAAGGTGAAGTTATCTTTTCTCCATTTTTAGGAAGACCTTAAAGAAATGCATCATTGTCCTTTCACCTATCACACCGGACCTTAAGCCCCTCCACTCTTTCATCATCTGTCCTCCCCTTCTCCCTTACATCTTCTCTGCTTGCAAAGTAGGCAGACATTATGAAGTGAGGACCAAGGCATGACAGGAAGCAGGTTACAACATAGAAATGCAGGGTGGTTACAGGCTCTGATGTAAAAAGATGTTGCCTTACCTTTACTGGTGAATTTTATAAGGAAACAAATCTAATTTAAATCAAGCATTGGAAAAGATGATACTATTTGATAGAAATCATTGGAAAAGTTCTCAGATGCCAGGCAAACTTTATCTATGTTTATATTGTAGTTAGCTTGTGGCTCAGCTGGTAAAGAATCCACCTGCAATGTGGAAGACCTGGGTTTGATCCCTGGGTTGGGAAGATCCTCTGGAGAAGGGGAAGGCTACCCACTCCAGATTCTGACCTGGACAATTCTATGGACTGTATAGTCCATCGAGTCGCAAAGAGTTGGACATGACTGAGCAACTTTCACTTTGACAAAGCTGCTCTATGCAAAGGCATACACATTACAAGTAGATTCTATTACAGATTTGGAAGATTCTTCAGGTCAAGGAACTGACAAATGATCTCCTCTGCTTCCAGTTTCTGTGCCGTTGGCATCTGTGCTTATTCTTCTCCTCTCTATGTAGTGTATGGACCGAGGAGGCTCAGTGCACCTTGCTGAATGCGTCCATCACAGAAACATTTAACTGCTCCTTCAGTTGTGGTCCGGACTGCTGGAAACTCTCTCAGTATCCCTGCCTACAGGTGTATGTTAACCTGACTTCTTCCGGTGAAAAGCTCCTTCTCTACCACACAGAAGAGACAATAAAAATCAATCAGAAGGTAGGAGCTGGGCACACATTGCATCTCGTTCCCCGACATGTAGCTCCACACCAGTTCATCTCTCTCTGTCTGTAGTTCCTCTGTGCTAGCATTTCAAAGCAAACATGCCACTACAAAGTAGACCCTGCCTCATCCAGCCACAGAGTTCATTGCACTACCTGATTCTTGCTTGAGAAACATTTATCTTCTGTGCAAGTCATGGTCAAATCAGTCCCCATTTTGCAGCAGTGAATATTTAGCCTTTACTTCCATTTAGAAGGGTAAACTTCACATCCTTATTGATACACAAATAGATTAAATTTTTCAAAGCAAATGTGCAGCTTAATCAGAGTTATATAAGCCAAAAAAAAAAAAAAAACCCAACAGGTATTTGTCATATACCTGGGAACCATGGGGTTAAACTGTATTTTTCTTTTCCAAGGTCATTGTCACTTAGTTCTGTGGTCTTGGAGATGTAACTTAACCTCCTTGAGCCTCAGTATCTTCTCTAAAAAGGTAATAACAATGACCATCTTCCAAAGTCATTGTGAGAATGAGAACAGAGTACAGAGAGTGCCCAGCAAAACACAGGCAAGACCTTCAACCCATGGTCACAGCATGTGTGCCTGTGCCTATTTCTTCATATATGTTAGGTTCATCCAGGCTGAATTTTCCAGCACTAATATATTCAAGCACACCAGTTAAATGTTTAGTATCACTGTATTAAAGCTGCAAATAAAATTTGCATTTAAAAGGTCTGGGATAACCAGTAAAGTGTCAGCAGAATCAACCTACCATTATCAGTTTTAAGTTAAATACATTGTGTTTTTGATTTATGGCAACAGTTTAGATGGCCAGAGTACTTTCATATGCCAAGACAGTCTGATGCCATTCTCTAATAGGACAATTGGCCCTCGTCACCAGGATACAACTCTCACAACTCTAGTCTTTCTTGTAAAAACTCTACAATTATCAGCAGTTAAATGATACAGATTACATGTATTGAAAAAACTCAATAGGTGTGAAGCTTGATACTAGAACATAGGATTTGCTTTCTGATATATTAACACAAATAAGGAAACCCTTGCCTTTTGGTTACATTAACTTAACAGAATTCTTGCAAATATCTCTGAAGACACAAGGTCTGCTCTGATTTCCTTTCATTTGTGGAAAAGAACACAAACAGTACCAGTCTTAATCCTGTTCTACAAATATACATAGCTAGTTCTCCCACAAAATGTGTGTTTTTCAAGATCCCTCAAGTCAAGTTTTTAAATCAAAACAGACCTGTAATTATGGATACTTATAAAACTCCCAAATCTCCAAGAAATTGAAAATTGGCCAAAATTGAATAGACATGAAAAACTGAGACATATTTCCATTTTCTTGTCTTGATGTTTTATTAGTACAGCCCTGTGAATGCAATATGTAAGCTATAAACTGAGAGTGAAACTACCATAGCAAGTCTCCGTTAAAATTTTAGAACCAGTATTTTGTCTGCTGTCAGCATGATGCTAGGTCATTGTTTAGTTTATTAACCTTGTTTTTAACTGTGAGACATGCAAGAAATGAAAAAGTGCAGCTTAAGCACCTATCGAGATCCCCTATGTAATTACTATGAAAGTGAAGAAATAAAACGTCCTGCACTGCAAGAAATCAGAACCTTTCAGTTCTGATGACTAATGCCATCAAGTACCTTTTCATTCATTTATTGGCATTTTCAATATCTTTTTTTGTATAATGTCTGTTCAAGACCCTTGTTTTCTATTGAATTGATTCCATTGGATTGCTTCTTCTTAGTATTCATTATAGGAATTCTTTAAATCTAGATGCAAATCTTCCTTGATTGTTGTGTTGCGAATATCTTCTCTGGATATGAAATGTTGTCTTTTCACTCTCTTAATGATGAATTTGAATGAAAGAAGTTTCTAATTTTAGTGCAACCAAATTTTGTCCTTGTCAATTTTTATTTTTCTTTTCTTTTTTCCTTTCTCTCTCATTTCTCTTCCTCTTTCTTTCTTTCCTCTTCTTTCTTTTTTTCAATCATTTGACTGTCCTGCTGTCTGTTTAAAAAGTCTTTGCCTATCCAGAAGTCATGAAGCCATTCTCCCAAATTATCTTCTGGAAATGTTATTTTTTTTCCTTCACATTTTGAGTACAATCTGCCTGGAATTGACTTTTATGCAAAAGTCAAGTTTCTAGATTTTCTTTTTATTCGTATGAACAATCATTTGCCCAAGTCCATTTATGAAAAGACCACCCTTTCTTCACTGGATTATTTTTATGATTCCATTTTCCCCTCTATTTTCTTGGAAGTTATCTGTTCTGTTACTGTTCTTTTAGTGTTTAACTAGTTGTTACAACTTGAAATCTTGACTAATCAAGGATATTAAAACATTTTACCTTCATTTATTCTCTTCTCAAGTTACATATTATCATTTTTATTCTATATGTACCTTAGGCCCAGGTAGACATTATATTGCTTTTGTACATAGTAGTTATCTATTTAGATGTGCCCCATCATTTTCCATTTCCTTATTCTTCATTCCTTCTTTTATCTTTGGTATTCTATCTGGACCATTTTTTTCTACTTCCTGAAGAACGTTCTTTAATATTTAGTACAATATCTTCTCTAAAGAAATCTCTGAAAGTATTCATTTGTCTGAAAATATTTTCTTTTCATTCTCAAAGAATCTATTCATTGAGTTTATAATTCTAACTTGGCTGTTTTTTTGTTCCTGTACATTGAAAACATTCCATTGTCTTCTGGTAAGAATTATAACTATTTGGAAAGCAGCTCTCAGTCTAATTGCTACTTCTTTGACGGTAATCTTGGTCTGCTTTAAAGGTTATTTTCTTTAATTCTTCACAGTTGAACTACTGCTGTGTGCCAAAGTGAACATTTATTTCTATCTTGCCTGCTTAGTGGTCCAAGGGCCTCTCCCGCTGTTCCTTGATGTTCTTTGACAGTTTTAGGGGGTCTTCAGTCATTATCTCATCAAATATTTCCTCTGCTCTCCTTCTTTCCTGCTTCTCCTTTTTAGACTCCAATGGACCATGTTCGGCATTCTCATTGTATCCCCTGTATATCTCCCTGTCTCTTTAGTATTTTCCCTCCTTTTGTCTCTCTGTGCTTCTTTCTAGATATTGACCTATCTTCTGATTTGCAATTCTTTCCTCAGCTCTGACAAATCTATCATGAAACCCATAATCCATTGAGCTCTTAATTTCTCTTGCTGTATTTTTCATTTCTAGAATACCCTTTTCAATCTTCTTTTATACTTTCTAGTTTTCTGCAATATTTTAATTTTTGTCTTTTAAATTCTTCAACATAAAAAGTAAAATTGTGGTTATTTTAAAGTTTATTTTGACGACTTCAAGAAATCTGAAGACCCTATGGGCCTCTTCTATTTTTTGTTTCTTGACTATTTTCATGCTATTTTTTACTAGACATCAGACATCATATCGGAAAAAATATTTATAGAAACAATTTTAAGCCTAGGTTCATGTCATAATTTCATCTTTTCCAAAACTTACTTCCATTTGCTTCTGCAAGGCCCCTAGGTACAAATCATTATCACCTCATTCTGACTACATAAACTGAAATATTGAAGTTTGAGCTGAAGTCCCTGTGAGGATCTATCTTCTTCAGGTTGACCGTCACTTCTAGGATGCAACCTTGAAGTGTCCCAACCCAAAGTGAACATGGGCCCACATTTGATAGGCTGTAATGATAATTCCTGCCCCTAGCTCTACAAGGCTATCAAAAATTCCATCCAGCCTTCTGGGATCTCAGCCCCTTTTAGAATCTCCCTTTTAGATGCTCCGAGGGGAAAGGTAACACCAAACAGTAGGCTCACCTTCTTGGCCCAGTGATTCTTCACTCTCTGGTTAGCTGTCCTCTGCTTTTAATCAGAAGTATAATACGTACATTGAAAATACAGTTATTACCATGTCAAAAGGTCACTAAACCATGATCTTAAAGTAGCATGAGAAACATACAGAACATTTCTGGGGAGAAAATTAAAATATTCTCTATCTTCACCTCTCCTTCCTACTACTATTCCCCAAGCCCATCAAAAATAGTAACCTTTCCTATAGTTACCAATGAATGGGCATGGTTTTACTGATACATAAGGCACATGACTGACAATGTTTGACTTGAGACAACAGGAGGCAAAGAGATATCAGTCAAGCTTTCTGAATCTTTGTAGAATGAGATACAAAAGGATTTTATTTTTAAATTTTCACACTCTCTCATATATTCTTTTTCTTTAGCTTTTAAACCCAATGACCAACCTCTTGTCACTAGTACAACTGAAGCTGCTTAAGCTGGTAAGCTGGCATGCTCTGGTGGAGCAACTGACTGACTAACAATCTCTAGGAGCTGCAAGTAGGTTCAAGGGCCCCTGCCTCTCCTGGCAACAAGGCTGTCACTGGGATCATAAACAGTGGCTGAGTATTGATTCACTGTGGTTGTTAAACTTCTCAATGCTGATCTCCTTTGAGAGGTTAAAACTTTGTTTACCTATCAGGGATTCCCCAAAGTGCCCATCTGGTTTAAGAGAATATTTCAAATGAATTTTTGTGCAAAACCATAAAATATACCCATTTTTGATATGTCGTATAATACTATATGGGCTTCCCAGGTGGCACTAGTGGTAAAGAATCCACCTGCCAATGCAGGAGATGTAACAGATGGGGATTCTATCCCTGGGTCAGGAAGATCCCATGGAGAAGGAAATGGCAACCCACTCCAGTATTCTTGCCTGAGAAATCCCATGGACAGAGGAGCCTGGAGGGCTTCTTTAAGGTCCATAGGGTCACAAAGAGTCAGACATGACTGAAGCAACTTAGCACACACACAAGCAATATATATATATATATATATATATATATATATATATATATATATATATATATATATATATATAATTATAATAAGAAGATAGCTATTCTGAGTGGGGAATAACTTGTATGAATTAGCCAATTACTTAAAGCTCCAAACTCAACATCACCCCTCATTCTGTCACCCACTCTGAAGCTTTCTGGTTTCCCCACATGCAGAGAGTATACATATTTGGACCAGAATTTCTCAACCTCAGCACTATTAACATCTGGGGTGGAATATTACTTTGCTGTCTGTGAGAGAAGGGTGGAGACCTGATCTGTAGGTTGTAGGATATTCAGCAGCATCCCTGGCTTTTACCCACTAGAAGACTAGCATCATCCTCCTCCATGTCTGACAACTAAAACTGTCTCCAAACTGTGGCAGAACCACTGCTTTCGATTTCGTTTAGCTTTTATCTTGAATGCTGGGAGATTCTAAAATTTTAATCAAAGCTTGTAAGCACTGAGTTCCTCTGCACAGCATTTAGTAGGATAAGGATAAAAGGGAAGAAAATAAAGTGAGGTTAAGAATCTAAATGAGAGAAAAAGAGGGACCCACATTTATTAAGTGTCTACGATATACTATGTGCCAGCACCAGGCTAAGAACTTTATAAAAATCATCTCATTTAATCCTGACTAAAACCCTACTCCTAAAGTAATAATAGCCATATTTTATCAAGAGCTTACAATGTGCCAGGCACTGTGTAATACTAAATATTTTATATGGACTCACTTGTTAAATGCAGCAGCAATCCCACATATTAGGTACCACTACTATCACCACTTCACAAAATGAAGCTGAACTCAGAAAATGAAATAATTTGCCCAAAGTCACACATTCACAACTTAGGTCTAAATTAAAACTAAATCTCTTTACCTCAACATATCTCTTAAAAAGCAAAACATCACATTCTCTTGAGAGAGTAAAGATAAGCACTTTAAAAATTATAAATTCTATGAAATATTTACCCTTCTGATGGTACATTTTAGTGAATAGGTGAGAATCCATGCCATCCCATCATATGCCAAGAGGTGCTTAGGATCAAGTAAAAGGCCATGAGCAAGGAATAGAAATATCTGTGTTCCATAGGGACAAAGTTGTATATTCAACACCAGTTTACACAGAATGGATATTAGACAGAAGTGCACCCTGAAAAGAGAGGGGGGAAATGTGCCTGGAAATTTGACATATGACATCCCCATAATTAGGACCTTAAACTTAGGAATATTTATTGGATATTTGCTGAAGCTGCCTATGGACCACAGATTCAGAAATGATTCTGTGATTGACAAAGTTTAGTCACTACTCACCAAAAGTGAATTGTGGCACAGCTAAGGGCATCTTTATGCAGAAATGGACAGAAGAATATTCCCCCAAACAGCTTGCAATGAGCATCAAGAAGAAAAACCTGGAAAATGAACCTAATTCTTTCCATTGCTGAGAAGAAGGAGCAGGGTGAAGGGCAAGGTCAGATTTGATATCTGACTTTATCAAGGCCTAATTGGACACATCATGGACGTGAACACTCCCTGGTTCAATCTACTGTGGTTACTGACTAATTCTGAGGCTCCACACGGCTCCTATTAGTGTATTTCCTGGGTCTTTTAAGCTTCCCCTCTACTCCACATCAAGCAGAAATGTCATAACAAATGTGAAAGTTCTGGGAAACACAGAAAAGGAAAACCTCTCTTGAGGGACCTGTGCCTTAATACTGCAGGAAACCATATCACATAGCAGACTGTGAATACTGTTTTCCTCTCCTCAACGAACATTTCAAACAGTCCCACTTGCCAAAATCAAGAAGATACTACAAGTGCAAACTTAAAGTCTAAACTAGATTTTGTGAGATTCACTTTTTTTAAAGTGATGGCAAGGAGCAGGAAGTCTCAAATGGGAATGAAAATAACATCTCAGTTTACTCTTTCATCTCCTCTGTCCATCACTAGGGTTCAAAGAACTCAAAAGTTCAGAATATCCCTGTGGGCCAGAGTGCTCCAAGACAGACAATTGGGCATCTCTACATCATTTTAACGTAGGGATTATGTCCACTTCTCCAGCACAGAACACAAAGCCTGGCACACCATGTATGCTTAATAAACATGGATACAACACTCACTGTTTGAGGACACTGAAGAAGTCCTATCTGACTTCGGAACCAAGAATATTTATGTTTCACATGAGCAATGCTTTTGTTTATATCTCATAGGCATTGTGAACTAGGATGCCCTAGATACCACAGAGTTCTGAGAGCAAATTTGTGGCCCACCTCTGTGAAGTGTAGGGTCTCCCTTAGTGGCTCAGAGGGTAAAGAATCTGCCTGCAGTGCAGGAGACCCAGGTTCAATCCCTGGGTGAAGATCCCTTGGAGAAGGGAATGGCTACCCACTCCAGTATTCTTGCCAGAGAATTTGATGGACAGAGGAGCCTGGTGGGCTACAGTCTACGGGGTCAAAAAGAGTCAGACACAATTGAATGACTTTCATTTTCACATCACCTTCTGTGACATGTAGAGTTTTTACTGAAAGCCGTTTCAGCCTCATTGCTATCCCATATCACCCCTCCTGCCTCTGTCCTATTTCTCTCTAATGATCTGTTTCAAATTGTTTATGTTTTTCATGCCTATGCCCAGCACTCAACCTGGTATTTTAGAGATACTCAAAAAGCATTCATTAGATTCCATTAAACTTAACACTTCTCCAAAATAAGACACTGCCTTTTTAATAAAAGAACAAATGGAGAACAAACCCTTTCCCTGAGGTGATCTTGAGAATTGACAGCTCCCTTCCTACTGTCATAGGAAAAGGAGGCTGACCAGTGAGGTTATCCAGCCAAACATCCCCCTCCTACTGCCCACACTCATCCCCATGGCTTTCATTTTTGGGTTGAAGGCCTGTCACTTTTTGCTTCACACTTGCCTAGTGAAGCATGTCTAAGCAAACACCCAACAGGTACTCTCTCAAAACTTCTGTCCATCATAAGAATAAAAATAACTCTATACATGTGAAAGATTCTGGAAGGGAGGCTAAGAAACGAAAACTTTCAGTTCTTTTCCAAAGAACCGGAGATAAGATGCAGTTGCTGGATCTTTGTTGGAAGGGAAAGGACAGTCAGAAGAAGGTGACAGGACCCAGGTTTCCTCAGCTGGGAGATGAAAGGTCATGCTGTGGGGCCATCTCTGTATTTTCAACACTAAAGAGAATTTAAGAGATTGGGGAAAGCACAGAAGTTTATTAACAGAATTCAGGATTGAAAAGAATATATGAGTCTAAATCTTCCCCTGAATGGCTGCCTCAGAGTTTTGCTAGGTTTCTATAGTCATACTGTTACTTGCTCAGTCGTCTCCAACTCTTTGCAATCCCATGGACTGTATAGCCCAACAGGCTCCTTTTTCCATCGAATTCTCCAGGCAAGAATACCGGAGTGGGTATCCCTTCCCTTCTCCAGAGGATCTTCCCACCCCAGGGATGGAACCCAGGTCTCCTGGCATTGCATGCAGCTTCTTTACCACGTGAGCCAACAGGGAAGCCCCTCTATAGTCATATGTTAGCCACAAAAGAAGGGCCTATAGCCATGTCAAAGGAAAAAATAACAAGAAAGAAAGAAATAGATAGATAGATAGATAGATAGATAGATAGATAGATAGATAGATAGATAGATATAAACAAATATTAAGTGATATGCAAGTGTCTTCACTTCAGTTCAGTCACTCAGTCATGTCCTACTCTTTGCAAACCCATGGACTACAGCATGCTAGGCCTCCCTGTCCATCACCAACTCCCGGAGTTTACTCAATTCATGCCCATTGAGTCGGTGTTGCCATCCAATCATCTCATCCTCTGTCGTCCCCTTCTCCTCCCACCTTCAATCTTTCCCAGCATCAGGGTCTTTTCAAATGAGTCATTTCTTAACATCAGGTGCCAAAGTATTGGAGCTTCAGCTTCAACATCAGTCCTTCCAATGAATATTCAGGATTGATTTCCTTTAGGATGGACTGGTTGGACTTCCTTGCAGTTCAAAGGACTCTCAAGAGTCTTCTCCAACACCCCAGTTCAAAAGCATCAATTCTTCAGTGCTTAGCTTTCTTTATAGTCCAATTCTCACATCCATACATGGCTACTGGAAAAACTGTAGCTTTGACCAGACAGACCTATGTTGGCAAAGAAATGTCTCTGCTTTTTAATATGCTATCTAGGTTGGTCATAACTTTTCTTCCAAGGAGCAATCATCTTTTAATTTCACGGCTGCAGTCATTCATATATCTGCAGTGATTTTCAAGCCCCCCAAAATAAAATCTGTCACTGTTTCCATTGTTTCGCCATCTATTTGCCATGAAGTGATGGGACCAGAGGCCATGATCTTAGTTTTCTGAAATGTTGAGTTTTAAGCCAAAGTTTTCACTCTCTTCTTCCACTTTCATCAAGAGGCTCTTCAGTTCTCTTCACTTTCTGCCATAAGGGTGGTGTCATCTGCATATCTAAGGCTATTAATATTTCTCCCGGCAATCTTGATTCCAGCTTGTACTTCATCCAGTCCAGTATTTCTCATGATATACTCTTCATATAAGTTAAATAAGCAGGGTAACAATATACAGCCTTGACGTACTCCTTTTCCTATTTGCTACCAGTCTGCTGTTGTATGTCCAGTTCTAACTATTGCTTCCTGACCTGCATACAGGTTTCTCAAGAGGCAGGTCAGGTGGTCTGGTATTCCCATCTCTTGAAGAATTTTCCAGTTTGTTGTGATCTACACAGTCAAAGGCTTTGGCATAGTCAATAAAGCAGAAATAGGTGTTTTTCTGGAATGCTCTTGATTTTTCGATGACCCAAAAATGTTGGCCATTTGATCTCTTGTTCCTCTGCATTTTCTAAATCTAGCTTGAACATCTGGAAAGTTCACAGTTCATGTACTGTTGAAACCTGGCTTGGAGAATTTTGAGCATTACTTTACTAGCATGTGAGATGAGTGCAATTGTGAGGTAGTTTGAGCATTCTTTGGCATTACCTTTCTTTGGGATTGGGATGAAAACTGACCTTTTCCAGTCCTGTGGCCACTGCTGAGTCTTCCAAATTTGCTGGCATATCGAGTGCAGCACTTTCACTGCATCATCTTTTAGGATTTGAAATAGCTCGACTGGAATTCCATCATCTCCACTAGCTTTGTTTGTAGTGATGCTTCCTAAGGCCCACTTGACTTCACATTCCAGGATGTCTGGTTCTAGGTGAGTGATCACACCATCGTGATTATCTGGGTCATGAAGATCTTTTTTGTACAGTTCTTCTGTGTATTCTGCAAGTGTCTTATGTATATAAAATTATTATTCCTATGTTCCTTTGTGTTATATATCATGCACCCTAAAATAAAATTTTTCCTAGACCACACTTTCCATCAAAAAAGAATGATTTAAGAACTCCAGGATTTTTATCTTTTCAATCTACATTACATTTTTCCAACTAAGCATAGATCACTTATTCAAATTTTCATTTCTTGAAATGCATTCTACATACTCTAAACTAATCACATAAAGGATGAAATCATAAGCTCACTAAATCCTTACCCCAAATTCATACCAGTCTTAGAAACAAACACATGGCTATACTTTGAAGCAGAAATCTAGAATCCTAATGTAAGATTTAGCATAATGTCAGCTCTCTTTGAACACAAAAACAAAGAACACGTGACAAGAGTTATCAAACAAGTCTGTTCCTGTGAAAACCATATAACTAATCATTTTAACGTCCTTAAAGTTTTTGTACTTTAGTGTGGGGCATGTGGTTAAAGACTTTATAGATCATACAGACAAATGGGACATTTCAATAAAAAATTTATTAGTAAAAACTTATTGAGGCTTTATGCATATTCATAATTTAACTCTCATACACCCCTGCCAGGAAGGCTCCTGGCATCAATATATACAATAATTAATTCTATATAACATTAATTAATTATATATAACATTAATTAATAGCTTAATATATATATATTATATATATAATATAACCACATTATACAGATAAAGAAGTTGATTCTGAGGAATTAACAAGCCAAGTAACTTGCTTGTGGAAACACGGTAACACAGTAACCAGATCTCCTGATGACATGTCAGGGGCTTGTTATACTACCTCATACATTCACAAGCACAAAAGAAGGCCTCACCAGTAATAAAAACAAATGAATGATTGACATATGGTAGAATTATCAGGGATAATATTAGTCTAGTGGGAGGCAGTTTATGAGTGTTGAAAGGTGGAGGGTGGCATGGTTAGAAAAAGCTAAAAGCACAAGAGCAGAGGACTCTTTTCTCCACTAGTAACATGGAGCTGCATTTCCAAGTGCCACTGGCCATAAGGACCCACATCCAGCCATATGGGACATGCCTCATCTGGCTAGTCCAAACGTGCATTTGAGACCTTGATGGCTTCAAACTTTAATAAAGCAACTTCTGTATTACAGCCTTGCTAAATGGTCTCAAAAGTAATTTATATCTCATTGTATCTGGAAGAATCTTATGTAGTGACAAAATTATTGTCATTGGCTGATAAACATTTATCCAAAAAAAATTTTAAGTCAATTCACATGAGCATGAGAAATGAAAAAACTCTATTTTAAATGGAATGCCATTTTTATTGAGATCATTTCAATAACTTAGTATTGTTAGCCACTAAAACTACTACTATAAACTCTCTTGGCACCAAAATATAAAGAAGCCTGATGCATTTATATTCTAAAGTGGCTCATTTTTATTTCAACCACAAATGTCTTTAAATTTTTTTAATGCTTTCCGAATCAAAGCATTGAAAAAAATTATAGACATGATCTGGGCAGCTCTGAAGGAGGAAAAATATAAAGGTATCCCCTTATTACTTTAAACCCTTTTGATTCAGAAAGCATCCAACTGGTAGAAAATTTGTTTCACGGCAGTCATAGGCCAATTTTCATACTAAGTTATAACTCACTGAGAAATTCTGCTTTCTTGCAGACACTTTCAGACCCTTAATGTTGTGTTAGTACCAGGTCTCTGCAGTACTCACATTTATGAGTGTACTCACATTTATTCTTAGCTGATTAAATCTGAAAGTATCAACCAGCCCTTGTATGAGAACATTAAGCCTTGTTTACGATAAATATCAGTATGCGCATCCTCCTTCTTAACTAATTGCAGAATCTTCCTGATGTTTATAGAGAAATAATCCAATCATTACTGCACAGTAAAAAAGAAATTTGAGGTGCCAGAATACCCACTTAATCAGGGGAAAGAGTCATTCAAACATACTCCATTAGCAAAACTCATTCCATTTCTTTTATATTTCCTTTCTGTGAGATAAACAAGTCTAAACTGGTGTCTGGAATTCCAGAATCCTGCCCCAAAACTTCCATCAGTGTCCCTCGAAGTTCACCAACAGCTCACTTCATCTGTGTCTCTTTATACAGTCCTATGAGTTGTGTATAATACTGTACAATCCTAGGAGTGCCAGTGACACTGTAAAAGTCATAGTTGTCAATATTTAAATCATATCTTATAAACTGGTAATATCAGTAAGGTATATGGGTTTTTTTCATGAAGTCAGTGTAGTATGACAATTTTTCAACAGAGAATAACAGTGTTTTAATGATGCAGCATAGTTTTCTAATTCACATTAAAATACCAGTTTATCAGCAATCTTGTCACTAACCATCTTAATTCAGATAAATCAATTAAATTAATCATTTTATAATGTGTATAACAAGGAATAGGAATTTTTTTCCTATTGGGAGACAATAAAAACCCTTTCCTACCATAAAGAGGGTGAAGACTTAACCAAGGCCCATGTATCTCCCAGAGAAGTGACTTAAATCACTTTTTTCCTAACTTTTTAAAAAAATAGATTCATTGTTATATCAGTTTTTTTCACTGCTCATTTACAGACCAAGGAAGAGGGTCACAGAGATTTCATCTCCTCAGAGACTGCTTTTTTTTTAAATTGGAGTATAGTTGATTTACAATGTTGCATTACTTTCTGCTGTATAGTAAAGTGAATGAGTTATACATATATCTACTCTTTTTTAAGGTCCTTTTCCCATATACATCCTTATAGGGTATTGAGCAGAGTTCCCTGTGCTATATAGTAGGTCCTTATAAGTTATCTGTTTTCTATATAGTAGTGTATATATTTCAGTCCCAACCTCCCAATTTGTTTCCCTCCTTCTTCCTCCCTGGTAATCATAAGGTGGTTTCCTACATCTGTAACTCTACTTCTGTCCATTTATACCATTTTTTAGATTCCACAAATAAGCAATATCATACAATATTTGTCCTTCTCTGTCTGACTTATTTCACTCAATATGCTTTTTAATTTAGGAAAATTTATGCAAAAACATATCTATAAACAATAATAAGAAAAACTACAAAGTTCCTTAATTCCTTCTGTACCAAAGAGGGAGAGAGAAGAGAAGGAGAAAGAACAGGAAGAGGGAATAGAGGGGAAAAATATCATTGGGAGGGGACAGGGCGGAAAAAGAAAAGAGAGATACAAAGAAAGAAATCAAAGGATATAATTACATAGGGAAAAAAAGAGAGGCATATAGAAGAGAGATGCCAAGAATGATAACAGGTGAAAAGATCAAAGAAAAGATATGTTAAATTCTCAGATGAGTGCTAGTTTAAGAGTAAATTGAATTAATTCTGTTTTATTTTTCCTTGCTTTATGGAAAAAGTTACTTTGTCAGTGCTAACTAGGCATGAACCATTTATCACAGCTCTTCAACTATTCAATATCCCCACACTTTCCAAGATTCATTTTTAGCAACTCATCAGGGGTATAGCTGTCTTCTCGGCCAAGGTAATTTGATTGAAAATAATCAAGCCAAGCCAAAAAAGACAAGAGTAAACTACTTTCCCTGAGAGAACTGGCAGCTTTTGATATTACATGGACAGTTGTGGACAGATATGACGAAAGGTTGACATTCTGTTCTGTGGAAAAGTATATTCAACGGAGAATAACACCATGCTTAGCTGTGGCAAAATGAATGCACTTGAGTTATTTGATTTTAATCAATATTTAAACTATATGAATGAGCTATCAAAGTACATCTTGGTCAAATACCTAAAAGCATTGTTTTAATCAGTGTGTGAGTTCTTAATACGAGTTTCTGGAGGCACTAGTTTGAATATATATTTTTTAAAAATCAGGGTTATTTCACATATCATTAAGTTGGCCTCTACACTCCTCCTTGTACCAGATACACACACACACACACACACACACACACACAGTATTTTCTGGTGACAGTTTATCTCATTTTCCACAGTGCTCCTATATACCTAAGTGTGGAAAAAATTTTGAAGAATCCATGTCCCTGGTGAATGTTGTCATGGAAAACTTCAGGAAGTACCAACACTTCTCCTGCTACTCTGACCCAGAAGGAAACCAGAAGAGTGTCATCCTAACCAGACTCTACAGTTCCAACGTGCTGTTCCATTCACTCTTTTGGCCAACATGTATGATGGCTGGGGGCGTGGCAATTGTTGCCATGGTGAAACTCACACAGTATCTTTCTCTGCTCTGTGAAAGGATCCAACGGATCAACAGATAAAATCAAAGTGGATGAGATCATTTTCTTTAAAGCTCAAATACTGTTTTCTTTCATTCTTCACCAAAGAACCTTAAGTTTGTAATGTGTAGTCTGTTATGAGTTCCTTAATATATTCTTATACGTAGAGCAATAATGCAAAAGCTGTTCTATATGCAAACATGATGTCTTTATTATTCAGGAAAAGAAATAACTGTTTTTTGTTGGTTGGGTTTTTTCTTAATCTTGGTTCAATGCTGGAACTAGTACTTCCTTCTCTCCTTCCGCCAAAATCGGGCTCAGTTATTTATTTGCCAAGCTTCATAGAGGAATATAGGCAATATCAGCGTGACAAGATCTGTGCTCAGAGTTGTCAGATCTCTTGATATTTCTGCAATATTTTTTGTCATTCATTGTTTACTAAAGCTACAGCCAAAAATATTTTCTCTTTCCTTACTCTAAACTGAGCCCTGTAGCAAGTGAAGGGACCAGATTTCCTAACTAAAGGATGTTGTGCATTTTCCTTGTATTTCTACCATATCACTGTAAAGAGGGGAATCCCAGCAGCTATTTTTTCTTTTATTACTTTATACTCATAACTTTAGATTTTTTAACTGATTTCCAAAAAATAAGCTGTTTTCATTAACCAATTCTATAATCTCTTCCTGTGATTTAATAGAAAATGAACAGAGCCTTTTTCCATGTAAGACCCTGCTACTGTGTGAGAAGCTAACATTTACCAGGAGTTTCATTACCTGTGAACTGACAGTGTTGAATACAACCCAGAAAAGTCTATGTTACTAAGATATTTGTGTGAAAATCTTTATTCCATTTCAATTGAACTGTTAAAATTAAGATCTTACTTGCTGGTCAAGACTGGTGGACTGATTTCAATGGATAAATCTATCATGGCAAATTAACATGTTGGAATATTGCTTTTGAGAATTCATGTTTAAATTAATGAGTATGCAGTCTCTCTTTCTGACAAGTATACCCCATTGGGATTTTAAAATTATAGCACAGAATATTTGTTTCATCTACATGCTTTACTTTTCTATTTACAATTCTCTTTTTTGTTGTTAGGTTTTATACACAATTTTTTCCCTAACACACACTTGGACTGAATAACAGATTTAAAGGAAGCTTTTGTTCACACTGCCATTCACATTGTGTTTAGAGTGGGGAGGGGGAAGGTAAATGAGGAACTGGTTTTAGACAAAAAACATTCCATCGTTTATTTAACATCAATATCAGAAGAAGAACAAACATCTATCTTTCTCATCTATATTTAAGTACCTTTTTATATATAAGCACCTTTTATAATCAAGGTTTTCTAGGTATTGCAGAATTTTACAAATCATATGTGTGGAATGAATAGTGAAACTAACCTGATGAAATAGAAAGGATTCTGTGATATTGTAATTCTTAGTTTGATTTTCAAAAACAAATAAATCCATAGAGTATAATCAGGACTTCAAATGTGTAACTAAAACTTAAAAAAAAATCTATTACCTTGGAAAGATTTCACTACCTCTTGCATTCTAAGTTGATAAGCCCAAGGTAGTCCAAAAACCTATGATTCACTATTTTCAAAGTTATTTTGACTTCCCTGATGACTCAGCAGTAAAGAATCTACCTGCAATGCAGAAGACCTGGGTTCAAACCCTGGGTTCAGAAGATCCCCTGGAGAAGGAATGGCAACCCACTCCAGTATTCTTGCCTGGGAAATCCCATGGTCAGAGAAGCCTGGTGGGCTACATGTGATCCATGGGATCACAAAGAGTCAGACATGACTGAGAGATTGAGCAAAGAGATTATAAAGAACATTCCCTTTTTAACTCTCAAACACATACACATGATATTATAAATACTTGGAAAATATGATGGAAAACTCAATTCCGAGTTCATCTTAAAAACTTAATTCTGAAGATAATAGAGAAATCTTTGTGACTACAGAGCTAAAAACTTGTAACCTTTAATGTATCTTGGGCTCCCTTCAAGTGATTCAAGAGTGAAACACATGCAAGTAAAATTATTAGGTGAGTTAATTTTTCTTTCCCTCTGGATTTTTTATTAAAAATTCCCAACTGATGTATCAGATAAGATTGTAGAAATCTCAAAATAATGACACCCAAAAGAAGTTAACTAGTGCCTTCTTGAATTCCAATAAAGAAACAACCTCTTAGAGTAATTTAAATATATACAAAACTAAATACTCATTATTAAATGAGAAAGAACTGAGGCTAATAATGTTTTAAATGCTTTGCATGTGTTAGATAACTTAATCTTTATAACAATCCAATTAAGGGAACACTATTATTGTCCCATCCTACAGATGAGAATGTTGAAGCACAGAGATGTTTTAAGTAACTTCCCCAACAGATACTAAGATGAGAAATGAGAAAATACCGAGCTTGTAACTTTTGCATTGTGGCAATCATTCCCGTGGCTTTGGAGTTTTTCAGATAACACTCACGAGGTTTGGAAGGGAAGCAGGACTGAGCAGACAATTTTTAAGCTGAACCTGTTCTACCCTTTCACATTTGCAGCAACTATAAGGAATACCACTAAGTATACCACTGACTTCTCTCTTAAGAATGAATTTATAATCTACTGGAAGGACCAAGATAATAGACACACACACACACACACACAAAAAAAAAACAGAAAACAGATCTTTAATCCACATCAGTTTGGATAATGTTAATATCTACAGAGGGTTGGTATGAAGCTTAATCAAGGGAGGTATAAATAAAATGCTTAGCACTGTATATAATATATAATAGATGCCCACCAAATGGCAATTATTACTATTAATAGTAAAATGAAGAAGTCATTTAACAGTATAACCTTTAGTAGTATATGGTCTCTTGAAGTTGTTGTTGTTGTTTTTCAGTCACTAAGTCATATCCAACTCTTTGCGACCCCACGAACTGCAGCACACCAGGCTTCCCTGTCCTTCACTATCTCCCTGAGTTTGCTCAAACTCATGTCCATTGAGTCAGTGATACCACCCAACCATCTCATTCTCTATCGTCCCCTTCTCCTCTTGCCCTCAACCTTTCCCAGCATCAGGGTCTTTTCCAATGAGTCGGCTCTTCGCATCAAATGACCAAACTATTGGAGCTTCAGCTTCAGCACCAGTCCTTCCAATGAATATTCAAGGTTGATTTCCTTTAGGATTGACTGGAGTTAGACTCGCTTAAAACGTCATTATGCCCAAAACTCACACTAATGCATAATCCTTAGCAGGGATTCTAATCCTTAGCAAGGATCATCTAGCAATAGGGACAGTTACTACTTGAATCCTACCAGAAATGAGATAGGTTACCAGCTAATAAGACAGTGCTAAATGTTCTTCTGATAACTTTTTGAAATCTGCCTCCCTGTTTCTACTCAGTAAATCCACCCAAAACCAGATCAACACTGCTATCACTAATTTATTCTACTAGTATTATTTTATTTAAAAATGGAGGGAGGGTAGGAAAGAGCAACTTCCATTTGCTTAGAATATAAGATCATGGAAAATAATTCAGCCAGAATTATGATATAAATAAAAATTTATAAATGTAGCAAAAATGATGGAGAAGGCAATGGCAACCCACTCCAGTACTCTTGCCTGGAAAATCCCATGGACAGAGGAGCCTGGTAGGGTGCAGTCCATGGGGCCTCTAAAAGTCAGACACAACTGAGTGACTTCACTTTCACTTTTCACTTTCATGCATTGGAGAAGGAAATGGCAACCCACTCCAGTGTTCTTGCCTGGAGAATCCCAGGGACGAGGGAGCCTGGTGGGCTGCCGTCTATGGGGTCGCAGAGTCGGACAGACTGAAGCAACTTAGCAGCAGCAGCAGCAGCATAAATGACATCAATTTTAAAAGGTTAATAATATAATCATTAGAGCCTAAACATTCACAAATAACTTAAACTGATAAGCTAGTTAAACCCTTTAATGTCCATGTGAATATTATTCTTACAGTGCCTCTCAAGTATGATTAGGCCTTCTGAAAATTAGCACTATCTGAAATTTTACATTGTGTCCTTATTCAACTGTGTGACAACCAAACTAAGTTATGTAAGTAACCAGACTACTTAGGAGAATAGATGTTTTCCTAACAAAATGTTGCTACAATTGCACCATGGGTTCGGCTTGGCTAGGGTGTCATTCTCCAGTGCAATGTCAACGAATTGAAAGGAAATGTCGATCTCTGAATTTTTGATAATAACTTTATGAGTAAGTGTTTCATTTAGGTAGGAAGAGAATTTGTTCTCTCAAACAATACAATCACTTAATTAGGGCTTCCAGACCTATTCTTTAGCCAAGTTCTAAAATTTAATCCCCAAACTCTTGCAAGTTGTAATATGACATGTTTCTGACATAGTATGAGATCAGACTGTAGAGGAAGTTTCAAGGTCCTCTGCACAATCCCACCATCTATTAGCACAATTAGTAGTACCAGAAATTTTTGTAGGTAGAAGTCACAATGTCTCTTCATAAAAATCTCTCCCTCACACTACCTCTGTCTGTCACTATTTGGCTCCCTCTCTTTCTCCTTCCCCACCTCCCCCATTCTCTTAGCTCTATTTCTTCTCTTGTTTAATCTCTGTACACAGCAAAGATGACCCCCTGCAATTACACATTCACAAAATCCCTTGTGGTTATAATCAAAAAAGGAGAACCATGCTCAAATTTTACTTCGCAATTTTTCTATGAATCTTCCAGTTATCTCATAAATTGTTTTTAATTCTAATTTTCACTCAATGAGAGATATGGGAATATTTTGGCTTCTGAGAGGTTCTCTTAGGGGCAACTGATATCATCCTAAGAGGAAAGAATTGACAGGAAATAGAAACTAGTTTAAAAGAAAGGATATGGGGAAAGGATATTTGAAATTAGAAAATCTAATGTAAGCAACTATCACTATTCATCAGTTACTAAAGAATTTCTCTGTGTTTTTCTTAAGGGCCTTATGCTTCGGGGCTGATGAATACTCATTTAGACTAGCACAGATTCTGTCGCCCCATTTATTGCTTGTTTTGGAATAAATTCATTCAAGGAGCATATGAAGAGACACAGAGACATGTTCTCCCTACCCCTTGGGTTTCTCACACGTCGTGACGTTTAAGCAAACAGTTCCTTTTCAGACCGTGCAGTGAGAGAGCTGGTCACAGAGATATCAATAGGAAGCTTCACACACCATCTGTAATACCAAGGTAAATTCAACATCTAGACATTCATGTAATACCCTCGACTTAGGTCTGCCCCAATTCTCCATTAGAGTGTCATCAAAGCTCAGCTGTTTTATTTGCTGTGCTAAAAACCCAGCAGTTTGTGAGGCAGCTGCAAGCCCTGACACTTAGCTCCTTCCCATGGTGAGCAAACAAACAGACTGTCCTGGTGCCATCCTTGAGCATGACAGAGGCATCATTTCAAAACAATTAACAGTGTCTGTCTCAACCAAAAGCATTCAGCTGCTATGGCTGACATCTAACAATGCTGAGAAGAAAGCCACATTCAGATTAGGGACTCAGACTTACATGTAAAATATACTCTTTCCTTTACAACAGTTGTGACAGACACAGAATTTGGTGCAATTGCTACACTTAGGTCCATCTCTAGAAAGTCATAATCAGCTGGGAAATTTCGACTTCCTAGAAAAAGAGAGCACCCTAAATACAGTTTGGGCAACTGTTGATGGAAATTTTAGAAGCCAGGTCCAGCTCAGCCAGTCAAGGCCACTCAGAGCAAACCAGTTTTGTGTTGTGTGCATGCTCAGTCACTTCAGTCATGTCCAACTCTTTGCAACCCTGCAGACTGTAGCCCACCAGACTCCTTTGTCCTCGGGATTTCCCAGGCAAGAATCCTGGAGTGGGTTGCCATGCCCTTCTCTAAGGACTCTTCCCAATCCAGGGGTTAAAACCACATCTCTTACATCTCCTGCAGGTGAGTTCTTTACCATTAGCACTACCTGGGAAGCCACCTGGGTTCTGTGCTAACACCAACAAAAAAAAGCCTTCCAATTCTCAATTTCTTTGAAAATGTCACGATATCTGACTGAATAAATGACACTTTGAATACTAACAACCCTCAAGTTACCCTAGCAAACATCCAAAACTATTTAGAAGATTCTACTTGGTATTTGTGAGAAGTCACATGTCCAAATCATCCAACAGTGGAAATCAGCATCTCTCTCCACTTTTAAGAATGAAGTATTTTAATAGTTGAGTAGCCTCAGAAACTGCCAGCATTTACCACTAAACTCAATTTTAAAAAAAAAAAAAAAACAACCCATGGATATTGGAACAAAGGGGCCGTTTGGAAGATCAGGTAGAGCCAGTAATTTACTTTACCTCTGATATCAGTGAAGTTTGTGTTCCCTGAAGAGCAGCCACTGGGCAAACTACAACCTACCTTCACATGGGCATTCCTCCCATTTCCACTTCTATTTTGTGCAAAGTAGGAAATCAAACCCAGACCAGCCCTGACATTGACAGGCATCAAGGCCTGGTAAAAGGAAGGGGTTTTCGTTCAACAATAGCATATAGACCAGCATGAGGTTCTGCTTTTACTTAGGAAAATTTGTATCCCAAGACCTAGGGATGCTACAGGCAAGTTTGCTACCGTAAATGACAGGGATCATGGAGTGAAATGACCTTCTAAGTCTGTTTCCCACTGTCATCCCCACACCTCTTATGCTTCAGCCATCTAATCAGAGTTCATCCCTAAGGTTCCAAATTCTTTCACACCTCTGGGCTTTTGCATTTACTATCTCCTCTGTCTGAGACTCCCCTCTCTGATCTCTCTTCTTTCCATCCATCTGGCTAACTAATAATTACTCTTCAAGATTTATCTCAAACTTCGTCTGTACCAGGTGATTCAAGCCCAGGGTAGGTGCTTATTTTCTATGCTTCAATAACATCCCACTGCACCCCTCTATAAAAGCACCTATCACACCACATGATAGTCATAGTTTATTTTTCTATTACCCCTACAAGATTCTTGAAGACATGGATTTATTTTACTCATCTTCATTTTATTTTGAGTGTATATTCTTAGCCTCTAGTCTAATATAATTATAGGAGGGCGCAATAAATGTCACTTAAATGAATAAACAAGTAATTTAATTATTATTGAATAATAAAAAGCAGGCAAATTAAGCAGATTTCTCTGTATTGTGACTTGAAAATCTTCCCATCAAAAAAAAAACAAACCAAAGAGCCACCACTAGAAATCAATATGTTTAACAGTAGATTCTTGTGACCTGGCAATAAAATTGCAGATGGCCCTGAACAATGCTGTCTTTCTCAAAAATTCCTCATCACACTGAAGTGCCCTAGAATCATCCATCACCCCAGAAACCTAAGAGCAGGGCTATGGAAGAACATAAAAGGTAAGTTCTGATAAGAGATAATTAGAGTCTTAAATTTACAGAATGGAATAATACCCAAGAGGGGGAAGGTCTAAATAAATGATTAGCACTCAGGCTTTGGGAACATTCAGACCTGAGTTTGAATCCTGGTTCTATGAGATTTGGGGAAATGTATTTACCTTACTCGTGCATCAGTCTCTTCACCTGGAAAACAGCAATAGTAACATAAGGTAGTAGTGCAATCAAATCATAAGATTAAATGAGATATATGTAAAATGCTTATCAAAATGTCTAGCACATAATAAACATTCATAAAATGACAACAATTGTTTTATGATTACTAATAAAAGGTAAAGACTATTATCATTTTTATGACTGGCACTGGAAATTTAGAGGCAAAGGATCAAAAAATGGATGCAAGTTAAGTAAGAATATTAAGACAAGCTTCATCTCTCTTACAATTCTCCAAGGACTACAATTTTTCCTCACCACTCCCAAGTGAAACCTCATAACTAAGGTAAGTTCCTGGGAGATCTGAAAGCTTTCCTGTCAACAGAGGAATGTGGATGGGGAGTCAGAGATTGATTTGAGATGTTATATCACATGCTCCTCATCTTCTTTGGAGGATAAATCTCTGTAGAAGATTCCTGTTCACCCTCCCTAAGTGGTAAGAAAAGGAATTCAGTCCTCATATTGAACCTCATCTAGATAGTGTGTGAAATTCCAGAAAACTTCTTTGAAATACAGGCATAAGTGGCTGAGCAAGTAAGCATGAGTTTAAGGGCTCCAGAGAACTACCCATAAAGAAAATGTGGGGTTCAGGGAGAGAAGCAGAGGAGGAGGAGAATTTGAATGTATACACTTAAACCAGAGGCACTAGTAACAAGACCATATTCAAGGAGCTGAATCCCAGTTCCTGTCTCTTCCTAGAAAAGAATGGAGAACTTGGCTCTAATTAACCACACACTTATCCAAGTATATTGACATTTTTGCACAAAAGATTACCAGGCACTTACTTTAACTTGAGACTAAAGACAAAAACATGAAACATCAACTCAGAAAATGAAAATGCTGTTTATTCCTTACTTCTGTCCCCAATTTCCAGCAAACTGGAAAGAGTGAGAAGAAAATGACATAATATGTGGCTAATAGCATCACACTGGAAACATTTTTATCCCTCCCCCTAACCCCACAAAAAAAAGGATGTTTATAAGTAGAACACTTCCTGCCCTCATAAAAAATAATTTGTGGATTTCCCTGATGATCCAGCAATTGAAACCCCATGTTTCCACTGCAGGGGGTACAGGTTTGATCCCTGGTCCAGAAACTAAGATTCCTCATGCATCAGGGCCAAAAAGTAAATTAATTAATTAAATTATTTTAAAATTGTATATTCAGGAGGTCTGGTGTGGCAGGAAAGGACCACAGTGCTTAAGATGTCTATATACAGATACACACTTCACCATTCTGAAAGAAATAGCTTATTCAAGTTTTACCAGTTAGGGCTCATCTGCTTCCTAATAAGTCATTATCATGTAGTGACTCTAATCTAGACATTTATTTATTTATTTATTTATTTATTTATTTATTTATTTATTTATTTATTTGGGGGGGGGCACATCCACATGGCATGTGGGATCTTAGTTCCTGCCCAGGGATCAAACCCATGCCCCCTGCAGTGGAAGTGTAGAGTCTTAACCACTGAACCACCAGGGAAGTCACCTGTTCTAGGCATTTTAAGGAAGGAAATCAAGGAGAAGGTAGAGGACAGAAGTTCCAGAAACTGTTTCTTCTCACAAATAAGTCATCATCTGATTCTATCACAATTAAACCAGAATAGCAAACTCTGGTAGTCAAAGAAAAGGTGATGGGTTTCTCTGCCTAAAATAAAACCACTAATATACTCAGACATCAGCAAAACTGACTGGAAATTAGTTAAAACAGCAGAAAACTGAAAAAACACAACACAGAGGGTGTGCTGCCATCATCTGGGATCATTTTTCCCCCATCCCTTACCATATGTTTAACGATCTGGGAAAGCAAATTGCCAACCACAGCAGAACACAACAAGCCCCCTTATGCTCTCTGTCCATGAGCTGCTCCTTCAGTCTGTTCAGCTAACTTCTGGCTGCAACGGCCCCAGGGATTTTACAAGGGCTTGACTCATCTATCCGTGTGTCACATTGTCAGGATTTTCCCCAGATAGGTAAAATATACTACAAATCATGTAATAAAATATGCCACAGTCTGTCACATTTGCAACATTTCCAAATGTCAGTGTCATCTCCCTCACAAACAAGAGAGGGAAGTATGTTTTTTCAAATCTAGCCAAGGATGGTTGTGTTTTCTGGGACTTCCCCAACGGTCCAGAGGTTAAGACTCCATGCTTCTGCTGCAGGGGGTGTGGGTTCAATCCCTGGTCAGGGAAATAAGATCCTACATACTGTGCAGCATGGCCGAAAAAAAAAAAAAGGAATGGTTGTGCTCTCTGTATTCAAAGGCTGTTCTGTGGCATGATCCTTTCCTGGCATGACTTACAGTACTATTTGGGGAACGCTCTCCCCAGAGCATAAAAGCAGGAGGAGAAACCTCAGGAAGATTTGCTGTGGGCATTGAAGATGTCCAGTGAATAAAGGTGAATTATGACTGCCTAAAACTTAATTTTACAGAGGTTGGATGCTTAGCACATGGTCAAAATTAATGAAAAAGGAGACAACCATCATGACAGGTGACGCAGGAATGAATGGACCAAGAAAAATGACCATGCGGTAGCCGAGCCTAAGAATTCACCTGCAAAGCAAGCACTGCTTTGACAAATGGGATTTGATGTCATCTATGCCTGTGTCCAATCACTATGTTAAATATTGGTCCAATTATCAGTAAAGCAGTACAAAATACAGAAAAGAACATTATACATCATGATTTGACATATGTCAGATTTCCACAATGTAACTGAAATATATATGTAACAGGAAGAAGATACGATCCCCTCTTTTTAAAAAACCCTTTGTGGAGAGGTCCTGTATCACTTGATATAGACATACAGATACATTTGGGAGGTTCAGTGTGGTGTGATAAGAGAAGCACTGGACGTGGAGCCAAAGGACCTATTCCTTGCCACAGTTCTTCCTCTTTCCAGCTAAGAGAGAAGCCACCTAGCCTCTCTCTGTGTCTTGATCTGCTTCCTTACAAGGTGTTGATGAAAAAAAAAATCCCTTTCCTCTTCACCTCAGATGGTTATTATGAAGATCGAATGAGATAATGTGTGTGAAAACATTTCATATACTTGACACGGCCTTTTTTCCCCCTTTTCCCAAGGAATTCCATCCATGCCGATGGCTTTACAATCTTCAAATATGAATGAATATTCCAAAATTTGCATACTTAGTTATGGGCTCTTTCCTAAGTCTCAAAGCTCTGTCTTTATTTGGCTCTGGATATCTCTACCCAGGGAGTCTTCAAGCATTTACAATTCCGTATGTCCAGGGGAAATGGCCCTCTTTCTAAACCCCCACAAACACTCCTGCTCAGCGTGCCCCAGTCCTTCCTGCCATTCACGCTGTACCTCTTGGTCTTTTTGGCACATGACCTCACCGCACTGTTACCATGTTGCGCTGACCCTATGTGCTAAGCATCCGTCAGGTCAGCCCCTTCTTTTCTGTCCACACTGACACTCTCCTGGTAGTTGCAGCCTCAGAATCAGTCTTCCTACCACCAGTCTCTCCACTGCCCCCACCTCACCTTCTTTACACCAGAAGAAACTTTTACAAGTGGGTATCTGATTATATCCCAGCCTGAGCAGAACTGTGTTGACTTCCTGCCACCTTTGTGATAAAGGTCAAATACCATAACTTGACCTGCAAGTGGTTCATGAATTCATCCCAGGTTGCATTTCCAGCCTCATCTTCCCCTACCCACATCCCACTCCCCAAGCCATCCTGTTCTAGCCATATTGAGCTATTTCTTCAAACCCACCAAACTTTCTCAAGCCTCTGTGCCTTTTTCCTTGCTCTCTGCCTAGCCTTCCTCCTAGTGTCCGAGATTGGTAAGAGCATGGACTCTGGAAACTGAATGCCTGAATTCATACCCTATCTCTGCCCTGGGCATGATACTTGTCTTACTTGGGGTTCAGCCACAAGCAGACTCAGAGACAAAGAGCCAGCAATTTATTTGGAGGTTCAGAAAATACCAATAGGGGAGTGAGGAAGTGAGAAAAGGAAAACAGATCTCCTTAATAAAGGGAATGCTATCAAACCAGCTACTTCGGTACATGGCTTATATCTTATCCTACAGGGACCCTCTGAGAAATAGTGAAGAACTCTTACCAGTCCCATCACTGAATAAATTCCCCTATCTTTCCTTTCTGTACCTTCTCTTTGCCCAGGAGCTTTGCCAGTGTTAGTCTCTGCATGGTTAGGCTGATGTGAGACAGAGGCAGAGATTAGAGTCGCATGATAAATCAAGGACTGCCAGCAGCCACTAGAAACAAGAAGAGGCAAAAAAACAAAACAAAACAGATTCTCCTCAAGTCTCCAGAGCAGTACAACCCTGCCAACACTTTGATTTCGTTCCAGTGATAACTGATTTTGAACTTCCAGCCTCTAGAATTGTGAGGGAATACATTTTTGTTGTTTTGAGCCATCAAGTTTTTGGTGATGCTATAGTGGCCAAGGACTCTAACATGCATGAACATATTCATACAGTACTTGTATTTGTTGTTTTTCAGTTGTTAAGCTGTGTCCGACTCTTTCCAACCCCATGGACTACATCACACCAGGCTTCCCTCTCCTCTGCTATCTCCCAGAGTTTGCTCAGATTCATGTCCATTGACTCGGTGATGCTATCTATGCATCTCATCCTCTGCTGCCCACTCTCCTTTTGCCTTCAACCTTTCCCAGCATCAGAGTCTTTTTCAATGAGTCAGCTCTTCACATCAGCTGTATAAAAAAATATAAAACTCAAAGAAATTATTTTAGGACTAGAGAATTGGCCATGGGATCACAGAAAGAGTGGGATCTTTGAATTCAGGCCAACTTGAGCTCTAATTCATGCTCATCACCAGCTACATGACTTCAGAAAAATCACTTAAATGCTGAGTCTCAGTTTCCTCATCCATAAAATGGAGTAATAATTCCTACTGTGGTAGGCAAAGCAATGGCTCCCAAGATGTCAATATCTTAAACCTGTAACCTGTGAATATGCTATAGTACGTGCCATGGGAACTTTGCAAATGAGATTAAGTAAAGGATTATGAAATGAAAAGATGTTCCTAGATTTTCCTGATGGGCCCAGGGTAATCACACATTTCCTTAAAAGAGAGAGGCAGAAGGGTCGGAGTCAGAAAATAATGACAATGGAAATAGGTCAGAGAGACTGGGATTTGAAGTTGCTGTGTTATCGGCTTTAAAATTTGAGGGACAGGCCGCCAGGCAAGGAATGTTGGCAGTCTTTGGAAGCAGGAAAAGGCAAGGAAGTGGGGTTCTGCCCTGGAGTGTACAAAAGAAATTAAGCCCTGCCTATGCCTTGGTTTTTAGCCTGGTGAAACCCTGTTCAGACTTCTAACCACCAAAGCTGTAAGCTATCCATGTTGTTTTAAACTGCAAATGTGTGTGTGGTATTGGTTACAGGAGATATGGGGAAATAATATACCTCTCTATCAGAGTTATGAGGATTAAAAATGTTCTTTTAATTATGGTAATATTTATTAATAGAAGTGACTATTTTTAAAAATAACTTTGGGAAGTAACTTATCTATACATAAACTGTCTCTATAAACCAAAAATACTTCTATTCAACTGTTTAGATTTTCAAAAAGTCAAAAGCACAGAGTTCATTTTTGTGTATTCAATTCTCCATATGTAGAGTAGATTTCCTTTCCATGTGTCTCCAGAGGGTTAGATATAGTACTCAAAAAATATTTTAATTTCCTGGCTTCCTGAAGTCCATATTCAAGGAAGGCCTTTGGCCAAGAAAATTGACCTCTGTGCATATTTTAGTTTTTATCAAACGGAGACAGACCCAAAGCTTTTTTTTTTCTGAAGGTTTGCCAAGTTTTCTTTGAATGTAAAAATTATCTTCATTTTGTTCAAGAAGCCATTATCTCTCAAGTTTCGTGTAAATAAATGTACATTCTAGAAAGATGCAGTAAAATATCCATCTGACTTCTACCTACACTTAACCTTCCATCCCCTAGTCTCTTTGGCCATCAGTATATTTCTAGCATTCCGTGGCTTATTTTGCACCTGTACCCAATGTATCAGTCATCAACAGAGCTCTGATTTCCCCTCTTCTCTAGACCCTCTGCCAAACTTTGTTGCCAGTCCAAACTCTGGATAAATTTCCCCACCTTCTCTCTGTGTGCCTTCTCTTTGCCCAGGAGCTTTGCCAGTGTTATTCTCTGCAGGTTCAGGCAGAGAATCTTGATCTCTCTTCATCCCCTGCTCGACCAGCCTCTGCTTCACTCACATGACTATCCATCCAATAAACTGCTGATGTTTCTGTCACTGTCTCTAGGCTCTTTTTTTTAATCTCCAGACGGGGCAACTACAAGGCTTGAAGGATTGAGGGGTGCAACCCAACAGTCTCCTAACTGGCCATTTAGATGCTTGGTCCACCATAAAATCGCCCTGTCATAAGCCTGGTCTGTGGGGCTCAGATATTTATCTTGTCTTGTGCTCATCTTGCATAGCATGTGCTATGGCAACTGTTCCAAGTCTATTTTCCTCTACTAAGTGGTTGAACACTCATCATTTCATTCTCCCAGAAAGCAAATTTACCTCTGAGTCTTATTCTGCAGATTATAGTAATCTAGTTGCTAGATTTTTCATGCCTGAAAAGGCATGCTTGATCAAGGGCCTTTTCCCTTCATCATTTTGTCTTCACTCTCCTCTAACATCTCCATTAATCATCCTTTATTCCAGCACCAATATTTTCATTTTCAGTTACTGTTTTATTTGGCAAATAAATATTCTCAAGTGTTTCCTATTCTTCAATCACCTTTCCCTTCTTTCTCAAAAATATCTAAATTTACTATTTTTTTTCCAGAGTTCAAGCAAACATCCAGTTCTCTTTATAGGGAGGCAAGGAGATCCAACCAGTCCATCCTAAAGGAAATCAGTCCTGAATATTCATTGGAAGGACTGATGCTGAAGCTGAAACTCCAATACTTTGGCCACCTGATGTGAAGAACTGATACATTGGAAAAGACCCTGATGCTAGGAAAGATTGAAGGTGGGAGAAGAAGGGGATGACAGAGGATGAGATGGTTGGATGGCATCACTGACTCAATGGACATGAGTTTGAGTAAGCTCCAGGAGCTGGTGATGGATAGGGAAGCCTGGCATGCTACAGCCCATGAGGTCGCAAAGAGTCTGACATAACTGAGCAACTGAACTGAACTAAATTGTGTAGTACTACAAACATACATCATCTGAGAGATTTAAGGAGGTCCCCAGTACTGTAGGAGGGTATTAAATAAAACAACTTTCAATAATTAAAAATGAATTAGTTCAATCAAGTTACACTATCATCCTTCAGCTTAAGGTGCTCCGATATTAACTAATGTGGCAGCAAACGTGATCCTGTAAAGGAATCCCACCACCAATCATCCTGCCTCTTCAATACAATGAGAATGAACACAGAAGAGAGTTCCATTTAACAACAGCTCTCACCTCAAGTCCTAACCACCTCCGTGGCCTGTGATATTCTCCCCCAAGGAGAGATGTTGGGATTTGGTGAGATTCTGTCTCAACTGGGACAAAAAATGAGTAATATGGAAAACATTCTAATATTGGGTTATTAACAATGAAATTACCTGAAGAATCTCAGTTGTTTAGTTTCTCAGTCATATCTGACTCTTTGCAACCCCACAGACTATAGCCCACCAGGCTCCTCTGTCCATGGGATTTCCCAGGCAAGAATACTGGAGTGGGATGCCATTTCCTCCTCCAAAAACTTACTGTCTATTTTTAACAGCTAATATTTGTGAATGCTTCTTGTGGGCCCAGTACTATGCTAAGCATTAATACACATCTTCACATTTATTCATTCTGAGGTTGGTACTGCTTTTAGTTCATCTGTACAAACAGGAAAACTATCTTGGAAAGTTTAGCTCATCAGAAACACAAAACTAATAAACAGGGAATGTGGATTTGAACAAGAACTAGCTAACTGGATTTGAACAAGAACTAGCTAACTGAAACGGAAGAGGCAATGGCAACCCACTCCAGTACTCTTGCCTGGAAAATCCCATGGATGGAGGAGCCTGGTAGGCTGCAGTCCATGGGGTCGCAAAGAGTCGGACACGACTGAGCGACTTCACTTTCACTTTTCACTTTCATGCATTGGAGAAGGAAATGGCAGCCCACTCCAGTACTCTTGCCTGGAGAATCCCAGGGATGGCAGACCCTAGTGGGCTGCCATCTATGGGGTCGCACAGAGTCGGACACGAATGACACGACTTAGCAGCAGCAGCAGCAGCAGCTAACTGAAAATGCCTGTGCTGAACCACGCAGAGCCTCTTCCTCTGACTGCCCTTCCTCTTTTCAGCCCACTTCAGAAGCATGTGAGAAGTCCAGAGTATGACCTATGCATAACAAATATGTAAACCATAAAAGAAACAAATGTTCAAACAGCCAGCACCAAGTATAATGCACCTATTCAAACTAATTAGCCCTTGTTACTGACAAAATTACTTGTACAATGTAAATTTCTGTCTGGTTCTTCTCTGAGTTTATGTTTATGTTGAATGTGGCAGATATTTTCTGTGCTCTCACTTTAAGCAAGCCTAGTTAAAACTGTTTTCCTGCCTAATGTCTCAGATAAGACCCAATGGACTGACCCCAACAAATTGTTGTTTTTGTTCAGTCACTAAGTCTTGTCTGACTCTTTGCAGTCCCATAGACTGCAGCACACCAGGTTCCTCTGTCTTCCACTATCTCCTGGAGTTTGCTCAAATTCATGTTCATCAAGTCAGTAATGCTATCTAATCATCTCACCCTCTACCTCCCCCTTCTCCTTTTGCCGTCAATCTTTCCCAGCATCAGGGCCTTTTCCAATGAGTTGGCTCTTTGCATCCAGTGGCCAAAGTATAGGAGCTTCAGCTTCAGCATCAGTCCTTCCAATGAATATTCAGGGTTGATTTCCTTTAGGATTGACTGGTTTGATCTCCATGCAGTCCAAGGAACTCTCAAGAGTCTTTTCCAGCACCACAGTTAGAAAGCATCAATTCTTCGGCACTCAGCTTTCTATACAGTCTAACTCTCACATCCATATATGACTATTGGAAAAACCATAGCTTTGACTAGCAAAGCATCTTTGTTGGCAAAGTGATGTCTCTGTTTAGGTTTGTCATAGCTTTTCTTCCAAGGAGCAAGCATCTTTTAATGTCATGGCTGCAGTCACTGTCCACAGTGATTTTGGAGCCCAAGAAAAGAAAATCCGTCACTGTTTCCACTTTTTCTCCTCCTATTTGTCATAAAGTGATGGGACTAAATGCCATGATCTTAGTTTTTTGAATGTTGAGTTTAAAGTCAGCTTTTTCACTTTCCTCTCTCACACTCGTCAAGAGGCTCTTCAGTTCCTCTTCAGTTTCTGCTATTAGAGTCATATCATCTGCATTTCTGAGGTTGTTGATGTTTCTTCCTGCAATCTTGATTCCAGCTTGCGATTCATCCAGCCCAGCATTTCGCATGATACACTCTGCATATAAGTTAAATAAGCAAGGTGACAATATACAGCCTTGACATACTCCTTTCCTAATTTTATATTAAGCCAAACTGTAATAATCCAGGAGATAGTGAAGCTCAGGGAAGCCTGGCATGCTGCAGTCCATGGGGTTGTAGAGTAGGACACAGCTTAGCAACTGAACAACAACAACACTGTAATAAAGTGATGTTTATTAAGTTGGTGAGCAGTTTTATCTGCTCATTTTTTATTAAAGGGCTTACATTCTCCTGCTCTGGTTCAGGAGAAAAGAAACATACCCTCCTGAGCCATGGACAGAAACACAATCCTCGGCACATTATCCAACAATATTCGCAAAATTATCAGGGCTCTTGTTCCCAAGACCCTCCCTCAGCTGTCACTGGGATTCTCACAGCTGTGGTACCAGTGTTGGCCACCAAAAAGAACCAAGTGAAGAAAATCACAGGAATGCATATTTAATTAAGCTTTATCTGCCCCATCATTTTCAAACTTCAGCAATGTCCCCTTTGATAACCAGATGAAATTATAATATTTAACTTTACTTTTGTGTATTTGATAACCTTAAATTGTGGAAAAAGAAATATAGAAACCAACATGGCCACCAATTCTGTTTTTTTGTTTTCCCCTGTAGATGTAGGTACCATGGGTAAATGTGTTCATAGGTAATTTTCCCACACACACTATAAACTTGGAAATCAAAAAATTCAGGTCACTTTCTGAAAGTTCGTCTAGTTAAATCAACACATAATGGGAGGAGACAGAAAATCTCTATCCCTATAAAGAGAGTTGCTCTTCTAAAAACAGTTATCTAAAAGTTTTGGTAGTAAGAATGTATCTAAACAAAGAAGACACTAACAGAAGTCAGTGGTGAGCAGAAAAATGCTGGTTCCAGAAGGCAAATCTGGAAGCCTGTGTTTAATACTAGCCAGGAAAAAGAAAACTGCTCAGGCAGAACATTCTGTACCTTGAAGAAATGTTTGCTATCTGTTTAGGATTTGAGAAAATTCGATTCCAATATGACATAACTGAAATAAACTCCAAGACCATTGATCTGCCTGCTTCCCCAGAAAATTTTTCATTGTTCATTTTACTTCCCAGCTACCCCAAAATAAAGAATGCGAGTGCCCTGGATTCTTGGATTGAGATATAAGATCATTCCCATTCATACAAAGGGATGAAGCTTCACAGTATATTAATAAGTTTCCATTCTGTTTTATTCATTATTCCCCTGCTAGTGTGATGTTTATCCATCTGTGGGGGTATATAACTGTAAGACTGAGGTTCACAACCTAAGAGACCTCCAAGGTGGTTGGCCAGTTAGCTGCCACCCTGCCTGGCTCCCAGGCTACCTGCTTTCCCCTTTAAAACACCAGCAACGGGCTCACATAGAAGAAACAACAATCAAGTTTGATAGGTGGCCATTACCAAACAATGTAAAAAAGCCATGGTTCTTATTTATACCAACTATACCTAGTGATAAAACATATAGAAAAATATCCCTTTCCCAGTGACAAAAAAGATAAGCATATAGCAAGTATAAAGAAAATGATAAAATTTAACCAACAGACATAAAACAGTTTATTGAAGAAAGACTACATTCTTGAACGAAAAGATTTATTAGAAAGAAGTCTCAATAAATTAATCTGCAGATTTAATCCAATTTCCATCAAACTCAAAAGAATTTGGGGGAACTTGACCATATAATTCTGAACTTCTTATGAAAGAATAAACTAAAAAAACTATTCAAGAGAAATTTGAAAGGAAAAATAATACCAGAAGGCTGACCCTACCAGATGGTAAAGATGCAGCAGTTAACCAGAATAGTACCAGAGTAGAAAGAAAAATAAGTGAAACAATACAAAGTCCAGGAACACATCAAATATTCAACAGAGATGGGAATATAAATTGATAAAGAATAATGACTTTAATGAATGGCATTGGGATAACTAGCTATCAATTTTAGGAAAGATTATACAGTTAAATCACCATTTCAAGACTTTAAATAAGTTCTAAATGGATCCATAATTTAAATAAAACTATAAAAGTATCTGAATAAAATTGCTTTTTTAATTTTATTTTATTGCCATAAGAACACTTAATATGAAGCCTACCCTCTTTACAAATTTTTAGGGCTATAATTCACTGTGTGTTAACTACAAGTACAATGTTGTGCAGCTGATCTCTAGAATTAATCCATCTTACTTAACTGAAACTTTATGCCCATTGATTAGTAACTCCGCATTTCCTCCTCCTCCTAGCCCCTGACAACCACCATTCCACTCTTTGACTCTATGAACTTGTCTGTTTTAGGTGCCTCATATAAGTGGACTAGGGGAGTGTTTGTTTTTCTGTGACTACTCATTTCACTTAGAAGAATGTCCTCACCATTCATCATGTTGTCACATATTACAGTTTCCTTTTTCAAGGTTAAAGAGTATTCTATTGTATATACATACCACATTTTCTTTATCCAGTCACCTGTCAATGGACACGTGGGTTGTTTCCATTTCTTGGCACTTAAAAATTTACACTGCAATGTACATGGGAGTGTTATCTCTTCAAGATCCTGATTACAATTCTTTTTGGATAAATATCCAGATTTTAATTTGCATTTCCCTCAAGCAGTTAATGACACTGAGCATTTTGTCATATAGCTGTTAGCCATTTGTATGTCTACTTTGGAGAAATGCCTATTCAAGTCTCTACCTCCATTTTCTAATTGGGTTTTTAGGTTTTTTGCTATTGAATTGTATGAGTTTCTTATATATCTTAGCCCGTTATCACATATATGGTTTGCAAATATTTTCCCTCAACCCACAGGTTGTCTTTTCACTCTGTTGATTCTTTTCTTTGCTGTGCAAAAGATGTTTAGTTTGATATCAAGCTCAGTCGCTCAGTTATGTCTGACTCTTTGTGACCCCATGGACTGTAGCCCGCCAGGCTCCTCTGTCCATGGGACTATCCCAACAAGAATACTGGATCAGGTTGCCATTTCCTCCTCCAGGGGATCTTCCAGACCCAAGGATCAAACCTGCTGACTTGGATCTCCTGCAGCTCCTGCATTTGCAGGCGGATTCTTTATCACTGAGCCACCTGGGAAGCCCCTTAGTTTGATGTGGTCCCATTTATTTTGTCTTTTTGCCTGTGCTTTTGATGGCATATTGTCATTGGCACAACCAATGTCTTTTCTCCTAATTTTTTAGGAAAAAAAAATCAACTTAATATACCAAATGCCATTATACAAATACAATATTCTGTATTTGTCTATATTTTTACCTTTACCAACAAGTTTCTTATGCTATAATGTTGCTGTTTAGCATTCTTTTATTTCAACTTGAAGAACCCCCTCTTGGAAGGCAGGTCTAGTGGTAAAGAACTCCTTAGCTTTTGTTTCTCTGAGAAAATCTCTCTCTCCTTCCTTAGAAAGTGAATAAGCATTCATAATGAGCAATTATTAATAATTTTGTCTAAGCTTTTGCAAGAATGGATATACGATAAGATCCTCAAGGAGCTTACTCCATATTTTATCACACAATCAAGTTCTTCACTTTATTTAATTTAATTCACATATCTCTTCTTTTCATTTAAGCTCTTCTTCCTCTTTCTGTCTTCTGATGACATTAAGTTCAACTGGTCAGCATCTTCATAAACACCCTTATTGAAGCCAAGCGCCAAATCACCTCCTTGAAGCCACTTGATTGTCTCAAAAATAAAGTTTTAAGTTTAAATAAAAAGGGGACAATGGAAGGAGTTCTTCATTAAGAATATGTAGAAATTAAATCAATTTAACATTTACTACACAACTACAATACGTGATCAGGACACTATGCTCCTGATTTTAGAGGTCCATCCAGAGTTTATGAAATACATTCATGACTAAAGTGTGTGTCAAAAATAGGCATTAAATGGTATCTATTAATTATTAACATGATTTGAATTAATTCTTTCCCAAGAATATTACCTTGAACAGTGCTTTATGCATACTAAGAATTCATTAAATATTTGAAGATTAAAGTTAGGGAAGGGGGGAAATAAGAAAAAATAAAACAAAGGCAATTTTTGCCTTAGACATGAGCTTCCCAGAAAACAAGTACAACCAACACCTTCCATGCTGAAATCTAGTTTTTTATAAAAAAGTGTAATATGATCATCAAATTTGAAGTCCCTGTACCACCTCTAAGAATATGTCTCATTGAGCGACAAGTCAAGCTTTAGGATTATGTACTCAGGAAAAATCATTAAATAGGATATCAGAAATCAAGTTTATGTATTAAAAGAATTATTTGTCTCACTTTATTAGAAAAAGAAAAATTAAGTATTAAAAATGAAAATGATCATGCACACAAGTTGACCCCTCTCCTGGTATCATTTTAATGTATTCTTAGTTAAGTTTATTCACAGTCTGAATTGTAAGGTTCAGCAAACTACAGAAAATGATACACTGGAGAAAATTCAAAAAGAGGTGGGACAAAGGTAATCACTTCAACCAAATTGTCTTAAACTTGCTGAGCTTTGTCCCAGTCATGAAAGCTAGATTTATGTAAAATGGATCTCACTGAAAGCTCTTTCTTTCGCTGGCATTTTTTGTCCTGCCATCTAATTTGTTAACATACAGTCTGATTATTGGATGGTTCGTGCCTAGGAACTCAAAAATATGTTACATATAAGAAAAACAGAATGGCTGTGATCTTGATGCAGAACATGTTGCCATCTATTGTTTGTCAGAGGGAAAGGGATGCAAAATTCAGAATCTAACTGAATAAGATGAATTAGTATCTGAGTGGCATTTCCCTCATAAACACTCTAGTAGAAACAGGGAAACAAGACAACCCATCAAGATTTTTTAAAAAGAGAAAAAAAAATGTAGTTAAACAAAAATTATTTATAACCATAGAAGTTTCTGGATAAGTTTCATTTGAAATGAGAGATTTAAGGATAGAGATGTTTAAGGCTTCTGGCTTTTTTAGTGTTTGGTGGAAATTGCTTTTTAGCAAGTGCTGAAAACCAGAGAAATTAAATTATACTTTACAGTTTATGACAAACCCTCCAAAATGCTTCAAGAGAACCCCCAGCAAAGACAGAGAATATAAGTTCCATGGGGACAGAGGGTCATATACCTTTTTCATCCACTGTATCCCCAGTGCCTAGAACCATGACTAAAAAAGAGGAGGTATTCAACAAATTCTGTTTAATTTTTATAGGATTTAATATTACATAGCAGGGGTAAATTTGAGGTTTCTTGGTCCAAAAGCAAAAAGAAAGGAATGAATGAAGAGGGGAAGAAGGGAAAGAGGAGAAGAAGGAAGAAGAGGGATGGAAAGAAGGCCATTTCTCTCACTGAACAAAAGAAATAAGTTAAATACTGTGCAGTTCATAAAAATACCATCATATCACCCTATCGACTCAGTTTACTCTTCAGGAATTAATTCTACCTCAGTCATCATGGCTACTACAGTGTCTGACAGCTCTAACATGTTTTGAATTATGTAATAAACTGCAACACAGTAGGAAAAATAAGACAGTGGCATATAAATCTTTTCCAGTTGTAATACTTTCAAACTGAAATATGTTTTGAAGTATTTATTTCATTATTTCATTTTAACTATAGTGCATAAGCTAATTTTCCATGAATTCTAAGTTGGTAATATGTATATCTAATACACCATGGAGAGAAGTCAACAAATTACGTCTTTTAAAAAAATGTAACACTTGCACATATGTTTTCCAAATTTAAAAAGCATCATGGAAAAACACAAAGTAATTTATCTGGTAGACTCAATTACATCTAGTTCAATTTAAGGAGAAAGTTGAAGATTTTTGTGCCAGTATATGAAGAACTTGTTTTCAGCATTAGTTGTCTTAGATTTGTAACCCCTGGCTACCACATTCTTCTTCTTGTCAGTGATGGCCATCAAAAAAAAAAGTGACCCTCTCAAAAAAAATTGTTTTTTTCTTGTACAAGTGGTGTTTCTTGACTTCCTACTTTTGCATTCCAGTCCCCTATCATGAAAAGGACATCTGTTTTGGGTGTTAGTTGTAGAAGGTCTTGTAGGTCTTCACAGAACCAACCAACTTCAGCTTCTTCAGCGTTATTGGTCGGGGCATAGACTTGGATTACCGTGATATTGAACGGTTTGCCTTGGAAACGAACAGAGATCATTCTGTCATTTTTGAGATTGCATCCAAGTACTGCATTTCGGACTCTTTTGTTGACCATGATGTCTACTCCATTTCTTCTAAGGGATTCCTGCCCACAGTAGTAGATATAATGGTCATCTGAGTTAAATTCACCCATTCCAGTCCATCTTAGTTTACTGATTCCTAGAATGTCGATGTTCACTCTTGTCATCTCCTGTTTGACCACTTCCAATTTGCCTTGATTCATGGACCTAACATTGCAGGTTCCTATGCAATATTGCTCTTTACAGCATCGGGCCTTGCTTCTATCACCAGTCCCATTCACAACTGGGTATTGTTTTTGCTCTGTTTCCATCCCTTAATTCTTTCTGGAGTTATTTCCCCACTAATCTCCAGTAGCATATTGGGCACCTACCAACCAGAGGAGTTCATCTTTCAGTGTCCTATCATTTTGCCTTTTCATAGTGTTCATGGGGTTCTCAAGGCAAGAATACTGAAGTGGTTTGCCATTCCTTTCTCCAGTGGACCACATTCTGTCAGACTGGTTCCAAATAGGAAAAGGAGTAGGTCAAGGCTGTTTATTGTCACCCTGCTTATTTAACTTATATGCAGAGTACATCATGAGAAATGCTGGGCTGGAGGAAGCACAAGCTGGAATCAAGATTGCCGGGAGAAATATCAATAACCTCAGATAGGCAGATGACACCACCCTTATGGAAGAAAGTGAAGAAGAACTAAAGAGCCTCTTGATGAAAGTGAAAGAGGAGAGTGAAAAAGTTGGCTTAAAGCTCAACATTCAGAAAACTAAGATCATGGCATCTGGTCCCATCACTTCATGGCAAATAGATGGGGAAACAGTAGAAATAGTAGCTTACTTTATTCATGGGGGCTCCAAAATCACTGAAGATGGTGATTGCAGCCGTGAAATTAAAAGACACTTACTCCTTTAAAGGAAAGTTATGACTAACCTAGACAGTATATTAAAAAGCAGAGACATTACTTTGCCAACAAAGTTCCGTCTAGTCAAGGCTATGGTTTTTCCAGTGGTCATGTATGGATGTGAGATTTGGACTATAAAGAAAGCTGAGTGCAGAAGAATTGATGCTTTTGAACTGTGGTGTTGGGGAAGACTCTTGAGAGTCCCTTGGACTGCAAGGAGATCAAACCAGTCCATCCTAAAGGAGATTGGTCCTGGGTGTTCATTGGAAGGACTGATGTTGAAGTTGAAACTCCAATACTTTGGCCACCTGATGTGAAGAGCTGACTCATTTGAAAAGACCCTGATAGTGGGAAAGATCGAGGGCAAGAGGAGAAGGGGATGACAGAGGATGAGATGGTTGGATAGCATCACCAACTCAATGGACATGAGTTTGGGTATGCTCTGGGAGTTGGTGATGGACAGGGAGGCCTGGTGTGCTACGGTTCATGGGGCCGCAAAGAGTCAGACACGACTGAGTGACTGAACTGACTGTACAAGTAGAATATTCACCTTAAAAGACTTCCTTTAAGTGCTAACATCCTGAAATCAGCTTCTTTATCCTAGAATCAGAAGTCCACATTCAATCTATCCTCCTTGTCGAGTTGCTCTCTGGCTATCGATAATTACAAGAATCAATTAAAAGCATAATTGAAAAAGTATGCTTGTTTCTAGTACAAGTTCATCATTAGACACTGGTAGTCACTCATCAACAGGCTTCCCAGCTGGGGCTAGTGTTAAAGAACCAGTCTGTCAATGCAAGAGACATAAGAGACGTGGGTTCAATCCCAAGGTCTGGAAGATTCCCTGGAGGAGGGCATGGCAACCTGCTCCAGCATTCTTGCCTGGAGAATCCCATGGACAGAGGAACCTGGCAGGCTACAGTCCACTGGGTCGAAAAGAGTCAGACACGACTGAAGCGACTTAGCACGCATGCAGTCATTCATTACCTCATCTTGTTATCCCAAGTCCCCACAGTGTAGGTGGTTTGCTGACATGGAAACAGGGATGAGGGGTTGATATATTTCTCCCAGAGGCAAAGGTGCATATTGCCCTAGCGAATGCAATCTGTAGGTAGACTGAATCCACCTCTTGTTTTCAATTTGGCCACCAAAAATAATGGACGCTCACACTGAGCCTTTCTTCTAACCCTCCAGAAGTCATCTTTTCTTCACAATATGAGGCTTCTCTCCATGATAAAGAGCCTAGGGACATTGCAAGAGGAATTACATCAGAACCATGCCACCTGTGGAAGGGGAAATCTGAGAGGTCAAACAATGCTTCACCTTTTGGGCCTCCTCCCATGCTTACCCAGCTCTAGAGGAAAAATAGAGGTCTGGCCCTGGGGATATTTTTAGGGAGCCCTCTGAAAGGGCTATACCTCTCCCACAATGCACTCAACACCCCCAAAAAAGCTTCTTCTCATGAACTGCCAATAACTAAATTTCTTTGATGGAGAAAAAAATAGGAAAGAAAGCTAATATTTAGTATGTGTTCTATGGCAGGTACTATATATCCTCCCATATCAATCCTTATAATAACATGAAGTAGACATTCATTGTCTTCATTTTACAGCACAGGAGATGGACACTCCAGAAGAACTGAATACCTTCCCAGGTTCACATGACTGGTAGGGGTAGAGTCAAATTTCTTCATCTAGACTTACTGTGTAATTCCACCCTATCCCATAGGGCAAGCCAACATGATATGTCCATGTTAAGAAAGAAATGACTGAAAAAAAAAAAAAGAAATGACAAATACATCATTTTCCTTAAGAGCAGGTCTTAATAAGATTAAAAAAAAAAAGAAAGAAATAATACTTGGTGACCATATTTTAGCTCAGACATCAAAGGACTCTTGGAGCCCTAGGACAACCTTCACCTGTTTTCCATAAATACATCTGTAGTCTTGGATATAGATACAAACAGAATTGTGTTGAAAGAACATATTCTGTTGCCAAGTGGCACTAGAGTATAAGGATAAAGCATGAGTTATACTCGAGTAAGACAGGTAAATTCTAGGGTCAAGGTTTTATTTGCTTCAGACAAGACCAAAAATTTGGTCAGTTCAGTGTGTACCTGGGATTGTCCTAAGCCTAAATTAAAGGGTTAGGGGGAGGCAGAGGAAGTGAACACAGACCATCCTGGCCCTCTGGGTCCTCACAGAGCTGTCCAGTGGAACTTTCTGATGGGAATGAACTGTATCTGTGTTAGCCAATAAAGTAGCCACTAGTCACATGTGGCTACTGAGTACTTGAAACACAACTAGCACAGTTGAGAAAATGAATTTTTAATTGTATTTAACTTGAAATTATTGAAATTGGAGTAGCCCTATATGGATAGTGGGCACCATATTGGGCATGTTAGCTCTCACAGTCACATGGACACTTGCCTCCTCATGGCATCCTTCCTGATCTATTGATCACCCATCTTCAACCCAAGCAAGACTCAGACCCAAAAGACTGGCCTGGGCTGGACCAAGGTTGGCAAATATCACTAAAAGGGAAAGATGTGGAAAAAGAGGAAAAGCAGAGGAAGCATCAACAATCTCTGCTTCACTGTCTTTCTTCAAGTCCCTAAAATTGTCAATTCAGTTTGACATTTTTTTGAGTAAAATTTCAGTCAGTGCAGGAATGAGCAGGACACAGTGCTGGCCCTGTGGATCACAGCCTAGCAGTGGCAAAACTGATACTTGAGTCAAGAGATGCTAGCCAGGAAGGCTGGAAAAGACCCACATGTGAAAAGTCAAGAAGTGAAAGCAAGCAAGGCCTAGATGAAGAGTTGAGAGTAGATTAGCAAGATCAGAGCATGAGTATTGTTGTGGGCCAAAGCCAGACATCCTGGAATGTGAAGTCAAGTGGGCCTTAGAAAGCATCACTATGAACAAAGCTAGTGGAGGTGATGGAATTCCAGTTGAGCTATTTCAAATCCTGAAAGATGATGCTGTGAAAGTGCTGCACTCGATATGCCAGCAAATTTGGAAAACTCAGCAGTGGCCACAGGACTGGAAAAGGTCAGTTTTTGTTCCAATGCCAAAGAATGCTCAAACTACTGCACAATTGCACTCATCTCACATGCTAGTAAAGTAATGCTCAAAATTCTCCTAGCCAGGCTTCAGCCATACGTGAACCATGAACTTCCAGATGTTCAAGCTGGTTTTAGAAAAGGCAGAGGAACCAGAGATCAAATTGCCAATATCCGCTGGATCACTGAAAAAGCAAGAGAGTGCCAGAAAAACATCTATTTCTGCTTTATTGACTATGCCAAAGCCTTTGACTGTGTGGATCATAATAAACTGTGGAAAATTCTGAAAGAGATGGGAATACCAGACCATCTGACCTGTCTCTTGAGACACCTGTATGCAGGTCAGGAAGCAACAGTTAGAAGCGGACATGGAACCACAGACTGGTTCCAAATAGGAAAAGGAGTATGTCAAGGCTGTATATTGTCACCCTGCTTATTTAACTTCTATGCAGAGTACATCATGAGAAACGCTGGGCTGGAAGAAACACAAGCTGGAATCAAGATTGCCGGGAGAAATATCAATAATCACAGATATGCAGATGACACCACCCTTATGGCAGAAAGTGAAGAGGAACTAAAGAGCCTCTTGATGAAGGTGAAAGAGGAGAGTGAAAAAGTTGGCTTAAAGCTCAACATTCAGAAAGCTAAGATCATGGCATCCAGTCCCATCACTTCATGGGAAATAGATGGGGAAACAGTGGAAACAGTGTCAGACTTTATTTTGGGGGGCTCCAGAATCACTGCTGATGGTGATTGAAGCCATGAAATTAAAAGACGCTTACTCCTTGGAAGGAAGGTTATGGCCAACCTAGATAGCATATTTAAAAGCAGAGACATTACTTTGCCAGCAAAAGTCTGTCTAGTCAAGGCTATGGTTTTTCCAGTGGTCATGTATGGATGTGAGAGTTGGACGGTGAAGAAAGCTGAGCGCCGAAGAATTGATGCTTTTGAACTGTGGTGTTGGAGAAGACTCTTGAGAGTCCCTTGGACTGCAAGGAGATCCAATCAACCCATCCTAAAGGAGATCAATACTGGGTGTTCATTGGAAGGACTGATGTTGAAGCTGAAACTCCAATACTTTGGCCACCTCATGTGAAGAGTTGACTCATTGGAAAAGACCCTAATGCTGGGTAGGATTGGGGGTGGGAGGAGAAGGGGACGACAGAGGATGAGATGGTTGGATGGCATCACTGACTCGATGGACATGGGTTTGGGTAGACTCCGGGAGTTGGTGATGGACAGAGAGGCCTGGCGTGCTGCAATTCATGGGGTTGCAAAGAGTCGGACACGACTGAGCGACTGAACTGAACTGAACTGAAAGTTTATACATTGACATTTTCATCCTTAGTATCTCAGAATGTGACTATATTTGGAGACAGCTTCTTTAAAGAGGTAATTAGGTAGAAATGCAGTCATTGGTAATGGCCCTAATTTGATGCGACAGGTTTCTTTATAATAAAAGGAATTTGGACACAGAGGGAACACCATGAGAAGACATCTCCAACTACAAGGCAAGGAGAGAAGCCTCAGAAAAAACCATCACAGCTGGACACCTCATTCTTATACTTCTGGCCTTCAAAACTGTGAGAAAGTAAGTTTCTGTTGTGGAAGCCCCCCAGTCTGTGGGATTTGTGATGGAAGCCCTAGCACACTAGCATGGGCATTTGCACAGAGAATAAGCCTAAGCAGTCTGGGACCACTTCATGACTTTACGTCATTCTGAAGAAGAAGATTTATCCTGAAGCCACTGAAGGCTTTTTTAAACAGGCAAGTGACCTGATGTGGCTTCCACTTTTTAAGTTTATTGTGTGTGTTGAGCTTAAACCTGCTTTGACCCTAATCATCTGCTGATATATGGCTTGCTAGCTTCCAGCCTCAATTCTGATTTGACTTGAAACATTCTAAAACAGCAGGTACAGCTATGATAAAACAGTTATTCTTTTACTCTCTAATATTTGTCACAGGTCAGGAGACAGCCCTGTCTTAATATGTTTTAAAAGCCTGTACTTGCTGCACTTGGGTCAGACAAGATTATTTCATATCCACTGAATAAAATTCCCTAAGTGCCTAAGTGACTCTGAGGTAGAAGGAGTTCAGCAAAAGGGGAGGCACATTAACTCTTTCAGGTCATTAGGCTACCATTTAATGCATTATTGTAAATGCACTCTCAAATAAATAACAGGTTGTAAGAGGCATTGAGACAATTAGCCTCCTTAAGATGACTTTAAAAATAAGGATAACAGGCAGTTCTGAGCCATATGCTGGATGACTATGATGTAAGGAGGCTTTAAAATAAAAATAGACTGGAAAATTTATATGCAAATGAGTACTGTCATCTTGGGAGTCAATTTGCTTATTCCAAAAACCCTTCTGGTTACTTAAAATACTTTAGAAACCCTCCTTCTGGTCATGCCTTCAGAGCTGGGTGCTGAGACCTCCAGCTCTCAGGTCTCACTAGAGATCCATCTAGAGTCAACATAAGGGAAAATTTGCTCCATCTGGGAAGCAGAAGATTCACCCTGGGCTTCCTGGGAGCAGAGTCATCCTGAGCTAGCACAGCCATGCTTTTAAGGGGATGGTTACACCTGTATGTGGAAACTGGGCAGAGATCCCTTAAAGAATAAGGAGCCTCAGTGTTTACTTGGCATCTTCCACTATGTGTTGCTTTTTTAATTTTCACAATAACCATGCCTTCAGGAAGGCCAGGTGCTGAGAAAGAGATAGGAGGATATAGAGGTTTCCTGAACAACAGGACCATGGCCATACCATGGCATGGCTGTGCCTGATGGGAGAGAAAATACTACTCCTGAATCCCTAACTGCTAGCCAATGAACAGAACCCACTGTTTCCAACTCATGCTTTTCCTGTTCCTTGACTTTCCCCCTTACAGGTTCCTCCAAATATGATTGTCCTCCTTTCCATGCATGCTTACCACCTGTTTCTTCTCTCAGATCATGCCAAGTGCTACTTCCTTTATTAAGTCATCTCTGAACCCCCAATCAAGAAATAATCCAGCCTTTCTCTAAATTCCCCTAGCCTCTCTTTTCGTCCTTACAGTATGGTCTTTCATAGTCTTCTACCAAAGAATGAGCTTCTTAAAGTCAGGATCTCTGTGCCATTAATTTTGGTATCCCCAACTCCTAAAGCAATGCCTAGAACAGAACACAAAAGTTTCTCAATCAATGGAGCAAGAAAAAAATTCATAGTAGTGTCAGTGTCTTAGTTCAGTCTATGATTAAAAAAAAAAAAATACCATGGATTGGGTGGGTTAAGCAATAGAAATCTATTTCTCATAACTCTAGAGCCTGGAGAGTTTGAGATCAGGGTGTCAATATTGCCAGACTCTGGTGCGAGCCTCTTCCTCGTCTGCAGGAGGCCATCTTCCTGCTGAGCCCCTGCAGGGCAGAGAGAGATCCTCTTCTTTTGACTGTTGGATTAGTTGCTCAGTCATGTCTGGCTCTTTGCAACCCCATGGACTGTATTCCTCCAGGCTCCTCTGTCCATGGAATTCTCCAGGCAAGAATACCGGAGTGGGTAGCCATTCCTCCTTTCTCTAGGCGATCTTTCCAACCCAGGGGTCAAAGCCAGGTGTCCTGCATTGCAGGCAGATTTTTTACCATCTGACCCACTAGGGAATCTCTTCTTCTCAGGGCGCTAATCCTATTCTTGAGGGTTCAACCCTCATGACCTAATTACCTACCAAAGACTCCATATCCTAATATTAACACAATGGGATTATGCTCCATTATACAATTTTTTGGGGGGTGGGGGGAGGACACAAATATTCAGTCAAGGTAATACTCTCCAATTATTAGCATGAAGGATATGAACAGACTATGGTAACATAAGATTAAGACCCAGAAGGACAGAAGCAAAGGGGCAGATCAAGCAAAAATGCCTTGAAGCCAAAATAGTATGACACAGATTCTGAATCAAAGAACCAGGCATATGCCAAGACATGCCCAAACCAAGAATGACCAACATTAAAGTGCAGAACACAGAAATCAAGGAAACTTTAAGGACAAAGTGAATTTCTACTTCAGGATCCAAGCTCCTTTGTCAGCTGAAAGACATATAGGAGTTAGCTGTGCCCCAAATGTCACCTTTATACAATGGTTATTTAGAACTTAGAATACTATTTTCCCATAGAAATAATGCTAACATGGAAAAAATTTACCCAGACAGCCTGAATTTCTATTTAATTTCATAACACACATGAAGGAGACAACAAATAGAACTATTTCAACTACAATTGGCCACCAACTAAAGGATAATAAATGCTTTGAAAAATAAGGGGAAGTTTCCAGTTTGGACTAACATGGAAAAAGTCCATTGTTTCTTTCATGAGTTACAACTAAAAACTCTGGAAGGAAATCATAAAGCAATTATCTAAACACTGAAACATTAATAGCATATTAAATGAGCAGGGAAATCAAAATTTGAAGAATGATTAATATGGTCGTGAATTTCCTAGCATTTTCTTTTCCTTTGCTTTATCTCCTTATTTAAACACTAAGACAGGCTAAATCAAAGGACTTCATAGCAAGTTTAAATAGAAAGATCTCCATGAGAAACCTCTTTCTGGCTAGAGGACAGTGGATGAAGCTGTTGTTATTGTTTAGTCGCTAAGTCGTGTCCAAATCTTTGCAACCCCATGGACTGTGGACTGTAGCATGCCAGGCTTCCCCATCCTTCACAAACTCCTGAGGTTTGCTCAAACTCATGTCCATTGAGTCAATGATGCTATCTAACCATCTCATCCTCTGCCACACCCTTCTCCTCTTGCCCTCTATCTTTCCCAGCATCAGGGTCTTTCCCAATGAGTTGGCTCTTTGCATCAGGTGGCCAAAGTATTGGAGCTTCAGCTTCAGCATCAGTTCTTCCAATGAATATTCAGGGTTTATTTCCTTTAGCATTGGAGGTGGGAGCCTATATGACAGAGCATGCATGCTAAGTAGCTTTAGTGATATCCAACTCTTTGTGACCCTATGAACTGTAACCTATCAGGCTCCTCTGTCCATGGAATTCTCCAGGCTAAAATACTGGAGTGAATTGTCATGCCCTCCTCCAAGGGATCTTCCTCACCCAGGGATCAAACCCACATCTCTCATGTCTCCTGCATTGACAGGCAGGTTCTTCACCACTAGCACCACCTGGGAAGCCCATATGACAGAGAGTGTACGGAAAATCCCCATTTTTTCTTTCTCTCAACTTCTGGCCCTTCCATAAAGCAAATCCAGACACAGGCAGCACCCTCATGGCAGGCGCAGTGTACAGGCACCTAAAACTCTAAGAGAAAATATTCTCTTTGACTGGAGAAACTTGGAAATAAGGTTGATGTGCTCTAAATAGTATAGGGAGAATACATGTCATTTTTCTGTTTGTTTGTTTGTTTGTTTTCTCTTGCTATTCCACCTCTAAGGCAGATTTGGTTGAGGGAAATGCGTAATAGTGCAGGGAAGAAAAAGTCCCAGCTTTGCAGCCAGGAAATTTTGATAAAGGGTATCTTAGAACTGGAGGATTTGGGGTCTGGAGAAAAGAGAGAGGACCGCCCCCACCCCCCAGCCTATGCACAATGTTCTGGGCTCATGCATGAACTGTGCATGTGTGGAACTGATCCAAAGCAGAATAGCAAAGGCTTTGAGAATGCACCTACACTGGCTAGGTCCCACACTGACCCCTTGATGGAACTCAAGCAGAACTTGCTCAGGGCTCCTTCTCCTACATCTGCCGGGGTTGGGAACACTGGAAAGGCTCTGAAAACTAAGCTGACATCAGATTCACAGCCCACAGAAGATGGATTGGGACATGCTGTCTAAACTAAACTGAACCAGGTTGACTGTTGACTTTCTCCAGAGACTTTTAATAGAACCCAAAGACCCAGAGTCTCATAATACAATATTCAAAATGTCCAGGACACAATACAACATTATTCAAAATCTCAACAACTCTCAAGGCAAAAGACAACCAACAGATGGCAATCCATGATGATGATATTGGAATCACCAAACAAAGGCTTTAAAGCAGCTATTCTATGTTCCATGAAGAAAGGGCAAGCTCTCTCAAATGAATGGAAAGACAGAAGTGTTCACCAAAGAAATAGAAACTATAACAAGAAAAATAAATGCAAATTTTGAATTAAAGAATACATTAACTAAAAGCAAATATTAATGAGATGGACTCAATAACAAAACATAAAAATAAAGAATGAGGGAACTTGAATAAAATTGATAGAAATTATCCAATCTAAACAACTGACAGTAAAGAAAAGAGAGAATGTGGGAAAATGAACAGAGCTTCAGAAATTTGTCAAATCATCTCATATTTCTAGTATTCAGGTCATTGGAGTAACAAAACGAAGAAAAAAAAGAATGAAGAAAAATATTTTCAGAAATAATGGCTAAATTTTTCCTAAATTTGGTGAAAGAAACTATATAATCAAGAAGCTCAGTGAACCCCAACAGGGTAAACTCAAAGAATAACAATCCTTGATACATCATAATCAAATTGTTGAAGACTAATTTTTTTTCCAAGAAAAAAACATTTGAAACAGCCAAAGTAAAAAGAGTTAAATACAGGGAAATAATGAGCCAAGTGACTAAAAATTTCTCATCAGAAACCAAGGAGGACAAAATACAATGGAACATTTTTAAAGTAAAAGAACTACCAACCAAAGAAAATATCCTTCACAAATGAAGGGAGGATGACAGACATTCTCAGATGAAGGAAAACAAAGAGAATTCATCAGTAGCACATCTGCTATAAAAAGAAGCACTAAAAGAAGATTTTCAGGCAACAGGGAAATCATAATAGAAAGAAACTTGGAATTTAAGAAATAAAGAAAAAATTACATAAGTGGTAGATACCTAGGCAAAAAAATAAACTACACTTCTTTTATGTTCTTTAATATATCTATGAGCATTGAAAGCAAAAATGACAACATTTGCCTGGCGGGGTTTAGAATTATGTAGATGTCATACATATATCATCTACAACATAAAGAATTCAAATAATCAAAAAGAAGTCAGGAAAGGAAAAATAGAAAAATGAAAAATAGAAGGGACACACACAAGTTAAAACCTAGCAGATCTAAATCCAACCATATCAATAATTACATTGAAAGCACATTGTCTAAATATACTAATTAAGATACAGAAATTATCAGAGTAGTTAAAATATAAGACCTATAGGGTAAAAGTAAAATGATGGGGAAAGATCTATCACAGAAATACTATTTAAAAGAAAGCCAGAGAGGCTATAATAATATCAAACAAAAACAAAACTTTAGAACATGGAACATTATCAGGGGCAAAAAAGGTCATTACATAATGATAAAATAGTCAATTCATACAAATAAGACACAGCACCCCTAAATTTCTATGCAACTGAATAAATACTTTGAAAATAGCCAAAACAAAAACTGACAGAATTGAATGGGAAAATAGATAAATCCACATTACATTTAAAGTTTTCAATATTTCTCTCCCAACAATCAACAGAACTAAAAGAAAAACCAGGAAAAAGTATGGAAGAACTGAACACACTACTAGACTGATTTAACTGACATTTATCAAACATTACACTCAACAGAACATGAAACATTCACCAATATAAACCATTTGCTACCTTGTAACATGAAACGTAAGAAATGTAAAAGAACTGAAATTATACAGAATATGTTCCCTTACACAATGGAATTAAACTCTAAATCATAACATAGACATTTGAAAAAAAAAATCCCCAAGTATTTGGAAGTTAAACAGTATACTTTTAAATAATCCATGGTCAAATAAGAAGTCTCAAAGAGGGGCGGTCCTAAGATGGTGGAGGAATAGGACGGGGAGACCACTTTCTCCCCCACAAATTTATCAAAAGAACGTTTGAATGCTGAGCAAATTTCACAAAACGACTTCTGAATGCTGGCAGAGGGCATCAGGCACCCAGAAAGGCAGCCCATTGTCTTTGAAAGGAGGTAGGAAAAAATATAAAACATAAAAAGAGAGACAAAAGAGATAGGGACAGAGATCCGTCCCAGGAAGGGAGTCTTAAAAAAGAGAGGTTTCCAAACACCAGGAAACACTCTCACCGGCGAGTCTGTGGCGAGCCTTGGAACCTCAGAGGGCAACATAACCGGGAGGAAAAATAAATAAATAATTAAAACCCACAGATTACATGCCTAACGGCAACTCTCAGCAGAGAAGCAGCGCAGACGCTCGCATCCGCCACTAGCAAGTGCAGACTGGACAGGGAGGCGGGGGCTGTATTGCTTAGGGCAAGAACCAAGCCTGAATGCCCCTAGGGCAATCTGAGGGAACTAACTAGAGATGGCAACCCAGACTGTGGGATAGCTATCCCATGAAAAGCCCTAACCTAAGACACCGCCAGGCCCACTCACAGAATAAAGGACTGAGCAGAGCTAGCTGCTGTGGACCGGCCCATCCCCCACCAGAGACATGCAGGCGGGGGCAGCCAGAGCCAGAAGGGGGCAACTGCGGCCCCAGAGAGGCATCATCTACCAAACTGCAAGCAGGCTTTGTTGCTAACCAAGACTTCTTGGGATTCTGAAGGGTCGATATCCACTGGGAGGGTCACAGCCAGAGATCAGCTCCCCAGGAGAGACACACGGCACACCTGAGAAGGCGCGCCAGTTGTACACCCAGAAAACTGAGCGGCAGGGATGCAGGAGGCAATAAGTCGCAGCCCCCAACTGGGGGCGACTGCGCTCGCCAAGCACCTGGTCACCTGAGATGCTTGGACCTGGGAAGGGCACAAATCACAGGCCCAACCGAGTCTGTGCCTTTGTGGAGTACTGGTGAACCTGAACGGCTTAGACCTGGGAAGTGTGTGCAACCCAGGGCCCGCTCAGACAGTTCCTGGCAGAGCAACCTAGAGCCTGAATAGTGTAGACTGGGAAAGCACACACGCCGTGAGTGGGGGCAAACCCAGTGCGGCCAAGACACTGAGAGCACTCCCCACACATGCCAGGGAGATTTGTTTGCAGTGTTCCTACCTCCCCATAACACAACTGAACAAGTAAGCCTAAAAAAGTGACCACCATCGCCCTCTTGTGTCAGGGCGGAAATTAGACACTGAAGAGGTCAGCAAACATAAGAAGCTAAAATAAACAGAGGGAACCACTTTGGAAATGACAGGTGCAATAGATTAAAACCCTGCAGTTAGCACCAACTACATAGGAAGGGGCCTATAGATCTTGAGAAGTATAAGCCAGATCAAGGAACTATCTGAAAATGAACTGACCCTACACTGTCCACAACACCACCAGAGAAAGTCGTAGATATATTTTTACTATTATCATTTTTTTAATTTTTTTTTAATTTTTTTTATTTTCAAGTTCTCTATTACTCCTTTAACTTTCATTTTTATAACCTACTATTACTTTGCAAAAAAAAAAAGACCCTATTTTTAAAGCAAACTTCATATATATATATTTTATAATTTTCGTGACTTTGTTTTTTTCTTTAATATTGTATTTTTGAGAATCCAGCCTCTACTTTAGATTTTTAATCTTTGCTTTTTGGTATTTGTTATCAATTTTGTATCTTTAAGAACCCAATCTTCAGTACCCATTTTTACTTGGAAGCAAGATTACTGGCTGGATTGCTCTCTCCCCCTTTGGACTCTCCTTTTTCTCCACCAGGTTGCCTCTATCTCCTCCCTCCCCCTTCTCTTCTCTACCCAACTCTGTGAATCTCTGTGTGTTCTGGGCTGTGGAGAACACTTAGGGAACTGATTACTGGCTAGATCAGTCTCTCTCCTTTTGATGCCCCCTTTTTATCCTCCTGGCCACCTCTGTCTCCTTCCTCCCTCTTCTCTTCTCTGTATAACTCCGTGAACATCTCTGAGGGATCTAGACTCTGGAGAGCACATAGGGAAGTGATTACTGGCTAGCTTGCGCTCTCCCCTTTTGATTTCCCATCTTCTCCTCCTGGTCACCTCTATCTCCCTCCTCCTTCTTCTCTTCTCCATGTAACTCTGTGTACCTCTCCGGGTGTCCCTCACTGTGGAGAAACTTTTCATCTTTAACCTAGATGTTTTATCATTGGTGCTGTATAGATGGAGAAGTCTTGAGGATACTGTAAGAATAGGACTGAAAACCAGAGGCAGGAGGCTTAAGTCCAAATTCTGAGAACACCAGAGAACTCCTGACTCCAGGGAACATTAATCGATAGGAGCTCATCATACCAACACTGAAACCAAGCACCACCCAAGGGCTAAAAAGTTCCATAGCAAGACATACCACGCAAATTCTCCAGCAACACAGGGACATAGCCCTGAGCTTCAATATACAGGCTGTCCAAAGTCACACCAAACCCACTGACATCTCAAAACTCAATACTGGACACTTCATTGTACTCCAGAGAGAAGAAATCCAGCTCCACCCACCAGAACACCAACACAAGCTTCCCTAACCAGGAAATCTTGACAAGCCACCAATCCAACCCCATCCACAGAAAGGAACCTCCACAATAAAGAGGAACCACAAACTGCCAGAATATGGAAAGGTCACCCAAAACACAGCAATATAAACAAAATAAAAAGGAAGAGAAATACCCAGCGGATAAAGGAACAGGATAAATGCTCACCAAACCAAACCAAAGAGGAAGAGATAGGGAATCTACCTGATAAAGAATTCCGAATAATGACAGTGAAAATGATGCAAAATCTTGAAAACAAAATGGAGTTACAGATAAATAGCCTGGAGACAAGGATCGAGAAGATGCAAGAAAGGTTTAACAAGGACCTAGAAGAAATAAAAAAGAGTCAATATATAATGTATAATGCAATAAATGAGATCAAAAACACTCTGGAGGGAACCAACAGTAGAATAACGGAGGCAGAAGATAGGATAAGTGAGGTAGAAGATAGAATGGTAGCAACAAATGAAACAGAGAGGAAAAAAGAAAAAAAGAATTAAAAGAAATGAGGACAACCTCAGAGAAGTCTGGGCCAATGTTAAATGCCCCAACATTTGAATCATAGGAGTCTCAGAAGAAGAAGACAAAAAGAAAGACCATGAGAAAATACTTGAGGAGATAATAGTTGAAAACTTCCCTAAAATGGGGAAGGAAATAATCACCCAAGTCCAAGAAACCCAGAGAGTCCCAAACAGGATAAACCCAAGGTGAAACACCCCAAGACACATATTAATCAAATTAACAAAGATCAAACACAAAGAACAAACATTAAAGGCAGCAAAGGAAAAACAACAAATAACACACAAGAGATTCCTGTAAGTATAACAGCTGATCTTTCAATAGAAACTCTTCAGGCCAGAAGGGAATGGCAGGACATACTTAAAGTGATGAAGGAAAAAAAACCTACAGCCCAGATTACTGTACCCAGCAAGGATCTCATTAAAATATGAAGGAGAAATCAAAAGCTTTACAGACAAGCAAAAGCTCAGAGAATTCAGCCCCACCAAACTAGCTCTCCAACAAATGCTAAAGGATCTTCTCTAGACAGGAAACATGGAAAGGGTGTATAAACTCGAACCCAAAACAACAAAGTAAATGGCAACAGGATCATACTTATCAATGATTACCTTAAATGTAAATGGGTTGAATGCCCCAACCAAAAGACAAAGACTGGCTGAATGGATACAAAAACAAGACCCCTATATATGTTGTATACAAGAGACCCACCTTGAAACAAGGGACACATACAGACTGAAAGTGAAGGGCTGGAAAAGATATTCCACACAAATAGAGACCAAAAGAAAGCAGGAGTAGCAATACTCATATCAGATAGAATAGACTTTAAAACAAAGGCTGTGGAAAGAGACAAAGAAGGACACTACATAATGATCAAAGGATCAATCCAAAAAGAAGATATAACAATTATAAATATATATGCACCCAACATAGGAGCACCACAATATGTAAAGCACATGCTAACAAGTATGAAAGGGGAATTAAAAACAACACAATATTAGTAGGAGACTTTAATACCCCACTCACACCTATGGATAGATCAACTAAACAGAAACTTAACAAAGAAACACAAACTTTAAATGATACAATAGACCATTGATATCTATAGGACACTTCACCCCAAAACAATGAATTTCACCTTTTTCTGAAGCACACATGGAACCTTCTCCAGGATAGATCACATCCTGGGCCATAAATCTAGCCTTGGTAAATTCAAAAAAAATGAAATCATTCCAAGCATCTTTTCTGACCACCATGCAGTAAGATTAGATGTCAATTACAGGAGAAAAACTATTAAAAATTCCAACATATGGAGGCTGAACAACATGCTGCTGAATAACCAAATCACAGAAGAAATCAAAAAAGAAATTAAAATATGCATAGAAATGAATGAAAATGAAAACACAACAACCCAAAACCTATGGGATACTGTAAAAGCAGTGCTTAGGGGAAGGTTCATAGCAATACAGGCTTACCTCAAGAAACAAGAAAAAAGTCAAATAAATAACCTAACTTTACACCAAAAGCAACTAGAAAAGGAAGAAATGAAGAACCCCAGGGTTAGCAGAAGGAAAGAAATCTTAAAAATTAGGGCAGAAATAAATACAAAAGAAACAAAAGAGACCATAGCAAAAATCAACAAAGCCAAAAGCTGGTTCTTTGAGAAGATAAATAAAATTGACAAACCGTTAGCCAGACTCATCAAGAAACAAAGGGAGAAAAATCAAATCAACAAAATTAGAAATAAAAATGGAGAGATCACAACAGACAACACAGAAATACAAAGGATCATAAGAGACTACTATCAGCAACTATATGCCATTAAAATGGACAACTTGGAAGAAATGGACAAATTCTTAGAAAATTACAACTTTCCAAAACTGAACCAGGAAGAAATAGAAAATCTTAACAGACCCATCACAAGCACTGAAATTGAAACTGTAATTGGAAATCTTCCAGCAAACAAAAGCCCAGGACCAGACGGCTTCACAGCTGAATTCTACCCAAAATTTAGAGAAGAGATAACACCTATCCTACTCAAACTCTTCCAGAAAATTGCAGAGGAAGGTAAACTTCCAGACTCATTCTATGAGGCCACCATCACCCTAATACCAAAACCTGATAAAGATGCCACAAAAAAAGAAAACTACAGGCCAATATCACTGATGAACATAGATGCAAAAATCCTTAACAAAATCCTAGCAAACAGAATCCAACAACATATTAAAAAGATCATACATCATGACCAAGTGGGCTTTATCTCAGGGATGCAAGGATTCTTCAATATCTGCAAATCAATCAACGTAATACACCACATTAGCAAATTGAAAAATAAAAATGATATGATTATCTCAATAGATGTAGAAAAGCCTTTGACAAAATTCAACATCCATTTATGATAAAAACCCTCCAGGAAGCAGGAACAGAAGAAACATACCTCAACATAATAAAAGCTATATATGACAAACCCACAGCAAACATTATCCTCAATGGTGAAAAACTGAAACCATTTCCCCTAAAGTCAGGAAAAGACAAGGGTGCCCATTCTCACCACTACTTTTCAACATAGTTTTGGAAGTTTTGGCCACAGCAATCAGAGTGGAAAAAGAAATAAAAGGAATCCAGATTGGAAAAGAAAAGGTAAAACTCTCACTGTTTGCAGATGACATGATCCTCTACATAGAAAACTCTAAAGACTCCACCAGAAGATTACTAGAGCTAATCAATGAATATAGTAAAGTTGCAGGATATAAAATCAACACACAGAAATCCCTTGCATTTCTATACTCTAACAATGAGAAAGCAGAAAGAGAAATGAAGGAAACAATTCCATTCACCATTGCAATGAAAAGAATAAAATACTTACGAATATATCTACCTAAAGAAACAAAAGATATATATATAGAAAACTATAAAACACTGGTGAAAGAAATCAAAGAGGACACAAACAGATGGAGAAATATACCGTGTTCATGGATCATAAGAATCAATATAGTGAAAATGAGTATACTACCCAAAGCAATCTATAGATTCAATGCAATCCCTATCAAGCTACTAATGGTATTCTTCAGAGAACTAGAACAAATAATTTCACAATTTGTATGGAAATAAAAAAACCTAGAATAGCCAAAGCAATCTTGAGAAAGAAGAATGGAACTGGAGGAATCAACCTGCCTGACTTAAGGCTATACTACAAAGCCACAGTCATCAAGACAGTATGGTATTAGCACAAAGACAGCAATATAGATCAATGGAACAAAATAGGAAGCCCAGAGATAAATCCACGCACCTATGGACACCTTATCTTTGAAGGAGGCAAGAATATACAATGGAGAAAAGACAATCTTTTTAACAAGTGGTGCTCGGAAAACTGGTCAACCACTTGTAAAAGAATGAAACTACAACACTTTCTAACATCATACACAAAAATAAACTCAAAATGGATTAAAGATCTAAACGTAAGACCAGAAACTATAAAACTCCTAGAGGAAAACATAGGCAAAATACTCTCCAACATAAATCACAGCAGGATCCTCCATGACCCACCTCCCAGAATATTGGAAATAAAAGGAAAAATAAACAAATGGGGCCTAATTAAACTTAAAAGCTTTTGCATAACGAAGGAAACTATAAGCAAGGTGAAAAGACAGCCTTCAGAATGGGAGAAAATAATAGCAAACGAAGCAACAGACAAACAATTAATCTCAAAAATATACAAGCAACTCCTGCAGCTCAATTCCAGAAAAATAAACGACCCAAACAAAAAATGGGCCAAAGAACTAAACAGACATTTCTCCAAAGAAGACATACAGATGGCTAACAAACACATGAAAAGATGCTCAACATCACTCATTATTAGAGAAATGCAAATCAAAACCACAATGAGATACCATCTCACACCAGTCAGAATGGCTGCTATCCAAAAGTCTACAAGCAATAAATGCTGGAGAGGGTGTGGAGAAAAGGGAACCCTCTTACACTGTTGGTGGGAATGCAAACTAGTACAGCCACTGTGGAGAACAGTGTGGAGATGCCTTAAAAAACTGGGAATAGAACTGCCATATGACCCAGCAATCCCACTGCTGGGCATACACACCGAGGAAACCAGAATTGAAAGAGACGCGTGTATCCCAATGTTCATCGCAGCACTGTTTACAATATCCAGGACATGGAAGCAACCTAGATGTCCATCAGCAGACGAATGGATAAGGAAGCTGTGGTACATATACACAATGGAATATTACTCAGCCATTAAAAAAAAATACATTTGAATCGGTTCTATTGAGATGGATGAAACTGGAGCCCATTATACAGGTGAAGTATGCCAGAAAGAAAAACACCAATACAGTATACTAACACATATATATGGAATTTAGAAAGATGGTAACAATAACCCTGTATGCGAGACAGAAAAAGAGACACAGATGTATAGAACAGTCTTTTGGACTCTGTGGGAGAAGGCAAGGGTGAGATGGTTTGGGAGAATGGCATTGAAACATGTATATTATCATATGTGAAACGGATCACCAGTCCAGGTTTGATGCATGAATACAGGGTGCTCAGGGCTAGCGCACTGGGATGACCCAGAGGGATGTAATGGGGAGGGAGGTGGGACAGGGGTTCAGGATGGGGAACACATGTACACCCATGCGGATTCATGTCAATGTACACCAAAACCAATACAATATCGTAAAGTAATTAGCCTCCAATTAAAATAAATAAATTTATATAAAAAAAGGAGCCTCAAAGAAAATTACAATAAATTTTGAATTAAATGAAAATACAACTCATCAAAATTTGAGCATACAGCTAAAACAGTACTTATAAGGGAAATTTATAGTATTAAATAAATTTAATATAGTATTAAATAGAATTAAATATTAATAATAAATTAATATTCAAAAATGACAAAGATCTCCAATCAATAAAGTATACTTCCACTTAAAAATTAGAAAATAAGAACAAACCAAAACCAAAGCAGGTAGAAGAAAAGATTACAACACCAGAAATCAATGCAAGTGAAAAAAGAAAATTAATGAAACCAAAAGTTGGTTCTATAAAGAAATCAATTCAATTGCTAAGTATCTAACTGGATGTTAATAGATCAATTTTAAAAAAGAAAAGGTACTAATTATTTACATTGTGAATATAAAAGGATGTTTCACCATAAACCTGAGAGACATTAAAAGAAAAATAAAGGAATACTAAAAACAACTCTATAGCTGTAAGTTCAATATCAAAAAAATCAATGCAATTCCTTGAAAGATTCAAATGACCCAAAACCTACTCAAAAAGAAATAAATAACCTGAATATCCTTACATCTACTAAAGAAACTGAATTGGTATTTAAAATCCTCCTTACAAAGAAAACTTCCAGATCCAAATACTTTTACTAGTGAATTCTACCAATTGATTTTTTCAAACGATACAAAGGAAAATTCAATGGAGAATAATCTTCACCACAAACTGTGCTTTAACAATAGACATACATATTAAAAAAATAATAATAATAAAGAGGAAACGACCCATATTTCACACTTTAATGCAAAAATTAACTCAATGTACATCATAGATCTAAATGTAAATCAGAAAACTGTAACACTTTTGAAGAAAACACAGGAAAAAAATCTTTATGACCTTGGCTTACACAAAGAGTTTTCAGATACATCACCAAAATAATGATCCATTAGAAAAAAAGTGATAAATTAGTCTTCATCAAAACGAAAAACTTTTGCTCGGTAAAAGACACTATCAGGAGAATGAAAATATAAGATACACACTTGGAGAAAATATTTCCATATCACATACAAAACAATGGACTTGTTTTGAGAATACATAAAGAACACCAAAAATTCAACAAAAAATAGGCATAAGATTTGGACATTTCAGAAAAGATGTAAAAATGGCAAAAAAAAAAAAAAAAAGCAAATGGAAAGATGCTCAACATCATTAGACATAAGGGAAATGCAAACTAAAACCACGCAAAAATAACTACACTTCTAAGAGGATGGTATGTTTTTTTTTTTTTTTAAGCAACTGGAACTCTCATATACTGCTGATGGGAATGTAAAATGGTGTAGTTACTTGGGAAAACAATTTGGCAGTTTCTCATGAAGTTAAACATATACTTACTGTATGACTCAAGTCAGAAATTCTACTCCTAGTATTTACACAAGAAAGCTGAAAACTTACTTTCAAAATAGAAAAAAAAAGAAAAGAAAAGAAAAAACCACCTTTAATACACAATTTTGAATGTTTTTAAAAGTTTTAAAGAGTTTTAATACATGATGCAGCAGCTGGGAATTTGGTAGGACAAGAGAAATTTTCTATGTCCTGCTTATGATGGTGTGGGGGTGTGGGGGGTGTGGCGGTGTGTATGTGAGCTCAGTCATGTCCGACTCTTTGCAACCCCATGGATTGGAGCCCACCAGGTTCCTCTGTCCATGGAATTTTCCAGGTAAGAATACTGGAGTGGATTGCCATTTCCTATTCCAAGAAATCTTCTCAATCCAGGGATCGAATCCATGTCTCTTGCATCTCCTGCATTGGCAGGCAGATTCTTTACCACTGTGCCATCCAGGAAGCCTAGGTATGTGATTTTTCTAAATTCTGTAATTAAAAATTAAAATACTATGCAATAAAAACAAAGGGAAATAACCTTCAAATGGAACAGATCCTCTACTTCTCTCATCCTCATTCACTTCAGCATTAACAATTCCCAGAAACAGATTTGAACATCATTTTAGAAAGAGGGTCAGGATAGGGAAGGACTGATCTGGCCTTTCTGAACTCTACATCTCTATATTGTTATAATAAAAGATCTCTCCAGCTCATTTACTCTTTTTCCTAATAGTCCTTAAATGAGGACCAGAGGGCCACTATGTCCAAAAGGGAATGAAGAAGAAAAGCTGACCTTGTTTGCATGGGCAAATCCTTCCTAAATTGGCTATTTTTAAATCAAGTATGTATGACAAACTGTATTTCTTTCACTGTACCTGGAAAAGCTTGACACCATCTAAACAAAAATGAAAGATCTATTGCTTCTTAAACAACTTCACAAAATTCTCTCCTCTCATGTTGGTCCCAAATTGAATAGAAATGCTTCTGTTGTTTTTCAACCTATTGTATTTTGTGTTATTTCTAGAAGTTAACGAATTTTTTCTTTGAATGAGTAGGATAACTGTTTTTTGGCTTTAATTACTTGCTCTTTGTGTTAAAAAGTCATTTGTGTGCCTGCATGTCCTATTGTATATCTGACCACCTCAATTTTACTTGTTTATAACCATAATTGTCTATTATACAGAAAAAGAAATTGTTTTCTTTTTATTGTCTTAAATGGTTTTGTAGTAAAATCAGATTTCCTTGGTCTAAAATATTTTACTGTACTGTCATAGGACTGAATATTCTCTGGTTACACCCCTTTAGAATGGATTTAAAAACACTGCCACAATAGTTGTTTTAGCTAGCCTGAGTGCTCTAAAAATTGACATTCTTAACATCTCTCCAATATGAGACTTCAATCTACAAATCAATCAGAAGCAGCTTGAGTCAGATTATATCATCTTTGCCTTATTTCTTGCAAAACCACACAGCTGATACACTGTAAAACAGACCTTAAAAAAAATACAATAGAAGTTATCTCACCTGACATTAACTAAGCAGCAAAACCTAGAGGGAAAAATAAAATCTCTCCCTAAACCTCACACAGATATGAAAGATAATGCTTCAAATTTATAAGACATGAAGACATTGGCTCAAAAATAACTATTGATTTAGCATGTAGAAAGCCACTACTAGCATTGAAAAACAATCGGATATACCAGGAAATAGTTGGAGAAAAAAGTATATAACTGAAATTGCCACTAAATCTTTCTTTTTTTATTAACACACTAAGCTTAGTCCAGTTCAGTTACTCAGTCATGTCCAACTCTTTGTGACCACATGAACCGCAGCATGCCAGGCCTCCCTGTCCATCACCAACTCCCAGAGCCTACTCAAGCTCCTGTCCATTGAGTCGGTGATGCCATCCAACCATCTCATCCTCTGTCGTCCCCTTCTCCTCCTGCCCTCAATCTTTACCAGCATCAGGGTCTTTTCCAATGAGTCAGCTCTTCGCATCAGGTGGCCAAAGTATTGGAGTTTCAGCTTCAACATCAGTCCTTCCAATGAACATCCAGGACTGATCTCCTTTAGGATGGACTGGTTGGATCTTCTTGCAGTCCAAGGGACTCTCAAGAGTCTTCTCCAACACCACAGTTCAAAAGCATCAATTCTTCAGTGCTCAGCTTTCTTCACAGTCCAACTCTCACATCCATACATAACCACTGGAAAAACCATAGCCTTGACTAGATGGACTTTTGTTGGCAAAGTCATGTCTCTGCTTTTTAATATGCTGTCTAGGTTGGTCATAACTTTTCTTCCAAGGAGTAAGCGTCTTTTAATTTCATGGGTGAAATCACCATCTGCAGTGATTTTGGAGCCCAAAAAAATTAAGTCAGCCACTGTTTCCACTGTTTCCCCATCTATTTCCCATGAAGTGATGGGACCAGATGCCATGATCTTAGTTTTCTGAATGTTGAGCTTTAAGCCAACTTTTTCACTCTCCTCTTCCACTTTCATCAAGAGGCTCTTCAGTTCTTCACTTTCTGCCATAAGGGTGGTGTCATCTGCATATCTGTGATTATTGATATTTCTCCCAGCAATCTTAATTCCAGCTTGTGCTTCATCCAGCCCAGCATTTTTCATGATGTACTCTGCATGTAAGTTAAATAAACAGGGTGACAATATACAGCCTTGACGTACTCCTTTCCTGATTTGGAACCAGTCAGTTGTTCCATGTCCAGTTCTAACTGTTGCTTCCTGACCTACATACAGGTTTCTCAAGAGGCAGGTCAGGTGGTCTGGTATTCCCATCTCTTTCAGAATTTTCCAGTTTACTGTTATCCACACAGTCAAAGGTTTTGGCATAGTCCATAAAGCAGAAATAGATGTTTTTCTGGAACTCTCTTGCTTTTTCAATGATCCAGCAGATGTTGGCCATTTGATCTCTGGTTCCTCTGCATTTTCTAAAACCAGCTTGAACATCTGGAAGTTCATGGTTCACGTATTGCTGAAGCCTGGCTTGGAGAATTTTGAGCATTACTCTACTAGCATGTGAGATGAGGGCAATTGTGTGGTAGTTTGAGCATTCTTTGGCATTGCCTTTCTTTGGGATTGGAACGAAAACTGACCTTTTCCAGTCCTGTGGCCACTACTGAGTTTTCCAAATTTGCTGGCATATTGCACACAGCACTTTCACAGCATCATGTTTTAGGGTTTGAAATAGCTCAACTGGGATTCCATCACCTCCACTAGCTTTGTTCATAGTGATGATTCCTAAGGCCCACTTGATTTCACATTCCAGGATGTCTGTGAGTGATCACACCATTGTGATTAACTGGGTCATGAAGATCTTTTTCATACAGTTCTTCTGTGTATTCTTGCCACCTCTTCTTAATATCTTCTGCTTCTGTCAGGTCCATACCATTTCTGTCCTTTGAGCCCATCTTTGCATGAAATGTTCCCTTGGTATCTATAATTTTCTTGAAGAGATCTCTAGTCTTTCCCATTTTATTGTTTTCCTCTATTTTTTTTGCACTGATCACTGAGGAACACTTTCTTATCTCTCCTTGCTATTTTTTGGAACTCTGCATTCAAATGGGAATATCTTTCCTTTTCTCCTTTGCTTTTCACTTCTCTTCTTTTCACAGATATTTGTAAGGCCCCCTCAGACAGCCATTTTGCTTTTTTGCATTTCTTTTTCTTGAGGATGGTCTTGATCCTGTCTCCTATACAATGTCACAAACCTCTGTACTAAGCTTAGAGCTGAATTGATTCTTTCCCTAAATCAAAGCAACAGATTGAAAGGCTATTCTTTTTCAGAAGTCTTTGAGAACTGACAGGCAGGAAGGTCAAAGGCAAAGCACTTGCTAACTTTCTGTCCCCTCACTCTGCCCTCCTGATTCTGCTTTGGACATGTTATCCTTCTCTGTGTCATCACCTCAACCTCAGGATGTGCTCAGAAATCAGTTCTTTTGTTGCCCTGTTACTCTGACAGGTTCTTCAATTACCTCACTGCATATCCATATAAAGCATGATGTTCAATTATTAAAAATAATATAACACAACTACCACTCAGAAACAGCTATTTATTCATTCACTAATTGAACAAACAAGTTTTGAGCTGGTTTTATGTATGTCACCTCTGCAAAGAGCTAGCGATATGAGGATGAAGAAGACGGGGGTAATTCATGTTCTCATAGACTATAAAGTCTGGTATGTAAAAGGCGCTTTTAAAAACTGCACAAATAGTTGTTAGTTGTGATATACATTCTGAAAGAAAAGTGCAGGGTGAGCTGAGTCTATAACAAAGGGACTCCTCTGTCCGGGAAAGCTAAGAATTCCCTAAAGAAATAATCTTCAACAAAATGTTAACTATACTGTGACCTGAAGAAGGAGACAGGTGGAAGGAGGAGCTGAGCACAGATCAGGGGAGGAGGAAGCAGAGGGAACTAAGTATCAAGAAGTTGACTTCTGTTATCTTACTGAATATGCAGAATGAGAGCTTGACCCTATAGTCATAAGAAATAGGTTTCTGACCCAGCTGTGCCACTTAGCTGACAGATGATCCTGGTAATTCACTTAATCTTTCTTATCTTAAGTATATTCATCTATAAAGTGTGGATAATAGCTGTCCTATAAATTTCACAATGTTGAAAATACCTTCACTTAGCATATCAACTGGCACAGAAAATAAATTCCACAATTTTTTAATGAGTTCAGTTATAATTCCTGCCAACTTTTGTATAGGCAGGAGAGCATAGAGCATAAACAAGCTAGGCATATAGCTTTTACTTATTGCATTCAATTGGTTCCAGGCTTCCATAAAGGGCAGGAGTTCCCAATCTTTTTGGCACCAGCAACTGGTTTCATGGAAAGCAATTTTTTCACAGACCAGGAGTTGGGGGTGGGGGGAAGTGGTTTCAGGATGATTCAAGAGCATTACATTTATTGTGAATTTTATTTCTGTTATTATTGCATCAGCTCCACCTCATATCATCAGGCACTAGATCCCAGAGGCTGGGGACCCCTGATATAGTGTATCCTTCAGCTGGGAGCTAATTCACCTTCAAACCTTTCTCCTTTCTTCCTAGGTGGTGATTAATACTTTTAAAATGAAGACAGGACCAAAGAACTGTCATGAAAGAGAGGTATTTAAAGAAAGTAGACTTCTCTCTAAAAAATATGTATAGTATAATTTTAGGTAGTCCCACGGCCAGGACACTATAATTTTAGATTTTTCCAGGGCTTCCCAGGTGTCGCCAGTGGTTAAAGAACCCACTTGCCAATGCAAGAGATATAAGAGATGTGGGTCAGTCCCTGGGTTGGGAAGATCCCCTGGAGAAGGGCATGGCAACCCACTCCAGTATTCTTGCCTGGAGAATCCCACTGACAGAGGAGCCTGGCGGACTATGGTCCATAGAGCCACAAAGAGTCAGACACGACTGAAGTGACAGGACATATGCATGCGAGGCCAGGAAGGCTTATGTGTCCAAATTATTCTGAATCTCGAGTATTAGAGACTATTTGGAAAAAAAAAATGGTACAAGTCACGTACTCTATAATTCACATGTTTTCTAGATTTAGACTGATGACGCAAATCAAGGAACGCTAGTTAAGTACAAAACACCAGATCTGGGGTAGTGATAAACTTAAGAAATTTCAGCTGTGGCCTTGACACAAGAAGATACACTTATGGATTGATGTTCCTCCATCCAAGTATTGATTGAAAAAGCTCACCATAATTATGACAAGACTAAATAACACATTTACCTGCCCATGGGCCAAGCTTCCAAAAGACCAGAGGACAAAGCCAACAATTCAGAGTAACCACCATTACAAGAATGAGACTATGAAAAAGCTACTAGCTTTGTAAGGCATAAGTATCCTTTTTACCTCACCTCAGTAACTGCATTAAGCTTTTTGCTTCGAATAAAAGATTCAAAATTGCTTTCTGAGTAACCATCGATTTCACCAAAATTCCAGAAAGATAAACCTTTTACCTCTAGCTGCCCAGCCTGAATCAGTATGCCTGAAATTTACTACCATTTAAAAGCCGAGTGTTGACCTGTGTGAAATGAAAGGTTACAGAATATAATGCCACACAGGCAGGTTTCAACATCTCAGGGTGACATTTGAGTCAACAAAGCAATAGAACAGCTAGAAGGAATGCAGAGGGTTAAATTGCCCTGACTGGGTATTTATTTTTAAAACAAATACCAGAAAGAAATTTAACAGGCCATAATTACACACTAGATGAACGGAGGATTATTTGATGTTTCAGAGACCACATGACTCACTCTCCGGGCAGCAGCTGTGCCTAGCCTTGTAAAATGTTTAATGCATGAGACCCCCTATGCACAAATATGCTCATGTGTGCTCGCTCTTACACACACACACCAACCCAGAGAACCCAGTTGCTCTTTTCTTCCTAGTGACTCATTACTTTTTCTTAAGATCCTCTCTCACTTGTAACATTCTGACTCTTCTGAACTATAAGAGTGACCTTTCAGCTATTATATTACAAAGAAGAATGAATCAAGAAAAACAAGAAAACTCAAGACCCATCTTGATCATTTCATTATCCTCTTAAAAGGGGGCTTCTACCTCCACATTGTTCCTCTGCATCAAAGGACCCTGATGCTTATCTCAATAGGTGGGAGCCGCTAGAGAGAAAGGCTGGTAGAATCTTGTCACGGCAAAGCCCATTAACAATTCCCAGGAAATAAAAAGAGAATATGGGTAATAAAGTCTAACCTTTTCCCTTTCTTCTGTGCTTCCTCTATTTCCACTTGCTCAGAGGGAAGTGCCTGCAGAAGCCTCACATAGGGCACTTCAGACCAGAGGTCCTCGTCAGAGAGCTCTGAGCCCAACTTCCCAGCTGGGGGAGCCGTGCGCAGCAGTGCTGCACACGACACCATGAAGACCACAGCGGCAAGCAGTGTGCAGAGAGGCTGTGCGGGACACCTCAGCCCCGAGCTGGTGGGTCACACGCAGGCGCGCTGAGCACGGCACCGGGGTTCAAGATGGCGGCCGTATGCGCTGACGCTGCGCCCAGCACTGCAACTGGAGCCCTGAGCAGCACACCTGCACTCACTTCTTCAGACTCTACAAAGCAACCCCATCCCACCACCGGTGCGGGAGAGCCTGTGATCTAGAGCAGGAGCCTCCACCTCTCCATTCCCCATTCTCTCTCCATTCTCCAGTCTCCATTCTCTGATCAAAGGCTTTCCTTTGCTTCAGAACCAAACACAGGCTTGTTCTACTGGCATGAGCGACACCAGGCCGGAGGATCCTTGTTGGCATGAGACTCAAAAATGTCAGTAACTCCTTAGCCGATTGGAAAGCACTGAACTAGCAATACGTTCAGGCTCACCCCTGTTTCAATGAAACTGCTTTTTGAATGAAAATGCTCCACTAGATGATATCCTTGGGCCTGACACTGTCATTGCTTAAACTGTAATTTGACATACAGTCACTGGCTGAGGACAGTGAGTTTTCCCCCCATCCCCCCACCCCGACCTCGTCCCCATCCTATATTCTAAGACCTCTGAAATCTCCACCTTCCTCAGAGCTTATCCAACTCCAGGATGCCAGCCTTGGGTACCCAGCCCTCTGCATTACAATTCAAGATTTTCACTTTTCATTCATTGCATCACTCCTATGCTCAAAGAAGTTCGATAGTCCCTATCGATTTTTACTACATCAAGCTTAATTTTACTGACTTTCAAGGGCTTTCATAAATGATGTCATCCCACCTGGTAGCCTGCTTTATCACAATTTGAACGGCTCTAGTCCAGCCCATCACTTCACAGTCGAGACAGCTACCCTGGTTCCTAAGATTTTTCAAATCTGTATCCAGAGCAATGCTGAAAATGTTTCTCACGGACTGGTATATTCCAGTCAGAAAACTTTGTAGTGATGTTTCAGTGATGGAGATAATAATTGTAAGTCATTTTAGAGTTATTGTTTGACATGTGAATCAAGGAGAATAATTTGACTACGTAAAAGTAATTAGTCTAATTAGTTGTAAGAGGATGTTTCTTCTTAGATAACGTAATAACCACCAGAATGAGTTTATTATTTGAAATATATGCTGATGGGAATTAAATAACCACAAGTAATCTTTAACACAACAGATTTCAAACTTCAGTCAATATCAGAATCTCTTGCATGGCTTGTTAAAACACAAATTGCCAGGCCCCCATCCCCACAAAGTTTGTGAATCAGTAACTCTATAGTGGGAACAGAGAATTTCCATATTTAACAAGCCCCCAGGTGACACTGATGGCTTCTAGTCAAGGGCCCACACTTTGAGAACCACTATGTGTGCATGCGTGCTAAGTCACTTCAGTCGTGTCTGACTGTCTGCGACCCCATGGACTACAGCCTGCCAGGCTCCTCTGTCCGTGGGGATTCTCCAGGTGAGAATACTGAAGTGGGTTGCCATACCCTCCTCCAGGGGATCTTCCCAACCCAAGGATCAGACTCAGGTCTCCTAAATTGAAGGCGGACTCTTTACCATCTGAGCCACCAGGGAATCCTAAGTAAACATCTTCTATATTGTTTACTTATATGATTTCGTAGTTACAATGAAAACCTAAGAGGTTGGCATTACTAATGTATGTATTCTACAGATTAAAAGGGTCAGTAACTTTCCCAGAGACATGGCTAGTAAGCAGTGGAGAAAGCATTCTAAACTAGGCAATCAATTTCAGTCCTGCATGTTTCATCACAAGCATTTTATATGTATTGATTCTGAAAGTGTCATTTCAAATAAGTAAACAGATGGGTTCCTTCTATGGACACTGTATCTGTCTCTGGGATAAATCAGGGGCAATATTGAAGCCAGCATTAAAGGGGACACATTATTCAAACAAAAATAGAACAGTTACCTAGAGCAGATACATGAGGATTAGTCACCAGCATCTTTCTAAAGGAAAAAAAAAAAGCCCAGCTTCCCTCCACTCTGAAGCTCTTTGGAAGGCAACCCTACATCCTCAGAGGCTAGTGATGACTTGGACATTTTTGCTACAAAGAAATAAACCCTCTCCACACAACCGTCCCCCCACCCCCCAAAAAACTGACCTCTGCACACTTTTCCAGGCTTCAGTAGTTTTTAAGCTTCCCAGGTGATTCTAATGGACAGTAAAGTTTGATATCAGCACTACAAAGCACCTGCTGGATCTCTCCAGCTCAACTTGTTGATCTCTCTGGAAATACAGTTTTGATCGGTTCATTCCATCAGTCCTCTATGAACCACTGATTCTGCTGAACCCTCTTAGCCAGCCTCTGTTTAGTTGACACAGACATCAGTTTTCTCTCATAGTCCATATGCCCCACTCCAACATTTCCAGCCTTGTATAGGATGTAGTGGGTCTCTGATTTTGAGGACCTATGTCAGTACAGTTCAGTTCAGTTGCTCAGTCATGTCCTACTCTTTGCTACCCAATGGACTGCAGCACGCCAGGCTGTCCATCACCAACTCCCAGAGTTTACCCGAACTCAAGTACATTGAGTCCATGATGCCATCCAACCATCTCATCCTCTGTTGTCCCCTTTTCCTCCCGCCTTCAATCTTTCCCAGCCTTTTTCGGTGAGTCAGTTCCTCGCATCAGGTGGCCAAAGTATTGGAGTTTCAGCTTCAACATCAGTCCTTCCAATGAACACTCAGGACTGATCTCCTGTAGGATGGACTGGTTGGATCTCCTTGCAGTCCAAGGGACTCTCAAGAGTCTTCTCCAACACCACAGTTCAAAAGCATCAATTCTTTGATATTCGGCTTTCTTTATAGTCCAACTCTCACATCCATACATGACTACTGGAAAAACCAAAACCTTGATTAGACAGACCTTTGTTGGCAAAGTAATGTCTCTGCTTTTTAATATGCTGTCCAGGCTGGTCATGACTTTCCTTCCAAGGAGCAAGAGTCTTTTAATTTCATGGGTGAAGTCACCATCTGCAGTGATTTTGGAGCCCAAAAAAATTAGTCAGCCACTGTTTCCACTGTTTCCCCATCTATTTGCCATGAAGTGATGGGACCAAATGCCATGATTTTAGTTTTCTGAATGTTGAGCTTTAAGCCAACTTTTTCACTCTCCTCTTTCACTTTCATCAAGAGGCTCTTTAGTTCTTCTTCACTTTCTGCCATAAGGGTGGTGTCATCTGCATATTTGAGGTTATTGATATTTCTCCTGGCAATCTTGATTCCAGCTTGTGCTTCTTCCAGTCCAGCATCTCTCATGATGTACTCTGCATGTAAGTTAAATAAACAGGGTGACAATATGCAGCCTTGACATACTCCTTTTCCTATTTGGAACCAGTCTGTTGTTCCATGTCCACTTCTAACTGTTGCTTCCTGACCTGCATACAGGTTTCTCAAGAGGCAGGTCAGGTGGTCTGGTATTCCCATCTCTTTCAGAATTTTCCACAGTTTATTGTGATCCACACAGTCAAAGGTTTTGGCATAGTCAATAAAGCAGAAATAGATGTTTTTCTGGAACTCTCTTGCTTTTTTGATGATCCAGCGGATGTTGGCCATTTGATCTCTGGTTCCTCTGCATTTTCTAAAACCAGCTTGAACATCTGGAAGTTCATGGTTCACGTATTGCTGAAGCCTGGCTTGGAGAATTTTGAGCATTACTCTACTAGCATGTGAGATGAGTGCAATTGTGCGGTAGTTTGAGCATTCTTTGGCGTTGCCTTTCTTTGGGATTGGAATGAAAACTGACCTTTTTCAGTCCTGTGGCCACTGCTGAGTTTTCCACATTTGCTGGCATATTGAGTGCAGCACTTCCACAATATCATCTTTTAGGATTTGAAATAGCTCAACTGGAATTCCATCACCTCCACTAGCTTTGTTCATAGTGATGCTTCCTAAGGCCCACTTGACTTCACATTCCAGGATGTCTGGCTCTAGGTGAGGGATCACACGATAGTGGTTATCTGGGTCCTGAAAATCTTTTTTGTACAGTTCTTCTGTGTATTGTTGCCATCTCTTCTTAATATCTTCTGCTTCTGTCAGGTCCATACCATTTCTGTCCTTTATTGAGCCCATCTTTGCATGAAATATTCCCTTGGTGTCTCTAATTTTCTTGAAGAGATCTCTAGGCTTTCCCATTCTATTGTTTTCCTCTATTTCTTTGCACTGATCATTGAGGAAGGCTTTCTTATCTCTCCTTGCTATTCTTTTGAACTCTGCATTCAAATGGGTATATCTTTCCTTTCCTCCTTTGCTTTTTGCTTCTCTTCTTTTCACAGCTATTTGTAAGGCCTCCTCAGACAGCCATTTTGCTTTTTTGCGTTTTTTTTCCATGGGGATGGTGTTGATCACTGCCTCCTGTACAATGTCACTAACCTCTGTCCATAGTTCATCAGGCACTCTGTCTATCAGATCTAGTCCCTTAAATCTATTTCCCACTTCCACTGTATAATCATGAGGGATTTGATTTAGGTCATACCTGAATCGGAGAAGGCAATGGCACCCCACTCCAGTACTCTTGCCTGGAAAATCCCATGGATGGAGGAGCCTGGTAGGCTGCAGACCATGGGGTTGCTAAGAGTCGGAAACGACTGAGCGACTTCACTTTCACTTTTCACTTTCATGCATTGGAGAAGGAAATGGCAACCCACTCCAGTGTTCTTGCCTGGAGAATCCCAGGGATGGGGGAGCCTGGTGGGCTGCCGTCTATGGGGTCGCACAGAGTCGGACACGACTGAAGCGACTTTAGCAGCAGCAGCAGCAGCATACCTGAATGATCTGATGTTTTTCCCCACTTTCTTCAATTTAAGTCTGAATTTGGCAATAAGGAGTTCATGATCTGAACCACAGTCAGTTCCTGGTCTTGTTTTTGCTGACTATATAGAGCTTCTCTATCTTTGCACGATTATACAATTATTTCTATTTATCATGGTAACTTGGTCAGACTGGCAAAGGGAGTCAGAGTATTTATTCCGAAAAAACTATCCCAGTAGAGGAGAACTCTATTTAATATGAAAATGCTAAGTCTATGGCACCCAGCCTTGTTTTAAGCCACATTTAATATTTTTATATTAAATGTCTCCTTATGATAGAGCCTGATTCTCTAGTGTGGAGCTTAAAACATTCGAAAATATGCATGAAATGCCTAGAGTTTCATCTATTAATGGCACCTAGCCTTCATTTTTATATACCAAGTATATAACATGTAGACTCTGCCCTTTTCTAAAAATAGTTTGAAGAAATATAGAAAGATGTATATGAAGTCAAATAGCTGAAGTTGACATAAAGAAAAGATCATTAATCATGTTAAAAAGATGAGAGAAAAGTCAGCTAGGAATTATGAATAAGTGACTTAATTTCTATAACTGAGTATTAAATTTAATGCTGAGTTTTATGGCAAGCAATAAAAAATAGAGAAATATTTGCTAATACTAATTTCACTATACAGAAGAAGAGAAGGAAGAAGGGAAAGAAGAAGAGAGAAAGCACATTTGAAAATACAATATCTTGGAATTAAATTCTGGATAAGTTAATAAATTAAATTTATCATCTGTCTGTGATCCCCACTCAGGAGACACTTTGTCCCATAACAATTGACATGTTTTTCAACTTTAGCACCAACCTCTTTGGACTGTCACTCATGCCCTGTGATGAATATGCAAACCATCCTTATCTAAGGCACAGAGAATGATTAATTAGCTAATCATCCTTCCACACTGCCAAACATCAGCAAATATTATGGTTTTCAGTACGTTAATATTTATTGTATATGACTATAAATTAATGCAGCCAATTCAATAAAAATTAGTCATATCTCAATGTTCCCAACTAGGAACTAGAAGTATGTCTTCCTGGTCTCTTTCTCTAACAATTGTTTACAAAAGAGACATATTTAAAGTATATCAGGGCTCTGTGGAATTCCTCAGTTGAAGGAAAAAAATCCTTAGTTTTAGAATAGTCAGTGAATGAAAATCTTTGACATACTGAATTGAAAGTCAGTTCCAAAGAAATAATGAGTGAAAATTGTTCTCTGTAACAATACGAAACATGATCAACTTAAATGTAATGTCTACCTGGCACATAACAGATACTTAATATATCAGTTCATTTCAGTCACTCAGCCATGTCTGATGCTTTGCAACCTCATGGACTGAAGCACACCAGGCCTCCCTGTCCATCACCAACTCCTGGAGTTTACCCAACCTCATGTTTATTGAGTCGGTGATGCCATCCAACCATCTCATCCTCTGTTGTCCCCTTCTCCTCCTGCCTTCAATCTTTCCCAGCATCCGGGTCTTTTCAAATGAGTCAGCTCTTCGCATCAGGTGGCCAAAGTATTGGAGTTTCAGCTTCAACATCAGTCCTTCCAATGAATATTCAGGACTGATTTCCTTTAGGATGGACTGGTTGGATCTCCTTGCAGTCCAAGGGACTCTCAAGAGTCTTCTCCAACACCACAGTTCAAAAGCATCAATTCTTTGGTGCTCAGCTTTCTTTATAGTCCAACTCTCACATCCATACATGACTACTGGAAAAACCATAGCCTTGACTAGACGAACTTTTGTTGTACTCACTTTAAAAAATTTTTAAAGTCTGATTAAGTTATTCCAGGCTAACCCTAATACTAATATCTTATGCGGAAGACACCAGGATGCCAATACTTGTGACTGGACAGCAAAGCAACAGCATCACCACAGTAGCCAAATTCTAACAAAATAATATATGTATTATATATTTGAACCAATCTTTTATCACTTAGTAAATAAAGTAAGCCCCAAACACCTAGCAGTGACATCAGCATGATTATTAACTTCATTGTGCCGTTAATGTAATAGTAATATTGGCAATGCCACGTCTGAAAGATAATGTTTTGGTAAAGTTCTGGAAGGAGTATGCTGTTTAAGACCAGCATGAATGCCCTGTGCTAGGACTCACAGCTAAGGCTTCTAATTTATAATACTAAAATATATTCTCATGTTAGGCAGCAGGTGCTTCCATCCTTTAACCCTCTCTGTGAAAAACGTTCCATGGTCAAATAGGCATACACTATATGCTCCTCGTAGATATTTACAATACTCATTAGCTTTGATGTTTAATAGCATTAACACAGCATTTTCTCATTTCATTTACCCTGAAACCTTCCACACACCAACACCAACCCATCAGCATTCCACAGACCTGCAGAACCTACACTGGGGAAAATGTTTGCCTCCTGATATGTTTTTTCAACCTACTTATCCTGGCACTATCACTCAGAGCTGCATACAGAATACATGAAACCCTCCTCCACTTGATGAACTTTCAGGTAACTGAAGATGGTTCCCACACTCCTCCAGACCCCTCCAGAGGCTGGCTGCACGTAAGCTGAGCGTTCTTTTCTGAAGGAAGGTGGCGATGTGGGTGTAAATGAAGGAAAAATTAAGTGGAACCCCTAGTGATTTTAGAGGCACAAGTGATGTTTAAGTCCTTGGATCTCTCTGGCACACCCAGAGAGATTCACAAAAGATGACACCACAAAGAGAAGTCTTCAGAGTCAGTTGGAGGTCCTGTAAGAAGCCCACTGAAAAATCCAGCAATCCCCTGGAAGAAGGAGGGCTGAGGACACTCCTAACAGTGGTTTTGCAGATTAATTTATTGCCTCTGGAAAAAACAGTTTGGGAGGCAGCACCTGTTACCTTCTATACTCTGAAGACCCAAGCCAAAAGAGAAAGGAAAGGAGAAGCGGATTGATACTCAAGTTGGGTTGAACATTTCCAATGGTTGTTTAATGAAGAGGAATGTTTCAAAGAAGGGTGAACCAGTCAACTCTAAAAACTTTTATTCAGTATTAATGAAAAGGAACATTGAATTGCATGGCATGAGCTAAACAAAAATGTGTTTGGGAAAAAAAAAAATCCGCCAGGGTTTTCTTCTGTCTTTGTAGATTTTTGCCCTAGCCGCTCTGAGAAATTTCTAAAACCATGGGTAGCTTTGCTACTTTTCAAGGAGGTGCAAAGCAAGAAGGAAAAAAAAAACATGAGTTTTATAAATGAAGGAAATGTTTAGATAGGAAATACAGCTTAGAATTATAATTGGAGACACTCTCCAGACCTGTGCAGGGCTTTTACAAAGCTCTTGATGGATAAGAAAACACATAAGGTAGGGCATATGATAGTAAAATTTCTTGAAGTAACTTTGTGTCTGAAGGCAGGATTCTTTCATTTGAGAATTACAAGAAGTGCAGGTGAACTGTAAAAATAAAAGACCATTTGGAGTTCTTTTAGACTTTACCCTGCAGCAAACCAAATAAAATTAAATATTTAATGAAATCTCAGTCTAAGCCCAACCAAGGCAAGTAGAAAAATGCCAAGATGGTTTCTAAACTTAATCCTTAACCCTGGGTCACTTACCCAGGGATATTGCTGATGGTGTGACAAGTGAAGCAGAGGAAAAACTAAATTCTGGAGCCATCCAGCTCATGCATACTTAAGGCTACAGTACTGCATCAAATACATTTTAACCCATCACATACTACATTGGCCAGAAAAGGCTGACTGATGCAGTGGATGGGTGGAGACAAAGCAGTATATTGGATTTCTACCATGAATTATTAGTATGAGAAGTTCTGACTTTTTTTCACATTGTGCTTTTGAGACAAATATTAAAATTAAAATAACAGAAAAGCAAAACAACTTTAAAAAAAAACTTATACCCATTCAAAACCCAATAGACAGAAGGGAGGGGGAGAATAGGCATTATTAATGGCCCCCTATAGAAAGCTCTCATGTGATTTTTCCCTTTGGAGTAATGAAAGAGCCTTGTTCACCAGACTCCTTACCAACACTCCAGTCCGATGTAATCCATCTTTCACACCACAGTTGGTGTGATCTTATAAACCTCAACATAATCACTTCCTTGTCTAAAGATCCTTGTTGACTTCACTGCCTAGAAGTCAAGTACCAACTTACTATTTTGGCATTAAAGTCCTTCTCAGTTTTCCCTTGTCCCAATTCTCCAGCCTGGACACTTGCCACGTTGCCCTCTCCCACATCCTCACCATTCATCCAATGCTCTATGCATATGAACTTCTTATCTCATGTCTCATACCCGAGCTTTTATATCCATCTTTCTCTCTTCTCAGATTGCCCTCCCTCCAAGCCCTCCCCTGGAAATTCATTCATTGATCCAAATTCTGTTCAAGTGTCATCATTTCTTTGGAGCTTTTCCTGGCCCTCCGGAGCCAAATTAATTGCTTCCTTCCTGTGCCCCAGGGCACCCTTGTTCTAAACAGTAATAGATGAAAATCATGAAGTACTTACTAGAGGCAAGGCACTGTTCTAATCACTTTTACTCAATTGAACCCTTGTTTAATCTTCACAGTCCTAGGAAGCCAATATTATTATTCCTATCTGCATTTTCCAAACGAAAAAAACTGAGGCACAAGAGGCTGAGGATTTTGACTAAGGTCATGCAGATGACCTTACAAAGTAAGGTTGGAGTAGCACACAGGATTCTGACACAGGTAGCCAAGGCTTTCAATCTTGAAAGTGCCACCATGTCACCAGCAAGACTAAGGATCCTGGGATCAAGCTGGGAGCAAGTCAAGGGCTCAGGCAAGCCAAAGGGGTTCCCTGAGGCAGAAGCAAATTAAGATTGCTTCTCACCAAACCTGAGAAAATAAGCAGGACCAAGAATTGAGGGGGAAAGGCAAGCCAAAGGAGAGATTTTACAAGTTTTTCAAACAAAGGGCAAAGTGCAAAGGGCAGAAACTGAACTCTAAAATCAGAGCCAGGAAGCAGGCTGATTCAGAAGCAGGGAAATGTTTATTCACCCTTTGTCCCCACAGCTAAGCCCTGTGAACTTCTTTTGTTGGAAAAGGTGAAAATAAATCTAGCTACTAGTGTGCTTCAAACTTTCTGTGGGAGAACCAGGCTCCTCCTTAGAGGGTTGCTTCATCCCCAGCTCATATTTTGGAAGTCAGATCTTGAGGTGGTCTTAACTCAGAGGAGCATGAATCACCCAGCCTCTTAGCAAGACCCTCAAAATAGCGTAACCAGGACTGAAGTCTTTTTGCTTTAGAAAGTACAGACTACTGACATGTAGCTACACTAGCTTACTCATCATTTGCTCATAATCCATTTTTCATTTCAGGTCAGAACACACTGAAATATCCTCAGCACTAATTTTTCTTCCCTCTATTGCCCCAGTCTCTGCAAGACTGCTTTTTTCCTCCAAGGGGCTTAAAGCAAACAGGAAAAATTTTTTCAGAACCCAACCCAAATACTGTTTTCACATTGAAATCTTCCTTCTTCCTTCCTTAGAAATGAGCTCTCTCTCCTCTTATCTCCTGGTATGTAGTCTTTGTACAGACTCAAGTCCTGACTGGCTGTAATAACATTCATTAGTGGTAGCTACCACTAACTTCAGCAGCTATCATTTTTTTCCTAAAGAACTTGCTAAATGTCTTTACACATATTACCTCATTTAACACAGTATGAAAGAGGTAGTCTGTTCCCCATCATACAAATGAAGAAACTGAGGCATAGAAATATTTATACACTAGTATGAAACAGAGGGCTTCCCTGGTAGCTCAGCTGGTGAAGAATTTGCCTGCAATGTAGGAGATGCCAATTTGATTCCTGGGTTGGGAAGATCCCCTGGAGGTGCGCATAGCAACCCACTCCAGTATTCTTGCCTGAAGAAGCCCCATGGACAGAGGAGCCTGGTGGGACACAGTCCACTGTGTCACGAAGAGTTGGACACGGCTGAGCAACTAAGCACAGCACAGCACAGCATAGCAAAAAACAGAACTATTTAATACTTGAGCTGGCTGTACTAAGTAGTAGTATTACCCTACAATCCTCAGCCTCTATGCAGTTAGCCAGTGAGCTATGAGCAGAAAGTGCTTCCCAGGCAGTACTAGTGGTAAAAAATCTGCCTGCCAAGCAAGAGACGTGGGTTCAATCCCTGGGTCAGGAAGATCCCCTGGAGAAGGGAATGGCAACCCACTCCAGTATCCCTGCCTGGAGAATCCCATGGACAGAGGAGCCTAGTGGGCTACAGTCTACACGATTGCACAGAGTTGGACATGACTGAAGTGAATTAGCATGCATGCACACGTGAGCAGCAAAAATTATGAGCAGATGACAATGATGTGTGTCACTTCTGAGCGGAGTGAGGCATATAAGAGTGGCAACCCTGGCAGCCACGAGTTGAGGGGAGATGACAGAATCTCAAAAGAGAGAAATTCTAGACTCAGATGACACTACATAAAAGAGAGTTACTGTGAGGTGTCCTGAGACAAGCACTAAACTTTCTGAATGCAAAAAACAAACTTTAGTGTGTTAATCCCCCTAAGACTACAGAGATTTTGTGGGTTTGTTGTTGTTACCATAACCTTGATTAATACAGACTCCAAATCCTATATTCACAACCCTAAATCTCTGTCCCTAACTTCTAAACCCTAACTACTTCCACCTTACCTTTTCAGAGCACTTATCAATGTGAAGCAGAGGAGAGAGATGAGGAAACAAACACATCTAAAGGCACCCTTTCTTCAGTAGAGGCATGGGAATAAAATGCTTGTGAAGCAGCTAAAAGGAAACCATGAGGAGCTCACGGACAACTTCACAACACAACAACAAACCAGTGTTATGAAGGATTTCACAGACTAATGTGAAACAAGAGAAGAAATAGATGAACTGCGAAAGAGCTGTGACATTATTCTGCTCCAATAAAATCTTTCCCCTTCTTGCCACTCACTGTAAATTTACATCTTGGGTGCAACTTTAATAAATGTCGTGATACATCAAAGATTGCCATACGCTGGAATACCAGCCTCCCTAACAAAGATTTTATAGGGCCACAAAACAGCCTTTAGAGGAAGCATGTGTTCACTCATCTATTTCAGGTAGTTTTGATTTATTCTTGGTAGACTAGAAAAGTGAATTTCCTTCTCTCAGTCCTTTTGAAATTAGTCGTCTTCCTCTCCACATCTTTCCAAAGTATCAGCCAAAATGATCAGTATTCTCTCCTAGCAATATTAAAGATGGAAATAGCAAATGTGCTTACCTTCCTCCCAGCAATTTCAACCTAGTAATTTACACTGTGGCACTAGTGGTAAAGAACCCACCTGCCAATGCAGGAGACATAAAAGATGCAGGTTTGATCCCTGGGTAGGGAAGATCCCCTGGAGGAGGGCATGGCAGCCCACTCCAGTATTCTTGCCTGGAAAATCCCATGGTCAGAAGAGTCTGGTGAGTTACAGTCCGTGGGGTCGCAAAGAGTCAGACACAACTGAGGCAACTTAGCACATACACACAATTTACACTACTCACACACATTCAAATATATATACATATATGCTCATGGCAGTATTCTTTATAATAGTGAAAAACTGAAAACAACCTGAATGTCTATCAACAGCAGACTGGTTATATTACAATATTTTCCTGCAAAGGAATTTAGTCTTTAAAGTGATTTTGTAGCTCTAGATTTATTTACAAGCAGATATCTATGTCAGCTTTGTGAATGAAAATTTAGATTATAAAAATACCTGTATTGTGATTCTGTTTATGCAGAACTGTCTGCCTCTGTGTGTGTGTGTGTTTATATATATTTATTTTGTTTGTGAATAGAGAAGGCTTAAGGACTTTCCCGATGACTCAGCAGTAAAGAATCTACCTACAGTACAGGAGACGAGGAGACCTCTACATTCAATCCCTGGGTTGGGAAGATCCCCTGGAGGAGGGCATGGCAACCCACTCCAGTGTTCTTGCCTGTAGAATCACACGGATTGAAGAGCCTGGCGGGCTACAGTCCATTGGGTCGCAAAGAGTCAGAAACAACTTAAATGACTGAGCACGCATGCATAGAGAAGGCTTAAAGGATATACTCCAAAATGCTAATCAAGTTCTCTCTTCTTAGTAGGTTTTGGAGTATTCTTCTACTCTTTTATGGTTTTCCACACTGCTTCAATTGTTCAATGTTCACCTACTATATTTATAACATTAAAAATGATAAAAGCTGTTTTTATTTGGAGGAAAATGTTAAGACTGTTTATGAGCTATCACCTTCCAACTCACCTTAAAGCACAAAGTGATACTAATTCAGAGCAACAGTTTGCTTTCCAGAGATCAGGTCTGCCTACAGTTTCCATACTGAGAATGGTACCCTATCATTACTCTGACACTGTTATGATTTAAATGTGCATTGGAAGTTAATTTATTATTTGACAAGTGTTCACATCAGAATCTCACATTCAAATGTGAAAGTGGATTTGACAGAGAAAAGACATATAAATTCATTTCAATAAAAACTTTAGGTTTTTAACTTCTTGTGGCAGATCTGAAATTCCCAAAGTGATAAAGGTATTCAGGCTCTGCACAGATCTCCAGTACATATGGGTAGATGTCTTGGCATCATTAGGTCACTGGCTGTCAGATAAAGCAAAACTAAAAGAAGCCCTAAACTGTATCTGTCAATACCCCCAAAACTATTTCAGGCAAGATACTCTGAGTTATAATTTTCTTATTTTAAGCCTCTCTGACCTGGTTAGTAGAAGTTTTGTCAAAAAGGAATTTCATAAAAGGCAATCAAAATATACTGCCAACTCTCCTGTTTACAAATCTGACACAAGGACCAGAATTTAATAATAAAGATACAAAGAGTGGGAAGGTGACAGTAAATGGTGTAGGGCTTCAAATTTTTAATAAAAATTTTTAATAAAAATTATTTCTAGATAATAAAAATCTGTTGGATCAATGCTGTCATGGGGATATTCCATCAGGAGATGCTATTAAGAAAAGTTAATGTTCAAGCCCACCTCTTGAACATATTATATTCTCAATAAGTTTGCTGAATGATTGAATAAGTGTTCTGTGTAGGTCAGCTATGCTGCTATAATAAATGCATCCTAAAATTTCAATGGTTAATACAACAAAGATTCATTTCTCTCTCAAGTCATGGTTCAATGTGGTTGAGGGACAATTCTGAACAGTTCTCATCCTAATAATGACTCAGTGATCCAGGATTCTTCCATACTGTGGCTCTTCATTTGAGCTATACAGCCTCCAAGATTGCCACAGAAGAAGAGAAGATGGGAAATCAAAAGCAGAGTTTATGGATAGACGAGAAGTGGTATATACCATTTATACTCATGTTTGTTAGACTAGAACTCAGTGGTCTGTTTTCACCTTGCTGCAAGGAAGGCTGGGAAATGTAGTCTTTCTGTTTGCCCAGGAAGATACAGCAAATTTGTGAGCACGCCATATGCTGACATTTTTTACGTTAGTTATTTTGATGATAGTCTTTTTAGAATATATTTATGCTAGCTTGTTATCTTAAAGACAATAAACATTACACTTTCATTTTATGCCAAGTTTATAATTGCAAGCATTACTCACTGTTGTGAGCTAACATACACACGTGGAAGTTGCAGTCTTTCTTTTCCTTTCTCAGTGCTCCCACAGTTAGTCATTCACGTGTGAACTTGATAATGCCTCACTCATTCAGCCGTTGCTTGGATTCCCTACATCATCAATCACCCAGTCTGAGTCCTCATCCACAGTATCCTAGGAGATCTCTCTGATTGCACCCAGACCTGACCTGACCAACAACTAAACCATTCCATACACTGCCACCAAATGAATGGTTCTAGAACATACTTCAACCACCACTGAAACAACAGCCTTCATTATCCTGAGGCATAACACTTTTTCCCTTTACCTTTCCAATTGCTCCTTTGGCAATAAAGTCAGGTCCAAACTCTTAACTTCCATAAGCAGAGGTGGCTACCTAACTCTCTGATCACCTCTTTAACATTCTATTTCAGCCAATTGTTTTACATTTATTTCCTCATGACATTGCTCATTCCATCCTTCCCATCTGAGGTACCCTCGGCATCTTATATAATTACCTCTGTTCTACACATCCATTAACATTCTGTTTTAGTCTCACACTCTGTACTCATTAGGTAACATAAGCAGCCGTGACAGAAAAACACCAAAGTCTCAATGGTTTAACACAACGAATGTTTATTTCTTGCTCTCATTAAGTCCAAATTGGGTGTTGTCAGGTGGCTCCCCTCCAAGCAAGGATTCAGAAACCTAGGAACTCAGGCTCCTTACATCTGATTTTTCTGCCATCTTTGACACTTGGCTTCCACTGTTTAGCGCTACAGAAAGAGAAAGCACATGGAGTGTCATATTTAGAGGCTCTGTGGACTGGTACCGACAATGGCACCCGTCATGGCTGTTAATTTCCCACTGGCTGAAACTCATTTAAGGGGCTTCCCGGGTAGCTCAGTGGTAAAGAATCCACTTGCCAGTGCAGGAGGTGTGGGTTCCATCTTGAGTCAGGACGATCCCCTGGAGAAGGAAATGGTAACCCATTCCAGTATTTTTGCCTGGAAAAATCCTATGGACAGAGGAGCCTGGCAGGCTGCAGTCCATGGGGTCACAAACAGTAGGACACAACTGAGCAACTGAGCACACATGCAAAGCCTCATGGACACGGCCACAGCTAAAACTGCAAGAGTTCGTGGGCCCAGGAATAAGAGAAGACGGATTTGATAGAGAGCCATTAGTATCTGTTTTATTTGCTTAGACTTCTCTCCTGGAAAATTCAATTCTCTCCATCATTCCTCCTTCCTCTGAACTTTTCTATTACTTTCTGGTACCATATAGACTGTGGTAAATTGGGCAGGTTTCTTTCACTTTTGACATACTTCCTTTCCACATCAACTAAACTTTAGGGCAGGGTCTCTGCTAAGTATTTTTTAGTATCCCGGCTATTAGAACAGAGCCCAGCACACTATCTTAAGACTTCAACAGTGTTGAATGATGACAATGACATTAGTGCCCTTAGGAGCTACTAAGATAAGCAAGTCATTTCCCTGTACACTAGATGGCCCAGACTGCTATGCATAGGAAGGTCTTGGCCCACTCTTGTTTTTACTTTCATTTTCCCTATAGAAACTGTCTGCCAATGCAGGAGACTTAAGAGACGCGGATGTGATCCCCGGGTCAGGAAGATCCCCTGGAGGAAGGGGTGGCAACCCACTCCAGTATTCTTGCCTGGAGAATCCCTTGGACAGAGGATCCTGGTGGGCTATAGTCCATAAGGTCAGAAAGAGTCAGACACAAGTGAAGCGACTTATCATGCACACGTAGTCAATTTTCAGACCCTGCTTTTCACGGCCTCCAGCATATTTGCTTCTTCTAGTCAGCACTCCTTACTCTACCTCTAACTTACTGTCTCTAATCTGCTATACAGTGTGTTTTAAATCTTAGCAATGGGAAACTTTCTACAAATAAAATTATCCATGAAACCATACAAAGGGAAAAATAATAGCCAAACGGTTCAGGTTGTGACAGGCGGGGACTGGCTTACTTAGCAGCTGCCTGGTTCCAAGGATATGCTCAGTAAACATAAGCTCCCCTTCTTCTCCTCTCCTTGTCTCAACATGACTATTTGCTCACTGAAAAGCACTCCAATGGACAAACTTCACTAAGATTTCTTATTAGTGGCACTAAACTATTAATTTTCTCAGCAATTCACCTTTACCACATCCCAACCAAAAAAAAAAACAGTGAAGAAGATGAATAGGAAAAGAATTTTGAAAGCTCTGTGAATAATAAAACTCATAGTTGTCATAGACTTACCAGACTTTTCAATAACATCCCTGTTTTCCCCATGGAAATTCTCCATCCCAAGTAGCTCACAAAGCCTCTTCTATATTAAATGTCACATGAAGACAAAGGCATAAAACTTTTTCAAAGTGTCAGAGAAATATGACTAGTCATAAATGTTCAGTCAAACAGCCTTCCATATAAGTGCAAACATCTCATTCTAAAAGGAATTTAAAATGGTTGAGTCATATATTTTTAAGCAAAAATGATACTACTTTACATGTTAAAAAAAAGTATAGTGTATGTGTGTTAGTCATTCAGTCGTGTCTGACTCTTTGCAACCCTATGGACTGTAGCCCACCAGGCTTCTCAGTTCATGGGATTCTCCAGGCAAGAATACTGGAATGGGTTGCCATGCCCTCCTCCAGGGGCTCTTCCCAACACAGGGATCAAACTCGTGTCTCCTGTGTCTCCTGCATTACAAGTGAATTCTTTACTGATGAGCCAACCGGGGAAGCCCACTAAGGTCTATAGGTTTACTGATAAGTTTCATGTGTCAAAATTGATATGACTATGCATATTAATGTTTATAGTATATGTAATACTGAGTTAACTTCTGTTCCCCTGGGCCATCATTTTATTGTCATCTTTGATTAAAATGCCTTGAATTAAATGTTAACTGAATATAGTTTAAAACAAAGTTTCCTTAAGCCACACTGACCTCTAGAGACATAAAGGGATTTAAAAGATGCTCAAGTAAAACCAAAATCCACCTTCAAAAGATCAGTGTGAACATAATAAAAGGATTTATTTGGGGACATAAGGATGGACTATCCTCTGAGCTCTGTGCTACACTCCATTGACTAAGCATACTGCATTGCATGTTATTAAATTTTACTGCAAAGAGGAAAAGAAAGAGACAAAGAAAAAGACTAGAGCTAAAAGGAACTTGAAAATAATTGAAACTGTTCAAATGTATGTAATGAAAAAGGCAGTGAACTATGTATCCTGAGTTCTGATTCTGCTTCATTTTCATAATACCTACGTGACCTTGGGCAAACCACTTTTCTTCCTGAGGCTTCATTTTCCCACCAGTTAAATGAGGGTTTGAGCCAAATTCTATGATACTCTGTGCTAAATGCAAACTAAGAAATGCTAACAGTTTATTTTCTCATCTTAAAAACTTACCAATCCACCTTAAAAAAAAAAAAACCACTTTCTATTAATGACTCAGTAATTAGATTGATCAGGGTAGTACATTACTGGTGAAGATTAGTTTCTAAGGGCTGCTGTAAAAAAGTACCACAAACTGGGCGGCTTAAAAAACAACAGACATTTTTTTCTCTCACAGTTCTGGAGGCTAAAAAGTCCAAAATCAGGGTCTCAGCTGGGCTATGCTCCCTCTGAAACTCTGAGTAGAATCCTCCCTTCCCTCTTCCTAACTTCTGGTGGAGGCCACCAGTGTTGGCATTCCTTGGCTTGTAGCTGCCTCTCTATTATCTCTTCCCCTCTGGTCATAAGGCATTCTCTCTCCATCTCTCTTCACATCATCTTCCCTTACCTCAATAAGATGCCAGTAGTACTGGATTAAGGGTTAATCCACACTAATCTGGTATGACCTCATTTAACTTAACTAATTACACCTGTAATGATCCTATTTCCAAATAAGATCATGTTCTTATTTGGTATTGAGGTCAGTCCTTCAACATATCTTTTGAGGCACATAATTCTTTAACAGTAGTGATAGGGAAAATATACAGTCAGAGAAATGACAGCTTTAAGAAAGAAGCAATGTCACTTGCAATTCGGGTCACTTAAAGGACACGATACGTGTAATGAATTGCTTCCTCCTGAATGATGGTATCTTTACAGAAAAATCCCATGGCAAGAAAATACGTATTCAGTGGAGAAACAACACAACCTAAGTCTAGCAGAACGGCTCAGACAAGATCCTGACATGCTATCAGTGAATGTAAGAGGAACACTAGGTGGCTATGCTTCTGTGTAACAGCCCAAACTAGAACCAAGGCATCTGAAGAGTTGTCCCGCAAAGGTTAATACCATGAAGAACCACTGAAGTCAAACCTTGCCATTCTGAGTCAAGAAAATTGTTAACAAAAGCCTGTGCTTTCCTCTTAAATTTTGATAAATGAACAGGAAATATAGAAGATAATCCTAGGAAACCTTGTCGTGCCAGATAGCAAGCTCGCTATCAAACACTACTGAGGTCACGTCAACAGAACTCAAGAACCAACATGAAGGAATTTGCCCTGGCCAGAAATGGAAATGGGTGCGTCAGTAAGAAAATAGTACAATTGTTTAAAACACATCAAATTCACTTAAATCCCATAAGTCCCAATAATTCTTAAGGGAAAAAACTTTTATTTGTCCCCTTGGCCAATGATAGAAAGCCAACTCATTATTTTGAAAACTTGTAAATAAAGGGAAAGAACCAAATATTGATTCTGCCTTTATCACTCACTGTTTTAACCAAAGAGTATGCAAGAGGGTATTTCTCTTTAGAGAAGTATTCTAGCCAGTAAATGAAAAGGAATGCTATAATATCACCACTATGTAACTCCTAATGAACTAAAGAATACTGAGAAGTACAATAAGGACACTGCTTAAAAGTATTTCTAAATATCAATAAATTGTATATGTTCAACATGCCCCACTACCAAAAGGTAAGAAAACACCACAGTATTAAGAATGTGAACAGGACGTAAACACTTCAATGCAGCTAAGTGATTGAACATGTTCTTTATCTCAGCAGATTGTTCTGAATGAGAAAAAAAAATGACAACCTGTGAGCCACAAACTACTAGCTACACAACATAATTGTGAAAATGGGTTCCTTATACCCAAATAAAAATAAAAATTCACCAGTACTAGCAATTTAAGAAAGGATTCACACACACATACACACACAATTGCTTTCTGTACTTTCTGAAACTCCACTAAAGAAAATACTGCAAAAGTAGCCTCAAAATGGGTAGGATGAAGAGGGAAATTAAACAACAGGAAACTATACAAATTACACAAACCTCTGGAAGACATTAAGCAGAGGAAAAAAGGGAATTTGAAGGATATAGTCAGAGCCTAGGATATACCAGAATCCAGAGGGTACAAACCATCAAACCAGCAAGAAATACTGATGAAGAACAGACAGCCACCACCCCATGCATTCCCCTGAAGTGAAGCCTGTCAAAGCCAGTCTCCTACCTGTTCTCACAGAGATGCCAGTCAGGATCCCCACTCCAGGATGACTCTCATATCTCAGCAGAGAAACGTGCTGTAGCTACATGGTCGTCAGTCACTGGTGGAATAAGAAATGTAAGTTTAAGAATATTATTTACAGAGACAAAGGTAGCCAATAAGGAACTAAGTAGTATAACTGAGGAAAAAGAGAGAAGCATTAACAGAGAAGAAAAAAGAATATACTAAGTAGAGAGACAAGTGGAAAACAAGGGAGAAGATGGTTTGTATTTAGGAACTGCAAGGTGTTCAGCAATGTTAGGGTTTATAGTGTAAAGAAGGGATTGATGAGAGATGATGAGTCTAGAGAAGAAAGTAGAGGCCAGAGTATTACCTCATACTAAGGAAAGTTTGAGCTTTATTCTGAAAGTTCCAGCTTTCCTGTTGGCTGTGGTAAAAAAAAGACAAAAAACAAAAAAACCCTGCCTACCAGTGTAGGAGACATAAGAGATGCAGGTTCGATCCCTGGGTGGGGACGATCCCCTGAAGAAGGAAATGGCAACCCACTCCAGTATTCTTGCCTGGAGAATCCCATGGACGAGGAGCCTGGCAGGCTACATAGTCCATAGGGTCACAGAGTCAGACATGATTTAGGGACTAAACAACAACAACTGAAAGTTCCAAGCACTTTTAAACACAACATAACACGGTTCAATTTGTGTTTTAGAAACATGATTCTGGCTTCTGTAGATTTCTGGGGAACAAACCTGGAGAGAGGGAAACCTCTTAGGCAGCTGCTGAAATCATTCAGGAACTAAAGATAATCAATTGCTAAACTGAGAAAGTGGCAGTGGGCCTGGAGGAATATTTTTCAACTTCAGAATGCATGGAAATCACCAGGAGGGCTTGTTAAAACACTGGGTCCCATGGGGCCTCGGAGTTTCTCATTCAGTGTGCATGAGGTCTGTCTCAAGAATTTGCATTTTTAATAAGTTACCAGGTGATACCAATGCTGCTGGTCCAGGCACCACACTGAAAACAGTATTTGAGAGTAAGTAGGATTTCCAGACTAGACCCCAACGTGTGTGTGTGGATGGATCCTTCCCCACATCAACAAGCAACTTTCAGGTGCCAGCAGGGTGTCTGAGAATTCAACTCAGTTCTGACACTCTCTACCCAGAGATAGAATCAGATTGCACAGGTAAAGGGCTCAGTCCCACAAGACTGCTGTCCCCTTCAGATGCCAGTCACAAGTCTATGTTGTTACCTGTACTTCTGACTGACAGGCTATCAATCAGAGGTTCCCATGACCTCAGGTTCAATTAACTTGCTAGAATAACTCAAAGAACTCAGGAAATCTGTTTGCTTACTAGATTACCTATTTCATCTTAAAAGGATAGTAAAGAGCAGGAATCAATAGCCAGATGAAGAGATCAATAGGGCAAGGTCTCAAACAAAGGAGCATCTGTCCTTGTGGAGCTTGGGACCCGGCAGAGTAGCATGCAGAGGCATCCTGGCCCCCTGATGTGGAAGCTCTCCTAAAAAGAGACCAAGACACTTTCCTCTGCAGTTTTTATGGTGGTTTCATTACATAGTCATGATTGACTAAATCCTTGGCCAATGGTGATTGGTTCAACCTCCAGCCCCTCTTTCTTCCCTGTAAATTAAGGGTAGGACTGAAAATCGCAACCCTCTCATTTCTGTGGGTTCTTCCAGCAACCAACCTCACTCCTTAAGTGCTTCTAAAAATCATGGCATTCAAGTAACAAAAGACACCTCGTCACTGTTAACACTTAGGAAATTCCAAGGGCTTGGGGAGCTGTGAGCCAGAAACTGTGAACAAAGACCAAACATATATGAAAAATAAACTTTGGTCATCTAAAATGACCAAACAAATATTTCTGACAAATCACAACATTACAGAGAGAATGTAAGAAGTGGAATCAACAATACTTGGTGACTGACTGGATGAAGACGTCGAAGAGAGTAGTCACGATTCTTCCCAGCTTTCTAGCTTGGGTAACTGGGAGATTGTGGTGTCAGTCATCAGCGCGAGAGGACTGCTAATGAAGAACAGATATTTGGTGAGAGCATGGGGTCGTAAATACAAAGAGATCCATTTGAGCACATATCAAACTTCACATTCATATTGGACATCCCAGTGAATTTTAGAACAGGCAATTCATACACAAAAGGACATGAAAAGGAAGATATGAGTTAGAAATACAGATGTAAGAAGCATCAGCATATAGATGATAATTAAAGCCATGAGAATGAATATGATTTGCCATGGTCAGTAAATACTGTGAGAAAAGAAGAGGATAAAATCTTGAGGAACCTAAAATTTAAGAAAAAAAGAACTGGCACTACTAAGCCAACTGAGACAAAGAGGTAGAGGATCTGCCATGGCTACATTGTTTGTGATATCAAAAGACTGAAACAATCAAATGCTCATCAATATGGGGCTGGTTAAATAAATCATGACACTCTCTACAGTAGAATTCTTTGCATCTATAAAAAAATGGAATGAGTAACTACTTTAGCTAACAATAGAAAATATATATGCATATGTTTTTGGTTTGTGAAAAAAGCAAATTGTAGAATAGTGCGTGTAATGGTGCTATCATTTAGCTGAAATGGGGGGAAATGCATACATATGATTATATAGTTGCTGGCATATTCACAGAATACCTCTGGAAAGATGCACAAGAAATTTGTGACCTAGAGGAAACATAGTGGGGAACCTAGTAATTAGGAGATTGAAGATCCAAGGCAGGATTTCAACCCAAAGGCCCAAATATCCTATAAGCTACCAACTATAGGCCAATTATAAAGATGGAAGCATCAGAACTTGATGCTATTAAATATTTAAACTATTAATACAAAAATAATTCTCCTTATTTAGATCTTATGATCGTCTAACAACATTCTGAAACTTTTCCCACAGAAAGAGAATTCATTCTGTATATTGCTGAAATTGACTTGACAATCATATATTTTTATACAAATTAATCATCGGCATTCTACTGTGGCTTTCAACACCTATCTCTTGTGCATTTTGTGAACTTGAGGCAATACCCATGGGTTCAATCAGTTGATCACAGAGAGATTCTGAGTCTACAGAGCTAAGAACTAAATCCTACACTCAGGTGAATTAACCAAGGTGTGTTCTACCTTATTTAGTTTCTTGACAGTGATTTGTCTCTCCTGGCCACACTCCAACAGCACGTGATGTAAAATTCAAATTTTCAGAGGAAACAAATTTATTTGCAATACTCCTCATCTTATCTTTATGGTACATATTCCATTGACTGATACCAAATTTACCAATCTACCCATGAATTCCATATGACTGTGGCCTCCAACCTCTGCCAGCAGCATCCATGCCCCTCCCCAATCAAAGTTCATCAGTATCATTCATCAAAATGTTTCTTCCTACCATAAACAAAAATCACATCATTTAAGTAGATTACACTTGCCAGAATCCACTACCAAACCATAAACTTCTGAGGGAAAGATGCTTTATTCCTCTTTGTATTGGATAATTACTAAAAGATAATACAATACCTTGTACATCATAGACATTCAACACATTCACACTGAATTGGATTGAATTCCCTGCTAATATATTACCTGCCCAGATAAGGTAATTACTTAACCACTTAAATCAAGGGTCCTTACAGAATTCTCTTTCAAGTGTGACCTCTAATTTGTAAGGGAGATATTTTTGCATGGGGGCCTTTTGACACCCTTCAAGTGTAATCATAGGTGAAGCTATTTAACCTACTTATGAAATCTGCTCAGATAATATACTGCTATCTAGCAAGATCAGAAAGTGGGTTTTCTCTTCCAGTTAATAGAGAATCTCAACATACATGAAATATAGAATATTTTCCAAATTTAATTTGATTTTTAAAATACGTTACTGTTAAATGATGCCTAGTAAGATGTGAATTTTCTCTTAAACTGTAAGAAGGTGTTTGCAAACACTGCATAGGGAAACCAGGCATGGGGAAAGCAGACCCAGGTGGCTAAGTAAGCCAGATTCAGCCCCTCAACCACAGCAATCCACACAAGTGGCAAAAGAGCTCTACTTTTTTTGCCTAAAATGGTGGTTTCATATATGTATTCATTTTTAAAAGGCTTCCACATATTATTTTTTAATTTGAAAACTCATTTGTTTAAAATAAGACAGTAATTTCATGCTTCCTCAGATCATGATCATAAATGTTTCTCCACTGTATCTACACCAAAGTAATGGAGCAATGGAGTGACTAGCATGTTTGCTGAAAATTCATTACATACAATGTGATTCTTTTATGCTAGTTAGTAATCCCACTTTCTTCTACCTCCTTTCATAGTGGTGACTATGATGGACAAAAAATGGAAACACTGACAGGCTTTTTTTTCTTGGGCTCCCATGTCACTGCAGATGGTGACTGTAGCCATGAAATTAAAAGATGCCTGCTGCTTGGAAGAAAAGTTATGATAAACCTAGACAGCGTATTAAAAAACAAAGTCATCACTCTGCCTACAAAGGTTCATCTAGTCAAAGCTATGGTTTTTCCAGTAGGCATGTATGGACTTGAGTGCTGGACCATGAAGAAAGACTGAACACTGAAAAATTCATACTTTTAAACAGTGGTGTTGGAGAAGACTCTTGAGAGTCCCTTGGACAGCAAGGAGATCAAACTAGTCAATTCTAAAGAAAACCAACCCTGAATATTCATTGAAAGGACTGATGCTAAAGCTGAAGCTCCAATACTTTGGCCACCTGATGGAAAGAGCCATCTTATTGGAAAAGACCCTGATGCTGGGGAAGATTGAGGGCAGGAGGAGAAGGGGATGACAGAGGATGAGATAGTTGGATGGCATCATTGACTCAATGGACATGAGTTTGAGCAAACTCTGGAAGACGGTGATGGACAGAGAAGTCTGGCGTGCTGTAGTCCATGGGGTCGCAGAGAGTAGGACATGACTGAGCAACTGAACAACAACAGCAATAGCAATAGCAGTTACTATGTATTCTGGATCATTTATGTTACTCTTCTGTCTTCTAACTGACATCAAGATATAAATAACATTCACAGTATTCTGTAGAACACAGAACCTGGAAAGATCCCCTCTATAGTCTAAACTTATGAAAGGGTAATCCTCCAGCAAAAAAATCTCTGAGCAGTTTCTAAGTATTCAAAGCCACTTCTCTTTTGCCAGAAAAATGGAAACTCCAGGTCTATAAGTATTGAATAATATACATTTTTGTATCTTATTCAAATAGATCTAACTCTAGAGAACTAACTGCAAACCTTAAGATGTAAAAGGTTACCTTTTTTTTTTTTTATTGTGCCCTGCACCATGTGGGATCCTTGTTCCCCAACCAGGGATCAAACCTGGGCTCCCTGCATTGAAAGTGCAGAATCTTACCCACTGGACTTCCAGGGAAGTCCGAGGTCTACATTTTTATGTGTGAAAGGAAGTCCAATCACTTCTCACTGGAGATGAAGAAAATACCAGCATACTAAAGCAGAGAATGAAAGAGGAGCCATTATTTGGGAAAAGATGACAGTGACCTGTGGAAGGAGGCAGAGGAGATTTAACAAATCAGATCAGTTCTATCTTAACTACCAAGATTCCAAAATTAATCTAGACACATATTTCTGAACTCATCCTCAGTGGGATTTCATCTCTGCTCCCCTTTATTTTCACTTGATTGGGACATTATTGTCAGAACATAATAGTCTCATCTGATAAACTATGTTTTAATTATGTCATCATACACCGTTGGAAAAGATTTGCTACTCTGCTTTGGTCACATTCAAATAACTGCCGGTAGTATTTAATACACTGTAAATATTTCAGATCATAACCTTACCCAAATAATCCTTATGCAGCCAGGGAGACAGGACCATCACCGAACCATGCTGTGCATATATCAAATACCTTGATAGAGTAATAATGGCCTATTAATCAGAGCACAGGTTAAATGGGCCCACCACCTGCTCTACATCAACATTAGTATTCTGATAAACTCTTTAAAGAAAGAGAAATGTCACTACCTTCCCACATGAGCTCGAGCTTTCAGAATGAAAGACACTAGGTCAGTTTTCATCTATTTCCATATAGTAATAACAGTCACAGATTTAAACAACTTGAATCCAAACCTAAGTACTAAAATAAATCATGGGCTCCCAGCATTAAAATATTCAGTCCTGTTTTTTAAAAATTAAATCTTTGAATGTCTACATCAGCTGGACAGTGTACAGTTTACTGACTTGTGCCATACTGTGAACATACAGTCAACTATGACCAGTTTTAATCTTTAAAATTTCTCCTGAAAGAAGATATTTGGGTCCTTGAATGCAAATGGGAAAGATGTTATACTTAACACACACAGTATTAACAACATTTAAGAACTTTCTTTATAGCTATAATAAAGAAACTAATAATTTATCATTGTAAAAGACTAATTCATGTCTTCAGCTGTGAACATGAACACACAGCATCCCTTCATCCATACAAATGATTCTATCTGGATATCTGTGCTGCGACTAATTCATCAAAAGGTTAAATGGGTTTAAATTTTCAAAAGAAGGATATAGATTTACTCCCTGCATACCTCCTTGATGTTTTAATTATTATTTATACTTATTCAGCATTATGTATTTAGTGGGACTGAGAATTCAGAATTAGGAGCTATGATCTGATATCTAAAGTTTCTGGATCTGCTTAAAAGTCATAGAATTCCAAATTTGGAGGAAATTCAAGTCTAACTACCTCACTTTAAAGGTATACACACGCACACACACATGCACATACACATGTGTGCATGCTCACTCAGTCATGTCTGACTCTTCGCAACCCCATAGGCTATAGCCCTCCAGGCTCCTCTATCCTTGGCATTTCCCAAGCAAGAATATCGGAGTGGGTTGTCATTTCCTTCTCCAGGGGATCTTCCCAATATAGGGATCGAACTCACATCTCTTGTATCTACTGAATTGCCACGTGGGACACCTAAATCGGGGAATTAATTGATTTTTCCAATATCCTACAGCTACCAAGTTCAGTGAGGAACTGAACCCAAGCCTTCTAGCTTTTTCCACTAAGGGAAATATATGCAGATAACAAAACTATCTCCAAAATTCTAGTCTAACTTCCTAGGCTCTCTGGATAGGTTAAAATCTAGATGGTTCACTACCCTACTAAACACAATTAGGCCTTCCACTTTCTGAGTGGAACTGAAAGCAATATTCTTATCAATCTGAGTTCTTGGTTGAAAGTAACAAAAGACTTTAGCTGATTTAAGAAGGAAAACAATTTTTTAAGGATTTCTGAGTAGTTTCTAGAATCACCAGTAAAAAGTGGAGAAACAGGCTAGGAAAGTAGACAGAAACAAGGGAAGTCTGATAGCAGCCAAGACCAAAACAAAAATGAGGTCCTAGACCAGGCTGGTGGGGACAACACCACAGCAACGCTTACACTCTGGACCTGTGTGTTTCTGCCCCTGCTGCCATCACCCTAGACTGGATTCTCTACTGGCTTTGGTTATTTGCTTCAAGAACCCAAGAATAGTGAAAGTGAGGCCCTAGCTACATGACTGGTTGAAGAACATGCATCTGGTCTTTTCAGTTTCTACCATGGAGCTTTGCCACAGGAATTCCCTATATATTGGAAGGGGTCAGGCTTCCCAGGTGGTGCCAGTGGTAAAGAACCTGCCTGCCAATGCAGCAGACCTAAGACACACAGGTTCGATTCCTGGGTCGGGAAGATCCCCTGGAGGAGGGCATGGCAACCTACTCCAGTATTCTTGCCTGGAGAATTCATGAACAGAGAAAACTGATGGGCAACAGTCCATAGGGTCACATAGAGTCAGACACGACTGAAGTGACTTAGCACACACAGCACGCACAGGAAGGGGTCAGATCCAGGGAAGCTAGCCAGCTAGCTAGACAGATTGATAGACACAAATAAACTCTTGTTCACAACAAGTGATGTATTTGAGAAACTTAGAGAAACATATCCAAGTCTACAAAAATTAAGACCCCTAAAAGTGACTGAAAATGATCACTACACAATATTCCAACTAATCTCAAGAATTTAATAATAGTATAGAGCCAACTTTAGCATTACTGTTATTGTTATTTAGTTACTAAGTCATATCCTTATCTTTGTGACCCCATGGACTGCAGCACACTTCACTGTCTCCTGGAATCTGCTCAAACTCATGTCCATTGAGTCAGTGATGCTATCCAACCATCTCGTCCTCTGTCGTCCCTTCTTCTCTTGTCCTCAATCTTTCCCAGCATCAAGGTCTTCCCCATGAGTCAGCTCTTCCCATCAGGTAGACAAAGTATTGGAGCTTCAGCTTCAGCATCAGTCCTTCCAATGAATATTCAGGGTTAATTTCCTATAGGATTGACTGGTTTGATCTCCTTGTAGTCCAAGGGACTCTCAAGAATCTTCTCCAGCACCACTTTAGCATGGTACATATAATATATTCAGGAGGATCCACATTATAACATTTATGCTATTATCTTTGGTGAGAAATGAGCAATTTTGACAAATTTACTCTTAACTAGAGCTTTAAAATTTTTCTGCCATTTGTATGCACTTATGTACATTATGTGTATAACAATTTCTTACCAAAATAATAATTCTAATTCTACTGGTAATTTTAAATGATTCCAGAGACTTAAACAACATATGATGCTTTCTAAGAAAACACATATAGCTTTTTATGACATAAACCAAAAAAAAAAATCCTTTTAAATGCTAATTTTATTTTTGCAGTTGATTTAGAAACAAAGATTCACATTTTTCCACAAATAATTTCTTTAAAGAGTGGAATCTTTTAAATTACTTTTAAAGGAAGGGGACATGGTTCTGGTTAAGAAGGGATTTTGCCTGTCAAAACACCTGGTATTCTTCTCTTTACTTCATACATTTCCTTTCCTGGCAAGCTTTATGACCCTCAATTGCAGTTGTTTATAACTTTCTACTGCTCTTACTCTTCGAGGGTTAATATATAACATTTGGATTTTTTGGCACTCTTTCTTTCCCTCCCCCAAATACCCAAGCCCTCTACCCCTTAATTTTGTTAGTCGATTTTGTGCCCAGTCACTATTTATAGCTGGAAATAATCCCAGATTTGGGCAGCTGATCTGGTTTGGAGATCTATAATCTCATTTAGTTTTACTACATATGACTCTAGGCCATAAACACATTAAGGGAATGTATGTGAACTAAGATGTTTAATAAGCATGAAGCATACATGTACAAGGGGCTTTCCTGGAGCTCAGACAGTAAAGAATCTGCCTGCAATGCAGGAGACCCAGGTTTGATCCCTGGGTTGGGAAGATCCCCTGGAGAAGGGAATGGAAACCCTCTTCAGTATTCTTGCCTGGAGAATCCCATGGACAGAGAAGCCTGGCATGCTACAGACCATGGGGTTGCAAAGAGTTGGACACAACTGAGTGACTGATACTTTTACTTTCACTTTTCATACATGCACAAATAGGGGTCCTCTACTGTAAAGTTTGCACATCATACTTCAAGGGAGAAAGGACTTGCAGTACAGCTAAGGATATCTTCGGCATTTTTTTCTGCAGAGGCAAAGTTTCCCTTCCAGGCAGGTGGGCTCCTAGCGTCCAATGAGCAGTCCACGCTGTTTCCTATTGTTTCTTTCACTTGGAGCATCCTCATGCTGAACCTCTCCTCTCCGAAGGCTTACACATTGTTCAACAATCAGTTCAAATTCTGCCTTTTCCCTAAGGGATATACAGAGGTGTAGCTAAAAATGAAAAGGGGCAATACAAACCTTAAAGACAGAAATAAATAATAATCATAGGTACCACTGTTACCAAGTACCAGATTTACTCTTCACATCACACCAGTCTTATAAGCATGGATTAATTATAGCTGCTGTGTTACAGACACTGTGACCATTTTCTGCCCTTAGAGAATTTTTAGCCTGATGAAATCAAATTTGTGCAAAATATAATTCAACACAAGGGGCTAAGAAAGAATTTGCCTAGAGAATAAGAGTTTATTATAGACTGGGTTTATTATAGTTTATTATAGACTTGGAAGCAAGATGGTGGAGTAGAAGGACGTGCACTCATCTTCTCCTGCAAGAACGCCAAAATTACAACTCACTGCTGAACAACCATCAACAGCAAAATTTTGGGTCCCACCAAAAAAATATACCCCACGTCCAAGGGCAAAAGAATAGCAGGATGGTAGGAGGGGCAAAACCATGTTTAGAATCAAACCCCATACCCGCCAGAGATGCTCAGAGGACTCAAACAAAACCTTGTGTGCACCAGGAGACTCCACAGAGACTGAGCAAGACCTGCCTTCGAGTGTAAGAATGTCTCCTGTGGAGGTACAGGTCAGCAGTGGCCCACCGCAGGGGCACTGGGTGCAGCAGACCTGGGTATGGCATAAGCCCTCTTGGAGGAGGTCGCCATTAACCCCACAAGAGCCACCAGAACTTACACAGGACTGGGAAAACAGACTCTTGGAGGGCACAAACAAAACCTTGTGCACACCAAGACCCAGGAGAAAGGAGCAGTGACCCCACAAGAGACTGACCCAGGCTTGCCCGAGAGTGTCCAGGAGTCTACAGCAGAGGCATGGGTCAGCAGTGGCCTGCTGCAGGGTTGGGGGCACTGAGTACAGCGTGTGTGCATGGGACCTTTTGAAGGAGGTCACAATTATCTTCATTACTTCCACCGTAGTTTGGTCTCAGGTCAAACAACAGGGAGGGAACACAGCCCTGCCCATCAACAGAAAATTGGACTAAAGATTTACTGAGCATGGCCCTGCCCATCAGAACAAGACCCTTTCCCCCTCAGTCAGTCTTCTCATCAGGAAGCTTCCATAAGCCTCTTATCCTTATCCATCAGAGGGTGAACAGAATGAAAACCACAATCACAGAAAACTAGCCAAACTGATCACATGGACCACAGCTTTGTTTAACTCAATAAAACCATGAGCCATGCCATGTAGGGCCATGAAAGACAGACGGGTCATGGTGGAGAGTTTTGACAAAACGTGGTCCACTGGAGAAGGGAATGGCAAGCCACTTCAGTATTCTTGCCTTGAAAACTCCATGAACAGTATGAAAAGGCAAAAAGATAGGACACTGGAAGATGAACTACGCAGGTCGGTAGGTGCCCAATGTGCTACTGGAGAAAACTGGAGAAATAACTCCAGAAAAAATGAAGAGATGGAGCCAAAGCAAAAACAACACCCAGTTGTGGATGTGACTGGTGATGGAAGTAAAGTCTGATGCTGTAAAGAACAATATTGCATAGGAACCTGGAATGTTAGGTGTGTGAATCAAGGTAAATTGGAAGTGGTCAAACAGGAGATGGCAAGAGTGAACATTGACATTTTAGGAATCAGTGAACTAAAATGGAATGGAATGAGTGAATTTAACTCAGATGACCATTATATCTAATACTGTGTGAAAGAATCCCTTAGAAGAAAGGGAGTAGCCCTCATAGTTACCAAAAGAGTCCAAAATGCAGGAGTTGGATGCAATCTCAAAAATGACAGAATGATCTCTGTTCATTTCCAAGGCAAACCATTCAATTATCACAGTAATCCAAGTCGATGCCCCAACCAATAATGCTGAAGAAGTTGAAGTTGAACAGTTCTATGAAGACCTACAAGGCCTTCTAGAACTAACACCAAAAAAGATGTCCTTTTCATTGTAGGGGACTGGAATGCAAAAGTAGGAAGTCAAGAGATACCTGAAGTAACAGGCAAACTTGGCCTTGGAGTATAGAATGAAGCAGGGCAAAGGCTAACAGAGTTTTGCAAAGAGAATGCACTGGTAATAGCAAACACTCTCTTCCAACAACACAAGAGAAGACTCTACACATGAACATCACCAGATGGTCAATACTGAAATCAGATTGATTATATTCTTTGCAGCCAAAAATGGAGAAGCTCTATACAGTCAGCAAAAAGACCAAGACCTGACTGTGGCTCAGATCATGAACTCCTTGCTGACAAATTCAGACTTAAATTGAAGAAAGTAGGAAAAACCACAAAACTATTCAGGCATGACCTAAATCAAATCCCTTATGATTATACAGTGGAAGTGACAAATAGATTCAAGGGGTTAGATCTAACAGACAGAGTGCCTGAAGAACTACAGACAGAGGTTCATGACATTGTACAGGAGGCAGTGATCAAGATCATCCCCAAGAAAAAGAAATGCGAAAAGGCCAAATGGTTGTCTGAGGAGGCCTAACAAATAGCTGTGAAAAGAAGAGAAGTGAAAGGCAAAGGAGAAAAGGAAAGATATACCCAATTGAATGCAGAGTTCCAAAGAACAGCAAGGAGAGATAAGAAAGCCTTCCTCAGTGATCAATGCAAAGTAGTAGAAGAAAACAAGAGAATGGGAAAGACTAGAGATCTCTTCAAGAAAATTAGAGATACCAAGGGAACATTTCATGCAAAGATGGGCATAATAAAGGACAGAAATGGTATGGACCTAACAGACACAGAAGATATTAAGAAGAGGTGGCGAGAATACACAGAAGAACTATACAAAAAAAGGTCTTCATGACCCAGATAACCACGATGGTGTGATCACTCACCTAGAGCCAGACATCCCGGAATGTGAAGTCAAGTGGCCCTAGGAAGCATTACTACAAACAAAGCTAGTGGAGGTGATGGAATTCCAGTTGAGCAACTTCAAATCCTGAACGATGATGCTGTGAAAGTGCTGGATTCAATATGCCAGTAAATTTGGAAAACTCAGCAGTGGCCACAGTACTGGAAAGGGTCAGTTTTCATTCCAATCCCAAAGAATGCTCAAACTACCACACAATTGCACTCATCTCACACACTAGCAAAGTAATGCTCAAAATTCTCCAACCCAGGCTTCAACAGTACGTGAACCAAGAACTTCCAGATGTTCAAGCTGGATTTAGAAAAGACAGAGGAGCCAGAGATCAAATTGCCAACATCTGTTGGGTCATCAAAGAAGCAAGAGAGTTCCAGAAAAACATCTACTTCTGTTTTATTGACCATGTCAAAGCCTTTGACTATGTGGATCAACACAAACTGTGGAAAATTCTTCAAGAGATGAGAATACCAGACCGCCTTACCTGCCTCCTGAGAAATCTGTATGCAGGTCAAGAAGCAACAGTTAGAACTGGACATGGAACAAAAGACTGGTTCCAAATCAGGAAAAGAGTATGTCAAGCCTGTATATTGTTACCCTGCTTATTTAACTTTTATGTAGAGTACATCATGCGAAATGCCAGGTTGGGTGAAACACAACCTGGAATCAAGATTGCAGGGAGAAATATCAATAACCTCAGATATGCAGATGACATCACCTTTATGGCAGAAAGTGAAGAAGAGCTAAAGAGCCTCATGATGAAAGTGAAAGAGGAGAGTGAAAAAGTTGGTTTAAAGCTCAACATTTAGAAAACTAAGATCATGGCATCCGTCCCATCACTTCATGGCAAATAGATAAAGAAACAATGGAAACAGTGAGAGACTTTATTTTCTTGGACTCCAAAATGACTGCAGATGGTGACTGCAGCCATGAAATTAAAAGACGCTTGCTCCTTGGAAGATAAGCTGTGACCAATGTAGACAGCATATTACAAAGCAGAGGCGTTACTTTGCCAAGAAATGTCTGTCTAGTCAAAGCTATGGTTTTTCCAGTAGACATGAATGGATGTGAGAGTTGGACTATAAAGAAAGCTGAGTGTCAAAAAAGTGATGCTTTTGAGCTGTGGTGCTGGAGGAGACTCTTGAGAGTCCCTTGGACTGCAAGGGGATCCAACCAGTCCAACCTAAAGGAAATCAGTCCTGAATATTCATTGGAAGGACTGATGCTGAAGCTGAAGCTCCAATACTTTGGTCACCTGATGTGAAGAGGTTACTCACTGGAAAAGACCCTGATGCTGGGGAAGATTGAAAGCAGGATGAGAAGGGGACGACAGGGGATGAGATGGTTATAAGGCATCACTGACTTGATGGACATGAATTTGAGTAAGTTCTGGGAGTTGCTGATGGACTAGGAAGTCTGGTGTGCTGCAGTCCATGGGGTCACAGAGTCAGACACGACTGAGTGACTGAACTAACTGATAAACTAGATTGGGGGGAAAACTCCTGCAAGGAAGCCCATTTTACAAATAAGGAAATTGAGGTTCTCAGAGGTCAAATATCACAGCCACAAATTAATAATTGGTGGAGCCAGAACTCAGACACAACAGGTCTCTCTGAACCCAGCATTTCCCCTCTTTCCATGGTTGGAAGTTAACATATATTCATTGTACAGTTCCAACACCAAGTGCGTTAGTTACCTAGGGTTGTTGTAACAAATTACCACAAACTTGGTGGCTTATAACTTGGAAATTTATTCTCTCATAGTTCTGAAAACCATGTATCTAAAAATCAAGATGTCAGAAGGATTGATTCATTAGGGGGAGAATTTATTCCATGCTTCTCTCCTAGGTAGTGGGAGGTACAGGCAATTCTTGGTGCTTCTTGACTTGTAGGGGCATCATTCCTATTTCTTCTCCCATCTTCTCATTGCCTTCATGTTTCTCCTTTGTGTCTGCATATCTTAAATCCCCCTTACCTTCTCTTATAAGAAAACTAGTCACTGATTTAGGACCCACTCTATCTATCCAGGGCTTCCCTGATAGCTCAGTTGGCAAAGAATCCGCCTGCTATGTGGGAGACCCCAATTTGATTCCTGGGCCGAGAAGATCAGCTGGAGAAGGGAAAGGCTACCCACTCCAGTATTCTTGGGCTTCCCTTGTGGCTCAGTTGGTAAAGAATCCACCTGCAATGAGGGAGATGTGGATTCAGTCCCTGGGTTGGGAAGATCCCCTGGAGAAGGAAAAGGCTACCCACTCCAGTATTTTGGCCTAGAGAATTCCATGAACTATATAGTCCATGGTGGAGTCGCAAAGAGTCGGACACGACTGATCGACTTTCATTTCACTTCTATCAATCCAGGATTATCTCATCTCAAGAACCTTCACTTGGACCCTGGTGGTCTAGTGGTTAAGAATCCACCTACCAAAGCAGGGGACATGGGTTCAACTGGCCTGGGAAGATTTCACATGCTGCAGAGCAACTAAACCCGTATGCCACAACTACTGAGCCTCTGCTGTAGAGCCTGTGAGCCACAGGGACTGAAACCTGCAAGGACTAGAGCCTGTGCTCTGCAACCAGAGAAGCCACCACAGTAAGAAGCCCACAGAACACAACTAGAGAGTAGCCCCACCACACCACAACTAGAGAAAATCCAAGCACAGCACATAAGACCCCATGCAGCCAAAAATAAATAAATTTTAAAAGAACTTTTTAAAAAAGAACCTTAATTACATCTGAAGAGATCCTATTTGAAATAAGGTTACACTGACAGGTACCTGAGGTTACGACTTGGACTTACCCTTTGTGGGGACATTATTCAGTTCATTATACAAAGCACATTGTTTACAAGCCTGTTCTAGCTTTTGCTTCTCGGCTGGAGGTCTCAAGTTATTCCAGGGGTTTGTGAAGAATATTTGAGCATGTGCACAGCCTTTGGCATGCAGGCCATCTTCCAGACCACCAGGAATAAGCGGAAGTTTACCAAGACCCATTGTGACTGTCTCATTCCCTTTATCTCCCTGGTAAATTTCTCACCAGCCTGTTGGTTTCTTGCTTATTCCAACTAAGAGCATGACATCAGGCTAGCTGCATTGTTAGCCTTCCCTGTTTATTTGCCATTTCTAACAATAATTGAAGGCATGTGGTTTCCCACTCTCCTCTCCAAATCAAGTTTGCCTCCTGTAGTTGCTAAGCTTCTCTTTTTCTTGGCTTGTTCCACCCTGGCCAAACTATCACATGACAGAACTGAGGGAGATAGAATGGAAGTGCATACATGTGCCTACTACGTTGCTTCAGTCCCCTGTGGATTGAAGTCAGCCAGGCTCCTCTGTCCATGGGATTCTCCAGGTAAGAATACTAGAATGGGTTGACATGGCTTCTCCAAGGGATCTTCCTGACGTAGGGCTCGAACCCACATCTATTATGTCTCCTGCGTTGGCAGGTGGGTTCTTTAACATTAGCACCACCTGGGAAGCCCAGAATGGAAGTAGCCCAGGTTAATACAGCATGAACTCATTTCTTGTACCTGAGGTTCGCAGTTCTCATAAAATAAACACCGTTCAATTTATTGTATGCCCTACGTCAATTTCCAGACCTCTGAAATGGTTTTTTGGGTACTGTTATCCAGTTTATCATTGCTTTCTTGGAAGAAGATTTGCAGTGCTCCTCACTGTCATTCAAATCTCTCTCTTTTTTCACTCCAATCTCTTGCTATTAACTACAAAAAACGAACCATTGCCACATTGCTACTGTACCCTCCGTAGCAAAAGGAGAGAAGCAGAGAAGTCTTCAGAAATACACTTTCTGCATGGTAGAGATGGGCTTGAATGGAGTGGAAATTGACAACGATTTAGTTTCTTTTACCCTGCAAGCATATTTATTGTTTACATTTCTCAATATCGCAATAGTAAAAGAAAGGGTATTATTGCCTAAGCATACATTTTACAGAATAAAAGGAAGAGTTCAAGATCTAGATAAAATAATCCATCCATCAAGATGCAAATTGCTACAGCAATTACAGATTACTTTGTATACACACTCTAAATATTCTCATCTATTATCATTGTCCAGGGAACATATCAAGTCATTTAAAATATTTATGAAGGTTTTTTTACTTTATAAATCTATAAACCTATTATTATGAAGTTTCCGTAGCTCTTCTTTGTCTGACTAGGAAACCAAATTGTTGAAAACCACTCTTTTTGATAATACAGTTCAGTTAAAAGGTGGTATTTGTAATCATTCATTATTGATTTTGGAGCTATTAAGATACAAAGTAACTCTATTGTTCCAAATAACTATTCTATTCTTTCACCTGTGCGTGCCCATAAACACAACTTCAAGATAGAGTTTATTTCAGAGGCTACAAACTGGTAATTTCTGGCTGAGGTTTTATTTAGCTCTTATTATATGTTTTTAAATATTGAGCTGATAATTTAAAACATCATATTTCACTAAAAATATGAGTACCTGCTTTAAAAAAAAAGGTCTAGTTACCAAGCCTAGTAATGTCTGCCCTTTTTATAAAGGGCAAGAAACCTCTGATACATTGCTGTCCCACTTGTCCCTGTGGTTCCCTAACACTGAGAACCAGTCAGCTACAGTCAGTCATTTCACCTGCATTATTTTTCTTGTTATGGTACAGAAATATTTTTGTAAATGTCTTTATTTAAAACGGGAATAAAAAATAGAAACTAAGAAGGCTAAAAGATATTTTACCCAGTTCTCATCTCTTAATGCCCTCTGTCTAGCCCCATAAGCATTTGAGTTTGTGATCTTCCCTTTTTGTTCTTAGATTAAAACCAAACAATCTCTTGTAAAAAAAAATAATTCAAGATTGTGGGATTCTTGCTTATCAGGTTGGCCTATGCCAGAAGGTAGTACAGAAGCTGTCCAAAAGTCAGAATCGATTGCATAATATAGTGGTTACATGCCTAGATCCTAGAATCAGATTATTTGAGTTCAAATCCTGGCTTTGCCACTACAGATTTTGTGATCTCAGGCAAATTATTTAATGCCTCTGAGATTCAGTTGCCTATAAAATGGAGATAATAAAAGCATCCACCTTGTAAGGTCATCTGAGGGTGAAATTAAGTGCTGAGAGCTGTGCCTGGTAAGTAGTAAATGCTACATGCATGTTTGCTATTATAATTATAGAAAAACAACCACCCCTATAAACACTCCCACACTGTTCAGTGTCAATGTGAACAATCATGTTCTGTAAAACTAAACCATCTCTAGGATATGTGTAAACATTTTTATGAAATTATATCTACACAATTAAAATTAAATAGAGAACAAAGCAATTATCTAATAAATTGAACTAATGGAGAGAGTTCATTTGCCTTGATGATTAAAGTCCTAGTTTTAACCTTCCAAAGCAACTAGTAGAGCTTGGGTCCTGAAATGTCTAAATAGCTATATAAACTCTCCAAATTACTCATTTTTCCTATGTATTCCTAGCTTTTTTAAAGCAGCTTGTTTAAAAATAACAATTATGTCTTCAACAAAACGTTCCCCTTATGGTTCTATGAATATTGATGCCCCATCTAACTACAAGCTCTCTACTCTACCTCTGACTTCTTCCTTTCTGAAAGGAGATGTTTACACCTCAACTTCCTTCCCATTGTCTCCAAAAACCTCTGCTTGGATGGCTGGAAATGAATGGTAATCCAAGACAAGGAAAGGAAAGAAAATTAAAATGTACCTAATTCAAAGGAATGTACAAAGCATCATTTATAAATTTGACAAAAATAAACCAAAGACAGTTGTTAGAGTCAATGGATAATGAAATATGCATTCCATTAAGGTGGTAAGGAGGAAATACATGGCGTGAATACCATTGATCAACACACAGTGAGTCTTAATTATCTATCCTGGAAGCAATCTATTCACTGAAACACTGCCCAGCAAGACAGAGAGATCCCTGCACTTCAGCCCTACCTGGAACGTGAAAACTGTAGTCCCAGGGAGGACTCATCCTAGGCCATTCTGGTTTCCAAAGGCGCTACTTTCAACTCCAGGTTAGTTTATGATGTCTGCTGGAGACTCCCACGGCAAAATTAGACATTATGTTGGTGGATTTGATCATCTCAGTCAAAATAACTACATCAAAATGTAAAGTTTCATTTTTTTTAAATTACCAAGTAATGTGTGCTACAAACATTCCTCATCTTTACTTCAATCCTGGAATTCAGGGGTAGAGGGTCAGCCTCAAGAATGATACATCTCACATGACAAGGATTTTTTTTTTTCCTTGCAAGTTTAGTAGTTCTTAGAAAATGTCCAGTTTGAATATCAAGCTTCCATAGAAATAGAGAGGATGCTACAAAAAGCCAGTTTCAAATGCAGCCACTGAAGAAGACATTAATAAAACAGTGAACATCAGGTTCTGGCTACACAGTAAGTATTTTACAAGTTCAGGGGTCAAATCTGGAGCTAACTTTTCCTACCCCGTCTTGTCTAACAGCTCCTCCCTGCTTTCAAAATCACTTTGTCTTCATTAGATTTATTATTTCATAAAACTGAATTAAAGCACTGACAGGTGAAGCAATTTGGACACCTGGAAAAGGGACAAAATATATTTGTTTGCCAAGTGTTCACTTAGAGAATCAAACTACTCAAAACACTATAAACACAAACAAACAATATAAGAGCCCTTTGTATTTTTTGGACTAATGTAAGCTTTGGACCAAGCAAAACTGAGGGCAAAGAACAGTGGACTACAAATTTGAAGACTGGGTTATAATCCGGAACATTTACACAACACACACTGCCTGTGTAACACTGCGCAGAACTCTGCTCCTATCTGGCATCAGTAAGTGAAGTGACCAGATTAGACTGAAAAGTTCTCTTACAGCTCTGACTAGAGCTTAATACAAACAATACCAAAGACTTTCAAAATGTTTGTTGCCTTGTATTCCATAATGGTATGGTTTAAATTATTAGGAAATTCCTGAGTTTTTCAGTTCAGTGGAGGTTGTTAAAACAGGCTTTGGCTAGGGTACCATAAACTGAGCCTTTTAATATACACAGAATGTTCAATAAAGAATCAGTTAGTATAAAGTAGAATTAAACATGGAAAATTCCTGGGGCGTAATCAGAGAAAAAAAGTAGATGGTATGTTTAAAACTACAAATCTCCCCCAGAAAATAATACACAAATCTGCATTTTGCATACAATTTTAGAAGACCCTTAGAAAGTTCTAGGAAAAACTGGAATCTGAACATGAGAAGTTCGGGGGGTGTGGAGGAGGGTGACCTGCCTGCAATGCAGGAGACCTGGGTTTGATCCCTGGGTTGGGAAGATGCCCTGAAGAAGGGAAAGGCTACCCACTGCAGTATTCTGGCCTGGAGATTTCCATGGACTGTATAGTCCTTGGGGTCACAAAGAGTCAGACATGACTGAGCAACTTTCACTTTCACAAACCAATGTGGGAGAAGGGTATTTATGTGATACTTTGCTTAAAATCTAAATGCATTGTAATTGCAGCTACTTCAGTGGCTCAGACGGTAAAGAATCTGCCTGCAATGAGGGAGACCCTGGTTCGATCCAGTTTCAACCCTGGGTGAGGAAGATCCTTCGAGAAGGGAATGGCTACCCACTCTAGTATTCCTGCCTGGAGAACTTCATGGACAGAAGAGCCTAGTGGGCTATAGTCCAGGGGGGTCAAAAAGAGTTAGATACGATTGAGCGACTAACACTTTCACATTTCCACTATAATATAAAAAGCTTATTATTACTAGTCTTCAGCTAGAAGGCAAGTGCAGCATTTTTAGTCACATTAAAGCTTTTGAAAACATTAACAGAATATTTTCATTCATCCATTCTGAAGAGGAAATGCTGTTCATTTTCATTCAAAGACAGGTTTCCTTTTCATCCTGCAGAAAAAATAAATTCGACAAAAGGCATGATGAGATGCCCTCTTCTGTTTCTAAGCAGTTAGTGCAGGGTTATTGAATCCTAGCAACGTGAAGGATTTCATATTAAACTGTGAACACAGCAGGATTTTAAAATCCTAAAGTACTCTATTGACCTCCAGCCATTGGAATACCTCCTTATGCAGCAGAAGTTCCTCTTTGCCAATTAAAAAGTCCTCATTCCTCTCTATGTGTCATAGCACACCCTGTTCCTGGCTGAGAAGAAAATAAAATTAACCTTGGGCGGGCGGTCTTGTGCCTGATTTCCCTGGGTGAGTGAATGAGCTCACCAAATGTATAAATAATGTGCCCAGGTCCCCTAGATGCTCGGTTTTTTTTAAATTTATTGCCTAGAGCCTTGAGCACAATTCCAAACTGTTAATGTGTTAAATATTTTCACCAGGGCTTGATTCCAGTTGCTGAAAAACCAATAAGATAACAGTAAACCCAGGAGGACAGCCCAAACTTCCTGTTCTTTCTTTGAAGAGTTTTGCTGTGCAACTTGCAAAGTTTGACAAATCTGCAAAGAACCAAATGTAAAAGGACACTTCCGAGATCCACATCGAGGTGCTTGGAGCACAGTTGTTTTAGTGCAACTACTTCTGGGCCACTGCCAGTAGCATCTGGGCAGGAAGGAAATGCAAATTAAAAGGAAAAATTAGGCCATTTTAGAGCAAAGTCATTTTTCAGCAAAAGCTCAGTGCTAACAGTAAAGAATAAAGAAGGTATTATGTAGTTTTAAATTGAAGTGATTGATTCTTTTCCTGGGTTCTTCTAAACTGCTTCTTTCCCTCTTCGCTGGAGGCCCTGAGGGGTTTTGATAAGGGTGGTGGCTGTTCTCATCCTTGGTACTTCATACATCTTTCCATCTCCTTCAACTACAGAAAGGGAGTTTGTCCTTTTAAAAGATGTGTAACCTTTGCTGAAATCAAAGTCATCTGACTTTTTTGTTATTTTTTAATCATTTTCAAAACTGAACAAATAACTCTAATCTGGAAAATTAGACTTTGGAATCAGAAGCGAATTTGAGACCTGTCTTTACTACTTACTGGCCCTTTGTACTTGAGATTCCTCCACCGTAAGATTCAGAAATAGATCTGTTTCCTGTTACACTATCAAGTGTCTGTTAAGATGAAATGAGATTATATATGGAAATGCACTTAACACTATTCTTTGCCCTTGATATTTATTACCTCATTTAACCCTCACAGCAGCTTTACAAAGTAAAGACTATTTTATCCCTATATTACAGATAAGAAAACTAACAGAGAAATTAAGTGATTTGTCTAAGACCTCCCAGCTACTAATATCAGAATTTCAGACCCTCAGACCCAGGTAGTCTGATTCCAGAGCTCAGACTTCTTACAACCACGCATACTACCCTCTAGTATGGATGTCAAGTGTAGTCATTCATTCACTTATTCATCAGATATGATTGTCATCAGATTGATTGTCTACTATGTGCCACACACTCTTTGTTTGTAACTGAAAAAAAATTATTAAATCAACGAAAGTTTTTGTTTTTTTTTTCTAGGGTTTCCCTGATGGATCAGATGGTAAAGAGTCTGCAGGAGACCCAAGTTTGATCTCTGAGTTAGGAAGATTCCTGGAGAAGGAAATGGCAACCCATTCCAGTATTCTTACCTGGAGAATCCCATGGACAGAGGAGCCTTGTGGGCTATAGTCCATGGGGTCACAAAGAGTTGGACACAACTGAGCAACTAACACACATTCACACACACTTGCACACACAATGAGATTTTTTTTTATTACTTTTCATTTTTATTTTCTTCATCCTACAGGAAATGAACAAAACACAATATAAGAAGAAAGGACCTCTTCACTGAGACCTTTATTCATAATAGACTCATAGAACTTTAAGATGCTACAGTTCAGAGGCAAGGACCCCTCTGTGATGCAGACTCAGTGACTGCTGATAAGAGGAGCTGGGGTCCGGGAGGCGACGATGCACGGCACACGGTGTCCCACCCACAGCAGGTCCGGGGTTGGGGGGCAGGGAAAGGCCACAAAAGAACAGGCAAGCTAAATCAGAATCAGGATTTCCTGCTCACTGAACAGCGGAATCACTAAACAGCAAACCCCAAAGCTTGAAACATCTGATCATGAGCCTACTTCACCTGGCTGCTGTAAGATCCAGAGAGAAAATTCAAGCTGGGAACACACTAGCTGGACGCAAAGTGCTCTACAGTGTTAGATGTAATGACCAGGCAACTTGTAATGAGTGACCTCCAGCTCAGCAAGAACTCCAAAATTTGTAGCTCTATACAGGAGACATATAGTATTTAATTTTTAAAATTAGGGAAAGGAAATTCAAATCCCAGAATTCATTGATACTTACAATCATCTAGAAAAAAAAAATTATCATTAGGAAAAGCATAACTAATAGTTTCAATAACCATAAGTCTTTCTCTTCCAACATAATTAAGAACTTCAAATAAGTTTAACTTCATTAGTTAATCACCTGCCCCTGTAGTAAGTTATCATTCCTATTATTTACTCTGTTTTTAAGAAAGTGAAAATTTTAATAAAACAAGATTAAATAGGATTTTGATACTCTGTGCATGCTAAGCCGCTTCAGTCTGTCAGTCTCTTTGCAAACCTATGGACTGTAGCAGCCCACCAGGCTCCTCCGTCCAAGGGATTCTCCAGGCAAAAATATGGGAGTGGGTTGCCATTTTCTTCTCCAGGGGATCTTCATGACCCAGGGATCGAACCTGCATCTCTTTATGTCTCCTGCATTGGCAGGCGATAAGAAATATATGCATTTGGATTTCATCTCTGATACTAGACTAGCACAGAGTTCCTAAAACCCTTATATTATAATTTCTTAAGTGGTTGGGGTGAGAGGAGTGTCTTTTGCTGTGCATCATAAGTCACTTTCAACCCCACCTGAATTTATGAGGTGACTCTCAGTGGACTATTAGATAGTTTTAGGATGGGGTGGTTGCCAGAGTAACCAGTCTAGTTACTGTTTAGAAGGTTGGAACTTTCAGCTCCACCCTGACCTCCAAGACAAAGAGAGGGGCTGGAAATTGAGTTAATCACCAAATGGCCAATGATTTAATCAACCATGCCCACACGATGGAACCTCCATAGAAACCCTAAAAGACAGCATTTAGAGAGCTTTTGGTTTGGTGCATGCATTCCTGTGCCAGAAAGGTGGCATCCCCTAATTCCATGAGGACAGAACTCCTGCATTTTTTCCAGACTAACTCTATGGTACCTCTACATCCAGCTGTTCATTTGCATCGTTTATAATACTCTTTACAAAAAAACAGTAATAGTAGTAAAGTGTTTTCCTTAGTCCTGTGAGCTATTACAGCAAATAATCAAACCTGAGGAAGGGTTCAGGGGAGCCTCAGATTTGTAGCCAAGTCATAGAGAAGAGTGGTTTACCTGGGGACCAACTACCTGCTTTTGAAGTGAAGGGCTGTTTTATGGGACTGAGTCCTTAACCTCAGGGGTCTCTAACTCTGGGTAGTTATTGTCAAATTGAATTAAACTGTAGGACAGCCCCATTGGAGTCCACAGAGAATTGGAGAATTGCTTGATGTGGAAAACCTAAACATTTGGTATCAGAACCGTTGGCAGTAAAAACATAGCCAAGGCATTTAGGCATTTCTATAGGAAGCCACAAGTCACCTGCCAGTAAAAAGATTCCTCTACCAAGGTACATGTACACTTTCTTCACTTAGAAATGCCAATTCCTTTTTGAAAATGCTGGCTAAGTATGGACTCTGTTCTCTCCCATAATCTGCCCTTCTAATAAATATTAAAAGTATTCACTTGGAAAGTGCAACTTCCCTCTCTCACTACACTCTTTGCCCCATCTTCTAGGAAACCTGGAAAGAGGAGGATCCTAGAGCCCATTGTTGTCAGTCAGTTCTCTATCACACTACACACACACACACACACATGCAGAGTGTGGGTACACATACACCATCCTGACAGAGTTGGTAACCTTCAAAGACACAAGTGGAATGGATAAGTGAAATGTGAAGTGAAGTGAAAGTCTCTCAGTCATGTCCAACTCTTTGCAACCCCATGGATTATACAGTTCATGGAGTTCTCCAGGCCAGAATACTGGAGTGGGTAACGTTTCCCTTCTCCAGGGGATCTTCCCAACCCAGGGATCAAACCCAGGTCTCCTGCATTGTGGGCGGATTCTTTACCAGCTGAGCCAGAAGGGAAGCCCATAGAATGGGTAAGAGGTTCACTAAGTTCACAGAAGCCAGTCAAGTAGCATAAGGGTAATCCTGAGCCCCCAAGTTCAGACATTTACTCAAAACAACACATTCAAAATCATCTCAGAAAAGTGGAGAAGGAAATGGCAGCCCACTCCAGTATTCTTGCCTGGAGAATCCTGTGGATGGAGGAGCCTGGTGGGCTGCTGTCCATAGGGTCTCACAGAGTCAGACACAACTGAGGCGACTTAGCATGCATGCATGCATTGGAGAAGGAAATGGCAACCCACTCCAGTGTTCTTGCCTGGAGAATCCCAGGGACGGAGGAGCCTGGTGGGCTGCCATCTATGGGGTCGCACGGAGCCGGACACGACTGAAGCGACTTAGCAGCAGCAGCAGCAGAAATGTGAAAGAGTAGGCAGAAATAACTACAGCTATTTTCAAAAGTATGATGAGAAGTGAAAGGTGTGGATGATTATAAAGTGGAGAAGAGTGAGGCTTCGTGTCAGTAGTGCTCTTCTGCTGAGTGGGGCTGTCATTTAAGAAGCAGAAGAATTACAAAAAAACATCCACGACACTGTGATGCCTGGAAACTTTTCAAATTCAGCTTTGGATATATCTTAGGGGTCCAGGAGGATCAGCATATCGAGAGGGATTTAGGGCTCATCGGGAAAAGCACCTCAAAAGAGAAAGCAGAGACTCCCCTGGTGGTCCCATGGTTGAGACTCCGTGCTTCCAATGAAGGGAGTGTGAGTTCCATCCCTGCTCAGGGAACTAGGATCGCACATGCCACACAGCATGGCCAACAGATTTTTTTTTAAAAGAGAGAGAGAAAGCAGTTAACACACTGGTGACCAAGGGCTAACAAGGGAAAATGTGAGTTCTGTAGATTTTTGGAAAAGACATTCTTCTGAAGGCAGAAGAACCAATTAAATGACATAGGATCACAGATTCTTGGGAAATGTTTTAGAGACGTAGACCCTTGGTCCATTCCCCATGATTCTGTAGCCTTTGACTGAAATATTTTCTTTGTCCACTGAGATGGAAAGTGAAAGTCACTCAGTTGTGTCTGACTCTTTGCAACCCCATGGACTATACAGTCCATGGAATTCTCCAGGCCAGAATACTGGAGTGGGTAACCTTTCCCTTCTCCAGGGAATCTTCCCAAGACAGGGATCGAACCCAGGTCTCCCACATTGCAGGTGGATTCTTTACCAGCTGAACCACAAGGGAAGCCCATTGAGATGAAACTTGTCTCCATATAACTCACATTTACTGGGCTTTACAGGTGGCGCTAGTGGTAAAAAAAAAAAAAAAAAAAAAAAACCTGCCTGCCAATGCAGGAGACATAAGAGACACAGATTCAGTTCCTGGGTCTGGAAGATCCCTTGAAGGAGGACATGGCAAGTCACTCCAGTATTCTTGCATGGAAAATCCCATGGACAGTCCATAGGGTCACAAAGAGTTGGAAACGACTGAAGCAACTTAGCATGCACACAACTCACATTTACTGGTCCTAGTAATGGTGAGAATATCTCTGTGACAGTTCTTGAAAAATGAAGGCAGTTACCAATCCCTCCCCAAGCCTACTCTTGTCCAAACTAAATAGCTACAGTTCCCTTTGAAATTCAGATTACATGGTTTCTAGGGTATCTTAAAACCCTAGGAGCTGTGTTTTGACATCAAACTTCAGCTATGCCTCAGAATCACCTGGAATGCTTGTTAAGATAAGAAGAAGCCTGCCAGACCCACCCTGATCCTATGTTCTGATGTAGTGAGAATATCTAGGATTGGACCTGAATCAGAATGTTTATGTCTCCCTTCCTGATGCAGGTGGCCTGAGACCAAAACTAGAGAAATTATGCTATTATATTCTTGCCACATTAAAGTGTGATGTCACAAACTGGATGTGGCACTCCAAACTCCCACCTACTAATTCAAGGTCCAATGAAACCATTACCTTCTCTGATCTGTTAACACAAGCCTATTGCTAAAGCCCGCTCTCTTTTGGATAAAATGTTTTATCAATTCTGTCCTTAGGGAATATAATATAACTACAAGGCACATTAACTTTGATGTCTAAGTGAGTATGTTTTATATGACCCAAATCATAACTGTGAAAGTTGTATTTGGATTTTTATTATGATGGTAGCAGATATAATTCAAAAACAACTTTTTAAGTCCTGAGCCTGGTCCCACCTAACAGGAAAAATCCTGACAGCCTAGGAATACTCTTACACACTGATCTCTTTTTAGTAGAAACTCCTTTTACCATTATTATAGCCTTTGGAGAATTATTTACTATTTTAAAACATTTATCTTATGTACCTATTCTTACTTTTGATTGGAGACCACCCTGTTAATATTCTTCATAAGTCCCCAAAGTCATAGGGTCTGTGGATAATTACAAGATCCCCTTCTGGGAAAAACAAAGGACAGAACAGACTTCATTTTCAGCTAGAGTTTAATGACTGGAGACACAATGTCCTACCCAGTAGAAGAGTGAAGTGGAAACCAGCAAGTCCTGGTTTCAGGTATGAGTAAGGAACAAGTCATGAAGCAATGCCCTGGCCAGACCTCTGATATGTCCAATAGGGATGAGGCCTCCTCCTGACCAAGGACAAGTCTCCAAATCAGATTCAGGTGTGACAACCAGAATAGAGGCTTCTTTTGTCCCTGATCTAAACAGAGAAACTTTGAAAGAAACTAGTTTAAGAGCCAGACTGATTCTGACACTCTAAAAGAATGTTTATGAAAATAAAACACAAGATACTGATTATCAATACCTGCAAATAGTTCAGAGAGGTCCCAAGTTCCGATCAACCAGTTTTTTCCAGTGGTAACAATTTACAGAACCATAGTACAGTATCAAAATCAAGAAATTAACATTGGTACAAACCACAGACCTTATTCAGATTTTACCTATTTTACATGTGCTCACCTGTATACGTTTCTATGTGAGTATACAGTTCTATGTAATTTTATGACATATGTTCAGTTCAGTTCAGTCGCTCAGTCGTGTCTGACTCTTTGCGACCCCATGAATCACAGCACGCCAGGCCTCCCTGTCCATCACCAACTCCTGGAGTTTACCCAAACCCATGTCCATCGAGTCGGTGATGCCATCCAACCATCTCATCCTCTGTCGTCCCCTTCTCCTCCTGCCCCCAATCCTCCCCAGCATTAGGGTCTTTTCCAATGAGTCAACTCTTTGCATGAGGTAGCCAAAGGATTAGAGTTTCAGCTCCAGCATCAGTCCCTCCAATGAATATTCAGGACTGATTTCCTTTAAGATTGACTGGTTTGATCTTCTTGAACTCCAAGGGACTCTCAAGAGTCTTCTCCAACACTATGTTCAAAAGCATCAATTTCTTTGGCATTCAGACTTCCGTATGGTCCAACTCTCACATCCACACATGACTACTAGAAAAACCATAGCTTTAACTATACAGACCTTTGTTGGCCAAGTATTATCTCTGCTTTTTAACATGCTGTCTAGGTTTGTCATAACTTTCTTCCAAGGAGTAAGCATCTTTTGATTTCATGGCTGCAATCACCATCTGCAGTGATTTTGGAGCCCCCCAAAATAAATTCTGTCACTGTTTCCATTGTTTCCCCATATATTTGCCATGAATTGACAGGACCAGATGCCATGATCTTAGCTTTTTGAATGTTGACTTTAAAGCCAGCTTTTTCACTCTCTTTCACTTTCATCAAGAGGCTCTTCTGTTCCTCTTCACTTTCTGCCACAAGGGTGGTGTCATTTGCATATCTGAGGTTATTGATATTTCTCCCTGCAATCTTGATGCCAGCTTGTGATTCATCCAGCCTGGCATTTCACATGATGTACTCTGCATAGAAGTTAAATAAGCAAGGTGACAATATACAGCCTTGATGTACTCCTTTCCCAATTTGGAACCAGTCCATTGTTTCATGTTCCGGTTATAACTGTTGCTTCATGACCTTCATACACATTTCTCAGGAGGCAGGTAAGGTAGTCTGGTATTCCCATCTCTTGAAGAATTTTCCACAGTTTTCTGTGATCCACACAGTCAAAAACTTCAGCATAGTCAATGAAGCAGAAGTAGATGCTTTTCTGGAATTCTCTTGCTTTTTCTATGAACCAATGGATGTTGGCAATAATTAACAGACTTGAAACAAATGAAAAAAATTGAAATCCTCAACAAAGAAATAGAAGATATAAACAGGAGTGAAATGAAAATTTTAGAAATGAAAAATACAATAACCAAAATAAAAAACTCAGTGAATGGGCTCAAGAGCAGAAAGGAACAGGGAAAAGAATCAGTGAAATAGAAGGTAGAACAATAGAAACTATGCAACCTGAACAAACAGAAAGAAATAAATATTTTTAAGAAATAAACATAGCCTCAGGGATATTGTGGGATGATAACAACAGAAAACAATAGATTGAATATTTATGTCATCAGAATTCTGAAAAAGGAGGAGAGACAGGGAGGGACTGAAAAATGACTCAAAGGATTAATGGTGAAAACTTCCCAAATTTGGCAGAAAACGTAAACCCACAGATTCAGTTTGGGAGAAAATTCCAAATAAGATTATCCAAAGAAATCCATGTCAAAACATATTATAGTTAAAGTTCTGAAAATGAAAGACAAACTCCTGAAAGCAGTAAGAGAGAAATGACATCATATCTACAGGAACAAAGTGTTCCAATGAAAGTGCATTGCTCAGTAGAAGCCACAGATGACAGAAGGAAGCGGCACTTAATGTTTCAAGTGCTGAAAGAAAGAGCTGTCAACTCAGAATCCTACACCTAGCAAAAATAACCTTTAGGAAGGAAGAGAGAACCAATATATTCCCAGATGAAAAAAAACTATGAGAATCTGTCACCAACATACCTACTCTAAAAGAAGACCTAAAGAAACTTCTCTAAACAAAAAGGAAATGATAAAAGTAAGAACCTTGGAAATACAAGAACCAAAATACGCATAAATATAATAGCCTTTCTTTCTGTTCTTCAGTATTCTAAATTATGTTAGTGAGTTGAAGCAAAAACTGTTAGACTGTCTGACATGATTCTAAATGTATGTGAAGGAAATAGTTAAGACAGAGTTCGTGCTAAGTCACCCCAGTTGTATCCAATTCTTTGCCTCTCCATGGACTGTAGCCCACCAGGCTCCTCTGTCCATGGGATTCTCCAGCAAGAATACTGGAGTGGACTGCCGTGCTCTCCTCCAGGTGATCTTCCTGACTCAGGAATTGAACTCAAGTCTCCTGTGTCTCCTGCATTGCAGGTGGATCCTTTACCACTGAGCCACTGGGGAAGCTCCTGGAGTAGTAAAAACAACATTAGTAAACTGTGCTTAGATATGCATCACATTTAAAATGTTAAACAAAGAGATACCACCAAAACTATAGATATATCAAAATGAAGTCTAAACAATGTTTAAGTAACCCACAGGAGGGCAGGAAAAAGAAAACAGAAACAAAAAGCAGAGAGAAAAGAAAAGAAAAGATAAAATAAAATGGCAGATTTAAATCCTAACATTTCAAAAATTAAATGGATATGGTTTAAATACAATAATTAAAAGGCACAGGTTGGCAGAGTAGATTAAAAATCATGACCTAACTAATGTGCTGTCTACAAGAAACTCATATAGCAAAATGTAAACATGTTGAAAGTAAAAGGTGAGAAAAAAATGTGCTGTGAAAACATTAAAAACAATAGTGCCTATATGCGTGTCAGATGCAGAAGTTTTTAGAACAAAGAAAATAACTAGACAGAAAGAAACATTATATAATAATAAAAGGGTCAATCCACCAAGCAGATATAGCAGTCCTAAATATAGATACTCAAAATATGTGATGCAAAAACTGATGAAACTGAAAGGAGAAACAGACAAATTCACAATTACGGTTGGAGACTTCAACACTCTTTTCTCAACAATTACTAGAACAGCTAGAGAGAAAATCAGCAAGGATATAGAACTCAAAAACCTAGCAACTGAACTTCCCTGGTAGTCCAGTCATTGAGAGTCCGCCTGCCATAGCGGAGGACACTGGTTTGATCCCTGGTCTAGGAAGATTCCACATGCCACTGGGCAACTAAGCCTGTGTGCCTCAACTATTAAGAACTTGCTCCACAACAAGAGAAGCCAAAGCAATGAGAACATATTTTTTTTCAAGTTCCCCCGAAATATATTCCAAAAGAGACCATTTTCTGGACTATAAAACAAACCTCACCAAGTTTAAAAGAATTTAAATCAGGCAGCATTCTTTGACCACAGTGGAATCAACTAGAAATCAAAAAATAGAAGTATAGGAAAATTTCCAAATACTTGGAAGCTAAGCAACACACTCCTCTTAAATAATCCATGAGTCAAAAAGGAAGTCTCAGGCGAAATTTTTAAAAATATATTAAACTGAACAAAAGTGGAAACGCAACATATTAGCATTAGAGCTGTGCTGAGAGTGAAATTTATAGCACTAAATGCATACATTAGATATAAGAAAAAAAATCTCAAATTGATAATCCAAGCTCCACCTCAGCCATCTAGGAAAAGAAAAATAAACCCAAAGTTTACTTTGAATTCAGGAAGGAAATAATAAAGAGAAGAGAAGAAATCAATGAATCCAAAAACAGAAAAACAATAGATGAAAATCGAACACAGAACTAGTTCTCTGAAAAGATCAATAAGATCACTGAGCCTCTAGCAAGACTGACAAAGATTAAAAAGAGAGAAGACACAATTACAGGTAAAATGGACCTAGAACTACAGATTCTGCAGCCAACAAAAGGATAATAAAGGGATACTATCTATTAGGAATGATGTTGGGAAAGATTGAAGGCGAAAGGAGAAGAGAGAGACAGAGAATGAGATGGTTGGATGGCATCACTGATTCAATGGAACTTAACTTGGACAAACTCCAGGAGAGAGTGAGGGACAGGGAGGCCTGAAGTGCTTGCAGTCCATGGGGTCACAAAGAGTCAGACATGGCTTAGCGACTGAACAACATGTATTAGGAATAGTAGACATGAGAAACATTGATAATTTAGACAAACTCATCCAAAGTATCGAGATTTTGCCAGGTTACTCATCTTAATAATCCCAGCAATAAGTTAACTGAAGCTTTAAAATGATATCTTCTGTTCATTTTCTTATGTTTTAAAACAAAAACCTTCCCTCTACAACACTGTGGACTCAATACTTTGGCCACCTGATGCAAAGACCTGACTCATTTGAAAAGACCCTGATGCTGGGAAAGATTGAAGGCGGGAGGAGAAGGGGATGACAGAGGATGAGATGGTTGGATGGCATCACTGACTCAGTGGGCATGAGTTTGAGTAAACTCCAGGAGCTGGTGATGGACAGGGAGGCCTGGCGTGCTGCAGTCTATGGGGTCACCAAGAGGGGACATGACTGAGCTACTGAACTGAACTGATAATATTGTGAGTGCTCTTTTTCTCTAGACAGAATCGCTTAGTTCTTTTGTATGAATGTGCTTCATATTCCTTACCCTCTCTTCCATCACCCACTTTCAGTGTTTACCATTGTCTTATAAAGCTGTTTACACATATGCCTTAACTTGGTTTGTCAGCTTTGAACTGTATTCTTTGGCTCCCCTATTACAAATCTAACAAGCTGCAAACTTACCCTGCTTCTCATCTCCTCTACCCCTTCTCCTTTCCATTTTTTATTACTTGTGTCATTTATACATTATAAAGGTGTATAACATTTAAACTCTGTCACCTCAACCTCCACCTTTGTTTAATAATTAATTTTTTAAAAATTAAAAAAAATAAAATAAAACACTGTGGGCATCACGAACATCCCCGTCTGCTTCATCTTAGGTACACGTTTAAAAATGCAGATTTCTGGACTCAAGCCCAGGTTTACCTACTCCAGACCCCTGAAGGGAGTCCACTGGACACTGAAGCTTGAGAATTCCAGCTCATCTCAAGAAGCTTTAAGGCTAAAAGAGCCTGACTGTTTTCAGAATGTTACTTTTTATACTTCATTCTTGTTTTAACATTCATTGCCATCCCATGAGAGAAAGGTAATTGCCACAACTAAAGGGCTTTTAGCCTTGGTCTATAACGCAGAGAGGATGATGCAAACATGATTTTCACAAAACTAAACATGGCAAAAACCAGCCTCAGTGGATAAAATGAAAATTCCCTTTCTGACATTTTTTCCCATTATCTTCCCCATATGTGCATCCACACTTTTGGTTGTTTTGCTTGTTTACTTCGATTTAGGCTCCTGACTAAATTTGTTAATGTAGTAAGTTGAGTCCTACATTCCTGAATCAGGCACACTCCATCACTCCATTCAGCTATATTCCTTCTCATGTTGTGATGAATTTGTTGTGTATGTCCCCACGGGGTGGTTTATGAGATAAAAGACTCCCATCGACATCAAGCATATAACATTTCTTTAATGTCTGCTGCTGCTAAGTCGCTTCAGTTATGTCCGACTCTGTGTGACCCCATAGACGGCAGCCCACCAGGCTCCGCCATCCCTGGGATTCTCCAGGCAAGAACACTGGAGTGGGTTGCCATTTCCTTCTCCAGTGCATGAAAGGGAAAAGTGAAAGTGAAGTCGCTCAGTCGTGTCCGACTCTTAGCAACCCCATGGACTGCAGCCGACCAGGATCCTCCGTTCATGGGATTTTCCAGGCAAGAGTACTGGAGTGGGATGCCATTGCCTTCTCCTCTTTAATGTCAAGGACGTGAAAACTTTGAAGATGGCTATATAAAGCAGACAATAGCACAAATAGAAGCAAAACTTCCCAGGTTCCCCCACATTCCACAGGGAGATGCACAGCTCTGGATAAACCCTCTTGGGCATGAGAATTTGCTGAGCTGCAGACATCTTTTCCATTCTCATGGAAACTGGTGCCCCTCTGTTCTGGAAACCACACAGACTATGCCAAACTACAAAGTACTCCCAAATCCTTCCTAGATGTTTATAGCAATGCTGTGAAAAACAAAGATCCTTTTTCCAGAAGCATAATCCCCATGTTCTGGACAGTCTGAGGTCCATTCCTATTTCATTTTCAAAATATCTCAGTATCTCAAGTGCTGTGTTTTTTGGAAGTGCCACAAGGAAAACCAACCATTTGGCAAAAGTAGAAGCTTAGTTGCCAAGTCTAGACAATGTGCTAACAGGCAGGCATAGTGTTATTGATATTTTAGGAGCTTTTGAAAAACAAGACCAAGACCAATTTGCTCTTCCTTCTTTTTCTCACTTTCTAGTCAAAATTAAACAGGGTCACCACCTCTGACAATCACACTGGCTGTCTTTGTGTCCTGCTCCATTGAGGACATTAAGGTCAACTAACATCACCCATCTCAGCTTTCTTTTCCCTCAGTATGCTTTTCCTACATTACCTTCCCTTAAGAAGCAATAGAGCTTCCCAGGTGGTGCTAGTGATAAGAGATCTGAGTTTGATCCCTGAATTGGGATCCCCTGTAGAAGGGCATGGCAACCCACTCTAGTATTCTTGCCTGGAGAGTCCCATGGACAAAGGAGCCTGGTGGGCTACAGTCCATAGCGTCGCAAAGAGTTGGACACAACTGAAGCAACTTAGCAAGGCAAACAGCAAAAAGACATAATGGTCAAGAGCATGAACTCTGAAATTAGACTACCTGGCAACCTGTCTACATACCAGCTGAGTGATCTTGGGCAGTTACTTAACCTTTCTGTGCCTCAATTTTCTAACCTGTAAAATGGGAATCATAATAACACATACTTCACAGGATACAAGGATCCTTGTGAGGAAGAAAGGCTTATGCTTGTTAAATATTTTGGAAACACTTAGAACGTGCCTGGCACATGTTTGCTAGCATGACTCCTATTTCCAAGAATGAAGAATCCTCCTTTTCACAGTAAGCACCTGCATCTGCACCCCCAATGCCCTTCCCATCATCTCCAACAAGAGTGGGCTCCATCAGTATCTTCTTCCTCTGTCTGCAATTTCTCCCTCTCTCCTAGCTCTCTCTCCTCAGGCTTTAAAGATGCTCAGGTATGGAGTAGTTAAGGAAGGGTCCACAGAGGCACCTAAACTGAAGCTGGCCTTGCAGGCCAAGTAGGAATTTGCTGATGGAAGGAGGAGGGCAGGGAATCGGCATAGGGCTGCAGGAGTGAGGTTTCAAGCAAAGGAAAACAGCACTACAGAGGGCTTTACTGCTGCATGGGGTATCTGAGGACTTGCTCAGGGTGGTCATGATGTAGAATATCTGGAAAGTGTTAGTCACTCAGTTGAGCCCGCCCCTTATGCGACCTCATGGACTGTGGCCTGCTAGGTGCCTCTGTCCCTGGGATTTCCCAGGCAAGAATATTGGAGCAGCTTGCTATTTCCTTCTCCAAGGGATCTTCCCAACCCAGGGATCAAACCCAGGTCTCTTGCATTGCAGGAAGATTCTTTACCATCTGAGCCACCAGGGAAGCCCAGAATACATGGAGTGAGTCCCTAAAGGTGAGTCTCTAAGGCAGCATCACAGTTGCAAAGGCCTGAAGAACAAGGAAGGGATGCTGAATGAATCAAGAGGGCTGGCTGGTTTAAAAATCAAGAATGGAGGAGGTCTTAGCCTTGGTACCCACCTAAATAGCAGCGCCTGCGACAGGGGTTTAAGCACAAGCAGTTTACCTTATGGAGATGTTCCCAAGGAATGAGAGTGAGGGACTGGAAAAAAGTAAAAATGAGAGTGGGGAAAGCCAATCCAAGGTGCAGGAGGATCTAGTTCCTGTGGTGGAAAACTGCAGTTCTATTCCACTGGGGCCTCTCCAGGAGCTGTAGAAAATTACAATATAGAATTCAACTTGGAATTATCCCCTCTGAGACATAAAAACAGGGAGTATTTATCAACTGGCTCTTGATCCTCATTACTAATGGACTGCTACATAGAGTATTAACACCTTGACACTCACAGGTTTGCACCAGTAACAGAAAGGTTAGAGAATTCCTTCCTGGAGCAGCAGAGGAGCTGGGAGTCAGAAAGCAGGCTTATAGAACCAGAACCCCAAAAGAGTCCAGTACAGTGGGGTTGGGTGTGGGGATAGGTGGTTGTTGCAAAGTGGAGAGCTCATGCTCCATCCAGTGGCTCAGCTGGTAAAGAATCTGCCTGCAATGTGGGAGAACTGGATTTGTTCCCTGGGTTGGGAAGATCCCCTGGAGACAGGAAAGGCTACCCATTCCAGTATTCTGGCATGGAGAATTCCATGGACTATATAGTCCATGGGGTCGCAAAGAGTCAGACACAACTAAGTGACTTTCACATCACATGCTCCATCCACAAAGGATAGCCACAATTCACAAACCATCATCTGATTTCTACAGAAATGCTGACAAATATAACCAGAAATCCAGCTTCCTCGTGGCTCAGACAGTAAAGAATCCACCTGCAATGCAGGAGACGTGGGTTCAATCCCTGGGTCGGGAAGATCCCCTGGAGAAGGTAATGGCAACCCACTCCAGTACTCTTGCCTGGAGAATTAGATGGACAGAAGAGCCTGGTGGGCTACAGTCCACAGGGTCATAAAAGAGTTGGACATGACTGAGAGACTAAACAATGATAACAACAAAATGGCCAGAAATCCAAATTTTTATGTTAAATCTCTTGATCTTGGTCTCTTGAGAACTAATTCTAATTTTTCTAAAATGCTGTGGGGCAGACAAAACATATCTGCAAGACAAATTCAGTCATAGGCTGCCGGTTTGTGAGCTCTGCTTTAAGGCTTTGATTTAATTCTATGTTAGTAGAACTTAAATTTTAGGCATTGGGGAACCAGTGAAAGTTTTAAAGGAAAAGAATATCATGGCCAGGTTTTACTTAGGCCCCACCCTCAGATGCTTCGCTTTTACTCTTCAGCGCATCAATCCATGATTTCCAAAAGTGGCAACCACTTGTGATAGGGCAATTATAAAGTAACATATAAATCTCTCTTGAAATCCAGCACAGACCACAGTTTTTCCTAACTAGAGTGACTTTGCAGAATCCTTGAGCCCAAAGATGAATTCCTGTTTTCCTCACCAGCTACCAAGTGATAAAATGATGATCACATGCGAAGAAACATGAAGCTCCTCATTCTCTTTCCTTGGTCCACTAAGATGGACTTGGCAGAGGAACATGTGGATGAAATATGGAACGGCATCAGGCAGCAGCCATTCTGAGAGCTCCCACCTTCAGGACACAATGAGCATTTCGTAAGGCCCCTGACGATGAACCCACTGGCTACATACTGTCCTGCTAGCAATCCAAGAAGGCAACGGCACCCCACTCCAGTACTCTTGCCTGGAAAATCCCATCGACGGAGGAGCCTGGCAGTCTTCAGTCCATGGGGTCGCTAAGAGTTGGACACGACTGAGCGACTTCACTTTCACTTTTCCCTTTCATGCAATGGACAAGGAAATGGCAACCCACTCCAGTATTCTTGCCTGGAGAATCCCAGGGACAGGGGAGCCTGGTGGGCTGCCGTCTATGGGGTCGTACAGAGTTGGACACGACTGAAGCGACTTAGCAGCAGCAATCCAAGAGAATTCCTATGAAATAAAATTCATCCTACTCCTGCACAAGTGGAGGAAGGGGACAGAGAAGGGCATCACAATCAGCAAATGAAAATCCCCCAAGCTATTGACTGCGACCCACTGCACTAGACAAAAGGAAAAGGGAGACCTCATGAGAAAGTAAAGGCACATTTCTCATCCCTAGGAAAGGCTTTGCCTCACAGTTTTATCATCCTAAACAAGACACATACAACTAAAGTATCACTGCTTGCCTTTTAAAATACAATTCTGCTACAGCAGTGAACTCTTCAACTTTGGTCCTTTGTTTTCATTCTCTAAAGTATATTTTTAAGCTGTATCTGGAGTGAATGAATTCATATCTAGTGAAACACCTGGGAGAATTTAGCAAATCTGGGATAGAGATGAGAATACACAGTTAAATAAGAAGCACTATAATAGACACTGAAAGTAAAGGACTTAAAAAATTTCTCCAGCAACATATAAAAGCTACATATTTAGAGACACAGAGAAATCAGTTTGGAAGAATGCACAGTATGCTAATGTACCAGTTACCTCTGGGAAGGAAAAAGTGGGTTGCGGAAATGGGGATTTTAAGGAGCATTTTCCCCTTTCAAAAGTGTTGGAATATTTGACGGTGAAAATGTATGTTATACCTACTTGTGCGATAAGTCAGGTGAAAAACCACCTAACCATCCATCGACAGAAGGATGAATTCAGAGAGTGGGACACTATATACTATTTAAAATGAGTAAATTATAGCTACATGTATTATCATTCCCTGGTACCTCAGCTGGTAAAGAATCCGCCTGCAATGCGGGAGACCTGGGTTTGATTCCTGGGTTGAGAAGATCCCCTGGAGAATGGAACAGGTACCCACTCCAGTATTCTGGTCTGGAGAATTCCATGGACTGTATAGCCCATGGGGTCACAAAGAATCTGACATGACTGAGCAACTTTCTCATGTATCATCATAGATAAATCTCAAAAACAATGATTAGAAAAAAAGAAAATGACAGAGATATCTGCCTATTATGATGCCATTTATATTAATTTTGAAAGCATAAACAATACTATATATCATTTGTCAATACATATGGTATTAATATAATTATGTACATGAAATAATAAATTCAAGATGTGGATTTATCTGGGGAGGCATGAAATTAAAATTGGGAAAAGGTACAGTGGGTTTCAGCTGAATCTGTACTTTAAAATATCAGAATAAAATGTGGCAAAATGCTAGGATTTGATAGTGCTGGTGAACTGGTTGATGAGTACATGTACGCCTGTTTGGTTATCTGCTATACTTTGTATATGTGAAATAATTTTTAAAGTTTTTAATTTTTGTACACTCATGTTCATAGCAGCATTATTCACAATAGCCAAGAGAAGAGGTAAAAGCAGCCCAATGTCCATCAATAGATAAATGACAAACAAAATGTAGTATACACATACAATGAAATACTATTCAGCCTATAAAGGAAAGAAATTCTGACATACACTACAACATGGATAAACATTGAGGACATTATGCTAAATGAAATAAGACAGTCACAAGAAGACAAATATTATATGACTTCGCTTACATGTGGAACCTAGTCAAATTCATAAAGACAAAGTAGAATGGTGGTTGTCATGCTCAGAGGAAAGAGCATATTTTTAATGAGCTATGGAGTTTCAGTTTGGGGAGTTGGGGGGTGGTGATAATTGCACAACAATATGAATGTACTTAATGATGCCACTGAACTGTAGACTTTGAAATGGTTAAAATGATATACTTTGTTATGTATATTTTACTACAATTTTTAAAGTTCTTTTAATTTAAACAAATCACAACTATATATATATATATATATATATATATATATATGTCCATCAACAAGTGAAAAGTTAAAGTGTTAGTCGCTCAGTCATGTCTGACTCTTTGCAACCTCCAGGCTCCTCTGTCCATGGGATTCTCCAGGCAAGAATACTTGAGTGGGCTGCCATTCCCTTCTCCAGGGGATCTTCCCCACCCAGGAATCGAACCCAGGTCTTCTGCATTGTAGAAGTATTCTTTACTGTCTGAGCTACCAGGAATGTCCATCCGTGGAAGACCAAAAAAAAGAAACTTTGGAAATTATTCAAGAGAACACCACATAGTCAAAAAGAATGCGATCCATACATGCTGGCCTAGACTGACTGCCAAGGCAAATGGGTCACTGGGAAGATTGTACGGAATGCCACCACTCATACTCCATAGCTTATCTCTAGAAAAAAAATATCTAAGAAACTGGTAACTGCAATCACCTCTGGGGAAGAAACAGGGGAGCATGAGTTTAGGGGTGAGATTAGGACTAACCTATTCAAAAAACTCAACTGATTTGTCTTTTTTTAAAACCAGTTTTTCAATTATCAATTCTCTGAATTATCCATATGACCAAGGGGGATGAAATTAAATAACTGGAATTCACACCTAATACCCCAGCTCTGAGTAGCTGAATTTTAGAGAGGTTAGGTGGCATGCCCCAGAGCACACAGGTGACAGAACTGGCTAGTTATCTTAGCATGCACTTATTCTAAGGATGTGAAATATTTAATAAAAGACTTTAAAGTATGTCTCTGTATTGCTAGTTTATTGAGGCAGAAAACATGTTCTCCAAAACAAATTATGTTTGTTACCATGTAGTTTAGTTTGTATATTGTCAGCATGATTTACACATCTGATAACATTTGCCCCTGTACCTAATTTTTAAAATTTTTCAACAATCTTTAATGAGAGGTTTTTCTAGTCCTTTCCTTCTAGACTTTTGTTGACTATCATTTTAACAGTTTCCATGCTTGTTTTTCACAAACCTAAAAATGTGTGAATAATGGATTCTTTAAAGCAAAAGAGATATTTTTAAAAACATCATAAATTCATACACATATATGCATACAGGGGCTTCCCTGGTGGCTCAGACGGTAAAGAATCTGCCTGCAATGCAAGATACCCAGCTTCAGTCCCTGGGTTGGGAAGATCCCCTGGAGGAGGTATGGCAACTCACTCCAGCATTCTTGCCTGGAGAATCCCATGGACAGAGGAGCCTGGCAGGCTCCATGGGGTCACAAAGAGTCAGACATAACTAAGCGACTAACACTTTCACTTTTCACATATGCAAATACATACAAACATATATATCCTGAATGCAGATCTGCCCACCTTCCTCACTCTGCACACATTAGCAGCTAAAGCTGTAAAAGAATACACTCAATATCTCCCAAAGACATACCTGCCTTTGCTTTATTTACGGACAAAAACTTCTTCCCACCACTAGGTGGTTTTTAAGCCAAAGATCCTTCTTCAAAGGTAGTGTACCAACCACATTCAAATGGCTAACTGTAAGATTTAGAGATTCCACAGGGTGGCACTAGATACCTTTGGTCAAAGTCCATAACCTAGTGAGCTATTTCTAGAAAACAGGGCTAGAAAAGAGCCTCCAGCATCACCAAAGATTAAAAACTGAAGCTAATAGAAAGACATCTTGTTCCTGTCTGGAGGGATGGCTGCCAGCCAAAACACATTTGAAACTCTAATTATGTACTTAAAGACTTATCCAAAATGCCAAGCAGAAGTTATAGACTGCCCATGGAGGAGCGTATTTCTTCTAGTGGCAAATTTCCATCTGTTCCTTTGGACATACTTCATTAGAAGTATTTGATCATCTTAAAACATATTTCCATCTACTCCTCCCTAAGACATATCTCTCTCTCTCTCACACATACACACACACACACACACACACACACACACACACACAATAGAGTATATTTTTAGGTAAATTTTTTCCCAAAAATTTGATAAGAACTCATAATCATATCTCTATTAAATAATATTTATACTTCAAAATAATTACTTGCCTTTATCTTTTTTGCAGTTCCCAATTTGCAACAGTTTATGAACATCTCACAAGAGAAACAAAACTCAGTGGGTTCAATCTCACCTCAGTTGATAAAAATCTTAAAAACTTATCACAAAAAGATTTATTTCTGATCTTAACACTCTTATATCAATTCATAATAGACTGGGAAAGTTTAGTGTCAGTCTTTTCCATACAGGCAATTTGAAAAGATAACACCCAGTGCTTGACCTTGAATAGATTTTCAGCAAACAAATAAGCCTTAGAAATGCCTGAAGAAAGAAAATCTGACAAGCTCAAGTGGTTTAAAACTATTTTTATGCTCATTATCATGACTTTAAGCTAAAAATCTCTTGGAGATGATTTAATAAAATGTGCTGATGCTTTGAGTATTTTATAACACAGATAGATTCAATGAGATCTGTTCTCTTCATTCAGAAACATTTTTTTGTGCAGACACAAGAATTTTTCCCACGGCAGTAAGTGTATGTGTCTTGCATCCTGATTAAACAAAGCACAACAGCATCTTCCAGGGCTCTAACCTTTTTAAAATAAGCATTTAAATTGAAAAGTGCATTGCATCCTGTTAACCTGAGTGCTTCAAAGACCATACCCCAATAATACATTGTTTATATAAGCTGATTATATTTGCAAGAGTATTTTATATATGAACACCCAAAAGATTATTGGGCATATTTACCTCTTAATATGTGTTTACTTCCAGAAGCAACAGTTATGGTCCTGCTAAGCACCTTTTCTCAGAATTTGAAGGAAAGATTAAACTTAAATCTAAAGATTAAATCTATCAATAAAATTGAGAACATGCTCCAATTGAGCGAGGTGAACTCCAGCAATGGGAGAATGGGGTAGTGTGGGCAGCAGGGTCAACTCTACTGCACGCCCAAGTAGGTGACAATATACTCTGTGTGAGTTCAAGAAAAAAGCTGTGGACTGTGGCTCAGTCGTGTATGCTGACTCTTTGAGACCCCACAGACTGTAGCCTGCCAGACTCCTCTGTCCATGGGACTTCCCAGGCAAGAATACTGGAGTGGATTGACACTTCCTTCTCCAGGGAATCTTCCCAACCCAGGGATCAAACCAGCATCTCCTGCAAGTCTCTTGCATTGGAGGCATACCCTTTACCACAGAGCCACTGCAGAAGCAGGCGGCAAATTACATGCAGACAGAAAAAAGGTGAATCCTCAGCCATGAACCATCTGCATCAAAAATAATACCTCAGCACCTTAGTGCTGACAATGTACCTTTGATCCCCAACTTACAACCAAATGATTTGCAGACAAGACTCAGAAACTCTTTTATTAAATTGAACACAAAATGACTGTTATAATAATGTCAAGCCTTTATCAGAAATCACTACATAAATGAGGATACACAGCCAAAATGAGGCATCAACAGAAGCAGTGTAAATTTTAAATAACTTTCAGGATTCTCTATTCAATATGCTTAAGAAAATAAAACCAAAAGAGCAATTTCAATTTCACAGTTCACAGTTGATTGGCTTCAATCCCAAGACATTTTTGTCATTTATGTAGCCTCAGAACACAGATTTCCAAAGTGGTGACTGGCACAAAGCCCCAACAGCATATACAGATGTTAAATCCCTGTATGACATTTAGGGGAAATTGTAGGAAACAAACCCAATTTCATACAGTTCTGGCCTGCATTTTTTAGCTATATCCTTTACCAGAAACATCGTTCTAGGGAAACAGTAAAAGCAATTTTAAAAGTTTGCCATGCCATTAAATGAAGGGTTGCAAAGTTTCCCTTGGCTCCACGATTTTATTCTCTAATTTAAAACAATGAGCTAAAATGCAACATTAACAGTGAAAGCAAAATCAGTTTTGCATCTGGATCTAGAGCATACATCCAAGAGAGGCAACTTATTGTCTTAGCAGACACACAGAATGCTTTAGAGCAGTCTGCCACACTCTAGTAAGGCATTTCAAAGCAGACACCCCATACCCAAACTAAATTATTACAGTCAGCTGAGGATAGCACAAGGTGGACACCAATTAACAGAATCAATATGAAATTCTTACAAAATGACACACATTCACAAAATCACAGAAAGATGCTCAAGTACCAAAAGAAGGTAAAACAATGACCAGCCACTCTGAAAGTTTTGTTCCTGTAAATGCCAGATTTTCAGAATAGAAACAAACCGCTTTACATGTGCTTTGCACTAGGATAATATTGTTCATCCGGACACATGGGGTTACTTTTCCTTAAAAAAATATATCATGTAGAGAATATACATATAATCAGTGATATAGAACATTTATTTTCACTAGTGAGGGGGTCACTTAAGCACTTACATAGAAAGTTATGAGTGAATCATGAAGGTTATGTAAATGTGAAAGGAAATCTGATAAAACCTGTATTATTAGCACTCAACAGCAAAGTGAAATTTTTAGCAGTTGCATTGACTTAATGAGAAACTGTGACCATGGAAAAATCTTTTAAGTTCAAAGAATTGTAAAATGTCCAAAAAACTGAAAGTCTAATTAGTAAAAATACATAGTTTCATTTTAAGCATCCTAAAGGGAGTGTTTTATTTTGAAAGCCATGAATTTTATCAAAGAGCACAAGAATATGAATCCAGGATATCAAAATTTCAGTTGACTTACCCACTGAATCTTCATAACCTGCAACAAGTCACTTAAATTCTTCTGATTTTGTCCACAAAATAATTGGCATAAAAATAAAGGCATATGTCAGTAATTTTTTCCTAAACAGTACTAGAGTAAAGCTAAAGATGGTTACTAAGGCTTACAATTTCAACAACTCATTGTACAGTACAATCATTTTTAATCCTGCTAATTATGGCTAAGGAAAAGCATGGGCAGTTACAATTCTCAGGGAATTCAAAGGCTCTAGATAAACTAATGGTTTCAACTTTCTAAACTACTCCATCTGTTCTTCTAGAGTTGTTTTAAACAGCTTTAATCGTCTGTGGGGTTGACCCTTTATGCCTCTCTATTCTCTGGTAGAACAGGTGAAAGTAGTAAAGGGAGAAATGATATCATGGAGAAAAAAGCAGCAGTAGATTGAAATGAGGTATAAGCTGATTTAATAAACCCCAATCAGTAATTTACAGTTTTCTAAAGAAGCTGCATAGTTGAGCAAACATACGTCATAAAAAGAGGGATAAAGAAAAAATTCTTATCGTGAAGCTTTAAAATGTGTGACAATTAAGCATTAAAATGACCAACACCAAAAAACTTCAGTTTGAAAAGGAGTTGTCTTCCCTTACTCGAAGCATATACACAACCAGAAAGAAGAAGGCTAAAGTCCACAGGAGAAAAAGACATATATTAACTGGCTCAGGTTATCAACCTCATACACTGCTTGTTAAAAGATGTTAATATGTAAACAGATATTAAACTATAGTTAATGATGCCTATGCTGAAGTGTTTAGGGAAGTATCTGAAACTTACACTAAAATGTATATTTGTTTAAAACTCCATTGTTCAAAGGATAAACAGAGGGACAGACAAATATATGGTAATACAAGTACTGGAACACATTAATGGTAGAATCTAGTGCTGCTGCTGCTAAATCACTTCAGTCGTGTCCGACTCTGTGTGACCCCATAGACGGCAGCCCACCAGGCTCCTCCATCCCTGGGACTCTCCAGGCAAGAACACTGGAGTGGGTTGCCATTTCCTTCCCCAATATACTGTAAAACTCATCAACTTTAAGGTACACTTAAAATTTCTCATAATAAACTGTCAAGAAAAATGTTAGTATTTCTGCAGTAAAATTAATTTAGCAGTGCGTTTTATAGACTCAACAAGTACAGACAAGTTAGAATTTTAAATTCATTGAAGTAAGGAAAATTTTTACTTTAAAACATCTTGAATCTGATTTGTGAAGGTACCTGTTTTAAATGTAGAGATGAACTATAACAGCACAATGAATAAGTATTATGTATGACAGTCTTCACACACTTGATGTGCAAATACATAATTCTATCCTCTCTACAGTATTACATAAGACAGTATTTGAAAACGACACTGGAATAAAGTTTTTCCAAACATCAAGTTCTTCCCAATCTATCACACTATCGATCACTAACTATAAATGCAATGCAGATCAAAGTGGAAAAAAAAAAATCAATGACTGTTGCCAGCCTGGGACAACTGGATTCATTTTCAGGATGTATAGTTCCTGATCAATTATTATAGTTTCACTCAATATCAAATTGAGACTGCATGAATTAAAAAAAAAAAAGATGTAGAACACAGAATTCACACAAAGCTTTGTTACTCCAAGCTCCTATTTTATGCATTGTGACTAATGGCAATAATTCTATCATCGCTTCTTTCTGTGAAATGCTAAAACTTGCTAAAGGCACTCATAATCTGGGCTTAACAAAGACAGGGTCACATGGGACCATAAGCCAGTATTTTTTTGGTAGCTACCCAGAAGGAGAGTTGATAAATGATCCTCCCATTCATAGCGGGAAGACAAAGTCAAACAGCTATCAGTAGAAATGTCGTATGAGAAGCTATTTACATAGCTATTTGTCCATTCAGTAAGACTGATAGCAATAGCTCACAATGACAGGGGTCCACCCCCCAAAAAATTAAAGCACAAGACATTCTTTATGATGCATGAAACTTCTAAATGGTGACTTGGCTGGTTGAAAAAAGAAGAGCCAGCAAGATGGAATCTTTTTAAAGTATCTGTTCAAAAGCCTGCATTAAACTTTTACCTATACTGACAAAACATTTCTCTACTTCTAAAGCAGCGCTGTTGTCTTTCGCTTATGCCCCACCAAGTGTTTTGGAAGGTCCTTCCAGCCTATGTTCTGACACTGAGGAAACAAAACAGATTAGGTTCCAAATCCGTCACTCCTAGGCCTCTCTGTAGAGGGCATTATGCAGAACAGTTACATGTCTCCCTGGCACAAGCGAGACTCGTTTCACATGGGTCACTGAACAGTCCTCCAACTGTCGTTGTTCACAGTCCCCACTGGTTCAGAAGTGAGGGAATCATTAAAACCACCATTAATCCTTCCAGTCTATCTACAGAGGAAGATTTAATCAGATATATAATATATATATACACATACATGTGCATATATATATATATATCTTTAATCTAGTTCAAAGTATAGATACAAGCAAGCACACCAGTATTGTAGAACAGCTCTATAAAATAAGGTGGAAGATCTCATGCTTTCCTTTCAGCTGTTCAAGTTAGAGGGACATGGAGATGATCTCAGACAGCCATGATTTTTCATTCAATCTCAGGGTTTCAAAAATTCTAAATGGTTTTCTAAGTTTATCAACTAAGGAAAAGGGGCAACAGTGAGGAAGAGTTGGAGAAAGTTTTTGCAAATGGTATAGGACAATTATTTACCTTGCAGATTTCAGTGCAATAAGACAAACAGACATGTCATAAACAACATGCACATATTTACAAGTTGTGACACATGACATACAAAGACAAAACCAACAAAACATTTTCTGTTTAATGTGGAGTTGAAAGGATCACATTGCACTCTCAGCTCTGTAGCTGAATATTTTTGAAGAAACACTTCGAAGACATAAGCAATCTAATCTTTCAATTGGAACACCAAAATTTTTCCTTTACATCTTCTTGCCCTCAATATTTTAGAAGAGTTTCTAGTTGTTACCTTCAACATTGATTTCTGAATGACAACTTACATGAAGATATTCACAGAGAAGAGACTTTGATGCTCTGAGTTCTTGCAGATCTAGAACTAGAATCTACTTATTTGACTAAAGGTTTTCCATTGGTTAGGCCTCTGTCCATCCTTGTATACAGTACATAAAAAGATATTAATGTGATTCCTGGGGAGCACAGGGTGAAAATTCTAAAGGATATTACAGAGCTGGACCTGATTTTACTAAATGAAACTGACAGATCACATATCACTGAGTGCAGTACTAACAACAGCCTTCTTTGACAGGAAAAAAAACCACTGTCCATAAGGAATGCATGAGTATGAGAAACTGTACCATGCAGAGGTGTATTTACCTAGGCATTTCCTTTCTGACACCTCTGTCACCGTTTGTTTCACCTATGGAACACAGGAGAATATTGCAAGGTTACAAGCCCAAAATACAACCCACTGTCACAGACATTTGTGATTCCTTTTTTGGATGTGTATGTAACCTTTATAATCATGAAAGTTATTTATCAACTGCCTAGAGTTTGGAAAGTAAGAAGCAAACCCAGCTATTGTAGGCAATATGGTTTCTAAGGTGTCATATAAAGCAAACATCAGTCTTTTTTAGTGCAAAGAAATAGAGCAAGTAAGAAACAACACTATAAATCTAACTTTTTTCTTTAAAAGAAAATGCGTTTATGCATTCATAACATCCATTAAGGGCACTGAGAGACTAGAAACCTGAATATGCAAGGCCAGGAAAAACACCAAGGCCTTAAGTCCACTGCTATTACATATATAAAATTAAATTGTTAAGTGGGGAGAGTAGAGAAGATCTTCCCGTTAATTTTATCTGCAAAGAAAAACCTGAAAGTGGATGAATGCCACTTGTATAAAATGTAAATTCTTATCCACAGTCTTTTACTGTTATCTAAGGGTTCAATGAAATCTTCTCTATGGTGTCACATAAAACTATACATACATAGGTTTATATGTGTGTGTGTATGTATATAACTACATATATATATACACATACATACACATGTATATACATATATGTAGTCACACACAGGGGAAAAATGAATTTTTAAATAATCGTAGAGTCATGTGTCATATTAAAATCTACCAAAAAATTACACTTAGCAGCAAAATGAGTAACCTACTAACCAATAAGAGAAGCTCTAAATTTCCCTAAAATAATCAATTATAATTTAGCGCTTACTGCAAAAACTGTTGTTATACTGATTCACAGGTCTAGACAGAACTTCAACAGAACATTATTTCATTCTTCTGTTTCTGGGAGAAAATAAAATTACTAAGAAATTCTACTTTTCAAAAAACCACGACTTCAACAGAAGGGTAACTTGATACTGTACCAGTGTACCAGTATCACAAAACTTAATTTTAAATATGGGTCTAGATAATTCAAAAATTGTTCAGAAGTACTAAAGGAATGGAATGATGATTATAATTTTCCTTCTCCTTATCTCTTTGCCTATAGAATTTTTAAGGAAAAATAGGAGTTTTATTTTTAATTTAATTGCTTTTAATATAAGCAATCAAAAGTGAATTTACCATAGTGCAAAGATATTGCTCAATATAAACTTCTATGAACATGGCCTTTCAAAAGGAGTATGGATGAGCACCCATCTTATCCCTGTAAATATAGTAAATACAGTTAGTGAAAGTTCATAGAATCCTCCATTAGTTAATCTAAACAAAACACTAGAGCTTCTCATTTTAAAAACAAAAAGCAAAAAGATAATACTGTTCTAATTATCAGATATGAAAGTAATCTATACTTTTATTAATCTATATCTTCAAGGAAGCTGAATTATAAAGAATAATGCCAAAGTTCAGGTATTTTTCTATTGGAAATGATACTAAAATTTGATTAACTGTTTTAAAAAAATTCTTTTCTTTCTTGGAAATAGTAAAGTAGTGATATTTTTCAGGACAGTCTACAAATTAGCAAGACAAAGAAGAATGTAAGTAAAATGTAAGGATCTGTTTATCTAAAAAGTCTATCAAAACAAACATCAAGGGTTCTGAACTTACAGTTGAGACCATCACATAAGTGCATGTTATTATCATGAAGTAACTCTAAGTTGAAAAATCAAACACATTTCATTTCCCAAAACCAGCTGAAAAAAATATATTTAAAAAAAATCATATCCTAAACTCACTGGATATTCAGATATGAGGCTTGGAAAACCTACAACACAACTGGGGCATGAAAATGAGCTAATTGGATAGGCTAATTCAACTGGAGGGAAAAAAAAGGAGAAAAGAAGGTGAAATTAATGTGCAAAATTCACAACTGAAAATCAAGTTTTGCTATTTGGAAGTACACAAACACATTAGAAGGGTCTGAATCCAAGAAAACCTGCCTTTCAATAAGGAGGGGACATGATAAACAGAAAACACTGTTCTGGGCAAGATTCTAATGCAGTTTACATTAGACAATTCACTGAGTTGAGATGGTAATTCCAAAGAAACCTTGGGAAACTAAAATCTTTGCTTACCTGCTTTTACTGTGATCTGAAGCAAAAACTCGATAAAATTATTTATTTAACAATACATAACACTAACACTGTAAAAGAATATGAAGTTTTTAAATAGTTAAAGCTCTAAGTGGTCAGGCTACTAGTTGACCAGAACTTGGTCAAGATAAAAAGGTATGTCTCATGGGGTAGGTAGGTCACAGGCTTTAAGCAGCTCAACACAACTGACCTGAAACAGCATCATGACTTATGCACATTCTCTTCCTTCCCCAATTCTGACACCTTATGGTACCACTGCAGGTTACATGTATTAACATTAAGCAGAGGAATGTACTCATATCGAAAGAACCACAAAGCAGGGCATGTTGACAGAAGGCGAGCAACAGGCAGGACAAGCTGCTCTATCTGAATATGACAATCACTATACGTAGCCCAGATTCTCCATCTCATTCCTGTACCGCTGTTCAGACACCTTGCTTTTATGTTGCTTGCTCTCTAAATGCTGCCGGAATTCCACCTCTTCGCCGGCCCCGACATTACACATGGAGCAGTAAAACTGGCCACTTGGAGTAACACACATGGCCAGATCACGTGGGATTCTCTGCCGAGAGCGGGGATTGAAGTAAGGACCTGTTGAAGCAAAGAGACAGAAGTAATACATTCCCTTCAAAACACTCACTAAGCGAAGGATGGTCTGACCAATTATCACTGTAATTTGTAATTCTAAGCTCAAATTATAAAATTCACAGATTCCTAGTTTGAAAAAAATGGGAAGTTAATGGGTTTTTTAAATTACAATTTGATACAAGTTCAGTCTAAAAAGCTAAAAGGATTCCTCCCACTATTGTCAGAAATGTTACTGTAGAGCCAGACCCAAACTCTAAATGGCAATGTCTCTAAAAAGTGAATATAATTTTAGAAATACTTTCATTTCTAAGCATTATATCAAAAGTTATATCATTATGCTAATACTTTAATCCAATAATTCTACTTCTAAGAATTTCACTAAGAAAATGTTGAGAATTTTTGCATAGAGATTTATCAATGAGGACATTTATTTAACTAGAGTTTATAAAAGGTTTTTTTGGGAGGGTAAGGAGAAAGGAAAGATCCAAACATACAACTCAAAAATATCATAGCAATGAATGTAATGAAAAACTAAACAGTCACTAAAAAAAATGCTAGAGAAAACTCTGTAATTACAATGTTTGATTATAATATGCTACTACAGTAAATAAGAATATCACAAAATATGATCACATTTCCATTTTATAGAAGTAATATACACAAAAATGTTAGTGGAATTATTGATAATTTTATTTTTTTTTATATAACTGACAAGTTGGGCCATTAGCTCAATACTTTTCTGCTTTTCTACTATAATAATAAACATTTAAGGCTTTTCTCAAAATGTTACTTTGACTACATGCTACAATTTTGATACATTTTTATTACAATTTGATTCTAAGAATGTTCAATCACCAGTATGATTTTTCCTTTGGCCAGAGAGTTATTTAGAAATGTTTAAAAACTTCCAAACACATAAAAATTCTGTTTGTGTTTTTATATTATTGACATCTCATTTACTTGTACTCTGATCCAAGAACATAAGTATAAATGGCCTTCTGTCCTAAAGGTTTTTGTTTCTTTTTTTAATCTAGTGCTAAGACAGCTATCTTAGCTTCCTTCATTTCAACTGAATATTTTCTATCTAATCTTACAATTTTCTTTTTCACTGGGACTTTAAGTTTACTATTTACTGCAACAATGATATATGTTTCAGACTTTCATGAGACTTATTGCATTGTGTTCTATATATCTCTTTTTTCTATGCTTCTTTTGCCTTTCCAATCAATTTGTTGTTGTTTGTTTTACTGTTCACAGGAGTGACCTCTGCTCATATGTGTGTGCACTGGAGGCTGCGGTAGGGAAAGGATGAAGGACTACTCTCCCTACTGAAGATGATCAGAAAATGCAGAAAATATTCCTATCAACTAGTAATTCTGAACTAAAAGTATGTATCAGTCACTGAGGAAGTATTTGCAAAACACACACACGTCTGAGTCCCACTCCAAAGTTACTGATTGAAAATCTCTAAGTCACGGTTCAACTATGCGTATTTTATAAAAACTCTCCAGACAATCTGAGTCACTCCCCTGGTTAAACACCACTGCTATCATATTTATCTTCCCTAAAACTGGGGATTTAATGTGGTGCAGCTTGAAGCCAAATATTTCATTTTTATACTACATTTAAATGTCTCAGCTGGCAAATACCAGACGTAACATAAAGGCACTATGATAAGACACTTTCAAACATAGACTCGGTTATGTGAAATTCTTGTAAATCAAGTATAGTTCAACTTTTTAAAAAGCTGCATTTGGGGTCTTAGAACCCAAGGATGTATCACCTTTCCACTTAACTCATTTCTTATTCTTGGTTCTTTGAAATAAAGTTGTATTCTTGATGTAAAAAAAAATTAAATAAAATCAAAATAAATAATACACTAAATAGGAAATAAATAAATAAGACCTGAAATAAACACCAGCTTGAAAAGCCACTAGACCAATTCCACAAAACAAAAGCTAATCCCAAATTCTCAGGGCTATCTATTACCATTAAAGGAAATAAAAATAGAAGACACCATTTGCAAAACATAGCCAAGGTATGTGAAAAGCCACAGAATACCTGAATTATTCTGTACTGCATACATATTTCTCCTATTAGGCATCATCTTATATTCATTCCCTTCTTTTCGGGTCCGCCGTTGACCGACCTCTGAGGAGTCTCTGGAGAAGAGACATTTTAAAAGAGTGAGACTTCTAAACAAGGCTCCCTTTCAACTCTTTTTTCTCTAGAGACAGTGAGTCTCACATAACACTCTGGCCTAAGAGAAAACGGCAATACCTACGAGAATGAGTTACTCTGAGCTTCTGCCAGCCGCAGCCTCTTGGCATGATTCTTCCCTTGATAGTGAGCCTGGGCCACAGCCGGAGAGCTGAAGGAGGCATCACAGAGCTTACAGTAATCATTTTCTGTGGCCAGGATCACTCTGCCTCCTGGCTTAAAGGAGCCCATCTGACAGCAAAGACACAATAAACAAGGTTTTAAAGGGTGGACTCTGTTCTCTTCTCCTCAAAGTTCCTTCCTTCTAAGAGCTGAAAAATAACCCGTTATGGCATGACCATGAGCACTCAGCTTTATAAGGACAGGAAATTATTTGTTTCAAAAAGAAAGAGAAAAAAAGGCTGGGAGACACTTAATCATGGTTTTGCATTACAATCACCTGTGTACCAAGCCGATGAATGCCTCATTGCTATTTTCATTGAAGAAATTTCAGAAAAGTTTAAAAACCCAGCAAGGAAGATTTAGGGCAGCACAGGTAAGGTCTAAACTCACATTACCAGAGAGAAAAAGTCTTCCCAGAATCCATTAATAAGCATGTACTAAATACCTACTATTTATAGCTTGCAACCTAATGCAAAAGTGACACACAGACATGTATTAAAAACTAAACCTCTATCCTCAGAGTCTATAAATTAGCTACAGATATAGTATGTGTGTGCATGTGTGTGTGTGTGTGTGTGTGTGTGTGTGTGTGTGTGTGTTAGTTGCTCAATCGTGTCCAATTCTTTGGGACTCCAAGGACTGTAGTTTGCCAGGCTCCTCTGTTGATGGAATTCTCCAGGCAAGAATACTGGAGTGGGTACCGTTCCCTTCTCCAGGGGATCTTCCTGACCCAGGGATCAAACCCTGGTCTCCTTCATTGCAGGCAGATTCTTTACCATCTGAGTCAATAGGGAAACCCACAGATACAGTATAATTCAGGGGAAATAACCAGCAGGTCCAGACAACTGTATTCAGGCTGGGAAACAATGAGTTAAGAGAAACCTAACACAGTCCCTGGAAAATAGTATGCACTCAGTTAACTACTACCGGGTTAACAAAACATGCCAAACTAGATTTTGACTAAGGAAGAATTACATATACAATAAAAAATCTGGAAAGTGTATCATATCAGGACCAGCTGAAGCAAACAGCATTGTTTCACCTGGAAGAGAAGATTTTCTGGGGACAGGATAACTGTTTTCAAAAATCATAAAGGTTTGTGCTATGAAAGAAGCCCACGGCTGTTTGCCCAGGAGGGTGGAACCAGCTGAAAACAGTCTCTAACAGGAAAGAGCCATCCAATTCTAGAGCAGCCTTCAAGCACTAGCGCTGGGACAACTCCTCAGCCTGAAGATCTCTCTGGGTTTTCCGCTGTCTTCTGATTCTGTTTTTAACATATCTCATTTACCCCACAAATTCGGGAGGATAGAAGAACAGCAGATACTGCTATCCAGATCGTAAGGACTGACAATCAGAAAAGTAAAATTATACCATGGTGTTTAGGAGTAGAGGTCTAAGGTCAAGAAAAATCACTGCCCCACTTTACAAAATTTGTAACACCATGGACAAGTTATTTGGCTTGCTGCTGCTGCTGCTAAGTCGCTTCAGTCGTGTCCGACTCTGTGCGACCCCACAGACGGCAACCCATCAGGCTCCCCCATCCCTGGGATTCTCCAGGCAAGAATACTGGAGTGGGTTGCCATTTTCTTCTCCAATGCATGAAAGTGAAAAGTGAAAGTGAAGTCGCTCAGTGGTGTCCGACTCCTAGTGACCCCATGGACTGCAGCCTACCAGGCTCCTCCATCCATGGGATTTTCCAGGAAAGAGTACTGGAGTGGGTTGCCATTGCCTTCTCCATTATTTGGCTTACCTGGGCTTATAATAAACTTCCAAGTGAGATCGATGCTGCTGGTCCATGGATCACACTTTGAGAAATAAGTCAATACCTCTGAGTTGTTGCAAGCATTAAATGAAGTTAGGACCCAAGCCAAGAAGGAGGCAAGGAAGGAGCCATGGGCACCCAATATAAGGGAGCATCAGAAAACTTAGCAATCAGGATGAAAAAATACTTAGTGGAATATTTTCACAAATCAAACCCACAGACAAAAAAATTAATGAGGAACAAAATATCAAAATTTTAAATAAAGACAGGATCAGCAACAGTGTCATGCCAAACCATATTACAGCCTAAGGCAAAAGGAAAATCAATAACACTTATCCTATCTTTAAGTTTTTGCCATTTTGTTCACCACTGACTTTTTCACTTTAATTTTGCATTTTAAAAATATCACATTATTTACCTTGATTACTGAGTATTTTAGCTCCCTCTTAAATTCTGTGCCTAAGACAAGTACAGCCCTCATCTCACCCTCGTCCCAGGGCTGAATGAAGTAATATCTGAAAAGTGCTTAGCAGAGTACCTGGCATAGTAAGAGATCAAAGTGATTATTAGTTATTATTATTTACGACCTAAGGGGCTTCCCTGATGGCTCAGTGGTAAAGAACCTGCCTGCCAGTGCAGGAGATATGGGTTCAATCCCTGGGTTGGGACGATCCCCTGGAGATGGAAATGGCAACCCATCCCAGTACTCTTGCCTGGAAAATGCCATGGACAGAGGGGCCTGGCAGGCTATAATCCATGAGGTCTCAAAGAGTCGGACACAACTTAGAGACTGAGCACTGAGCACACACATTTATGACCTATAAAAAAATAATACTTCAAAGACATATTAGAATCCATATTTCAGAAAGTACTAAAGTACAGGAATATCTTGCCTCAAACACCTATCTCCCAAAGAGTAAAAGGAACTTGGCTCTCAAGTGTGGATCATGATACCAAATTCCAGGAAGAGTGTATACAGGCTCTCTGTATAGAAGTAAGAAAGGGGCAGCTTCAAGAAACTGATCTTGCTGGAAGGCAATATATAAAGTCGATGGGTGACCTTTTCTTTCTGGTGGTCCAGCGGCTAAGACTTTGCCTTCCAATATAGGAAGCACAGGCTTGATCCCTAGTTGGGAAGCTAAGATCCCACATTCCTCACAGCCAAAAAAATTTTATAAAACAGAAGCAATATCGCAACAAGTTCAATAAAGACTTTAAAAAATGGTCCACATCAAAAAAAAAATCTTAAAAAAAAAATAAAGTCAGTAGGATTGATCACAATTGGGATAAATGTTTAAAAATCTTTCTTTTCATTCGGGGCTTTATGTAGACATTTAGGGCCATTTAACCCGGAATTTTCAAATATGCACACAGAAAGCCTCATGAAATAATTTCGTTTCATCATTTCATGAACCATAACAAAATCCAATGAGAAGTCTCGGGATTCATGAATTTTTGCATTAAATCCAGTTATCAATGAGCTAAAAGCACCAAGAAGGGCGTTTTAGGAGTATTGGCTCAGCTGTACCTCGATGGACACACAGAGGACAAATTTCATCCACGACACCTGTGCACGGGACAGCTCCTACCCTGAAACTCGAGTCTCACCTGCGGAGGGACTGAAACAGCTGGAGCAGCCACAGCTTCCACTGCACTGCTCACTCTGGCAGGAGGAGGACAGCTATTTGCTGCATAGTAATTTCGGAGTTTCTTACCATGATTTTTACCCTAAAAGTAAAATGAAACGAGTAATTACTGTGAGGAAGATGTATCAAATTGGGTTAACATATTTACTAAAAAAGAAAAGAGAAAAAAATACATGTTATTCTTTCAGAGATATGCAACAGTGGGGTAAACAGTAGGGAGGTTTGATTATTACATCTTAAAGTAGAAGACTCTACTCTTTGATTCTAACAGAATGATTAAATTTATCCTGGAGAGATAAGCAAACAAAGTCAAAAGACATTAATTTCCTATGTATTTCTGGAAAACAACCATTTTCTAGTGATCTGTGTCCTCTCCCAACTTGTTGCCATTCATATGCCACTGCCTAAATATGAATTTTATGACACTCTGATCTAATCTACTTTATAAGTCAGTAATGAAATGGATAATCCAGTTACTTTTACAAAAATAGCACTTACAGAGTATCTTTTTACTTACAAAGAACTCTCCTGGGCATTAGTTCATTTGCCACTCACAAAAATCCTGAAAGAGGAATTTGTTAATGTTATCCATATATGACAGCTGAGACACTGCAATCCAGGCAGCATAGAGAACTTGCCTCCAACATCTTCAGGAGGCCTAGCAGTGGGGTCGCAGCTTGAGGCAAGCCTTCTGAATCCAAAGCAAGGCCCTTTTTCATACAGCGTGATGGCTTCAAGATACACTGTGAACCTCTATTAAAATGGATTTGCCTCTCTCATTATGTTTCCTTTAATTTATCATTCTCAAGTTTATGGCTGAGCTGATAAAAACTGGTGGGACGGGGCAGTCCAAACACATCCTAAATGAGGGTTAAACTGTATATTATTCTTTAAACTGCACTGTAAAAGCCAAACATGTAGGCAAATGTTTATATACCATCTACTATATGCTAAACCCTAGAAATAAAAAGGACTAGCTAGCATATGGTCTAGAGGAGGAGACAAATATGTAAGCAGTCAAAGGAATGAGTGAAATTCCACCTTATGGCCCCTGAAATGCCATAAAGGTGCTCTTACCATTATCACAGTGACCTCCAGGGAGTCAAATCCAGTGGTCACATCTGTGCCTTCATTATACTGTAACTCTAAGAAGCACGATACTATTGATACTCCCTCCTTCTATCATCTGTGACTCCCTCTTACCTCCCAGCCTCTCATTCTCTAAAGGCTGCAGTGTCCAATGCACTACCCTCAGCCTCTTTTCTCTCCATCCATATACAAACCCTAGGTTATTTTACTCAGTCTCATAGCTTTAAAATACAATCAGTATGTTGGTGATTCCCAAAATTACCTATCACTATTCCTGTTATAGACTGATTGCTTATGTCCCTCCAAAATTCCTATTTTGAAATCAAATCCCAATGGGATGGTAGTTGGAAGTGGGACCTTTGGGAGGTAATGAGGTCACAAGGGTAGAGTCTAATTAGTGCCTTTAAAAGAAGATACCAGAGAGCTCCCTTGCCCACTTTCCACTATGTAAGAATTTAGGAGAAACTGGCTATCTGCAATCTGGAAGAGGACCTCAGAACCCACCCACGCTAGATCCCTGATCTCAGACTTCCAGCCTCTGCAACTGTGAGAAATAGATGTTTGTTGTTTGAGTCACCCAGCCTAAGACAGACTAAGACAATCCCTGACCTTCAGAGCCATATAGCCAACTGCCTCCTTGCTGTCCATACATTGCAGCCTTAAGAGGTGCGCGTGCGCGCATGTGTGTGTGTGTGTGTGTGTGTGTGTGTGTGTGTGTGTGTGTGTGTGCTGTGCTGACCTGCGTCCGACTCTGCGACCCCATGCACTGTAGCCCGCCAGGCTCTTCTGTCCATGGGATTTTCCAGGCAGTAATACTGGAATGGGTTGCCGTTTCCTCCTCCAGGGGATCTTCCTGACCCAGGGATCGAACCCACATCTCTTGTATCTCCTGCACTGGCAGGCAGATTCTTTACCACTGTGCCACATGGGAAAGCCCCTTAAGAGGCATATCCAACTTAAAACATCTAAAACATAAATGTTAATTCCCTCCCCACCACAGACGATCTCATCACTGCCACCACCACCATTCATCCACATGTCAGTAAATGACATTACTCTCCACCTAGTTACTCAAGAAAAGCTGAAGAGTCCTTTCCTTGATTCCATCCCTCCTTAAAGCCAGCACATTCAATCCATCAGCAAGTCCTGTCAGCCTCCCTCTAAAATGTATTCTCAGTCATTCCATTTCCTCCATGGACACTGAAATACCACAGTATTCCAAGCTACCAGCTCTTCTCACTGTGGTAGGCGGCAACTCCTAACGGTCGCTGGTATCCCTCTCATCCTCCTCCTATTCTCCTCTTGTCAGACAGACCGATAAGTCACTGTCTCACTTAAAATTTTCCAGTGGCCTCCTGCTACACTTAAACTACAATCAGCAAATCTTTCCTGTAAGCCCTTTTTGATCTGGCCCTGTCTACTTCTCAGATTTGGGTTTCACACAGCCCCCCATGCCCCTCCTCATTATGTTCCTGCCTCACAACCAACCGCATACACTTAAAACATGCCAAACACATCGACTCTAAGGCCACGGCACTGGCTATTCTTTCTGCTTAAAATGTTCTTCTTTCCAATCTCCACGTGGCTGGCTCCTTCTTACCTTTCAAGTCTCAATTCAAACAACATCAAACAGCATCTCACTCAATCTGAGGTGTCACCCCCATCGACCAACACCTCCCCCACCCAAAATACACACAATGAATCACATTACCACACTGTCTGGTTTTATTTCATCATAGTACTGCTTATAACTAACTGAAATAATGGGGTTTTTTTGCTTATTTTTTTCTCTTTCCTACCCTCTGGAATGTAGACTCCTTGAAAATAAGGACCTTGTCCATCTTGTGTACTGTTCTAGCCCCAGTTTCTAGAACAATTTCTAAAACATAGCAGGAAATCACTATATATTTGTTGGCTGAACGAATCACCATTAGAGTGGAAATAAGGAACAAACTGCTAAGAGAACAAAGAGAAGGGAAGGCTTACTTCTGCCTGAGAGTACCAGGGAAAGCCTTCCTGAAAGGGGGACATATGAGTTATCTTTTAAAATGAGCAAGTTTACTAGGCAGGTAAGGAATGAGGGGAAAGATATCTGTTAACAGAGGAACAGTGTAAGGAAAGGACAGTCTGCTTGAGATGGTCTCCAGGATCCTTTGAAAAAGAGGTAGGAGCTGATACACACAGGGAGCTAACTGTGTATGGTTTTGTCGATGATGTAGACTTTGGATTTTAGAGGCAGCAGGGGGCTCTGAAGGGCTTTAAGCACAGCAGATACATGACTGAATTGCATTTGATAAAGATCATAAGAAATGGGAAGACAGAAAAAAGAGCCTAGGGAATGAGGGCCCAGAAAAAGAGATTGAGAATGTCTGGTTAATGAAATAAAATGGAAACCAGACAACTGTGGCATTATGGAAGTCTAGAACAAGGTGTTTCAAAAAAAGAGTCTAATTAGATATATTATAACCCAGGATATTTACTTTCAGGTATTTCAAACAAAAGCATACATATGAGGAGCTACCTATAAGAACAAAAGAATGGGAAAGAGTAGAGATCTCTTCAAGAATATTAGAGATACCAAGGGAACATCTCATGCAAAGATGGGCACAATAAAGGACAGAAATGGTATGGAGCTAACAAAAGCAGAAGATATTAAGAAAAAGTGGCAAGAATACGCAGAAGATCTATACTAAAAAAGATCTGAATGACCCAGATAACCACGATCGTGTGATTACTCACCTAGAGCCAGACATCCTGGAGTGAGAAGTCAAGTGGGCCTAGGAAGCATCACTACAAACAATGCTAGTGGAGGTGATGGAATTCCACTTGAGCTATTTTCAAATCCTAAAAAATGATGCTGTGAAAGTGCTACACTCAATATGCCAGCAAATTTGGAAAACTAAGCAGTGACCACAAGACTGGAAAAGGTCAGTTTTCATTCCAATCCCAAAGAAATGCAATGCCAAAGAATGTTCAAACTATCACACAGTTGCACTCATCTCACATGCTAGCAAAGTAATGCTCAAAATTCTCCAAGCTAGACTTCAACAGTATGTGAATCAAGAACTTCCAGACGTTCAAGCTGGATTTAGAAAAGGCAGAGGAACTATAGATCAAATTGCCAACATCTGCGAGATCACAGAAAAAGCAAGAGAATTCCAGAAAAACATCTACTTCTATTTGTTGACTACGCTAAAGCCTTTGACTGTGTGGATCACAACAAACTGTGGAAAATTCTTCAAGAGATGGGAATACCAGACCACTTTACCTGCCTCCTGGGAAATCTGTATGCAGGTCAAGAAGAAACAGTTAGAACTGGACATGGAACAACGGACTGGTTCCAAATTGAGAAAGGAGAGTGTCAAGGCTGTTTATGGCCACCTTGCTTATTTAACTTATATGAGGAATACATCATGCTAAATGCCAGGCTGGATGAAGCACAAGCTGGAATCAAGACTGCAAGGAGAAATATCAATAACCTGAGATATGCCGATGACACCAGTCATATGGCAGAAAGCGAAGAGGAACTAAAGAGCCTCTTGATGAAAGTGAAAGAGGAGAGTGAAAAAGTTGGCTTAAAACTCAACAGTCAAAAAACAAAGATCATGGCATCCGGTCCCATCACTTCATGGCAAATAGATGGGGAAACAATGGAAACAGTGACAGACTTTCCTTTCTTAGGCTCCAAAATCACTGCAGATTGTGCCTGCAGCCATAAAATTAAAAGATGCTTGCTCCTTAGAAGAAAACCTATGACCAACCTAGACAGCATATTAAAAAGTAGACATTACTTTACCGACAAAGGTCCATCTAGTCAAAGCTATGGTTTTTCCAGTAGTTATGTATGGATGTGAAAGTTGGACCATAAGGAAAGCTGAGTGCCGAAGAATTGATGCTTTTGAACTGTGGTGTTGGAGAAGACTCTTGAGAGTCCCTTGGACTGCAAGGAGATCAATCCAGTCAATCCTAAAGGAAATCAGTCCTGAAAATTCACTGGAAGGACTGATGCTGAAGCTGAAGCTCCAATGCTTTGGCCACCTGATAGAAAGACTGACTCATTGGAAAAGACCCTGATGCTGGGAAAGACTGAAGGCAGGAGGAGAAAGGGACGACAGAGGATGAGATGATTCAGTGGCATCACAGACTCGATGGACATGAGTTTGAGCAAGCTCCTGGAGCTGGTGATGAACAGGGAAGCCTGGCATGCTGCAGTCCATGGGGTCGCCAAATGTCAGACAGGACAGTTCAACATGACTGACTGACCAAACTGACTAACTGACCTATAAGAACTGTTCACAGAAGGAAGGTTTGTAACCATTGAAAATTGGAAACAACTTAGGTATCCAACTACAGGATAATGGATAAACTGTAGTCTGTTTATACAATGTAACACTATACTGTGGTGAAAATACAAATCCTAGGCCCTGTGTGACAACAAAAAAGATTCTTATAACAAAATGTTGAATAAAAAGAACACATTGGAAAAGAAGGTATGTAAGCATAATCACTTTAATATGAGCATTAAAATATGAAACCACTATATTTTATGTAGGAAGATATATATGTAGCAAAAACACAAAAAAGTGGTGGGTGGGGAGGTGGAGGACAAAAATACCAATTTAGTATAGTGGCTACATCTGGGAGCATAGGAGCAGCTCAGTTCAGTTCAGTTCAGTTCAGTTCAGTTCATTCAGTCAGTCGTGTCCAACTCTGCAACCCCATGGACTGCAGCACGCCAGGCTTCTCTCTCCATCACCAACTTCCAGAGCTGGCTCAAACTCATGTCCATTGAGCCAGTGATGCAATCTAACCAAGAGTCAGTAATGCCATCTAACCATCTCGTCCTCTGTCATCCCCTTCTCCTTCTGCCTTCAATCTTTCCCAGTATCAGGGTCTTTTCCAATGAGTCAGTTCTTCCCATCAGGTGGCCAAAGTATTGGAGCTTCAGCATCTGTCCTTCCAATGAATATTCAGGACTGATTTTTTTTTAGGATTGACTGGTTTGATCTCCTTGCTATGCATCCAAGAGACTCTCAAGAGTCTTCTCCAGCACCACACTTCAAAAGCATTAATTCTGTGGCACTCAGCCTTCTTTATGGTCCAACCTTCACATCCATACCTGATTACTAGAAAAACCATATCTTTGAGTATTCAGACCTTTGTTGGCAAAGTAATGTCTCTGCTTTTTAATATGCTGTCTAGACTGGTCATAGCTTTCATTCCAAGGAGCAAGTGTCTTCTAATTTCATGGCTGCAGTTACCATATGCAGTGATTTTGGAGCCCAAGAAAAGAAAGTCTGTCACTGTTTCCATTGTTTCCCCATCTATTTGCCATGAAGTGATGGGACCAGATGCCATGATCTTTGCTTTCTGAATGTTGAGTTTTAAGCCAGCTTTTTCACTCTCTTCTTTCACTTTCATAAAGAGGCCCTTTAGCTCCTCTTCGGTTTCTGTCATTAGAGTGGTATCATCTGTATATCTGAAGTTGTTGCTATTTCTCCCTGCAATCTTGATTCCAGCTTGTGATTCATCCAGCCCAGCCTTTCACATGATGTACTCCTCACATAAGTTAAATAAGCAGGGTAACAATATACAGCCTTGACATACTCCTTTCTCAATTTGGAACCAGTCCGTTGTTCCATGTCCAGTTCTAACTGTTTCTTCTTGACCTGCATACAGATTTCCCAGGAGGCAGGTAAAGTGGTCTGGTATTCCCATCTCTTGAAGAATTTTCCACAGTTTGTTGTGATCCACACAGTCAAAGGCTTTAGTGTAGTCAATAAAACAGAAGTAGATGTTTTTCTGGAATTCCCTTGCTTTTTCTGTGATCTTGCAGATGTTGGCAATTTGATCCATAGTTCCTCTGCCTTTTCTAAATCCAGCTTGAACATCTGGAAGTTCTTGATTCACATACTGTTGAAGCCTAGCTTGGAGAATTTTGAGCATTACTTTGCTAGCATGTGAGATGAGTGCAACTGCGTGGTAGTTTGAACATTCTTTGGCATTGCATTTCTTTGGGATTGGAATGAAAACTGACCTTTCAGATAGGGGCAGCTTAGGTGAGAAAGGACACAACTTCAATTGAACTGAAGCTAGATGACTCTAGCTTTTCATTTTACAAGCTACATGACAAATACACATGTCCACCACATTATTTCAAATATTTTTTATGTCTGAAGGGGCTTCAAAATGATTTTAAAACACCAAAAACAAAAAAAAAGGAGTAGTTCTACCAGGTCAGGACAGAGAAGTAATACTGGACTTGAAAAGATACAGATATAACAGATACAACATACATACAGATATAACAGATATAGATACAACAGATACAGATATAACAGATATAAAGAATAACCTTGGTAAGAATCACTTCAGTAGAGTAGTGGAGGATAAAAGACCACCTGAAGGGAAAGAACGGGAGAGATGAAAATGGAGACGACCAATATAGGCAGCTATACGGACAAGTTCTACTACAACGTGGAGCAGAGAAACAGAGTACAGAGTTTGAAGGGGAAACGAATTAGTAGGAAAAAAATTTAAGATGGCTTAGGCTTGTTTGCATGGCAACAGGAGGAAGTCAGTGAAACACAAGAACAGATATGCAGGAACTACAGCACAGTTACAGAACCATAGTCCATAAAAAGGCAGAAGAAAATGAGGTACACAGGATTACAGGAGGGATCAACCTTAGACAGTGTCAGGCATTTTAATTCCAAAGCAGTATCTACAGTAGTATTTGAGCAGATATTGCATCCATACATTAATGATAACAATGGCAACTAACAATTTTGAGCACTTATGTGACAGGTAGTGTTCTAAACACTTTATAAATATTATCTCATTTAACCATCATGAAATCTCTATCAAGTAGGTAAAATTATTGTCCCCATTTTACACATTAGGAAACTAAGTTCAATGAGTTAATCATTTACCCAAGAGTTTTCAGATAGCTCCATAGAGGCTGCCTAGATTTGCATTTCTCCATATATCCTCCACAAACAACACAGAATAATAACAAAAACAAAACTGCACAAAACCCATGCCCTCCATACAACTAGAAGCCACAGAATGCCCAGACTCCAAAATAACCGTAAGTAAAAAAGAAAAGACATCAAATCCCAATGAGTAATCACTCATGCCCCTGCCACAAGCCTTCACAGTAAGCAAGAGCAGTCCAACAAAAACTGAAGGACAGAGACAAGGAGCTTGCAGCTAGATTATAAAGCTAAGATTGCTTTATAACCACCACCAGAAAAAGTTAATCCCCCAATTTTATAAATACTAAAGCATGATCCAGTCACTGACTGCTGGACAGGGACTTAAACGTACACATGATCTGAAGTGGCTATCTTCAAAGTGGCTTTTAGAGGAGAAAAAGGCAAAAAGGAAGGGAGAGGCACCCTTTGGCAACAAGCAGGTGAAGAGGAAGAGAAGCAAAATGGGAAAAGTTAGCATCCTCAGGACAAGAAAGAACAAAGCAAAATTCAGAAGACAGGACATCCCAGGTGGTCCAGTGGTAAAGAATCTGCCTACCAGTGTAGGAGACACAGGTTCAATCTTGGTCCAGAAAGATTCCACATGCCTCAGAGCAGCGAAGCCCATGTGCAACAACTGAGCCTGTACTCTGGAGCCCACAAGCCACAACTACTGAAGCCCGCACATTCTAGGGCTTGCGTGCCACAACTAGAGAGTAGCCCTTGCTCATCACAGCTAGAGAAAGCCTTTGCACAGCAACAATGACCCAGTGCAGTCAAAAATGAATTTTTTAAAAAAATCAGAGGACACACAAACACTCTCCTGACCACCATAAAAAAAATTATTATAGAACTGGACTTTGCTACAGTGATAGAAGAGGTTGCCATTGAATTATGATTCTCATAAACTACCCAAAACCCACATAATGAATAGACAAAAAGAAATCAATTCTACACAAAGTTACCACAAAAAAAAAAAAAAAATACATCTCAGCAAATGAACCACACCTCCAAAACAAACAACCAAAAAGGAAAAAAAGAAAACAGCACTCCAAACAGAATCAAATATATAGTATTCAAACAAAACTTTGAGGGTACAAAAAAATCACCTTGAAACAGGAATTCAAAATGTACAAAGAAAAATTAGGCAAAACATAATGAGAAATGAAAAGAAGGATAATTAAATTCTAGAAAGTAAAAGGTAATTATATCCAAAATGAGGAGTAAATCCAAGTGTCAAAGAAGAATAGACTCAAATGAAAATGTAGTAAGAGGCATTGAAGAAAGACAGAAAAGCAGTCAAGAAAATAAAAATAATAAAAATAAAAAAATTTAAAGGGTCAAGAGAGGAAGCAATGGAAGTGGAAGACAAGTAAAGAAAGAATGACTTATATAAAACTGCAGTCCCCAGAGAAGAAAAGCAAAACAATCAAACAGAACTAATACTTGAAATTATAGTTGTTCAAAAGTGTCTAAAATTGTCCAAAAGTAAATGAAGATCTGAATCTACATATTGAAAAGGCATGCCAGGTATCTGGGAAAATTAACTTGGAACAATCAAATCTGCAGTAGATCTTTTAAACTGTATGAAACTTCAAAGAAAAGAAAAAAAAAGTCCTCTTAAACTCTCCAGGCAAAAAGATCAAATAACTTGCAAAGGCAAAGGAATTAGAATGGCATCCCCAGTACACAAAGCAAGGCAATAATGGAACAGCCTTTTTTAAAAAATAAAGGTGTGAACCAAGGATTTTATGCCCAGCCAACTATTCCTGTATCAAATGTGAAGACTATAGAAAAATATTTCTAAATACACAAGACCTTAGGAATTCGGTACTTAAAAGTCACCCTTTTAAAATCTATTAACACTTCATTCACCCAAGAAATGACTGGGGAAACCAGCAAAAGGACTGATGTTAAGTATTTTCAGGTGTCTAAATTATCAATGCTGGGAAAGATTGAAGGCAGGAGGAGAAGGGGACGACAGAGGATGAGCTGGTTGGATGGCATCACCGACTCAATGGACATGAGTTTGAGCATGCTCTGTGAGTTGGTGATGGACAGGAAAGCCTGGCATGTTGCAGTCCATGGGGTCATAAAGAGTTGGACAACACTGAGCAACTGAACTGAACTGTATCAAACACTAAATAAAAGGTGAAGATGACAGTGAAAGATTAATGTTCAAATATTATACATTATGACACAATGGAAATAATGCAACAAAAATGGGAAAGGGAAAGTAGAATAAGCTCATTGATTCTGCAATAGGCAACAGTTGGGATACCATTAAAAACTGACAAATCAGGTAGTAAAACAGTAAATAACTGAACAGGTTGGTAAAATCATATAAAATAGTGTAAAATAAGAAGAAAATGAAAAAGGAGTACAAAGGATGATATGGTGTGACACCTTTCTAAATATACCTTTTTGCACAAGTGTAGAAAACAAACATATGGACACCACGGTGGGGAGCGGGGGTGGGGGATGAATTGAGAGATTAGGATTGATATACATACACTACTGATACTAAGTATAAAAGAGATAACTAATGAGAACCTATTGTATAGCTCAGGAAACTCTACTAGTGCTCTGTGGTGACCTAACAGGGAAGGAAATCAAAAGAGAGGTGATATATGTACACATATAGCTGATAAACCTTGCTGTACAGTGGAAACTTAACACACATTGTAAAGCAACTATACTCCAATAAAAATGAATTAAAACTCTAAATAAATATACCTTTTTGTATGATTCTGACTTTTAGAACTATATTAACATTCTATAGGCTTAGAAAAAGAATCAAAGTCAACAAGAACTGGGGAAGACCCAAAGTGAAATAAGTACAAACAGAAATAAGCCTAACTGTATGAAAAAATAATATAACCACACTGAAGGAGGAGGGAAGGAAAAAAATATTCACATAGTCAGTCTGAAAGTATCTCTCCCATAATACTTACTAAGCACAGAAAGAAAAACAATAACTTTACAAAGGACAACACTAGCAGACAGCATCTCTGTAACCTAAGTAACTTTGTAAAACAGTATTTTGACTACATACTATAATACTAGATACCAAAAGAACAAGACATAAATATTATCCTCTCATCAGTATGCTTATTTTTCAAAGGACATAGATTATCAATCCCAGAACTATTTTTTGTGTACTGTGAGTGTGCACGTGTTTGTGTGTGTGAATGTGTGTGCTGTGAATAATGATACATATATAACTACCTCTGTCAGGAAAAGATCTAGAAGCAATGACACTCGAGTACCAAAAGGCATACCCAACACTGAGATTTTGGTCTCTAAATACCATTCTCCAATAAAAAAAAAAGCCTGGCTCCTTGAAGAAATGGTTGACATGGGGAAGGTACCAAAAAATCTTGGAATACTTTGTACTGTCAGAAAGGAACTATACAAAAAATTATGGGGACATGTCAGATGAGCATAAGCACCAGCCTGAAGGGAAACACCCTGGTCAGATGTGAGACAGTTAAAACATCAAAATAAACGACAGTAAGTGTTTATACCCCTGAATTAATATAAGAATCTACAATCCAGAGTGATATTAATTATTTGGGAAGGTTCTTCATTAAAGCAAAATTCTAACTATAAATACAGAAAGAATTATTGAAGCAGAAAAATCACCATTTGGCAAACACCACGGTAATAATTACTGCAGGGAAAAATCATTAATAGATGCTATTATCACTATTATGTACATCACTAAGTAAAAAATATAATGAGAACTATTCACACAGTCTCAAGGTATCTCCCCATATGATACTTATTAAACATAAGAAAAAAAACAGTAATTTTACAAAGGAGAGCCCCGGCAGGCACCACCTTAATCAGTGATCAGAAGTTAACAGCAGCAGTGATGGAAACATTCACATCAAGTCCTTTCCAATATGAAAAAATGGGAAAGACATAACATCAGTTCTGTGGTATTCCTGTCCAAAAACCCCACATAACCTGAATTCAATCATGAGAAAACAATAAACAAACCCAAATTGGGTCATTCTACAAAACAACTTCTCAAAAATTACAAGGTAGTAAAAAGCACAGAAAAATTTAACCCATCCACATTAAAGAACACTTAACATTACATGCAAAAATTTATCCAGGATTGGATCCCTGAACCAGAGAAAGGACATTAGTAAACAACTGATGACATGTAAAAGGTCTGTACAGCCAAAACTATGGTTTTTCCAGTCGTCATGTGCAGATGTGAGAGTTGGACCATAAAGAAGGCTGAGCACCGAAGAACTGATGCTTTTGAATTATGGTGCTGGCAAAGACTCTTGATAGTCCTCTGGAATGGAAGGAGATCAAACCAGTCAATCCTAAAGGAAATCAACCCTGAATATTTATTGGAAGGACCGATGCTGAAGCTGAAGCTCTAATGCTCTGGCCCCCTGATGAGAAGAGCCAATTCATTGGAAAAGACCCTGATGCTGGGAAAGATTGAAGGCAGGAGGAGAAGGGGATGACACAGGATGAGATGGCTGGAAGGCATTACCAACTCAATGGACATGAGTTTGAGCAAACTCTGAGAGATGGTGAAGGACAGGGAAGCCTGGTGTGCTACAGTACATGGGGTCGCAAAGGGTCAGACATGACTTAGCAACTGAACAACAACAAAACAGTCTGTAGATCAGATAATATTGCTGTTATCAGTATTGAGTTCCTGATTTTGATAACTATACTACACTTATATAAAATATTAATATTGGAGGAATCTGATGAGATGCTTGCAGAAATTTTTAAGAAGTATTTTATACAATAAAATTACTCACATTTAAAAGCTAATAAAATAAAATAAAAGTTGCCCAAAGCCACAAGTAAATGCCAGAACTGAGAATACTCTTGTTCCAGAGTCCATGCCACCCTGCTCCACTGCACCTTAGGACAACTAAACACAATTAAGGACTCACTCAAGTACTAGGAGCTGTCCTAAATATTTTATACCTACTAACTTGCAGGTATGATAAGTATCATCATTATCATCATCATCTTCATGAGGCATAGAGAAATTAGGATATATTTCCAATATCATACATCTAGTAACTATTTCATACTAGAACTTGAACACTAGTCTGACCCCATGATATGTTAACTAATATCCTATAAAACAGATGCTAGAAAAGAAAATAATAAGAAATCAATATACCCCTAAAAATTAAAGATATGATTATCAAAATTAAAAAAATTCAACACAGCATTAGAATTCAAGAATACCTCTCAGAAATTCAATAAAGGAGAGAAATAAGAAATATGAAGAATCAATCCAGCTAATCCAAGATAGTGCTAATAGAATTACCAGGGAAAAAAAAGAGAAATAAAGAGAAGAATATTATCAAGGAAATCATATCAAAAAAAATTCCCCAGAGCTCAACAGAAATGAGAGTATGCAAACTGAAAGGATCCACCAGTGCTGACAGGGACAAATGAATGAAGATCCAGACCAAGACACACCCATCATTGTGAAATTTCAGGTACCAAGGATAAAAAAGAAAGCCTAAAAACTTTCAGAAAAAAAAGCCCAAAATTAAAGTGGGTCACCCACAAGAGAATAAGAATCTGAATAAGATTTCTCTTCAGCAACACTAGAGAGACAAAAACAAAACAAAATACATAGGTATATATGCACATACAATGCATTATAGCTTTTAACCTTTTAGGAAAATAATAGTCAACCTGGAACTGAACTGTCCAGTATGAAGTTATAATACAGGCATTTTTAGACACATAAAGGTATTTCAGAAAAATATTATTTCCCATTCATTACTACTTCACTTTAAAGAGAGAGAAATGTGCTGTAATATACATTTATATTTATCCTTTCTTCCTTCAAGTAATGCGAAGATGTATTCCAACAAAACAGGATAAAAAAAAAGAAAACATGCATATTTAGAAAATGGCAACCTAAGCCATAGAGCAATGAAGAGAAATTCAAAACTATCAGCTGTGCAGCAAACTCAGAGGGCAATCAGTTGAGCATGGAGCAAGAAGACAGAATGATCTGGGGGCATAAAGAGGATTCCACACAATACATAGAGTGATCAAGAGTTTGGAGGGGAAAATGAGGATAGGATAAAGATATATTATGTAAGAAAAAGAAGGGGGAAAATGAACACAATGAAAAACTACTGGAAACAAAAAAAGCTACACAATGAAGTCATGATCCAAATGTAAAGTATCTGGTTCAAATTAGAACAAGAAATCAGTGGGTTTCATGAAGATAAGTGAAATGGATTATAAACAATAAAAAGAAAGATTAAGAAGCTAGTAGATTTTTTAAGGCATAAGAATCTTCTATTTTTTTTTAAGAAAGTGTGAGAAACTCAAGGAGAAACAAAAATCTATTTCAAAGTCATAATACACATCTGAAGGAAACTAAAAGGGAATGATTTTGAGGAACTGGTGACTTTCAAGAAAGAGCTATCCATCTGAACATCTCTTTTAAGTAGCATGGAACCATGACATTGGAAACGGAAAGAAAGAAAAAGCTTTGCACTGAACAACATTTCCCTACTAATAATACAAAAGCTAAATATAAACTTTTAACAATTCGAGTCAATTTGCAGATATCAAGCATAGGAAACTTAATCTGATTATAGAATAAACAAAAATGTTATAAAACTTGATGTTGTCAAAATAAAACTAGAGCCAACCCAAGATCGGAGGCAGAAAGAATAGAGAAGAGAAGGTAGGGCATAGCTGTGGAAGTGAGAACACGTGATTACTGCTTTTCATTATAAATCTTTTATTCTATAAGCATTATTTTGAGAAAAATATCTTCGAATGTTTTAAGGAGTAAGCTGTTACCTGTGCAAATGCTCGGAGAAGGCAATGGCACCCCACTCCAGTACTCTTGCCTGGAGAATCCCATGGACGGAGGAGCCTGGTGGGCTGCAGTCCATGGGGTCGCTAAGAGTCGGACACGACTGAGCGACTTCACTTTCACTTTTCACTTTCATGCACTGGAGAAGGAAATGGCACCCCACTCCAGTGTTCTTGCCTGGAGAATCCCAGGGACGGCAGAGCCTGGTGGGCTGCCATCTATGGGGTCGCACAGAGTCAGACACGACTGAAGCGACTTAGCAAATGCTACAAAGAGGCTAAGTGAGAAGGAGCTCGATTTGACTTCCAACGTCACAGATAGCCTTGAAAAGGACCATTTCACTAGAATACCAGAATGGAAACCAGAGTATAGTGGGTTGGGAAATGAAAACCTGAAGAGGACAAGTATACCCAGCAGAACTCTAAGGACAGAAGAAAAGAAAGATTGCTAACAAGAGGAATTAAAAGAAAAGGGAAGGTTGTTGTTGCTATTTTTATTGACATGGGAAAAAAACCTGAGCATGTTTTTAATCTGATTGAGGTGAAGAAGGGATGACAGGTGATGAAATCCAGAGTACAGGGTGAGGAATCAACCTTGTAGAGAAGAAAGGATATCTATTGTGAAATGCAAAGAAACCAGGTAGGAAGGGGGCTTCCCTGGTGGCTCAGCAGTCAAGAATCCGCCTGCCCTGTGTTACAAAGAGTCAGACATGGCTGAGTGACTAAGTGTGCAAGAGGTAGGCAGGATGAGACAGGGAAGCAGAAAGGTGGTGAGATCCAGCTAACAGGGTCACAGAGAGCTTCTATTCACCAACAAAGTTTATTTTGACCTACCTTCTGTGTTCAATTTCTAAATTAATCTACTTACTATGGTAGGTTGTTGTTTGGCTACTAAATATTACAAATAGAAATCTATGTTGACGACAGATTTTTAAAATGTACCTTGAATAACTAGTTCTTTTTCAAATGAGTTACATGAATTAACAGGAAAAAATGGTTGACATTATTTCAAAATGTAGAGGCCTTAGCAAAATTTATCCATGTTTTTTGCTTTTTAAATTTCTATTAATGACCTATCCTAAAGTGATTCTTCCTCTGGGCAATTATGCTGCTGAAACAGTATTATATTACTCCATGTCTGGCTTACCCTAAGTAACGTGAAGCCTACAGACAGATTTTAATAAAATGAATACATATTTTTCCTCCAAAGGTTTTACTTTAAATTATAACTAAAGTCATCATTTTGAGATCACAAAAATATGTACCGTCATTAAAAAATGAAACAACAGCAAAGGGTATTTTGAAGCAAGCTGACTGGGTTAAAAAGTCCTCGGAATAGAACTAAATCTGTGATGACCACTGACACGCATGGGTCATCACTAAGGCAGCCCCAGCTTAGGAACACGAGGATGGCAGGGAAAAATCTCAGTGAGCTTAAAGGGAAGTATTTGTTGGGCAGTTTCCATTGTGTGTTCTGGATTATTGGAACATGATATGGTCAGTCTCTACTGTAATACCACGCAAACCAGACTGAAGGTTGTTTACAATACCCTGGGCAATTTGAAACTGAGATTTCAACAATGGCATCAACTGACTAAAACGTTTTGAATAATGTAATCAGCTGTGATTTATTACCTCACATGAATGTGTTTCTAGCTTATAAATAGGCTACCGCTGATCCCTTTTATCTCACACATAATTAAAATAATCAATCTATGGTCTTGGTATCAGTTAGTATTAAAAACTACAAAGCATGTTTTAGAGTTGAAATAAAACTTTATTTCCATCATCTCATCAGCCACCTTGCTGGATCAGTCTACAATCATTGCCATTCTGCCTATTCCTGGTCCTCAGTAAGCCTTACTCATTAGTCTTACCCTTGTCTTGAGTAGACTTCCTAAACCACAGCTTATTCGTGTACCCTTGGTATAGTCTTTGATGTATCTTTGGGATAACATTTCCATGCTTTTGTTTCTATGCTGGTGCACCCACATATGTTGTGTTCACACTCCGATTATTTATTATTCTGACCTACTCTTTGATCCACACTCTCACATGCTGACATTTCTCTCAGGTTGAAATCCAGATTTCACTTCTGGATTAGCTTTCTTCTATGCTATCCTAATGAAACTGCTCTGTACTTTTATACATGAACTGCTTGCTTTGTTTCTTAGAGGAAGAAAACTTCTTCCCCTAAGAATTAGCAGTAACACTGGTTTCATTCAAATCTTTGCTTCTGAGCTCTTAAGAACTGGCTTTTATTACACTCAAACTTTTTGTTTTCTATTAGTTCCACTCTCTAGATACCAGTTTGCTTCTTCTCTACTCTACTTTTCCTCAGTTCTTGACTGATTAATTTGTTTCTAGAACAGGCTGTCCTCCAACTTTTCCACTTAAAAATTCTGATTATCTAAAATTTAATTCCATTTTCTTATATTTTCTAATTCATATATTCACTGTATCACTGAGGAAGCTGAAATTAAGTATATATTACTCATCAGCTAAAAAGTTCAGAGCACACATATACACAAGTGTAGAAGAAAAGAAAAACCCTAAATAAATGCTGGTTCTCTTTCTTATCTAGTTTAAGCCTTATAATCCAATGACTGTTCAAATTGAACTCTCTCTGTGCATAACCAGAAGCATCCATCACTGTCTACAAAGTCACAAAGAGATATTAGGAAGAAAAAAGGCAGGAGGTGTATGTACAATCCATGCACATATATTAAAATTACATATTGCCCAAGAGTTTTCCCTCATAAAGGTAAACAACTTTTCTGTAAATGGTACTTACATGTGTGTATGACACACAATTAACTTTCTCCCAAGTTAACGGTTTAAACAGCTAAAAATCAAAACTTTAGAAAGCAGGCTTGATTTTCATGAGTCATAGGCCATAAAACCAAACATTCCACAGAAACAAATGAAGACAAAAGCTATTAATAGCACTGTGTGTTGAATTTGACATGGATCGTCCTAACAGACCACAACTGAAAAGTAAAACAGGCAGAAGAAGAACCCATGTCAAACCATTGTCATGGGAAGTGATACACAGAGGGAATGAGAGTAGGGGGTGGGGGAAAAGAAAGAAACATAAAATAAAACCAGAAGAGGCCTTTAGGAACCAATAATGATCAAAGAATCGGACATGACAGGCGACTAACACACTGGTCAATGACCAACAGCGACACTTGCCAAGATCTGGATGATATAATTAACTCAACTCTTTGCGTTGGAGGGCAAACCAAACCCAAACAACAGGGACTCCATAAAAGTAACATGTCTTCCCCTAAATCCCAAATAAAACAATTCACCATTAAAATGTTTCTGATGTACAATCACAAAGTGATGCAATTAGCCACCTTGAAGATCAACCCTAAACAAAACAGGAAAGACTTATACCCAGAGTAAATAAAAACTTGAAGGAAGTTACAGAGGCACAACAGGAGAAACATCTTCCTAACAGTCATCCTTCTACCATATTGTCCTATTATTTCAGATATTCATGCAGAGAATTAACAGTCAAATCAATGATGACCCAGAAAACACACTTTCATTCCATGGCATTTGGCCTCAATTGCTTCTTGGATCTCTTTTCTCAAAAAAAAAAAAAAAAAAGGATATAATTTTATATACAGAAAACAATCAAGAAACATACCTGTGTTTTCCTTAGCAGTGACAGAGGTCAAAAGGAAAAGCTTAAGATTCATAGACAAAGAATATTCTGAACTGATACAATCTGCATTAGCTGGAAGAGAATATTTATAAAACTAATTCTTTCAGACAATTTTGACACTGAATATGGTACACCATACTTCAAACACCTGTTCTCCTTAGGACCACAGGTTCAAACACGCATAGCTAAAACAACAGATGGCTTCCCGGGTGGCACCAGTGGTAAAGAATCTGTCTGCTGATGCAGGAAATGTGAAAGATGTGGGTTCCATCCCTGGGTTAGGAAGATCCCCTGGAGAAAGGAATGGCTACTCACTCTGGTATTCTTGCCTGGAAAATCCCCTGGACAGAGGAGCCTGGAGGGCTACAGCCCACAGGGTCACAAAGAGTCAGACGTGGCTGAAGCAACTTAGCACACATGCACACAAAACCCAAGGTAAACTGATGCCACACAGCTAAGCGTAGGAAGTTGAAAGAAATCCCATTCCACTAAAAGTGATGTTTTCTTTTAAAGCTGCAACACTGTGCTTTTAGCCAGACAGACACTTAGTCACCTTATTATTCCAGGCACAAATGGTCATTTCAGAGACACCTGTGAATTCAGCAGAGCCCTGAAATGTTCTCCCACTAGATGCTTGATTTTTCTTTTCTTCCCTTACCTGATAATGAGCCTGGGCTTGCTGCGCTGAGTTCAAGGTGACATTGCAGAGCTTGCAGTACAGGGGCTTACACAGCTCCTCCAGGGCAGTGTCTTGTTCCCCTCCCTTAGGTGGCTCTTCTTCCCCAGCCAAAGGCAAGGAAGCCTCCTGCCCAAAAGGCTTCTGCGGCGGAAGCTGCAAGGCTCCTGTAGACCTGGCGGCCACTGACATAGGAGGAGAGGATGAGGGCCGCTTAGGCAGAGGAAGCCCGGTGTGTTGCAAGAGGATCATTGGGTAGGAAACCCTTGGGCATCATCCAAAGGATGAGGAGAAGTCGAGTCTTCAAATCTGAGTTAACAGCAAAAATTGAAAAATAAAAAACTTAAAAATGTGTTATCAGCAATATGACACGTAAATGACCACATCATGGGTTCCTTCCTCTGCTCCAAACCATCTTTGGGACTCTCTTTCTTTTCCCTCATCCAGCACACTTCCCCTGTCTGTTAATCCACATTGACACAACGCTCTTCTACTGAGAAGAGCTTTATGGATTTGGCTTGATTTTGCCTGGCACAGCTCCAACTGCGGTCCCTCTGGTCCATGAACATTAATAGCATTGTATCCATGGCTAATTAAATCTAAAAGTCACATGACTGAAATGAACATCAAAGGTCACCCAGTCCAGACCCCGTCCCTTAGGCACACTTAAACACTCTTGATGATAATCATGCATAGACAAAAAAAAAAAAAAAAAAAAAAAAAACACCAGCAAAGAACCTTAGCAAATACCCCCTTTTCATGCAAACTAGTCTTTCCATCCAAATAATATCAAAAACAGTGAAATCAAGAGTGTCACTGCTCAAACTACTGCAGACACTTCTAGAACTAGCTTAACTACCCAGGAACTCTATGTGGCTCCTCTTGATAAAAGGGGGATCTGACTAATTAGTATTGAGAGGCACTGTCCTGGGTACCCAAGCTTGTCTTCTCTAGGCCACCTCAAATCCCCACTCAGCCTGCTGCTTCTATTCATATTACGTGCCTGTGCCCTACAGGCTTGAGTTTAAGACCCCACTTCATGTAGCCTTAGATTGTATTCATTAGTCACCTATAAAATCAGAGTATTTTCTTTCTCTCTCTAGAGGTAAATTTTGAGATAAGGATTTCAATTTGGGTTAATTGGAATCGTGGGAACTCAAAGCGCACAGTGTGGTTCATTTTGAGATACTCGGGATTAGAAGTTGTCATCTGGGTCGGAGGCAGGTGAAATGGGTAAAACTGAAGTGGGATTGGAACATATTGGGTCTTTTCTGAGGGAAACAGTAGAGACTATAAGGGAAAGGAAATAGTTGAAAGACTGAGGAACTAGAATTATACTGGAGCCCTGGCAGTATGATCCAGTACCCCACTGGATGCTTACTTCATGCACTATTTGATGTAGGTAATTCTCCAGGCCAGAATATTGGAGTGGGTAGCCTTTCCCTTCTCCAGGGGATCTTCCCAACCCAGGGATCAAACCCAAGTCTCCTGCACTGGGGGTGGATTCTTTACCAGCTGAGCCACAAGGGAAGCCCAAGAATACTGGAGTGCGTAACGTAGTCCTTCTCCAGCAGATCTTCCTGACCCAGGAGTTGAAATGGGGTCTCCTGCATTGCAGGTGATTTCTTTACCCACTGAGCTATGAGGGAAGCCCCTAACCCTGAGTATCTCAAAATGAACCACACTATGTGCTTTGAGTTCCCACGATTCTAATTAACCCAAATTAAAATCCTTGTCTCAAAATCCTCTATTCCTTCCACTTTCAGTACTATTAAAACTTCTTTTTGGTCAATAGAATATAGCTATTATAAGTGCCGAAATTTTCCATCTTCAATAGAAAAGTGTAGGTTTTATGATAGTAATAGATTTACTAAAACCAACCAAGAACAATTTTGAAAAGTTAAGTCTCTTTTACCACATTTAATCAGAGAAGACAATGGCACCCCACTCCAGTACTCTTGCCTGGAAAATCCCATGGACGGAGAGGCCTGGTAGGCTGCAGTCCATGGGGTCGCTAAGAGTCGGACACGACTGAGCAACTTCACTTTCACTTTTCACTTTCATGCACTGGAGAAGGAAACGGCAACCCACTCCAGTGTTCTTGCCTGGAGAATCCCAGGGACGGGGGAGCCTGGTGGGCTGCCGTCTATGGGGTTGCACAGAGTCAGACACGACTGAAGTGACTTAGCAGCAGCAGACCACATTTAATAAGTATCTACACCTGTAAATTGCAACCAAATAACGGTTTTTGTACTAAATTCAGGCTCATAGAGCAGCAGAGGTTATCAGTTCCATGGGAAAATAATGTACTAAATGGCAAAGTACATACATCATTAGTCATAGTATTCAACAATATTTCTCATTAAGCATAATATTTAGAAAAACAATAATGTTATTTTATTCTCAAGCAGAAGTATGCTGTCCATACCTCTGAGAATATTTTTTAAAAAGCAATACAGATTTAGAACATTTAAAAAGTCAGGTTCTCTATAATCACATTATTCCTCTCAATTAAACCAAGTGAAGACATTCAGAAAGCAAAGGCAAATACGGATATTTTAAAAAAGAAAACTATGGGTACAAAGACCCCTTTTTAAAAAGTTTAACTACCTAATCATAACAATTAGTAATATTAAAAGACTACATATACCACCTGTACAGAGACAAAAGGATACCAAAGTGCCAATGACAAGCTGCCAGCTCAGAGAGAAATGGTGGAGGAGGATGTTAAAACATCTAGATAAAGGAAATAAGCAATATAAAGAGAAAATCAAGTGTTACCAATGGCCTAGACATGTCTGGACTTGTTTTATAAAAGTTCACTCCCACTTGAGGAAATACCAGCATGTGTCTCCCCCAGCGTTGTCTACAGGCTTCCATCAAAATAAGGGCCTGATAAAATCTCCTGAATTGCAGAAAAAATTCTCACACAGTACAGACTTACCCATTATCACATTTTACCTTTTAATGTTTAAAGAATAGCTAGATAGTCCAAAATTCTTTCTTGTAATATTTAACGTTCAAAATGATGTCAACTCCCCCAGAAGCATCTATCCAAGACAATTACATCAGGTATTACTATACTTGAAAAAAAAAAAAAAAAAAAAAACTAGCATAAAGTAAAAATCTAAAAAGGAAGCCTTCAGTGAAAGCAGGTATGGTGGAATATAAAGAGATTCAAAGCACAAAGAGCTCAGGTCTGTTCAACTACTGCATTTAGATGAAAAGAAACTAACTTGATGCCTGATGTAAATGAAATATTCCTCAGATCATAAAAGCCATTCAATTTGATGCTTGAAGTAGCATAAATGAAGGATTTATGGTGATTAATGTCCTGGTATGGAAGGGGTTGAGGGGACAATAAAGAAAATCAAAGCTTCTCAGTCCACTCTGTTTAAAGAAAAGGAATGATCGTATAGCATAGTTTTCATGATCGAACTGGGGCCTGCTCTTCACATACTGCGTTAAAGACAACCAGTTTCTCATTTGGAGAAATCTTCGGAGGAAAGGAAACACAGTAAGGGAACAGGTTACTGGCACCTCAGGAAACTAGGGAAGTCTGTAACTGGGAATTCCGAAAATGAGGGAAAGACGGTGAGCATTATTCAGAGGTCATCAGAACGCAGCGAGAAGGAATGAGAGAGGAAAGTAGAAAATTATCAGTTGTAAGGTATATCACAGAAGGAAGACCCAAAAGAACGCAAGAACCTGGGGAAGAAGAGGCCTTGGTGAATTGGCGAATGTTCTCTAGTCTCAGTTATGACGGGTCCGAATCCTAGGAAACCTTTCACGTATTTGAATCAGAGCTACATATACTTCAGCATCGCCCACATGTATCTTACATTTCTAAAACGTGCATACATACACAAGACCGCGCACTCACATATACATACATACATACACACATACACATGCACGCACATACACACACACACGCACGCACGCACCTCAATCCCGTGAGGATGCCATCACGAAAGATGGAATCCCGGGTCTCCCACGGGGCGGGGGCAAGCGCTAGGGCCAAGGCAGCCGCACGCCTAGAGGATCCAAACAGTACACGTGAAATGCTTTAAAAACAAACAGATAAATAAAAGCACCGCAAGCCGGTCACGTGGAGGGCAAGTGGAAAGACCGCACCGGAAAAGAACTGCTAGCCTGGTAGCTCCGGTGCTCGTCCTAAATGCCCCGAGGCTCGCGATCGCCTGCACTTACCGGAACCCCCGGGACGCGCCGGGTGTCTGGGCGCCGCGCCTGCCCCGGACGCCCGCCGCCGTCCGTCCTCCGCGACCGGCTCGGCCCGATTCTACTCCGCCTCCCTCCGCGCAACTTTCTCGGCTGGCCCGGCAGAGCCCCCTCCACAGCTGAAGGCTGACTGTCAAAAGTCAGTCCAACCGGACCCACAGGGAAACAGCTGCAGGAAGTGACTGCGGAATCGGGAGGCGGCGGAGGAGGAGACTGAAGGCGCCGGCCCGGCGTCGCCAGTGCGCATGTGCTTGGTGGAGCGGGGCCCGCGGCGGCGGAGGCGGCTCCAGCACGCCGGGAGGGTGGGGTGCGCGCCCGGCAGGTGCGGGGACTGTGAGCGCAGCGGCTCTGAGCCGGCGTGGGGAACAAAGGCACGAGTCACAGGGAGGACGCACCCCCGCCGGTCCTAAGAGTTTGTTCATCCTATAACCTGGAACATTGATCCAGAGCAGAAACCTGGGCAGAGTTTTCGCAACTTTCATCTCCTGTCGCTGAGATCCAAACCCTTTTTCATTCCAGCCCTGCCCTCTGTCCGCTGATTGCCTGCTATGAGTGGCAGAGTGGAGCTGCCAGAATATCCAGGATCGTCCCACCTGCTGCGACAGAACCTTTAAACTGCTCCTTTCTCCGGGATGAAGGAAGAATAATGCGGGGCTGCCAACTCAGAGGTCTCCAATCACACAAGACTTGCCCTCTACACAACATCAGAATTGGCAAGAGGAAATGGCAACCCACTCCAGTGTTCTTGCCTGGAGAATCCCAGGGACGGGGGAGCCTGGTGGGCTGCCGTCTATGGGGTCGCACAGAGTCGGACACGACTGAAGCGACTCAGCAGCAGCAGCAGAGACCTTCTCTGGCACACCACCACTCCCCACCCCACCCTCAATTTCACCTGCATGACAGGAAAGACTAGGAAGAGATTGGCTAAGGCTGTAATGTCACATCCTCTCATAGTCAACCTCAGCATATTCAGGGTTGACATTGAGAGATGAGCTGAGCCAAGTATTAACATTAAAATTCTGTTAACTTGTAAAGTTTTCCATAGGAATATTTGGGGGTAAAATATTCCTAACATAAATTGACCATTTTTAAGTGCTTAGTTCAGTACCATTAAGTACATTCACAACATTGTGTGCTTATTTTTTAATCATTACAGTAAGTCTTCTATATATGAACCTTCAAGTTGAGAGCTTTCAAAGATGCCAACATGGGTTCCATCAGCCTCAGGTTTGGGTGAAATTGTAGCTTGTGCTCCATCTCCTATTGCTGAGGATCTTTCAGCTCTTCCAGCTCCCACCTTCTCTCCCTCCTTTAGTCAGTAACTCTTCTTGTCTGTTCACTGGATGCCAGGCCCTGTATGGCTGCTATTACAGTGTATTACCTTACTTTTCAAGGTTCTGTACTGTAAGATTTAAAATGCTTTCTTTATTCTTTGTGTTTGTTTATGTTTATGTATTATTAGAAAAGTATTATAAACCTGTTACAGTGCAGTCCTATATAGCTGATCGTGTTCTTTGGGTACCTAGGCTAACTTTGTTGGACTTACAAACTTGCTGTCAGGATGGAACTTGTTCATATGTAGGGGACTTACTGTAATTAAAATGTCAAGGAGACCTATTTATAGCAAGATGTACCCTCAGTTCAGTTCAGTTCAGTCGCTCAGTCGTGTCCGACTCTTTGCAACCCCATGAATCGCGGCACACCAGGCCTCCCTGTCCATCACCAACTCCCGGAGTTTACACAAACCCATGTCCATCGAGTCAGTGATGCCATCCAACCATCTCATCCTCTGTCGTCCCCTTCTCCTCCTGCCCCCAATGTTCCTAGCATTAGGGTCTTTTCCAATGAGTCAACTCTTCACATGAGGTGGCCAAAGTATTGGAGTTTCAGCTTCAACATCAGTCCTTCCAATGAACACCCAGGATTGATCTCCTTTAGGATGGATTGATTGGATCTCCTTGCAGTCCAAGGGACTCTCAAGAGTCTTCTCCAACACCACAGTTCAAAAGCATCAGTTCTGCGGTGCTCAGCTTTCTTCACCATCCAACTCTCACATCCATACATGACCACTGGAAAAACCATAGCCTTGACTAGATGGACTTTTGTTGACAAAGTAATGTCTCTGCTTTTAAATATGCTATCTAGGTTGGCCATAACCTTCCTTCCAAGGAGTAAGTGTCTTTTAATTTCATGGCTGCAATCACCATCAGCAGTGATTTTGGAGCCCCCAAAAATAAAGTCTGACACTGTTTCCACTGTTTTCCCATCTATTTGCCATGAAGTGATGGGACCAGATGCCATGATCTTAGTTTTCTGAACGCTGAGCTTTAAGCCAACTTTTTCACTCTCCTCTTTCACTTTCATCAAGAGGCTCTTTAGTTCTTCTTCACTTTCTGCCATAAGGGTGGTGTCATCTGCATATCTGAGGTTATTGATATTTCTCCCAGCAATCTTGATTCCAGCTTGTGTTTCTTCCAGCCCAGCGTTCTGGGCTGGAAAGAAGATGTACCCTAGTAGTAGGCAAATAACTGCAGGAAATTAAGGCAGTTTCTTTGGCTGAAACACACCATCCAGTACTACCAAGGACAAACCAAATTGACTATTTTCTAGAAATGACTTAATAAATATAATGGTTGCTTAGCAATCACCCAAAGCTAGTGTATGCAGGCCAGTTTTTCTGAATTAATTTTCTGTTTATGCATACATACTTTGAGCTTCTCCAGTGGCTCAGCAGTGAAGAATCTGCCTGCAATGCAGGAGACGTGGGCATGGCAACCCACTCCAGTATTCTCGCCTGGCAAATCCCATGATAAAGATTCCATTAAATCTGTAGATTGCATGGGGTAGTGTTGCCATTTTAACAATATTGATTCTTCCAACCCATGGACACAGTATATCTTTCCATCTGTTTGTGTTGTCTTCAATTTCTTCCATCAGCATCATAGTTTTCTGAGTACAAACAAGTCTTTTACTTCATTAGGTTGGTTTATAACTAAGCATTTTATAGTATTTTTTTCAGTAAAAACATTCACAAGTGGTCATTTTTACCATCTGTTAAACATAGTAAGCAAAAAGGCAATTGTTTTTACAGGTGAAATGCTTTCAATAAATGCTGCAGTATTAACTAATAAATTCAGAAAATAAGCACCTTCCAACTTTATATGTGATAGATTTTACCACATTTATTAATTTTTTCAGTTGCTATTTTGTTCACTAAAAACTTATCATCTATTGAAAATATTTTTGTTTGTACTTTGCAGATAAACATGAATTCACAAACATTGTAAACAAGAATCAGTGAGAGGTTAGATCAATGTTTTTCTTAAACATGTTTGAGTACAAGTTTTGAGCATATAAAAAGATGTCCTTCAACAGTTTATTTTTAAAAGTTCAATTGTTTCAGCTTGGATACCAGTCTTTGAGGCAAAACATATTTTAGCAGAATCTACGGTACCAAATCATCATCAAACTTTCTCTTACTCCATAGCATCTCTGTCCACAAGAATTCTGAAATTAATTCCAAGGCAGCTTTAATTATTTCATTTTTGTTTAAAAATTTTAGTGATTTTTCTTTACAATTTGTGTGGTTGTTTTCTAAAAACCACTAAAAGATGGATTATTTTATGTAATTACTCTGGCTTTATCCCCCTAAGTCACACTAAGGTTCAAGCTATTTTGCACCTTCCTAAAAATAAGACTTATGTTTGAAAAAGCATCAGTGCAAGGTCCTATACTGCTCACCAAATAAGCATGTGCTGCTCCATGTTTCCTTAGACACTTGCAGTTAAATGAGCCCTTGTGACTGACTCTGGGCTGGGAAAGAAAATAACGTATGTTATTTCTAACTCAAAGTTTTTAAGAACCAGTATGTGATCTTCCAATTTGGAAGCCAGGTTTTGAGAGAATAGTCACAATACAGAAGCAAACTAGATTCTTAAGTCCCTGTGTGGGACAGAGCTACCCTGGAAAGTCAGTGGACCCACAATTGACTGATCAAGTGCAAAATAGCCACAGTACTGTTAAGCCACTAAGATTTTGAGGTTAATTTGCTACCATGCATAACCTAGCATCTGAGTACATTCTATGAATTTTGATTACTGCTGACTCTAACTACTACGATTGCAGTAATGCTCTTATTTTCTGCCAATGAAGTGGTCTTCAGGGACAATGCCACTAACTCATAACCTTTGATCAGTTCAGTTATTTTCTTTATTTGAGTGAGAATAATTTACATATTCATAAGTTTTAAGCTTATACATCAAATTTTCTTTTGCCAGTTCCAATGGGTGGCCCTAATTAAAAATACTATTTTAAAGGTATAATATTATATTTTTATGAAGAAAAAGAGAGTCACTAGAGTAATTTTTAAAGCAGAATTTCAGGTATATTTATATTACAAGGGAACTCACTGCCATGGAAAATAAAACTAAGTAAAGTTTCATATTTATAAACAAAAGATTTAATTATGGGAAATTACATTAGAAAGTTGAGCTGATTTGTGAGAAAATTTTTTTCTATAATTAAATGTACATTAATAAACAAGTACGCAAACAAATGCATGCAGGGGTTTGAAAAGAGGCCACCTTTTCAAAATAGTAAATGTATAAACATCTGCAGGCTGACTGAGAAATCACATGGTCTAGATCTAGGGAGCACGGTATGGATGATACAGAGAAATTGGGTTTACAGCAAAAAATGTACACAATTAGGAGGGGGCAAATAGACAAGGTTTCTTTAATGATACAAAAGTCCAAATTTCCCATTAATTACCAGTATATAAAAATATTGAAACATAAAAAATTAAACCTATGTAAAGCATAAAACTGGTAAAAGACATAAAACACAACACAAAATATTGATTTTTCTTGTGGACTTCTGTGACAAAATGTTGCAATAAAAAATATTCACAATTTCCCTCCAAAATCTTCACATAAATTTAATGCTTCAGAAAGGTGAGACATGTTAATTCTTTGGTTTTAAGTATCCATAGTTCACTTACATATATATATGTATATATGTGTGTGTGTGTGTGTGTGTATATATATATATATATATATATATATATATATATATATATATATACACATAAACTCAGAAATAGAATTACCTCAATTTGAGAAGCATCACTCCAATTTCCCTGAGATTATCCTTGTATTATGCTGGTACATCTGAAGAGTTTAAATTTTGATGGATTGTGTAGATTTCTCATATCAGTGCTTTCACTTACTGATATTTTGGTTTTTAGCCATCAGTTTACATTAAGGGGTACCAAACAGTCCAGGTTGCTATAATAAAATATCATAGCCTGGATAGATTAAACAACAGTCCTCTCTCACCTCCCCTCTTAAATCACTCACTCTGAGAAATCCAGCTGCCATGTTATAAGGACACCCAGGCAGCCCTGTGGAGAGACATGATGAAAAATTAATACTATCTGCCAACATTCAGGAACCAAGATCATCAGCCTTAGCCGATAGCCACGTGATAAGCTATCTTGGAAATGGATCTTGCAGCCCCCATCAAGCCCCCCTTCAAACAGCTGCAGCCCCAGCTGATATCTTAATTCAGCCTTATGAGAGAGCCTGAACCAAAACCACCCAGCTACACTCCTCTAGTTTCCTGACCCTCAGAGATAATAAATTCCTGATATTTTAAGCAACTAAGTTTTGAGGTAATTTGTTAATACAGAATAGATCATTTATTTATCTGCTTCCCTCTTTCTTTTGACTGTAGGAATCCTAGATTCAAATATGAGGCTCACCTCCAAAATTGATATAGGACTCAACATTTTTGTGTTCTAACATTATTTTCTTATCTTTATTTTTCTCTTCTCTCAATTTCCTCTTCTTTTTATTTAATTTTGTTACAGTATATGCTAAAGCCACCTCAAATAGCTTTTATGAGATGAGGTAAAGTATTTTTTATGACAAAATGAAGAAACATAACCAAAAGAAGATAACAAGATATAAGCAAAAAAGTTAACATTCCATGTTATACCTCAGTTTGAAGCTTTCTTCAACATGGAAGAAGCAAAGTTATTATCTAGCCTTTCTTAAAGGATTTGAATATAAGTTCTAAGTAGGAAAAAATAAAAATATTCAACAGAAGTATAAGCTATTTGAAATGAACTTTATGTTTTATCCTGAATAGTGATTATAAATCACTAGTCCATAAAGATAATTTCACCAATCTGCAAGAAAATAAGAAAAATGAGACCAATGCAGTCAGTTTTCCATTAAATTAATTCAACTTAAATTTGACTGTATTGAGATTATGTTCCTTCTGTGCTGTGCTGTGCTTAGTCTCTCAGTCACGTCCAACTCTTTGCAGCTCATGGACTGTAGCCCGCCAGGCTCCTCTGACCGTGGGATTCTCCAGGCAAGAATACCAGAGTGGATTGCCATACCCTCAGCCAGGATGTTCCTTCCAACCTTGATGTATTTTCTTTTAGGATACAATAATGATAGTGTATTGTGGTTTTTTAAATGTTCTTAATCACACGATTTCCCCATTTCTCCCAACATGAACGTGTTTTTGTTTGGTTATGTCTTATTAAATGTTCCCTGTGCATGAAACGACTACATAGAGAAACCACTGCTCCTAGAGAAGTACTGAGGGACAGGGGAGAGATGGCAGGGCAATGTATGAGGGAGAAAAGCATTCATATTTTCAATATACCCTTTGTTTTTATAACATGAACTCCAGAAGAGAAAGATCAACCAACATGTATCTCAGGCCCTCTCTCAACCCCAATCTGGTTGAGTTGCAATGTTCAAAAGCAGTAGACAGTTTCCTACCTTTGCCCCTCTGGCCTGTGAAGAGAGTATAAAAAATTATGCAACCCTTTTCTCCACTTAACTTTATCTTCAGTATGAAGAATGTCTTCAGAAAATATATGTACTGTTTCAATTACATAGAACTGCTAGGCATAACAAAACAAATTCCACTTAAAATGGAGCTTCCTGGTGGCTCAGTGGTAAAGAATCTGGCTATCAATGCAGGAGACATGGATTTGTCTCCTGATCCAGGAGGGTTCCACATGCTGTGGAACAACTAAGCCCATTGCCACAACTATTGAGCCTGTGTACTCTAGAGCCCACGAGCCACAATAAAGCCCGTGTGCCTAGAGCTGGCACTCTGCAACAAGAGAAGCCACAACAATGAGAAGACTGCACACCACAACTAGAGAGTAGCCCCTCTCGCTGCAACTAAAGAAAAGCCCATGCAGCAATCAAGACCCAGCACAGCTAAAAATAAATAAATATATACTTGAAGAATTCCATTAAAAACGGTCTAAATTCATGGCAGGATTTTATACATGTGTCATCTTCTAATTACTAGATACAAAAATATAATTTCTATGAGATGGGCATCATAAATTTTTTTATGTTTTTAACAAGGGTCCCTTGCAATACTGGGGAACTGGTGCTAGATGATTGTTTTTGGATAGGTTAGAGTGGCTTGAAAGCAGAAAATAGAAAAAGAAGAATGAAGTGGTTGGATCTTCTTTCCCATAATTCAAGCTTCTGGAAAAGATTCTTAACGGTGATAGATTCTCACTCTGATATATAACATTTTATTTTCTTCATAAGGTTAAGTGGTTCCTTGCTGCTATCCCCAAATGAAATAAAATTGCCACACTTTTGAAGGTGAAATTCTTTCTTTTTTGGATTATCCAAAGAATGTGTCTATTAAATCTTATATCTTATTTATGAGATAATAATAAGACTACTTTCTGTAAACCACTCTAGAAAATCAGCTCTTTTTTTCATAAAAAAAGAGCTCCAGTTTGCACAAGTAATATAAGTAGATGTAAGTAGATGTAACTATAGCCTGCAATTTGTCATACAGGAGTCAAGCTATTCTGCATCTCCTGTGTGTTTTGAATATTTAAACATGTCTCCAGTACTTAGTGTACCATCCATTTCATTTTTACCTCCCCCAGCTTTAGGTTTCTTTATGACAAACTGTATGTTGTGAACATATATCCTTCCTAATACCAGATACTGAATCCTTTTAATAATAGAAACACGTGTTCGGACTTAATCTAGCAGGTTTTGTTTTTTTTAATTGTGAGAGGATGAGGTTATGTCTGAAACAATTCTGCTACCTTTTAGCAGATAGGCTTAAAAGAAGAATGGCAACCAGCTAACTTTATTTCTCCAAAAATTCTTTCACTATAATCTCCCACCCTCAGAAATTGTTTTCTCATCAAGATTGCATTCCCCTCAAATCTGGAGACTAAACAAAGCTCAGCAAAGTAATCAGCAAGAAAAATTACTGCAACTTAAAGATTGAAAGACCAAAAAAAAAAAAATCTAAACTCAAGGCTTGAATTTATAAAAGAAGAAAGTAAGGGCCATGTGTCTTGATTAACATCACACAACCACTTCCAAAAGAAGCCAGAATTAGAATCCAGGTCTCCTGGCACCAGCTTAGAGTTTCTTCTGTATAGGAATTCATGGTGTTGATGGTACAATTGGGTAGAGAACTGGGGAAAGGGAGAGCGATAAAATATTCTAATAAATCATTTCCATTCTAATTTGGTACCTCTCAGAGGAAACTCCAAGGGGCCCTAAGCCTGGAAGGGCAGGAAGTCCTCCTTCAGGAGTCTCTTCCATCACATCAAGCACTGGCTTCAAAAACAACTTAATTTTACATTTGGCTTGAAAATCTAAAAATGATGTCATGACTGCCCTCACGGCAAGTTACCCAGCCAACTTTTCCTTCAGGGTCATAAGTTTTCTAAAAGTGAGATAAAAACCAAAACAGTACTTTCCTTTGCACAGAAAGAAAAAGAAAGGGGAGGGGGGTGGAGGGAGAGAGAATGACACTGTGATCGGCACGTGACAAAGCCAATGAATAAATTAAATGGCAATTTCTGACCTTAATTTACTTAGTCTTGTTTTAAATGTCAAGAAATAAGGCCTCTATCATTTTAAACCTTAAAAATCATCCTTAGGAAAGTATTAATGAATTTTAAGCAGCTAGAGTACTTGAACCCAGGAGAGAGCAACATGGGACAGAGAGTATTCCAATTTGCAGCACATTCTATTGCACTACCTTATACTGTTCTGAAGTTTTGAAATTATGTTACCTTTTATACCCACAATTCCTTGAATTTTGTATCAGGTTCTTTCACTGACTTAGCTTTAATCCCACTATTGGTGGGATTGTACACTGGGACAGCCACTACGCCGAACAGTATGGAGGACCTTCAAAAAATTAAAAATAGAACCACTGTATGATCCAGCAATTCCACTCCTGGGAATACGTCCAAAGAAAACAAAAACACTAACTCAAAAAGATATGTGCAACCCCACCTTCATAGCAGCATCATGAACAATAGCCAAGACATGGAAACAACCTCAATGTCCACTAATAGATGAACGGATGTTTTACATATATACACTATGGAGTATTATCCAGCCGTAAGGGTTGGGGAGGGGGTAATTGTCCAATTTGTGACAAAATGGATGGGCCATGAAGGTGTTATACTAAGTAAAATAAGTCAGACAAAGACAAATACTGTACAATCTTACTTACATGTGGTATCTTCAAAAAACAAATACAAACCCAAACTCTTAGAAAAAGAGATCAGACTTTAATAACCATAGGTGGAGGTTAATGGGGAAGGGGAATTGGAAGAAGGTGGTCAAAATGCACAAACTTCAGTTATAAATAAGTACTAAGTGTGTAATATATTATACAACAGGATGACTTTAGCTAACATTGCTGTTCAATATATGACAGTTGCTTAGATAGTAAATCCTAAGAGTTCTCATCACAAGCAGACTGTTTTTCCTTTTTTCTTTTCTTCTTTCTTTCCTTTTTATTGATTCTGTATGAGGAAATGGTTAACTGAACCTACTGTGGTAATTATTTTACAGTATATGTAGATTAAACCATCATGCTGTATGCCTTGAACTTACACATTGATGTATGTCAATTATTTTTTCAATGATTTGGAAGAAAGAAACATTACAACATCAACTTTACTACACTAGATGGCAGCAAATAATTAGAAGGGCCAAATAAAAACCATTTGAGTATCACACAAATATTGAAGCACTGGAGTGAGTGGAGACATAATGGTAATATTTGAAAAAGAAAAACAAAACCTGAGTAACTCATAAACATTTTTCAAGATTTATCATTTACTTATTCCTTCATTCAAAAAACATTAACAAATTATTAAACAAATACTTTTACTACAACAAAGTACTGTGGGAGTACTTCCTCTCTGCTGATTTTATACTTCTGAGAAACCACAAGAGAATTTACTTTGTTGCTTTTGTACAAAAAGCTATGTTTTTGGTGTTTGAAGACTCCCTGTGTACTACAACTTTGATACATAGTATCTTCTCAGATTTTACTTCAGTTACTTGCTAGTTTCCAGTCACAACATGTGCTCTCATACGGCTGTAGTATTTCATATGTTGTTCTCTACATCTGGAATTATGCCCAACTCCTCATCACACATACACACACACACCCCTTTGAAGTGTTTTCTCTTTTCACTTCAGTGACCATCATACACATATCAGAGTTCACTCTTCTAAGTCCCCCCAGCATTCTGAGAATGTCTATATCAGTGGGGAGTTCTGTGTTATACTTGACCGTCTCCACCACTAGACTGAGCAGTGTGTCATAGTTTTACATAGTCTCTCATTATCCAGCACAACTTCTCTCAGACTTGTGTAAAGTTTTGTTGAGTGATTTAGCTGTGTTACAGGAAATCAAACTTCTATGTTAGAGGTCTGCTTATGACTTACAAATGTAGATGCCAATATCTTATAATTCGGTGTGGTAGCATATGGATAAGACTTTGTAAAAGTGGTCTATACACCAGAATTCCCTCCAAAATAGATTCAAGGTTCAGGATGACACATTGTTACACAATCCTAATACAGGCACACGTCTGAGATATTGTGGCTTCTGTTCTAGACCAGTGCAATATAACGAGTACCACAATAAAATGAGTCACCTGAAATTTTTAGTTTTCCAGCACATGTGAAATTTAGTTTATACATAATGCAATATTATGAGGGCAATATCATTATGCCTAAAAAAGCAATATGCATATCTTGGGACTTCCCTGGTGGTCTAGTGGCCAAGACTCCACACTCTCAGTGGAGGGGGCCCGGGTTCAATCCCTGGTCAGGGAACTAGATCCCACATACTGCAGTTAAGAGTTTGTATGTCACAACTAAGGGTTCCACATAAAGATTCCACATGCTGCAATAAAAATATCCCTCGTGTTGCAGCTAAAGATCCTGCATGACTCACCAAAGATAGAAGATCCCAAAATTAATACCTGGTGGAGCCAAACATATAAGAAAATATTTTTAAGTAATACTCATAACTTAATTTTAAAATTGTTTATTCCTAAAAATTGCTAACCATCATCTGATCCTTCAATGAGTAGTCATCTTTTTGCCGGTGGAGGGTCTTGCCCTGATTTTTTTTTTTTTTTAATTTATGGCTGTGCTGGATCTTCATTGCTGTGCATGGGCTTTCTCTAGTTGCAGCGTGCAGGGGCTACTCTCTAGTTACAGTGAACAGCCTTCTTGTAGCTGTGGCTTTTCTTGTTGCGGAGCACAGGCTCTAGGGCTCTTGGGCTTCAGTAGTTGTTGTCCGTGGGCTCAGTAGTGGCATTTTCCACTACTAGTCTCTAGAGCACAGGCTCAATATTTGTGGTGCAGGAACTTAGTTGCTCTGCAGCATGTAGGAGTTTCTCAGACCAGGGATCGAACCTGTGTCTCTGACACAGGCAGGTGGATTCTTTACCACTGAGCCACCAGGGAAGCCCCTTGTCCTGATGTTTTGATGGCTGCTGACTAATCAGGGTGGTGATAGCTGAAAGTTTCTGTGGTTGTGGCAATTTCTTAAAGTAAGACAACAATGAAGTTTGCCACATCTATTGATTCTTCCTTTCACAAATAATTTCTCTGCAGCAGACAATGCTATTTGATAGCATTTTTCCCCACAGTAGAACTTCTTTAAGAATTGGACAATCCTTTCAAACCCTGCCACCACTTTATCAACTACAGTTGTGCAATATCCTAAATTTTTTGTTGTCATTTCAACAATCTTCACAGCATTTTCACTAAGGAGTAGACTCCATCTCAAGAAACCACTTTCTTTACTTATCCATAAAAGGCAGCTCCTCCTCCTTTAAGTTTTATCATGACATTGTAGCAATGCAGTTACATGTTTAGGCTCTACCTCCAATTCAGTTCTCTTGCTATTTTCATCACATCTGTAATTAATTCCTCCTCTGAAATACTGGACCCCTCAAAGTCATCCGTAAGTGTTGGAATCAACTTTTTCCAAACTCCTACTAACGTGATATTTTGATCTCTTCTGATGAATCACAAATGTTCTTAATGGCATCTAGAATGGTGAATGTTTCCCAGAAGATTCTCCATTTATTTTGTTCAGATCCGTCAGAGGAATGACTATCTATGGCAGCTATAGCCTTTAAAAAATGTATTTCTTAAATAACAGGATTTGAAAGTTGAAATTACTCCTTAATCCAAGGGCTGCAGAACAGATGTTGTGTTAACAGGCATGGAGACACTACTCTGTTGTACATCTCTGCTGGAGTGCTTGGGTGATCAGGTGCATTGCCAATGAGCAGCAATATTTTGAAAGAATTTTTTTTTTCTAAACAGCATGTCTAAGAAGTAGGTTTAAAATATTCAGCAAACTGTGTCATAAACAGATCTGAAGTCATGCAGGCTTTGTTGTTCTACTTATAGAGCACAGGCAGAGTAGATTTAGCATAATTTTTAAGGGCCCTAGGATTTGGGGAATGGTAAATGAGCATTAGCTTCAATTTAAAGTTATCAACTACATAGTCCCTAACAAGAGAGTCACTCTGTCATTTGACTCTTTGAAGCCCGGCACTGATGTCTCCTCTTATGCCTTGAAAGTCCTAGCTGGCATCATCTTTCAATATAAGACTGTTTTATCTATGAACCAACCTCTTCTAGCTTCAGACTTTTCTTCTGCAGCTTCCTCACCTCTCTCAGCCTTCGTGGAATTAAAGAGAGCTAGGGCCTTGCTCTGGATTAACCTTTGGCTTAAGGGAATGTTGTGGCTGTTTTGATCTTCTGTCCATACTGCTTAAACTTTCTCCATATCAGCAATAAGACTGTTTTCCGTTCTAATTATTCATGTGTTCACTGGAGTAGCACTTCTAATTTCCTTCAAGAACCTTTTTGCAACTTGGCTAACTGGCCCAAGAGGCCTAGCTTTTGACCTATCCTGGCTGTCAACATGCCTCTCTCACTGAGCGTAATCATTTCTAGCTTTTGACTTAGCATGAGAGACGTGCAACTCTTCCTTTCATTTGAACACTTAGAGACCTTGGTAGGGTTAATAATCAGCTTAATTTCAATATTATTATGTCTCAGAGAATAGAGATGCCTAAGGAGAGAAAGAGTGGCTAGGAAATGGTCAGTGCATGGGACAGTCAGAATACACACAATATTTATCCATTAAGTTTGCCATCTTATACAGGCATTTTGGTTTGTGGTCCTCCAAAGCAATCACAATAACATCAAAGATCACAGATTACAGTTCACTACAACAAATATAATAACAATAAAAATAAAATTTCAAATATTGTGAGGATTACCAAAATAACACAGAGACACAGAGTGGACCACTGTTGTTAGAAAAACAGTGCTAAGAGACTTGCTCAACACAGGGTATCACAATAAGCAAATAAAATTTACTAATGTCCTGTGAAATTACAGAAGATAGGGCATCTGAAACAAGAATAGGATGCAATAGAAAGGAACATTCAGAGGCAAGGTATGTTAGTTATCTATTGCTGCATGGACTGTAGCCCACAAGTCTCCTCCATCCATGGGATTTTCCAGGCAAGAATACTGGAGTGGGTTGCCATTTCCTTCTCCAGGGGATCTTCCGAACCCAGGGATCAAACCTGTGTCTCCCGCATTGCTGCTGCTGCTGCTGCTAAGTTGCTTCAGTCGTGTCCGACTCTGTGCGACCCCATAGACCGCAGCCCACCAGGCTCCCCCGTCCCTGGGATTCTCCAGGCAAGAACACTGGAGTGGGTTGCCATTTCCTTCTCCAGGGGATCTTCCCGACCCAGGAATCAAACCCATGTCTCTCGCATTGCAGGCAGACACTTTACCATCTGAGCCACCAGGGAAGCCCGCATGACAAATTACCCCCAAGCTAAGCAACTTACAAGAAACCTTTACTATCTTACACAATTTCTGTGGATCTGGGAGCAAATTAGCTGCATGGTTATGATACCAAGCGGGGCTCTGTGGGGCTTCTGGGCACAAAGCTTTTCTGTACCCCTCTATTTCTTTGATCATATGAAACAGCCTTCATTCAGCCTCCATTACCTTCCCTGAGTTCCAGTGGGCAGATTCAAGCACTTGTTAATTAAAGGAGAAACAGGGAGAAACAATCAAGAGCAGCCCTGGGTGGAGGACCTGTTTCCCCACAACAATGTCTTTGAGCTGTTTTGCAGATACTGAAACCCCTTGCAGGTGGGAGAAGTTGAAATGGTGTGCCCACAAGCATGTAGACCCCAGACCATTTGGAACTGAAGGTTGATGATGTTGACTCTTACTTACTTCACCACCAACCCATCAGAAGAATGTCCATGAGCTGATCACACCCTCTTTGAACATTTACTATAAAACTTCTCACATTCTTCTCCAAGTTGGGACTCACAGTTTTGAAGGCATTAGCCCCCTGTGGCCCCCTTTGCCTGGCAAAGTATTAAAGTTATCCTTTTCTACTTTACCCAAAACTCTGTCCCAAGATTTAACGTGGCACTGGTACACAGAGAAGCTGAGCTTTTGGCATCAGTTCTGGCTCAGAGTTTCTCATGAGATTGTAGTCTAGCTGTTAGCTAGAATTGCAGTTTTCTGAAGACTTGACTGGAGCTAGAGGATCCTCTTTCACATGATTTATTACACAGCTGTTGCCTTTAGCTTCTCAGTCCATAGAGTTCTCCATAACACTATTGTGTGTTCTCACAAATGGCAACTGGCTTCCCCTAGAGCAAGTAATCCAAAGAAAGAGCAATAAGAAAGCCACACTGCCCTTTATGAACTGGCATCCAAAAGTCACACATTTTCACCTGCACCTTTTTTCCTATTCATTAGAAGCATGTCACAAAGTCCCGCACACACTCAAAGGGAGGATTGTTACACATTACTTTTAGATGGCTGCATCAAGGAATTTGTGGAAATACCTTAACCCACCACAAAAGAAGAAAAATAACTCTAGGAAATTATAAACATGATCAAAGCATAACCATCAGAATAAAAATTTAATATCCAAGTTAAAAGGTTAAGTTGAGAGTAGCTGACAAAAAGTCAGGGATGGTTACTCTAAAAAAAAAAAAAGGAAAAAAACATAATAAAGCTTTAATCCAGATGCTCAAATTCCCAACTACTTGGAATTTCAGGAAGAGAAAACAAAAAAAGTAAAAGGGGAGATAATTAAAATTTTTCCCAGAATGGAAGGACACACATCTCTAATGTTATGAAAGAACTTCCCCACTGCCTAGCACAAAGCATGAAAAACGACCAAACCAAAACATGATAACACTAGAAATAAAGAGAAGATTCTAAAAGCTCCCACAGCAGATTTTTTTTTTTTTTTAGTTACAAGTTCCAAGCACCACCCATGTGGTAATCAAATTTCAGTTTTGATTATTTGCATAGGACCAAAAGTCTTTGTATCTATTTAGCTCCCCAAGTGTTTTTTAAATATTAGTCAAATTTAGGGCTTCCCTGGTAGATCAGGGATGAAGAATCCGCCTGCCAATGCATGAGACATGGGTTCAATCCTTCATCATGGAAGATTCCACAAGCCTCAGAGCAACTAAACCCATGCGCCACAACTATTGAGCCTGTGCTCTAGAGCCTGGGAACCACAACTACTGAAGCCTGCATGCCCTTGAGTCTGTGCTCAGCAATAAAAGAAGACATTGCAGTGAGAAGCCTGCACACCACAACTAGAGAGCAGCCTCCCCACTCTGCTCTCTGCAACTAGAGAAAAGCCCCCACAGCAACGAAGACTCAGCAGAGCCAAAAAAATTAATAATAATAAGTAAATTATTTTTAAAATTGGTCAAGTTTGGAAATCATTGGTTTAAAGCATTTTGAGGAGAGTGAGATAAATATTTTCATATTGAAGGATCACTTTTCTCCAAAGTAGTTGGATATATTTTCCCATGATTCTTCTATAAATGAATCCAGTTTTTTGTGGGTGGTAGACTTATCCACATTTTATAGCATCATGGTGGAAAGAGGGAAAAAAAATTTCTAAAGCACACCTACAACTAAATTTTAGTTCCATGTAACCTTTTTAGATTTACACACCAGGAATGGAAACCTCTTTTCTAACAGCATTAAAAAAAGAATAAAAGGAAATGACTTAAACTAAACTACAGCAAAATAGCCTTTAGAGTAAGGAAGTTTCCTGACATTGAGATTTGTCAAACACTAACATGGGCTTCTAGGGATGTTATGAAATGTTCACCTTGGAGAGTTTTTAGAAAATGCTTCCCATCTGTCTGAGTTTAGAGGATAAGCCTGAAGAAAAGAAGACAGCCAGGAAGACTAAATAAATTTGTTTACTCAGTAAGTTCTTGTTGAACTATCGCTAAGTGTCTGGTACTATGCTCAGTGTTGGGGGGTATTTTTAAGACAGTATTTTTCAAATTTATTTGATCATAGAATACTCCAATGAAAATGTGTAAATAGATCTGCACCAAGAGGAACTTCTAATATATAATGCTTATGTGTATAAAAATAAAACAAAAAAGGAGTCTCACAGATTAATTGCTGCAAGAAAATAAAAAATAATATTTATTCACAAAATTAATAAAGCTTGAAAAAGTTTTCATTTCATATTCTTATTATAAAATGATACACATTTATAAATTACATTTACATAAAATTATCAACTATACTCTTTAAGAACTCGCAATTCATCAACGTGATCAGTATAAGATAAATATACAAATCTGTTCTTTTCTATAACCAGTTAGAAATATATGTTGTACTGATCACTTTGATAAATGGAGAATGGAAGTTCCAGTATTGTAAAATACAAGTTCCTCTCAATTTAACCTATAAATTCAATGCAATTTTATTGCATATGGATTAACAGGTGACTTTGTGCAATATGGGAAACTGTTTATAAGTTCATCAAGAAGAATAAATACATCAAAATAGACAGAAATGGATGACACATTGATCATAGAAGTTAAAGTTCTCTTCTTCCAAAGTCCCACCTAAAAATGACATTAAATGAATTCTTGAAAAAGATTATGAATAAAATTCCAGGAAAAAGGAGGGCAATAGGGAAAAGGACAGTGGTAAATGATACCAGCAAATTTTTGGAAGATGGAAAACAAATAGAGATGATAGCAGAGAAGAGGATAAGTTAAGATGCCTCTCATAGAGAAGCATGTCAATTTACCTTACTGAATTCCTGACAGGCTCAAAATATGGATGAATCAGACACTGGTTATGGGGATGAAAGTCAGGGATGAAAACAGAAACTGGTCAAAAGTTTGTATGCAGAATAACTAGAATAGTAGGTTCTCTATGTCTGTGACTCTACTGCTTTGTAAGTAGGATTGTCTATACCAATTTTTTGCATTTCACATATATGAATTAATATACAGTATTTGTTTTTTCTCTTTCTGATTTATTTCACCTGGTATGATGGTATCGAGTTCCATCCACACCTTTACAAATGACTCAGTTTCACTCCTTTTATGGCTGAGTAATATTCCTTTGTATATATGTACCAAATCTTTTCTATCCATTTGTCTGCTGATGGACACTTAGATTATTTCCATGTCCTGGCTATTGTAAATTGTTCTGCAATGAACACTGGTATGCGTGTGTCATTTTAAATTATGGTTTTCTCTGGGTATATGCCCAGTAGTGGGATTGTTGAGTCATATAGTAGTTCTGTTTTTAGTTTTTTAAGAAACTTCCATGCTGTTCTTCATAGTGGTTGCACCAATTTTTATTCCCATCAACAGTGCAAGAGGGTTGCCTTTTCTCCACAACCTCTCCAGGATTTATTATTTGTAGATTTCAGGGGGAAGAGAAGTATGGGATGAATTGGGAGACTGGGAATGACATATATATGCTAATGATACTATGCATAAAATAGATAACTAATGAGAACCCTCTGTATAGGACAGAGAACTCTACTCAATGTTTTGCAATGACCTAAATGGGAAGAAAATCCAAAATAAAAAAAGAGGTGATGTATGTGTATGTATAGCTGATTCACTTTGGTGTACAGTAGAAACTAACACAATATTGTAAAACAACTGTACTCCAATAAAATTTTTTTTTAAAAAAAAGGTTATTTCCTCAGTTCATCACTATCGTCTCAGAAGAAACTGAAATCAGAAAGTCTCTATGCTTAGACAGAGGAGGTACAGCACAGAGTAGGAAAGAAGTACGTTGTAAAAACCTCAGTTCTGAGTAGTAAGGAGCCAGGATCTTTCCTTCATCATAGGAATTCCAAGAATCAGACACATATCTCACAACCAGAAGATTAGAGGATCTTTTTTTTTTTTAAGAAACTAAATAGCTCTGGGGACAATTACTTACTAATACTAATGCTAATATCTAGGAATTCTAATAGCTGAATCACCCTACTCTGAAACCTGCATGCCACTCAGCTTTTTTAGCATCTCATTTTAAAATATAAATTTTATATATTTATATATAAATATATGAGAGGACTTCCTTGGTGGTCCAGTGATTGGGATTTCGCCTCCTGGGTGTATGGGGTATGGGTTCAGGCCCTGGTCAGGCAGCTAAGATCCTACATGCCTTACAGCCAGGGAATCAAGGCATAGAGCAGAAGCAGTACTGTGGCAGTTTCAATAAAGACTTTAAAAATAGTCCACATCAAAAAAATTAAAACATAGGGACTTCCCTGGTAGTACAAAGGTTAAGAATCTGCCTTGCAATGCAAGGGACATGGGTTCGATCCCTGGCCAGGAAACTAAGGTCCCACATGCTACAGAGCAACTAAGTCTGCATGCCACAACTACTGACCCCATGCACCACAATTAGAGAGTCCATAGGCTGCAACAAAAGAGCTTGCAGAATGCAAAAAAATCCCAAGTGCTGCAACTAAGATTCAACACAGCCAAATAAATGAATAAATAAAATTTTTGTTAATTAAAATATAAATGGATACTCTGGGTCACTGAACATTTGAGGATACTTTTTCAGTTCAGTTCAGTCGCTCAGTCATGTCCAACTCTTTGTGACCCCACGAACTGCAGCACGCCAGGCCTCCCTGTCCATCATCAACACCCAGAGTCCACCCAAACTCATGTTCATTGAGTCAGTGATGCCACCCAACCATCTTGTCCTCTGTCATCCCCTTCTCCTCCTGCCCTCTATCTTTCCAGCATCAGGGTCTTTTCAAATGAGTCAGCTCTTCGCATCAGGTGGTCAAAGTATTGGAGTTTCAGCTTCAACATCAGTCCTTACAATGAACACCCAGGACTGATCTCCTTTAGGATGGACTGGTTGGATCTCCTTGCAGTCCAAGGGACTCTCAAGAGGATACTTTCTAACACGTAATAAATACTGAAATGAACAATACATAGAGGTAGGGAATGAGTGTAGGGGGAAGGAACCGAATCTAGATGCAAGAAAGCATACAAATGAAAACATTCAGGCAATTTGTTATGATCATTGATGGGTAGAGGGACAACATTGTGTGTGTGTGTGTGTGTGTGTGTGTGTGTGTGTGTGTGATTTAAAAAAACTTTTTTACTGGAGTACAGTTGATTTACAATGTTGTGTTAATTTCAGGTGTATAGCAAAGTGACTCAGTTATGCATATATATATACCCACTTTTTTTTAGATTTTTCTCCCATATAGGCCATTAGAGTATTGAGTAGAGTTGCCTGTGCTATGTAGTAGGTCCTTATTATTTATCTGTTTTATATATAGTAATGTGTATATGTCAATCCCAATCTTCCAATTTATCCCTCCCTCTTCCCCATTTACTCCCTGATAACCAGAAGTTTATGAACAGGTTTTTGGTTTTATTTTAAGTAACAATCAGAGAACAAGAAATAACTCTGTGGAATTTTAAACATAATCATAGAAACTAAAATTCAATAGAGGGATCAGATTGATACATTCCAGATGGTGCAGCAAAGCAAAGATTAAAGAGTCAGACTATAGTACAGATAATATTAAAAATATAGATAATATTAACAAAAATCAGAGACATTACTTTACCAACAAAAGTCTATATTGTCAAAACTATATTTTTTCCAGTAGTCATGTATGGATTTGAGAGTTAGACGTAAAGAAAGCTGAGCCCCGAAAAATTGATGCTTTTGAACTGTGGTATTGGAGAAGGCTCTTGAGAGTCCCCTGGACAGCAAGATCAATCCAGTCAATCCTAAAGGAAATCAGTCCTGAATATTCACTGGGAGGCCTGATGCTGAAGCTGAAATTCCAATAGTTTGGCCACTTGATGCAAAGAGCTGACTCATTGGAAAAGGCCCTGATGTAGGGAAATATAGAAGGCAGGAGGAGAAGCGGGTAACAGAGGACAAGATGGTTGGATGGCACCATCGACTCAATGCGCAAGAGTTTGAGCAAGCTCTGGGAAATGGTGAAGGACAGGGAAGCCTGGCATGCTGCAGTCCATGGGGTCACAAAGAGTCAGACATGACTGAGTGACTGAACAACAACAAGAAATATTAACAAAACCAAAACAGCAGAATGATACTGGAGATACAAATATCTGACTAAAAAAGAATTCCAAAGGAAGAAAATGGAAGAAAGAAAATAATCAAAATAAGTTTTTCCAATGGACAAGAATTCTCAGATTAAAAGAAGCTACTGAGTACCCAGGAGTATGAATAAAGGAAGATTACCCCAGTATCATTAAACTCTAGCACCAAAAATCATAAATTATTGTACATTTAGAACAGAGAGTTTAGAGGCTCTCAGGGAGAAAAACAGATCACTTAAAAGAAAATGAAACTATTAATTTAGATCATATTTTAAAATGGTGACAATTGAATCAGGCAAGAATTGACAAACATTCTAAAGCTAGTAGGTGAAGTAATTTGAGAACAGAATAAATTATATAGTCAAAAATTTCCGCATATATTGTTTATTGATTATAAAAGGAAAAATAGTAAGTTTTAGTGGAGAGATTTGGAAGATACCATTTTAACCAAGTAATCAAAGTTAATATCACATGGTAGTTGCCAAGCAGGAGGGGATTGGGAAAAGGATGGAGTGGGAGGTTGGGGTTAGCAGATGTGAGCTTTTATATAGAGACTGGACAAACAACAAGGTACTTTTGTATAGCACAGAGAACTACCTTCAATAGCCTATGGTAAACCATAATGGGAAAGAATATTTTAAAATGTGTGTGTATATATATATATATAGGCCAGAGGTGCCTCAGTGGTAAAGAATCCTCCTGTAGTGCAGGAGACTCAGGTTCAATCCCTGGGTCGGGGAGATCTCCTGGAGAAGGAAATGGCAACTCACTCTGGTATTCTTGCCTGAGAAATCCCATGCAGAGAGGAGCTTGGTGGGCTACAGTCCATGGGGTCACGAGAGTCAGACATGACTTAGCAACTAAACCACCACCGTGTGTGTGTGTGTGTGTGTGTGTGTGTGTGTAACTGAATCACATTGTTGTACAGCAGTAGTTAACACAACATTGTAAACCAACTATACTTCAATTTTAAAATGTTAATATCACAAATAATAGGGCAAATTGACAACATGTACCTCCTGATGAAATGTATTAAAAAGAACATTTATGTATTAGGTTGGTACAAAAGTAATTGTGGTTTTGCACTGTTGAAATTTGCTGTTTGATATTGGAATACATTCTTAAATGTGGCTGTCATACATCATTTTAATGCACATTTCTCGCTTTATATATATATTTGCTAACGACTTATTACTTGCTGTTTATTTTATATTTATTTGAAACTATGGAAATGATGTTAGACAAAATGCAAATTCAAGCAATTTTCTTATTTGAGTTCAAAATGGGTCATAAAACAGCAGAGACAAGTTGCAACATCAGCAATGCATTTGGCCCAGGAACTGCTAACCTACATACAGTTTAGTGGTTCAAGAAGTTTTGCAAAGGAGACAAGAACCTTGAAAATGAGGAGTCTAGTGGCCAGTCATTGGAAGTTGACAATGACCAGTTGAGAAGATCATCGAAGCTGATTCTCTTATAACTAAATGAAAACTCGTTGAAGAACTCAACGTTGACAATTCTATGGTCATTCAGCATTTGAAGCAAATTGGAAAGGTGAAAAAGATCAATAAGTAGGTGCCTCATGAGCTGACTGCAAATCAAAAAAAGCCATTTTGAAATGTCATCTTCTCTTACTGTATGCAACAACAATGAACTATTTCTCAATTGGATTGTGATGTGCAATGGAAAGTGGATTCCATACGACAACCATCAATAACCAGCTCAGTGGTTAGACAGAGAAGCTCCAAAGCACTTCCCAAAGGCAAACTTGCTCCAAAAAAAGATCGTGGTCACTGTTTGGGGGTCTGCTGTGGTCAGTCACTGGTAGTCAGTCTAATCCACTATAGTTTTCTGAATCTCAGTGAAACCATTACATCTGAGAGGTATGCTCAGCAAATCAATGAGATACACCGAAAACTGCAACGCCTGCAGCCGGCTTTGATCAACAGAATTCTTCTCCACAACAACATCCAACTGCAAATTGCACAACCAACACTTCAAAAGTTGAACGAATTGGACCATTAGGTTTTGCCTCATCCACCATATTTACCTGACCTCTTGCCAACAGACTACCACTTCTTCAGGCATCTCAACAGCTTTTTGCAGGGAAAATGCCTCCACAACCAGCAGGAGCCAGAAAATGCCTTCCAAGAGTTCACTGAAACCTGAAGCATGGATTTTTATGCTACAGAAATAAACAAACTTATTTCTCATTAGCAAAAATGTGTTGATTATAACAGTTGCTATTTTGATTAATAAAGTTGTGTTTGAGCCTAGTTATAATGATTTAAAATTCATTGTGGTTGGAAACCACAATTATGTTTGCATCAACTAACAGTATTCCTGCCAAAAATGTACAGCCTGAATCAAAGTATGATGAAACATCAGACAACCCCAAATTGAAGGACATTCTGAAAAACAACTAACCTGTTGTTTTCCAAAATGTCATAAAATACAATGTCAATTTCAATGTCATAAAATAAAAAGAAATGCTAATGAACTGTTCATTATTAAAGAGACATTAAAAACTTGGAAACCAAACGCAATGTGTGACCCTAGATTGGATCCTGGTCATTTTTTAAAATGTTACAAAGGACATTAATAGGATAATTGGTGAAATTTTAATAAAATCTGTAGATAAAAGTATTGTGACAAAGTGAAATTTCCAGATTTTCATAACTTCACTGCTGCTATTTAAGTGAATGTCTTTGTTTTTATGACACACACACTTCAGTATTTAATGGTCAAGGGATGTATTTTGTGAAATATACTCATACATGACTCCAAAAGAATGGAGATTAGAATGCTATCTAATTTCATGACAGCAATATAGTTAGAACCAAATGGAGCATCCTCCTAAAATACATAGGGAACATGATTTCCCTCCCAGAAGACTGTACATAGCTGTATCATCAGTTTTCTATTGCTGCAGAGCAAATTGCCATAATCTCAGTCACCCATTTATTATCTCATCGTTTCTGTAGGTGAAAAGTCTGAGCACAGAGTAGCTGGGTTTCTTTTTCAGGGTCTTACAAAGCTATAATGAAAGAGTCAGCTGAAGCTCTTCTATCACCTGAAACTTAAAAGTCCTCTCCCAAACTCATTTGAGCAATAGGCAGAAGTCAGTTTCTTGACGTTGTAGGACCAAAGTCCTTGTTTTGTTACTAGCTGTCAGCCTGGGACTGCTCTTAGCTCCTAATAGCTTTCCCCCATGTCATGCTATCTGGCTCCTCCTCTCATAGTTAACAATTTGCTTTATCTTCAAGGCCAATAGGAGAACATCTCTCTGAACTTTCTCTTAAAGGACTCACCTAATTCAGTAAGACTCAGTCAGGATAATCCCTCTTTTTATTCACTCAAAGTCAACTTATTAGTAAGTTATTCACAGGAATAATACCCCATCATATGTACTAGTACCATCCACACTCAACAGAAGGATATTATGCATCAGGGGAGGAAAATCTCGAGGACCATCTTAGAATTCAGCCTGCCACATCCACCTAAACTTTCATTTGGAGTTCGAAGGTTTTCAACCCTAGCATCACAATAGAATCTCCTGGGGAAATATTCAATTTTAGTATCAGAATTCTCATTTAGTCGGTCTGAGGCACAATCTCAAAAGATATTGCTTTTCTTTTTAAGGCTCTCCCATGTAATTCCAATATGCAACCAGGGATGAAAACCACTATGGTAGAATGAAAACCTTTTCAGATATCCGAAATCTCAAAGAATTTATTTCCCATTTGCCCTTTCTCAGGAAGCTCTGAAATGAGGCTGTAATCAAGGAAAGCACAGGATTCAGGAAACAAGGACTCTAAAACAGGAAATTACAGAGGGAAGTCCCCAGATGACAGACTGCAGGAGCCTAGGAAGTAACCAGTCTGAACTGGAAAAAGAGGATGAAGGACTCCAGGATGAGGTCTCAGAAAAAAACAAGTGGAGTTAGTAGATTATCCAGATTTCTTTTTAAAGATTTTTAAAATGTGGACCATTGAAAAGCTTTACTGAATTTGTTTTAGTATTACTTGTGTTTCACGTTTTGTTTTTTTGGCCGTGAGTCATGTAGGATTTTAGCTCCTCAAACAGGGATTGAACCTGCATCCTCTGCCTCAGAAGGCGAAGCCCTAACTGCTGGACCACCACGGAAGTTCCAATCATCAGATGTTTCTGATCACTGGATGAAGAGAACTAGTATTAGGCATATGACAGAATTGATATATAATTGGAAAAAATTGTAAAAATAGGTGCAAAGAAAATATATACATTGGATAAATGATGTAATTATTTTCTTCAAGAAAAATTATAAGCTTTTCAAGACAGAAAAGTATGTACTACTTGGCAATGCAGTTAACAATATTAATGTGGCCATAATGTAAATATTGATCCTTAAATTAAAATTATAATTACCTCAAGTGTATAAAAAGAGGGGAAGAAAGTGTGTATGTATATCTATGTAAAAGAGCTAAATCAATAAATTACAAAATTTTTAAAAAAGAAATTGCGAAAATTATAAGCTTTTCAAGACAGAAAAGTATGTACTACTTGGCAATGCAGTTAACAATATTAATGTGGCCATAATGTAAATATTGATCCTTAAATTAAAATTATAATTACCTCAAGTGTATAAAAAGAGGGGAAGAAAGTGTGTATGTATATCTATGTAAAAGAGCTAAATCAATAAATTACAAAATTTTTAAAAAAGAAATTGCGAAATTGTAATATTAATTACAAGGTAGAAGGAATGGGGAACTACTGTTTTATATATAATCTTTTCAGTATTACATTTTTTAAACTATGTGCATGTTTAAATTGCTAAATGTTAAAAAAAAAATAGGAGCAAAAGGAAGCTCATGAGTAATAATGTTAAAAGAAAATAAACTGAATTTTTTTACTAAATTTTTTACTCAGTTTTTACTAAATAGATTAGCAAAAGTTAAAAATTCTTACATGAAAAAAGTTCTTACATGAAAAATTGTAACAAAAGGTAAAGGGTAATTTGCAACTGATAGGATGGTAAATTGGTATAGCAACTGGGAAAAGCAATTTAGCGGTTCAGCAAAATTGAAAAGATAGGCACACTACTACCTAGAAATTTACATTCATACATGAGCCTTAGAAGGATATCCAATGCAGCATTTCTTGTAATTTGGAAAAATTGAAAATAACTTGACCATTTATTGACATATCGCTAAAATTCATTTGTTCATTCAGCACATACTTTATGAAGTGGCTGCTATGTGCCAAGCACCATTCTTAAAACTAGAAACGTAGCAGTAATGGATACAGACTAAAATCCCTGCCTTCATATACTTTGCATTCTAGTAGAAGGAGGCACATAATAAACAAAGAAGTACATAATTTGTTGGATGGCAATAAGAGCTATAGAAAAAAACAAAGCTGGGAAGGGTAACAGAAGCCCTGGGAAGGATTATGTGCTTGACTTTTAAAAGGATGCTCAAGGAAATCGATTTTTGAATAAAGACTTGAAAGTGATCAAGCAAGTCAAATGAATACAGGAGTTGGGAGTGTGTCAGGCCTTTAAAGTAAATAAGCTAGTTGCTATATACCAAGACAGACAGATCTCAAAAAAGATAAAGTTGAGTAAAAATGGCTATAAATGTACCAAAATACTATTCTTCAAAACAATTTTAAGATAATAATACTATTCCTTCTTCTCAGATATAGGTAAGTGTAAAAATATAGAATTTTAGAATAAAACTAGAAGAAAAAATAACAATTTAAAAATAGCAGTTGGCAGAGAAACAAACAACCCAATCAAAAAGTGGGCAGAAAACCTAAACAGACACTTCTCCAAAGAAGACATACAGATGGCTAATAAACACACGAAAAGATGCTCAACATCGCTCCATGTTAGAGAAATGCAAATCAAAACTACAATGAGGTATCACATCACACCAGTCAGAATGGCCATCAACCAAAAAATCTACAAACAATAAATGCTGGAGAGAATGTGGAGAAAAGAGAACCCTCCTTGCGCTGTTGGTGGGAATTCAAAATGATACAGCTACCATGGAGAACAGTACGGAAAATGAAAGTGAAAGCTGCTCAATAGTGTCCAACTCTGTGACCCCATGGTCTATACAGTCCATGGAATTCTCCAGACCAAAATACTGGAGTGGGTAGCCTTTACCTTCTCCAGGGGATCTTCCCAACCCAAGGATCAAACCCAGGTCTCCCACATTGCAGGGGGATTCTTTACCACCTGAGCTATCAGGGAACAGTATGGAGATTCCTTCAAAAGCTAGGAATAAAACTACCATATGACCCAACAACCCCACTACTGGGCATATATCCTATGGAAACCATAATTGAAAAAGGTACATGTACCCCAGTGTTTGAGGTTCCCCAGGTGGCACTAGTGGTCAACAATCCACCTGCCAATGCAACAGACATAAGAGACATGGGTTCAATCCTGGGTTTGGAAGATCCCCTGCAGGAGGCCATGGCAACCCACTCCAGTATTCTTAAATGGAGGAGGCTACAGTCTACAGGGTCACAAAAAGTCAGACACTACTGAAGCAACTTAGCACAGATGCACCCTAGTGTTTATTGCAGCATTGTTTGCAATGCTGCTGAACCTAGAGCCTATTATACAGAGTGAAGTAAGTCAGAAAGAAAAAAAACAAATATCATATATTAACGCATATATACAGAATCTATAAAGATGATACTGATGAACATATCTGCAGGACAGCAATGGAGACACAGACAGAGAACAGACTTGTGGACACAGGTGGGGAAGGAGAGGTGGGGGAAGGAGAGGTGGGATGAATTGAGAGAGCAGCATTGAAACATATATTTATTGTTGTTGTTGTTCAGAGTCATGTCCGACTTTTTGCGACTGCATAGATTGCAGCATGCCAGGCTTCTCCGTCCATCACCAACTCCCAGAGCTTGCTCAAACTCATGTCCATCAAGTCAGTGATGCCATCCAACCATCTCATCCTCTGTCACCCTCTTGCCTCTTGCCACATCTCATCCTCCTGCCTTCAATCTTTCCCAGCATCAGGGTCTTTTCTAAGGAGTCAGTTTTTCTCATCAGGTGGCCAAAGTACTGGAGCTGCAGTTTTGGAATCAGTCCTTCCCGTGAATATTCAGGTTGATTTCCTTCAGGATTGACTGGATTGGTCTCCTTGAAGTCCAAGGGACTCTCAAGAGTCTTCTCCAGCACCACAATTTGAAAGCATCTGTTCTTTGGTGCTCAGCCTTCTTTATGGTCCAATTCTCACATCTGTACATGACTACTGGAAAAACCATAGCTTTGACCAAACAGATCTTTGTGAGCAATATGTTTCATGCCTTCATGGACCACAGCCTTGTCATGGTGAAGGAACTTGAGCAACTCAATGAAGCTATGAGCCATGCTGTGCAGGGCCACCCGAGGCAGACGGATCATTGTGGAAACCTCTGATAAAATGTGATCCATTGGAAGAGGGAATGGCAAACCACTCCAGTATTCTTGCCTAGAGAACCCCATAAACAGTATTGAAACATATACATTTCCATATGTAAAATTAGACAGCTGGTAGAAATTTGTTGTGTGACACAGAAAGCTCAAATCTGGTGCTCTGTGACAACCTAGAGGGGTGGGTTGGGGTGGGAATTGGAAAGGAGGTTCAAGAGGGAGGAAATACATGTCTACCTATGAATGATTCATGTTGATATATGGCAGAAACCAATATAATATTGTAAAGCAATTATCTTCCAATTAAAAATAAATTTAAATTTAAAAAGAATGGCTTCCTAGTAATCATATGGCTTTCCCCATTGTTCATTTAAAATATTCTGAAATATCTAATTATTTTCCAGTTTAAAAAATAAAATAAAAATAGTGATTGGTTCTAGGGATGAAAGAATTAGGCTTGGATAGGGGATCAATAATGCTTATCTTTATTGTAGTATTTTATTTATTTGATGTGAAACAATACATTTCATTCAGATAAAACAGACTGGTAAATAATTGTTAATTCTAGGTAGAAGGAAAATGGGTGTTATAGAAATTTTTTTGTACTTTTCTGAATTTAAAATTTCTCAAAAAGATTAGCCAATACATTTTTGGAGAGAATAATGAGAGCAAAATTGATCTTTCAGATAACAAAGTGAATAATAAAGTTATCATGATTCAAATACTGCCATGCTAGCATAGACAGATTAATGGAACAGAGTAAAGTTCAGAAATAGATTCAGAGGTATATATGAATTTTTTATATGATAAATACAGCATTTCAACTAAGTGAAGAGACTAGAAAAATGACCAAGAGGTAGAATAAGTCATTTACCAAAGAACATGAATCTCAATCTTCATTCAAGTTGCGTGTATCAGCAGTTTGTTCCTTTTTATTGCTGATTCATATTACATGTTATGGGTGTACCAGTTTCTTCAACTACGAATTTATTGAAGGACATCTACGGTATTGTGGTTTTTGACTATTTATTTTGTAAAACAAGTTTTGTGAATAAATATAGCACAACAAAAAAAGACTAAAAGACAAATTGCTGGGAGGTATACCAAAGTAAAAATGACTTTTTTTAATCTTTTAGGGAGACTTAATTTTTTTCCTTTACGCATTTCTTTATTATAAATTTTTGTTTTTGGTTTGTTTTTGGCCACGTCACATGGCAGGCACGTGGGATCTTAGTTCCCCCACCAGGGATTGATCCATGCATGGCCCCCTGCAGTAGAAATATGGAGTCTTAACCACTGGACTGCCAGGGAATTCCTATTGTTATGCATTATTTTTAAAGAGTAAAAATAATATTTGACTGAAGCAGCCTTTCTACAATTGCCAACATTTAAGTGAGAATAGTAGTTTTTGCCTTATTATCATATACCATCCATGAACTATCAGGAATGATGTCGTTGAAATGGATGCTCTTACCGTGAAATTGAATCTATTTCTATATTTTGTTTTTATTGTGGCACAATGTAAAAATTTTGTTTCACATGAGAATGGCACACCAAAGTGAAGAAGAAAATGAACTGCATGTTTTTCAAAATTCAGGTATTTCTGAGTTAGGGTACACTGAAAATCACTTAGCTACATTAAAAGATTTGTCTTCTTCAATATTTTAATATCCCTTCTATTAGAACCTCATGATACTACCCTTCTAATACAACCGGTTTAACTAATATAAGGGATCCCCAATACAAACATTCCTGTTGTTTCTTAGGTAGAAACACTTTAACAAAGTAGCGTGCAAATAGTAGATTCTACAATGGCACTGAAAGTATCTTTGGCAGCTGCAGAATTAATTTTAATCATAGCTACTGAGTATAAGAAAATTGTTATTCTTTGTGGTCTACATTCAAAATTTGTCTTTCTAACAATGCTTAATTTTTTAATGCAGTAAAACTGATTATTTTTCCCTGAAGAGCTGTTTCTCGCCATTGAACTTCATAAAAATACCTGCAAGGCATATTAGTAACTATGCTCCTTAAGCTAAAGACAAAAAATTGAAATGAATGAGAAAATACAGGTTCTTACAGAGAAAGAGAAACCATAAAAAAGAGCCAATTAGAAAACTAAAAAGTGAAAAAAATGATATCGGAAATTTTAAAATTTCCTTGGTGGGCTCAAAAGCAGAAATGAATATAAACGCCATAAAAGTAAGTGAACTGAAAGACAGACCAATAGAAATCATCCTGTATGGACAAGAGAGAGAAAAAAGATCGAAACAACGAACAGAGTCTTAGAGAGGTGGAGGACAACTTCAAAATGTCTAACGTTCTCATCACTGGATTCCCAGAGAAGGAGAAGGAAATTGGGAGGAAAATACATGAGGAAATAACTGCTGAAAATATCCCAAATTTAGTGAAATACATACATTTCAAACTCAAGATCTCAGCAAACCCAAATAGAATAAACTCAAACAAAAACAGAACAAACAAACAAAAAAACCCTTAAGCACATCATAATCAAACCGGTGGACCAAAAAATGTGGAATCTTGAAATAACCTAGAGAAAATTTTCTAGACAAATTACATATAAGGGGGAAACAACTGACATCTGAATGACCACAGTCATAAGGGGAAAAATCCTGTTAAATCAGAATTCTATAACCAATGAGTATATTCTTCAGGGATAAAAACAAAATAAAAATATTCTCTAGTGAAGGAAAACTAAGAGATTGTGTCAAACGGCAGGCCTGCTCTAAAAGAAATACTAAAGTAAATTCTTCAGGCTAAAAGTAAAAGTAAAAATTCCAATCCCAAAGAAAGGCAATGTCAAAGAATGCTCAAACTATCACACAATTGCACTCATCTCATATGCTAGCAGAGTAATGTTCAAAATTCTCCAAGCCAGGCTTCAACAGTACGTGATCCGTGAACTTCCAGATGTTCAAGCTGGATTTAGAAAAGGCAGAGGAACCAGAGATCAAATTGCAAAAAAAGAGTTCCAGAAAAACATCTATTTCTGCTTTGTTGACTATGACAAAGCCTTTGACTGTGTGGATCACCACAAACTGTGGAAAATTCTTAAAGAGATGGAAATACCTGACCACCTTACCTGCCTCTTGAGAAATCTCTATGCAGGTCAGGAAGCAACAGTTAGAACTGAACATGGAACAACAGACTGGTTCCAAATCGGGAAAAGAGTACGTCGAGCTTATATATTGTCACCCTGCTTATTTAACTTATATGCAGAGTACGTCATGAGAAAGGCTGGGCTGGATGAAGCACAAGCTGGAATCAAGATTTCTGGGAGAAATATCAATAACCTCAGATTTGCAGATGACACCACCCTTATGGCAGAAAGCGAAGAAGAACTAAAGAGCCTCCTGATGAAAGTGAAAGAGGAGAGTGAAAAAGTTGGCTTAACGGTCAACATTCGGAAAACTAAGATCATTGCATCTAGTCCCATCACTTCATGGGAAATAGATGGGGAAACAGTGAAAACAGTGACAGACTTTATTTTTCTGGGCTCAAAAATCACTGCAGATAGTGACTGCAGCCATGAAATTAAAAGATGCTTGCTCCTTGTTAGAAAAGTTATGATCAACCTAGACAGCATATTAAAAAGCAGAGACATTACTTTGCCAAAAAAGGTCTGTCTAGTCAAAGCTATGGTTTTTCCAGTAGTTATGTATGGATGTGAGGGTTGTACCAAAGAAAGTTGAGCGCCGAAGAACTGATGTTTTTGAACTGTGGTGTTGGAGAAAACTCTTGAGAGTCCTTTGGACTGCAAGGAGATCAAACCAGTTAATCCTAAAGGAAATCAGTCCTGGATATTCATTGGAAGGACTGATGCTGAAGCTGAAACTTCAATACTTTGGCCACCTGATGCGAAGAGCTGACTCATTTGAAAAGACCCTGATACTGGGAAAGATTGAAGGCAGGAGGAGAAGGGGACGACAACAGAGGATGAGATGGTTGGATGGCATCACCGACTCAACGGACATGAGTTTGAGTAAACTCCAGGAGTTGGTGATGGACAGGGAGGCCTGGCGTGCTGCAGTCCATGGGGTCAGAAAGAGTCGGACACAACTGAGCAACTGAACTGAATGAAAAGTAAATAATACCAGAAGGAAACATGGGTTTTCAGGAACGAAAGAAGAGAAATGGGAATGGATGGGTAAGCTAAAAAGATTATTTTTTTTCCACATAGGTTCTCTAAAATATGTACAGGAACATCTTAGAGATATTGCAGGTTCAGTTCTAAACCACTTCAATAAAGCAAATATCACAATAAAGCAAGTCAAATGAATTTTTTGGTTTCCCATTGCATATTAAAGTTCTGTTTACATGAAATACTATAGTTTATTAAATGTACAATAGCACATCAAAAATGTACTAGGGCATACCTTAATTTTAAAATACTTTATTACTAAAATACGCTAACCATCATCTGAGCCTTCCGTGAGAGCAGTAACAACAAAGATCACAGAATACAGATCACAATATAATAATATTGAAAAGTTTGAAATATCATGAGAATTACCCAAAATGTGAGACAGAGACATGGAGTAAGCAAATGATATTGTAAAAATGACACCAATATACTTGTTCACTCAGGGTTATCACAAACTTTCCATTTGTAAAAAAAAAAAGAGAAAAGAAAATATTTGCAAAGTACAATAAAATGAAACATGATAAAATACAGTATGTCTGGCTAACTGCTGAAAGCAAAACTTATAAAATTGTCTAATGGGGCTTCCACATATATAAATTCATACATATAGCGACTATATCTTAAAGATCAGTGAGTAGGGCACAGAGGGACATAGGTGACTGCAAGGCATCTTTCCACATTTTACTTGAAGTGATGCAATACACTTAGTAGACTGTGAAAGCTTATGTATATATACTGTAAGCCATAGAGCAACTATTTAAAAAAAATACAAAGAGATATATCAAAAAAGGCAATACACCAATTAATTAAAATGTACTATTAAAAATATGCAAATAATCCATAAAAAGGTAGGAAAGTAGGAACGGAAAAAAATAGAGAACAAACAGAAAATAAACAATAAAATAGTAGGCCTAAATACAATCTTATTAACAATTATATTAAATGTAAATAATCTAAATACAGAAATGACAGAGGTTGTCAGACTGGATTAAAAAGAGAGACTTATGTGTTGTCTACAAGTAATTCATTTTAAATATAACGATATAGATAAATAAAAGATAGGAAACATATATGTTATGCCAATACTAACCAAAGAAGGTGGAGTGACTACATTAATATTAGAAAAAATAGATTTCAGATCAGGGATATTACAAGGGATTAGGATAGTACATAATGATAAAAAGAGTCAATTCATCAAAAATACGTAAGTCTAAATACGTGTACAGCTAACAACAGAGCTTTAAGATATGTAAAGCAAAAATACACAGAAGCGAAAGGAGAAATAGACAAAGCCACAGTTATAGCCAGAGACATCAATGCTCTTCTCCCAGAAACTGATAGAACTACTGAAGAAATCCAGTAAGGATATAGAAGACCTAACATTATCAACCAACTTGCCATGATTGACATAGAACATTGCACCCAATAACACACATAAAATGTTCTATTATAGGGGTACAAACTTGTGTGCAGATCAAGAAACAACAGTTAGAACCAGACATGGAATAACTGACTGGTACAAAATTGGGAAAGGAGTATGTCAAGACTGTATATTGTCACCCTCCTTATTTAACTTAGATGTAGAGTATGCCATGTGAAATGCCAGGCTGGACGAATCACAAGCAGGAATCAAGACTGCCAGGAGAAATATCAGCAACCTCAGATATGCAGATGACACCACCATAATGGCAGAAAGAGAAGAGGAACTAAAGAGTCTCTTGATGAAATTGAAAGAGGAAAGCAAAAAAGCTCAAAAAAAAACTAAGATCATGGCATCTGGTCCCATCACTTCATGGCAAATAGATGGGGAAAAAATGGAAACACTGGAAGATTTTATTTTCTTGGTCTCCAAAATCACTGTGGGTGGTGCCTGCAGCCATGAAATTAAAAGATACTTGCTTCTTGGATGAAAAGCTATGACAAACCTAGACATCATATTAAAAAACAGAGACATCCCTTTGCCAACAAAGTCCATATAGTCAAAACTATGGTTTTTCCAGCAGTCATGTACTGATATGAGAGTTGTACCATAAAGGTTGAGAGCTGAAGAATTGATGCTTTTGAATTGCAGTGCTGGAGAAGACTCTTGAGAATCCCTTGGACAGCAAGGAGATCAAACCAGTTAATCCTAAAGGAAATCAAACCCTTAATATTCATTGGAAGGACAGATGCTGAAGCTGAAGCTCCAATACTTTGGCAACTTGATGCAAACAACTAACTCATTGGAAAAGACCCAGATGCTGGGAAAAATTGAGGTCAGGAGGAGAAGGGGGCAATGGAGGATGAGATGGCTGGATAGTATCACTGACTCAATGGACATGAATTTGAGCAAATTCCCAGAGATAGTTAAAGACAGGGAAGCCTGATGTGCTGCAGTCCACAGAGTTACAAATAGTCAGACACGCCTTAGTGAGTAAGCAACAAAAGAACATTTACCAAGCTACTCGGGCAAAATAAACCTTAATAAATAGAAAAGAATTGAAATCTTAAAAGTATGTTTTCTGATCATAACCAAACTAGTAAGTGCTACAGGGTAGTTCATTTTTGTCTTCCTTTGGTGTGTTTTTATTGTTTGACTTGGCAATTTTATAAACCCAGAGTATGCTGCTGCTGCTAAGTCGCTTCAGTCGTGTCAGACTTTGTGCGACTCTATAGATGGCAGCCCACCAGGCTCCGCCATCCCTGGGATTCTCCAGGCAAGAATACTGGAGTGGGTTGCCATCTCCTTCTCCAGTGCATGAAAGTGAAAAGTGAAAGTGAAGTCACTCAGTTGCATCCGACTCCTAGCAACCCCATGGACTGCAGCCTACCAGGCTCCTCCGTCCATGGGATTTTCCAGGCAAGAGTACTGGAGTGGGTTGCCAGTATATTGCTTCATAACCAAGTTGATTCTTGTTTCCAAATGACTTCAAAGCTTAGTTGTAATTTCAGTGTTTGTTACAGAGTATGTTTCAGTGCACAATACACATTTGAGTATCAGTTATCTTTATTTTCAATGGAAATAAAACCAAAAGGCAAGTAACTATTATTAAATAACTCCAATGTGTTAGAATGGAACAACAGTGTCACCTTGGACATTCTACCTCTTTGAAAACAGCTCTTTAATTCTAAAGTATTCCATTTTTTTGTTTGTCTTACAGTCTGAAAAACTGTAAAACTGAAAACTGAAATCACAATTTCAGTTTTTCCTGTAAAACTTTCTTCTTTCAGTTCAGGACCTTAAGCAACACGTTTCATCATATAGAGGCCTAACATAAACACTGAAGAACAGTGCAGACACCTTCAGAAGCAAGATAAAGCAGACAACGTATCAATGGTCACCATATAAACCAAATACAGCAATTGTGAATTCAGCAGTAAATGTTAATCCTGTACCACTGAGTAATCGTAAAAGTACCAGGTATGACATTTTCTGTTGTGACCTGCATGCGTTTTAAGTTGCTTTAGTCATGTCCGACTCTTTGCGACCCCATGGACTGCAGTCTACCAGGCTCCTCTGTCCATGTGACTCTTCAGGCAAGAATACTGGAGTGGGTTGCCATGCCCTCCTCCAGGCGATCTCCCCGAACCAGGGATGGAACCTGAGTCTCTTAAGTCTCCTGCACTGGCAGGCAGGTTCTTTACCACTAGCGCCACCTGGGAAGCATGACACATGTTGTGACACGTGATTTCTTAAAGGCAGATTGAAAAGTGGAAGAAAGTGAAAGTCGCTCAGTCGTGTCTGACTCTTTGTGACCCCATGCACTATACAGTCCATGGAATTCTCTAGGCCAGAATACTGGAGAGGGTAGCCTTTCCCGTCTCCAGGGGATCTTCCCAACCCACGGATTGAACCCAGGTTTCCCACATTGCAAGTAGATTCTTTACCAGCTGAGCCACAGGGAAGCCCAAGAATACTGGATTGGGTAGCCTATCCCTTCTGCAGTGGATTTTCCTGACCAAGGAATCTAACCAATGTCTCCTGCATTGCAGGCGGATTCTTTACCAACTGAGGTATCAGGGAAGCCCAAAAGGCAGACTATCACATAACAAAAATCATATAATGCATGTACCATCTATTAAAATAAATTTTAGAAAAGACGTATTTACCGTAATTTTTCCCCACTAAGGACCACCTATTAAGATCTCACTAAACTCTGGGCCTAGGAACACAAATTTGGGAAATGCTGCCTTAACGTTTCCTTTGACTAGGAATTCAACATCATTGCTTTTTTTTTATTTGTTTAAATTCCTTTCTCTTGAGTAACACAGTGTTCTGAAAGTTCTGAAAAACACTGGTTCAAGAAAAATATTTAGAAACTTAGACCTCTGAAATATGAGATGAAAACCAGAGCTTAGGAAAAGAGAGAAAGCACAGGAAATACAGAAACACAGTCAAATGAAATCAGGACCACATAAAGGAATGGTTCTTTTTCAGGATTGGTAAGGATGTGTGGTGTTTGAGCAAAACTGGTTATCGGTCAGCTTTCTGACTGAATGACAAGCTGGACTGTAACATCCCCATGGTGGGTCACTTTCAACTCCTCTATTCCTTAAAATGCAAGACAGGGCCCTAGTTTGAGGACTTGTATTGCAGATTTCTGCTCGTCACTGTTCCTACATCTTTTTAATACAACGAAAGGCCACTAGGGGGAGAAACACGCCGAAAACCTGACCCTTATCAGTAGCGATCTCAAAACGTAACAGATCCAATCACTCTCCAGCAAAAAGAAGCTTCTATGGTACGCAGTATCAAACCACCACCCTGCATCTAATCGGGAACCAAAATGGTTTTTCTAAAATCTCCGTGGGCACTACGCGAAAAAAGCACGTGTTCTGAATAGTCAGAATGGAATCCTACAAGCTGATTCAGATCTGAAAAAAAGGACATTGCAAAAGGGCTCCCTGAGTGAGTCAAAGTATTGCAGAGGGCTGTGGCAGCGCATTCCTCTTTCGGGATGGGCTACAACTTAACCTTACGTTGGCAAAAGGACGCGAAGCAACGTTTTGTAAAAGGCCTTCTTTCTAGCATTTATATCCATTTCTGGTTAGCCACTGACAGAGGCGGTTAGCCACTACGTCCCCTCCCCTAGCCCCTATACGAGAGGAAATCTCATTTCCTCTATGGGCGTAAAAGTGAACGGACCCGCTTGCTCCCGATGCGCCTTTCTATATCTCAACCCAGCCCTACAGCTCGCAGAAACAGATAGGCGCATCCCTGCTGCTCGTACGACACCTATGCCTCCACAGGATGACAAAACAGCCTCACCACTGCAAAAGACAACAGCGTTAAATACCAGCGCGGCACGAAAATGAGCCACAAAGCCACTCAAACTTCGGGCACAAAACCAGGGCGCAGGCGCACTGGCATACTGTTACCCGATTTGCCCACTTCCCCCTCCTGTCTCTGCAGTTTCACTTCCCCTCGTTTATTCCTCTGCTTCCGGGGCATAGTAGGCCCGGCCCCTCCTCAGCTCTTACCCTCCTCTCCCCGAGGAGGGGGGAGTCGAGGGGGTGGGGAAGAGTTCGTTGTTTGTTTACACGATGTGAGCGGAAAAAGAGACCAATAAAGTTTATTCTGGAAACAAAAGGAAAAAAAACAGGGGTGACAGAGAAAGGAGACGGGGGCGGGGGCGTGTGGCGGGGGCTAGCTAGGAGAGGCAGCGAGAAGGAGAAAGCGGCAGTTCCGGTGCCGCCGCTGCGGCCGCTGAGGTCTCGGGCTGCTGCCGCCGCGGCCGCTGGGGCTGGGGCCGCCGGCGAGGCAGGGCTCGGGCCCGGCCGGGCAGCTCCGGAGCGGCGGGGGAGAGGGGCCGGGAGGCGGGGGCTGTGCCGCCCGCTCTCCTCTCCCTCGGCGCCGCCGCCGCCGCCGCCCCCGGGGCTGGGACCCGATGCGGTTAGAGCCGCGGAGCCTCGAGGAGCCCCGAGCGTGAGTAGAACGCGGACAGGCCGGGAGCGGGCGCGGTCGGGATGGGGCCGGGTGGGTGCCGGGGACTCTCGGGCGCGCCCGCCGTTTTGGGGGGGGGCTGCCCGCCGGTCGTCTCTCCCAGCTTCAGCCCGCAGCAGAGTTCGCCTGCGATCCCCGCTCTCCTCCGCCTGACGCTGGCCTCACCCAGATGCAGAGGCGAGGGCTCGCCGCTCCCTCTTTTTCCCTCTGGCCGCCGCCTCGCTCCTCGTTTCCTTCCTCTCCCATTTTTGGGGATGGGGCGGCTAGAGACTGAGGAAGTGCGCCCAGGGCCGCCGCCCCGGCCGCGGTGGCTCGGTGCCCCGCGCCCTTACACATCCACCCAACCCGCGAGCACCGCGGCGTGAGCGATCCCGGGTGCCAAACCGCGAGCTCTTCTTGGGGGGCTGTCACGCCCGAGGACTTCGACAGCGCCAGCCCGGCGACCCTGCGTTTGCCTCATACTGGGTTTAAATCGCCCGGCTGGGGCTTGGAAGGCTACATCCCCGCAGCCCGCGGTTCCTCTCCCACCCTTCCTCTCGAAGTTGTTTTTTTCCTTTTAACCGAGACAATCAAACGTATTGGATCTTTCATTCACAGACCTGAGACATTGTCTCGCGATTTGTGTCTTTAGTAAGTCTAATATGTGATGCCTGCTTCATAGCTCCTAAGTGGCTCGGAAAGATAGGATAGCGCCCAGAATTGGACTGTGTAAACACCAGACGTTCAGCCAGTGTGTTTTGATCGCGGCTTGAGGGGTTTATTTTAGGATGCTAAAGGAATAGTGATGGTGGCTAGTTACCAGACTTAGGAATCGAAAGCTGTTTTGGATGTCAGTAATTGGGAAGCTGTTTACGTAGTTATATAAAGGGTAAGGGGAGCGCAATAAGAGGGGCTTCTGTGAAAACAGCCTGCATATTCTTTAATGAAGTAGAGTTGTGATTTCGTTTGGTGAAGCTTCCTCATTCCAGCACTGCGCCTTTGGGCACATGCAGGACATGGGTTTGCGAGATGATGTTTTGAATCGTAGTTTGTGAGGCCTGGGAGAACCCCTGGAAAACTTGGGTAGGTAGACTTCTGTTAACTCAAGTCATCGGGTAATTACTATGGCCACATTTGAACCACTGTGGGCAATACCGGTCGCATGTTTTCCTGCTCAGAAGCTGGGTTCTCTGGGTATTTGCTTACATTGCACTGTACAAAATTTGTTTATCTACTGGATTGCGTGTTGTTAAGGAAAGACCTACAAAATACTTAAGAGACCACGTTGCTGATTTAATTTGTGTAAATTACAGCACGTCTTTATTAATGGATCCTAGAAGCAACTGTAGTGTAAGAATTTGTTAATATGTCTGTATTCAAGTTTTAACATTTTTTAAGACTGAATCATTGAATTCTGGTTGACAGCATAGATCTCTATCTAAACATCACATGTTCTGGAAAATTTTAATTATCAGATTAACTGTTCTGCAGTGTCATCAGCCAAAATTATCTGAAGAGGGCTCAGTGGGGGTGTGGAAGGGGTAGGGTGTGGGGGGGTAGAGTGGGGGGGTATTTTGTTTGGTTTTCTGAGTTTTCTCATCTCACCTTTTTGGATCAAATTAAATTTCATCCGTAACTTTTTTCAAAAGTTTCTTATAGGTTTTTCCATCATTGTAAAATAGAGTGCTTTCCTATTAAAATCACGAAATAGATGATTGAAAGAAGTGATAGCACATGGTAACAGTCATAGCATCATGGGGGAAATAAAAAGGAATGAATATTAACTTATTATCATTGACTTTCTGAATATAAAGTTTGAAAGACATTCCTATGAGTTTTAGTTCAAGAATTAAAAATGAACCACATATAAATGCAGAACAGTATTTTTATAGGTATAAAGTTTCTTTTCTCAGTTTTAAGTAAATTAGATATAGCATTAAGGAGATGTCACTAAATTCAAATGCTGTAAACCCCAACATTACTGCGTGAAAGTGTATCTTCTCATGGGCTAGATATATGTGAAAGGAGGACTGTAAAAGAGCAATGGGTTTGCCTGGCTTTGGATGGAACAACCCTTCTTAAAGCAGAGCTTCCTTCCTGTCAGGATAAGATCCTCTCCCTCCCAAATAAGTATTGCCTTAAAAAAAAAAAAAAGGTAAATTTACAAGTAAAATATTTAAATAAGATAGGTCATACATTTCCTAAAAGAGTTCGCTTGTTTCCCTTATTGAATTAAGAATTTTTAACATTTACTATTACCATTTAAAAGGCATTTGCTCTGTTGATCTGTTTATTTGGAAAGGGCTAACTTAATCCCGTTTGATCTCTTTAGCAACAAAAATAGCATTAAAAGGATCACTTCTCTATTTTATTATTTAAATATCTTGAATTTCAAGGGAGGGGTGATTCTGTAAATGCAATGTGTTTCTTAAGCATCATAAAAGATTTTATCTCTGAAAATATTTATGATCTTTAAATTTGTACAAGTTTAGAACCATAAATCTTAGAAAATCAAGGTTTATATTAGTATAGTTATTGAGCTGGTTTTTTAAGTATGTTTTATCTTGAGCTACAAAACAATCCTGTAGAGAAGGCAGTATTACTGTCTCTGAGAAATGACATTTTAATCTAAGGTCAGACAAGTATCAGGTGACAGACTCATTGACAAAATGAATGCTTTGTGACTCCTTTCATTTTATTATGCTACCTCTAACTTGCTCCAGCCTGCTTTTTTTTTTTTTTTCCAGCCTGCTTTTTTATAGATAAAGAAACTAGAGCCCATAGATCACCTTTTCTCTTATTTGTAGTAATAAATGGATGTGTTTAATTCCCCATATAGTTTAAACCGTGGTTTTTGATCCTGGCCACACATTAGAATCATCTAGTTAGCTTTTAAAAATACCAGTGCCAGGGTCTCATTCCTGGAGATTCTGGTTTAATTGGTCTGAGATGGAGCCCAGACATCTGTTTAAGTTCCCTGGGTAATTCTAATAGACACGATTGTAAAGCCTTTGCTTTCTAAGACTGGTATGATTGGTTTCTTTTCTTCTCTCTAAGTTCATCTCTCCTTTTTCTTCCTACAGCTCCCTTGGCCTTTTCCTGCTTCATGTGCCAGTGCTGTTTGCTTTTCATGAGACATTTGCATACTCCATACCCCTTGTTTAACTGGCTGACTCCTACTCATTTTTCATATCAATTCCTTTGAAGAGTCTAGTCTGGGTCAGGTGCCCTTGCTTCCTGTTCCCATAACATCTTGTGCTTCTACTGTCAGAGCATTGACTCAGTGCATTGGCAATGGCCAATTTATTTGCCTGTATCTTCCACCAAGATGTAAATTTCATGAGAACAGTAGGGGTTTTATCTTATATAGTTATATTCTCATTGCCAAGCACAGTAGCCAGTACATAATAGAGTTATTCACTGAATAAATATATTGACAACAGGCTTCTTTACAACATTAATAATTTACAAATGCCTATTGAGTTTTTATACTATATTTGTTCACTAAAAATATACATCCCTAACCTGCCCCACATATGTATTTTATTTGGAGACATTTGGGATGTTCTAAATTACATTTAAATTATATCGAGAGTGACACTCAAACTACCCCCCCCACACACACAAATAATTAAACATAGAACTGTGCTAGAAATCAGGAGATGTGAATTCAGATCCTAACCTCACCACAAGAGTGTGTCCTTGGACAAGTCTCAATCTTTTGGGGCCTCAGTTTCCTCATCTGTAATAGAGGAATTGTACTGAATGCTCTACATGGTACTACTCAGTGCTTTAGCCTTAAAATACTGAGTACTAAAAAGACTGACATTGGAAAATCTGAACCTCCTTGGTTCAAACTCTGGCTTCTATACTTACTGGCAGAATTACTTTGGGTAGATTTCTTAATATGTATATTGAGAGTAATTACTACTCAACAGAGTTGTTATTGTTTTTGTTTTGTTGAATTAAATGAGTGTAGATCCAGGAAAGTTTTGGCCAGAATCAGGTGCCTAATACATATTCATTTCCTTTCCCTTTTGAAAGTGTTAGATCTTATGAGTGGACTTATCTGAGATAAGAAAAAAGACAGTTTATGTAATACATCCTGTTTTCTACTTTGCTGACTGCTAACTTTACAGGTGTGACTAGGGACCAAGAATCACGTGGCTTTTAGTTTCATTTTCTTAGAACCCTATTCTACTGTCAAACACCCAGGTGTTAGTTAACCTGCCTGGGAAATAATTATGCCTTGAAGTTTGAACCATGACAGGAGCTTCCCTGGTAGCTCAGTCGGTAAAGAATCTCCCTGTAGTTCAGGAGACCCAGGTTCGATCCCTGGGTGGGGAAGATCCCCTGGAGAAGGAAATGATAAACCACTCCAGCGAGTATTCTTGCCTGGAAAAATCCGATGGACAGAGGAGCTTGGCAGGCTACAGTCCATGGGTCCCAAGAGTCGGACACGGCTTGACGACTAAGCCACCATGACAGGGTAGCAAGTGTCAAGCTATTTATATATCATAATACATAATATGGAGGAAGGGAGAATCTGAACTGATGACCTTATACCATTGCCAAAGATCAGTAAAATCGGACTTGACCATTCCAAAAGAATGGAACAGATTAAAACTAAGGATGATTTACAAAAAAGACTCAGAGATTTTGTTGAAGTCTGTTTGCCAGACCTTAAAATTCAGGAAGTTTTTTTATTTAGTAAATTTTAGTAAAAATTATTTAGTAAATAGTAAATTTATTTAGTAATTTCCAGGAGATATAGTAAGTATACCTGTGATCAGGACCAATTGCAGAAGATTGTTCTCGATATCAGATTAGCAGTTACAGGAATCAGTTAGCAAACTGAAGTTATTGATATTTTTCTCTGAGAGTTTTGTATCTTAATTTTATGTGTTTATTTTAACCTTTATTTATTTGGTAACCTTTATTTGTTTGTTTGGTTACACAGTGTAACAATATCTCTGCTGAAGTTTCTTAATGCCAATCTTATTTTTGTATAAATCAAGTTGACTTGGCCTGAGTTTTCCCTTAAGTTTATGTCTTTGTTTTGTTTTTAATTTTTTAATGACTTTAGCATATTATTTATTTATTTATTTATTTATATTTGTTGGCCACACCTCAGGGCATGTGGGATCTCAGTACCCCAGTCAGAGATCAAACCCACACCCCCTGCAGTGGAAGCATGGAATCTTAATCACTGGCCCACCGGGGAAGTCCCTTAAGCTTATGTTTAAAGTGAACTTTATTAATTATCTTTTTAGAAAAGATGCTGTAGTAAAAATTAAAAATAGTGGTTAGGAGAAACTGAAGTCTTATGGGTGTGAAAAAGAAGCATGAGGCAACACAGTGAAGTCTAAGGATTCGACTTAAAGGCTTGTGGTTTCCATTGTTCAGAAAGGTTATTATTCAGCCTTAGATAAACTGATGATGTTTTATAGCCACTTATGTTATTTGTATTTAATCCTTTATTAATATGAATCAGTTGATATTGGTTAAGAAATTTTTATGTGTTCTCTCTCCCTCTCCTCAACTATACAATTTGGGGAGTTTAATGTTAAAATACTTCGATAAAAAGTTTCTAAGTTTATAGTAAAAGTGGTGGCTTAGAGCTTTTTCTTCAAGTTTAATGTTTCTTACAGTGAAACTGTTTTTAGTATGGATTATAGTACTCTGGTTTGGATGGCTGAAAGACCAAATTCCAATCTCCAACTGCTACTTTGTATTTGTCTATAGGGGAAAGGAGGCAGACTTTATCACATCTTTGCCTCTCTTTAGTGTGCCACTTGCTAGTAATTCATATAATTAATGAGATAGTTTAAGTAATCCAAGTTCTATACAATTATTTTAAAAGAAAATGTATACATACTAATTATTTTAAATTTATACCTAGTACGGGAATAACTTCAGCGTTTGATCTGACCATTGAACACTCCTCTCTTCGTATCATTTTGCTAGTTAACTTGATAGTTTATCTAAGTTACACTCATTTATAAGAGGCTAAGTTTTAGTATCTTTTAGTATTAATATTAATTGGAATTGTTACAAAGGAATCACTGTGTTAGGGCCAGCATTACCATTTGAAATAAGTGTGGGATTTTAAAGAAGGTAGAAGTTAAGTATTCTTACAGACCATGCTTATCTGGTACACTTCAGATTTTAAATATTTGTGTAGTGGAAACCAAGGAAGTCAGTGTTGTGATGTAAAAATAGCTGCATTAGGATAGAAACATTCTGTTCTGATCGTAATTCTCTTGCCAAACTCACCAGGAGTAAGATTCTGTAGAGAGATGCATCTTATAAAGCACTATAGAGATTTAAAGCAATATTAGGATAATTTTAAGCATAAAATTTTTTTTTAACAGGAGGAGACTATGTTTGTGTTCATTCTTGTATCCTTAGCACCTGGCATAGTACTCAAAAGTAGGTGATCAGTAAGTGATATTTTTGCAGTAGAATCATAATTGGGGATCAAAACACTTATCTTTTGGTCAGTTAGTAGCTGTATATTTTAAACTATCTGAAAATTAATAAATTGCTGTGTGCCAGTCTTAGTTGATAATTTACTGTGTATAGATTCAAATTATAGGAGACATTTTTCTATAAGTAAACTAGTTGCATATTTCTATTGATGTTTGTAGACATTTTTAACAAAGATTGATAGGTTAGCAATAGCTATTTCCTAGAAGAACACTGAGTCAGGAGTCTGAGAATCTAGGTTCTATCTAGCTCTTTGGCCTTAGATCTTGACCTTTTAGCACTTGTTTGATTCCTAGCATTTTAAAGCCTATTTTTTATTTCAGGGAAGAGTTAGTAAGATGTTCCTTAGAGGGGAGATGGCCTATCTCAGTTTATTGTTATCTTCAGAAGAGAAAATCTCTTTTATCTACCTGTTTATAAATTTGCACATATTTGAAGGCCCTTCTGTGAAATTCTGTGACAGAAAAAAACAGCCATCAGAAAAGAATGGACTGGAAAGATTTTTTTCTTTCTCTCCAAAACTGTCAGGGACTTTGGAGGATCAAACTTACAGCAGGCGTGCCCTTTTTGGTTACTGGCACTGAGAGCAGTTAAGTTTCTGACAGGCATTGAGAGTAGATCATCCATTGCACTCCAGTTGCCAGGGTTTTGAAGGCTCGCAAACCTGTCTCAGCACCCTTAATAGCCATTGGCAATCTTCCTTACTTTAGTTAAAGACTTCTAGGAAAATATGTCCCATAATTTCCTTTGGTAACCCATCCCACTAGTTGGTTTTCAGAAAATACTTTCTAATCTTAGAAACATAATTCCAGAGGCATAGTAAGGCTCTTCTAGATGTATCCTCTGTTGTGCATAAAAATATATGAAAAGATGACAAAAATAATTGTCCTTAATCAGGAAACAGTGATGTGTATGCTATTGATTTGTTGTTTCTATAAATGTTCAAATCACTCACTTTCAACTTTTGAATAGGTTTTAACCAGCAAACTGTTCAGGTAATGAGATATTATGTTGAATTATTTTGATTATGTACTTCATTTTTCAACAAGATAAGCAGATTTCTGTTGCTCTTCTTTGACAAATGATGCTTTTCCAAGTGCTTTTCTGATGGACTTACTGCAGGTCTAGACCTGAGAGTACTATTGCATTTTGAAACAATTTATTGCCTTTAGCCTGAAAGCAAGTGAATTGTGTGTGTTTTGGGTTTTTTCCTTAGGTTAACCTCTTGACAGGTACAAAAATCCTTTGAGTTTTCTGCCAAATAAGCTACTATTCTGGAATATAGATTTATGGGACATGTCACCAAAAGCAGATCAGCATTAAAGGGAAAAATTATTGGGAAAAAGATTGAAATTAGGCACTATTGTAAAGTCAATATGAAATCAAACTATATATGACAGCAAAGAAAGGAAAAATTATATTTTCACATTGTCATTTTATACTTATTATAAAGATTAATAGTAACATCATTTTATTTTCCATATGGAGATTTCCTTAAAATCTAGTGGCTTCTTTTTTTTTGCAATTAATACCTTGATAGGCAGCATCTTAAAGTATTTATGAAAGTGATATTTGTATTCTTTTTCTATATACCAGTTGTAAAAGTTTGACATGACATTATCAAAGCAGATTCTGTACTTGATAATTAACAGTGGTAGTAAAATTCAAAGCAGTTTATAGTATTAGTAATGTTATGGTTCAGAGACTGGTAGTTTGTTTTCTCTTCAGTATAAGGAACCAACTTTCAACTTTCTTAGTGACATTGTAGGACTTAAGATTTACTCAAAAATCACTGTGAATAATTTTGACTGTTTCTGTGCAATGGGAGCCTAAAGTCTTGTGTTGTTCACAGACACTGCTAATATATAGCTAAATGATCTACTGATATGCAATGACTAAAGCACAACTAAATGTGTCATATGGTGGTGTTTTGTTGAGTTTAAATATCAGATACATAAATGTGTTGAGTACATTCCTCTTGCAGATAATATTTTTCCCCAGTCAAAATGAGGTCAAGTAGTCTTAACAACTGTACAGAATATTTAAAGTCAGAACAGTCTTAGAAAACCCATAAAATATGGTCAGTGTGTAGGCTTTGTTAATTTTTCTTTTCCTAAATATATGTCACAATGGCTAAGAGCATGTGCTCTGAAGCCAAACGATCAAAATTACTAGTTTTGTAATTAAGAGAAAAATTATTTACCTGTCTAGGTTAAGTAGTATCTTGTTCATTCACCAAATTGTGTCTGACTTTTTGCACCTCCATGGGCTCCAGCATGCCAGGCCTCTCTGGGTTAATACATAATTCCTTATTTGTAGAAGAGGGGTAATAACAGTACCTACATCATAATATTATAATGAAGGTTAAATGCCAAATACATGAAAGCATTTAGAACAGTGCCTAGTACATAGTAAGCACTCAGCAAATATCTGTATGCTACTTGAGAGCACTAACCATGTCATGTTCATTGGTTCATTATGGGGCTTTAACATTTTGTAGTGAATTGAATCCTGTCCATTTTGAGAATTTACTAATGGATCCTATCTCTGGAGAATGAAGGATAAGGTTCCTGTCTAACAAATTTCTTGACATTAGTGCCTGCTTTTTGTTCTATTACAGTTTTTTAAAGTTTCATACTCATTCTGAGAATTTAAATTCTATTTCATACCTAAGAGAAATAATCATATAGAGATTTAGCGTGATTGGATTGAGGGATTTGTGGACAGAAAGGAATTAAGTAAATGAACGTACATTTTTCATATCTAATCTGAGCTTCCTATGGATTAATTTTCCCTGTCCATTCTTAGAATCTCAGAATCCCTATCAGATATCTTTTTTCTTTTTTTATTGAAGGATGACTGATTTACAATATTAAATTAGTTTCAGGTGAACAACATAGAAATTCAATGTTTTTCTAGATTATACCCCACTTAAAGTTTTTATAAAATATTGACTATCTTCATATGCTGAACAGTATGTTCTTATAGCCTACTTATTTTATATTTATTAATTTGTAGCTCCTGACTTCCTACCCCTATATTTCTCGTCCACTTCCCTCTTCCCCACTGGTAGCCACTAGTTCTCAGTATTTGTGAGTCTGTTTCTGTTCTGTTATATCTGGCGTTTATTTTTTAGATCCCACATGTAAGTGATAACATACAATATTTATCTTTCTCTTTCTGATTTATTTCACCAAGCATAATACTCTTGGGGTTTATCCATGTTGTTGCAGATGGCAAAATTTCATTCTATTTATGGCTGAGTAGTATTCCATTGTATGCATACATATCACATCTTCTTCATCTGTTGGTGGACACTGAAGTTGCTTCCATCTCTTGGCAGTTATAAATAATGCTGGTATGACCCTGATGGCTCAGCCAGTAAAGAATCCGCCTGCAATGCAGGAGACACAGGAGATGTGGGTTCAATCCGTGAGTCAGGAAGATCTCCTGGAGGAGGAAAATGGCAATGCACTCCAGTATTCTTGCCTGAAAAGTCCCATGGACAGAGGATACTGGCAGGCTACAGTCCATAGGGTTGCAAAGAATCAGACATGACTGAGTGACTAAGCATGCAATATTCATGAACATTAGGGTATCGTATATTTTTGAATTATAGTTTTGTTTTCTTTGGATATATACCCCGGAGAAAAGGAATTGCTGGATCATATAGCAATTCTATTTTTAGTTTTTTGAGGAACCTCCATACTGTTTTCCACAGTGGCCGTACCAATTAACAGTCCCACCAACAGTGTACAAAGTTTCTCTTTATTCTATATTTGCACAAACATTTGTTATTTGTGGTGTCTTTGATGATAGCCATTCTCACACGTGTGAGGTAATATCCCAGTTGTGGTTTTAATTTGCATTTCTCTAATGATTAACAAGCTTGAGCATCTTTCTGTATGCCTGTTGGCTGTCTGTGTGTCGTCTTTGGGAAAATGTCTGTTCAGGTCTTCTGCACACTTTTTAATTGGGTTGTTTTTTTTGGGGGGGGTTGAGTTGTGTGAGCTCTTTATATGTTTTGGATATTACCCCTTATCGGTCGTATCATTTACAGATATTTTCTCCTATTCTTTAGGTTGTCTTTTTGTTTTGTTGATGGTTTGCTTTGCTATGCAAAAACTTTTAAGCTTAATTAGGTTTCACTTACTTTTGCTTTTGTTTCCTTTGACTTAGGAGACAGATCCAAAAAACACTGTTACAGTTTATGTCAGAGACTGTTCTGCCTATGTGTTCTTCTAGTTTTATGTTTTCCAGTCTTACAGTTAGGTCTTTAATTCATCTGAAGTTTATTTTTGCTTATGGTGTGAGAATGTTCTAATTTCATTCTTTTGCTATTCATTTTTCCCAGCACCACTTATTGAAGAGACTGTCTTTTCTCTGTTCTATATTCTTATCTCCTTTGTTGTAGATTAATTAACCATAGGTGCATGAATTTATTTCTGGGCTCTTTATTTTCTTTCATGAATCTGTCTGTTTTTGTGCCAATACCTTGGTGATTGGATAACTGTAACTTTGTAGTGTAATCTTAATTCAGGGAATGTAATAACTCCAGCTATGTTCTTTTTTCTCAAGATGGTATTGGTTATTTGGGATCTTTTGTGGTTCAGTATAAATTTTAGGATTGTTTTTTCTAGTTCTGTAGATGTCTTGGATATTTCGACACGAATTGTATTAAACCTGTAGACTGCTGTCGGTAGTATGGACATTTTAACAACATTAATTCTTCTAGTCCATGAACACAGGATTTTTTCTATTACTTTCTATTATCTTCAGTATCTTTCATCAGTGTTTTATAGTTTTCAGAATATAGGTCTTTCATCTCCTTGGTTAAGTATATTCCTTGATATTTTATTTCTTTTGGTGTGATTTTAAATGGGTTTTTTTTTTTTACTTTCTAGTAGCTCATTATTAGTGTATTAAAAAAGCAACCGACTCATATAAACTAATCTTGTATCCTGCAGCTTTACTGAATTCATGTTCTAATAATTTTTGTGTAGAAACTTTAGGGTTCTCTCTATATAGTATCATATCATCTACAAATAGTGAGTTTTACTTCTTTCCTTGGCTTCTACTTCTTTCTCTTGTCTGATTTCTGTGGCTAGGACTTCCAGTACTGTGTTAAATAGAAGTGGCCAGAGTGGGCATCCTTGTCTTGTTCCTGGTTTTAGAGAAAAAGCTCAAAGCTTTTCACCATTGAGTATGATATTAGCTGTGGGTTTATGCTGCTGCTGCTGCTGTTTTGTCACTAAGTCATGTCCAATTCTTTGCGATCTCATGGACTATATCCTGCCAGGCAAGAATACTGGAGTGGGTTGCCATTTCCTTCTCCATGGGATCTTCCCAAACCAGAGGTCAAACCCATGTCTCCTGCTTTGCAGGTGGATCCTTTACAGCTGAGCCACCTGGGAAGCCCTGGGTTTGTCATAGATGGCCTTTATTATGTTGAGATATGCTCCCACTATACCAACTTTGCTGACAGTTTTTATCATGAATGGATGTCAAATTTTGTCAGATGCTTTTTCTCCATCTATTGAGATGATCATGTGGTTTTATCCTTTCTTTTGTTAATGTGGGTTATCACACTGATTTGCAGATATTAATTATCCTTGCATCCCTGGAATAAATCACATTTGATCATGGTATATGATCCTTTTGATGTATTTGTGAATTCTGTTTGATAATATTTTGTCAAGGATTTTTGCATCTATATTCATCAGAGATATTGACCTGTAATTTTCTTTTTTTGCAGTATTATTTGTTTGAATTTGATTTCAGGGTAACCATGGCCTCATAGAATAAATTTGAAAATGTTCCCTCCTCTTCAATTTTTTTGGAATAGTTTGAGAAGTATGGATATTACTCTTCTTTATATAATTGATAGAATTCTTCTGAAGCCCACTGGTCCTGGACTTTTGTTTGCCCCCCAGCAACTATCTTAATCGCACTCTACCATGGGGCTTCCCTGGTGTCTCAGTGGTAAAGAATTTGCCTGCCAGTGCAGGAGACGTGGGTTTGATCTCTGGGTCAGGAAGATCCCCTGGAGAAGAAAATGGCAACCCACTCCAGTGTTTTTGCCTGGGAAATTCCATGGACAGAGGAGTCTGGCAGGCTACAGTCCATGGGGTCGCAAACAGTCGGACACGACTTAGCAAATAAACAACAAATTGAAGCAGTAATTGTTGCATGCTACTGGGTATTTCCTTTCCCTATCTTTCTTCATGCACTAGATGGTAATTGTGTCATATTGTCACATAGCTGCTGTGTTACATGGCTTTTGTAGAATTCTCATGTCGTGTTTTAAAGCTTCTCCATTATACTTGCTGTGAAGTCTTAATGAATACAGAGTTAACTCTTGTGAATCATTCTGTTCGTTACCTAGTTTCCACTGATTGGACATTGTGTAAATCTTACAAGTCATTTACATGAAAATAAGGAAAGCAGTCATGTGTTCTGAATATTTTCATCAGTTTATCTCTTAAGTCTTTGCCTTAATCACTAAGGTAACTAGTTAACTGGCATCATGGATGGAAGTTTATGTGGCATCACCTACCTGGTTTCAGTACCATGGTTGGCACCTTATATAAATGAGGCTGTTAGTTAGTATTAATGTTTTTGGTAACTCTGTGTGAATTTGTTTTCTTACCTCTTAACTTTTAACAGTTTTCACTAGACCTCTCTGGATGGTCACACAAGGTAATTTATCTTTCTCAAGTTGATGATCCCATAATCTATCTGTAATATAACAGGAAAATAATAGCAGTAAAACCTGCACACTTTTAAAAACTTCATATATTATTGTAATTAGTTTATATGGAGATTGCTTTGGAAAGTGTCTATCATTTTTGGCATAATTGTTCAACATTTTTCATTATTACTTGCTCTTAAAGAATTGTCAGCATACTCCCAAGCATTTTTTATGCATGTACAACTGTATAGAATTTTGTGTCTTTGGGGAGGGGGGGAGTGATACGCATAATGAAAAGTTTAAAAAAAAAATGGCAGTGGACTTCCCTTGTACTGAACAAAGAATAAATTAACACTCTGTGGGAGAAAATTTCCTTGATTTTCTAAATGTGACTGTTAATATATAAATTTTTTGAGTTACCTCAAATCTGAACTTCAGTATCGTGAATCCGGGAAAGGGGAACGTTACGGACTCAGTGCGTGTTGTCTCCCTTAACCTTCACAGTAGCACTTCAGTACACATCCTCTCTTCATTTCACAGGTTAGGAAACTGAGGTTCCACATCTAATCAGTACAGTGGAGTTGCATCACGTTCAATTTACAAGAATTCAGTTATACGTATTAATACGAAGCCAAAAGTAAAAGCATGATGAAAGCAATCATTTAAATATTGCAATCACATTCCGCTACTGAGCTTTTGCTTTAAGTAGACATGAAATTAAAGATGTGAATTTGCTGTTACCTCAAACTGGTTTCAGTGTGTAGGTATGGACTCACTGTGTTGAGTGTGATTCTGTTATTCAGACGTGTGATGTTCATGCAGTATGGCCTCTAATACCAGTCCTCTGGTGCAGAACTAAAGAAATAGCTGTATGTTCCAGTGTTGAAAGAGAAACTGTTGTTTTAGACTTGCTGAGCAATTGTGTTGATTTCTAAGGTGGCCTGTAGACATGACCACAGCAAACTATTATCTCTCTGGTACATACATGGACATGCAGAAATCCACACCATTTTAAATGCTAGATATATTTTATATATTCTGTATATAATTTTGTGTTCTAAATTGATGTATATATTAATATATTATTATCTTTACACAGAACATATTTTTGTACAAGGTGGTATACAAAAAACATACATTGTAATTTATAGGGGATTTAAGAGACTTTTTCTCAGGAAAATATTGACTGTAAATCCACAGACTATGTATGTGATGTTTGCTGCTATACACCCAGTACCTAGCATGTTGCCAAGCACAAGATTTATTGAATAAATGGGGAAAAAATGTTTAATCATCCAGCAACTTAACGTTTTTTTAAATACAAATATACATATGGTGATCACATTTTCTCAGCCCAGATTTTGAAGGCACTTTTGAAAAATCTGCTTTATCCCCCAGATGGATTAGTCTTAAATCATATTAGAACAATAAGAAAATAGAATATTAGAAATTACAACTGTCTCACAACATCTGGTCCTAATATGACCACTAGACTTAACTGTTATTTATGTTTCTTTCCTTTCTCCCATCTCTTCTTTTATATGCATATGAATTTGCTGAAGGAAGTACAACCATACTAGACAGAATTTATTTTATGAAAACCTAAATGGGTTTCTGCTCTTTCACCTAGAAAAATGGAAAGACCAGAGGATAGAAAATATAAATAAGGTGACAAATCTATGTGTTATTCTCATCTCCTTATGTAATATTTATTCCCTTTGTACAACCCCTTCTTGAATTCCCATCTGGTTTGTGAAGGGAAGAAGAACTTCCCTTCGGTCCCTTGAAAGAGCTGAGCTGCCAGATATTATTCTTTTTAGCTGGTCCAGAAGACATGTCTCCTGGGCCACGAAGACATGATCTCTTTCTTACATTGGCAGGGGAGGAAAGGCTTGATACAGTGAAATAGGACATTTGCTTGTAATTCTAGATCAGAACCAGAATATCTAACCTGCCTGCTAACTGCATGACACTGAATAAGCCACTAATGTTTCATAAGCCTGAAAAGTTGATGCTGTGTGGCTAGTGACTGAAAGAGATGTTTTCAGGGTAGTACTATGTTCTAGATGGAGAAGGAAATGGCAACCCACTCCAGTACTCACACCTGGAAAATTCCACGGATGGAGGAGCCTGGTAGGCTACAGTCGATGGGGTTGCAAAGAGTCAGACATGACTGAGCGACTTCCCTTTCTTTCTTTCTATAGTTTCTTTTGGAGAAGGAAATGGCAACCCACTCCAGTGTTCGTGCCTGGAGAATCCCATGGACAGAGGGGCCTGGTGGGCTGCGGTCTATGGGGTTGCAAAGAGTCGGACACAACTAAGCAACTAACACACACACACACACTATGTTCCAGAAGTGAGCTTATGCAAACAAACTTTAAGCTCAGTCATGTCTGACTCTTTGCAACCCCATAGACTGTTGCCTACCAGGCTCCTCCGTCCAAATGGGTTTCCATTTCCTTCTCCAGGGGATCTTCCCGACCCAGGGATCAAACCCAGGTCTCCTGCATTGCAGGCAGACGTTTTACCATCTGAGCCACCAGGGAAGCCCCAAGGGTGTAGAACTCAAATGAAATAGCAACTCTAAATAAAATAGGGAAAATAAGTCAACAATATATTAAGTCTATTTTATGATTACCAAATAGAAATTATTCTAAAAATGCAGAGGTGGCTTAATGTGAAATTATATAAGTCACAGATCAGTAAATCCAATAAGGGAAGTAAAGATCATATCAATAAATATGGAAAAGAACGTAATAATTTCCTTTTGTTTCTTTAAAAACCAGGACCAAAGAGAAATTTTAACAAAATATATCAAACTGAAAGCTGAAATAATGGTTAATGGTGAAACACTAGAAAAGTAACCATTTTTTAAAATTTGGAAACCCATTATCACTATATTATTATACAACATTGTTCTGGAACTTCTGACCAATACAGTAAGACTTGAAATAGAGACTAGAGGAGTAAATACTAAAAAAGAAGCCACACAGTCCCATTTTCAGTATGATGTAGTTGCATTTGTAGGAAAACTAATTGAGAAATTACTAGACTTAATAAGAAAAGGATATAGAGTAACTAGATTTAAGACAAATAGCTTAACATTAGTGGTTCTCCTTTATGGTAGCAATAATTGTTTAGAAAATATATTTAATAGAAATCATTTTTAACAATATACAGAAGAAGGTTAAATTATGTTCATAAGAAATATATGAACTCATGTGAAGAAACCTAAAAACTAATGAAATATAGACAGAGTATGGGTACAATAAGGAGAGTGTCATTGCAACTGTTATAAGTACCAGTTTGTCTCACGCACACCTGTGGATTCAACATAATCATAATTTTTCAAAATGTGAGAAATTAAAATGAGACTAAACAGGTAAAATGAGATAAATTCTAAGTGAAAAATAAAAAACAGTGTCAGAGAGCTAATCCTATCACCCTTTCAGTTATGAAAATATACTATAAAATGCTAATAGTAAATCAAGGACTTGGATAGTGGTAGAAGCATTGATAATAAAGTTGGTAAAGGAAATAAAGATCCCAGAAACAGACATTCTGAATGTAAAAAGGGAGTTCAGAAATCAATAGAAAAAGGAAGACATTCAATAATTGTTTTTGAGAGCATTAGTTAGAAAAACAAAGTCAGTTTGATCTTTATCTCATCTTATATACCAGAATAAATTCTGGATTAATTGAAGAGTTAAGTGAAATAAATATTTCTATGCTAAGATCTTAATGACCCAGATAACCACGATAGTGTGATCACTTTAGAGCCAGACATCCTGGAGTGTAAAGTCAAGTGGGCTTTAGGAAGCATCACTACGAACAAAGCTAGTGGAGGTGATGGAATTCCAGCTTAGCTATTTCAAATCCTAAAAGATGATGCTGTTAAAGTGCTGCACTTCGTATGCCAGCAAATTTGGAACACTCAGCAGTGGCCAGAGGACTGGAAAAGGTCAGTTTTCATTCCAATCCCAAAGAAAGGCGATGCCAAAGAATGTTCAAACTACCACACAAATGCACTCATCTCACACACTAGCAGAGTAATGCTCAAAATTCTCTAAGCCAGGCTTCAACAGTATGTGAACCGTGAACTTCCAGATGTTCGAGCTGGATTTAGAAGAGTCAGAGGAACCAGAGATCAAATTGCCAACATCCGCTGGATCATTGAAAAAGCAAGAGAGTTCCAGAAAAACATCTACTTGTGCTTTATTGACCATGCCAAAGCATTTGACTGTGTGGATCACCACAAACTAGAAAATTCTTCAAGAGATGGGAATACCAGACCACCTGACCTGCCTCCTGAGAAATCTGTATGTAGGTCAAGAGGCAACAATTAGAATTGGACATGGACAATGGACTGGTTCATAATTGGGAAAGGAGTACATTAGGGCTGTATGTATATGTCACCCTCCTTATTAAACTTCTATGAAAAGTACATCATGCGAAATGCTATGGCTGGATGAATCACAAGCTGGAATCAAGATTGCCAGGAGAAATATCAGTAACCTCAGATATGCAGATGACACCACCCTTATGGCAGAAAATGAAGAGGAACTAAAGAGCCTTTTGATGAAGAGAATGAAAAAGCTGGCTTAAAATTCAGCATTCAGAAAACTGAGATCATGGCATCTTGTCCCATCACTTCATGGCAAATAGAAGGGGAAACAATGCAAACAGTGACAAACTTTTATTTTCTTGGGCTTCAAAGTCACTGCCAATGGTGACTGCAGCCATGAAATTAAAAGACATTTGATCTCTTTGGAAGAAAAGCTGTGACAAACCTAGACAGAATATTAAAAAGCAGAGACATTACTTTGCCGACAGAGGCCTGTATAGTCAAAGCGATGGCTTTTCCAGTAGTCATGTATGGAAGTGAGAGTAGGATCATAAAGAAGGCTGAGTGTCGAAGAATTGATGCTTTTGAACCGTGCTGTTGGAGTAGACTCAAGAGTCCCTTGGACTGCAAGGAGATCAAACCAGTTTCAGTCCTAAATATTCATTGGAAGGACTGATGCTGAAGCTGAAGCTCCAATACTTTGACCACCTGATGCAAAGAGTCGACTCATTTGAAAAGACCTTGATGCTGGGAAAGATCGAAGGCAGGAGGAGAAGGGGACAATAGAGGATGAGATGGCTGGATAGTATCACCAACTCAGTGGACATGAATTTGAGCAAGTTCCAGGAGTTTGTGGACAGGGAAGCCTGGAATGTTGCAGTCCATGGGATCGCAGAGTCGGACACCATTGAGCAACTGAACAACAATAACAAATCTCATTTAAGTAAGATATTTATCTGGATGGGGAAGTAACTTCCAAACATACAAGAATGCTGCTGCTGCTGCTAAGTCGCTTCGGTCGTGTCCGACTCTGTGTGACCCCATAGATGGCAGCCCATCAGGCTTCCCCATCCCTGGGATTCTCCAGGCAAGAACACTGGAGTGGGTTGCCATTTCCTTCTCCAATGCATGAAAGTGAAAGTGAAGTCGCTCAGTTGTGTGCAACTCTTAGCGACCCCGTGGACTGCAGCCTATAAGGCTCCTATGTCCATGGGATTTTCCAGGCAAGAGTACTGGAGTGGGGTGCCATTGCCTTCTCCAATAAAAGAATGAAAGACTCTCAAAGAGAAAGTTACATTTGACTCATGTAAAACATTGGCATTTATTCTGTCTTTATCTCCCACCTCCCCTCCTATTCCACTTCCCAATACAAACAAACAAACTAAAAGATGTACAACCTAGGGTTAGAAATTTGCAAAAAGGTAACATACAGATGTTTAAACTTTAAGGTATTCATACAAATACTTGCAAAAACACCAAGATCCATGTAAATGAATGGGCAAAGAACTTGAGAAAACAAGTTTGTTTACTAAAGAGAAAATAAAAACATATGGGAAAATGTTTTTCCCAGAAAGATAAAGAAGTGAAACTGTAAGATACAGTGATATATTTTTACTTTTTGAATTAGCAAGAAGTTTCTTCAAACGATGTTGCTGGTGAAGGTGCTGGGAAATGTGCTTGCTCATGTATTTCTGTTGGCAGCCTAAATTGATTCAACCCTTTCGGAAAGGAAGTCAGCGATTTTTTTTTCCATTAAAATTAACATACCTTTTAATCCCTTAATTCCATTTGTGGCATTATGATAATAATGTCAGTTTTAAAACGGTTGAAGTATTCAAGTAAGCTGTGCTATATCTTCCATAGAAATAGGCAGTGAGAAGACTGTTGTTCATGAAGAATTTACAGTAATTTGAGGGAATGCTTTCAAAGTGGGAAAAAAGGCAAGATACAAAATTGTTAGGCTATTTGAGCACAACTATATAAGCACAACTATATAAACCATGAAGTAAACTACAAAATATGCATATTAAAAAATCTGTAAGAGACTGCATTGAAAAATGGTAATAATGGTTGTCTCAGGTGTATTTTTCACTGTTTTGTTTTCTTCCTTGATTTATGTACAACTGTATTTTGCGTAGATACAGAGCACAGTCCCATGGTCTTAATAGACATTTCAGTCAGTATTTAAGTGAATGAATATCTCTAATAAGCATGGGTTACTTTTACTTCGACAGAAATATGAATACAATCCACATCTAAGTTAAGGAGAATGTGGGAAGTGTTTTAGAAAGGAACTTGGTTCTATTTTGTGTGATCCTTTTCTGTTAATAACATCACTACTGCCTAAATTAGGAATTTCTATTCATTTTGGACTTTTATCGATAATCTCTGACCTGTTAAATCCAACTGATCACCAAAATCTTGAATATTTTTTTTAGAAATGCCTCTTGGTTTCATTTCCATCTGTTTTCATTAGTCACTGCCTTAGTTTAGTCCTTTCCTTTACCACTGAAGTATCCCAACAAGTCTCTCCGCTTTACTACTCCTCTTTTACCAAGGCTTCCTGCTCTTGAGCCTCATCCGTGTGATCCCAAGACTAGCTATTGAGGAACACTGACCTTAAAGGGCTCTCGTATTCATTTACTATAATTCTCACAATTTGGCACCAGCACACTCACTGTACACCTTCTACGCTGTCCCTCCTGAACACCTTGCAATCTAGCCGTCTAGAACTGCCTCAGGGTCACCTAGGCCCTTCTGGACTCCTGCACTTGTGCTCATGCTGTTTCTGCTGCTCAGAGCCTCTTTTGCTGTGGCTGCTTCTACCCAGTAACTTGACCTGGCACACTCTCTTCAGCTTCTCTATGAAGTATTCCTGATCTCAACTCTCCTAGGCAGAGCAGAGCTCTCCCTCCTTTATAGGCTCTACTTAGGGCTTCCCAGGTGATGCAGTGGTAAAGAATCCACCTGCCAGTGAAGGAGGCACAAGAAACATGAGTTCAGTCCCTGGGTTGGGAATATCCCCTGGAGTAAGAAATGCACCCCACTCCAGTATTTTTGCCTGGGAAATCTTGTGGACCGGAGGAGCCTGGCGGGGTGGGAGGCTACAGTCCAGAGAGTGAGACACAACTGAGCACAGCCTCTACTTTTTGCAACACGTACATACTAAGTTATGCTTACTTATTTATGTATCTGTCTTCCTCAGTAGACCGTGAGCCTCTTGAGGTCAGGGATGTCATTTTACTTATCTTGTACCTTTAGCATAAGCCTGGCACATAATTGCTTAATGTTTGTCATATCAATAACAGCTCAATTAAGAAGACAGGGAAGGAGTGGTTAGTCCCACTTTTCAGTGAAGAAGATGAGGTCTTAAAAAGTTAAGTATTTGCTTACAGTTACCCAGCTTGTAAGTACCATAGACTTGAGATTTGCCCGTAAGATACCTGGCTGCCTTTCTGGTTTTAGTCTACAGGAAAGGTAGACAGACTATCACTGTAAAATTACACACACACACAGCCTTTTAAGCATTTTTTTCCTGTTTATGTATTTGTCATGTTTGGCGGGGGGGTGTTTTAACTTCTTTTTATCGTATTCACAATTTGTACATAATATATATTCCTCTCGGGCAAGAACTGATTACTGGATATTAAGCTGTTATTGTTCAGTATCCTCTGCTTTGTGATGCTATTTGTATCCCTTTCAGAAACCATATTATAGTACCTAGTGGGGTATCCACAAATACTTATGTAATTAAATTCAGCCGACACTTATGTACTTACCATTTATTCTGCAGTAATTAAGACAAAAATTATATATAAATATATATATATACACACACGTATAGTACATACATAACTATTCAAGTGGTTTTTCATTGTGTTTTTTTCAAGTTCAATTTCCAGAGTTTGGTTGTGTTCAGTGTTGGTACTTCAGTCTTGATGTGTTGATGGAAATCAACGACCAGCTGCAAAGTTCAGATCCAATGTGCCATAGAAGACATCTAGCTATGGCTTAAACCAAATGTTAGTAATGAAATATTTAGTAGCAACTGTTCTTTTAAAAGAAACATTTTGGATAATTAGAGTCATCTTGTAATATCCTTGCACCCAGCTGTCAGCTTTTTACTTTTTCTGCCAGTATTTCTGGAACTAAAATCAAGAAAATGGAAATTAGGGTACCACACTTTGAAGTACACTAAACACTTGACAAACTGTTACATCTTATAACGATTTCCAAGTAGAGTTCTTCAGTCAATGTCTCAAAAGATTTTGTAAAAAGCAAATATCTAAATTAACCTCCGATATTAAGCTGAAATACATTAGTAAATATTAGCATTTGAGAAATTGAACAATTCCCTGTCTTAATAGTCACTGGACGTGGAGATTATTAAATTTGGGCATTTAATTTTAAAAATTTCCTGTTCCTGTTACTTTTGTTACCATATTTAATCAGCGTCTCACTATCCTTTTGTTCTCCCTTTCTTTAGCTTTTGTTGTTACTTTCTGCTTTTAATACAGTCAAATGTCCATTTTCTATCGCATCAACTTTTAATAATATTCCTGATATCCCACTGTTATACAGTGATAATAGTACCCTATCTTTCCTTTAAATTCTTGTCCCACCTTTCCTAACACAGTATATATGCAGCTACTTAGTACATTGTCAAGTAATGGTAACTTTTACATTCTATTTTATGACCATACTTAAAACTTGTTATGTTTTGACTCAAGGTAGATGTAATAGCTGATATTAATAGTATTTACATCAATTTGCTTGCATGCTAAGTCACTTCAGTTGTGTCTGACTCTGCAACCCTGTGGACTGTAGCCTGCTGGGCTTTTCTGTCCATGGGATTCACCAGGCAAGAATACTGGAATGGGTTGCCATTCTCTTCTCAGAGGATCTTCCTGACTCAGGAATCAAACCCCAGTTTCTTTATATCTCCTGCGTTGGCAGGCAGATTCTCTACCACTTGCACCACCTGGTATGATTATATAAAAATGTTTCACTCCACAACCAAATGATAGATTTCTTTATACGTTCAACATCATGAACCACATAAAGAATATCCTTAGTACTTAGATCACATGGTTACTCTTTTTATACACGCCACAAGTTGCTCAAAATCGTGCAGTTTTCCTTCATATTTTGAGCCTGATTTTATTATACATTTTTGTTGTTTTTTTCCTCCCTAAAGTTTCAAATTGCCTTTTATTTCCTGTTGTGAAAGCAAGCATGTATATTCAACATGCCATTAATACTGTCAGTTCAGTTCAGTCGCTCAGTCGTGTCCGACTCTTTGCGACCCCGTGAACCGCAGCACACCAGGCCTCCCTGTCCATCACCAACTCCCGGAGCCTACCCAAACCCATGTCCATCGAGTCGGTGATGCCATCCAACCATCTCATCCTCTGTTGTCCCCTTCTCCTCCTACCCTCAATCCTTCCCAGCATCAGGGTCTTTTCAAATGAGTCAGCTCTTCGCATCAGGTGGCCAAAGTATTGGAGTTTCAGCTTCAGCATCAGTCCTTCCAATGAACACCCAGGACTGATCTCCTTTAGGATGGACTGGTTGGATCTCCTTGCAGTCCAAGGGAGTCTAAAGAGTCTTCTCCAACACCGCAGTTCAAAAGCATCAATTCTTCGGTGTTCAGCTTTCTTTATAGTCCAACTCTTACATCCATACATGACCACTGGAAAAACCATAGCCTTGACTAGACGGACCTTTGTTGGCAAAGTAATGTCTCTGCTTTTTATTATGCTATCTAGGTTGGTCATAACCTTCCTTCCAAGGAGTAAGTATCTTTTAATTTCACTGCTGTAATCACCATCTGCAGTGATTTTGGAGCCCAAAAAAATTAAGTCAGCCACTGTTTCCACTGTTTCCCCGTCTATCCGCCATGAAGTGGTGGGACTGGATACCATGATCTTAGTTTTCTGAATGTTGAGCTTTAAGCCAACTTTTTCACTCTCCTCTTTCCCTTTCATCAAGAGGCTCTTTAGTTCTTCTTCACTTTCTGCCTTAAGGGTGGTGTCATCTGCATATCTGAGGTTATTGATATTTCCCTGGCAATCTTGATTCCAGCTTGTGCTTCCTCCAGCCCAGTGTTTCTTATGATGTACTCTGCATATAAGTTAAATAAGCAGGGTGACAATATACAGCCTTGACGTACTCCTTTCCCTATTTGGAACCAGTCTGTTGTTCCATGTCCAATTCTAACTGTTGCTTCCTGACCTGCATACAGATTTCTCAAGAGGCAGGTTAGGTGGTCTGGTATTCCTGTCTCTTTCAGAATTTTCCACAGTTTATTGTGATCCACACAGTCAAAGGCTTTGGCATAGTCAATAAAGGAGAAATAGATGTTTTTCTGGAACTCTCTTGCTTTTTTGATGATCCATCAGATGTTGGCAGTTTGATCTCTGGTTCTTCTGCCTGTTCTAAAACCAGCTTGAACATCTGGAAGTTCACGGTTCACATATTGCTGAAGCCTGCCTTGGAGAATTTTGAGCATTGCTTTACTAGGGTGTGAGATGAGTGCAGTTGTGCAGTAGTTTGAGCATTCTTTGGCATTGCCTTTCTTTGGAATTGGGATGAAAACTGATCTTTTTCAGTCCTGTGGCCACTGCTGAGTTTTCCATATTTGCTGGCATATTGAGTGCAGCACTTTCACAGCGTCATCTTTCACGATTTGAAATAGCTCAACTGGAATTCCATTACCTCCACTAGGTTTGTTCATAGTGATGCTTCCTAAGGCCCATTTGACTTCACACTCCAGGATGTCTGGTGATCACACCATTGTGACTATCTGTGTCATGAAGATCTTTTTTGTACAGTTCTTCTGTATATTCTTGCCACCTCTTTTTATACTTTATGACGCCTCAATTCTCTTATCTGCTGTTTAAAAGCTGTGAGATTCTTTTTTCTGAATACTTTTTACTTTGGCCATGTAGATTTCATTCTAGTTTGGGCTTATTACTATCTATGATTGGTGTAAAACTTTTCCTGGGATTGCTTTTTCTTAATATAAATAAGATTATTTATGTGATTCAGCCTCTAAGTCAGTTCTATCATCTCTAGCATGTATCTTCCTCTTTTTTGGCCTCCATTTTTGGTTGGCTTGAGTAATAACTCACGTGCCTTAGGACTAGGTCATGGGAGGTAAAATCCGTGGAAATACTTTATATTTTCTTTATATATGATAATTTGCTGGGTATAAAATTCCTGCTGAGAACATTTTCCAACAGATTTTAATTGCTGCCTAGTTTTCACTCCCTCTATCCCTCCACTCCACAAACCTTAGGAAAATAGTAATAGAAAGCTGTTCCTTGATATATTAAATAGCAGCTATCCCAAGCCAGAAGCTTCAGTTCAGTTCAGTCGCTCAGTCGTGTCCGACTCTTTGCGACCCCATGAACCGCAGCACGCCAGGCCTCCCTGTCCATCACCAACTCCCGGAGTCCACCCAAATCCATGTCCATCGAGTCGGTGATGCCATCCAACCATCTCATCCTCTGTCGTCCCCTTCTCCTCCTGCCCTCGATCTTTCCCAGCATCAGGGTCTTTTCAAATGAGTCAGCTCTTCGCATCAGGTGGCCAAAGTATTGGAGTTTCAGCTTCAACATCAGTCCTTCCAATCAACACCAGGACTGATCTCCTTTAGGATGGACTGGTTGGATCTCCTTGCAGTCCAAGGGACTCTCAAGAGTCTTCTCCAATACAGGCTTAATTACAAAGGATTCACATTCTATTCACATTATGAATAACATAAGGAACAATCCGCTGTTTTCTCACTTTTTTTGTATAGATATACAATACTGGTACAGTTAAATGAGAGAAAGGAGACAAATATGATAAAGGAGGATGTAAATTACTATTTGAAAATTTTACTTCCTGTATTCATTTCTGTCTGTCCTAACCACCCACTCGTATCCTGCTCTCCAAAGTGTGGCCAATGTTAGTAACGTGATTAATTTTAAGGGGAAAATGGGAGGGAATACACAAATATATACTTATGTAAGATACTTTTTAAGCCAGAGTTTTAGTCTTATTAGTATAGAATTATAATCAACATTTTCTTGTTCAAATATCTTCTGAGTTTGTCATTGTATTCCCCTTTAAATTTTTAATTTTCATCATCCAAATAAATGTATTCTCTAGTAATAACAGTGTAAGAAGGTTGGGTGATTCCCCTTTGTGGAAAACAAGTATAAGAATGCTGAAGTAACTATATTAATATCACCCAATATATTTTAAAGCAAAGAATAATACTAGAGATAAATTATAAAGGAACGAACATAGCAGGGAAATGCGAAATTCTAAATACACGTGCACTTACAACAGAGACACAAAATACAAGAAGTAACACTGCCAGAATTGAAAGTAGAAATAGGCAGTTAAACATTTAGAGTTGCAATTTTCTGTATTCTTCTTTCAACAATTGGTAGAATAAGTAGACAGAAAAACAGGATATAGAAGACTTGAATAAGGCAGTCAACCAATTTGACCTGACATCTACAGAATACCACACAAACAGCACATTCAAAGTGCATTTGAAACATTCATCGGGATGAACCATATAATGGCCCACAAACATAAATTTTGTTAATAAATATACAAAGATTGAAATTATGCAATGTGTTGAAATTACATAGTGGCAATTTAAAGGAATTAAAATGAAAGTCAATACAGAAAGAAATAAGGACAATTCCCAATATGTGGAAATTGGATCACATATTTCTAAGTAATCTGTGGGTGAAAGAAGAATTCACAGGGGAAATTGAAGGATATTTTTAACTAAATGAAGAAAATATTTTCAGCTGCATGAAAATAAAAATACAGTATATAAAATTTTTGGTATATAGCTAAAGCAGTGCTAAGAAATTAATTTATAGCTTTAAGTGCTTAATACGAGAAAAATCAGTTATCTAAACTACTGCTTTAAAGAGCTAAAAAAGAAATAGTAAGCTAAGATCAAAGTAAACAGAAGAAAGGAAATGATAAAGATCAGAGAGGAACTCAAGTAAATAGAAAACAGAAAAGCAATGAGATGAAAATCTCATTCTTTAAAAGGTTCAGTAAAATTGATAAACCTTTAACTAGAATAATCAATAAAAAAGAAGTAAATTAACAATATTAGGAATGAAAGAATAGATATTATTACAGATCTATAGCTACTTAAAAAGATAATGAAAGAATATTATGAACAACTTTATACCAATCAGTTTGACAGCTTGGGTGAAATGGACAAGTTCCCTGGAAAATACAAACGACTAAAAGAAGAAATAGAAAATCTAAGTACACTTACATAGAATAAGGAAATTCAGTTAGTAATTAAAACCTTCCAACAACAACCACATTCAGGCCCCAGTGCCATAACTGGTAATTCTGACAAACACTGAAGAAAGAAAAATCATAATTCCTACCCAGATTTTAAGAAAATATAGATGGAAGGAGAACATCACAACACATTTTATGAGGCCAGTATTACCCAGATATCAAAGTCAAACAAAGACATCACAAGAAAACTATCAGTGAACATTCCTCACGAATATAGACACAGAAATCTATAATAAAATATTACCATATTAAATCTAACAGTATATTGATATGAAAAGGATAATGTATCATGGCCATGTGGGATTTATCCCAACAATGAAAGACGGGTCTAACTTCCAGAAATCAATTCCATGTAATACACAGTGCTAATAAAATAAAATTGAAAAATTGTATGATTATCTCAATGGATGCAGAAAAAGTATTTGACAAAAATTCAACACAAATGCATAAAAAGGTCAGCAGGCTGGGAATTGCAGGCAACTTCTCCAGTTTGATAAAGAATATCTATGAAAACACAACCAGAATCATATCTCATAGTAAATGCACATGATTATATCTTTTCTGGTACAGTTTTTGTTCTTGTTGCTGTTTTAATTAAATTATTAACTTATTTAAAAATTTTGCTTAGTTAAGGTTGCATCTGAGTCTGTCTTCCCAGAGGCATCAAACCATCTTTGTAATAATAACTTTCACCCATAGGGTAATTAGTTTGATTACTTTTGTAAGATACCTTCCTGTGCATAGTAAGTCACTTCAGTCGTGTCCAACTCTTTGCAACACCATGATCTGTGTCTACCAGGCTCCTCTGTCCATGGGATTCTCCCGGCAAAAGTACTGGAGTGGGTTGCCATGCCCTCCTCCAGGTGCTCTTCCCAACCCAGAGATCAAAGCTACATCTCCTGTGTCTCCTGCATTGTCAGATGGGTTCTTTACCAGTAGTCCCACCTGGGAAATGTTCCTAGAGCCTTCAGTTTTTGATTTAATCTTGACTACCACCTAGGTCTGTTTCACAGCTGTTGTCTTGGGACTTCTTGCTCTTATCCTGGAAATTCCCTTCATCTGTTTCCTGTGTTGGAGCCTTGATTTCCCATGTCCCATACCTTCATGGTGTACTCTCTCATTTATAAGAGCATATTCTCTAGTGGTTTCTTGAAAAGGGAGTTCAGTTCAGTTCAGTTGCTCAGTTGTGTCCGATTCTTTGCTACCCCATGGACTGCAGCACACCAGGCTGCCCAGTCTATCACCAGCTCCCAGAGCTCGCTCAAACTCATGTCCATTGAGTTGGTGACGCCATCCAACCATCTCACTCTCTGTTGTCCTCTTCTTCTCCTGCCTTCAATCTTTCCCAGCATCAGGGTCTTTCCAGTGAGTCAGTTCTTCATATCAGGTGGCCAAAGTATTGGAGTTTCAGCTTCAACATCAGTCCTTCCAGTGACTATTCAGGACTGATTTCCTTTAAGATGGACTGGTTGGATCTCCTTGCAAGGGACTCAAAAGTCTTCACCAGCACTACAGTTCAAAAGTGTCAATTCTTTGGCGCCCATCTTTCTTTATAGCCCATCTCTCACATCCATACACGACTACTAGAAAAACCATAGCTTTGACTGGATGTTTCTTTGTCAGTAAAATAATGTCTGTGTTTTTTAATATGCTGTCTAGGTTTGTCATAGCTTTTCTTTCAAGGAGCAGGTGTCTTTTAATTTCATGGCTGAAGTCACCATCTGCAGTGATCTTGGAGCCCAAGAAAATAAAGTCTGTCAGTTTCCATTGTTTCCCCATCTATTTGCCATGAAGTAATGGGACAGATGTCATGATCTTTGTTTTTTGAATGTTGAAAAGGGATAACTTAGGGGTAAATTTTCTGAGATTTTACATACCTGAATATGTCATAATCTATTCCTGCAATTATGTGATATTTTAGATGAGTGTACAACTCTATAGATTGAAAATCATTTTACTCAGAATTTTTAAAATATTGCTGCTCTACTGTCTTCTGGCATCCAATTTTGCTATTGTGTGATCAGGTGCCTTTCTGACTCCTGATCATTTATTTGGTTTGAGAGGGGTTGTTTTTGTCTTTAGAAGTTATTATTATGTTCCATTCAGGCCTAGTGTTATGAAATTTTATGGCACTGTCTCTTGGTATGGGTCTCTTCCTTTATTGTGTGGTGCACTCAGTAGGTCCTTGCTTTCTACAGACTTACATCCTTCAGTTCTTGGAAATTTTCTTGCCTTACTTTTTTTATATTTTATCTTCATTTTCATTGTTGTTTCTGGAATTCCTTCAAGTCAGATATTAGACTTCCTGAATTGCTTTTTCTAGTTTTCTACCTTTCCCCCTATTATTCATCTTTCTTTGTATTCTACCTTCTGGAAAATTGCCTTGACTTTAAATGCCTATTGAATTTTCTTTTTAGCTCGTATTCTCTCTTTTTCCTACTGGTTCCTCTTCTTGTTAAATGATGCAATATTTTCTCTTTCATGAGGATATTTTAATTAGTTTCTTCAGCATTTTCTTCTGTCCTATCATTCTCAGTGTTTCTCAGCACTCCTGTTTTATCTTGGTTTCTGTCTTTAATATTTGGAGACTTTCCTCAAATACATAAAGATCCTTGGCTGTCATTCATATTTAAAAAGCGTTAAAAGCTGATAAAAAGCTCTGAGTTTGAGGCAGGTCTCTTGTTTGTTGGTGGACTGTGCTTTAGGAAATACTGGAATGTCATGATCTTTCTCTAGGTTAGTCAGTTTGGGATCCTTTTTTGGAGAAAAATCTACCATCTCTTATGTGGGACTACTTATGTTCTAGACCTTTACTGAAGAAAAGAACTTTGAATCTCATTTAAACTTTCACATTATCCTCTGGTTTTATTCACAACTTTACTCTTAGCTATTTCTGTATCTGTTTCAGTCCACGGTCTTTTGGGTTTATTTTTTCCAGAAACTATGGCTTCTGATTTCCGAAAGATTGGCAAGTCATTGACTACGTTAAGTGAAGTTGGAGACCTGAAATTCTGATAGTTCCAGGTATTTCCTGTCCTGAACCTTTCTGAGGTTCTGTGAGAATTGGCTTGTTTCTTATCTATAGGCACTTAAATTTAATATTCCTCACCTCACTTATCATTCTTTTTTTCCCTTGTGAGCTATTTGTAAATTACAAAAAAAAAAAAAAAAAAAAATTAGCCCTTTGTCATGTATGTTGCAAACATATCTTCCCAGTTTGCCAGTGGTCTTATAGTTTGGTTTATGGAAGAACTTTCACCAAAAAATCTTTGACTTTTTAGTCATTTTATCCATTTTTTTCTATTGATTTCTTGGTATCATAACATTAATATATAAATGAACCATAGTTTTATTCTATATGAACAATAATCAATTACATAATGGAAAAGAAGAACTCATTCACAAAACTAACAAAAAGATCATTTACCTACAAATAAACTTAATAAGCCATAACAGAACTTACATAAAGAAATCTTTTAAAACTCTACTGAGGAGGCAAACATTTCTTGGGCAGAATATGGGAAGCACTAATTATAAAAGAAAGATAAATAGGACTATCAAAGTTAACATTTTTTGCTCATAAAAAGACAGTAGGAAGATGAATAGACATACCACAGAATGGAAAAAATAATATTTAAAAGTAATATAAAAAACTTATTTTCAGAATATATAAAGAATCTGAAATCAGCATTTTAAAAAATCAGCTACCTAATATAAAAATGAAGAAAAGATGCAAAGCATTTCATGGAAGATATACAAATAGCCAGTAACACATGGCAAGATTTTAAACATCATTTATTATTAGTAAATGTGAATTAAAATCATGTGTGTTTATTTGTAGAAATGTCACTACCCACTAGATATCAGATACCCACTAGAATAGCTAAGATTAAAAACTGATACTACTAAATATTTATGAGTATGTAGAGCAGCTGGAACTCTCTTTTATTGCTGATGGGAATGCAAAGTGATCAACTACTTTGGAGAACTGGTAGGCAGTTTCTTATAAAGTTAAACACAACATTTACCTCCTGTGTCAAGAGTTCACTAAGACCAGGTTCAGTGGTTTTGCTTAGAGGACTCACAGGACTCAACATGTGGTCCTACTCATTGCTGTAATTTATTATAGCAAAGGGTGCAAAGCTCAGTCAGCAAATGAAAAAGGTACAAGGGGAGAAATCCAGGGGAGAGCAGGTAAAGCTTCCAAGGGACCTCAGTGGAGTCATGCAAGGTATATTAATCTCCTCAGTGAAGAGTTGTGACAACACTGAAGTGTATCCAACCAGGAAAGCTTGTTAGAGATTCAGTGCACAGGTATAGCCTTAGAGGTTCATCCCTCTGCCCAGCACATACCCAAATTCCAGACGGAAAGCAGGTTATTAGATGCAAACCATCTTGTTTCCATAAACAGTTCAGACACAGTGAGCCACTCTTACCGGTTAGGGGTTGAGAATAAATCCTCTCAGTATCTAAGATCCACTTTTCCAGACGCTAACTATGGGCCAACTTTGTAAGCAGGCCTTTTTAGGGATAAACAGTCTCGTAGAACCCAGCATTTCACTTCTAAGTATTAACCAAGAGAAATAAAAGTATGTGTCCTCTAAAACAAAAGCAGTAAAAACTGAGGTAAAAATGTCCATAGCCAAAATTGGGAAAAGCTCATATATTCAACAACTAGAGAAAGAACAAGCAAGTTGTAGTATATTTTGGAGTACTACTTAGTGATTTAAAAGAACTGACTAGTGATACATTACAGCATATCTAAATCTCAAAAATAATATGTTAAGTGAAAGAAGCCAAATACAAAAGAGTATATACTATGTGATTCAATTTATATGAAGAACCAGAAATACTAATCTGTAATTAGATTAGTAACCAATTAATTGATTAAAAATCAAAATGTGATTGGGACAGAGAGAGAAGTTAATTGGAAAAGAGCATGAGGGGACTTTCTGGAGTTATAGAAATAGTCTATATCTTGTGTGGTGGTTGAATAGATGTAAAAAGTTCAAAATCATCAAACTTAACATTTAAGATATAAGCAGTTCATTGTATGTTAGTAATAGTTCAGTTTAGGCTTCCCTAGCGGCTCAGTGGTGAGGAGTCTGCCTGCCAATGCAGATTAGAGTTTGATCCCTGAGTCAGGAAGATCCCCTGGAGAAGGAAATGGCAACCCACTACAGTATTCTTGCCTGGAGAACATCATGGACAGAGGAGCCTGGTGAGCTGCAGTCCATGAGGTCACAAAAGAGTCAGTCACGACTTAGCGACTAAACAACAGTGTAATTCAGTTTTAAACATAATTACTGGGGAACGCTGAGCAATAGTTAAGTGGAGATACATACTTGTATAGGAGAATTTATTTTGTAAAAATGTCAGTGCTGTCTAAGCATAAATCAAGTATTCATAATCAAAATATGACCAAGTTTTGCTTTGAGCTTTATTTTTGAACTTAACAAAATGATTCTCAAATTCATTTGGGATTGAAAGCCAAATTTAATGAGACTGTGAGGAACTAGAAAGAAGGCAAATTTAATGAGACTGGTGAGGAACTAGAAAGAAGGCAGGTTTAACCTGCTGTGCCCTCTATACCTGTCAGACATTCTTTTCATTTCATCTTAGAAAAAGCACTTGCTTATGAATGCTCATTGAATTATAAATATAAATAAGTCACTGTTCCATGTGAAAACTCTTTAGGATCTAATACTGATAGAAAAACAAAAAAATCCCGTGGACAGAGGAGCCTATCTGGCTACAGTCCATGGGGTCTCAAAGAGTCAGTCAGAGCAACTGAGCACACACAGTGACAGAGAAGATGGCCAAAAAAACACAACCGATGGGTTTAAGGACAGTTTAGTGGGTGGAAGTGGCATCATGTAAGAAACATCTCCGAAGTTTCTAACCCTGGAGATTGATAGAGTGATTATGTCATGAAAAGTCCTCACATTTGCATGGTAAGCTGAGTGTGTGTGTGTGTGTGTGTGTGTGTTAGTTGCTTAGTCGTGTCCGACTCTTTGCAGCCCCTTAGACTGTAGCCCACCAGGCCCCTCCGTCCATGGGATTCTCCAGGCAAGAATACTGGAGTGGGTTGCCATTTCCTTCTCCAAAAGGAACTGTAGAAAGAAGGAAAGTGAAGTCACTCAGTCGTGTCCGACTCGTTGCGACCCCATGGACTGTAGCCTACCAGGCTCCTCCATCCATGGAATTTTCCAGGTGTGAGTACAGGAGTGGGTTGCCATTTCCTTCTCCAAGTAAGCAGAGTAAGAGCTACCAATGAGAGAAGCAATTAAAGAGACCAGACTAATATCACAGAAAGATTATTTTGACTTTTTATTGGGGAAATTTGGGGAGAAAACTTTAAATCATTTATAATATTAATAGCTTCTTACCTTTGTAATTTTAGGGCTTCCCTTGTAGCTCAGTCGGGAACTTGCCTGCAGTGCAGGAGACCTGGGTTCGATCCCTAAGTTGGGAAGATCCCCTGGCGAAGGAAATGGCAAGCCACTCTAGTATCCTTGCCTGGAAAATCTCATGGACAGAGGAGCCTGGTGGGCTGCAGTCCATGGGCTCACAAAGAGTCACGCACGAGTGAGCGACTAGCACTTACTTACTTTGTAATTTTAATCTTCTAATTTTGAAGGTATTTCAAAATAAAAGGTAACATATGAACCTGGGAACTTTTTGACAATTACCATTGTAGAAATAGCCACTTTTAGAATGTTCTCTAAATATGCTGTCTTGTAGTAACTTTGTAATTGATAGTGAGATCTATTACCGAGTTTCTACAGATAGATAGGTCAAATAGTGAGAGAGGTAGAGGATGTATGAGTGAGTGCCTGAGTATATGTGTCTGTATTTGTCCTGGGAAATGACATCCTGACAGGACAGAGAACAAAAGAACAATATTGAAAATAGCTAGAGTAAAGGTTGTTTTTTTCTGTCACCACACAGCAGATATGGAGAATAGTAGAAGCAGACGGATGGACAGTTATGCTAGTTTTGGAGTGTTCTAGTAGAGAAAAGAAACTTTCTGTGCCTTTTATTCAGAAATTGAATTTCTGGGCTAACTTACTAGTTTCAGTAAGAAGTTTCATATTCTGACCAAAGAAACATTATTTTTTTACCCTGGGGGTAATGACTCATGCTCTTCTCAGAATTTTGCTTTTGTGGAAACTGAAGTGCAGTCATAAATAGAGCACTGTTATTTGGATCTTAGTGCTAATGATACTATTGTGAGTAGAGTAGTGATGGGTAAGAACACTAGTATTGTAAGGTCAGTTGTAAAAAGGAACCCCAGACAGGTTTTAATTAGCTGATTTCTAGAGATATAAAAGTATTTAGATATTTTAAAAAAAAACTGATGAGATAGTTACTGTGATTTTGTTGATTATGCTATAAAAATAGAACATACTTTTATCTTTTTCTTTTTTTTAAAGTACTTCATTGTTTTGAGAACTTTATGACAGACAAGTAAATTTCTGACTTCCGATAGTGACAGTAGAAATTTTTTCTGTGCATTTTTTTGTGTACCACTCAAAATTGGTATAAGACTGTCAAGTTATAATCATATAGAACATAAAGCAACTCTCCAATAATAGAGATTCTTAGTGTTACTGGAGATGCCGCTTGAGAATCCCTTGGACAGCAAGGAGATAAACCAGTCAGTCCTAAAGGAAATCAGTCCTGAATATTCATTGGAACGACTGATGCTGAATCTGATGCTCAGATACTTTGGCCACCTGATGCAAAGAGCCAACTCATTGGAAAAGACCCTGACGCTGGGAAACATTGAGGGCATGAGAAGGGGGCAACAGAGGATCAGATGGTTGGATGGCATCATTGATTCATTGGACATGAGTTTGAGCACCCTACGGGAGATACTGAAAAACAGGGAAGCCTGGCTAGATGCAGTTCATGGGGTCACAGAGAGTTAGAAACGACTTAGCAATTGCCAAATTCAGAATTAAATTGAAGAAAGTAGGGAAAACTACTAGACCATTCAGGTATGACCTAAATCAAATCCCTTACAATTATACAGTGGAAGTGAGAAATAGATTCAAGGGATTAGATCTGAGTGCCTGATGGACAGAGTGCCTGATGAACTATGGACGGAGGTTCGTGACGTTGTACAGGAGACAGGGATCAAGACCATGCCCATGGAAAAGAAATGCAAAAAAAAGCAAAACGGCTGTCTGAGGAGGCCTTACAAATAGCTGTGCAAAGAAAAGAAGTGAAAAGCAAAGGAGAAAAGGAAACATATGACCATTAGAATGCAGAGTTCCAAAGAATAGCAAGGAGAGATAAGAAAGCCTTCCTCAGTGATCAATACAAAGAAATAGAGGAAAGCAATAGAATGGGAAAGACTGAGATCTCTTCAAGAAAATTAGAGATACGAAGGGAACATATCATGCAAAGATGGGCTCAATAAAGGACAGAAATGGTATGGACCTAACAGAAGCAGAAGATATTATGAAGAGGTGGCAACAATACACAGAAGAACTGTACAAAAAAGATCTTCATGACCCAGATAATCATGAAGGTGTGATCAGTCACCTAGAGCCAGACATCCTGGAGTGAGAAGTCAAGTGGGCCTTAGGAAGCATCACTATGAACAAAGCTAGTGGAGGTGATGGAATTCCAGTTGAGCTATTTCAAATCCTGAAAGATGATGCTGTGAAAGTGCTGCACTCAATATGCCAGCAAATGTGGAAAACTCAGCAGTGGCCACAGGACTGAAAAAGGTCAGTTTTCATTCCAATCCCAAAGAAAGGCAATGTCAAAGAATGCTCAAACTACCACACAATTGCACTCTTCACACGCTAGTAAAGTAATGCTCAAAATTCTCCGAGCCAGGCTTCAACAATACGTGAACGGAGAACTTCCAGATGTTCAAGCTGGTTTTAGAAAGGGCAAAAGAACCAGAGATCAAATTGCCAGCATCCACTGGATCATAGGAAAAAGCAAGAGAGTTCCAGAAAAACATCTATTTCTGCTTTATTGACTATGCCAAAGCCTTTGACTATGTGGATCACAACAAACTGGAAAATTCTTCAAGAGCTAGGAATATCAGAGCACCTGACCTGCCTCCTGAGAAATCTGTATGCAGCTCAGGAAGCAACAGTTAGAACCAAACAGCTGGGAAAGATTGAGGGCAGGAGGAGAAGGGGACGATAGAGGATGAGATGATTGGATGGCATCACTGACTCAATGGACATGAGTTTGAGTAAACTCCGGGAGTTGGTGATGGACAGGGAGGCCTGGTGTGCTGCAGTCCATGGGGTTGCAAAGAGTCAGACACGACTGAGCAACCGAACTGAACTAAACTGAACTAGCAACTGAACTACAAGATGAAGTTAAAGTTTATGTTCCAGTTTAACCTTAATCTTGCACTTTAAGAAATAGAGGTTTAAATGTGCTATTTATGTTCCGTAATAGATACTGTTATGCTGAATTTCACCACATCAGGATTCTCCATCAGTGTATCCATTCATCTAATAACCGTTATTGGTCACATACACAGAAGTCTCTGTTAATATTGCCTATAGTGACTCTCTTTAACCTAGGAACTTTCCCTTATCTTGTCACTGTAAACTTTGTAATCATTCCCTTTCTTGAGATAATAGTACTCCCTAGTGAAGATTTAGAATTTTAGCTAAGTTCTCTTTTTCAAACTTTCTTTTATCTCCCTCTGTGCATTTATTTTAATTTCAGCAAAATTAACTAATGAATCATAATGTGGGAAGCAGTTGTTTGATAATAGTTTAATGACATGTTAAATAGTCAGTTTTAAAGGTTTTGTCAGTTGATACAGATTTAAAAAGTGCTTTAACTTTTTGAATTATAAGGTAATTTATTGTTTAACTTTATGTGTCAGGCAGTTAACTGGTGACATACTAAGCAGCAATGAATAAAAGGGAAATATTCTACTTACTGATCCCTTATGTTGCCATTTATACACAGTCACACCCACTTCAGTTTGTCATTCTCATTGCTCTCATTTTAAAGTATAGTAACTATGATTTCCCAGCTTCTTGGTACATTGTACTGTATCAAGTATAAGTGAGTGGTAAATGTTTGAAAGAGCAAAGTGAAACGCATCTACTAATATAATCCATCGTTAAATGGATTGGAAGATATCTTACCTATATTTTGTTGGCTGAAAAATCGAGTTTTTAAAAAACAAATCTGTGCTTACATGACTCCACATTGTTGTTGCTGTCATTCATAGGACTGCTTGTCTTTACATCTTGACTAAGGGGTGCTTGTGCTGAAATTAAGCTACCTTCTCTCTGATTGCACACTGAAAGATCTGTGTTCCTTTGCTTGCCAGACAGCTCTCCTGCATTACTCCAAATCTTGCTTTAGTGAAGTAGCCTTTATACTAGAGAGCAAATACTGAAGTCTGATAAATCACTACTAACTTGGTTAATAATTGCTTGCAGGGGAGTTGCTCTGCATTACTAGTGTAATACTAAAGTATTCTGTTATTGCCAGAAAATGGACCAGATGGCAAGCAGTTACACCAGAGTATAGTATTATTGTTTGGTCTTTATCATTGAAAAAGGACATTTTTAAAATCAAGTTTCTACTGTATCTCATGTCTTCCATCCAGTGTTGTTGCATTCCCCTTGAACTGTATTGTTATCTGTAGATAGACTTGGGTAGTATTCACTAAACAAATAATACCTATCTTAGAGTTTTTTTAGAGTTTAGTTTCAAGAAAATGGAACATATTTGCAAGTAGCTCTCTCTGGATTTATTTGATTAAGTTTGGTAAAATGAGGGACTTTTTTGTTTTGGCCAATAAATTTGGCATGTGGAATAAGCAGATTAAAAATAGACTAATGCCAGTAATATATCAATAAGTATGGTATAAAAGTAAGAATACTTGAAGAGATTGTAGTAGTGGCCTCCAAGAAGGGTAATCAGTTCAAGGACAAAAGGTGGGATTGTGATATTGGGACAAAAGGATAATAGCTAGCATAGATAAATAACTAGACAAAAGTGGCAGGGAACTGTGTACTGATATAACAACCAAGATTGTGCAGTACATCTTCAGTCAGATTTTCCCAGTGTAGTCTAAATTAAATCTAAATTAAAAACTAAAATATGTTTTCATGGCAATGTATTGTACTGATGCTTAATTTTGTAATACAAACATTGGGGACTATGCCTTGAGATGAATGAAGCTAAAGGTAAGGTCTCTAGTATTTTTAGTAAAAGTCCATTAAATTATACCTATTTCCATAGAATATATCCTAAAATTAGAATGACAGCAGAAGACTAGTCCTGGTCCCTGTGTAAGATTGATACACATATTCAAGAAGTACTCTGTAGTTTTACATTAATGTTTTTATTTGATTCACTTACCAGCAGACTTTTCCTGCCATAAAGGAAATTGGCAGAGTCCATTTATACTTTCTCCTTAGCCTGTGACTACTAGCAGAATCACCGCCATGATCGTTGCAGTGCATGCTAGACCTTGTCATTCGATTTTGAAAATGTTGTCCTTGCAACAGCCAGTTATAGCAATGATATATAAATATATGCTTTGTTCATCATTTGTGCGTGGTAGTATATGATAATAGACACAGATAACATAGCTGAAGTTTTATGATACTGCATAAAACACAGGAGATAGAGAAATCCCTTGGAAATTGTAGACCATGATGAAGCTTTATGACTGGCCGCTCATTCTCTCTTCTAGATAAGTTTGGGCTTGTGACAGATAGTATAAATGTGTAGAATTTGAATAAATTTTGAGCTGACCAAAAATGAAAATAATGCTGTACTGAGACTTTCAATGAGACATATCTGGAAGCATTTAGGTGAATATGTTGTCTGCTAGTATCCCCAGTCAAAATTGCTAGCTCCAACTTTATTGGATCAAACTAGAGTGAAAATTTACTATTTGGGGATTTGGGTTTCTCCCTCTCTCTTTCTCGGTGGACACAAAGAACTTCCCTCGTGGCTCAGACAATAAAAAATCTGCCTGCTATTCATTCTTGATAAAGAGAAGAAGAGACAAAGAGGAACAGTGTGAAGCAAATGTTTTCCAGAAGTTCATCCATCCTCACCCGTAGTAGCAGGAGAACTTGAAAAAAGACTGTTAAGATATTTAAAGCCATGGAAGGTCTTGTGAAGGCATTATGCTAAACCAGAGAAACAAAAATGAAAGAGGAAAAGCCATTTGATAAACTTTAGAAAGAGAAGTTCTCATTCCTGATGACTTATGGAAACACCTTGCCTTCAGGTTATTACAGGTCTTTAAAAAGAATCAAATCAACACTAGAAGATACATTGCTAGTTTTACCTTTTACTAGATGTTTTAATTTGATTAAGATGTTTACTCAGGACATTCTTAAACTCTTTAATGAATTTCTCTGGATGGGCCCTGGATGATGTACTCTTGTCTCTTCAAAAGACTATATCTGAGTCCTGGATAGGTGTTAGCTTCATTAGAATAATAAAGAGTGTAGTTATTTTTGGTGAAGCACCCAGGCTTTTGAAAGAAAAACGGGGGAGAGTAGAGCCCTTTTATACTTTTCGAAGTGAACCCATCAATCAAGAAAGGAATGGTGTGTGGTTAGCATCATCCAAATAATGGCAAGTAATAAATAGATTGTCTTCCTTAAATATACAGGACATGAGTCTCATTTGAAAAGGGAAATTAGAGTCTGTGGCCGTACTACCCTGAATGTGCCCGATCTCCTCTGAAAATGGAAATTAGAAAGTACTGTGAGCCCCATTTTTTGGTTATAAACTTTGATTTGGTACGTAAAAGATTAAGCTTTTAGGACCTTTTCTCTTCATCTTTCATGGGCTAAAATTTTTGCTTAGTAGAAAATTGGAGTAACATTTCTAGAACCCCTCCATATTTTGCATTTTCTTATAGTGGGTCATCCTTCCTTACTGGGCTGTTCTCTTCACTGATCTCATATTGGTTGAATTTTCATGAAGGCATTCGTGCATGATTAGGCGTCTATTTTCACTGTTGTGTTGGAGTATACTCTAAATCCTTAAATGGAGATATATCATAGAGTTGTTTAAATATCATAGAGTTGTTTCTCTCTTTATGTAAAAGATACTACTTTTTTTTCATAGTTTGCCAATTTCATTTCTTTTTTTTAAATTTATTTATTTTAATTGGAGGCTAATTACTTTACAATATTGTAGTGGTTTTTGCCATACATTGACATGAATCCTCCATGGGTGTACATGTGTCCCCATCTTGAATCCCGCTCCCACCTCCCTCCCCATCCCATCCCTCAGGGTCATCCCATTGCACCAGCCCTGAGCACCCTGTCTCATGCATCGAACCTGGACTGGCGATCTGTTTCACATATGATAATATACATGTTTCAATGCTATTCTCTCAAATCATCCCACCCTCGCCTTCTCCCACAGAGTCCAAAAGACTGATCTATACATCTGTGTCTCTTCTGCTGTCTCGCATATAGGGTCATCATTAACATCTTCCTAAATTCCATATATATATGTTAGTATACTGTATTGGTGTTTTTCTTTCTGACTTACTTCATTCTGTATAATAGGCTCCAGTTTCATCCACCTCATTAGAACTGATTCAAATGTATTCTTTTTAATGGCTGAGTAATATTCCATTGTGTATATGTACCACAACTTATCCATTCATCTGCCAGTGGACATCTAGGTCTACTTTTTAACCATTTTTCAAGGAAAGTATTTTTTTTTCTCATTAAAAAATTACCCTCTATATTATACCAAATTTCCTTTAAGTGTTGCTTCTGTGAACTAAATAGTATCTTAATAAATGTACATGAGCTGTATTGTTGGTTTTTAACCCAAAAGATCACCACCATCCCTGCTTATTTCCAGTCAATTCAGATATGATTAAAAGGCATTTATTTTAGCACGAAGAGAAATTTGATAGTATAGTCTATTTAATTCCTCTTTACTTTTCCTCACTTGTCATTATTTTTTTTCAGTCCAAAAAGCCAAAAATATTTGTTGCCATGAGTTTGCATTTTTATTTCTATGACACATTGCAGTTTCCCCCTTTTCTTTAAATAAGAAAACCAATATAATTTCATGTATAAACTTAAATAAATAGATTTTACAAATGATGTATAGCATAATTCTAAAATAACAGTTTTTTCTATTTCCATCTGCTTTTTTAGAATAATCTTTTGTGTTTTATTATTATTGGAATGTGTCAGATGACCATTTGATGCTTATGCTCTGCTGAGAGTGTACAGACTGAGTTAAACAGATATAGGCTTCATCCTTTAGGGATTTCATGTTTGAATAAGAATACAGAGACAAATATAAAGATGAGGACAGAGACATCTGTGCAGATATCAAATAGATCAATAAACTTATTCTGCATCAAAAAAGATTTTTTAAAATAGCTATCATCTTCAGACTTAAATTGAAGAAAGTAGGGAAAACCACTAGACCATTCAGGTATGACCTATATCAAATCCCTTATGATTATACAGTGGAAGTGAGAAATAGATTTAAGGTACTAGATCTGATAGAGTGTCTGATGAACTATGGACGGAGGTTCGTGACATTGTACAGGAGACAGGGATCAAGGCTATCCCCATGGAAAAGAAAAACAAAAAAGCAAAATGGCTGTCTGAGGAGGCCTTACAAATAGCTGTGAAAAGAAAAGAAGCAAAAAGCAAAGGAGAAAAGGAAAGATATTCCCATTTGAATGCAGAGTTCCAAAGAATAGCAAGGAGAGATAAGAAAGCCTTCCTCAGTGATCAATGCAGAGAAATAGAGGAAAACAACAGAATGGGAAAGACTAGAGATCTCTTCAAGAAAATTAGAGATACCAAGGGAACATGTCATGCAAAGATGGGCTCGATAAAGGACAGAAATGGTATGGACCTAACAGAAGCAGAAGATATTATGAAGAGGTGGCAACAATACACAGAAGAACTGTACAAAAAAGATTTTCACGACCCAGATAATCATGAAAGTGTGATCAGTCACCTAGAGCCAGACATCTTGGAGTGTGAAGTCAAGTGGCCCTTAGAAAGCATCACTATGAACAAAGCTAGTGGAGGTGATGGAATTCCAGTTGAGCTATTTCAAAACCTGAAAGATGATGCTGTGAAAGTGCTGCACTCGATATGCCAGCAAATGTGGAAAACTCAGCAGTGGCCACAGGACTGAAAAAGGTCAGTTTTCATTCCAATCCCAAAGAAAGGCAATGCCAAAGAATGCTCAAACTACTGCACATTTGCACTCATCTCACATGCTAGTAAAGTAATGCTCAAAATTCTCCAAGCCAGGCTTCAGCAATACGTGAACTGTAAACTTTCAAATGTTCAAGCTGGTTTTAGAAAAGGCAGAAGAACCAGAGATCAAATTGCCAACATCCACTGGATCATGGAAAAAGCAAGAGAGTTCCAGAAAAACATCTATTTCTGCTTTATTGACTATGCCAAAGCCTTTGACTGTGTGGATCACAATAAACTGTGGAAAATTCTTAACAAGATGGGCATACCAGACCACCTGACCTGCCTCTTGAGAAACCTGTATGCAGGTCAGGAAGCAGCAGTTAGAACTGGACATGGAACAACAGACTGGTTCCAAATAGAGAAAGGAATACGTCAAGGCTGTATATTGTCACCCTGCTTATTTAACTTATATGCAGAGTACATCATGAGAAAGGCTGGGCTGGAAGAAGCACGAGCTGGAATCAAGATTGCCGGGAGAACAATCAATAACCTCAGATATGCAGATGACACCACCCTTATGGCAGAAAGTGAAGAGGAACTAAAAAGCCTCTTGATTAAAGTGAGAGAGGAGAGTGAAAAAGTTGGCTTAAAGCTCAGCATTCAGAAAACTAACATCATGGCATCTGATCCCATCACTTCATGGGAAATGGATGGGGAAACAGTGGAAACAGTGACAGACTTTATTATTTTGGGCTCCAAAATCACTGCAGATGGTGATTGCAGCCATGAAATTAAAAGACGCTTACTCCTTGGAAGGAATGTTATGACCAACCTAGACAGCATATTAAAAAGCCGAGACATTACTTTGTCAACAAAGGTCCATCTAGTCAAGGCTATGGTTTTTCCAGTAGTCATGTATAGATGTGAGAGTTGGACAGTGAAGAAAGCTGAGCACCGAAGAATTGATGCTTTTGAACTGTGGTGTTGGAGAAGACTCTTGAGAGTCCCTTGGACTGCAAGGAGATCCAACCAGTCCATCCTAAAGGAGATCAGTCCTGGGTGTTCATTGGAAGGTCTGATGTTGAAGCTGAAACTCCAGTACTTTGGCCACCTCATGTGAAGAGTTGACTCATTGGAAAAGACCCTGATGCTGGGAAGGATTGGGGGCAGGAGGAGAAGGGGACGACAGAGGATGAGATGGTTGGATAGCATCACTGACTCGATGGACATGAGTTTGGGTAAACTCCAGAAGCTGGTAATGGACAGGGAGGCCTGGCGTGCTGCGATTCATGGGGTCACAAAGAGTCGGACACGACTGAGCGACTGAACTGAACTGATCACCTTCTTACACTAGACCTGAAACAGTAAAGTTCTGTCCATTTCTGGACATGGACCTAGATACCATTGATCTTATAGATAAGAGAGAGGGAAACTTATTGAATTTTTATGTTCCAAGAACTATGCTAAGGATTTTTTAACATGTATTATCTTATTTAATTCTAATACAACATCACTATGAGGTAGTAACTATTTTTTTTTTCACTTGGTGCTAATGAGGAACTACCCAAAATTTCCTGAGGAAGTCTTGGTAATTACAGAGTTCTCCATAAGGTCAGTAATGCTGAGGGTGATGGAGTAGTAATCTGAATCAAAGCAAAACCCTCAGTTTTGACCATTCTGCTCTGCTGTTAGAACAAGACTGGTTTCATATATGTTCTTTTTGCTACTAAATACTGAATAATAGCATAATTGAAAAAATGTAAAGGTTTCTAAAATGTTTCTGGTCCCTTTGCTACTCATTTGCTACAGGTGTTAAGATGTTAAGGCTTAAGTCCTGGTTAGATTCTCTTTATGGAATGGTTACTTTGCTCTTCCCTTTGGGCAGAAGAAGGTACCCCTAATGCTGTCCACCTGTCTTACCAGTGCTTGCTATTAGTCATAAGGTAGCACGACTGAAGCGACTTAGCAACAGCAGCAGCAGCCTGATTAATAAAGAGAAATCAAAGAATTAGAATTCACTACTCTTTTCTACAACTAGAAAAACAAGGCAAACTATTAATGTATTTTTATTTGAAGTATTAGTCATTCTTTTAGTTACTATATTTCAAAATAGTAATTTAACCAAATATGGCTATCTTGATCTGAAAAAGTAAGTGGGATTTATAGTTACCTGATTTGTAGTTTACTTCTGACTGCCTGCTGCTTGTTTTATATGCAGCTATGATAATCTGTTTTGACTCCCTCACAAAGATAAGAAAAATATTTCCTGGAAAGCTGTGTCACTATGGAATCATTTGTCCTATTAAACTGTATGTTACTACGAAATATCTCTTATTGTATTTTCCACATTGTTTAACTATATTTACTTCATAATCTTGTCCTTCTGATTTTCACCTCTGTTAATATTTAGTTCCTTTTGAGCTTAAATTTTAGGCAATTTTAATTTATCCTGTCACACTAAAATTTGAATTTTTATAAGTTCAGATTAGGGAAGTTAGTACTGTATTTTGAGATTTATTTTTTCTTCATTTATCTGTATAAAATTTGAAAATTCATAATTCAGTAATCTGAGATCAAGTTCTTAGATGTCAAGATTTATTAATCTCTATTTTACCTTATTAATTTCTTTTATGTTTGTTTATCACATTTGATTCTGGCTCTCACACTGGATTCTTTTAACCCACTTTAAAGTTCTTGTTCATATTTATCGATAATCAAAAGTCTATATCAGTATAGATATTGTTGACCTAGATGTTGTCATTATTTTAAAAATCCATTAGCAAAACCCTTCCTAAACCTGTTTGTGGACCTCATGTTAGGGAACGCTTATCTTATATAATGGACTTCACTGGTGGCTCAGTCGGTAAGGAATTCACCTGAAGTGTGGGAGACTTAGGTTCAATCCCAGGAAGACCTGGGATCTTCCCCTGGGTTGGGAAGATCCCGTGGAGAAGAAAACATACCCACTCCAGTATTCTGGCCTGGAGAATTCCCTGGTAGCTCAGATGGTAAAAAAATCCGCCTGCAATGCAGGAGACGTGGGTTCAATCCCTGGGTTGGGAAGATCCCCTGGAGAAGGGCATGGCAATCCACTCCAGTATTCTGGCGGGGAAAATCCCCATGGACAGAGGATCCTGGTGGGCTGCAGTCCATGGGGTCCCAGAGTCGGATACAACTGAGCGACTAAGCACATCTTATATAATGCATTAAATCTCTGAAACGTAGTGTCATAACACCTTTTTTATAGCACTACACATTTAATAGTGAAAATGAATTGCATTCTCTTCTAAAGGAATTTAAGTTTTCTATATCCTAGTCATGAGAACTTGATTTTCCAACCTGATTTTCTCTTAATAAAAGAATGTTAGATCTGTTTTCTCATGATCTGCATGTAAAGGTCAATGAAGGACAGCACTTTGAAAGAAATAGATTATATGCATCCTTCCAGAGCTAGTGTATATTACAGCTGTGCCTTTGGACTCACTTCAACAACAGTTCAGTGACTCTTTAGAGGAAGAGAATTTTAGAGGCCCTAACTGGGACTCAGAATAATTGTACTAAAAGACACTTGCTTCCCATGCCCGCTTAGCCTCTGCAGTGAAATGTTTAAAATTACTCTTCTTATCCCTCAGATCCAATTGGTCTCTCAGTGCTTTTGATTTTCTTTTACAAGGTATCTTCATTTATCTCTTTTTTGCTTTTTACTAATTGCTACCACTTTTTTGTTCAGGCCCTTGTTACATTTTCCCTGGGATAATTTCAACATATTAGTTTTCCCACTTACTCATTTATGCTCTAGGATTATAGTGACCCAAATAAAAACCCTATCCTGGAAAAGTTCATGGTCTATCAGGAAGTCTAACATGGATGTAGATAATTTTAATAATAACATATTAAGGTACAATTACAGAAATACATGTAAGAAGCTGACTGACATTAAGAAAGGAAGTAATTAACTCTGGAAGTAAATATTAGAGTAGTCAGACCATGGAATTATTGAGATTTTAGTCATGTTATTTCTGTAGCAAGTGTAGAGGCAAGTTTTTGTTATCTTGTTCTAAATAAATTAAAGATTCATTTGTAATTTTTTAAAAACAAAAGCTTATTTTCCAGTTTATAAGTGAATAGATGCAGCTGAGATGCAACTTTGGCAACTGAGTTAGCCACAAAACTAATGTTTTCCTATTGACTTGTCTGAGAATGGGGTGGAAAATATCTTGTCAGTATATGTCTAAGTAGATACACATTTGTTAATGTGTTAGTTAAATCAGATAACATATTAAATGTATCAGTTATAAAAAATGTTTGTAAAACATTTGGTCATTCAGCATTTATGCAGCTTCTGTATTTGTGGGACATTTATATATATCTATAAAATACAAGGTGCCTGTTTTAGCAGATTGTGGCTCTCTGGGCTTCTCAGGTGGCTCAGTGATAAAGATTCCACTTGCCAATTTGCCAGAGCCACAGGAGATGTGGGTTCAATCCCTGGGTCGGAAAGATCCCCTGAAGAAGGAAATGGCAACCCACTCCAGTACTCTTGCCTGGGAAATCCCATGGTCAGAGGAGCCTGGAAGGCCACAATCCAGAGGGTTACAAAGAATCAGACACAACTGAGTGACCGAGCACACATAAGGTGATTAAGCTACTGTAGAGTCAGTATAGATATCCCCTAAATTTGCAAGTGTATACTTCAAGATAGCTTTTTTTTTTTTTTTGAACTTTTTATTTTGTATTGGGGTATAGACAATTAACAATGTTGTGATAGTTTCAGGTGAACAGCAGAGAGACTCAGCCATACATATACATGTATCCATTCTCCCCCAAACCCTTCTCCCATACAGGCTGACCACATAACATTGAATAGAGTTCCATGTGCTATACAGTGGATCCCTGTTGGTTATCCATTGTAAATATAGCAGTGTGTACATGTCCATCCCCAAGTCCCTAACTATCCCTTCCCACTGGCAAGCAGAAATTTGTTCTTGAAGTCTGTCTCTTTCAGTTTTGTAAGTTCATTTGTATCATTTCTTTTTCAATTCCACATATAAGGGATGTCACACAATATTTCTCCTTCTCTATCTGACTTAACTTCACTCCGTATGACACTCTCTAGGTCCGTCCATCTTGCTGCGAATGGCATTATTTCATTCTTTTTAATGTCTGAGTGATATTCCATTGTATATATGTACCACGTCGTCTTTATCCATTTCTCTGTCGATGGACATTTAGGGTGCTTCCATGCCTTGGCTGTTGGCTATTGTTAACAGGATGACAGTGAACATTGGGGTGCATGTACCCTTATATCATGCTTTTCTCTGGATATATGCCCAGGAGTGGGATTGCAGGGCCATATGGTAGCTCTGTCTTTAGTTACTTAAGGAACCTCTATACTGTTCTCCATAATGACTCTACCAACAAAATAGCTGTCTTATTTTTAACGATTTTCTGATGTAGATGTAACATTGATATTTTAGAAACAAATAATTTTTAAATATAATATACTTCTGAAATTAAAATTTAAAATATATAAGATATGCTTTATGTATATTTTAAGTTAGAAAGTCTCTGCTATCTTAGCCAGTGTATATAGACTTATAATTCACAGTCAACTAACAGTTATCTGTACTCTGCCTTAATGATATTGACTGTAGAGTATTGTACTAGATGTTAATTGCTGCATTTCGAGGTGAATATTATCAGCAAAAGAATACATCCAGTGATGGCAGAGAAGACAACAAGCTATCTCACTTGAATTACGGTTAAAGGAATTGGGGTTAAAAGAACTAGGGAACATTTTTAGTCTTTGTCAGTATGTGAAGAGATAGAAGGCAGACTGTTGGAATAATGAAGTGTAAGAATAACAACCTTTAGGAATACCTTTAGAAGTGCTTCACAAAAACATCTATATCAGATGGGTGAGCTCCTAACACTGAAAATTGCTACTGAACATTAATTAGGTGACTTATAAGTACTTTAGTGTTTTAAGATTTTAACTTGACTGGCTTAACATTAATCTCTTTGTTTTCAAAATATTTAGATTGAAAGTGTGGGATTGAGGTTGCAAAGGCAGGGTTGGGATGACTTATTAGCCAGTGTACATTTAGAAAATTCTCTAGTTGATATCAAGTAATTCTGACATGTTTTCAGAGGTAGCAGACTTTTTCTGTAAAAGGCCAGATAGTAAGTATTTTAGATTTTGCAGGCCACATGGTCTCTGTAGCACCTGCTCAACTCAACTGTTTTTGTGCGAAAGCATCATTAATGGTACGTAAACACGGTTTCTTGGCTGTGTTTCAATTAAACTTTATTTACAAAAGCAGGTGGTTAGCTAGATTTAGCCCGTGGGCCATAGTTGGACAACTCTTGCCTTAAATGATAAAATCTGGAAATACCATTCTAATATAAATGGAGAAAAGCTCTCAGTTAAGGAGTTAAAAACCAAATTGTCAAAATGTCATTGTCTTTTTGGCTGAAAGAGTGCACGTCAGGTGTTCCAAATACTGAATTGCCTATTGAATTAAGAAACCTTTTGCTATAAAAGTCAAGTGACAATGAAGAGTCTGAGACTATTTTCTGCTGTTCATTTCTGCTGCATATTTTGTCCTCAAAGGTGTGTTTTTACATCTTGTTGAATGTTTATTTGATAATATCATTTATTTGAAAACAAAACTTTTAAGAAATCTGAATTTAAAAATCATGAAAAAATGTCATGTTGTTCTTTTGTTCAAAATACTTAGAGGCTCCCTTTTACTTAGAGTATACTACATAGAATTCAAACTCCTTAACATGGAGTCTGTCCACTTTTGCCCCTGTGTATCTCTCAATCCTCCTTCATTATCACATACCCTACCTATTCCCATGCATTTCATACTCAAGTAGTAAAAAAAAAAGTCAAACTTGTATTGCTGGTAAAGGCCGCATTTTTTTCATGGTCTTTGCACATACACTTTCATAGCTGTCTAAAACACCCTCTTCACCTAGCTGTCCCATGTCCAAGCCACTTCTCTGCAAAATCCCTATTAATCTGTAATGCTATACATAAACTTCCCTGATGCCTTCCCTAGCCTCCTCAGGCAGTTGGAGATTTCTTGTGACTTTTCCGAAGTTCCTATTCTGCCTTATAACAATTTTCCATCGTTAAAGTTGTTCCTGGGTCTTGTCTTTCCCCAACAAACTCAACAACCAAAGAGAAAGCATCTATTTACCATCGTTTTCATACTATTTAACCTAGAAACTGGCACAAACAAGTATTTCTCCAAAAAGGACGATTAAGCCAGGGATTCCTCACACCTAAGCCGTAAATAGCTGTACCAATTAAATAGGGATACCCGGGGTCTGGGGAACAAGCCACAGTTGCAAAAATCCCAGCATCTGAGCCACTCAGTACTGTTCCAAATTCATCTTTGAGTCTTGCAGTTCCAGCTCTGCCCTCAGGCTTCAGCACTTGACTCTGGTACTACTTTGTGAAGCTGAAGCTCCTTGTTTACTTGCCCCCCCGCCCCGTAAAAGAACCCAGTCCCCTTTTTCCCATCACTAACTGATGCCAGTCCTGAATAATTCATAAAAACTTGAAAAGATACTATGGGTATACTTGACAGGTTTGTTAATCATATTTAACATTTTTTGGGTGCTTGCAGTGTGCCAGTCTCTTTGCTTACATGTTTTATATATATTACCTCATCAATACCATGGTCTGATGAAGTATATGTTATTATCCCAACTTAACAAATTGGGGCAGGGGGCCAGAATGGTGGTGGTGGTGGTGATATAAGGTTTGGTGAGATGAATTGAACTGCTTAAGGCCATACAACTATTAACTAAGGCAGACAGAATCTGAATCCAGTGTAACTTCAGAGCCCGTTCTTTTACTCACCATTACTCACCACCAGTGAATATTCCTGCCATACTTTACTGGTGGCAAATGACTTTACTTCTCTGACCTTCAGTTTTCTCATATGTAAAATGTTTATTACTTATCCCAAAAGGGTTATTGCATGCGTAAGTGCAAGATATATACTAAATAGTAAGTGTTAGCTCCATTTGTCTTCTACACTTCTGTTCTTGTGAGCTCTGAGGTGATGGTTTGAACAGAATAAGGCCTGGGGTAAGAGGACAAATAAGAAAGTTAGCTTCCTCTCCCTCCTGTAGAGTACTACCAGTGTGGACCAGTGCCTGCTTTCCAGGATCTCCCAGTATTTTATGGCTGTGATCACATTTATTCTCTTAATGAGAAGGGTGTGTCTTCAGTATTTCATAGTTGTTAATTGCCCATAAATATACTAAAGTAGAATAAGGATTAGAATCAGTGATCTCTTGGGTACTAGACTTCTCTTCCGCTAATTCTTAGGAAACATATGGGACTTTGGGAGTTGTTATTTATTATATAAAATAGTTGCCCTCATGATTCCATAACATAGACCTGTTAGTGCCATTCAACAAAGAAAACTATAAACACAGCTGCTGTTTTGGTATGGTTTGTGGTTTGGTTTTGTTTTTATTTGAACTTTTTTCTTCAGGCAGATCATCACTTAAAAGTAGTCATTTGGCATTTCCCCTTGCATTCTTCAAATTTTTTTGTATGTTTTTTAAAATCATAGCCTAACTCATTTCTATAATTATGCTCTCAGATTGATCCATCTGGTTTTTTTACTAGCCAATGAATTTTCTTTTAAAAGTATAGAGAATAGGATAATTATATTTTAAATCCTATAACCTCGGTGAGTCTCTTATAAATTTGAAGAAGATATTTTCAAATATTAAAAAAAATGTACATTCCTTATTGTCTTTCAACTGATCTCTGTATTTCCAGAGGTAGGGAGAGGGCCTGAAATTTCTGCTATTTTACTCCTCATCTTCTTCATGTGTTAAAACTCTGAAGCATACCATAAACACTTATTTGCGACTGAGAATGGGTACTGCAAAAAAGTCTAATCAAAGTAGATCCTATTGCTCTCTCTAGGTTTCATAGGCTGTGCGGAGAAAAGGAATTGTAGGGGGCAAATGTAGATGTAGTTAGACAATTTAGGCCTTTGCAGTAGTCCAGACGAAAAATAGTGGTGGGCTGACCCAAGACATTAAGAAATGCAAGAAATAGAATTAACACAATTTGTTGATGAATTAGATACTGGCTTGTAGGAAATAAAGGAGTCAGAGATAGTTTTTGGATTAAGTATATCCTGCTCTTCACCTCTTTCTCACTGTGTTTGTTCCACTCTTGCTTATCCTTAAAGAATTTAGTTTATATGTTACCTTCTATGGAAAACTGCCTCATTCCAACTTCCATTAAGTTAGGTGACCACTGTATGTGCTTTTATAAGCACCTAGTACTTCTTCATGAGAGCTTTTTTTTTTTTTCCTGTTTTATACGTGTGAATTTTTTACCCCACACCCGCATACACATAACCTTCACACTCTTGATGTTGTCTTGTGAGGGCAGAGACCATGCCTGTCTTATTCATCATCATATTCCTAGTACCTAACATGGTCCTGGGGACAGCACCAATACATTGTTGGTGAATAGTGTCATTTATAGCTATTGTCTACAGTGCCTGATAGAGTAATTGAATACAGTAAGTTGTCTGGGGTTTTTTGAATCATTCCTCTGGCTTAACTTTTATTTCTTTTTTATTTTCTTAGTATCTCTAACCTTATTTTTTTCTTATAGTTTTATAGTTTAGCTTACTGTATAACAAAATATAAACCACAAGAAATAAAACTGTGCTACGTGGGACTTCTGTAGCTCATACAGTAAAGAATATGCCTACAATGCGGGAAACCCAAGTTCAATCCCTGGTTTGGAAAGATGCTCTGGAGAAGGGAATGGCAACCTACTCCAGTATTCTTGCCTGGAGAATCCCATGGACAGAGGAGCCTGGCAGGCTCCAGTTCATGGGGTCACAAAGAGTCGGACACGACTGAGCAACTAACACTACTACCTTTTGGTAAAAGGCATGGATCATTGCAAATTAATCATCCTATCTCAAGGAAAATGCATTGATGACACTTTTTATCACACTGAATATATAACTAAGTTATACTTAAAGGCAGAATCATCAAAGGTATTGCTTAGATAATAATCAATACAAAAAAAGGAAATTACAAAGATTTTTCTTCTTAAGAAAGAAAAAAATACTAAACTGTGTAAATTCTAGTTACCACAGAGTACAGGTGGTAGTGTAAAAGGAGAAGGATTTGACTTCTGTAGCCTTTACTTTACTCATCTTTAAAATAAAAACAGTGGTGGTGGTTTAGTTGCTAAGTTGTGTCCGACTCTTGCTACACCATGGACTGTAGCCTGCCTGGCTCCTCAGTCCATGGGATTTTCCAAGCAAGAATGCTGGAGTGGGTTGCCATTTCATTATTCTTGCCTAAAAGCCTTTACTTTACTCATCTTTAAAATAAGAACAGTGGACCCATGGTCTAAAAGGTCCTTTCCAGACCAAATTCTTTTGTTCTATAAAATAGAAAAGAGTGATATATAATGGAAATTTTGTTTCAATTGCAGCTTACTGTTTATTCCCTCCACAGCTCCAGCTCTGTCTTGATAAGATCTGACCTTAAAAATCCATTCAAATAAGAATTTTTTATTGAATGAATTTATTAAATGTGATTAAATGCAAGTAATTGTTTTTTCTAATTTCTGGTTTGTAATCAATTCTTTTAGCCTGTGCTTAGTTGCTCAGTTGTGTCTGACTCTTTGCAACCCCATGGACTGTAGCCCACCAGGCTCTTCTGTCCATGGGGAGTCTCCAGGCAAGAACACTGGAGTGGGTTTCCATGTCCTCCTCCAGGGCATCTTCCCAAACCAGGGGTCGAACCCAGGTCTCTCCTGCATTGCAGTCAGATTCTTTACTGTCTGGGCTACTAGGGAAGCCCTCTTTTAGCCTAATTAGGAACAATAAGATGAACTGTAATTACTTACTCTAATCATTTCAAACTACAGAAAATGAAATTTTACATTTAGTAATGCCATAAGTGTATTCTTTGATGGTCCCTCCTTTAACATACTTTTTCTTTCTTTGATTTAGATTTCTGCTTTGGGACAGCAACACATCTAATTCCTTAAAGTACTTTTATATGTAAAACTTGTAAAGGATCAGAACAATGCCTCCAAGACCATCATCAGGTGAACTGTGGGGCATCCACTTGATGCCCCCAAGAATCCTAGTAGAATGTTTACTACCAAATGGGATGATAGTGACTTTAGAATGCCTCCGTGAGGCTACGTTAATAACTATAAAGCATGAACTATTTAAAGAAGCAAGAAAATACCCTCTCCATCAACTTCTTCAAGATGAATCTTCTTACATTTTCGTAAGTGTTACCCAAGAAGCAGAAAGGGAAGAATTTTTTGATGAAACAAGACGACTTTGTGACCTTCGGCTTTTTCAACCCTTTTTAAAAGTAATTGAACCAGTAGGCAACCGTGAAGAAAAGATCCTCAATCGAGAAATTGGTATGATAAAATTTTGAAATGGCGTTGTCATCCCATTCTAAATGCAAATAACTATGAAGCTTAACTGTTTTCTCATTAATAAAATATTTTGTCTGAACTGGTTAAATAGATTTCAAAATAAAACTCATTACAATTCTAAAGTATTTTTTGACCACTAGGCTAAGGAACTATTTTTAACACCTTGGTATTAGTCTGTAAAGTTTTCTTTAAGAAGTATCATATGAAGGAATGAGAAATGATTTATATTTGTTATATCCCAGTTTTGTTTTGTTTTTTAAAAAATAATTGATAATGAATAATGTTTGCTACTTTTGCTCCAAATTACTGAGCATATCACATTTTATATATTAAACGTATTTGAGATTTTGTCAATTCTTACTATATGTATTCATCAAAAATTTTATTAACACAGAAAATTCTTTATTGTGATCATCCATATCTACCAAGTTCCTTGTTTATAACAAGCATGGTCTTACTGTGTGTTTAACAGAATGTTATATCCTTTTAGGTTTTGCTATCGGCATGCCAGTGTGTGAATTCGATATGGTTAAAGATCCAGAAGTACAGGACTTCCGAAGAAATATTCTCAATGTTTGTAAAGAAGCTGTGGATCTTAGGGATCTTAATTCACCTCATAGTAGAGCAATGTATGTTTATCCTCCAAATGTAGAATCTTCACCAGAACTGCCAAAGCACATATATAATAAATTGGATAAAGGTAAGAAGGTTATTTATCTACCATAAATGGCCACTGTAATGAAAACTTCTATCTGTACCTATATCTTTATACAGTCCTTTTGTCCTAGCTAGATGATAAGCTTCTTGAAGGCAGGGACTGCTTATACAGACAACACATAGTTGACTGCCAAGTACACAATTTGTATGCAATAAATATTGATTGAGTGAATGAATATGTGCATGTGGTGGTGATCCCTTGGTGAATTGTTTATCTTAGAATAAAACTGAAAAGAAAACATTGAATTTCAAATTTACTATTAACAGAATTACAGCTAATTATATTTTTACAAATAAAAACAACTATAAATGGAAATATTTTATGAAATTATGGAGAAAGCTAATACATTCTTACTATATACAAAGAAAAAGTAAATGTTAGATGCAGTGTTTAACTCGCATCATAATGAGTGATAATAATGACTTGACTATTGACAGTATATCAGTTTCTAGAGTTAAGTGAACATGAGAGTATTTAAACTGCATTGTTCTAGAAATGAAAATATCATTGTATCAGATAAATATTTGTGTTTTTCAAGGCAACAAAGTGAAGTTTTTAATGGAAAGTTATAGAATAGGTTTACTTATTAAACATAGTATTATGTCAGAATAAATTAAGGCATCTTATTACTATTTCAGCCATATTATTCAAAGTAGTTTAACATAAGATCTTCATTTAAAATTCATTTCTACATTAGCATAGTTTTTAAAATGGAATGATCTTTTCATTTTTTCCTAATACTCTTTATGAAAATTTTCCAACATATAGAAAATCTGAAAGAGTTTTACTTGTGTATACCTTGGCCACTCCAACATAGTTTTAATCTTTTCATTTTCATCTTCTTTTTCTTGGTCCCCCAGCTTTATACTTCATTAATCTTAAAAGGAAAAAATTAGAAAATTTATTTTCTTCCCATTCCCTCCCCATCTTTTCTCTCATTCTCTCATTCAGCATCTTTCTTTAAGTCTCCATGGTTCTTTCCCATAGTTACGAGACACACTTGTACTTAAAGTACTGTTGAACCTTTGATTCCATAATGAATCACTCTTCACAGAGGTTGTATCTATGAAGTATGTCATGCGGTTTAGAATGGAAATTAGCTTGGTCTCAGATACTTGCAACACACAGTAGTCACAGTTTTGTGTGCTTGCCTTAAAACATGAGGTTGGAACATGTTTTGTCAGCCCTATCAGATTTGAAGATTTGCTCTTTCTACCTGACATTTACCTGTATTTAATTATGGTTGATTATGAGTCATTTCTGTTTGTGGTTAGAGTAATGGTACTGCATACTTTTTGAAACTTATCTCTTAAAAAATGAAATATATGTGGTGATTGCATCTAATACTATTTTTCAATTATAGGGCAAATAATAGTGGTGATTTGGGTAATAGTTTCTCCAAATAATGACAAACAGAAGTATACTCTGAAAATCAACCATGACTATGTGCCAGAACAAGTAATTGCTGAAGCAATCAGGAAAAAAACTCGAAGTATGTTGCTATCATCTGAGCAACTAAAACTCTGTGTTTTAGAATATCAGGGCAAGTATATTTTAAAAGTGTGTGGATGTGATGAATACTTCCTAGAAAAATATCCTCTGAGTCAGTATAAGGTGAGTAACAAGTTTTAAAGATATTAATTTTAAACTTAAAAGGTAATAACATTGGGAACTGGTGTCTGCATTTAGGATGCAGTTTTTGAAAATTTAATTTTTTTTGGCCACACTCTTGGCTTACAGAATCTTAGTTCCTTGACCAGGGATTGAGCCCTGGTTTTGGCAGTGAAAACGCCAAGTCCTAATTACTGGACTGCCAGGGAATTCGTAAATAATTAATATTAGTAAAGGGCATTAATAAGTTTATTTTTTACACTATATTTTATTTGAGAGACTGATAAATTTGAAAGGACCAATGCTATTCTTTTAGATTTTATATAATTAATATTTGGGGACCTGACTACATGTATATGGGTAAGCTGAGTAACAGTTTACAGTTGTAACAATAGTTATGTCATTATTCAGATACAAACATTTGATTTGGTGATGATTTAATTGTGTCATGAGGTAAGATATAATAATGTTTCAGGTGTTTAACAAAAAATGCATTATGTGCTTTTTCTGGATAGCTCGAGTTCTAAAGTGGAAATACTTTTATAGCCAATAGGAATTTTAAATAACATGAAACTTGCCCAAAAGGCTTTTCACGTGCCATACTTTTCAAAAAGGGGCTTGTTGTATTTGAATAGGCAGTGTTAGCAATAAAGTAAATGTTCTTTGTCAAAAAAAAGAAAAAACAAAACTGGCAGTTACACTAATACCCAAATATGGGGCATTTAGTGATTTTTATCCCTTTCCAAACAGTGGCACTAGAAGGAATTAAACATTTCAAAATCCATGATCTATAGTTAATTAAGATGTACTGTTAATACTTCTCTACTCTATTTTTCTATTCATTAAATAAATACCTATAAGAAGCAACCATATTTGTACCAAGCATATGTCAAGTACTGATTTACAATACCAAGTAAGACATGGTCTTGGCTTTTAGTTTGCTTACATTCTACTAGGGCTTATGGGTAAGAAAATAGATTTTTGTAATATGTGTACAGTAGTGCTATGTGTGTATGTGCTTAGTCACTCAGTTGTATCCTACTCTGTGTCACCCCATGGACTGTAACCCCTCCCCCAGGATCCTCTGTCCATGGAATTTCCCAGGCAAGAATACTGGAGTGAGTTTTCATTTCCTTCTCAAGGGGATCTTCCAGACCTGGGGATTGAACCTGTGTCTCCTGCATTGGCAGGCAAATTCTTCACCTACTGAGCGATTGGGGGTGTACAGTAGCATTTATATTAAAAATCTCTATCCTGATTATCATTTTAAAGTTCAAACCAATGCATTTTAATATTTTTTAAAACATATTTCATAATAGTCTCCTCTCTTCATGTGTGTGTGATTTTTTTTAAGAAATGTTTCTCAAGAAATGTCAGGACAAAAGAACAAGTGGGCAGCAGCTCTTGGATTTGACATCAGTATGACTTAATAGGTTGAAGGAGAGAGGCTTTCTAAATAATGTTGCTTTTTCCTTTAACAAGTACAGTGTTTTCATAATGAGTATCTCCTGATACTTATTTGTAATTCCTTTTTCTTCCTTTTTTTTTTTTCCAGTTGAAGGTAGAACTATCGTCTCAAAAGCTGACCTTTATTTTTCTTTTCTTTTATACAATTTATATGCCAGGAGGTGCTTGGCTTATCTGTGCTATAACCTGACTCTCAAATGTTATTATTTTAAATGTTATAAATATAGCAACTGCTAAAAAAAAAAATCTATAATGTTTGATTTGTTTTATCACCTTTTCAGATTAGTATGTAAATTCTCTCATAATACTCTTGCACTTCGCTTTTAAAATGAAAACCTTATAAGAAATGGCTTCTCCCCTCCCACCTTAATCTCTTACAGTATATAAGAAGCTGTATAATGCTTGGGAGGATGCCCAATTTGATGCTGATGGCTAAAGAAAGCCTCTACTCTCAACTGCCAATGGACTGTTTTACAATGCCATCGTATTCCAGACGCATCTCCACAGCTACGCCATATATGAATGGAGAAACATCTACAAAATCCCTTTGGGTTATAAATAGTGCACTCAGAATAAAAATTCTTTGTGCAACCTATGTGAATGTAAATATTCGAGACATTGACAAGGTAAGGTCAAGTGTTGCTGTTCATAATTGATATAAATTATTTTATATAAATCTTTTTTATTGAACTGTATCATAATCTGTTGACCTGCAGTATGTTTTCAGTTGGCTAGAAAACATCTACCTCAGTTTATAGTCCTTTTCTGTAATTCTAATAATTCTAATATCCATAATTCTAAGCTCTTAAAACCAAACTTTTATAGAATTCATTTGGCAGGAAAACCTGACCTAATCTGAAGCAAGGTTTTTTATAATCTTTATCTATCCCACTTAGTGTAAATACCCATATGTTTTGTTGTAGAAATATTAATTTCTCTACGAAGTGCTGCTCTAATTGCTAAGAATACTAAGTAATATTTAGTATATGTACCAATTTATCGTTCTGAAATTTGAAAAACTGAGTTACATACCTGGCCTAAAAAGGGATTGTGGGCCTATGTTGAAGGCAGCAACATATTGGTGAAAAATCTACATCAGTTATTAATTTACTATATATGGGAAGAAACAGAGAACAGAAAAGCTACATCTGAACAAAAACTTTTAGTTGATTCTCTCATTCATATCAGTTAAATTGTTTTGATAATGTTTAATATTGGTCTTGTCTAGTATGTATGTGTGCATGTGTATATGTATGTGTATACACATAACTTTTTTTTTCCCTTAGATTTATGTTCGAACAGGTATCTACCATGGAGGAGAACCCTTATGTGATAATGTGAACACTCAAAGAGTACCTTGTTCCAATCCCAGGTAGGGAAGTATATGAATTTATATTTTCAAAAGTCATATTAGTGTTTAACAGTATAATAAATAAAAGTAGCATATTTTACATTATTAATTTTATGCAAGTCATATATAATTCCCAGACATTTAATATAGAACATAAGGACATTCCATCAAATAAGTATCCTCATTCCGGGATCACTTTATTTATTTTCTCTAAAATGTTACCACAACAGTTTTTCTGATTCTCTCTTTCGTTGTATTGAGAAAACGGAAGGTGGTTATAGTTTTGTGCTGATGATTCCTTACAGTAGATCTAAAAACCTTGCATTTTATTCCTTTTTAAACTCCATTTCCATTAAGAAGTGAGAGTTGGCAAATAACTTCAGAGCTGTACTACTCTGAGGCAGTTTCCTTTACAACACTCCCAAGAATACATGTTTATGACATTCAAGTAAAGAATCTTTGGGAACAAATCAATTTCTTAGTGGGAGAGGGGGAGTGATTGGAAACGTTTAAAAATGATTACTGCCTAGATAAAATGAAGAAATAAAAAGGTAGTATAATTCAGCAAGTTTCTATCTTGCCATTTCTTTGCCTTTGTTTATAGAATCGTTTGGGAATAAAAGTTTATTCCTGAATATAGTCGGAGAAGGCAATGGTAACCCACTCCAGTACTCTTGCCTGGAAAATCCCATGGACGGAGGAGCCTGATGGGCTACAGTCCGTGGGGTCGCGAAGAGTCGGACATGACTGAGCGACTTCACTTTCACTTTTCACTTTCATGCACTGGAGAAGGAAATGGCACCCCACTCCAGTGTTCTTGCCTGGAGAATCCCAGGGACGGGGGAGCCTGGTGGGCTGCCGTCTATGGGGTCTCATAGAGTCGGACACGACTAAAGCAACTTAGCAGCAGCAGCAGCAGCAGCCTGAATATAGTAGTATTTTAAGAGAACTCAAATAGGTTTTAAATGTTAAAGTAGATGTTTTAGACTAGCAGTAGAGCTAACTAATGGATCTTCCAGAAGTAAGTTTCATAATGAATTCAGACTGAGTTCTAGAAAAGTCAGGAAAAAGTTCTAGTCTTGTAATAAAATTGCTAGAGATGCCACCCTTCTAGACCATAGGTAAAGTTCAGAGAGATGGTAGCCTTCTCTACCAGGAAGAAGGAATATAATTGCCATCCCACCTGAACCATCGTAGGTCAGAAAGCACATCATTCAGGTTAGAAGTTATGCTGTGGCAATAGACAACACCAGAATCTTTTAAAATTTTTGTTAGACCAACAAAAGTTTGTTTCCCATTCATACAGCATATCTGTCACAGGTTAAGTGGGAGATTTTGCAAGGAGCATAAAAACAATATTTGAGGAAATAATAGCCAGAAATTTCCAAATTTTGGTGAAAACTATAAAACCAACAACCTAAGGGGTTCAGCAAGCCCAAGGAAAGACCCCAAAATAATGTTAGATAGATTTATCCTAATTCTTTCAAGTAACAAAAATAAACAGACTTTAGAAAAGTAAAAGGTAAATTTATTTAATGATACAAGATCAAAATGTCAAAATTTTAATATATCAAAGCAACTATTTAGAAAGGACTTCTGTTTTATTATCTTTTCTCTAATACAATATTGTAAATCAACTGCACTCCAATAAAAATTTAAAAAAAAAAAAAAAAAAAAAAAAGAATATCTATAAGGTAAAATGGAGAAGGCAATGGCACCCCACTCCAGTACTCTTGCCTGGAAAATCCCATGGATGGAGGAGCCTGGTAGGCTACAGTCCATGGGGTCGCTAAGAGTCCGACGACTGAGCGACTTCATTTTCACTTTTCACTTTCACGCACTGGAGAAGGAAACGGCAACCCACTCCAGTATTCTTGCCTGGAGAATCCCAGGGACGGCGGAGCCTGGTGGGCTGCCGTCTATGGGTCGCACAGAGTCGGACATGACTGAAGCAACTTAGCAGCAGCAGCAGCAGCATAAGGTAAAATCCCTATGGAAGTAGTATAAAGACTTAAGTAAATTTTTAAGCTTTTCTGTACTTAAAAATAGAGATAAAAGTATATGAAGTTATTAGAAAGATAGAATCTTAAAAATTCTTACTGAGATTAAATGATTTTTTCAAATCTGTGCTTTCTATGTGCTAAATAAATTAGATTTTTTTTATGATTTCCATATAAATGTTACCAGTTATCTCCCAAAATCAGAATAAATTTGGAATATATATAAAACCATTGCTTAAAACTAAAGAACTTAATTGGGTTGTGCATGTTTGTGTGTGTGTGTTTGTGTGGACTTTACAAGAAGAAAAGAACATGCTTTAGTTGGTTATCACAGTACTGTACAACTGGAATACATTAATAAGATACAGCTCTCTTAAAAAGTGCGTAGAAAATTTTTCATTAATTACGAGCAATTCAGAAGGTTTTGATGTGGTAAAAAGTACTAGGTACATTTGAGATACACCATCTAATTTTTCTTGAATTACTATGAACTTAACAAAGCTTACAGTATTTCTTTTCCCTGCATTTGTTGTTTGCTTTCCCTTTAGATTTCCTTCTAGCTGAGTTTCCCCATTTTAAATGTAAGTCTTCTCTGTATAAATGGACACTTGAGCTTTTAATATGGACTAGTTACTGTTCTAATTTCTTTATGTATGTTATCTCATTTAATTTTCACTACAACTGTATGAGAGTTGGTGCTGTTATTAGTCCCATTTCACAGATGAGAAAACAGACAAAACAAGGGTTACACATTTAGTAAAATAGTAGAAACAAGATTTTACTCCATACAGTCTGACTTCTGAGTTCATATTCTTAGCCATTACTATGTTTTTTAATTAAAAAAAAAAAAGAACTACTTATTGTATTTGGTTCTTTGTAAGTATGTATACCAAATATAGACATAATTTCACATGTAACATCCAGTAAATTAAAGGGAACTTATCATGAAAATTTGAATAATTTTTATGATCACTTTTTGTAGTAACTTTTTTCCTCTCGTTATGTCAAGTTTTATTACTACCTGTGAAGTAGTTACTCTGAAATTTAAATAGTTTCTCCTTATGTATCTTTTATTTTATTTATCTACTGACTTATTTAAATTAATGGGCTCTTTTGAATGAAACTACATCATACATAAGAGTAATTAAATATAATTTTAATCATAGTAGGAAATTAATTTTATTTTTATTTTATTAATTTTTATTTTTAATTGTTAATTTTATTAATTAATTTTATTTTTCTATTTCCATCTTCTATAAGTGAATTTGTTTTTTATTTTTACCGAAGTATAGCACGAATGCATAAAATTATACAAATCATGATTGTATAGTTCAGTGAATTATCACAAAATGAATACCTATATAACCACTATGCTGGTCAAGAATTAGAACATTTACCAGCATTCCAAAAACCCCTCCTCATGCTCCTTCCCAATCCGTTAATCTTCTCCCCTCCCCAAAGGTAACTGTTCTAATGCTATTAATTTTGGTTGTTTCTAAATTTTATATAAATGGACTCAAAGAGTTGATATTCTTTTGTTCCTAGCTTCTTACAGTCAATATTATGTTTATAAGATTTCACCTATATGGTAAATAACTAGTGCTCATTTCCATTTATATACGGTGTGCCGTTACATGACCATACTACCATTTATCTATTTGCTCTTAGACATTTGGATTTTTTTTGAAGTTTGGAGATACTGTATGTAATTCTGTTAGCATTCTGTTCAGGATTGCATACATTTGTGTGGTTTTATACCTAGAAATGGAGCCAAGTTATGGATCAATTTTAGTAGATTATGGTTTCCAAATTAGTTGTACAAATTACTCCTCCCCTAGCATGTATGAGATTTCCTGTTAATGCACCTCCTTAACACCCCTTAGTATCATCAGTCTTTATTGTTATAGCCATTCTCTTTATACTGTTATCTTTTATTTTTGCATTTTCTGGATGACAGATACTCTTTCATGTCTATTAGCCATTTAGATTTGATCTTGTAAAGTTTCTGTTCCAGTCAGTCTCTGACCTAGTTTTCATTTGATTTATCTTTCTCTTAGTGATTTATAGGAATCATTTATATAGTCTGGATAAAGTCTTTTTTGGTAAATTCTTTTTTTCTTTAAAATTTTCCATAGGTGGAATGAATGGCTGAATTACGATATATACATTCCTGATCTTCCTCGTGCTGCTCGACTTTGCCTTTCCATTTGTTCTGTTAAAGGCCGAAAGGGTGCTAAAGAGGTAAAGTATCAGAAAGAATAGTAATATTCACTCCTAAAAACCCCTGATTATACTGCTGATTGAATTTTTCAAGAAATGGATATTTTTTTCCCTTACTTAAAAATTAATAAACATTTAAAAATAATATATTTACTTAAAGAAGAATAACTTAGTAGAGCTTCCAGAATTTATTTTATGATGAATATGTCCTCAGTTCATACTGATAAAACTTTTAATGTGCACAGTGACTACACGTAAATGTGTCTTGCTTGCTTTGGTTCATATTTCCCATTTATAATTTTAAAAATATGTGTACTTTCAAATGGGGAAAATGAAACTACACTTTGAAAAAAATTAATGTGACTTGTTATAGATAAAATTTAAAAGGCAGTTGTTGAATTCTTTCTGGCAAAGAAAAGTATTTTGAAATGCGTTTTATAATTTAATCCACAGAGTAGTGAACATTTTTCTGTTTCTTAAGGAACACTGTCCATTGGCCTGGGGAAATATAAACTTGTTTGATTACACAGATACTCTAGTATCTGGAAAAATGGCTTTGAATCTTTGGCCAGTACCTCATGGACTAGAAGATTTGCTGAACCCTATTGGTGTTACTGGATCAAATCCAAATAAAGTAAGCTTTTTATTATCATAAATTAGATTTTTTTTCTTTTGTGTGTGTGTGTGACAGTCAAGTATAATATGCATAATAACTTTTGTTCCATCTCTTAGGAAACTCCATGTTTAGAGTTGGAGTTTGACTGGTTCAGCAGTGTGGTAAAGTTTCCAGATATGTCAGTGATTGAAGAGCATGCCAATTGGTCTGTATCCCGTGAAGCAGGATTTAGTTATTCCCATGCAGGACTGGTAAGGCAAATCACAGAGTTTTCCTTAAGTATCAGTCATAAGCAGTGCATTTGCATACCTGCTTTTACTCTTTGAATGGAAAAGGTTTCATGTGTTTTAGTTACATTGGCATCAATATTACGGGCTCTAGAACAGTATTGCAATAGAATAAAATTCTGTATGCTAATATTTTTTCTGCAGTCTGCCTCTTAGTTTAGCCTGCCTCATTTAACAAATATTTTATTTAATACTGACTACACATATATATTTACTATACAATAGGCTGTTGTTCAGTCACCCAACCGTGTCCAGCTCTTTGTGACTCCATAGACTGCAGCATGCCACGTCTCCCTGTCCCTCACCTTCTCCTGAAGCTTGCCCAAGTTCAAGTCCCTTGCGTCAGTGATGCTATCCAGCCATCTTATCCTCTGATGCCCTCTTCTCCTTCTGTCCTCAATCTTTCCCATCATCAGGGATTTTTCCAATTAGATCTTCACATCAGGTGACCAAAATGCTAGAGCTTCAGCTTCAGCATCAGTCCTTCCAATGAGTTTTCAGGGTTGATTTCCTTGAGATCGACGGGTTTGATCTCCTTGTTGTCCAGGGGACTCTCAAGAGTCTTTTCCAGCACCACAGTTTGAAGGCATAATTCTTTGGTGCTCTGCCTTCTGTATGGTCCAGGTCTCACAACCATACATGACCACTAGGAAGACCATAGCCTTGACTAAACGGAACTTTGTTGGCAGAGTGATGTCTCCGCTTTTCAACACACTGTCTAAGTTTGTCATAACTTTTCTTCCAAGGAGCAAGCATCTTAGCTTCATGGCTGCAGTCACCATCTGCCCTGATTTTGGAGCCCAAAAATATAATGTCACTGTTTCCATTGTTGCCCCATCTATTTGCCATGAAGTGATGGGACCAGATGCCATCACATCCACTAGTTTTATTGGCCGCAGTGCTTCATAAGGTCCACTTGACTTCACACTCCAGAATGTCTGGCTGAGGGTGACAGATCACATCATTGTAGTTATCCGGTTCATTAAGATCTTTCTTGTACAGTTCTGTGTATTCTTTCCGTCTCTACTTGATCTTGACACAATAGGTACCAGGTAATAAAGTTGTGACCTGAAGAGACTCTACTGTTTATACAGTGTGCTGGTGAAAATAAGCCTGAGACTGGTAAAAGCAGAAATGTAAGATTACAAATTATGCTGAGTGCCATGAAGGAAATAATAGTGTGTCAAGAATAACGAACTGTTTGGGGAGAAAGGATAGTGTATCTTGGGCGCAGGAGAGACCTCTCTGGGATAATAACTTTGAAATTGAAACCAAGGTGTACGTATGTTGTTAACTGGGCCTAGAAGCAAAGGAAATAGCATATCACAATAGTCTATGCTGGACTTCCCTAGTTGGTCAGTGGTAAAGCACTCAAATACCAGTGCAGGAGATGCAGGTTTGATCTCTGGGTTGGGAAGATCCCTGGAGAAGGAAATGGCAACTCACTCCAGTTTTCTTGCCTAGGAAATCCCATGGACAGAGGAGCCTGGTGGGCTACAGTCCATGGGGTTGCAAAGGAGTTGGACATGACTTAGCAACTAAACAACAACAATAACAACATAGTCTATGCTAGAAAACAGTATGTATAAAATGGAGTTTAAATATTGATCTGTTTGTCTGATCGTGGCTGTAGTTTTAGAACCACAGTGTAACTGGGTTCAAGCATCATAAACTTTCCCTTATTTTTCAAGGCAAAAGTGTCAGTACTGAGAGAAGAGAGTATTTTGGTTCTTTGCTGTCTCTTTTCCCAGGTTCCTAATTTGTCACCTTTTTCTTTGGCCTAATTAGAGATTATAGATAGACCATTCAATGAATGTGGGTCCTGAAACATGCCTACCCCCAGTAATAGTGGCACCCAGGGGCAGTCTGGAGTCCTACACTTAGAAACTTTATTACTTTAACTTTATTATTAATAGTTGTGTTCTCAGTAAGGAGTTTACCAAACTTTTGTAAACGGAATAATAATAGTAGTAGTAATCTTCCTGCCTGTGTACTTTCAAAACTATGTACAAAATGTTTTGTTAAGTAGAAATTAATTTAAAATCATTTCTGAATTCTGTCATTTACTAGAAGTATATTGTTTATTTTACTAGAAGTATAGTTAGCTTTTTTGACATTAAAAAGCGGATTCTCTTGCTTGAAAAATGTAACCACTACTTTGTAAGCTTAGTTCCTTGAATATATTTAACATGTATTAAGTGCTTACTGTGTACTAAATGCCATGCCAATTACTTTTCACATATTACCTCATTTAATCTTAAAAGTAGTCTCAATGAGGGTAGGTGCTATTTTAACTCCCTATTTTCCCAGAAAAGAAAAGGTTTATGGAGTTTAAATAAGTTATCCAGTGTCACTCTTAAATAAGTATTAAGTGTTTTACTCTTAACCATTCTAACTTAGATAAACAGGATAATAACCTTGATTCCTTTATTTTGAAATTAAGCATTTCTATAAAATGTCCATAACTCTATCCAACTAGCTATACCTATAAATTAACTGAATTACCAGAATTAGGTCACATACTTGAAAACTCATTTATTTCCTATTTTATTCATATTTTAGTCATTGAACTCAGTTTGCCACAGCCCATTTTAGCTTTTGAGTTTCCTTTTTGAGCAGTTCTAAGTTTTTTAAGGATTGATATTATATGACATTTTCTTCCTAGAAGAATTTTTTTTCATTTCAAAGAAAAAAGAAAAACTGTTTATTTTTGTAATAGAATAAAACTGATTCTATCTTTCAATTACCATTGGATCTATTGAAAACTTTCATAAATCTAAGATACAACAATGGGATTCTTAGTTTTCTTCTATCTTAAGGCATTTTACTATTTAATCATTATTCATTAATTCCAACTATGCTAAAAAAAGACTAATATAATATGGAAATATAGAAGGATAGAATAACTAGAAGGATGATACAATAGTGAGGTAAATCATCACTTTTACATCATCCTGCAGTCTTATTGCAATGTTCAGTGTTTTCCATCATCTTTCCAGATGTATAAAGAAGTCTGCAAACACCATCTGTGTAGTTTGTTAGGCTTTCATTGAACACTGTTAATAATTTAGAATTTTTCCCTTTCCACTCACAATGACAAAGAGAGGAAAACTTGACAGAGAAAAATATTTCACAAGTATGAATGCAAAGAAATGGATAATAGTGCTTTAAAGCAAAGTTTCTCAACCTTATCACTGATGACATTTGGGGCCAAAAATTCCTTTGCTGTAGGGACTGTCCTATTCATTACAGGATGTTTAGCAGCATCCCTGGCCTCTGCACACTAGATGCCAGTAATATCACCACCACAACTTGTAACAATCAAAAATGTGTCCCAACACTAGCAATGGTTCCTGGGAGATAGATGGGACAAAATCACCCCAATTGAGAACTATTGCTCCAGACTTAAATGATGATGTTAAAATTGATCATATTAAGTGAAACATCAGATGACACTATCCTAGATGGATTTTCTCAAGCTCAAGAGACTGTGAGTGAACAATGTATCTCCAAGGACAAAAAATGACTAACACAAGTTAGTCATTCTGCAGGAATGACTTTATCACACAATATGTCTTAGTAAGAACCTGGACCACAAAAAAAATTAAAAAATAATTTTTAATTATTACATCTTTTACCACATTACCACCGTCTATTATTACCACCATTATTACCACATCTTTTTCAGTATTTTTTTCATCTTTTATGATGTTGTGCATCAAAACTTACTTTGTAAGTGGCTAAATGCTACAGACAGTTGTATATAAAAATAACTGGAAGGAAAAAAGTAATATAGAAAATTTTTAACTCCTTGGATTGATTATTCTGATTGATATCTGTAAGTATAAAAAATAGAAATGTTTTGCACTTATGAAGCAAAGAAGATGGTTATCCTCTCTTCAGCAAAATTATGTCATCAGAGTTTTCAAAAGTATTGTATTTTGAAAATGCAAGTATGAGAAGAAAAACCATAAGTAATGATACTATGTTTAAATTCTTATTGAGATGTCTATTAAATTGTGTTTACCATTGTTTATTCTTCTCTAAATTATTTTGTATTAAAAACAAAAATAAGTAAAAGAACTAAGAGTCCATTGGAACCCAAATGATTAATGTTAATGACTACTTTTTCTGATGAGGGTTAAGTATTTATTCTTTTACCTGGAATATTACAGTAGCTTCCTACCTGGTCTCCCACTTATCCCAGAGCAGCCGGAATAATAAAATTATAAAAGATAAATCAAGTATTAATAACAGTATTCATCCTGTAAACAACTTTCACTAAAAGTAAAATCCAAACCTTTTACCCTGACCTGCAAATTTTACATGCTGTGACTATGACCTCCTGTCAGTCCTCTCCCTCATCTACTGGACTTTAGATGCACTGATCTTCACCAAACTCTGTCCGTAGGGCACTTTCACTGTTTCCTTCATCTGCGGTAATCTTTCCCTGGTCTTAGTGTGGATGGTTCTTTCTTGTCATTTGGATCACAAATTAATATGTTCTCAGAGGCCATTTCTGAACACTCAGTCTAAAGTAACCACCCCGTCCTTCTCTGTCACATCACTCACAGCATCTGTGTTGACTCTCCAATAGCTTTATTTGTTCATTTAATTTTCCACTGTAATAGAGTCTCTGTTAATACAGGGTGTTTTACTATTTTCTGAGCCCAGCAGTAAGAATAGGACCAAGTTACACAATACATGTATTAAAGATTTGTTCAGTGAATATGTGCCTGTAATATTTTGTTATGCTTTTGGATAAATTAACAATATTTAAATATATAAAAATCAGGGGCTCCCCTGGTGGCTCAGATGATAAAAGAATCTGCCTGCAGTGCAGGAGACAAGACCCGGGTTTAATCCCTGGGTCAGGAAGGTTCCCTGGAGAAACAAATGGCTACCTACTCCAGTATTCTTGCCTAGAGAATTCTGTGGACAGATGAGTCTGGAAGGCTGCAGTCCACAAGATCCAAAGAGTCAGACACAACTGAGCGACTGACACTTTCACTTTTTAAATAAAAACCAAGTAGCATGGATGTCTGCTTTCATCTCTATCCATTAGGAATAAGTATAACCCATCCTAAATGGCATGTGTTTTTCATCATATATTAATGTGTTCATAGTTATTCATTATGTGGTTAATATATTTGTATTTAAAGGGAATAAATACATTACTTGGAATCTTGGAATTACACCAAAAGTTATGGTATTTTCATTTTAGTTTCCAAAATTCAGCATGCAGTATTTTAAAGTGGCTTGTTGTGTGTTTTTTTTTTCCTGTTTTCCCCTTATTTTTACTTTTGAAATTGGAAAGCCTTGCAGTGATTATAAGGATATATTCAGGCAAGGGTTATGAAAGAATTTAAACTAGTTCTCGCCTATCCCTGAAAATAAAGTCTTAAAATGAGAATAAACTTTTTCAACAGTTAATAATCATTGTAAAGTTTATTGAAAGTTAATCTTTTTTTGCAGATCACTCATAAATCGAGGGAGAGGGTTAGGAAATATGACAAAGAAAATTATATAAGATATTACTTTATTTTACAGAGTAACAGACTAGCTAGAGACAACGAATTAAGAGAAAATGATAAAGAACAGCTCCGAGCAATTTGTACACGAGATCCTCTATCTGAAATCACTGAGCAAGAGAAAGATTTTCTGTGGAGCCACAGGTAAGTATTAAGATAGAGTCTCTCTTTCTTCTATTTCACAAGAAAGAACTGATGTTGGCTTGATCTTGCCATGTTTCTGCCATTACCTATTAGAGTAAATAAAGCATAATTTACATGATTTTTTATTATAAGCATTATCCTTTTTTAATACGGATGTAGATCAGTATTTCTAGAAAATCATGATGCATTGATACTAAGCTTGCAGATTGAAGGCTTTTTTAAAATTCTAAATCTTAACATGACCTTTTCTTAGATTTGGTTTTTTGATTTTGTTTTCAAATAAAATTTTAAGATCCACCCCCCCAAAAAATACCTGTAGTTTTAGACCCATTTAATTGTGATTTAGTTGGCCTAGATATTTTCAAGAGTTCCTTCCATTTTTCATTTTTTCTTATGTTTCCTGAAAGTAACAGTGTAATGCCCTATTTTTACTTTGAAGAAACTACCCTGCAGCTTGGTATGTGTACACTAGTTTATTTAAATAAAGTTGCAGTGCATTTCTGCAGAAAGTCCATTTAAATATAAGTTTTGTCCACTGACCACAGTAGAAGTGGGAACTCTTCTCATGGTTCAGGATTAATAATAGAAACCATGTAAAGAATGTTATAAGTTCATAATTTTTCCTAAGTAGTTGTCCTCCATTTGGATTTTCCTTTTGTCTTCCATGCCATTTATAACTGTCTCTAAATATATATGTGCAGCTTATAGTGTTAAACAAAGATTTGTTTTGGTTTTAAGGAAGGCTAGTCATGGTAAGAAGTTTTAAAAATATTTGGAACTTATTAGAGATTGCATAGTTGAAAATTTAGACATTTAGGTCTTTTGGATAGCATGTAAGAATGCTTTTTATTTTGTTTTGTCTTTTCCACATAGACACTATTGTGTAACTATCCCTGAAATTCTACCCAAATTGCTTCTGTCTGTTAAATGGAACTCTAGAGATGAAGTAGCTCAGGTAAATGCATGTTTGAAATTACTGAATAACTTGCACAAATTTGGTATGTCGTTCAAATTGTTTTCTCTCAGAAAATCTGCATAAGTGTAAGAGATGAAATAGACTATGTTTTAAATTAATTAATAATGATAATACAGATGGTCCTCAACTTACATAATTCAACTTAAGATTTTTTGACTTTACAGTAGTGAGAAAGTAATATTCATTCAGTGGAAACTATTTCAAATTTTGTATTTTGATCTTTCCTCAGGTTAGCAATATGTGGTAAAATAGTCTCTCCTGATACTGGGTAGCAATAGCGAGCCACAGCTTTAGTCAGCCAGGTGATCATGAGGGTAAACAACCAGTATCCTTACAACTAGTCTGTACCCATACAGCCATTATAAAATAGGCTTTATATTAGATGGTTTTGCCCAACTGTGGGTTAATATAAGTGTTCTGAGAATGTTTAAGGTAGTCTGAGTTAAGCTATGATGTTCAGTAGATTATGTGCTAAATACATTGAGCTATTTTCAACATATGATAAGCTTACCAAGACATAAGCCCATTGTAAGTCAAGGAAGATCTGTGTAGTAAAGAAAAATAGCCTTTACATAACTTACACTGATAAAATTAATTAGAATTAAACATTTTAAGCACTGAATTCATAAGGGGGCTTTTATCTAATTTTACAGCAAGAAATTAAGACAATGTCTTAGAGGGTTCATTCACAACTATTTTTGCTTTTTAAATATAATTTATTATCTCACTCATACACAGATGTACTGCTTGGTAAAAGATTGGCCTCCAATCAAGCCTGAACAGGCTATGGAGCTTCTGGACTGCAATTACCCAGATCCTATGGTTCGAGGTTTTGCTGTTCGGTGCTTAGAAAAATATTTAACAGATGACAAACTTTCTCAGTACCTAATTCAGCTAGTACAGGTAAAATAATGTAAAATAGAAAAATAATGTTTTACTTTAAATCCATGCAATTTCCAAAACCTGCTGTATTAGCTGGTTTTATACTTGGGTAAAAATCAGTTTTATTATCAGGAGTATCTATTTTATTCCTAAAAATTTTTTTCTTTAAATTCAGCCATGAAGAAACTTACACTGATTGATGTCGCTTTGTTTTTACATATGTTTGTTTTTACTGACATAGGTACTAAAATATGAACAGTATTTGGATAACCTGCTTGTGAGATTTTTACTCAAAAAAGCATTAACTAATCAAAGGATCGGTCACTTTTTCTTTTGGCATTTAAAGTAAGTCAAATTATTTCTCCATTTAATTCTTTACACAAATATTACTTGTATTCTAATGTATGATGTATACATGTATTAATGTATACTTCTATATTACTTATCTACTATTGTTTTTGTTTGTCTAGAAGTTTTCCATACTGAAAGTATATTGTACCAGTCAACTTTCTCAGCTTTTTCTCTTTAACATTATATAAGCAGTAAAATTAAAACTAAACTTTATACGGGAATGAGAGCTGAAATATTTTTAAAGACTTTGATTCTACTTTAAGAAAAGTAAAATTTGCTAGGTCTAGATTAACGTTGCAATTGATTTCACTGTATATGTGGATTAAGGTATTCCTTAACCCCCAAAAAAATCTTCCCCTGGAATTCAGAACAATAATGATGAAACCTTACTAGAAAATAAGATAATTAAGAACAAAAATATTTTGCAGAATTGATATATCTAATACACAAAGTTAGAGGTCATAAACCATGCACGTTTTTATAAATTCAGAAACAGATTTATAATTAACATGGTTTTTTTTTAATGCTAAATCAAAAATTGAATCTGGAAGCTAGGTTTAAAATAACTTAAATTAAGGCACAGTACAGAAAAGGGACATATATGTCAGAAGAGTCAAATAGTGCTCACTGAGCTCTTCACTCCCTCTCTTGTTCATTTTATTATTTTTCTGCCTGATTTCCTTTTTTATGTTTATATATATGGTGCTAAGATTAGTAAATGAAAGATAGTTGAAATAAAACTAAAATTCTAGATTTTTTAAGATTTATATTTTCAGGAACTACCTGAAACTTTTTAATTGTTTTGCTCCTAAATGATAGGTTTTATAATTAGTATGATTGTGTTAGTTAATATTAGTATGATTATAACATTTTTTGAATTTATAAAATGGGTTTTCTTATTTTCCTACAAAAGGTTCTGTGTATACTCATTTACAGTTCTCTCTCTCCCTCCCTCCCCGCCTGCCTCTTTCCCTCCCTCCTTTCCTCTCTTGCTCTCCTTGTTCGCTTGCACTGGTCTTCTAGATCTGAGATGCACAATAAAACGGTTAGCCAGAGGTTTGGCCTGCTTTTGGAGTCCTATTGCCGTGCATGTGGGATGTATCTGAAGCACCTTAATAGGCAAGTTGAGGCTATGGAAAAGCTCATTAACTTGACTGACATTCTCAAACAAGAGAAGAAGGATGAAACACAAAAGGTATGTGACTCTTCAGTGTGTTTTTGAGACTCCTTCATTGCAGTGGAGCAGGGTTATTTGAGAGCCCAGTATATATGCTTTAGAATTAGGCAGATTAAGATTTTGATCCAAGCAATGTAATGTTAGATACATTAATAATCTATAAAATGAGACTAATACTTTCCTCATAGGGTTGATGTGAGAATTAAATCAAACCAGATACACAAAGCACCTGTCGTAGACCCTAGAACATGGAAGGTGCCAGTAAATATTAGTTCCTTCCTCTTTACATTCCTTTCTCTTTTATATAGCCCTTTTTCATATTCTTTTCCATTACGGTTTATCACAACATACTGAATATAGTTCCCCATGCTATACATTAGGACCTTGTTGTTTAGCCCTAAGTGTTGAAACTGATTTTTCCTTACTCTGTGTCATTTCTTTTCTTTTAGTAATGACCCTGAAAATGAGTGAAAAGAAATTAGTTTCTGTATTTCTAAGTTTAAAATGGACTCAGTCACACAGTGACTATTTCACACATTTAAGTGATCTGAAGTCTAACTTAGTGTAACTTAGTCTAACTAAGTAACATCTTTTGTAACTTATTTTACATAAGATGTAGAGGTTTTTCATGACCTTTTCCTCCTCCTTATCCATTATTCAGTCCAACACATTCTACAGTAAAAAGTGAGATCATTCCTCACTTCTAGTGAAATGAAAAAAAGAAAATTCCAGTTTATTAGGGGGTCCCCAAAGGACAATGTAAATTAGTAGTAGTGAATAAATTTTTTCAACATCATCACTAATATTGCTTGAAAAGAAACAACTTTAAAAGAAAGTCACTGTATTAATCTAAATATCAGTATGTAACTGAGTTGATTTTATTGAAATTGTAGTATGTAAGTTCAAATACAGGTTATTAGAAAATAATTGTACTGTTTCTGCTGCTGGAATTGTGAGTGAGAGGAAATGAGACTGCTTTGAAATAATAAAATGTATTACATTGTAACTAAGGTAAGAAAAAAGAAATTAGATATTAAATTTGTAAATATAAATATTTCTTCTAAACTGAAGTTTTCATATGATTGGTTGGCTGTGATACAGTAGACTAAAAAGTGATTTAAAAAGGATGTTTCTTTCCAGCTATGTGCTAGAACTTTGTAGCATGAGACTTTTCCCAACAATCCCCTAGACCTTCTTTACTGAACAAAGAATGTGGTGTTTTCTGAAAAGCTTAAAGGTCAGACTACTAAGCTAAGCTAACATGATGTCTCCATAGCTTTTCCTCTAGAAGAAAGATCTGCAGACTTTTTCTTAAAAAGTCAGATAGTAAATATATTAGACTTGGCAGCCCACACAGTCTGTTTTAACTACTCAACTCTGCTATTCTAGTGTAAAAGCAACTATCAAAGTGAATAGATGTGACTGTATTCCAATGCAGTTTGACTTACAAAAACCAGCGGCCGAGTTACAAGCCATAGCTGACCGTGCCTTGATCTAGAGCCAAAACATAGCCTCTGTCAGGATACAGTACCTTCTTACAGGAAGGTACACAGTACTGTAGCTCTCACCTCTCTGCCTGAGTTGTGCTGCTCCGTGTTACAGAATGTTATAGAGGCCCTTCTAGTTAGAATGCAGCCAGTCCAGGATATGCATTCAAAAACTACACACTAATGAGGTTCCAATGGGTAAAAGATACTAGCAATTAGTTTTACCTTTTATCAAATCAAATTCTAACCGTGATTGTGCTTATCTATCAGGTACAGATGAAGTTTTTAGTTGAGCAAATGCGGCGACCAGATTTCATGGATGCTCTCCAGGGCTTTCTGTCTCCTCTAAATCCTGCTCATCAGCTGGGAAATCTCAGGTAAGGAACTTTATTGGCAGTTTTATTGATATATTTAAACACATACTTTCTCTGGAGAAAATCTTGAAAAAAGTCAAAATGTCCATAATAATTGTATTCAATAATATATGCATCTCTTTCCTTTTCCTACCCTGCAAAACAAGAGTAATAATATTTTCTTAAGTTCAGAACTGCATTTATTGAGAATGAGTTTTTACTGCTTTAACAATAGAATTTAAAACTTTCTATGGCCAGAATTTGTGATATCATTGGATAAGAAACAATGTTATATCTGTAAAACTAATGATATATACCTATAATTGTGGAAAATTCATATTCTATGTAGAAGAAATTTTTAAGCTTTTTATTATGTATTTTTTCTTTATACGCCCTTAGAAATTATTTCATACATAAAACTGAGGAGAAAGTTTAAAATTGCTGTAACAGTTCAAAAAGCTATACAGTATATGTATTTTGAAATAAATTGAGACTATAAAGAATAACAAAACTAAGGTGCCGAGTAAAATTTTCAACTCTGTTAAAGGCTTGAAGAGTGTCGAATTATGTCTTCTGCAAAAAGGCCACTGTGGTTGAATTGGGAGAACCCAGACATCATGTCAGAATTACTCTTTCAGAACAATGAGATCATCTTTAAAAATGGGGATGGTAAGAGTATTAATGGACTTATGATACATGAACTTTTTTATACACAGGATATTTATGAACCATGAAGATTATTGAAAGCCATTTAAAGAATATGCATGTGGTAACATATGTGATATTAAGCAGATATCTTAACCTTTAGAATATGTATTTATAATTCTTGCAATGAAAAGATGTACTAGGTTTAGAATCAGAAGGCCTGAACGTCATTTTGCTTAAATGTACATACATTCACTCCATAAATATTTGACATGCTAGGCCCTGAGGTTGTAAAATACACGAAACGGAATCCACGCCTTCTTAGAGTTTATAGTCTAGCAGGGAAAAGAGACGTTGAACAAATAACTACAGAAACAAAACTACAGCCTGGTAGATGTAGTCTGCTAAGGCGTCATAAAAGAAGGTCCTAATTTATTTAGAGAATAGGCTGTGGGGGAATATATTTTTATATTCTAAATAAATGTATCATAGATGGGTTTTCATTAGGAAATGACCTTTCAGCCCTGAATTCTGTTAATCCAAATATTTTAATATAAACAGGTTCAAATTTAAGGATTCAGAAAAATAAGTAATTTATATATTTTAATTTTTTTGTGAAATACATGCCCACTTATCCTACACGTGTTTATGCAGATACTTTAGAAATGGGTTAAAAACTCAGATTGTTGCTTCCTTACAGATTGTTTTGAAGAGCAAATATAGTTCTATATATTTTCTGTTTAAAAACATTGTGATGATGTGATACTCAAATTTGTGCTTGAGGCATTAAGTGGTGCTGTACATATTATTTGAATTTCAGATTTACGGCAAGATATGCTAACCCTTCAGATTATTCGCATTATGGAAAATATCTGGCAAAATCAAGGTCTTGATCTTCGGTAGGTAACCAATAAGGCGACATGTATGTTGAAAGTTATCCTGAAAAAGTAAACCATTGGTAAATATTAATTGTAAGCTATATTAATTAGAAAGAATATAGTCATATATTTATAAATAAATGTATAGAGTAATAACTAACACTAGTTGATTACACTGTGGTACTTTCCATTTGCCTCTTCTTCCTTGGCTCAGAATGGCTAATGAGATTCAGCTAGGTTAGAAGAACTGTCTCTGATAAGCTGGTAAAGACTCTGCAGATGCCTCCAGACTGTCACTAGCAGTCTTCCCTTGGTATCTGCGGTGGATTGGTTCCCAGACCCCTGCTGATTCCAGAGTCCATAGATGCTCAAGTCCCTATATAAAATAGCATGCTGCTGCTGCTAAGTCGCTTCAGTCGTGTCCGACTCTGTGTGACCCTATAGACGGCAGCCCACCAGGCTCTGCCATCCCTGGGATTCTCCAGGCAAGAACACTGGAGTGGGCTGCTATTGCCTTCTCCAGTGCATGAAAGGGAAAAGTGAAAGTGAAGTCGCTCAGTCTTCCGACTCTTAGCGACCCCATGGACTGTAGCCTACCAGGCTCCTCCGTCCATGGGATTTTCCAGGCAAGAGTACTGGAGTGGGGTGCCATTGCATAGCATAGTATTCGCATAAAAGCTATGCACGTCCTCTTGTATACTTTGTCATCTCAAGATTACTTACAATACCTAGTATCATTAAAGGCTGTGTAAATAGTTGCCTGTGTGCAGCAAATTCAAGTTCTGCTTTTTGGAACTTTCTGGACTTTTTTTTTCCCCCAAATATTTTCCATCTGCAGTTGGCTGAGGCCAAGTATCCAGAACCCACCGTTGTGGAGGCCAACTGTATTTAGGAACAGGGCATAGGAGACATGAGACACAAATGGTCCCAATTTTCATTCAGAAGTTAAGAATTTAAAAGAAGGTTTCTTTCATGATATTAGTTTTCTAATTCTAAAACTTTATAAACTCTCTAATCTTGAGTCAAATTGCAAATTAGTGACTGTGCAAAAAAAGCATCTGAAGTTAAGCTAGCTATATTATTGAAAAGTAAGATGGATCTTTAGAAAGTTGTTACATCTTTTAACTTAAGTAAATTTAAAGTTTAATTTTTTAATAATAAGCCTTATAGGATTATGTAACCCTTTAGAAAATCCTTATTGGATTATGTAACCCATTATGTAACTATGAGCATGTTCAATAATAATAAAATAAGGAAAAATGGTCAGGAGTACCACCTTAAGAAGTTCCTGTGTTTACCAGAACAGATAGAAGGAAAGATCACAGAAGAAAAATGATCAAAAGGGTAGGAATACCAGAGTAAGTAATTCACAGATCCCAGAAGAGGGGAGACAGTTACAAACAATTTACAGTATCAGTTGCTTCAGGAGTTTAAGAACATAAGGACTATGAAAAAGCCTTTGGATTTGATGATTCTTGGTTAGTTTTAAGAAGAGTCAGTAAAATGGTAGGCACAGAAATTAGGCTACAAGGAATTAAGTGAGAAACTGAAAATAAGTTTAAACTATTACTCTTTTAGGAATTTAAGAAGTAAAGGAAAGATGGAAAGTAGCCTATGAGAACAACAGAGCAAGAAAAACTGTACTTTAGTACTTATGTGCCAGTTGGCATATTAGATACTTTTTTCATTGTCTCTTTAAATCCTCACATCTCTGTGCTTGAGACTACATGTCCTTTTTTATATTCTGTGTGGTGAATGGGAAGTACTCCTAAAGCACTTCTGCTTCACACCAAAATATGCTTATGTCAAGGAAGAAGCATTGGTTGGTTATTTGAGCTGTGAGCTAAACTAACTGCTTTTATCCTGGAACATCATTTTGACTTAAAGAACAACTAATAGACAGAATGTGGTTATTCAGACGTGGATGTTTGGCAGACATTTTCTTGAGCATGAACAATTTCTTGAGCATCAACAATATGAGACTCTTCAGAGAGAACAACTGTGACAGAATTTGTTGTCAAGGATCAAATTTGAGCTTTCAAGCAAAAATTAGAATTTTGAGAACCTTGTATCTACTGCTGTGAGCTTCCCCCAAATTAAAGATTTTTCTGATGAGATCAGTGACAATGTTAGCAACTGTGATTTTTTTTTTTAGTTGATATAATGAAAAAAAAGTACCATAATTTGAAAGATCTCCATATCTGAGTGAACTAATATCTTCCAAATGACCAGTGTAGGATATTATTAAGTCATGTATGGGTAACAGTTCCATTCAGAGGCAAGATGAACAAATGGGTGGGTCTTCATGTAACAGAGTATGAAAAGTTTACTGACATGGTTTCGCTTTCCATACTGCAACTTAAGAAACTATCTCTTATCAAGTTTTGAAAGAGTGTAAAAGAAAAATATGTACAATTATCTGAAAAGGCTACGACAGTACTCCTTTTTCCAACTACATACCTGTGTGAAGCCAGATTTTCTTCATATGCTTCAGTTAAAACTTTGCATAAGATTGAATACAAAAGCATACATGAGAAGCCAGCTCGGTGCTATTAAGCCAGACATTAAAGAAATTTGAAAAAATGAGAAACAATATCACTCTTCTAAGGGTTTTTTGTTTGTTCTGGTTTTTAAGGTTTTTCTTTTGTAAAAGATAGTATTTTTATGTAAAGAAATATAAATATTACTTTAGATGAATTAACAAATATTGAAATTTTAAAATTTTAATTTCTAGTGTCAGTAGATATAACTCACATAAATAAAAGCTCTTTGGTATCCTTGATGATTTTTAAGAGTTTAAAGGAGTCCTGAAACTAAAAACTTAAGAACTGATACCTTAAGGTATCATTTAGATGTCAATTAAACATCTTTAAGTTCACCCAAATTTTTAAAGTCATAAATGTTTATAAACTTTGAGTTGCCACAGTGATCTTCATACTTTACTCAAGTACAGCTAAATGCTTTCACAGTTGAAGGTTATAATAAATGATGGCAGATAATTTGAGAATTTTTCTAGGAATGTTTGTCATTCTGTAATAAAAGAAAATTAAAACTAGATTAAAGGAGTAAGGGTCCCACTTGACAAATTTGCACATATAATATTCCTTTATTAGCCCATTAAAATATTTGCTGTTTTGGGGAGCACCCTTCTAGCTGCTAGATGGAATGCCACTTGATTCATGAATCTCCTAATGAAGCCAATTAGATCGTCACACTAAAAAAAAAGATAAAATATTTGCTGTTTTAAAATTTCATCAACTAATTGCAAATGTCTTGATTCTTTTTCAGAATGTTACCTTATGGATGTCTGTCAATTGGTGACTGTGTGGGACTTATTGAGGTGGTGAGAAATTCTCACACTATAATGCAGATTCAATGTAAAGGAGGCCTGAAAGGTGCACTGCAATTCAACAGCCACACACTCCATCAGTGGCTCAAAGACAAGAACAAGGGAGAAATGTGAGTTTATTATCCTTTTCTTCTATGTTAATCTAAGTTTTTGATAGATAAGTTTTTTAATGGTTGTGTATATTTCGAGTTAGACCAGAAGAAAAAATTGTATTTACTTTGGAAAAAGATATGTTCAGCCTTTGAAATGTTTGAGGTTACTGCATTTAAATGATCAGAATTGCTTATAATTTGGTGAAATCAAAGAATCTAAAATCTGTTTTTCTTAATGCTTATTCTTTTTTTAGAAGATAATGTTAAATTAACATTAAATTAATAAAAATTAAAATGAAAAATTTTACTCCCAATTCATTGTTAAAATGACTCAAAATTTTGATGTTAATGACACGCTAAGTATTTTTTCACTATAAGAATTATGCTTTGGTCAGAGAATATCTAGAAGTTTTCTTATAAACCTTTGATAACTTCAGAGTCCTAAAGTTCATCAGATTTTTGAACATAATTACTTCCTTCCCCTAATGTCAGTGATTGTTTTCATTGTTTAAATACAGACTTCACTAGAGACTCTGACCATGTTTTCCCAGTTTGGACTGGATCATTCTGTACTTCCATACTAACACATGCTTATTTCTTCATAGATATGATGCAGCCATCGATCTGTTTACACGATCATGTGCTGGATATTGTGTTGCCACCTTCATTTTGGGAATTGGAGATCGTCACAATAGTAATATCATGGTTAAAGATGATGGACAAGTAATAGCTTCCTCTTTTTAAATATGTTGACATTCTTAAATTTATTAATTCGAGATGTTGTATTTCTGCATTTGTCAAACTAACATAATTTCTTATTTTTGAAAGCTGTTTCATATAGATTTTGGACACTTTTTGGATCACAAGAAGAAAAAATTCGGTTATAAACGAGAGCGCGTGCCATTTGTTTTGACACAAGATTTCTTAATAGTGATTAGTAAAGGAGCCCAAGAATGCACAAAGACAAGAGAATTTGAGAGGTAAGCTGAAGAAATCAAAAGCACAAGCTAAAGAATTCTTGCTAATATGCAATTGATATTTTTCAAGCAATTTAAAATAATAGATGTTATATTAACATTGTAGCATAAACTGAATATTTTATGTGTGAATTGTGTAATGCTGTGAAGGAAATGGAAAGAAAAACCAGTTTAACTTATTGAATTAGTTAAGACCTAAAAAGGAAGTGATCTTTAAACTTCTTTGTACAGTAAAAGTTTTTCTTTACTGCTGTTTAAAAATTGGAGTCCACCTTCTCCATATTAACAAATCATGTATAGTGTGCTACATACAATACTTTTTAGTCATACAGTGAGGAATTCAGTCAGCCATGAATACCATGTTTTTTCGTAATTTTTCTTACCACCTTATGGAGTATCATTAGTCTATCTGAAAACCTTAATGTACTTTTAAAAACCTTTTATAAAATTCTGTTTTATCTATAGCTCAGTCCTGGCCCTAACCTAACCCTAAAGGCTTTAGTATAGACCAGTTCATACATTTAATAAATCCTTATTCTATTCCTAATGTGCCAGGCATTATTTTGGGGGTTGGTGACAGCAATAAACAACTCCTTATGGACTCATAGAGTTCATATTCTAGTGTCAGGTCAGGGAATAGAAAGTGTTGGTAAGAGGAATAGGGAGAAAAATGCTATATGTTATAGTTTTGTCTAAGAAGGCCTCTGTAACTATGGGACATTTGAGCAGAGACCTGAAAGTATTAACAGGATTTACTCCATACTGACCAAACTGTTCTTATTACTTGTAGGTTTCAGGAGATGTGTTACAAGGCTTATCTAGCTATTCGGCAGCATGCCAATCTCTTCATAAATCTTTTCTCAATGATGCTTGGCTCTGGAATGCCAGAACTACAATCTTTTGATGATATTGCATACATTCGAAAGACCTTAGCTTTAGATAAAACTGAGCAAGAGGCTTTGGAATATTTCATGAAACAAATGAATGATGCACATCATGGTGGCTGGACAACAAAAATGGATTGGATCTTCCACACAATTAAGCAGCATGCTTTGAACTGAAATGATAACTAAGAAACTAAAAGCTCAGTATCTGGATTCTATACTGCACTGTTAATAACTATCAACAGGCAAAGACTGATTGCATAGGAATTGCACAATCCGTGAACAGCATTAGAATTTACAGCAAGAACAGAAATGAAATACTATATAATTTAAATAATGTAAACGTAAACAGGGTTTGATAGCACTAAACTAGTTCATTTCAAAATTAAGCTTTAGAATAATGCGCAATTTCATGTTATGCCTTAAGTCCAAAAGGTAAACTTTAAAGATTGTTTGTATCTTTTTTTAAAAAACAAAACAAAAAAACCCCCAAAATAGATAGAAATGATGGAGAAGGAAAAAGGATGATATTCTCTTTTTGTCTTGCAAATGTTTTCTGTTTTGAAATATGGACACTACAAAGTCTATTATTGCACTAGGTCCAAGTAAACTGGAGTTTGATGTTAAATTATTTTAAGATTGGAAAATAATGAAAATTTCTTATTTTTCCATTGCTGTTCAATTTATAGTTTGAAGTGGGTTTTTGACTCCTTGTTTGATGAGGAAAAATGCTTAGGGTGTAAGGGACTCTTGAGATTTCAACAGAGACTTTTCTTTTTTAATAAATCAAACCTTTTGATGATTTGGGGTCTTATCTGCAAAGTTTGGGAAGCAGTCACAAATGAGACCTGTTATAAGGTGGTATTTTGAGGTTTTTTGTTTTTATTTTTTTCCTGGACAGTATTTACAAGAATCTGATTCTTATTTCCCAGGGAAATTCTGGGCTCCCACAAAGTAAAATAATCATTGTAGAGAAAGAACAAGCAGGAATAATTCTTGCTCCAGAATTGTACAGTATTCACCTTAGATTGACTTTTTTTTTCTCCTTTTGCAATGAATTGAATACATTTTTCATGCATGTTTTCCAGAAAATAGAAGTGAGTATTAATGTTATTAAAAAGATTATTTTTTTTATTAAAGGCTATTTATATTATAGAAACTATCATTAATATATATTCTTTATTTACATGATCTGTCCCATAGTCATGCATTGTTTTGCACCCCAAATTTTTTATTGTTTGTAGCAGCATGGTCAGCTTTTTTCTTGATCTGTGGGTAAGGTTCAGGCACTATCTCATACCAATGACTAGTATATAACTACTTAAGGAAAACAGATTTAAAAGTTCTCCTCTTTCCTTTTATTTTCTTCTGTTTTCACTTGAATTGCCCATCTTCCATCCTGTTTTATAGTTGAGAATGCCTCAGTCATTATGAACTATGAAATTAGTTGCCAAATTAACACAATTTAGACTATCTTCCTAATTGCTTCACTCCTCTACCCAGGTATGCTCATGAATAATACTTTATAATAAGGGGAATAGGAATCATGAACCTTTTACCTTTTTAGGCTATTTACTCAATATCTCCCTAGTAAAATTAGTACCTTATATCATTTTAAGATCATGTCCCATTTCCGAGTCATCAGGGCTCACTTTCCAACTTTATTAAATAGCATTTGAGCACAAGATACATTCTTAAACATTTTGAAAAACATTAACCCAGGATGTAGGGGCTCAGGCTAGTCATCACTCTACAATCTGATATTTTACCGAGTATTTGAAATGAATGATTAATGCCCTAGGAAATAGCTTTAGCAAATGTCCAGGTGCCACACCAGAAAAAGTGCAATAATTTACTGACAGTTTTCTAGACTAGGCTTATTATTGGAGTACAACTTTATGAAGAGTGCATATTGTATACAGCATCACTTAAAAATATCCATTTATGAAATCAGTTACCTATAGTAGAAGTCTTGGATAGTAAACAGGGACTCTAATACAGATACTCTTAATATTTGGCTATTTTAGAACCCTTAAAGGGCATAATTATTGGAGACTTAGGTACCTCACTAAAGTGTGTACATAACATTGCCAATAAGAAAGATTAATTTGAAAATTAGAGAAACTTCTCTAAACTGTCTTGGAATAGTTAAGGAGAATTTAAACTCTGTTTTAAGCAGGAGACCAGATAGATTCTTTTGCAGATGTTGGAAATTTCAAACTTATTAAAACATTGTGATTAATGTTTTTTGTCTTTTAGATTTATTCAGTTAATATATACTAACATCCCAGTATTAATCCCAGGGATTAATTACAGGAAAGCTCAGTGAAATAGTACAATTCTGAAAGAAGTTTTGATGGTGGAAACTGAGATTTTAACAGAGAACTAACTGTGTTTTACTGAGTGCCAAAAAAGCTTTGAGCTTCCTTGTACAGTTTATATAATTTTTGCATTTTTCACATCAGTCCAGATAGTCCCTTCCCCTAGGACCTCTCTGCCACTAAAAGACAAGCCACATAGCTTATTTTATCCCAAATTTTAAGAGTTATTACAACCAAATTAATGCCATTGGACAAAATGTAGACAGATTCTATAAAGACTATAGATTAAGTGAACTAGCTAAAAACAAAGTATATTTCAAACATATCCAAGCAGAGTTTATGCAAACAACATTAAAAATAAGGAAAAGGGGGACAAGTAGTACTCAGAAGGCAAGGAACCAAAAATTGAATTAAATGCTACATGGGATGACTAGGATATGTTTCAAGTAAGTCAGTGATAATATAGCTACTTCCAGGTACTGCAGTATCAGAGATCAGTTCCTATTGGCCAGTTTCTGTGACCAACCATCCTTGTCATTGAATGTGGTGTAACTGACTATTGACTTGACAGGTTCATTTGGTCACTTGAGCAATATTTCCTTCAATGACTATTTTGGAGAAAAGAAAAATAGATTTAAAGAAAATAAAACTTAAACACATTCTCACAAGAAATAATCAACTATTTGAAAATCATGCTTTAACTTTTTATCATATTTTCAGCTATATAAAATCATTTATTTTGAAGACTTTCAGAATGCTGTTAATTTGAAATCTGTTAATCATGTTGTAGAATTTGGTTTTTAAAAAAAGATGTTTCTAATTGGATTTTTTAAAGAAGAATGGAATTTGGTCACTATTTTATGATAGAACCTAAGCTTTTTGTGGTTCCTAGTGTCCTCTGTAAAACTTAGTGTCAAAGTAATCAACTTTTGAGGTTTTCCCTTCTAATCTGCTTTATATTACAAGCCCTTTAGGAAATGGGAACCTGGTGAATATATAATGAATTGTAAAATATTTTAATGTATAACTTTTTCAACTGTGAAACTATGACTATTGGTTTTTTTGAAGAAAACAGCTGCTGATAAAGTAATTTGTGTAAAGTGTAGTTCTTATTAATCAGGAAAATAATCAATTACTTGATTAGAATGTATATATCCTCTTGGATTTTATTTTAAATGGATTGGTGATTTTCACATAGGTAAAACACAGTCCATCTGTATTCTTTTTCCATCAAAAATTGAGTGATTTGGCATTTATTAAAAAAATATTTATGAGCAGCCTATCTATTTTAAAGGCACCATGGAAATTGCACAGTATATAAACTTGAATTTGTTTCTCAATGATTTGTAAATCCATTTAATTCATATCCTGATCATGTTAGTCCATGTTTGCCACCTTTTGAAGAAATATAATTTCCAGCATTATTTTAAACATAGCAAGTTAACTTTTTCTGTTATAAATTCCTTTTGTTTCTATATCTGCACAAACTGCAGACCTGGGCTGGACCCACACATTCAGAATCCATCTTAAAAATTGATTTTGATGTCCAAGACATCACAAATATTTCAGTTTAAAGACCATAGGTGGTGTTAATGGATTGTGGTGCTTCTACTATTTAAAAACAACTTTCATACTTCAGATATTTTTGAGAAGAGGGGAGTGTGAAGGGAGGGGGCAGAACAGGGAGGAGTTGGTTGAATGAGTTGCATTCTTCATATCCGTCCTGCTCGGATCGGGCACTAAAAGAAGGCTGAAAGCTGTGAGAGGATATTGTGCACACCATGAGGGAATTAATTCATCGAGGATGGGATTGTGAAGTCTGAACTATACAAATCAGCACTGACAGAATCTTCAGATAATAATTCTTGGTGATAGAGAATAATACAGCTGGGCTGTTTTTTAAAATATAAAGACAAACCATTTTTATTTTTTAATTATCACATTAAAAATTGTAAATGTATCTTATGTACCATGGCCTGGGAAGCCTTTTTTCTTTGCTCTTAAGAGTTATTTTCACTTTCTGAAAAAAATATAGGGTTCAGCTCAAGATAACTATAGTCCTGATAAAATTGGATGGGTAACTCTACCTCAGAAGGTTAATAAGGTAAAAAAAAGTAGATGAGTCACAATTCAATACTTTTGGCTCTGATATTACAGAAATTTGCAGAGCACTGTATTTTAGATTTATAAAGTCAGAGTTGATTTATAAAGTCAGAGTTGGCATGTCTTGTTTTTAATGGCATTGGATACATTTAGAAAAAAATTGGGTTAAAATTTAAGCATTGCTTCAGCCATTTGAAAAAGGCAGTAGTGCTAGGAGGTTCATGGTACTAGGTTCCTGAATTTAGCATTTGAAATTAGGTGTTTTTTTTTTATTATTGTTTAGTGAAATGATATGTGTATATTTGCAGACATTTATATTTGTATACACAGTACTTGCTAACCCTAGTCAAGAGACATCATTTATAAAAGGTGTAAACATCAAGGTTCTAAAATTCAGAAGAGTTTAGAATCGATTAGGAGTTTCCCAAGTTGGGATGTTGGTTTTTACAAGTTTGTTTCGTTCATGTACTTCACTTGAGTAAGGGTTTGCACTTTTTGTCAATGCAGCGCCATTGCTTTTGCTTGGTTTTAGTTATGTTCATATTTCAGCCATGCTAGTTAGCATAAAGAGATAGTTATGAGCCATAAGAAAATCTTATGACTTAATTTTTATACAGCTACATTTAAGAGTTTTAGCAACAAAGAAAGAAGATCAGTCCACTGTACATATTAGCATAGATGGGTAGCTGGTTTTTACTACCAACAGTTGACTCCAGTCCTCCTGTTGGTAAGTGTGGGAAGGATAATGCATTTTGTAAGCATTAAGTTTATGAATCTATCTAAAATATTACTTAATCTCTCACTATAATAATTCTGTGGTTATGCTAAGAGCCATGTATATTTCTGGTGATTCTTACTTTTGTTAACCCTCCTAGGATAGCAAGGAGGCAGAACCTTCACTGTTCTATTATTTTCTCAGAATATCTTTAATAAGACTAACCTCCTTAATTCTAGTGCAGATTTCCAAATGTGGTCACTAGCCATTGATTTCATAAGAAAAAAAACCTCTTTATCAGATTTATATTCCTATTGGGGAGCTTGGACTTCATGATTTCTAGAAATGTTTTTGGCTATGGAACCAAAGTTTCAAATGCAGTTAATGTTTTCAGTGTGGTTCAGTCCTAAGAGTTTATTTCAGTTGAATAAAATCTAAAAGAATGTATCCTTTTAGAACATAACACTTCAACATCTTGGGAATGTGACACTACCATAGACTACTGACACCTCCAGTGTTGACTTTGGAAGCTTCAAAAGGGAGCTCCCATCACCCTCTGTAGCCCCATTAATTGTCACAAATCTACTTCTCTATATTTGTCTTTCATTGAGTTAGAGTCCTGTAGTATACCACATTAGCTAGGAGGAAAATGTTTTTAAATGTTCTTTTAATGATGGCCCCCAAAAGTATTTGACACAGCAAGTGCACGTGTTACTGTACTGAGAATATAGAATAATAAGTGTCACTAAATTTAAGACCTTGTCCCAGTCATGCTCTTCCTGGCAAGAAGTTTGGCCTGTGACTGCACTTAACTGTTTGTGCTCATCAGAAACTGTCAATGTCTGCTTTAACTTTGCAGTCTGTAACATCACGCTGTTTATTAAAAAAAAAAAAAATTACTAACTTGTGTCCAAACAATCCTTAGTGTACTATATGTTGAACAAAAAAACTGTGATAATTACATTTGCCATTTAATACTTAACAGCAAACCACTGTTGGTTATAATCAAAATTTAGCTGAATTTTTCTTATCAATAATGACTAAGTATAGTTGATTGAAAACCTGAAACTATTATGCCTTAAAAGCCAATTTTTCTGTCACAGTAAAATGATGAATATTGGAGAAATACTGGTTTAAATATTAACTTCCTTTAAACAAGAAGAATTATATGCTTGTATTTTAAGCAGAGATATATGTGTACATATACATGTATGAATGTGTCTGTATGTGTGGACAGACTTCTTCCCAAGTCAGTTGATGACCAGAACCTAAAAGTGAAGCTCGTCTAGAAGCAAACTGGTTTTGCATTCAGCTATCATAAACCTTGCAAAAGGTAAGTCTGGGCTTTTCTTGGACCAGTAATGCACACGGGCATTGATATTTAGTGCTTCTAAGCAATTCACAGCAAATAATTGCTAAAATTTTCATTTGCCAAATGGTTTGAGTTAACGTTGTAAATTGACTTAGTTCTTCAAGCATAATGTCTCTCTTTCCTGAGATGAGCCAAGTAGCTACTATGTAAATGGAAAACTATAGTATTTGAAACACTTCAGCTTTAACACTTTCATATGCTTTAGGTTTCCGACTGTTTTTAATTTGTTAGGAGAAAAATCCAAAGAACTGCATATTGTTAGGTGGGTCTCAAACTTACTAAGAAATGGAATAGAAATGTGACCTTAATTTAAGGAATCTAGAGAATCTCAATTTGCAGAATGATTTAAAAAGTGTATGCATACATATATTTTATTACGAGGAAGTCTTTGGCATACAAAATAATCTACAGCCTTCTAAATAGCATGTTCTGAACTCTAGATACATATCATACTTAGCCAAGAAAAAGTGGGGAGGAATTGGCTCCTGCAGCTCCTTACCCCAGCCCCTGTTCCAGCTGTCCAACAAAAGGTACCAAGACTGGTTGAATCATTTTATTTTTAATAAGAACTGTACATACTTAAGGTTTACAGTATGGTGATTTGATATACATATACATAGTGAAATGATTACTACAGTCAAGCTAGTTAATGTATCACTCACATAGTTACCTTTGTGTGTGTGTGTGTGTGTGTGTGTGTGATGAGAGCACCTCGACTCTTCTCTTAGCAAACTTCTGGTACTCAGTGCAGTATTATTAACTATAGTCATTATGTTGTACATTAGATCATGAGATTTATTCATCTTATAATGAAGTTTGTACACTTTAACCAGTGTCTCCCCTGTTTCCCCCACCCTGCCCCTGGTAACCAGCATTCTGCTCTCTGCTTTTTATGTATTTGACTCTGTCAGATTCCACATATAAGTGAAATGCAGTTTTTTCCTTTCTGTGTCTGGATTATTCTTAGCATGATGCCCTCCAGTTTCATCCATGTTGTTGTAAATGTCAGGATCCTTTTTTTCAGGATGAAAAATATTCCATTGTATGTATGTTTACACACACACACACATATATATATCACACTTTATTCATCTGTCGATGGACACTTAGGTTGTTCCATATCTTGGCTGTTGTGAATAGTGCTGCAGTGAACATGAGAGTACAGATATTTCTTGAAGGTACTGATTTCATTTCCTTTGGGTATATACCCAGAAGAGGAATAGGCTAACTAAAAATTGAAACTTAGCAAAAGTTTTGTTATCTATCTACTAGGTACCAGAAACCAACCTAGATGTTTTACATACTTTGCCTTTTTTCTTCCCTAAAAATAACCTCATGAAAGAAAAGACCCATCCCCATCTCACGGATGAGAAGAGTGGCTCAGTTCAACTGACTTGCCCAAGGACACATATCTGAAAAGCTGTAATTATGGCCTACAAATTCTAAAAAATCGTACTCTGAGAGACATGTTGTCTCCACTCTTCCACACTAGAAGGAGCAGAAAATACCCAAATTGTTCACTGCTGGTCAAGTCAATATTGCTCTATTATTCAGTTTGTTTAATAATGTGTGACTTGCAATTATTTATAAAAGGCATTAAATTGGCTTAGAATCAAAGTTTGTTTTGATTACATCTACGTATCAGGGTTGCTTCAAAAGTCGTCCTTTTTATTGTCCATGATGTAAGATTTTTTTAGTAAAATTGTAAAGATATTTTGAGGAACATTGGTTTTCAAAGTGAAGTCTGTTTTCAACTCATATTCAGCTTAATCTGAAAAGCACTTGTTGGGAGAGTCTTGTGATACTATTTCATGACCATGGTTGATTCATTAATTAAAGTACGGACAATTGTTGACTATCCATGTGGGTTTTCTATGATGCGGATTATCTGAGATGAATGTTAAATTCTATCTGGTACAGCTTCTCCCTAACTTGATATCATTTCTAGCCACCTCTCCCACTCCCCCAGAGTGTACACAAAAAGCAAAATGAGCTTATGGGAAGCATAATTAACTAGAAAGAAATGTTTCTAAAAGAAAAATCACATGGTACATGGCAAGGTTAAGTACAAATAACACTAAGCTTAGTGAATTTCCCAGGCAGCAGCTTTCCTATTTTCTCATGAATGATGAGGTAAAACGGTAGGTCCATGTTTTCTGAAATTACCAGATTATTATCTTCCTGTAGTGTATGAACTGCTCTTCACTAAGACTTTTTTGACATGTGTTTCAGTGTACACTGCATTGCATGGAACTAGACTGCCTGTTCAGTACTCAGCAGGTTAGAAACTCGCATCACTTATTTCGACAGTGACAGGTTCTAGCAGGGGCTGATACTAGACGAAGCACAACTACTGTGAGCTCCTTTTACCCTGTGGAAACAAAAAGTGCTTCCCTGGCTCATGTGGAGAGATCTGGAATAAAAAAGGTGAATTTATATGTATTTATAGACTAGAATATACAATGAGACTTTTTAACATTTTTCTTTCCCGCATGAAATAACCATGCTTTGTTTCTACACAGTTAGTTTGCAAGTAGGCATAATCAGGTCCTCAAGTGCAGACCCTGCAGGTATCTGAAGGCCAGGACTTTAATTTGGCCACCGTCTTAAGGTTTCTCTGCTCCTTCCTTTGCTCCTCCCAACACGCCACAGTTTGAATTGATGCTGTGCCATGTAAGGAAATTTGCCACTTACCTCATCTCTGAATGCAGTGCTGTGTTTTTCACACAAGAAGGACAGGGACTGTGTTAATCTCACCATGCCACCTATGAGGACACCACCCAGCAGGGTCAGTGAAGGCCAAAATAAACAGTGGAAGATCACCATCTGGTCGTACTTTTTTATGAGAATGACATCTTCGGATTGACTGTCTGGACTGTAGAAGCATGAAAATGGGGTCCCATTTTTGTGATCGAAGAATACCTTTATGTCCAGAGCACCACTGAGCAAATCATTTCTATCCCGGTGGCACTTAGGTGTGTAGAAGCACTAGGAATACGGAGGAGGAAGAAAAATGAGGGCGCTGGCTCTGAAATCAAGCACTTAAAAGTTTTAATTCTGAAATCTCTTCACAACTGAAGCTAGTAAGAGTTTTAATCTCTGAGGGTGACAAGCCCTATTACACAGCTCCTGGGGAAGGGGTGCCAGGAAGGCAAATAGTGAACTGGCCATTTCTGAGCACTAAACAAGGATGTGGGAATAAAGACACTGAGGTTTATTACCGTATCCACTAAGCACTCAAGACACTCTGCCATCGGCCTACAAAAACATTAGAGACCTTAAAAGTTATGGCATCCAAAACAGAAATCACCAGATTGAAACGAGTGTTTAAACACAAAGAAGTGTAAAATGTCAACTAATTTAAGTCAACTTTTTATAGTTAGGTGAAAATGTACTCTTTAAATCATACGAACCTGTTGAGTATCCTTTAAAGGATAATTTCAAATTTCTTTGATAAGAATAATTGTTTGATTTAAGGTGGGCTGTAAGTTCATTTTAACATTTTCAATTTGATGAGGAATGGGATCTTCCAACAATGTTAAGACTACCTACAAATAATTTTGTTCACTGTCTCAAGTCTTTAAATTCCAGACACCAACATGAACTCTCTTTTCTATATACCCCATTTTTCCTCCAAGAACACTTTTAGCTTCATTTATCCTGTTTGGGTCACTATTGAGATGTTCACTGGAAGAAAACAGCTTTATCTAGAGATGGCCTTAGGTACTGCACCTTGCTAGGGACAGTCTGCCATGGAAAGGTTGTGTAATGAGAATACTTTCACACATGAAATTTACACTACCTTGGAATTTATCTGGACAGCCTCTTCATTATAATGTAGGAGCACCTTCTGACCTGAATGGGTGAGGTTCACAAACACCTGGAGACACGGGTACTCGCCCTGACCTCGGCAGCCCATCCCACAGGTAAATGCACAGTCCATCCAGTCGTGCATGATGTGCGCATGGATGATAGTGCAGTTCGATTCTTCTCTCTGAGTGCTTCCATTCAGAAAAGTAAATAAATGATTTTCGTCCCTAGAAAATTTAGTCCTATACTTCTAATGTGATAACCCAAGGCACCTGTCTTTTTCAAAGCAATGTAGGACCCACACAGAAGGCGTTTAGTGATTCAGGAGCACAGAGAACCTTGCAACGGGATAAACAGCAGCAAGGTACCAAGTTCCCTCTCAGTTATGACCCTCCTGGCATATTTCTCACTATAGATCAATGGTTTTCGAACTTCAGAATCATGTGAATGGGTTTGTTAGAACGAAGAATTTGTTAAAACATGGGTTCTATGACTTCCAGGGATTTGGGTTCAGTTGGTCCAAGTTGAGGCCCAGAAATCTGTGAATTTAACAGTATTTAAAGTGTTTGGGGAAACATACTTTTAAGCAATATTAGCCTAAATACTATAACCACAAAAATTCACACTCAGAAATCTTACTATCTCTTCCTGCCTCATTAACTCAAGATCCACCCACTGGCTTGTCCTGGTGAAAATGTGCCTTTGGAAGGAGTCCAGCCACAGGGCTCTTAGGCAATTTAGCCATTGCATTTACCCTCTCTAAGAGGTAAGTGCAAATCATATGAGGAATCCCATTAGAAAACTTGCCATATTTTAACTTGAGTAAACTCCTTAAGGTCAAGAACTATATCCTCTGCATCTTTATGTGCCTCAAAGCAGAAAGCACAATCCCTCTCACATAGTAGAGGCTAAATAAGTGTTGTACTGAACTAAATTTTACTTGGCTTCCCTGGTGGCTCAGTGGTAAAGAATCTATCTGCCTTCCAATGCAGGAAACACGGGTTCTATCTCTGATCCAGGAAGATCACACATGCCTTGGAGCAACTAAGCTCCTGCACCACAACTATTGAGCTTGTGCTCTAGTTGCTCAGCCGCAACTACTGAGCCCATGTGCCACAATTACTGAAGCCTGGGTGCCCTAGAGCCTGTGCTCCACAAGAGAAGCCACAGCAATGAAGAGCCCACACACCACAACTAAAGAGTAGCCCCACTTGCCGCAACTAAAGAAAAGTCTGCGCAGCAACAAAGACCCAGCATAGCCCAAAATAAATAAATAACAATTATTTTTAAAAATTCTACTTGGAAAACATTCCTTGAGGATTTGTACACACACCACACACATAGAATGTCATAGATACAGTGAGAAAGGGTAGACAAAAGTCCTGCCCATGAAGACTTTGTGGTGGTATTAACCTTGGGTATTTTCCTTGGCCTTTCTGAGCCTGAGATTTCTCATCCATAAAGTGAAAATCAAAGTAATAAAATAATGCTTCCTTCATGGACTTGCGGTAAGTTTATATAGGGATAAAATATATGTTTGATATATAGTATATATTTAAGTTAATGGTAACTTATTACATGTGTTTAATAAGGAAACTACTTAAAAGAAAAAGAAGAAAACTAATATTTATTGAGCAACAACTATGTGCCAGATAGATACTATCAAACTCAAAAACTCAGACTCAAAAAACTTCTGTTATGTTCATGCAGAAACTCATCCTCATCTCCTTCCCTAGGATGTTAGTATATTAAAGAATGTATTACCTGCAGGGATATCGAATATGTGGACCCCCTATTGAAAGACTTTGGAGACTGGAGGAGGGGAGCAGCAAAGGAATATCTTTCACTTTCTCACCACCCCTTCCTCCACACCCAGCTGCCTCCCAGCACTGAGAGAGGAACAGGGATTCTGGAGAAAGCAAAGCCAGCCTCCCCTCTCCTCCTCTACCACTGTTCCTGCACCTAGGATAAATACTATGTCTCCTCTCCCTTTTCTCACCTGAGCAAGAAGGGCTTCAGGATGGTTACTCCAAGCAAGAAGAACATTAGGACAGAGAAACCCATCATTGCAAACCCTAGCAGCATGGCCCGGTCCTCTCCAGCACTGGATGGCAGCTTCCTGTGCACATCTGGTGGGTCTCCATCATTGTGGTCTGTGTTTCTCCTCGTCCCTGAGGTAGAAAAGGCTGACCTTTGTGGGAACAGGGAAGGAGATATTTCGATAAATTGGGACCCCATTTCTCATAAATAGTTGGGAACAGTAGTGATTATTTTGTATAATAAAGAATGTTGAATCACTATGTTGTACACCTGGAACTAGCATAGTGTTGTAGGTCAATTACACTTCAATTTTTAAAATTAAATAAATAAACAGTATTGTTTTTAAAAGCCTAAGTTTAAATTCTAACACTTCTGGAAGAAAGCATAATAGGAATCCTTTATGACCTTGGTGTAGGCAAATATTTCTCAGATACAACACAGAAGCACAATCTGACACACAAGCACAATGACACACAAACAGAACAAATTGGTAAACTGGACTTCATTAAAATTTCTGCTCTTCAAAAAAAAACACTGTTTAAAGAATGAAAAACAAGACCAGACTGTAAGAAAATATTGGCACATCATTTATCTGATAAAAGTCTTGAATCCAGAACACATAAAGAACTCTCAAATTCAGTAATGCCACACAACATGATTAACAGTTTCAACAGCCACTTCAGAGAAGATACTGCTACTGCTGCTAAGTCATCTCAGTCGTGTCTGACTCTGTGCGACCCCATAGATGGCAGCCCAGCAGGCTCTGCCGTCCCTGGGATTCTCCAGGCAAGAACACTGGAGTGGGTTGTCATTTCCTTCTCCAGTGCATGAATGGGAAAAGTGAAAGTGAAGTTGCTCAGTCGTGTCCGACTCTTAGCGACCCCATGGACTGCAGCCTACCAGGCTCCTCCGTCCATGGGATTTTCCAGGCAAGAGTACTGGAATGGGGTGCCATTGCCTTCTCCGTCAGAGAAGATATATACATAGCAAATAAGCACATAAGAAGATCTCATTAGAAACTTGTACATTAAAACTACACCAACATACCACATCATCCCCACTAGAATGGGTTAAACCAAAACAGCAGACTGTATCAAGTGTTGGAGATGATATCAGGAACTGGAACTCTCCTGCACTGCTGATGGGAATATAAAACAGTATAACCACTTTGGAAAACAGCTGGTATGTCCTAAAAAAGTTAAATATATAGGGGACCATATGACCCAGGTGTTCCATTTCTAGGTATTTATTTACCAAGCAGAATGTAAGCACACAATCATACAAAGACTTGTACACAGATGTTCTTGGAACCCCAACTGTAAGGAGCCAAAAACTGAAAACAACCCAAATATATGATATACGTTTTATCAGTAAGTATAAATTCTTACATTTGTATAATGGAATACTGTGTAGCAACAGAACTGATAAACACAGTACTCATAATGAACCTCAAAATAATTACACTGAGTGAAAAATGCTGAACAAATGAGAGAGGCCACAGTGTATAATTCCATTCCAACAAAATTCTAGAAGATGCAAACTTACCTTTAGTGACAGAAAGCAGATTAAGCAGGTTACCTGGGGGTTGGAGGACATGCTATGGGCTTCCCCCGTGGCTCAGTGGTAAAGAATCCACCTGCATTGCAGGAGCCACAGGAGACATGGGTTTGATCCCTGGGTTGGGAAGATGCCCTGGAGGAGGAAATGGCAACCCACTCCAGTATTCTTGCCTGGAGAATCCCATGGACAGAGGAGCCTGGTGGGCTATAGTCCATAGGTCACAAAGAGTCAGATACAACTGAAACAACTTAGCATGCAAGCAGCATAGGGGACATGCTAAAGGGCACAAGGAAACTTTCATGGTTGTAGGTGATGGGTATGTTTCTCCTCTTGACTGGGTCCTGGTTTCACGGTTACACACATATGTCAAAACTTGCCAAGTGGTACACTCCCTGGTGGCTCAGATGGTAAAGCATCTGCCTACAATGCGGGGGACCTGGGTTTGATCCCTGGGTAGGGAAGATCCCCTGGAAAAGGGAATGGCAATCCACTCCAGTACTCTTGCCTGGAAAATCCCATGGACGGAGGAGCCTGGTAGGCTACAGTCCATAGGGTCACAAAGAGTCAGACACGACTGAGTGACTTCACTTTCACTTTTCACACTTTAAATATGTGCCATTCGTCATATTTCAAACATAAAGCTTTTTTTTTTTTTTTTGGCAAATGTTGGAAGAAAAAAAGTGAGACATCTACCAACCCATGGTGGGGTGAAGGGATGATCCCCTCTGCCGTTCACCTGAGGGGTGTGGGCAGACTTGATGCAACACAGTGAGATCTTACATTCAGAGCTCAGTTAAAAGTCCATCTAAACAAGCTAAAATGACATGTTATAATGGTTTTTTTTTAATGTAACAAGACTAAGGAATGTTGCCTGAGTAAAGTCTTTAGAGATCTGTTTAATCAATGACTAGGAAAGAATCACCTATAAGTAGCTTTCATACTTACTTTTATCTCTCATGGATATTGTATATTCCCCCAGAAATATTTTTTACATTCCTTTATGAATTCCATATGGGAAGAATGACTCCACAGGCTCCCATTTGGAATTAACAGCATCCTGAAGGAGGATCTGACTTGCTCTTTCATGTCCAGCTGCTGGGAAGACAGTACATCTAGGGCTTTCTGGCCAGGGGCCCAGTCTGCTCAGAACAGTGAGGGTCTCACTGTGGCTTCTCCCCTTGCCCACCTCTCCTCTGTCTTCACGTAGCTCCATAAACAGGGCCCTCCATCTCTTCCCTCTCTCTGCTCTGTTCTAGCAAAGGAGGTGATAAATTCTTTCACAAGGGGGCTGTCCAGTGAACCAAGTCCAACACAAAGGTCACCAACTGGTGGCCCATGGACAGCATCCAGCCCGCAGATGTGTTTTGTTTGGCTTTTCCTGTGTGTTTTTTTTAATTGTGGGATTAGTTGCTAACACTTTAAAAATCATGAAATTTCTCACACAAATGCAGATTTCTACTTTTGAAAAAAATCACAAAGGCCACGTCACTGCCTATGAACAGCTGGCCGTTCAAAGACTGCCCCTGGGGACAGGGGTGTCTTCTCCAATCCACCACAGCCCCACCACTTCCTATGGTCACTGTCACTGTTCCCTGCTCAGCAGGCATTTGTTGTCCAAGAGGTATTTCCATTTTAAGAAGCTTAACGAAATCTTAAGCCAAACAAATGCAGCCATAATGGTAAAAACTCAGGCTCCATCAAGCTGTGTAAAAAGCTTACTAAAATTTTGAAGCGGAACAAAAACCCTGTAGAGGGAATTGCTAGTTGTCTTCTGAAAGTGTATTTTATACCTTATCTTCCATCCTTCCTCCTTTCTCTCCCTAATTCCCTTTCTCCTGGCAATATCTTCAGACCTCAAGAGAGTGAGATTGGGGGGATTCGCTGGTGGTCCAGTGGTTAGGACCCTGCGCTTTCACTGCTGAGGGAGCGGGTTCAATCCCTGGTTGGGGGATATGTCTCTGTAAGCCTCCTGGCTCAGCCGAAAGAGAGTGTGAGTGAGGGGGATGCGGGGCAATCGGTTTGTTCTGGGGGCCTTCTCTGGGAGACAGTACCCTCAGGAGATGACAACTCTGTCTGCCGTTACACTGCTTTGGGCATCAAAGTCCTGGTTTGGGATTTTTAGTCTCCTTTGATATTTTACTCACCCTCTATCATCCCACCTTCAGAGAATGGGCAGTGGGGGGGGGGAATTTAATGAAATCCGAGCCAGCATATTTTATACTTTCTCAACAAATATGACAGCTTGATTAAGAGTTTTAGCCCTAAAGGAAAGTTTGGCTATTTTCCAGGTTCCCATTAGTAAAGAACCCGCCTACCACTGCAGGAGACACAAGAGACAATGGTTGGAATCCCTGGGTCGGGAAGATTCCCTGGAGAAGGAAATGGCAACCCACTACAGTATTCTTGCCTGGAGAATCCCATGGACAGAGGGGCTTGGCAGGCCACAGTCCATGGGGTCACAAAGAGTCAGATACAACTTAGTGATTAAACCACCAGGTTCCCAATACCCAACACCCAGCATTTCCCTCGTGTTCTGAAACTGGGCTTTAGTTGCTTTTTATTGTAAAATCTCCAAAGGCTTATTGTCATATATCTGTGGAATCCATGCATGAAAAGGCTTATTATGAGGTCTCTCTGGCCATTTCTGACCTATTGATTTAACATACCAAATTATACCTGTGATGTACAAAACTGGCATAACCTGGGAATAACACCTAGTAGTATAATAGACTAGTCTTTCTAATATTTCTGTCCACTTTGTTTAAAGGCTTTATGAAAAGCTGAAAACCTAAAAGGCACCTTGTGAAGAAATTAGTTCATATATGGAGGGAAAGATAATAAACAATAATTGCTAAAAATGAATACACAGCTATATTTTACTATTATAATAATAACAACAATCTATTTCTCTAGTAAAATAAACTAGATACCACTTTAACTGTAAACAATAAAAATTCTGGTCAAAGCTCACAAAAAAAAAGAGTTTGAAATATGAAAAGGACAAAAACTATGTGAAAATAAGAACACAGAGGAGAAAGTGGACTGGAGCACAAGTTGACCCTGAGGGCATTTGCAGAACTTGGTGACCCTGAGCTTCAGTCTCACAGTTTGTGGGAAGGACACAGGGACAGGAGACAATGCCCAAAGCCCATCCAGGGTATGGGAGTCAACGCTCTCAACTACAGCTGGGATCCAAAAGAACTCATACTCAGTGTGAGGTGGAATGACAAGTACCCACCGTCCACACACAACTCCCTAGGAGACTGCCAGGAAAGAGCCTTTCTCAAACCCTGACACTGCGTAGAGGAGGAAAACTACAATCTATCCTGAGACTTCACAACCTTAAGGAGATCCTCAAGAGAGTTTATGTCCAGAATTCACACTACTTGGGAAATCCAGAAACCTCAAGCTGAGAATTTCATTCAGTCTTCTCTCAAGTAGTTGGTGCCCTCTGGCAGCAGGCAGAAGCCAATGTATAACTTCTCTGGAGGAGCTCACCTCCAACCTAGGTCTCCAAGGAATCCTACAAAGTTTCAAGGAATATGTACTCTCACTCTAAAGTCATAAAAAACAAAATTAGGGCCTTGGAGTGAGAAAAATACACAACAGAGTCAGATCCCCCCAAAACCTTCTGATTTTGGACAATATATAAAAATATATCTATGATATGTTTGAAAAAATAAAGGAGGGGTGGATATCAGAAAGAGCAAGAGACTCTAAAACATGACCAAGACAGTATTAAAAAGAACCAAATAGAATTTCTAGAAATGAAAAAGAACTGATATAAAAATTCAATGGATAACAAGGACTTGCTGTATAGCACAGGGAACTATATTTAACATCTTGTAATAACCTATACATATATTCTTCTTTAATGAAGAAGAACTAAAGAGCCTCTTGGTGAAAGTGAAAGAGGAGAGTGAAAAAGTTGGCTTAAAGCTCAACGTTCAGAAAACTAATATCATGGCATCTGGTCCAATCACTTCATGGGAAATAGATGGGGAAACAGTGGAAACAGTGTCAGACTTTATTTTTTTGGGCTCCAGAATCACTGCTGATGGTGATTGCAGCCATGAAATTAAAAGACGCTTACTCCTTGGAAGGAAGGTTATGGCCAACCTAGATAGCATATTTAAAAGCAGAGACATTACTTTGCCAACAAAAGTCCGTCTAGTCAAGGCTATGGTTTTTCCAGTGGTCATGTATGGATGTGAGAGTTGGACGGTGAAGAAAGCTGAGCGCTGTAGAATTGATGCTTTTGACTGTGGTGTTGGAGAAGACTCTTGAGAGTCCCTTGGACTGCAAGGAGATCCAATCAATCCATCCTAAAATAGATCAATCCTGGGTGTTCATTGGAAGGTCTGATGTTGAAGCTGAAACTCCAATACTTTGGCCACCTCATGCGAAGAGTTGACTCACTGGAAAAGACCCTAATGCTGGGTAGGATTGGGGGAGGGAGGAGAAGGGGACGACAGAGGATGAGATGGTTGGATGGCATCACCGACTTGATGGACATGGGTTTGGGTAGACTCCAGGAGTTGGTGATGGACAGAGAGGCCTGGCGTGCTGCAATTCATGGGGTCGCAAAGAGTCAGACATGACTGAGCAACTGAACTGAACTGAAGAACCTATAGTGGAAAAGAATCAAAAAATATATATACATATTATACATATATGTGGGCATGCCCAGTCATGTCCAACTCTGTGACCCCATGAACTGTAGCCCACCAGGCTCCTCTATCCAAAGAATTTTCCAGGCAAGAATACTGGAGTGAGTTGTCATTTCCTACTCCAGGGAATCTTCCTGACTCAGGGAGTGAACCCTTGTCTCCTACGTCTCCTGTAAGGCAGGCAGATTCTTTACCACTCTGTCACCTAGGAAGCCCATATGTGTGTGTGTGTATATATATATGTAACTGAATCACTTTGCTATATACCTGAAATATTGTAAATCAATTAAACTTCAATAAAAAAAAATCAGTGGATAGATTTAACAGTAATTTAGATACATCTGAAAAGATAATTAGTAAACAGTTTGATCTGCAAAATAGCTAAAGTATATAATACAGATTTCTTTAATGGAAAATACTGAAGAAAAGTTAAGAAGCATGGAAGACAGACAGAAAGGGTCTAGCATAAAGTCTAGTCAGAATTCCAGAAAAAAGAAAAAGAGAGAAAAAAGGCCAAGTAATATTTAAAAAGACAATAATATTACAGAAATGATGAAGGTCCAGTCCATAGATTCCAGAAGCCAAGTGGGATAAAATAAAATGAAACCCACACCTACATACATCACAGAGATTTTGCACAGAGACAAGAGAAATTCTTAAAAGCAGCCAGAGAAAAAGATTAACTCCAAAGGAATGACAATTAAGCTGAGAGCTTACTTCTCTATAAGAACAGAAGCCAGAAATATTGCCTTTATGCTGAGAAAAAACAGAACTCTACACGCAGCAAATATCTCACAAGAGTTAAGTAAGAAATAAAGGCATTTCAGACACACACAAAGCTGAGTTTGCCATCAACAGACCCCCACTAAAGAAAAAGGTGAAGCATTTACTTCAGGCAGAGGGAAAACAATCCAACCTAAGAGCCAAGAGTTAGTCAAAAATGAAGAGCAATTACAGGGGTAAATAGGTGAGTAAAGATACTAACCTCACAAAATAATAACAATAAAATTTCAATATTTAAATGTTTTAATTAAAATAATGATAACGGTGATGACAATGACTGTTCACTTACTGGGTTAGTCCCTTTGTCTATATTGTTTAAATAGAATGAGAGCAGCGACTTCCTGGTGGTCCTGTGGTTAAGACTGCACTCCCAATGCAGGGGGTGTAGGTTGGATCTCTCATTGGGGAACTAGGATCCTTCAGGCAGCATGGCAAAGCCAATAAATTAATTTAAAAAATAAATAGAATGAGATCATACTGGCTATAGTGGGTTTTTTTTTTTTTTTACGCTTGTCTTTTCCACTTAACATAATAACCACTTTCTCATGTTGGCAGCAATTCTTTGTAACCCTTCTGCTGGCTACATAATATTCTGTCAATTGGATACACCATAATTTCCTTAACCATTTCCCTATTGTTGGATATTAAACTGTTTCCAGTTTCCCCAGGCCATAAACAGTTCTGTAATTAAGTTTGTGGTATTTACAAGTACCTTTCATCCAACAACCTCAAAGTGCTTAAGAGTGATCTAATTTTGCTCTTCAGCCAATAAGATGAGTGAATAGCATTTTCATTCCTTTTTGCCAGCAATAATCTTCACTTCTAACCAATGTGTGTACCTGGAGGGATTTTATTCACAGTCATGGCAGTACCCACACCTTCCTGTTGCTCCCCTGCTTTCAGAACTGACTTTCCCACCTGCCCAAACTACCACATTTGCTATGGGTGCTTTCTGGCTTAGCCTGAGGCAAACTCAAAAAGCTTGAACATGTTCATCTGGGTGTGATCCCTGAGGAAGCCAGCAGCCTCTCCCTCCAGCACTGTTACTTGGGCAGAATGTTCCTTAGAAAGATGCTGAGGTTCATCAAAGCTTTATAGTTCTGCTGACACTCATCTCACATGTGTAAGTAATTTTAAGCACTGGGTATGTTAAATTAACATTTCCTTATAATTTGTGTTGCAGAGATGTGGGTAATTATTTTTACCCTATTTTTTTAATTACAAATTTATATAACAACTTCTTTTGAAACAGCAAAGGAGGTTGAGGAAAGTCAATATGGTCTATGAAGTTCACCATGAGGCAAGATGGGTGATCCAATTGTGCATTTCAGAAGTGGAAATGGGACACTGTATTGCTTTGGTGAGAACACAACTGCTCTTACAGCTAGTTAACTGTGTTATGAATGGGGCATTAGAACTTGTTCCTTTGCATGTTAGTCATTTGATCTTCTGCCATACAATGATTCACTTTAATTGTCTTCTCACAAAAGCATTAGTTCATTTGTAAGAGAGAAGTGTTTTTGCCTAGGTCTCTTTCTTCTGTCTGTTCCTTCCTCCTCCAGCCCCGACCTCCATCCAAACCCCTCTCTCTCACTCTCCTGCATTCTCTCTCTCAAAGGTGGATGAGTGTAGTTACAGAAGATGGGAGTGAGCAATGTGATGACCATTAAGATCTTTATACTGTTTCCACTTTCTCAGCTCCCTGCTCCACTCAAGCTGCTAACAAACCACCCAGGTTTCCAGATACAGTGAGCAAACATAGCTATGAAATGTACCCTCCCAGGAGTAAGCTGGCAAGCCTTAATATCTCATTCCTCAAACACCCTCAGACATTGTTCCTCTTTCCAGGTGGGTGCCCACTTCTCAGTGCCCTACTGCTCCACTCCTGGGGGCAGGCAGATGTACAGCACCTCTGCTTTGCATTCCCCTGGGGAGAAAAGAGGTCCTCAAGATAACCGGTCTCACTTCCCCCTTAGATAGTAAAGGTGGGTTGTTAATAACAGCAGCTGAAATGTAAAATGGTATGGTATAGAAAGTAGCACTGGCTTTTACACTAAGGCATGCAGAGACCATCACTACCTCCATCAGCAGACAAGGGGATGGGGCAGAGAGAGGTGAAGTGACTTGCCCACAGTCAGCCAGCCATTTAAGCCAGCTGGATTTGAATCCAGGCTGTGACGCCAAGATTCAAGCAGTTTTCACCAATGAAACCAATGCTGGTAGTAACTTCATTCAACTGACAGACATTTGTTGAGCACCAACTGTGTGCTGGGCAGAGTTCTACTGCTGCAGAGCCAGGGAGGCTAGAGTCCTATCCTCCAAGAACTTGCCATCTAGAGGAGGAAGCCGACAAGGAAGGATGCACCCTGTGATAGCAGCGCTGCTGGGGAAGCCTCCAGGCTCCGAGAGGCATGACAAGTGGACACCCTCTGAGGATAAAGACCTGACTCAACCCCCAAACTCCTTGAGGCCGCTCTTCTTCTCACCAGTTGTTCAGCGAGATGCCATAAAGGCTGAGCGATTCTGGGGGTGACTTACCTCCCCTGGCGTCTCCGGCCGCCCTGGAGTGTAATTTGAACAGGGATGCTGAACGGCTGCATGAGACCAGAGGGCTAGGCAAAACGGACTCCTTTCACCAGACTCATAGCCTGAGGGCGCCAGAAGGGTGAAGTTTAAACACCAGCGGAAGTGGGGTTCCAGGGGAGGCCCTCAGGCGCACCTGCGCCTCCAGAGCTACCACCCGGGGGTGTGCCCCGCCCGTTCCCCTGGCGAGTGGGGAGGTTGGGACAGGCCTGTCCAGGCGGCTCTGCAGACTCCTGGCAAGGCGGAGCGGTCCATCCAAAAGGGTCAGGATCGACCCTCCGTGGCTTCTGCTGCCAGACCTTCTCCTCAAGCTCGCCCAGAGCCTGCCGCCGCCTTAACACCTGGGCTCGGCTTGAGCTGTCATGCATCGCCATAGAGACCGAAACGCTTGTGGAAAGTTCTGAGGCCCAAGGGACCCTATGTAATTGGTGAAGGGCATATCAGTTCAAAGTTTATAAAAAGAGGAAATGTTTTGCCCTGTCCACATTTCCTTTTTTCAAGTTTTCCTGTTAGAATATACATTGAAAGTGTTAATTGCTCAGTCATGTCAGACTCTTTGAGACTGTACTGTCCATGGGATTCTCCAGGCAAGAATAGTGGAGCAGGTTGCCATTTCCTTCTCCAAGGGATCTTCCCTACCCAGGGATTAAACCCCAGTCTTTTGCATTGCAGGCAGATTCTTTTACCATCTGAGCTTGTGTATGTGTGTGTGTATGTAGAATATACATTAATAGATAGCTAATGGGAAATTGCTATATAACACGGCGGAGCTCAATCCAGTGCTCTGTGACAACCTAGAGGGGTAAGATGAGGGGTGGTGGGAGGGAGGTTCAAGAGGGAGGGGACATGTGTATACTCATGGCTGATCCACATTGTTGTACAGCAGAAACCAATACAACATTGTAAAGCAATTATCCTCCAAAATTAAAAATAAATTTTTAAAAATTTCTGTTAAGAGTGCAAGCTTAGAGGATGGATTTTTCTTGTTAATTGCATTTTCTGATTAAGAGAATTCATTTCTAGACTATATGTGATTTAACAAATTTTTAAGACTACAAGGGTTATAAAATAACTCACCGTTAAAACTACATCAAAGTTTTTTTTTAAAAAAAAAAAAACAACACAAAACTGTATCAAACCTCTTTCCCAGCTGGAACCATGAAGGGTGCCAGGGGAGAAGAAAAAGAAGGTTCCTGCTGTACCAAAAGCCCTTAAGAAAAAGTGAAAGAATTTTGCACAATTTAAGATCAGGTGCCTGAGGAAGAAGCTTGCCCAAAAGAAGCTTCAAAAGGCAAGGAGGAAATTTATCTATGCAAAAGCCAAGCACTATCACAAGGAATACAGGCAGGTGTACAGAACTGAAATTCAAATGACTATGATGGCACAAAAAGTCATCAATCTATGTACCGCAGAACCCAAATTGGCATTTGTCATCAGGATCAGAGGTATCAATGGTGTAAGCACAAAGGTTTGAAAAGTGTTGCAGCTTCTTCGCCTCTCATAGATCTTCAATGGCACCTTTGTGAAGCTCATCAAGACTTCAGTTAACATGCTGGGAACTGTGGAACCATACATTGTTTGGGGGCAAATCTAAAGTCCGTAAATGAACTGATCTGCAAGCATGGCTATGGCAAAATCAACAAGAAGTGAATTGCCCTGATGGGTAACACATTGATTGCTCAATCTCTTGGTAAATATGGCATCTTCTGGATGGAGGATCTGATTCATGAGATTTGTACTATTGGAAACTGTTTCAAAGAAGGAAATAACTTTCTGTGGCCCTTCAAACTGTCTTCTCCACAAGGTGGAATGAAGAAAAAGACCACCCATTTTGTAAAAAGTAGAGATGCCAGCAACAGAGAAGACCAGATCAACAGGCTTATCACAAGGATGAACTAAGGTATCTACCATGATTATTTTTGTAATTTGCTCAGTTAATAAACACTGTGCTCAGTCACTCAGTTGTGTCCTCTGCCACTTTGCAACCCCATGCACTGTAGCCCACCAGGCTCCTCTATCCATGGTATTTTCCAGGAAAGAATACTGGAGTGGGTTGCCATTTCCTCCTCCAGGGAATCTTCCCGACACAGGTATTAAACCCACATCTTCCAGGTTTCCTGCTTTGTAGGCAGATTCTTTACTGCTGAGCCACCTAATAAACATTGACTGCTTTCAAGTTGGAAAAAAGAAAAACACTGTATCAAATGATATTCTACTTTTCTTTGATAACTAAAAGACATGTGGGGGATCTTTCAATACCACCAAATCATGAACACAAATTACTATTACATTGCTCACCAAAATGATGATGACAGAATGCCAAGGAGACTACTTTTGCTGAATTTTTTTTAAGTAAAGGTAATATTATCTTGAGGCTTCCCTTGTAGCTCAGTTGGTAAAGAATCTGCCTGCAATGCAGGAGACCTGGGCTTGATTCCTGGGTCAGGAAGATCTCCTAGAGAAGGAAATGGCAACCCACTCCAGTATTCTTGCCTGGAGAATTCCATGGATGGAGGAGCCTGGTAGGCCACAGTCCACGGGGTTGCAAGAGTCAGACACGACTTAGCAACTAAACTACCACCAATGTTATCTTAACATTTTCCAAAATGTTAGTGTTGGCAAGAAGGTAAGCATAATCTCATCTATAAACATCATGTATATATAGCCATATTAACTATTACCTGCAACTGTATTAATATCAATGAAAAATATTTATTCTGATTTGTATTAATTTTCTACTAGAGTTATAGACTACTTCCTTTGTAAATTATTTGTTTTTAATAAACCGATACAATCTGGAATAAAAACTGGTAGCAACTAGATTTTTTTCCCATCTACCTCCTGCTTGTAACAGCCTTATAAATATATAAGAACTTTCTTTTTCAGATTAGATGTGCTAATAAATTTCCCTGCAATTTGGTATGTAACTCTCTTTGAAGAAGTGAGTGATTTGCTGCTATTTTTATGCATTCGAATCAACTTCAGAAATATGGTACTTTTTGAGCCTTTGAGACCTCCTATTTGAATTTGCACCTGCCTGGGGCTTCCCATTTTATGATTCTAGTTCCACCCAAATGAAAATACTCATGCAGAATCTTTTAATAATATCATCTTAAGAGGGTGTGAACAGAGAAAGTGAGTTATTTTAAATTACTCTAAGTTCCAATTCAAAAGTTCTGATAGATCCAGGCAGATTTATTTTGGGTCCTGGACAAGTCTGGGACTGGTATGTCTTAGAAATAGCTGGCACAACTGGCCATCTGAGCTTGACCTCAGACCTAGCTGGTGCTCAGTTTTTCTCTTTCTTTTTACATAGCCTCATGATGGTAAGTGTAAAGGTGTAACTTAACCTGTTACCCTTTGATTTTCTTTCTGGTGCCCGTTCACTTGGTAACTGATTGGCCTCTCTGTCCACCAGCACCCTCCCACCCTTACAGCAAGTGCCCATTAACACACTCCACCCAAGAGGAACCACTCCACCTAGAGTGGTTGGTATGAATTGCCATTCCAATGCATCCATTCAGGAACACACAAGTTAACCCACAAGAAGTGCAGTGGTGAGAGAGGCCAGGTACATGGACCTTCGCTGAACATCAGAATCTCTAGCCTGACCCTTGGTCCCTGAGACCCTCCCTGAGTCTTTAGGACTCATGTTTCCCAAATAGATGGGGAAACAATGGAAACAGTGACAGACTTTATTTTGGGGGGCTCCAAAATCACTGCAGATGGTGACTGTGCCATGAAATTAAAAGACGTTTGCTCCTTGGAAGAAAAGTTACGACCCACCTAGACAGCTTATTAAAAAGCAGAGACATTACTTTGCCAACAAAGGTCCGTCTAGTCAAGGCTATGGTTTTTCCAGTAGTCATGTATGGATGTGAAAGTTGGACGATAAAGAAAGCTGAGCGCTGAAGAATGGATGCTCTTGAACTGTGGTGTTGGAGAAGACTCTTGAGAGTCCCTGGACTGCAAGGAGATCCAACCAGTCCATCCTAAAGGAAATCAGTCCTGAATATTCATTGGAAGGACTGATGCTAAAGCTGAAACTCCAATACTTTGGCCACCTGATACAAAGAACTGACTCACTGGAAAAGACCCTGATGCTGGGAAAGATTGAAGGTAGGAGGAGAAGGGAACGACAGAGGATGAGATGGTTGGGTGGCATCATCAACTCAATGAACACAAGTTTGAGTGAACTCCAGGAGTTGGTAATGGACAGAGAGGCCTGGTGTGCTGCAGTCCATGGGGTCACAGAGAGTCGGACACAACTGAGTGACTGAACTAAGTCCCTGGTCCCCACCCTTGGTCCCTGAGACCCTCCCTGAGTCCCTAGCTCACTCTTTCAGAGTAGCTGGGGATCACTTCCTACTCCACAAAAACCATGAGCCAACCATCAAGCCCACCATTTGGGCCCCCTCCCTCTCTGGACCAGAGGCTTTGCCCCCAGTTTTGTAACTTCAAGTAACCTTTTATACATTCCCTACCCTGGTTTTCCTTAGTAAAAAACTAAATAAAATTCCATTTTAGTGGTATGAGTAAGATGAAACTTAATTAGTGCCCACAAACTGCAGTGAAATCCGAAGATGAAAGGGGATGTTATTGCAAAATGCTGGCATCATGGATTCCTGGCTCCACAGTCATTTTCTTTTTCCTTGAACAGATGCTTTACTTAAGGGGAAAAAAAGAACCATCTCTCCCTTTCACTAGGCTGGAGAAACCACTTCCTCATTCATTTTCATATTCTCTCAATTACAGACTACCTACTATATAGCTAAGAATTCTTTGGTAGCTGAAATTCTCCATGTTCATGAGAACTATATTTGTCTTCAAATTTAGAGATACACAAATCCCAACAACCTAAAAAGTATACAACAGCTTACGCTCTTTGTGAGTCTCTGTGTATTTGTCAGAGATTAAATAAACCCCAAACTGAATAATTATCCTGGTATGAGTAGTTTTTGCTGGTGCAAGCAGCAATTTGAACTGTCAAAACTAAATTAATAACTGATCTTATATTCTCTTTGTAGGAAAAACAAACCATAAGAGAGTATGATCTATGCTACACATTTACAGAGTCTCAGATGGGATCTTTCTTTTCCTCCATCATAATGACTAACTCCAGACATCTTTGCTAATCAAATGGACACTGACCCTATGATCTAGGCTTGTGTCAGAGAAATCAGTGTCACCTCTCTACAGATGTTCTTCCTGCTCCAATGAATGATAATACTAATGACTAACACTCACTGAGTAGTTACTATGAGCCAGGAACAGTTCCAAGACTTTACATGCATTAATTCATTTCTTGGGCATTTTTAAGAGCAGAGAGCTACAGTGAGTTACACAACCTCACAAGAGCCACAGAACTCGGCCAACCTGGCATAGAAAAAGCTCATTGTATAATTGAAGTGGAAGCTAACAGAAACAATAGCTGAAATTGTTAGATAGCTCAAGAGCCCTTGATTTATGGTCTTGTTTGAAATCCACTGTGACCAATTCTTCACCAGGTGGCACTGGGGAACAGACATATTTTATAATAATGTAAGTCAAGGTCACTGATCAATATGTGAGTGGTACTTGATTTCAAGGGTGACCTAAGGTTCCCAACCCCCATCTTTAGAGATTCTGATCAAATCATTGAGCTGTAGAACCCAGGAAGCTGCATTTTGAAAAGCTCCTCATGTGATCCTAATAAGGGTGGTCCTACAATTCATGCACTAGAAAATCCTGGGTCGTGGGTCATGGGTTTAATAGGTCTTGGAGGCCTGGTCTTGGGATCCTAAACATTGTTTCTGGTCCAGATCACAAGACCTCCCTGAAACTCAGCTTACTCCTCTGTGCAATGCAGGGGTTGGAGCAGATATTTAAAGTATTTTCCACCTTTCAGTTCAGTTCAGTCGCTCAGTCATGTCCGACTCTGTGACCCCATGAACTGCGGCACACCAGGCATCCCTATCCCTCACCAACTCCCGGAGCCTGCCCAAACTCATGTCCATTGAGTCAGTGATGCCATCCAACCATCTCATCCTCTGTCGTCCTCTTCTCCTCCTGCCCTCAATCCTTCCCAGAATTAGGGTCTTTTCCAATGAGTCAGCTCTTCGCATCAGGTGGTCAAAGTATTGGAGTTTCAGCTTCAATATCAGTCCTTCCAATGAACACCCAGGACTGATCTCCTTTAAGATGGACTGTTTGGATCACCTTGCAGTCCAAGGGACTCTCAAGAGTCTTCTCCAACACCACAGTTCAAAAGCATCAATTCTTCAGCGCTCAGCTTTCTTTATAGTCCAACTCTTATATCCATACATGACTACTTGGAAAAACCATAGCCTTGACTAGATGGAACTTTGTTGGCAAAGCAGTGTCTCTGCTTTTTAATATGCTATCTAGGTTGGTCATAACTTTCCTTCCAAGGATTAAGCATCTTTTAATTTCATAGCTGCAATCACCATCTGCAGTGATTTTGGAGCCCAGAAAAATAAAGTCAGCCACTGTTTCCCCATCTATTTGCCATGAAGTGATAGGACCAGATGCCATGATCTTAGATTTCTGAATATTGAGCTTTGAGCCAACTTTTTCACCCTCCTCTTTCACTTTCATCAAGAGGCTCTTTAGTTCTTCTTCACTTTCTGCCATAAGGGTGGTATCATCCGCATATCTGAGGTTATTGATACTTCTCCCAGCAATCTTGATTCCAGCTTGTGTTTATTCCAGCCCAGCGTTTCTCATGATGTACTCTGCATATAAGTTAAATAAGCAGGGTGACAGTATACAGCCTTGACGTACTCCTTTGCCTATTTGGAACCAGTCTACTGTTCCATGTCTAGTTCTAACTGTTGCTTCCTGACCTGCATACAGGTTTCTCAAGAGGCAGGTCAGGTGGTCTGGTATTCCCATCTCTTTCCACCTTTAAGATCCAATAAAAATATGAAGCTTCTCTGGTGGCTGAGTCAGTAAAGAATCCACCTGTGCTGCAGGAGACTGCTTGCAATGTAGGAGACCCAAGTTCAATCCCTGGGTCAGGAAGATCCCCTGGAATAGGAAATGGCAACACACTCAAATATTCTTGCCTGGAAAATCCCATGGGCAAAGGAGCCTGGTGGGCTATAGTCCATGGGGTCACAAGAGTTGGACACAACTTAGCCACCACAACAAAGTGCATGCAACCATAAGTTAGTTTGCGAGAACAAGTAATCTCCCCTCCTGGAGTTACAATAATGTGAGAACAACCCCACCTCAGCTGTTGAGTGACAGCTAGAAAGAAAAAGAACCCAACCATCTGCCCTCACCCCACTTCTCTTCAGTTCAGTTCAGTCGCTCAGTCGTTTCCGACTCTCTGTGACCCCATGGACTGCAGCATGCCAGTCTTCCCTGTCCATCACCAATTCCTGGAGCTTGCTCAGACTCATGTCCATCAAGTCGGTGATGCTATCCAACCATTTCTCTTAGACAACTTATAATAGCTGAGGCTCTCTGAGCAGCCCCGTACTGCGGCATTGTGCTCAGTGGCTTGGGAACATCATTTCCCTAAGTCACACCTCGCAAGGAGAGAGGGAGGCACTTATTCTGCAGATGAGGACACACAGACCCAATCACAAAGCCACAGCAGGGAGGGGTGAGTCCAAGACTCCAAAAGGGATCAAATGCAAAGCCCAGCTTTTCCTGACAGTAAGTCTGCTTTCTCATTCAGTGGCTTAGGATGTGGGTCTTACTCTCAAGGTCTGTCCAGGAATGTTGGTGGCCAGGTCTTCATAAAGACAGGATGTTCACAAGTTTTGATAGTGTCAACTACAAACTGGCATTTACCAAGAGCATTGCCAATGACTGAACAAAGGCATTTGCCATCTGTCTCTATGCTACTATAGCTGTTGACCTTCAACAACCCCTGAGGGAGTTTAGGGTGGAATGAGGCACTCTGTGCTCCAGGGAATCTCGTGGGACAGGTCTTTAGATAGTTGAATGTTTTTAGGTCTTTAGATAGTTGGATGTTTTAGTGCTGTACTCAATGTGCCAGCAAATTTGGAAAACTCAGTAGTGGCCACAGGACTGGAAAAAGTCAATCTTCATTCCAATCCCTAAGAAAGGTAATGCCAAGGAATGCTCAAACTACTGCACAATTGCTCTCATCTCACACATTAGCAAAGTAATGCTCAAAATTCTCCAAGCCAGGCTTGAACAATACGTGAACTTACTGTTCAAGCTGGATTTGGAAAAAGCAGAGGAAGCAGAGATCAAATTGCCAACATCCGCTGGATCATGGGAAAAAGCAAGAGAGTCCCAGAAAAACAGCTATTTCTGCTTTAGTGACTATGCCTGAGCCTTCAACTGTGTGGATCACAACGAACTGTGGAAAATTCCTCAAGAGATGGGAATACCAGACCACCTGATCTGCCTCTTGAGAAACCTGTATGCAGGTCAGGAAGCAACAGTTAGAACCAGACAGGGAACAACAGACTGGTTCCAAATAGGGAAAGGAGTACGTCAAGGCTGTATATTGTCACCCTGCTTATTTAACTTATATGCAGAGTACATCATGAGAAACGCTGGGCTGGAATAAACACAAGCTGGAATCAAGATTGCTGGGAGAAGTATCAATAACCTCAGATATGCGGATGATACCACCCTTATGGCAGAAAGTGAAGAAGAACTAAAGAGCCTCTTGATGAAAGTGAAAGAGGAGAGTGAAAAACTTGGCTTAAAGCTCAACATTCAGAAAACTAAGATCATGGCATCTGGTCCTATCACTTCATGGCAAGTAGATGGGGAAACAGTGGAAACAGTGACAGACTTTATTTTGGGGGGCTCCAAATTCACAGAAGATGGTGATTGCAGTGAAATTAAAAGACGCTTGCTCCTTGAAAGAAAACCTATGACCAACCTAGATAGCATATTAAAAAGCAGAGACATTACTTTGCCAGCAAAGGTCCATCTAGTCAAGGCTATAGTGTTTCCAGTAGTCATGTATGGATGTGAGAGTTGGACTATAAAGAAAGCTGAGCACCAAAGAATTGATGCTCTTGAACTGTGGCATTGGAGAAGACTCTTGAGAGTCCCTTGGACTGCAAGGAGATCCAACCAGTCCATCCTAAAGGAAATCAGTCCTGAATATTCATTGGAAGGACTGATGCTGAAGCTGAAACTCCAATACTTTGGCCACCTGATGCAAAGAACTGACTTATTGGAAAAGACCTTGGGGCTGGGAAAGATTGAAGGTGGGAGGAGAAGAGGAAGACAGAGGATGAGATGGTTGGATGGCATCACCGACTCAATGGACACAAGTTTGAGTAAACCCCGGGAGTTGGTGATGGATAGGGAGGCCTGGCTGCTGCAGTCCATGGGGTTGCAAAGAGATGGACACGACCGAGCGACTGAACTGAACTGATTTTTAGGAACAGATTTTATTATCTCAATCCTTGCATCTCCTCATATCTAGAGAAGCACTATATCCTTCATGGTGACATCAGATTCTCATGACTAACAAAAACCTTTTGTAAAATGAATGCTTCATGGCACTGAAGTCCCCCTTCATCAAAACCTTATATATTGACTTTTCTCCACTGCCACTTTGGAGCAGTCTCTCAGAGCTATCTGAGATGCTGCCTCCTGGGCTGCAGTCCTCATTTTGGCCCAAATAAACCTTAACTCACAACTCTCAAGTTGTACGTCTTTTTTTAGTTGACAGTAGGTCTGAGTGTCTTACTTTTAGATAAATTCTTGCTTCTGATTTGACCAAGCCCTCATTTCTTGTCAAGTGACATGTGGTCATTAATTCTAATGCTTCCTTTAAAATGATAGAATAGGGATTTCCCTGGTACAGAAAACTGCCTGTGAATGCAGGGGACATGGGTTTGATCCTTGGTCCAGGAGGGTGGAGCAACTGAGCCCACGTACCACAACTACTGAAGCCTGCAGGCCCCAAAGCCAATGCTCTACAAGTGAAGTCACCACAATGAGAAGCCCATGCGCCATGACTGGAGAGTAGCTCCCGCTCACTGCAACTAGAGAAAGCCCACATGAAGCAACAAAAACCCAGTATGGCCAAAAATTAATTAAAATATGGCAATGTAGATGCTTCATTTTAAAATAAAATACAATGATAGAATAACTCTGTGAATAAGAACTCAAATAATCATAATTCTCAACCAACCAAAAGATGTTTGTTTTGTTTCATTTTCTGTTTCTCTTTCTGAGAAGATGACAGATTCTAGAGAAATAAACTTATACACTTAATTTTTTTAAATAAAATTCCACGAGAGTTCCTGGGTTAGCAGAGATTTAGATTAACTCTCCTTGTCCCAGAAATTTGTAGCTAGTGGGCTCCTGATCCCACTGCAGACACTTTTAATGTTAGTTCCTCCTGAGCTCAAAAATTTAGCTACATGAGGGTCTGAATCTGTCTGTTTTATTCACTACTGGACCACCAGCTCTTAGAACAGTGCCTAGCACAGACACTCAGTAAATAGTTCCTGAATGATTGAACAAGCTGGAGACTACCTCAGAAATTATTCTGTGTATAGCATTAAAGCAACCACCAACCAGTTGGGACAGGTTTGAAAGATTAAAACATTTGGCTATCCCTGTCTGGATCTCCATTTATATCTACAGCCTCTCCACGGTGTGACTTAAAGTTCAAAATGATGGTTGCAAGGATCTGCAAGATTCTTAGTCATTCTATCCAACAAGCATTTAATAGTGTAGTGTATTAATTAATTAGTGTAGAGTTCAGTTACAGTCACATTATACACAGCAGCGGTTCTCAAAGGGGACGGTGCCACCCCCTGGTGGACATTGTGGAAACCTCTAGGGTGTTTTCTCGGTTGTCACCAGGATTGGAGTGGACAGCCAGATGCGGCAGAATCCTGCAGCTTGCAGAAAAAGTCCCACACGACGAAGAGTCACCTAGAGTGCCATGGAATTTTCCACATTCCCTCTAGACATTCATGTAGGTGAAAAGTCTATCAATAATGATCTGAGCTAAAACCAAATGTCGTTTTACCTATAAACACAAAATATCTTGTCTTTGAGTGGCTTTTGCATTTTTTCACTCTTCACTGAATTTTCCAAAATGCATCTGCTGAGAAAATTGATGGACATGTGTTTCTTTTGTTCAGAACTTGATTAAAGTTCTTTGCCATTTTGGAAACTTGCATCACCGTCACCAAAGTTGTGCATGGTATTTGAGTTACCAATATAATAAAACCCAAATCAGCCTATGTTTTCAGCGGTCACATCCTTGGTGACTATCCATATAAATGTCAGGATGCGTACTTCATTGTACCACTGATGTGGCCACGCCCAAGGATTTGAATGGAGAATTATATACTTAACAGGAACTTACTCAACTTCAATTTCTCCTGTATAATATAGTTTGGGCGTGATTTTTTTTTAAACATATGTAGGTAAGCTATATTATCTATGAGTCTCATTTCAGAATAGTGAAGTATTTGCTAGGAAGGGGACACTGGGTCTGAAAGGATTGAACACTACTGTTCTCCTTGTTAAGAACGTGGACAATTATGTTTCAGGAATTTTTTTGAAGCTTGACTCACATATTCTTTTCCAGGCTCTTTGATACAGCGTGCCAGCATCTTTCTTGGGCCAAATGGGACATGTCTACTCAAGTAGATTCATAGTCTCATCTCAATTAGCTCATTTGGGAAAATAAGTAGGTGTTAACACATCCCTGCAAAGAGAAATCCACACAATTCCTGCACTGGAAACATCCAGCCTTCTCTAAGTTCACACACCATGCACAAGCAGAGGTGAACTGTGCTCTTCTTCCCTACTCTTCCCCACCCCCACTGCCCTGTGCTGCCCTCGGTGTGATGACCATACTGTTCTGGTACCTGCCACCCAGTAGCCTCAAAATAAAAGGTCTGAATAAATAAATGACCCTTGAGTATCTGTACCGGAGATAATGCAGCAAAAAGGAGGCAAAGCAGGGAGGTGATACAAAAGGGAGGCTGCCTGTATTTATATCCAGATATGATGACTGCCCCCAATTCACTGTAACCAGAAACATGGCTTTTGTGCATCAAATGTTGTTGGCACGGAAACATTTTTATGCAATTCTTACCTTGCCTCTTTCTCTGCAGAAAAGAGAAGGGTTCTTACCTGTGTCTCCTTCAGCTTCCCTCCTCCCTCCAGATGTCTCTGCTGCCATGTCACCCCTGCACCCACCCAGCCTCTCCTTCCTTCCCTTCCCCAAAAGGAAAGGGGTCCCCCTCCTTTCCAAGAAACACTTTCAGCTGGTACTTTTGCTCCCTTTCCCTTCTATCTTCTGCAGGATCTTGAAGTACCTTCGTTTTTATAATTTAGCCTTTTGTTCTCCCAACAAAAATGTCTGCATCAACCCTATCTGCTTACATTGCATGAGGCACCATGTTCACCATGTTTGATGCTTCTGAACTGTGGTGTTGGAGAAGATTCTTGAAAGTCCTTTGGGCTGCAAGGAGATCAAACCAGTCAATCCTGAAGGAAATCATTCCTGAATATTCACTGGAAGGACTGATGCTAAAGTTGAAGCTCCAATACTCTGACCACCTGATGTGAAGAACTGACTCATTGGAGAAGACCCTGATGCTGGGAAAGATTGAAGGCAGGAGGAGAAGGGGACAACAGAGGATGAGATGGTTGGATGTCATCACTGACTCAATGGACATGAGTTTGAGCAAGCTCTGGGTGTTGGTGATCGACAGGGAAGCCTGGTGTGCTACGCTCCATGGGGTCACAAAGAGTCGGACACGACTGAGAGACTGAACAGCAACAACCATGTCATTGCTGTGTGCATGTGTATGCATCTGTGTGTGTGTAAAACCTTCACTTATTGTTTCATTTGATTTTCCCATCACCCTCTAAGCTAATATTATTCTTGCCTTACAGTAAGGAATCCAGGACTCAGAACCTTTCCCAAGTGTCACAGCTAGTCAGCTAGTGAGTACACAGGTCAGAGTTCCCCCCAGAAAACCCTCCACTCTCTGTTCCTCTGTCTCATTAATCCCTCATGGTCTGACTTCTCTGCGTCATCACCAGAAAGTTGCCTTTTTTAAGGTTAATAACCTCCTAATGCCCAAATCAATCCTGGCACATCTTATTTATAATAGAAAGTCTTACTTTTTTCACACTATTTTGCTTTTAATTCACTATTTAACTCTGTCAGTGGTTCTCAATCCTGGCTACATCTGGACCATATACAGAGACTTCTTTAATTTTCACATTTATTTTGTAATAGGTAATATGTAACCATGGTCCACTATGTTACAGTGGAGAGTCTTCCTCCTGTCTCTGTCACCCAGTCACCCAGGACCTGACCCCAGATGTAACCAACAGTACCAGTTTTCTGAGTAACCATGAGCTTATAAAAGCTACAGACTGTTCTCCAGGAAACTCAGATTGAATGGGTCAGTATTTGGGAAAGCAAAGGTAAGTCTTATGCACTGGCAAGTTAAAGATTCTTTCTAAAACTTCTGAACATTTTTGAGTCACTGGGATCACAAAGTTCATGTCTTCTGCCATTTGGAAAGTTGAACTTAACCATATCTCCCCACAGCTAGGAATCCTTCAATGGCTCCCCGGCCAAAATTGCCATAGAGTTGAATGAGTGATCTGTAGGGGGGAAAAAAAGAAAAAAAAAAAGGTCCTATGCTCAAATCCATTTGAAAAATGCTCTGTGACTATGTCCAACATCAGGAAATGCAAAACCACCCAGCACATTGCCCTAATTAGCTTCGTGAAAACATAATAATGATTGTGAACCCCTCAGCCGAGTGTCTGCCTAATAGCACGGGCTGAAAGAATGTTAATTCTTGTCCTTATTAACCTCTTAGCTTATATCCTATAACATGAACTCCTTTCTTGGATGTGGCTCACTTGTACAGACTTAAATCATTTGTAGGGCTTTCCTCCTGTCTCAGTGGTAAAGAACCCACCTGTCAATGCAGAAGACACAGGCCCTCACCATATCAGACTGAAAGCACCTGCCCTCGTGTCTTGCATCACCCTTTAGACTATCAGCTCCTCAAAGACAAGGACACATCATACTCATCCTTGTCCTCAAGTCCTAGCACAATGCCTGCAATGTATTACACAACTTATAGATGGTTGGTGAATAAAGAACCGATTTTCTTTCACAATGAAAATTTTCATCTTAGGGATGACATACATAAAATTACCAAATGAATTATGGTTTTCAGTTTCAATCTGTGATAACATAGTGGGCCAAGGGATGTACAGAATAAACTCATCAATGAATTGAAAGTGGAAAGGAGCCTGAGCTAACCCTCATGCTGTGCGTCATTAATCTATCGTGGGCAGGATGGCTTAGGCGCCCTCTGCAGTACAGATGCTTTTATGATTAATGCTGCTGGACTCACAAGAGCTACTGACTATAACTCAGGTTAGATGAAAATAGAGTTGGTCAAGAACTGAGAGTGTCACAACCAGGACACAACTCTGAATTTCTATCCTAGGCTAATGAATAGGAGCATGTGATTGGAGGATGGTCCGAATAGACTTAATTTGACACAATAATGATGAAATGAGCTCTTTTGCACACGACTGGCCAAAGTTTCAAAGGCTTCTTCAGTGGCATGGTTTTGGGATAAATGGCCCTGTATTAGTCGATTTTATTGTTGCATCACTAATCCCGACTTATCTCTTGCATACCAGATTTGTACATTCAGTTTATTAACACACTCACCAACTTGTATAATCCCACACGGAATTCTTGCTGGCCAAGAGCTCATAGTCTAATTGGGAAGTAAGACAGGTCAGCGAACAAGTATATGATGCTGTGCAACACATGCATTATTAAAGGCTGAGAAGAGGTGTTCCAAGAGCAAGGGAGAAGGGGTACAGCTCTAGGGGTAAGGGCAAGGTAAGGGTTTGAGAGGGAAATTCCAAGCTGAATCTAGGAGTTTGCCTGACAGATCAGGTGGATGGTTCCAGCAAAGGGAGTTGGATGGCTCCAAGTGGACAGCCTCCAGTTCAGCCTGCACAAAAATCCATGCATCTTCTCCCCCTGGCATAGACCAGGCATAATGGGGGCTCAGCAATCAAGAATCATTCATAAGTAGCTCAGTGAGCACCTGCTGTGTTGAAGGACCTGTTCCATGCCTTCCAATAAAACAGTGAGCTTAAGAGGGGAGGTCCCTGCCTTCCAGGAGCTTTCATTCTAATGAGGAAACAGATAAGGAGCAATGACCCAAATAAAAGAATTCCAAATCTATAGTGTGATGAGGAACAAGAAATAGGGTGAGAATCTAAAAAGACACAGGAGGAGGTCAGGCAACACTGAACAGAAATGTGACATTTAAGCTCAATCTGAATGGCAAGGAAATGCTGACCAGGCTGGGGGGCAGAGGGCTGCCACAGATGGGCAGGGTAAAGGCTGACATGGGAAGAGTCTGATCAGCAAAGAAAACAAGAATCGACCCAATAACTATGGCAGGGACACCAATGTGGGGAAGTGCCATCTAAGACTCTAGGAAGAGGTAAGCCCCCCAGGCAGGTAGATAGGCAGAGGAATGCCCTGGACATCCAGGCTGTGGCCAATATGTAGGAGCCAGCTGACAGATCATCACTGAGGGCTCTTTGTCCATCTGAGGTATGGCCCTAATCAACACGCCAGCAAGTCAGACAGAAAGAGACTGCAAGAGCTGAGTCGGACACTGGGCAGGTCCTCAAGCAGCCCCAGAGTGCTAAGGCTAAGGAGGGGAAACTGAGGCAGCTTATTATGTGCTAGAACTCAGGCCAACCATGCATCAGGATTCACTCTCAGGATCCCTAAGACCTCGGTCCAAATTGGCAGCAAAGGAGCCCAAGTCCTGGAGAACTCTGAGAAGGCATAAAGGCCAGACCCCTAGACCATCGTAGAAGGTAGATCCAGCCAGACCACTGGATCCAAGGCCAGTGGGAGCCCCACCAGACAGGGGAGGGCTCAGGGAAAAAAGGGGTGGTCATTACTTGAGCGTTAACAGGAATGGCTCAAGGACTGAAGTGGGAAGGTTGGGGGTACCTGAGGAGCTGGGAATCACCGCGGCCTATGAGCTCTATGGAGATTAATGGCACAGTGTGGACCCCACCCATCACTGGAGCTGAAGGCTGAGTCACCGCCTCTCCTAACTTCCACCCAACGTCAGTGAGCCACTGCAGTCTGCTGCAGACAACTCATCTGAACTCTCTCTTGAATCTGTGCCCTGCTCCTATTCACACTGGAATTCTTTCACTCAGCCATCTTTCTCTCTGCAGGGCAGAGTGGAAAATACAAGGGGTATAGGGTCAACCTTGTTTACTAACAGTGTTGTGTGGGGTGATGGAATTTCAGTTGAGCTATTTCAAATCCTAAAAGATGATGCTGTTCAAGTGCTGCACTCAATATGTCAGCAAATTTGGAAAACTCAGCAGTGGCCACAGGACTGAAAAAGGTCAGTTTTCATCCCAATCCCAAAGAAAGGCAATGCCAAAGAATTCTCAAACTACCACACAATTGTACTCATCTCACACGCTAGTAAAGTAATGCTCAAAATTCTCCAAGCCAGGCTTCAGCAATACTTGAACTGTGAACTTCCAGATGTTCAAGCTGGATTTAGAAAAGTCAGAGGAAACAGATCAAATTGCCAACATCCGCTGGATCATCGAAAAAGCAAGAGAATTCCAGAAAAACATCTACTTCTGCTTTATTGACTATGCCAAAGCCTTTGACTGTGTGGATCACAACAAATTGTGGAAAATTCTTCAAGAGATGGGAATACCAGACCACCTGACCTGCCTCTTGAGAAACCTGTATGCAGGTCAGGAAGCAACAGTTAGAACGGGACATGGAACAACAGACTGGTTCCAAATAGGAAAAGGAGTACGTCAAGGCTGTATATTGTCATGCTGCTTATTTATATGCAGAATACATCATGAGAAACGCTGAGCTGCATGAAGCATAAGCTGGAATCAAGATTGTCGGGAGAAATATCAATAACCTCAGGTATGCAGATGATACCACGCTTATGGCAGAAAGTGAAGAAGAACTAAAGAGCCTCTGATGAAAGTGAAAGAGGAGAGTGAAAAAGTTGGCTTAAAGCTCAACATTCAGAAAACTAAGATCATGGCATCTGGTCCCATCAGTTCATGGAAAATAGATGGGGAAACAGTGGCTGACTTTATTTTTTGGGGCTCCAAAATCACTGCAGATGGTGATTGCAGCCATGAAATTAAAAGATGCTTGCTCCTTGGAAGAAAAGTTACGACCAACCTAGATAGCATATTAAAAAGCAGAGACATTACTTTGCCAACAAAGGTCTGTCTAGTCAAGGCTATGGTTTTTCCATCAGTCATGTATGGATGTGAGAGTTGGACTATAAAGAAAGCTGAGCGCTTAAGAATTGATGCTTTTGAACTGTGGCATTGGAGAAGACTCTTAAGAGTCCCTTGGACTACAAGGAGATCCAGCCAGTCCATCCTAAAGGAGATCAGTCCTGGATGTTCATTGGAAGGACTGATGCTGAAGCTGAAACTCCAATACTTTAGCCACCTCATGCGAAGAGCAGACTCATTGGAAAAGACCCTGATGCTGGGAAAGATTGAGGGCAGGAGGAGAAGGGGACAACAGAGGATGAGATGGTTGGATGGCATCACTGACTCAATGGACATGAGTTTGGGTGAACTCCAGTAATTGGTGATGGACAGGGAGGCCTGGCGTGCTGTGATTCATGGGGTTGCAAAGAGTTGGACACGACTGAGAGACTGAACTGAACTGAACTGAACTGTGTGGGGCTAGTTAACTTCTCTGTACCTTAGATTCCTCACCCATAGAATGGAATAGTTACACACTCCTTGGGGTTGTTGTCATGTACTGATGTGAGAGCTGGACCACAAAAATGGCTGAGCACTGAAGAATTGATGCTTTTAAACTGTGGTGCTGGAGAAGACTCTTGAGAATCCCTTGGACAGCAAGGAAATCAAACCAGTCAATCCTAAAGGAAATCAACCCTGAATATTCATTGGAAGGACTGATGCTGAAGCTGAAACTCCAATACTTGGCCACCTGATGCAAAGAACTGACTCATTGGAAAAGACCCTGATGCTGGGAAAGACTGAAGGCAGGAGGAGAAGGGGACGACAGAGGATGATATGGTTGGATGGCATCACTGACCCAACAGACATGAGCAAACTCTGGGAGATAGTGAAAAACAGGAAAGCTAGGCGTGCTGCAGTCCATGAGGTTGCAAAGTCGGACACAACTGAGTGACTGAACAACAAATGGGGCTTTATAAGGACTGGAGGAAGAACTCTGTAAAAGCAAACATATTCTAAAATAAAAGGATTTGTAAACTTATGTTTCCTTAGGTTTCAGTATAGTGTTACATAAAAAACAAATACAACCTTCAAAGGTTAAACAGTAAGTACAAGCTTTTATTGACATGTCATCACAGTTTTTATTTAACTAGCCAACTCCTGCTCTCCCTCTCCAGTGCCCCGATTACCTTAGGGCACAGCCCCTCTTTGCTCTCAGCTCTTATCCCATCTGTCTCCAGAGGTGACACAGGTGACTCAGGCCTGGCCAGTCAGAGCAGCCCATCTCCTTGGTCAGCTGTGTGACTCAGGGTTGGCCAAGTGACTGAACTGCAGCCAATCAGACATCGAGCAACTTTTTCTGGAGTTAGTACCTGTCATTTCCACCACAAGGAAGACTATTTAGCTCCATGGTCCAGCTCAGATGTACCATTTCCTTCAGTCACAAGGACTAATTTAAAGATGAACTCATGGCCCAGGCACAGCAAATGAGCACCTTCTCTGAGGGCAATATCAGAGCAATGGAAGAGAAAGCCTCTATTTTCACTCAGGGCTGCCAAGCTGGAGAGTATGTACCAGAGCTCCTGCCACCTGTCTTACCTATCATACAAAGGGAACCTGCCTATAGAACAGACAAGGACAGGCAAAGAGATGGAGAGAGAAAATCACCCTGGATGATAATGTTTGAACTCCCCAGATCCAGCTGTGCCTGAAGCTAATCCACTCCTGGCTGCACTTCCCTGTTTTATGAGTCAATAAATTCACTTTTTTGCTCAAGGTGGATGGAGTTGAGTGTCTGTCATTTGTCTCTGAAAACAGAGTCAATTTCTAAGGAAACAGTTTCACCAGCATATTAAAGTACTCCTAGTCTCTGCTTTCCTGGACAGAAAACCTGACCCAAACATGGAAAGATAATGAAGAGAGCAGTACACATCAATTCACCTACTTTAAATGCCTAAGGATCTATGAAGGAACAGATAGACTAGAAAATCAAATTTTCTCTTTGTGTCAATTATTAATCATAAATTGAAGCCAATAACTATCTACCAATACTGGCAGAGTTAAATGATCAGACATCTGTCCTTTTGGCAGCAAGGAAACCGGCCTCCTGTTTAAAAGGACGTGTTATACCAAAGCACATTATTTATTAGGCACTTGGCTTTGCAGCCACATGGGGCAAAAGCGATGAACAGCTCCATGGATCACCCCATCTGGTTCCTCCAAGCTGAAATATCTAGGCCACATTTCCCTGCCAACTTAAAAGAGAAAAGAAAGGAAGGAAGGAAGAAACCTGAAAAGGAAACCACACATCACAATCCTGGACTGACTCCTGAGCACCAAAAGCAATGATTTGCTTCCCCTTTTCCAAACTAGGTTTTGTAGCATGGCCTGTCGAGTCTTACAAGCCCTTTATTAATAAGCTCTATCTATTTCCAGTTGCTCCTCACGAAGAGAATTATAGACGCTTGATTTCACAAACCTGGTATGTGCCCTGCAATATGTCCACTGTCAGGGAGGTAACTAAGATGGGTGGAGGGAGGGGTCACAGACTGCCTGGGAAATGGGAGAGAAAACCATATCTTCATGTCCCAGCACTTGATACCAGGTCTCTTTCCACTTTCCCCAGGAAATATTTTCTGTCCTCTGGGAAGCTGAGGATTTGTGGATCCTCTTGCCTCAACCCAAATGCTGTTTTATGGGAAACATTTTTAAAATATCTTAATGGATATTCCTCTTTTGCATCTCCATGTGATTGACCTTCTCACTAGTCAGACAGACACACAACTCTCTGAGGTCCCTGGGCAGACAGAAGGGGATAGGATTTTCCTAGTACGAATGTCAATAGAGAAGACTCCATATTCAGTCTCTGACACCCAAATATGTGATTTTGGGTTCTGCAACAACAGCAGAATAGATTTTGAAAGACAGGCTTTGTCAGAAAAAAAGGATTTTCTACATGCCTTTATGTTCCTTTCTAACAATTGAGAAGCAGATCAGGTGAACTCAGGTCTGGGCATCTCAGTTTCTCCAAAGCCATAAGGATGATATGTTTTCTTCTTCCCTAGGACATGAGGCTGTCAGTGCGCAAAGAAAGGACCCAGAAGAAGTGACCGCGTAGTCACCCCAGGTCTGACATACAGTGAGTGCCCATAGCTGTTTATCCACTGAACTTGAGAGGCTTTCCCAGTCTGGTACCATTAGCATCCTGGGCTAAATTTCTCCTCACTGAAGTATGAATTCAAGCAATCAGAAAAATCCAAGACAGATAATCTACCCACAAACTCCCTCCCTAGATCCATATTCCAAATTAGAAAAATGGATTGAATTCATCCACACTTTGCTTACATATTGTGTATCTGTTTCAGGTTGATTTTGTTGCAGCTGTGACCCAAACTCAATGCTATTATATTCTGCAAATATAAACTCGGTTTCTTTTCCAGAGCCACATCTGTGACACTGAAAATGAAGCCAGAAGGTCACTCAGTTGTTCCTCAGCCTTGAAAGTGTGTGTAGCATGGACCAAATGGACCTGCAGGCCCGGTTACCCCCACAGATGAGACCCCAGAGGCATTGAGCAGCCTGGACACACCCAGCTCCTCCTCCTGTGAACGCACCTCATTAGAAGCTTTGCTGGATGTACAGGAAACATCAATAACTTCAATCTTTTAAAACAGAAGGACTTTCCTGGATGGAGGGGGCAGGAATCTCATACTAATAGGATAACTGTCTATATGGAAAGACCCACATATCAGGAAAAAGGGTCAAATCAACTTAAATAAATGGTAAGGCCAGTCTCATTCATTCAAAAAATGCTCGTTGAGCACCTACCATGTACTAGATGCCAGGAGAAAAAAAATGCACAGGAGCAATTTATTAACCACCCACTCCACCCCATCCCCAAGCAGAGCTGCTACAGAGGGGTTACTCGGGCTGGGCAGGGTACACCTCCAGGCGGTGCCATTCACGCCAGCTACCACATGGGCTTCCCAGGTGGCGGAAGTGGTAAAGAACCTGCCAGCCAAGGCAGGCAACATAAGCGACCCAGGTTCAATCCCTGGGTAAGGAAGATCTCCTCGTGAAGGAAATGGCAACCCACTCCAGTATTCTTGCCTGGAGAATCCCATGGACAGAGGAGCCTCGTGGGCTACAGTCCATGGGGTCACACAGAGTTGGACATGACTGAAGTGACTTAGCGCAAGCACACACACACACACACACACACACACACACACACCATGTGAATGGGGCCCATGGGAGCTTACCACTCTGCCAGAGGCCTTCATATTCCCACTGGTGACAGAGCTACCAAGGAATAACTATGTGTGACAGGTGTAGGAATAAAGGTAAGGGTGAGGAGTCATGGGGACTTGGTCAAGAAATGAGGTGGCTCCACCCATCCTGCTTGATACCCCCAGGTTCCTCCAAGTTAAGGGAGCAGCAGGTCCAGGGTGTGACTGCCTCTGGCATCACTGCATGACGCATTCCTATGTATCTGGAAGCATTTTGGGAAAGCAATTAATGCGAGATCAAAGGAAGACTTTCTAGCTTCCAGATCTGCTCCCAAAGCACAGATCCTGGACAGTCAAGGTGTGGCACTGACCTGAGATGCCCCACAGCCCATGGTACAGGGGACTCAAGCATCCCCAAGGGCTGATTATCCCCTTTGCCTTTTCTTCCCAGGAAAATGCAGCTGATTGGCTGGTGGAAAAAGTAAAACCGACAGGTGGTTACATTTTTTTTAATCCCTTTGGTGATTTCTCTCCATTTTCTAGAGAGGAAACAGTGCCAAGTTCATCAGACCCTTTTAAGATCTCCACTCTTGTGACTTCCCTGATGGTCCAGTCATTAAGACGCCACACTTCCATTGCAGGAGGCACAGGTTCAATCCCTGGTGAGGGAACTAAGATCCCACATGCCAGTTAGGTTAAAAAAAAAAAAAAAAAAAAAAAAACTCTACTTTTGCTGAGGGGACTGAGGACGACAAATGACTTCAGCTACCTTGGTTGACTCTCACAGACACACAGAAGAAACCCACTTGTACCACCCATGAGGACAATGTAACTGAAATTCCTACCCTCTGAGCTAAGATAATATTGAGAATTACAAGTCACAGATGAGAACATTTTCTTCCCTGACTTATAATTCTTCACTTTAAGCATCAAAGTAAACCAAATACACACATAACCCTAACAGAAATCAGGCAAGAGATGAAGAGCTGCTACACAAAAGACCAGTCTTATGTGTTTATACAATCGTTCAGTTCATTCAGTTGCTCAGTCATGTCCGACCTTTTGCAACCCCATGGACTGCAGCATGCCAGGCTTCTGTGTCCATCATCAACTCCAGGAGCTTGCTCAAACTCATATCCATCGAGTCGGTGATGCCATCCAATCATCTCATCCTCTGTCGTCCTCTTCTCCTCCTGCCTTCAATCTTTCCCAGCACCAGGGTCTTTTCCGGTGAGTCATTTCTTCGCAACAGATGGCCAAAGTATTGGAGTTTCAGCTTCAGCATCAGTCCTTCCAATGAATATTCAGGACTGATTTCCTTTAGGATGGACGGGTTGGATCTCTTTGCACTCTCAAGAGTCTTCTCCAACACCACAGTTCAAAGGCATCAATTCTTCGGCGCTCAGCTTTCTTTATAGTCCAACTCTCACATCTATACGTGACTACAGGAAAAACCATAGCTTTGACTAGATGGACCTTTGTTGGCAAAGTAATGTCTCTGCTTTTTAATATGCTGTCTAGGTTGGTCATAGCTTTTCTTCCAAGGATTAAGCATCTTTTAATTTCATGGCTGCAGTCACCACCTGCAGTGATTTTGGAGCCCAAGAAAATAAAGTCTGTCATTGTTTCCATTGTTTCCCCATCTATTTGTCATGAAGTGATGGGACCTGATGTCATGATCTTAGTTTTTTGAAGGTTGAGTTTTAAGCGAGTTTTTTCCTTTCATCAAAAGGCTCTTTAGTTCTTCTTCACTTTCTGCCATAAGGGTGGCATCATCTGCATATCTGAGGTTATTGATATTTCTCCTGGCAATCTTGATTCCAGCTTGTGCTTCATCCAGTCCAGCATTTCTCATGATGTATTCTGCATATAAGTTAAATAAGCAGGGTGACAATATACAGCCTTGATATACTCCTTTCCCAATTAGGAACCAGTCTGTTGTTCCATGTCTGGTTCCAACTATTGCTGCTTGACCTGCATACAGATTTCTCAGGAGGAAGGTAAGGCGGTCTGGTACTCCGATCTCTTGAAGAATTTTCCACAATTTGTTGTGATCCACACAGTCAAAGGCTTTGGCGTAATCAATAAAGCAGAAGTAGATGTTTTTCTGGAATTCTCTTGCTTTTTCGATGATCCAACGGATGTGGACAATTTGATCTCTGGTTCCTCTGCCTTTTCTACATATAGCTTGAACATCTGGAAGTTCGCGGTTCACGTATTGCTGAAACCTGGCCTGGAGAATTTTGAGCATTACTTTGCTAGCATGTGAGATAAGTGCAAATGTGCAGTAGTTTGAGCATTCTTTGGCATTGTCTTTCCTTGGGATTGTAATGAAAACTGACCTTTTCCAGTTCTGTGGCCACTGCTGATTTTCCATATTTGCTGACATACTGAGTGCAGCACTTGAACAGCATCATTTTTCAGGATTTGAAATAGCTCAACTGGAATTTCACCACCTCCACTAGCTTTGTTTGTAGTGATGCTTCCTCAAGCCCACTTGACTTCACACTAAAGGATGTTTGGCTGTAAGTGAGTGATCACACCATTGTGGTTATCTGGGTCATGAAGATCTTTTTTGTACAGTTCTTTTGTGTATTCTTGCCATCTCTTCTTAATATCTTCTGCTTCTGTTAGGTCCATACCATTTCTGTCCTTTATTGTGCCCATCTTTGCATGAAATGTTCCCTTGGTATCTCTAATTTTCTTGAAGAGATCTCTAGTCTTTCCCATTCTATTGTTTTCTTCTATTTCTTTGCACTGATCACTGAGGGAGGCTTTCTTAACTCTCCTTGCTATTCTTTGGAACTCTGCATTCAGATGGGTATATCTTTCCTTTTCTCCTTTGCCTTTAGCTTACACAATAGTAATAATTGTTAAATAATAATGATTGAGGGACTTCCCCAGTGGTCCAGTGGCTAAGTCTCCATGCTCCAGTGCAGGGGGCCTGGATTTGATCCCTAGTCAAGGAACTAGATTCCACATGCTACAACTAAACAGTCCGCATGCCTCATCTAAAGATCTCACATGCCACAATGCAGATTGAAGATGCCGAGTACCACAACTAAGACTGGGAGCAGCCAAATAAATAAATTAATTAAAAAAAGAGAGAAAGAATGCTAGACGTATGAATAAAGATTAAAAACTAAGACAAAAAACAATACGATCTTTTCAAAGACCATTTCATATTTGCATGCCAAAAATCTTTAACCATACCTCCATTCTTCAATAGGAAGAATACGGTAAATTTCTGTTAATGTTACTTTATGGGTAGAAAAATAACATCCTAAGAAGTTGGACAATTTATCTATGATTACATAAGGATTCTGAAGCAGACTTCAGGTTGGAACACTTTGTGTTCCTGCTCTGGGTCTATCTCTCTAAGTCACAGCACTTCTCTTAAATTACTTACATTTTCCAAACAAGGGATGAAGTCTGAATTTAAAAGAGAAAAGACTGATGTGTAATAGCCCAGTAATTGAGATTTTTATCATCCAAACAAAAATCAAAGTAAAACTAATATATTTAATCCAAGATACCACACATATTGACAATAAGATAACATGCAAATAATACCAAGGACGACAGACACAGTGCTGTCTATAGAGACTAATTTTTCACGCTGAGTTGTGAGGAGAACTTAGCAATATGACACTCATCAGGAACAATGCTGTAGAGGTTTAGGTAGTCCTGAAATTGATTTATGTTTTATCACAGGTCTTAGATCTTATTTTTATGGTTTTGGATCTTATTTTTTAACTGATTACAGCCATGGACTCCTAAGCCTTGAATTATGCACGTAATGACCCAGAGAGAATCATCTTCCCCCAGAAAGTAGATATGCTGAGAGAAAGCTGGAGTTTTCCTGCTGAATCAGGGAACTCAGTGAACCTTGGAGAAAACAAGAGAATAAATAATAGGGTGGAAGAGGTGCCCCATAAAAATGCCCTGAAAAAAATAAAACCAGAAAAACAATGCAACTCTTTCCTCTTCCAGGTTTTGGTTTTGTGATTGTGTTGTTTTTCTGCAGATAAGTGACAAATAAAAATCCACTTATTGGAAGCATCGAATATTCACTCACTCGTGTATTCATTTGGCTCTCCTTCTGCTACAGGTTAGGCCTTACAATATCCAAAGATAGCAATCTTGAACTTCCCTGGTGGTCTGGTGGTTAAAACACAGTGCTCCCACACAGATCTGGGGCAGGGTTTCCTAGAAAAGATGGTACAGATGAACCTCTTTGCAGGGCAGGAATAGAGACACAGACGTAGAGAACAGACATGTGGACATGGTGGGGGGGTGGGATGAACTGAGAGATTGGTATTAACGTATGTGCACTGCTATACGTAAAACAGATAGCTAGTGGGAACCTACTGTATAGGGCAGGGAGCTCAGCTCAGTTCTCTGTGGTGACATAGATGAATGGGATGGGGTTTGGGAGGGATGGTGAAGAGGAAGGGGATACACATACACATATAGCTATTCACTTCATTGTGCTAACAATGAAGAAACTTTGTTAGTTAGCAGAAACTAACACAACACTGTAAAACAATTATACCCCAATTAAAAAAAAAAAACCCTCTGTGCTCCCAATGCAGGGGGCATGGGTTTGATCCCTGTTTGGGGAACTTAAGATCCTGCATGCTGTGGGGTGTGGCCAAAACCAAACAACAACAAAAAACAAAGATAGCAATCTTGTCAACTCTCCAGAGACTTCTCCAACTCAGTCATCCTTAGTGTCCTCAACTCTTCATTACGGGGTTGATTCATGCGACCCGGCCAAGTCCTACCCCAGGTGGCATGAACCGAGAACACCAAGACAAATAGGCTGCTCTTTCACCTATGCACCTCCTGCCTCAGAGCTTATTTTCAACAGGCAAAAAATGCTGCCATGAATGTGTCGATTTGCAATGAATTAAATTCTAATTCCAGGTAAACTGTTGAAACAATATTTATCCTTGCATACTTATTTGACAACCTTCTGCATACAGAGCCTATATTAGACATTTCTAAGTCAGAGAATCCTTAAGAATAGTTTTATAGTCATAAAACACAAGCAATCAACTTTGAGGTAAGGTCTGAGTTTCTGAGGGCAAAATCTGTTTTTCTCCTCTTTTATTTCTGAAGGACTCTCTGACTAAAAATTACCTGATACAGGCATGCTCTGGAAGCCGCATCAAATCTTGTCTGAATACAAAATGACTTCAGAAAAAAAGGAAACCATGTAGGAAAAAAGACATAAAATCTCACTGTCAAAATGTATTACTCATGTAGATCAGAGACTCAAATAAACCATCACTCATTCATTCAACAAACATTTATTGAGCCTCTGCTCCTATTGGGCACTTTGGGGACTGAGTCAGACAAGGCAGCTGTCCTGAAAGGGCTTATGATTGAGTACAGAACATCTGCATACATTTCCCTACTTAGCTCTCAACCGTTGAAACTTAACCAAGTGCCAAACAAGCACAGATTCTAGCCTATAGGGTGTTTTCCCTGTAGTTAATTTATTAATCTTTCTGACTCTGTTTCCACATCTGCAATATTCCTAAAAGGATTGGTATAAGGATAAAATGAGATAATAAAGATTTCTCTCTCCCCAGATGTGTTCTTGTTGGGCCTACCTGACCTTGATGGTCATATTCTAAAAGCACACTATCCAACATACAAACATCCCCACAAACAGCTTAAGCAAAACAGAAAATACAAGTGTTCTCTCAATTCTTTCCTCTGCCAAAAGTAATTTTGACTATATTTCTCACATATTTTGTAGTAATTAAGAACAGAGGGTAAGAGCAATTAAATGGAGGCAACTTGGAAAATAAAAAGGTAGAGGCAATGTTTTCCCCATATTCTATCATAATTGAGTGCTTAGGAGATTGAGCAAAAATATTATGGGAATTGAGAGGGACTGAGATGGAGGAGGAGGTGTCTCACTTGGACTTTCAAATGTTAGACTGACAGGTGAGGCAGCAGATGGAAAATTACAAGGAGAAATGAAATGCAAGGCCTGTTTGAAGAAACCCTGAGAAGTCCACTTTGACTGTGACCTAGCACAGGGGTGGAGAATAAAAGGAAATAAAACTTAAGTTTGAACAGAGTAGAACCCCCAGTGGTAGATAGTGAAAAGCAGCCTAAGGCACTCAAAATAACTCAGAAGGTCATGTTTTAAAAGCGTTCAATCCAGTGGCTTTCAGTATATGTACAAAGTTGGGAATTTAGCACTGCAATTAATTGTAGACTATTTTCATTACCCTAAAAAGAAACCCACACCCATACCATAACCTGCTCAATACCCCTTCCCCTTCCAGCCCTAGACAACCACTAATCTACTGTCTAACTATAGATTTGCTTATTTTGCACATTTCATATACTGTAAATGGAATCATACAGTATATGGTCATTTGGAACTGGCTTCTTTCAAATAGCATGTTTTCAAAATTCATTCACATGGTAGCATGTATCAGTACACTGTTTCTTTGTTTTTTTTAATATTTATTGATTGATTTGGCTGTGCCAAATCTTAGTTACAGCATGCAGATCTTTGGTTGTAGCATGTGAACTCTTAGTTGCAGCATATAGGATCTAGTTCCCCGACGAAGGATCGAACCCAGGTCCACTGCATTGGGATCGCAGAGTCTTAGCCACTGGACCAAAAGGGAAGTCCTCATCCTTTCTTTTTATTGATGAATAACACTTCATTATGCAGAAGTACTGCATTTCATTTATCCATTCATCAGTTGATGGACATTTGGACTGTTTCCATATTTTTGGCTATTATGAATAATGCTACTCTGAACACTGGTATACAAGTGTTTGTGTGGGCACAGGTTTTCAACTCTCTTCCATCTAGAAGTGGAATTGCTGGGTCAAATGACTCCTGTTTCTTTTTGAGAAACTGCCAGAACATTTTCCAAAGATATCTCACTATTTTACATTCCCACCAACAATGTATCAGGGTTCCAATTTCTCCATATCCTCACCAACACTTGACATTATCTTTTTTATTATTATTATAATTATCCTACTAAGTATAAACTGATATTTCAATGTGGTTTTGAGTTGCATTTCCCTGATGACTACTGACATTGAGCATCTTCTCATGTGCTCATTGAGTAGGGTGTATGTCCTTGGAGAGATATCTCTTACTTTGTCTGTTTTAAACTGAGCTATTTGTCCTTTTATTATTAAGTTGTAACAGCTCTTTTTCTATTTTAGATACAAGTCCCTTATCAGGAGTATATATGCAAAACTTTTCTTCCAATCTGTGGTAAACAGGATGTTTTTGAGGCACAAAAGTTTTTAACTTTAATGATGCCCAATTTATCTATTTTTGCTTTTATTTCTTATACTTATATCTAAGAAACCACTGTCTAATCCAAAGTCACAAAGTTTACACCTATATTTTCTTCTAAGGACTTTACAGCTTTAGCTCTTTTGAGTTAATTTTTATATTAACACATGGTGTGAAGAAGCAGGTCATTCTTTTAATCTTGAATCTTCTAAATTCATCAAGATGGGTTTTAGACAGAGTAACCTGTCAGGAATATGTAGACTGGATTAGTTTGGTAGGAGACTAAAGGTGTAGAGGTCTAAATACATGGTAATAAAAGCAGTATAAATTAAAGTCCTGGAAGTAGGGGCCTAAGCATCAGTTTTATTTTTTTAAAGCTCACAGATTATTCTTATGTGCAGTCAGCTCTTAGAAGAAGAGACAGGAAATATATTGGAGAATAATGAATGATAGACAAATGCAAGAGGGTCCTTCTCAGTGGCTGTGTCTAAGCAAGGTTAGTGCTGGGGTCACTCTGGTCTGGACTGACCACACCCCAGGCAAAGAAGAGGTGCAGCAGAGACGCCTCAGGAAGGACTGGAAATACTCATCAGTGAGTGAGCACACGCTGCTGACATTTGACAAAAAGTACCTTTGAATTTAGTAAGTTTGCATCTGCTTCCCTGCTTCAAATCACCTGTCAAGTGGGAATCCCCTGGCAGTCCAGAGGTTAGGACTCCACACTTTTACTGCTGAGGCCCTGGGTTCAATCCCTGGTTGAGGAACTAAAATCCCACAAGCCATGCAGCTCAGCCAAAAAAAAAAAAAAAATTACCCGTAAGGCACAATTTTGCCTTTTGTAATAGGTGAGAAGTGCTCATGCTTTGGACGTTATCCTTATTTCATAAACGTGCAGGTGACTATCTCCACACATTTCCATCAGTTGTATCTCTCACTACACTATGTGGTTTTTCAACCTGGAGGAACCGGTCATGGAAATTCACCTAATGAAATAATGAAGTCTAATTTGGAAGTTCAGCCACAAAGGAAAGAATTGTTTTTGGGAAATGCTTTCTCCATTCAGAAGCAGGAGACTAATTATAAGAAAACACCTCAGCAGGCTGAACTGAGGCATTAACATGTTGGGTTAATGAGCATTTCCACCCTGAGGAAACTCAAAGAAGTTCCAACTGACCTTTGTGAACTTGGTTAACCAAACTCTGCATAGACTTTAATCCTACGAAGTCTAATTTAAAGGTTGCTTAGAATACATTGTAGACTGAGTGATACTCAACCCTGGTCTCTCATTTAAAACAACTTGAGTTGTACGTATTTACTTTCTTTTAAATGCTCATTCCCTAGCCTTTATCTGCGAGTGCTTATGATGAAACATATTTGGGGTAGGTCACCAGTGTTTGTATTTTTAGAAAATGGGACAAGTGATTCCTACGCCAACCAGGATTTAGAATCAGGATTTGGAACGAAGAAACCTGCTTCTAACCAGATTTGCCATAACTAGCTATTATACTTTGCACGCATGCAAGCTCAGTCGTGTCCGACTCTTTGCGACCCCATGGACTGGAACCCACCAGGCTCCTCTGTCCATGGGATTTCCCAGCCAAGAATACTGGAGTGGGTTGCCATTTCCTTCTCTAGGGGATCTTCCTGACCCAGGGATGGAACCCACATCTCCTGCATTGGCAGGCAGATTCTTTACCACTGAGCCGCCTGGGAAGCCCAACTAACTACTTTAATCTTGAGAAATTCCCTAAAGTCTATCTGAGCCTCGGCTCCTTGGTAAGAAAAGAAGGATAGTAATAATCATAAATACCTCCCAAGATCTTCATGTGAGAGAAAAAACTGACATTTCATATTTCACAAAAGTGCTCCAAAATATGTCCTGTTATTATCGAATCCAATGGTCACCTATTTTACTCAACAGCTTACCAGCATAAGACTTATTTGGCCTCCCCCTTTTTGAAACACTGCCTTTTCATGGCTTCACTAATGTGACAGTCCCCTGGTTCTCTTACCTCAGGGACTGCCCCTCTTCCATGTAGCTTCCTTGTTCCCCCTGCACTGCTGGGGCTCTAAAGGTTGGACCACCCAGGCCTCAGGCACGGTTCCCTTTATCTTCTCTACATACACTTTCTCCCTTGGCAATCCCATCCAGTTTCATGAGATCTGTGATTTAACATAAGCATCCCAAAATTTATATCTCCAGCCCTCGTGTTTACTAGCTACCTAAATGCCTACTCAACCTCTCCTAGACCTCCACTTGGAGGTCTAAACTATCTCAAACTGAACACATTGGAAAGAAAATTCCTGATTTTCCCTCCCCAAACTGCTGCTCCCACTAATCCTTTCCCTTTCAGTGTGTGGTATGTGTGTGCGATTTACTACAAGGAATTAGCTTATTTGACCATGGAGGCTGTCTAAGCAAATCCAAAATCTGTTGGACAAGCAGACAGGAAGGGAAGATTAGGCGGGCTCACACATGAACTTCACAGCCCTAACTGTTCTCTCTTTTTCAAACCATCTGACAACAGGCCAATAATCAAGTCAGTCCATGAATATTCCATGCTCGCTACCATCCCTCACACAACCTCCTCAAAAAATCTACTCAAAGAGATTTCTGAGTCTATCTCCCTCACTTTCTTTTGGGCCACAGACTTTAGTTAGGTAGCTTGCTCAATGAATGCAGCTGTCCCCAGAAAGAGATTTCCTTTTTCACATACGATTTGAGTTGGCATGGATAGAAAGGACCACACTAGACCAAAATTTTTCCTACTTCAGTTAATTTGCCTTTCTGAATCATTCACATGATAACTAAGTTCACTTGGTTCCTAATTGCATAAAATATTGTTTTAAAGACAAAACCTTTTTTTCTTTATAATCCATGAGTTGTGGGATTTTTTACTCTGTAAGATTCTTATCCTTAAATACTTTCTTGGGTTTAAAAAAGAAACATCAAATATTTTTCTCTCTTGAATCACAAGATACAGAATGCTTAACAATATCTCTAGGGAAAAGACTTATTGAGATATAAGTGACATATAACACTATATTAGTTTCAGGTGTACAACATAATAGGCCTTACCAGGTGGCACAGTGTTAAAGTGTCCGCCTGCCTTTGCAGGAGACACAGGCGACGTGGGTTTGATCCCTGGGTTAGGAAGATCCCCTGGAGGAGGAAATAGCAACCCACTCCAATATTCTTGCCTGGAGAATCCCATGGACAGAGAAGCCTGGTGGGCCACGGTCCATAGGGTCACAAAGAGTTGGACACGACTGAGCAACAGAGCATATATGCACACGTACAACATAATGACTCAAAATATGTAAATATTGTCACAATACATAACATGATTACTACAGTAAGTCTAGTTAAAATCATCACAACATATAGTGATAAATTTTTTCTTATGATAGAAACTTCTAAGATCTACTCTCTTAGCAACTTTCAAATATACAGTACAGTATTATTAACTATAGTCATATAAATTTCCAGGTCTTATTATATCTTTTATAACAGGAAATTTATACCTTTTTACCATCTTTACTATTTCACCCACCCTTCAATCTTCTCATATGTAAAGGAAAAAATCCGCCTGCAATGCAGGAGACACAGGAGATAGATGTTTCGATCCCTGGGTCAGGAAGATCCCCTGGAGAAGGAAATGGCAACCCACTCCAGTATTGTTTCCTGGGAAATCCCATAGATAGAGGACCCTGGAGAGCTACAGTCCAAAGGGTTACAATGAATCAGACACGACTGAGTGACTAAGTAGTTTAAAAGAGTACCATGACTAGCATTTGATTGGTACATAATAATGAAAACTGTTACTAATAAATGATTTTTGCAGAATTTACAATTTGAGAAATCCTTAATGCATATGAGAATTATCTGGGAAACTTCTAAAAGCTGTCAATGCCTAGGCTTCACCCCTGAGATTGATTCACTCAGTCTGGAGCCTAGGCTTTTCCAAAATTTTTACACAATTTATGTACAGAATTATTTATAGTAGATTCCTTTCTGATAGCCCAAACTGGAAACAAGCAAAGTGTCTAGCAATGCTAGACAATGGAGACATCTCCATAACATGGACTACCATTCAGCAATAAAGGGGGACAATCTACTGATAACATGCAGCAACCTGGATGGACCTCAAGGGCATTATGCTGAGTGAAACAAAGCCTAGCTCAGAGGCTTCTATACTACTCAAGGTAATCTACAGATTTAGTGCAATCTGTAGCAAAATGCTCACGACATTTTCCACAGAACTAGAACAAATAGTCCTAAAATTTGTGTAGAACCACAAAAGACCCAGAATTGCCAAAGCAATCCTGAGAAAAAAAGAACAAAGCTGGAGATAAAAGCTTCCAAATTTCAGACTATACTACAAAGCTACAGTAATCAAAACACCATGGCACCATGTATATTTCTCCAAGAATATACGATGGAGAAAAGATAATCTCTTCAACAAATGGTGTTGAGAAGCCTGAAGAGCTAGCTACCTGTAAAAGAATGAAATGAGAACATTTTCTCACACTGTATATAAAAACAAATTCAAAATGGATTAAAGGACTTCCCTGGTGGCTCACTGGTAAAGAATCTGCCTTGCAGTGCAGATGATGCAGGTTCAATCCCTAGTCCAGGAAGACTACATGCAGCTGCAACTAAGACTCAATACAACCAAATAAATGAGTAAATAAATATTTTTTAAAAGATAGATTAAAGATGAAAATGTAAGACATAAAACCATAAAACTCCTAGAAGACAACATAGGCAAAACATTCTTTCACATAAATCTTAGTCATCTCTTCTTAGATGAGTCTCCCAAGGCAAAAGAAATAGAAGTAAAACAAATTAAACCTAATCAAACTTAAAAGTTTTCACACAGTAAAAGAAGCCATCAACAAAACAAAAAATAACTTATTTATGGAATGGGAGAAAATATTTGCAAATGTGACTGACGAGGGGTTAATAAACAAAATACACCAAAAGCTCATACAAATCAATAACAAAAACACAACTACCCAGTCAAAAAATGGAGAAAAGATCTAAAATAAACAGACATTTCTCCAAAGATGACATACGGATAGCCAAGAGGCACATAAAAAGATGCTCATCACCACTAATTATTAGAGAAATACAAATCAAAACCACAATGAAGTATCTATCACCTCACACTGATTAGAATGGCCATTATCAAAAAGGTTATGAATAATAAATGCTAGAGAGTGTGTGGAAAAAGGGAACCCTTGTACATTGTTGGTAGAAATGTAAATTGGAGCAGTCACTGTGGAAAGGAGTAGGGAATTTCCTCAAAAAACCAAAATAGAACTACCACACAATACAGCAACTCCAGTCTTGGTTATATATCCAGAGAAAATGAAAACACGAATTCAAAAACATACCCACACCCCAATGTTCACAGCAGCATTATTTAAAATTGCCAAGATATGGACCTAAGTGTCCACCAACAGATAAAATGGATAATGAAGATGTGGTATATGTATACACACACACACACACACACACACACACACACACACAAAATAGAATACTATTCAGCCAGAAACAAAGAATGAAATTTTGCCATTTGCAACAACATGGATGGATCGAGAGGATATTATGCTTAATGAAATAAATCAGACAGAGAAAGACAAATACTATATGATATCACTTATATATCAATTTAGAAAATAAAACGAATGAATGAATATAACAAAACAGAAACAGACCCCTAGAGAACAAGCCAGTGGATATCAATGGAAAAAGAGGGACAGGGGGAGGTAATATTGAGGTAGGGGATTAAGAGGTACAAACCACTATGTACAAAACAAGTAAGCTACAAGGATATTTTGTAATAAATTTAAATGTAGTACAGTATAATCTTAAAAAGTAAAATAAAATTTCACAAGGGAAAAATATTGCAAAGAACTATACACAGGCACAAGCATGCACAAATGCGTGGAAATAAAACTAGTGAAACCTGAATAAGTCCGTGGATTGCAACTTTTGATATTGTACTATAATTAACCAAGACGGTACCATGGGGAAAACTGGGTGAAAGGTACACAGGGCTTCTCAGTACTATTTTTGCAATATCCTGTGAATTTATATTTATTTCAGAATAACAAGGAAAACTCTTTTGCACCCAACAACTTGGATCTTAAGGGCATTAGGCAGAATGAGGAAAACAATCTCAAAAGGCCACATATTGTATGATCCCATGTACATAAAATTTTCAAAATTAAAAAAAAAACCAGATGGAGTATAGATTACTCACTTTCAGAGGTTAAATGTTAAGTGGAGGGAAAGGGGTGCATGTGATTTTGAGGAGGTAGCATAAGGGGGCATCTTTATGGTTATGGTATAGTTCTGTATTTTTTATTACAGTTATGGTGACAGGAATCTCCATAGGCGATAAAACGCCATAGGGCTATACAAACACTCTGTATCAATTTCCTGGTTTGGACACTGTACTAAATTTAACAAAAACTGTAACCACTTGGAGAAACTGAGTGATGGGTACATAGGACCTCTCTATATTGTGTGTGCAACCTCCTGAGAATAGTTTTCAAAAAAATAAGACTTCCAGGTGACTAACGTACATCACATTTTTTAGAAATACCCCTTTTTTTGTTAACTCTGTTAGAAATATTAAATAGATTTCTCCCAGGTGGTCCAGTGGTTAAGACTCTACACTTCCATTGCAGGAGTCACGTGTTCAATCCTTCATTGAGAAAGTTCCACATGCCACACAGTTTAGCCAAAAGTTAGAAAAAAAAGAAAGAAATATCAAATGAAAAGGAATAGAATTATCATCTGCTCAGATTGTTCGTTCATGGGGTTCTCAAGGCAAGAATGCTGAAATGGTTTGCCATTCCTTCTCCAGTGGAACACGTTTTGTCTGAACTCTCCACTATGACCCATCCATCTTGGGTGGCCCTACACAGCACGGCTCATAGTTTCATTAAGTTACACAAAACCAGACATGGAACAATGGACTGGTTCAAAATTGGGAAGGGAGTAGGTCAAGACTGTATATTGTCACCCTGCTTATTTAACTTATATGCATTTAACGTTATGCGAAATGCCAGGCTGGATGAAGCTCAAGCTGGAATCAAGATGGCAGAGAGAAATATCAGTAACTTCAGATATGCAGATGACACCACCCTTATGGTAGAAAGCAAGAGGAACTAAAGAGCCTCTTGATGAAAGTGAAAGAGGAGAGTGAAAAATCGAGGCTTAAAACTCAACATTCAAAAAACAAAGATCTTGGCATCCAGTCCCATCACTTCATGGCATATAGATGGGGAAAAATAGAAAACAGTTACAGACTTCATTTTCTTGGGGTCCAAAATCACTGCGGATGGTGACTGCAACCATGAAATTAAAAGATGCTTGCTCCTTGGAAGAAAAGCTATGACAAACCTAAACACCGTATTAAAAAGCAGAGACATCACTTTGCCAACAAAGGTCCGTGTAGTCAAAGCTATGATTTTTCCAGTAATCCTGTACAGATGTGAAAGTTGGACCATAAAGAAGGCTGAGTGCCAAAGAATTGATGCTTTCCAACTGTGGTGCTGGGGAAGACTCTTGAGAGTCCCCTGGACAAGGAGAACAAACTAGTCAATCCTAAAAGAATCAACCCTGAATATTCATTGGAAGGACTAATGCTGAAGCCGAAGCCCCAATACTTAGGGCACCTGCTGTGAACAGCCAACTCACTGGAAAAGACCCTGATGCTGGGAAAGATTGAGAGCAGGAGGAGAAAGGGGTGACAGAGGATGAGGTGGTTGGATGGCATCATCAACTCAATGAACATGAGTTTGAGCAAACTCTGGGAGATAGTGAAGGACAGGGAAGGCTGGTGTGCTGCAGTCCACAGGGTCACAAAGAGTCAGACATGACTTAGCGACTGAACGACAAGATGTCAGGTGAGTAAGCAAAGACCAATTCCTGTCCAGAAGGGAGTACCACTACACTAAAATGTAGTACCACATAAGTGAGATGGTTTTGTTAATATGTATCAGAAAACTAATCATTAATCTATTTGTTTTCTTTTATCTCCTTACCAAAACAGTAGTAGCAACTGCTGTCACTGGAAAGCATTATGAGGTTCCAAGTTGTTCTGAAAAATGAAATACATTTGCAAATACAAGCAAATAAAATCTATATTTTTTACAAATATTTCCATAATCATCAGGTGTATCTGCATTGGGAGGAAAGGTCCTAATGACACTGAACTAAATGTCAGACACAGAGGAGAGTAACGGAGAAAAATGTGTAGGTCATCCTTATACTGGAGGTGGGAGGAAGAATCCTTTGCTCTAAATTAGCCATGCTAGAGAACAATGAGAACTGCTAGGAGCCGTCTCTAGCTAAGATGTGTCTGCTAGTAGCCACACCTCCCCCTAACTCCTCCATTCCCCTGCCTCTCACTCCACACTCATAACTGATCCACAGTGAGGGAAATGATCCAGATGCACAGAGAGAAAACAGGACAGAGAGAGCACCTATCCACCTTCCTTTCTCAGTTATTATGATTTTTAAAATAATGTTTTACTTATATCAAAGTAATATATGTACATATTTTTTAAGTTAAATTGTTTTATTAGGCTTCTAGTATAACAGCACTAGTCTCCTGCTTCAGCCCTCCCCATACCCAGATTCTGGCCCCAAAGCAATCCAGCTTTTTTGGACCTGATGCTTTCCTATGTATGTTTTTTATAGCTTCATTTTCTCTGTATTTCTAAACAGCACAATTATAGAGGAACCTCATTTTTCAGATTCAGTTATATTTTATTGGCATTCTACTCTTAATCGTAAGTGTTGAGATCTCTTGCTCCTCCATCTATTTCCAGGGAATGACTTCCCTTCACTACACACACACACACACACACACACACACACACACTCCCTAATATAGATTTTTGGCTAAATATTTAGTATTTATAACAACATTGTAAATAACTGTGACTCTCACCTGAGCCATCTCCTTTCTCACGAGCTTATAATTTTCCTTGGAGTTAAATGCTTCATTAGGCATAACCTTCTGATTCAAGTTCTGTGCCAAAACTGCTTTAAGAGATAGCTGGTACTCTACTGGGTAGAGTACTATTTACTTACTTATTAATTTTTAAATGTAGACATATCTGGAACCCTCCACCCTCCTGCTCTAGCTGGGTTATTTTTATTCTAGGCCTGCTACATTATGGTGCTCTGGGGTTTTTCCCATCATCCTGGGAACTCATACCTTTCTCTTATGTTGTGTCCTTAATGTATTTACTGAGGTCCATATATTCCTTTCTGATTTACTTACTTTAATGGAGTGCGTTCTCCAGAGCTTTTGAAGAAGAGCACATTGGCATAAGGATTCTGAAGTCTTTATCTTCTACCCTCACATTTGATTGGTAGTATGGTAGGTGTAGATTTCTAGATTAGATTCCATTTTTCCTTGGAATTTTGAAGGCCTTGCTTTACTGTGGGCCAGCTTTCCTCTCCCCTGTACGTGATCTGTTCCCCTCCCAAACTCAGTTTTCGACTCTTCTCTTTAATCACAGTATTCTAAAGCCTCATGATGCTTTTGTTTGTTTCATTCATTTTGCCAGGCACTCAGTGAACCCTTTCAATCTGAAGACTCATGCACTTCTCTTCTGAGAAATCTCCTTTATTTTTTCCCCTTGATTAACTTCTCTCTTTTCTATTCTTTTTGGAACTCTGTTATTTGGATATTGGACCCACTCAAACGATTTTTATTTGCTTATATTTTCTGTCTTCAGTTCTCTTTTTTCCTACTTTGAAGATGTCTTCAACTTTATTTCCCAAAGCTTCTATTCACTTAATAGAATTTTTTTCTACAGCATAAGGAATTATAACCATTATTTTATAATAACTTTAAGTGGAGTAAAATTTATAAAAATATCGAATCATTATGTTGTGCTCCTGAAACTAATACTATAAATCAACTATACTTCAATAAAAAATTTTTTTTTTAGTTTAACTAATACCTTTTTATCTTCCAAAAGCTCTTCCTTAACTGATGAATAATCCTGTTAAGAGTATTTTTCCCTCCCTTCATGGACTCAATGTCACGTTTTGCTCCTTGGATTATCTCTTTTCTTCTAAATTTTTTTAATGTTTCTTTTATTTTCTCTTTCATGTTAAATGTTTTCCCCAAATCTCTCATGGTCCTTGGGTACCATCCGTATGTAAGAGTAAGGCATAAAAAGCTAGTTGGAAGCTAAGCGTGGGCTTCACTATAAAGTGATCAGGCTCGAAAGCAGCTATTTCCCTGGGTGCTCATGTTTTCTACTGCCAACCATCTGTAAGTTTGTTTTCCTTGGTTTCCCAAGAGAAGAACCACCCAATTTCTAAGCCTGAATATCAATCTTCTGACCGCTGTGTGAGGGAAAGAGGCTGGAGTCTAACCATTAACTCTGCAAACTTCCCTCAGTGCCCACTCTCAGCAGGACCTCCCTTCCTTTGCTGTTTCTCATGTTTTCAAATCCAGTCTCTGAGTCAACCTTTCCGAGGAGTAAACTTTTTCAGTCTTCTATTGGGCCAGTGAATTGGAGCCTGGCTATGTAAAGAAGCTGAAGCTCTAATATTTTGGCCACCTGATGCAAAGAGCTGACTCATTGGAAAAGACCCTGATGCTGGGAAAGATTGAGGGTAGGAGGAGAAAGGGGGTGACAGAGGATGAGATGGCTGGATGGCATCATCAACTCAATGGACATGAGTCTGAGCAGACTCCAGGAGATCATGAAGGACAGGGAAGCCGGCGTGCTGCAGTCCATGTGGTCACAAAGAGTCAGACATGACTGAGCGACTGAACAACAAAAACAACAGGCAAAGAAGAGAAAAAATTCTAGAGGTCTGCCTTAGTCCACTCAGGCTGCTATAACAAAGATACCTTAAACTGAACGCTTTAAACAACCAACACTTGTCTCCCACATTTCTGGAGGCTGGGAAGTCTAGATCAAGATGCTAGCAGAACCCCACAAGGACACACCCCAGGATGGCAAATAGTATGGATCCACTGCCAAAGATCTTTAAAAGATGTTTTAGTAGCTGAACTTGTGGGCATTTTTGAAGCATATTTTTTGTTTAAAAAGATGAACACAAGCGAAGATGTCAGGCAAATAAAGAGCAAGAGATTCCTCTTCATCTCGGAAGTTTATTACAAATCCACTGAACACCCTGGAATGTACAGAATCTGAGAGCAAGGTTAAGAAACGGCTGAACAACAAAAATTAGGAATTTGACCATCAATCAAAGTTTGCCCTATTTCATAGGTATCGGCAAGATTAAAATTCCAAAGCTGACATGAATGTATTTTAGAATATTTAAGGTTAAATGTAAATTCTAGTTAAGTCAGAGGCTTTGTTCTTTGGACTAACTGTGAAGAAACTGAGGGAAGGTTTGTTTATCGTGTTATAAATAGAGTTTTGTTTACTATTCAAAATAAAGTGGTGGTTCTCCTTTAAAAAAAAAAATGCCAACAGATTTGGTATCTGGTGAGAACCTACTTCCTGATTCATGGATAATCTGTTTTCTCACACTGTGCCCTCACACAGTGGAAGGAAGGACAAGGGAGCTCTCTTTGACACTAACCCCAAAGATGAAGATTCCACTCTCATGACTGAATCATTTCCAAAAGGCCCTACCTACTAACAATATCATATTGTGGGTTAGGACTTATTAATAACATATGATTTTGGAAGTGAAGTGAAGTCGCTCAGTCATGTCCGACTCTTTGCGACCCCATGGACTGTAGCCCACCAGGCTCCTCCATCCATGGGATTTTCCAGGCAAGAGTACTGGAGTGGGTTGCCATTTCCTTCTCCAGAGGATCCTCCTGACCCAGGGATCAAAACCAGGTCTCCCACACTGCAGGCAAACGCTTTACCATCTGAGCCATCAGGGAAGTCCTAAGAGGGGGGAACACAAATGTTCAGCCCATTACAAGGTCTTAACTGCCTTCTTATGTAAACATTCATGTTCATATAGATATTCTCATATTTTCAGTCCCACCCATACCTGTGCCTGTTGTGCTTAATTCAAGCTATCCCAGGATGCTGTGAAAAACTGGCTTGCTCCTTGAAGTTACCCTCTTACAGGCAGTTAGATCTGAGAAAGTGAAAAACAGCCCTGCTGGCAATCAGACTGTGATATCCCTCCAGAACATAAACAATGTTTCCAAGGGACATGAATAAGGTCACGTAAATAGCATTTCTGTGTAAGGCCATGCCACAGAACGACTAACCATCTTTTCTTCTAAGTGCTTTCCTACCAGTGATATTCCCAGTCTGCTTTTTTCTTTCGTTTTTGGAAGAAAGATTTCTGAGATATCCAATTGCTGAAATGTCCCCATTTCTCAACAATATCCTATCCAGAAATGGTACTTCACATCCCTCCTCAGAATCATGCAGCAAAAACCCAACCCTATAAGAATTCATTCCTGGTGGGAATGCAAAGCGAAACAACCACTGTGGAGAACAGTATGGAGATTCCTTAAAAAACTAGGAATAAAATTACCATACGGCACAGGAATCCTATAACTCGGCATATATCTTGAGGAAACCAGAATTGAAAAAGACGTGTGTACCCCAATGTTCACTGCAGCACCACTTACAATAGCTAGGACATGGAAACAACCTAGATATATATCAACAGATGAACGGATAAGGAAGTTGTGGTACATATACACAATGGAATATTACTCAACTATGAAAAAGAATGCATTTAAGTCAGTTCTAATGAGGTGTGTGATCCTAGAGCCTATTATACAGAGTGACGTAAGTCAGAAAGAGAAAGACAAATATTGTATATTAACACATATATATGGAATCTATAAAGATGGTACAGGCAATCCTCTGTGCAGGGCAGCAAAGGAGACACAGACTTTTGGACTCAGTGGGAGGAGAGGGTGGAACAATTTGAGAGAAAAGAATTGAAACATAAATATTACCATACGTAAAATAGATAGCCGAGAGAAGGCAATGGCAATCCACTCTAGTACTCTTGCCTGGCAAATCCCATGGACGGAGGAGAGGAGCCTGTTAGGCTGCAGTCCATGGGGTCGCTCAGAATCAGACACGACTGAGCGACTTCACTTTCACTTTTATGCATTGGAGAAGGAAATGGTAACCCACTCCATTGTTCTTGTCTGGAGAATCCCAGGGACGGGGGAGCCTGGTGGGCTGCCATTTATGGGGTTGCACAGAGTTGGACATGACTAAAGTGACTTAGCAGCAGCAAAATAGATAGCCAGTGAGAGTTTGATATATGACAGAGGGCACAAAGCTGGTGCTCTGTGACAACTTGGAGGGATGGGGTGGGGAGGGAGGTGAGAGAGGAATTCAGGAAGGAGGAGTCACATGTATGCCTATGGCCGAGTCCTGTTGATGTATGGCAAAAACCATCACAATATTGTAAAGTAATTATCCACCAATTAAAATTAAAAAAAAAATTCTTTCCCAATTCTCCCTTACTGAGATGCCTCCAAGAGTCCTCTGGGGTGTGTTCTCTCTTGCCACAGAAAACCAAACATAACTTTGTTTAACTCCAGGTGTGTCCCTGATGATCTCTGTTGGGTGAACATTGACAGAAATCAGCTTTCTTTGGTTTGTTAAGCCCTGTGTATCTATTTTCTAGGTCCTAAAATACTGTTGGCCTCTCTCTCTGGGGTGGCCATAAGTTGGATCCTCCTCTTCCACTTGCTGTGAGCCAATACTCTAGTGCTTAAAATTAAAATTAAATTCAGATTTCCACCACTTGCAACAAGTTTCTGAGTGTGCTAATGGCAAAAAATCCAGGAATGAATAAATCTGAGATAGCATCTTTCACGCCACATGGATAAGCCACGACTTTGAATGCTGAGCATATGTGTATCTCCAGACTAAGTCCTTCTACAAAGTATCACATGTGCCTAACAAACTCCATCTGTATGTCAAATTCAACAACTGTTGCTGCTGTTCAGTGGCTCAGTCATGTCTGACTCTTTGTGACCCCATGGACTGCAGCATGCCAGGCTTCCCTGTCCTTTACTATTTTCCAGAATTCGCTCAAACTCATGTCCATTGAGTTGATGATGCTATCCAACCATCTCATCCTCTGTTGTGCCCTTCTCCTCCTGCCCTCAATTTATCCCAGCATCAGTTTTCCAATGAGTGGGCTCTTCACATCAGGTGGCCAAAGTATTGGAGCTTCAGCTTCTGCATCAGTCCTTCCAATAATCAGGGTTGATTTCCTCTAGGATTTAACAACATCTAAACCCAATTCATAATCTTTTGCCATCACACTTGCTCCCCTTTCTGCATTCTCTATACCAGTTAATCTACCATTTAATCAGTCACACAAGCCAGACACTGGAAACTCATTCCATATTATTTCCACTTTTTCATCTCCAAACATCCTATCACCATGTTGTGACAAATTTACCTCTTAAATACTTCTTGAATTTGTCCAGTTCCTCTGTCCTTAACACTGCTGCTCTGTTTCAAAATCTTTATCATCTACCACCTAGGATAATACAGCTTCTAATTGTTTTCTCTACCTCCTGGGAAGCAACCCTTATTTCATACTGTTGTTGCTAGAAGTTACCATTAAAATGCAAATCTGATGTTTATGCTACTACTTATCAATGGCTTCCTCCTGGCTACAGGATAATGTCTAAGCTCCTTATCAAGACAAACAAAACCCTCCTGGACCTGGTCCCTATCCATTTCTCCAGTCTAAAAACATATCCAACTTCAAATTTCACACTTTATCCCAGAAATACCCAATCTGTTGTTTCTCTTCCCCTTTGTATACGTATTTCTTCTGGCCAACAAACATCCCCATCTTTATAACATGGCTGATTCCTACTAATCTTCCAACAAGCCCTTCCTGCCCTGCACTCCCCAGCTCAGATAACATTTGTCTAACCCAGACAGTTTCTCATGGGTCCCCACCACAACAAAGGGTGGGGGTCTCCCTCCCCACCCCATCCCTCCAAGTTGTCACAGAGCACAAATGGCATATTTGTTAGGCTGCAGTCCATGGGGTCGCTAAGAATCAGAGCATTTCTTTTATTCTACTTTGTATTTCCCAGTGAGTAGCACACACACAGGCACATAATATGCATTCTGTAAATAATTCTTCTCACTTAAAAATAAAATGTTATAACTATATGATATTTTTTGTAAGCCTTGCAATAACCACAAAGGAAAAACCTGTAGTAGATACACAGAAGACCATAATAAAGGAGTCAAAGCCTACTGCCATAAAGAGTTATCAAATCACAATAGAAGACTCAAGAAACATTCAAGGAGTGTTTCAACACTCAAGAGAGCACTCAAGGAACAAAGGATCTACAGAAAGTCAGAAAACAATTAACAAAATGGAAATAGGAAGTCCCCACCTATCAATAACTACTTTCAACATAATGGATTAAATTCTCCAATCAAAAGACATGGAATGGGAGTTCCCTGGTGACCTAATGGTTAGGATTCCAGGCTTTCACTGCTATGGTTTGGGTTTGATGCCTGTTCAAGAAACTGAGGTTCTGAGAGCCGCATTCCCACCCCTTCCCCCCAAAAAAAGACTTAGAAGGGATGAATGGATAAAAGAAACCCAGTGATGTGCTGCACAAAGAGTTTCAGTGTAGCCTTAAGGACACATACAGGCTGAAAGTGAAGCGATGGAAAAAGATATTCTAAACAAACAGCAATCAAAAAAAGAGAGCAGAGACAAATTCTAGCAAAAATAGATTCTAAGCTAAAAATAGTCAAAAGAGACAAAACAGTTGTTACGTAAACATAAAAGGGTCTATTCATCAAGAAGACACAGCAATATGAAATATTTATGCACCCAATATCACAGCACCTAAATATATAAAGCAAGTACTAACTGAATTAAAAAAAGAAACAAACAGCAATACAGTAATAGCTGGGGAATTTCTCTTTGAAGAATTCAGCAAAACTTTTTTATTGATGTATAGGTGATTTATAATATTGTATTAGTTTCAGGGTACAGAAAAATGATTCACTTATATTGTTGTAGATTATTTTCCATTATAGGTTATAAGAGATTGAACACAATTCACTGAAAATCCTTATTGCCTGTCTATTTTAAGTATACTAGTTTATATCTGTTAATCCGATACTCCTAATTTATCACTCCCCCTGTCCCTTTCCCCTTTAGTAACCATAAGTTTGTTTTCTATGTCTGTGAATCTGTTTCTGTTTTGTATATTGACTCCTTTGTATTATTTTTTAGACTCCACATTTAAGTGATATCATATTTGTCTTGGTCTGATTTCACTAAGTATAATAATCTCTAGGTCCATCCATGTTGCTGCAAATGGCATTGTTTCATTCTTTTTATGGCTGAGTAATAGTCCATTGTGTGTGTGTGTATATATATATATATATATATATATATATACACACACACACACACACATATATACATATTTGTTGCTGTTCAGTTGCTCAGTTGTGTCTGACTCTTTGTCACCCCATGGACTGCAGCACGCCAGGCTTCCCTGTCCTTCGCCATCTTCTGGAGCTTGCTCAAACTCATGTCCATTAAGTCAGTGATGCCATCCAACCATCTCATCCTCTGTCGTCACCTTCTCCTCCTGCCTTCAATCTTTCCCAGCATCAGGGTCTTTTCTAATGAGTCAGCTCTTCTGATCAGATGGCCAAAGTACTGGAGCTTCAGCTTCAGCATCAGTCCTTCCAATGAGTATTCAGGGTTGATTTCCTTTAGGATGGACTGGTTGGATCTCCTTGCAGTCCAAGGAACTCTCAAGAATCTTCTCCAGAACCACAGTTCAAAAGCATCGATTCTTTGGTGCTCAACCTTCCTTAGGGTCCAACTGTCACATCCGTACATGACTACTGGAAAAACCATAGCTTTGACTATAGGGACTTTTGTCAGCAAAGTGATGTCTCTGTTGTATATCTATATGTATATCTAGATATACATATAGATAGATATCACTTCTTAATTCACTCATTGTGGATAGACATTTAAGTTGTTTCTATGTTTTGGCAATTGTTAATAGTACTGCTATGAACATAGGGGTGCACATATAATTTTGAGTTATAGTTTTGTCCAGGCATATTCCCAGGAGCGGGATAGCTGGATCATATGGTCATTCTATTTTTAGTTTTCTGAGGAACCATACTGTTTGGAAAGCAGTTTTTAAGTGGGACACATTTCCGTCTCAAGTTCCGATTTTGTTCATAAGGAAGAAGGTTAGATATATGTATACAGGGAACTGAAAATCTCAGTCTCAATGATTTTAATTTTAACCTCTAATTTTCAGAGGTCCTTACAGAAATAAAAATTAATTAGCCAAAGAAACAAGAAATGTTAATAGTGATAAGCTTAGAAAATGTGACTGAATTACTTGTTGTTGTTGTTTAGTTGCTAAGTCGTGTCCGACCCTAGCAACCCCATGGTCTATAGCCCTCCAGACTCCTCTGTCCATGGGATTTCCAGGCAAGAATACTGGAGTGGGTTGCCATTTCCTTCTCCATTGAATTTCTTAGTTGTACTCAATAATGTTTTGTTTTTCCTTGAAAAATGAGACCTCTCAATCAGTTTAATATTACAGAGCCAGATAAATTAACAAAAGGTCAGTAATTTCTCCCTCCCACCCCATAAGCCTGGCTGTTTTGTTTTGTAAGTCTTCCTTCTTTTTGTAAGCTGGCAAAGACTAAGAGATGCAAAATTCCTTAAAGTGCAAATTTTTGGAATTATATTTGTAACAAAATTTAAAATATTTGAAAATTTTTAAAAATGTAAGTTTATGTTCCATAATCAATGAAAGAAAAAAAGTGGGAAGTGGGTTTTTCCAGGTTAATTGTAACTAAAGAAACATGACAAGTAGGCTTGACTATAGACCTTGCTTCGATCTTGTTTTTCAACAAACTGAAAAAAAGGACACGTGTGAGACAGACATTTGTGTCTTTGATGACATTAAGGAATAACTGTTCTTTTTGCTAGGTATGAAAATGAAATGTGTTTACATAAGAAGATGTCCATATTTCTCAATGGCACCCCACTCCAGTACTCTTGCCTGGAAAATCCCATGGTTGGAGGAGTCTGGTAGGTTGCAGTCCATGGGGTCTCAAAGAGTCAGATATGACTGAGCGACTTCACTTTCACTTTTCACTTTCATGCATTGGAGAAGGAAATGGCAACCCACTCCAGTGTTCTTGCCTAGAGAATCCCAGGGACAGGGGAGCCTGGTGGGCTGCCGTCTATGGGGTCGCACAGAGTCGGACACGACTGAAGCGACTTAGCAGCAGCATAGAGAATTGTGTAGGAGTAAAATATACCTGGGATTTCCTCAAAAAGCTTGAACAAGAAAAAAAAAAGGAGGGAGGGAAGGCAGGACAACCAAAGGAAAAAAGAAAAGACAAGTAGTGTATGGTTTGGTAATTATTGAAAATGGGAAGATGAGTATATGAGGGTACATTTATTCTTCTCTCTATTCTTATATACATTTGGAAAATCTATAAAAGTCAAGAAAAATATCCAAAAGACATGCAGATTAAAAATGGAAATAATAAATTTAAGTGAACTACTGTCCAAGTAAGCTACCCTTTGAATATGCCAAAATTTACTCATTTTTATGAGTAAATCAATGACACACAATCCATAAAAATTCTCAAAGGGATTTTACATCTGTGAAGCACAGAAAAATCATGACCTACATTCCTTTTGATATTCCTCCTTAAATCATTTTTCTTTTCTTAATGGCTTCAAAGTACCTGAAAATCTTATAGCTTTAAGGGTAACTGAGCTAAGTTTGTTTTGATGTTACCCTTCCCCTTAAGACTTTACATCAGTTTTCCTATTTCAAAACAGATTTAACATTTCAAAACATATTTGAGGGGAAAATTGAATATGAGAGGAATGCCTGGTAAGTAATCTTCACTATTAAACATACTTTGAGCACACAAAATGGACTAAACCTTGTAGAAATATTTATACTGCATAAAGATATCATGCATCCTTTCCTTTTGCGCTTCGTTCCTATAGTAAATATCAGGTGATCATTCTGTCAGCACTGTGCTGGGCAAGCTTTAGCGATTAGCAGTCAACGAGACAGACATTTCTTACGTTCACTAAGCATACAGTCTACTGAGGAAGACTCCAGAGAATTCCTAACCACTTCTGCTAGGAGGTGGTGTTTTACTGTGATTAGAGACCATTATAGATAATCATATCTTTTGATTTTTTCACTCCCATTGCCAACAGGAAAAGCAATGTTAGTCAGTTTAGACTAATCGAAGTTCGAAACAGGTAAACCCTGGATATTCCTGACCATCAAAAGTGATGCTGTATAGGGCCCTGTGGGGCTCCTGGGAACAGAGCCTTTCTGTGCCCCCGTCCCCACTTCTTTGATCATAGGAAACAGATTTCATTCAGCCTTCATGATCTTCTTTGAGTTCCAATGGGCAGATGCAAGTAGTTATTAATTAAGGAAGGGAGGGGACACAAGACCAGGAGAAACATTCAAGAGCACCCTTGGGGCAAGGACCTGTTTCCCCAAAATGGATACACACAACAATGTGTTTGAGTTGTTTTGCACATATTGAAACCCTCTCTAGGTGGAAGAAGTTAATGATTATGATGGTATGCTACCTACAAACATGTAGACACCAGATGAATTGGGCCTGAAGGTTGACAATGCTGATTCCTACTTACCTCACCACCAATTCATCAGAAGACTGTCCATAAACGGATCACACCCTCTTGGAAAATATAAACCTTCTCACTATCTTCCCCAAAGGAAGGACACATGATTTTGAAGGTGTCTCCCTTTGCCTGGCAAAGCAATAAAGTTATCCTTTTCTACTTCACCCAAAACTCTGTCCCAAGATTTGATTCAGCATTGGAGTACAGAGAAGGTGAGCTTTTGGCATCAAAAGCACAGCACACCAAGTATCTCGTGAAAAGGCAAAAACCAGCACGGCAGTCGCACCCTCTTCCAGAATGTGCAAAAGCCATCTCAAGATGAGTAGGATAAAACCCAGGACACTATGGAAGCCGCCACTCTCAAGGAGAAGAACCTGAACCACCCTTTCAGATCTGCATGCCCTGAGCTCTGCCCCTGTAGGCTCCCACCTTTGTGACCTCCTGGAGAGCTACTTCCTGGAAAATCAAGTGAAACTCATCAAGAAGATGGGTGACCACCTAACCTACCTTCACAATTCTGGCTGAACCCCAGGCTGGGTTGGGCAAGTATTTCTTGGAAAGGTTCACCCTCAAGCACAACTGGGCTTCCCAGGTGGGGCTAGTGGTAAAGAACTTGACTGCCAATGCAGGAGACGTGAGACTCAGGTTCAATCCCTGAGTTGGGAAGATCCTCTGAAGGAGGGCATGGCAACCCACTCCAGTATTCTTGCCTGGAGAATTCCATGGACAGAGGAGCCTGGCGGGCTTCAGTCTATGGGGTCACAAAGAGTCGGACACAACTGAAAACGACTTAGCACACAAGCACAACTAGGAGCCTCCAAGCCCAGAAGCCTTTGAGGAGCCCCTCTGGTGTTAGGACTTCTGCCTGAAGCCCCCCTCTGCAGACACTAGGCAGCTTTGTAACCACCTGGATCCCTCTCCCAAGCCTTGGACCAAATGGAATGGGTGTATAAATTTAGCCCTTGTCTCAGTCAGTGATGAAAAATGATTCTTCTATAAGAAATTATACCCAAAACTTATCAACTTAACACAACAAAGGTGTGTTTCTTGCTCCTGTTACATCTGCTTTGTGTGCTGATAGCTCTCCAGACAGAGGAAGAGAGGGCTAGAGAAGCAAGCACCAGAAATGAACTGCCTCCATGTAGGACTAACACAACACGTCCACTGACAATTCAGTGACCAAAGCAAGTTATACGGCTCTACCCAACTTCAATGGGACGAGGGGTGAAATTTATGCCTTAGTGTAGAGAGCACCAGAAATTGGGAGATTGTTGACATTAGTAACGCCCACCATAGACCTAAACAATCACCGCGTTTTCTTCCCAGGGATATCAAATATACTTTCTTACTGGGGAAATGCTTTTTTCATCCTCTATTAATCTCAATTTCCCTTGACATCGTTTAGCCTCTTCACAGGAGAGTCATCACATTCCAGTGCTGTTTAATTACCTATCTCCTCTAATGTAAAGACTAGCAAGGTAATGACCATGTCCATCTTGCTCATACTGTATCCCCAGTACCTAGCACAGTGCTGGACATAAGGTAGATAAGCAGTGAATAATTTTATTGAGGCTTTATGCAAGACACTGTGCTAAGCAGGGAGATGTAACAGACTGGAATATAACAAAACCAGAATTCAAAGCTTGTGGAGAGATGATAAGATAAACAGGGGTGAAGTCAAATTTTGTCAGGACAGAAGCTTATGCAAATTGGGGGGACCAATTTAAGAAAAAGAACAAAATTATAAATGCAAAATTAAGTACCTTATCCTACAAGAGGTTCATGCAGTGGCAGGGACTTGAAGCTTAAAGCTTCATTATTTCCACAATAAATGCATCTTTGATGGTAAGAGGACTAATGCATCAAATACTATAAAATCTCAGAAGAGTGATCAGAGATCTCTGCTAGGAAAAATCAAAGATTTCATAGAAGAGAGATAAAGTGTGAGCTTGATCTTATAGATAGAAACAAAGGAAAGGAATGGCAGGTGGAAGAAACATACTGAAACGCACAAAAGAGAAAGAGTTAGACCTATCTAGTTCAGTTGCTCAGTCATGTCGACTCTTTGTGACCCCATGGACTGCAGTACACCAGGCTCCCCTGTCCAGCACCAACTCCCAGAGCTTGCTCAAACTCATGTCCATCCAATCTGTGATGCCATCCAACCATCTAATCCTCTACGGTCCCCTTCTCTTCCTGCCTTCAATCTTTCCCAGCATCTAGGTCTTTTCAAATGAATCAGTTCTTTGCATCAAGTGGCCAAAGTATTGGAGCTTCAGCATCAGTTTCTATCTATGGAATAGCGAAAAGTACTATACTATTTAACTAATGAGAGGTTGGGTGGGAAAAGCCTTAAAGGCTAGTGGTTCTCTGAGTGTGATCCTGCACCAGCAGCAGCAGCATCACCTGAGAACTTGTTAGAAACGTTTGATTGATGCTTTTGAACTGTGGTGTTGGAGAAGACTCTTGAGAGTCCCTTGGACAGCAAGGAGATCAAACCAGTCAATCCTAAAGGAAATCAACCCTGAATATTCATCAGAAGGACTGATGTTGAAGTTGAAGCTCCAATACTTCGGCCACCTGATGCGAAGAGCCAACTCATTAGAAAAGACCCTGATGCTGGGAAAGATTGAAGGCAGGAGGAGGAGGGGACAACAGAGGATAAGATGGTTGGATGGCATCACTGACTCAATGGACATGAGTTTGAGCAAGCTCTGGGAGATGGTGAAGGGCAGGGAAGCCTGGCGTGCTGCAGTCCTTGGGGTGACAAAGAGTCAGACACAACTGAGCAACTGAACAACAGGCTACATCTCAGACTTACCCAATTAGACACTCCTGAGCTAGAGCACAGGCCTCTATACTTGAACAATCACCTCCTAGTGATGCTGATGCAGTTAAAGTTAGAATGCCCTAGGAAGTTACTTGAACATCAGATGAAGTTATTCTCAGAAATTTTATTTCAGGCTGTTATACAAAATGGAGAGAAATAAGAAAAAAAAGTTATGACAGAGAAAAAGTTTTCCTCATCTCACATCACATCTCACAAAATAAATTACAGATCAATTAAAAAGTTAAAGTAAAAAATGCAACCAGATCTTGTGTAGGAGAAAAGGTTATTTCAATGTAAGACCAACAATAGAACTTGTAAAGGAAAAGATTAATAGACTTGATTTCACAACAATTTAAAATATTTGTGCCATTAAAGAAATTAAAAAGTAAAAACAAACCAGGAAGAAACACACGTAACATATATCTCAGATAAAACGTTTAAAATCTTAATTTTTTTTTAAAAGACAAACTTAGAAAAATGGGCAAAGGACATAAACTGATCATTCACAAAAGAAATACAAATGGCCAAGAATCATATGAGAAAATATTCAACTTTACAAAAAATAAAGTGCTCAGGTTTCTGGCAAATTATGCTCAGAGCCTGAGACTCTTCGCCAGTAATTTATTTAACAGAGGCTCACTGTGGGAATTACTATTCACAAGCCAATAGAAAACAGGTTAATATCTCTTTAAGTCAATAAAGCAACATATTCCAAACCAAAGATAGATTCATTCCACTACTGTCCCAGGCAGAGAAGAGGTGAAAGAAATAAAGTCCAAATTTAGTTGAGGTGTACCTTTTCTATGAGCTTGTTCTCGGAAGAGTCGGCTTAGCCAACAGTGAGCTGATGTCCAGCTGCTGCCAGCGCGAAAGGCTCTCGAGGCCAGAGCACGACGCGAGCTCAGAACCAAGGCGCGGGCGGGCAAAACCATCTCCTTCCCAGGACCGCCGCCTGACTTTCATCACTGCAGGCAAAGAGGAGCCTTAAAAGTGGTTCCATACCACCCCCTTGTGGCCTCCACCGTATCTGGTCAAGAAACAACCCTCCTGGAGAGGGGGAAAGGAAACACACTGTTCTTTACAAATTCCAGAAACCTGTGTCAATTCCCTATTCCGTGCCATAACTAACTATACTAGGATTAAAAGGTGCCTCTAAACCTCTTGGTACTTTATTCAGGCCATGCCAGCATTCGTAAATATTCATTTGGGCTGAGCACACACATAAACATTATGAGATTGTAAAAATTGAGCCTCACACACGAGCGTCTCTTTCAAACATGGTTTTATCTCCTGGGAGTTAGCTGATGGGGTCAGAGTAAGGTCTATGATTATTACTATCCGGTGGTTGATTGGTTAGTATGTGATGACCAAGAAAAGCACACATACGATCAAAGAAAAAAACACGCATTGCAGTCCTACTAGTGACCTTGGGCACATGATAATCCAGAAGGGCCGCATCATCCATTCAACAGTCATTAATGAATAAAACCTAGTCTCTACACCCTCACAAGCTCACTTCACTAATTTGTAAATTTGGACTAACAACCTTAACTCTTCGTCAAAAAGATTAAACGCGTGATCACACCCCGTTCCCAAGTTTATTTATGCTTACTTAATTTAATCCTCTCTACATCTACTCCTAGAAACTCAAGGTCAGAAGAAGTGAAATCATCTAATCCAATCCGCCATAATTTCACAGTCATTCCACCAACATTTTTTGAGGCAGGGAATCCGGATAAAGACTAAGAAGGACCCGCGATCTTTTAAATTTCCCCTCCTGCAATGCGGACGGCTGCCCTTTTCGTCCCCAACAGGCAGCATTCCACTCTTTGCGGTTTGAAATGCCACATGCTTGCCTAACCCGACCAAGACCATTCTCGCATGTCCCCATGGAGGAACTTAGTGGGAAAAGGGCGTCTGGCGCGCGTTGCTGATCCCACTTCCTCTGGGCGGGAGGGAAAGCGGGGCGGTGGTGGTGGAGGGAGTTCCCTCGGCAGCCTCGCTAGGAGCAATTCTAGAGGGGGGAAGCACTGGCTCTTTCCGGGACGCGCGGTACCCTTCCCGGAAGGCACCCGCGAAGGCGCGGAGGTGCCTGCAGGGGGCGCGGGCCGCCGGGCCACCCCCGGGGCTGGAGGCCGGTGGTCCCTCCTAGCCCGCGAGCGAGGCGAGGCCACGCCGTTCGCTCCCCTGCCCCCACTCTCACCTCGTCACCTCCCTGCCCTCTCGGCGGGCCCCTGAGGCATGCGGCGCAGGCGCGGAGCGCGGCGGTGAGTGCGGCCGCGGAGCCTGGGCCCGGGGCCTCGCAGGCTGGGCGTCGGGCGCGCGGGGAGGGAGTGGGGCCGGCCCGGCGGAGCGCCGGGGAGCTCGAGGGCCAGAGCGGCGCCACCCGCCGCCGTGCGCCTGCGGGCAGGGCTGCGCTACCCCTCCGCCCGCGCTCGGGCGTCTCGGCCACCGCCTCGCAGCTGCGCCTGGGCTGGCCGGGCGGGCCCCGGGGACTGGTGAGTGTGAGGGCGGAGCGGCCCGGGCGCCGGACTGCTGCAAGGGCCGCGGGCGTGCGGGCGCAGCTTCCTGCGGGAGAGGGCAGGGAAGACCGGATGGCGCCTTTAAAACTGAAACCCTGCCTTCGTTTTCGGGCGGGATGGCGCGCCCCTCCCCCATCCCGAAGGCAGTTCCACTCCCTGCGGAGGGCACCTCGGCCCCGGCTGCCCTCGGTCCCCCGCTGCTTTTTTCCGAATGGTGCCTTTGGGGTCGGGACTTGGGACTCCTGGCTAGTCGCCGGGCCCGGATGGGGCCAGTACGTGGCGCGCGGGTGGAGAAGCCGGGTCCCGGTGGCTCCTGCGCGGCCTCTCTGGGCCCCAGGTCCCGATCCGTGCCACGCTGGCCCTCAGGCCCTGCCGGCTGGCATGGTGACCCTCCGGCGGCGCATCCTTTGCCCGCGCCGGGAGTCGCAACCTTCAGGCTCCTAAGTCCCCAGCCAGTATAGTCCAAGGCACTTATTAGGGTACTTCTAACCCATTTTGGTTTTGTTTTTCAGTACAACCTAGGGACAATAGTGATTTGAGGCAGTTTATCTCTAAGCAAAGAGATAAAGCCAAGACTGACACTAAATGGGACGTGTGGTGGGTTCTAGTTAAAGTTTCCTGCAGCATTTTTGTGTTTTCATTTCTTTCAAAATCTGGAAAATATATACTTGTTTCAAAATAAGGTTGGGGGAGAACATGCTTCTAAAACTCTTTAGTATAAAACCAGCTTTTTATTGTAAATGCTTGGCTTATATATATTTACATTGCATGAAAGGCCTTAAAAAGGTTGAACTCTAGTGCTGACTGCCAATAGGAGTCTGCCAATCTGTATTGTGTTTTGTACTTAGACGTTCTTATTGTTGAAAAAGTGACAGTTGGACAGATGATGACAAGTGTCTTCTAAGTTGCTTTTTTTTTAATGAGTGTTTTGGATGGCATGGTTAGCTTTTTGTAAATATAAAATATGTATGAATCCCTTAGCATGAGAAAATGTCTACATGTCTATACTTTAAAATGTTTAGTCGCTAAGCCTTGTACAGCTCTTTTGCGACCCCATAAAAACATTTGCTGAGATGAAGGGTGGTTAGCACTTTTGGTCTTGAGTGGGCCTTTTACCATCTTGCTTAAAGGAGGTCTGGTAAATTTGTGGATATTGTTCAGCCCTAAGTAGGAGTCAAACATTTCCTGTTCAAGGTAATCCTGTTCTTTTCACCTGACAGTCTGAACCCAGTCCAGCTTGCAACATTAATTCTAATGCCATGCTTGGTTTCCTTGCTTTTTTGAAAGAGTTTGAAGTGTTTAAAATGCTTGGCTGACAGTTTTCAGTGATCCATCTGATACTTGTAAAACATTTAGAACATGAAGTATAAAGCTTTCAGCTGTATAAATTCTGTACGAAAGAAGTATTAGAAATAAGTCTTAAGATTTTAGTTTATTACATAAATATGAAAACAGCTGTTTATTTTTTTTAATGCACTTGATGGGGTGAGCTCAGGGAATGCTATTTGCGTTGTTAGATGAGGCATTATATATGTTGACATCATTTCTGCAAATACCATGGTTGTCAGTTTCTTTGAGTGATTCCCTCACCCTCCTCCCAGTTGGTGGCTGATTAAGGACTGGAAGCAAGATGTAACTTGCTGGTGACAGTGATAAGCAATGAAGATTTAATCACACAATTATAAACCCAGAAGTCAGAAGACACACTTTTTCATCGCTGGCTCTTCTACTTAGTTGACTTCACTTTCAATGAATTTTCTTCCTCCTCAGTAAAATTGGAGTAGATTTGATAGTAGCCCTTCTATCTACCTCACAGGATTGTTGTGAAAATCAAATAAAGAAAATTCGCAGTAAATTCAGCAGCACTTTATGTGTATGATTACATTATGTATAGTGCTGATAATTTGTTACTGTTTAGTAGCTAAGTCGTGTCCGACTCTTGTGACCCCATGGACTGGGTGTTTCCCACCAATCTCCTCTGTCCACGGTATTTCCCAGGCAGGAATTCTGGAGTGGATAGCTGTTTCCTTCTTCAGAGGCTCTTCCTGACCCAGGGATCAAACCTGAGTCTCCTGCATTGGAAAGCGGTTTCTTTACCACCGAACCTCCTAGGAAGCCCAGTATTGATATACCCAGCACTTAATAAAGCAGCAAAAATAGTATGTGCACCTCAAGTTCCCTACTGCTAGAATTGAGGTGAGAAATAACGATGCCAAGTTCTACCTACTGTGTACCTGTATCACCTTGGTGATAAGCTTATAAATTTGCAGAAAAAACTTTACAATGCATTTTTTCCCTGACATTCCTTATTTTCCCACTGCTATAGTAGAACACTAATCTGAAATGGAGGAAAGAGTTCTGATTCTAACACTATTACTTCAGTTGGACTGATCACTTTATCTCCCTATTTCTATAAATAAAAAAGATTAAAAGCATAGACTTGAAAATCTATGTTCCAGTTAGATCTCTGTTCAATTCTGTCATTTATTTACTATTCCCCTGACTTAAGTTTATGCCTCAATTTCCTTATCAGTTGTTATTTATCCATTATGTCCTGTCAGACTCTGCGATGGCTCCATTGTCCATGGGATTTTCCAGGCAAGAATACTGAAGTGTGTTGCCATTTCCTTCTCCAGGGGATCTTCCTGACCCAGGGTCCCAACCTGTGTCTCCTGCATCTTCTACAGTGCAGGCAGATTCTTCACCACTGAGCCACCTGGTAAGCCCTCTTTATCAGTAACAACAGGTAGATAATAGGGATTTGGAGAGCATGTTATAGATTTTTCTAATCATAGGTTTAAATAAAAAAGTATGTTCACAGCCTGGTACATAACTGGTGCCCAATAAATGATCATTATTCTGTTAAATAATCTACAAGGGGGATTTAAACAGTTTAAAATCTGTAATTTGGGAATTCCCTGGTGGTCCAATGATTAGAACTCCTTGCTTCCACAGAAGGGGGCATGTGTTCTATCCTTGGTCAGGGAAATAAGATCCCACAAGCCACCCCAGTGCAGCCAAAAAAGAGGGAAAAAAAAAAAAAAAAGGCCTGTACTAATTTGTCAGCTTCCATTATATTGGCTTTCATTGTGACTGAATAAATTAATGGCAGGAAAAGGAGGTTCAATCCCTGGGTGGGGAAGATCCCCTGGAGTAGGAAATTGCAATCCGCTCCAGTATTCTTGCCTGGAGAATCCAATGGACAGAGGAGCCTGGCAGGCTACAGTCCATGGGATTTCAAGAGGTTGGACTCAACTGAGCACACACAAATAAATTAATGAGATTTATATTCTTGTGTATTTATGTTCCTTTTTTGGTGTTAAGATAGCTTTAGAAGGTAAATTCATTTCAAAGAAATATGACACATATTTACATATAGCCACATATTTATCAATTTATACAAGTTTTAGTACTTAATACAGTATGTATTCAAAAGAATATTGTACTTGAGTTAATTCTGTATAGCTTTCCAGTTAACTAACATCCAGTACCTTGAGTCTCAGAAATGAACTACATTTTTGCTCATAAGACTTTTGTCCTGTTTTTCCTACAGGCGTATTTCACCATCTGTGAAAACTTCCCTATAATTCAATTTTCCTCACTCCAGTATTAAGAATTACACCAAGTAAGTGGGATGTGGTAAAACTAGTTAGTCAATTTTATAACAGTCTATGGATATTTATTCAGTAGCTGCCGTGTCTCTTTTGTTCTCAGTAGAATGTTGAGTGTGACCTCACGAGTAAGAAAAGGATTTTTTATTGAAAATTATATTCTGATCCTCTGAATGATGAGGGTGTTTTTTTTTCCCCCTCTGAAGCCAGAGGATTAATACAGATTTGTGACCGTTTTTTTTTTAAGGGGGTGTGTGGCTTCAAAACTGTCAAAATACTCCCAACTGTAAGAAATGTACCTATAAAACTCTTAATTTGGTGCCATGGGTACAATTTGTCTTTTATAAAAAAAATAAGCATAAGGCTTATGTAATTATGCAGTTTTCACAATTACATCAACATTTGAAAAGTTCTCAACCTCAGGAAGAAAGAAAACAGAACTCAGTGTCTTGCCTTTAAACTCAATCAGAAAAGTAAATCCAAAGTATAAGCAGGATTGTTTAACATTTCTCTCATGAAGTCGATTTTTATGTGATGCACACATTTCCTATCACCAGCCAATTTTTTTATTAGAAGAAATTTGCATAACAATATTAACACTTGTTATTTGTGATGTATTTGTTAAATTTTTCCATTTTATAGATTGAAAAGATATGAATGAATATCCTAAAAAAAGAAAAAGGAAGACTTTACATCCTTCTCGTTATTCAGGTCAGTGTATGATTAAATTATTTAAAAGTTAGGCTGTGATTAATTCCCATGCAGTTGTGTTTCTATCCATTTTCTCATAAATGATAAGAGTTAAATATCTGGGTCAACTTTTAGGTAAGAGGAAACTTTAAGTAAATTCTCTGAAAATATATTTCTCAATGTCTGCTGTGTGCTAGGCATACATCAGGATTTCACAGACATTTATTTTAGTCCTCACAACTTCATAGTTTATAGATATTTAAAATTAGATATCCAAGTTACATACTTATATAGCATAATTGAGATTTGCCTGTGTTTCCCAAGCTTGTGCTTAAGTCTTAATAATAACCTTGATGGAAGATATTTTGCATCATTGGAAAAAAACTTTATCCTGTACATTATTTTCAGAAATGTTTAAGTTGCATTTTGACTGTGTAATTTTAGATCCTTCCTTTGAGATTGGCTCTACTGTCTTGGCAAATAAGAGGTCTTGACCATCTGTAACTAATGCTATGCACATGTATACTTGGGGCAGTCTCAGGTATACCTGTTAACCAACCCAACCTACTTGTTTTTCGTATCTGAGGAAATTAAACCTGGTCTACCTAACTGGCGCTTCTCAGGCAAGAGTTGAAATGACTGTCTTCAGAAGCCCTAACTGGCCCTCAGACCTCTCTCTGTGTATTATGCTTTCTCTGCAGAAGCCCTAACTGGCCCTCAGACCTTCCTCTGTGTATTATGCTTTCTCTGCAGTACATGGCAGGTCTGCTTGGTAGTTAGTTCAGTGCTTTTTGCAATTAACCCATTTATTGCATAGTCATATTTTGTGGGACTCTTGACCATGGGAATTGTATCTTAGTGTGTTTCAAAGTATTATATTTTAAATTGTATAATTTATGGTTCTTTCAAAGCTCAAAGTCAATATCTGAATTATGAAAGCCTTCAGAATTGAGGGAAATATTAACACCTTATTACCAATACTATGAAAATTTATTTTTGTTGGATAAAGAGATGGCTGTCATTACATGTTTATGTGTTCGATGTGCTTGAAAATTTTTACATTTTGTTTTATGTTCAGATTCCTCTGGAATAAGCAGAATTGCAGATGGATTCAATGGAATTTTTTCTGATCATTGTTACAGTGTTTGTTCTATGAGACAACCAGACTTAAAATATTTTGACAACAAAGGTATATTTAAATTTTCCAAAATATTTTTATTCAAATTGCTTTTATAGTTTTTCATTTGCTATTTGAAAATGTGGGTGAAAGTGATGATTTCAAAATGAGCAAGTATCTAAACTTGTTTTAAGAAAACAAGAGACTTTGGGTAAGTGGATTTTAATTTTTAACATTATTTCAGACTTATAAATCAAAAGCACATCCTCCTATATCAGTTTTAGTCAGCTAGGAATTGGTGGCGAAGCAGGAGTGACCCAGAGTTTTGAGTATTTATGATGAAAAGTTAAGGATAGTGGCCTTTCAGAGTTCCCTGATGGGCCAGTGGTTAAGACTCCATTCTTCCACTGCAGGGGGTGCAGGTTGAATCCCTGGTTAGAGAACTAAGGTCCTAAGTGCCCTGAAGAGTGGCAAAAACACACACACACACAAAGAACAGTGTTACACACAGTTCTTCTGCTCAGCTATACATTTCAGTTTGGAGGGCTAATGGAAGGAAGGAACACAAGGTGAAGGATGTGGTCATTGAAAGAACGTTCAGTCAGAGACATCAGCATGAACTCATGTTTGGCTTAATATAGACACGAACAGTTACATACAGAAACATTTATGGGATGTCAGTATATTTGTAGTAGTGCACACGCACATATTTTTACTCTGTTAACTGAGAGTCTAACAGAAATGACATCCCAGTAGCAATGACCACATCTAGTGCCCTGATCTTGGTTTCTAATACCATTTTCCAATGAAAAGAACGAGGGCTTCTTGGAGAAATGGCTGATTCTAGTTCTGGAGCAGGAAACCTAAAAGATGAGCCTGGAGCATTTTGTTGTGCCAGAAAATAAAAAAGTACTCAACATACAGTGTCACTCAATACAAGTATGCCAAAGGAGCATAAGGAGCCAACTAAAAGAGCCCCCGGGAGCCAAAGCTGAAACAGTTTGAGAGGGGGAGAAAATGAACTGTAACCCAAAGTATAAAATAAATATCCATGAGTCCATACTGATATAAATAAATGATAGAATAAATAAACAAGGGAGAAGAAACAAATCTGTACAGAAGAAGTCCAGATTATTTACATAGCTAATCCTCCCTCAAGGAGGCGAAGCATAACTTTACACTCCTTAAGTATGGACTGCACTCAGTAACTTAATTCTAACATGTGTAGAGTATGGAAAGTAAAAGAATGACTTTAAAGCCCCAGGTTATCAAGTTCAGCGTCAGCAGTCATAACTAGTGTTAATAGTTTATACTCTATATGATGTGATTTTTAAAACAAGGCAGTTTGCCTCTGTGTTTACCTTCCAATAATCCATAATCCCAGTCTAATCATGAAAAAGCAAAGTTAATTGGTGGGGCATCCTGCAAAATACCTGAGCAGTCTCTTTAGAATTGTCATGGTCATCAAAAGCAAGGGAAGTCTGAGAAACTGCCACAGCTAGCAGTAGCCTAGAGATATGACAAATAAATGTTATGTATCCTGGATGGGACCTTGGAACAGAAAAAGGATATTAGATAAAGACTAAGGAAATCTGGGTGAAATATGGACTTTAGTTAATGATCGCTTACCAGCATTTGGTCATTGTTATAACAAACAATGTAAGATGTTAATAATGGAGAAACTGAATGCCGGATATGTGGGAATTCTCTGTATTACCTTCTTATTTTTTTTCTGTAAATTTGAAACTTCTGAAAAATTAAGTCTTTTAAAAAAGACATGATGTCGAGGCCCAGATTTCTCTAGTGACTGGCATTTCAGTTTGTCCATGTAATGTTTAATGTTTTGGTTGATATAAATAATAAGTATTTTTCCAAATTCCTTTTTTACAGATGATGATTCTGATACAGAGACATCAAATGAATTGCCAAAATTTACAGATGGAATCAAAGCCAGAAACAGAAATCAAAACTACTTGGTTCCCAGTCCTGTACTTAGAATTCTAGACCACACTGCCTTTCCTACAGGTAAGAGAAATAGCATCTGCACATTTTATATAGTTCAGTGAAAAAAATAATAAATAAATTTCTTTTTGCCAATTATTTAATAGGTCTTATTTAGTAGTAATAATAATAATCTTGCTTTGTTTTTCAGAAAAATCTGCTGATATTGAAATTTGTGATGAGGATTGTGACTCCCCTGAATCAGTCCACCAGCAAACCCAAGAGGAGAGCCCCATAGAAGTTCACACTGCTGAAGATGTTCCAATTGCCGCAGAAGTGCATGCAATTTCTGAAGACTATGATATAGAGACAGAAAACAATTCCTCTGAGAGTCTCCAAGACCAAACTGATGAAGAGCCACCAGCTAAACTTTGCAAAATTGTTGACAAGAGCCAAGCTTTGAATGTGACTGCCCAGCAGAAATGGCCTTTACTGAGAGCTAACAGCAGTGGCCTCTATAAATGTGAACTTTGTGAGTTCAACAGCAAATATTTTTCTGATTTAAAGCAGCATATGATCTTGAAGCACAAGCGTACTGATTCAAACGTGTGTCGAGTATGCAAAGAGAGTTTCTCTACCAACATGCTTCTGATCGAACATGCCAAACTCCATGAAGAGGATCCCTACATATGTAAATACTGTGATTATAAGACAGTAATTTTTGAGAACCTTAGCCAGCACATTGCAGACACCCATTTTAGTGATCACCTTTATTGGTGTGAGCAATGTGACGTACAGTTCTCCTCAAGCAGTGAACTCTACCTACATTTCCAGGAGCACAGCTGTGATGAACAGTACTTGTGTCAGTTCTGTGAACATGAAACGAATGATCCAGAAGACTTGCATAGCCATGTGGTAAATGAACATGCATGTAAATTAATAGAGTTAAGTGATAAGTATAACAATGGAGAACATGGACAGTATAGCCTCTTAAGCAAAATCACATTTGACAAATGTAAAAACTTCTTTGTTTGTCAAGTATGTGGGTTTCGGAGTAGACTTCATACAAATGTTAACAGACATGTTGCTATTGAACATACTAAAATTTTTCCTCATGTTTGTGATGACTGTGGGAAAGGCTTCTCAAGTATGCTAGAATATTGCAAACATTTAAATTCACATTTATCTGAAGGGATTTATTTATGTCAGTACTGTGAATATTCAACAGGACAGATTGAAGATCTTAAAATTCATCTAGATTTCAAGCATTCGGCTGATTTACCTCATAAATGTAGTGACTGTTTGATGAGGTTTGGAAATGAAAGGGAATTAATAAGTCACCTTCCAGTCCATGAAACAACTTGATTATTTTCTTTAACTTCCATAATGTTGATGTGAAATAATAAATTCAAGTATTTTGGAAACGTTAAAAATGGATGATTTTAAACGCAACTTGAGAGAATTGTCTTTAACAAGATCTTTTTAATTGCCAATTTTCTTGGCGTTGCTGCCTTTTCAGTATATAGTTGTATCCTAAATGTGGTATTTTCAATGCATTCGTAGTTTTAACCACTTTTGGTGACTGTCATGGTGTTTCTTGCATGTGCTCTGATTTTATGAGTTTATAGGAAACATACACTAAAGAAACTATAGTTTTCCTTCCATAAATATGGGTGTTACAGACTTTTTCTTCTGTAAACTCAAAAACAAGATCAGTCTTTCATAGATGAAGTCATTAAAGTACTGCACTTCCAGAGCTAAAGTGCAACATAATGCACAATTAAGTCCACTGATGCTCCCATTAACAAGATCCAGACCCTGCTTTTGCATTCCCCAGTAGTTACTATCCCCAAGACACTCAGTGGGCTCTCCATCTGTGTGAGGCTTTCAGTGACACTAGGAGCCTCGTGTTACGGTAAGAAGGAAAGATCTGATTTTCTTGGCAATCCTTTTTTTTTTGGTAATCCTTGTTTTAGCCCCTATCCATGTGCTAAATAATCTTAGATGGGGAGGAACTGATAAGGGGTTAAACAATAAAGGAACATTTCGTAACTCATTTATAAATGAAATAGGTCATTTATAATCTGTTCATATTTCATTTTCAGTTACGCAACTGCAAAGTCATGCCTGAACTTCTAATAGCAAATCATTTGTTTTCTGAGAAAACGCACTGAAGTATTAAAATAGAAATAGGAAGGTATGAGAGATTAGGGTTGCTGTTATGAGAAAGTTTAAATTACTTTTGATAATGGTAAATCAATCTTAGCATCTGTATTTTCTGTGGCTGCCATAACAAATTATCACAAACTGAGTGGCTTAAAAAAGTAGAAGTTTATTGTCTCACAGTTGTAGAGGCTAGAAATTCAAAATTGAAATGTTAGCATAGTTGGTTCCTTCCGAGAGCTGTAAAGGAAGAATCTGTTCTCGGCTACTCTCCTTTACTTGTATGTGGTCATCTTCATGTTCACATGGTCTCCCTGTGTCCAAGTCTGTCTCTCTTTTACAAGGAATCAAGCAGTCATTGGATTAAGGCCTGCCTTGCCAAGCTCATTTTAATGTAATAAAGACACTATCCCCAAATTAAGGTCTATTCCGTTACTTCAACATATGAACTGGAGAGACAACCACCACAATCCCATAACAGCTTCTTAAATAGTATCAAGAAGATGGTGTTTTGTGCATCATTGGCCTCAAATATAATAAACATTGCTGCTAACAAACTATTGTCACTCAGGAATATTAATATAGTTGAAAAGACTGGTTTATGACCCATGGTTTTCCCACCTTGAGACCCATGGGAGTTTAGTCTGTTTTGTAAATAGTGACAGCAATAAGTTTTTCAAAACCATTTTTATTTCCACCCTTTTGTCATACATGCATACCTGTGTTCCTAGAAATTACCATTTCATCTGATTACAACATTCCAAGTAGGGCTGTCTGATAAAAAACGTTTCTTAGAAGACTTAAAATTGTAATTAAATTGGAAGAAAACCTTAGAAACCATCTGATCTACACGCTCTTGTTTTCTATGTTTCTTATAGAAACAGGTTATTATTAGGCCGAGGTCACAAAACCAGTTAGAGCAGACAGGAGTGGAATCCAAGTTATTTGGCTTCCAGTCTACTGATGTTTCCATTACACCACGTTATAAAAATGTGAGCTTTGCCCTTGGGATATTTTTCATGAATACTTATCCTAGCCAAGAATTCCCTTCTTGGTAATTCAGTTTTTATACTTTTTCAATATCCATTCAGCTTCAGGAATTTGATTTTTCAGAAAACAAACCTTAAGTAATGACTTGGTTTGTTTTTATTTTCTAATTGTGTATCTTACAGTATTGCATTTTTGATCAGGCATTAGTAATCAAATTAGAGATTGTAATGGAACAACTCAAGAGGCATTAAATCCAAGTTTTAGAACCATGTAATCTGGTGCTGTTTTGATGAATCTGCAGCTTGAGGCCACATTTTACTGGCAGTTTGTTCAATAAAATCTTTTTGCTTTGACTCAGCTTTCAAATAGGCCTATGAGTGACCATTAAATTGCTGCAGTAGCAAGTCTATATTTTTAGTTTAATGAACTTCTTTGGAAAAACAAACCTACCTAAAAAGAAAATTTTCTAACTGCTTCTGGATTTTTTCTACTCAAAGACATATTTCCACTGTACTCTTGTGACTCGAGAATATATAATGGAATACACAATAGAATTATTGGCAGCAGTGAACAGTAGTGATGGATCTTTTTTTTTCTTTCATCTTCACCTTGAAATGAGTGTTACTTGAAAATGTAGTATTCAAAAGCCTCTCTTCCTGCTTGTAAATCTGCCAGTTTTAGCATTTTAAATCGCCTTTCTTAGGTTCCTCTGAATATGTATCATCACATACTAACCAGTTTCTTCTTTTCACAGGGTCCACAGCCTGTTAGGTGATTGCTGAATTATTTGCAGGTGTAGCATATACAAGTTTCTGGGGTTTTTTTTCACCTAGTAAGCTAACAATATTCCTAATTTTTAAATCTGATTTTCAAAGCATTGAATTACTTAATCCCTGGCACTTTACAGTTTATCTTAGCTTGTTTTCTCAGTCTTACTACCTTTTACAAGCGGGTTAATATATCCCCCAAACTACTGTGATTAATTTTTAATGGAATTCTGATGACTTAAAAGCGCTATAAGTGACATAAATTTGAAAAAACGAATAAAAATCAACTAGCCACAATCCTCCTGGGAAGCAGGTTGACATAAATAACCAATACCACTTACTTAACTGAAAATAGTTAACGATTAACTGTAAATCCCAACAGAGAAGCAAATTTGGTTAGTCAGTTTTACACTACAATTAACAGTCTCATCCCTGTAATTAAAAATGAACTTTTGAAGACACAGTCTTTTGTAACTTTCAGTTCTGATGACTGAATATACAGAATATCTATTAGAATTTCTATTCATGGCATTGGGTTTATGGATTTTAAATATACCTTGTATTGGTTTAGCTTTCCATAAATTAATATCTTAAGACAACATTCAAATCTAAGAGAAAGAAATGTGTACATTTATGGTGTAAAATATAAATACACAAAGCTTAAAGTTGTCATATGTAATTTACATGTTTATATGAAATTACATGCTCAATTTACAAGTTTAAAAAACAAAATTTTAATGGTGTTTGCTCTATACTAGTGATTTGAAAAATAATTTTCTATACAAAGATTTTCCATATTAAAGCATCATCACGACGTCCTTACTAAGTTCATCCTCTTTAATAACCTTGTTTATTTTGAGTTTTAAATAGGCAAGCAGATATGACCTGGAAAATCTTTTTTCTTGCTGCTAAAAATACTGAACTGAATGAATTATACATTGAAAATTTTAATGAAAAGTATATTTTGAATAAAAACTCAACATTTTCTAGTTCTTAATATCTAGATAGTGTCTGCTACTGAGAAACATTACAGATGAAATAATTGGTACTTTTGCACTTGTTCTTCAGAGTAAGCTAAGATTAGGAGTTGGAATCAAATGAAGATAACACAGAAGCATCATTTATAGTGGGTGATGGTGGGTGATGGGTTCTTTTTTGTGTTGTTTGGGAGAGGGGTGTTGGTTTTGGGTTTTGATCCTCTGCCTAAAGACCATTTACCATGATGTTTTGGGTTTTAGTTGGCTGAAATTTGAGAGTGTTGAATTCTTCTTGCCTACTTGCACATTTTATTTGGGGTTATCACTTCTCTGCTATAACCTTATGTTTCTGAAATACATTGCTCAAGCTGTATTCTATGACTGTTTACCCTTCTCTTTGTAACCCTTTCTCACCTCATTTGGATTTTCAGAAAGTCTCAAGAGAGTAAAATTTTCCCGGTTAGCAAGATGAGAGTGGATGTCTTAATTCTTCTCTCTATTCTCTAAACTGTTAAAATAACTTACTCCTTTCATACCGTATACCTCATCACTCACTTCTACACCCTGTAAATATTTTATAATTTCCTGTCTAGCAGAAGTAGTGAATTTATAAATTTTAATGTGTCTATTTTAGATTTTTAAGGAGCAGAATATCATGGCACTTTTCTTTCTGGCTGTGCTGCACAACTTGTGGAATCTTAATTCCCCAACCAGGGACTGAACCCAGGCCACAGTAGTGAAAGCGCTTAGTCCTAACCACGGGACTGCCAGGCAGTTCCCTCATAGCACTTCTTTATGGTTGTAAGACTATAGTTAATTGCGTTCTTTATTGAACAACTAAATTGCTGAAGTAGAAAAACTAACACAAAATGACAGAGTGTTAATTTGGAAGGAACCTCAGAAACCATCTAATCCAGACCCATAAAGCACATTATGTAAAAATAATTGTATATAGTACATACTTTTATGGTTTTAAATTATATGTTGTAAAATGTAACCCATCAAATTGCATTCATGAATATTTTTACTTAGGACAGAACTGATTTTTTTTTAAAGCAAAAGTTTAAAGAAAAACGAAATAAATAATGATACATCGACGTGGAAAAAAATAGGCAGGTAAAACATGGATGACAAATTTGAGAATACAAAATCCTTATCTAAACTTCTTATTTATAGCTCAGAAAATGGTTCTCTAACATCGTTAGTCAAATGCTTTTTAAGCTATAATAAATAGGACTTATAACTCTCTACCATTCTTCAAAGAATTTTAGAAAAAGTGAAAATGTACCCTATTTTTTCAGTGAAATGTCATACCAGACAATTGAAGAGAAAATAATGTAATGTGGGGTACTGGATCATGGCATGAGACCTTATTTTCTAGTCCCTGTTAGCTAACCATAAATTGTGTGACTAATCAACGACAATGGATGCAATGTTACCAAGTTTTTCTTTCAACTCTTTAAAAATTTGTTTCACTACTAGTCTGTTTAACAACTATGGAATGTGTCTTACCAAGCCATATGCACAGGGATACAAAGATAAACTATGGTTCCTGTCCTCAAAGTGATTCACCATATACAGAGGGCAGAAAACTCTTCTCTGTCATTCTTCTCAACTCCAGTTAAATATGCAGCTGAGTGCCTTTTGTGTTTCTAACTGTCCACTTTCTATATAATGATGCTACCATAAACATTCTTGTATGTGTTAAGGTGTTTGGGAATTTTTTTTTTTAATCCCTTGGAGGGATGTGGGCTTTCTGTAAATATTTTTTGTATGCTTGTGATTAAATACGTCCAAAATATTATCCAGGCTGGCTCAAGTTTATACACCCATCAGATGATCATGTTTCCCTAAACCCTTATAGACAATAAAGTGAATTGACTTTGGTAAATCTGAAGGGCATAAAGCAGTATGTTGCTATTGTTTGAATTTGCATTGTTTGATTACTAACAAGATTGGAAATGTCTCAATATGTTCATGAGACACTTTGGTTTCTCATTTCGTGAAGTGCTTCTGCATATCCTTTGTTTTTTTGTTTGTTTGTTTTTGCAGTGAAAGCCCAATGCCCTAACCACTGGACCACCAGGTAATTGCCCTTTGTCCACTTTTCTATTGGGTTTTCTGTTTACTTTTGAGAAGTTCTTTAAAAATTTTAATTATTGGTCCTTTATTGATGATATAAACTGCAAAGAATAGGTTCCCAGATTGCCATCCGTTGGTGATGTCTTTTGTTGAACAGATATCTTTACATTCAATGTGGATAGATCCATCACATTTACCTTACAGGTTGTGCTTTCTACCACCTTGTTAACAAACTCCTCTGTAACCCCAAAATCACAGAACTGTTTTCCTACATTTTCTCTTAGTAATGTTCTAGGAGATTGTACCTTTTGTGTTTAGTTCTGAATTTCTCTGTGTGTAAGAATGATTCAAGTTTTATTTTTGTTCATTCAAGTGAGCCAATTTCATCAGTACTATTTGTTAAATAATGCATCTTCTCCCAGTGATTCATGATAACAATTTGATCATATCACACCCCATGGGCATAATTGGCATACAGATTTGTGTCTGTACTCATTATATTCCTGTTTGTCCCTGCAATAGTATCACATGTTTTAACAGTTACTTAAAACATTGTAGCTTTCCACTATGTCTTTCTTTTAATTGGAGTATGATTGCTTTACAATGTCGTGTCTCTGTTGCACAATAAAATGAATCATCTCTATGTGTGCATATAGCCCCTCCCTTTTGGATCTCACTCCCCAACCCCCATCCCATGGGTAAAATAAATAGCTAGTGGAAGCTGCTATAAAGCATAGGAAGCTCAGCTCAGTACAGTATGTCTTAATATCAGGTAGTGTGAATTTATTCTCTTCGCTCTTCTTCTGAGAATTATTTTAGCTATTGGTGGACTTTTCCTTCTTCCATGTAAATTTAGAATTAGTTCCAAATTCCATCTAAAGTCTTGTTGGAATTGTATTATAATTATGATCATTTTAGAGGGAATTGACATCATTATAGTGTTAAATCTTTGCTTTCATAAACATTGTGTATTTCTCCATTTACTTAGGTCTCTTTTAATGATCTTTAAAAAATTTTCCGTAAAGGTTGTATGCAGTTTTTGTTAAGTCAATAACTAGATTCTTTAGTTTTGGTTGCTTTGACATGCTTTCTTGTTTTCTAATTGGTTACTGCATGTTTATAGGAATGCTTCTGAATTTTGAAATATTGAGTTTGCATATAGAAATGTTTGGGTTTTAATCTTTTTAGTTTTAATAGCTGTCTTTCCTTAATTTTTAATGTAAGTCATCATATAGTTGTCATAAATTATATACTTGTTTCTTTACTCCTAGTCTGTGAGTCCTGAATGGCTCTTTTTTTTCTTATCCAGAATTTGTCAGTTCTTCCACTACCATAAAAAGCAGGAATAGCATTAGCAGGCATTCGTTTTTTTGTTCCTAGCCTTAAGTGTAAGACTCCTCTAATCTCCCTGTCAAGTATATTTTCTGTAGGTTTTGGTAAGTAGCCTTTAGCAGTTTTCTTAGTTTTGAAGACTTTTTATTGTAAGTAAGATTAAACTTTAGCAGTGACTTTTTCTATAGTTATTGAGAAAAATATGGGCTTTCTCCTGTAAGTCTGCTAATATGAATTCCATTGGTTGATTTTCTAATATTGAATTGAATTATCTTTGTATTTCTAGGAAAACTGTACCTGTAGAAAAAAACATTTTTAATAAAATGTTGGATTCAGTTAGCTAATATTTCACATAGGATGTTTGCCTCTATAGTCATACGTGTGATTTTCTTTACTTACACCTTCTATAAGTGGTATTAAGGTTATTCTAGTCTTATAAGTGAGTTGGGCTGTTTTTTTCTCTTGTTCTATGCTTTGCAAAAACCTGTATGAGATAAGATTAATCTTTTCTTAAAAGATTTAGTAAAGGGTTATCTCTAAAGTCATTTAGGCTAGCTTATTTTTGGTATATATGGGAAATTGTCATTTCAATTTTTTGAATACTTACTAGTTTTTAATAAGTTTTTAAATAATTGAATTTTAGTTTTTGTTAATCTCTTTTATTTAGCCTTTATATTTAATTTTTTTCTTCTTTCTTCATGTTTATTCATGTGGTTTTTTCCTATGAGTCTTCCATAATAAGGAAAATGATGGATTAAATTACTTATTATATGAAACACTTATTTTTATAATTTATACCATGTAATGTCGCTTTTATTTGAAATACAATAATTATATTAAACATGTAGTTGTTATTTGTCAAGTGATACTATTATGATTTTAAAAATTCAAATAATATAAATAAAGCAAAAGTTACCTTTGAGACTCCCTGTGTTCAAAACTGAGTGGTTTAGGATTGCACATAGCTACTAACTGGCATAGTGTAGATAAGAACTAAGATCTTCAGATTAAGTACATGCTCTTTCATTAAAAGATTTCTTCTTCAGTATGTATTTGTTGAATAAACATGAAGATCTCAGGATGATAACTGCTTTCACCTTTCGCATGCTGGTTGATGCTTGAAATTCATCCTTAAAATTTCATTCCTTTTTGCCTAATGCCTTCACATGATTTTAAATTATAGTACTTATTGGTCAGGCAAGTACAACAGAAGTCTTTTGATTTCAGAGTGCTTTGTGCTTTTTAATTCTTTATCTCTTTCCCTACCCTCCCTCTCCACACCATAAACAAAAATGCTTACATAAACAGTATGCTAATTATTTCTGATAGGAATCCTTAGAATTGTACTTCTATCAAAATTTGTTTTACAATAAAGATCAAGCATAGTCTCTTACTTCCATGTCAACTGGGTTACAGTGTGTGTCAGTTAGGGTTCAGAGGATAAGAAATTTATTGCAAGGAATATTGCAGGGAATTGAGGGCTGGCTAGGAAAATCCAAAATATATAGGGGTAAACATATATATATATATATATATATATATAGAAATATATAGATATATATATCCAAAATATATAGGGATATATATATACACACACACACACATATACTGGAATATTACTCAGCCATAAAAAGAATGAAATACTGTAATGCCATTTGTAGCAACATAGGTGCACCTAAAGATTATACTAAGTGAAATAAGTCAGAGAAAGACAAATATCATATCATATCACTTACATGTGAAATCTTTTAAAAAAATGATAGAAATAAACTTATTTATAAAACAAAAAGAATCACAGACATAGAAAAAAAAACTTATGGTTCCCAAAGGGGAAAAGAGAGGGAGGAAGGGATAAATTAGAAGTTTAGGATAAGCAGGTACAAACTACTATATATAAAACATAAACAGAAATGTCCTACTGTATAGCACAGGGAGCTATATTCAATAATTCAATATCTTGTAATAAACTATAATAGAAAAAATCTGAAAAAAGAATTGTATATGTGTGTGTATATATATGTATATAAAACTGAATCACTTTGCTGTACACCAGAAACTAACAAAATATCATACATCAATTAAACTTCAATTTGTTGACAAAAAAATAAGCTAAGAAGAAAAGAGAATTTGATCCATCCAAACTGAGGATTATAACCCAGGAAACAAATTCTCAGAAGCTCCAAGAATTGCTCCATTGGTCAGGAGTTAGAGATGCAGTTTAGTAGATTTCTGAGACAAAGAAATTATATAACATATTGACAGGTTAGCATTGTATCAATAGATAGTTCAATCAACCAAGTTTTTTTTTCTTTTTCAATTATACATGTGCAAACAAGGGTTTGGTCAGTGCCACCCCTTGTACCCTTGTCTGAGATGAAAAAAATACATTAAGCATAGAATTACAACGTAATTCTGTCTTGTGAAGAAAGGGGCCAACCTTTTCTCATAGGGTGATTTCAACTTCTTGCTTTGAGAAGATCTGTTTAATGTGTAATGTAGATCCACACTGCATGTTGTGAAATATCTGACATGAAGGGAGCATGTCATTTGTCTTCCTTTATTTTAGTCTGATTGTCCTTCCACAGAATATTTAATATTTTCCTAATCAAAATTTTTTAAAGGGTGAAAAAGCAAACCATGGTCTAAAGAAAATATGAGTGTAATAGGTTGGACAGTATCTCCCCAAAATATGTGTCCAAGTTCTAACTGTTGATATCTGTAAATATGATCTTACTTAGAAATAGCACCTTTGAAGATATAATTAAGGATCTTGAGATGAGATCATCCTGGATTTAGGAGCCAAGATTCCAGTTCCCATACTGTATCTAGTGACCAGTGTCCATATAAAAGAAAGGAGAGAGAGATTTGAGGCAAGGGCAGAAGGTCATATAAAGATAGAGGCAGAGATTGGTGGGTGCCATGTATCCTTAAGCCAGGGCTTCCCTGGTGGCTCAGATGGTAAAAGAATCTGCCTGGAATGCAGGAGATGTAAACCAGGGAATGCCTCTAGCCACTAGACTGGAAAAGTCAAGGAAGGAACCTCCCCCTAGAGCCTCCAGAGAGAACTTAGTCCTGCTGACACTTAGATTATAGGCATATGGCCTCCATATGACTGTGAGAGAATTAAAAGTTTGTTTAAAACAGAAACAAAAAGCTTGTAGGGCAAGTCATCAGTAAGGCTTGGGCAGGAACTAACAGGTGGTCCTGCAGTCCACAGGCAGAATGACTTTATAAGGGAAATTTCAGTTTTGCTCTTAAAATCTTTTAACTGATTGGATCACCCAGATTACCCAAACTAACCTCTCTGTTATTCAGTTCAGTCCCTCAGTCGTGTCCAACTCTTTGTGACACCATGGACTGCAGCACTCCAGGCTTCCCTGTACATCACCAACTCCCAAAGTTTACCCAAACTCAAGTCCACTGAGTCGGTGATGCCATCCAACCATCTCATCCTCTTCTCCTCCCACCTTCAATCTTTCCCAGCATCAGGGTCTTTTCAAATGAGTCAGCTCTTCCCATCAGGTGGCCAAAGTGTTGGAGTTTCAGCTTCAACATCAGTCCTTCCAATGAATACCCAGGACTGATTTCCGTTAGGATGGACTGGTTGGATCTCCTTGCAGTCCAAGGGATTCTCAAGAGACTTCTCCAACACCATAGTTCAAAAGCATTAATTCTTCAGCGCTCAGTTTCTTTATAGTTCAACTCTCACATCCATACATGACTACTGGAAGAACTATAGCTTTGACTAGACGGACTTTGTTGGCAAATGTCTCTGCTTTTTAACTTGCTGTCAAGGTTGGTCATAGCTTTTCTTCGAAGGAGCAAGCGTCTTTAAATTTCATGCCTGCAGTCACCTCTGCAGTGATTTTGGAGCCCCAAGAAAATAAAGTCTGTCACTGTTTCCATTGTTTCCCCATCCATTTGCCATGAAGTGATGGGACCAGATGTCATGATCTTAGTTTTCTGAATATTGAGTTTTAAGCCAACTTTTTCACTCTCCGTTTTTACTTTCATCCAGAATCTCCTTAGTTCTTTTTCACTTTCTTCCTTAAGGGTGGTATCATCTGAAGATCTGAGGTTGCTGATATTTCTCCTGCCAATCTTGATTCCAGCTTGTGCTTCATCCAGGCCAGCATTTTGCATGATGTACTCTGCATATAAGTTAAATAAGCAGGGTGACAATACATAGCCTTGATGTACTCCTTTCCCAGTGTGGAACCAGTCTCTTGTTTCATGTCCAGTTCTAACTGTTGCTGCTTCATCTGCATACAGATTTCTCAGGAGGCAGTTCAGGTGGTCTGGTATTCCCATCCCTTGAAGAATTTTCCACAGTTAGTTCTGATCGATACGGTCAAAGGCTTTGGCATGGTCAATAAAGCAGAAGTAGATGTTTTTCTGGAGCTCTTGCTTTTTCAGTGATCCAGCAGATGTTGGCAATTTGATCTCTGGTTCTTCTGCCTTTTCTAAAGCCAGCTTGAACATCTGGAAGTTCACAGTTCACGTATTGCTGAAGCCTGGCTTGGAGAATTTTGAGCATTACTTTACTAGCGTGTGAGATGAGTGCAATTGTGCAGTAGTTTGAACATTCTTTGGCATTGCCTTTCTTTGGGATTGGAATGAAAACTGACCTTTTCCAGTCCTGTGGCCACTGCTGAGTTTTCCAAATTTGCTGGCATACTGAATGTGGCACTTTAACAGCATCATCTTTTAGGATTTGAAATAGCTCAACTGGAATTCCATCACCTCCACTAGCTTTGTTCCTAGTGATGCTTCCTAAGGCCCACTTGACTTTGCATTCCAGGATGTCTGGCTCTAGGTGAGTGATCACACAATTGTGGTTATCTGGGTCATGAAGATCTTTTTTGTATAGTTCTTCTGTGTATTCTTGCCATCTCTTCTTAATATCTTCTGCTTCTGTTAGGTCCATACCATTTCTGTCCTTTATTGTGCCCATCTATGCATGAAATGTTCCCTTGGTATGTCTAATTTTCTTGAAGAGATCTCTAGCCTTTCCCATTCTATTGTTTTCCTCTATTTCTTTGCACTGATCACTGAGGAAGGCTTTCTTATCTCTCCTTGCTATTTTTTGGAACTCTGCGTTCAAATGGGTATATCTTTCCTTTTCTCCTTTGCCTTTTGCTTCTCTTCATTTCATAGCTGTTTGTAAGGCCTCCTCAGACAACCATTTTGCCTTTTTGCATTTCTTTTTCTTGGGGATGGTCTTGATCCCTGCCTCCTGTACAATGTCATGAACCTCCACCCATAGTTCTTCAGGCACTTTGTCTATCAGATTTAATCCCTTGAATCTATTTCTCACTTCCACTGTATAATTGTAAGGGATTTGATTTAGGTCATACCTGAAATGTATATGAATGGTCTAGTGGTTTTCCCTATACTTTCTTGAATTTAAGTCTGAATTTGGCAATAAGGCGTTCATGACCTGAGCCACAGTCAACTCCTGGTCTTGTATTTGCTGACTGTTTAGAGCTTCTCCATCTTTTACATAGTCAGCTGATTATAGATGTTAACCACAAATAATCTCCTAGAGATACCTAGGGTTAGTGTTTGGTTGAATAACTAGATACTAGCTCCTACCATAAAGTGGGTATTAGTATTCCCCATTTGTGGATGAAGTACCTGGGGCTCAGAAGGATGAAGTGGCTGCACTTGCAAAACTGTGTCACTTGCCAACTCTAGAAAGTCCCAGGACTTTCCTTTGAGCCATATGCAGACTAGGAGCAGCAACACTCCAGGGATGTTAGAAATGCACACTCGGACCTAGTGAATCAGAAACTTCAGTTTAATAAGATCCTCAAGTACAAAATTCCTGAGTACAAAGTTTGAGAAGCACTAGTCACGGGTTAGAAAATGTCAGTTTTCATTCCAATCTCAAAGAAAGGCAATGCCAAAGAATGCTCAAGCTACCGCACAATTGCACTCATCTCAAGTAATGCTCAAAATTCTCCAGGCCAGGCTTCAGCAATAGGTGAACCGTGAACTTCCAGATGTTCAAGCTGGATTTAGAAAAGGCAGAGGAACCAGAGATCAAATTGCCAACATCTGCTGGATCATCAAAAAAGCAAGACAATTTCAGAAAAACATCTATTTCTGCTTTATTGACTATGCCAAAGCCTGTGACTGTGTGGATCACAACAAACTGTGGAAAATTCTTCAAGAGATGGGAATACCAGACCACCTGACATGCCTCTTGAGAAATCTGTATGCAGGTCAGGAAGCAACAGTTAGAACTGGATATGGAACAACAGACTGGTTCTAAATAGGAAAAGGAGTATGTCAAGGCTGTATATTGTCAACCTGCTTATTTAACTTATATGCAGAGTACATCGTGAGAAATGCTGGGCTGGAAGAAGCACACGCTGGAATCAAGATTGCTGGGAGAAATATCAATAACCTCAGATATTTAGGTGATACCACCCTTATGGCAGAAAGTGAAGAAGAACTAAAGAGCCTCTTGATGAAAGTGAAAGAGGAGAGTGAAAAAGTTGGCTTAAAGCTCAACACTCAGAAAACTAAGATCATGGCATCTGGTCCCATCACTTCATGGCAAATAGATGGGGAAACAATGGAAATAGTGACGGACTTTATTTTTGGGGACTCCAAAATCACTGCAGATGGTGATTGCAGCCATGAAATTAAAAGATGCTTACTCCTTGGAAGGCAAGTTATGACCATCGTAGACAGCATATTAAAAAACAGAGACATTACTTTGCCAACAAAGATCCGTCTAGTCAAGGCTACGGTTTTTCCAGTGGTCATGTATGGATGTGAAAGTTAGACTATTAAGAAAGCTGAGCGAAGAAGAATTGATGCTTTTGAACTGTGGTGTTGGAGAAGTCTCTTGAGAGTCCCTGGACTGCAAGGAGATCCAACCAGTCCATCTTAAAGGAAATCAGTCCTGGGTATTCATTGGAAGGACTGATGTTGAAGCTGAAACTCCAATACTTTGGCCACCTACCTGATGTGAAGGGCTGACTCATTTGAAAAGACCCTGATGCTGGGAAAGACTGAGGGCAGGAAGAGAAGGGGACGACAGAGGATGAGATGGCTGCATGGCATCACTGACTCAGTGAACATGCATTTGGGTAAACTTCGGGAGTTGGTGATGGATAGGCAGGCCGGTGGTGCTGCAATCCATGGGGTCGCAAAGAGTCGGACACGACTGAGCGACTGAACTGAACTGAACTGAGTCAAGGATTGGCTCCGTGGTAAATAATCCGCTTGCAAAGGCGGGAGACAGGTTGGATCCCTGGACCTGGAAGATCCACTGGAGTAAGAAACGGCAACCTCCTCAGGTATTCTTGCCTGGAAAATTCTGTGGACAGAGGAGCCTGGAACGCTAGAGTCCATGGGGTCGCAAAGAGTTGGACACGCAAAGAGCTGGACAGGAGTAGTCGAGCGCGGGCGCGCGCGCGTACACACACACATACACGAGCTGCTGCTGCTGCTGCTAAGTCGCTTCAGTCGTGTTCGACTCTGTGCGACCCCATAGACGGCAGCCCACCAGGCTCCGCCGTCCCTGGGATTCTCCAGGCAAGAACACTGGAGTGGGTTGCCATTTCCTTCTCCAGTGCATGAAAGGGAAAAGTGAAAGTGAAGTCGCTCAGTCGTGTCCGACTCGTAGCGACCCCGGACTGCAGCCGACCAGGCTCCGCCGTCCCTGGGATTCTCCAGGCAAGAACACTGGAGTGGGTTGCCATTTCCTTCTCCAGTGCATGAAAGGGAAAAGTGAAAGTGAAGTCGCTCAGTCGTGTCCGACTCTTAGCGACCCCATGGACTGTAGCCTACCAGGCTCCTCCGTCCATGGGATTTTCCAGGCAAGAATATTGGAGTGGGCTGCCATTTGCCTTCTCCGACACACGAGCTAAAGTAGTCTATATGTCAAAAGGTTTTCCTTTATTGCTGCTGGCCGAGCAAGCAGGATTCCTTGTCTGGCACCCTAACCCAACTTCATCGCACCTCTCCTCCTCTTCGCTCTCCCTCACTACACCAACCACTGGCAGGTAGCTACGCCGAGGCTGGACAGAGCTTTGGAAATTTTAAAGGCAGAGGGAGGAGAAGCACAAGTTGGGGGAACTGAAAAGTATTCTTGTAGCAGCACTCTCTGCCCACAAAAACTCTTCGCCCTCTACCTTTAAGAAATATGACGTTCGGCGAAGACGTACTTCCGGTCATGGAGCCAAACAAAATGCGGGAGGGCAAGAGACCGGAAATAACCGCCCTCGCGCCTCTCCTCCCGCCCCTTCTTAGTTTCCCAGCATCTTTTGGGAGAATGAGGCTGCTTGAGGGCAGTGGCTGAGGTGCTGTTGCTGAGGGATAAGTCGGAGCCCGGGCTGGGTGAGTGCCCGCTGTCTCGGCCGCGGATCGGTCACTTTGCTCGGGTGACCTTCGTCCTGCCGGGTATAGGGGGCGGGGAGTCGTGCGGGGGGCGCTCTGTGAAGAGGCGCCGCCGCGGGTCTGTGGCAAAGGAGCGAGCTGGAGGGGTTGCGAGTGCGGCCGGCGCCCGGGTCGGGCTCGCGGAGCCCGCGAGGTCAGAGCCCAGGGAGTCGGGCGGCCGGGCCCGGGTCAGGGCTCGCGGGACGGGGGTGTGGTCTGGGGTGTGGTCTGGCCCCGAGCCCCGCAGGCGGGGCTCCCGCGCCTGGTGTGGAGGACGGGAAAGGCCTTTCTCCAAGGCAGGCGTTCACAACCAGCAGAACCGGGTGATTACTCTTACCCAGCTTTCTCACGCAACCCTTCGGTCAGTCATTTCCTGACCCCTTGGAAGTCTCAGCCTTCTTTATGGCTGCTCTGCTCCATTTTACACATATGCACACAAGGATTAGACAGGTGTGTGATCGGTTTTGTTGGGTGCTTTTTATGAGAAGCTACCACCAAAAATTATTTTTCTTAACTTATATTCCTTGAAGTTCTTGTTACTTTGGCTGGAAACGCTGATGCTGTTTATAAGGCTTGTCTCCTTATTTGCTGCGATGAGAACTACTACTTTATAAACGTTAGTATTGATCTTTTTAAAGCTTGCCTCCTTACTTGTTGCGACGAAAACTAATTTCTAAACGTTAGTATTGCATCAAACGTTAATATGATGTTGAAGTTTTATTTACTCACTCTCCCTATCCACCTTTACCCACCTAGAGGTCCAGGTTGAGAGACAGTAACTTATTGTTGGTGAACTTGGCTTCATCTCACTCATCCTGTTCCCTGATGTAGTTAAGAGTCACATGCACTCTTACTAGCATGAAAACAAATAACCCATTCAAAAAAATTGGCAGAAGACCTGAATAGACATTTCTCCAAAGAGGACATACAGATGACCAATAGGCACATGAAAAGATGTTCAACTTCAGTAATTATTAGAGAAATGTAAATCAAAAACTACAGTGAGATATCACCTCACAGCAGTTAGAATGGCTGTCATCAAAAAATCCAAAAACAACAAATGCTGGAGAGGGTATGGAGAGAAAAGAACCTTTCTATATTGCTTATGGGAATGAAATAGTCATTATGGGAATCAATATAGTCACTGTGGAGAACAGTATGGAGGTTCCTTAAAAAACTAAAAATAGAGCTATCATATGATCCAGCAATCCCACTCCTGGGCATACATCTGCAAAAGAACATCCACAAGGATACATGCATCCCAGTGTTCATTGCAACACTGTTTACAATCACCAAGATAGGGGCGAAACCTAAATGTTTATCTACAGAGGACTGGATAAAAAAGATGCAGTACATATATTACAGTGGAATATTCAATTCAGTTCAGTCGCTCAGTCGTGTCCGACTCTTTGTGACCCCATGAATCTCAGCACGCCAGGCCTCCCTGTCCATCACCAACTCCTGGAGTTTACTCAAACTCATGTCCATTGGGAGAAGGCAATGGCACCCCACTCCAGTACTCTTGCCTGGGAAACCCCATGGACGGAGCCTGGTAGGCTGCAGTCCGGGGTCGCTACGAGTCGGACACGACTGAGCGACTTCACTTTCACTTTTCCCTTTCATGCACTGGAGGAGGAAATGGCAACCCACTCCAGTATGCTTGCCTGGAGAATCCCAGGGACGGAGGAGCCTGGTGGGCTGCCCTCTATGGGGTCGCACAGAGTCAGACACGACTGACGCGACTTAGCAGCGGCAGCAGCATGTCCATCAAGTCAGTGATGCCATCCAGCCACCTCATCCTCTGTCGTCCACTTCTCCTCCTGCCCCCAAACCTTCCCAGCATCAAAGGAATATTACTCATCCATTAAAAAGAATGATATAATACCATTTGCAGCAACATGGATGGACCTAGAGAGTGTCATACTGAGTGAAATGAGTCAGAGAAGGAGAAATATCCTGTGACATCACTTGTATGTGGAATCTGAAAAGAAATGATACAAATAAACTTACAAAACAGAAAAAGACTCATAGGCTTAGGAAAGAAACTTATGGTTGCCAGGGGAAGGGATAGTTAAGGACTTTGAGAAGGTCATCTACACACTGCTATATATAAAACGAATAATCAATAAGGACCTACTGTATAGCACATGGAACTCTGCTTCATGTTATGTGCTAGCCTAGATGTGGGAGGAGGGTTTGGGGGAGAATGGATACATGTATATCTATGGCTTCCCAGGTGGTGCTAGCGGTAAAGAACCCACTTGCCAATGCAGGAGACACAGGTTCAGTCCCTGGGTCGGAAAGATCCCCTGGAGGAGGGCATGGCAATCTACTTCAGTATTTTGCCTGGAGAATCCCATGAACAGAGTAGTCTGGCAGGCTATAGTCCATGGGGTCGCAAAGAGTCAGACACGACTGAAGTGACTTAGCATGCCTATGTATGGCTGAGTACCTTCAAGGTTCACCTGAAACTGCCACAACATTGTTAATTGACTATACCCCAGTACAAAATAAAAAGTTTAAAGTTTCAGTTCAGTTTAGTCGCTCAGTCGTGTCCGACTCTTTGTGACCCCATGAATGGCAGCATGCCAGGCCTCCCTGTCCATCACCAACTCCCGGAATTTACCCAAACTCATGTCCATCGAGTCAGTGATGCCATCCAGATATCTCATCCTCTGTCGTCCCCTTCTCCTCCTGCCCCCAATCCTTCCCTGCATCAGGGTCTTTTCCAACGAGTCAACTCTTCTCATGAGGTGGCCAAAGTATTGGAGTTTCAGCTTCAAAATCAGTCCTTCCAATGAACACCCAGGGCTGATCTCCTTTAGGATGGACTGGTTGGATCTCCTTGCAGTCCAGGGACTCTCAAGAGTCTTCTCCAGTACCACAGTTCAGAAGCATCAATTCTTCTGCACTCAGCTTTCTTCACAGTCCAACTGTCGCATCCATGCATGACTACTGGAAAAACCAGAGCCTTGACTAGACGGACCTTTGTCGGCAAAGTAATGTCTCTGCTTTTTAATATGCTATCTAGGTTGGTCATAACTTTTCTTCAGAGAAGTAAGCGTCTTTTAATTACATGGCTGCAGTCAACATCCGTAGTCATTTTGGAGCCCCCAAAAATAAAGTCTGCCACTGTTGCCACTGTTTCCCCATCTATTTCACATGAAGTGATGGGACCAGATGCCATGATCTAGTTTCCTGAATGTTGAGATTTAAGCCAACTTTTTCACTCTTCTCTTTCTCTTTCATCAAGAGGCTCTTTAGTTCTTCTTCACTTTCTGCCATAAGGGTGGCGTCATCTGCATATCTGAGGTTATTGATATTTCTCCCGCCAATCTTCATTCCAGCTTGTGCTTCTTCCAGCCCAGCGTTTCTCATGATGTACTCTGCATATAAGTTAAATAAGCAGGGTGACAATATACATCCTTGACGTATTCCTTTCCCTATTTGGAAACAGTCTGTTGTTCCATGTCCAGTTCTAACTGTTGCTTCCTGACCTGCATGCAGGTTTCTCAAGAGAGAGATCAGTGGTCTGGTATTCCCATCTCTTAAAGAATGTTCCACAGTTAATTGTGACCCACACAGTCAAAGGCTTTGGCATAGTCAATAAAGCAGAAATAGATGTTTTTCTGGAACTCTCTTGCTTTTTCAATGATCCAGTGGATGCTGGCAGTTTGATCTCTGGTTCTTCTGCCTTTTCTTAAACCAGCTTGAACACCTGGAAGTTCACAGTTCACATATTGCTGAAGCCTGGCTTGGAGAATTTTGAGCATTGCTTTACTAGCGTGTGAGATGAGTGCAATTGTGCGGTAGTTTGAGCATTCTTTGGTACTGCCTTTCTTTGGGATTGGAACGAAAACTGACCTTTTCCAGTCCTGTGGCCACAGCTGAGTTTTCCAAATTTGCTGGCATATTGAGTGCAGCACTTTCACAGCATCATCTTTCAGGATTTGAAATAGCTCAACTGGAATTCCATCACCTCCAGTAGCTTTGTTCGTAGTGATGCTTTCTAAGGCCCACTTGACTTCATGTTCCAGGATGTCTGGCTCTAGGTGAGTGATCACACCATCGTGATTATCTGGGTCGTGAAGATCTTTTTTGTGCAGTTCTTCTGTGTATTTTTGCCACCTCTTAATATCTTCTGCTTCTGTTAGGTCCATACCATTTCTGTCCTTATCGAGCCCATCTTTGCATGAAATGTTCCCTTGGTATCTCTAATTTTCTTGAGATCTCTAGTCTTTCCCATTCTGTTGTTTTCCTCTATTTCTTTGCACTGATCACTGAGGAAGGCTTTCTTATCTCTCCTTGCTATTTTTTGGAACTCTGCGTTCAAATGGGTATATCTTTCCTTTTCTCCTTTGCTTTTCGCTTCTCTTCTTTTCACAGCTGTTTGTAAGGCCTCCTCAGACAGCCATTTTGCTTTTTTGCATTTCTTTTCCATGGGGATTGTCTTGGTCCCTGTCTCCTGTACAATGTCATGAACCTCTGTCCATAGTTCTTCAGGCACTCTGTCTATCAAATCTAGTCCCTTAAATCTATTTCTCACTTCCACTGTTTAAAGTTTGGTGGGAAAAAATAGAGTCACATGCACTCAGAATTTGACTAGTTTTCATCATCAGCAAAGGGAACTAAAGTAGAAACTGCAATCAAATTTTGGGCAATAGATTTCACATATTTTAGTGGAATATTGCCCAAAAGTAGTCTTTAATTGTCTGAGTAAATCACTTCTCTCCCAGAAGCAGCTACTTAAAAATATTTAGGGGGACTTCCCTGGTGGTACAATGGCTAAGACTCCACACTCCCAATGCAGGGGCCCCGAGTTTGATCCCTGGTCAGGGAACTAGATCCCACATGCCACCATTAAGAGCTTGAATGCTGCAGCTGAAGAGCCCACAAACTATCACTAAGACCCAGCAGAGCCAAATAAATAAATATTTAAAGTATTTTGGAAGTTTGTTTCATTGGGGAGTCAGTGTTGGTGAAAAGTGTCATTAACTCAGGTGTCTTTAATTCGTACTTTTCTGACTTTTTATTTTCAGCATAATGGCAGAAACTTTTAACTTTTTAATTAATTCATACTTTTTCTAACTTTTTATTTTCAGCATAATGGCAGAAACTGCTTCTCCACTGAAGCACTTCGTGCTGGCTAAGAAGACAATTACAGCAATCTTCGACCAGTTACTGGAGTTTGTTACTGAAGGATCACATTTTGTTGAAGGTTAATTTCTCTTAAGTTTTTAAAATAATTACTTTTGAAAATATATAAAGATCTTTTATTCTTTCAACTTTGGATACAGAACACATACAGAGCATTGTGCTATATGAGATGCCATAACAACACCCGTTTCTGCTGACCAAAGGAGGAAGATTGAATTATATTAATAGCAACTAAGAAAGAAGTGCATGTGTGAGGTCCTGTTTAAGCACTTAATAATAGCTCATTTAATACTCAGATCAACACTGAGGCAGATTTTAATCACACTCATTTTAAAGATAAAGTACCTAAGGCACAGAAAAGGTAAGCAGCTCACCAAAGATCACACAGCTAGTAAATGCCCAGATTAAAAAGTCAGGTGGCCCACATTTAGCTATTATACTTATCTCCTTGTCAATTTAACAGTTAAGTCAACATCTCAGATCTATTTTAGTGAAAAGTGAGACAGGAAAGCTGTGACAAACCTAGACATTGTATTAAAAGCAGAGACATCACTTCGCCAACAAAGGTCCATATAGTCAAAGCTATGGTTTTTCTAGTAGTCAAGTATGGATGTGAAAGTTGGACCATAAAGGCTGAGCACCAAAGAATTGATGCTTTTGAACTATGGTGCTGGAAAAGACTCTTGAGAGTCCCTTGGAGAGCAAGGAGATCAAACCAGTCAGCCCTAAAGGAAATCAACCCTGAATAGTTATTGGAAGGACTAATTCTGAAGCTGAAACTCCAATACTTTGGCCACCTGATGCGAAGAGCCAGCTCAGTGGAGTTAGCTGAAGCTTCAATACTTTGGCCACCTGATGCTGGGAAAGATTGAAGGCAAAAGGAGAAGAGGGTGGCGGAGGATGAGATGGTTAGATAGCATCACCGACTCAATGGACATGAATTTGAGCAAACTCTAGGAGATAGTGAAGGACAGGGAAGCCTGGCATGCTGCGGTCCATGGTGTCACAAAGAGTCAGACAGAGCTTAGTGACTGAACAACAACCATTACCTATTCAAACCTCACTCTTAGCATGTGAATCCCTCTTCTCAGTTCAAGATTTGAAGCTCCTGTCAGAATGAAATTATAATTGGTGGATATTAGGTTCTAGTTACTCTGTTCAGAAATGCGTTTTGGTCTTAGTGGGTATTTTGTATTAGATGAATAATAAATACCCTTTTGGGTCTTCCCTGGTAGTCCAGTGGCTAAGACTGTTCCAATGCAGGGGACCTGGATTCAAATCCTGGTCAGGAAACTGGATCCCACATGCTGCAACTAAGACACGGCACAGCCAAATAAATAAAGAAACATTTTAAAAATAAATAAATACCCTTTTGACTGGACCCCTCTAATTTTTAATAATTTTGTAATTCTGAGCAGTATTCTTAATGACCCTTGCAACAAGGCATTCACCTTTTACCAAATACTCAGATACCATGCCATTTTTATTTTCAAATGTCATGTTAATATAGAACAAGACCAAAATGTATGCACATCTTAAGATTCTGTTTTATAATTACTGGATTGGGTTGCCATTTCCTTCTCCAGGGAGCTTTCTAACCCAGGAATCAAACCCAGGTCTCCTACACTGCAGGCAGATTCTTTACTGCCTGAGCTACAAGGGAAGCCCTATAATTACCTTAATATTCATCTATATTATTTTGTCTAATACCATTTTAATTTTACAGCAACATATAAGAATCCAGAACTTGACCAAGTAGCTACGGAGGATGATCTGATAGAAATGCAGAGGTATAAAAACAAGCTTTCCATCATTGGTGAGGTGCTGTCTCGGAGACACATGAAAGTGGCATTTTTTGGCAGGTAACTCTACTACTCTTATCAAGGATAGTTTTCAGCTTGATCGTATCTGCAGCTTTGTTTCTGATGTTTCAGCAAGGGTATTCCTTCTGCTCATATTAAATGTTAAAGCAATTAGCATGTAAAAGAATTTGTTCATTTTAGTTCCTGGTATAAAATAAAACTTGATGAAAGTCATTTCTTTTTTAAGGGAGCTCACCTCTAAGAATTGGCTTCTTAGCCAATTATAAGAATAGAAAAACAGATAAGTATAATTTGTGACTTATATCTTTTAAGTTTCTATTGATTATCAGATGTGTCTTCCAAAAAGATTTTCAGCTCCATGATTCCCAGAGGGAGAATAAGACATGCCATTCCTTAAAGAAACTTCTGGAGTGATAAGAGTGATTTCTGCCACAGCTTATACATTAATTTAGGGACCATTTGTTAACTATGTACCAATCACTCTGTTAGGCACTAGAGATGCAAAGACAAATGACAAGGCCCATACTTGGTTGTTCAGATATCATGTGTTGTGTACACCAGTAGAGGCATTTATTTACTCACTAAGCTAACCTTGTAGGCCCTCTAAGCTATTTCCCACCTTAGGGCTTTAGCGCTTGGCGGTAGCCTATGCGTAGAATTCTCTGTGCCTTGTTCAGCATCTGACTCCTTTGCATTCTTTAAGTCTAATTCTAAATGTTACTACAGAAACCTTTCCAGACCAAGCTATCTAAGGTATTCCTTTTCAGTTATTCTCTACTAAACCACCTTGTTTATGTCCTTGAAAAACTTTTCTTCAAGCTCTGTTTCTGTTTGTCTTTTGTTTTGTTATTTGCTTTACCCACGTGACCTTACGCAGAGTCTAGCATGAAGTAAGTCCATGAAGAAGACCCTACCTCAGGTTAGGGTGGAGTAGGAGTCAGAGTAGGAGGGAAGAGGCTTGTTGGGGAAGTGATGACTCAGTTGTCCTACTTGAGAAGAAGAAATAGGAATGAGTTTTGCATGTGAAGAAAGTCCAGCCCAGATTTAAGAAGACGGGATATTAGATCACACCTTGTGATGGAAATCAAAAAGCAAGAAAGATAAAAAGGGTAAGGAAGGATAGCTTTATGGGAAATGTAGGATTTGTTTTCCTCCATTTTATTTTTCTGAAATGTACATTGCTAATAGTTACGTAAATCAAGTTGTCAACTTCATAAAAAATGGAATCGGATGAAATTTTTGTACAAAATTTACATTCTAAAAAAGTTGGCCTTTGACCCAGTGAAAGAACAAAATTTTTATCATCATGTTTTGTCATGATTTTGTGTATTCATTCTTCAGGACAAGCAGTGGGAAGAGCTCTGTTATCAATGCCATGTTGTGGGATAAAGTCCTCCCTAGTGGGATTGGCCATACAACCAATTGCTTCCTGAGTGTTGAAGGAACTGATGGAGATAAAGCCTATCTCATGACAGAAGGGTCAGATGAAAAAAAGAGTGTGAAGGTATACTGTTTGACCTTTAGTAGTATAATGCACCTGAAATAATGTCCTTAACTTGTTCTTTTAGAAAGCTTTTTACAAGATGTCTGCATTGCTAGAGATGGAAGAACCATTAGTATTTCTCTTAATAGCTTTTAAAACCATCAGTAATAATTTGAATTTTCTAAAATACTTTTGCTTCAGAGCTAAATTCTTGGAAGAATAAAACCTGTCCTTAACTTAAAATGAAGATAAATTAGAATTAAAAGTTTATAAAAATTTTAAAGTACTGTTCCCAGTGAAAAGAACATTATTGAATTGTGTCATTGCTGTTTAATCACAAATCTTGTCTTTCTAAAGAAAACTTTGTTTAAAAAATTGGGCTCTGGAATCTGTTTTTTGACCCACAGCTGTGCCTTACTGTTTTTGCCTTCGGAATATTTGGTAAGCTAATTCATGTCTAAATGCTATACTTTATCAGATAAAGGCCAGTGGTAGTTCCGTACCTTGTATAAATTTCTTAAGGAATTCAGTGGCACTAGGTTTTTTCAGCCAAACAAAAAGAAAAAACAATTAGGATGCAAGTTTTTGCTTTGGTATGAAAAAAAAGTGGAAAAGGCACTGTTTCTCATTATATTCACTTTAGTCATAAGAGCTTTCCCACAAATACAGAAGTTCAGTATGTGAAGATCCATGCCATTTTTTTTTTTTTTTTTTTTGCCTTTTTCCTCCTCTATTTTATTTATTTATTTATTTTAAAAATAAATTTATTTATTTTAGTTGGGGGCTAATTACTTTACAATATTGTAGTTGTTTTTGCCATACATTGACATGAATCAGCCATGGGTTTACATGTGTTCCCCATCGTGAAACCGCCTCGCACGTCCCTCCCCATCCCATCCCTCTGGGTCATCCCATTGCCCCAGCCCTGAGCATTTGTCTCATGCATCGAACCTGGAATGGTGTTCTGATTCACATATGCTAATATACATGTTTCAGTGCTATTCTCTCAGAACGTCCCACCCTCACCTTCTCCCTCAGAGTCCATAAGACTGTTCGATGCATTTTAGTTTTGACTAAACTGTAGGTGAATTCATAGGTCTAGTCATCTTCCTGTTAGTTTGCCATTTGATCAGAGCAGGTAACTCAATCGGTCTAATACCCTTCAGTATTTACATAACAAGCAATAAATGAGATGGTATTTATGAAAATATTCAAACTTTTAAGCCATACAAAGGAGTTACAAGTTTGTAATTCTATCAGAAAGTTTATAAAAGCAAGCAAAGAAACCACTACCTATCATTGTTGCTGTGGAAATTCACTTCAACCCTGATTAGGACTACTGTGGCCATTTGATAATAGATGCTTCCCTTTTAAAGTTTGCTGTAAATTGCAAAAGAATCATAGCGGTATGTGTGCTGATGCCCTTTCCTTGATTATTAATTTGGTCTTAAGCCCTTTGAACTTAATTGTATGTTTAATTTAACACATACATGAAAGATAATAAACGAATGTATATCAGAAGTCATCTTGAGAAATAGAAATATTTTAGGGAGCTTAAACGGAAAGAGAGGGCATCAGTCAGTTCAGTTCAGTTGCTCAGTCTTGTCCAACTCTTTGTGACCCAATGGACTGCAGCACACCAGGCTTCCCTGTCCATCGCCAACTCCCAGTGTTTACTCAAACTCATGTCCATTGAGTCGGTGATGCCATCCAACCATCTCATCCTCTGTCCTCCCCTTCTCCTCCTGCCCTCAATCTTCCCCAGCATCAGGGTCTTTTCAAATGAGTCATTTCTTCGCATCAGGTGACCAAAGGATTGGAGTTTCAGCTTTAGCATCAGTCTTTCCAAAGAATATCCAGGACTGATTTCCTTTAGGATGGACTGGCTGGATCTCCTTGCAGTCCAAGGGACTCTCAAGAGACTTCTCCGACACCACAGTTCAAAATCGTCAATTCTTCAGCGCTCAGCTTTCTTTATAGTCCAACTCTCACATCCATACATGACTACTGGAAAAACCATAGCTTGACTAGACAGACCTTTGTTGGCAAAGTAATGTCTCTGCTTTTTAATATGCTGTCTAGGTTGGTCATAGCTTTTCTTCCAAGGAGCAAACGTCTTTTAATTCCGTGGCTGCCTTCACCACCTGCAGTGATTTTGGAGCCCCCCAAAATAAAGTGTCACTGTTTCCACTGTTTCCCCATCTGTTTGCTATGAAGTGATGGGACCAGAGGCCATGATCTTAGTTTTCTGAATGTTGAGTTTTAAGCCAGCTTTTCACTCTCCTCTTTCACTTTTATCACAAGACTCATTAGTTCTTTTTCGCTTTCTGCCATAAGGGTGGTGTCATCTGCATATCTGAGGTTATTGATATTTCTCCTGGCAAACTTGATTTCAGCTTGTGCTTCATCCAGCCCAGTGAGTGGGCATAGTCATTAACTTTAAAGCATGCTTCTGTGAATACTGCCTAGTGACATTCCTTTACCCCCCTACCCCCCATTAGTAAGCAGTAAATTCATTTTAGAAGAGTCAGGAAATAAAATTAGAAAAAAAGAAAAGAAACTCCACAACTCACATACTTCCAAAATCAGTGGAAATACTTTGGTATAGAGTTAAATTGGTGTTTTTCTGTATTTTTAAAAGAAAATACTGATTTGCTTTTTTTCCCTTAATATATTGTACTTTTTTTTTTTTCATACATACAGTATAATTAAGTTCAGGTGTTACATAGGATGCCATTTGTTGGGGCATTTAGAATGTTTCCAGACCACATTGTTTTATGTTATGAGTCAGCTGTTTTCATAGCTGTTATTTTCTTTTTTTCCTACTTGGTAATTTTAAACCTCAGGTTTTTCAAGTTTGCCCCAGATGATTTTATTTCAAATTATATAAAGTTCTGCTTTTTCTACATGTTTTGCAAAAATAAACTTAGCAATTCCTAATATTTAAAATTTCTCTTGAATTTTGTTACAAGTAGTTTTGTTTTTTCTTTCCTTCCCTCTTTAGACAGTTAATCAGCTGGCCCACGCCCTTCATATGGACAAAGACTTGAAAGCTGGGTGTCTTGTACATGTGTTTTGGCCAAAGGCAAAATGTGCCCTCTTGAGAGATGACCTGGTTTTAGTAGACAGGTAAAATTACATGTGAAATGTTTTCTCATTGTAAAAGTTTTGTTTAATAGAAATGCTGCTTGCCTGTAGAATGCAGTACATAAAAATTTTAAATGTTCAGTTGCTGCTTTGTTTTCCTTTGCTAGATTGTAACAGAACATTTAAGGTTATTATTTTTTATTTTGTTTCTTAATGGTTTCATGAAAGTGCTGATTTATCAGTATGATTCTAGTACAGGGTATTTCAAGAACTGACCACTTCTTTTGCTAGAGTGACTTTGTAGTTTCGATAATGGGCTGGGCCTTAGAGACTGTCTAATTCTAGATATGTTGATTATTGTGGTTTAGTCGCTGAGTCGTGTCCGACTCATGACTCCATGGACTGTAGCCCACCAGGCTTCTCTGTCCATGGGATTTCCCAGGTAAGAATGCTGTAGTGGGTTGCCATTTCCTTCTTTGGGGGATCTTCTTGACCCAGGGATCAAACCCACATCCATGGAAGCCCAGATATCTTTGATAGATAACTCTAAACAGTTATTATTTTTAACCAGTAATCATTCTTGAGACCTAGTTTCCCAAAATAACTGCTGGACAGTTCATACGGCTTTTCATTATTCAAGAATTAATCACATGCTTTTGTAATTTATTACCAGCTTTTCTGATTAACCTGCATTTAATATGTTCTTTAAAAATCATCCTACTACATTGGTGCTTAATAAAATGGTAATGCATGTCCCTTTAGCAGAGCCCTTAACCAACAAAAAAGTAGTTAAATGATTTTTTTTAAATTGTGGTATGCTCTTTTGTTTCCTTAAGTTAAAATTTCAGTGTTTTATGGAAATTTTTTTTTTATTTGATGAGGGCCTTCCCTTTTGATTCAAAGAGTATTTCAAGTAATCAACAGAAATAGTTTGGATGAGAGAAAAGGTACTTGGGAAACAAAGACATTGTTTTTTTTTTTATGTTTACATTTTTAAAATAATTAATTTTTGTCCATACCATGTAGCATATGGCATCTTAGTGCCTCAACTAGGGATTGAACTTGCACCCCCTAATCATTGAACTGCCAGAGAAATCACCTAAAAACATTTTGTTTAAATATAATAGTTTTAATTTTCTTTTACTTCATGGCCAGACTGTATCCATGACCCCAACCTGTTTAATCTTGCCAGCTGGTCACAGGATACATCAAGCCAATGTATATACAGTTGGACTATACTTTTTTTTTTTTAATTTTATTTATTTATTTGGCTGCTCTGGGTCTTAGTTGTAGCATGTGGGATTTAGCTCCCTGACCAGGGATCGAACCTGGGCTCCCTGCACTGGGAGCTCAGAGTCTTAGCCACTGAACCACCAGGGAAGTCCCTGGACTATACTTTTTATAGTATAAATTGTGTATTAGCCTCATTTTTTCCCTAGTGCTTATTTTCAGCCTCCCAAAGCATAAAGTTTTTTTTTCATTAGAATATAATTGCTTTATAATGTTGTGTTCCTGCTGTACAATGAAGTGAATCAACTATATGTATGCATATGTCCCCTCCCTTGGGCCTCCCAGACCTCCCTCCACCCCACCACGCCCTCCCACCCATCTCGGTCATCACAGAGCACCAAGCAGGACTTCCTATGCTTCATAGCAGGTTCCCACTAGCTATCTATTTTAACACATGGTAGTGTGTATATACATATACACACACACACACACACACACACATATATATATATCGGTCTTAATCTCCCTGAGAAAACCATAATTAAAAAGGACACATGTACCCCAGTGTTCATTGCAGCACTACTTAAAGTAGTCAGGACAAGGACACAACCTAAGTATCTAATGACAGATTAATGGATAAAGAAGAAATGGTACATATATACAGTGAAATATTACTCAGCCATAAAAAGGAAGGAAATAGGGTCATTTGTGGAGATGTGGATGGACCTAGAGAGTCTGACACACAGAGTAGAGTAAGTCAGAAAGAGAAAAACAAATATCGTATATTAAAGCATAAAGATTTTAAATATTTATCATGTCACTTGTCAAAAATCATGAAGTTTTCTCTCTTTAATAAATAAACATTTTTAACATTTGTTTAGTTGTCAGTTGGATAGGCTCTGGGAGTTGTCAGCAGAACAGAAGTATATAGAGCACATTTCTCAACTTTCCACAACTGCTCTCTTATGGGTGAGAAAGTAATTTAAATCTCCTAGGCTTCAGACTGATAACTGGTAGAAATCCTATCCTTTAGACTTCAACTAATTCTTAAAAGTTAAAAAAAAATTCTCTCTCTATAATCTAAGTTTTCTTTTTAAAGAATGTGTAGGGACTTCCTTGGAGGTCCAGTGGTTAAGAATCTGCGCTTCAGTGCAGGGGGTGTGAGTTCAAGCCCTGATTAGGGAACTGGGATTTCATATCCTACATGCTGTGCAACATGGCCAAAAGAAAAAATATATATGTACCTATATATATATATATATAAAATATAATGCTTATTTTATTCCCATTAGTCCGGGCACAGATGTCACTACAGAGCTGGATAGCTGGATTGATAAGTTTTGCTTAGATGCTGATGTCTTCGTTTTGGTTGCAAATTCCGAATCAACTCTAATGAACACGGTAGGATCTAATCATTATTTTGTTTGAGTGATAGAATATGAAGTAATATCCTTTCTGATTATGAAAAGTAAGGGAACTCCAAATCATATATTAGAAGGAAGCTGTACTATCAGGGGTGAATGAAGGGGTTTGTGTTTCTATGGGACTAGAAGGACTGATTTTGATTTGATGGTTCTAGCTTGTAGTGAGTATTTGAGTTCAGGGTGTGTTGTTGACATTCACTATAGTTATTTGCAAGTTTCTAAAGGAACAGACACCAGAATTGTTAGGCTGTTGACTTAAGTATTTTAAATAAGATATAACACTCCCACCTCACCTCCCTGCCTGGCAGGCAAAGCTTTTCATATTTTGAGTTTTGTCAACTTTCTCACAAAGGTTTACCTGTGTATACCCTAGATTTCTGCTTACCTGTGTATACTCTAAGCTGCTGTTAAACATAGAAGATTATTTATCCAGGATGTCTAGAACCAGACATATCTCAAACTTTCCAGAGTTTTGATATCTAATATCCAAAGCTATACTGTAATTTTTTTTTTCTTTATTTTAGTTGGGGGCTAATTACTTTACAATATTGTAGTAGTTTTTGCCATACATTTTTAAACGTTATTATTCCTCAAAAGCATATAAATGGCTAAACACCATTAAAACCTAGGTATTACCAACAAGTCCTGTTTTGTCACCGTTATTAGTGTTTATGTGGCCCGATCTATATCATAAACCATGTTGCTCTGACAGAACTGACAGCTGTTTACAACCTGATGGTGTAAAAAATAGGTAAATGTTTAAAATCTGGTTTAGAGTAACTTCATTATTTAGGTGTCAGATACACAAACTTTGATATACCTCTTGACTTGGCACCTTTGTTTATGTTATTCTTGGCTCACAATTCTTTTCCCTCTCAATTTTTCCATCCTTCAAAAGCCGTTATTAGTACCATCAAGCCCATCTTTATCACTACTTCCTCCTTTGTAGATCATTTCTTAATTTCAGTTGGATGTTTATAGCATTTATGGCACATACCTTTTATTGTTTATTATGATACGTATGTCTTACATTAATTTACTTAGTCTAAATCTTCAAGAAGATTTGAGGTAGCTTTTTAAAAATACTATCATATCTAGCAGTATCTTATGTCCTGCATGTAGTAGAAACAGATAAATATTTGTTAAATTGAATTTCAAAAAAGACTCATGAGAGGAGCAGGAAAATCTTAACTTTTGCTTTCTTATGTTTTAATTTTGTCATCTCTGGAAGTTTAATGTTCAGAGTGCTTTGGGATCCTTTAGCTCAGTGGGTGTTCTCACTGTTGTTAAATGATTCAAACTTTTAGATTCAAATAAGGTTTCATGTATAAATATAAAAATAAAGTAGCTTTAAAAGTGAACATACTGTTGGGTATTGGATGTTTTTCAGGAAAAACAGTTTTTTCACAAGGTAAATGAACGACTTTCCAAGCCTAATATTTTTATCCTGAATAATCGTTGGGATGCCTCTGCATCAGAGCCAGAATATATGGAAGATGTAAGTTACATTTTTTTCCCTTAAGTTTTCAAATATAGTAATGTACGTTGGTATCTGAGAAAACAATACATGTCATAGAGTAGAACATCATAAGCAGCTATTCTCTTACTTGAGAAAAGAATATAACTGTACAAAACCTGAAGTGGATATGTGCTAGTTATAGAGTATTAAGCTACTCTGAAATGAAGTTGTATTATGACAGTACTGTCAAATCATTTTAGATCTTGAAACATCCTTTTTAATTCTCTATTTAAATATAACAGAAAAGTGTACAAATCATTGGTGTCCAGCTCAGTGAATTTTACAAATTTAATACCTTTGTAAGGGTCCAGGTCAAGAAGGAGAACATTCCAGCACCTCAGTATCCCCCATTTCTAGCCTCTACCCTCCAACCGAAGGATAACCACCTGTGTCTCTGATAGCCTAAATTAATTTTTCTGGTTGTTCAACTTTGTGTAATGGGATCACATAGTATCTACTTCTCTGTCAGGTTTCTTTGATTCAACGTTAAATCGGTGACATATATCCATTCCGTTGTGCATAGATGAAGTACATTCTCATTGCTGTATAGTCTTTCATCCTATGAATAACAGTTGATCTCTTCATTCTGATAGTGATGGGCCTTTGGGTAAATTTCCTTCTTTTAGCTATTACAAATAATGCTGCTGGGCATATTCTTGTGTATGTCTTTTTGTTGCACATTGGTGTGTATTTCTCTTGGGTATATACCAGTGGTTCTCACTGTGAGGGGTTGTGGGCTACTGGCATCTAGTGGGGAGAGGCTTGTAATGCTGTTAAACAACCTGTAACACAGAATAGCTCTTGCCCTCAAACCAAAGATTTATCAGACTGACAGTGTCAGTAATGCAGGAATCAGTAATCCATGGGTATAGATTGAGGAGTAGAATTCCTGGATTATAGGTAAAGATATGCTATTTTAATAAATGCAGCCCAAGAGTTTTTTGAAGTGCTTATATAAGTTTATATTTCCATCACCAGATTGAGAGTGCCACATGATTTGTATCATTGCCAGTGCTTGGTATTTTTTGCTTTTGTTTTTCATTTTAGTCATGCTGGAGGTTCTAGAAACTTTTTAGAAAGGTGAAGAATCTGGCATTTAGTGTACAAGTAATATTTATTTGATGCTATTTCTGATTTTAATAGTAGTATGTATTTATTATTTTTTTAAGAAAACTTATAGAGAATTCCTTGGCGGTCCAGTGGTTAGGACTCCATGCTTCCATTGCAGGGGATATGGGTTCGATCCTTGGTTGGGGACCTAAGATCCCACAAGCCACATGGCCTGGTCAAAAGCAAACAAAAAAAAAAAACTAGAACATATATTAAAAAAATAAAATTTATACTGTCCCATCACTGTTCACATGTTAGATTATTTGCTTTCATTCTTCCCCTGACCCCCCAAATTGAAATTTTGCTTAATATGAAACCTTATATCCTGTTATTAACTCTTGTTTTGTAATCATACTCTTTCAAATCGAGTTCTCATTTAATCATCAGAGAATCAGAAGATAGCACCCACATATTGTTCTCCGTTCCTCTTTAATTTTATTAAGTCTTAACATGGAGATCTGTTATCATAGCCATAATGTTAAAGACTGGTACTAAACCCTAACTAACTTCTAATCCTTATTCCTAATTTAGATACCCAAGTGCTGATCTTAAACTTAATGTCACAGCTCTAATCCATAGCTAATGTATTCTCCCCAATTTTAATTCCGAGTGCTTTTTGGAAGAAAAACATACCATTTATGTGATTTCAAAATAAAACTAACTTCATTATAGCAAATTTATTGCAGCACTTATTTTCTAATTTTAAAGGTATTAATAGCCTCATTGTTGAAAATTTAGAAAATAAAATCCTAAGGAAGAAATTAAATTGCCACCTATTTTTGTGAGTGTTGCCTTCATGCCACGTATTAATTACATAAATATATATACACATAATATATCCTTAATACAGAATTAAGAACCTTTCCCTGTGCCATTAAGTACTAGTATTTGTCTACAATATATTTCTTAATGGTTGTATAGTATTTGATGGTCCATCAGAATTTTAAATGTTCAAGGAAGAATCATTAAGTTAAGAGGAAGATTTCCCATCAGCAAGTATCAGACTTTATTTATTAGAATTTTTTGTTTTATTTGTTAATTATAAGGCAAAACTAACAAAACATTGTAAAGCAGCTATACTCCCAATTTAAAAAAAGTAGTTGAAAAAATAAAGTTATAAAAAAAGGTACAAGGCAACTGTTACTACATAGTATAGTAATAATATCACTATAAATGGAGTTTAGTATAGGCCTGTAACTCATATTTGTTCAATTATTAGAATTTTTTAATACCATTTTTTTTTTTTGCTAGGTACGCAGACAGCACATGGAAAGATGCCTGCATTTTTTGGTGGAGGAGCTCAGAGTTGTGGATCCTTTAGAAGCACGAAACCGTATCTTTTTTGTTTCTGCAAAGGAGGTTCTTAGTGCTAGAAAGCACAAAGCACAGGGGATGCCGGAAGGTGGTATGTAATCATTATAGATTACCTTTTGAAATATTAATATAGATTATAAAAATAGCATGCAAAAAATCTTATCTTGCTATATACTAGGTTTTAAACTCTTCACCTAAATATTACAGGTGGGGCACTTGCAGAAGGATTTCAGGCAAGATTACAAGAGTTTCAGAATTTTGAACAAATCTTTGAGGTAGGAATTTTGTGACTGTATTGACTAATATAAAACTGTATCATTGGTTGGAAAGTGAGCGTAGTCTTCTGTTTTCACTACCTGTCTTTGTTAATAATCTTCGGTGTTATTTAGTATAGTTTCTGACAGAACAAGTGAAGCAAGGGAAGTTTGAAGAAAGAAGGTCCCTGCAAAATGGATGATCTGTAAGAATGGAGAATTAAAGATTGTAATTTCTCTTATTCTTTTTTTTTAATGTATTTGTATCTAAATGAGACATTATTTTCTAATATTGTGTTGTGTGATGAATAAAATACTCTATATTCAGTAGTTAGTGACAAGATTAAAGAAATGTAATTGCTGTTGGAGTGGGTAACAGAGCAAAATGAAGATCTTTTTTCTTTTAATAGAACGTAGTTAATGCCATTTGACAAAAGTTAATTACATTTCTCAACTGTATTGCCACCTGTTAATTCTCTAAGTTTTATGCCAAATGTCCTGAACAAAAGAAATGAATGCAAAAATAATTAAGATACAGGTCCTATACTTTAGGGGAATCTGAGCTACTGAGGTGCAGACTACTGTGTGTGCCACTGGAGAGAGAAGATCGTGTTAGGTTTTGGGGTAGGTGTTTCATTCAGAGACATTAAAACATCCTAGATTAACTGAAAAATACTTAAACTGTTAATCTTCTTGGCTTTCATTTAGCTCTATCTAGTTGTATTTATTAGATCACATATCTCCTCACCCCCAGATGAACACAGATACTCAGAACTGAAAAAACTTCCATCTCTAATTCTTCCTTATAAGTAGTAACTATTATAATACTAAGAACATAAATGTTGAATGTACGTGGCAGAATTTTTAAAATTAATCATTTGCTCACTATCCCCTACTTTTAATTTGGTGAGAAGAAGAAAGACCATTAGGTAGACAAAGACAAAATGTTTAATAAGACAGCCTCCTCTCTGCTCTCTTGGTAAGGTGTTTCTGACTCTTCGGAGGTCCCTGGAATATCAACTGCTGTTCTGTCAGGTTAAGCTGTAGGGTACATAATATCCCAGTTACGTAAAGACCATTGTTCATATTCTTTCCCTTTTCTTGCACAAGAGATTCAATCCTCTACCCACTCTTATCAGGAACAGTCATTTCATCCATGGGAAAAATATTGGGGAGAGTATCTTTTGTTGTTTCCCTCATCTTTTCTTATTTATTGAGCTTTTCTTTCTTTGTGTGTATGTGTTTATCATTGATTTCTCCTACCAAATCATGTGCTGTTCAGTTATACACTCATACCTCTTTCATATTGGTTCCTGGTACAGCTTTTGCTTTCCCAGAATATCTCCTTGAAGAGGTGGGAATGAGAAGAATAAAAGATGTGCTGTAGAGCACTGGTTCCCAAACCTGGCTGGTGATGAGAAACATATGAGGTACTTTAGAGACCTGCAGGCTCCTGACCTATCCCAGAGACTTAATCCAGTAGGGCTAGGATGGACCTAGGAATCTCTTAAATGTTTAAAGCTCCCCAAGTGATTGCAATAATCAGGAAGAGTTTGGAACTATTCTTTCTAATGTTTTTAGAAGAAACTTGGTATTTCACTTTTTTATTTTAAAAGTTCTTTGAGAATCTAAAAATTATGTTTGGGAAAAACTATTTATGAGCAAGAGCTTTTCCATGAAGTTGTAGAGAATGTTAGGCTTTAGAGTCTGAAATTATTGTTTAAAGCTATGATAGATATAAAATGAGAATTAGCTAAAAATGATTTGAATTTACCTAAGGAAATAGTCATATGGGCAAACAATTTTGTCTTGATGGCCAAACCTTTTTTTGGTAATTACATTGACAGCTCTTTTCAACTTTTTGCCAAAGCTCAGTTTTGTTACCTTTAAAATTAATTTTGATAATGTATGATTTCTTGTAAATTGATACATTGCTGAGAATTTATAATTTAGTATAAAATTGTTTATTAAAAAATTTTTGTATTTTCTGTATCTATATACCTATATATAGGTATATCGTTAGAGAAAGTATATAAGAAATATCTGTATTTTAATCTTAATTGAGATTTGTCAATGATTTGATTGCTTTACTTTATCCTCTAAAGATTAATGGAATAATTTATCAGTTTATAAATAGCATTTTTTGGTTGTTAGTTATTCAGTTCAACTAATGTTTATAGAAAGTTTCTTTCTGCTTTCATTCTAAAAGTGAAATGAATTTGTCTATGAGTGTAGCTTTGGATGTCTTCCATGGCTTTCAGTATCCAGATTTCATTGTTGATTAATTTTTAATTATAGTTTTTGGCATTTCCTACTCGATACTAGAGTTATTAAAATTCAGATATTTTGATTCTTCCCATATGACTTTTCTTGATTTTTTTTTTTTTTTTGCGTTGTGATGACAACATATGGCCTTAAATGCCCATTTTCTGTTTTCAGAATTGACTTCTGTTTGTGTGTGTGTAGTCTTAACGATTTTTGTGAAAAGAAAAAGCCTTCATCATTTTATCAAACAATCTGATCTTTACCATAGATCTCTTGAGATTCATTTGATTTAGAAGAAGCTGAAAGGTATATTGTATCTTGGTGTTCTTTCTTGCACTTCTTCTGTCAGTTTAAAATATTTCCAAGTAACATGTTTGGAGTGGTAAATAGCATATTATTGGGTATTTGGGGTCTTTTATCAAGAGGACTTGACAGATTTGTTTTATGTTTTAATTACACATAAATATTAATATTTACAAATTTGTAACTATGTATGACTAGTTGTCAGCTATTTTCTTTAGATGTTAGTAGAAAATCAGAAGATCTTAACTGAAATGTAATTATTGTTTTGCTTCTAAATCTTTAATAAGTTTTCAAGTAGCCTCTAGCATATTCTGACAAGATGGAATTTAAATTGTCTGGTGTGGTATTTTAAACTTCACCTTACGAAAGCAGAGTTCCTGATGAAATAAGTCTGGGTACTACTGCAGGCTATATGTGACCTCCATGGAGATTCATAAGTATATTAGTGTATACAGGACTCTGAGAAATGGTTCAGTAAAGAAGCTTTATTTAAATTAGCATTCCCTATACTTCATTTGGAATAGAGTATTCCTTTTGTAGTTGACTTGATGTTTTTCTGATCAGTGGGAACATCAGTGTGGCATACTTTTTAATTAGAAAAAAATTGCCTGTTTTCTTCTTTCTACATATTCACTATATATTTTTGAATCAAGGAGTAACTTGTAATAACTTGGAGATTTTTCCTTTTTGTCTAGTCTAGCTCTAATACTGTGCTGTTATCTACAAATTTGGGGTCTTCATTGCTGATACCTAGATCTGCTTCATCGAGGAACATAGAATTTCTTTTAACTTTTTTTTCTTTTAAAAATATGCTTATTCTTTTATTATAGTTTTGTAAAGTTTAATTTGGCAATTAATAAGACAGTTATTTAAAGTAAAATCAAAGCTTTGTTTTGGTCATTAAAAAATAAGCAGGTGACTCTTTAAATGTTTGATATTATGTAGTTTTAGGTGGCTTTTGCTCTGGCATGTACAAAACAATAATACTCTTAACTTCCTAACACTAATCTTTTCAAGATTAATGATAACTGAGAAACTTTTATCAATGAGCTTGATGATGAACAAAAATGAGACTATGCTTTGAAAAAAGTAGTGGGCTCTGAGTTAAGGCTTATAAACTGTTAGCTAAATGAATTATGCTCGTGTACCCTGGAGCTAAAGAAATGAATCTGTTTTCTATAGACTCCAGTATTCTGGCCTGGAGAATTCCATGGACTGTATAGTCCATGGTGTCACAAAGAGTTGGACATGACTGAGTGACTTTCACTTTCTGTAAAGTGAAGTGAACAAAATAATCATTTTAGAGATGTGAAGGCTTAACATAGATTATAAATAGGACAATGATTAAATATATACTAATGATTTCAAGGGAACGAATAACAGTGCTAGGGTATTGACTACCTTTAAAACTTGAAAGCTATTTATGTTGATAAAGGATAGCATTACTTTAGGAAGTAATTATCACAGTTTGTACCAGTTTTATATTAAGCTCAAGAAAATAAATTCATGGAAATATTAGAGAGTTGGAAGGTATATCCTTTTAAAAATTTATTGTAAAAAATAAACATGGTGTCCTACAGAACATCTATTGTGGGTATTGATGTGACCCAGATGAGTGTTTCTTGATTGTTTGAAGACCAGCTAGCATTTCTCTATAGATGCTTGCAGTTGTTTTCAGATGTTAATGTCATTATAGAATTAGACTTTCTATGAAGTAAAAGTGAAAGGCCAATTTTAATTTAATAATTTTGCAAAGATTTAAATGATGAATCACAGTAAATGTTTTAAATAACAAGCAGTATGCACACATACTGAAATTGAAACAGTTTCACAAAAGAAACATCCATGATCATATGTGATGCATTCTGATGTATTATCCTCTGTGTAAAAAATACTGGTCATGAAACACTGATTTTTACAACTGTTAGTAGGTTAAGAGCTGCAATTAACTTGAAAGTAAAACATGAGATAACGTATCATTTTGACCTGTATGCACACACTATATTGTCCCATGACAATAATAGAGTTATCTTAGAAATAGCTATAGATATTTTCTATAAACAATTTAAAATACCATGTTGTATACTGTTAAAAGAGTATTTTTCAATTTTTCCAGGCTTTAATTTGTAGAAGTTCTTTTATGAATTTTATGTGACATCATTCAACTAATTTTTTTTCAGTGTAGAATTCTGATTTCATGGCATAAGAACTTTATGAGGTTATCAATTACAAATTTGAGAAAGATCAAGATAGATGAACTAGAAATAGATTAAAGGTGATCCAAGTAAAATTAGTAATCTAATAAGAAATCTTTTTTAACATTGAAAATAGTACCCTTTTTAATTTGTTTTTGAAAATAGTATAGTCAAAGATCCATTGCACATTACTGTGTAAAATTACACAAAGCTATGAACTTGCTGTTAAAGCTTTTTTACTTTTGAATCCTTGACTCTTTTTAACTTTTATAACTTTAAGTTGTGTTTATGTTTCATTTATTTTCTTTCCTTATGTCTGTTTTGGTTAATGTTATGAACAGCAAGTTTTTGTGTTTAAATTCCTGAAAATGTTTGGATGGAATTACAGTAATGTGTTATGGCTTGGGCCCCTCGCAGGAGTGTATCTCGCAGTCAGCAGTGAAAACAAAGTTTGAACAGCACACTATCAGAGCTAAACAGATACAGTATTTTGTTCCATTTATTGCCTTATAATGATGAAAACGAATACAGAAACCAGCACTATTCAAACAAAAGGGTAGTTCTTACAAACTTGGTACACTTGAAACAAATATCAAGATGTTATTAGATGTTACAAGCATAATGATGTTAAGTGTCAACTGAACCTCTAAGTGGACTTAAGCCAATTAATGGAAAGATATAAAGCATCTAAGATTAAATCCAAGACGATGTAAAATTGGTAATTTTGAATGTATTTGATCTTGCTGAGAAGAAAACTCTACTCATGTCTAGGTCTGTTGCCTAATTTTGGCACTTTTGCAGGATGTATAAAATTAGAGAATTTGCAGCATATTAAACACAAGGGTCTGAACCCAGAGTCTGATTGCTGGCCTTGTCACAGTGTTTCTGTATATTGAGCTCAGTTGCTATATTACGGTACCCAAAGTAAGTATTGGTCCACTGGATTGACCTTAATTTTTATAAAAATATAAACATTGAAATAAACCTGGCACAAGAAAGATGTGAATTGAGGATGGTTTGTAACTCTTTTAGCTAAAGATGATATTAAAAAAAATCTCTTTTGTTTTCCTATATCATCCAAGGGTTAACAAATTTAGCAGAAAGTAAATATTCTAGGCTTTGTGGGCCATACTGTCTATTTTGCAGCTACTCAATTCTGCAGTTTTAGAGCAAAAGCAGCCAATTACACCCAATAGGTACATGAATGCATGTGACTGTATTCCAAGGAAACTAACAAAAACTAGCAGCTGGCTGGATTGAGCTTGCAGGGTGCTTTATTAAGTAGACTCAATAATGAGTTAGTTCTATTTTGAATATTTGTATCTGTGAAATGAGTGGAGATTTAGAATCCTTATTAATCCTTTGTGGAATTTAGGTGCCACAGGAGCAGAGATAGCAGTTTCTATCCAGTCATCTGTAAAACATTTTATGAGTGAAATGTTATTTGAATCCCTTTTAGATGTTGAAATACAAGGTGTTTTCTTTTTCTTATATCACACTAACAGATGGTTCAATATATAAGTGAGTGTCTCCTTAAATTTCTTTAGGACTTAAATGTATCCTGAATATTAATTACTCTTCATACTATAATAGGGTTTATTCAATAGAAGAGAGGGAAGACCAAATTGATAGACTGGACTTTATCCGAAACCAGATGAACCTTTTAACACTGGATGTTAAAAAAAAAATCAGGGAGGTTACAGAGGAGGTTGCAAATAAGGTGGGTAACGTTAGCTTTGTGATAATATCTGGGAATGAAAATACTTTTGATAGTGCTAAAAATATTATCCATCTGCTACTTTAAAAGAATATTAAGTTTTTTCAGTTTCATTTTTTTGAGTAGTCATCTTGTTTAAATTTTCTAATTCTGATTTCTTTGTATTTCCAGGTTTCATGTGCAATGACAGATGAAATCTGTCGACTCTCTGTTTTGGTTGATGAATTTTGTTCTGAGTTTCATCCTACTCCAAGTGTATTGAAAGTATATAAAAACGTAAGTTAAATTGTAGTTAAATGTTATTCAAATACAGTTTATTTATCTTACTGAGTCTTATTCCATTCCGGTGATTTGGCTATTTTAGTGTCTTCATGGCAGTCAGTACAGAATTAAACGGTTAGATCTCCTGTGTACTCTTGTAATAAATGTAAATTATAAAATACACAAGAAAATTATCCACTTCAAAAGAATAAAATCATTTTAGTGTTTATTACTTTTTTACCATTTTTATAAAGTCTGTATATGTTCTAGAGAAGAAAATAACGTGGACACTTATTACCATTGTTAACAGGAGTTAAATAAGCACATAGAAGATGGAATGGGAAGAAATTTGGCTGATCGGTGCACCAATGAAGTCAACGCTTCAATGCTTCAATCCCAGCAAGAAATTATTGGTAATATTTATTTCTGCAAGTTTATATGTAGTTTTTTATTTTTTTCCCAATGATAGAAGATTTATTATAATATCTTTTAGGGTATCTTATAAAATATAAAACATTATTTACTGTTGTTAACCAAAGTATCATAATTTGGTTCTTTCTAGAAAATTTGAAGCCATTACTTCCAGCTGGTATTCAGAATAAACTACATACACTGGTTCCTTGCAAGAAATTTGATCTTAGCTATGACCTAAATTGCCACAAGTTATGTTCCGATTTTCAAGAGGATATTGTATTTCGTTTTTCTCTGGGATGGTCTTCTCTTGTCCATCGTTTCTTGGGCCCTACAAATGCTCAGCGGGTGCTTCTAGGATTATCAGAGCCTATCTTTCAGGTATCTGTCTATATTTTTTTTGGTAGACTTTTTAAAAAAAATCTCTACTTGATTAGGCTTTTTATAAGGTGGTTATTGCTATACTGTACAGGTATGTATCTGATTCTACCAGTTGGGAGTCTCTTTTTGTTTCATTTGTGTGATTTTCTCTGTGGAACTAGCTGTGTCAGCTTTGCTTATTTACAAGGTAATACTTATGATGTAGAGCCATTTCAGAAGTAGGTATACTACTATGTTTAAGGGAAAGCCAATCCCCAAATTTTCATTCGATACTGTTGTAGGTTACTCTGCATTCACTTTTGACACTCTATTTTGTAAATTTTCTAATCTTAATCATTTAAAAAAACTTTTTTGAATTTATCAACTCAGTAATTTTTCAGGAAACTTACAGGGTTTTAAAACCATTGCCACAATCCAGTTTTAGAACATTTCTGTCACCCCCAAGGATAGGCTTGTGCCCACTTGCAGTCAGGCTTCATATCCACCTCCAGCCCTACTGCTAGTCAGGTTTCTCTAGCTATTATTTTTGCTCTTCCTGGACATTTCCTATCAATGGAATCATACAAAATGTGATTGGCTACTTTCACTTAGCGTAGTGTTTTCAAGATTTGTCATCATACTATATGAATGTTGTAGCATGTATCAGTATTCAGCATTTCTTTTGTATCACTGAATAGTATTCTGCCATGGCTGTCACACATTTTATTTATCCATTCATCAATTGATGGACATTTGAGTTGCTTGTACTTTTTGGCTATTATGAATAATGGTGTTATAAATATCCATATACTGTTTTTATGTGGGCATGTGTTTTCATTTCTCTTGAGTATTTAGGAATGAAATTGCTGGGCCATATGGTAACTCCATGTTTAACTTTCTGAGGAGCTGCCAAACTGTTTCCAAAGCAGATGCACCATTTTACATTCCTACCAGCAATGTATTAACATTCTGTTTCTCTACATTCTAATCAAGGCTTTTTTTTCTGGCAGATAGGAAGTTGTATCTCATTGTATTGATAGTTTCAATTTGTGTTTCCCTAATGACTGATGATTTTGAACATCGTTTCATATGCTTATTCTTGTATTTCATTTTGTAACATGTCTATTCAAATTTTTTGCTCATTTTTAAATTAGGTTATTGGCTTCTTACTGACTTTTAAAGAGTCCTTTATATATATTCCAGATATAAGTCTTTATCAGATACATGATTTCAAAATATTTATGTTTTTCTAGTCTATAGCTTGCCTTTTAATTTTCTTATGGTATGTTTTAAAGTGTAAAGGTTTTAATTTTGATTTTATTATACTTTCATTTTTTATTTTTATTTATTTATTATTTTTGGTTGCACGGCTTGAGGGATCTTAGGTCCCTGACCAGAGGTTGAACCCAAGCCCTTGGCAGTGAAAGTGTGAAGTCCTAACCTACTGGACCACAAGGAAATTCTCAAGGTTTTAATTTTGAAGTCCAGTATTTTTTTTAAAAGATTGTGGTTTTGGTGTGAAAAAAATTTTACATGCAGTTTTAATTTCTCTTGAGACTTGAGGGCCTATTGTTATAGATCGAGTCATTGTATATTATAAAAATCTATTCTTTATGGTTTCAGACCATTTTTATTTTCTTCGTGTACTTATAGTAAACTCATTAATTGGAGTCATTCTTTTTGTAGTTTTACTGCTGTAATTTTAAAAGAGAGTATAATAGAATTTTGTAAATGACTATTCCGTGTATAGCTGTTTAATTGAATTAATTCTTTACCCCTCAACCTTATCAGCTCCCCAGATCTTTAGCTTCTACTCCCACTGCTCCTTCCAACCCAGCAACGCCAGATAATGCATCACAGGAAGAACTCATGGTTACCCTAATAACAACATTAGCCTCTCTTACATCTAGAACGTCTATGGGCATCATTGTTGTTGGAGGAGTGGTAAGAAACAGTACCTTTTTTTTTTTTTAAGAAACAGTGTTTTTTGGTGTAATTAAAATGGAAATTTTTGCAAAGCTACCTACCTACTAGATCAGGAAAAGGAAGGTATATTTACTTCTGTCTCCAGGATCTATAAGATGATACGAAAAGTTGTAGGTTAAAATTAGTGAACTGAATTTCATGAATCTAATCTTTAAAATTTTTTAAATATTTGTTTTTGTTTTTTAATTTTTTAAAATTGAAGGATAATTGCTTTACAGTGTTGTGTTGGTTTCTGTCATACAACACTGTGAATCAGCCATAACATACATATATCCCCTTCCTCCTAAGCCTTCCTCCCACCACCCTAAATATTTATTTTTAAATTAAAATATAATTGACATATAAAATTGTATTAGTTTGAGGTGTACAACAGGATTTAATATATGTATATATTGTGAAATGATTATCACAACATATATTTTTAAGTAGTATTTCCTGACTAGTTTTACATCACAGCACACGAAGAAATAATCATTGGAATAACAATGATCCAGGTCCCTTATCTAGCCTTCTCCAAATACCAGAGATCACCTTAAAGTATTAAATGTTATTTTTTATAGTAGTTCTTACATGTTAAAAAAATTTTTTATGTCATTTAACAGCATAGGTTTACTTGTTTTCCTTTTTTTTAATTGACATGTAGTTATTTACAATATTGTGTTTTAGATGTACAGTAAAGTGATTGTTAACACACATACACACACACACACAAATATATAAAACTTTTTTCAGATTCTTTTATAGGTTATTATAAAATATTGAGAATAGTTCTCTGAGCTATAAGTAGGTCCTTGTTGGCTATTTTTTTTTTTTTTTTTTTTTTGGCCTCACTGCGTGGTATGTGGGGTCATAGTTGTGTGTGTGTGTGTGTACCTAGTCATGTCTGACTGCAACCACATGAAGAACCACGAGGTTCCTCTATCTGTGGAATTTTCCAGGTGAGAAGACTGGGATGATTGCCATTTCCTAAACCAGGGGTTCTTCCTGACCTGGGGATCAAATAAGTGTCTCCTGCATTGGCAGGCACATTCTTTTACCATTGTGGCACCTGGGAAGCCCCCATAGTTCCCTGACCAGGGATCAAACCCATACCCCCTGCAGTGGAAGTGCAGAACCTTAACCACTTGACTGCCAGGAAGTCTATTTTATATATAGTTTGTTTTGATTTTTTAAACTTTTGACCTAAAAAAATTAACATCCCTTTTTGAGATACATTGAATCAACTTACCAAATACTTGGCAGGTTATAAAAGTTCTTGCCTGGGTATTTCTGTGCTGCTCCTTTTTCAGCTTGATTTTTAGTAATTTCATATTTTCTTATAGAAAAGGAAGATACATTTTTAAAAAAACTGATGTAACTCAAGGATATGTACGGAGCCAATGCATTTTCTAAAATGCCTTTTAGTACAGTCTCCCTAGTAGTGTCTGTCTTTGTCAAAGTAAGCTGTGAATTTATCTTACAGATTTGGAAAACTGTAGGTTGGAAACTCATATCTGTTTCATTAAGTATGTATGGAGCTTTGTATCTTTATGAAAGGCTCACTTGGACCACCCATGCCAAGGAGAGAGCCTTTAAACAGCAATTTGTGAATTATGCAACTGAAAAACTGCAAATGATTGTTAGCTTCACAAGCGCAAACTGCAGCCATCAAGTACAACAGTAAGTTGAAAGGTTGTGTTTTTGTTTTAAAGCTTTACTGAAGTATGACATACATGCAGAAATGCACGAATAAGAGTACAACTCAAAGAATTAGCACAACATGGACATATTTTATAATTGCCACCAAAATGGAAAAAATAGAATGATCCAACAGTGGGCTCAAAATAAATGCATGGTGGTGAATGTAATTTGTTTTTACTATTACAGCCCAGATTTATAGGCATGATTTTTTTAAAAACTCAAGAGAATTTTATTATAATAATAAATACCTGGGTCTGCTGAGTTTCTTTTATGTATCGCAGATATTTATTGTTTATTTATTTATTTATTTATTTTTTGTTAATTTAGTAAAAATACATAGGACCCCAGTCAAATCGATGCATAATATTCTGTATTAGGGTGCTACTGACAGCTGAATTAGAAAGTTTTCTGAGGTAAAAATAATTGCAATTTAGTAGAAGAAGCAACATGTACGTAATTATTAAAAAAAAGATGAAAAATGATAGGTAATGAGAGCTTCATAATGTGAGGCTCTAGAATCTTAAAGCATAAAGGACAGTGGATCAGTAAAGGTTTCCTGGAGGAGAGGTAGCCTGATGAGATTTGAATGTGCAGAATAGAAAGAGACAGAGAAAAGAGCCCAAACTAAAGGCAAGAAGTCAGGGAGAAAAGGAATGTGTTCAGAAACATGAGACAATTTCAGTGTGGCAGATGTGTACATAAGAGGGGTCCATTGGAGTGTAAGCCTAACAATAGGACAGGTTTGGATAATCAGGAATCTTGGGAGTGACATCATTAACATTAAGCTCTAGAACAGATAACTTGGCAGTGGTATAGTGTGTAAAGTGGTTTAGACTCAGGAGACAAAAACTGCCAGAAGATTAAACTGTTTCAGACACAAGAGCAGAGCCTGTATTAACCTATTTAGAGCTGTAGGGAATGAAAACAATGAGGTCACAGAATTGAGATCACTGATTTAGTCCATTCATTTCCCAAATATTTATTGAGCTCCTCTTTTATTTAATGGTGTTAATTTTGATTTTATATTAATGAGGATGACGTAGACCTCCAAAAGAAATCAGTCGAGGTTCACATTTCACATGTGACAATAACTATAGCTAGAAATTATGGTAAATTACAAGTTAAAGATAACTTGTGTTCTTTCTTACATGACGTTACACTTTAACAGAGGCAACTTCAAATAATTATTCCAGTTAAAATAATACTAGCCAAATATTAATGTAGTAAAATGTTAACATAGATGCTTCATTTGTCTAATCTTGGTATTTGGTCAGATGAGGAGAGATGGGAGAGGGAAAAGACCTTGGGAAAGATGAAGATGGGCAAGAGAATAGTTGCGGAGAAAAACAAGTCGGTCAAACAAAGTCCAGTGGTACACACATACTAGGCATGCTCACAATATTTGCCAAAGTTCACATATTAACTAGCACACAAATACACCCTTTGACTCTAGAAATGTAGTTAAATGTTGCTATAAAGTATTTTTGACTAAGTCACAGAAGTTCATGAAATTTCCTTTCCTGTTTCCAGTAATTTATTCTTATAGGTAGGGGATGAGAGTAAGGCTTATTATGCTTCTGAAGAAATATACCCAGCCTTTGCCTTTTTATAGCTTATTCACATTCACAACAAAATGGCAGAGTATTTATTACCTGTTGAGCCAGAGTATTTATTACATCTTGAGGCCAGATGAAATCAAGCCCACAGTCATATTAAGCTTACAAGTACTATACACTCTACCCTCCCTCATACCATTCTTAGCAATGTTCTTTGATACTTTATGTCTTAGGGATTTTTGAATCTTGTGATCTTTTTTTAATGTAAGCTTTAAATTAAAGCTTATTCATTTTAAAAAGACATTCATGACTGCTGATAAAATTGTTTTTTATTTTAAGGGAAATGGCAACCACTTTTGCTCGCCTGTGCCAACAAGTTGATGTTACACAAAGACATCTAGAAGAAGAAATTGCTAGATTATCCAAAGAAATAGATCAGTTGGAGAAAATACAAAACAATTCAAAGCTCTTAAGGTATTTGAACTTTTTCTTCTCAATAATATGAACATTTGCTTATCTCATTACCAAAATACAATTATATAAAATTGCTAGCAAGTTTAAGTTAAAATTTTTGGCTTTCTGCATTGGCTTAATTATTATTTTCCTTATTTAATTCCATATGTTTTATAATTTCAGTGAAAACTAATTTCAACAGCAAAAAAATATCAATTTTAAGGGATTTTTTAGATCCAGACTTAGAGCCCTATGTTAAGCTATATTTGTCCTTTTTTAGAGCAGTTCTGTTATTAAAATTACGAGTTTTCAGTCCTATATATACAAGATTCATAACTTCTTCTCAGTGGGGACTCTTAGGTATACTTAAATTTGAAGCAGCAGAAGTAAATAAGATATCCTAATATAAAGTGGAATTATGGTTTAATATGATTTGCCATGGATTCTTTGGACCCTAAATAAATTCTGCTTTAGGGAGTCAAGACCAGAAGTATTAGCGTGAGGTCTATACTGTTGACAGTTCTTAATTTGCTACCCATTAGCTCGCTCAACTACAAGTCTGGGAGAATCACTAAGCATCATTTCATTTCTGCTACTACTTACCAGGGCACACGCTCCATACAGCTGCCTGTATAAAAACAGTTTGCAATGTCTGCAAATTGGAGAGGCTGTCCTTGTGACCAGAATTTTGGAACACAAATATCTGTCCATGGTATCTCAGTCTGATCAGCAGTTACATTCTCATGGCGTTTCTGTTTCTGAGTCTCTGAAAATGTGACTGCCTGTGACTTAGACCCCCAACATCCTTACAGACAGACACAAAAACACACATACACATACACAGAATCTGTCCATGAATGGTGTTTCAGTCTGATCACCAGTCACATTCTCATTGAGTTTCTGTTCCAGAGTTTCTGAAAACATGACTGCCTGTGACTTAGACCCAACATTTACAGACAGACAGACACACACACACACACACAAAATCTGTCCATGCGTGGTATTTGAGTCTGATCAGCGGTCACATTCTCATCACGTTTCTGTTTCAGAGTCTCTGAAAACGTGACTGCCTGTGACTTAGACCCCAACATCCTTACAGACAGACACAAACACACACATACACATACACAGAATCTGTCCATGAATGGTGTTTCAGTCTGATCACCAGTCACATTCTCATTGAGTTTCTGTTCCAGAGTTTCTGAAAACGTGACTGCCTGTGACTTAGACCCCAACATCCTTTCTCACACACACACACCACCCTCCACCCAAGCGAATTTCGTGTGTTCCATTGCTCCTATTTTTAGTTAGATCATCCCAAATACAGCCTTTCAAATTTGGTGAAACTGTACCCAATAGAAAAAATTTTAACTGAAGTGGGTTTTTATTTTTTCATCTTGCTATAGTTAAAAAAAAAAACTGATAGATTATTGGTGCTTGTGTATCTCAGGAGCATTTCCTGAAGAAATATACAGTAGAGTTCACATGCACATTTAAATTATATGACCTTGACAATATCCACTTAGCAACATACAAAACAAGACCAAGAAGGAAAGAGAGAGACTCATTTAAGTATGTGTGTGCACTGTGGCACATTATGAGAATGGGAGACACAAACCTGCTTTCCCTGTTTTTATGGGCATTTGGATTCTTTATATACAATTTTTTAATATTAAAAATATATATATTTTTGGCAACTATGATCCTTTGACATCTGCAGGCTACTGTATGTATACATAAAATCACTTATAAACTTCTATGTTTTATACTTAAAGGGAATTCAGGAACAATTATGTCTTTATGTGACTTAGGATATAATTTCCTTGTAAGGTGGTGTGACTCTACTGTCTCTTAGGCTTTTCATTCTTTTTTTTTTTTCAATTTTTAAATTTATTTTTTAATGGAAGGATAATTGCTTTACAGAATTTTGTTGTTTTCTGTCAGACCTCAACATGATTCAGCCATGGGTATACATATATGTATGCTTTTCATTGTTGTTAAAGATTTTATCTCAGTATATCTTTCCTGGCCAGTGGAGTCTGTGTTTATTACAAAGTTATAGTAGCATCTATAGTAAATGCTTTTAAGGGTGGATCTGAATTCAGATAAATGTAGCAACAGCTGACTAGTGATTTTTTTTTTCAAGATTTGGATAGGATGCATTTTTTTCTCATTGACCTTTATGATAATTAGATTGGTGTTTATTCATTTTTTTTTCAATTAGAAATAAAGCTGTTCAGCTTGAAAACCAGCTGGAGAATTTTACTAAGCGGTTTCTACATTCAAGCAGTGAAGAAGAATCTTAACAATAGAGATTGCTTTGGTGATCATAAGAGAAAATGCAGTTTGGAAGATTTGGACAGTTATTTTTATGAAATGATTTTAAGTATGAATTATACTAACTATACCTAAATAGCAAATCCTTGAGTAGATCCCGGTATTGATCTATCTCAGGGTGTTTGCACTTCTGAAGAGTGTTATGGTGTCTCTTTAATTTTGGGTAAAGAAAAATCCTTTGATATGTGAAATGATGAATTAGTTTAAAGCAAAAGAAACAACTCTGTGACCCCTGAGGGGTGGGGCCTTGCTCTTAATTAGGGCTCTCTTTGTTTTTGATTCTGAAAAACTCTGCTTCCTGGCATCCAGGAGTTAGAGAATGCTCCTTTCACCTTCTTTCTCAAAACTAATTTTTGATGCCGACTTTAATGGGAATAATCAGATTTTTGTTTTATAAACTATATTGCTGTAACCACAAAGGAGTGTGGAATGTTCTTGGGTGTATTATTTATGCAGGTTACAATCACTTTTGCCATCCTGACAGGTATGTAAACCACTAATAAATAATGCTGTTTTTACTCCCTTTTATTCCCATTGAAACTGATGTAAAGCAGTGTATAGGTTTGTTATTAGAAAGAAAGTCCTTTATGAAAGTATTTGGGTCTAAATAGTCTGCTCATGTTTCTCAAGAAACACTTTCAGCCTCAGCTGTGATTCCAGTAAGGAAAGCTTTCTGTCTGTTTTAAGGGTTAAGTTTGAAGTGATACAGCCAAAGAGATGGGAGATCTGAATTTTGGGTGGCTACAGTCAAAAATGCTGTTCTTCAGAAAGTATTTGCCAAGGATACTGCTGGGTTGTCCCCCACGGTGACTTTTATGTTTATTTAATTGTATGAATTTGACAGGGCACGGTTAAAATTTTTATTTTTTACCTTAATGAAAATGTTTATGAGTTAAAATATTGTGTTTGTTTCTGTGTTAAAAAAAACTAATAGAAGCTAAGGCTTTGCTATGCAAAAATAGTTTTGAGGACCACTGAATCAGCATCACCAGGGGCGTGTTAGGAATGCACAATCCCAGAAGACACAGCTCATTTGGCCAGTAGAGTTGATGCTGCTCTTCCATGGGAGGGATAATGTTTCAGGCTTTTTTTCATCTTTGAATACTCAGTACTTCTTCTGTGTGTTTAAGTCTCTTGGATGCTATTCAGTCTTTTCACAACAAGTGCAACACTTTATCAGGTTATTTTAAGGAGAAAATAACATTATTTAGGCCATAGAAGCCTTTAATGTTTGTTTATGCAAATAAGATACTAGAATACAATATTCAAATCCAGATATTCATGTATAGCTAACATTGTGGCTTTATAACCAAAAAATTATACAGGTCACCAAGAAGTGGGACTAAGTAACAACTGCAACAGAAAAAAACTGATGTTTAAGACTGGATACTGCTAATTAAGGTTACAAGTTGAAGGCCTTAATCTTTATACACAAGTACTTGAACTTCTGAAATAGTATAGTGGTTTGGTATTACCCCATGAGTGCTGAGTACAGTGGTTCTCACAGTTCAGTCCCTCAATCAACAGTTTCACTAGTGAAGTTGTAGGAATTACATTCTTGGGGCTCATCCCAGACCTAATGAATCAAATACTAGGTTTGGGGACCAGCAGTTTCTGGTTTAACAAGCTCTCAAGGTGATCCTGATGCATGCCAAAATTTGGGAACTGTGGAATAGTGGTTCTGCTATAGTAAGTTTATACTAAATTTTCCATCAGTAGCTTGAATCCAGTTCTGCCTGATCAAGTTTGAAAATATATGAATGTTGGAAGTGGGACACTAAAATAATGAAGCCCACCTTTATGCTTGGGGTAAGTGCATCTATGACCAAGCCCATAAATGATAAAGAATTGTGATTTATGGCTGATGTTCAAAGTTACTGCACATTTACTTGTCTACTATGTGTGTTTGCAGGATTATTTATAAACTTTGTATAACCATCAGCTTTTTACAAACCTAGACTTTTTATAATATGCAAGGTGAAAATAAAACTTGTTTGCCTGAAAGTTGATAAACAGAACATTTATAATGGCATTTAGTGAGTTTTAATCTTTTATTTTTGATTATTTTTATGGCAAGCATATAATCTGTCTTGGGGAAACTGGCTCATTTTTATCCTAAGGGAGCTTTAAGGGAAGAATGACTTAAATTTTGCTTTTTAATGAAAATCTGTGGCCTTTTAACAGTAGGCCAGCATTCACAGTACTATAGGATAGGTCATTGGACCTCCAATCTCTTCCTTGCTTCTGGCAACCCATTCATTTTTCACGATGAGAGTGCTTAGATAAAGGAATCAGAGCTGAGCATTAACTGCTGGACTTGTAGTTTAGTTCTGAGACTTAAAAAAGTACTCCTACTAAAAACTGATTTAAAACATGCTACGTGAAATCTGGTTAAAAGCACTTTATTGATTACAATATCAATTCACAGCAATATTATTTCACAGAGCTACTATACAAATAAAGGAATGAATTACTCCAAGAATGATTCAAGAATACTGTTAAGTCATGATACAAGTCCATAGTTTGGTTTAAAGCTTTTTTCTAAGAGCTTTAATCTAATACATTCACCTTTCCCACAGACTTCTGACATTCAGGTTCAGTTGGCCACAAGTGTTGTAGAAACCACTCTAGGTGAAGAAAAACATTTTAATCAACTTAAGAAACCCATTTAGATGTGAATGCCTTTGGATAAGAATATGCAAATGCAAGTGTTCAGATGCTTCTTTGAGAAAACAATAGGCTAGAGCACCATTGTGTAAGAGACAGAAAAGGCTTGAAATATCTACCAAATAGATCACTGAAGTTCTATTAATTAAAAAATACTGTATGATGTAAGATTTTGTCGGGCACACTTAACATCAATTGAAACATTTAACCAGTTTTTCATATGCTGCATTAGTCAACTATTTTATAGGCTCAATAACTGGTTTTAAGAAAAAAAAGACTTAGGAAATTTTATTAACATGCAAACAAATTTGCTAAACACAAGCTGTACCATCATTCTGATTAATAAATTACTTTTAAAAACAATGCTAGCTTAGACATTCAGCTACAGACCATTTTATTGAGTACCTATTATAACCAATACTTGTAAATACAGCACTGAATTTAAGGCAACTTACAATGAACAATGGGAGAAGAAGTAGTAAATATGAAGGGTGCATCACATTCTATTTAGTCTAATTTAAAATACCAATATTTTCCACTGTGCTACCATTTCTCACAAGATAGTCTGACTGGTGGGTGTTTTCAAAGTTCTAACGAGGTAAGAAATAGTTTAAAATTTTGCTTTCCACGATGGCAAAAGGGAAATTAGAAACTGAACATAATAATTTGAAAATGTTTTTAAGCCTCACTCACACCCTAAAGATTTTAGAAAGAACCTCTTTATTACTAAAATCATAGGCCCATTTGGGAGATTGTTTAATCAGTTTCCATTACACTTAAACACATCAACAGGTAAGCCACAAGTATTTGACTGTTACAGTTTAAACTGTGAGACACTCACAAATAAGCATAAATTTCCCTGGACATCTTCATTTTTAAAACAGAATCTAAATTTATTTGTAAATCTAAAACACCAAGTGTTGGAGAAGGTTAGTTATATAATACTGGTACAGTATTTTTTTTTTTAGCAACTTCAAAAATTTCATTTTGTCACCTGAAGAAGCCAAGGTTTATTTCTCTTTCAATAGGTTAACTTTTAAATTACTTAACGTATTCCAGAAGCACCTACCTTTGTTACATCTAAGAGACTAGTTTACTGTCATCATGCAGTATTAATCAGTTCAGATGAGTCTAAATTAAAACAGGGAGACTGCCTACCAGGTAAGCCCTCTTGCAGAATTAAGAAGTATCTCTTGAGATATTAAGCCTAAATCTTTGCCTCTCTGAAGATGGAAATCAATATGCTGTTGTAACCATGGATTCACAACTATAAAAATTTGAGCTAGGGAAGAGACTTGGATATTTAGTCTAAATCTCTAGTAGCACAGCTGCCAAAAATGAGGGCGGTCCATCAAAGTGGAGGCAGTGTCCTTGCTGACAGCATGAAGTGCTTTTTTGAGAAGGTTTATGGGTTGATTTGCTGAACACAAGGCCATCACACCACTTTTAGAAAAGAATATTTACCTTTAAAATACTGCCACATCCTAACTGTTTCTTTATGCAGTGATTAAAGAATCTACAAATAAACCCAACTGAGGCACATTATGTTTAAATGTTTCTTAGGTAAAAAGAAAAAAAATCAGGCACCAGAACTGCAATATTGATGCAAATTCCTTAAAACTACATTTGGCCTTTTTTAAGTTTGGAAAAACAGATTGAAGCTGTACTGTGCTTCTACAAAATATACTGATTTCAGGAAGTTTTAAATAGACAATCAGATGAACGCCGACTGCAAGTACACAAATTTAGCAAGTGGGACCCATATCACTAGATAACAAAAGTTTTAACCTGTAAGTTAATTAATATAGTATCACCATTTGGTCGTATGTATAATCAGCCATGATAGTGGTTACTTTTCAGTTGCCTAGTACATGTTTAATTATGATAACTGCCTTTTAATCACCTACAAAAAGTTTAATACTATTAAATCATTTTTATTAACATGCTTAAGATCACAGAATTCTTATAGTCTGTGTGCCTCTAAATTATCTTGTTACTAGAATCATTCTCAAACTAGTGGAGATACTCTTCATATATATAAGGCAATTTTGCACATGCTACAAGTGCTTGCTTCAACAGGATTTTGGAATAAATTGCTGAACTACGTGGTAATCCTCACTCCTATTTTTGGAAATGACTGTCCCTTTAAAATTGTCTTGCCTTACCTCAAAGAGCTGCTCTTGATATCACTTCTTAAATAGTCCATAAACATTAACATCAGAAGTTCACATTCATGCCTGCCATCTACAACAGTCTATTTTTTTTTTGGTCCTATATCTTAATCTTCCTTTTTCCATTTTATTCTCTTTTTAGTATCTTAAAACAGTTACTTCCTTATGGCTGATGCACTTATTAGCACATCCACAATATAAAAATGGAAATTTACAAGTAAAATTTGAGAGTATTTAGGATTACAGGTGATCAAAAGTTAACAGATCTAGCTCAACAGTAACTGACACAGTTTACTAGGTTACAAAAGACAATGCACCTCTCTATTAGAAAAACTCCATGACTTCACTATCAAGCAAGACTTAACAATCTTCTATTGTCAATCATTTAGATTATTTGTAAGAGAAAATCCAAGAGTGAAAGTATCTTTGTTTAAATTCAAGGGGGCTCATTCTAGTAATAAACACATTATATCATTGACAAGCAGAGAAACTGCTTAGTATTTTCCTCTGACTCCTTTAAGAACTGCTCTTGGAATTTTCTTTTGGCTTTAAAGTGGGGATCACTTTGATCTAGGTATCCTTTGAAGCAAAACCACTAGAAACCAGTATTTTGTCCTAGTGGGAGGAAATGGTACAGAAGATCAAAAAGCTCGAATGTTTACTTTTTAAATGTTTGAAGACACAGAGAGTTAACATCAATTCAGATTTTATATGAACATAAATTCATAAAGCAAGCTTACATTGTAACTGTTTGTTACAACGTAACAAATAAGTTAGATTTGTTAGATTTTATACTTCTTTCAAAAGCTAATGCCATCACACACTATGTGTCTTTCCTAGATACATACTGACGGAAACACTGGGAAAATTTCTTCAGATGCAAAGACAGTTCAAATGTTCATCAGAGTGCACCCTGCAAACTCAGCTGTAGAAGATGAAATCAGTAGGAAAGCCTAACTATTTAGAATGCTAAATGTCATTTGATCATATCCAACGTTAAAAAATAAGAACAATTCATGTGATTACTGCTATCTACCTGTTAATATAATACAAGTTTCTTATGTATGTCTCAAATTTCAGAGTGAGATTCCCTAGCCTTTAGATTATGTCCCCTTTAAAGGACTCAACATAAGCACTTAAGTTGATAAGATGGCAGAGACTATTTATACTCACATGGACTCCCCTCAGCGGTACCTACGTCTGACGGCATTTTTTTTTAACTTTTTGTTTTGTATTGGGGTATAACTGATTATGTTGTGATAGTTTCAGGCGAACAGCGAAGTGGACTCAGCCACACATACATGTATCCATTCTCCCCCAAACTTCCATCCAGGCTGCCACATAACACTGAGCTATATAGTAGGTCCCTGTTGTTAGCATTTTTAAACAGTAAGCAACCAGGATCTCTTTCAGATCAAAAAGCTGGAATTCAAGGAAATATTCGTTAAACATCAGTACACACATGTATAGTCTCACTTCCATGTATTACTGTGCCTTGTTCCTCCACTACAGAACACAAAAATGCGATACTTCTATATAAAGTTAAAAATGTAATTCTGAAAAAAATGCAAACATACATTCTAACATGATAGGTTGCTGTAATGTGTACATTTCTGTCTACACAAAGAAAGAATTAGACAATACAAGCAAGAATTCATCAAGGTTAAATGAGCTCAACGCCTCAGATTAATACACTGGTCCTGATCTCAGCAAGCACCTTTACCTTGTTTTCACCTTTTTTATTTTGTAGTTTACTGAAAGCTTCTTTTTTGTATATAATAATCTCAATAGAAAAATCTTCACCTGCAAATATAAGGTAAATTCTTTTTCACAGCTATAGGCTGTAGTACTGATTTCTCCAGGTATCAGTGGAGAATGGAAAATTTGCATGTATTGTTAATTCCAGATTCTAAGAAAACTGTCCCAAGACCCTGTTGCCACAGCCATGCCATCATCAGTTACACCTAAACAGCTGACACGGTTGTCATGACCAGCAAGAACACCTGAAAGACAAAAGTTCAATAAAATGTTAGCGATGGGCAAGTTTCAGGATTAAACAAGTGTGTGCAGAAAGATCTTAGAAGAGTACTTATGGGCATGTATATAAAATAAAATTTCTTTGTATTACATGAATTTCTGACATATGCATCAAACTGTGTTTTTCGTTTTTGAGAAGTGCTTTCTTATATTCAAAATCATCTCTTCAAAAACATGTAGACTTTTATGTCGCTAATAAGTTCATGATACTTCTGAATTTTGCTAATAAGCTGTTACAACAAAAACAAAATTTTAAATGAAGTTAAATGAACTTTTACCACCAGAACAACAAAAACGTAAAAATACACCACCAAAAATACCAACATAATTTACTCTATTCCTTTAACCACTAACACTGGAATGTTTTGGTCGTAACTCTGTGAAACCATCAAACTCATCTAGTTTTAGTTTCTTCTGAATATTAAGCTTATCTGATCTTCTGACCACCAGACAGGATAAAATTAAATATTCCCAACTGTTTGAGAGGAAAATGAGAGATGTAAAAGAAAAATCGGAGTATATCAAATTCTCAGTAAGAATCTTTCTTTAATATACTGTTTGAGTTTGCAATCTCTCTCACATGTAATTAAGCATATCATTTTCACCCAATCTCAGGCACAGAAGTTAATCTTGTATAACTCTTTAATTAATATTCTCTGTAGTACTTTCTGTATACAAATGTTTGGAAAAAGGCAAATTATTATGGGTTGAAATAAAAAATGACCATTGTGACGAAATACTCCAAATCATATTGGAAAGAAGAATGAATTAGCAATTCATGTCACAATTCAATTTTAAGGTGAAAATAGCCAGTTGAGTCAACCTGAAACCAAACAGTTATCAGCAAAGCAAAACTAAATCTCAAGCAGATGTTAAAAAATATGAAAAACAAACACATTTCTATTTTGTTATGGATACTGATTCAATCCAGGCAAAACACCTCAAAAAGGGAATCAGCTAAACCATGAACTCTTCTGCAGTCTCTTAAGAGAGGTTGTAGAAAATTATCCCTGGTAATGCTGACACTGCTCCTACTTCAGAAACCTCAAAACTGTACAGGAATTTAAAAGGGTAAGAAAAGAAAGCCACAAGGACAGCAAGGATATGAGAGCAACGGCAACAAAAGTTTGTGAGCTGTACGCTGGTGATTATTAATGGGCCCCAAAATGCTGAGTTCAAAGCAAATGGTCTGATAAGCCAATAAAAATGACTGCAGAAGCTCCAAAGGGGTCAGAAACTAGTGGAACCAGGTATCTCTGGAACCACACACACGGGCAGAGATGGGGCAGACTAAGACTGCATTAGAAAACATCTCGGCATCAATTAGACTCTGCAAGTCTCTACCTTGACTCCACAGAGTTAGATGATTTATCATCCTGCCCAGGAACACAAGACTAGAGACGTGCTAGAGAGAGATCAAGAGGGTCTCAAGTGGAAGAAAACAGGCACAGCTGAGATGGGTGCAACTACTGAAAGCTGGGGAATAAGGAAAGTTTGCTTCCACCTTTCCTAATTGTTTTGCACTCCAGCTTTCTTCCTGAAATCAGCCCACAAACTGTCAGTCAACTTAGAGATTCCAGGTAGAAAAGTGAAAAATCCACCTCAGAGAACACAGCAGGCCCAAGGGGGAAAAGGATATAAGACATATCAGAAATTCCCCAATGAAAGCCTGGCCAGATCATTGTTCAGTGAGGCCTACTGTCAGTACACCCCAAACATACACAGAGGGCTTTCAAAGAGTTTTAATGCCTTACTCTTAAGGATAAATAAGAGGCTAAAAATCATGAGTTTCAAGGAAATACATTATACAGGAGACTGAAAAAAATAAGGGGGAGAAAAGGCAACTTGGAAAACAAAAGATTATGCTTATAGAAAACTTCAAGAAAGGCTTTCATTAATGACCCTACAGAAACAAAAGACTTTTATTCATGGAAAAAAAAATGCCCTTTAAAAAAAAATCTCAAAAAGATGGTAGCAAAAATGGAAAACCAAATCTTAACAGACAGTTCCTGGGAAGAAAAGGCAAGGATTTCTCCCAGAACATAAAGGCAAAAAAAGACAGATGAAAAATAGGAGAGAAACTAAGAAAGTCAAAGTCCAAGAAGTCCAACATCAGAATAATGGGAGTCCTACAAAGAGAATAATAATGGAGAAAAATGTACAACTGATTAAATGAGGCCCCTAAAACTTCCCAGTGCTAGAGAGTATACGTTTCAAGATCGAAAAGGTCCACTGAATACTCAGAATGATAGACGGAAATGAATCTACCCCCAGACAGCAAAACTTGCAGAAAGTTAGAAGAGTAATGAGAAGCACTACTCAAAAGAGTAATGAGAAGCACTATAAAAGTAAGAATGTGAGCCAAAAAATTAAGAAGCCCAATAATTTGACCCTAGAGAATATTAAGAAGCTGCATCGCAAAAGAAGTCACATATATATATATACACGTCACTGCTCAGCGGTAAGTACTGTTTTAAAAATTCATAAGTGTGTAATAAACACTGACTGATGTTCTAAACAGAATTCACTACATGGGAAAAATTGGAAGATGGAAGCTGAGGTAGGAGGATGTTAAAGGATGTTAAAGCCAAACCTCAAGAGATAATGCCTAAAAGTTAAAAAAAAAAATCAATACAGGTATATTATTTAAAGATACAGAAATAAATCCTTAAAAGTAGCTACCTTTGGGAGCAGAAAATATGGGCTGAGGTCAGAAGACTGCTATGTTTCAGTAATAACCCATGGAGACCTAGTTGATTCTTTGCATATAATTTTTATTCTAAAAACATTTTAAGTCACTCTGTAATTTGTTATTAATGACAGTCCCCAGTACGACTTGATGCTAGAATTTCAGAAGCTGCAGGGGAGACCTCAGAGTATGAGATTAAGAGAAGACAGTGGTTCTATGCCCTTTCCTGGACAAGATCTGAACCAAAAGGAGGATGCATAGCAGTTACAATGTTTCCTGTCAGATTACAAGCAAACTGTAATCTGGAAGACCACACTAAATTATATTCACTATTCATCTTTATGTCAAAACTTACCAAACACGAAAATACAGAATCAGATATTACTCTTTACAAAATAGAAACATACATGCGGTTTATGAACTGTAACTGAACTCAAAGGTTAACAGCAGCCATGAATGAAAACTGCCAAGTTGCCATTCCCCAGGGTATCCAGGACACCTCAAAAACAACTGACAGGAAACTTCATGTTTCCTGACAAAATCAAAAACTAACGTGTACCAATTTACTGACCTGCACGATCTCCTTTGAGTGTGTCCCATACGTTACAATTGAAGTCATCATAGCCAGCTAACAGGAGACGCCCACTTTTTGAGAAAGCTACGGAAGTAATCCCACAGATGATATTGTCATGAGAATACAATAATAACTCTTGGTCTGCACGAAGGTCAAAGAGCCGGCAAGTGGCATCATCAGAGCCAGTGGCAAAGGCATATCCATTTGGGAAAAACTAGAAAGAAAAGCAACAAACACTTACTCCATAGAAGTACACAAAAATTATGTAAGGCAGTGTAATGATGGACTCTGGGGTAAGACAGTTCAGTTCAGTTGCTCAGTCGTGTCCGACTCTACAACCCCAGGGACTGCAACACACCAGGCTTCCCTGTCCATCACCAACTCCCAGAGCTTGCTCAAACTCCTGTCCATCGAGTCAGTGATGTCATCCAACCATCTCATCCTCTATAGTCCCCTTCTCCTCCTGCCTTCAGTCTTTCCCAGCATCAGGGTCTTTTCCAATGAGTCAGTTCTTTGCATCAGGTGGCCAAAGTATTGGAATTTCAGCTTCAGTATCAGTCCTTCTAATGAATATGAATATTCAGTCCTGAATATGAATATTCAGTCCTGAAGGACTGATTTCCTTTAGGACGGACTGGATAGATCTCCTTGTAGTCCAAGGGACTCTGAGGAGTGGGTAAGACAGACCTAGATTCAAATTCCAACTTGGCTTTGGATCAGGTGAGTGATTTTAGGCACTAAAGATTCCTGAACACTTGGGCCTTGTGCATGCTGCGTGCTAAGTCGTTTCAGTCATGTCTGACTCTTTGCAACCCTATGGACTGTAGCCCACCAGGCTCCTCTGTCCATGGAATTTCCCAGGCAAATCCTTCCTTCTCCAGATCTTCCCAACCCAGGGATCGAACCTGCATCTCCTGCTTTGGCAGGTGGAAACTTTACCCTTGAGTCACCAGGGAAGCCCCTGATCCTCCATGTTTTACTAAAACATTTATATCAAATATTACTATTTGAGTATTTATATATGTATGAGGACTCAAAGACATGTTCCAAAAACCTCATTAGGAGAAGTAAATAGAAACATTTTATAAAAGAGAACATAAATCATCCAGTTAGGCTAGGTTATAAAGTGAAGCTAGCAGTAGACTAAATGTTCTCACATGCACACATGCAAACACACATACACACACACACACACACAAAAAAACTATGCATTATTAGTTTGTGAACCTCGTTTCTCAGATACTGTGGCACTACTCAACACTTTTTACAAAGAAGAAATCACTTTTCTTCATATATTTACTGGTCATCTGTATTACTTTTTTAGGACCTGTTGATCTGCTGGAATAAAATGAAGAATAAGTCTGTTTTCTTCGTGGCAAATATAGCTTATCATTTTCCTTTTAATATTGTTTACTTTTTAAAAAATATAAAGCAATTTTCTGGAGGTATCACAGGCCCTGATTTCAAATTATACCACAAAGCTACAGTAATCAAGAGTATGTTACTGACACTAAAACAGATACACAGATCAATGGAACAGAATAGAGAGCCCAGAAATAAACCCATAAACACACAGTCAACAACAAAGGAAGCAAGAATATACAATGAGGAAAAGACAATAAAATGGTGTTGGGAAAACTGGCCAGCTCCATGCAAAAGCATCAAACTGGATGACATACCATATATAAAAATAAACTCAAATGGATTAAATACTTAGATGTATAAATTTGAAACCATAAATCTCCTAGAAGATAACATAGGCAGTATGCTTTTTTTCTTTTTTTCTGCATTGTGTGGCTTGTGGGATCTTAGTTCCCAGACCAGGGATCAAACTCAGGCCCTTTGCAGTGAAAGCACAGAGTCCTAACCACTGGACTGCCAGGGAATTCCCATGCAGATGCTCTTTGACACAGGTCTTAACAATATTTTTTTGGATCTGTCCCTTAAGGCAAGGAAAGCAAAAGCAAAAATAAACAAATGCAACTAAGTCCAACCAGAAAAAGCTTTTGCACATGAAGGAAACTATTGAGAAAAGGAAAAGGCAGCCTACCAAGTGAGAGAAGATACTTGCAAACAACATATCCAAAACAAGGTTAATAGTCAAAACATCCAAACAATCTGCAAAACTCAGTATCAAAAAACTGAATAACCTGATTAAAATACAGGCAGGGGAACTAAATAGACATTTTTCCAAAGAAGACATACAAATAGCAAAGGGACACACGAAAAGATGCTCAACATCACTAATCATCAAGGAAACACAAAAATAAAGATATCTTTAAAATCTACAAATATTTAAAACTATAGAAGCTACTTCTAAATAACTTCATGGATCAAAGAGATTAAAAGGAAAATTATAAAGAATTTTTCCCTAAATGAAAATGAATCAAAACTTGTGGAATGTAGCAAAAAGCAATGCTTAGAAAGAAATGTATAACTTTAAGTTCCAATATTAGAAAAGAGAAAAGGTTTCAAACCAATGATACTACCTTCTGCCTTAAGAAATGAGAAACAGGAAAGCAAACAAAACCCATGTAAGCAGAAGAAAAGAAATAATAAAGCTAAGAGTGAAAAATCAATCAAACAGAAAACAGAGACTCTTTGATGCCAAAAAATGGTTCTTTGAGAAGATAAATTTAGAAAACTGATAAAGTTGTGTCTGACTCTTTGTGACCTGTAGCCCAGCAGGCTCCTCTGTCCATGGGATTTTCCAGGCAATTACACTGGAGTGAGTTGCCATTTCCTTCTCCAGGGGATCTTCCCCAGCCAGGGATCAAACCTGGATCTCCCACATTGTAGGGGGATTCTTGACCAACTGAGCCACCAGGGAAACCCTGATAAACCTTTTAACCAAATGCATTAGTTTGCTAGGCCTGCTGTAACAAAGGATCACAAACTGAATGGCTTAAATAACAGAAATTTATCGTTTCATAGGTCTGGAGGGTAGAAGTCTGAAATCAAGGTGTCTGAGGCCTAAAAGGGAAGGGTCTGTTAGGCCAATCTCCTTGGTTTATAGGTGGGCTATCTTCTTATGTCTTCACACTGTTAACACTGTGTTTGTCTCTAAATTTCCCTTTTCTAAGAGCAAGATTCATATTGGATTAAGGGAGACCCCAATCCAGGATGACTCAACTAATTAATTACATCTGCAATAACTATTTTCAAATAAGGTCACATCACTGAGGTACTGGGGTTTAGGAATTCAACATGTAAATTTTTAGAGGTATTCAATTCAACCCACAAGACCAACCAGGAAAAAACTAAGAGACAGGTTACCAATATCATGAATGAGATACCCTATAGATTCAACAGCTATCAAAAGAAAAATAAGGGAATATTATGAACAACTGTAAGCTAATACATCTGACAACACAGGTTACAGAGCCAAATTTCTTGAAAGGCAAACTCTAGCAAAGCTTACTCAAGAAGAAACGGATAGCTTAAGTAGGCCTAAATCTAATTAGGACATTACATTTTTAGTTAAATTTCTTCTCACACAAGAACACTTCCTTGGCCAGACAGAAAAGTCAACCAAACAACTAAGGATGAAATCTTATCAATTCCACACAAAGTGTTAGCTTCCCAGCTCCTCCTATGAGTCTAGCATTAAGCTAATACCAAAGTGGGAACAAAATTTCTCAAGAAATGAAAAATTGTAACTTATCAATATGGACGCAAATCTTAAAATTTCAACAAATGAAGATCCACCAGTATAATAAAAAATGATTATGCATTATAGGCAAGTGAGGCTAAATGTAGGGTTAGGTTAATATTTGAAATTCAACTCATGTAAATTCACCATTTAGCAGACTGAAAAAGAAAAAACCCACATGGTCATCTCAATAGATGAAGAAGAGGCATTTGATAAACTTCAACACTCATTCTTGATAAATCTGCAGCAAACTAGGAACAGAAGAGATCATCAACTTGATAAAGGTGGTGGGATGTGAGATGGACAGGATTGGATGTGCCTGCTCTAAAATTCTACTCTGCAAGCCAGGTTGGCCTAATAGCAGTGGAGGTCACAGAGCCTTTACTTTCTCTGATATTCTCTAAAAGATGATATAAGTGACTTTCAATATATACATGATAAATAAAATTTATCCCAAAAATATCTTCTTGCAAAATCAGAGTACATCTTATACATATAAACAGTAGCAATTACAGTACTTTTGGAAAATCTAGTCATTTGTATACATTCTGACCTCTGATCTGCATAGTACAATTTACCTAAGTCAAGGAGTATCCCACTTTCTAATAGCCCTCCCCTCAATCCTGACTGATAAACCATTTTGATTGTCATTCAAAATGCCTTTTGGCTTTAATTTATACACATATGTCTAGTTCACTCTCGTATATACAGAGTTACTATCTGGCTTAATCTACTTGTGGCTACATGTCTGAATTTTTTTTCCTTAATATGAAGGAGCTTATAAATAATTCATACCATTTACTGAGCATCCATCTTGTTTCATTTAGTTTCCACACCACGGTAGCATTATTCCTACCGAGGAATGTGTGGCTCACAGAGGTTAAGCAGCCCACCTGACCTCACACAGCTGATTCCCAGATTACTAAGACTCAATCCAGGGTTTGGCAGATGTCAAAAGCTATGCTGTCTACATTAAACAGCCACCTCTGTCTTCCTGACTGCTCTCTCTTGGGGTTGTTCCCCTGACTGTGGAGATATAGGACACTGTTCTCCTCTGAATACAGCTGATACTCTAGATCCACTTTTTTGTTCAAGATTATCTTGCCCTGTAAATCTAGAATTAAACTTATTCCTATGGGAGGGGGAGGGAGGTGGGAGGAGGGTTCGGGAGGAGGAGCACATGTGAACCCATGGCTGATTCATGTCAATGTATGGCAAAAACTACTACAATATTGTAAAGTAATTAGCCCCCAACTAAAATAAATTAATTTATTAAAAAAAAAAAAAACTTATTCCTGTTCCTCTGCAAATGAAGACTTAGGCCTATTAAAACCTTTCCATTAAAAAAAAAAAATCAAACCCTTATTATTTGCGGATTAAATGTTAAGAGCACATTATTTATAGAATTCTTAAAGGGGATTTGTTGTTAAAATCATACTGTGGAGTTCAACACTTTATATGCGCAATAAATTTTCCTTAGAAATGCTGTTCACTTACACTGACGGCATTAATATCCGACAAATGCCCAGTAAAAGACTGTCTGCACATTCCATCTCGAATATCCCATAATTTTGAAGAGGCATCGCAAGCACCGGAAACGAAAGTCCTCATGTCAGGACTCAGAGAAAGACTCATCACGTCTCCAGAATGCCCAGTGAACGTGGTGGTCTGCTGGGCAGTTTCAATGTCCCATAAAGCACTATAGTCAAAAATAGAAATAATTAATGACTGTTCTCTCCTCTTACATTAGTTCCTACTACCACGCTCAACCTCAAATTAGTAATCTTCTAGAATAAACTTACCACGTGGTGTCTCCTGAACTTGTAACTATTTGGCTATCATCTAAAAACCGACAGCAGGACAAGTAGCCTACAGCATAGAGATAACAAATGTTAGGTTATCACTGATTAATTCAATTACCATATAAAATAGTAATATGTGTTTTAAAAATATGATACCTGGGCAACAAGTGTTAGTACAATCTATAGTTCTACCTTTTTTTAGTTCTACTTGTAATAACTTCCAATTCTATGCTGTCTGCAACTTTATTTTACCAACAAACCCTCTCTTAGGTATTTACTATGTCAATGACTCTGAAAGTTACGAACTTGAGTAAAAGACACAGTCCCTTCCACCTACTACAATTACCTAGGAGAAGGATACTCCTTAATACAAATATCATCTATAATCTATAGCAGATTGGGTTAAGTACCTTGGAGAAATACTTTAAAAACCTCAGTGAAAGCTTCATTAAAAAGGTGGATTCGAAAAAAAAAAGGTGGATTCAAATGCTCAGAATTCACCAGTTGTTCAAAATATGGAAATTGCAGGAGAAATACCATTATAGAGATTTTAGAAAGAGCATAGCCAAACAGTACTTCCAAGAATTCAGAGAGGCTGAAACCTGGTAAGTGGCAACAAATTCCTATGAACACTGCTAACCAAATACTATACTGATGAACTATGGTGTGCACACTAATAAAGCAATGCATCATCACACAGTGAAAAAATACTTCATAAATGTATCTTGATACACACTTTCAATTACCTAATGAAGCATCCAAATACCATAATTGTTATAGGTTTGCAGAGAATACAGAAAATCATATTTGCTTTCTTTCTGTATTCTTCATTATTGTTTGAATTTTTTGCAATAAATAATTTCTACAAAACAATACTATTTTTAAAAGAAAACTAGAAGTAGAGTCATTATTTGTATAATTATAAAAAGTCAATGCTTCTCAGAGTCACAGTAATTTCCATTCTCACTTGACTAACATGCATCCTTTGGTCAGTTGAGCCCCTTTTGTCCCTCTTCTTGATCTTCAGAGAAGTCAAATTTGGGAGGAAAGGACAGTATGTAGCAAAGCTCACCTGTGTGACCCGGTAACTCTCGGCTCACTCTCACATTTCCCTCTCTGGTTTTTAAGTTATATATAGAGCAGATGTTGTCCAGTCCTCCACAAGCAACGTAATTACCAGAGGGAGCATAAGCACAGGTCATCACCCAGGAAGACCTCAAAGGGATAGCATGCATCTGCAGAACAAACACAACATAAAAACTAAGACTGCAAAAAGTCATTGATTTCAAACCTATTTACAGTGAAGCAAATATTACTAAAACTTAATATATCTTAAAAATAAGCCAAGTCAAAATAAAGAATACAATGAGCTGAGAAACTGAATAAAAAAAAACACAATGCACACTAAAATGCCTGTTGTATTTTCTACATACTGCAAATCATTTGTTTGGATTTAAGTGCTCTTTTCAAAAAGTATTCTTTTAGGAAGAACAAAGACACAGAATGTTTCAACACTAAAAGAGCTGTTTGAAATATTAAGTGTAAAATGTTAAAAAAAAGACTTCATAAAATTCTTGGCTTTTTGCAGTAGTGTTCAAAAGAGGAATTTCCTACAACAGAACACTGAACAATACAAGAACTGGAGTTGAATAGAATGGTCCTTCCATGAAGAACTATGTTTTTCTAATAACTCTGGGCTTGAATTTGAACAATGGTAATAGTTTGCACTGATCTACTCACACCATTGTCTGATGCCTTATTACCCAACACCAAGCATTTGCAAATCACGTAGCACAGTTTAATGTGAATGGGAACATCAAGGCTAAATGGCCCAGACACAGAATCAACATATTGTATGATTACCATGCTCTCACTTAACCTAAAAGAGTATTTTTCATTTTACGAAAATATAGCTGAAAGTCATTGATTGACACCAAAAAACTAAGAAAACTATTATATTACAAATCTATCCCAGCTAGCTTTTAAATTCTCAACCAGGCTGAAGTTACTGTTTGCTTCACAAAATAGTGCATCTAAATCTTTAATGGAAACAGTGGTATAAACGTACATAGAATCTTAAAGTATTTGACTTGTGAGCGTTTTCTTGGAGCTTTTCCACTACCACTCAACAGCTCTATGTCAGGAATTCTTTCCAGGAGACATATTAGAAGAACCCACTAGTTTTTACCACCAAGGGATCTAAACAAGTTGTAATCTGCCTCCAACCTATTGAATCTTCTGGACAGCCCAGAACACAAATCAATGCCTAGAGTGGACAAAAGAAAACACTCCAGCTTATCCACAACTAAAAATAAAAACTATAAGGTCATTGTCACATTAGGAAATGGGAACTCTACAAAACCATTTATATATAAAACTGATGCACACTATCTTTTAATATTTGAGTATGAAATATGGGACTCAGGACACATTGAACTATATTCCTACAGTTGTCTTTGGGGAAAAAAAAAAAGGGCTAAATATTAAAAGCAAATACTAGGCTTGAAGAGAGGACCTAAGTAAAAATTAATGGAATAAATTTATCCCAGGAAGAAATTATAAGCTTGAAGTAACAGAATAAAGGAAAGAATTTTGGTTTATCAAACCAAATAAAAGGTTATATAAGAGGATGATTAAAAAATTCTACCTTATTTGTTGTATAGCTATCCCAAATAATTAATTTTCCATCTTGGGAAGCACTGACTAGTAGCCTAGAGGAGCAAACACAAAAATAATGTGACACTTAGAGGAAAAAAGTAGTTTAAATTAATTATGCATTGCATTAATGTAGAACAGTTCAGAAAAGACAAATATAATTTTTCTAATAAAAAACTTGATACCAGGAAACATTGTCAACTTAAAAAAAATATATTCTGCATGCCAAAAATTGTCAACATTAAAATTTTTTAGAGATTTTACTAAAAATGTCTCTCGTTATGATTCAACTTTTTCATGGTGACAACATTCTAGGTATTATTCACAATTTTGGTAGCTCTTAGTTGACTGGCTAAGTATGTACTGACTTAAATATAATGACAATGGAGTACATGTAAGTCTAACAACCATGTTTCATTCAATCTAAAAATATCAATTGAGAGCCTGTGATGGAAAGGCATAGTCAATAAAGCAGAAATAGTCAATAAAGCAGAAATAGATGTTTTTCTGGAACTCTCTTGCTTTTTCAGTGATCCAGTGGATGTTGGCAATTTGATCTCTGGTTCCTCTGCCTTTTCTAAATCCAGCTTGAACATCTGGAAGTTCATGGTTCACGTATTACTGAAGCCTGGCTTGGAGAATTTTGAGCATTACTTTACTAGCGTGTGAGATGAGTGCAATTGTGCAGTAGTTTGAGCCTTCTTTAGCATTGCCTTTCTTTGGGATTGTAATGAAAACTGACCTTTTCCAGTTCTGTAGCCACTGCTGAGTTTTCCAAATTAGCTGGCATATCGAGAGCAGCACTTTCACAGCATCATCTTTCAGGATTTGAAATAGCTCAACTGGAATTCCATCACCTCCACTAGCTTTGTTCATAGTGATGCTTTCTAAGGCCCACTTGACTTCACATTCCAGGATGTCTGGGTCTAGGTGAGTGATCACACCATCGTGATTATCTGGGTCATGAAGATCTTTTTTGTACAGTTCTTCTGTGTATTCTTGCCACCTCTTCTTAATATCTTCTGCTTCTGTTAGATCCATACCATTTCTGTCCTTTATCGAGCCTATCTTTGCATGAAATATTCCTTTGGTATTTCTAATTTTCTTGAAGAGATCTCTAGTCTTTCCCAATCTGTTGTTTTCCTCTATTTCTTTGCATTGATTGCTGAGGAAGGCTTTCTTAGCTCTCCTTGCTATTCTTTGGAACTCTGCATTCAGATGGGAATATCTTTCCTTTTCTCCTTTGCTTTTCGCTTCTCTTCTCTTCCCAGCTATCTGTAAGGCCTCCTCAGACAGCCTTTTTGCTTTTTTGCATTTCTTCTCCATGGGGATCACAATAAACTGTGGAAAATTCTGAAAGAGATGGGAATACCAGACCATCTGACCTGTCTCTTGAGAAACCTGTATGCAGGTCAGGAAGCAACAGTTAGAATTGGACATGGAACAACAGACTGGTTCCAAATAGGAAAAGGAGTATGTCAAGGCTGTATATTGTCACCCTGCTTATTTAACTTATATGCAGAGTACATCATGAGAAACACCGGGCTGGAAGAAGCACAAGCTGGAATCAAGATTGCCGGGAGAAATATCAATAACCTCAGATATGCGGATGACACCACCCTTATAGCAGAAAGTGAAGAAGAATTAAAGAGCCTCTTGATGAAAGTGAAAGAGGAGAGTGAAAAAGTTGGCTTAAAGCTCAACATTCAGAAAACTAAGATCATGGCCTCTGGTCCCATCACTTCATGGGAAATAAGATGGGGAAACAGTGGAAACAGTGTCAGACTTTATTTTTTTGGGCTCCAAGATCACTGCTGATGGTGATTGCAGTCATGAAATTAAAAAACGCTTACTCCTTGGAAGGAAAGTTATGGCCAACCTAGATAGCATATTTAAAAGCAGAGACATTACTTTGTCAACAAAAGTCCGTCTACTCAAGGCTATGGTTTTTCCAGTGGTCATGTATGGATGTGAGAGTTGGACGGTGAAGAAAGCTGAGCACCGTAGAATTGATGCTTTTGAACTGTGGTATTGGAGAAGACTCTTGAGAGTCCCTTGGACTGCAAGGAGATCCAATCAATCCATCCTAAAGGAGATCAATCCTGGGTGTTCATTGGAAGGACTGATGTTGAAGCTGAAACTCCAATACTTTGGCCACCTCATGAGAAGAGTTGACTCATGGAAAAGACCCTAATGCTGGGTAGGATTGGGGGCAGGAGGAGAAGGGGACGACAGAGGATGAGATGGTTGGATGGTATCACCGACTTGACGGACATGGGTTTGGACAGACTCCGGGAGTTGGTGATGGACAGAGAGGCCTGGCGTGCTGCAATTCATGGGGTCGCAAAGAGTCGGACACGACTGAGCGACTGAACTGATGGAAAGGCTGTGTTAATGGCACAACATAGGCTATTTCTCCTACCCTTGGGGCCTCTACCATCTGGTGGAGATAGGACACTTACTAAAATAAATTAGCTAAGTGAAAATAGTCAAAGGATAAAGGCCATAGGAAAACAAATGAGGGACAAATAACTACTGAGTTACTCAAGTAGTCTTGTGAAAGAAAACACGTCTTGAAAAATGGAATTTTGAAAGCTGGAAAAATCTGTGTTCTATAAAGAGGGCAAGTTCCATGGCAAGAGGTGGAAAAATACAATGGGTGTTTCAAGATCTGTGAATTTCCCAGTTACACAGACTTTATAAGAAATGGAAAAAACAGTTGAGAAAAGCAGACTGGGCTTAAACAACAGAAAGCTCTGTCTGCCAGGCTAACTAGGAACTCTTGACTGAACTTACAGGTCACTGAATTTTTTGTTTTCTTTTGGAATTTTATTTTTCACTACAGTATAAAATTCAAAAGATACAAAAGGATAGATATACAGTGAAAAGAATCACCTTCTGTGTTCCTATCACTCAGCCACCCATTTCCCTTCACTACAGATAAATAATGTTATCAGGTTCTTATGTAGTAATCACTGTAAGTTTCATGAAAGAGCAGAATCAACCACAGGGTATGGGACGGACCTAAGCTTTTTTAAAAACAATTGGTATCATCAGCACTGAGTTGAGAAAAAAGTTAAGTAACAGGTTGATAATCAGAATGAGTAGAAAGACAAGGTGAGACAGGTGCTTTGCTGACATTTGGTTTTCTATGAAGATTAACAGTCTTGAAGAAATTTTTAGGAACCATTAACATTTTCAAATGATTGTATTTTGAGTTATGTATTTTCTATCTCAATGGTTAGATTACTTCTTATGTTAAATTTAAGAAAAAGAAACATTTGGCCTAGAAAAAAAAACATTTGGGTTAGCTTTATGTCAGTTGTTAGTTATATACCTTCATTTACCCCCTCTGAAGAGGCACAAGTTCTATATTACTGTATTCAAGAATCCTATTTACAGTGAGATGTGGGAACCATTAGCAACAGGTAGCAACATTTTTAGATTCTCCTGGAAGAAGGGGAAAAAATGTGCAACGTCTATTAGAAACTAATTGGTTGGGCTTCCCCAGTGGCTCAGTGGTAAAGAATTCACCCGCCAAGGCAGGAGACATGGTTTCAATCCCTGATCAGGGAACATTCCACAGGCCACAGAGCAGCTAAGCCCGTGCACCACAACTACTGAGCTTATGCTCCAGAGCCTGAGAGCTGCAACTACTGAAGCCTCCACACCCTAGAGCCTGTGCTCTGCAATAAGAAGCCACTGCAATGAGAAGCCCACACACCACAATGAAGAGAAGCCCCCGCTCACCACAACTGGAGAAAAGCCCATGCAGCAACAAAGCCCAGCACAGCCAATGATGATAATAAATAAATTTTTAAAAGTTAATTTAAAATTTTTTTATTTATTTGGCTATTCCAGGTCTTAGCTGTGGCACAGGGGATCTTTGATCTTTGTTGTGGCACTCAAGCTCTTTAGTTGAGGCATGCGAACTCTTAGTTGTAGCATGTGGGATCTACTTCCCTAACCAGGGATTGAACCTGGGCCCTCTGCATTGGGAATGCAGAGTCTTAGCCATTGGACCACCAGGTAAGTCCCCAAAATAATTTCTTAGTTAAGAAATTTTCCCAAGTAGATGGACCAAATCAAAGGAACAAGTCAACCATTATGGAAGCAGGGTCAGATACTGTGTAGTATTGTCAGATACTCTGGTTACAAACCATACTGTAACCCTGTGAACAAGTCATGACCAACCATTCAACTGCAATCCAGATAGCTGCTGTGTGTGTGTGTGCATGTGCTCTCACTACACACACACATAGGGTGTGGCTGGGGAATAAAAGATGTATTCAATGAAAATGTCTTTTTGTAATTCCATCCTTCATGAATTTAGGTAATGAATAAATTATAGCAATATCTGGTAACCTATACACAGCAATATTCAACAAATATTTCCTTATTACCTGAAATTTCAATGTTTATTATGCAGTAAAACTAAAAACAAAGTATAATACCCCACTGCAAAGAAAAGAAATCCTTAACACTTTTCCTAAATCATTTGATAAAGGGTATTTCTGAGAGGTAAATTTCTTTTCCATATTAAAGGTTTCTAAACTTTTAAAGTGTCAATGAATATTTTTACTAAAAGCAAAGCGGTCATATTAGATGCATTTTTTTCAAACACTTCATAGATACAGGTTGTTCTATGGAAAATGCAAGTGATGATTCAACAAAATAATTTTGCAGGCGGTTTGAAAATGGCAGGTACAAACCTTGAATCATATCCCCAGTGCATAGCGTAGATTTTAGCGAGGTGGCCCCTCAGCGTGCGTCTCGTTCGCATTTGTATTCGACCCACGGAATCCATATTTGACGTGATCTTTAGGAAGTGATGAGAATGTTATTCTTTAGCTTAGACACAGCTCAAAAAATAAAGTAGAAACAATTCATTGGCAATAAAGTAGACATAAAATAAATGGACAGTTACTGAAGATATTTTAATACAAATAATTCCTATGATGCTCAAGAAAAAGTATGATTTATTTGCACACCTTCCAATAAGAACATCTTCTGTAGACTAATAAGTGAAAAAATAGACATACCTTCCAACCTTAGTAAAAAAACAGCCATAAATAAAAAGCTAACAGATGATCAAATAGTAAAATATTTATAATTTTAACTATTTAAAGAAAGCCAATTTTTGATTTAAATAGCACATAAAATATTCTTAATAAAAATGAGAAATTTTAATTAATGAAACTTTCCTAATAGTTTATATAAGGAAAAAAAACTTAATCAGGGCATATCAAAAAGCAGAAGCTACTTAAAAAGAAATGTATATTATTCGAATCTACATATTTTTGTAGTATTTACTTTTTCACAGACTTTAATTTTCACAAGTATGTTTTAAAAGGCTTTTGAACAGCATCTGACAAATTACAAAGCCTTTTTAATAGAGATCTCATTTTTCTTTCAATTAAATACTAATAAATAGAATCTGTCATTTGCACCGTTGTCAAGCTATTTCATGCAAATTAGTAAAAGAAACTAAGGAAGAAAACTTTACCTGAACAAGTGTTGCATCATTACACGCTTTCCTAGCATCCTGAAATAAAGATGATTATACATTTAGACATGGAAATCCCTAGATATGATTTAAAATAAGGTTTTCATTGGAAATGTAGATTTGAAATACACTCCTTAGTGTACTACACAATCTTTATTTTTAAAAGGTTTATTGAGAAAATTCACATAACATAAAATTAACCACTTTAATCATTTTAAAGTGTGCAGCTGGATTGGTTAGCATATTGACAATGTTGGGCAACTATCACCGCTACCTAATTACAGAACATTTCCATCACACCCAAAAAAAGAAACCCTATACTTTCCAATTTCCTCTTCCCCCAACACCAGGTAATCACTAATTTACTTTCTAACGGATTTGCCCATTCAGAAGAATGCACACAAATGGAATCATACAGTATATGACTTTCATGTGTCTGGCTTCCTTCATTTAAATGTAATGTTCTGAAGGTTCATTCATGTTGTACCATGTGTCAGTATTTTATTCCTTTTTATGGCTGAGTAATATTTCATTGTATGAATATACTACATTTTGTTTATCCATTAATTAACTGGATGGACATTTATGCTGTTTCTACTTTGTGGTTTTATGATTAATGATGCTGTGATTATTCATAAATAAGTTTTTGTGTGTATGTATGTATGTTTTCAATTCTCCTGGGCATACAACTAAAAGATGACTTGGTGGGTGATATGGTAGTTATGTTTACATCTCACCTGTTTATTTTTGGTTTTATTTCTATTGCTTTAGGAGACTGACCTAAGAAAACATTGGTATGATTTATGTCAGAGAATATTTTGCCCATGCTCTCTTGCAGGAGTATTATGGTATCATGTATTATATTTAACTCAGAGAAAATGACTTTAAAATAAAGACTGTTACAAGAGACAAAGAAGGACACTACATAATGATCAAGGGATCAATCCAAGAAGAAGATACAATAATTGTAAATATAAATGCACCCAACATAGGAAAACTTCAACAAATAAGCCAAATATACTAACAGTCATAAAAGGAGACGTCGACAGTAACACAATAATCACTGGGAACTTTAACACCTCAATTACAGCAATGGACAGGTCATCCAGACAGAGAATCAATAAGGAAAAAGAGGCCTTAAATGACACATTAGATCAAATGGATGGAACTCATATTTATGGAGCATTTACATTCCCACCAACAGTGTAGAAGGGTTCCCTTTTCTCCATACCTTCTATAGCATTTGTTGTTTGCAGATTTTTTTGATGATGGCCATTCTGACTGTTACGAGATAATACCTCACTGTAGTTGTGATTTGCATTTCTCTAATAATTAGCGATGTAGACCATCTTATCATGTGCCTGTTAGCCATCTCTCTGTCTTCTTTGGAGAAATGCCTATTTAGATCTTTCACCATTTGCATGGGTTGTTTATTTCTTTGATATTGAGCTACAAGAGAGCTTTATATTTTGGAGATTAATCCCATGTTGATTGCTTCACTCGTAAATATTTTCTCCCATGCTGTGGGTTGTCTTTCATTTTGTTTATGGCTTCTTTTGCTGTATAAAACTTTTAAGTTTAATTAGGTCCCACTTGTGTTAGAGAATGTTCTAAATTCATTCTTTTCCATGTAGCTGTTCAAGTCTTCCCAGCACCACTTATTGAAGAGACTGTCTCTTCTCCAATGTATATCCTTGCCTCATTTGTTGTACATTAATTTTCAGAGAAATGCAAATCAAAACTAAAATGAGATACCACCTTACATGAGTTAAGAAAGGCCATCATCCAAAAGTCCACAAACAATGAATGCTGATGTGGGTGTGGAGAAAAGGGAACCCTCCTACACTGCTGGTGAGAATATAAACTGGTACAGCCACCATAGAGAACAGTATGGAGGTTCCTTAAAAAACTAAAAACAGAACTAGCAAATAATCCAGCATTCCCACTCCTGGACATATATCCAGAGAAAATCATAATTCAAAAACATACATGCACGGACTTCCCTGGTGGTTCAGTGGTTAAGAATACACCCACCACTGAGGGGACATGGGTTCAGTTCCTGCTCTGGGAAGATTCTAATGCCAAGAGGTAACTAAGCCTGTGTGCCACAATTACTGAGCCTGCGTGCAGCAAATACTGAAGTGTGTGCACCCTATTGAGAGAGCTCATCCTTCAGTTTAGTTCAGTCGCTCAGTCATGTCTGACTCTCTGCGACCCCACAGACTGGGCACACCAGGCTTCCCAGTACATCATCAACTCCCGGAGCTCACTTAAACTCATGGCCATCGAGTCAGTGATGCCATCCAACCATCTCATCTTCTGTCATCCCTTTCTCCTCCTGCCTTCAATCTTTCCCAGCATCAGGGTCTTCTCCAATGAGTCAGTCAGTTCTTCACATCATCAACTCCCGGAGCTCACTTAAACTCATGGCCATCGAGTCAGTGATGCCATCCAACCATCTCATCTTCTCCTCCTGCCTTCAATCTTTCCCAGCATCAGGGTCTTCTCCAATGAGTCAGTCAGTTCTTCACATCAGGTGGCCAAAGTATTGGAGCTTCAGCTTCAGCATCAGTCCTTCCAATGAATATTCAGGACTGATTTCTTTTAGGATTGACTGGTTTCATCTTCTTGCAGTCCAAGGGACTCTCAAGAGTCTTCTCCAACACCACAGTTCAAAAGCATCAATTCTTCAGTGCTCAGCTTTATAGTTCAACTCGCACATCCATACATGACTACTGGAAATACCATAGCTTTGACTAGATAGCCCTTTGTTGACAAACTAATGTCTCTGCTTTTTAACACGCTGCCTAGGTTGGTCATAGCTTTCCTTTCAAGGAGCAAGCGTCTTTTAATTTCATGGCTGCAGTCGCCATCTGCAGTGATTTTGGAGCCCCCCAAAATAAAGTCTCTCATTGTTTCCACTGTTTAGCCATCCATTTGCCATGAAGTGATGGGACCGGATGCCATGATGTTAGTTTTCTGAATGTGGAACTTTAAGCCAACTTTTTCACTCTCCTCTTTCACTTTCAAGAGGCTCTTTAGTTCTTCTTCACTTTCTGCCATAAGGGTGGTGTCATCTGCATATCTGAGGTTATTGATATTTCTCCCGGCAATCTTGATTCCAGCTTGTGCTTCATCCAGCCCAGAATTTCTCATGATGTACTCTGCATATAAGTTAAATAAGCAGGGTGACAATATACAGCCTTGACATACTCCTTTTCCTATTTGGAACCAGTCTGTTGTTCCATGTCCAGTTCCAACTGTTGCTTCCTGACCTGCATACAGATTTCTCGGGAGGCAGGTCAGGTGGTCTGGTATTCCCATCTCTTTCAGAATTTTCCACAGTTTGTTGTGATCCATACAGTCCAAGGCTTTGGCATAGTCAATAAAGCAGAAATAGATGTTTTTCTGGAACTCTCTTGCTTCTTTGATGATCCAACAGATGTTGGCAATTTGATCTCTGGTTCCTCTGCCTTTTCTAAATCCAGCTTGAACATCTGGAAGTTCACCATTCATGTACTGTTGAAGCCTTGCTTGGAGAATTTTGAGCACTACTTTACTAGCGTGTGAGATGAGTACAATTGTATGGTAGTTTGAACATTCTTTGGCACTGCCTTTCTTTGGGATTGGAATGAAAACTCAGCAGTGGCCACAGGACTGGAAAAGGTCAGTTTTCATTCCAATCCCAAAGCTCATCCTTAGGTAGGTTGATAAGGAGTCTGGGGCCCTTGAGGAGGAAGAGGTCCAGGGCCCTCCATAAGGAGAAAAGGGTCTAAGGCTCTCAAGGAGGAGAAAACGACATTTTTCTTCTACATTGCTTTGTATTAGTCAATATAACAATGTATCTTGCTTAAGGACATGTTTTTCCTCAACAAGAACCTTCTAACCTTGTTAAAATGTATGTTGTGGGAGTGGGTCTGGTAAGATCTTTCTATTGTTAGTTCTAATCCTGTTATCTTATATTGTGGGAGTGGGTCTGGTAAAACCCTTTATTGTAACAAGGTATATAGCCCCCTTGCAAAGACTAGGTGAAGCAGGGCACTCTCCGCCCCCCTTCTGATGACTATGTCAGAAGCCTTCTCTGTCCCCTTTTATACTTTAATAAAACTCTGCTACACAAAAGCTCTTGAGTGATCAAGCCTGGTCCCTGGTCCCAAAGCTAAATCTTCTTCGGAGATCACGAATCCAACATCGTTCACCGTAAGCTATCAATATGCTCCACAACAAGAGAAGCCACCACACTGAGAAGCCCATGCACTGCAACTAGATAGTAGCCCCTGCTCGCCACAACTAGAGAAAAAGCCTGCACACAGCAACAAAGACCCAGTGCAGCCAAAAATAAATAAATAAAAATTTTAAAAAAGATACAGGCATGTCAATGCAGCAGCATTTACAATAGCCAACACGTGGAAGCAACCTAGGTGTCCATCAATAGATAAACAGATAAAGAAGAGATGGTACATATATATACAATGGAGTATTATTCAACCATAACAAACAATAAAATAATGCCATTTGCAACAACAACAATGGACCTAGAGATTAGAGCTTATCTACTAAGTGAAGTAAGTCAGACAGAGAAAGACAAATATTGTATGACATCACTGATACGTGGAATCTAAAAAGATGATTACAGGGAATCCCCTGGTGGTCCAGTGGTTAGGACTCTTGATTGTCCATTGCAGGGGACATGGGTTCAATCCCTAGTCAGGGAATTAAGATCCTGCATGCCACACAGCTTGGCCAAAAAAAAGAAGAAGAAAAAAAGATGATTACGGATGAACCTATTTACTAAACAGAAAAAGACTCACAAACTTAAAAAAAAAAAAAAAGTATGCTTCTCAAACAGGAAAGGTGACAGGAGAGGGATAAATTAGGAGTTTGGGATTAATGCACACACACTACTATATATAAAACAGATCATCAACAAGGACCTACTGCATAGCACTCAAATCTCTACTCATGATTCTGTAACAACCTATATGGGAAAAGAATCTTACAATGATTGGATATGTTAGGTAGGAAGTTAGGCATGAGCAATGAGGGGTGGCCTAGGTGAAAAGGATGCAAGCTAATCTTTAAACCCTCTCCCAGACATGCTCAAGGGAGTTCACAGATATACTACAAAAATAACCAGAGACTTTTTCAACTTCCCACAGGTGCCTCAGGCACACAGTGAATACAAACTAACCCCAGGGGCTTACTCAAGTAACCTTAGGCAGCTAGGACACCATTAAGGATATATTAATGTTCCATACATACATCCATCTGGTAACAACAGACTGAATTATGGGAAGACATGTGCAACAGAGCCTGTTGTTATATAGCCTGCAACTGTCAATCAGACTTGAGTATGCCCATTTGCATTCCCTTTCCTGACTGGTGGTGGTTAAAGCCCTATTTCGCATATGGCAGAACCAAAAGGAGGAGAGGGGAAGTATAAAAAAGGGAGACCTTTTGACTTCTCTGGGGTCAGCCGGCTCTCATGTCTAGGGAGTGTCTGTTTAATAAAAGTTCTGTCCCTTTGATCTGTAACTGAGGTGTAACTTGTCTGTTGTTTTAAACCGTTTAGTCTACCATTCCAAATTTTTGTTGCAATGAGCTAAGAACAGAGGGAGAGAAATAAACCAACCTGACAGAAAGATAATCAGTTTGCTGCATACCTGAAATTAACATGGACATTGTAAATCAACTATACCCCAATAATAAAACTAAAATAAAACTAAAAACAGACCCACCACTTGCCTCACCAATTCCATTACTGAGTATTTATCCAAAAAAAACCCTGAAAACACTACTATAAAAAGATACATGTACCCCAATGTTCATAGCAGCATTCTTTATAATTGCCAAGATATAAAAGAAATATAAATGCTCAACAACAGATGATGCATTAAGAAAATATACACACACATATACACATATAATGGAATACTACTCAGTCATAAAAAAGAATGAAATTTTGCCATTTGCAATAATATGGATGGACTTGGATGGTATCATGCTAAGTGAAATAAGTCAGAGAAACGCTGTATGATATCACTTATGTGTGTAATCTAAAGAATAAAACAAACTAGTGAATACAACAAAAAAGGAAGACTTACAAATATAGGGAACAAATTAGCGCTACTAGTGGGGAGAAGAGGTGGCAAGAATACACAGAAGAACTGTACAAAAAAGATCTTCATGACCCAGATGATCATGATGGTGTGACTCACCTAGAGGCAGACATCCTGGAATGTGAAGTCAAGTGGGCCTTAGGAAGCATCACTATGAACAAAGCTAGTGGAGGTGATGGAATTCCAGTTGAGCTATTTCAAATCCTCAAAGGTGATGCTGTGGAAGTGGTACACTCGATATACCAGGAAATTTGGAAAACTCAGCAGTGGCCACAAGACTGAAAAAGGTCAGTTTTCATTCCAATCCCAAAGAAAGGCAATGCCAAAGAATGCTCAAACTACCGCACAATTGCACTCATCTCACACACTAGCAAAGTAATGCTAAAAATTATCCAAGCCAGGCTTCAGCAATACGTGAACTGTGAACTTCCAGATGTTCAAGCTGGTTTTAGAAAAGGCAGAGGAACCAGAGATCAAATTGCCAACATCTGCTGGATCATAGAAAACGAAAGTTCCAGAAAAACATCTATTTCTGCTTTACTGACTATGCCAAAGCCTTTGACTGTGTGGATCACAACAAACTGTGGAAAATTCTGAAAGAGATGGGAATACCAGACCACCTGACCTGCCTCTTGAGAAATCTGTACACATGTCAGGAAGCAACAGTTAGAACTGGACATAGAACAACAGCCCGGTTCCAAATAGGAAAAGGAGTATGTCAAGGCTGTATATTGTCACCCTGCTTATTTAACTTATATGCAGAGTACATCATGAGAAATGCTGGCCTGGATGAAGCACAAGCTGGAATCAAGATTGCCGGAAGAAATATCAATAACCTCAGATATGCAGATGACACCACCCTTATGGCAGAAAGTGAAGAACTAAAGAGCCTCTTGATGAAAGTGAAAGAGGAGGGTGAAAAAGTTAGCTTAAAGCTCAACATTCAGAAAACTAAGATCATGGCATCCAGTCCCATCACTTCATGGCAAATAGATGGGGAAACAGTGGAAACAGTGGCAGACTTTATTTTGGGGGACTCTAAAATCACTGCAGATGGTGACTACAGCCATGAAATTAAAAGACACTTACTCCTTGGAAGGAAAGTTATGACCAACCTAGACAGCATATTAAAAAGCAGAGACATTACTCTTTGCCAACAAAGGTCCATATAGTCAAGGCTATGGTTTTTCCAGTACTCATGTATGGATGTGAGAGTTGGACTATAAAGAAAGCTGGGTGCCGAAGAATTGATGCTTTTGAACTGCGGTGTTGGAGAAGACTCTTAAAAGTCCCTTGGACTGCAAGGAGATCCAACCAGTCCATCCTAAAGTAGATCAGTCCTGAGTGTTCACTGGAAGGATTGCTGTTGAAGCTGAAACTCCAATACTTTGGCCACCTGATGCAAAGAACTGACTCATTTGAAAAGACCCTGATGCTGGGAAAGATTGAAGGCGGGAGGAGATGGGGATAACAGAGGATGAGATGGTTGGATAGCATGACCGATTCAATGGACATGAGTTTGAGTAAACTCCGAAAGCTGGTGATGGACATGGAGGCCTGGTGTGCTGCAGTCCTTGGGGTAGCATAGAGTCGGACACGACTGAGTGACTGAACTGAACTGAACTGAGTGGGGAGAAGAAAGGAGAGAGGGACAAGATACGTGCAGGAAATTAAGAGGTGTAAACTACTATGTATAAAATAAATAAGTTACAAGGATGCATTGTACAACACAAGGAACAGAACCAATATTTTATAATAATTATAAACAGAATACAATCTTTTAAAGTTATGAATCACTATACTATACATCTGAAACAAAATACTGTACAACTACATCTCAATTAAAAAATTTAATTGAAAAAATATAACACTTCTTTAAAATATTTTGCAAATAAACTATATACAGATGCTATTAAAAATAAAATACTTTAGCTCTAACATGATAAAAAGATATGACATGTCAGGGAAATAACTTTTTATATAATAAGTCACATCTATATTTTTATATTAAAAGCAAATTCCCTACAGGTTATCAGGCATTTATGCTTAAGTATTACAGGGTAGCCTTTCAAAGAGACCTTAAATTTTTACACAAAGTGAAAAGAATTATTAAAAGGAGGATAATGAAACAAAAATCAATGTAACAAAGTAAGTAAATGCAAGCAAAGGACATGTTTAATAACCAATAAAATGTTTTAACAGAGAAGGAAATGGCAACCCACTGCAGTATTCTTGCATGGAAAATTCCATGGATGGAGGAGCCTGGTGGGCTGCAGTCCACTGGGTCGCAAAGAGTCGGACACGACTGAGCAACATCACTTTCTTTCTTTCTATAGTTCCTTTTGGAGATGGAAATGGCAACCCACTCCAGTGTACTTGCCTGGAGAATCCCATGGACGGAGGGGCCTGGTGGGCTGCAGTCTATGGGGTTGCAAAGAGTCAGACATGACTAAGCAACTAACACACACAAACACAAAATGTTTTAAGTCAAGTTTATCAGTTAATAATAAATTTAGAAGATTCATATACATGGGAAAGTGAAAGTGAAAGTCACTCAGTCGTGTCCAATGCTGCGACCCCATGGACTATACAGTCCATGGAATTCTCCAGGCCAGAATATTGGAGTGGGTAGCCTTTCCCTTCTCCAGGGGATCTTCCCAACCCAGGGACTGAAACCAGGTCTCCCACATTGCAGGTGGATTCTTTATCAGCTAAGCCACAAGAGAGGTCCAAGAATACTGGAGTGAGTAGTCTATCCCTTCTCCAGCAGATCTTCCCCACCCAGGAATCGAACCGGGGTCTCCTGCATTGCAGGCAGATTCTTTACCAACTTTCTTTATCAGGGAAGCCCCATATACATGGGAAGCACAATTCATTTTTCTGACTAGATTTGTTCCGAAAATTTTCCCCTAAAGGTTAGGGTAGTATTGTCTTCAACTCTGTTTTTCCCCCATTGTGCTTTGCATGCACTATTTGTTGAATTAATGTCCCCAAAGGACAACTTGTTCCATTCATTTAGGGGGAAAATGCCAGCCATCACCTGCAACAAAGGCTAAATGGATATACAATCTTTTTGGTGGCCTTTGACCCATTTATAAACACAGAATATTTATATATAAGGGTGCTCATAAGTAGTTACACAAACATATGATTTGATTCTCTCATTCTCAGTCTAATTGTGGGTTTAGAAACCTGATTTGGCAGGGAATAATTTAGCCCACTCTCCTACAATGAAAAGAACTTCCAGAAATGACAGTGATGGCCTGAGCCATATCCAAAAATGGTGCAGCTGAAGACTAAATTCTAGAAAAAGAGCTCTCTGGTTTTAAGCTTTATGAAAATGAATTATCACTGTTTAGGTTATTTTTCTTAATTCAGTCATTCAATAAAAAATGTCTGTTGTACACTGTGTCAGGCACTACTCTAGGCACCCTGGAAACAGCTGCAGACCAAAAATCCCTGCCCTCACAGAGCTAACCTTAATATTAACAACACAATGAAAACACTGCAAGTGAACATTATTGAACATAGTCTAATGAACAGTTATATTCACTATAAAACTGAATATAAGGGAATCATTACCAATTAATAGCTGAATTTCTTACTGTCCACCTTAAGAAACGCAAGCTCTGATATTAACATCTTTGAGCAAAGTAAGAGAAAAGTGGTGCTTCTCACTCCACATCAAACAAGCAGAAATTACAAAAGAAAATCTATGTTTTCTCTATTTCTGTTTTTTTCAATTTAGAATCATGGTTAATCAATAAAACTCCAATATAAAACACAAAATTTTTTAATGAATCATGTATTGTACCAAATAGCATACATTTCTATTATGTCATGTGTTTGTACCATAGTTAAATATACAGTTAAGTTATATTTCTGGAATTAAGGGAGAAAAAAAAGAAACAAGGAAGAAAGGATTTTTAATTATAGCATGACATGATTAAACTGAAAAGTATGTGGTATTTTACATATATGTGGTTACTTGAAATCATGTAAGATGATTCGGTGAGCTATATGCTCATGGCATTCTACTTGGATGCTGGTGAGATATAAAGATGATTAAGACACAGAATTTTCCAGTCAAACACAGGTAGTGGAGGTAAACACACACAAGGAACTATAATACAAAGCAAGCTACAATCAACCCTATAACACAAATCTAAAAAGCTGCACAAAGAGCTGCCACTTACTGGCACTGGTCTAAGTCCTTTACGTGTCATTTTGTTTCATTCTTCTCCATAAACCTATACAGCGGGGTTTAGTATTCATGCTCTACAGCAAAGATACTGAGCATCAGAAAATCTGTAAATGTGTCCTGACCACAAAATAATTAAAAGATGGAATCCATGCACTTTTCCATCAGGTCACGCTGCCTTCCAGCAAAAGAAAAAGAAATACAAGTGGAGGACTTTGAGGTGGCTTTTTAGAGGAAGACTAGGATTCAATGAATAGAAGTCCCAGGAGCAAAAAATAAGAGCAGAGGAAGTATAATTCCAGGCAAAGTAAAAGATTTGGAAAAAAGCAAGAAAGTAGGAAAGAGCAGTGCATGCTCAGGGAATGACAACAAATTCATGTGGCTATAGCACAGGCTCCAAAGCCAGATGCTAGACCCGGCTGGGTGGCAGGTCCATAGTGGTACCTATGGCACCAGTTCTGGAACCAAAATACACCTGGTTTGAGTCCTGGATCTACCACTTCAAAGTTATGTTACCTTCACAAGTTACTTAATCTCACTGAGACTCAGTTTCCTCAACTACGAAATGAAGTAGGACCATCTACCTCACAGGGTCGCTATGAGAACTAAATGAGACTGACATGTGATCAAATAATTGCCCAATCACTTCAGACAAGAACATCACAAGAAATGAAAACTGCACGCTGACGTCCACGATGAATACAGATTCAAAAATCCTCAACAAAATATTAGCAAACCGAATCCAACAACACATCAAAAGGATCATACACCACGATCACACGGGATTTATTCAAGGGATGCAGGTATGGTTCAACACCCACAAATCAGTGTGATACAACCACATTAACAAAATGAAGGATAAATAGCATACAGTTATCTCAACACATGCAGAAAAAGCTTTTGACAAAATTCAATATCCATTTATGGTTAAAAAGAAAATCTCTCAACAAAGTGGATATAGATGGAATGTACCTCAACATGATAAATATGACATGTATAACACCATACATATATAACATCATACTCAATGGTGAAAAGCTTAAAGCTTTTCCTCTAAGATCAGGAGCAAGACACAGATGCCCACTCTTGCCACTTTGATTCAGCATAGTATTGCAAGTCCAAACAGAAATAAAACAAAGGGCATTAAAACCTGATAGGAAGAAGTAAAACTATCACTACTTGCAAATAACATGATATTACATATAGAAAACACTAAAGACTCAATCAAAAACTGAAAACTAATAAGGGAATTTGGTAAAGTTGCATATATATAGAAATACGTAAACATACAATTATACAGAAATACACAAAATAAGTAAACAGAAATCTGCTGCATTTTTATACACTAATAATGAACTATCAGAAAGAGAAATTAAGAAAACAATCCCATTTACAATTACACCAAACAGGATAAATCACCTAGAAATAAATTTACCCAAGAAGTTAAAAGACCTGTGGGCTACCCAGAGGATGCAATGGTAAAGAATCTGCCTGCCAATGCAGGAGGCGCAGGAGATGCAGGAGATGCAGGTTCGATCCCTGTGTCGGGAAGATCCCCTGGAGTAGAAAACGGCAACCCACTTCAGTATTCTTGCCTGGGAAATCCCATGGACAGAGGAGCCTGGCAGGCTACAGTTCATGGGGTCACAAAGAGTCGGATACGACTGAGCGACTGAACACACAAAAGACCTCTACATCGAAAACTAAGACACTGATGAAAGAAACTGAAAATGACACAGATAAATGAAAAGATATTCTATACTCAATGGATTGGAAGAATATTGTTAAAATGTCCATACTACCCAAAACAATCTAGATTCAAAGAAATCCCTATCAAAATCCCAATATCATTTTTCAAAGAAACAGAACAAATAATCCTAAGAACTGTATAAAACCAGAAGAGACCCCAAACAGCCAATGCAGTCTTGAGAAAGAACAAAGCTGGAGGTATCACATGCCTTGATTTCCAAGCATTAACATATTATAAATCTATAGCAATCAAAATAATATGATACTGGCACAAAAACAGACACATAGATCAGTGGAACAGAATATGGAGCACAGAAACACACCCACACATATATGATCAATTAATTTACAACTAAGGAGCCAAGAACATATAGTGGGGAAAAGACAGTTTCTTCAATAAGCGGTGTTGGGAAAACTGGACAGCTACATACAAAAGAATGAAACTGGACCACTATCTTATACCATTTTTCCAAAAAATACATATAGATGGGTCAACAGATATGTGAAAACTTGCTCAAATCACTGATTATCAGGGAAATGAAAATAAAAACCACAATGAGATAGTATCTCACATCTGTCAGAATGGCTATCATCCAAAAGAGAACAAGGACTTCCCTAAGGGTCCAGAGGTTAAGACTTTGTGCTTCCAATGCAGGGGGCATGGGTTCTGTCCCTGACTGGGGAACTAAGAGCCCACATGCTGCATAGTGCAGCCAAAATATAAAAATTAAAAAATTAAAACAAAAAACAGAAAAACTCAAAAAAAAAAAACTTTAAAAGAGAGACAGAATAACAAGTGTCAATGAGGATGTGGAGAAAAGAGAAACTTGAGCGCTGTTAGTGGGAATGTAAATTGGTGCAGCCACTATGGAAAACAGTGTATTAGTATATAGGTTCCTCAGAAAATTAAAAAAGAACCACCATATTATCTAGCAGTTCCACTTCTAGGTATTTATCTAAAGAAAACAAAAACCTTAACTTAAAAAGATAAACTCACCCCCATATTCACTGCAGGATTATTTATAATAATCAAGATATGGAAACAACCAAAGTATCTGTTGACAGATCAAAGGACACACATACACACACATAAACACAGTGCAATGTTACTCAGCCATAAAAAAGAACATCTTGCCACTTGTGCTGACAACATGGATGGACCTTGAGGGCATTACACTAAAAGAGAAATATGTCAGACAGAGAAAGACAAATACCATACAATCTCACATGTGCAATCAAACAAACAAAAAAACACCCAAGCTTACAGATACAGAGAACAGAAATTTTTTTAAATGAGATGGCCACATGACCAATGTGCTTGGCCAATCAGTCATTCCTGCTCAGGATCTGGAACAAGTGAGATAAAGAGATGCTAGAGAATCCATTCTGGTGGCAGCAGCAACATCTAACTCAGAGATTAGCTTATGAAGCCTTCTCTGATCATCCCAGGCAAAATAAATCCCCCTTTGACAGCTTTGTTTAGACACCTAAGGTATTCACTCAGAGTTCTCATTCACATCTAAATCATTAACTTCCTGAATTCCTGGGAATAAGACTGGTTGCTCCTTGGAAGGAAAGTTATGACCAACCTAAACAGCATATTAAAAAGCAGAGACATTACTTTGCCAACAAAGGTCCATCTTGTCAAGGCTATGGTTTTTCCAGTACTCATGTACGGATGCAAGAGTTGGACTATAAAAAAAGCTGAGCACCAAAGAATTGATGCTTTTGAACTGTGGTGTTGGAGAAGACTCTTGAGAGTCCCTTGGACTGCAAGGAGATCCAACCAGTCCATCCTAAAGGAGATCAGTCCTGAGTGTTCACTGGAAGGATTGCTGTTAAAGCTGAAACTCCAATACTTTGGCGACCTCATGCAAAGAGCTGACTCATTGGAAAAGACCTTGATCCTGGCAAAGATTGAAGGCGGGAGGAGAAGGGGAAACAGAGGATAAGATGGTTGGATGGCATCACCGACTCAACGGACATGACCTTGGGTAAACTCCGAGAGTTGGTGATGGACAGGGAGGCCTGGCGTGCTGCGGTCTACGGGGTCACAAAGAGTCGGACATGACTGAGCAACTGAACTGAACTGAACTGAAGACTCGTTATAGTTTAATCCACTCATATCAACATTCTTCTGCTGACTGTTCTTTGCCCACCCCTTGTTTTTCCGACTCCCTTCCTCTCCTTCCTGTAATACCTCTGCATAGATCCTATAATTGTTCCTTTTTTTTTTTATCTTCACTTTTAAATTAGATAAGTAATTCTGAAATTACTGCTGCAAAAGATTCATATCTCTCATTTCGGAGGCTCACAGCAGTGTTCCAAGTTACTAATAACTTGGATTCTCCCTGCTTCATAATGAGGTTCTTCATTTATTAGTTGTTTAACCCTTACTTTTCCCTGTGAAAAGAAGTAGGTAGCACCACACTGCACACAATTTACTCTCTCCCCTACCCTGCTCACCGAGAGGCTTCCTAAAAGATGGCATGTCTATACCCTTTCATTTTTATCTCTGCCTTCCTTGCTATTCCTCAGTCCAGAGAAGTATGTTTCCATTGTTCCAAAAGAAAGGAACGATGTTGTCCCTGTGGGAATGTAAGATTTACAGCCTCAGAATTCTCCTTTTAGAGCCTGTCCACACCCTGAAATTTGATGCCTTTCCCCATTCTATCAGGGTCTGAAGTTCTAAGTGTTTTTAAATTTTGTTAAAGATGAAGTTGTATTTGTTCCTCATGCTCTTTACTGTTTTGAGTTGATTTCCAAGAGTAAAGAAGACAGACGTGTCTTTATTATGCCACTGGACTTCCCAAGTGGTGCACGTGGTAAAGAACTCGCCAGACAATGCAGGAGACAAAAGAGACACAGGTTTGATCCCTGGGTTAGAAAAATCCCCTGGAGAAGGAAACAGCAACCCACTCAAGAATTCTTGCCTGGAGAATCCCATGGACAGAGGAGCCTGACGGGCTACAGTCCATGGGGTCGCAAACAGCTGGACACAACTAAAGTGACCTAGAAGCAGCATTATGCCACTAATTATTTTTAATGTTTTTCTGAAATCTAACGTTTTAGAGATTAATTTTCTAGTATATTACAATATAATATCTGCTTCATTGTATTGTTGTTGTTCAGTCTGTCTGACTCCCTGAGACCCCACAGACTGCAACACGCCAGGCTTCCCTGTCCTTTACTATGTCCTGGAGCTTGCTCAAACTCATGTCCATTGAGTTGATGATGCCATCCAATCACCTCATCTTCTGTCATTGCCTTCTCCTTCTGCCTTCAGTCTCTCCCAACATCAGGGTCTTTCCTAATGAGTCAGCTCTTTGCATCAGGTGACCAAAGTATTGGAGCATCAGCTTCAGCATAGTCCTTCCAATGAATATTCAGCATTGATTTCCTTTAGGATTGACTGGTTTGATCTCCTTGCAGTCCAAGGGACTCTCAAGAGTCTTCTCCAACACTACAGTTCAAAAACATCAATTCTGCAATTCCAGGTGTGTGAGTAGAAGAGGATGATGTCAGCAGGGATTACATGTACAATATTAACTTCTTAGGGACAGAAAGGTCATTGGTCCACATAGGTATTTGTTAGAAATGACTTTTGGAGTGTTCTTTAGAGGCATGATAAAAACAAATCAACCATTTCTCACTTCAAAAATTATTTAATATATGTAAAGTAATATTCAAATTTTGTTCATCACTAGTAGTTCATAAAAGTGTTAATAAAATTTCAAAATGAAAAAGTTTGCTCTTACCTGGATCTGATTCCGCAGCTGCTCGGCTTCCTGCCTCAGTTGTTCCAGCTCACTCATCCTTGAATTTCCTCACGGCAGAAACTAAGAAATGAAAGCCCTGTACAAAACAGAAAGAGAAAGACTGATTTACTTCTCTATTTACATATTAATCTACTTTTTAAATACTGACATACAATTGGTCCTTCTGAATCTCAAATGCAATCATTATTACTAGAACTTAAAATGACTTAGTAAATACAGATCTAGATTATTTACTAAAGGATTTTACGGAGGAAGGGGATGAGAAGATGGAAGAGACACCTTGAGTAGTAGTATTCAAGACTAAATTATAGATAATTAGTACTAGAACTAAGTCCAGTGAGAAATACTTTACAACAGTTCCAAAGGTACCAAGAGATATTCGGACCTAGATACCTAAAAGGTCATCCTTGAACCCCACACCATCCTGAAGTCTTTCTCATCTCTGTGAATGGCAATTCTGTCCTTTCAATTGTTTAAGCCAAAAACCTGGGAGTCATCCCTAACTTCTCTGTTCTGTTTGTTTTATATCCTACCTCTAATCCACAAGCAAATCATGTCAGGCACTCCTTCAAAAAATATCCAGGATTTGACCAACTCTGATTACCTCTACTTTGACTACCTTGGTCTAAGTCGCCACTATCATTCACGGGGTCTCCTTCCTATCGCCTTTGCCCACTCTCCAGTCTATTCTAAACATAGCAATCAGTGATCCTTTGAAAATACAAGTCACTCTTCTGCTTGAAATTCTACAATAGCTTTTCACTCTACTCAGCATAAAGTCTGTTTATCTTGACCTACAAAGCTTTATGCTTCCCTGGTGGCTCAGCAGTAGAGACTCTGCCTGCAATGCAGAGGATGCAAGTTCAATCCCTGGGTCAGAAAGATTCCCTGGAGAAGGAAATGGCATCCTGCTTCAGGTTCCTTGCTTGGGAAATCCAATGGACAGAGCAGCCTGGTGGGAGACAGTCCATGGGGTCACAAAGAGTTGGACACAACTTAGAGACTAAACAACAACATCGATGCAGAGTCTTACACAATCTGTTATACATCCCTCTAACATCATATCTCTGCTTCCTCTTCCCCCCCTCTCTCTGGTCCAGACACTCAAAAGCCTTCTTAATATTAGAAAGCTTTCTCAGTGACCACACTAAGCAGGCTCCAGCTTCAGTCTCGGCACCTGTTCTTACCCCTCCCTGGAAGCCTCTTGCCCCTGATATTTTCATTCCATGCACCTTTACCTCGATTCAAAGGTTCCTTCTCAGAGCAACCTTCACTGATAGCACGTATGCACCCAACTGGACCCCTTCACCCCTTGTGTAAATCTAAGATGTACAACGTGCTGATTTGATATTTATACATTTGCAATATGATCACCACCAAAGCATTAACACCTCTCTCACATCACATAATTACCATTTCTATTTTATGGAGAGAATATTTAAAATCTAGTCTCTTAGCAGCTTTAAAGTACTTAACACAGTGTGGCTGACTGCAATCACTATGCTGTGCATTAGATCTCCAGAACTTTCTCATCTTCGAGTTGCAAGTTGCACTTTCCTTCTCACTCAGCCTAGATTCCAGGTCCAGCACTTCACGGACAACCCTGCCAGCACCCTAGTTTCCCCTGTCCTTCTATTTGGTCACATTCAACAAACAAAAATCACACCTTTGATGAACCCAACGCCCTACTTTCTTTCAGCCAGCGCTCAAACTACCAAAGACTGATTGAAGAGTCAAACGGGGGAGGGCACATTAGTTCTACTACAAGTTCATATAAGCAAGCTATTTAGCTGGCTACTCTATACAGCTTTTTACCCATCGCGTCTGCTCAGTATCAACGATTCTCATAGTAGAAGGGATGAAGGAGCTTCTTTAATAGAAGCTTAACAGAAGAAGGAGTTTCCTTCCGTAACAGAAGGAGCTTCCATAATAAAAGGTCCTCCTCATGGTAGAGGAGCTGAGTTTTCTGTCACTTGGGTCAATTCTTCCCCCTGAGATTTAAATCCTATCTATCCCTATCTTTTTAGTAACCTTACACTTCTGATTATTCCTTTTCACCTAGTTCATGAACCTCTCACTTTTCTCAATTGTTTTTGTCTTTTTATTTAGAAAAATTTCAAACACAGAAAGAGGTAGAGAAATTTGTATAATGGACATCCATAATGTCCACCATGAAGGTTTACAAATTGTTAATATTGTTATTGTATTTGTTCCAACTTTTGTTCCTTTTGGTAGTATTTTAAAGTCAAGCACAGACATCAATGGATAAAGAAAATATGCTGCATATATATAATGGAATAATACTCAGCTGAAAAAAGAATAAAGTAATGCCATTTGCAGCAACATGGATGGACCCAGAGATTATCATACTAAGTGAAATAAGTCAGGCAGAGAAAGACAAATACCATAAGATATCACTTATATATGGAATCTAAAATATGACACAAATGAACTTATCTATTAATACAAAACAAAAACAGACTTTCAGACAAGGAGAACAGACTTGTGGCTGCCAAAGGGGAGAGGGGTGGGTAGGACGGATTGGGAGTTAGGGATTAGCAGACACAAACTATATATGGATAAACAACAAGGTCCTACTATATAGCATAGGGAACTATATTCAATACCCTGTGATAAACTATAATGGGAAAGAATATGAAAAATAATATATACATTTGTGTATAACTGAATCACTGTGCTATACTGCAGAAAGTAACACATTATAAATCAAATAAATAAATTTTTATACTTCCATAAATTTTTTAAAAAACATAGACATCAAGCCACTTTAAAATATTTCAGTACACATTTTCAAAAATATCAAGACATTTTTCCTACTAAACCATAATATATTAACAAACCTCCCATATTAACAATTATCTAGTAGCTAATACCCAGTCCATTTTCAAATTTCCCCCATTATCACAACAATGTCTTTTATATCAGAGTTGTTCAAATCAAGATCCAATTAGGGACCCTAATACATTTAGTTATATCTCTTAAATCTCTCCATCTAGAAGAATCCATCTCCTTCTTTCTTTTTTCTTTATGATAATAGAGTTATTGGAGACATCTATCCTGTAGAACATCTCACATTCTGTTTACTTCTTCATGGTATCGCTTCTCTATCCTCTGTAATATCTATGAATTGGAAGGAAGTTAGATCTACAGGCTAGATGACATTCAAGCTCAATGTATTTTGCAAGAATACTCTTAGGTGAGACTAGACTTCATATTACAATACATAGGAATGAACTTAATGTTTACGTTGCTATTAGTGAAGCTATGATTTGATCAGTGTATTCAGGTATTAAAAGCTAGTGTGTCTACTGTAAAGTTATACTTCCTCATTTTCATTCAACAAACAACCTGTGGGGAGCATTTCACTTTCAACTGCATCCTTTCCATTAGGGGTTACACACTCAAGTCTCTCCCTTTAAGGAAAAAAAGAAAAAAACTCCCTGATTCTATGTTTCACCATCACTTACAGACCTTTTTCTATATTTAAGGAACTTTCAAACAGACTTGTCTTTACCTGACTCTATGTCCTCATACGGAATTCTGAATTCTCAAGTCTCATATGCCCAATGACTTCAGCTAAGTTTAAGCATAATAGAAAACTTCATATTTTATTTAGTAGTAAACTTCATATTCTATTTAATAGAAAACTTAAACTTCAGCTAAGTTTAAGCATAAGTTTAAGGCACAACAGAAAATAAGGGGGCAGTTATAAAGCAATGGACTTTCTGAGAAAATTTCCAAACAGCAAAATCAGAACCCTTGTGATGCTTGTGCCCAGTGAAGGGTAGCAAAATATGCCACCCCAAAATATGCCTCTTGGGCAGGAGGATTATTTTGAGAAACAACAGACACAAGAGCAGCTCTGAAAACAAGAGAAGTTAAGTTACCCCCTTTGAAATGGAAAGCAACATCTACGAAGGGAATCTCCAATTTTAAGGGTATTTCTTGGTGCCATAAGTGAGGGATGACTCCAAAAGACAAAAGTCTTATCACTGGAGAAGGCAAGGTCTTAAATCTGCACATCAAACCTTACCCTTGCTTTTCCTAGGAACCTCTCAAGACTGGTTTCTACCCTTAACCTCCCAAACTTTCATCTTTAGCTGAAGACGGTATTTAAGCTGGTGGCTTGGGTACCTCAGGGAGTTACTCATTTTCCCCTGGGTATCTCACATTCTACTTCTTTGTTTTCCTCCTGTTCATCTTTTATTGCAGGACATCTCAGCCAAGAGCTCAGAAGAGTAGAGTGAAAATTACTTTTCCTCTGCTAAAGGACAACCACAAACTTTTCATGTCTAAAAAATATCACAGCAGCCTTCGCTGACTTTCAAGCCTGTTGCTAAAAACAAGAACTAACTTTTCACTCTTTAATGAAAACTTATTAGTGTTACTTGAAAACCGAGTTCACCTCCTGGTGGGTGTTGCGCCAAAAGACACAACCAACTTAAAAACTGGAAGGAAGGATTTACTACTTACAGCAGGTAAGGAGAGCACAGGGGATCTTTCCCGAAGCAGTTATCTCCCCAGCAGCAAAACTAAGGCAGTTTTAAGCTAAGGGTTCATGCAGATGGCTGGTCTACACAGACTAACCTTTAGTTGACTAAAGTCCCAAGGGTCAGAAAAGGTCAACATCATCATCCCTTAGGTTCCAACTGATCTCGAGCCCTTCGGGCTAATCTTCACCACTGAAACAAAACTGGGAGTCCTTACAACTGATATACTATCTTTGCTATTGCTACTTCTCTTGCCTGACATTCTTTTGTTCCCTTGGTTTAGTCACTAAGTGTCTGACTCTTGTGACCTCATGGACTACACAGCCCTCCAGGCTTCTCTGTCCATAGAACTCTCCAGGCAAAAATACCGCAGTGGGTTGCCATTTTCCTTCTCCATTTGTTCCCTTAGATCATCAATTACTGAGACCTGTTCGAGCACAAGCACTGTTGCCAGGTTTAGAGCACAAAATGGCTTAGATCAAAGTGGATTCTCTTCTGTTAAGAAAGTCATGCCTGATTCTGTTTCTCGGAGAGCCTCTACCTGATCCATTTATATTAAATATTTATATTAAACCTGATATTTATATTAAACTAGAGAGGGAGAATATTTTGATTAAACAGACTTTCTGTTGATGTTATCTTCTCACCTGACAACTGTCGTATTCCTGAGAATACACCTCCCCCCACAAAAAAAACTACACCCAGAATAGACTAGTGGATTATAAACTACTTCCAGGCAAGTCCAGGGGCTGATTAGAGTAAAAAGAGGCAAAAGGATAACCCAGATGAAACTTAATATGGTAAATCCTAATAAATTATGCTTTGAAGGAGGAGGATCTCAAGAAGTGGACAATCTGGTTATTGGAAATGGCTCTGTGGATATATGGCTTCAAAAACTGTGAATTCTTGAGGACAATATTGTTGCATGAAGTATAGTTTATTAAGTAGCTCCCTCAAACTATACACCTAATAGCATGCTCAAAATCAGAGAAGCAAAGTCTCTATGGGCATTTATTTTGATTGGTAGAAAACAAAGTCATCAGACTACTTGCCCTCCTGCAGTCCTTTGCACCCACAATTATTAATAAAGGACAGAAATAAGGGAAGTGGCAAAACATTTTATAAAGCATTGTGAATCCCATGTGGGGAAAAGAAAAATACGGAAAATAATGACAGGAGATGGAAAACAAGTCAGATAGTCACCCGCTAATGAAAAAGACTTCACTGGGTGCAGCCAGGCAGACTAAGAGCAGAGAATTCCAGAAAAACATCTACTTCTGCTTCTGTTTCATTGACTATGCTAAAGACTTTGGCTGTGTGGATCACAACAAACTGGAAAATTCTTTAAGAGATGGGAATACCAGACCACCTCACCTGCCTCCTGAGAAATCTGTATGCAGGTCAAGAAGCAACAGTTAGAACCAGACATGGAACAATGGACTGGTTCCAAATTAGGAAAGGAGTACGTCAAGGCTGTATATTGTCACCTTGGTTATTTAACTTATATGCAGAGTACATCATGCAAAATGCTGGGATGGATGAAACACAAGCTAGAATCAAGATTGCTGGGAGAAATGTCAATAACCTCAGATATGCAGATGACACCACCCTTGCAGTAGAAAGTGAAGAGGAACTACAGAGCCTCACGATGAAGGTGAAAGAGGAGAGTGAAAGTTAGCTTAAAACTCAACATTCAAAAAAACAAAGATCATGGCATCCAGTCCCATCACTTCATGGCAAATAAATGGGGAAACAATGGAAACAGAGACAGACCTTATTTTCTTGGGCTCCAAAATCACTGCAGATGGTGACTGCAGCCATAAAATTTAAAGATGCTTGCTCCTTGGAAGAAAAGCTATGACAAACCTAGACAGCGTGTTAAAAAGCAGAGACATTACTTTGCCGACCAAGGTCCATCTAGTAAAAGCTAGTGGAAAGTTTTTCCACTAGTCATGTATGGATGTGAAAGTTGGACCATTAAAGTGGATGAGCACTGAAGAACTGATGCTTTTGAACTGTGGTGTTGGAGAAGAATCTTAAGAGTCCTCTGGACTACAAGGAGATCCAACCAGTCCATCCTAAAGGAGATCAGTCCTGGGTGTTCATTGGAAAGACTGATGCTGAAGCTGAAGCTCCAATACTTTGGCCACCTGATGTGAAGAGCCAAGTCATTAGAAAAGACCCTGATTCTGGCAAAGACTGAAGGCAGGAAGGAGACAACAGAGGATGAGATGGTTGGATGGTATCACCAACCCGATGGACGTGAGTTTGAGCAAACTCCAGGAGATGGTGAAAGACAGGGAAGCCTGGCGTGCTGCAGTCCATGAGGTTTAGAAGAGTTGGACAGACTGAGTGACTGAATAACAACAACGAATAGATAAGGAAAAGTCTTATCTAAAGTATTTAAAATAATCAAGATCCCAAGCTGAGAAGGGAGTAAACCAAAAACATTCTCTCGTAAGACTTTACCTGAGTTACTGACCAAAAAAACAAGTGATTATAGACTGAAATTAAAGTATACCATCTCCACTGGTTATATGTATAACAGAAAATTGAGTAGAGCTTCTAAGGACTCAGACCTGGCAACTAGCCCCAAAACTGAAGACAAAGAGGAATCAAACACACCACTTAAAAAAAAAAACAAACAGCTCCCAACATATGGGAGTAGGATCACCCTCAAGGCTTATTAAACAATCTAACAGTCTGATGCATACACACACACACACAGAGTTGATGATGCTTTTAACAATTATCTTTATACACAAAAGCACAGAGGAGAGGAGGAAAGGTCAGCTACAAGAGCTAGCCCCTTCGGTTGTGTAGGTACAGTGTGTGCATGATGAGAACTTATCGTCTACACCAAAGAGAAAAAAAACAAAAACCAAAGACACAGATTGAGTAAGAAAGGACAGTTGCAAGCTAAAATTTAACTAAAGGATTAGCATTGTAAAGAATTAACAAATAGAAATTTAATTAGAGTTGGGAGACAGCAAGAGGGAGCTCTCGCACCCTCTGGCATCACAGAACCCCCAAGCAAAGAGGCATTCTTCTTTCCCAGCAAGGACACAGCCAATGGAAAGCCATGGACTCTGTTTACTACAGCCTACTCAACTTCCTTTTCAACTCTATAAAAGAGTTCTCCTTTCCTTGCCCAGTGAGACTGGCACATGATTTGCCAAGGTTACAGACCCTGAACTGCAATTCTCTACAATAAATCCAAAAAACTCATCTCTCAGGGAAATATCTGGTAGTCAATCTGTTTTACATCCACAGCACCTAGAATTTAAAAGCAACTCCTCCAAACTAGTAATAAAAAAGACTGATGACCCAAAAGAAAAATATGCAAAGATACAAACAGCAGATCACAGCAGGAAAACCAGTAGAAGCCAATATACAAATAATAAGATACTCAACCTCAAGTTAACGGGAAAATTAAAATAAACAACTTCATACCTTTCAGATTAACAGAATTTTTTCCCCCTCATCCAGGAGATGGCAAAGCTGTGGGAAAATGATAACATATTCTGATGGAACAGCTTTTTGGGAAGCAATCTGGCAATATCTAACATGGGTGATGATATGTGTACCTTTCAATCTGATAAGTTAATTCCACTTCTGGGTAGATGAGCCCTAAAAGAAACTTAAGTACATATACTCATGTGCTCAAGAGCTGGATTTATACAGCATTACCTGTAATAGCAATAAAATACCTGCCAAAAGGGAAATGGATAATTACACTGTTTTTACAGTGAATTATTACATTGCGGTAAAAATCAATGAGCTATAGGTATATACAACATAGACAAATCTGAAAAATACTAAGAGGAAAAAAGCAAGTTCCAGAAGACACATACCAGCATAATACTTTTTACAAAATGCAAAAGCAACTAAAACTAAATAATATATTGTTTAGGGGTGTATACATATCCAATAAAACTTTTTTGAAGCAAGAATGATAAAACAGGAGGAAGGAACACACAAGTAGTTGCAAGCAATTGTTATTTTACAAATTCCTGAGTTGGGTATTTGCTTTACAGGTGTGTCTATATTATCAATAAGCAAGCAAATATAAATACATAAAAGTGAATCATACATGGATCCATGAATATATTAACAATTAATACAACTCCTGGACAAGTTCAATCAAACAAGGAAGCCATTTGACTGAGGTGATTCTAATATCTTAGCAGGCTGTCTGAAGAAAAAGAAAGTAAAGTCACTCAGTTGTGTCCGACTCTTTGAGACCCCGTGGACTATAGCCTACCAGGCTCGTCCCTTCATGGAATTTTCCAGGCAAGAGTACTGGAGTGGGTTGCCATTTCCTTCTCCAGGGGATCTTCCTGACCCAGGGATCAAACCCAGGTCTCCCACATTGCAGGCAGACACTTTACCATCTTAGACACCTGGGAAGCAGCCTGTGTAAACAAACCAAAACGTAAGCCTATAAATGCCCCAAGGTTAAGAAATCAAAACCTAAGGACAACCAATTACAGCTAACCAGTTTACCAAATAAAGCAACCACGTGAGCTCAGTTCAGTTCAGTTCAGTCGCTCAGTCGTGTCCGACTCTTTGCGACCCCATGGACTGCAGCACGCCAGGCTTCCCTGTCCATCACCAACTCCCAGAGCTTACTCAAACTCATGTACATTGAGTCAGTGATGCCATCCAGCCATCTCATCCTCTGTCGTCCCCTTCTCCTCCAGCCTTCAATCTTTCCCAGCATCAGGGTCTTTTCAAATGAGTCAGCTCTTCGAATCAGGTGGCCAAAGTATTGGAGTTTCAGCTTCAACATCAGTCCTTCCAATGAACACCCAGGGCTGATCTCCTTTAGGATGGACTGGTTGGATCTCCTTGCAGTCCAAGGGACTCTCAAGAGTCTTCTCCAACACCACAGTTCAAAAGCACCAATTCTTCGGCGCTCAGCTTTCTTTTTAGTCCCACTCTCACATCCATACATGACCACTGGGAAAACCATAGCTTTGTAAGCTACAGCCTTGCTCCCCTTCCTCCTCTTCTCTATACAAGTCTTAACCCCGCCTCTATAGGTGGGTGGCGGAGCACGCCTAACCACTTCTGGCTTGGCAGTACTCAATCCAAATCGATTTTTGCTCAAAAGGAAAACAAACAATATAATCTTAAACGTTTCAGTACGACTCAGTTTACTTTTTCACACACCTTAAGTCCACTGGGAAATAATAAAAGTAATGGAATGAAATAAAAATAAAGACAAAAGAAGCTGAGATTAAGTTAAACGATTTGCCCAAGATTAGAAGCAAAGTTAGGACATGAATCCAAGCCTGTGTGACTCTGGAAGCCAGTCTTAACCACTCTTCTTTGACTGTGTGCAAGGGCATTTCATTAGGTCTCTCCATTGAATCTAACGATGCTCCCTTCTTATTCAAGCTTTATTCTAACAGCTTTCCAGACTCCTCATTTCCTAGATTTTCCTAGTACTTCACTGACTATTCCTTCTCTGCATCACTGTGGACTCTTCCCTCCTACCCCCAAACCCCAATTCATTTCTTAAATATTTATATTTTTCCAGATCTATCTTCAACCAACTGTTAAGAAATTTCCCTCCCGGGAGGAAGGGAAGTTACAGTAGTATATGAGATACACAGGAGCCATCTCTACCTTCCTTTACAAGAACACATAAAAATCATCAGAAGGGCATGGTCAAGCAATTTCACCAAGGCTGATTTTTACTCAAGATCCAAATGGAGTTGTTTATCACAGTCTTTGACGTGGTACTGAAGTTACTAAAGCAATGTGAAACTAATAATTTAACAGAAATTAGTTTGATGTAACCATAGTGCTCTTTCAATATTTCAACTTCTTGACTAAGTTCTTTTTCAACATGAATATTTGATTCATTTAACACATTTCAAATAACTTGATCACATAGTGAAAGAAAGCACTGTTAGTTGAGCAGAAGGCAGCCTATCAGTTATCTTTTTAAAAGTTCAGCTGTACCAGTAACAAATGTCAAAAAATACCAACGGGTTATTGTACCCAAGCCAATTTATTAAATGAAATGGAAAAAAAAACACAGTTGCATAATTCAAATATTCTCCTCTCTCCATTTCTTAAAATGTCCACAGAATTTTTACTAAAGCAAGGCATTATGTAGACTATACAATTATCCTGCTGTGTTAGCAAACAGCTATTTTAACCCACATGAGACAAAGACATACAAGTATTTCTTAGCTACTAATAATTTTCACATGGATCTTGAAAGCTCACATAAGGCATGAAAGAATATTTTAAATTGTACTTTAAAGATTTAAGTATAAACTACTTTTACCTACTAGAGTTCATCAGAAAAGTTGAAGTTTGCTATTTTTATAATTAAATTCTCTAATGTTCTGCTTTTCTTTGTAATCCTGAATCATAACTCCTATACTTTATTAAAAAAAACAAAACATAAGCTCATAATGAATTAGTTAAGGTACTTGTTTTTATAATCATTCATATAATCACATAAAAATCAGAAGTTTTTATAATCATTCTCACCATGGAATTTAAAAACATATTTGCTTACCCACCCCAAGTAGTCTTCTAATTACAAATACTCCATGTGGCTTTCCTCGTGAGTCAAAAATCTAGAGTTGTATGAGACAAGTGCATCATAGAAGAAAACAGAAGACATGCTTGACACAAGACAAGCACTGACTTTTTTATTTTGCTACCAAATTTCTCATTATACTGAACATTTTTAAGTGCCCCGAAGTAACACAATTCAGCCTCTTATGAACTGAAGGCAGTCTGTTTTGTCTGTGCTCCAGGAAAAACTAAGATGCTGCTCTCAAGTCTGTTTCCCTTCACCTAACTGGTATTTCTGGCATAGTTCATTCTCTCATCAGACATTTACTGAATGCCTACTATATGCCAAGAACCCAGACTACACAAGAATTAGATACAGGCCTAGCTCTCCAGGAGTCGACAGTCTAAGAGGGAAAACAGCTGTTTAAGTGCACATTCGCCTAGGTCCATAATCCATTATCCTGAGCCCTAAGGGCCAATGCAGAATCTGGGAATTTATAGATTTTAAAAAGATTTTTTTTAAGGTTTTCAGATTTTAAAAGGTGTATTCAACACATATTTCATAACACGCCAACTGGACTTTGTGGCAGTACTCACATAATCTAGAAGGAGTATTTTTGCAGCAAAAGGTAAGTATCTTCACAATTAAGTGGGGAAAAGATAGACCAGCAACAGTTTCATGTTAGTTCAAAAGTTAGGCCTTGCCATCAAATGAGTTCAAATCACATAAGGTTTTGCCACTAATGACACATGAAAAAAAAAAAAAAAACCCTGCAGTTTCAAAGCATTTTGGATCTCCAAATTGTGGGTAAGACTCTTTTTTAAAAGCAAATAACAGTTTATCTAAAAGATGTGTGAGGCATTCCCAAGAAAGAAACACTTTTCCAGTAAGCACAATCTATTATGCAGTGATTAATCACAGTCTCATTATCAGTTCAGTTCAATTCAGTTAAGTTCAGTCGTTCAGTCATGTCCGACTTCTTGCGACCCCATGATCTGCAGCATGCCAGGCCTCCCTGTACATCACCAACTCCTGGAGTTTATCCAAACTCACGTCCATTGAGTCAGTGATGCCATCCAATCATCTCATCCACTGTCGTCGCCTTTTCTCCCACCCTCAATCCTTCCCAGCATCAGGGTCTTTTCCAATGAGTCAGTTCTTCATATTAGGGGGCCAAAGTATTGGAGTTCCAGTTTCAGCATCAGTCCTTTCAATGAATATTCAGGACTTATTTCCTTTAGGATGGACTGGTTGGATCTCCTTGCAGTCCAAGGGACTCTCAAGAGTCTTCAACACCACAGTTCAAAAGCATCAATTCTTTGGTGCTCAGCTTTCTTTATAGTCCAGCTCTCACATCCATACGTGACCACTGGAAAAACCATAGCTTTGACTAGGCAGACCTTTGTTGGCAAAGTAATGTCTCTTATTTTTAATATGTTGTCTAGGTTGGTCATAACTTTTCTTCCAAGGAGCAAGCGTCTTTTAACTTCATGGCTGCAGTCACTATCTGCAGTGCTTTTGGAGCCCCCCAAAATAAAGTCTCTCACTGTTTCCATTGTTTCCCCATCTATTTGCCATGAAGTGATAGGACCAGATGTGACGATCTTAGTTTTCTGAATGTTGAGTTTTAAGCCAACTTTTTCACTCTCCTCTTTCACTTTCATCAAGAGGCTTTTTAGTTCTTCACTTTCTGCCTTAAGGGTGGTGTCATATGCGTATCTGAGGTTATTGATATTTCTCCCGGCAATCTTGATTCCAGCTTGTGCTTCCTCCAGCCCAGCGTTTCTCATGATGTACTCTGCATATAAGTTAAACAAGCAGGGTGACAATATACAGCCTTGACATACTCCTTTCCCAATTTGGAACCAGTCTGTCATTTCATGTCCAGTTCTAACTGTTGCTTCCTGACCTGCATACAGATTTCTCACGAGGCAGGTCAGGCGGTCTGGTATTCCCATCTTTTGAAAAATTTTCTAGTTTGTTGTGAACCACACAGTCAAAGGCTTTGGCATAGTCAGTAGAGCAGAAATAGATGTTTTTTCTGAAACTCTCTTGCTTTTTCGATGATCCAACGGATGTTGGCAATTTGATCTCTGGTTCCTCTGCCTTTTCTAAAACCAGCTTGAACATCTGGAAGTTCACGGTTCACGTACTGTTGAAGCCTGGCTTGGAGAATCTTGAGCATTACTTTGCTAGCGTGTGAGATGAGTGCAACTGTGCGGTAGTTTGAGTATTCTTTGGCATTGCCTTTCTTTGGGATTGGAATGAACACTGACCTTTTCCAGTCCTGTGGCCACTGCTGAGTTTCCCAAATTTACTGGCATACTGTCTCATTTTAAGTTACAGCAAATCCACTACAGTGTAACAAACAATTTCTTACAAAATTGGTGGCTACGAGACAGACAGACAGAGACAGAGACAGAGACAGAGAGAGACGTGGCTAGTAACATAAATCAACTTCTTGAGTATAAGCAGCCAAATTCTGATTCTGAGCCTTCACCTTCTCATTGTAAAAGCCAAGCTACCCCCTTTAGATTTATGATTCTAAAATCTCGTGGCACACAGACCATGTGAGCTGGTAAAGAGATTTTTGACCTATAATAATACATAGGAGGAAGATTACCTGGATGGCCCCTGAATTCAAAAGATCCTTAGAATTTAGCCAACCAAGAGATGATATTTACCGAGTGCTTACTGTGTGTCATGCACTGTTCACAACTCTTCACAGTAACTCGTTTAACAACCTCAAATCAACCTCAGAAGGTAAGTGCTAATATCATATTTTACAGATGAGGAAACTACATGTTTTGGAGGTTATGAACCTCACCCCAGTTCACACAACCTCTTAAGTGTTGGAGTATGACTACACTTACTGTGTGATCCCAGAAACTGTTTTAACTTCTGAGTCTCAATTTCCTCGTCTGTACAGTGGAGACACGAGTATCTACCTCCAAGTGATTGTTTTAGGGATTAAATAACACACATAAAGAAACATCCTTAGAACTTTAAGTCAGAGCTAATTTGGCCAAATGAGGGAAATATATGAAGAAGCTATAATAGTAGGGAATGAGATGGGAATACTAGACCATCTGACCTGTCTCTTGAGAAACCTGTATGCAGGTCAGGAAGCAACAGTTAGAACTGGACATGGAACAACAGACTGGTTCCAAATAGGAAAAGGAGTACGTCAAGGCTGTATATTGTCACCCTGCTTATATAACTTATATGCAGAGTACATCATGAGAAACGCTGGGCTGGAAGAAACACAAGCTGGAATCAAGATTGCCGGGAGAAATATCAATAACCTCAGGTATGCGGATGACACCACCCTTATGGCAGAAAGTGAAGAAGAACTAAAGAGCCTCTTGATGAAGGTGAAAGAGGAGAGTGAAAAAGTTGGCTTAAAGCTCAACGTTCAGAAAACTAAGATCATGGCATCTGGTCCCATCACTTCATGGGAAATAAACGGGGAAACAGTGCAAACAGTGTCAGACTTTATTTTTTGGGGCTCCAGAATCACTGCTGACGGTGACTGCAGCCATGAAATTAAAAGATGCTTACTCCTTGGAAGGAAGGTTATGACCAACCTAGATAGCATATTGAAAAGCAGAGACATTACCTTGCCAACAAAAGTCCATCTAGTCAAGGCTATGGTTTTTCCAGTGGTCGTGTATGGATGTGAGAGTTGGATGGTGAAGAAGGCTGAGCACCAGAGAATTGATGCTTTTGAACTGTGGTGTTGGAGAAGACTCTTGAGAGTCCCTTGGACTGCAAGGAGATCCAACCAGTGCATCCTAAAAGAGATCAATCCTGGGTGTTCATTGGAGGGTCTGATGTTAAAGCTGAAACTCCAATACTTTGGCCACCTCATGCGAAGGGTTGACTCATTGGAAAAGACCCTAATGCTGGGTAATATTGGGGGCAGGAGGAGAAGGGGATGACAGAGGATGAGATGGTTGGATGGCATCACCGACTCGATGGACATGGGTTTGGGTAGACTCCGGGAGTTGGTGATGGACAGAGAGGCCTGGCGTGCTGCAATTCATGGGGTCACAAAGAGTCGGACACGACTGAGCGACTGAACTGAACTGATAATAGTAGGGCTTCTATGGTGGCTCAGATGGTAAAGCATCTGCCTGCAATGTGGGTGACCTGGGTTCAATCCCTGGTTGAGAAGATCCCCTGGAGAAGGAAATGGCAACCCACTCCAGTACTCTTGCCTGGAAAATCCCATGGACAGAGGAGCCTGGTAGGCTACAGTCCATGGGATCACAAAGAGTCAGACACAACTGAGAAACTTCACTTCACTTTACTTCTATAATCATAAACACGACTCAGGTTCATATTCACATCTGTTGATGGGTCAATAGATATAATAATACTCTAAAAAAAAAGGAAAATAAAATTATCACCAGAAAGAATCCTGTTCAAGGCCTCAGCATCTCAATTCTCCTGCAATGTCACCTCTTGTGTCCTCGACTCCTTGAAAAGCACCACTGCTTCCTCACTGACTCCAGAGGCTGGAAGTTTGCTGGGAGAGAACCTACACTACTCTTTCCCCATCTGCACTCTTACTTACAGACCAGGACTCTCTAATAGGCATGGAGGAGGGAAAGAGATTCAAAGAGGGAGAGGAGAGGAGAGAAAACATTCAGTCCTTTAAAGGGCTACCTCTAACTACACCCACCTCCTGAAGATCTCAATACCTGCCTCTCCAACAGTACCTTGCCCATCCCACTCCAATACTGTCAATACTAGATTGGGGCATTTCAGATTTTAAGTAATGTTCTATCCATTAGGTGTGTAGGAAAGAAACACGGTTGAGAGCCACTGATTTCACCCAATAGCCTAATTACTGGTTCTCAAAAGGTGAGGACCAGCAGCATCAGCATCACTGAGGAACTTGTCAGAAATGCAAACTTGTGGGCCCTTTGCTAGGCCTAAAGAACCAGAGACTTTGAGGGTGGAGCCCAGCAATTAACAAGCACTTCAGGTGATTCTGATGCCTCTTGGAATCTGAGAACCACTGGTCTAAACTATTGTCTAAAACCACTGGATGGGAGGAAAGTTCAAGGATGTGCGTTCATGCATGAAGTTCCTAAAAACACTATCTGAGATTTATATTATCTTGCTGGTTAAGCAAAACATCTAAATACTTAAAAAAAATACAGATATTAGATGGAATACACAAATAAAGAAATCATTCCCCTTCCAGTTGGTTTTAAAATAGAGCAAAACTATTTTCCATATTTGAAACATGAAAATGTTTTAATTTTTGTTTTTCTGAAGGACAACTTGAGAATGAGAAAAGAGGCATAGAAGGGAAACAAAAGAGAAATTCCTCTATAAATTTCCTATTTCAACACTCTCAACTTAAAATATTTTTTACAAATAAATCATTAACAATTCCTTGATGTATTTCAGGTGTTATCTTCCTTTTCCTCAAGGGAAACTATCCATCTGGCAAAATCTTGATTTTCTCTTTTTGGGGGAGCAGCCATTACCTCTTTTTAATGAGGCTTCCCTGGTGGTTCAGACGGCAAAGAATCTGCCCACAATGTGGGAGACCAGGATTCAATCCCTGGTCAGGAAAATCCCCTGGAGAAGGGAATGGCTATCCACTCAGTATTCTTGCCTGGAGAAAGAAACTAAGAAACCAAGTTCCTTATCCAAGTGTCACAAACAGATTCAGTTGGGGTGAACACTTTGGATCACAATTTGTGGCTCTACCATCGAATGGGCTACATCATCATTGCAGAAACCTAAACTGAGATGGTAAATTCCAAGACCCCATAAAATGTCATGCATAAAAATGTTTAAAAGGAATAGAACTTCATGGAATTACAAGCAAATGGATTTCTGTTTCATTCCTACATAGTTTTTACATCTGTGTTATAAATTAAATGTGTGTGACATATGCAATGTCTTAGCCTATTTGTCATTTATAAAAGCTGAGGATTTAACCCTAAGTTCTTTAAGTTTAATTTTTAAACTAAAATTATATTAAAATTTTAATTAAAAAATTAACCTTAATCAAGGAAATAGAAAAGAAGAGGAAGAGGTCTTGAGGCAAAGCTAACAAAAATCAAAATTACCGTAATAGCGGGTATTACATGAAAACCTGATGCACAGTACACGTTATATTGATAAATATAGAGTGGATGTTTCTATCTTTCAGGGTATCCTTTTTAAATTTCCACATACATATATAAAGACACAATGGAAGTTTCAAATAAATAGGTATAGCTTTTTTCCAGTTAACTTTTTGGGAAGGCTATCAAAAAAAGAATTTTCTTCCTGCTTTTTATATTCTTATCTATAGTCCTAAGTATAGAGGACTATAGATATAATAAATGAGATTATTCCAACTATTGTCAATTCAAACCATTATGTGATTTATTCTTCCACTCAACAAACATGTTATTAAACATCTACTCTGTAGACATAGTAACCCCAATCAGAAAAATTCACCTTCTCACAACAAAGTTAAGAATAATTACATTAGGATGTTAAGTGCCACAAGGCACATAATTAGTGTGTTATGTCACCAAAACCAAATGTTTCATGAGAATGTGACTGGACTCAACACACTAAGGATTTCCGTTAAACTTAATGCAATACATTCTGAAACCATTTTCAGTATGCTTGTATTTTTAACTCTACTGGACTTCCCTGGTGGCTCAGATGTAAAGAATCCATCTGCCAATGCAGGAGATATGGGTTCAATCCCTGGGTCGGAAAGGTCCATGGAGAAAGAAATGACACTGACTCCAATATTCTTGCCTGGGAAATCCCATGGACAGAGGACCCTGGTGGTCAACAGTCTGTGGGGTTGGAAAGAGTCAGACACAATTTAGGGACTAAATAACAAACAACAACAACCCCTTAAAGTAACTAGTTCTGTAAATTCACTGTCAGTGACGTAAATTAGTAGGGTATCTCCTTTTATTTAGTCCTCAAACTATTTTCTCTAGGTTGAGACTCCTCTAGTTTTAGTGTTTTTAAGGCTTTGTGAACCAAACATTAGGAAAATCAATTATGATTATGTAAATTGCAGATCATAACCTTGTCAGCCTGTCTTTTCTCATATAACTTCACTCAAGTGTTATCACCTCTTGGGTTTTCTGAATAGGACCATGCATGGTTCATGTCTGTATCAGTAACTCACAAAGTTTTACACCCTTTAAAGTCACATAACTTGCTTTTGTTTTACCAGAAACAAGACCTTCAATTTACCAGATTTGGTTACATATTACTCTTGGTTATATATAAAAGAAATTTTAATTAATCTTACCACTAAGGGATGGAAATACGACAACTGATGAGAATTTCATCCAACAAATATTTATGAGTGCCTAACACACATCAATCATGATCGAGCTCATTTGCTGAGTTGGCTGGAGAGCACAAAATGTGACTTGTTTAATTAACATATTCGTAGATAGGTAGCTACAATTCCATATGTTCAGAGTTATAAACATAAAATATCTTAAACATTACCAATAAGTAGTAGAAATATGAGTATAGCACTTAGTATCTTTCTCCCAGTACAGATTTCATTCCCCAGTGGCTCAGCGGTAAAGAATCTGCCTGCACTGCAGGAGCTATAGGAGATGCTGATTGGATTCCTGGGTTGGGAAGATCCCCTGGAGGCGGGCATGGCAACTCACTCCAGTATTCTTGCCAGGAGAATCCCATGGACAGAGGAGCCTGGCGGGCTACAGTCCACTGGGCTGCAAAGAGTTGGACACGACTGAAGTGACTGAGCATGGACGTATGCAAAACTATTATGCCTACCCACGAGATAAAACACTGAAGTTTTACTAATTAAGAAGCAAGTGTGGGACTTCCCTGGTGGTCCATTGGTTAAGACTCTGCACACTTCCACTGCAGGGGGCACATGTTCGATCCCTGGTTGGAGAACTAAGATCCTACAAACCACACAGCATGGTCAAACAAACAAACAAAAACAGCAAGTGTACTTATATGATATTGGTTACCAACGCTACTTCAGGGTCATACTTCACCAAAATGTCACATGACTGCTGTCCTGGGTTTAGACCAACAGCTAATTAATAACCTACACTAGCTTATTTGGAACTCCACTCCATTCCCAGTTCCCCATCCCAAGTAACGTCCTCAAAGGCTTTTTTTGGCTCAGTGGTAAAGAATCTGCCTTCCGAGGCAGGAGACACAGGTTTGATCCCTGGGTCGGGAAGATCCTTTGGAGAAGGACATGGCAACCCACTTTAGTATTCTTGCCTGGGAAAGTCCCATGGGCAGAAGAGCCTGGCGGGCTACAATCTATGGGGTTGTAACAGAGTCCAACACGACTTGGTGACTAAACAACAAAATGTCCTCAAAATCCATCAGTCAATAGAGGGTTTATCTCCACCAAGTGTCTTGAACACTAGATTCTGCTCTTAGTTACATTTACATCGTAGCCACACTCAGTTTTATTCTACTTCTCTGTTGTCTTATGGATGTTTTCATCCTGCCACACTTACCATCACACATACCAATACTGCTCTTCAGCAGCATTAAGGAAACACACATTGTTCCTAATGCTTCATCATCTCATCATAATCTGCCTATCATCCCCAGAAATATATAAAGATGCTCCCTCTTGAAAAGATTAGTTACACCATGGGGGGAATTTACATACAAACATTTCTCTCCTTTCTTGTATCTTAAGGCATGGAGGAGTCTTTGCATGTGTGTTTTTAAAGTTATTCCCTCCCCCAAATCTTCCCTTGTGGCACATTAACTATTAATAAACATAATGAAATCCTTTGTTGATGAAGTTTATTTAATTCCCATAGGTAAAGGTTAACACATAACCATGAAAACTAATATCTAAGCTTAAAACTTTTAAAATACCGACTGCTTTTGCTTTTTTACACCAAATGACAAGGAGACTACATTTTTCAAAAAGTTTATTCCTGTCTGTAAAGCAATTATCCTTCAATTAAAAAATAAACAAATTTTTAAAAAAAGTTTTTTCCCTCCTAACAGCTCCCCTAGAGGCCCATTTAGTAAGCAGTGCACATAATGAAGATCCCGTTGACAAATTTCAACTTCCTTAAGTAATCAGCTGTCTACCATTTTTCCATTTGAATGCATAATTTAATTTAAAGAAGCCCAGAAAGTAAAAAATGTTCCAAAATCATTTTCTTATAAAAACTGGTCACCATAAGCCATGTAAATTATCCTAAATACAATGTATAATCTATGTCACACGCCAGTTGGACAAACAAAGCCTCATTCAGCTTTAGTTGCATTACTGGGTTTTTAATTTCACAAACCAAGAAATTAACGCCCAATTTTTGTATTTTAAACAGTTCCTGAGTAAAGGTGTTTAGGTGGGGAACTCACAAAAACTGAAGGGGGAAAAAACTGAGTCAAGCCATTGGTAAAAGTCATCATAACAAAAAATACCAAAAATTCCTATGGAAAAGCCCAGACGTTATTAGTTCTTTGGGCATGGGGACCACTGTCCTCATCTTTGTCCCTCCCAAACTAGTGCATGCACTTTATGGTACAGATTCTATTTCTCTACATCTAAAAATGTATTACAAGTTAGATGAAGAAGAAGAAAGAGTAAAACTCCTAAAAACATGGCATTTTTGAAGAGTAAGAATCAATGTTTAGGGCTTCCCTCGTGGCTCAGTGGTAAAGAACCCACCTGTCAATACAGGAGACACAGGTTCCATCCTTGGTCCAGGAAAATCCCACATGCTGAGAAGCAACTAAGCCCCTGCATCACTACTGAGCCTCTGTTCTGTTCTACAGCCCAGGAGCTGCAACTACTGACGCCCTTTCACCCTGGAGCCCATGCTCCACAACAAGAGAAGCCACCGCAATGAGAAGCCTGCACACCACAACCAGCGAGTAGCCCCCACTCACTGCAAACTAGAGAAAAGCCTGTGCAGCAACAAAGATTTGAAAAAAAGAAAAAGAATGAATGTTTAAAGACAGTCATTATCCAACTGTTCCTATAACCCAAAATTACAAATATAAATCAACTGGCCAGACAAAGGCAAAACTGCGAAAAAAATGTTAAGCTGTACACTGCCTTAAATATTAACTACGGACATTAAGAGAAACTTCATATTATTTTAGGAAGTCATCAGTACCCAAGTGTTGAACTCTTTTAATGTAATTTCTACTTCAAAACAAATTAAGTAAGATAAAATTCTCAGCAATTCTAGAAAAGGGTCCCCATAACGCAAACCAGGAAAATGGTACTGAGGAACACAAGCTGTGAACTTACCAAGCATTTTTTTGTCCGTAACTATTACACCAAAGGAAAGTCTTTGGTACCTGCACCTTTTCCTCTGGCTTTTCCTCTAGCACATGTTAACTGACAATTGGAAAAGTTTACAAAGGTTAGCTGAAATTATTAGCACAGTAGAGAAAAAGATGTCTTTGAACTAAAGATGGAAAAATGCTAAAAAATATTTTAAGAGAGGAAGTATATTTAAGCAGAAATTATATCAAACCATTTTGGAGCTAGTTTTATTTTTCATTCTAAGCCAGATATTTCTTTAACTACTGCCTATTTTCTTTTCATTCTTTCCAATCTTATTAAGTTTGAGGCTTACTTAAAATTAAAATTTTCAAATCTTTAGTTTAAAAATTAATTGTCCAGCTTGTAATCAAGATTGGTCCACTTTTACTTCTTCCTACTGACCTGTTCTACTCATCTCTTGGTTATTAGTATTCCCTCCACCAGAGGGCAGACAAAAGAAAGATGAAGTCGTGAAATACAAAGCTGATAACTTGTTCGCTTCCAGAGAATCTTGAGCGGTGCCACCAAAAAACTTTAAACAGCACTGATGTTCTCTGAGACAGTCTTCTTCAATTGCAAAAAACATTAAATAAAATACAGCCAGAAAGTTGGCAATATTAATGCATTTATTCATTCATTCAACAAATATCCAACCACATGCAGGGCACATTCCAGGCTCCAGGGATTCAGCTGTAAACAAAACGAAGTTTCCTGTGGTCACGGAGCTTTATTCTACATACGTTTAGGAGAGGATAATAAAGCATGTGAATAAATAACAATTTCAAGTAAAGCACTGTGCAGGGGGAAAAAAATAAGTTACAGGATGAGCAGGAAGGGTATTTTTAAATAATTTAATCTATGCTAAAGACCTGAATGAAATGAGTGAATGAGCCATGCCTTAAAAGGGGAAGAGCACTCCAAGCACAAGAAACAGTAAAATGCAAAGGCCCTGAGGTAGAAACTAACCTGGCAAGCTGAATCAACAGGAGACAGGGGTGAAGACTGGAGGGGAGTGAACAAAGCAGAAGCTATAATAGAGGTGGGCAGGAGCCAACTATGTGATACACGAGCCTCTAGACCATAATAAAATCTTCATATTTTATCTAACACTAATGGGTTTTGATAACTGGGAGACAGAATCTAATTTGACTCATACCTTTTAAAGTTCATGCTGGTTGCCAGGAGACACACAGACTGGAAGCTGAGACCAGTTAGGTGCCACTATAGTCGTCTGGGCCAGGAAAGATGATGGTTTGACACAAGGGTAGTGGTAGTGGAAGTGATTAAAAAATAAGACAAATTTGGAATAATTTTTAAGTTAGAGGCCACTGTTCAGTCGCTAAGTTATGTCTGACTCTGAGACCCCATGAACTGCAGCACGCCAGGCTCTCCTGTCCTTCACTATCTTCCAGAGTTTGCTCAAACTCATGTCCATTGAGTCAGTGATGCCATCCAACCATCTTGTTCTCTGTCATCCCCTTCTCCTCCTGTCTTCGATCTTTTTCAGCATCAGGGTCTTTTCCAATGAGTCAGCTCTTTGCATCAAGTGGCCAGTGTATTGGAGCTTCCACATCAGTCCTTTCAATGAATATTCAGGGTTGATTTTCTTTAGGATAGAGCCCATAATACTTGCTAATGGAGGAATAAATATAGGATGAGTGAATCAGGACTACTCTTAGGAGTTTTAAACTTGAGCGTCTGGGAGGACAGTGATACCATTAACTGAGCTGGAAAAGAATTATAAGTCATAGCCAGTGAGGCCAGATGAAAATCAGAATTAGTGCCCCAGAAGTCAAGGGAAAGAATGTTTCCATAAGGAAGGAGTTGTCAAATGTGGTTGAAAGATCTAATTTGGCCAAGACTGCCATCCCTGATGACATTGAGAAGAATGGTTCTGGGGCATAGGAAAGATAAAGTCTCTGGAGCAGGTTCAGAAGAAAATGGGAAGTGAGGAGTTGAGAAGCAGACACAGGCAAAATGGAATCTTTGAAAAATTTTTGAACACAAAGTAGCTTTATTAGTTTTTGAAGTTTTAACTTGCCTGTTTTTGAAATTTCAAACTTAAAGTTGAAAAATTTTGGTGGCTCACTCTGTAAAGAATCCATCTGCAATTCAGGAAACTCGGGTTTGATCCCTGGATAGGGAAGATCCTCTGGAGGAGGAAATGGCAACCCACTCTAGTATTCTTGTTTGGAGAATCCCATGGACAGAGGAGACTGGTGGATTACAGCCCATGGCGTCACAGTCAGACATGACTTCGTGACTAAACCACCACCTACCATAGTGAACACTCTTATTCCATTCACCTAGATTTACCAACTGTTAACACTTGCCACATTTGCTTTATTGCTCTCTGTATGTGTAACAATCATTATTGCTTATTCATTTGAGAGTACACTGAAGGTATTTTGACCCTTTACTCCTAAATAATTCCCTGTGTATCTTCCAAGAACAAGGGCATTTTCCTATGTAACTACAGTGCTGTGCTGTGCTGAGTCCCTCAGTCATGTCCGACTCTTCATGACCCCATGGACTGTAGTCCTCCAGGCTCCTCTGTCCATGGGACTCTCCAGGCAAGAATACTGGAGTGGGTTGCCATGCCTTCCTCCAGGGGATCTTCCCAACCCAGGGATTGAACTCATATCACTTATGTCTCCTGCACTGGCAGGCGGGGTCCTTACTACTAGCACCACCTGAGAAGCCCTATAACTACAGTACAATGAACAAATTCAGGGAATTTAACATTGATATCCTATTATTTAATATTCAGTACATATGCAAATTTTGCCAACAACCCAATAATGTTCTTAGAGTGGATTTTCCAATTCCAGATCCAATCCAGGATTCTGCACTGAATTTACTTTGCAGGTCTCTTGAACTTTCTTTAATCTGAAACTATTGCCTTGCCTTTCTTTGTCTTTCACAACATTAGCATGTTGGAAGAGTACAAGCCAGTTACGTAGTAGAACAATCCTCAGTTAAGGTCCCTCAATTGATTCCTTGTGATTAGATTTTGGTTATGCATTTCAGAAATACCACAGGAAAGTAATGACATGCCCTAGTTCAAGTGTGTCAAGAAGAACATGTTTTTCCCACTACTGGTGATATTAATTTTGACCACATGGTTGAGGTGATGACAGACTTCTCCACTGTGAAGTTACTGTATCCCTCTTGGTCATTAATCTCAAGCGAGACCACTGGAAACTGTAGTAATATCCTTTCTCCCATCCAACTTCCTCCATTAGTAACATTTACCTGACTCAGTGTTACCATGATAGTTGCAAACTAGTGACTTTTCTAACTATTGTTCCTTCTACAGTTTTTATTGGCCATCTACCAGGAAGAGTTTTCCCCTTTTTCTTATTTATTTATTATGGACTTGTGGATTCTGATTGTATTCAATCAGTTGCAATCCATTACTGCTATTATTCATTTTGATGCCAAAATTCTCTCAGATTTGACATGCCCTCTGTTTTTTAAAAAAACACTTCCTTACTTTGTGTTCTATCCTCATCTTGTATTTTCCCTTCTCCAGCCCTGGAACTGAAAGTAAAGTCTGATGCTGCAAAGAGCAATACTGCATAGAAACCTGGAATGGTAGGTCCATGAATCAAGGCAAACTGGAAGTGGTCAAACAGGAGATGGCAAGAGTGAATATTGACATTATAGGAATCAGTGAACTAAAATGGACTGGAATGGGTGAATTTAACTCAGATGACCATTATTTATCTCCTACTGTGGGCAAGAATCCCTCAGAAGAAATGGAGTTGCCATCACAGTCAACAAAAGAGTCTGAAATGCAGGACTTGGATGCAATCTCAAAAACGACAAAACGATCTCTGTTCGTTTCCAAGGCAAACCATTCAATATCACGGTAATCCAAGTCTATGCCCCGACCAGTAATGCTGAAGAAGCTGAAGTTGAACGGTTCTATGAAGACCTACAAGCCCTTCTAGAACTAACACCCAAAAAAGATGTTCTTCATTATAGGGGACTGGAATGCAAAAGTAGGAAGTCAAGAAATACCTAGAGTAACAGGCAAATTTGGCCTTGGAGTACAAAACGAATCAGGTCAAAGGCTAACAGAGTTTTTCCAATGCACTAGTCATAGCAAACACCCTCTTCCAGCAACACAAGAGAAGAGTCTACACATGGACATCACCAGATGGTCAACACCAAAATCAGACTGATTATATTCTTTGCAGTCAAAGATAGAGAAGCTTTATACAGTCAGCCAAAACAAGACCGGGAGCTGACTATGGCTCAGATCATGAACTCCTTTCTGCAAAATTCAGACTTAAATTGAAGAAAGTAGGGAAAACCACTAGACCATTCAGGTATGACCTAAATCAAATCCCTTAAGATTGTACAGTGGAAGTGACAAATAGATTTAAGGGATTAGATCTGATAGAGTGCCTGAAGAACTATGGACAGAGGTCCATGACCCTGTACAGGAGGCAGTGATCAAGACCATCCCCAAGAATAAGAAATGCAAAAAGGCAAAATGGTTGTCTGAGGAAGCCTTACAAATAGCTGAGAAAGACAAGACACAAAAGGCAAAGGAGAAAAGGAAGGGTATACCCATTTGAATGCAGAGTTCCAAAGAATAGCAAGGAGAGGTAAGAAAGCCCTCCTCAGTGATCAGTGCAAAGAAATAGAGGAAAACAACAGAATGGGAAAGACTACAGATCTCTTCAACAAAAACAGAGATACCAAGGGAATATTTCATGCAAAGATGGGCACAATACAGGACAGAAATGGTATGGACCTAACAGAAGCAGAAAATATTAAGAGGTGGCAAGAATACACAGAAGAACTATACAAAAAAGATCTTCATGACCCAGATAACCACGATGGTACGATCACTCACCTTGGACCCGATATCCTGGAATGCAAAGTCAAGTAGGCCCTAGGAAGCATCACTAGAAACAAAGGTAGTGGAGGTGATGGAATTTCAGCTGAACTATTTAAATTCCTAAAAGATGATGCTGTGAAAGTGCTGCACTCAATATGCCAGCAAATTTGGAAAACTCAGCAGTGGCCACAGGACTGGAAAAGGTCAGTGTTCATTCCAACCCCAAAGAAAGGCAATGCCAAAGAATGCTCAAACTACCGCACAATTGCACTCATCTCACACACTAGCAAACTAATGCTCAATATTCACCAAGCCTGGATTCAACAGTACATGAACCATGAACTTCCAGATGTTCAAGCCGGATTCAGAAAAGGCAGAGGAACCAGAGATCAAATTGCCAACATCCACTGGATCATCAAAAAAGCAAGAGAGTTCCAGAAAAAACATCTATTTCTGCTTTATTGACTATGCCAAAGCCTTTCACTGTGTGGATCACAAGAAACTGTGGAAAATTCTGAAAGAGATGGGGATACCAGACCACCTGACCTGCCTCTTGAGAAATCTGTATGCAGGTCAAGAAGCAACAGTAGAACTGGACATGGAACAACAGACTGGTTCCAAAATGGAAAGTAGTACATCAAGGCTGTATATTGTCACCCTGCTTATTTAACTTATATGCAGAGTACATCATGTGAAATGCTGGGCTTGATGACGCACAAGCTGGAATCAAGATTGCAGGGAGAAGTATGAATAACCTCAGATATGCAGATGACACCACCCTTATGGCAGAAAGCGAAGAACTAAAGAGCCTCTTGAGGAAAGTGGAAAACGAGAGTGAAAAAGTTGGCTTAAAACTTGGCATTCAGAAAACTAAGATCATGGCATCCAGTCCCACCACTCAAGGCAAACAGATGGGAAAACAATGGAAACAGTGAGAGACTTTATTTTCTTGGGCTCCAAAATCACTGCAGGTGGTGATTGCAGCCATGAAATTAAACAACGCCCGCTCCTTGGAAGAAAAGCTATGATCAACCTCAACAGCATATTAAAAAGCAGAGCCATTATTTTGCCAACAAAGGTCTGTCTAGTCAAAGCTATGGTTTTTCCAGTAGTCATATATGGATGTGAGAGTTGACTATAAAGAAAGCTGAGCACTGAAGAATTGATGCTTTTGAACTGTGGTGTTGGAGAAGACTCTTGTGAGTCCCTTGGACTGCAAGGAGATCCAACCAGCCCATCCTAAAGGAAATCAGTCCTGAATATTCATTGGAAGGACTGATGCTGAAGTTGAAACTTCAATACTTTGGCCACTTGATGCAAAGAATTGACTCATTGGAAAAGACCCTGATGCTGGGAAAGATTGAAGGAAGGAGAAGGGGACGATGGAGGACGAGATGGTTGGATGGCATCACCGACTCTATGGACATGAGTTTGAATAAGCTCTGGGAGTCGGTGATGGATAGGGAAGCCTGGCATGCTGCAGTCCATGGGGTCACAGAGTTGGACACAACTGAGTGACTGAACTGAACTGAGCCCTGGAATTTGCCATTTAGATCTGGGTAAACTGGCTGTGCTCACTGCTACTAGGGTGTCATTAGTCCTAGCCCGTTCATTACACAGAGTTAGGAATTATATGCATGTCTGTATGAATGGATATTTTAATCACAAGTTCACATGGATAACTCTAATTCCCATCTAACACTGCTGAGGTTTTCACTGCCTTCTTCTATTTCCTATTTTTATTTCCCTTCTTCTACAGTGAAAATTCTAGTTCCCAGCAGAGCAAGGAATTTACTCATTTGCTCAGTCCTACAATGCACACAGAACAGTTGTAAAATTGCTGTCTCTACAACTATAACAGCCTACTATACCTGGTTCAAGATTTCTTGTTTTTATTTTTGTCAGTCCTTTCATCTTAGGTTAAAGGTATATAATCAAACTCTGTGTTAAAAGTTTACTTGGATTCATTTTTTTTTATTCTGAGAATTTGTTATTAAAGTACAGTCAGTTCATCTGCTTTCTTCCTCCCAACCTTGTTAATTTCCTTTTTTAAAAACATATAAAATATTTAAAAGTTTCCAAAACTCATAACTACACAAAAAGGTGTAATCAGAGCATAGCCACTCCCTCCACCATCCCTTTTACTCAGTTCCTACCCATTCTCCATAGGTAACTAATTAGTTTCTAGTTATCTCTTCTCTATTTATTTTTGCTATATCAAAATATTATGTTTTCTCCATGTGGAACAGAGAAATGGGACAAAATACTGGATCAAGAAAGAATTTTAAGATGGAAGACATAACAGAATGTTAGCATTATAATGTAAATGATTCCACAGAAACTGAAATTAAAGATGTAGAAAGGATAGGATAACTACAGAAGGAAATATCCATCAAAATTCCTTCTGGTTTAATTTGAGGGACATTGAAGGGTTCCCGTATTCCAAAAGAGACTGCCATCCTGTTTGTAACCTTCCAAATTACTAACATCTATGACTCTAGAAAACTCACATAAAAATAGGGTTATTATTTAGAAGGATAATTAAGCTAATGCTACCTACTAATGTTGTGCTTCCCTGGTGGCTCAGTAATAACGAATCCACCTGCCAATGCAGGAGACATGGGTTCAATTCTTGGGTCAGGAAGATCCTCTAGAGAAAGAAATGGCAACCCACTCCAGTATTTTTGCCTGGGAAATCCCTTGGACAGAGGAGTCTCACAAAAGAGTCGGACACAGCTTAGCAACTAAACAATTACAACCTATTAATGTCAGTAGGAGAAATTCTACCCTTGCAAGAGGTAAGTTTCACACTTGAGCTAGACATTTAAGAGAAAAAGAGGTGAGAAGAGAATGACTAAAACGAGGATCTGTATAATAGCACTGACAGATAATAATGATCGTGCTAGAAAAATAAACTCACATCTCTAGGAACCTCTTGGAAAATTTACTAATATGCTAACGAGTAACAGGGTTATTCCTCATGTCCTGGTGCTGTCAGTGTGGCACAGAGGGAAAAACATAAACTTCAGAGAGAGGTCTGGCCTTAAATCCCAAATGAGTTACCTAACAGCTACACAACCACTGGCAAGTTATTAACATCTCAGAGCCATAGTTTTCTTACCCGTAGAACTGGATAATGTCCCTTTTACCATGTTAACATAGGACATAAACAGAATAATGTACAGCAAGGCACCTGGCCCAGATGAGTGTGCACACTCAGGTGTGTCCGACTCTGTGACCCTATGGACTGTAGCTCACCAGGCTCCTCTGTCCATGGAATTTTCCAGGCAAGAATAATGGAGTGGGTTGCCATTTCCTCCTCCAGGGGATCTTCCCAAACCAGGGATCGAAAGTGTGTCTCTTGCACCTGGCCCAGAACATATATTTAATAAGTAGTTCCTATAATAAACGCAGATTAACAAGATAAAGTGCTACAATAACATGCCTGAAAGGAATCAGTGAAATCACACCATCTCAGGCAGTATTTGGGGCTTCCTGGGTAGCTCAGCAGTGAAGAATCCACCTGCAATGCAGGAAACACAGGAGACTTGGGTTCAATTCCTGGGTCAGGAAGATCCCCTGGAGGAGGTCTTGGCAATCCACTCCAGTATTCTTGCAGGGAAAATTCCAAGGACAAGGAGCCTGGTGGGCTACTTAGTCCATGGGGTCACAAAGAGTTGGACGCAACTGATCATGCACATATGCAGGTGGCATTTGGTAAGGGAAAAAAAAAATGTCCATGTAATTCCAATTCTCAATTTTCAGAATGTCCCAGAATCTATTTTTAAAAGTGTAAAAATAAGTGCTGATATACTAAAGTGCCAATGATTTAAAAGAAACCATTCTAGGGAGATGCTGATCAAACGTTAAAAACCTCTAGTTATAAGATGAATACCTTCTGGGGATTTAATGTACAACATGGTGACTACAGTGTAGTTCAGATGGTAAAGAATCTGCCTGCAGTGGGGGGACCCAGGTTCAATTCCTGAATCAGGAAGATCCTCTGGAGAAGGAAATGACAACCCATTCCAGCATTCCTGCCTGGAAAATCCCATGGACAGAGGAGCCTGGCGAGCTACAGTCCATGGGGTGGCAAAGAGTCAGACACAACTGGGCAACTACCACTTTCACTTCACTTTCATTGCATACTTTCAAGTTGCTGTAGAACAGATCTTAAATATCCTACATACAAACACATACACAGAGCTAATTACAGAAGGTGATGGATGTATTAACTAACTAACCCTAACTTCCATAATCATTTTTCAATTTATATATCAAATGATCACTTTGTACACCTTAAACTTACACAATGTTATATGTTAATTGTATCAATTATATCTCAATAAAGCTGGAGAAAGTAATAATAGAAACTATTCTGCAAGTTAACTGCTAACAACTCAGAATAAACTAAGGAATTCCTACAGCTCACAAAGAAATGAACATAAATGTATTACAAGCAATATTACCCAATCTTCCCCTCTTATAATTTTATAAATTCGTATACACACAAGAGAATTAAAGACACTCAATAGAGCGATATTTTAAGTTTCTATTTTACTTTCAAATTAATCTACAAACCAAAATGTAACATGGAAAGTCTTAAATGACCTTTAACTAAACACTGAAAAATACAATAAACTTTCAGAGCTTAGAATCAGTAATAACCACAAAGCCCCACACATAAGAGTCTTAATATGTGCAATGGCAATGAGGCTCAAAGCATACAATTTTATCCTATAGACCGTCGCTTTCCTCGCCGACTAGTAATGACTTCTCTTTCATCTTAAATAATCGGTGTGTGGTCTATTTCTGTTCTAGAAGATGCGCTTAAAGGTCACAATCTCAGTTTGCAATAATACTAAGATGATTAGAATGCATCAACAATGTAATGCCGAATGTCTTAAGAAAACTTTTCAGTAGGGTGCTAATCCACAGACGGAGCTGTTTTGCTTGTGGAGGGAGAAAGAAGCATCCACACCCTTTACTAAGAGAAAAGGAAGGAGTGGGGGAAAAAAAGGAAGAGAGAGAGAAAGACGCAAAATAACAAAGCACTGCTTCTATAAACAAATGAAAGTCTGTTCTTAAACTTTGGTAAATTCTATCTTCCTCTACCAAATAGCAATAAAACTACAAGGCAATCATTTGTGTTTTGAAGCAGAAAAAGACTACGGAGAGAAAAGGAAAAAACATTTTATCATGTACTGAACTTACAAGTATTCAAAATCCTTAATCCCCAGCTCCACCAAATATTGAGCATCACATCCTTTTCAAAATAAATCTAACATGAAACCACTGGACTCATTTTTAGCACTCGGTAGAGAACTTTTATCTCTCCCAGCACTCACCACCCAATAACCCTTCTGGGCAGCCCTGAATAACCGCTATTCTCTGGACAAACACGAGCTCGCGTTCCAGCGCCCCGGAGGGGCCTCCGGGCGCAGAGAGGAACTCGGGGTCTGGAGGCCAAGGACCACTGGCCGCCCCCCTCGCTGCCCAGAGCCAGCGGTCCGAGCCGCCCAGGAAGTGCCCGAAGCGGCGGCCGAGCGGCCATCCCCGCACCCCCAGCGGAGTGCCATCGAGGCGCACCCGCCCCGTCCCTCCCAGGCAAGGTCCGCCTCCCGGAGTCCCCAGTCTTCGAGTCAGGAGGGACTCCACCGACCCCCGCGTAGGAGACCTGTCCCATTTGTTTCACATTCTGAAGCCCCGAGTCTTCCAAAATTACCTTGGGATCCCAGCTCTATCGTCGCTAGTTGTGTGACCGTGTACCCCCTCATGGACTGTTTCATCGTGGGCAAAGTAGGGCTAGTGTACCTACCTCATGAAGGTGGGAAATTTTTTAATGAGGTAACGTTTGCACAGAGCCTGCCTCTGAATAAATGATCAACGCTTGGAAGTTATTGTTACTGCTGTCGCTGATGAAACCGGGCCTTCCAGATAACCCTGTCAGTTCGCTCATCTCTGCATGAGTTAAACATCACATGCAACCGACTTCTTCCAGATTTCTAGGGCTGTGTTATGTTTAAAATGTCATAAAATGAATGCATCTACCCAGTTTGCTTCCTCTGAAGTCAGTACCGGCCGGGAGCAATTTTCCTCTCCCCCACCCCCATCTTTCTTCTGAGTTAATTCCAGTTTGACAGACTGTTGCTATAGCATTCCTTCTCTGACGTCAAACAATTTAAAGAAACAGCCCTGGGTAGCGAAAACTGCAGAGGAGTTCTTTGTGGAGTTTCTGTGCTGAAGAAACGTTCGAACAATATCATAAGAGAACTTTGACACCTCCGCAGCCTTCCATTTCTTCTTCAGCAGCTCCCCACCATCACCTGGAATAAATTTTTTAGTACCTTCATGATGAACACACCCTGAATGCAGCAGTGGAGAAAATGTGACCGTTTTGCAGAAAAGCCAGACCATGACAAAAATGGAAGCAGCTGTGGTGCTAGGATGATGAAATTATAGGTGGTTCCCCCCCACCACCAGATTTTTATTCTCCTTAATGTGGGGTGCTTGTTTCCATTAAGAAAAAGAAGACATGCCAAATCTTCTACATATATGTGTCTGAAAAGTTGATTAGGACTTGAATAGTTTGCAGCTGTAACTATTTATGTTTTATTAATCAAATCCTTAGCATTATCATTGTCTTGTTTAAGAGGAAGCAAAGGGAAATTATTATTTAAGGAACTCCTATTATGTACCAGGCTCCCTGCTTTCTTACATTGTACTTGATTCTCATCAGTGTTCAGTCTATCCCTGTTTTACAGATCAAAAAAAAATAAGGCTCAGTGAGATTAAGTTATTTACATAGAATTGCACAGTGTCACAGACTTTATTTGGAATCCAGATTGGATCGACTCCAATGCCCACTTTCTTTCAGATTCTTTTCTGTCCTCTGCTTGTGCACTGGCACTTAACAGATATTATAGGTCTTTGAGAGGTGGTTGGGTTAAGATTATCAGTTGAAAAGCAAGTTGCTGGTATTTAGGAAAACCCAGTGGAAAATATTGAGTTATTCTCTTCCAGGAAAGATTAGGGGAAATATAAATCAACAGCTCCTAAACACAAAAACCTGAAAAAAAATGTTACAAGAATTTTACTGCCCATTATTTGAAGATTTATGAATAAGTTACACAAAATGATCACTTCAACCTTCCTGAAAATTTGATGTGGACCGAGAAATTACTGAAAATAAAGTCCAAGTACAAAAAAGGAAAGTTTAATTATTATCCAAACTAGTTCACTTCCAAGAATATTAAATTTCTGTTTTGCCACGTCTGCTGCACATTTCTCTGAAAAGAACACTTACTTGTTAAAGGACAAGCCTGTATTACAAATGTGAAAGTGGAGATGATGAAAAGAATTTCTTTAACAGGAATAATTTCCTAAAAACACAGTGATACATCTAACTGATCCAGCAATTAGTAATCTTTCACATGATAATATAATCCATGTAGAAAGAGAAGGAAAGAGAGGAAAGAAGGAAGAGAGAGAGAAGGAAGAGAGAGAAAGAAAGGTAGGTATTATTAATATTCTTCAAGCCTGTGGATTTGTGTAGACAATTGTGTAATGATGTAGCCTGCCTGCTTCTAATAATTAAATCCAATGTTCTTGTGTTTGGATGCCACTGGTTAGCATTTAGATTTCTAACTCGTTAGGCCCATGTTGGCAAATCCTATTCTATTAAAAGATGATGGGAGGGGGTCTCCCCTAGAGAACCTTGGAAGACAGAATTCCTGTCTGTTTCATCCTTGTATTCTTTGTGATGTTTAACAGAATACCTTGTAGATTCTAAGTATGCAGTGAACAAGTGAATAAATCAAGGCACCTGGCTACTTCTTTTACTCAACCTTCATACCTACCTTCCTCAGGCCCCCACTCAGAATCATAGAAAGAAGAGCGATCACTATTTTTCTGGGAGTTTAGTTGTCGTTGCTTCTGCAGGGTGTTTTGCTTGCTTATAACCAAGTTCAGAGAAGCTCTGCTGTTGGTTCTATATTGGATGAATCTGAAACCCATTCTCAGCAAGCTACAGTAGAATCCACAGTGCATAGGTTCATAACCTCGGCTTTTAAATCATACCCTTGAAATAGTCTGTTTTTTTTTTTTCTGAGCCTACTTTGCTGTCAGACAATGCCAAGTACATTATGAAGAACACAACAGTCAAAGTGTACAATATCCCAGTACAGGACTGTTGTATGTGTTGTATGCATTCCAATATATTGTATTCAGAATGACACCAAGTTCTATACATGGCATATACTTTATAGAACTGAAGTAACAGGTTTTCTTCTAAATACAACTAAATAGTTCAAAAATGTTAATGGACATTGTTTAATAGGATTTGCAGCAGAGTTCCTTAAGGATGTAAGAAGCAAATCCTTAGTAGACTCTAAGAAGTGAGTTTATGTGTTGTCTGAGACATCCTTAATCCTGGGCAGTCATGTCCAAACCCTTCCCTCTTGCTCACACACATTACATTTTGATATCAGCTCTTTTTACAGTTTACATTTTGAGCCCGCCTTTACTGTGTTCTTCTGCTCTATTCTCCTAATACAAATAAGTTAAAGCTCTCGCATCTTTCTTCTCAGGTTCTCTAATGGCAATTTGGGTCTATTGTCTATATGCACGTCAGTGGCCTTAGTCACTCTACTTGATTAATGATGTCTGTCTCAGGCATAGGAGAGGAAACAGAATCACCCAAGCATATATTTGCTGCTCTAGGTCCTATGGTTCATGTCTCTGGAATCTGTTATTGAAAATGGACAGGCAAAGTGGAAAGAATACTAAACTGCACATCAGAAGACCTGATTTAGAGCTTTGGCTCTTGTACTAAATATCTGTGTGAGCAGATCATAACCTGCCTGCATTCTGTCTTCAGTATACAAAATGGGAGTGCTGATTCTTAACAGGATTGGCAAATAGCAGTGATGCCATCACTCAGTACTGTGCCCAATGTATAACTTCACTAATCAGAAAAGGAGTCTTTTCCTCTAAGCCTCATTACCATCCCCCAAATTCTTCTGTATACAGGTATCCCCCAACCTTTTCAACAGTGTATACCACTTTGCATTTATGAAAGACCTATATTAGAATCTGCTTTTTTACTAACTGAAAGAAATCCAAGAAGGATTTTTGCTTTTATGGGAAAAAAAGGCAAAAGGTGAAAATAGCATTCAGCATTTGTTTTCCAACAGCCCTGGCAGAGGCAGTGCACACCCGGAGCAGCAGGGAGCGTGGCACCACCCAGCTCCTTTCCTGAGAAATACACTCAGCATCTCAGCATCCAGCCTCCATAGCTTTGAACTGTGTCTGTGAACATCTGGGCTTTATCTTGGTTTATTTTGTGCTTCCATTAGCAAGATGGGTCCTAACATAATTACTTCTTCACTTTAGATCATTTTGGCTTACAAATGGTTTCCTAAGAAGGTTCTGCTTTTGAATAGTAGGGGAACCCTGTGCCATACACCAGGAAGGCACCCTTATCTACTGGCTTGTCAGTGAGAAAAAGCATTGTATTAGGGGGCTTCCCAGGTGGCACTAATGGGGGACATCCCAGGTGGTGCTAGTGATTAAAGAACCCTCCTGCCAATGCAGGAGATATAAGAGATGTGAGTTCGATCCCTGGGTCCAGAAGATCCCCTGGAGAAGGGCATGGCAACCCACTCCACTATTCTTGCCTGGAGAATCCCATGGACAGAGGAGCCTGGTGGGCAACAGTCTTTGGGGTTGCAACGAGTTGGACATAACTGAAGTGACTTAGCACTCATGTATGCATGCTGTGTGACCAGCCTTCTCCAAACTTAGTGGATTAGCACAACAGCAATTGTTTAAGTTGCTCACAGAAAGCCTACTTAGGCAGGGCTCTGCTGACACTCTCTGCTCTGTTCTGGACAGTGTCAGTTAGTTTGACTCTCCGTTCAAGATGGCTGTGTGATTTGGCTGGCACTGTTGGGCTGGCTGTTGGTTAGAAGATCAGCCAGGGTCTTTGTTCCTCTAAAGTTAGGCCTTTCCATGGGCTACTTGGAATTCCTTACGCTACGGTGGCTGGGTTCCAAGAGCAAGTCTTCTAAGAGAATGAGGAAATGCATAGTATTTTTATGACTTAACTTTGGGAAGCATATATTGTAGCTTTCAGCATTCTCTCTTGGTCTAAATAGTCACAAATTCAAGTCATAGAGACATAGATCTCTTTTTAAGAAAAAAAATTTGTATTGAAGTATAGTTGATTTACAATTTTGTGCCATCTCTGCTGTACTACAAAGTGACCCAGTTATTTACATATATACATTCTTTTTTATATACTTTTTCATTCTGGCTTATCACAAGATATTTAATATAGTTCCCTGGGCTATACATTAGGACTTTGTTGTTTAGCCAGTATAAATGTAATAATTTGCATCTACCAACCCCAAACTCCCAGTCCATCCCTCTTCCCCACATCCCCTTGGCAACCAAAAGTCTGTTCTCTCTGTCTATGAGTCAGTTTCTGTTTTGTAGATAGATTCATTTGTGCCACATTTTAGATTCCACTTATAAGTGATATGGCATTTGTCTTTCTCTTTCTGACTTACTTCATTTAATATGATAATCTATGCTTGCTTCCATGTTGTTGCAAATGTCATTATGTTCTTTTTATGGCTGAGTAATATCCATTGTATATAGGGACATAAACCTCTTGACGGAGGAGTAGCAAGCTTCTAGAAGAGCATGTAGGTTGACATCTATTGTTGCAGCCATTCTTGAAAATACAATCTGCCGTGAGCATGTTTTCTGACCCTGGATTAATGTGTGAAATCTAAAAATATAAAATTCTGCTTTTCCATTCCTTTTTCCTGTTTAACATTGCTTATGTTTATTTATGCTAATATCTAATAGATATTTTAAACAATGGAAAATGTCTTGCTTTCTATGCTAGTTCGGTTTTGGGGCTTTAAAAAATTTTTTTTTAATTATCATGTTGTGAAATTGATCTTTTTCTTTTGGTGTGTGGTTCTATGATTTTAAAAACATGTACAGATTCCTGTAACCATAACTACAATCAGGATACAGAACAGTTCTATCATCCTCCCCAATTTTTTTCATGCCATCGTTTTACTATTATTGTTACTATTATCTTACCTCCCTCCCTAACTCCTAAAAACCATTGGTCTGTCTTCCATCCCTACAGCCTTGTCTTTTCGAGAATGTTATTAATATATAAATGGAATCATACTGTATGAAACCTTTTGAGACTAGCTTCTTTCACTCAGCCTAATACCTTTTTCCGTCTTATTACTGGGTAGCAGTCCATGGTATGGAAGTACCACAGGTTGTTTACCTATTCAACCAGTCAATGACATTTGGAATGTTTCCCAATTTGGGGCAATTATGAACAGAATTTCTATAAATATTTATGTACTATCCAAATGGCAGTGTTTATGTTAACTTATGTTTTCATTTTTCTAGAGCAGATAACCATGAGTGGGATTGTTGTATTACATGGTTAGTGTATGCTGCTGCTGCTGTTGCTAAGTCGCTTCAGTCGTGTCCAACTCTGTGTGACCCCATAGACGACAGCCCACCAGGCTCCACCTTCCCTGGGATTCTCCAGGCAAGAACACTGGAGTGGGTTGCCATTTCCTTCTCCAATGCATGAAAGGGAAAAGTGAAAGTGAAGTTGCTCAGTTGTATCTGACTCTTTGCAACCCCATGGACTGCAGCCTACCAGGCTCCTCCGTCCATGGGATTTTCCAGGCAAGAATACTGGAGTGGGTTGCCATTGCCTTCTCCGGTTAGTGTATGAGAAACTGCCAAATAATTTTCTGGAGTGGCTGGTCCATTTTTCATTCTCACCAGCAATGTATGGGGAGTTCAAGTTGCTCTGAGTCCTTGTCAGCACTTGATATTGTCGGTGTTTGTTTTTTTAATTTCAGCCGTTCAAATAGGTGTGTAGTAGTACCTCATCATAGCAGTTTATTATTGTAAATTCTTCAGCATCATGCATACATGTTATCTCCTGCCTTTCCCTACCTTGATCCAGTCCATGCATTTATGTCAAATAAGTTTTCCTATAACACAATACTGATTAGATTCATTCTTGGCTCAGAGAACCTGCAGCACTTTCCAGTTACTTACTGAATTGAATATATCTGCCTTGCAAGGCCTTACATAATCTGCCTCCAACCTACTTTCCCAGGTTCATCTTTTACTTCTTTATTTTTCTCTCAATCTAGTCCTTTTGTTCTTCTGAAAGGAGGTTCTTTGCCTTCTCATCTTTGTCAGTGCTGTTTCCAAAACTGTCTCCTCTGTCTTTTCTTCTGTATTTCTCAAGAAACAAGAACTTGAGGGGACTGTCCTTGATTCTCTGTGCCTGGAATATCACTGTGAAATGTCATGCAATCTATCCCAGACACTCTCCCCAGGCTCTCCGATCACCCTCCTGGGCAGGTCAGCAAATCCAGGACCGGCTGGTATCCAGCTGAGAAATGTCTCCTTTGCTGATATAGACCAACTACGTTCCCAGTGATTCTACTTGGAAATAATGATATCATCTCATGTCTATCTTACCAGTTCTCTGAGAGGTTTTTGAAATATTTTTGAGATTTGAGATTGATGATATGGTAATTTTTCAAAGACTTTTCAATAAAGCATGAAGAACTCTGATGGCTGTCAACAATATGTCACTTCCCTTCAGTAAATGAAAGCTGAGAAGGAATTTAATAACATTAACAGTTTCCTGAAAAAAACAGTTGCTTTTGTCTGATACCAAGTCACCTGCCCTGGACTTCAAACTCTAGTTAGGAAGTTAAAAAAAAAAGAAAGGAGATATATAAATCAGCTATTACTCTAAACATTTTTATTTAACTCTTGAAGAGACAGCATTCTCAGTAACAACAACATTAACAAACCTGCTCTTTAGAACAAACCTCTAAGTTTAAGGGAATGATTTTAAAAGCCTCTGCTTGCTCCAAGGATTAAGAGAAAAAGGTTTATTTGTTCTGTCTCAGTCATATTTTCTAAGTGGACCAGAATATCGAAATAATGTTTTTGAAAGCCCATATAAATCCTAAGAAAGTTAAATGAAATCGTTTATGATAGCAAATTCAGTTTAGGTCAAGAGTATAATGTATTCAAGTTATATTCTACATCTTCCTTCTTCTATAATTATGCCCATAATTACGGTATATAGAGCATAATATATTATTTTGTATGGTCTAGAGGTTTACAATTACATGACGATTCCATACCAAATTCTTACTTCTAGGGCTCCTGTCTTATCACTATATCTTTAGTCTTAGGACAGCACCAACATGTAGTAGGGATCCCTAGTGTTTGTTCAGTGAATGAAAGAATGTAGAGCTCTAAGGAGAGGTTGCTGGGAGTTTCATTCATTCATTTGTGAGTATTTGATAAGTTCTCAGAAAAAAAGATAACTTCAAAGATATTTAGGAATAAATAGAATCAGGCTAGCAAAATGCTTGATTCAATATTAATGATTCTAGGAGCAGAGTCTTCTGGCAAGTAAGGTGGTCTAATTGGTGTGCAAGCAGAGCACAAGTTCTAAGGCTTGGGACAGTTTTACACTTGTCCTTCACAGCCTGTGAGCTCTGAGCTATCTTCACAGTGGTAGCTGTGAAGGTAGCTACCATCTCCTTTTGTTGTCATTTTAGTGTTTTTTTTTTTTTGGCTGCTCAGCATGTGGGATCTTGGTTCCACAGACCAGGGATGGGACCCACTCACTTTGCAGTGGGAGCCCAGAGTCCTAGCTCTTGGACTGCCAGGGAAGCCCCATCATTTTAGTTCTTAATGTGATATGGGGAGTGGAGGGGGCTGCTTCCCCATTTTGTTAGCCAAACGGCAGCAGTGAATAAGGGCTTCTGGAGCAATTCACTCTCTTCAGGGGACAAGAATGGGAGAAGACTACTTGGCAGAAGCCAGCTTCTGTTCTCATAGTTTGTGCTGAGTGCGCTAATGGGTGTGATATCGTCACTTGCTTTTAAGTGTTCTGTGGGAAAGCCCAGCCCTTTATGCTGATGCAAGAATAACAGTGGGGTAGTGCTGATTTAAACAGAACCAGCATTGTTAAAAAACAGAACTGCTTTTCTCTTCTTTAAAGTACCTCTAGGGGGGAAACCAACACATAGGACTGAAAATAAATATCTAAAATGCTCTAGATTTAATGCTCTAGATTGAAGGCAGGGGGAGAAGGGGATGACAGAGAATGTTGGTTGGATGGCATCACCGACCTGATGGACATGTGTCTGAGCAAGCTTCAGGAGTTGGTGATGGACAGGGAAGCCTGGGGTGCTGCAGTCCATGGGGTCGCAGAGTCGGACATGACTGAGCAACTAAACTGAACTGAAAATGCTCTAGAAATGCAGCAGAGTTAAGATTTTTTCCTAATAGAAACAATCTTCTTTAGAACAGATATCCTAATATAGTATTTCCCTTTCAGTACCTTTTAGGTTTATATACATATATTGAATATTTATTGAATATTTAGGAGTCAGCACTTCACATCATTTACCTCATTTACTACCTACAACTTATAAGGAGATACTATTGTTCCTATTGTGAAAAGGAGATTTAGGTTCAGATAGAGAAGAATATTGCTCAAGGTCCTAAGGTAGTGTCAGGGGATGAGCATAAAAGATTCAGGCTCCCATCCTTTTCATCTTCTTCGTATCCTTCTTGTCAAAACTAAACGCATATTAGAAAGCAGAGACGTTACTTTGCCGATAAAGGTCCATATATTCTAAGCTATGGTTTTTCCAGTAGTCATGAACAGATGTGAAAGTTGGACCGTAAAAAAGGTTGAGTGCCAAAAAATTGATGCTTTTGAATTGTGGTGCTGATAAGAAAACTCTTGAGAGTCTCTTGGACAGCAAAGAGATCAAGCCTGTCAATCCTAAAGGAAATCAACACTGAATATTAATTGAAAGTATTGATGCTGAAGCTGAAGCTCCCATACTTTGGCCACCTGATGCGAAGAGCCAACTGATTGAAAAAGACCCTGATGCTGGGAAAGACTGAGGGCAGGAGGAGAAGGGGGCAACAGAGTATGAGATAGTTGGATGACATCAACAACTCAATGGACATGAATTTAAGCAAACTCGGGGAGATAGAGAAGGACAGGGAAGCCTGGTGTGCTGCAATCCATGGGGTCACAAAGAGTCAGACATAACTTAGCAACTGAACAACAACAGTATCTCCAACAGCCGTCCTAGCTTCCCCAGTAACTATACTACCAAAGGAAAGGGCTATGCAAATTTTATGCAAATATAGCTTCAAAACATGCCCTTCCCTCAACAATATCCTGGCCCTGGAGACTCTCCTGTATCAAATCAAATGCCTAAAACATGGTAGAGTTTTCAAATGGAGCCAGAACTGTCTGACTTGATGCTTGGATGTGTTCACATCCCTGCTCTTTGAAGCTGACTCTCCAACAGTAACACAACTGCTTTCACTTAGGTTTCATTTTGGATATTGTATTTCTTTCTAAATAAATTAGGAGCAAAATCTCTGGTTAATGAATGCCTCAGAGGTTTTTCTATCTCTTCAGCTGTATTACATAAATAAAAACCAGGCAGGTAGAGAATTTAACTGCTCCACCCTCATCCAACTTGACTTGCCCCAACACTTACCCAAATCCCAGAGAAGTCACAAATTCTTTCAGTCTGAGAACATCAATTTCTTTGCTCTTTTTATCCCTTCTCTCTTTATCAGGATAGCTACTTACTGCTCTTCCTGTTTTGCTTTAACTGAAATGAATTTGAGCTTTTATCCCTTCTGTTGTTTGGATTTCCTGGCTTAAAAGCTTTGAATCAGAGTGACATTAATCCTAATTTTTCTGCAATGTGGCATTATTGCTCATTACAGATATTTGTGCTGCTCCATCTTACTTTCTGAGAATTTCATGGACTTTCTCATTGGAAATGAGTCAGTGATTTGGAATTTACATCTTCCTAAGTAACAAGGAGGCTGGCTCATTTTTTAAGGCTCGTTTCTTAAAGAAAATTCTACTCCAACTTATCAATTTTTTTCAAAATCTGATTTACTTACAGCCAAACCCAGAATTTAATTAACTAGTATTTACGTTGTTAGCAATGTCCAAATTTAAATGTATTTTCTGTAGAGATCAACCCCAGGGCAGCTGCACAGCCTCTGCAAGAAGGTTCCTCTTCTTTGGTGACAATGAGTCAGATTTGTATTAACTCAGAAATGAATTTAAGGAGGAAAAAAAAAAGAAATTTTGTCATCTTATGAGTAAGTGTTTCATCTTGGTTTAGTTGATGAAGCAGCAGCTCTAAAAATAACACTTACTGTACATTTGTTCTTCTTTCTTTATTTTAAAAACCAAGCTCTTAACTTTGTCTTTTGGCATACCTAATGAATATGTAATTTAACAAAATGATTTCACTACTGTTAAATTAATTTTTTTTTTTAAGTTCAGCTTTGCTTAAGTAACTTTTTGGATAAGAACCTACAACATTTTCTTGGTTGTTTACTGAATTAAATGTTCCTGTTACACCTGGCACTCATAGCCTGACATTACCTAGCCATAACCTGTCTGTTCCAGCTTTTTCTCTGTGGTATTTTCCATTGAAACTTGCCTCTTCCTACTTCTGAGAAGAGGTCCTGGGATTTCCCATTTTCCTTGTGCTGTTCTCTTGAACTAGAGTGCCTCATAGCAGAACCTATCCACAAAGCCACAATTGATCCTCCCAACCGAATCTCTCCTTGTTCCTGATTTTTGCAGCCCTCAATTTATACTGCTCTTGTGTGCTTCTGTCACTGCTGCCCCACTTCAGCTTAAATTATAGTCATCAGTGTGCTTGTCTTATCTCCCAGATTTGAGAGGAGGCATGGTATGGTGGAGAGAACAAGAGCTATGAGGTCGGAAAAATCTAGGTTCATACAGTGCCTCTATCACTTTTGAGCTTTTTTCCCCACTTACAGAAAAGTCATTGATTCACTTGCCCTCTCATGCTTTGAGTTATCACGAAATTATTTTAAGTAAAAAGAAGATTCTTTCCACCTAACGCAACCCCATTTGTAAGCACCAAAACAGAAAAAGAAAAGTGATAAAGATAAAAGGGAATAAATAGGCTAATGAATAAAAAGAGACAGAAAGTTTGTGCACAATGTCTAAAGAGGTTTGAAAAAAATAACTGAAGGTGTTTAGATGAGAAAAGAAATAGCATAAGAATAAATATTTTTTGCAGGGAGGGGAATTCTCTGATGGTCCGGTGGTTAAGACTCTGCACTTCCAACGCAGGGAGTGCAGGTTCAATCCCTGGTTGGGGAACTAAGATCCCACATGCTGCATGGGGAGGCCATAAACAAATAAAACAAACAAAAGAATAGATTTTTTTTTAATTTCTTGAAGAAGTTTTTTTAGTGGTCTTTGCATTCACTGAGGCAGGGAGCACTATCTGCCATTGCTCAAAGCAACGAAGCCCCTGGAAATAAAAAAGAAATCAAACTCACTTCTCTCTAAATCTGTCCTTCCTCTATGTCTTTTAGAAATAATACCACTATGTCTTTTAGAAATAAGACATTGAAAAGAAACAGTGCCATCTGGCATATATTGGAAGATTAGGTATTTTGTCTCCTAAAACAGAAGAAATTTATCATATTTTTAAGGACAGTTTCCTGAAGTAAATTTGCCACTGCTTCTGCAGGAGAGGAAAAGAATTAATTAGTACTTATTAGTAATAATAGTAAAAATAACAACCCTAAACATTTGTCAAGTGTTTATTATGAGCCTATTGTGTAACTGGTAAACAAAACCATGGTCTTGCTTAATAGTCCAATAATTTTGTTCCTCAAAGAGTGTAACAGAATTACAAGTCCTGCTCCTCAACCTATAGAACAGAATCTACATTTTTAAAAGATTCACAGGAAAACACCAACAAAATGAAAAGATAGCCTGCTGAATGGGAGAAAATATTTGCAAATCATATAACTAATAAGTGGTTAATAGCCAAAGTACATAAAGAACTCATGCAACTCAATAGCAAAAAATAAAATCTGATTTTAAAATGTGCATTTTTCCAAAGAAGACATACAGATGGCCAACAGGCACATAAAAAGATGCTGCTAAACATCATGAATCACAGTGAGATATTACCTCACATCTGTCAGAATGGCCATCATCAAAAAGACAAGAATTAACAAGTGTTGGCGAGGATGCAGAGAAAAGGGAACTCTTGTGCACTGTTAGTGGGGATGTAAATTGGTGCCTCCACTGAATGGAGGTTCCTCTAAAAATTAAAAAATAGAGCCACAGTATGATCCAACAATTCCACTTCTGGGTATTTACTCAAAGAGAATGAAAAAGTAATTAGGAAAAATATATGCACCCCCATTTTATTGCTGCACTATCTATAATAGCCAAAATATGGGAACAGCCTAAGTGTGCACTAATGGATGAACGGATAAAGAAGTTGTAGTATATACAAATATATATACACATGCATATGGTTGTTGTATGTATACATAATGAAATATTATTAAGCCATTAAAAAGAATGAAATCTTGTTATTTGCTAATACTGGAGGGTATTATGCTAAGTGAAGTAAGTCATAAAAAGAAAGACAAATACTATATGAGCTCACTTATATGTGGAATCTTAAAAACAAAAACCAAAATCCAAGCTCATAGATACAAAAAACAAACTGGTCGTTGCCAGAGGTGTGAGGTGGGGTGGAACGGGCGTTAAAATGGATAAAGGGAGTCAAAAGGTATAAAATACAGTTATAAGATAAGTAAGTCATGAGGATGTATGTACAGCATGACAACTAGAGTTAGTAATAATACTTAGAAATTTGAAGTTGCTGAGAGTAGATCTTAAAAGTTCTTATTACAAGAAAAGATTTCTGTAGCTAAGTATGGTGATGGTTATTAACTAGACATATTGTGGCAATCATTTTGTAATTTATACAAATATTGAATCATGTTGAAGATCTGAAATGAATGTAACATTGAATGTCAATTATACTTTAAAAAAAAAAAACCCAGTTAACTCATAAGTACAATAAAGTTTGAGGAGCACTGATCCTTAACATTAAGAGATAGTTTTTTCCTCTTTTTCTACCTCAGTCTTAGTCATTTGGGGTTCTTTAGTGTCCAATAATGATTTGGACTAATATGGGCTTGAAAAATGCAAAAGCATATGAATGGTAATGTGGTTGCAAGAAGATTCTGAAAGTGATGGCATCTTTTCCACCTTGACTATTTTGAGGCCAAGGAAATGCAGCCAATAGTTAGAAATTCTTTTCCAGTCATCTATACCTGACCTTTTCAGGTGAGTTAGTTTTAGTCTCACATAAAAGAGCTATGGGTTGAACAGGTGAAAATAGACTACAAGGAAATCATATGGAGAGACAACTGCTAGCAGAATTTCAGATTCAGGTGGATATTCGTTAGTATACCCTTTCTGCTGGACAACTTGATGATATGGATTAAGAAAACCAAGTATCTTTGACCATTCCTAAGAATGTATCTAAAATACATATTCAAAGATGCACACAAAGATTAGTGATTGAAAATTTGTATGTGCTGTTATTTGTATTAGTGAAAATTATACGTCATTTATATATTCAACACAATAATGGAATGATTAATCAGACTATGATGTAGCCACATGATGAATTAATATGCAGCTAGTAAAATTTTAATTTTGATTTGGGAAAAGCTCCCAATATGCTAAATGTAAAGGTAAGCTCACTAAGTAAAAGTGGAGTATGATTCAAATTTTATACAAAGTACTTACACATGGAAAAGAAATATACCAAAATAGTTATTGCTGAGTTTTAAATTGTGGCAAATTATATTATTTATTTATTATTTATTATTTTCAATATTTACCAAGTTTTTTACAGTACATTATTTCTATCATTAGGGGAAAAAATTAAATAACAACAAAATGTACCGTTAGTACTCCTTGATTACTGCTTCTGATTTCAAGTCTTGACTTGGAAAAGAGAGTGTATTTTTGATGGAATATTCTATCACTTTTTTTCTACCTGCTGCCCCATGTTTGGAGAATGACCCTCCACAGATACTAAATATACCCTTCAAAAATGACGAAGTTCTGATTACAGATATCCCTTCTTTATTCTTCTGCTAAATTCAAGAATATAACAAAAATTCTCTCCAAGGTTAAAAGTCCATTCCCCATAGTGAAAGAACTTAAAAAAATTTTTCATTTTGAAATAAATACAGTTGCACAGGAAGTAGTAAAGATAATACAGAGAAGTGTGCTGTGCCCTTCATCTAATTCTCTCTTGGAGCAACATTTAAACATGAATTATTTGCTGGATTTCATGTCTTTATCCTTACAGCAGGAAACTAGTGCTAAGTGGCTGTGTCGTCAGCTCTAAAGCCAAGTCCAGTCCTTTCGGTTTCTCTATTTTGAAAAGGGGGAAATAACTTTTTTCTTAAGTTCCCATGGTTGACCCTGAGTCATAGAGGTTTACAAAGAAATCTCAGCCTGTTGTATCATTTCTTCTGCCATATCCATGTGTAAATGTAACCTCTTAGTTGTAGTTTCGGTTGAAGAGTGCATGCTTCTCTCTTTATAGGGAATTACCAAGTACTGCTGGTATTTTGCTCAGCTAAGTTGATGTAACCTAATCGGAAAAACAGGGTGGAAAAGATAGCCTTGACTGATACAAACCTCTTTTGTTTTTAATGTGTTGAGGCTTCAACATGACAAACTTCAAACACTGAGGGCTGAAAAAATAATACTCTATTAAAAGACACCTGCTTGGTGATGATATTGAAACAAAGCAAAAGGACTACTCTTGCCAAACCTGACTGCTTTTCTCAACCATTGTTAATGGTAAAAGCACAGCAGCTCAGAAGTGGCAGGAGTCAACGGTGGGCACTCGACAGTCACTTAGCCCAAATTTAAACTGTGGTTCTGCCACTTATGAGCTGTGTGGCCCTGGGCAATTTCCTATTCTTCAATTTCTTTCTCTTCTGGCCCAAGAGTAGGCACTCAAGAAGTATTAGCTGTCACTCCTGTTGTATACATTATTAGTGGTTGATGAACATTCTTTGGGATTCCCAACCATTTTACATTCTTCAAGAAATGTTTTTTTTATTTAATTTTATTTATTTATTTATTTTAGAGTTTGGGTAGGATTGGTGTTAATTCTTCTTTACAAGTTTGATAAGTTTCACCAGTGAAACCATCTGGTCTTGGACTTTTGTTTGTTGCTAGGTTTCTGATTACTGACTCAATCTTCTTACTAGGAATCAGTCTGTTCAGATATTCTATCTCTTTATGATTCTGTCATAGTAGGTTGTATGTTTCTAGGAATCAAGAAATCTTTAAAACTAGTATAAATTTGCATATGTACCATGATAACATTGATTTGAAACACTCTAGGACACACTTCAATTTTAGTCTTGAACAAGTGATTCTGTACGATCTCACATGTTCACTTGTGTTTAAATGGTTGGAATTCTTTTCTCTCAACACTCATCTTCAGATGTCAAATTGACCAAATTTTCTATCTACACTTGTGTTTGTCTCCCATAACCATTCAGATATCCTAACATTTTTATGTTCACTTTATGTACAAATGGAAAAATTATTTCAGAGAAACTCAAATGAGATTATTAACCAGAGGGCCACCACTTTTCGAGCCAAGAGCCTAGAACAGAGATAATCTGTTTTCTTTTATGTCCAATGGAAGGAGTACCAAAATTGAAAAACAAACAAAAAAATCCTGTCACTTTGCCAGACTGATGGAGGAACATTTCCCCAATCCACATAAAGCCATCCTATGAGCTAATTAATTTGTTCGATTAAAAGTAAAAGAAACATTTACATGCACAATGTGTAAGAGCAGTTATTGGAAAAAATAATCAAATAGCTACTAACTCTGGACACAGCTGAGTGAGCAAACGTGCTTTTTAAATAGCAAGTATCAGATTGTTGTTGTTCAATCGCTACATCATGTCTGACTCTTTGCAGCCCCATGGACTGCGGCAGGCCAGGCTTTCCTGAACATCACTATCTCCGAGTTTGCTCACACTCATGTCTACTGAGTCGGTGATGCCCTCCAACCATCTCATCCTCTGTCATCCACTTCTCCTCCTGACTTCAGTCTTTGACAGCCTCAGGGTCTTTTCCAATGAGTTGGCTCTTCGCATCAGGTGGGCAAAGTATGGGAGCTTCAGCATCAGCATCAGTCTTTCCAATGAATATTCAGGACTGATTTCCTTTAGGATTGACTTGTTGGATCTCCTTGCTGTCCAAGGGACTCTCAAGAGTCTTCTTTAGTACCACAATTCAAAAGCATCATTTCTTTGGTGCTCAGCCATCTTTATGGTCCAGCTCTCACATCCATACACGACTACTGGAAAAAACATAGTTTTGGCTACACAGAACTTTGTTGGCAAAGTAATGTCTCTGCTTTTTAATATGCTGTCCAGGCTTGTCATAGCTTTTCTTTCAAGAAGCAAACATCCTTTAATTTCATGACTGCAATCACCATCTGCAGTGATTTTGGAGCCCAAGAAAATAAAGCATGTCATTATTTCCACTTTTTCCCCATCTATTTGCCGTGAAATGACTGGACCAGATGCCATGATCTTAGTTTTTTGAATGTTGAGTTTTAAGCCAGCTTTTTCATTATTACAGTTTTCAAATCTTAAGTGCTCCAGCATTCTTTAGAAATATTACACATTCTCAGGTCACAGAATTAGACAATTTCAGAAACATAAGAAGTCCTAAGGATGGTACAGCAAAACCCATTATACAAACGGTAACAAGTACCCTGGTGGAACTGACTCACTTAAGGGTATTGGCTATATCTGGTAGCTGAACCCAGATATTCTGACCCCTTGTAATGGCAGCAATAACAATTTCTTGGTACACAGCTCTGAACACTTTTTCTTATGCTGTCTCCCTTTAACTCTCACTTCTGTTTTTCCTTCTCTCCATCATAAACCAGCCTGTCATTCCCAAGGTCCTGGTATCCTCTCGAAGCCCAGGAAACAGTTTGTCTCCTTCACAGCCCTTATCTCATACCATGCACATCCCCACCCACTACTTGATACTATCATCAAGTACAGAGGGGTTTGTGTTTATTATCCAAGTCCATACAGATAAGATATTGTCTAAAGAAACAGAATTTACTGTTTCATGAAAATATTCACTAATGAAATCACTGCTCAAATTCCCACATATTTTACACTGGTCTTTCCTTGTCCATGGCATCTACACCTTGGTCTGTCATCTCTTTCTGATATTTAGATATGGTAAACATCTGCTGTAAGACTGGGAATGCACTGCAAACTGATTGCAAACGGAAGTTGTAAATCTTGTTAAGGTTGCCAGAATTCCATGAAGTCTGTAACTATAAAATTAGTCCTAAGAAACAAAGATTCTTACCTCTCTCCCTCTAGTTTTTCAAAGACAGCCAATGTCACTGATAATGATAATCTGACACAGTTTACGAAGATTAAACTTGTTACTTAAACAAAAGAAAGTAAACAAGAATCATAACACAATAGGCATTTTAAAAGATTGATTTAATTAATAAATTGATGAACTATGGATGGAGGTTTGTGACATTGTACAGAAGACAGGAATCAAGACCATTCCCAAGAAAAAGAAATCCAAAAAAGCAAAATGGCTGTCTGAGGAGGCCTTACAAATAGCTGTGAAAAGACAGGAAGCAAAAAGCAAAGGAGAAAAGGAAAGATATACCCATTTGAATGCAGAATTCCTAAGAATAGCAAGGAGAGATAAGAAAGCCTTCCTCCACGATCAATGCAAAGAAATAGAGGAAAATAATAGAATGGGAAAGACTAGAGACCTCTTTAAGAAAATTAGAGATACCAAGGGAACATTTCATGCAAAGATGGGCACAATAAAGGACAGAAATGGTATGGACCTAACAGAAGCAGAAGATATTAAGAAGAGATGGCAAGAATACACAAAAGAACTGTACAAAAAAGATCTTCACGACCCAGATAATCACGATGGTGTGATCACTCACCTAGACCCAGACATCTTGGAATGTGAAGTCAAGTGGGCCTTAGGAAGCATCACTATGAACAAAGCTAGTAGAGGTGATGAAATTCCAGTTGGGCTATTTCAAATCCTGAAAGATGATGCTGTGAACATGCTGCACTCAATATGCCAGCAAATTTGGAAAACTCAGCAGTGGCAACAGGACTGGAAAAGGTCAGCAATGCCAAAGAATGCTCAAACTACTGCATAATTGCCCTCATCTGACACACTAGCAAAGTAATGCTCAAAATACTCCAAGGCAGGCTTCAGCAGTACATGAACCATGAACTTCCAGATGTTCAAGCTGGTTTTAGAAAAGGCAGAGGAACCAGAGATCAAATTGCCAACATCCGCTGGATCATCAAAAAAGCAAGAGGGTTCCAGAAAAACATTTCTGCTTTATTGACTATAACAAAGCCTTTGACTGTGTGGATCACAATAAACTGTGGAAAATTCTGAAAGAGATGGGAATACCAGACCACCTGACCTGCCTCTTGAGAAACCTGTATGCAGGTCAGGAAGCAACAGTTAGAACCGGACATGGAACAACAGACTGATTCCAAATAGGAAAAGGAGTACGTCAAGGCTGTATATTGTCACCCTGCTTATTTAACTTATATGCAGAGTACATCATGAGAAACAGTGGGCTGGAGAAAGCGCAAGCTGGAATCAACATTGCCAGGAGAAATATCAGTCACCTCAGATATGCAGGTGACACCACCCTTATGGCAGAAAGTGAAGAAGAACTAAAGAGCCTCTTGATGAAAGTGAAAGAGGAGAGTGAAAAAGTTGGCTTAAAGCTCAACATTCAGAAAACTAAGATCATGGCATCTGGTCCCATCACTTCATGGCAAATAGATGGGGAAACAGTGGCTGACTTTATTCTTTTGGGCTCCAAAATCACGGCAGATGGTGATTGCAGCCATGAAATTAAAAGATGCTTACTCCTTGGAAGGAAGGTTATGACCAACCTAGACAGCATATTAAAAAGCAGAGACATTACTTTGCCAACAAAAGTCCATCTAATCAAGGCTATGGTTTTTCCAGTGGTCATGTATGGATATGAGAGTTGGACTATAAAGAAAGCTGAGCACCAAAGAATTGATGCTTTTGAACTGTGGTGTTGGAGAAGACTCTTGAGAGTCCTTTGGACTGCAAGGAGATCCAAGGAGTCCATCCTAAAGGAGATCAATCCTGGGTGTTCATTGGAAGGCTGATGTTGAAGCTGAAACTCCAATATTTTGGCCACCTGATGCGAAGAGCTTGCTCATTTGAAAATACCCTGATGCTGGGAAAGATTGAGGGCAGGAGAAGGGGACGACAGAGGATGAGATGGCTGGATGGCATCACCGACTCGATGGACATGGGTTTGGGTGGACTCTAGGAGTTGGTGATGGATAGGGAGGCCTGGCATGCTGTAATTCATGGGGTCGCAAAGAGTCAGACATGACTGAGCAACTGAACTGAACTGAAATGAACAGGTACCAAATATAGTTTGTTCAATCAGTTGTTTCAAAACAAAGTCAAGACTTGATTCATTCTAAGACTTCATGCATAATCTCAACTCCGACCTAAATTTTGCTCAATACAAGATAAAGTGAATTTGTTTTCATAATTTGCTCCTTTTAAAGGTCAAATTTCAATCAAACACTTATTTAATCATCTACTGTAAAACTATGGTCCCCTCTTTAAGTGGTCTTTTTGTAACACCATAGCTCCTCAGAGAGGGAATATATGCTTATATCAACCAAGATTAGAAGATTCAGTTCAGTTCAGTCGCTCAGTCGTGTCCGACTTTTTGCGACCCCATGAATTGCAGTACGCCAGGCCTCTCTGTCCATCACCAACGCCCAGAGTCTGTCCAAACCCATGTCCATCGAGTCGGTGATGCCATCCAACCATCTCATCCTCTGTCGTCACCTTCTCCTCCTGCCCCCAATCCTACCCAGCATTAGGGTCTTTTCAAATGAGTCAACTCTTCGCATGAGGTGGCCAAAGTATTGGAGTTTCAGCTTCAACATCAGTCCTTCCAATGAACACCCAGGATTGATCTCTTTTAGGATGGATTGATTGGATGTCCTTGCAGTCCAAGGGACTCTCAAGAGTCTTCTCCAACACCACAGTTCAAAAGCATCAATTCTTTGGTGCTCAGCTTTCTTTATAGTCCAACTCTCATATCCATACATGACCACTGGAAAAACCATAGCCTTGATTAGATGGACTTTTGTTGGCAAAGTAATGTCTCTGCTTTTTAATATGCTGTCTAGGTTGGTCATAACCTTCCTTCCAAGGAGTAAGCATCTTTTAATTTCATGGCTGCAATCACCATCTGCCGTGATTTTGGAGCCCAAAAGAATAAAGTCAGCCACTGTTTCCCCATCTATTTGCCATGAAGTGATGGGACCAGATGCCATGATCTTAGTTTTCTGAATGTTGAGCTTTAAGCCAACTTTTTCACTCTCCTCTTTCACTTTCATCAAGAGGCTCTTTAGTTCTTCACTTTCTGCCATAAGGGTGGTGTCATCCGCATATCTGAGGTTATTGATATTTCTCCCGGCAATCTTGACTCCAGCTTGTGCTTCTTCCAGCCCAGCGTTTCTCATGATGTACTCTGCATATAAGTTAAATAAGCAGGGTGACAATATACAGCCTTGACTTACATCTTTTCCTATTTGGAACCAGTCTGTTGTTCCACATCCAGTTCTAACTGTTGCTTCCTGACCTGCATACAGGTTTCTCAAGAGGCAGGTCAGGTGGTCTGGTATTCCCATCTCTTTCAGAATTTTCCAGTTTTTTGTGATCCACATAGTCAAAGGCTTTGGCATAGTCAATAAAGCAGAAATAGATGTTTTTCTGGAACTCTTTTGCTTTTTCGATGATCCAATGGATGTTAGCAATTTGATCTCTGGTTCCTCTGCCTTTTCTAAAACCAGCTTGAACATCTGGAAGTTCATGGTTCATGTACTGCTGAAGCCTGCCTTGGAGAATTTTGAGCATTACTTTACTAGCATGTGAGATGAGTGCAATTGTGGGGTAGTTGGAGCATTCTTTGGCATTGCCTTTCTTTGGGATTGGAATGAAAACTGACCTTTTCCAGTCCTGTGGCCACTGCTGAGTTTTCCAAATTTGCTGGCATATCGAGTGCAACACTTTCACAGCATCACCTTTGAGGATTTGAAATAGCTCAACTGGAATTCCATCACCTCCACTAGCTTTGTTCGTAGTGATGCTTTCTAAGACCCACTTGACTTTACATTTCAGGATGTCTGGCTCTAGGTGAGTGATCACACCATCGTGATTATCTGGGTCGTGAAGATCTTTTTTGTACAGTTCTTCTGTGTATTCTTGCCACCTCTTCTTAATATCTTCTGCTTCTGTTAGGTCCATACCATTTCTGTCTTTTATCGAGCCTATCTTTGCATGAAATGTTCCTTTGGTATCTCTAATTTTCTTGAAGAGATCTCTAGTCTTTCCCATTCTGTTGTTTTCCTCTATTTCTTTGCACTGATAGCTGAGGAAGGCTTTCTTATCTCTCCTTGCTATTCTTTGGAACTCTGCATTTACATGGGAATATCTTTCCTCTTCTCCTTTGCTTGTTGCTTCTCTTCTCTTCCCAGCTATCTGTAAGGCCTCCTCAGACAGCCATTTTGCTTTTTTGCATTTCTTTTCCATAATGCCTGTCATCAGTGCACTTAATCTTTAATTTTGAAACTCAACATTAAAATAATTTACTACATATTTCTGAGTAAGTTTGAAATTATTCTAAAGCTTTTCATGACCCTCCCTTTTCAAGCAAGGGAGATGGTGTAGGTAACATCTGACAGGTGGAAAACTCAATTTTTTTGTCGGACTTTTCAGGCCTCTGGGTGTAAAAGTTAGTTCTGAGAAATAAAGTATCTTATCTTCCTTCCCCTAAAAGATGTAAGCCTTTTATGAGTTCTATGCTTTATCAGGTCAAGTGTAGGAAGTCCTTATGCTGAAACCCTTCTTCTAGCAACAACTGGTGGGTCTGTTGTCTCTTAAGGCCACCTCTGATTCATGATCATAAAAAAAATGGCAGAAAACCTGTGACAGATAGGCAATTGTTTCTCATGAAACTAAATATAACTTCTATTATTAAGACTAAAAAATTGTTACCTTTTAACCAGATAATGGCTTAAATAATCTTTTGGGTAGATTATTTTTTTTCTTTTCTGACAGTGTCCTAGTAAAAATTAAGGTTTAGAAAATGTTAACTGAAGTAAAAATATTTAACAAGCTTTATTACAATCAATGTAGTTTAAATAATTTTGAATTATCCCTCACCCATTCCTTCCTAAGGCTGTTTAGTCTCTCAAAACTGCAGAATTTAGACCTGAAAGAAAGGACTTTAGAACCTTTCTAGTTCTATCTCCTCATTTAGCAGTCCTGGTCATATTTTTGTAGTGAATTAGTCTCTGAAAATGCATAAACTACAATTTTCAAGTTGTAAAAAAAAAAAAAGTGACTCTCGGATAAACAAAAAAATTAACACGCGTTAAAGATTTTATTCAACTTGTTAGTAAATAAAGGAATCGGGGAATTCTCTGGTAACCCAGTGGTTAGGACTCTGTGCTTTCACACCATGACCTGGGTCCAATCCCAGGTCAGGGAACTAAGATTCTACAAGCCACACAGTGAGGCAAACAAATAAAAGGAACCCGAATACAAAGGGCAAATGAGAAACTAAATTGACAAAGGCAGATGAATTGATTTCTGTCTCAGGTATAACAATGGTTAATCCTTTGGCAGGGCAACACACCATGAACTACGGGATTCTTTTCACTGGTTAGAAATTATATGCATCTCTGCAGGATGAATAAAGTCGATCCTCGTTATCTTCAGATTCCATATCTGTGAAATTCTGCTCATTAAAAGTTATTTGTAACTCTCAAATTAATACTTACCACCCTTTCATGGTCATTCAAGAACACACACAGGGCAGTGAACAATTTGAATTGCCTGGTGTGCTGTTCCCAGCTGAGATTAAACAAAATGACATTCTGCCTTCTTAGTGAAGCTCTCACACTGTAAACAAATGTCTTTTTTGTGGTCTGCTGAGGGCCATGTTTTTTACATTTCTGTGGGTTTTTTGTTGGTGATTTCACTGTTGAAATGGTCTAGTGCTGAAGTGCTGTCTAGTATTACTAGAGCAAGCAGGCGTTGGTGTACCTTACGTGTGGTGTGTAATAGATAAGTTTTGTTCAGGCCTGAGTTATAGTGCTATCAGCCATGAGTTCAGTGCTAATGAGTTAACATTATGTATGTATATATTAAATAAGGTGTTTCAAATATGAAAGGAGATTATATATTGATCAGTTAATGAAAATGTTGTGACCAGGAGCTCTCAGGAATTTAACACTGTATGTCCCATAGAAGCAATAGTTATGTGTGTGTGCTAAGTCGCTTCAGTTGTGTCCAACTCTGTGCAACCCTATGGACTATAGCCCGCCAGGCTCCTCTGTCCATGGGATTCTCCAGGCAAGAATATTGGAGTGGGTTGCCATGACATCCTCCAGGAGATCTTCTCGTCCCAGGGACTGAACTCATGTCTCTTTTATCTCCTATACTGGCAGATGGGTTCTTTACCACTAACGCACCTGGGATGCAATAGTCAGTATTTGCTAATTCAGTGTTCACAGTAGTGTTATAGAACATTACCAGGAATAGTGAGACTCAACTATTTATTTAACTCTACAAGTTAATCTCTGCAGACTTATAAAATTTGCCTGGAACTAGGAAGCCAAGCCTAGCACTGGACTGCAAGAACACCTGATAACTCTTTTCCCTATTTCCATATTTCAGATAATATTTCTAGCAATATTTAATTAGCTTTGTAAAATGCCTTGACCCCACTTGAGTTCTCTGCTCTTTTCTAAAGTCGTGAAACAGAAAGCATTTTGATCAGTACTGTGTGGACTGCCTTTTCTCACTTCTAACTCCAGAGATGCACTGTCTTCTAACATATAAAATCCAGTCTCCTGTGCTTTAAACATCATCGCTTTAATTCATATTTAATCTGTTATTCACCAACTTAAATCCCTTTCTGCTATTCCTAGTGTTTGGAAAACTTACATTTCAGTTATATAGTTATGATAATCATATTTTGCTCCCAACTCAAATATAAGATGACAAATCAAACTTTTGCAATCCCTTAGATGGGTTTCCTTTTGGATGTTTGCTGCTGCTGCTAAGTCGCTTCAGTCGTGTCCGACTCTGTGCGACCCCATAGACGGCAGCCCACCAGGCTCCCCTGTCCTTGGGATTCTCCAGGCAAGAACACTGGAGTGGGTTGCCATTTCCTTCTCCAATGCATGAAAGTGAAAAGTGAAAGTGAAGTCACTTAGTCGTGTCCGACTCTTCACGACCCCATGGACTGCAGCCTACCAGGTTCCTCTGTCCATGGGATTTTCCAGGCAAGAGTACTGGAGTGGGCTGCCATTGCCTTCTCCCTGGATGTTTAAAGGACCTTATTTAGGAAGTTTTGTTTAGGATAAGAGCCATCTTAAAAAGACCTGCTATATAGCATCAAAAGACGACTCATCAAGTTCTGCCACTCACTAGTTGTGTGTTGTGGGTGAGTCATGTCACTGCTCTGGGTCTCATTTTCCTTGTCTCTATCTCACATCTCTAAAATGAGGTTGAGAGCCACCTAACTTGCTTATCTCCCAGTATTATTTTAGTGACCAGCTACATGGCATAAGGGAGACAGTCTAACCTAGTTCCTGGGATCAGGCAGTGACATTTAAGCTAAAACTTGAAGAAAATAAGGAGAAAGAAAGAGTAGCTTGTGGAAAGTCTCATCTGGAAGACAGAGTGTGAGGCGAACCCTCAGACTGCAAATGCAGTGTCACTGGAGGGCTGAGGGGGCCGATGGTGAGGCTGGACTGAGACATGGGCTTGGTAACTGCCTTGAATATTCTTCAACTCATTCCTTTGTTAAACAATTAAAAATAATCAGATTAACAAATCCCCTCTTAGATGAACATTTCCCTGCTTATTTTGGTCCATCTTAAAATTGAGATAGTAATCTAAGGGCTCCTAATCTAGCTTTTCTAATTCCTAGCAGCAGTCATCAATTTTTTGCCAAAAGTTGAAGAATATTTTTATATCTTTCGTTAAACAAGAGTAAGAACATATGAAAAGTAAGCAAGAATACCACTGACATCTCCTGCAATAACTCAATGAGATGTTATAGGATCCCAACCAAATTTTAGGAGGAATTCCTAGTGACATTGTACAGGTTTTGACCCTGTTTTACTTGGTGTGGCAAAGGACAAGCACACTTACACTCAATGGAGATCTCAGCAGGCAGAAACTGGCCAATCCATTTTAGAAAGCAACGTTTTACTTAAAATTCAGTAAGCTGAATGCACAAGTATACTGCTGCACTGCCATGAACTGAATTACGTGGGAAAACCTAAGGGTTCAGAAACAGCTTTCAATCAATCATTAGGAAGTTGTGTTGCTCTGTGAAAGGTGAGCTTGTGCCTGCAAATTAAAAACAAAACAAAACTGTTTAAACATCTGGCCTCACAACATAATCATACAAGTCTTCTAAAAACGGATTGGCATAAATCAAGCTGGAGAAATTGGGCCTGTAGTTAGAGAACACTTCTATTAAAAAATGGCTCCTTCTAAGGGAAATCTGAAAGAAAAAAGAAAGCTTTCATCAGAACCATGAGACACTTCATTATTCCCAAATCTAACCAAACCTGTTTTAAATAGGAGTCATTTAAAGCAACTTGTGCTTACTGTGAACGTCTTCAGACTCTAAACCAATTCCTACAGTGTTTAACAAAGAAAGACATGTTGTTAACTGTGATGAATATGCTAACAAATTTTGAAGGAAGGAAGATTAGACAACCACATCTTACCACATCATCTGATTTTGTTAGAAAAATATTCTTCACATGTTATCAGTATCTTAAGTGTTTTAAAAATGGGTCATATATAGGAGCAATGCCAGTTTGCGATCTAAAATGTAAGCTCTAATCGTAAAATATGAACTTCAGTTTTAAGCTGTGACTACTCTACCAAGGGTTCATGACTCTGAGATAACTATCTCTATTTTAACTTGAAGAGGTTTGTTTTATAAGGAAATAACTGCAAACTTTCAGTTAAGGAACATAAAATGTTTAGTAGTACTGTATAAGTTAAAAGGCGTATAGTATATAGTAGCTTTTTTAAGGCTATGTTCTATCCAAATCCAAAACGCTTAAAATATTTTACCATAAAAGTCACATTATACTATTTGGCTATTGCAGTTTCAAAAAATGCAAAATAAAATGCCATGTTATTCTACAGAGACAAATATACCAGTTCCTCAAATGAACATATTGATTGCTCATCACACTTAGCTCTGAATCTCCTGTCAGCCAAAGCATGAAGAAAAATACAAGTTATATAATTCTTACCATATGAACAAAAGAAGCATACTATTCCTTCAGGCAATCTTTTCCTGATACTAAATTCTAAAAGGAAATGGAATTAACATTTATTTTCTATCTTATGTATGCTGGGGAATTTACATACATGATATGATTTTATCCTCTCAATGGACATCATAATAATCTATTTTTTCCACTTTATGAAGTGTAGGTTCAAATCTAGAACTGCTTAATTTCCAGGCTTATGCTTTTTCCATATTTCTCAAGTTCTTTGCACAGAGCACTTTAAATCCTGCAATGGATCAGGATACCCCTTAAGAACTGTCCTAGAAACTCCAAAGCATTCTTCGTATTGTCATTTCTTCTATTTAACCTCTATAGAAATTAAGGACATACTTTTTTGTTGTTGTTTGGCCGCTGTGAATCTTTGTTGTGGCACGTGGGCTTGTCTAGCTTCAGTGAGCAGACTCAGTTGCCCAGTAGCACGTGGGATCTTAGTTTCCTGACCAGGGATCGAACCCACGTCCATTGCATTGGAAGGTAGATTTCTTAATCACTGGACCACCAGGGAAGTCCCAAGGACATACATTTTTAAAATGACTTACTAAGGTTCTGTTCTGGGCAAGATAGCAGTATTCAGTCTGTTTCATCCACTGAATATCGCTATGAAATCTAGATAGAACACATGGAACAGCTATTTTATGGCTCTTGAAAAGTAAATCATAGTAGATTGGAGAAGAAGATAAGAATTGTAGTGTCACTGAACTGATGGTGACTTTCCAATTTTTGTCCCTCCAATATTTCCTAGCCTGAACTGAAGGCAGCCCCAAATCCAGAAGTATGATCAAAATTTGTAGCCTGAACCCAACCAGGTCAATTACCCACTAAAACAAAAAAATCAACATTCTCCATAGGATTTCAATAAGACCCAGAGCCCTATAATATTCAAAATATCCAGAGCACAATCCAAAATTACTCAGCACTGAAAGAACCAGTAAAGTCTCAACTTACATTGGAAAAGACAACCAATAGCTGCCAACACCAAAATGACAAATACATTAGAGTTATATGACCAAGTATTTGAGGTAGCTATTATAAAAATGCTTTAAGAAGTAAGAGTGAGCAGTCTTGAAATATATAGAAAGATAAAAATTCTCAACAAAGAAATAGAAAATATAAAGGACCAAATGGAAATTTTACAGAGAGAACAAGAGAAGTTCCCTGTGCTCAAAGTGCTTATGATCTAACTGGAAGGATAAGAAAATTTTAAGTTACAGAGATCCAAATGAACAGATTGAAATCCATTCATAGATTTCAACAAACTCAGAGCACTTACTGAGACACTTAAATCATGACAATACCTTATGGAAAGTGCTGTGACAGCATGCTAAAAGAGCAGAAGGGCCAGATGGAGGGAGTGGTCAGTCTTTGGGGGGAGGGGATAGAAAAAGATTATCGTAGGTGTCCTATTTAGGATGAGATTAGATCAAGAATGACAGACTCCACAAATCATTATTTTTTTCTCTTATACAAGTCGGGATGAAAGCACTGCAGAGCTGGTGTAGAGAGTCTGCCATTTCAAACTGACTGGATCCCAAACTGACTGCAGCTTTCTACTTCACCATCCCTAAGGTATGGTGGGAACCCTGGCCAGGATGGAGTTATAGACATCCTGTGTGTGTGCATACTAAGTCGCTTTAGTCCTGTTGGACTCTTTGTGACCCTATGGACTGTGGCCTGCCAGGATCCTCTGTCCATGGGATTCTCCAGGCAAGAACACTGGAGTGGGTTGCCTTGCCTTCATCCAGGGGATCTTCCTGATCCAGTGGTTGAACCTGCATCTCTTACATCTCCTGCAATGGGAAGCCGGTTCTTTACCACTAGCGCTACCTGGGAGGCCCCTTTAGCCATCCTAGACACGTTCTAAGAAGCAGGAAGGAAGAGACAAGAAAGGGCAAAAATTTTACCCGCTATTTTTGTTTCAAAGGAAGATTTCCTGAAGCAGCCACTGATATATTATTGGCCGGAACTTAGTCACACCGCCACATCTAGCTTTGATGGAAATTGTGAAATTTTGTCTTTATTTTGGACATCCAGGTTTACATTACATCTAAAATCTGGGAGTTATAAAACTCAGGAAGAAGACAAGAACAGCTATTGGGAGACATCCGGGGATGTTTGATACAGCAGGTTTCGTGTTGTAACCATTTGAACTTCTCAGGGTTTCTAATCCTCCCCCTTTTCTTGGTTACTCTCCTGCTTCAAAGGCCTCTCTATCTCTCCTAACTGGTTTCTCCTTGATTTTAGGTTATAGGTTTAGCTCTGTGGGAGCAGATGCTGAAACAGTTTGGTATATGAGATGCATCTTAGGGATCAACACCTAAGAAAGGAAGGAGTGAGCCAGAAGCAGAGACAGAGGTCTGTCGCAACAGAGGTCCAACAAAGCAGACGTCAGCAAAGTAGGGTGCCTGGAACACGTGTTACTGGTCAGCACTAACCTGCAAGTGGGCAAAAACGCCGAGCTTCTGCGCTCCAGCCCCGCCAGGTCACGCAGGTAGGCGGCCTGGGAGTGGGCGGGGTTTTGGGCAAGGCGTCAGGTCGGATGAGGAAGCTTCTACTGGAAGGCAGGATGCATGTCTTTCTTTGAATGGGAGTCTGGGCAGCACCTCTCTTTGCCTACCAAGCTCTCAGTTTCCAGATATTGTCTCTGCTTTCTTTATAGCTACGCCCTAGATGACTTTTTCTGGTATTTGTAACTCCAGCCTGGACATGAACTTCTCTCCTGCGTTCCAGACCCTAATGTACAATTACCTACTTTGTTCCTTCTGCATGTGTGATGATCATCTATAACTTAACACTGGAAACTTATAACCGAGCTCCTGAGCCCCTTCTTCACCCTCCTAATATTTTATCCCACTTCCCACATCTCAGTGAGTAACTCAGGTAAAAAGCAGGCATCGCCCTTGAGTTCTTTCTTCTTCTCATGCTACATGTCCTGTTCACTGTCACAGCTGGTTTTCTCCACCTTTGAAGTGCCCAAAATCTGACCACTTCTCACTACTATTACCTCTTTATTCCGAGCACCACCATCTTCTTCTGTGATCATTACAAATGTATTTATTTAATAAGGTAATATCCCCTCTTATTCTTCTGTTTTAGACTTTTCTGTCATAAATTTCATAATCATTTTAAAAATAGTATAGACAGAAAGTCCCACTGATATTTCCGTTTCAAAAGTCTTAAGCCTATAAAGTTGGGGAGAATTAACATCTTACTTTTAATCTTTCCACTCAAGATATGGCTTTTCCCCCATATTATTAAAGCCTTCTTTTATCTTTCAGTTGATTTATAGTTTCCTTTATTTATGTCACACATTTCTCTTGTAAATTTTTCCTAAGGCGTTTCGTGTTTTAGATGCCATTGTGGATGACCTCATTCTTATCATAATGTTTTCTAGTCTACTATTGCTGGTATATTTGTCAAATGACTGGAGGGAATAATTGAATAGGTGGTGGTAGCCTGTAGTTTATTTTTTGGGTGGTATTTGAAATTCAAGCTTTTGAAAAAAAAATTGAACTTAAGTAAAACCCAATGACGTGAAATATACAACCCTAAAAGTAAACTATGGTCATTTAGACTGGAGATTAAAAATCTATGTTCCAGATGTATGCATTTGTTAAAACTTGCCAAGTGGTACATTTAAGATTTGTGCCTTTCACTATGTGTAAATTTTACCACACACACACACACACACAAAACCCCTAAACAAATAGGCAGGCTGAAGTGTTTAGAGGTAAAGTGTGCTGATGTCTGCAGTTTACTTTGAAGTGCATTAAAAAAGAAGGAGATGGATTAGTGGATAGATAGACAAATTGATAGGTAAATGTCTATAAGAAAGCAAATATTACAAAACAACAATTATAAAATCTAGGTGGTGAATACATGAGAGGTTACTACAGTTTTATCAATTCTGATATGTTTGAAATTTTTTATAATAAAATTTCAGGAAAAAAATTCCTCATATCAACTACACATTTTGTTGAAGTATCTTGGGCTTCAGTGGTGGTCGATATCTCAGTGGTTTTACCTCCAACAAAGAGAACCTCTGCCATTTATGGCTTGCCATTTGTTTACTAGTGGTGAGCTAAGAACATCTTTGATTTTCTGTTCTGTGTTTCTATTCTAAGACACTTATAATTAACACTGTTGGGAGCATAATGTCATTGCACCCAGTGCTATCTAGTGCCAGCAAGCAGCCGAGACACAGCCTTCAGCCTTCATGGTGGGTTGGCTCATTATCCAAATACAAGGATGCAAACCTACTGTAGTTGCATTCAGAAGACTAAATTAAAGGGCAGTGGCTTTAAATTGTAGAATGAATCACAAGCCAAGCTTGTTCAATCTGTTTTTCATTTGCTAGCAGCCAAGATTTGAAATATTACTCCTGATTCTCAACATTGCTTTCTTTTGCTTGTAAGATTAATAACAGAATAAAGCTAAGTTGAACTAAACAGGGTGTGACAGAGCCTCCTAACCCTTTTCCCAGTTCATCAGAGTTTCCAGGGATGGGTGGGACAGGTAAGTTTTCATAGCTGTGTTTTTTTGGTATTATAATCCTTTTCATTTATATTGACCATAATTCAGAATTTTCTAGTCTTGATTGCTGTTTTACAAGTCTGTGCTTTAAAAAAAAAATGGTAGTGAAAGTCTTTATGCAGCTATCTTAGATGTAGCAAAGAGATAACAACATTTTATAACAATAACCAGATACCACCCTCTTCCATCTCTCACTCATGCTTGAGGTTAACCAGTTTAGGCATAAAATACATCACAGGTAGAAACATAAATTCTGAATATATATGGCATGATATCCTTTTGTCCTAACAAAAGGAGCTGATAAGAGTTTATAAAACTTACTTTGTGACTCTAAGCCCTACTCCTACCTCCATCTTATAGGTAAGATGAAGACTGTTGGAGGTGAAAGTTACTTTTGGAAATAGTTATTAGAGCTCTGTGCTTTAAAATCTTCCCATCTGACTCCCACCTTAGACAACAGCTGTAAGAGGATGGCTCAGAGAACTTGCTGTGGGTCTTCAGGTGTCTGGAGGACCTGGAAACTGACTTGTACCTGGAAAAGTCTAAAGATAAGGGCTCGCTAGATCTGCCCCTGGTGAGAGAGTGAGGATTGAAGACTCTAGTGGGAATGGCCAGCACTTTCAGGATTTGGTGGAGCAAAATTAGTGTTTCCAGTGAAGAAGACTGGACATCACATCACACATGCTGTTCAGCATGAATTGTCTTAAAGTGTCTTCATTCTAGAGGCCTGTCTGCCTGACAAGATGGCCCTGAGAGGAAGAGTGGTCTTGGTGTGTAAACTGAGAAGCAAGAGCTTATAGGAACAGTGATGGGGTCAACTGAAAAATGTTTGCCCACGTCTGGGAACAGTGCACTGGGGACCTCTAGCAGAGAGTCTTCAAACAGCCCACAAAACATCCCTGAAGAGAAAGAGCCAGAAACTCTGCCTCTGTTAGGCAGAGGGCCTAAAGCCATGTGGCAAAGCGAGTAGGGAAATGGTAGAACATGTAGAGAAAAACAGACTCACTACAAGTGTCCAAGTGAAAGTCACTCAACTCTTCACAACCCCATGGACTGTATAGTCCATGGATTTCTCCAGGCCAGAAATACTGGAGTGGGTAGCCTTTCCCTTCTTGAGGGGATCTTCCCAACCCAGGGATCGAACAGATCTCCTGCACTGCAGGTGAATTCTTGACCAGCTGAGCCACAAGGGAAGCCCACAAGTGTCCACACCTCAATCTGGTTAAGAACTGTGGAGGAGAGACGCTTTAACTAAATGAAGGATTAAAGTTTTTGTTTTGATCAAATCAAACTTTTTAAGTCATAAAGACAAGACCATGTGATAAAACCTCAAAGCTGTAAGAAAATCATTCAGATCTGCCCATGATAATGTCCGTAGTTGGGGAAGAGGGTCTCACTCAGTCATATTTGAAAGACAGTAAGAAAAATAAAGCTATTCAATAATTTTGCCCACAAAATCCAGCCGGTTCATAAAGATGATACATAAAGAATAACCCGAACACATGTATCCATAGGAATTTAAAACTAAGGTGGATTTTATTATTACTTCAATGACTCACTGTCTCGCCATGTGCAAGGACTATACTTCCCCACTCACTGACGTCAAGCTTGACCATGTTACTTGCTTCGGCCAATAAAATAGGAGTGGGAATGATGTACAAAACTTTCAAGCAAAAGCTTTAAGGGTCATTACATGACTCCCCCAGCATTCTTCTCCCCCTGCCACAAGAATGGCATGTCCCAGATAGAGGCTGCTTCAGCCCAAACTAAAGAGCATGTGAAGCCGATCCACAGCTAACCTGTAGTCAACATGAAATATGAGTGAGAAATGAATATTTTGTTGTAACCACTGAGATTAGGGCTTGTTTGCTACTGCAGCATAACTAACCTAAGCCAACTGATACTTAAAATATTTGGTAAAATCAAAACACAAGCTTATAAAAAAGTTAAATAAAAATATAAAGATACTGTAAAGTAGATTGTGACGTAAGCGGCACTGACGAACATTATGAATTTGGAGAAAGGAAAGATGGCATAATATTGAAATGGTCAGAGTTGTTCTTAATCCTGAAAATTGGAAGTGACAGTAAAATACAGCATAGTGCTATTGGGTCATTAAACATTATGCTATAGAGGAGTCTTTAAGGGCAGAGGAAGAAATCCATGTTACAGTATTTAGGTTTTAAAAAAAAAGTATGTTAAAATCCCCCAAATGCAATATGAACCTCTTTTTGTAAATAAAAAATGTCTTCTCTTTTCTCCCACTTCATTAGGATATAGAGAAGGAAAATATTTTAAAATAAAAAATACAAACAAGAAGAATGAGAAATACACAAATTAAGGGAACAGGAAGAAAGTGTCTGAGCTCTGGTGATAGCAGTGACAATATAAAGGAAGCTATAAGAAGCTTTAGAAAAAGAATTGATAGGAACTTGGTTCACCAGCCTCTGAAACTCTCCAGGGCTTCAGCATCCATTCATACTGAAGCAGTTTTAGGTCAACATACTGAGATCCTTGAGATCTGTTACTTTCTTTATGTTTCTCAAATACAGGCTCCATATTCTCATCCCCATTAGTACTCATCCATCTGCTCTTTTCTCTCTCATTTTTCCTCCCTTAATCCTCTCTATACTGTAAATAAACTCCTGCACATCGTAATCTGTTGCAAACTCTCGAGAAAACAGTGTGCCTTTCACAGAGTAGAAGTTCAATAGATATGTGTGTGTTGAATGAATACTTTTGTCATAGTGTTATTTCACTGGATACCCTCATCTTTGCTGCCCATCCTCCAGCCCGTTGCTTCCCATCTTGTGCTCCTATTCTAAGTGAATGGTGCCACCACCCGCTTAGCTGTCAAAGCCTGAAGTCTGAGAGTGTCCTTGAGTGACCGTCCATTTGCCAGTCCTATCAGTTCTGTCTCCTTCAAGTCTGTCAAGCCAGTTTTCTTTCCACCATCTTTTCTGCCACTGCCCTTGTTCAGGGATTCAGCATTTCTTCCCTGCATTATGGCATTAGCCTTGCCTCCAGATTTTTCCTCGCTCGTTTCATTCTTATTCCCTGACCAACCTTAGGGTGATTTATTAAAAGTGCAATTCTGATATAACACTACACACTTTAAAATCTATCAAGGGCTTCCCTGAGAGTTCTGATAAAAAACCAAAATCTGTATAACATGGTGAGTGAACAAAATTCTTCACCATCAGGCCTTTAATTATCTTTCTTCTTCTGCCAAACTGTGATACTCCACACACACTGAAAACTCTGCAGTTCTTGAAACACAACTTGCTTTCGTTTATCTCTTATATCTCTCTCTGCCTGGAATGTTCTTTCTCTCATCTTCATCCTCTTCTCATGAGCAAAACCTACTTGTACTTCCTGCCAAAACTCAACTCAGGCATCACCTTCTTTGTGAAGTTCTCCTTAATTAGAATTTTCTGTACTTACTTTATTCTTCCAAACCATCCCTGCCTACTTCAAGTAGAGCACCTTACACTATACTGGGATCTTTTTTTTTTTTCCCCAGTGACTTCCCCACTGCAATGTAAGCTTCTCCTTGGAGTCACCAATCGTGTCTTATTTATCATGTACTTGGCATATAATGGATGCTCAAAAAAACATTGATGTCAAATGTAGTGATTGATAGAGTATGAAGACTAAGCAGAATGGAGAAATCCAATTTAACCAAAGTTTTTATACTAGGTGATTAGTAGAGCTGAGGTGCTGAGAACGTACAGGGGAGTTTGGAAGCAGTTAGTTTGAGAAGAAGGCTGATGCTTTGACTTTATACATGATGAATTTCATCTGACAGTATCCAAATGAAAAAGACAAATAGGGACATTTTCCCACATAACCACCATGCTCTTACCCACACAGACCCATGGCAAACATACCACGTGGGGGACGCGCGGGCACAGCTGATCCCTCATTGGAGTGGCAGGCAGCATCCAGGGCAGCACAAGTCTCCCATGATCATTCCTCCTCTCAGAACTGAGTATGAAGGGGAGAGGGTTAAAATAGATATCTATCTGCTTATATGAGCAAAACAAAATGCTACAAACTTAAAACTAATAAAAATGCAGATGAAAGTAATTCTCCCCAGAGTATTGTTAATATTTTAAATTTCCAAAAAGATAGATAAAAAGAAAAAGCAATCTCTGAAAGTTGAAAAAGAATTAAAATGAATGTTTCGTTGCTTTAAACTATATATCAAGTTGGTAATATAACTACATTGAGAAAATAATTACTTCAAGTTATTAATCCAGCATTTTGACTGTATGTCATCAATGAAATATATTCTAGGGACAAATAGAGCTTCAGAGAAATCACAGATTTCATGCATTAAGTAGTTTTATTGTTAACAGTACTATTATTTTGCAGCTGTCTTTTATTATGCAAGATAAAGCAAATAGCTATGTTAATGTTGTTAGGAGTCAAGATTTTCCACAGTACTATATATTTATATATCCCTGTAATGTTAAATTTGAATTGGAAATATCAGTATGTGCCTGTGATTTTTTTTTTTAAGTTTAGAGAAATATGTGTTTCGTAGCTCTGACCACTGAAAAGGCCTAGATGTAATGACAGCACAGATTGTGACCTTTAAATATCATTTCCCACTCAAGAAGATAAGGCTTCTTGGGGGAATGAGTGATTCCAGATCTAAGACCTGAGATGTGTGTGTGTGTGTGTGTGTGTGTGTGTGTATGTGTGTGATCATATATGTGTGATTATTACAAAGAAATATGATTATCAAGCATGTCCTAGATGATGAGGTCCTGAGTTTAACCAAAAGATACGGATTTTTAAAGTCAGAATGCCTCTTTATTATTTTGGGAAGTGATGTGAAACTACCAAATAAACTGGGTATTCATATTCGCATTCTCTATCTGTGGACAGATCTTGGGAAACCCAATTATAAGCAGAAGTAGCATGAGAAGTACCAAGCCCGAGTGAGTAGAGCTAGTTGGATAATCACAGCAGATGATGTTACCAAGCCATGCTCATCTGAGGCAGACGTCTCCACCAGGTGACTTACACACTTGTTGCGTGGAGCGGGTTTTTGTGCTCTGCTTACCTGGTGTTACACTATTACAGACTCTTGGCCTCCATTCACTCTCTACTCACTCTCCCTTCACTATTTCCTTCTGGTCACTCCTCTCCCCACAAGCATGCTCTTTCTTTCGATGTGGTGAGATTATCAAGTCTTAAGAGCAAAAGACCACATCTGTGGGTTGCCCCACAGATGTTAATATACAACACAGTTGCCCACATTTCACAAGAAAATACAGATTTCTGACTTGTCTCATGGAAAAAAGGAACTGGGCAACAATGAGCTGGAGTAATAGGAGCAGCACAAAATCCCCGGTTCAGCATGAACTCCACCCAGCCCACATCACTCGTTTCTGTCCCCTGTCCTCTGTTTGCAGCTCTCATTTTCAGGGGTCTCTGTAGAATCAGTCACTCTTCTGAGCCACTGCCCTTGTTCAGTAGCTAAGTCTCAGAAAGTAAGCTTTCTTCCTCGAGTCCAGCTTCAAGGCCAGAGTAGGATATCTCCCTGTTGGTCTACTGTCTGCGTTTGTACCATCTACTGATGAGCTGGTAAAGCCATGAAATAGAGTGACTTTACTGAAGAGAAAAAAACTGAGGCCTGAGCCTGGGGGAAATCCACACCAGAAAAGTGAGAGAGAAGAAGCCTCTTTAGAACAAGATTCCTATTTGCTCTTTCGTTCTTTTTAATTTTTTTTCTTTAACAAAATTTCCTGCTTACAGAGTTAAGAATCGGCACTCTTTCTGGAGCAAAGTGTCTGAAGTCAGGAGCCCTGAAGCAAATCTGTAACGTGAAGTTTCCTTGCTGAGTTTTGCACACACTTGCTGTGTCACACACACATGACTGACACAGGCCTGCGCTCTGGTACCTCTATGTTTAAGTAATGCATAGGCTGAGCCCCAAATTATTTTTGGTCCCCATTACAGATGTTAGCCTGTGTTCCATTTTTAACTCTGACGGAGACACGTACACTGGTTGCCCAGGAGACAGGAATCTGGGCAACCCAGGAAGAGTGCCCTGAGGAAGGGCAAATGTTGTTTCTCTGTGATCCTGCTCACTCAGGCCTCCAACCTCACCCTCTCCCTCCCTCCCCCTACCCCAGAGACCCATAGTGAACACATCACTGAGGGGGAGCAGAGCCGATCCTCACGAGTGGCAGTGCCAGGACAGTGGAGACCCCCTGATCTCCCCTCATCTGTGTGTTGATTTCACTGTTCATGTTTCATCAGCTCAAAAGAGCCACACCTGGCCTCTCTGACTGGGTCAAATCTCATTATCCCATTAAACACTCAGTTCTGAAGGCCAGTCCTTAGTCACACTTCTCCAGGCAATTGTCCCGTGTATTTATGTTTGATTAATGTCTGCTTCTCTCACTACGACGGACCATGTCTGCTTTGCTTCTTGATGTATATCCAGCGTATACGTCCTCTCAGAGTAGACACTCGACAGCCACTGCATAAGTGAATAAATTCTAGGCCATTGGCACTGGAAAGGACTTCCAATGGCATTTGGTCTGCTTTCCTCATTTGATGAGTGAAGTGAAGCAATTTCCCCAGGTCACGTGGATTTTCAGAAAGACAGCATTAAGTAGTAGTTAAGGCCATGGACTCTGAAGGTAGAACGCCTGGATTCCTAGCCAGGTTCTACCTTTACTGGCTCACTAAGTTAATGTCTTTGTGCCTCAATAGGCTCATCTGGAAAATGGGGGTAGTTGTGAGGATTAAATGATTTTATGTGTGTGTGTGTGTGTTGGCTCAGTTGCTCAGTCATGTCTGACTCTTTGTGATCCTATAAACTGTAGCCCACCAGGCTCCTGTCTGTCAATGGAATTTTCCAGGCAACAATACTGGAGTGGATTGCCATTTCCTCATCCAGGGGATCCTCCTAAGCCAAGGATTGAACCCGCATCCCTTGCATCTCCTGCACTGGGAGGTGGATTCTTTACCACTGAGCCACCTGAGAAGCCCCAAAGTGGTTTTTATAGAGTGCTTAAAATTATACTTGGTACATAGTAATCACTATATAAGGACTTGTCAAAAAAATAGAAGCTGGGATAGGACCAAAGTCTGGGTCTCTCGATTCCCTAAATGCTTTTTACAAAACTGCCTGAGATTATTTTGTCATTGGTGTAGACCAGTGCTGTCCAATTGAATTTTCTGCCATGATGGAAATGCTCTACACTGCCCAGTATGGTATCCTGCTAGCCACATGTGGTTACTGAGCGCTTGAAATATGGCTAGCATGATAGAGAAAATTGATTTTATTTTAATTAATTAGAATTTGAATGTAGACTCAATGAGGGACAGTCAGAAGCTGGTTCCTTGCAGCAGCCGAGTCATCATGGCTGATGGAATTAGTGTCTGGCTACCCTGGGAGATCTGTCTGAGCATGAGAAGCTCAGTGTCTTGGAAGCCAAGAAATTTCCCACATCTCTATTTTGGTCAGGCCTCCCTGACCAGGCACCTGGCATCAGGGCAGAGCTGCTATTCTGTCAGGTAGCTGTGCAGGTTGGCTTCCCCCCAGAACTTGGTTAAATAAATGCATCTTTCCTTTTTTAGGGCCATACACTGCAAATTTTAAAACATCAGTTTACGGATAAACAAAATCTTTCAAAGCTCTAATATAAATCTTTTTTTCAACTGGTTTTGGAATATATATTCTTCAAGAACATTTAAAATGCTTCTTTTGGAGAACTCCTTTCCCATACGTATAGATATCTATTGCCATTAAAAAAAAAATCAATCCAAGAAAAAGCAAGACCTCAACTGGTTGGATTCCAAATTAAGCTACAGCTTGAGCTAAAAATAGCTTGCCAGTGTTGAGAATCTGTTCTCTGAATTTAAATGGCTTCCTCACTCCCAGAGGACAACATTCACTGTGTTCTGAGGCAGGATTGAACTTTGGGAAAGCACATTTCATGTTTTCTCTGGACTCATTTCTGCTTTGGGCACAAAGCAGAGTGAAAGTAACCGATCATAGTTTTAGGTTCTATGCTACATGTTGTTATGTGTAATGAACATAAATATCTATAACATAGTAGGAGGTGTGTATGTGTGTGTGAATTCAGCTTTGTATTGATAATTCTAAAGGTATGCCTAAAACCTGAAGGAAAATTCTGAAGTAGGTTTTACCTTTTTTTCCCCCGACCCATGTTATCATTTACTGTATAAAATTTATCTTCTAATAGCCGGGAGAAATATCAATAACCTCAGATATGCAGATGACACCACCCTTATGGCAGAAAGTGAAGAAGAACTAAAGAGCCTCTTGATGAAAGTGAAAGATGAGAGTGAAAAAGTTGGCTAAAAGCTCAACGTTCAGAAAACTAAGATCATGGCATCTGGTCCCATCACTTCATGGGAAATAGATGGGGAAACAGTGGAAAAAGTGTCAGACTTTATTTTTCTGGGCTCCAAAATCACTGCAGATGGTGATTGCAGCCATGAAATTAAAAGATGCTTACTCCTTGGAAGGAAGGTTATGGCCAACCTAGATAGCATATTTAAAAGCAGAGACATTACTTTTCCAACAGAAGTCCGTCTAGTCAAGGCTATGGTTTTTCCAGTGGTCATGTATGGATGTGAGAGTTGGACGGTGAAGAAAGCTGAGCGCCGTAGAATTGATGCTTTTGAACTGTGGTGTTGGAGAAGAGCCTTGAGAGTCCCTTGGACTGCAAGGAGATCCAATCAATCCATCCTAAAAGAGATCAATCCTGGGTGTTCATTGGAAGGACTGATGTTGAAGCTGAAACTCCAATACTTTGGCCACCTCATTCGAAGAGTTGACTCGCTGGAAAAGACCCTGATGCTGGGTAGGATTGGGGGCGGGAGGAGAAGGGGACGACAGAGGATGAGATGGTTGGATGGCATCACCAACTCGATGGACATGGGTTTGGGTAGACTCTGGGAGCTGGTGATGGACAGAGAGGCCTGGCGTGCTGCAGTTCATGGGGTCGCAAAGAATCCGACACGACTGAGTGACTGAACTGAACTGAACTGAATTATCACTGAAAGACTCTGTGCTCTTTAATTTCAAGAACAATCTTTGTTTTGTCTCTGGAATTCTGGGATAGCTTTCCATGTAGCAGTGAAGACTAGAAAAGAAAAATAAGTTGGAGACTCAATATGTGGCAAAAATTTTATTTCAAAATGGATTGTATTACATACAGTTAAAATTTTTTCAGTACCACAGAAAGTCAGTATAAGGCATTTATCATGCATAGAATTTTTTTCAAGTTTTCGTTTTGTCAGTTATTCATGAAGATGTTTTAAATAATCAAGTAATTCTAAAAACCATGTAAATTATTTTTGAGGGTGAGCCCCTCTCCATATGTACACACCTCAGTTGCCTCCAAAGTCCTCCTCCTTCATTGTCTTGGCCACACAGACCATGCGTTTTAGAAATAATAGCCATGCTTCGTGACATCAATCTTCTCCCTCCCACCTACCACTTTTTAAAGATGTTTGAAATTTCCAGTACTTTTTCTTATTAAAAAAGTAAGGCATGGGCTTCCTTGGTGGCTCAGTGATAGAATCTACCAGCCAGTTTAGGAGACATGGGTTCAGTCCCTGACCCGGGAAGATCCTACATGCTGCGGAGCAACTAAGCCAGTGCACCGCAACTATTGAGCCTGTGCTCTAGAGCCTGGGAACCACAACTACCAAAGCCCAGAAGACCTAGAGCCTGTGCTCTGCAACAAGGTAAATCACCACAATGAGAAGTCCGAGCACCACAACTAGAGAGTAGCCCCACTCATGGCAACTAGAGAAAAGTCTGAGCAGCACTGAAGACTCAGCACAGCCAAAAGTAAATAAAATTATATAAAAGTAAGGCACACAAATTAAAAATTCAAATGATTCAAAAATGTAAAATGAAAGATCTCTGAAATCTCACTCCTCTAAGAATAACCATGGTTACACTTTGATGTTTGTCCTTCCAGATCCTTCCTACTCTGTCTGCTCCTCCCTAGTTTTCACAGGCATGCAATCGATATTTCATTCAATTCATTTTTGGGGAACATCTGTGTAGAATAAGGGGCTTCCCTGGTAGCTCAGCGGTAAAGAATCTGCCTACAGTGCAGGAGACTGTGGGTTTAATCCCTGGATCAGGAAGATCCCTTGAAGGAGGAAATAGCAGTCCACTCCAGTCTTCTTGCCTGGGAAATCCCATGGACAGAGGAGTCTGGCGGGCTCCATGAGTCCATGGAATCTCAAAAAGAGTCGGACACGACTGAAGTGACTAAACAAAATAAGCAGTGGCAACATGTGGAATAAGGCTTTATACTGGGGAAGGATTATGGCAGATGAATCAGAACTAGTTGGCACCCAGAGAACTCATAGAGTAGCCAAAGCACAGATTGACATAAAATGGAGAAAATGAAAAGTTCTGAAAGGAGACTCCATACTTTGGGAGCTCAGCTGAGAAGAGAGGCTTTCCATCAGGGATGATTGGGACAGGCTTCCTGGAGGAAGCTGCATCGAGGCTGGTTTCTGAGATATAGATGTGATGTGGACATGTAGAGATGGGAAAGGGCATTCTAAGAGTAGTAACCAGGAAGACTATAGACAAAGAAGAACGTACCTCAAGCAAAACAACTTATGGTGAATTTTACTTAAATCTTAGAAGAAGCAGGACTTCCAGGTGTCCTGTGGCTAAGATTCCATGTTCTCAATGCAGGGAGCCCAGGTTCGATCGGTCAAGGGACTAGATCCCATACACCGCCAACTAAGAGTTTGCATGCCACAATTAAGACCCACTGCAGCTGAATAAATTTTTTTTTTTTTTAAAGACACGGAAGAAGCCTAGAAGTGTGGTGGGAAGGAACCCTCTTAGTCATCATGACTTAAGTTGGACCTACTCTCAAGCCATGGAGGAAAATAAAAATTCTAAGACAAGGGAACAAGGTAGTGTGTTATGGATTGAATTGTGTCCCTGTCCCTCCCCACCTCACCAAATTCATGTGTTGAAGTCCCAACCTCCAGTGTGACCTTTAAGAAAGTAATGAAGGTCAGATGAGGTCACATTAATGAACCGTAATCCAGTAAGGCTGGTGTCCTTAGAAGAAGAGAGATACCAGGAATGTGCACGCACAGGGGAAAGGCCAGGTGAAGACACAGCAAGGAAGTGGCCACCAGGAAGCCAAAACAGGCCTCACGAGAGACCAACCCTGCCGGCACTGAAAAAAAAAAATCTGTTTAAGCCACTCAGTCTGTGATATTTTGTCGAGGAAGCCCTAACAGACTAATAGTTAAGCATATTTGGCTTAGAATATTTCTTGGTTCTTACTAAAGAACAGACTTTAGAATGGTCACATCTTAATATGATGAAGTTGTGCTTATTGCTTCATGCGTTGCTTCTCCATTTAAACAAGACTGACACCATTGCTGTGTGTTATTTAGTATGACAGCCAGATATTGAATACTCATTCATATTTTCAGCATGCTGAGTTCTATACAAATAATCAAAGGTCACAATCTTAGCACATTGAGTAATTTTAGGTAAAATGGCTTGATAATAAAAACAACAGCAATAAAATTAACATAGCGGTTAATAACACTGCTTATAGTGCAGCAGACACTATTTTAAGTGTTCCTTGTGTACTGACTCATTTAATTCTCACCGCAGTCCTGTCAGGTAGTTACTATTATTATCCCCATTTCACAGATGAGGAAACCAGGCATGGGGAGTTAACTATTAATAACTCGTCCCAGGTTTTACAGCTGGGAAATGCAAACTGAGACTGATACAACTAGAGCTGACCTAGTTTACCTTGACATTTGTCCATGTAATTAGCATCCTAATAGGAAGTATTACCACTTGACAATGTGTTGAGGATGACTTGCTTATTTTCAGATGCAACTCAAAACTTAAACTGAGTATAAGTTCTGTGATGAAACTATGTGCTATATGTGATGTTGTGAGTCTAAGGCAAGATATGAGTATTTAGCTTCAAACTGAATCTAAACTTTCTTTGCCACTTTCTGATACCAACTTTGGCATCACTCAGTCTGCACTCAGTATCTTTTCATCCTTTCTGAAACAATGGGAGAAGTTTTCTGGCCAATATTTGGCTTCAAATTGTGAAAGTCTTGGTTGAGAACAACTAAAAATCCTCCCCAGTATCACTGAAAACATATTATAGTCCAATTTGCAGATATGTGACCAAACATTCCTCACAATTCTAATGTCTAAAGAAAAAATGGAGTTTCTGGGCCCACAATACTGAGGGCTACCTTTGGACCCTGGAGGGCCTTTCCCTAAAGCTCTGAGTGATTTGCTGACCTCTCTCCAGACATCTCTATTTCATTCTCTCTAACTCAACACTGTCTCTGCTATCTTTATTGCAAAAGTCTAAACCGTGTTTCTGTGCCAAGACCCTGTCAACTTACACTCTAGACTGAGTTTTCTTAGTCTGGTTATATAAATTTTGAAAAACAGAGAATAAAATCTCTCTTTTCTATGTCAAGTAGTTCCTTAGATGATAAAGAAATTACAGTGTTGTACATATATAGAAGATCCTCAGTAAACAGTTCTGAGCTAACAAAATTATCTCTGACACCATTCCCAGTATTCACAACAGCAACAAAAAATTAATTTTATTTATGAATGGTACAATTGGATATTGTAAAATGCATAAGAAGGCTTATGGGAATGGGGAGGGGAAATCTGTGAAGAATTTTCCATCCCAGAAGCTAAGAATGCTGTAAATTTGTACATTGTTCTGGGAGAAGTGTCTTTAGCAATTAAAGAGTTAAGCCCTGAGTGAGGCAGGCAGCAGCTGAAGGGAGTGTTTATAGAGCAAGGCAGGAAGTGTGGAGTCCAGGACTTCTGCTGGCAGGAAGAGGTAGAGGAGAGGGGAGGGGAGGAGAGCCTGGAGGGGAGGATTTTTTTGTTGTTCACAGCCTGGAAGACTTTCACAATCTGAAGCCAAATATTGGCCAGAAAACTTCTCCCGTTGCTGCAGAAAGGATGAAAAGACGCTGAGTGCAGATTGAGTAATGCCAAAATCGGTAGATTCAGGCCTTGTGCCCAGAATACATTTGGGACTTCCAGCATTTGAATGGACCTACATGGAAGTAGGAATTGAGATGCTTAAATATCTAGAAACACACTGATAAAGCATTCTTAAATAATAATAGCAACACCTAACATTTATTTAGCAATTTTTATATGCCAAGAGCTGTATTAAATGTTTTATATTTATTATCCTGTTTAATTCTTAAGAAACCTATAAAGAAAATCCCTGTTTTAGAAAGTATTCCTCAGTGAGGCTTTCCAGTTAAATAGTTTGGCCAAAGTATAAATTTAAATAGTATTGAGACTTCCCTGGCCATCCAGTGGTTAAGATTCATGACTCCCAATGCTAAGATCCCACTTACCCCTTGGCACCACCCCCCCAAAAAAAGGTACACATTTTTAAAACTTAGAAATATAATAGTCATAAAATGTATAATGTCCAAGATTTGCTGACCTAATTTGTGAGGGAACCATCTGGTTCAGAGGGGAGGACAGGAGATTGTAGCATGAGCTTGCAATTTAACAATCTTCTAGATATTGACGTCTAGTTGTAAAGACTTGGAACTCTAATCAGTAAAACATAGTAAGTCAAAATTGCATTTCCCCAGACAATTGGGTGACCTCAGGTGGACTTATTGGATGATGTTGTCTCTTGCACTATCCAATGGAACTTGCCATGATGACGGAACTGCTCTATAATTGCACTGTCCAGTAAATAACCAGTGGTCACATATAGCTAGAGAGCACTTGAAGTGTGATTGAGGAACTGTGATTGAGGAACTGTAATTGAGGAACTGAATCTTAATTAATTTAAATTTAAATAGTCATACCTGACTAGTGACCTCTGTATCAGATTATGTTAGGTGACACTGCCCTCCTCCCCTTTTTTGACATGACTCTTTGACTTGAAAGAGCACGGTCTGCAGAATCTGCACATGATTCAGATAAATAGTAAATATTGAGAGGCACTTTTTTTAGATGATACTGACAGAAGTTGTCTATTTTTTTAAATTAGAGTATAGCTGATTTACAGTATTGTGTTAGTTTCAGATGTACAGCAGTGTTTGTTGTTTTATGCTTTGAAAAGCGCTGCTCCAATCCATTCTCTCCTAGAATGCACTTCCGAAAAATGGCAAAAGTAGTATTATTGATCCCATTCAACAGACTGGTAACTGAGGGTCAGCTGTTGAAGACAAAATGATTAGTAGTAAAGTGGGATTTGGATCCAGGTGTGTCTGGCTGAAAGTTTGCAACCTCAAATGCCTACAGAGGCCAAGTAGGGCAGACAGATGGGTCAGGAGCTTTGGTTATAAAACAGACTAAAGCAACTAGTCCGGATCTGGTTGATTACAGTTTCAGAATTGCCAGATCACATCTTGTAATTTTTCAGGAAAATCCATAATTCCGGACTCTTGTGTATGATATTTCTGATTTTAAGCCCCTGTATGGACCAACCAAAACAAACTTTCAGTCCTGATACTGCCCACAGGCCACCAGTTTTCAATTCTAATGAGAGTGCAACAGTGGGAGAGCTTTCCTCTTTGCACGGCTGCATCTACAGTTAACTGAGAACATGGGTTTGGCCTTTCCAGTTCCTTTTCAGGCTGAGTCAAGGGCTTCTCACAGCAATGACCCTTTTAATATATGTCACATATCTCTAGATGGTTATTTACATGTTTGTCTTAGCTAGATTGCAAGTCCCTGGAGGAGAGGAACATCTACTCAGCTATCTGTTGCCTGCATAACCCTGCAAATAGAAACCATATAACACATGTTGCTTGAATGAATATGTATAAAAATTAGAAGCTTAAATAAATACAGCATTTATGGGCCATTTCTTCATTTTCACTTTAAAAATTAATTTTATTTATTTATTTTTGACTGTGCTGGGTCTTTGTTGCTGTGCAGGCTTTTCTCCAGTTGCAGAGAGTAGGGGCTACTCTCTAGTTGCATTGTGTGGGCTTCTCATTGTGATGGCATCTCTTGTTGTAGAGCACTGGCTCTAGGGTGAGCAAGCTTCAGTAGTTGGGGCTCTCAGGCTCTACAGCACAGGCTCAGTGGTTGTGGTACACAGGCTTAGTTACTTTGCCCGGCATGTGGGATCTTCTTGGATCAGGGATTGAACCCATGCATCCACTCCTGCATTGGCAGGTGGATTCTTTATCTCTGAGCCACCAGGGAAGCCCCATTTTCACTTTAAATTTATTATTTTTTTAAATTTATTTATTTTTTAATTGAATAATTGCTTTATAGAATTTTGTTTGTTTCTGCCATATATCAACATGAATCAGCCATAGGTATACATAGGTCCCATCCCTCTTGAACCTCCCTCCCACCTCCCTCCCCACCCCAACCTCCTAGGTTGTTACAGAGCCCCTGTTTGAGTTCCCAGAGTCATACAGGAAATTCCCATTGGCTATCTGTTTTACATATGGTAGTGTAAGTTTCCGTATTACTCTCTCCATACATCTCACCCTCTCCTTCCTCCCCTCCTCTCCACTCCATGTCCTCCATGATGTTGGTGAAGACTGGTAGGAGGTCTAAGAATGTCACTGTAAGAAGGAGAGCTAGAAAAAAGAACCCAGCTAGAAAATCTGTGAATAATAGGAGCTTAGGGAAGCCCAGATTGTATCTGCACCAAAGAGTCCATTAGGTTTTCTTTACATGGTCTCTGAAGCTTGATATTTGGGAAAGTCACAGGAAGGCACAAACTCGAATATTCCACAGCAGTGCCAGACCCTAAAATAGGGGCTCAATCATGCTCAACAATTGATTAACTGTCGTAAGTTTGCTTGTAAGGGATGCACTAATGGATGTTTTTTACCCTTAAAATTCAAGCAAAGCAGAGGTTCAGAAAATTTGAGAAAGCCAACACAACCCAGTGGTATTTCAAACTGTAACTTTCTCCTCCCCGCCCAATTCCCACACCAGCAGTTTCTCCACCCCATGAAGATGTTAGCATTCAGCATCTATTAACCCGTCCATTTGTTTTAAGGATCAATTTGCACACTCTCAGGAAATGCTGATCACTCTCAAGGAAGACATTGTGGACCTGGCAAAGTTCCAAAATAACCCAAGGAGACAGAATGACCTCCAGGGGTTTGGGCTTTGAGTCCTGGGCCTCTCATGGAGACTCAGGAAAGCGGTATGATCCCATCCCATGAAATGAGGAGAGGAGTGTGCACAGAATTTTCCATCAAACTCCATAGCAAAAGGGCACATGATTTGAGGCTTGAATCTTATAATTCTAAGATGTACAAAAAAGAGATACACTACAGTCTTACAAACTTGGTGCTAAGTTTATGAAATCTTTTGCCCAAGAAGTGGTTCAGGCTGAAAATAGAAATTGTCTCAAAAAAACGTAAAAACCTCAAAAGGTGTTTGAGGACAGATTTGTTTTGCACCCTCTATAATTGGCATCCTAGAGGACAAGCATGCTCAAAAACAAGAAATCCCTGTATCTCATATAAAACATTGAAAAATGTTTGTTCACACATAAAAAGATTTCTACATCTTGCAAAGATCCCCTTAGAAAATAACTTTAGCTTCATGTTTGGACTTCATTTTAAAGGTAAATAAATGAATTTCAATAATGCCAAAATATACACACTTAAAAGTATACAATAGTAAGAACTTATTTTGAAACAAATGAGTCACTAACAGAAATAGAATATTGAAGTTCATGCCAGCATGTAATTTTCTAATATTAGGGTGACTTCATTTCAAAACATAATGAAGTTCAACTGAACTGAAATGAGTTCCTTCTCAACCCACAGTGGTTTATTTATTGCTGCCACAAAATAAAAATATACTTGTCAACATGGAAAGTTGTAACACTTATATGCTTTTTATTGATGGAAAACTTAGAATTAGTGTGACGTGACAAATCTGTCCCATTAGAAACATGTCAATTAATCATGCTGATTGATAACCCCAAGTATCATTTCTTAATTTTTTAAAATCACATGCTTTTCAAGGAACCTGAAATCTTCCTTTTTGAAATAGATCTCAATGTTTCCCATGCCTGCCTTTGAGGTAAACTAGGTCTTTCTGTTGACTTTACCAAAAATGATTTTATAAAATACAGCCAGAACCTCCTCATATTTTTTCCCAGGAGAAAAAAAATACGGCATATGTAAAAGCCTGTATGCAGTTTTTGAATAACTCCAGTCATTAAAAGCGGAGCTGCAAACACTGGGCGGGGGTGGGGGGGATTAGGGGAGTCCTTTTTTCTGTATGGTGAAGTTTGCTTCTCTATGAAGTAGAATTTCATCAAACTGAATGTGTTATGAATTTTAAATTTATTTGATGCTAAAAGAGAAAAAATAAAAATGCTGTCCTTTCTTGAGGGCCTGTCTTTAGATACATCTGGTCATTACCTTGGCAACTCTTACAAATGGCAACTGACGTCAAGAAAAGAGGAAAAACACCGCTGAGAGCATACACTCCATGCATTATAGATCATCCTGAGGACTCAGACTCATGCAGGCACTAAATGGCTTTGAGATGAGCACAAGCAATCTCTCATTTTGCAAACATTCTTCATAAACTTTTTAAGGACTTAAAGATCTGAAAAGAGCATCTTAGAGTTTTTAATTTAAACAAAATACAATTCAGCTATTAACTTAGGTGTTCTGACTCATGATAACTGCCAAGCCCATTGAAGTGTTTGTCACTAGTAAATCTTAGAAACAAACGGAAGCTGCTCTTTTCTTTTAAGAGTTTTTTCCCCCCAATTTTCATTATGAAAAAGTTCAGACATCAGAAGTTGAAAGAATTTTACAGTGAACACCTGTATACTCATCACCCAGAGTCCTCTGTTACCATTTAACTTTACTGGCCTATTACATACCTGTCTGTCTGTTTATCTATCCACCTGTACATTCATCCATCCGCTTATATATACTATAATCCATCTAATTTTTGATGCATTTCCAGCATCGAATTATAGACATGAGTGTAGTTCTCCCTAAATATTTCAGCATGCATATCATTAACTAGAGTTAAATATTTGCTTATAGGTTGTTTTTTTTTTTTTTTTTTGTCTGTGTCACAGGGCATATGGGATCAAACCCATGCCCCCAGAAGTGGAAGCCAGGAGTTTTATCCACTGGAAAACCAGGGAAGTTCCTATAGGTTTTCTTTTGATACAACATTTAGTGACATGCACAAATCTTAAATGTACATTTGCCGAGGTTTGAACAATGCATGCAAAGTCCCATCAAGATGTAAAACATTATTGCAATCACAGTGCCTATGTGACTCTTCTCATTCAGTTCCCACCCCCAGCCACCCTCCACAGGCAACCTCTCTCCTAATTTCTGAATTAGAGCTTTAGCCTAAATGAGGGCTTCCCTGGTAGTAAAGAATCTGCCTGCTAATGCAGGAGATGCAATAGATGTGGGTTCGATTCCTGGGTGGGGAAGACCCCCTGGAGGAGGAAATGGCAACCCACTCCCGTATGCTTGCCTGGAGAAATCCAGGGACAGAGGAGCCTGGTGGGCTATAGTCCATGGGGTCGCAAAGAGTCAGACACGACTGAGCACACATACACACTTGACCTAAATGGGAAGAAAATCCAAGGAATAAGGGATATACGTATATGTGTGACTGATTCACTTTGCTTTATGGTAGAAACTAACATGGCATTGTACTCCAATAAAATAAACAAACAAAAATAATTTTTAAAAAGAGCCTTGTATTAGGTCTTATGACCTCTAAGAGCCTCTTCTCCTGAACTGTCCCAAGGACTTCATCCATCCTTCAAATTACAAGTGTACATGTTCAGTGACATGTAATACTTGCATAGCCAACATTTACTTTTCCTCTTTTGTAGCTTTCCTCTGACTTCTACCATGTAATCACAATACCTCCGCTCTAGTGATGAAAGGCAAGATCAGAACAGGCTGTGTAATTTGTAGACTCAGTGAAAAATGAAAATGCAAGGTCCATGTTCAAAATTAATTAATAATGTCAACATGGTGATAGCCAAGCATTAAACTAAACACAGGGCCCTTCTACATGCAGGGACTTTTAGACTGCACAGGTTATACATTTGTGAAGCTGGCCCTGGTCAAAGATTGAACAACTGTTACGGTGCAGCCAATTGATCAAAGTGTTGTGCAGCCAAAGCAGCCAAGCTGGGTTGTGGAGCTCTCATTTAGAAGCTGAATGGTGAGGGAAGGTCCCGGAACCTGGCAAAAGGTCAGAGTAGTCCGCAGAAGAGAAGTACTTGGGGGATTCTCGCAGCAGTTATATATATAACAATATATATGGATGTTTGAGGGTTTCAGCCTTGGGGATGGCCCTTCTGCTGTCCTCTGGCTGAAGATGTCCCTGGCAAGTGAATCTGGCTCAGTCTTTCTTAGTAGCTCACTCTCCTTGAGTCATGAAGGAGTCTTGTAACCCAAACCAGACTAACTGGAGATTTTCCCTATGGTTTTTGTGCTTGGAGCTGCAGAGGCATTACCTTCCCAGCCTTCTCCTTACTTTTTTTTCCACACTGTGCCACCCTGAACCAGGGTGGAACCCATGCCCCTTGCAGAGGAAGCATAGTGTCTTAACACCTGAACCACCAGGGAAGTCCTGTACTGCAATCCTATAAGAGAACCAAAGTAAGATTTTTCAGGATTTTGATAAATTTCAGAATTTAGTAGGACAGGTTTTCTAGATTTATGGTCTATTTTTCTCCAGGGTCTCTACACATACTATTTTTAAAATAAACTTTGTTTTTAGAGCAATTTTTTGTTTCATAGCAAAATTGAGCAGAAAGTACAGAGAGTTCCCATATACCTCCTGTCCCCACACATGCATAGTCTCCCCTACTATCAACGTTGTGAATTAGAGGGGTAAATTTGTTGTCATCAATGAACCTACTTATCACCCAAAGTCCATAGCTTACATTAGGGATCACTCTTGGTATTTTGTATTCCATAACAAATGTGTAATGGTGTGTATCGAACATTAGAGTATAATACAGAACAGTTTAACTTCCCTGAAAATCCTCCATGTTCTACCTGTTCATCTCTTCCTCTCCCCTCTTCCTTGGCAACCACCGATTCTTTCATTATCTCCCTAGTTTAGATGTTTCCAAAATGTAACACAGTTGAAATCATATAGGATATTGTCATTTTAGATTGGATTCTTTCACTCAGTGATGTGTATTTAAGGTTCTTCCACATCTTTTCATGGCTTGTAGCTCATTGTTTTTAAGTGCTGAAGAATATTCCATTGTCTAGATGTGCCACACTGTATTTAACCATTTACCTAATGAAGGACATCTTTGTTGCTTCCAAGTTTTGGCAATTATAAATAAAGCTGCAGAAAACACCTGTGTGCAAGTATTGTGTGGACGTAAGTTTCAACTCATCTGGGTAAACACTACGGAGCCACAATTGGTGACTCATATGCTAAGACTATGTTTAATTTTACAAGAAACTGTCAAATCATCTCCCCAAGTTGGCTGTACCATTTTGCATTCCCACCAGTAATGAATGAAAGTGCCTGTTGCTCCATATCCTGCTAGTATTTGATATTGTCAGTGTTTTGGATTTTGTCCATTCTAATGCATGTGTAGTGATTTTAATTTTAATTTGCAATTTTAAATTTAATTTGCAATTTCCTAATGATCTATAATCTTGAGGATCCATCTTTCCCTATTCTTATTTGCCATCTGCATATCTTTTTTTTCTTTTTTACTGAAAAATTTTTGTTGGATTTGTTTTAATTTTTTTTTTAATTCTTTATTTTTGTTGTGCTGGGTCTTGATTGCTGTGAGCAGGCCCTCTCCAGCTTCTGTGAGCAGGGGCCACTCTTCACTATAGCGCATGGACTTATTGCGGTGGCCTCCCTCATTGCAGAGCACAGGCTCTAGGTGAATGGGCTACTGAAGTAGCTGTGGCACATGGGCTTAGTTGCTCAGTGGCACGTGGAATCCTCCCAGTCCAAGATTCAAATCCGTGTCCCCTGCATTGGCAGGCAGATTCCTATTTAGTGTACCACCAGGGAAGTCCTTGGCTTCTTCATAATTAATTTTTTTCATTAATATATATCTGACATATTATATTAGTTTCAGGTGTACTTTCTTGGCCTTTCAGAAAGAAACAGGAATTTATTTGCCAGGAATGATGATCCCATCATACTTTTGCTGAAACCAATGCATGGCCTATATTCTAAGTCTGTGTTTGTCCCCAGTGCAGCCTGTTCTGCCCTTCTGTGATGCTGAAACCTGGCCTACCCAATACCACACATAAGCCCAAACCGTAGATGCCAGTGCTTGGGTCACATTTGATTGCCAGATCGATGTGTTCCTGGATCCCCAAACCAAAGTTTCCAGTATCTGAGCAATTCTTTTTTTCTTAACTTACACTTCTGTGCCTTTAGGCCTCTCTCCAGAATTTCTTCTGCCTTGGGCACACAATGGATGGCAATCTTTTCATTTCTACTGATACCAAAGGACCTGATCTAGCTTTGGAGAACACAGGGGTCTGGCCTGTGAGCTGCTCCCGCCCTGAGGCTGCCCAGGTCAGTCAGTGTCTGCTCTCCCTTCCAGAGACGTTGAGGCAGAGCTTACAGATGGGAAGTCCCCGCATGGGGCTCTCCTTTTCACTCTGATTCTGAGCTGTGATGGAAAACAGGAAGAGTATCTGTGTATCTTCTTTAGTGAGGTGGCAGGATGTTGGCCCATTTTTTTTAATCAAGTAGTCTTTTAATTGCTGAATTTTAAAGGTTCTTTGCCTGTTTTGGATAGTAGTCCTTTATCAAATATGTCTTTTACAAACATTTTCTTCCTGTCTATGGCTTGTCTTCTCATTCTCTTAGTAGTGTCTTTTGCAGAGGTATTATTCATTTATTTTTTTCACCCAAGAGATAGTTCAGGGCTTCCCTTGTGGCTCAGTGGTGAGAAATCAGCCTACCAATGCAGGAGACACTGTTTTAATCCTTGGCCTGGGAGGATCCCACATGCCTCAAAGCAGCTAAGCCCATGTGCCACAATTATTGAGCCTGTGCTCTAGAATCCAGGAACCACAACTACTCAGCCCACATGCCATTACTACTGAAGCCTGTGTGCCCTAGCCAACAATAAACAAATAAATAAAATTATTTTTTTTAAAAAGAAATAATTGTTTCAACTGAGGGGGTGACAAGAAGATGCTTGCCTTCATAAAACCTACATTTTAATGGAGAAAATGACAATAAATAAATAATTGAATAGACATATGACAGGCGTTTATGTGGAGATAGTTCCTGGGGAGAAAATTTAAACAGGGTAAGGAGTTAGAGAGTGACTAGAGAAAAATCACTCTAGCTACTGCGTGGACCTAGTGGAGCCCAAAGTGGAATCAACTGTAGTGGGAGCCAGAACAGGTGGGGAAGCCAGGTAGTCGTCTGTTGCATTCATGCAAGCAAGATATATGTGGGTATGGACGAGGTTGGACACTGTGCAGGTGATGAGGAGTATCCAGATTCTAGACACTAGGTTTGTTTGGTTTTTTTTGGCCACACCATGTGTCTTGGGGGATGTGGGATCTTAGTTCCCCAACCAGGGATGGAACCTGGGCCCTTAGCAGTGAGAGCACGAAGTCCTAACCACTGGACTGCTAGGGAACTCCCTGGACATTAGTTGAAAGTGGAACTGAATCCTATCCATTAAACCATTGATGTCTCTCTCTGTCACACACACAAGTGGAGCTGACGTTCTTGCTCATGGATTGGGTGTAGGAGAAATCAATGATTCAGGGATGAAAGCTAGGTTTGGGCCTAAGCTATCAAGTGAATGGTGGTAAAACTGGGAAGGGAGTAGGGAAGGAACAGAATAGGCAGGGACCAGGCCTGGGCGTGGGATCCTCAAGTGAAAATTCGGGTGGCCAACGGGCCACTGTGATTCAACTCAAAAAGTTAAGGTTGGTGCTATGCAAATTTGTGACTCTTCCACAGAGGAGAGCATGCTGGACATCTTTGCAGGCCTTCCAGATTCTTTCCCCACGCCACTCCACCCTGCTCCCTGCCTCCGTACAGACTAATCCATAGGGATTAAGTCAGTGGACTCCAACCGTCTGGTGTCCAGCTGGATTCAGCCGCTGGCAGCACATCAGAAGAAAGGAGAGCTAGGTGGGGTGACTTATTCCCCAGCTCCATCCCTTCAGTTCCCCTTAGCTGCCTGAGCCCCTCCATGAAAATTTACAGCTCCTGTCAGGCAGGCCTCCACACAGCTGTCTCTCCAGATGCAGTCACTGCCCCCTCCCTTTACCCCTTCTAGTCCTGGGGTGGAAGCAGCCCCTCCCTCCCCCTGCTAACCTCAGAGTACTGCTGTCTGTGAAGTGTTAGTTGTTCAGTTATGTCCAATTCTTTTTTGCCCCCACAGACTGTAGTCTGCCAGGCTCCTCTGTCCATGGGATTCTCCAGGCAAGAATACCAGAGTGGGTTGCCATTTCCTCCTCCAGGGGATCTTCCTGACCCAGGGATCGAACCTGGGTCTCCTGCATTGTAGGCAGATTCTTTACCATCTGAGCCACCAGGGAAGCCCCACTGCCGTCCTTATGCTTTTAAAAATAGTCCCTGTAGTGAGCCCTACTTGAATTACTGTAATTTCAGTGAGCCATCGGTTTCTCGTTGAATTTAAAACCCTGAGACTGGGTACTTCCCTGGTGGTAGAGTGGTTAAGACTGCGCTTCCACTGCAGGAGGCGTAGTTTCAATCCCTGGTCAGGGAACTGAGATCTCACATGCTGAGTGGCACAGCCAGAAAAAATAATTAATTAAAAAACTCCTGAGATTGGATAAGATCACTTAGGGAGTGAGAAGAGATGGAAGAGAGATTTGCGGACTGACTCCTAGGGCTATCTTATTTAGAGGCTGGAAAGAGGAGGTGTATTTCCCAAAGGGAGGTCAGAGGGACAGGAAGAAAATCAGGAACATGTGGTGATGTCTGGGTAGCAGCTCTGGGAAGATAATGTGCAAGAAAGGGCTCTCCCACAGGTGGGTCAGTGGTAAAGAATCAGCCTGCCAATGCAGGAGACATGTCTTGGATCCCTGGTCCAGGAAGATCCCACATGCTGCAGAGCAACTAAGCCCATGTGCCACAACTACTGAAGCCCTCCCCATGCCGTAGAACCCAAGCTCCACAACAAGAGAAGCCAATGCAATGAGAAGCCCCTGATAGTCAACTAGAGAAAAGATGCTGCCCTGGGATTCCTGGAACCTCTGGTTGTCCTTGCTTATCATTCCTGATGCCTTAGGTATGAGAGGAAGAGAAACAGCAAAAACACCACGGAACACACACAGGCACACACAATTACACCTGCCTCAGGAACTATTCTGTGATTATGGCCAGGGCAGGAGCTATTTCATATTCACCCTAATGTTGAGGACCTAATATCACAGTGGCACCTTAGTGGTTTTCTGGATGAATAAATGCTTTTTTTTTGTAATGGCTTATACACTATGCTTTTGGTGCCTGAAGGCCCCTTTACAGACTTGACCACTAATTCCTTGAATTGCCCTATTATAATATGTCCCTGATTATGCTTTTGTATACTATGTAATGCCTGGGTGTGAATGTACTTATTTTTTTCCCCCAAACAGAATTGTATTGAGAAGATGACAATATAAACTCTAAAGAAACAAAGGCAGTGGATTTTGGTCACTTGGGCTCTAGAGCCATCAGATAACTACTGTACTTCTAAGAACAATCTTCTTTGTTTAAAGTGTGAAACTGCTCTTCACTAATATTTTGGTGTCATTCCCAGAAAGCATGCTTCGTGTAATTGGCAAGTTTTTCCAAAGGCTATTCACTATTTGCAGCCTCTGTATTAGTGTGCTCGCTGATTTCCTCAACTCTGTTTATCCTATCCTGACTCAGTACAGGTGAAAAAAATCTTCCACAAAGTGAAATTTGAATCCTGGCTGTGCCAACTTCACAAGCAGTGACCTTGTGAAAGATCTTAACTGCTGTCTTAGTTTCCTTATCTATAAAATGGGTTTAATAGTACAGTCAATCCTGATTACTTACAGATTTCATATTTTATTCTTTATTAATTTGTTTTTGGCTGTGCTGGGTCTGCATAGCTGCTTGTTGGCTTTCTCTAGCTGTAGCAAGCAGAGGTTACTCTCTAGTTGCAGTGTGTCGGCTTCTCTTGCTGCAGTAATGGGCTGTAAGGCATGCAGGCTTCAGTAGTTCTGGAGCATGGGCCTAGCTGCCTTGTGGCATGTGGAATCTTCTTGGACTAGGGATCAAACCCTTGTCCCCTGCACTGGCAGGCGAATTCTTAACCACTGGACCACCAGGGAAGTCTAAGATTTCATATTTTCGAATTCATCTGCTTGCTAGAATTTATCTCTAACTCCAAGATCAATACTTGAGGCACTTGTGTAGTCATTCACAAGCATGTGCAGTGCAATGAAAAATTTGAGTTTCTTAACATGTATGTTCCCAGCTCAGTTCAGACTGTAAACAAGTAATCTTTTTATGGTCTATTTAGTGCCATGTTTTTTTGTGTGTGTGCTTTTTCTTGTGATTTGGCTATTTAAAATGACTTCCAAGCATAGTGCTGAAGTGCTGTCCAGTATTCTTGGTACAGAAGGCTGTGAGGTGCCTTACAGAAAAAATACAGTGTTAGATAAACTTTATTCAGGAATGAGTTATGGTGTGGCTGGTTGTTAGTTCAGTGTTAATGAATCAACAATGTATATTAAATAATGCATCTTTAAACAGAACAGGGGGTTTTCCAGGTGGTACTAGTGGTACATGTCTCCAATGCAGGAGACATGAGAGACGTGAGTTCGATCCCTGGGTTGGGAAGATTTCCTGCAGGAGGGGCAGCCCACTCCAGTATTCTTGCTTGGAGAATCCCATGGACAGAGGAGCCTGACAGGCTACAATTTTTAGGGTTGCAGAGAGTCGGACATGACTGAAGCGACTTAGCATGCACACATGTGCAGGCACAAACAGAACACACATAAAACAAATATGTGTTCATTGGTTGATGAAAATGTAATCAGAGGCTCGAAGGAACCTAATCCTGTATTTCCCATAGGAGGAATGGTTCAGAATAGTGGCTAATTCAGTGTTTGCAGAGACTTTGTAAAAGATAGTTAGGGTTAGGGTTAGGGTGTACCTTAAAGACCTCATTTTACCTTGTGTGCTTGCATGCTAAGTCGCTTCAGTTGTGTCCAACTCTTTGTGACCCCATGGACCATAGCTCACCAGGTACCTCTGTGCTTTTTGCCTTAATTACCTCACTAAAGAATGTATCTCCAAATACAGCTACATTCTGAGATCCTGGGGATTAGGACTTCAACATATAAATTTTGGGGGACCCAGTTCAGCTCGTGACACCACCTATCCATCCTCATCTCCCACACCTGTTTCTCTAGCCAGGTTTCCAAACTGGCCACTCATTACTCCCTGAGGTTTCCTTGCCAGGTTTTGGGACTTTGTTCATAATATTGCAACCTTACAGCATCCCCTATTTCTGCATGTCCAAGTCAAATCTACTCTTCAAAGATCAGATTACTGACAAGTGCTCATTAAGGAGGTAATTAAGTTAAATGAGGTCTTTAAGACTCACTGGTCCTAATCCAATATGATTGATGTCCTTATAAGAAGAGAAAATTGGGACACAGACATGGATGTACACAGAGGAAGGACCATGTGAAGACAGAGATAGAAAGTGGTCGTCCAGCCAAGGAGAGAAGCCGACACCTTGATCTTGGATTTCTCTGCCTCCAGAACTATGAGAAATACATTTCTGTTGTTTATAGTTGACCCTTGAACAATAAGGGTTTGAACTGCATGGGTCCACTTACACGTCGATTTTTTCTGATAGTAAATACTGCAATACTACACAATTCCCAATTGGTTGAATTCCAGGTGCAGAACCACATGTATGGATGAATCTTGTGTAGGGAGGACTACCTATAAATTATACCTGGATTTTTGAATGCACAGAGGGTAGGTGCCCCTAATTCCTGCCATGCTCAAGGGTCAACAGTATTAAGCTACTCAGCTGATAGTATTTTGCTATAGCAGCCCAAATGGACTGAGACACCAGGCAAAGGACTTTAGGTTGGATTCTATAGTTAGTAGGGATCACTGGATTGTTTAAAGTGTGATCCATGGTGTCCTTCAAGAAATGAACTGGAACCATTTTCTGAAGAGAATGAGCTGAAAAGGAAGGCCAAGACTGGAATGTATAGATTTGAGAGTCATTTGCCTGTGGGAAGCTGGGTAGATGATCACTGTTAGAGAAATTCTTACAGGTTTATACATCTATAGCTGAGAATTTTATAATATGGTTTATTGTTTGGCTCTGTTACAAAAACCTTTTCAGGATAGTAGTGTAATAAGGAAGTCAAAGAGTCTGGGACAAGACTGGGCAAACATTCTCTAACAAAAAAATGATACTGCCTGAGTTCTGGAAAACCTTTTGCAGTAGCTTGATTGAAACTTTTCTGTGGGGCCATGAGGACTCTGAAAGAATTTTGCAGCAGTATTCCCTGAGCATGAGATTTCCTGAGGATATCATTGCAGATATGAAATATTGAGATCTAACTTGTGAAAATAAATAACAGGGGTCTAGCCGTCATTCACCTGAGAGTCCTGAGCTAATGTATGTGCCTGGACAAGAGGTAGCAAACAAAAACTTATTTCAGTTTGTATCTTTTTACTTCATTTTGTTTTTGGCCTTGTGGAGTTTGTTCAGAAACCCAGTTTCTATGGATACTGAAGCAATGATTGCATGAGTCTGCAAAACAGGTAATAAAAGCCCAAACTAGTATCAGTGTTTGTAGTAAGGAGGGTATGGTTTGGAGAAGTACTGTAGGGGGATATTGATATGACATAATAACTAACTGGACCTGAAGACACAGAGGAGAGAAACAGATTTCTCAGAATAACTCAGAGCTTGAATTTTGAAAGAGCAGAATAATTTCACTTTTGGACATGGTGAGTGTGAGGTATTTTTCCAGCTGGGGCATGTGAATGCAAAAGCCTAGCGGGCCAAGACTGGAATGTACAGATTTGAGAGCCATTTGCCTGTGGGTGACAGATAAAGCCAAAGGAACAGATACCAGGAATCTGCACCCTGGAAGAAAGGACAGGTAGACACTGTGAACAGCTGTTCCCTGGTTGCAGTGGAAGGAAATGGAGACACAGGAGTGGTTGGAGATATTAGAGTAAAACCAGGACATAAACCACCAGGAAAGGAATGAATGATATGGTTAAGTTTGGAAAGAGGTGGATAGATGAAACTACATAGGAATATGGTTTAAGTGGAGGATGTTCAAGACAGATGAATTTGATTTCAGAGAAGTGAAAGGCTAGCTCGTCTTAGGGAACAGGAAGGGAATTTAGAAAAATAGGGAATGTCTGGAAAAAGGTACCATGAGGAATACAATAGGAAGTAAATAAAGATGAGCACGAGAAGTGCTGATCCCAGTGAGAATTCAGTTGATATTCTCTAGGGTAAAAGTATAAGGGAAAATTGTATGGTTTCCTGATGTTTCCATTAATGCTTTGCAGCTGTTTTAATCAGCATTTTTTTTCAGTTGCAAGTGACAGAAATCTCAATCCAAATAAATTAAAGAATAAAGGAAATTTATTGGCTTACATCACAGGAAAGTCTGAAGACTATAAGGATTTATGGCATGGCTAAATCCAATGCCTCAAACAAGATCATCAAAACTATATTTTACTCTTTGGACTTCCCTTGAGGTCCAGTGGTTAATACTCCATGCTGCCAATGCAGAGGGCACGGGTTTGATCCCTGGTCAAGGAACTAAGATCCCCTCATGCCATACAGTGCTGCCAAAAAAAAAGAAAAACAACAAGAATGAAAACTGTATTTTTCTACATTGTTTGCCTCCACTTTCCTAAGTATCCACTGACAGCTCCAAGAATACAGTCTACCTGCTTAAGCAAGTCCATGCAAAAAAAAAACTTTCTCTCCCAATTTTCCAGCCAAACCCTGATATAAACTACAGTTGGTCCAACTTGGGTAGTGTGACCAACACTGGACTAAATCGCTGGGGCCAAAGGGATGGGATAGTTTGATTGCCTGGGTCTGAGTCATATACTCACCCCTGAAGCCACGAATTACATAAACCCCAAGTGGGGAAGGGGTGGTTTTCAAAGGAATACTGATCAGGTAAAATACCAGGTCCACTACAGACCGGAATATGAGTGGAGAACACAGATGGTAGATTAGTATCTGTACAAAAACAACTCCCTAATCTCAAACGCTTCAAGCAACAAAGATTTCTTTCTTCTATTGCTCCATGTCCATTGTAGGTTGGTTGGGGCTACTCTTCTCACACAGAGTGTGTTGTTGGTCATGGAGGCAAAAGGAAAGAAAATATGGCAAAGGAAGCATTATCTCTTTAAAAAATTTTTTATTGTATATTGGAGTACAATTGATTAACAATGTTGTGTTAGTTTCAGGTTTACAGCAAAGTGATTCAGTTATACACATACATGTATTTTTTCTTTTGCAAATTCTTTTCCCACATCAGTTCAGTTCAGTTCAGTTCAGTTCAGTTCAGTCACTCACTTGCGTCGACTCTTTGCGACCCCATGAACCACAACACTTAGGCTAATACATAATATTGAACAGAGTTCCCTGTGCTATACAGTAGGTCCTTTTTGGTTATCTGTTTTAAATACAGTAATGTGTACAAGTCCATCCCAAATTCCCAATCTATCCCTATCCCCAGCCTTCTTGTTAGTAACCATAAATTCAGCCTCTAAGTCTGTGGGTCTGTTTTATAAATAAGTTAATTTGTATCATATTTTTAGACCCCACATATGTGATATCATGTGATATTTGTCTGTTTCTATCTGACTTACTTCACTTAGTATGACAATCTCTAGGTCCATCCATGTTGCTGAAATGACATTATTTTGTTCTTTTTTATGGCTGAGTAGTATTCCATTATATATGTACACATCTTCTTTATCTATTCATTTATCAGTTGACATTTAGGTTGAGGAAGCATTATCTCTTAAAGCTTCTTCCTGGAAATGAGACTTTTCATGATTACATTTTGTTGGTCAGAGCAGAGAGGGTAGAGAAGTAATACTCTACCAGTTACCTAGACGAAAGAGAACTGGAAGTTTTGCAGATGGTCCTAATGATGACCCCAGGAACTACCAAGTTTGAAATATTGGCTGAGAGAAGATGCCAGAGAAACCAAGATAAGAGAGAATCTAAAATGTTTGGAATGTCCTGGAGCAGGGAGGGAAGGAAATAATGCAAGAAAAAAGCCTGTGGGGTAAGTGACTAGAGAACAAAGGAAGAAGGAAAGTCCCATTTGATAACAGTAAGAGTGGCAGAAAGCTTGGGGGCTATTATCATATCTCATTTCATAGCTTGTCACAGAAAAGTTCATTGAAACTTGGTAGGGTAGATTGAATTGAAGCTGGACCAGTCTCCTTGGGTGAGCAGATATCAAGGATAAAGATCCAGCTGTTGGCACTGAGAGAACATCTAGCCAGGCAGGCAGAACACAGTGGTCAGGAGATACATAAACCTTTAAAATTCAGGGTCCAAGCGAATGGTCAGCCTCAGCATGGATGTGGCTGCTGGATTCTAGACAGAAGTAATGTTCAGATTGAAGATGACACAGAAAAGCAGGTTTTAAGTGCCAGAAAAACTTGTTACAGATAAAACCCCAGCCTTGAGCTGGGGGAGGAGCAAGGTCAGGACCCCTGGAGGCCTGTGGCGACAGAAGATTTGTCACAGGTCTTAAACACAAGGAGCAAGATGAAAATCATTTTTGTTCGTGGCAACTTCTTAACATCAAACCTCAGTTTCCAGAACTGAGAAAAAAGGTGAGAGTTCAACCGCAGGAAGATCTATTTACTTTCAGTTCCGTTCAGTTCAGTTCAGTCACTCAATCGTGTCTGACTCTTTGCTACCCCATGAACAGCAGCACGCCAGGGCTCCCTGTCCATCACCAACTCCCAGAGTTTACCCAAACTCATGTCCACTGAGTCGGTGATGCCATCCAACCATCTCATCCTCTGTCATCCCCTTCTCCTCCTGCCCTCAATCTTTCCCAGCATCAGGGTCTTTTCAGATGAGTCAGTTCTTTGCATCAGGTGGCCAAAATATTGGAGTTTCAGCTTCAACATCAGTCCTTCCAATGAAAACTCAGGACTGATCTTCTTTAGGATGGACTGATTGGATCTCCTTGCAGTCCAAGGGACTCTCAAGAGTCTTCTCCAACACCACAGTTCAAAAGCATCAATTCTTCGGCACTCAGCATTCTTTCTAGTCCAACTCTCACATCCATACCTGACTATTGGAAAAACCATAGCCTTGACTAGACGGACCTTTGTTGGCAAAGTAATGTCTCTGCTTTTTAATATGCTATCTAGGTTGGTCATAACTTTCCTTCCAAGGAGTAAGCATCTTTTAATTTCATGGCTGCAGCCACCATCTGCAGTGATTTTGGAGCCCCCCCAAAATAAAGTCAGCCACTCTTTCTACTGTTTCCTCATCTGTTTGCCATGAAGTGATGGGACCGGATGCCATGATCTTAGTTTTCTGAATATTGAGCTTTAGGCCAACTTTTTCACTCTCCTCTTTCACTTTCATCAAGAGGCTCTTTAGTTCTTCTTCACTTTCTGCCTTAAGGTTATCTGCATATCTGAGGTTATTGATATTTCTCCCGGCAATCTTGATTCCAGCTTGTGCTTCATCCAGCCCAGCGTTTCTCATGATGTACTCTGCATATAAGTTAAACAAGCAGGGTGACAATATACAGCCTTGACGTACTCCTTTTCCTATTTGGAACCAGTCTGTTGTTCCATGTCCAGTCCTAACTGTTGCCTCTTGATCTGCATACAGATTTCTCAGGAGGCAGGTCAAGTGGTCTGGTATTCCCCTCTCTTGAAGAATTTTCCACAGTTTATTGTGATCCACACAGTCAAAGGCTTTGGCATAGTCAATAAAGCAGAAATAGATGTTTTTCTGGAACTCTCTTGCTTTTTCAATGATCCAGTGGAGGTTGGCAATTTGATCTCTGGTTCCTCTGCCTTTTCTAAAACCAGCTTGAACATCTGGAAGTTCACGGTTCACGTATTGCTGAAGCCTGGCTTGGAGAATTTTGAGCATTACTTTTGAGCTTTCCAAATGATAATGCAGAGGTTCTCAAAGCCTTTGACCATGGAAGATCAGGGCAGGATCAATAAGTGAGCATTGCTGCACCCAGCTGGTAAGGAGAGGAGGCATGTGAAGATTAAGGAATTATATTGGTCCTCAGAAGAATTGTGAGGTTAGAATGTTGGGAAGTTTGTATGCAGCTATTGAGGTTGATAGTGGTAGATAGGGTAGAGAGAAAGACTAAAATCCTGAAATGATCAAGGAAAGTGGAGAGTATCCTGAATTTCCATAGATAATTAGAGAAGGTGGGGGAAGGGATGTGTAAGTGAATGGCTTGTGCTTCCTTCCAAAACACATATGGTACTGAGAGCAGTGGTGGAGAAAAAGTAGGAAGTAACAATGAAATAAAATATACCAATGCCTCCTTAACCTGTGAGCAATGAGGAAACACAATGGAATGTGTCCTACATTAGAGATGACAGTGGTATTGGTGGAAAACCAAACTCTAATCGTAGTGAGTCATGAACTATATTTAAGATAAACCGTGTTCAAGGATGTAGGGGAGCTTGTTGATCCTAGAATGGGGAGTTCCTAATGTCCCAAAGTAGATCTTAGTTTTAATTAATGGTCAGGCAGAGAGATATGAGAATGGATAGAACTGAAGTATAAAAGAGGGGATCTGGCAGAGAGAACATGTGGTTGTGTAATTACAGAAATAGATCATTACAGAACAGTACTTGCCCTAATATTCTTTTCTGCCTATTTTCATGGACATAGCTATTGCCTTTACACTTTGGTTTTAAAACCAAAAAATATTAATGGTGTTTTCCCATTAGTGAGTTATCCAGGCAAAATTATAAAATAGATTCAAGTATGTGACTGGATTGGGCTTCGCAGGTGGCTCAGTGGTAGAGAACCCTTCTGCCAATGCAGGAGATGTAAGAGACATGGGTTTGATCCCTGGATCGGGAAGATTCCCTGGAGGAGGGCATGGCAACCCATTCCAGTATCCTTGTCTGGACAGAGAAGCCTGCTGGGGTTGTCCATAGGGCTGCAAAGAGTCGGACATGACTGAAGTGACTTAGCACGCATGCACGTTTGCCTGGATTAGGACAAAATAATGGTCCCCCCCAAAGATGTCTGCATTCTAATCCCTGGACTTTTCCATGGCAGAAGGGACTTTGCAGATGCGACTAAGGTTAGGATCTTGATTCTGGGAGATGATTTTAGATTATCTAGGAGAGCACAACATAATCACAGGGGGCCCTATAAAACAGAGGTAGGAGTGTCAGAGACAGAGAAAGAGATATATTGACAGAAGCAGAAATCAGAATGATGTGGGACCATGAGCCAGGGGTTGCAGGCAACCTCTGAAGCTGAGAAAGACAAAGCACAGGTTCTTCCCTTGAGCCTCCAGAAGAAACATGGCACTGTGAATACCTTGATTTATTCCTCGTAAGATGCAGTTTTGGACTTTTGACCTTTAGCAGTATAGGAGAATAAGTTTGTGTTGTTTTTAAACCATCAATTTTGTGATGCAATGTTACAACAGTAATAGAAAACTAATCACCATCTAAAGACACGATTAAGGGAAGATCCAGACTCTGACATCCCACTGTCTCAAAAGAAAGGAAAACAAGGGCTGGGGTTAGGTGGCAAAATCATGAGAGGTTATCATTTGCTATTCCTCATCTTTAAAATTTAATAGCAGTCATAGCCAAATTCTCTCAACAAGAAATGCAGTGACCCTATGTTTATACACAGATTTCAGGGTGATTTGAAGTTATTTTTGTCAGTCTACAAAGAAAATTGAAAATTCTTTGAAAGATTCAAAGAAAGAGTTCTAAATGACAAAGAGGAGAGAGGATAAAAGAAAACAATTACTACATTTTAGAAATACTATTCCATGTGTTTACTTTTTACAAGATATTCTGTACAATTTGTGAGAAAATGAATTCTTAGGAGATCAAGAAAACAACCTGTGGCAATGAATTTTCATAAACTTCATGAAAGAGTATTTTTTAAAGTTTATTGAAACTTCCACACTGTTCTGTAAATTATTATGCTGTAATGGCATCCTCTAGGTCTTCTGAATCAGTTTATTTTCATTGAAAAATAGCTAGTTGAAAAAGTTAACTTTATTAATATAGACACATCCTCCTCTCTTTCTTGCCCTCTGCAGATCTCTTTGTGGATGGTATTAGAAGTATGCTGTGATGTAATTTAGATATTTGAAAGTACATGTGAGGCATTATCTTCAGGTGGCTAATTGGATTTTTCTTAATAATGGATTTTTTTTTCTTGAGTAACAAATACACATTATTGCAAGTTCCATACACTGAGAACTATTTGAAGGGGAATTTCATTTGGCATTGGTTCTGTTAGCCTTTCTGAGTTGGTGACCACACAACAAACAAGGCAGGCCAAACATTAAAAAGTTGCAGCCCAGGGTGAGAGCCTAGTTTGGAAAGCATGAAAAAGTATAGCATTCAGGAAACCCAGAGAGGTTGGCACTCTGTGAGTTCAGCTGTGCCTGGCTAGCTGGGGGCATGGGCAGAGTCATGGGAAGGTGGGACCCCAGGCAGTGTGCCTCAGTGTGCCAGTCAGAATTTGGATTTAGCCTGGAGATAGAGTTCAGCCAGAGCCTGGGAAGATCAACTCAGCCATCAGTCAGAGCACAATCAGTGGCTGTGTCATGGGCAGCTGCTCTCCCCTTCCTGCTCTCGTTTTGAGCCCTTTTCCTGATATAAATGGAAAAAGAATGAGCAGGGCCATCCAAGTACATATTGGAGAATTCAACAGCAGGTTAGATTTGCTGAAAAACAAGCAAAACAACAACAAAAAACCCCAGTTCCCAGTAGCTATCCACCTTTCTATGCTTGATACTAAAGACAAAAATTATAAAAGAAATGACTGATGTATTAATATCAATGTCCATGCAAAAAAGTTTTAAACTTGTATACGTCAGTCAATATTCACAAGTGTGCAAAGACACAGACTTCTAAAATATCTGTAATACGAGATCAAACTATCATTTAATCTATGTGAATATTTATAACAGCAGAACATTAGAAATGATTGAAATGTCAATCAATAGGCAATTGCTTAATGAGGCACTATCCCTATAGTGAAATTTGAAGGTTTTCTTTTTTTTGTAAAATGCCAAGTGATAAATATTTTGGGGTTGTGGGCCATAAAATCTCTTTTGCCACTACTCAATCTGCAGTTACAGCACGAAAATGTCCATAGAAAATATGGAAACAAAAAAGCATGGAAAACAGTTTGTAATGAGGACGACAGTCAACCCTTTTCTCCTGTCAGGACTAAGGACCTTCATTTCCCATTAACCTAATGTGATGGTGAAGTTTTTATTATCTCAGGGAATCTATATATATTAACCCAACCAAGGAACTTAGTCCATTCAGTTAAAAAAAAAAAAGCATGGAGTGTTCCAATAAGACTTTATTTACAAGACTATATGGGTGACCCACTGGTCATAGTTTGCTGACCCTTATTTTAAACAATCATTTTTTTAAAGTATGTAAATCCTGGTAGCTCAGATAGTAAAGAATCTGCCTGCAATGCAGGAGACCCAGGTTAGAAACCTGGGTCAGGAAGATCCCCTGGAGAAAGGAATGGAAACTCACTCTAGTATTCTTGTCTGGAGTATTCCATGGAGAGAGGAGCTTGGCAGGCTATAGTCCATGGGATCACAAAATGTTGGAGATGACTGAGCAACTAACACACACACATATATATGAAATGGTGGAAACCTGTCCAAATATATTAAGTGGAAAATGCACATTTCAGAACAGAATGTGTACTTACATAGTATGTTGCTACTTTATTAAATATTATATGTGTCAAGTTATGTAAATAGAATTATGTGTAACTATATATAATTATATTTTATAATATTTATAGTTTTATATAATGTATAATATATTTATAATATAAAAACAATATTTATAATATTTTTATAATACAAATATTGTAGTTATACAAATTATATCTTTTTAGAGATAAAGAGATAATATAAGCAAAAGAAAAAGGTCTGAAATAATGCATGCCAAAACGTTACCCTGGAGATTAAAACCCAAATTTAGGATTGTAACATTACTTTCCTAGGGTAAAATTTGAAATGTGTTTTTAAAAGCAATAATGTTTAAAACAAATTTAGGTCACAAAACCTTTGAAAACCTACACATAACTCGGCTAGTCATGTGCAACCATTTTCATTTCTCTGTGTTCTCTTTCAGTATTTATCTGCTTTATATGTTTGTCAAGGTATGTCAGGTTTCCTGGTTTTCTTTGCCTTATTCCTATTGTACACTCAGAGGCAGCAGTTTGCAATAAACACAGCTTAATAAATGTTAGTTAATAGTTCTGATCATGATCATGGTGATAACTCTGGTGAAGTAGAGCAATTTTAGGTAAAGATTTTAGAATTAGGCTTCAAACTAGTAATTAAAACTATTATTGTCAAGTGTTTCTTAGAAACCTTTCAGAAAGGATATTGCATTGAGTCCTTTAGAATCTCTTGGTTCACGTGTCCCAGGGGACAGGCACCAGAACGGGAGCCCAGCTGGCACAGTGGGAATGGTGAGGATCCTTCTAACAGCTGACAGAACAATACAAAAGGATCAAAGGTTCAGACTGTAAATTATTCTGCTTGCTTTTGTCACCCAGAGTCTAGAACCCCTAAACATTCTCCTGGATTTGGTGTAGCTGTGATGGTATAAGCAGTAAAATCAGAGGCTTTTTAACCCCTGTGTGACATTATCAACTATACAAAAAAGATCTTCATGACCCAGATAATCACAATGGTGTGATCACTCACCTAGAGCCAGACATCCTGGAATGTGAAGTCAAATGGGCCTTAGGAAGCATCACTACGAACAAAGCTAGTGGAGGTGATGGAATTCCAGTTGAGCTATTTCAAATCCTAAAAGATGATGCTGTGAAAGTGCTGCACTCCGTATGTCAGCAAATTTGGAAAACTCAGCAGTGGCCACAGGACTGGAAAAGGTCAGTTTTCATTCCAATCCCAAAGAAAGGCAATGACAAAGAATGCTCAAACTACTGCACAATTGTACTCATCTCACACGCTAGTATGGAGAAGGAAATGGCAACCCACTCCAGTATTCTTGGCTGAAGAATCCCTGGGACGAAGGAGCCTGGTGGGCTGCCGTCTATGGGGTCTCACAGAGTCGGACATGACTGAAGCGACTTAGCAGCAGCAGCAGCACACGCTAGTAAAGTAATGCTCAAAATTTTGCAAGCCAGGCTTCAGCAATACGTGAACCATGAACTTCCAGACGTTCAAGCTGGTTTTAGAAAAGGCAGAAGAACCAGAGATCAAATTGCCAACATCCGTTGGATCATCGAAAAAGCAAGCGAGTTCCAGAAAAACATCTATTTCTGCTTTATTGACTATGCCAAAGCCTTTGACTGTGTGGATCACAATAAACTGTGGAAAATCCTGAAAGAGGTGGGAATACCAGACCACCTAACCTGCCTCTTGAGAAACCTGTATGCAGGTCAGGAAGCAACAGTTAGAACTGGGCATGGAACAACAGACTGGTTCCAAATAGGAAAAGGGGTACATCAAGGTTGTATATTTTCACCCTGCTTATTTAACTTATATGCAGTGTACCTCATGAGAAACGCTGGGCTGGAGGAAGCACAAGCTGGAATCAAGATTGCCGGGAGAAATATCAATAACCTCAGATATGCAGATAACCTTAAGGCAGAAAGTGAAGAAGAACTAAAGAGCCTCTTGATGAAAGTGAAAGAGGAGAGTGAAAAAGTTGGCTTAAAGCTCAATATTCAGAAAACTAAGATCATGGCATCTGGTCCCATCACTTCATGGGATATGGATGGGGAAACAGTGGAAACAGTGGCTGACTTTATTTTTCTGGGCTCCAAAATCACTGCAGATGGTGACTGCAGCCATGAAATTAATAGACGCTCACTCCTTGGAAGGAAAGTTATGACCAACCTAGACAACATATTAAAAAGCAGAGACATTACTTTGTCTCAACAAAGGTCCATCTAGTCAAGGGTATGGTTTTTCCAGTAGTCGTGTATGGATGTGAGAGTTGGACTAAAAAGAAAGCTGAGCACAGAAGAATTGATGCTCTTGAACTGTGGTGCTAGAGAGGACTCTTGAGAGTCCCCTGGACTGCAAGGAGATCCAACAAGTCCATCCTAAAGGAGATCAGTCCTGGGTGTTCATTGGAAGGACTGATGTTGAAGCTGAAACTCCAATATTTTGGCCACCTGATGCAAAGAGCTGACTCATTTGAAAAGACGCTGATGCTGGGAAAGATTGAGGGCAGGAGGAGAAGGGGACGACAGAGGATGAGATGGTTGGATGGCATCACCGACTCAATGGACATGAGTTTGGGTAAACTCTGGGAGTTGGTGATGGACAGGGAGGCCTGGCGTCCTGCGGTTCATGGGGTCGCAAAGAGTCAGACACGACTGAGTGACTGAACTGAACTGAACAGACATTATCAAAGTCTGACAGTTTGTAACCAAAGTGAGTAATCTTAGAGTAGTGTAGTGTGAGTCTGTATAAACTATCAGGGGAACGTATGAAAATAATTTTCACCAAGATAAAGGCTTTCCTGAAGTCAATTTAGGGAGAGCTGGAAGGTGGCAGTTGTTAGAATCATCTTCAAATACTGATGGTTTCACAATTAGTTTCTTCTGTTCCTTATATGTTAAAAAAACAAAACCAAACTTTGATATCCTTCTCTTGCCACCCAAAAAAGAACGACAACAAAAAAACCCCACCTTCTCCCCACTCACCAAGAACATAAACCCTATAGCTTGTTCATAGGCTAGAGAAACAGCATATTGCAATTAAAATGTGAATACCACCTATCAGGTATACCAAATGCTTTCTCTTTTGTTTGTAACTGTCTTATTCATATGACAGAATGAGGATAAAAGACATCAAGTGGAAGGGTTGTACACCACCGCCACCCCCCACAGCCCACCATTTTCTCAAGCTTTGGTGGAAGTCTAAGCCTAAATGGTAAAGAATCTGCCTGCAATGCAGGAAACCTGGTTTCGATCGCTGGGTCAGGAAGATCCTCTGTAGAAGGGAATGGCCTGGAGAATCCCACAGACAGAGGAGCCTAGTGGGTACAATCCATGGGATCACAAAGAGTCATGCACGACTGAGTGACTAAATGAGCATTTGGGATCCATTCTCCAAGTAGCAATTGAAATGTGTTTGAAGCCATTTTCATCAAAACGTGGGGACAGTTACAGTCCCTGAGTGGAACCAGGGCTCATTTATCCCTGTATTCCCATTGCCTGGCCTAGAGTAGGTACTAAATAAATTAGCTGATCAAAGGTTCACCTTGCTTTGTCATCCAGAGTGAATGAATTTTGTCTCACGAATGTACTCCTGAGTCTGGTACACAGAGAAACAGTCGATTTAATCCATAAAATCAGGAGTTCTACCCATACAGCTAATAAAGAAATGAAACTCCATCTTGACAGAAGTTTGATAAAGTTCTGTGTTGGTGAGGTTTGGATGAAAAAGTGTACTTTCAAACATGTTAGCAGGAAATGTAAACTGTACAACCTCTGTAATTTGGCAACAACCATTGAAATAAATGCATTGCCCTATGACTCAACAATTCTACTTCTGAGAATTTATCCTGCATAAAAGTTTTCTCACATATGTACACAGAAGAGGACAATCATTGAAGAATTCTTCACACTAGCAGGAGACAAGAAATATTGTAAATGTCCATGCATACAGAACTGGTGAAATAAATTATGGTCTATACATGTAACAGAATTCTGTCTGATGTTGAAAATGATTAAGATAGAATTATACAAACTAACATAGAGTGATCTTCAAGATATTATGGCTGAGTGAAAGAAGTCAGGTGCAGAACAATGTGTTCAGTATGCTGTTGCTTATGTAAATAAACAAAATATAGTGGGAGGAAGGGATACAAATACATGCTTTTATTTGAAAAGAAGATATCTGGAAGGTTCCAAAAGAAACTGATTACAGTGGTTCAGTCTGGCAGGAGAAATTGAAGAATTTCAAGGACTGGAGGAGGAGACTTGCTTTTCACTCTGGATTGATTCAGTTTCTAGCCATGTGTATAGACTATCCACTAAATTTTTTAAAATAAAAATGTTCAAAAGTAAACATCTTAGTTTCCAAGGAGAGTGCTTTTTAAAACTCACTGGCATAATGTGAGTTACCATTTATATCAGAAAAATTGGAGAGGGGGGAGTATATCTACATAATTACTTGTAGAAGCATAGAACATCGCTGAAGAGGAGGTTTGGCAGCTAGGGACTCAGGTAGGAGGGAGACGTTTCTTTTTCTAACTTTTCATTAAAAAAAAAAAAATATATATATATATATATATGCTGCTGCTGCTGCTGCTAAGTCACTTCAGTCGTGTCAGACTCTGTGCGACCCCATAGACGGCAGCCCACCAGGCTCCCCCATCCCTGGGATTCTCCAGGCAAGAACACTGTAGTGGGTTGCCATTTCCTTCTCCAATGCATGAAAGTGAAAAGTGAAAGTGAAGTCGCTCAGTCGTGTCCGACTCTTCGAGACCCCATGGACTGCAGCCTACCAGGCCCCTCCGTCCATGGGATTTTCCAGGCAAGAGGAATGGAGTGGGTTGCCACTGCCTTCTCCATATATATATATATATATATATAATAAAAATGAACACTTTTGTTGTTTTTAAAGTATACAGAAAGTGTAGCGGAAATGGAACGGAAAAGGTATCTTAGGAAGTAGGAACAGTGTGCTTGGTAGTTTAAAATACTGACTCTTTCAATTATTGTTGTTACCGTGTGCATACTCACTCACGTCTGACTCTTTGTGACCCATGGACTGTAGCCCGCCAGGCTCCTCTGCCTATGGGATTCTCCAGGCAGGAATACTGGAGTGAGTTGCCATTTCCCACTCCAGGGGATCATTCTGACCCAAGGATTGAACCTGCATCTCTTGCATCCCCTGCACTGGCAGATGGATTCTTTACCACTGCACCACCTGGTAAGCCCTGACTCTTTTAATAGCTGTGTCATATTGGGCAACTTGCTGAATCTCTAGGCCTCTTATGTAAAACCCTCATGGGGATGTTGTGTAGATTACATGGAAAATATATATGTAGAGCACATTTCCTATGATAGCACCTATTAGGAGGTCAGTAATTTGTAGTCGCTATTATCACATGGATGAAATTCTTCTGATTCCAAAATGGTTTCAGTTGTTCTAGTAAAGCAATCGAAGAGCATAAACCTTGGACTCTGTTCAGTTCCTTGGGCTGTGTAACAGTCCCATAACATGGTGTTGGCACTGACCTATATAAATGGGAAGCCCAAGAGTTGCTGCAAAGCAACCCAAGGCAGCATAGCATGTCTTTATGTCACCAGTTGATTAAATGCTGACATCATTTACTTGTGATTTCTCACAAAAGCTGTATCAAATGAACAAAGAGATTTTTAAAATGGTAATGAAACAGTAAAGACTTGTAAAATCCAAAGAGCATCCAGCACTTCATCTGCTTTCCTTTTTTGTCTTTTCAGGATCACATTGTTAATACTATAACAAATCCATTAGTATATTATAAAGGTACTAACCATGATCAAATATAATTTCATTTTCTATCTCGGTCATATTATTTGAAATGATTAGCAGATCTCTTAATTATTCTAATGGCAAATAGATGTATGAACCTGACCAATGATATGTCTATTAGTAAAAAAATTCCAGACTCCAGATATTTATTCTTTTATCTCAGTAGTGCTTGCATTAGTGTTTTATTTTTGGAACTTCCATAAAAAGAGGAGGGTACTTATGATGACTCTATACATAAACATATCCACACAAAAATGTTTACACTGAAAGTTTGTTTTCATAATTGCTAATGTCATGTATTTTGCAGCATGAAATAATTCTAAAATCTATGTAAGTTTTTGTGTTATTTTTTTTAATTGTTTTATTTTATTTATTGGACACACAGCATGTGGCATTTTAGTTCCCCAACTAGGGATCGAACCCATGCTCCCTCCATTGGGAGCTCAGAATCTTAACCACTGGACCACCAGGGAATCCCTTTGTGTTATTCTTAACAGATGATAATCCCTTGAACTTTTTTCCTAACTTGCATGGATAACAGTTACAGTTCTTCTTTTCAGCTCTAAACTTGATAAAGGCTAGAGCAGAGGACAAGAGCGGTAACATTTTGTAATGACTGCTCTGATCTGAATTCTGACAGAGCTGGTGAAAAGGAGCTAGGGTACAGCACTAGACTCTTTCTGGTGCAGCGTTACAATAATAGAAGACCAGCGACCCAGTGAGGCAAAACCGAGGGTTGCACCAAGTACACAGGAAATTCTTGATGCTTGGAGATTACAAAGGATTTCTGAAAGGGCACTTATTTTTATAGATCTAGATTCAATAACTGAGCATCTACTGTGGGTAGATAAGTTTACATACATGTTACTTCAGTATCTTTTATTTTTAGATTGACATACAGAACATGCTGGCTCAGGTGGGGAAATATCAAGTGTTTTTGGTATACTATGCTCTTGAGAACTGACACACAGACAATAACCTTCAGTTGTTTAATCTGAGTAGCTATCAATAACAATAATGTAGGCTGAGCCAAGACTTTAGAGAAAATATATTAGGCTATCAAGGAGAAATATTAATGTAAAAAAAAAACCCTCAGATATTTTATATTTCATAAAGTAGATTCTGCTGGGTCAGTATTTTTCTTTTAATGTATATTTTACTATTTTTCCTAATTGTGGAAGAATGTAAGAAAATAAGCTGCCATGGAGTAAGTCTTGCCTTAGAGGAAACACTGTCATGACTACTGAGGATGCACAGCTCTCTTAGGATGCTGAACAGGTTTTCTTTCTCAGCATTCCCTTCCTCCAATACACAAGGACCAATACGTTCATTGTCCTATTACATTTTTGCTGATTAAAATTTATGAAAGTCTTATGTGTGCCCTTTTATCTGCATTAACATGTGATTAGTCTTGACATATCAGATGTACTCTGAAGTTCATTTCATTGGAAGTGTATTCATGTGTTTTATAAAGCAATGTGTCTCCACTGATACATTAAGAGAATAAGCTGACCTAAATTACTAATGATCTGGTTCTTTTAAAATGAACTATAATTGATTTACAATATTATATTAGCTTCAGATGTTCAACATAGTGATTCAAAAATATTTTACAGATTATAGTCCATTTAAAGTTACTATAAAATGTTGGCTGGTCCCTGCTCTTATCTGTTTTCTAATAACTTTCCAAATTATGAAATGAAGCAGAACCCTTACTTTAAGTAAAAACATCTAACTGTGACTTTTCAGTGTTTTCTCAAGCAATCTCTTTGTGCTGTCAGATTGAAGAGTCCCCAGCACTCCAGAGTGTTGTCTGTAGGAAGAGACAGAAACTGCATCTCAGGCCTCCCTGGAGGATAGGGATGTGGTCCTTTGTAACCCTGAAGAACTGTTTTGTTTTCTGATGGACTCTCAACTAGTGGGACAAATATTTCAGTCTTTTTCAACCCAGATGGTATCTTAATTCCATGGGAGATTAGAGACAATACTGAGGTATCAGTATAATCTATTGATATTGCACTGTATGAATTGCTCTTCATTTAAATGGTAAATTGATAAAAATGGATTCTTGTGTGCTATAAACACAAATAGTATCTCTTCAATATTTAACTACCAAAGGAATAGTTTGCTGACTTATGCATTATCTCATTGGGTAAATGATGTTTCTAAATGATTGGGATACCCTGATGCTGGGAAAGATTGAAGGCAGGAGGAGAAGGGAAGGACAGAGAATGAGATGGTTGGATGGCATCACCATCTGTTAATGGAGAAGGAAATGGCAACCCACTCCAGTACTCTTGCCTGGAAAATTCCATGGACGGAGGAGTCTGGTAGGACATGAATTTGAGGAAACTCTAGGAGATGGTGAAAGACAGGGAAGCCTGATGGGCTGCAGTCCATGCAGTTACAAAGAGTCAGACACAATTTAGTGATTGAACAACAACCGAGATTATACTAAGTGAATAGTAAAGGGTTTTCTCACTAGCCTTGTTCCCTACCCTACAATCACTTTCTGACACTCTGCTGGCACTGGGATTGATGGAGTTATTCAATTGTTCTTAAGGTTAAAAACTACCTATATGTCTAGACTCTAGACAAACCAATTTAAGGACGGCTACTAGCCTCAGAGATTTACAACCGATCTGAAGAGTTTTTGTCAGAATGACATGACCGTGATTTGGGAGTTTTTATAGATCAAGCTGCCTGCCAAAAGGCAAAGGGACAAATTGTTGTAGTAATCCTCGGGAGGGACAACGGTGATCTGACTGGATTGGTAGACACAGGGGACTAAGAACAGACCCGTTCCGAGATGTATTTAGGATTAGGTGCTCGCTCAGATGAGGACTGATTACATTGCATCACACCTGCCTCACAGGATAAAAGGAATTGATGACACATTTTAAAGCGCTACTAAAGTTAACTGGGATACTGTATCATCTCCTCCTCTTAATTATTAGTAACCACTTTTAAAATTTCAGGGTCTTATCGGTTTGTCTGGTTTACTGATGCCCTCTACCCCAAAGTGGAGCATAACATTCAATTTTTTCAGAGTTAGTTGAAAATACTTATTCTGAAAAAAAAAAAACACCAACACTCATTCACTACAAGCCCAAACCATGGGTACTCCTGGTAGGGACACTTTTTCAAATTCCAGACTGTTTTCCCAGAGGGTTATCTTGCTCTACCGGATTCCCACCTCTCCTCCGCGCCCAGCTACACCCTAAGCCCGCCCCAGACTCTTGCCTCCAGCCTTCCTCCTCCCCCTCCAGCTCCCTCCGCCCCACTTTCCCTCCCACTAGAGAAGCCCCGCCTCCCCGGTTCCGCAACCCAACTCCTTCCCTTTTTCCGTCGCTTTCCTCTCTCCCCGCCCCTGTGGCTGCCTTCGATTGGCTAAACTGGCTGTGCCGCGACAAGATGCAGCACAGCCTTATCTTTATTGGTTGAAGTATAGCTGGGCCTCTTGTGATTGGCCGATAGAAGGAGACAGCAAGTGTGACTGCGCTCCGGGTGTGTGTGGCCGCCGCTTTGTTGCCTGAGGGGGGTGGCGGTGGAAGTTAAACGAGTCGGGGGCTAGCGCTTCTGTAGACCCGCAGTCGCAGCCGCTGCAGTCACTTCGCCAGGTGGCCTTTACGTGTAGAAGTCTCGTCGACAGCAACCATGAGCGGTGGGGTATACGGGGGAGGTGAGTGCGGTCGGTCGGGAGAGCGCGCGCCTTTTTAGCTTGTGGGGTTTGTAACCGCCGCCCCCAGCCCTCCCCTTCCCGGCGGCCCTTCCGGTCTCCCCCTGGGGACCCCGGCCTCCCCGCCCCATCCCCGCCCCGCGCTTTGCCCGCCTCCGGAGCCCACCCGGCTCGGCGAGCGCTACCGGCGCCGGGAGGAGCCGCCCCCTACGGCCTCTTCCAGCCTCGGCCCGCGGAGGAGCCGGCTTTCGGGGCTGCGCGCGGTCCCAGGGCTGGCTGGGCAGCTCCACTCGGGGGCCGGGCCCGGTGAGCCGCGGCTGGAATGACTGGCCTCAGGGTCACCTCTCTCCCAGCCGGCTCTGTCGCGGTGTGCGCGCCCGTTTAAAGTTGGGAGGTCCCAGCAGTTCGTCGGCGTGGATGGAGGGTTTCCGCGGCGTCCCGGAGGTGGCACAGCGAGCCGCGAGGAGTGGAACTGATTGGAGGAGTCGTGGCCACTCAGGACACAGCCTCCTTCTCCATACGCGCTCACGCAGCCTCACGCCTTTCAATAACTTCTCCCTATTTGTTGACTGTGGATGCTCCGGAGTTATTCGGGGGCGACTCTGCTCAGGCATAATTTAGGAACATATGCAATTTAAGGATGCTTAAAGATGGGTGGGCTCCGGTGTAGTGGAAGATGACCACGAGCCTGGGTTGTAATATCAGCCTCACCACTTAGTAAGCTCACTGGCCTTGGGTAAGTTACTTAACTTTTGCCAACTTCAGGCTCGTAGTTTGTAGAATTATACTTCCTACCCATTGGGGTGGTTGTGAAGATTAAATGGGGGTAATGCTACACTTACTACTGAAAGTATGATCCAAGGAGCAGCAGCAGCAGCATCACCTGCAAGCTCTTTAGAAATGCAAAATCTCAAGCCCCACTCTAAACCTACCGATTTGGAGCCTCCGTTTTTGCGAGATGCTTAGATGAAGCATTGATGTATATGACTCACTTTTTGTGTTTGATGAATTAGAGAAGAAAGAAGCCCAAAGTCGTGCTTTTGTTATTGTGTTTAGTAAGGATACTGTTTTCTGAACGGATGGAATATTATAGGTAGGAGATGAAAATAAGCTTTTCAAAGTTTTTAGTAGTTTTGAAGTGAAGCTTGAGTTTCTGCTCAGGTGACACGCTGGTCCTCACCCTCTCCTTCTCCATATAAGTTTCTGGTTTTGATTTCTGACGTGTAAGAATCAGTTCAGTTCAGTTCAGTCGCTCAGTCGTGTCCGACTCTTTGCGACCCCATGAATTGCAGCACGCCAGGCCTCTCTGTCCATCACCAACTCCCGGAGTCTACCCAAACCCATGTCCATCGAGTCGGTGATGCCATCCAACCATCTCATCCTCTGTCGTCCCCTTCTCCTCCTGCCCCCAATCCTACCCAGCATTAGGGCTTTTCCAATGAGTCAACTCTTCGCATGAGGTGGCCAAAATATTGGAGTTTCAGCTTCAACATCAGTCCTTCCAATGAACACCCAGGACTGATCTCTTTTAGGATGGATTGATTGGATCTCCTTGCAGTCCAAGGGACTCTCAAGAGTCTTCTCCAACACCACAGTTCAAAAGCATCAATTCTACGGCACTCAGCTTTCTTCACCATCCAACTCTCACATCCGTACATGACCACTGGAAAAACCATAGCCTTGACTAGATGGACTTTTGTTGGCAAAGTAATGTCTCTGCTTTTAAATATGCTATCTAGGTTGGCCATAACCTTCCTTCCAAGGAGTAAGCGTCTTTTAATTTCATGGCTGCAATCACCATCAGCAGTGATTCTGGAGCCCCAAAAAATAAAGTCTGACACTGTTTCCACTGTTTCCCCATCTATTTCCCATGAAGTGATGGGACCGGATGCCATGATCTTAGTTTTCTGAATGTTGAGCTTTAAGCCAACTTTTTCACTCTCCTCTTTCACCTTCATCAAGAGGCTCTTTAGTTCTTCTTCACTTTCTGCCATAAGGGTGGTGGTGTTTTCTATTTTTACTTTGGAGAAAGCCTAGTGGATCTTCATGATTTACTTTTTCCCTATCTGAAGATGTAATCCTGACAAAAAAACTGAGTATACGGGCTCATAGAGGCTGCTGCCCCTTTTTTGTTTTGTTTTGTTTTTGGCCTCATCATGCAGCCTGTGGGATCTTAGTCCCCAGATCAGGGACAGAACCAAGCCCCCTGCATGGGAAGCACAGAGTCTTAACTACTGAACCGCTAGGGAAGTCCCTGCTGATTGTTTTGACTCTCAGGTTCACTCATCCAAGGACCTAAAGGCTGTCCACTGAGTATTTCCTTACAAGGCATTGTTTAGTGTGACTAAGGTAGTAATGGATACTAATAAATCCAACAGTTAACATTTACTGAGTGCATCCTGTGTACCCTGAACTGTTCTTCGTGACAGAGGCTTGTCATGCATTGTATTTAATACATGCATTGTCAGTTAATCCACAAGAGCCATGGGAGGTGGTTCTACTTATCCCCATATTACTGAAGAAGAAAATAAGGCCTAGAAAAGATTAACCAGCCCAGAGTTACATAACTTTCTGGCAAGTGGGCAGCAGGAACTTCTGGGATAAAGAAAAGGCATTTCAGTAAAACCTTTTCTCATTAAAAAAAATTTTAAGTCATTTTTCAAGTATATAACCAAAGCATATTCATGTATGATTTAGATATTCAGAATAAACATCCCTTTGTTCATGTAGAGGAATATATCTTAAAGCCTGTTTCACATATAAAGTATTTAAAACTGACAAAAATAAGTATATGATTTTGTGTTTGAGCTACTACTGTATGACCAGTATTTATAGTGGGTCACATTTTCCAAAAGGTTTACTGTGAAAGGCAACGAAACCTCCCATCCACATTTTGTGTGTAATTAACTTAGTAAACTGTATTTTTAACTTACTTGCTTATAAAATGAATGTTTGTAGTTTAATTTTTGAAATTGGTAGCTCTCTTATTCCAGTGTTTATTTCTGATCAGATCTAACACTCATCTTTAGCTTTAGATATAATGCACAGTTCATCCAGATTTTCATACTTTCCATAATTGGTTTCTGGGCCTGCTCATTGCTCCTGTGTCTATCTTACATGGTACTTCTCTGCTTCAGGCTCCTTTCCTTGACAAAAATAAACAGGTATACTACCCGTCCATCTTCAATAAATCATTACTTTTATCACTCCACTGCACCCCCCCCATCTCTAATCTTAAAAATTTCTCAAAATCATCTTCCCTGTGAATTGGGGCACCCTTGTCCAAACAAAAAAGTAAAACAACCTTCTCACCTCCTCGCAGAGTCATTAGCTTCCAGTATCGTGTTGGAATGTTTTTAAGACCAGGTTAGAAAATTGCCCTCATTGCTCCATGTTTCCTCAGAAAAATCACTTCACCCCTAAACTTGGAAGCCATTTACTCAGGAGTAAAATGTGTGTGTGCTCAGTCGTGTCCAATTCTTTGTGACCCCATGGACTGGAGCCCGCCAGGTTTCTCTGTCCATGGGATTTTTCCAGGCAAGAGTACTGGAATGGGTTGCTATTTCTTTCTCTAGGGGATCTCCCCAACCCAGGGATCAAACCCAAGTCTTCTGTATTGGCAGGCAGATTCTTTACCACTGAACCACGAAGGAAGTCTTAGTTTTTAACAGAACAATAGACTTACACAGGACTACAGAATAGACTTAACTGATAGACTTAATAGAAGTACAGGAAATAGACTTACCTCTCATCCTTAAAAAAAGGAAAATGAACAAATGGAAAATTCCAAGAATCAAGAGTCTTCCTCAAATTAAAATTCCACTACGTCTAGTTTACCACACTAATTCAGTTCAGTTCAGTGCTCAGTCGTGTCCGACTCTTTGCGACCCCATGGACTGCAGCACACCAGGCTTCCCTGTCCATTAGCAACTCCCAGAGCTTGCTCAAACTCATGTCCATCAAGTTGGTGATGCGATCCAATCATCTCATCTTCTGTCGTCCCCTTCTCCTCCTGCCTTTGATCTTTCCCAGCATCAGGGTCTTTTCAAATGAGTCAGTTCTTTGCATCAGGTGGTCAAAGTATCGGAGTTTCAGCTTCAGCATCAGTCCTTCCAGTGAACATTCAGGACAGATTTCCTTTAAGATGGACTGGTTGGATCTCCTTGCAGTCCAAGGGACTCTCAAGAGTCTTCTCCAACACCACAGTTCAAAAGCATCAGTTCTTCGGCGCTCAGACTTCTTTATAGTTCAGCTCTCACATCCATGGAAGTGATGTGAAAAACCATAGCCTTGACTAGATGGACCTTTGTTGACAAAGTCACGTCTCTGCTTTTTAATGTTCTGTCTAGGTTGGTCATAACTTTTCTTCCAAGGAGTAAGTGTCTTTTAATTTCATGGCTGCAGTCACTATCTGCAGTGATGTTGGAGCCAAAAAAATAAAGTCTGTCATTGTTTCTACTGTTTCTCCATCTATTTGCCATGAAGTGATGGGACCAGATGCCATGATCTTAGCTTTCTGAATGTTGAGTTTTAAGCCAACTTTTTCACTTTGCTCTTTCACTTTCATCAGGAGGCTTTTTAGTTCTTCTTCGCTTCCTGTTGTAAGGGTGGTTTCATCTGCATATCTGAGGTTATTGATATTTCTGCCTGCAATCTTGATTCCAGCTTGTGCTTCATCCAGCCCAGTGTTTCTCATGATGTACTCTGCATATAAGTTAAATAAGCAGGGTGATAATATACAGCCTTGATGTACTCCTTTCCCTAAAGACAGGTATAACTGACTTGTTAGATTTTTCTTTTCACAAAAATTTTTTGAGTGCTTGTTAAATGCAAAGTATAGCTTCTGCCTTCAAGAAGCTTGAAGTCTTATAGGTAAGTCAATCAAATAAACAGACACTGTATTTCATGTATTTTTAGTTGTATAACCACCCCACCCTGCATACATTTGAAGAGCTGAAGTTGGAATAATATTGATGGCATGGCAGAGTTTAATTGGCAGCATGTTTTTTTTCTTAGTGGTACATGAAAAGTCTTTTATTGATGATAAAGGATATTGATTAATTCAGTGGAGTATGTGCAGTAATGACAATATATAGAAGGTACAAAGGTAGCACAGACAAGAAAGTTCTTAACTGAGTGTGGAGGAGTCAAGGAACCTTACAAGGGAGGTTATGAGGCTGATGAAAGAGGAATAGAGAGGGACAGCATATGCAGAGTGAATGGTGTGTTTAGGAGACAACATAATCTTCAGTAATGCAGGTGTATGAAGTGGGAGGAGAGACTGCTGCCAGATTATGCTAGGTCTTGTATATCACTTGGGTGGAATGATTTGAATTTTATCTTGCAGATGATGAGAAAGCACTGCATGATTCTCCCCTTTCTTTTCGTTGAAGGATTTATGTACCAAAATGTTCATAGTTACAGTTTTGAAAGGAAAGGTGGATTCAGAAGGTAAAGATGGAAGCACAGTACCATAGGGAATTATGGTAATTCCCAGTTGAGATAAGAACTTGACTCAGGCCATGGCAATGGCATTAAAGAAGAAGGGATTTGAGAAATGTTTAGCAGAAATATTTGGCAGAATTTGATGAGGGATATGAAATAAGAAGGCATTCAGGAAAGTTGTTGCCTCTGATGACTGGGACCACTAACTGTGATAAGCACTGCTGAGATTAGATTAGGCAGGGTGGGGGAAAGGAGACAGTGCTTCAGGTATGTTGAATTTGAGGTACCCAAGGGACATCAGGTGGAAGTAATGTACAGTAAGAAGTTTGAGATATGGATTAGGTGAAGGTGAGGGCTTGAGGGGTAAATTTGAGATTGGAAGCATCACTAAGTAGAAGTTGAGGCTGTAGGAGTGGAGCAGGTTACAAAGGCTGAGTTGGAGGAGGGTCTCCTGATATGTGATCCTTGCCCTCCCTAAGGAGTCCATGCATATAACTATCTATATATTTTTTTAATAGTCTATCTGAGAACATTCTAAGAAGACATTAGAAGAAGACATAAGTGTCCTGAGCTGTGTGTATTAGTTTGCTGCCATAACAAAGAATGAGTGACTTAAACAACAAAAATTAATTTTTTCACAGTTTTTGAGGGTACAAGTCTGAGATCAGGTGTTGACAGGGTTGTTTTCTTTGGAGGTTTTTTTGCTTGTAGGCCTTTCTCCTTGGCTTACACCATCTCCTCGTGTCTTCACATGGTCTTCGCTCTGTACGTATACGTGTCCAGGTTTCTTCTTAGTGTGAGGATCTTTGTGTGAGGATATTAGTCATACTGGATTAGAGTCTACCCTAATGATCTCGTTTTAACTTAGTCATCTCTTTAAATACCTTATCTCCAAACATTCAGTTACTTGGGGTTAAGACTCCAAAATCACTGCAGATGGTGACTGCATCCACAAAATTAAAAGGTGCTTGCTTCTTGGAAGAAAAGCTGTGACAAACCTAGACAGCATATTAAAAAACAGAGACATCACTTGGCTGACAAAGGTCCGTATAGTCAAAGCTATGGTTTTTCCAGTAGTCATGTACGGATGTTGAGAGTTGGACCTTTAATGAAGACTGAACACTGAAGAACTGATGCTTTCAAACTATGGACTTGAAGACTCTTGAGAGTCCTTGGACTGCAAGGAGATCAAATCAGTCAATCATAAAGGAAATCCGTCCTGAATGTTCATTGAAGGGACTGAAGCTGAAACTCCCAATACTTTGACCACCTGATGTGAAGAGCTGACTCATTGGAAAAGACCTTGATGCTGGGAAAGGTTGAAGGCAGGAGGAGAAGCGGGTGACAGGATGAGATGATTGGATGGCATCACCGACTCAAAGGACATGAGTTTGAGTAAACCCTGGGAGATAGTGAAAGACAGGGAAGCCTGGCATGCTGCAGCCCATGTGACTGAACAACAACAGGACTTAAGCATATGAAACAGTTCAGCCTCTATCATTGTCCAAGGGTCCATGACACAGAAGAGGTTAAAAGCCCTGGTTCAAGGTAAAAGGTTGATCCTTGAGAGCAGTAGAAAGTTTTGGTTAACCAAGCGATTAATTCATTTAGTTAGGAAATTTCTTTACCCAAGAGTATTCTGGTTAATTAAAGTCTTAGAGTTTACCAATTCATGTTCATTGGAATACTACTTTACCTACTGTTTATATTTAAGTTTACATGCTGTGGTGAAAATAATTGCAGTGTACTGCTTTTAAGGGCCTTTTCTTTAAGACAAAATAATTTGGATCAGAGATTGTATAGAGAAAAGTTGATTACTTTGGGAAATGTAACAAATGCAGAAGATTCCTTTCAAATTAGAAATAAACATAGGTGGCTCTTCATTTTATTTCAATAAAAAGGAGGTTACTGTGCTGTAAAGAAACCATCTCTCAACTGTGTTAATTGTAGTGTAATAATCTTTATTTTAAAACTTATTGTTTTAGTTTTTGAGTGAAAGTGAAAGTGAAGTCGCTCAGTCGTGTCCGACTCTGCGACCCCGTGGACTGTAGCCTACCGGGCTCCTCCGTCCGTGGGGTTCTCCAGGCAAGAATACTGGAGTGGGTTGCCATTTCCTTCTCCAGGGGATCTTCCCGACCCAGGGATTGAACCCAGGTCTCCCTCATTGCAAGCAGACGCTTTACCCTCTGAGCCACCAGGGAAGCCAGTTTTTGAATACTTAATATTAAAAAATAAAATATATGTAAGTTTGTATGTGATACTTCTGTATTCACTGCTGAGATTAAATGTATATTTTGTCATATTTGCCTCAGATAGTTTAGGAAATAAGATGTTGTTGATATAGATTCCTCTTCTCTGCTTCCTTGGAGGTAACCAGTAAGCTGAAGTTGGGATGTAATATTCCCCAATCCTATGCATATTTTTATACTTTCATTAAGTGTGTGTGAATCCATAATGAATTAAATAGTATTAAAATATGTGTGCATAGTAACTAGGTTTTTAAAGTAATTCTTTTGAGATTTATCCATGTTGATATGTGCAGATCTGGACTGTTCACTTTTAACTGCTATGTATCAATAGTAAATATTTCACTGTGTGAATAAGCTGTAGTTTATTTCCCTACTGAGAGACCATTTAATCTACCTTCTCCTGCGGCAAGCAGTGTGATGATAATTATAACACCAGTACACTTATGTGCTTATTATGTACCAGGTATTGTTCTAAGTGCTTCCATACTTCGAGCATCCTCTGAGATAGGAACTGTTGCGCACATTTTACATATGAAGAAATTGAGGCAGAGAGGTTAGTAAATCACCTGCGGTCATATATATAGCTAGTGAGCATTCCTGTACATGTCTGCTTGTGATATATGTGAGAGAGTTTCTCTAGAGAAGATATAAGTGTAATTTCTATGTATGCACTTTTTCAACTTGAGTAGATATGACTAAATTCCCCAGAGTGTTTGTATCAATTTACAACTTTTGCTGGCAAATGTGTAAGAGCTCCTCTTTTTCTACTTCTTTGACACACTTGGTCTTACCAGACTTGACTTTGTCAATTTAATCAAGCTAAGCAATATTTATTTTTAATAATTTGAAAAATTATTAAAATAATTTGAAAAATTCCTTCTTTCAAAAATCAATACCTAGAAAACCCAAGTGCTTTCTTCTAGGAAGTGTGCTGTTTTGGGTGAAGTATTTTTAAAGTATACCAGTAGCTCAGTGGTATAGAACCCGCCTGTAGTGCAGGAGATGTAGGTTGGATCCCTGGGTGGGGAAGATCCTCTGGAGAAGGAGATGGCAACCTACTCCAGTATTCTGGCCTGGAGGATCCCATAGACAGACGGGTTATAATTCGTAGGGTCACAGAGAATCAAATGTGACTGAAGTAACTGAGCATGCATGTATGAATGCACATTTTTAAAGTATAATTAGAGGCTTTTCTCTGAATTTGAATATGAAAAAAAAAGACAGCTTTCTCTCTCAGCATTAAACTTTTATCTCCTACAAATCTGTGAAATATGTAAACTTTGGTACCTTCATTTTAATGATTTTTACCTGGCCCATGTTATACCTTAAACTCTTATCCTTCTGGTTCCATATTTTTCTTGGGGTTTTGCTAAATTTCTTCTCAAATTCCATGAAGTATAATTTTTAATGTGTGAAAAAAATGGTATACCTCAGTGTTCTGGATATCTCTCCGTGGCCCTTCCAGATCCACTTTCCTCCTATGTCCGCCCGCTCTGTCCCTTCAAGGCTGACCCTGGTAGACAGCATCTGTGGACTCGCTTGACCTTTGGTTTGGCCCGTGATACAGAGAGGCCTGATGGGCTACAGTCCATGGGGTCGCAAAGAGGCAGACATGACTGAGTGGCTAAGCGCACACACAGGGTAACGGTACTTCCTGCCTTGTGCCTCTTGTCCTTGTATAATTATTAATAGGGGCTCCTACCACGTTTAGAAGTAGCTCAGTTTGGATGAGAAATGATATGATCCCCCTAGCCAGTGGGGAGAGGTTGGCAGATGTGTTAGGCTGACTCCGTCCTCAACTGAAGATCGCAGCTCCTGTCAGGTACCCTCCCGACGCAAGTCTCTCTCTGGGTTCTAGTAACAGTTCCTCCCTCACGTTTCTTCAATTCGAAGTGTGGCAACAGATTTCTGTTATCGCTCGTCCTAGGATATCATACTGTCCTTTCTGGTTTTCCTGTATTGTTCTTGTATCTTTGTAAGTAGACCCTTTAGTAAGTAAACTCTCCTTAAATTACCTAATTTTATTTATTTATTTTTTTTTTTAATTTAAAGATAGAATTTATTCTTTGATGGTTTACTCATGCAAACTGCACATAAAAGAAAATAGTACAGTTTGTGTAACATTGCAAATATAAGGACTCAAAATGCTAGGTACAGAAGTAGTGTGACATCCTGAAAGTCAAAATGGAATTTGTGTTTATACAACTAATAATGCTTTTTATTTGCTGAGTACAGACTGATTTACAATGAGTTTTGCTAACCTTGGTAATAAGCTCATTAACCGTTTACGTGACTTCTTACATCTATGTAGTTTTATTTTACAGTTGCAAGAATTCCTGTTACCAAAGAACTTTAACTTGCATAAATAATAAAATTTAAGAAAAATGCACTGACTGACCTAGGAGAGTGAAAAACAGAGGCTTTTTCTAACCCATCTAAACTACAATAAAAAACAGCCTTCTTGCAGAATTCATATTTTGTGCCTTTGAGATCAACTCCTTAGCATAACTATGGCAAAGTCATGATTAGAAATTGAGTACCTAAGAATTATAAAATCAGTTAAAAAAAAACTTTAGAAGTAGAATTATCAACCAAAAATGCTCTCATTTTTTATAAGCCAAACAATAAAATTCCTATTATCTTCATACTTAAAAGTCCTGAAATGTCATTTGTATAATCTGAATGTTTCCCAGTTTGGAACTTAGGCAAGGTGGGATATTTCCTTGAATTGTCAAGGATATTCCATATAGGTTTTTAAAATGTCAGTCTCATTAGGAGATGGCACTGAGACTTTAGCAAATAGTGTAGTATGGATGCAGAACAAACTACACAACTTATTATAAATGTGTTACAGATATTTACATAATGGAATCCTGCTTGAATGCCAGAAGTTGCTACTGGGGAGGACTCATAACTATTTTACAAAGTTTTCTTACACACATCTACTACTTTATTTTTAACAATTTTGTCTATTTTAAAATATTGTACTGTATTTTGAACATAACTGCAGAATAAAAATAGATAATGGCACATTAGAAAACTCAGTATCCCACAGATGATTGGATAATGAGAAAAGTGTACCTACAATCATCTCATCAGAAACAAACTACATCATGGAATGTTAGTTATCCAAGCCTGCACAATAATGACATCTCAAATTGCAATCATCTATTGGCCAGCATCACACCGAAGGCATCATTAAACATTCAAGCAAAGATTGCTGGCATAAACTATTGAAAGACATACACATACACACATACTCACACTCTCTCACTCACTCTTGTTTCCCACATTATAATTACATTGTTCTAAAGATAGATACTGATTTTTTCCCACGAGAAACGTTATCAAAATTTGCTACTAAAAGATGACAGTGCTTCCACAAGAATAATTACAAGTTAGCTTGCAAGTACAAGACAATGGGGGTAAACAGTCTTAAATTTTCTTAGTAGTATCTTTTAGGCTTTTCTGGCAACCATACCTTATTTGATTATGCATAAACTTCTCAGTTTGAAACCTGAAATCTGCAAAAAATAAACAAAACCAAAAATCTAATATCAAAAAATTATTAGGTATCCAATAACCCTGTATTGTACTTTATATAATTTCATATTTTGTTAGCCTCAAAACATAGGATTTAAAATATTGAACTTAAGACTTGAAAAACAGTCATTATTGAAATGATAAAGGATTCCAATATTCATGCTTACTTAAAATCTTGAAGAAAACACACTATTACTGATCTTCATTAAGGTTAAGCGTGTGCATAAAAGCACTGTATGTCTTTTACCACATTTCACTCACTTAAAAAGTGTTCGGTAATGTTCTTCCTTTTGCATAATGTGCAAAATAAAAGGCAAAAAGATAGATTAAAAGCAAATTTCTTTCTTTTGCTAGTGCTTTATGACCTTGTTAACATTACAAAGTCAGTAGGGACTATGCAGAACTTTGGTATAAATGATATAACAAAACTACCATCATAGTTGAGGGTTAAGAGGTGGTCAAAAGAAATGGAAGTAAGAAGAGAGATTCAGTAACACCCCCATTTATTAAAACACCCCCAAATTAAAAGTGAAATAAACCACAATGAATTATAATACAATTTACACATTGAGCACAGAAAAATTAATAAATTTAACAATATTTATAAAAAAAGCAAAATCAGTCTTTTTCCAGAGACTAAAAACTGTTGTTCAGTCTGACCATCAACTGCTGCTACACCAACTTTAGAGTCAAATTTAATTTCAAGTAAAAAAAAAAAAAAATGTACAACCACAGATTTCGCATAAATGGAAACTGGTCTTTCCTTGATTTCCCTTTGAAGTCACTAATGAGTATCTAAAGCTGCTGCACTGCAGGTTTTTAATCAACTTCCTGAGGGCTGTGACTGGGAGGAAGGAGCCATGACAATCTGCGAAAGCACAGGCTCTGTACTCTGGTCCGCCATCTGGGTGAGGACTGAAGTGGCTACAGCTTCTGCCTTGGAAGTTGAACTGACTCCATTGGATGTGCTGACAGAACTATGTTGTATAGCTTCGGTATGTGGACTACTCGGCACTGACAAATCTTCTGAACTATCATCTTTATCAGCAGCCAGTGATTTGTAATGTAGAAGATAGAGGGGGAGGAATCTGGCAAGCACAACTTTAGTTCAAATATAATTCTTCCTTTTGAGGGTTTTCTGAAATATAGTAACCCTTACAGAATTGATACTTTTGCCTCAAATCCATGTATGTTTGAAAGAATCTCACCATCTCTATAAATCTGCTTTAAATACAAAACTGCACCATATGATAGCCAGATTTCTTCTTCATGGCGGTTACAGGGCAATCTTTATGAGCCAGAAGAAGCTGTTTCAGCTGTGCCACTTCTTTTCTCAGCAGGGTGACTTCACTCTGCAGTTGACCATTTAATGAGCTCAAGTCTTCTGCTTTCTTCTCTAAAGACTGAACCCAGACTTTTCTTTTTTGTCGGCATTTTGAAGCTGCTGCTCTATTTCTTTCCAGAAACTTCCTCCTTTTTTCATCGGGATCTTCATTAGCTGCTCTTCTTCGACGACCAGTTGTATTTTGAGTCTGTGGAGTTGTGTGAGCTGGAGAAGCCGGAGTTTCTGTGGTGGATGTGGCTGGCTGTTGTAATGACTGTGGTCGAGATTCCTCTGATTGAGTCCTAACCAATCCACTGCCATGACCTTTGACAGTATCGCCATTGGTAACTGGAGGATGTTGCTGGGTCAAAGCAGCTTTTAATCTCATTTTTGCTTCTGACTGTACTGGTTGAGGAGAGGAAGGACCTGGAATTCCTGGAACGCTAGGCACCATGGTGACTGGTCGAACAAGCTGATATATGTTCCAGTATAAATATCTTCTTACAGAACAGAAATCTATGTTAATATTTGAATTCTACAAATTGGGACTGCAGCTGGAACATGCACATTAGAACTTGTGATTGATGCAGGAATAGCAACAGGCATGGTTTGTCCATTAGGAAGATGTAACAGAAGAGGAAATGGGCCTGGTACAGGAACGATTGGCCTGTTGGAGGACGGTGCCTAGGTGATTACAGTACTTGAGGTTGGTGAAGGTACTGCCTGCTTCTCATCACTGGTAGTAGATTCTGGGTGAGGTAAAGGACTATCCTGGTGAGTTGTTTCTACAACCGAGGGCTCCTCAGTTTTGCTTCTTATGATGGGTGTTGCAAGAGGAGATAAATCTAGAGGCATTTTTTTAATGTCATCTTCCGAGGCTTTCTTGAACTCATTCTCAAATGGACTTGCCAACTCATTAAACAAACCCACTTCTTCACAGTTTTTCAAGAATCTTGTTGGTGTTGGGGTCTGATCAGCCACAATGACACTGTCATTACGTGCTGGACCAAATTTCAGTGTCATCTCATGTTTATGTTTATGGACAGCCAAATGATCCTCGTTGGTAAAACGCTGGCCACATCCAGGGGCAGTACATAGAAAGGGTTTGTCATCACTCATATTCCACAGGTCCTTGTATTGCCTGACAGAATTCACATGTAACTTGAATTTCATAAGCCGAACAACTTATCACGTCCTTTTTTTCATGGCAAGGATACTTTCTAGCTGGTAGGCCATGAGCTTTATTTACTCTGCTGCCAGGTATCTGTCAGCTCTTATCAAGTAAGCAGTGCTTCTCAAGCTTCCATCTTTCCAGCTCACTAGTGCATGCTCTTTTCGGTCATTCAAATTACCTAATTTTAGCATACCGTCTCTTTCCTGATTGAACTTCTACTAATATACTATAATTGACTTGTTATATTTTAATTAAATAAATCTTTAAGGCGTATTTAAAACTAGGTTCAAAGTAGTAGTAATATGAATATAAGCACATTAAGTACTCGTTAATTTTCATATGGTACTTGTAAGTTGTTAATGTTAGTTATCTTTTCAGATGAAGTTGGAGCCCTTGTTTTTGACATTGGATCCTATACTGTGAGAGCTGGTTGTTTCTTTTCTTAAGAAACTAGATGTGTGTGTATAAATATAACTGTGTTTGATAAGCAGTGGGGTTACAGAGGAGAGATATTTAATTCTATGGGGGTCAGAGATGGTTTTCACAAAGGAGGTAACTGTGCTGAATCTTGATCATGGAATAAGAACTAGCCTGACTGACAAGACTGGGTAAAGCAGAGCAACCAGCATATGTGAAGAGATGGTATTGTGGGAGAAACTTAAATGTTTAGAAATGTCATCAGTTAAGTATGGCTGTAACAGTAGGTGCATTAGGGCCGGCTGCAGGAAAGGCAGGCAGAGAGCAATCATAAAAGGGTTTGTAATGCCAGGAGTATATTAAGCAGGTAACTGAAATGTTACCCCAAAGGAATTTCTAAACAGAGATGTGAAACGCTCATATATGCCAACTGTGAAAGATTATTCTAACAGTAATACATAGGTGTGATTGGAGGGAGATACTAGAAATAGGAAGATCAGTTAGGGAGGTGAGTCTAAATGAGAAATGAAGAGGTTTTAAATTTTAACACTGATGGCAGATATCCTGAGGTGGCTGTCTGAGATATCCAGGATGAATGGTACTAAGAGTTTAAACTTTCAAAAGTTTAAAAAAAAAGTTTCCTAGATTTTTGGAGTTACTGAATAAGGGGTACCATGCACTGGGGAAGGAGCAAGTTTTATGGTCTTAAAAAGCAAATGTAAGACCCACTATCACTCTCAGGTCCAGTTATTTACTAAAAGGATTCACAAGATTCAGCATGTAATGGTACCCATAGCTAAGATTTATTATGCTGAAAGGATACAGAGCAGAATTGACACAAGGAAAAAAAGGGCATGCAGTGAAGTCCAAAGGAAACCAGCGCAAGCTTCCAGGGGCTTACAGTGTAGTCATAAAGGATGTGCTTAAACCTTCCAGCAACCAGGAACATGTGTGTGTGGTCTGTTGTGTGTGCTCAGTTATGTCCAACTCTTTGTGACCCCATGGACTATAGCCTCCCAGGCTCCTTTGTCCATTGGATTACCCAGGCAAGAATACTGGAGTGGGTTACCATTTCCTTCTCCAGAGGCTCTTCCTACCCAGGCATCGAACCTGCATCTCCTGAGTCTCCTGCATTGGCAGATGGATTCTTTATGACTGAGCCACCTGGGAAATCCATGGTCTGCTAGGGGAGTGCATTAAAGACTTAGCACCCTGCTTCACACTCACAGGATAGCTGTATTATAAAGACAGACAATAGCAAGTGTGATGAGGATATAGAGAAACTGAAACCTCCATATCTATTTCTGGGAGAGAATATAAAATAGTGCAGCGGTTTTGAAAAATAGTTTGACAGTTTCTTGATAGGTTAAATAAAAATTCACCTTATAACCTAAACAGTTCCACCCCTAGGTAGCAGTACAAGAGAACTGAAACCTATGTCCACACAAATACTTAAATGCAAACGTTCATAGCAGTATTATCCATATTAACTGAAAAGTGGATATAGTCCAAAGGTGCATCATTGGATGAATGGGTGTACACAGTGTGCTTTACCCATAAAATGAAGTATTAATACTATTTGACAATAAAAGAAACAAAATAACTGATAAAAGTCAAAATATGGATGAACCCCAAAAGCCTTATGCCAAATGGAGGAAATCAGATGCAAAATTCCACATAATGTGGAATCACTTACTCTAATATGGAATGACCAGGAAAAGCTAATTTATACAGACAGAAAGTAAAGTAGTGGTTTCTTGGGGCTGTGGATATTATGAGAAGTGATTGTTAAAGGGCATACAGTTTCTTTTTGAGGTGATGGGAATATTCTAAAATTAGGTTGTAATAAGAGTCACACAACTGTGTAGATTTACAGAAGAAAATCTCTTCATTGTACACATAAAATTCATGTTATGGAAAATTATATCTCTATAGAACTGTTAAAGAACTGGAAGGATATTTTTTGTTACAAATATTTTATTTCTTATATTATCCTGATACTTGGAATAAATAACTATCTTTTGGATTTAGGAAAAAAAGGACTCAGTACCCATGGTTTTTATTGGTGACTGGTCATGTAGGTACCTTTTGCCCAACATGTCCCCAAACCCCAGACTCCCAGTATAAACCACACTGTTTGTATAAATGGTTTAGGCACAGTGAACTACTCTTATTTGGGTAAAGTTTTATATCACTGTAGGAAACTGTTTACCAGACAAGTTCCCAGATGCCAGCCAAGGGTCAGCCTTGCAAGCAGGCCTTTCTCAGGTTTGCTAAGTTAACTCTGCATAGCAAGTGAGTTTATTAGTTCAGAGTGTTTGAGTATAGATGCTGGCTTAATAAGCAAGTGAGAATGATTTTAAGACGTAGAATTGATTTTTTTTTTTCCACCCAGAAAGAGTTTGGGATGTGAAAACAGGATAGAGGGTGAGATTCCTTATGGAAACTTACTCTGTATTTAACCAGTAGAGGTGCCTATGAAGGGGAATGAGATGAACAGTTAGAGAAGTAGGAGAAAATTCAGCAGAACACCAAGAAAATAAAAAATTCTAGAAGTAAAGAAGTCCAGTGAGTTTCATTGTTCTTAACTGTGACATTGAGATCTATGCTAAGAAGGGGAAAGAGAAGTTAAAGCTACAGAGGAAGTGCATTGACCAAAATATCCCATTCTGGACTTTCCCTGGTCTGCCTGCCAATGCAAGGGACACAGGTTCGATCCCTGGTCCAGGAAGATTGCACATACTGCAGAGCAACTAAGCTCACTTGATGCAGCTGCTGAAGTCCATGCACCCTAGAGCCTATGCTCTGCAACAGGAGAAACCACCACAGTGAGAAGCCTGAGCACTGTGACTAGAGAATTAGCCCCAGCTCACCAAAAATAAAGAAAGCCCATGGGTAGCAACGGAGACCTAACACAGCCAAAAAAACCCAAAACAATGAATTAAAAAAAATAATAATCCTGATAGGCCTATAAAAATATTAATGTGTTGTACAAATGATGCCATTTCTTTGTTGGTCTGTGGCAGAAAAAGTTTGTAAACTCTTGAATCAATGGTATCAGTAATTTAGAGAGGTCAGATGAGATTACAGATGCGAAGGATCCACTGGATTTGCCTGTTAGAAGATCATTAGTGACTTATGCGAGCAGTTTCAGTGTAATGGTTTGATGGAAAGCAAATTGGAAACATACTCTTCTTTAAATTTTTTGTAATGCCTTTATGTCTTTTTTCATACAGATTGTAGCTGTTAGCTCCAAATCATGCAATTCTGTTTCCTCTTAAAATTTGAATTGTGTTTTGGGCTTTATAGTTAGTACTTAACCAAATACTATTTATTTGGTATTTTAGGTCTGTTAGATACCTTAATTATATCTGGGTCAGGTCTAGGGGTTATGGTACTGTTGGGGCTGGAGGAGCCATATCTAGAAGACAAAGCTGATGTCTATATGAAGTACTGTTTTATGAGGTAAAGCTGTAAAATAAATCAGTTCTATATGTTAAAGTATTAGTGCTAAACCATTAGAAACAGTCTTCAGAAGTTGCTGTATTCATCTTCAAGTATTGTTTTCAAGGTATTTATCTTATATTCTAGTTGAAGACTGGGATAGTTTCCAGGCTATTTTGGATCATACCTACAAAATGCATGTCAAATCAGAAGCCAGCCTGCATCCTGTTCTCATGTCAGAAGCACCGGTAAGACAAACTTTTTCAAGTTTTCTAGGTTGTTTTTTAACTCATTTAAAGAATGTTTCCTTTTTCTTTAAAGAGATATAGAAATTGATATTTTGAAAATGAGGGTAAGGGGGATTCTTTTTTAAATACTCTTACAACTTTTATTATTTCAATAATAAAAATACTCAAAGAACAACAGTAAAGCACCCTAGTGGATTCTGGTGGTTATTTATCTGTTTTTTTCCCAGGAATTTAATATCTAATTTCCTTTGATTGCTTCTCATTTTGGTTCATGAATTGTCCCTTATCCCTCAAGGGCAGTGTATATCTGCTTTTATACTCAATCTTAGGAGTGACTAGATTCACTCCAGCAATTTTACTTTTCAAATAATAAACTTTATTAAATTTATTACAAATACATAGAGATAAATGTTGTAAAGATATTATTATGAAGATTTTCCATGGTACTTTAATGTTTTTCATTTTTGTTAATACAGTACTGAAACGAATTTTGAGATAAATCAGCATTTTAGTTTTTAAACAATAAGTAATCTGCATTTCTTTTTCCCTCCTCTCAAGTGGAATACCAGAGCAAAGAGAGAGAAACTGACAGAGCTAATGTTTGAACACTACAACATTCCTGCATTCTTCCTTTGCAAAACTGCCGTTTTGACAGCGTATCCTTGAAAGAGTAATACTCAGCTTCTCTTCATGGGTAACTGTGGTGCTGCTAAACGTGATGTGCTCAGCAGGAAGACAGGAGTCAGTTGTTGCTTGTCAGAAGTTGAGGGGGGTTTTCCCCATTGCTTTTTAGATATCTGTCTTTCCGTATTTCTTACTGGAACTGATGGGCATGAAAATGTGAGAGGGAGATGGGAAAGAAACACTCAAATTCTGCTCATTAATTTAACAAAGTTTTTTAAAAATTGTGTTTTTAGAAGGGGAATGTGAAGAAAAGGCCTAGATGAGTTCAAAGAGTGTCATTTCCTTCCTCCTCTCCAATACCTGAGAAAAGTGGAAAGTGAAAGGGAAGTCGCTGAGTCGTGTCCAACTCTTTGCGACCCCATGGACTGTAGCCCACCAGGCTCCTCCATCCATGGGATTCTCCAGGCAAGAGTACTGGAGTGGGTTGCCATTTCCTTCTCCAGGGGATCTTCCCGACCCAGAGATCCAACCCGGATCTCCCACATTGTAGGCAAATGCTTTACTGTCTGAGCCACCAGGGAAGTCTGGAAGTTGTCTGTAAATTCATTTAAGATTTAATCACCAAATATTTTTTATGAGCATATTAAGGGACAGATAAGGAAATATTATGTCCTGACTTCAAAGAATAATGTAATATTCTTGTTGAAAACTAAATAACAGATTTAAATAGTACTTCAAAATAGCACTGGCAAAAGTCATAAAGAAGTACATGATTCATTTGAATTTTTCAAATAGCAATTATAGTTCAGTGGAGGAAGATTGAAGCCTGACAAACCTTGTAAAGAAGAGAATTTCGAGACTTCCCTGGCAGTGGTTAAGACTCCGCATTTCCAGTGCAAGGGACATGAGTTCATTCCTTGATTGGGTAACTTAACATCCTGCATGCCGTGTAGCATGCCCTGCCGCCCCCCCCCCCCCCCAGAAGTGAGGGAATTTAGTTGCAAGGTGAAGGGGAAGGAGTCCTATATGTAGAGTTCAAGTAACAGTGCTTATAAACTGATCTTGAATTAGGTACTTAAAATCAGCCTCACCTTTTACACATTTATCCTATGTACCTCCCTGGATTGCTGTAATATTCAAGTGAATTTTATATGTGTGAGAATCACTGTGGTAGCTGTAATCTAACATTTGTCTGTCGTGCTGTGTCTTGGAAATGACTTTAGCAAAAGTGTGGAGGTGGAAAGGGTAAGTGTTCTTCACAGTGAGTTTAGAGTTGAAGATTTATATTCAGCTCTAGTGGGAGTTGTAAAAACAGGTTTAGGTCAGACGGTGGAAGCCTTGCATGTTGTATTTTAAAAATGTGAACTTTAGACTCGAAAGAACCATTGCAGGTTTTGAGCAGAGGGTGGAGAGCACTAGCAGACTCACTGTGTGCATTATCTCATTTAATTTTCATAATAACCCTGTCAAGAGTCAGAGTCAAAATAAGCAAACTGGTCCCAGTCCACAGCTTGAAAATGGCAGTTATGAATTTGAACATAAGATCTGTTTGGCTGCTTCCTTACAAGGAACACTATATTTGTTTGATGTATCCCTTGGGTCTCTGGTCTAGATTGTAACCACCATCTCACCCCCTGCTTTTTTCCGTCTTGTAATTATCTGGTAAAGGAAGTAGATAGTCCTGTAGAATTCCTAACATTTCTGGCTTTTGCTGATTGGTGTTTTTTACTGTGTTCTTCTAGCCTAGTTGTTCTCAAACTTTTATACCTAGAGCTTTTATTTATGTGGATCATATCAGGAAGTATTTGCCATATTAGTAATTAAACTTAAATTATATTTGCTTATTTTAAGTAAATTAATAATAAGCCAGTTGAATATTAATGTAAATAAAATATTTTAATGGCAAATAACTGTTTTCCAAAACCAAAGGTATTAATGAGAAGAGTGGCTTCGTTTTGCAATTTTTCAAATCTCTTTAATGTTGGACTTAATAGCAGAAGTTGGATTCTCATATCTATCTTTGCATTCAGTGTGCTGTGGATCATATGTGACATAGCCTCTGGAAAACTCTCTTGTACATTCATGAGAGAATGACAGTGAAAAGGACAAATAACATTTTAGTATTATTCTAAAGATTGTTTTGACTTCTCAAGCATGGCCTTGGGATTCTTTTATACTTTAAAAAATTACTGAGGGACTTCCCTGGTGGTCCAGTGGTTGAGAATCTTCCTGCCAATGCAGGGGACACAGGTTTGATCTCTGGTCTGGAAAGATCCTACATGCCACAGAGCAGTTAAGCCTGTGTGCCGCAGCTACTGAGCCCATGCGCTGCAACTACTGAAACCTGTGCGCCTTAGAGCCAATGGTCCTCAACAAAAGAAGCCACTGCAATGAGAAGCCTGCACACCACAATGAAGAACAGCCCCCGCTCGCCGCAACTAGAGAAAGCCTGAGCGCAGCAACAAAGACGGAGAAGGCAATGGCACCCCACTCCAGTACTCTTGCCTGGAAAATCCCATGGACAGAGGAGCCTGGTGGGCTTCAGTCCATGGGATCGCGAAGAGTTGGACACGACTGAGCGACTTCACTTTCCCTTTTCACTTTCATGCATTGGAGAAGGAAATGGCAACCCACTCCAGTGATCTTGCCTGGAGAATCCCAGGGACGGGGGAGCCTGGTGGGCTGCCGTTTCTGGGGTCGCACAGAGTCGGACATGACTGAAGCGACTTGGCAGCAGCAGCAACAAAGACCCAGCTCAACCAAAAATAAATATATAAATAAAATTATTAAAACAAGACACTGGAAAAGTGCAAGAAAAAATACTGAGGATGCCACAGAGCTTTTGTTTTTAAGGTTATAGCTATCAATATTACTGTTTAAGAATTTAAAACTAAGACTACTTCTAACATTTTCTTATTAGTTAAAAAAAAAAAGAATAAATACATTAATGTCAACACAAGTAACAGTTTTGTGAAAAAGATAACTGTTTTCCAAAACAAAAACATTAGTGAAAAGATTAGTGTTTGTTTTATCTGACTTAACTGATAGCTGAGTTCTCATCTGCCAGCCTCAGGCTCTGCCCTCCTGACACCTCAGTTTGAGAGGCAGGCGTCAGCTGTCTGCTGGCAGAGCTGCCTACTCGTGGAAAATTCATTTAGTTACAAAGGTAGCAAAATCACAGAACTCATTGGTGCCCCTCCTTTTTCAAGAATGCATTACTCTCCTGTTCTCTCTGCATTTTTTTTGGTTCCCCTGAAGTCCTGCACTTGAATAGTTCAGTTGTCAACCAGACATTCGGCTAGATTTTATACTCAGGTTTTGTGTTTTGCCTGTTCTGTGGTTCTCTTGCTTCCAGAGTTTCTACCTTAAATGTCCAGCTTTTCTTCCAGCCCTAAACTCCTCTGTAGACTCAGGTGGTAAGGCTGCAGTTCTTCACTGCTTTCTTGAGCTGTAGCCTGGGAGCTGGGAAGCACTTTCAGGCAAGGAGGCTACAGACTTGCAGTTCTTACTCCTTTCAGTTGCAGTTTCATGAGAATTAGTTTTGGCTGAATTTTGACTACTTTTAAATCTTTCCAGTGTTTTGAAATGGTCACTTAAAATAATTTGTCCAGATTTTAGAATTGTCATCTATAGGAGGGCTTACATAACTTTTAGTCTGGTGTTATTGTATCACTTTGTACTAATAGAGATAAAATTAGTGTTTATGTATACAAACAATGAAATAGCAGTAATAGCAAAGATAAATTATTAACCTACCTTTCTGGCCATCTATTCTCAGATCTCTTTTCTCCATTCATTCCTGCCCATGCCTTGGTTTTCTGCCCTTAGACTTTCATCTCTCTTGACATGTTCTTTCTTATTTAACTATTTCCTTGACTTCAGATACCAGTTATACACTGATAATTCCAAATCATATCTGTATCCCAGATCTTGTGAGCTGCAGGCCCATGTCCAGCTGCCTACTAGAGCTTTTTCTATTAGTTATTTGTTTAAGCACCGTAAACTCAATATATCCAAAATTGAATTCATCTTCTCTCCCATCAAATTTATTCCTTTTCCTTTGTGTCTTATCTTACTCCCAGTTGTCTAGACCAGAAATCTTTCTCATTAACCCTTCAGATTAAGTAGTAATCAAGCCCTCCTCTGACTCCAATCCAAACCCACAAATCCATTTATTTCTCTGTGCACTGCCATTGTATTAGGTGTAGCCCTTCCTCTTGCCCATTCTTCACATTGCAGCTCTAATCATCTTTGTTAATTGCCAAGTTGCTGATTTAAGCCATAATCATTTCCCACAGTCTTCCCTTTCTTATTCTTTCAAGCTCTACTGAACTGCTCTGCACTTCCCTGACCTCTTCCCATGCTCTCTTGCCTCCTTCCCACACATGTCAACTCTTTCCCATGCCCCCCTCCTCAGCTTTCACTTGGGTTTCCTAGGGACAGGTTATACTCCTTTATACTCTCCCAGGGCATCCTGAAATGTTCTTTGTATAGCTTTCTTGATCTCTTCACTAAACAGGATATCCTTCAGGGCAGAGACAGCTTTGGTTCACCCCTTTGTGTCTTCTGTGCTTAAGGAATGCTAGTAAGAGACTGACCTCCCTGCTTCCCTTCTTTATTGAGCACCAGACTTAACACTCGGCACACAATAGATGCTCAGTAAATATTGGATGATCCAGTGAATGGCTGTATTCCTAAATGTCGGTTTGTGATGTTCATGTCATGTAGGCCTTCTGCAGCATAGAACTGTGGAAAATGCAATAAATTCTGTCTGCTGATATTCACTGGCTGTTGAATCTACCTGGAATAGCTCTTCATATTGAGCTGGGAAAGATGATAACTGCCACTCAGCTGCCAAACTGCTGAGATGGTTCTTCAATCCTGTGTGAGAATGGTTTTAGTTTTTAGCTCAGATGGCACAGCCTCCCACTGTTCTTACCAAGTTTCTGTAGATTTTGTTAAATGCTTCTCAATTTGTTGGAAGCCCTTTTGATCTGTGCCAGAGACTTTGAATAATTGTGCTAATTTTGACCAGCTTAACAGATGTCTCTCTCTGGGATAAAGGTTTCTCTGACTTTCTCATACCACCATTCTGAAAGTCCTGCCTGTAGTCATTTTTTTTTTAAACCAGAGTTATTATTTGATACCAACTTTCATCCCTGTATTTACTTTAACACATTTTTAAGCCATGATGCACGTTTTAAAAATGCCTTAATAAAAACCTTCCCTTTACAAATAAACATTATTTTAGGAACCTTGATACTTTCTTTTCCTTAATGCTTTAAACTAGATTTGCTAATGGTCGTTCTACTGGGCTTATTTTGGACAGTGGAGCCACTCACACCACTGCAATTCCTGTTCACGATGGCTATGTTCTTCAGCAAGGTAAGTTTTTAACCAGGGTGCACTGAGGACACAGATCATGAAATAAAGCAATGACTTGGGCTATCAAAGTCGTTTCCAAGTTGTGTCTTTTTTTAGAGTTTTTTAAAAAAAATCTGTAGTGTATAGTGTATCTTTAAAACGGATGCATGGCTTCATTCATGCTTGGAGGATAGTTCCGTTAATTCTACTTGAAAAAAATTAATCATGTGTAAAAACACAGGAAATGCATCCCAAGGAGCTTGGATGGAATGCTTTCTTACTGAGTCTTGTGTAATCTGTTTCATAGGCATTGTGAAGTCCCCTCTTGCTGGAGACTTTATCACTATGCAGTGCAGGGAACTCTTCCAAGAAATGAATATAGAACTGATTCCTCCATATATGATTGCATCAAAAGTAAGTGATGATTGAATTTTATTTCTGGGGCTTACCTTCAACTCCGCACCCACCATGTTGTAAACTCTTAACCTAGCACTTGTTCTTGGCACTTAGGAAGCTGTTCGTGAAGGGTCTCCAGCAAACTGGAAAAGAAAAGAGAAGCTGCCCCAGGTTACAAGGTCTTGGCACAATTACATGTGTAACGTAAGTAATCCTGTTCTCTTCACAAAAGCATTATAGGCTGTAAGTCTTTGAAGAGAGTATGAGTGTTTTATATTTTCAAACTTAGATTTTTAATGATATTTGCAAACAAAATGAATAGCTTTTGGCGGGGGCTGGGGGAGGGGTATGCTTTTCATGCTTGTCAGATATCAACAAACTACTCTGCATTCACTTGGACTACTGTGGTGAGACCTGAAAGGAGCTTTGGGGTAAAAACAAACTAGTATGGCTCCGTTGACATTTTCTTTCCTAAACTTGAGTCAGCTATATAAGAAATGTATTATTGTTCATAGCAAGGAGCCAGTGGAAGGTTTTCTTTACTGAAAATCCATCTCAGACCATGAATGACTTACTGACGGGGGAGAGGTTAGTAAAACAACCTCTCATACCACAATATGCATTCTTTTTTTTTTTAATATTTATTTATGGCTGTGCTGGGTCTTTGCTGCTGCGCTGACTTTCCTCTAGTTGTGGCGAGCAGGGGCTCTCTTTGTTGTGGTGTGTGGGCCTCTCATTGCAGTGACCTTTCCTATTGTGGAGCACGGGCTCTAGGGTCTGATGGCTTTAATAGTTGGGCCTTGAAGGTTCTAGAGCACAGGCTTGGTAGTTGCACGGGTTTAGCTGCTTCCACTGGGATCCTCCCACATCAGGGATCGAACCTGCATCTTCTACTTGGCAGACAGATTCTTTACCACTGAGCCACCAGGGAAGCCTAATATGGCAATGATATAACATATTTGACAAGTTTTTTACACCCAAGGATAAACGATTTTTTGTGGGTGTCCGATACAAGGAAAAATTGTGAAGATGATTAATAATTGTACCTAGACCTTAGAAGATTTTTCCTTAGCAGCTCAGAGGTCCTATGTATTTCACTGCATGTTTTATAACTGTTTTATACTATGTCAGTCATTAAAAGTTCCATAAGATACAATGTATATGCATTTTATGTATGTATATTCAGTTAATGAAGTCTTGCTTTAAGCTTATTTTAAAGGAAAAAACAGTAAATCAACTATATTACAATAAAAATTTTTTCTAAGTAAAAAAAGTTTTATTATGCAGAACTGTGATACAAGGGTTTCCACTTATTTTTATCTCGTTTTTTTCCATAACAGTTGTAATTTAAATGTTACACAATTTAGTTCATAATACAAGTGTTTAGAATTAGGTTTCTTGATGCTCAGAGTCCTTGCTGGGTAGATTTATACCCTTGAAATGAGTTAGCCATCCAGGAATATGGTCCAGTTTCATTAAGAAAAATGTTTTGGATGGGAAAGGGAATTAAAAGAAAAATGTTTTGAAAATAATGTTATGAAAGTATAGATTACAAAGACAAATCTCAATAATCTTGTTTCTTAACCTTTTTTTTTTAATTCATAGTGTGTTATCCAGGATTTTCAAGCCTCAGTACTTCAAGTATCAGATTCAACTTACGATGAACAGTATGTTTTCTTGTTTTTTTTTGTACAAGACTTAAAACTTAAACTGTATACTTCATATATATATATATATATATATATATATATAACTGAATCAATTTGCTATACACCAGAAACTAACACAACACTGTAAATCAACTATGCTTCAATTTTTTTAAAAAACTGTATATTTCATAAATGAGGAAAGAAATTGATTTGTTTAGTTAAAAATTTGTAGAATATGCTTAACTGGTCTAAAGATAAAAAGTTAAATACTGAATAACATTTTGAAAGAAAATAAGATTTTACCATTCTGCCTTTTTACAAGCTGATGATTCCTCAATATTGCTTATAATAGTTTGTAATTCTGAAGAGGATATGTTTGTCTCTTTAATATTGTCTGATAAACTTTCAGAGTAGCTGCACAGATGCCAACTGTTCATTATGAATTCCCCAATGGCTACAACTGTGATTTTGGAGCAGAACGGTTAAAGATTCCTGAAGGATTATTTGACCCTTCCAATGTAAAGGTATAAAAGTTTATTTAATAAATAGCCTGGTTTTTTCCTTTAAAGATCTCTTGTAATTACAAAAGCTAAATAAGACTCTAAACTTTTTTGGATGTGCTTTATGGTTTGCAGGTCTCCTGTGTAACTGCTGGTTTCTGTTTTGTTGTAGGGGTTATCAGGAAATACAATGCTGGGCGTCAGTCATGTTGTCACTACAAGTGTTGGAATGTGTGATATTGATATCAGACCAGTAAGTGCCACTCTTGTTTATGGCATAAGGGTATCTTTTAGGGCAAACCAATGCCCCTGGTATTTATAATGGCCATCATTTTTTTAAGTTGGCAACTTTGGCCACTGACTCTGAAGTCCATTTTATGAAAGAATATGTAAAAAAAAATGAAGTTCTACTAGAAAAGGGAAAATGCAAAACTCGAGAGCTGTTGTGTCCAATGTAGTCAGCTTTTGGCCACATATGTCAGTTCAACTAAAATAAATAGAAATTTACATTTCAATTCTTCAGTTGCACAAGCCACATTATAAATGTAGCTAGAACATTTCCATCAGCACAGAAAGTTCTTTTGGACAGTGGTGGTCTAGAGATTTCCTAAAATGTGACAAACCAAACTATATATTAGTGGTTTTTAATGTATATAGTACAGTTTTACTTTTTAGGAAGGTGTGGTTTAAATTATGTCATTTTTACATGGAGTTTAGATGTAAACTTCATATTTTTTATACTTTGCCAAGGTTTTTATTTTTTTTTCATCAGTTTATTTCTTGCCAAGTTTTAAGGACTGACTCCATATTCTATACCTCTTCCCTGGTGGCTCAGATGGTAAAGAATCTGCCTACCAATGCAGGAGACCCAGGGTTCAGTCCCGGAGTCGGGAAGATTCCCTGGAGGAGGAAATGGCAACCCACTCCAGTATTCTTGCCTAGGAAATCCCATGGACACAGGAGCCTGGTGGGCTGTAGTCTGTGGGGTCACAAAGAGTCGGACACAACTCTGTATTCTATACCATACTAATTGTTAGATAGACCATATCTTATTTAAACCCTAGATTTTAATTTGTAGCCAATGTGTTACCTCAGTTTTTTTAGTTCCTTCATTTGCTTAGAGCTTAGTGCTAATAGCTAAGGTTATATAGACATTTGGAATACATTTTTTTAATATGGAATAAATTTTTAAAATCTGAAATTAGCCACTAAAAAGGCAGGCTGATACTTAACTCTCTGATGCATACATACAAATTAGAGGTAAAATATACTCCTTGTTTGGGCTTCCCAGGTGATGCTAGTGGTAAAGAACCTCACCTGCCAATGCAGGAGACATTCAGTCCCTGGATCTGAAAGAGATCATAGCAACCCGCTCCAGTATTCTTGCCTGGAGAATCCCTTGGACAGAGGAGCCTGGTGGACTACAGTCTCTGGGATCGCAGTCAGACATGCCTAAAGCAACTTAGCACACATACTCCTTACTACTAGGAATTTGTTTTTGATTGAGGAAGCCTCAGCATATGGATTTTGAAAAAGGTCATCCCTGCAGAAGAGAAAGGTAGCAGTAATTTTGGCCAGGAGTATTGTCAGAGAATGTATTGTCCACCATAATCTGTCCAATTTGAAATGCCATAGCTTCTAGATGAGCACTCTGAGATGATGTAATTAGGAAACATACTTCTTAGGTACTGGCTGCTATCTGCCAAAAAATAATGATTGAATTTTAGAATAACTGCCTTAAATTAGTGGTTTTTAAATGTTAATACACAAAGGAATCATCTGGAGAGTTTTAAAGCAACAAAAAACTTTTCCTAGACTCCATCCCCAGAAATTTGTATTTAATTGCCCCCAGCACTGGTGTTTTAAACTCTCCCTAAATGAGTCAAATGTGCAGCCAGGATTGAGAACCACTGGATTAAACTACTAGGTCTGTGTAGAAGTAGAAAATTAAAAAAGCAAAAACTGTAGTGGAACACATGGTTTTATATGTAGTTGTTTAAAACAGTAGTTGAAAACATTTGGAGCTCATTTATTTTTGTTTCATTCCAGGGTCTCTATGGCAGTGTCATAGTGGCAGGAGGAAACACGCTAATACAGAGCTTTACCGACAGGTTGAACAGAGAACTCTCTCAGAAAACACCCCCAGTAAGTTGTGTGTGTTCTTCAGTGGTATTTTTCAGTCATACATATCCTCACTACTGGTGGAAAATCTGTGTAGATACAGTTTGCTTTTCAGTAGCTTGATGGTATCTTGTGTGTGCCTGGTATAGTATTAATACTCCTTATAAATCAAATTTTTCTAGATGACATCTATCAGTTACTCCCATTACTCCCCATTACTATTTGAATCTTATTTTATTCATTGATTCCATACTTAAGTGCCTACAGTCTGCTAGGCACTAGGGATAGAAAATATAGTCCCTTCCCACCAAGAGCTTAGTCAGCTAGGAGGACTAAACCTGCAAAAAAGAAAACCTGTAATGTGCTAAGTGGTTCAGTATGTCATCAGCCAGGCCCTCTGGAGTGTCAGAGGAAATCCTCCTCAAGAGCTGTTTCAATGAATGAGTTCAGTTGGTTGACAGTTTATGAAAGAACATCTAGGTGAAATGTGCAAAAATATGAAGGGAAGAGGGTATATTCTAACATTTTGAAGTAGTTGGCTTGTAGTTTGTGTAGACGTGAAGCTTGCTATATGGCTGGAAAGATGAATGTGATGGTGTATTATGTCCTAGGGCTGCTGTAACAAAGTGCCACAAAGTAGATGGTTCAAAATAACAGAAATTTATTACCTCTCAGCCTGGAAGCTAGAATTCTGAAATAAGCATGTTATCAGGGCCATGCTGTCTGAAACCTACAGAAGAGAATTTCTCCTTCCCTCTTTCCGTCATCTGATGATTTGCCAGCAATCCTTGGCGTTTCTTGGGTTGCAGCTATAGCACTTCAGTGTCTTGCTCCATCATCATATGGCATTCTCCCTTGTGGGTCTGTCCTCTTCTCAGAGACTGTTTCTAAATTAGGTCACATTCACAAGAACTGGAGATTATCAACATACCTCTTTGGAGGATACAGTTCAACCCAGAAAGATAGGTACCAGTCATGTCACTTACATAGCAAATTTACAGGATAAAATCTGGCAGAGGACTGAAGAGCTTTTATGTTTTATTAAAAACATCCCTTGGTACACTATGATAACTTTCAAAGGGATAGAAGAATTTGGTTTAGAGAGAAGGTAGTGTACATGGAACATTAGTAACAGAGGAATCTTTAGATTTTTAAACATCCATCAAGTTTTTTGTAAGGTATTCTGCAATAAATACTACATTTTAAAAAACTTATTAGAGGTTACATGGGCCCTAACAGAATGTATAGAATCTGTGTATTTGAATGTTTTACATATGCCACAATCTTTAAGTATTGATACAGGCACAAGACTGACACCTCCTTACGTTTTTGGAGATACAGACTGATCTGGAATATACCTCGATTATAGTACTTTAGATTTCATAGAAAGTCCCAGAATAATGAATATAGACATGGGCTGTCCAAGGTCTGCTCAAGACCAGTTAGATACTATCCTTGTCTTTTAGGAGGCAGTTAAAATTTAATGAAATCCATTGTAATAGGATTTGACCATTTCCTCACCTACAAAACCCTGTGTTCATCCCTTCTGCTCCCAGCACCCCTCCTTCACATTCTACATACTCCACCCCTGCTACATGCACAGACTCAAACTGACTGTTCATATATAGAGTAACTGGTAAGTATCAACAATCTGAGAACTATCCCCAGAAGCAAATTCCTAGATGGGGGGAGATCTCTCCATACAGGAAGTGAGATAGGGGTAGTGCTGAGCCATAAAACCATGTTTATCGAGAGGGTGTTCAAGCATAACAGAAACACTAATCTGAAAAGAAAGCAGTGTGAATAAACTTACCTGAGATCTGACGTCTGCATTTTGATTTGGATGGGGGCAGGAAGAGATGGGAGGAGGGGGTGAACCAAGATATGAGGGATGAACCAAGAGAGGAGGATTAAGACAGCACAAAGGCCCAAAGAATAAGTTAGAAAGTTGAGGAGGACTGCAGAAAGGGCAGCTAATAGGGGTAATAATTATACTCCATGTTGGATAAAATGAAATAATATATGATGCATTTGGCACACTACCTGATATATAGCAAGTGTTAAGTACATATTTACTGTTTTAAGATGAAATTCTGAATACTGTACTCTTTAGCATGCAGTTTTCTAAGGTTTATATAATTTATTAAATTTCACAAGACAAAGTACTTTAAAATCCTATACAGTAGTTCAACCTATGCCTATTATTAACCTAGCTACTACAAAATAATCATGTATAATTAGTGCTTGAACCAGAGTCACTAAAAAGTCATCAAAATTGAATTTCCTAAGTTGAGGCCCTTGTTCTATTTGATCACACTAATACTCATTCTTCCTTTCTGTTTTAGAGTATGCGGTTGAAACTGATTGCAAATAATACGACAGTGGAACGGAGATTCAGTTCATGGATTGGTGGCTCCATTCTAGCTTCTTTGGTTAGTAGCTAAACTACTTTGTAAAATAGTTTAAGAGTCTTCTTTAACTTGACTGTATCACTTAAAATACTAAATTTAGTAAAAAGACTAAAATAATTCCTGTGCATCATTTATCTTTGCATTTTATATCTATCACATTTGTAGAGGACCTGATGCTAGTCTTACCTATTCTGAAATGACAAAAATGCCTCATTACCTTATTAGTGGGTATTGTCAGTCTGATTATAGTTTCCCTCTCCAAGGTGGGAATCTGTTAACTTATCCATACCTCTTCTAACAGTACTCACATTGGCACTGGTCAGGACTTATCTGCAGCCCACTTAAAATTAAATCATTCTTCTTGGATTCCGGTTGCTCCCTGGCCTGTTGCTGAGGTAGAGGTCAGGAATTGGTTCCCGGGGCAAACGGTGAAGTCATGGTATTGAGGTTTGCACGTTGCTTGGACTGGCTTCCTGCCTTGAAATCAGGAGGAAATTCTTGCACTTACCTGTACCCTAACTTTAAAAAATTTCCCCTTCACCTCAGAGCAGCCAAAATAAATGAGTACTTAGGCTAAATATTTTTAAAAGCTATTAACTATTAAATGTTTTTAACTGCCCATTTATGTATTTCTGGTTTATGTTTTATTTCTAGTCTCTTAATAGATCTTAGTTCAAAACTGAATACGTACGAATCCACTTGGACAATCACAGGGATTATCTCTAGTCCAGGACCCTCCCTCCTCTGGTCGTTTCCCCTCGCCCTCTACTCAGGAAAAGAACAACCATCTTTTGTAGAATGTTTATACATTTTTGCATATTTCAACTTCACTTAAATTTTTTAAGGCTTTAACTGGTTCTATAAATTAAAATAAGTTTGTGCTTTCCTTGAAATGCACTTATTCTTATTACAAGCATTTTATAATTTTGTATAAATGTCTATTTTCTCTAAATATTTTGCTTTCAGTAAAATGCTTTCCAACTCTGTTTAGTATATTACCAGTGGATTGGTAGAATTGCTTTTTATTGACTAGTAAAACTTATTGCCTATGCTTTTTACATTAGGCTTTTAAAATTAAATAAAAATTACTAGCCATTCCAGAAATATTTTATTTGACTGCTGTATTGTAACTTGCTACTTTAAATACTAAATGCGTTTATCATTGTTTTGAATGGAAGTACCCACTGTTTATTCACAGCTCTTTCACATCTAGTAACAATAGTAGTTAAGGTTACCTGAATTCCAAAATTACCTTCTTGCCTATTTGTTATAGCAGTTGGTATCACTTTCCCACACTAAGATGCAGGCAGTTAATTAAAAGTCTGCTTAGACACAGAATTTATAAAGTGGAAATTTAATCTGAACTTTATATCCAATTTTGACCATTTCCAAAATTAGCATGCCATAATAACACTTAAAACAGTCGACAGTCCTTTGACTAAAAACACAAGTTATTTATAAACCACTTAGTATTTACTTTTGTATGTGGACTGTAATACAAGAAAAACAAAATAGTAAATTATGGTTAAGATATCTTAGGCAGCACTTGACTTCTGGGCTTCAGAAAGATGTGGAAACTTTTTCTGAAGAAACTTTTCTTTCTTTCGTGCTAAACTTAGCTTCCTTGCTTTGATGCGGGCTTGTTTCTCAATTCTCAATCTAGGAAAATAAAAGCATAACAGCAATTTATACAAAATGATTTCCCTGTTACTTGGTACTGTCACATATGTCCAAAGCAATTACTTAAAGACCTAAATCATGCCAGTCTCTGTATCAGGTGTGTCATGTTTATTATTAAACTTGAATAACCATTGTAAAGCTACACAAGTCAAAGATAAACATGAGGTCTAGTGGTTAAGACTGTGCTTCCACTGCAGGTTCGATCTGGGAAACCAAGATCCCAAATGCCATTTGGTGCAGCCAAAGAAACTGATTGCATCTATAACCCTACACCAATTCTCTTTGCTACTTTCTCACTGAAAAGTAAGAACAGATCTCATGAGTCTGCGACAAACTGGGCTTTCTCTTTTATTTTAGAAATAATGTAATTTTATTGAATACATTAGATTTTTTTTATGTCCTACATCCTAAGACATTTAGAAACTCCCTAATTTCAAATAACACCCACTCCAACATCATTTCCTCTATGCTGAGAGAATAAAACCATGCTAAGAGATGATGCTTAGTGCTCATTGGACTTGCCACTGAGTTGGCCTCTACCTATCAGCATCCTGGGGCCTTAGGCTTCCATGCCTCAGCTAAAATGTTGACCTCCAGAGTCATTTTGAAATCATCAAAATTGCAAATGATAAATTCATGGATGCCAGGCCTCTACTGTATTTAAACTGAAATATAACAATGCAATTAAGAGACAGGTATTGAATTTCAACTGCCATACAACAGTGAAAATCAGCCACAACTATACATATATCCCTGCCCTCTTGAGACTCCTACACAAGGTCTACAATTCTTGAGAATGTTCAGTAATTCAATTTGATGAAGACAGATTGCACTAGGGCAGAAACAGAGTAGGAAGGACAAATTCTGGAGACACTCTTGCAGGAAGTTAAATCATTGAATATAGAGCATTTCTAGGAACTAATGGAGGTAACAATTTCAGATAAGCGATTTAAAATCCTAAAAGATGATGCTGTTAAAGTGCTGCACTCAGTATGTCATCTATTGTATCTTTTATTTAGGTACCAAGGTATAGGCCACTGCTTGAACTTGTGCCTGCCAAAAAAAACAAAAAGGTATCACCCTACAGAAAACATGTAACAGATTTTCACTTTTTACAGATTTAGCCTTCTTTGGACTGGTATGTTTTCAGTAAAATGGGATATAATTGGCTTTTTAAAGATTTTAAAATTTTTTTACAGTTTACATTATGAAGTATTCTAAACTAAGAGGTATCAGACACTCATGAAGCCACTGCAAAACTGAAAACATTAACATTTTGCAGTGTTTGCTTCGTATCACTCTTTTAAAAATACATATATAAAAGCTTAAAAAAACAACTTAAGTTCTCTACTTTCACAATAGCTTCTAGTCATAAACTGGTGTGTATCATTACCAGATATATTTTGTAATTTTCCTATATATATATGTGTGTGTACTAACTTTATATATTTACACATACATGTATATACACATAATTTGAAACACTGATACTCACATGTATACATTTTATGTTTTTAAAATGTACATAAATTGCACCAAGTGATTTAGGTATCTACCTATATATGCCTCAACATAACAAAACCTAAAAAATAATGCTAAGTGGGAAAAAAGGAAATTGTGAATTCATACTATAACACTGGAAAATATTTCAATTAAAAAAGTAACAAGGACTAATTTCAGGGCATTTAACCAATCTTTTGGAATTGTAATGTTTGATTTTAATAAGCTACATTGGTTAATAAGATGACCTAACTGCTTTGTCCAGAAAAGTTAAAAAGCAAGAATTTTTAAACTTTAACAAGATAGCGCTTTCTTACAAATTCTAAAATTGACAGTTTCTCTCCCCTATCCTCACCCTTTCTATATGACCTTGGCTTGGATTAATCCCAATAAATTTTTGTAGAAAATAAAATAGATCAAAGTTCTGAGGCAGATGTTTCGGCAATTCGTCTTTTCTGCACTGGATCACACAGTTACAGACTACACAGCCACTCACCTAAATTTGGCTCCAAGCAGCCCCATTACCACAAATTCCATTAAAAGAATTACATGGATTTAAAATAATCTACCAGGACTTTCCAATGCAGGGGACACGGGCTTGATCCCTGGTCCGGGAGGATTCCTCATGCTGCAGAACTAAGCCTGTGCACCACAACTCGGAGCCCACACTCAAGAGCCTGCAAGCTGAAACTACTGAGACCCCATGCTGCAACTACTGAAGCCCAAGTGCCTAGAACCTGTGCCCTGCAACGAGGAGCCACTGCAATGAGAAGCCCATACACTGCAACGAAGAGTAGCCCCCACTCGCCGCAACTAGAATGTCCACGTGAAGCAACAGAAGACAGCTCAGCCAAAAATAAAATTAATTAAAAAAATAAAGAGGGACTCCCTTGGTGGTCCAGTGGTTAAGACTTTGCCTTCCAATGCAGGGAGTGCCTGGTTCGATCCCTGGTTGGGGAGCTAAGATCCCACATGCCCTGTGCCCAAAAAACCAAAAATATAAAACAGAAACAATATCTTAACAAATTCAATAAAGACCTTTTTTAAAAAAAATAAAAGAATCTACCAAATGCATAAGCACTATTATGCAGTATAATTTCAAGAGTACAGAGACAGTCTACAACCACCCAAAATTCCTTGCTCATCTTGCTGACTGCTGTTTAAATTTCTAATGATGCTTCCTTTTGGCAGTTCAACCCAAATGCAAATAAACCCCTGGAAGAGAGACTACATTGGGTCTTCTCAATTTCTCTTAGCTCAGTGTGAATGTTTATTACCAGATCCTTTCCCAAAGTCTGACAGGACTTTGGAATTGGACCCAGGAAACAAGATGTCACAGAAGTGGAAAGATGTAATGAAAATAAACTGTTTCAACATTTGGACTAGGGCTTATCCTAAGGGATGGAAGAGATAGGAATACCAGACCACCTGACCTGCCTCTTGAGAAACCTGTATGCAGGCCAGGAAGCAACAGTTAGAACTGGACATGGAACCACAGACTGGTTCCAAAAAGGAAAAGGAGTACGTCAAGGCTGTTTATTGTCACTCTGCTTATTTAACTTTTATGCAGAGTACATCATGAGAAACGCTGGGCTGGAAGAAGCACAAGCTGGAATCAAGATCGCAAGAGAAATATCAATAACCTCAGACATGCAGATGACACCACCCTTATGGCAGAAAGTGAAGAGGAACTAAAAAGCCTCTTGATGAAAGTGAAAGAGGAGAGTGAAAAAGTTGGCTTAAAGCTCAACATTCAGAAAACTAAGATCATGGCATCTGGTCCCATCACTCCATGGGAAATAGATGGGGAAACAGTGGAAACAGTGTCAGACTTTATTTTTTGGGGCTCCAAAATCACTGCAGATGGTGACTGCAGCCATGAAACTAAAAGACGCTTACTCCTTGGAAGGAAGGTTATGACCAACCTAGACAGCATATTAAAAAGCAGAGACATTATTCTGTCAACAAAAGTCCGTCTAGTCAAGGCTGTGGTTTTTCCAGTGGTCATGTATGGATGTGAGAGCTGGACTGTGAAGAAAGCTGAGCACCGAAGAACTGATGCTTTTGAACTGTGGTGTTGGAGAAGACTCTTGAGAGTCCCTTGGACTGCGAGGAGATCCAAGCAGTCCATCCTAAAGGAGATCAGTCCTGGGTGTTCATTGGAAGGACTGATGTTGAAGCCGAAACTCCAATACTTTGGCCACCTCATGCGAAGAGTTGACTCATTGGAAAGGACCCTGAGACTGGGAAGGATTGGGGGCAGGAGGAGAAGGGGACGACAGAGGATGAGATGTCTGGATGGCATCACCGACTCAATGGACATGAGTTTGGGTAAACTCCAGGAGTTGGTGATGGACAGGGAGGCCTGGCGTGCTGCGACTCATGGGGTCGCAAAGAGTCGGACACGACTGAGCGACTGAACTGAACTGAACTTACCCTAAGGGCAATGGGGCAAACTTGAGACTGGTCCACATGGCAGGTTCTTAATGGGAGAAGAGGATAGATGTGTCCTAAAATGAGCTTCATGGGATTTATAACCCTCTGAAATTACACATGCCTTATGTAAAGTTTTCTGGGGAAAGGATCTATCATTTTCATCCGATTCTCAAAAGGTCATATGATTCACATAAGATTAAGAACCACTCCTATGAAGAACCTATAAATAACTGAACCATGGGAATGGGATGCCAAGGGATACCAGACAAAGCTAACTTCATTCATATCCTGAAGTTCCAAAGGGATCTGGGGACCTCTGTTTATATTAGATACATCTCTAATGTATCTAAATATTCTTAAAAGATACTGGACAGAGGATGAGGCATGGGACTTCACTCTCATCTCAGAAGAGCTACTATGTACCAGATGATTCTTCCAAAGATGTCTCTTCTCCAAGCACCAGGTCTAGGCTTTTCTTGACCAGTCTGAAGAAGTCTGAGGGCATCTTCCCTTTCCTGGACAACTTTATCTAATGCATCCATGGAATCTACTACCTGAGAAAAGAATACAAAACACAGTTTTAACAATCATCCATGACAGAATTCCAAAGAAAGAGAACACATAATGACCATGCTACAGAAAATCTATGATAAATCTTTTTGTCAAAGAACCATTCTGTCAAATATTTTCTAAAAATATTTTTGGCTTAGGTATGCCCATACATAGGTATCTATAGTATCACTTTCTGTAACTTTTTTTAAAGTTTAGTTTAATTAAACAAAAATCTATTGAGCTCAAATTTCCATATGTTACTCTTTTTGAGTAGGATACACTTGCATAGATTCCTTTTGGAGACTCAATTTGACTCATCATTTCAAAATTCAATGAGCTATTACAAAATGATAACAATTAGTGACTTCTAAAAGAGTAAAACCTGTGTTTTGGCCTTAATTAGTCAGTGTGTCCCAAACACTCAGACACAGATGTTTTGACCTGCTTGACTCAAAGCCACACTGAATAGCTGAATCCACATGCTACTTTCTTTCAACCATATGATTTTCTACAAAATTCACGAGAAATAAAAGATGGGTAAGAACAACAAATCCTATTTTGAGGACAAACTTAGAAGAATGAAGGGACCACAGTGATCAGAGCCTAATACAAAGTCCCTGACCCTCAGGAACTCAGTAAACCTGGCTGCTGACTGACTACATTGAAGAGTCTGCCCAAGGTCAGAGCTGAGGCTCCTAACTGAAATCTAACGTTAGCTCACACAGACAGAAAATAAATGGCTACCAAGAACACAGAGCTAACATCCAGTTATTCATGTTAATGCTAACAGATAAGAAAGAAAATCAGAAGTATCAATTAGATACACCTCATTCAAAAAAGTCACCCTCAAAGAGCTTTCTTTTCTAGTTTATAACTTTCCCAGAGGCAAGAGTGTCTTTGTATAGTTCCCAAAGTTTCAGCTTATATCTTAAATTGAACATAATTCTTTTAAAATCTTTCTTTATAAATTTTCATTAGTAGTATGTCACAAAAGTACTAAGAAAATTGCATACATTTGATGTCAAAAATTATAATCAGACTTTCAGTTTATCTGGAGAAAACTTTTATCATTTTAAATTCTACTAATTAAGAAAATACAGTACATATGATCTACTGGGCTGAAGTTCACCTCTGAAATATATCTTTTAAAGCAAGGAGAGGGGACCATCTACTATTGAAGTTTAAAAGTCTTAGAACAGCACCATTCTAGCAAGAGTTTTTTCATCAAACAAACAACGAACTATTTATATACAGCCAATCCACTTCAAAAGAGTCTCTGAAGCATAACTTTCCTTAAAAGCAGAGTTGACAAACATACCTAAAAATAAAATCACATTACTTTACAAATGTTTTGCAGCAATGAAAACACGTACCACAACTCAGACCTTAGTTTCTAAATATACCATTTTCCATTCAAAGGAAGCAGGGTTCCTCTGTAAAATGGCTGATTCCAGCACTGGGGCAGAAAAAGTATGAGTCGAGTCCAGCATATCCTGCTATTCCTCATCAAAGACTGATGAGAACACAGAGGCCAGCTTGAAGGAACCACAATGGCCAAATCTGGAATGACAATACTAAAGGATTTTAACTCATTGAATCAGGTTGGAATCCATGAATCAAGAAAAAAAGGGAAAGGAAGATAAGAAGAAATGGAGAAAAGGAAAAGCCCTTCCTTACAGAAGAAAGCTAACTAATAATGTAGAATGAACAACGATATTAGACAATCACCATTTAGCAAACATCATAGTAATAACTGATTGAGGCATGAATCATCACTAATGGATGCTAAAACCAATGAGTTCAAGTTTGAGGATGTACATGTTCTCAAAATAAAGAAAAATTAGTAACTATACAGTGAAGACGGAGAAGGCAATGGCATCCCATTCCAGTACTCTTGCCTGGAAAATCCCATGGACGGAGGAGCCTGGTAGGCTGCAGTCCATGGGGTCGCTAAGAGTCAGATACGACTGAGCGACTTCACTTTCACTTTTCCCTTTCATGCAATGGAGAAGGAAATGGCAACCCACTCCAGTGTTCTTGCCTGGAAAATCCCAGGGATGGTGGAGCCTGGTGGGCTGCCGTCTATGGGGTCGCACAGAGTCGGACATGACTGAAGCGACTTAGCAGCAGCAGCAGCAGCATACAGTGAAGAAACCTAACACCACAATAACCAAACTACTAATGCTAACAACTTCAATAACAGAATGTATCAACACTGCATGCCTCCTCACCTGATGCAGTGTGAAGAACACAGCATCACATCTATGATATTCCTGCCAATCATGATTATTATCATGAGAAATATCATACAAGCCCAAATTGGCCCATTCTCTTCAACAATGTCAATGTCACGAAACACAAAGACTGAGTAATCAGATTAAAGGAGATTCAAGGACAAAACTGAAAACGCTTCAGGATTTTCTTTGCTATAAAGGATATATTGGGATAACATGAAATTTCAATAAGATCTGTATAGTATTGTATCAATGTTAATTTCCTGATTTTGAAAATTGTACAGTGGTTATGTAAGGAAATATCTTTGGGGGGGGCGGGGCAATATACACTTAAATACCTACAGATAAAGGGATATCACATATAGAACTGATTCTCAAACAGTTGAGGAAAAATGTATTTTTGTAGAGAGGAGGCAGAGAAGGATAAAGCAAATGTGGTTAAGTATTCACACAGGGAATCTGGCTGAAGGAGGCCACTTTGTACTGTTCTCATAATTTTTCTGTCAGTCTCATATTTTATCAAAATAAAGTTTAAAAAACCCCAAATATGATGCAACTCAATTTTTATAAAGGCAGATTAAGCTTATCCATAATTAGGGTAAATAACTGAGATTTTATCCCACCCCTCCTTTGACTCTCTGCAGGGATACCCAGATCCTAACAGTGGTGAGCAGTGTGGAGAAAGCAAGCTGAAGCAGTTGAGGTTAGGAAGCAAGACTGAAGCAATTACAAAAAGCTGGGCTCCAATCTCACTGACTGACTTACCATGGAATGGAAAAAACATCAATAAAGAGCTGACCTTGAAAGCATTCTACGGATAAACAAATAAACAAACAAATCTAACTAAATAAAACACAAAATCTCTACATGGAAGAAATATTGCAGATCCGCATTTCCTGGTGTGGGAAAATGTCTACAGTATATTAGTGAGTAGATGTAAGTCTCAGAAGAGTGTATACAGTATAAACAAATGTAAATAAAAATAAGCAGGCATATTTCTATGCGCCGAGAAAAATTCTGATGGATATATAAGAAATACACAGGACTGATTACCTCAAGGAACGGAAATAAAGACACCAAATGATTTCTTTCTAATGACGAAGAAAACCTAACTTAAATAACAGTTGACCTTTTCACAGTAATGTGGAGGTACTTAATATTACTGAACTACAGGAGGGGAATCAAGATGGTGGAAGAGGAGGAAGTGGAGATCATCTCCCCCAACAAACACATAATGTGGAACAATTCTCACAACAAACTAACTGGAAACTGGCAGATCTCCTATACAAGCAAAGCTGCACGGAAGATCTCTCCATGTAACCAGGGAGAAGGCATCAGGTCCAGTATCTGTGCCCCTGGGAGGGATCTGTAAGGAACAGAAGGTCCACATGGGCAGACCTTCAACCTGGAGAGGGAGTGGATCAACCCACAATTTGGGCACTCCCATGCCAGCCCTAGGGTCCTACATGAGAAGTCAAGCCCTCTAACCTGCTGGGAGATCTGCCAAGACAGACAGAATAATGGAAATCACCCAATCAAAACAGCAGACAGAAAGAAAAATGAAAAAAGTGAAAGCAACATATGAGGTCTACAGGATGATCATCAAGTATTCCAACTTGTGCATACCAGGGATTCTGAACCCTAACAGATTCAGCGATTCTGAATCCTAACAGATTCAGGGATTCAGAAAACAGAGAGGGAGAAGGGAATCAAAAAACATTATTTGAAGAAATTATGACTGAAAACTCCCTAAACCCAAAGAAGGAAACAGATATCAAGGTACAGGAAGCACAGAGAGAGGGTCCTAAACAAGATGAACCCAAACACACCCAAACTAAGACATACCATAATTAAAATGGCAAAACTTAAAAGAATTTTAAAGGCAGCAAGAGAAAAGTCAGTTACTCAAAAAGTCATGGAGCTCCCTAACACCAGAAGGGAGTGGCACAATATACTCAAGCCCTGAAAGGTGAAAATCCTGCAACCTAGGTACTCCACCCTGAAAGATTATCATTTAGAATAGAAAGAAGGAATTTCTCAGAAAAGTAGCAAAAACTAAAAGAATTCATACACCATATAAAAAATACACTATAAAAAAATGAACTCAAAATGGTTTAAAGGCCTAAATAAAAGACATGCCATCATAGAACTCCTAGAAGAGATCACAGGCAAAATGTTCTCAGACATAAACTGTAGCAATATATCTTAGGTCAGTCTCCCAAGGCAAAGGAAATAAAAGCAAAAATAAACAAATGGAACATAATCAAATGTAAAAGCTTTTGCCCATCAACAAAATGAAAAAACAACACATGGAAGCGGAGAAAATATTTGTAAACGATGGGACTGACAAAGAGGTTAATATCCAAAATACACACGAGCTCACACAACTTGATATCGAAAAAACAAACAACCCAATTAAGCTATGGGCAGAAAACCTAAATAGACATTTCTCCAAAGACATACAGATGACCAAAAGTCACATGAAAAGACAATCAACATCCCTAATGACTGAAGAGAAGCAAGTCTAAACCACAGTGAGGTATCACCTCACACTGGCCAGAATGGCTACCATCAAAATGTCTACAAATAATAAATGCTGGAGAGGGTATAGAGAAAAAGGAACCCTTCAAAACTCTTGGTGGGAATGTAAACTGGTGCAGCCACTACGGAAAATAATTTTCCTTAAAAAAACTAAAAACAGCACTACCATATGACCCAGCAATCCCACTCCTGGGTATATTTCTGGAAAAAACAACTGTAATTTGAAAAGGTACATGCACCTCAACGTTCACAGAAGCACTATTTACAACCAGGACAGGGAAACAACTGAAGTGCCCATCAAAAGACAACCGGCTAAGAAGATGTGATATATATGCATACACATACAAACAACACAATGGAATATCGCTCAGACACAATAAAGAATGAAATACTGTCACTTACAGCAACACAGATGAACCTAGGAAATATTATACTTAGTGAAGTTAGAAAAAGACAAATATTATGATATCACTTACATGTGGAATCTAAAAAATAATACAAATGACTCTCTAATATGAAACAGAAACACACTCACAGACATAGAAAACGAGCTTATGGTTACCAAAGAGGACAGGGCGTGGGGAGAAGAGTGAATAAGGAATATGGAATTAACAGACAAAAACTACTATACATAAAATAGATAAGCAACAAGGATTTACTGTCTTGCAGGAAATTATGTTCAATTTCTATAATAACCTATAATGGAAAGCAATCTGGGGAAAAAAAAAATATATATATATATATATATAAAACCGAATCACTATGGTGTACACCTGAAACAACTTTATAAATTAACTATACTTTAATTAAAAAACTTGATTAAAATGGTGAAGATGGGGCTTCCCTGGTGGTTTAGTGGTTAAGAATCTGCCCTGCAATAATGCAATGGACACTGGTCCGATTCCTGGTCGGGGAAGATCCCACATCCTGCATAGCAACTAAGCCCATGCGCCACAACTACTGAATCCCACGTGCCCAAGAGCCCGTGCTCTGCAACAAGAGAAGCTGCAGCAAAGAGAAGCCCATGTACTGCAACTAGGAAAGTCCCTGGACAGCAACAAAGACCCAGAGCAGGCAAAAATAAATAAATATTTTTTAAAAATGGTTAACATGATAACACTTCTGTTATAGGTTTTTTATACCAATTATTAAAAATGCATTAAACAAATTTGACCTAGTTGGTGCAGAAGTAGTTAAACCAGAACTAGAAATCTAAGATGGTGCAGGTACTTCAGAAAACGGCTGGACTGTTTCCTAAAATGTTAAACACAGATTTAGCACACAACACAGCAATTTTACTCCTAGGGATCTACCTAAGATAGGTCCACGCACATTTGGGGGTTATAGGTAGAAATGGGAATGACTGAAGATGGGTCTGAGATTTCCTTTTGGGAGGAGGGAAATGTTCTAAATTAGATAGTAGTAATAGTTGCTTAAGGATGTAGATTTCCTAAAAATCAAGCAGAAAGAGAAAGAAACCTACTTGCCAAGAATTGTAGGAACCATACGCTCACACTTTTTAGCTTTTATCCCACACTCAGCAGTCTCCAGACTCCTGCAAATCTCACCTTTTCTAAGCGCTCCGGGCTCGGCATCGGCAGCCTCTGCCGCTTAGCTTCCTGCTGTAGAGTTAGAAGCATGTTTCTTTCTTTCAGGAGAACATACCTATATCAAAAACAGAACTAGTAATGCCATTCTGTGGTTATATTAATAAAATTGTAGATTTTGACATGAAAATTAATAATCTGTACTTAAAAGTCCTTTAGAATAATCCTTTAAACAGAGCTATCTCTAGTCTCACCCATTTGTTCACTAAATTTTCCAAGTGCCACATACTGTATTAAGGAAGTACCAGAAGAGTTACAAACAAGCATAAAATATAGTCCCTACATTCCAAGTGGAAAGAGCAGATGGAAGGCAACTAACACCTATTCAGTTCCTGTTTTAAGCACATTATATACATTTATTTCACTGAATTCTCACAATAATTCTGAGGTTGCAATCACTTCCACTTTCTAAATGAAGAAACTAAAGCTAAGACATGTAAGGTATTTGGGGGGCACATAGCTAATTCAGTTAAATCAAATCGTGAACTCCCTGTGTATAAATCCATTCTATTTTTAGCCCATATGCCCCCTCCACAACTGTAATGTGCTGTGGTGTATTGAGTGGTATAGACAACAAGTACCAGAGAATTAAGTGGGAGAGATGAGACATTCCTGCTGGCCAAGATGGTCAGGGAAAGCATCAAAGAGGTGGGATAAGTTAGGCTGGAAAGAAAACCAAAGCAAACACAAATATTGAGATCAAAACATGAAGTGGCAAAGCTTGAATGGGAGTTAGTTTTGTGAATAAATTATGTTTGATTGAGAATTAGAGCTGGAAGAAAGGAAATAAATGTGGGGGGCACAGAACATGACACAAAGGAATTGGGCTACTTATTGGTATGGGAGAAGACAATTTGGGGGGTGGCAGAAGATAAATGATTTGGTTTTAGCCAGGATGAATTGAAACTGCCTTAACTATCCCTTTACCAATAAGCGGCAGTAAACATGCTGTAAGACAACAGTTTTTAAAATGAATCTGTGCTGTGTTACATGTAACATATCTGACAATGAATGAGGGTTTTTCCTTCTTATGTTGTCTTTTCTAACACAACTTTTCCAACTCCTCTGACACTAACTACCTGAAGTTAGTGCCAGATTCCACAAATTAAGGATTCAGTCCCACAAGAAAGACTGCCCCACTTCAGATGCCAATAACCAGTCCATCCTAAAGGAAATCAGTCTTCAGTGTTCATTGGAAGGACTGATGTTGAAGCTGACACTCCAATACTTTGGCCACCTCATGCAAAGAGTTGACTCATTGGAAAAGACCCTGATGCTGGGAAGGATTGAAGGCAGGGAGGGGGAAGACAGAGGATGAGATGGCTGGATGGCATCACTGACTCAATCGACATGAGTTTGGGTAAACTCCGGGAGTTGGTGATGGACAGGGAGGCCTGGCGTGCTGCGGTTCATGGGGTCACAAAGAGTCGGACACAACTGAGCGACTGAATTGAACTGAACTGAATGATTTCTAGGACTTACATATATCTGACAGAGCTGCTGTAAGTTAGGGGTTCCGAAAACCCTCTCCTTGGATTTGATAATTTGATAGAACAGCTCACAGAATTCAGGAAAGCACTTTACTCTCTGCTTTATTATAAAGGATACAACTCAGAAACAGCCAGGTGGAAGAGACGCACAGGACAAGATATGGAGAAGGGATGCAAAGCTACCTCTGCCTTCTCAGGGCACAACACCCTCCCAGAACCTCCATGTATTTACCAGCTTGGAAGTTCTCCAAACCTAGTTGTTTAGGGTCTTTTATGAAGGTCTCTTCATGCGGGCATGACTGATTAAATCACTGGCCACTGGTGACTGAACTCAATCTCTAGTACCCCCCCCCCCAGAGGTGGGCATGGTGGTGAGGCTGAATTCTTCACCCTCTAATCATGCCTCGGTCTTTCCTGAAGCTGTGCAACAACGCCCTCCCTGCCCACTTCACCCCTGCTGCTGCTGCTGCTAAGTCGCTTCAGTCGTGTCTGACTCTGTGCGATCCCATAGATGGCAGCCCACCAGGCTCCGCTGTCCCTGGGATTCTCCAAGCAAGAACACTGGAATGGGTTGCCATTTCCTTCTCCAGTGCATGAAAGGGAAAAGTGAAAGTGAAGTCGCTCCGTTGTGTCCAACTCTTAGTGACCCCATGGACCGTAGCCTACCAGGCTCCTCCGTCCATGGGATTTTCCAGGCAAGAGTACTGGAGTGGGGTGCCTTCTCTGCTTCACCCGAGAGTTGTTTAATTAGAACAAAAGACACTTACATCACTCAGGCAATTACAAGGAATTAAGGAGCTACGTGTTAACCCATCAGAGACGAAAGACAAAGTATATTATTTCTATTGTATCACAAGAACAAGCTGGTAGTATTAGTAATCTTATAAGCATTTTAAGTTCTTTAATCTGCCATGATCAAATTGCCAACATCTGCTCAATCATCAAAAAAGCAAGAGAGTTCCAGAAAAACATCTATTTCTGCTTTATTGACTATGCCAAAGCCTTTGACTGTGTGGATCACAATAAACTGTGGAAAATTCGGAAAGAGATGGGAATACCAGACCATCTGACCTGTCTCTTGAGAAACCTGTATGCAGGTCAGGAAGCAACAGTTAGAACTGGATATGGAACCACAGACTGGTTCCAAATAGGAAAAGGAGTACGTCAAGGCTGTATATTGTCACCCTGCTTATTTGACTTATATGCAGAGTACATCATGAGAAACGCTGGGCTGGAAGAAGCACAAGCTGGAATCAAGATTGCAAGAGAAATATCAATAACCTCAGACATGCAGATGACACCACCCTTATGGCAGAAAGCGAAGAAGAACTAAAGAGCCTCTTGATGAAGGTGAAAGAGGAGAGTGAAAAAGTTGGCTTAAAGCTCAACATTCAGAAAACTAAGATCATGGTATCTGGTCCCATCACTTCATGGGAAATAGATGGGGAAACAGTGGTAACAGTGTCAGACTTTATTTTTGGGGGCTCCAAAATCACTGCAGATGGTGACTGCAGCCATGAAATTAAAAGACGCTTACTCCTTGGAAGGAAAGTTATGACCAACCTAGACAGCATATTAAAAAGCAGAGACATTACTTTGCCAACAAAGGTCCATCTAGTCAAGGCTATGGTTTCTCCAGTAGTCACGTATGGATGTGAGAGCTGGACTGTGAAGAAAGCTGAGTGCTGAAGAATTAATGCTTTTGAACTGTGGTGTTGGAGAAGACTCTTGAGAGTCCCTTGGACTGCAAGGAGATCCAACCAGTCCATCCTAGGGGAGATCAGTCCTGGGTGTTCATTGGAAGGACTGATGTTGAAGCTGAAACTCCAATACTTTGGCCACCTCATGCGAAGAGCTGACTCACTGGAAAAGACCTTAATGCTGGGAAGGATTGGGGTCAGGAGGAGAAGGGGACGACAGAGGATGAAATGGCTGGATGGCATCACCGACTCGATGAACATGGGTTTCGGTAGACTCCGGGAATTGGTGATGGACAGGGAGGCCTGGTGTGCTGCGATTCATGGGGCCGCAAAGAGTCGGACACGACTGAGCGACTAAACTGAACTGAATCTGCCATGAAAGATAAACCACCCTTTAAATCAAGGGATAGAACTTTAACTGCCTACTACAGTTCCTAGACAAATAGCAATGCTGAGTGAAGGGGGCTTGGTGAAAGAACAAGATGGGTAAGAAGTGGTATGTACTACTCCACTTAGACCAGCCAAGTGTCACCATGTAGGTGACCTACATGTAGGAATGTAGCTTCAGTGCTGCAACATCACAGGTCTGATTATTCAAGAAGAGCCAGAAGTCCTTATTTTTGTTTGAAATTTCCCAATTTTTAAAACACAGTACAGTTCAAACAAACATATCTTCAGGCTAAATATAGTCAATGAATGCAGAGGGTGGGGGTGGGGTCAAAAGGTACAAATTCCCAGTTATAAAAGGAAAAAGTCATGGGGATGTAAGGTACAGCATGGTGACTATAGTTAGTAATACTATATTGCATAATTGAAAGTACCTCAGAGAATGGATCTTGAAAATCCTCACCACAAAGAAAAAAAATTTCTGTAACTATATACGGTGACAGTATTAACTGGACTTATTGTGATCACTGTGCAATATATACAAATACTGAAGCATTACACTGCACATCCAAAACTAACACAATGTTACGTCAATCATACCTCAATTTATATTCAACATATGTATATATATAAATCAACTGTCTTAAATCCTCTCAATTCTAATTCATCAGGAGGACATGCCAGCAAAACCTACCTAAATTTCTAATTAAGTGCATCCTTCAACACACTTTCTCAAAGGAATTAAGCTAAAGCTTCCAGGCCATGCAAAATAATAAAAAGGAAGACAACCAACATGTGACCAATTCATCCCCATTTTGTTTTATCAGTTTCTTGAAATTGGTAGTATAAAAGTGGTAGTATGACCGGTAGCAGTTACAATAAAATTTCTAAACTCCCAACTAACTCTGATACATCTCTCATAATGTAATTTAACCTCTGGAGTATTGATAAAAATTTTAATGATCTTATATATCACCAACAGTACTCTAAATCATTTCACTTAATTTCTTACATCAGATAAAGTTTATATCTCATTATTATACTATAACTGCCTCAAACTATTAGGTGTTAATGTCTCAGTATACTCACCAAAGTTTATGTAAATCTTCATTACTTTTGTTCCTTAATTGCTGACACGTCCATGAAGCTCCTATTAAAGTGATAAACTCATAACGTGAAATAATTTTCTAGTTATGTGTCCTTTGGCAAATTACTTAATCTCTCTAAACCTGTTTCCTTATCTATAAAATATATAATAGCTTTTTATACTATAGTACAGTATATAATTAGGACTTAATTGTGATTAGATATTAGTAATGTGACCGGCAATAGCATTCAAAACATGTCAGTATTAGTGTAAAATATATTTTCAGTCTACTGTCAAAATACTTACTATTCTTATAAATTAATATTCAATTATCTCTAAAAAAGTGAAATCTAAAACAAACCCGAAACCTCACTTTAGTTAATAATTTCAACCCACTCCTCTTCTAAACTTTTGTCAACCTGCCAAGGAGTAGTTTACTATTATACTGTCCTTCTGTTTTTCTCTAACAGACATTCCCAAAGGAACTGAAAAAAAGAAATAACATAAGTAATTCCCAAACTGTATAAATAATCCAAATATGATAGAAGGTTTAATAAATATATTTAATACTGGTCAATCCAAATATCTCACCAGATTTCACCTTTTCTTCCCCCCAATTCTTTGGGTCATCAAAAAATTCTTCCAGTCCTCTCCTAGACAATGTGGTATGAAGTAATCTACACTGGTGAAAAGATGTGACATTTGGTGTACTCTTAGTCAACAGACTAAGAGAAAACCTGCAACTGAACATATATGAACAAGTGATTAAAGTTTCATGACATCTGGATTTTATAGACAATAAATGGAATCATTTCCTCATTTACAATGTCAAAAAACCAACTTGGGGTTTCTGCACAAGAAACAATAAACTCATAAAATGTTTTAGAAATTATTTTTAATATCCCCAGTATAGATGTTGCTATCCTGTAATTTAGAGCATAATTTCAGAGGTAATATATTGACATAATTATATTTTATGGTAACATTTTTAGCTCCTTCATATGCTGCTGGTGGGCATATAAATAGATAAAAGCATTCTGAAGTTGAATTTTACAACACATCTGAGACCCAGTGCTTCCTCCTTTAAGCCAGTAATTCCACTGGATTTAGAAATTTCAGCTAAAGAAATGATCACATACGGGAACCAATAAATCAAAATGTCTATTGTGGTGATCATTTTGAAATGTATGAAAATATCAAATCATTATGTTGTACACCTGAAACTAATATAAGTCAATTATACTTTTAAAAAGTCTATCAAAGCATTATATATGATAACAAAAAGCTGACAATAGTGTAAATGTGCAACTTAGAAATGGTTAAAATAATTATTATGCATCTGTATGATAATTTATCATGCAGCAATCTAAAAGTCATACTTATAAACAATATTTAACGACCTGGAGAAATACTTTAAAATACAATAATGAAATGTATCACAAGCGCAGTATTCCTACCAAAAAAAAAAATCTAACCTGAATCTAATCATGAACAAACAAGCAGACAAATCCAAATGAAGGAATATTCTAAAAAAGCTGACTTTATTAAAAAACATTAATAACATGAAAGAGGAAAAAAAGAAACTGTTTTGGATTAAAGAAAACTAACAAGATATGACAATTAACATGATAAATGATCACTGATTGGACCCTGAATTAAAAAATTAAGAAAGAAAATATATTCCCAGTGTGATCATTGTAGTATTGTGGTCAAGACATTTCTTGTTCTCAGGAAATTCATGCTGAAATGTCATGATGCTTGCAATTTTGACACGCCTCAAATATTTCAGAAGAATAAAAACACAGATATCAAAAGTATAAAAAATGTGACAAAATACTGGGGAGTGATTAATGTAAGTGAAGAGTATATGGTTATTCTCTGTACTACTTTTCCAACTTTTCTTTCGGTTAGAAATTGAAAAAAAAAAAAGTTGGCGGAACAAAGGTAGAATATAAAAATGCATGTATGTAAGTATGATCTTGACTTTATTTTAAAATTACATGTATGTGTATATTATGAAAGTGAAAAAGAACAAAACCTGTTTATCTCTGAATGGTAAAATCATAGTTGATATTTACTTTCTTCTTCAAAACACTTTACCTTATTTTCCAAAGTGTCTGTAAAGGAACAGATAACTTACTAGTAATGATAAAAATCTAAACTTATTTTTTAAGGAAAAAGGACGATGAGATGGAAGAGACAATTGATTCAAGTCTGCCACTTTTCAAGTTACAGCCCCTGAATCTCTGCAAAAAACAAACAAACAAAACCACTGCTTATCTCTGAGGTTAATGTAAGGAATTACATTATAGCTGAGAGATGCCCAACAACTGTGCTGGATTCAAGAGCACCCATATTACTTCCTTTTGGGGGAAAAAAACCCCAATAATTTGTAAAATCCAACTCATTAAAAACAGAAACTAATAACAGGGAGGTAATCGTACAGCTTAAAGTCAAACATGACCTGTCTGTCCAGAAGACAACTGGTCTTTCTAGAAATAACCACCGTGTGTAGTGTATTCTTTTCTCACACCTACAAAGCGACTTTCAGTTCACTCGGCTTTCACTTATTCACTCAAAATTTACTGAACACTTCTTTTTGACAGGCTCTGGGAGTACACATCCCCTCCCCTCCTTTTTAATCCATCGAAACCTGACCGAGCGCTCAGTTCCACAGCCAAAAGCTCTTCAGCGAATTTTTTAAAACTCACCCAGTCAAGCAGGATGCTTCTGTACCTCCATACTTAAACAAATACTGGATACCTCCACACTTAATTAAACAAATACTGGATTTCTACAGACCCTGAGAACTGCCTGATCCACAGTAGGTGGCAACAAAATGTTTGAGGAAGATACGGACATGTCGCAGGTGGGAGACTTCTCCAAGGTCACTGACTCCTTACGAAGGTGGGCTAACGCCCAGCCATCAAAGCGGCCTTTCCAGCCCTAAGCGTTCTCAGCATCTCAACAACCAAACAAGATCCAAAGTTGGGGAGGTGGACAGACCTACTCCTCAAATAACTTACCCTGTGCTAGCAAAGGCCTGAGAACTTATTAACGACGTAGAAGCCTTCAGAGCAGCCGAGACTCTTCTGCAAAAAACAGCCAAACTGGCAACAGCCATCTTTTCGCATCAGCCAGCAAACCGCACTTCCGCCCAAACGGTGTCACTTCCGGAGTCTCACGCCGACCGGAAGGCGAGAACGGGAATTGACTTTGCCCTCAGTCAACATGGCCCCTTTCCGGCGTCGCCCTCTTTGGAAGATTGACTCTCTCGGCCTCCGTTACTCTCCTCCGCTGTTCTCTCGCCCGTAGTAGCCATGGCGGCCATGAGTGTTTTGCATCGGGCTTCGGTTTCTGCAGTGGCCACTCTGTTCGGCCGCCGTCTTGGCACTCGACTTGGATTCGGAGGCTTCCTCACCCGTGACTTTCCGAAGACTGTCGGTGGGTACTAGCCCTGGGAGAAAGCGAGATTAGGGGCCGCAGGAGGAGAGATGGAGGGCTCTTCCCGGGTGACCTTGGTGGAATCCGGAGGGAGCCGGGAATAAACTGAGGACTTGGGGTTTGTGAGAAGGAGCATGGGCTATGGGAGGAAACTGAGGGCTTTCCTGAAGTAATCAGGTTGATCGTATTTAAGTAATTAATTAGAATTTTTGAGACACTTTGTCATTCACCTATCCTGTTGTTGCTAATTTGTGGTTGAAGCTGAGTTTAGAAAGCAAAGAGCTAAGACCTCTGTTTCTCAGGCACACGATTATTTTGTATCTTGCACCTGCGCTAGATTTTACTCTCACAAGGTGGGAAGTCATGTTGCTGAGGATCCTGCTGATGCTAAGTAGTAATATACGGTCAGGTGGAGAGCTCGGGGCTAACTTATTCTCTAGGCACAGTGATCCGTCTTCATGATACTTCCAGGTGTCCACGAAAATGTTGTCACTTACACTTCTTTTAAAATCAGAAGGTAAAGGACTGTAATGTTAATGCGTATGTGATGGTAAATCTAGCCTGAATTGTATTCGTTTTATATCAATGCAGTCACAAAATAATTATTTCTAATGTCTGCTTAGAGAGGAGGGACCTATATGAAGATCATAGGTCTTTTCCTAGGTCCTAGGAAAGTCAGGGCAGTCGTGGAAGGGTTATTTGGAGCCTCTTGGAGACTGTGGATTGAACTCTAGGGGAATGAATAATCATAATATTAATAGCAAAGCATCAAATGCTTTGCATCCAGTCTGTTTGATTCCCTCTTGGTTTCTGCAAAGTGAATACAATGTTATTATCCCCATTTTACAGATGAGGAAACTGTGACTCAATTATTACAAAAATAAGGCACTACTGTATTAAACTGAATAATAGTAACAACAGCTAACACTTAACTGAGCATGTATTATATGCTGGACACCATACAGATATTAATGATATTCATTTAATCCTCCTGATTGAAAATGTGCTGTAAGCTATTTGTCCTATACAATAGATGTAGATACAGAAGAAGTGAAATTTAAAGGCAGAAAGGTTCTCCTCCGACTTAAAAATATCTTTTTCTCTTTACTGCTCTTCTCCCAATTTAATTTAAGTTATGTCATTTCACATGAAGAGGCATTATACATAGGGACTTAATGGAAAAATGATGGAAAGGACCAATGGTATTCAACGAATTTCCAGCAGGGAATTTGAACCTGCTAGAAAGCCACATGTACTCACGTTCCTTGATAAAAGTCCTTTGTAAGTATTTTCTCATTACACATATCCTCTTCACATACCCCCTGCTGCCCCATAGTGTTTGATCATGCCTATCTGGAGATAAACGGAGGTAAAATTTCACTCCTAGATTCTGTTTATACACTACTCCTCGTTCTTGAAGTTCTGGAGGGATCCTTACAGGTAATCTACACCCTTTCCACTGAGAGCAGAAAAGGATATAATAGCTGTAGTGAGTGTTACTGTGTTTTAGCTGTGTACATGCTTTCAAAGGTTAGGTTGTGAAGCCTAATCTGTCACTGTGGAATAAAAGTTCATAATCTGCTTTATATCGTTTATGCCTGCCTCTGGGCCTCCCAGGTGGCACAGTAGTAAATAATCCGCCTGCCAGTACAGGAGATGCAAGAGACGTGGGTTTGATCCCTGGGTCAGGAAGATCCCCTGGAGAAGGAAATAGCAACCTACTTCAGTGTTCCTGTCTGGGAAATCCCATGGACAGAGAAGCCTGGCTGGCTACAGTCCATGGGGTCACAAAGAGTTGGATACGACTAAGCAACTGAGCACATGCAGGCACGCGCGCATACATTCTCTGCCTCTTTGAGAATGTCAGATCCAGCAGAGTAGACAGCCTTGTCTGGTTTTGTTTCCTCTGGAGCTGGACTGCCTAGGTTTCAATTCTGGCTCCAGAATTCAATAATTCTGTGAATTTGGGGAGGATCTGCAGCACCAGTTATTAGCTTCTTCAAGGCCCTGTGGCCACAACTTTCTTTAACATTTAGTACTGCCATGTTATCATCACCTTCAGCAAAGATTAAAGTATTCTATTTAATTAAATTATTAAATGTCAAACATCAATGGATTTTAGAAATGAGCTTAAGTTCTCTCCTCAGCTGCAGAGAACTTTTGTGTTGAAGGCTAATGTCCATGTATTATGACTTTAAAACCTGAGAAGAGTATTAAAATGATTTTATAAACAAAGTAGTATGGACTTAGTTCAGACATGGATGATGGGGCATGTTAATAGATTCTAGGGACAGGTTTAAGAGGTGTAATTGTCAGAAAAGTAAAGGATGTGTTTTCTGATACATCTGAAAATGGGGCTCTTGGAATAGGTAGGTGTTGAGAGAGCAGGCTGCAAAAAGGGAAGTCAGGACCACAATAGGGGAGGGAGTGAATACAAAAGGGCTTCCCAGATGGCGCTAGTGGTAAAAAAAAAAAAAAACCCGCCTGCCAGTGCTGCTGCTGCTGCTGCTAAGTCGCTTCAGTCGTGTCCGACTCTGTGCGACCCCATAGACGGCAGCCCACCAGGCTCCACCGTCCCTGGGATTCTCCAGGCAAGAACACTGGAGTGGGTTGCCATTTCCTTCTCCAGTGCATGAAAGGGAAAAGTGAAAGTGAAGTCGCTCAGTCGTGTCCGACTCTTTGCGACCCCACAGACTGCAGCCTACCAGGCTCCTCTGTCCATAGGATTTTCCAGGCAAGAGTACTGGAGTGGGGTGCCATTGCCTTCTCCGATACAGGAGATGTAAGAGACGCTGGTTCTATCACTGGGTTGGGAAGATCCCTGAAGGAGGGAACAGCAACCCACTCCAATATTCTTGCCTGAAGAATCCCATGGACAGAGGAGCCTGGCAGGCTACAGTCCATGGGGTTGCAAAGATTCAGATATGAATGACTGAAGCGACTTGGCACATACATGCTGAATACAAAGCCAAAGTATCTTAACAATTTGGTAGACAGCCGAGAGTATTTAGCAGAAGAGCAGCATCAGTAGTATGTTTTAGGAAGATGCATCTGAATATTGGTTGGCTTATCAAGCATGTTGATTTCTTAAGCCAGTGAGGTGAAGTGGGCATGGAGAGAAACGGAAAGTTTGGATTTTAGAATCAAGAGGCCTTGACAACTTATGGATGAGGTGTAGGAAGGTAACTGAGATTTTTAGGCTGGGTAATTGAGTTGGTGGTAGAGTTAACTGGGAATAGTCAGAGAATGAAGGAAAGAAAATTAGTTTTGGGGGTTGTCTTAGAGACAAACACAAAAATCTTACATTGAACTATTTGATCCTCACAAGTATCTCAGTTGTCCACAACATAACTTTCCTGAAGTTATTTGCATTAAAAAAAAAATGGTTATTGAAACCTTACTTCCACATAATTAATGAATACCTAACTGAGACATTCCAGGCTTTAGAGAGTGGTAGAAAATGCCTGTTTTTGTGGCAGAAGGATCTGAGTTCCAGAAATCCTGCCAGCCCGCTGGTTGTAAGCAGTGTTCACATTAATGATTTTAGACTGTAAGCAGATGGTCCTACTATTAATACAACAACAAAGCATGAAAAGAGTTTAGTGCTATGAGGTATCTTTTAGAACACTTAATAGTGTAACAGTTAATCTGGTATGTTTAATGACATGAATATTTGTTGTTCAACAGTAGGGTAATTATATGTGAAGAAAGCAAGAAGTTTACATTACTGTTTGATATATATTGCTAGAATGCAGCCAGTCCAAGCTTTCTTCCATAATTTTTTTTTCTGTTATAGTTTCTGTATTTGTTAATACTTGCATTCATAAACAGTTGTCCTTAAAACCCCACATAGAGTTTAATCCTTGTGTGTGTGTTTGTGTGTGTATGTGTTCCTGTCTGAAAGGGAAAGTTGAGAGTATACCGTCTCTTCTGAATTTACTTTCAGGGCCTGAAGAAGGATTCCCTCCCATCTTTTTATTTACTTAAGAAATGTAAATTCAGCGATAAGGAGCTCCTGCCACTTACAGACACTGAAGAGCACTGCAGATACAGTACTGAGTAATTCGGCTTAGCACTTATTGTTCTAAAGGAAATAACCAAATGACATTAAGGAGAATAAGTAGGTGACCAGCTTTGAATAGGGTAGTCAGAGAAGACTTCTTTGAAGAGGTGACATTTGATCTTATCTCTGAAGGATGGGATGAGGAGGTGGCCATTCAAAGAGCCTAAGGAAAGGCTTTCAGGCAAAGGGGAAAGGAAGGGCAAAAACGTGAAAGCAGGAAGAAGTTCTTGATGATGGAAGGAAACCATTGAGATTGATCAGTAGGAAAGATATGTCTTTTTATTCTAAGAGGAGCCGTCTGTCAGATTCTTTGAGAGAAAAGACCTTAGAAATCTTCTAGGCCAACCCCCTGTAGTATGCATTGTTATATTCCATTATTGACACTCAAATAACTTCAGAGTGGGGGTTGGAGAGGCAGTTCAGTTTTATTTTCAACTGCTAAAATTGTCAGAAACTTCTTTCTTGTATTAAGCTAAAGATACTCTTTCACACACTGATCCTAGTTCTTCCTTTCAGTTCCACACAGCCCTTGTCAGGTGACAACCCTCGGCTATTTCAAGACACTTGTCTGGTCTCCATCCTGACTTCTTTTTTGTAGGCCAGTAAGCTTCCGTTCTTTCAGCAGGTCAGTTTCCAGGGTGTTTGCCATCTTAGTTGCCTAACTTGGGGCGTGCTCCAAATTGTCCCTCTAAAACAGTGTACTCTGGGATGGACTGGACATGCTTCAGCAGGTCTAGTTAAGAGGTGGGTTGAGGGCTCCTTCTGTTTTGACCCTGTATTTCTGGTACATCAGATTAAGATTGGATTACCTTTGAGTTTTTTTGGTAACCACATGACACCAGTGACTTTTCCTTTCTTTCTTTTTTTTTTTTTTGTTCGCACCACAGGGCTTGCCAGATCTCAGTTCCCCGACCAGGGACAGAACCTGGGCCACAGCAGTGAAAGCCCAGAATCCTCACCATTGGGCCACCAGGGAACTTCCACCAATGACTTTTCTTAAGTTTGTGAGCAACTAAATTTCTGGAGGGTTCAGGCAGGACTTCCCACTTACTATACTTAATCCTTTTAGATTCAGCCTTTTGTAAATGCAGTAGGAGGGATTTTGGGAGGATCCTGTTTCATCATTGGTGTGGTAGGCACTCTTATAGCAGTAGCTCTGTAATGTTGGGAATACCATCTCCACCTCATCCAGGCCATTCATAGAAATCGTGAGAGAACCCTTCGGCAGGTTACTGCATTAAGTAATCCATACCTTTTGGATATAATCAGCCAGTTGCCCATTACCAGTTTCATCTAACTTGCTACTTCTCTCGGCTCATAATGTATCTCCCTTGTACTCCCCTAGACCCCACCAACCTGTCTAAAGAGGAACTTTAATTGGGGCCTGTTCTTTTCTGATACTGTATTCCTTTCTTTCCTTTCTGGTCCTTACAGATTTGTAATTTTGTTATCTACTTTTTCTCTTCCAGCAGGATCTATATACCTTTTATGCTATATACCTAGGGTAAGACCTGTATGTAGTAGGCACTTAAATATTTATTGAATTAGTGAGTGGTTTGTACTATTATCCAGCCCATTTTTTTAATCTCCTCCACAAAAATTTCTGTTGTTATCTTTCAAATGATTTCTCGAACTACATACTTACTTTTGCAGATTCTCTTATTTTAGAGGCCTTTGTAGTATGATTTATACTTAGTAAATTCATGCTAGCTTCTAATTCTCTTGTGAATTAATCTTCTAAGTCCATTGCAAGCTGCTGCAGGTGATAGCAAATTTTAAAAGATAGTTCTTGTTTTCAAGGTACTTAAATTTCAGTGGGGGCAATTAAAGCAGGTTTGCACACCAGTAGAGCACACAGCAGTTCAAAGGTAGGAGAGCTCTTATCTTGGTTGGGAAGCATTTGGTTTCTTGAAGGATAAGATGTTATCTGGGTCTAAACAGTAGATTTCAGGAGGGGGGAAGTCATTCCTGACATTTAAGTTTGAACAGTGGGTACAATCTTTCTGACATCTATTATGACTGAAATTCCTTTAATAGTTCAAATTCCTGCTGGAGAGGTGTTGAATAATTATCTTTCCATTTATTTTGCATCAAGTCCCTAATGTATATTGCCTCATCATATGAGGCAATTTAAATTAATTTCCTTTGCAGCATTAGCAAATATTTATTGCAGAGATAAACAAAGAGTTCTGTGATCCACCAAGAGTCTCTGATCTTCCTACCTGCTACTGGAACAAGTTAAAATAATCATTTAGATATTTTTTCAATAAATATCTTGAATATTGATGAATAAAAATGATGAAAAATAATGAAAATGTTGAATAAAAATGAGAGTTAAAGTTTAGAACAGTACATCTTAAACACACACACATATATATTTTGACAGAGAAGGGATGCTTTATCATGATTCATATTAAACATTTATGCATGTACATTTTCTTATAATCTGATTTTTATCTCCAAATATAACAATATAACCATATAAGCCTTGTATATAACAGTGTAACTTAATATTTGTAGCTCCTGTGCGACACAGTGGAGACCATGGGAAAAGACTATTTATCATCAAGCCTTCTGGATTCTATGACAAACGTTTTTTGAAATTACTGGTGAGTTAAAACTTTTGTTGAACTAAACTCTACATATAAATAGGAATTTTTTTTTCCTATTTAGAAAACATCTTTCATTTTATAAAAGATTTTGTTTTGTAAATGCGTATTCCTTTTCTCAAAAAAAATTGAGATTTTGTAGTAAGGTCTGATTTGTTATTGAATTTATTTTTAAATTAGTGAGCCTTTCCTTTTTCAAGAAAAATTCAGACGTGTTGGAGGTATAAATTGAACTATTTCTTTCTTCTCAAGATTATGGAGTTTTAAAATAGCATCTGTGTTCCCTGCCCCCCTCCCAGTCTATAAATTTTAAAACTGAAAATGGATTCAGTTTGGTAATAATTATTTGTATTACTAAAATATTCTTTAAATTACCAAAGAACTCATTGAAGGATTTCTTTAAATATGTAACGCCATTATTTTGAGATGATTTTTTAATTCTTCGTTGTTTAGGAACATTGATCTCAGAGAGTGAAGCAGGGTATTAATCATATTTGTATCTCAAGACTCTATAAGGAAAGAGTAGAGACTTAGAAGGTGGAAGATTGTCTGGGCTCTGCACCTGTTCCTGGCCCACTGGCTGCCCCTTAGACCTTCCCATGCCTCCTATTGTAGTTAATGCCCTTCTTCTTGCTGGTGGTTGAGCTCCCCCTTTTTTTGTGATGACCAACTCAAACTCTAGAAATCAGCTTCATCTGTTTACATTTTTATTCTTAATATAAACATTTCTGGGACTTCCCTGGTGGTCCAGGGTTAAGAATCCATCTTGCAATACAGGGAATGAGCATTCCATCCCTAGTCAGGGAACTAAGATCTCATGTGCAGCAGAGCAGCTAGGCCTGCGAGCCACAACTAGAGAGTCCGTGTGCTGCAACAAGGTCCCGTATGACTCAAGGAAGATTCTGTGTGCCGCTGCTAAGGCTCTACAGACACAGCTAAATAAATAAATGTCTCTTAAGACATTGCTTTAACCAGAAACTGAAAAATCACTTAAATATATATTGCATTATACTTGTGAAATCTGACTTTTTTCTTTCATTTTTGGTGCTAAATATAGGCATCTAAAAACTAGAGCAAAAGGAAATTACAGGAATACATCACTTTATATCACATCTCCAATTTAGCAAGTTTATTTTGCCAAATTGAAGGAATATAAGGAAATCATGTAATGAGGGCAGTTTGAGTGTGAGGAAAGATAGGAAACAGTTATGTGAAAACTTTTTTTCTTTTTTAATCTTAACAGAGATTCTACATTTTGTTGACTGGGATTCCAGTAGCAATTGGCATAACTTTGATAAATGTATTCATTGGTGAGTATCTTCCCTATCGACTAGACTAGTAAGTTTTTAATACCTGTGTACATTAATATAAAAAAGAAGTTATGGATATTAGGAGGAAAAGTTCTTTAAATAAAAAACTTAAGCATGAGAATTCACTTCAACCAAATCTTAATCTGCAATAATGTACAGTGGTTCTTTTTCTAACTTTTTTCCCCCAAAAAACCTTTAAGGTCACTGACTCTATAGACCACATTAAAGACCTGACTTCTTCCTCCTTCTCAAACCAGCTTTGTTTGATAAGTCTGAATAAGGAAAACAAATACAAGTGGAAGACAAGCTGAGGGATTGAAGAAATTTTTTTATCCATCCTGGAATATAGAATGTTATAATGTTCTTAAAAGAATGAATTTGTGAATGACAATAAATACTAGGTTTTCCAGGGGAATTCTGCTCGAAGTACTTCTAAAACTTGAATCCTTGAATATTTTGTCTAGGAGGCTTAGGGAAACTCAGAGGAATAATTTGTTTTTTATTATATCTTGTTACACTATATAAAAACAAAATGAGAACTCTTGTATAATGCCTATATGCAGAGCCTTACACGTAGAAGACAGCTAAAAAGTATATAGTGAATTATTTTCCGCCAGATTGAAGTGAATTTAAAATATTAGACATCTTCGTTGCTACAAAACAAAAGTTTCTTTAAAACCACAAGATATAGGTTTCTTATTTAAATGGTGAAGAATTAACATAAACTCCTGTTACTAAAGTTGAACATCACTGTTTTCTCTTATTAGGTGAAGCTGAGTTAGCAGAAATTCCAGAAGGCTACGTCCCAGAACACTGGGAATATTTCAAGGTTGGTATAGGTCACTAAAAGTTATTTTCAGGGTTAGATGCCTTGTCAGTGTACTGGTTAATAGCTTAATTTAGCAATTGTGATACAGTTTTAAATTCAGTTTTTTATATCAAGTAAATGATGCATTTTGTGTTCACTTTTTATAAGCAACTTCTTTGGGTAATTATCTGCATTGTTCTATTACCTTGAGCTTCATGGTTTTTTATTTTTTATTTTTAATTTTTTTTTTAATATCTATTTGATTTTATTTATTCGGCTGCTCCAGGTCTTAGTTGTGGCATGTGAACTCTTAGTTGTGGCACATGGGATCTAGTTCCCTGACCAGGGATCAAACCCAGGCCCCCTGCACTGGGAGCATGGAGTCTTAACCACTAGACCACTAGGGAAGTCCCTTCATGGTTTTTTAAAGACCGACTCTGTACTATGTTTTCTTGAAAAGATCTCTAGTCTTTCCCATTCTATTGTTTTCCTCTATTTCTTTGTATTGATCGCTGAGGAATGCTTTCTTATCTCTCCTTGCTATTCTTTGGAACTCTGCATTCAAATGGGTATATAAAATAAAGGACAGAAATGGTAGGGACCTAACAGAAGCAGAAGATATTAAGAAGAGGTGGCAAGAATACACAGAATTGTACAAAAAAGCTCTTCACGACCTAGACAATCACAATGGTGTGATCACTGACCTAGAGCCAGATATCCTGGAACGTGAAGTCAAGTGGACCTTAGAAAGCATCACTACGAACAAAGCTAGTGGAGGTGATGGAATTCCAGTTGAGCTATTTCAAATCCTAAAAGATGATGCTGTTAAAGTGCTGCACTCAATATGCCAGCAAATATGTAAAACTCAGCAGTGGCCACAGGACTGGAAAAGTTCAGTTTTCATTCCAATCCCAAAGAAAGGCAATGCCAAAGAATGCTCAAACTACTGCACAGTTGCACTCATCTCACACGCTAGTAAGGTAATGCTCAAAATTCTGCAAGCCAGGCTTCAGCAATACGTGAACTGTGAACTTCCAGATGTTCAAGCTGGTTTTAGAAAAGGCAGAGGAACCAGAGATCAAATTGCCAACATCTGTTGGATCATCGAAAAAGCAAGAGAGTACCAGAAAAGCATCTATTTCTGCTTCCTTGACTATGCCAAAGCCTTTGACTGTGTGGATCACAATAAACTGTGGAAAACTCGGAAAGAGATGGGAATACCAGACCACCTGACCTGCCTCTTGAGAAACCTGTATGCAGATCAGAAACCAACAGTTAGAACTGGACATGGAACAGCAGACTGGTTCCGAATAGGAAAAGGAGTACATCAAGGCTGTATATTGTCACCCTGCTTATTTAACTTATATGCAGAGCACATCATGAGAAATGCTGGGCTGGAGGAAGCACAAGCTGAAATCAAGATTGCTGGGAGAAATATCAATAACCTCAGATATGCAGATGACACCACCCTTATGGCAGAAAGCGAAGAAGAACTAAAGAGCCTCTTGATGAAAGTGAAAGAGGAGAGTGAAAAAGTTGGCTTAACGCTCAACATTCAGAAAACTAAGATTATGGCATCTTGTCCCATTGCTTCATGACAAATAGATGGGGAAACAGTGGCTGACTTTATTTTTTGGGGCTCCAAAATCACTGCAGATGGTGATTGCAGCCATGAAATTAAAAGACGCTTACTCCTTGGAAGGAAAGTTATGACCAACCTAGATAGTATATTAAAAAGCAGAGACATTACTTTGCCAACAAAGGTCCGTCTAGTCAAGGCTATGGTTTTTCCAGTGGTCATGTATGGATGTGAGAGTTGGACTATAAAGAAAGCTGAGCGCCGGAGAATTGATGCTTTTGCACTGTGGTGTTGGAGAAGACTCTTGAGAGTCCCTTGGACTGCAAGAAGATCCAAGCAGTCCATCCTAAAGGAGATCAGTCCTGGGTGTTCATTGGAAGGACTTTTGTTGAAGCTGAAACTCCAGTACTTTGGCCACCTGATGCGAAGAGCTGACTCATTTGAAAATACCCTGATGCTGGGAAAGATTGAGGGCAGGAGGAGAAGGGGACGACAGAGGATGAGATGGCTGGATGGCATCACCGACTCGATGGACATGGGTTTGATTGGACTCAGGGAGTTAGTGATGGACAGGGAGGCCTGGTGTGCTGCAGTTCATGGGGTCACAAAGAGTCGGACATGACTGAGCAACTGAACTGAACTGAACTGTACTATGTTATTAACATAGTAACAGAATTTATCCTGTGTTCTACACCATAGGAAAAATTGTCCTGATACTAATGCTGGCTATCATTTGTTAAATACTTACTGTGTAGCAGGCACTTTGATAGTGTTTTGCAAATATTATCTCATTCCATGTAAATGGTACTTTTATTTTTCCCACTTTAAAGCTGAGGAAGCTGAATCTTAAAAGGAGGCAGGTGACCTGTTTCAGGGATAGGGTCAGTATTGGAACCCAGAGGTTCTTGACTCTAGAGCCTGCACTATGAATTAATCATTTTACCCTACTGTCATTGCTACTAAAGTTCCAGCTTAATTCTGTTACTTGTCTTTACAAGTGTTGTAGTAAGATGGCCTTGATTACAGTATGTGTTTCCATGTTTGGTTATCTGAATGAATTATATTTTAGAAAAGAAATATTTCATTATTAAATCTTAAGGTAAAGCCATACAATTAGCTTATCTTTGCTCACTGGTAAAAACAGCTCCATTTTGGGATCACCAAACCCCAGCTTTCGCTCTGAAATCTGCCACTTAAGATACTCAGAGCATAGTGTAGTAAGAACGACCACAAGTTTTGGAGTCAGACTGGCCTGAGTCCAGACACTGCAACCTAGTAACTGTACCGCCTTGTAGAATTTGTTCACCTGTAAATGAAGACAAATGTAGCATCTACAGAACAGATTACTGATTAACCTGAGATGGTCATTTTAGGAAAACAGTACACTGGAAAAGTGACGTACTTTGTAGCTACTAATCTTAAAACAAATTTTCTGTTGTAGCATCCTATATCAAGATGGATTGCCCGAACTTTCTTTGATGGTCCTGAGAAGAATTATGAAAGAACAATGGCTATCCTTCAAATTGAAGCTGAAAAGGCTGAATTACGGTAAAAGAAGGGAGGGGAGTGGAGTGCAGGGAAGAAAATCCTTTCCTACAGTTGCAGACCACAGGAAGAAATTTAATTAAACTATTTCTTCAACACTGTAAGATGCTCTGTGTAAAAGGGTGAAGATGGTGAGAGGATCAGCCTGTTTAGAGTGGAGATGATGCATTGGCAACTAGGAGACTATTAGGAGATAATATCTGTCAGGTTGCAAGGAATTCTTTTTTTGAAATGTCCTGATTCTTTGAAGTGCAAAGCAGCCCTCTCCTTCCCCTTCTCCCTGCAATTCCCTTTTCTTCTGTACCCAATCTGATCCTTCAAGGTGACCACTATTTAATGATTTCTTGTATACATTCCTAGAAAAAATTTTATACATTAAAAATATATATTGTATATATCATTTACAAAATATATTAACACAAATGGAATCCTGTTACCAACACTGTTCTGTGCGTTATCTTCATTTCATGTAAATACATAGTCATCCCTGATATCTGTGAGAGATTGGTTTTAGGACCTCCAGCAGATATCAAAAATCTGAGGATGCTCCAGTCTCTGTATAAAATGGTGTAGAACAGTCAGCCCTCCAAGGATAGGGAGGGCCTACTGTATCTTGATGATCTTCCTGTAATAGCATATACTCCATTCTTTCTAATGGTTGTACTGCATGGATGTGCCTTAATTTTTTTAACCAGTAGGAGACCTATTGTTGGTATTTAGGCTTTTCAAGTTTTTTGATATTGTACATTGTGCTGTGCTGAATATCCTTATGCATATATTTTGCATATTTATTCAGTATATCTGGAATATAAATTCCTAGCAATGGCTCTGTTAACCAAATGTTATGCTTTACATTTTTTAAAAATTTATTTGTTTATTTTTGGCTGTGCTGGGTCTTCTTTGCTGTGCAGGCTTTTCTCTAGTTGGTGACAAGCAGGGACCACTCCCCAGTTGTGGTGCACGGGCTTCTCATTGCGGTAGCCTCTCTTGTTGTAGAGCATGGGCTCTAGGGTGCGCGGGCTTCAGTAGTTGGGTATGTGGGCTCCAGAGCACTGGTCCAGTAGTTGTGGCACACGGGCTTAGTTGCTCCAAGGCATGTGGGATCTTGCCAGACCAGGGATTGAACCTGTATCTCCTGCATTGGCAGGCAGATTCTCTACCACTGAGCCACAAGGGAAGCCCATGCTTTACATTTTAGATAGCTATTGTCCGATTTCTCTTTAAAAAGTTGTACCAGTTGTCTTTTCTGTCTTCGATACATAGTAATTAATTCTGTTTCTCCATACCTTTCCCAGTAAAGGAATTTATCAAACCTAAATATTTTTGCTCATAAGATAGTTAAAAATGTTATCTCATCATTTCAATTCTATATTTATTGGTGAAGTTGAGTATTTTTTCATTATCTATTGGTTGTTTGTATTTCTTTTTTTTTTTTCCCACCTCACGGTATTTCTTTTTGATAAATTTCCCATTTTTCTACTAACTTGTGCATTGATTAAAAAAACCCCTTTTGTTTTTGTTGCAGATTTGTTTTCTCTGGCTTGTTTTTTGTCTACTGACAGTGTAGAATTTTTTTGCAACATAGTGTTTTTATGTTTCAGATAACAAAAGTGCAGTAATACCTAATATATTTGGAACACTTACTAGATACTGATACTTTAATTACTTTATATATATTTACTTGTTTAATTATCATTAGGTTTGTCAGTCTTTCTCTTTAGCTTCCGGAATTTAATGTCATTTATATGTCTCTGGGAGTAATAAAATAAGTAAATATACAAGTGCCAAATTATTTTTTTTAATATTTGCTCATATTTCCTTTTGCTACTTTTAAATATGATCTTATTTGAGATTTATTTTGCTGTTTGGAGTGAGTTTTACATACAATCAAATGTACCCATTAAGTTCATTGAGTTTTGACAAAAATAAACTGTAATCAGCTCATTTTGATCACCTAGTGAGTCTCTTTCCTGTCCCTTCAGTCAACCCCCCTTCCTCTACTCTTGACCCCAGGCTACACTGATCTACTTCTCGTTTGTTCTGTTTTAACTTTGTAGTTAACAAAAATTGCTATGATATTGAAGAATATTTAAATGATTAAATGAACATGATTAGCTTGTTTTCTGGATATAAAATTACATGTATATGTAGTTACCATATAGAACTGTCATTAACTACTTAAGAGCATTGAACAGCATTATGCCTCATATTTGGTTAACTTTGGACATTTTTGAACTTCAGATATATACTTTTGGTAAAACACAAGATTCTAAAATTTCTTAGACATATGGAGATCCTATGTAGTCTATATATCTATGTAGTCTATAAAAATGGAAAGTAAAAGGCCTGATGGAAAAGGGATTATTCCAGGAATGTGTGGTATGGTAGTTTATGCAAAGGCTTGGCTGCGAAAGAATGAACCTGTCTTTCTAGAGCAGAGATTATTCAGTTTGTGAATAAGGATGAGGATGGATAAGTAGATCTTAGAGTTGGAGAATGTTTTTCCTTATCCTGGTTTTCCTTTTTTTTTTTTTTTTTTTACCAATATTGATGGTCTGTCCAGTGTTGACCAGGCTCAGTGTGATGTTGGTGGCTGGTGAATGAGATACTGTCCCTGCTCTAGAAAGGTCTTCTATCCTAATAGTGATGGGCAGCCAGTATAGACAGCATGTGCGCTTCTCCAGGAAGGCCTGTTCCTCTTTTAATTCCTAGTATTTGGCACAACAGATAGTCATAATAGTAGACAGTCTGTAAATGACTCTCCTAACATTTAAAAGGCAAGAAGACAGGAAATGCATTACCACTGTTCAAGTGAAAGTGATTTGCCCAAAGAACAGGGACAGGAGGAAAGAATTCATTATCAATTCAAATGATGCTTGAGTGATTAAAAATAATATTCATTGGTTGAACTGTGGTGGAGAAGACTCTTGAGAGTCCCCTGGATTGCAAGGAGATCCAACCAGTCCATCCTAAAGGAGATCAGTCCTGGGTGTTCTTTGGAGGGACTGATGTTGAAGCTGAAACTCCAGTACTTTAGCCACATGATGCGAAGAGCTGACTCATTTGAAAATACCCTGATGCTGGGAAAGATTGAGGGCAGGAGGAGAAGGGGACGACAGAGGATGAGACGGTTGGATGGCATCACCGACTCGATGGACATGGGTTTGGGTGGACTCCAGGAGTTGGTGATGGACAGGGAGGCCTGGCATGCTGTGGTTCATGGGGTCACAAAGAGTCGGACATGACTGAGCAACTGAACTGAACTGAACTACATAAGCAAGATAATAAAAGCCAAAATAAGTCCCAAATTTTGCTTATAGTTGTGTATCAGATCTATGCATACACATGGATCTGTGGAGGGACATTATATTTTACACAAAAGCAAGACTCTCAAGTGGTTGTTCTTTACAGAGATAATTCATTAAATTTATAATTCGAAATGCTGTAATCACAACATCACTATTCTATTTCTTACAGATTAAAGGAGCTGGAAGTACGAAGATTAATGCGAACAAGAGGCGATGGCCCCTGGTTTCAGTATCCGACCATCGATAAGGCGCTTATTGATCATTCTCCAAAAGCAACCCCTGACAACTAATCTTTCATTTCTCTAAGTACAAAGTATATTGTCTTTAGGTGAAAATAAATTACTAAATATATTCTGTATTTTTTCTGTGTGATAAATAAAAGATCATTTTCATTGCTCTGTTTCTCAGTATTGGTTCAGATTAAGGCTGTTTTGTGTGCGATTTCAGTTTTTTCCTCAGCTTTACTGAGGTGTAACTGATGAAGTTGTAAGATGTTTAAAGTGTACATCATGATGATTTTATATATACTGTGAAAGGCAGATTCAGGTTTCTGGTTTGGGGCTTTCAGTTTCCTCTTTTAAGAAGGTTTAAATATGATAAAGAAAAATTCAGAGAAATCAGAATTTGTGAACTCGTAAAGGTGTAGCTTTGAAAGATTAATGCTTTACTTGTCTGAAAAATGGAAGTTAGAGAAATCTATGTTGAATATCAGGAAATATGCAATTTACATACATGTGAGTATTGTAGATACCTGGATTACTCAAGGGCAACTCAGAATTTTAAGTTATACAAATGTTGAATCAACTATATAAAACATTAACACCTTAATAAACAATTTTTCAGTGAACAGATCTCAAAAGTTTAATGTTTTCATGGTTTTTAGCCATAAATTGTTCTTTTTAAAGGTATACACGTGTTCATTTTTTTTTTAGATGCAATATGCAGTATTCCTTAGGGTCTTTTTTTGTAAACACTGGAGAGGTTCCACAAGGTAAAATTATCTCTGCAAAAATTATGAAATGAATAAAAGCTAAAATAATGGCTGTCATTTATTAAGGATTTACTGTCTGCTGAGCACTGTGCTGAATAACTAAATTTATTCACATTTTCAAAATGACTTTAGGAGGTACTATTACTTTCTGCATTTTACAGATGAGAAATTGAAGCTCAGAGATGTTAGACACATACTTAACGCTTCAATTTCCAAAATGAACTTTTAGCTTCAAAAATTCATTTTCAGTGAATAGCTTTTGAATACCCTTGTGCCCTAAGGGCTGTTTACAATCCAGCCATCATCCTTTGGTGTGGTTGCATTTTCTTATTTCCCCAGAAGAGGGCTGCCTCACCCAGCTACTTGCAGAATTTTTTTTTTTTACTTGCAGATTTTGATCTGAGGATTCCTGAAGTAATCGAATTACCACCTCATAATTCTGCCAGAGTATTTGAGAGAAGGATGTCCTATCCCTGAGCCTCTGCTTGCATGAACCGTTCAGTTTTGTAGGAGAAGGGGAAGGAGCATGGAAGCAGATAAGTCTTGTCAGAGGAAATTGTTAATGATGCTACACGTACGTGCCCTTCACATTAGTATTTTTAGACTTCACATGTTATTTTTCAACACTAATAAGTTTTATTTTCTCCTATCTATTATTATATACAAAAACTTATAGAAAATATAGAAAGTGTTACAAGAAATACTGATAATCCCACCATCCATAAAGAAATCTGAGAAATTTTCTTGAATCTTTTTTTTTTAGCATAGCTGAGGTCATATACAGATATAATGGAGAGTTTTTTTAAAAACAGTTTGAAAGTGTTCTTGGAGGAAAACGTTAATAAAACTTTTTTCATTATCTCCAGTGGGTCACGAAGAGACCCACTGGAGATAAAGTGGTCATCACAGTAGACATTTTCCTCCAAAGAGTTTACTCTTTAGCACAGGCAATAGGCATTAAATAGGGAATTACATGCTTTGGGGAGAATGGGCACTGTAGCAACCTGTGGCATCCTGAGCTAGTCCATGGAGACAAGGGATGGTTGGAAGCTCTTTCCATAGCATCTGGAACATAGTAGACAGAGACAAAGATCTACTTGGTGAATAATTCATAGCTTTAACATGAGTCTTAAATTATGTTTTCTTTTTCTGTGTTTCTATAGGGCCCAGTGTGGTGGTATATAAAGACATGGGCTTGAACTAAACAGACTCAAGAGTAAATACTGAGCTTGCCAAATACTGTGACAACAATAATGACTACTAATTTATTTGGTATCTGCTGCAGCAGCCAGACACCAGAAGCTTTATATTTAATCTTCCCTCGATCTCATACTATAAAAATTCCTTCACGCTCTAAGCCCTATCTCTAAAATGTGAATTCTTCATCCTACAATACTGTTGTGAGGATCACTGAGATGACCCATGTAAAGCACCTACAGTTACAGTTCTGTCGCTCAGTCATGTCCAATTCTATGACCCCATGGCCTGCAGCACACCAGGCCTTCCTGTCGATCACCAACTCCCGGAGTCTACTCAAACTCATGTCCGTTGAGTCGGTGATGCCATACTCTGCTTATTTAACTTATATGCAGAGTACACCATGAGAAATGCTGGACTGGATAGAGCACAAGCTGAAATCAAGATTGCCGGGAGAATTATCAATAACCTCAAATATGTGGACGATACCACCCTTATGGCAGAAAGCGAAGAAGAACTAAAGAGCCTCTTGATGAAAGTGAAAGAGGAGAGTGAAAAAGTTGGCTTAAACTCCATTCAGAAAACTAAGATCATGGCATCTGGTCCCATCACTTCATGGCAAATAGATGGGGAAACAATAGAAACTGTGACAGACTATTTTTTTTGGCTCTAAAATCACTGCAGATGATGACTAGCCATGAAATTAAAAGATGCTTGCTCCTTGAAAGAAAAGTCATGACCAACCTAGATAGCATATTAAAAAGCAGAGACATCACTTTGCCAACAAAGGCCCATCTAGTCAAAGCTATGGTTTTTCAAGTAGTCATGTATGGATGTGAGAGTTGGACCATAAGCAAAGCTGAGCGCCAAAGAGTTGATGCTTTTGAACTGTGGTTTTGGAGAAGACTCGAGAGTCCCTTGGACAGCAAGGAGAGCCAACCAGTCCATCCTAAAGGAAATCAGTCCTGAATAATCATTGAAAGGACTGATGCTGAAGCTGAAACTCTAGTACTTTGGCCACCTGATGCGAAGAACTGACTCATTTGAAAAGACCCTGATGCTAGGAAAGATTGAAGGTGGGAGGAGAAGGGGACAACAGCCTACTACACACCTTTTCAAACTTAAGTAATAGGTGATAAAGGCCTTGGTCAACTAAAGATTGAGATGCTGCATTCCTTTTTCAAGAGAATTGCTGAATAACATACACTATCTCAGCTTCAGGCCCATTGACTTTAAAGAGTAATGCGATTACAGTTAGACTACAGCCAATGGGCAATGTTTTTAAAATTATTTCCAGATTACAGAAAAGTCAAATGTACAAAATTCTACAATGTAAATTCACCACTCTTTTTACTAGAAACAGATGCTCTCCGCTGGAGGTCACAAGGAATTAGCAGTATAGCAATAAATTCCCTGGGCTCAATCTCTCCTTTTTAATTATTTCCAAATTGCAGTTCTCAATTTCATCTGTCTCTGTTTTTACTTTCACATATAATATATACTTAATATCTTCTTTAATTTGACCTTTTCAAACTTACAGTTTTTTAAATGTTATATTATGACTATGAATAGAAAATAAGTCCTTTGTCATAATTAAATGGCAATCACAGGTATAATTGGATTATATTCTACCTAGATTTTGTTGCCTAAGGCCTGGCTTTCTCTTTGTTAAGAGGGACAATTTTAAAAGGAGGTTAGTGGTGTCCATTTGTACCAAATGGAAACTTTCCTTTATAAAATCAAATGGAGAATTGAAAAGGCAATAATTTGGTCATGATGGGATGAATTATTAATATATCCTCCAGGTACATGCCCACATTTTGGACATTTCTTATATATTGCATCAAGATGGCAGTGCCATTGACTTTGGAAATTATCCTCTAATTATCGATTATAATTAACCTTAATCACATTTTTGTTTTTTAAATCACTCATGACATTTAAAAAAATTTTTTTTAATTTAATTAATTTATTTTAATTGGAGGCTAATTACTTTACAATATTGTAGTGGTTTTTGCCATACATTGACATGAATCAGCCATGGGTTTACATGTGTTCCCCATCCTGAACCCCTCCCCATCTTCCTGAACCCCCCCCACCTCCCTCCCCATCCCATCCCTCTGGGTCATCCCATTGCACCAGCCCTGAGCACCCTGTCTCATGCATCGAAACTGGAATGGCGATCTGTTTCACATATGATAATATACATGTTTCAATGCTGTTCTCTCAGATCATCCCACCCACGCCTTCTCTGATAGAGTCCAAAAGACTGTTCTATACATCTGTGTCTCTTTTGCTGTCTTGTATATGGGGTTATCGTTACCATCTTTCTAAATTCCATATATATGCGTTAGTATATTGTATTGGTGTTTTTCTTTCTGACTTCATTCTGTATAATAGGCTCCAGTTTCATCCACCTCATTAGAACTGATTCAAATGTATTCTTTTTAATGGCTGAGTAATATTCCATTGTGTATATGTACCATAGCTTTCTTATCCATTCGTCTGCTGATGGACATCTAGGTTGCTTCCGTGTCCTGGCTATTATAAACAGTGCTGCGATGAACATTGGGGTACACATGTCTCTTTCAATTCTGCTTTCCTCGGTGTGTTCATCATGACATTTAATTCGAGGAGTGAGGTGGGCTACAGTCAATGTGGTTGCAAAGAGTCAGACACGACTGAAGCAACTTAGCATGCCCTACATATAATTAGGAACTTCCCTGGTGGCTCAGACGGTAAAGTGTCTGCCTACAATGCGGGAGACCCGGGTTCAATCCCTGGGTTGGGAAGATCTCCTGGAGAAGGAAATAGCAATCCACTCCAGTATTCTTGCTTGGAAAATCCCAGGGACAGAGGAGCCTGGTAGGCTACAGTCCATGGGGTTGCAAAGAGTTGGACACCACTGAGCGACTTCACTTTCACTTCCACATATAACTAGGTTCAAATAGGGAGAAGGCAATGGCAACCCACTCCAGTCCTCTTGCCTGGAAAATCCCAGGGACGGGGGAGCCTGGTGGGCGGCCGTCTCTGGGGTCGCACAGAGTTGGACACGACTGAAGTGACTTAGCAGCAGCAGCAGCAGGTTCAAATACTTGTGTGTTTGTATATGTATATATATGTACATACAAATAGGTTGAATTGTGCTCCCCACAAAAAAATTCATATGCTGAAGTCCTAACTTCCAGCCTCTCAAAATATGACTGTATTTGGAAATAGGATCTTTAAAGAAGTTAAGTTAAAGTGAAGTCATTTGGTGGGCCCTAATCCTATATGATTGGTCTTTTAAGAGGAGGTTAGAAGAAAGATATTTACAAAGGGATGATCATGTGAGGACATGGGAAAGATGGCCATCTAAATCCAACGAAAGAAGCCTCAGAAGAAACCAACCTGCTGACACCTCTATCATGGGCTGGCCTCCAGAGCTGTAAGAAAATAAATGTTAGTTGTTTTAGTCACGCAGTCTATGTACATCTATCTTCTTTCTCCTCCTTTTCCTTTGTCTTTTACCTTCTTCTCTCATTAGTTTCATAGGACAAATTTTTCTTGAGAAATAGGTACTTAATCTGTTCTTCCAAACTGCTTATATTTATTGGGACTGTCACAGTGACAGTGGAAATAATACAACACAATTCAGATGAATGACACTCTATTTATCTGTCAGAAGTTTCATTAGAATATCTTGACTTCTTTGTATACCTTGGAACTTTCTCTGTGGTTTCTTGTCGTGTCATTTCAAGAGAATTTAGGAGATATCTGAGATTTTTAAATTATTGTATGAAAGTATAGTTGATTTACAATGTTGTATTAATTTCTACTCTAGAGCAAAGTAATTCAAAGGAATTAATTTCTTTTTATATTTGTTTCCATTAATGTTTATCCCAGGATATTGAATATAATTCCCTGTGCTATACAGTAGGACCTTGTTGTTTATCCATCCTAGATACAATAGTTTGCATCTGTTAATCCCAAACTCCCAATCCATCCACTCTCACCCCTCCTTGGCAAGTCTGTTCTCTATGGCTGTGAGTCTCTTTCTGTTTCATAAATAAGTTCATTTGTGTCATATTTTAGATTCCACATCTGAGAAGGTATCTGAGTTTTTAAAAAATAGGCAGTGAGAATAAGAAAGAGGCAATGAGAATGAGAAGAAAGGGAGGAAAATTGCAATTCTTACATGACTTTTTTCTTCATACACAAAGTTTGTGTGTGTGTGTGTTTTTAATCTTCCTGACATTTTACAAATGTAGAGACCAAAGTATGGAACAGTTAATTAATTATCTCAGGTGATGTAACTAGGAAGAAGAACTGCATAGCTGTAGCTCAGAGTAACACTGGGGACTTCCCTGGTGGTCCATGACTAATACTCCACACTCCCCATTCCCTTTTAGTTGCATCATGAGAACTCCTCAATCCCTGACTGGGGAACCAGATCCCACATGCCACAACTAAGAATTCGCATGCCATAATTGAAAGATCCTGCATTCCACAACTAAGACCTGGCGAAGCCAAATAAGATAATAGGTAAATAAATATGTTTTAAAAATAACATTGGCCTTTTATCTCCCCAATCAATGTTCTGTCGATTTTTAGAAGTTCCCTCACAAAACATTATTTCCACTGCTTCTCCCTGGCTGGGTCACTTCTCACTGCTCTTTCTGCAGCAGCCACCCTCCTTGCAGCCTGTGCTATACTGGATCACCAGACTTAGCTTCCCCAAAGATCACTTTCATGTGAGTCACTTTCCTGTTCAACAGCTTTCAGTGACTCTCCACTGCCTGTGAGCAGGAAAACCAAAGTCTTTGCCCCAGTCCAGACTGCCTGCCATGTCACGTTCTTTTCAGTAGTAAACTTTCTGAACTCTCAATTCTTGCAAAACCAGTCTATCCTTTAATTTTGTTTTGTGCATTCCCCCAGTAGGTGAGTTTTTATCATGCAGTCAGTGCATGTGTATATTTTAGAATATTGCATCTGAAGTGGGCAAAGGGAAAATGTGTGAACTTACACATTTACCAAGTATATTCTGGGCATCTATAGAGTCAGGCATGAGATGTTGGGAGGTAGGAGTTAAGAAGTGAAGTGAAAGCATTACTCTCAGTTGTGTCTGATTCTTTGCGACCCCATGGACAGAGGTGCCTGGCGGGCTATCGTCCATATAGCCAGACCATATGGCTAGACTGTAGCCCACTAGGCTCCGCTGTCCATGGAGTTCTCCAGGCAAGAATATTAGAGTGGGTGGCCATTCCCTTCTCCAGGGGATCTTCCTGACCCAGGAATTGAACCTGGATCTCCCGCATTTCAGGCAGATTCTTTACCATCTGAGCCACCACAGAAACAGAAAACAACAGGTGGTTTTTGGAAGAAAGTATAGCTCCTCATTAGAAGAGATGCAGAAAGATAATTAAAGGTGCATTAGTTTCCTCTGACTGCTGTAACAAATTACCATAAACTTGGTATTAAAATTGCAGAAATTTATCCTTTCAAGGATCTGGAAGCCAAGTCTGAAAGCAGGATCACTGAGCGGAAATCATGGTGATAGCAGGTCTCTTCTCCCTCTGGAGGCTCCAGAGGAGATCCCATCCTTGCTTCTTCCAGCTGCTGGTGGCTGCCAGCTTTCCTTGGCTTGTGGTCACTTCAGTCCAACCTTTGCCTCTGTGGTCAATTTCCGTTTCCTCTTCTGTGTGTGTCAAATCTCATTCTACCTCTCTCTCTTTTTAAAAAGATTTATTTATTGATTTTTTTTTCTATGTTCTTTCTTCATTGCTGTGCGTGGGCTTTCTCTAGTTGCAATGAGTGGGGGCTACTCTTTGCTGTGATGCATGGGCTTCTCATTATGGTCGCTTCTCTTGTTGGTGAGCATGGGCTCTAGGTCCGAGAGCTTCAACAATTGCTTCATGTGGGCTCAGAAGTTGCAGCCTGAGGGTTCTAGAGCACTGGCTCAGTAGTTGTGATGCACGGGCTTAGTTGATTTGAGGCAGGTGGGATCTTCCTGAACCAGGGTTGGATCTCATGTTCTCTGCATTAGCATGTGGATTCTTAACCAGTAGGCCACCAGGGAAGCCCCTGCCTCTCTTTTATAAGGACATTTGTGATTACATTTGTGGTCCACCCAGATAATCTAGGATAATCTTCCTAACTTAAGATCCTGAATTTAATCACACAAGCCACACACAGACTTTATTTTTTTTCCATATAAGATAATATTCACAGGTTCCAGAAATTAGCATTGAATATCTTTGAGGGGCCATTATTCAACCTACTATACAAATCTGAAATAATAAAAGTTTTTAGAAGATTTTCACATGTTAAAAATAGAGTACTTAGTACTAAGTAATAAGAATTTAAAAAATTGATCTGTATTTTTTAATTCTTTAATGTAGTTGTATCATTTAGCAGTTGTATTCAACTACTTATAACAAAGCATTTCCCACTGTCTCTTTCAAAAATGGTAACTTAAACAGATATAAATTTAATTTTCTTTTATGAAGACCATTCAGTGGTAGGCAGCCTAGGACTGGCTGACTAGTATGCAGCTTTAAGAAACCATCAGAGACCCAGTATATTCCCACGTTCATGCTTTCCCAAACCTGGATTCCACCTTCAGGGTCACTTAATGGTCCAAGATGGCTGCTGGAGCTCCAGACATTACATCAGATCAGAATGACATCAGAAAGGTATAACATTTTCTCCTTATATCTTAATGTCTAAATTATACTAGATGCACTCAGATGCAAAGTTGGAAAATTTAGTTTTCTACCTGGGGATATTATCCAATTTCTTTTTCATTTTTTTTAAAAAAATTTTATTGTCATATAGTTGATTTACAATGTTGTGTTAGTTTCAGGTATACAGTAAAGTGAACCAGTTATACACATATATATATTTATCTATCTATCTATCTATCTCTACTCTGTTTTAATTTAATTTAATTACTATTATTTTTTTGGCCCTGTGGCACAGCTTATGGGATCTTACTTAGTTCTGTGATCAGAGATCAAACCCAGGCCCTTAGCAGTAGAAGCATGAAACCCTCACCACTGGACCACCAGGGAATTCCCAATCCACTTTTTTAGCTTCATTTTTTCATATAAATCAGAGTATTGAGTACAGTTCCCTGTGCTATGCAGTTGGTCCCCAAATTTCTTTTTCTAAGAGAGAAGGAGGGACAGATATTGAAAATCAAAAACATTTTTTTGAGCAGCTTCTATATATAAAAGCTCAGCTTAGAGCAGAAGTGTGTTATGATGGTCTCTGCCCTCAAGTGACTTGAAATCTAGTCAGGGAGACAGAGTGGATAAATAAAAGATTTTAAAAAATACACTTAGTATCTAGTGAGTGATATAGTCAGTAAGTGTATACTGTAGACTTTCTGAAAAATGTGAAGCAAATTGGCTTTAGAAACACCAGATGAATGAGGGAGGGCATTCCAACTGGAGTTCATCATGAGCAAAAATATAAAAGCGTGACTATTCCTGAAATGATTGGTAAACACTTTGAGAACTATTTGGTTAGCTACACGTATGGAGGAAAGCAATGTCCCACAGTAACCTACAGTCCCCTCCCAGAGAGAGGAAGGAAGGGGTCCAGTTTTATGTACAGTGAAAGAAATAATAAGAATAGTTAGCCTGTTCCAGGAACTCTATTAAAAACTTTACAAATATTTCACATTCTTGTAACAATTCTGCAAGGTCAGAACAGTATTTATTTATTGAATTTTGGTCTGCTCAGCATTGCTTATTTCCAATCATAGGCATGGACACATTCAGAGGCTCAAACAAGCAGACTTTCTCCTAGAAATCTGGATCTTGAGTAGTGACACATATGGATGGAATGAAATTATTGGTTCATTAAGTGGAGGCAACATTTGGAAAGGTGCATGAGTGGCCACTACTGTGACTTTGGAGCTTTGTCTTCTGATAGTTTAGCCTATTCTTCAATACCAGGAGTCAACCAATACTTTTCCAAAACACCTCTCCCGATTGCTTTATTTTGGTCAGAGCTAGTTTCTGTTGCTTACAATAGGAGGACTCCAACGTTTTCACTCTCAGAGAATGTGTCAAAAGCAACAGATGCTGGGGCATACGAGGTGGGTATTTGGAATTGCTTTCAGTTCTAAATTGGGTAGGAGGCAGTTAGATTTCCATTCAGATTTCAAGATAGAAATGAGCAGGCTGTAGTACTCACTGGTGAAATAGTTCAATTAGGTGAGCAATTGTGTTGTGTGGGACTATGTGCCCAGAGCCATAAAGTTCTGGGAAAGGTGACTGGGTTCTATTTTAAAAGTCATAGGATAATCTGATGCAAAGAATGGACATGCTCAAAACTTTAAAGTCTTCAAAGAACAGGATGAATCTCAAAATATTTAAGTAATCAAGATAAAAATAATTGCTTCCTGCTTGCAGCTGTAGAATGAAAGTCCTGAAAGTTAAACTCTACCACTGAAAATTCTGTCTTCTTTACTTTAATATCCAAGTAATGGCACATGTGTAGAAAGAGTAGGATTCCCGTAATTGAAATAGATAAATCAAGGAGTATATAGGGGGCTGGGAATCTTGAATTCTGAAGCCCTTTGAACTTCTCCCTACACTCTCTTTCTTTTTTCCCCTTCCTTCTAAGGGAGCCATACTCCCTTTCAGGAGTAACTCAGCATTTTTCTCAGTGTCCAATCCTTTAGTGTTTTCTACTGATAACCGTCTTCCCTGATAACTCAACATGGTCTCCAAGAGTAAACTGCAGAATCAGAGTGGAAAAGTTCAGCAATTAAACTTCAAGTTGTCACAGGGATCAATCAGCAAATTCTACCAAATCAGGCAAATGTCTGTGGGGATGTATTTTGAGGATCTCAGACCAAGGAGGGCAAAACACGAATTTGGATCAGGCCAAACTGATCGATACGGATTTACTCAGCAGACATTCCTTATGGAATGTATTAGTGTGTGGCATTGTCCTAAAGCAAACTTTGTTTGTCCAGCCCAAACCTACACTGAATGTTGGCTCAGACTAAATGATGACAGGGGGATAGAAATTCCTTGGCATAGTGTAGAGTAAGGGACTCAGGAGATAGAAATGCTGAATTTGATCTGTCAGGTATGTCTCCAATAGGGCCCATAATCTTACAAAGGCAATTTACTAATCATTCCAGTAGGCTCTAGTACTGCTTACAGCAGTTGCCCATGAAGTGGGCTTTTAGATTCCTGTGGGGCTGGAGGAGTCTGGGGTGGATATCCCAGGTGGTAGTTATTCACTACCAGGAGTAAAGCTGGCACAGTTTTGATATGAGGCAGCAGTTCAAATGTGATAAAAAGGTATTAGGGAATGAAAATTAAAGATACCAAGGGGACATTTCATGCAAAGATGGGCACAATAAAAGAAAGAAATTATAGACCTAACAGAAGCAGAAGATATTAAGAAGAGGTAGCAAGAATACACAGAAGAACTATACAAAAAAGATCTTCATGATCCAGATAACCACGATGGTGTGATCACTCACCTAGAGCCAGACATTCTGGAATGCAAAGTCAAGTGGGCCTTAGGAAACATCACTATGAACAAAGCTAGTGGAAGTGATGGAATTCCAGTTGAGCTATTTCAGATCCTAAAGATGACGCTGCTAAAGTGCTGCACTCAAAATGCCAGCAAATTTGGAAAACCCAGCAGTGGCCACAGGACTAGAAAGGGCCAGTTTTCATTCCAATCCCACAGAAAGGCAATGCCAGAGAATGTTCAAACTACCGCACAATTGCACTCATCTTACACACTAGTAAAGTAATGCTCAATATTCTGCAAGCTAGGCTTCAACAGTACATGAACCATAAATTTCCAGATGTTCAAGCTGGATTTAGAAAAGGCAGAGGAGCCAGAGATCAAATTGCCAACATCTATTGGATCATCGAAAAAGCAAGAGAGTTCCAGGAAAGCATCTACTTCTGCTTTACTGACTACGCCAAAGCATTTGTGTGGATCACAACAAACTGTGGAAAATTCTTAAGGAGATGAGAATACCACACCACCTGACCTACCTCCTGAGAAATCTGTATGCAGATCATGAAGCAACAGTTAGAACTGGACGTGTGCTGGTGTCCCTCTCCAGCTGGTCCAGGGGTCCCCAATGGATGAATGGTGTCGGTGAAAAGAAAAGAAAGGAGACAGAGAGTTTTTGATGGCCCAAGGACCATTGGTCCAAGGACCACTGGCCCAAGGACCATAATCTTTATTGCTTTAGTCTCTATTTATATAGAACATGTTCTTCTACGTAATGATTCTTACAATATTTTCCATTCAGATCAACATCCCCTGATTCTAAGATGTGTTAAAAGTTTTTTCCTAGTCTATTGTCACATTTTGGTTACATGTTTACCCCGAAACCTATTTTATTTTACTAGAACGTAGTCTATGAATCATATCATTCCATCTACTTTTTCTGTACAGCCTGCTACTACAGCGAATACAGTGTCTTGCTTCAGTGAATAAGTACTAGAGCAGTGTCTAAGGGCAAAAAGTTTCTCATAGTACAGCATTGTCAGTGGTGGTTGGTTTACCATCTACCCACATAATACAAGACTATTTCTGGCATGGACAAGTCTTTTGCAGTTTACCTAGAAACCATTTACAATACAATTCATATAGTTCTTTTCCGTTTATGCTTAGATTCTGAGGGGAAAAGGCAATTGGCTTAGTTTCTGTAATTTTCCCTGATACATGACCCAAGTTTTCCAGTCATCAATAACAATCTCCTCATGAGGCCAGGTCACAATAGGCTTAGAGCTTGTTTCCCAAATGATCATGGCCTTATTCCCTGGCTGAATATTAGGGACCCACCAGGCAGGGGCCTCAGTAGGTTTAATCATTTTTGGAACGTTTCTCTGGGGCAAGGGATCATTTTTCTTTTTACTGGACTCTCATGACCTCATCATGGAAGCCCCTACAACTCCAGCCATCAAAGAATGAAACAGAGTTAGCCACAACAAAAGCATAGAAACAGGAAAGAGAGAAGGTTCCGATCCTGGAGAGAAACTGCTTTGCAGTTTCTTCTTGAGTGGTGCCGTGACTTTGTCACCCAGCAGTAGTTCCAGAATGGCTCCCAACAGATGTGGAACAACAGACTGGTTCCAAATTGGGAAAGGAGTACATCAAGGCTGTATATTGTCACCCTGCTTATTTAACTTATATGCAGAGTACATCATGCTAAATGCCAGGCTAGATGAAGCACATGCTGAATCAAGATTGCAGGGAGAAATATCAATCATCTCAGATATGCAGATGACACCACACTTACGGTAGAAAACGAAGAAGAACTAAAGAGCCTTTAGATGAAAGTGAAAGAGAAAAGTGAAAAAGTTGGCTTAAAACTCAACATTCAGAAAACTAAGATCATGGCATCTGGTCCCATCACTTCATGGCAAACAGATAGGGAACAATGGGGACAGTGACAGACTTTATATTTTGGGGTTCCAAAATCACTGCAGATGATGACTGCAGCCATGAAATTAAAAGACGCTTGCTCCTTGGAAGGAAAGCTATGATCAACCTAGACAGCATATTAAAAAGCAGAGACATCATTTTGCCAACAAAGATCCAACTAGTCAAGGCTATGGTTTTTCCAGTAGTCGTGTGTGGATGTGGGAGTAGGACTATAAACAAAGCTGAGTGCTGAAGAACTGATGCTTTTGAACTGTGGTGTTGGAGAAGACTCTTGGGAGTCTCTTGGACTGCAGGGAGATCCAACCAGTCCATCCTAAAGGAAATCAGTCCTGAATATTGATTGGAAGGACTGATGCTGAAAGTGAAATTCCAATACCTTGGCCACCTGTTGTGAAGAACTGACACATTGGAAAAGACCTTGATGCTGGGAAAGATTGAAGGCAGGAGGAGAAGGGGCTGACAGAGGATGAGATGGTTGGATGGCATCACTGACTCGATGGACATGAGTTTGAGTAAGCTCCAGGAGTTGGTGATGGACAGGGAGGCCTGGAGTGCTGCAGTCCATGGAGTCTCAAAGAGTCGGACACGACTGAGTGACTGAACTGAACTGAAATCCACAGACAACTCCACATTTTACCATGGGGTTCGCAGGAGTGTAAGCACTGGATCTTCCACTAAGATATCATACCACACTGTCCCAAATGGCACATTTAGCAAGCACAGACTTTGATTGAGCCACCTTGCTAGACAGTCAGGAGGAGTTAAATGACACCCACAGAGCTCCTTGATTGGAGCGGAGGCTGGGTCCCTTAGGAAAGATGCTATAGTATTCTCAAATATGGACATTCTGAAACTACCTCCTGGGCTTCCCTGTAGCTGCTTCCCTAGTAGCAGTGCCCTGTGAGATGGGAGATATCCAGACTCTTTAAAGACCATTGGAAATTGGCTCTGATTGAAACTATAACTTCTGAAATGCCGCTCCCATCTACCAGAGTGAAGGCTTATGGGGAGCAGATGGAATATGGCTTCTGACTTAGTTCAGCTCGCAGTACCCCAAGCGGGACTCCAAGCTCATTCTGTGGCTGGTACTCCAGTTCCTGAGAGCATTATTGGAACACATGACCTTAGCAAATTGTAGAATATCCACATTGGCTCCCTGAACTGTGGAGTGAGAAGTACCATTGGAGGAAGTTTAGCCACAAGTGATTCGTTTGCTAGTCGCTCAAAAGTCAATAAAGAGGCAAGTTGGTGGAAAGCTAAGTTTCCCCTATTTTGGATGCTGGCAACCCCAGGGGTGGGGGTGGGTAGGAAGGTGAAGGTCGACTCCCCCACTGACAATCAGGGAGCTAGAACTTTAATATACTAGGGGAGGGGGCTACATGTAGAAACAGCACAGTCATCTCTGACAGTCATTTTGAAATTGGTCATGTGATGGTCTAATCAGCGTCATCTTGACCTTTTTAGGTACAGCTAATCTTCTGTTCCAGGGTTGTTCTTTTCTCATTTCCTTGAGGCCAATTCTCAGAATTGCAGTAGCTTAAATCATGGCTTCCCTGATAACTCAGTTGGTAAAGAATCTACCTGCAATGTGGGAGACCTGGGTTTGATCCCTGGGTGGGGAAGATCCATTGGAGAATGGATAGGCTACCCACTCCAGTATTCTGGCCTGGAGAATTCCATGGACTGTATAGAGTTGGACAATACTGAGCAACTTTCACTTTTCAAATCACAGCTTACAGTTTGGTCATCAAGTAGTTAACTTCTTCCACCTGGTGGGGGTTTCAGTCTCTACAGAACAGCTCACAGCCTATGGTTCAGAATATTCTCTATGGTACTTGTGGAGGAACTGGAGGTCCTTGACTTTGCTTAGTGACTACATTATTATTATTTGGTTTCCTTTGACTGCTTTCCTTTGTTTTTAAGTTTTCTCACTTCTCTGATGAAACTTATTCTTTGGCAAAAGTTTTTCTACAGACATAAGGCAGGAAGAGGACTTGGTTGGGAGGAGGCAGGGAGCAAGGACTGTAGTGTCTTGCTCTGTTTCAGAAGGACCAAGAAGATGCCACTGGTGTTTCTGTTCCCTAAAAAAATTATAAATGTGAATTAAAGCTACACTTTGAGTGGAGCTGCAGAAATTTATGCCAATATCAAAGATCAGGAAGACATAGACTTGGTGATTTCTGTCATACTCCCCATCATTTCCTGTCATTTTTTGAATTAGAATGGAGAATGATAGTGGACTGTGGTAAAGTGAACAAGGTGGTGATTTCAATTTGATTGAGGTTCCACGGATGATCTCCTTATGAAGCAAATGAATACATCTTGTGGCATTCAGTTTGCAGCTACTGATGTGGTTGAAAGCATTTTCTCCATTCAGATAAACAAGTTTGCCATCACTTGAAGGATAAGTAGCACAGCTTAACTCTCTTGCTTAAAGTTGTGTCAATTCTGATTCTGAATCATAACACATGGCCTGTAGGGATCTTGATCAGGGGTTGGCAAATGTTTTCTGTAAAGGGCCAGATGGTAAATACTTTTGGCATCAGTCCATGTGGTTTTGGTTGCATCTACTCCACTTTCCCATTAGAGTGCCAAAGTAGCCACAAACAATATGTAAGTGGATGAGTGTGGCTGGGTTCCAGTAGAATTTTATTTACAAAAGCAAACTGCAGGCTGGATTTGGCCCATGTGCTGCAGTTTGCCAACTCCTGATCTTGACCATCAACATCTATAGGACATCATGCTAATCCTACAGTGATGACAGCGTGCAAACAGGACCTGGAGAGAGAAAGTGCCCTGTGACAGAGGGTGAGAGAGAGATTCTGAGAAATACAGGGGTTTGCCATCCCATTGAAATCCAGAGGGAAGTTTAATAATAAAGAAAAGTGAAGGTCAAGTTCTTCATCTCAAGCTCCCGACCACTAAGAATGTGGCACTATGTTTGCGACATTTCTTTGATTTTGGGGCCAATCTGTACCATGTTTAGGTAGCTTCCTTTGTCCCTTATTAAGAAATCAGGAAAGCAGCCTGTGGCTCTATGGTTAATTCTTCTTTTTTTTTTTTTTTTTGGCTGTACCGCATGGTATGCAAGGAATCTTAGTTCCCTGACCAGGGATTGAACCTGTGCCCCTGCAGTGGAAGTGCAGAGTCTTAACTACTGGACCACTGGGGGAAGTCCTGGTTAATACACACACACACACACACACACATATATATATATATATATATAAATATGTGTGTGTGTGTGTATATATATATATATATATATATTTTTTTTTTTAAACTCTGTTCACACCAGGTTTGTCTACACCTGACTGGAGGGAGGCTACATCTTTCAGTGTGTGCATGGAAATGGTGGTGGGCATGAGTAGGGATGGTGTCAGATTGGCCAGAAAGGCACCTTGCCTACCTCTGTGAGTAACTTATGAGTCAGTCTCCTGGAAGGACTGTGCTATTACACATCAAGAAACCCCAAAAGATGAATAGAGATCTCAGATTTCTTCTTAAGCAGAATAACAGTTTACCTCATCTTGATGTTAAGAGCTTGTCAAGGAGCTCATTCCAAACAGAACGTCCATTCTATTTAGGCAGATTGTCTATAAACTTAACAACAGAAACTTGCTGAGTTTTATATGGAAGGTAAAGGGGACAAGCAAGTAAGAAAGAAGGCAGGTGGAAGAGAAAACTGACATAATCAATGGTAATTTAAAAAGTTAACCTCTTATTTAATGTAAAAAAACCCCTCTTATTTACAAAAGGAAATGGAGACTTAATCGAAAACATTTAGATAACATAGAAGAGGACAAAGAAAAAAGAAACAAAAATAATTTTTTCAGCCAGAGATAAACACCACTAACAGCTTATTCCAACCTAATATTTTTTATGCTATGACTATGTATATATGTGTGTGTACGTGTTTAGACAGAATGATAGTATATATGCTCATCGACAGTCTCTTCTTGCTGTTTGCATTACAGGGATCATTTTTCCATGTCAATGAATATTCTTAAACCATATGACTTTTGATTGTTATATAGAATTCCTTCAAGCAGAAAGTGCCTTACATTTCTTAACCAGTGACCTATTGTTTTATATTAATAACCAGTGCTTCTTGCAGGGGCTCTCTGCCAGGATAGAAAATTTTATGGATGTCTCCACAACAAGCTGTCACCATATATAGCTTTAACAGATCACTGCACGTAATTAGAGGACATCTGAGGTCAAGAGCTTTTCCATTAATTGAAATAATTAAGATATCTTTTTCTCTGTAGATTTTCCCAATTCCCCTTTTTGACATTAGTCACAGTAACTAATATTCATGTCATGTTTTAATGTAACCTCTGTCAGTTCTGGGAACATTTATGCAGCAATGAATTTTACCTAAAAGGAACAAAGCTGACTGCAAAACATATCTATTACAATGTCACAGATGTGAGTCATTCATTTGGTAGGTACTTATTGAGTGTCTAAAATAAGCAGACAACTCCATTCTGGGTGCGCAATATTCCGTAAACACTGAGCTTCCTCGATGTGCAAGGATGCTAAGAAATATAACTTCTTTTAAAAGATTTTTCTCTTGGGGACTGTCATTTTTAAAAGATTGATCCCTGAGGGTTGGAGCAATCAGAAAAGGTTTCATGGAAAAAGTCTTGAAAGGATTGAGAAGATAGAAATGAGAGTACAGAGCTTTCAACCGAGGCTAGGAGAAAGTACATTTATCCTTGGGGGACAGTAAATTGTGTTCACCAGAAGTGTAGGAGTGGGAGTAAAGTCTGAAAAGAAGGAGTGCTAGTTGGGAGAGGTCCCTGAACACCAGGCCAGGGGAGTCTGGGTTCCACTGAACATCATGGGAGGAGGCTTTTGAGCTGTAGAGTGACTTGGTGGCCTAACCACCTTGATGTGACGAAAGTCAGTTCATCTTTAGTCCTCTGAAATCTCTTTGGTAAGACTTGAAATTTATGTTGGAAGTTAAAATTGTGTACCCATCACCACTTTATTCCTGCTCTTTGATCAAGATCCGAATGTGGAAACTGACCCAATAGTGAAACAGTCCAGTTATAAATTCACATGTAGAATTTGCAAAATTAAGTTTAAAAATTCCAGTAACAGAACCAGAATTTTTCCTACAATGGCACAATTAAGACATTATCTCAGCTTTTTTGCCTTGATAAATTTTTATAAAACAAATATAGCATCATTGCAGACATTTTAAAAATAGAAACAAAGTCTTATAACCAAATCCTAAACGTAACTATTTAAATTTTACATGTCTTTCCAGTTTTGTCAAAAATGCATGCTTATTTTTAATTGAAATCTTACAATAATATTGTATAATTATTGTAAATAGATTAAGCTAACATACTACAAATGTATTAAAACAGTCATTTTTACAAAAATCATTTTTTAAGATTTATATAAACATTTTTGGATATACCCAATTTAATCATTTATCCATATTTAGATGGTGTCATTTTCCCTTATTTTGATTAAAACTTTCCATCCAGTGTGCCATTGACATTTTGATATACAGAGATGGCATTCAGGTGTGATAAGATCTCTTTGATCCTTGGGAGTGCATGGGTGGGGCTTGCAGTCACTGGGGCCCCCAGACTAGTAGCCCCAGGCTTCATGAATTGAAGTAATTGACCAATAACTTTAGTGGACAGTACAAATATTATCATTTTCAAAGTTTCATTGCATGAAAAAAGTTGGGATGTATTTTTATAGTGGTGCAGTAATTGTCCTCAACCTCTATTAATATTACTAGTTATTGAACTTAGATTGTTTTCACAACTGAGTTTTAACTACTTTTTAGAGCAATACTTGCACATGATAAAAATTGTTAATGGTACAGAAAGGTAAAGAGTAGTAGTAAGTGCCTCTTTAAACCTAGGCATTGTGTTTCTCTCCACAGAGCCCAGTTGTGATTAATTTCTTGTGTATTCTTCCAGAGGCTTCCAAAGGCCAAACAAGCACCTATCTATTTACAATGTTGCATAAATTTACTAATAGAATATTGATATCTAAATCTATAGCTATCTAGGGGCAACATTAAAAATATTTAGCACAGTTACCGATACTTAGAAGGAAGGCCCACGGTATATAGGATGTGCAGTAGGCATTCTGGCACATCCTTAGCCTTGACTGCATGGTCTTGCTTTTACACATTAATTCTCACTCGGCTCTTTTAATTTAGTAATATGATTTGGAGATTATTCCACATCAGCACATACAGGATGCTTTATTCTTTCAGTGGTACTGTGTTTTAACCACTTCCTATAGATGGATTTTTAGGCTCTTAGTTTTTTGTTACTATAGCAATGCTCTAACAACTATCCTTATATAGTGTGAGCTTATCTGTAGCATAAATGTCTAGATGAATAATTTCTGGGGGAAATAGTATAGGCATATAAAATCATACTTAGTATTAAATTTCCCTCCAAAGAGATTGAGCGTTTTCAGTCTATTGACAAAGTATATGAGGGCCTATTTCCCAAACCTGGGCCAACTCAGCATATCTGTATTAATGTAAAGGGTGAAAAATGGTGTCTTGATTTAATTTGCATTCAATTTTAAAATATTTAAAATACTTTGAATGTTCCTGAATCAAGTTTTTCTCTGTAATTAGACAAGCAAGCTTCATCCTTGAACCTGAAACAGGTACAGATACTACAGAAGGTGCTAAGTGGGTGAGGATAATAAAAAGCAAAAACTCCTTGAGAGTATCTTCCCAAGGATGAGGGTAGCAATAGTGTTTACTTTTTTGCCTTTGTCTCCTCTTCTCCATTTCCATTAGATTGAGTTAGAAAGTTGTGAGTTACATAGATGTGTGGTGTGTTTGAGCCTTGCTTGAGATACGGAAATTTAGAAGTGCAGAAAGGGCTCATCTGTCTATTCCAGGTAACTCACATCAAATTCCAGGTACCATCATTTCTCCCTAGCAGAGCCAGCACATCTGCAGAATCAGAGAGAGTGACAGAAATAATGGAAGAAAAAAGAAAAAGAATTTAAGTACTATTTGACCTGGGAAAGGCTTATACAAATCAGCATGTTTTTGTTTTTTTTTAATTGAAGTACAGTTGATTTACTATGTTGTGCCAATTTCTGTTGTACAGCAAAGTGACTCAGTTATACACATACATACTTTTTTTTTTTTAATTCTTTTCCATTATGGTTTATCACAGGAGATTGGATATAGTTCCCTGTGTTATACATTAGGACCTTGTTGTTCATCCATTCTAAACACAATAGTTTGCATCTACCAGCCCCAAATTCCCAGTCTTTTCTCTCTCTCCCCTTGCCCTTGTCAACCACAAGTCTGTTCTCTATATCTGTAAGTCTATTTCTGTTTTGTAGATAGGTTCATTTGTGCCATATTTTAGATTCCACACATAAGTGATATTACATGGTATTTGTCTTTCTGACTTACTTCACTCAGTATGATAATCTGTAGTTGTATCTAAGTTGCTGCAAATGGCATTATTTTGTTCTTTTTCATGGCTGAGTAGTATTTCAATGTATATATGTACCGCATCTTCTTTATCCACTCATCTGTTGACAGACACTTGGGTTGTTTCCATGTCTTGGCTATTGTGAATAGTGCTGCTATGAACATAGGGGAGCATGTACCTTTTTGAATTACAGTTTTATCTGAGTATCTGTCCAGGGATGGGATTGCTGGATCATATGATAATTTCTATTTTTAGTTTTCTGAGAAACCTCCATACTGTTTTCCACAGTGACTGTGCCAACTTACATTCCCACCAACAGTGTAGGAGAGGTCCCTTTTCTCCACACCCTCTCCAGCATTTGTGTTTGTAGACTTTTTAATGATGGTCGTTCTGACCCTCTGTGAAGTGGTACCTCACTGTAGTTTTGATTTGCATAAAAATCAGTGTATTGAGTCACTTTTTCTGTTTCATTAACTGGTAGGTGTCACTGGTATCCTGCCTTTTAGATAAGATGTAGTTAGGGAAGCTCAGTGGAATTGAACTCATGTTCTGAGCTTCTTTTTTTTTTTTTTGAAGAAAATAAAAGTATGCTGTGAGACATGCTCTGTTTTTGCAGATTATTATATCACCTCCCACCCCAACCTATTCCCATTTATTATTTAAGGAACTGGACATGCAAAGGCAGGGAAGAAGTATGTACGCAGTAAGATCCCAAATCAGTCAACTGAAATGGTTCACACAGAGAAGACTTTCCAAAGATAGAGGAAAATATACCCTTCCCCCAAAATCTTGATACTCTCCCCCATACGGAAGAAAAGTCAGTATTACTGGAAAAATATACATTTATCCTTACTTAATCTTACTCTATTCTCTTTCAATGAGCTTTAGATCTTAAAAACGTGAGGAACAAGTCTTAGATTAACATCGAAGTGCCAAAAACAAATTTAGATTTGGGCCCCACTTTAGGTTCTACAGTCCCACCCCTATCCAATCAGGGTACGTCCCCGCTGTTATCCTGGTTGTTTAAAAGCAAGCGGTTTAAAAAATCTCAAATCCTGCCCTTTGTGTTGGCTGCCTCGGAGTTGCCCCTTCGCAGACTAGCAATTTAGGATAGAAAACAGGGCGGTGGTGCCCCACCGCAGCCGGCTCGAGGGCCTGCGCCCCCGGGATTCGCCCTCCGCCCCGGCCGCCAAGCCCGGCCAGGGCCCCAGGCCCCTCTTCAGCGCGCCCTCCCCGCGCGCTGTAGCGGGTGCTCCCGGGAGCCCCGCCTGACGCTGCAGCTGGGCCGGCGATTCGCCATTGGATTAAAAATAGCAGCGTCCCCTTCACCCCCAGCCCGCCAGCCCCAGGCCCCGGGTGCCCGCTCCCGCCCCGCGGCCGGCTCTCCCCGCCCGTCCCGGCTCGGCTCCCGTCGCCCGCGCAGCCCGCCGCCGCCGCCGCCGAGGTGGGCAGACCCAGCGCTCCGCTCGGCTCGGCTCGAGTGCGCGCCGCGGCCATGCAGCGCCGGGGCGCCCTGTTCGGCATGCCGGGCGGCAGCGGCAGCAGGAAGATGGCTGCAGGAGACATCGGCGAGCTGCTAGTGCCCCACATGCCCACGATCCGTGTGCCCAGGTCCGGGGACAGGGTCTACAAGAACGAGTGCGCCTTCTCCTACGACTCCCCGGTAAGTGAGGCTCGGCGGCGGGACGGCGCCTCGGGGGAGGTCGCGGTGCCCGCGGCCTGGGGCGGCCGCGAGCCGCCGAACTCGGCCGCACGTGAAGCGCGGAGGAGGGGGAAGATGCGCGGTGGCAGCTGGGGACCCGCTCCTCCGGACGCCAGAGTTGGCTCAGGGGCACGGCAGTTCGGCAAACACTTAGGGAGTGCCTACTGGGTGCCCGGCAGCGCTGGATTGCCCAGGGCTGCTGCAGCCGAAGCCCGGGGCGGCCGGGGTGGTTTGCTCCGCCAGCCTTCTTAGGCTGCCAGGACCCCAATTCCTAGCAGCGGTTCCAAAGCCCCGCCACCGTTTGAAAGATTGAGTCGAAGAGTTCCCTAATCTTAACTGTGCGTTGCAGATGGTTTGCGTCCTCTTTGGGGCGAGCGCGGAGGGCGGGTGGGCGGACGAGGTTGATTCACTCCGGATGCACGCAGCCCTTCTCTTTCTGGGACCGTTTGCTTTGCCCAGGGATTCCCACTCCTGGACAGTTCTGCTTTCCTCTCTGAGCTTTTCTCTCTGCACTTGAAATTACTCCCCACTCCTTTTCTTTCCGTCAGAACATTGGAAGAAACCCTCGGGTGCTTCCACTGAGGCAGCAGAAATCGAGGGTCTGTTCGATTGTTACGGTTTCCTGAATCCTTTCTCTTTCCCTCCTAAACGAGTCACTTTGACTGAAATGCATCAGTATAAATTATTAAAAGTTCAGTCGTGAGTCGTGACCTCAGAGACTGGCGGGGGAAGTCGAGACGCACCACCGCCTTCCACCCGGCGCTGCTGGTGTGTTTTTCACCAGGTTGTATGTGTATGTGTGAGAAGGAAAAAGGGTGAATTGTCCTTTTCGGGGAGTCAAAATGGGCTTCAAAGTGACTCAGCTGTCTGGCGTTTATCACGTCTTTTTGAGGACTAGGTTATTTTTATCCACCCACTTTAGAGCTCATGTGTCACTCGGCAGATCTCAATGCAAAAGGGAGGTTTCTGGATTGGAGGCACCGAGGCAGGTTTCACAACAATAGTCTAACAGTTTATTCATATTATGTTTTGTTGGATGAAAAAAAAAAGAGCCAGATAAATGGCACATGTTCCAAAGTATCCTTATTATCTTGTGAGTTGCCTTCAGCTGATTTCCAAGGCTTTTTGTTTTGTACACAGTGGAGTTGCAGAATTCGTGTCCTTTCTGTGATATTTTTCTTTTATGCTAGTAATAGATTGTTTGTGAGATAAAAGTCTCATTTATTTGCTCATTACTTTTTTTCTTTTAAAAAGGTGGGTAGTGTGAAGTGAAATGGTTATATTTATTACTTAGCGGCTTGTGATCACACTACTTAATGTGTCTGTCAGCAGTGTCATTGTATCCGCAAAGTATCTGAAAATGTCATTTTCAGATTTTGTGTCTAGTGTTGAGCTGCTGCTGCTGCTAAGTTGCTTCAGTCGTGTCCGACTCTGTGCGACCCCATAGACGGCAGCCCACCAGGCTCTGCCGTCCCCGGGATTCTCCAGGCAAGAACACTGGAGTGGGTTGCCATTTCCTTCTCCAGTGCATGAAAGGGAAAAGTGAAAGTGAAGTCGCTCAGTCGTGTCCGACTCTTAGCGACCCCATGGACTGCAGCCTACCAGGCTCCTCTGTCCATGGGATTTTCCAGGCGAGAGGACTGGAGTGGGTGCCATCACCTTCTCCCTAGTGTTGAGCAGGTTTCCAGTAATAGCTTCTAAAGGTGGAGAAGAATGACCCTAATTAACTTAAGCAATCAAAGATTGTACATGCCATGGGGAGAGTAGCCCAAGTCTTTTAGGATAATACAACATGTAAAGTGGGTAAAACTGCTTTCTCTTTGTTTAAACTGGGTTACTCTTCAGGCTCTTCTTACAAACTTTGTTATTGAAAGTCTTTGCCCTGTTTTATAGTGTATGGTAGGAGTGAAGAAAAAAAGCTGATTATTTTACTCACTTTCACAAATAGTTATTGGAAGCTTACTGTGTGCAAAACACTATTCTAGAAGTATCTTGTCTAGTGTAAACTGATTTCATTCATGTCACAGTAGTTCCTTGGGGAAGACTGGGCTTATTTACAAGGCTGATAAATCAGTATATTTCTTTATCTATGTTTCAAGGGAGGAAGAGAAAGAAGATTTTATAACAAGTTATATTAAAGTACAGTGCATGATAATTCGAAATCTTTCCCTATGGTACTTATTTAACACTTCATCATAAATCTCATAAGGGTTCTAGAGCACCTACTATGTGCAAGCTGCTACATGCATGGCTATAAGAACCATACAGAGCAAAATTCATTGGTGCCAAACAGCAGAGACTTTAATCCACCAGTGCAGTAGGACTGTGGTAGAGAAAGGACCAAAATCATCTGAGTGGAAACAATAGCCATCCTTGCATTGGATACTTTTGAAAATGGCCATAAATAAGGATGGTTAGAAATAAATAGAACAACATTCTAGTCCAAGTAAATTATATGTGCAAACATAAAGTGTGAATATTTTCTTTTTATTTGCTAGTAATATATTTGGAAGAAAAAGACTGATTTGATAAGCAAGTGAGGTCAGAACCGAGTAGAATAGAAGATGGGGGCCTTGAATGCAAAGAATAGGATCTTGAATTTCATGCAGTCAGTTATGGAAAGCTCCTGTGAGTAATGTGATTTAAAGGGGTATTAGGGGAAGACTGAATTGATAAATTTTTATTTTGTGTCTCCCATGTCTAAGGTGTGGTGTGACCACCTTTGCTATTCTTCACCTTCGTGGGTGTGAAGTGGGACAGTGTGACAACTCATTTCGGTGTCTCTCTCCTTCCTTTCTTCCCACCTGCTAGGGATTTGCACAGAGCAGATGCCCAGTAACAGTTATTTTGGAATGAGTGAGAATTTGTCTTTTCACCTACCAATTTGGTCCACTGTCTCACCGTGACCAGTAAGGTTCACCTCTCCATGACCTGGTTCATCTTGCAGGATCTGTAATGGGACCTTCCTGGAAAGGGGGACTTTGTGTTCCCAGTTGCTGGCTCAGCATCTGGTATATGTACCAGGAACTCAATGAATGTCTAGGAAACATACAAATTATCTGTGGTTATGGGTTATGAAAATGGTAAGGATACACCACATGGGAAACACTGGGAAATGAATCTTGTGGGATTCTCATGTAGAAAGTGGGACTTTGTTATGGGGGACGGATGTGAAAGAAAGAGCTGGACTGGCAGGATTTGAATTCCAGCTCTGTCACCCAGCTTTGTAACTTCTGTGTGTCCCAGTTTCTCCAGTCTGCAAGATGAAGACGATAATAGATCCTACCTCATGGGGCTGTTTTGTGAATTAAATAAATATGTGTGCCTGGCCAATTAGTAATTGCTATAGGAAGAAACGGGGCTTCCCTGGTGGTTCAGATGGTAAAGAATCTGCCTGCAATGCAGGAGATCTGGGTTCAGTCCCTGGATCAGGAAGATCCTCTGGTGAAGGGAATGGCAACCCACTTCAATATTCTTGCCTGGAGAATTCCATGGACAGAGGAGCCTGGTGGGCTACATACAGTCCATAGGGTGGCAAAGAATCAGACATGACTAAAAGCTACTAACACTTTCACTTTCATAGGAAGAAAAGAAAGAGATAAGAAGTTGTAAGCTCAAGTGTTTGGTTGTCAGGGGTTCTGTAGAAAGCTTGATGTAGTTAAGTGGGGGAAATTGGTTCATACTTCTGCTCACAACCTTCATGAACTACATGTAAAATCTACTCTCTTCTCCTTAGTTACTGAGCCCCACCTTCATTGAATATACCTTGTCCCACCTCTTCCCCCTTTCTAGGTTGCCAGCTCTGGGGAGTCCAGACTCTGGGTCTTCAATCTGTGGAGACTTTTTTCCTTTTCCAGGACCACCTTCCTCTCTTGGTTATCTTTCAAAGCTCTTTCTCAGCCCTTTCCTTCTGCTTTAGACTTCATCCTTTCCTCTGAAGCCAACATTACTTAGGGTCTGTGTTGTACAACACAGCAGTTAGAGTCTGTCTTATATAGTTTGCCATCATTTTATTTCTTTTTACCCACTTAACTGGTAGTTTTAAAGCATCTACCAGGTGCAAAGCCTTATACTGAGCTCTAGGTAGGAGAGGAGCAGGGCCACAGGGCTGGCTGCTAATTATACCCCCGCCCCACCTGTGTGAGTGTGGGGAGCTGAGGTTCTGTCCTGTCTCAGCTGGGGTCAATTGAAGACTGAGACAACGGCTTTGGCCCAGGCCTTTTATTTTGGAAAGGTATCCCAGGGAATATAAGAGGAAGGACGTCCAAAGGAATAGAGACAAAGGGAAGGATAGAAAGCCAAACGAAGGTGAGTTACTCGGCCAGTGCTCCCGACCCGGACTCTGGGGAACTATCAGTGCCCCTCAGCATCGCCTTCCTGCCCCGGGACCCAGAAGAAGAGAGTGTTTATCCACTGGCTTCTGTGGCCAGTTGGTCAAGGGTGTGCCCCAGGGCTGAAACACTTAGACTCTTCCAGGCTTGTGTTTGTGTCTGGGAGGCTAAGCAGGCTCCCTGCAGGTTTGCTGAGACCAGCAGCCTCAGAGGATTGAGAGATCCAAGTACAGCCATGGGGCTAGGACTGTCAGGCCGCTTGCTACGTTGAGCAGGGGCACACACCCCAAAAATGGCTGTGAGACCAGCATAAGCCATGTCCCCCCCCCCCCCCCCTTTTGTAAAAAGGAGCTCTTCCCCCATTCTTCAAAGCTCTGAGATCTTTTAGTGATGTTGAGAGGTCACTGTTGGTTCTCTGCCTTCCTTGGGAGTCTTTACAAATCTCTGGGAGCCTCAGTTTGGTAGTTGCTGGTGTAGATATCCATCGCGAAAGGCTTTGAGATCATCTCCTTGTAGGAAAATTTCATATTAGAGGCTCAGTAAATTCTTATGTGATGCTGTGATTTACAGTAAGAAATGTATATTTGACTTTTGTTCCTATTCCTGGCACAGAGCTCCTGAAACTCTTGGAATTTCCTAAATGATAAGAGCCATGAAGGTGTCTTTCATTATTCTTAACAATCTCCTTTCAGCCACACCTGAGTTTATATTAGAGGCTTTTGGAAAGCCCCTGGTTGCCAGGGAAACCAACCTAGTGATTAGAAGGTTGGAACTTTCAGCCCCTCATCTCCTGGGTTGTTGTTCAGTCACTCAGGTATGTCCAGCTCTTTGCGACCCCATGGACTGTAGCCTGCCAGGCTCCTCTGTCCGTGGGATTTTCCAGGCAGGAATACTGGAGTGGGTTGCTGTTTCCTTCTCCAGGGGATCTTCCCCACCCAGGGATTGAACCTGCGTCTCCTGCACCGACAGGTGGATTCTTTATATTGAGCCACCTGGGAAGCTCTTACCTCCTGGGAGGGGAGAGGAACTGGAGATTGATGTAATCAACAGTGGCCAGTGGTTTAGTCATTCTCACCTGTCTGATGACAGCAACAACAAAAATCCCTGAACTCTGGGGTTGGAGAGTGCTGAGGGTCACAGAACTCCACACTCCTTTCCCCCTGCCCTGTCTATCGCTTCTTCTGGTTGCTCATGGATATCCTTTAACATCCTTTGTAAGAAGCTGATAATCCTGTAAGTAAATTGTTTTCCTGAGTTCTGTGGGCCGCTCTAGCAAATTAATTGAACCTGAGAAGGGCTTTGTGGGATACTATTTATAGTCCATTCTTCAGAAGCACAGGTGATAAGCCAGCCTTCCCGTTGGTGTTTAAGGTAGGAGAGCAGGGGGAAGCAGTCTTGTGGGGCTGGATCTTTCATGTGCGGACTGTGATGGTAACTCCAGGTAAATAGTGTCAGTGTGTGTTAGTCACTCAGTTGTGTCTGACTCTTTGCGACCCCATGGGCTGTAGCCCCCCAGGCTCCTTAATTGGGTTAAATTGTGGGGCACTTGGTGCCTATGGAGAGATGGAGAATTGCTTCCTGTGGGAGAAACACCCTCTCCCCATGCCCCCCACACACGTTTGGTGGCCAGAAGGGAAGTATTTTATAAGTAGGGGAGAAACTATGCTTCTGTCTTTCCTTCCTTCTCCCAGTATTTGTGGATTTGCCTGGTACTACCTCAGCCATTGCTAATTACAATAATGACAGCTAATATTTGTACAGAGCAGTGCTTCTCAGTGTGTGCTGAACCTATAGCCATGCCAATTCTTGGGTCCCTTTGCAGACCACTGAAACAGACACTCAGGGGATTGGGGGTCTAGCAAGCCTGATTTGAATAGGCTTTCCAGGTGATTCTGAGGCATGCCAGAGTTTGAGAGTCAGTGACAGGGTGTTCAAGAGGTACCTGGCAGCATTCTAGGCATGTGTTTATTCATATGTTAACTCATGTAATCCTCAAAACAACCTTATGCTGTGTGTTATTATAATTTTGCAGATGAGGAAACTGAAGCACCAAAGTCACACAATATTAAGTGGTAGACCTGAGTTTTGAATCCAGGTTATCTGGCTCTAGAATCTCTTTCTGTTCCTTATTTATACCACTTTAACCATGTTAATTGTATAATTCAGTGCCGTAAGTACATTCACATTGCTGTGCAACCATTATCACCATCCATTTCCAGAACTTCTTTATCATCCCAAACTGAGACTCCGTACCCATGAAGCAGTCACTTTCCATCCCCCACTACCTCCAGCCTCTGGTAACCACTGTTCTATTTTCTGTCTCTGTGAATTTGTACATTCTAGATACCACGTGTAATTGGGATCACAGAGTATTTGTCCTTTTGTGTCTGGTTTATTTCACTTTGTATCTTTTCAAGGTTCATCCATGTTGCAATATGTATCAGAATTTCCTTCCAGAGAGGGAATGATATTCTGTTACTTCCTATAGACCACATTTTGTGTATCCATTCATCTGTGGATGGACATCTGGGTGGTTTCTGCCTTTTGAGGATCATGAATAAAGCTGCTGTGATCAGTGACATACAAGTATCTGTCTGAATCCCTGTAGAAACGGTGCTTTTTACTATTGTGCTGTGTATGCTGCTTCTGGGCAATACGACTTGCCATTATGGGGTTTACTTGTTTCCCAGGGGGAAAAATAATTTAGGATCTAAGTGGAAAGATCCTCCTTCTAATGGATAAACAGATATAAGATAGTAAAGCAAAATTTAGAAATTTACACATTTTTTTTTTCCTCTTTGAAAGTGTAAACTTTAAGTATAATTGGTTTCACATATTGAAAGTTCCCTTCTGGGGTTTCCTGGTGAGTCAGTGGTAAAGAATCTGCCTTCTGATGTAAGATATACAGGACCGGCCCCTGGTGGCTGAACATCCCACATGCTGGGGAACAGCTAAGCCTGTGTGCCACAACTATTCAGCCAGTGCTCTAGAGCCTGTGCCCCGCAACAAGAGAAGCTGCTGGAGGGAGAAATCCACACACCGCAACTAGAGAGTAGCCCGCACGAAAACCCTGCACAGCCAAAAATAAATAAAATTATTTAAACAAACAAAAAATTTCTCTTCCAAAAGCAACTAACTAAAAAGTTGTTTTACAGTAAGAATTCTCAAGCTTTTTGGACCCTTTACTTAAACATTTTTGAGGACTTCAAAGAGCTTTTGTGTGGTTTCTATCTATTGATATTTACTATGCTAGAAATTAAGACAGAAAAACTTAAAACGACTTCCATTCTATTAGCTGTTAGAGTGATGATGTCATCAGATGACATATAGACTCTGAGAAATGCTCATGAGAGAATATGAGTGAAAAAAGACAAGTAAGTTCATTATGGAAACAGTTCTGACCTCCCAGGTCCCTTGAAGGGTCTTGGGGCATCACAGGGTCTCCAGGCCATTCTTTGAAAACCAAAGCTCTAGAGTTTAGGCAGCAAAAGTACAGCTGGTTACTCCAGTGACTTATCCTGCCTGCACTGTGGTTTTTGTTGATTTGCTTTTTCACATTTGTGGTGATCAAATAACTTGTTAATCTTAGCTCAACCATAATGTCATATTCTTCAGGTTCATTCTTTTTAAAGCAAATTAAAACTTGACAGATTTTGACTCTTTGAAAACTGCAACTATTAATATGTGGACCTGGAAATTGTTGGTTCTTTCAGAGAAGAGAATTCTTGATTCTGTTGCTTGTAAGTTTTATTGTAGGGTCATCTGACTGGGCTGTTTCTTTGGGGAACCTTGTGTTGTTGTATCCTGATTTTTTTTCCTTTGACCACTGGTTAGGAGACTTTTGTTACTGCTTGTCTGGAAACTGAAGATCTATCTGCCAGGACTCAGGGAGCTGAGCAGAAGAGAATGAGGGTGGTCTCAGCATCTGGGTATTGAATACCAGCTATTTCGTATATTGTCTCCTGGTTCTCAACCCTATCCTTGTTTTGATCCCTATCCTTGATGGCAGGATTCTGATTTTGGTTCTGGCAGAGAGATTTGGAAGGTGAAAGAGAAGAAGCTACTGTTGCTATTGCACATGGCAGATGTGAGTGTGTACTTCTGGGACTCATGGGGACATGTCATGCAGGGAGCTGGGATCACTTGTGCAGTTTCTTGTGGTGTTTCTGTGTTCTGATTTCCTGAACTTGAGTGATGGTTTCTCTGACCTTGGCTGTTACAACTCTTCCCTTGATTTTGTCCCACTATTTCCCTGTGTTAAATCCCTTCCTGCCTGAAATACCTAGAATAGTTTGTATTTTCTGACCAATTCTGGACTGATACACGTACATGACACATACATGTCTAAGTCTCTGTGTATTGTGGCACCCCTATTTTTAACTGAGCCCATTGTCCCACAGACCTGCATTCTGTTTTCACCTGCTTTAGAGAATAAATCAGTAGTTCGCTAGTGTGGGAGGACACAACTGAATGACTGCAACAACAGTGTGGGGAGAGACTTCTTGGAATGGAGAATCTGGAGCCCTGAGTGTTACCTACACAGATTTTCAACTTTTCCTCTTTATTTTAACTCCTTTTCACCCTAATTTCAGAGTAAGCTGGAGTTGTTCAGTTGCTAAGTTGTGTCCAACTCTTTGTGGCCCCATGGACTATAGCACACCAAGCTCCTCTGTCCTCCACTATCTCCTGGAGTTTGCTCTAATTCATGTCCATTGAGTTGGTGATGTTATCTAACCATCTCATCCTCTGTCACCCCCTTCTTCTCCTGCCTTCAGTCTTTTCCAGCATCAGGGTCTTTTCCAGTGAGTCAGCTCTTCTCATCAGGTGGCCAAAGTATTAGAGCGTTGGCATCTGTCCTTCCAGTGAATATTCAGGGTTAATTTCCTTTAGGATTGACTGGTTTGATCTCCTTGCTGTTCAAAGGACTCTCAAGAGTCTTCACCAGCACCACTGTTTGAAAAGCATCAGTTCTTTGGTGCTCAGCCTTCTGTATGGTCCAACTCTCATATCTGTGCATGACTCCTGGAAAAACTATAGCTTTAACTATATGGACCTTTGTTAGCAAAGTGGTGTCTCTGCTTTTTAATATGTGTTTAGGTTTCCAAGGAGCAAGTATCTTTTAATTTCATGGCTGCAGTCACCATTTGCTGTGATTTTGGAGCCCAAGGAAATAAAATCTGTCACTGTTTCTACTTTTTCACCTTCTATTTACCATGAAATGATGGGACCTAGTGCCATGATCTTAGTTTTTTAAATATTGAGTTTCAAGCCAGCTTTTCTACTCTCCTCTTTCACCCTCATCAAGAGACTCGTTAGTTCCTTTTCACTTTCTTCTGTTAGAGTGGTATCATCTGCATATCTGAGGTTCTTGATATTTCTCCTGGCAATCTTGATTCCAGCTTGTGATGCATCCAGTCCAGCATTTTGCATGATGTACTCTGCATGTAAGTTAAATAAACAGGGTGACAATATACAGCCTTGTCAAACTTCTTTTCCAATTTTGAACTGGTTAGTTGTTCCATGTCCAGTTCTAGTTATCTAGAGTCTTTTGGAAATTCTGGGGTGTAAATCAGATTGGATCTTGTCTTCCTTCTTGTAAGCCTAGGGTTCAGCTTTGTCAGCTCATCTTAGTCTTTAGAACTTATCCACCTGCAGTCCAGTTTCCAGATTTTGTGGTTTATGTTTTAAAATATCACTTAAATGTTCTTTTATTTGGGTTTCCGAAAGGAGTGAAATTGACGTATGTGTGTGATCAGCCCTTCGTACCCCAGGATCTTACTTTTCTCATCTAATAATCAAGAAGTCACTTGCCATCTCTTTTTGTCAGCGGTTAATTACCTTTAAAGTTGTATCAGTTTTAGAGCTTTGGAATGTAAGAGATGATGCTGATCCTGTCAGGAAACCTTTTGGGAATGTTTGTGTTCTCAGCTCATGTTAAACCTGGTGACCTGTGCAACTCTGACTTCTCATTTCACTCTCCTGCATTCTTCTTCCTGTGGATGGAGCTCGGTTCAAGTGCTGCGGTTAATTTAGTGCCCCAGGCTGGAGGATGTACCTGGTCATCCACTCTGCTCCCTCTCCCTCTCATTCTTTTTAAACAGTTGTGTGAAACACTCACAACAAAAAATTGACCATCTTAATCATTTTAAGTGTATACTTCAGTGGTATAAAGTAGATTCCCATTGTTGTGCAGCCATCAACACTACCCATCTCTGGAATGCTTTTCATCTTGCATAACTGAAACTCTGTCTCAGTTAAACAGTAATTCCGCATTCCTCCTTCTTCCCAGCCCCTGGCAAACACCACCCTACTTCCTGTCTCTATGAGTTCGACTGTTCTAGGTATCTTACATAAGTGGAATTTATCCTTTTGTGACTGGCTTATTTCACTTACCTTGTTTTCAAGGTTCATGCATGTTGTAGCATGTGTCAAAATTTCCTTCCCTTTTAAAGCTGAATAATATTCCATAGTATGTATATAGACCAGTTCAGTTCAGTTCAGTTGCTCAGTCGTGTTCGGCTCATCGCGACCCCATGAACTGAAGCACACCAGGCGTCCCTGTCCATCACCAACTCCTGGAGTTCTCCCAAACTCATGTTCATTGAGTCGGTGATGCCATCTGGCCATCTCATCCTCTGTCATCCCCATCTCCTCCTGCCCTCAGTCTTTCCCAGCATCAGGGTCTTTTCAAGTGAGTCAGTACTTCGCATTAGGTGGCCAAAGTATTGGAGTTTCAGCTTCAACATCAGTCCTTCCAATGAACACCCAGGACTGATCTCCTTTAAGAAGGGCTGGTTGGATCTCCTTGCAGTCCAAGGGACTCTCAAGAGTCTTCTCCAACACCACAGTTCAAAAGCATCAATTCTTCGGTGCTCAGCTTTCTTTATAGTCCAACTCTCACATCCATACATGACCACTGGAAAAACCATAGCCTTGACTAGACGGACCTTTGTTGACAAAGTAATGTCTGCTTTTTAATATGCTATCTAGATTGATCATAACTTTCCTTCCAAGGAGTAAGCGTCTTTTAATTTCATGTATGTAGATCACATTTTGTTTATCCATTCAACTGTCAATGGACACTTGGGTGGCTTCCTCCTTTTGACTATTTGGATAGTGTTGCTGTGAATATAGTGTATTCCTTTCTCTTTTATGTCACTTCCCATTAGTGACAGGGTTCCAGCTTGGCCTCCTCTCTCCTACACTGCCAAGGCTCAGGTTCTCGTCACTTCTTGCCTAGACTCCTGCAGAAATGTCTTAACTATCTTCCTTACCTCCCTTCCACCTGTCGCATTGCATTCCCAGTTGTTTCTCTAAAACATGGGTCTTGTCATTTCCCTGCCTAGGAATTTTCAACAGCACTAATGTAAACATAGTAAACAAGTCAGTTTACCACGTTGATCTAACTTTCCTTGCTAGTGTTGTCTCAGCACCTGCCTACTGCCTGCATTCCCTTTGTCCTTAAGGACTCTTTCTTCAAATGCTCCATGCTTTCATTCCTCTGCACAGTGGCCTGTACTCTTCCCTTAGCTTGGAATGCCTTCTCCCAACCCTTCACCCCCTGCACCCCACTGATCCCTAAAACCCAGCTCAGGTATTTTCCTGGGGTGTTCTCCACACCCTCACCCCCAAGCTGGGCTAGAGATTTATTGTCCATCTCTATCATGGTTGAGGTACTGATTGTTGAAGATACAGAGTAACTAAGATCTTAGAGAATTAAAGGAAAAAGAGTAGAGGACTGAAGGAATTGACTGGTTCGGTGGTTAGAACTTGGTGTTTTCATTGCCTGGGTTCAATCCCTGGTCAGTGAACTAAGATCCTGTAAGCCAAGCGACACAGCCAAACACAAAACAGTAGAGGGCAGAAAGCTGTGCCGTTTTGTGAACCTGTGCTAGTAAAACTGTATCTTTTCTGTTTTTCTATTTTAAAAAAATCATAAGCATACATTTTAGAATAAAACATGTTCTTAAAAATAACCAATGCTGTATTTTTATTTTATCGTATTATCTGGAAAGTTATAAGCTTGAAAAGTGAGGGAAAGGTGTCGCAGGTACTTGCTGAGTGTTGTGTGTATTGTGATTCTAGATGCCCCAGGGTCTTGGTGAAAGTAATCACACATGGTGATCTTGGGGAGATGACACGAGAGCTGGTCTCTGTGAACATCGCCCAGGCCTCCGTGCTGCTGCTCATGTCCAGTGTTACGGGTGATCAGCCCAGGACGACACTTGTCCTCATGTGCAGGGGAGATGTGAACAAGAGCACCTATTTTTGGAGCTGGAACAGCAGGACAAGGCAGTAATGACAAGAATTTGATGAATCTGAACATGTCTCCAAACTAGAGATGTTGCTTAAGGTACAAAAGAATATGTGCTTCCTGCGGTAAGATTAAAAACAAAAGATTTTGTTTTGTGTCAGTTAGCAAGGACTCATACTTATTTTGAGCCTCCTATGCCCCCAGTACTGCTCTCAATGCTATGGTGGAGGTGTGAGTATTAAGAGAGAAACAGAGGATCGCAGGAAAAGAGGGTATGACCTGGATCTTTCTGTCATAGTGGAGTGTCTGTAATGAGTCAAATACCAAATGAGGTACTTGCATACACACTGCCTCATTTAATTACGATAGTAATTGACTTATAAATGACAGTTACTGTTGTTGTCCCGTTTTACAGAAGAGGAAGCTGAGAGTCAGGGAGGTTTGGTAGCATGTTCAAAGACTTGTATGTGACAGAGATGGGATGTCAGCCCTGATGCATCTTGAGGTTAGACCCTGAAGCACTGTTAGGATATTCAAGTTGTGAACAGTGTGGCCCTGAATGGAGATCTCAGGCACAGGAGGAGTAGGTAAAGACTGGAAGAGTTATTGACCTGGGACAGTCAGGTGGGATCTGAAGCAGGGGAGCAGGGGAGACAAGGCGTGGAGGTGGGAGCAAGCTTGGTGTGTATGTGAGATTCTTCACTGGCTAATGGGAGAGAGGATTACTGGGGAGACTGGAAGACAAAGCTGACATCTCTGTGGGTGATGAAGGAGATTGTCTTGATAAGATTAGACTAGAAGGCCGCTTAAGAGCAAGGGAACAGCATGAGGCCGTATGACTGTTCTGGAAATGAAAGGAGGAATAGGTCGGAAAGTGAGAAGACTTTGAATAGTAATTCCCAGGAGTTTCTTGTAATATCAGAAGGGGGTGCCTTCATGAGGGTGTTGGCAGTGGGGATAGAGGTACTGGGGGTGGTAGGACTAACTTGGTAGAGATTTCCATGGAGGCTGTGGTTTTCAACTTGGTGACAGAATATGCAATGGGAGAAGGTGTGGGAGGAGTTAAAGGTGACTTCACAGCTGGTACGCTGGAAGATGGACTGAATCAAGGACATAGATGAGGGAGGTGAGTCAGTCAGATGCAATGGGCAAGTACTGTGTGCCCTCAGGGAAAACTGCAGACTGGCGTGGTGCTCAGAGGTCAGTGTTCAGACTGCAGGGTCTGGCAGCACCTAGTTTAGAGACCCAGGATTTGTGAGTAGCCCTTCCTTTCTAAGAGCCCCTGGGTCCCACTGCTTTGCTCCTGGGATTTTTGCCCCCAGGGTTATTGAGGGGGCAGCAACTAGCACAGGCCTCTTGGCTTCCTGCTGATTGGCTCAAGTTCCAGGAAAAATCAAGACAGGAGCCTGGGGCAGCATTTCCAGCCTGGGGTTTTGGAAGCAGCCTCAGTCAGTGTGGGCTGTCTTTCCAGACCCCCAACCAGCAGAGTGCGACCACTAATAGATCAGTTTAGTAGCTGAAGTTGTTGTTTAGTCACTCAGTCGTGTTTGATTTCTTTGTGACCCCATGACTGCATGCAACACGCCAGGCTTGCCTGTCCTTCACTGTCTCCTAGAGTTTGCTCAAACTCTCGTCCATTGGGTCGATGATGCCATCCAACCATCTCATCCTCTATCATCCCTTCTCCTCTTGCCCTCAGTCTTTCCCAACTCTTTTCCAATGAGTTGGCTCTTTACATTAGATGGCCAGAGTATTAGAGCTTCAGCTTCAGCATCAGTCCTTCCCATGAATATTCAGGACTGATTTCCTTGATTTCCAGGATTGACTGGTTTGATCTCCTTGCAGTCCAAGGAAGTTAATATAGAGGCCGCCAAACCCTGTAGATGCTTCACTAGCATCTTCGAGCCCCCACAACGGTGGGTCTTCCCACGGCTGTTGTCAGGGAGCCCTCAGCCTGGATGGGCCACCTCCAAGAATTTAGCTGTCCTTTTCACGTTTGGGGAGTGGAGCCGGCAGGGCCTGCTCCAGCTTCTCCCGTCCCTTGCAGGATAGCCTAGCAGAGCACCCAGCCCAGGCTACTCGCTTGAGTGGGGTGGCTCTCCTTTGTCTGCTCTTTCTGCTTTCTTGGAATGAAACAGCCTTGAAAAAAGAGACGGATCTGCTCTTTTCTCCAAGCACCTCCCTCCTGCCCCCTGACAGCCTGTGTTTACCGACAGCCACCCACCTAGCTCCTGCCACCAGAATGACATCTGCTTCTCACATACACCTGGAAGCATGTGGGGCCCAGACTGGCCTGGGTCCCAATTCCATCCCACTCCCCACCCCCCCCCCCCCCGACCCCCTCCTACTTCTTAGTACTTAATAGCAACAGGACTTCATCGAGTGCCTTGCTTTGGCTACCTTTCTCTGAGCTTTGATTTTTCCCTTCTGAAATTAACTCCCTTGTAAAGTTGTACTCACGGCTGCCCGTGGAATGTTCCTTATTGCTATCCCTCTCTTTAGTGAGATGTGGTGGAGAGATCCCTCTGAGAAGAAAGTGAAATGGGATCTAGAGGGTCTTGAGGTTACCACAGAGGGACATCCTGTACTTAGCAGTTCTTTGTGAGGCTCTGTTCTATAGCGAAAGCCTTGGGCATGAATGTTTGCTGGCCTCCTTGAGGGGAGCTCTGTTTAGGGCTGGTGTGTGTGTGTGTGTTAGTCACTTAGTCATGTCCGACTGTTTGTGACCCCATGGATGTAGCCTGGCTGTCCATGGGATTCTCTAGGTAAGAATACTGGAGTGGGTTGCCATTTTCTTCTTCAGGGGATCTTCCCGACCCAGGGATCCAACCCGGGTCTCCCATACTGCGGGCGGATTCTTTACTGTCTGCGCCATAGGGGCTGTTATTCATACTCAGATTTAGCTCTTATTGATGGACTTTTATGAGTTAGCCTGGAAGCCTAATCTCTGTGTATAATGTAGTTTATCAGGGGAAACGCATCCTGAAGAAAGCCATCTATTCTTAAAAATAATAAGACCTCTGACTTTAAGAGGTTTTTTTTACCTTCAACAAAGCAGTTTCACATACTTTAAAACAGATGTATGCTGGGAATTACTTAGATGGATTATAGCTTCAGTTCAGTGCTGCTGAAGATGTTCACCTCTCAACAGTTTTGATTTTGCCTGTCTGTCCTGTGAGCATCGTAGTAACTGCTGTTCCTCTTGCTCTGCCCAAACCCTTCCTAGCTGTTCAGGTGACGGCATCCTCATTGCTCCAAATACCCAGAGCAAGGATTTCGTTTTATGCTTAGGGGAAAAGTTAATAAATGATGCCTCTGTGGAACAGTAAGTTTACAGCATGTCAAAACCTGGCTGCTCGGACTGCGCCTCTAGTGTCTGGGACCAGGCTGTGCAGCTCTAAGGTGCAAGAGTTCCCTGCAGCGAGAACGTCAAAGTTGGAGCAAACTAGAAGAATCATGACTGCATAACATTTCTATTTTTTCTTAACATTTCATGGCTACAAGCAGGATTTATCAATGTTTAGCAGAGAGGCCGACAGTCTCTTGGGACTATATGCATTTCTTTTTTTTTTTTTTTTAGCTGATATTGTTGTTCAGTCACTCAGTCAAGTCTGACTCTTTGTGACCCCATGAAATACAGCATACCTGATGTCTGACAGATAGCTGATATGGACAGGTTTATTTCTGTGGATTTGCTGTGGAAACCGGGGTTTTGGATTTTGCAAATGTTGTATTCTGGGAGTTCTGTTCTACTGGTGAACGGTTTGAGTCTTTCCTTGCTATTCAGCCTATATATTTTTTTGATGGTACTTTTTCTCTATTTCCGCTTTCTGTGGATTGCATGCTTGCTGCACTAGACCTGGAACTTTGTTTTACTTTCTTATTGCACATTTGCTTCCCATCTGCATGCACTAAATTTTTGTATTTTAAAACTGTTGTCTCTTTGTTTTGCTCTGGGAGCCAGATTGTACTGGGCAGTCTGTGCTCCGGTCACTGGAATATTCATATATATCATTCAGGTACAGAAGGACCCGAGAGGCTAAATTAATAGGCAGATGGTTGCTTGATGAAAGAGTTGAGCAGAGGGAGATGGGAAGTCTTATGAAGTAATGAGTCAAAATGTTTCGGGGTTGACCTCTAACTGCCCTTTCTCACACACTTCTACAGTTCTGTCTTTTGCGCTTCTGAGCTGTATACTAAAGTTATATCCTGAATCTGCCCCAGTTTCCCCATCTCTGCCCTCAGCCCCTTTCCCGTCTTCCTCCTCTGCCTCCCGCAGGCTCAGTCATCATCTTACCTTGTTTAGACAGGGCTGTCTAAAAGAACTTTCTGGGATGACGGAATTCTTCCATGTCTGCACTGCCCAGTGTGGTAACCCCTAGCCCCATGTAACTACTGAGCACTTGAAATGTGGCCAGTGTGACCAAGAAACTGATTTTTTTTTTTTGTCACCTACTCTAATTTAGATTGAAGTACTCGCACGTGGCTAGTGGCCACTGAATTGGACAGCAGGAGTCTAGGCTTTACGGTAGCCTGGGAACCACATATTCTCTGGGTCCTCTCTCCATAATTTTCTCTGCCGTAGCCAGAATGATCTTTAAAAAAGTAGATGAGATTATGGTGCTTCTCACCTGGGAACCCCCCAGCGCCTCTACAGGCCTGTCTTCTCTCTCCCCCCACTCCAGCACCCTGAGTTTCTCTCTGTCCCTTTGATGACACAGCCAAGCTTTTCCTGGAGTTGTGGCCTTTGCACAGGCTTTCTCATCTAGAGTGTGTGCTCTTTTTTCGTTTTGCTTGTCTGGTCCCTCATTCTGAGATCTTGCCCTTCCAGGAAGCCCTCCCTCCCCGCACCCACACCATGTTTCTCCCACCCCCACCACGCTGTATCAAGACCCCAACTCTCTTGTTCCAATCTCAGGCTCCTCTGTCACTTTTATCTCTGTCAGAAATTATCTTTTACGCCTCTTTGTTATTTTCTCTCTCCTTGCTAGGATGCAGATGTTATCAGGACACCAAGCTTGCTTGTCTCTCTCTCTGCTGAGTAAACTCTTCCTGTCCCACATCCTCCCAACCCCCTTCTCTTGCACCCGCGGAGAAGACATCACAACCACATGTTCTCACAGCTTCTTTTCCAGACTCTGCACAGACCATCCCCTTCTGTAAACTTGGATGACATCCAACTGGGGTACAGTGTCCTTGATTAGTTTCATTTTTTCTCAGTTGTAATCACTTTCTTGTCTGCCTCCTTAATCATCTCTCTTACTTGTGGTGTGTTACCATATTTCCTTAGCTACTTGTTCCGAGATAATCTAGTTATTTCGAACCATGCTTTTGCTTGGAGTAGCGAGAATAGCCAGCCCCTTAAAGGCGAAGTTGTGAAAGCCTAAGGAAAACTTGGTTTAAGAAAAGGAAACATTGGAATGAGTGCCTGTTCTATTGTCTGATTCTAAATACATTCAGTTAAGAAAAATATTTCTGTTTTTGTTATTAAAATGTTAATCCATACTCCTGAAGAAAAATTAGAAAATGCCAGAAGACTGTGAAGAAAAAAAAATCCCATATCATCTCCCAACGCTGATGTGATATATCCTGTGTCATAGAGTGTGTATGTGTTGTGTATGTTACATAGCACATCATACACACTCTTTTGTTATTTGCTTTCTTCACTCAGAAATACCATGTACAGCTTTTCCTATTAGTAAATACTCATCTCAAATCAGTTTTATTTGTATTTCATTTTTAAAACACATTTATTTTTGGCCATGTCAGGTCTTGTTGCAGCGCTCAGGCCCTCTAGTTGTGGCACATGGGTTTAGTTCCCCTGCGGCATGTGGGCTTGAACCCACGTTCCCTGCATTGGAAGGCATATTCTCAACCACTGGACCACCAGGGAAGTCCCCCCACGTCAATTTTAAATGGCTGAAGAGTGTTTGTTACATTTCATGGATGCACCATAAATCACTAAGCAAATCTTTTCTTGAGCATGCTGGTTATTTCTTTTCTCTATTAATAGTTAGCTTAGTTCATCTCTTTTTTCCTCCCTCTTTTTTTTTTTTTTTTTTAAATAACATTCTACAAAGTACCGCTTTCTTGTTCTTTTTGTCTCCCTTGCGCACGAGTGTGAGTCACAGCCCTCCCCGGTGCTGGTATGTAATTTGTCCTGGACCTGGATTTGTTGTGACTCTGTCTACCTACATCATGTTTCTCTTTGGGGCAATGACCGCTTGTTTTCCACACTGTTCTGATGTTATACAAACAAGGGTTACGTGGGACTCTGTTTCCAGAGTATGTGGCCCACACAGGCTCCCTCTGCCTTCCTGACTTCCAGCGGAGGCTGGTCTCCAAGTACACACTGTTGTAAACAAAGTTCTCCGAACACCTAGTGATTGACAATGTGGTGTATTTTTATTTAAAAGGATTGTTCACTTGCTCCTCTGCACATCTTGTAACCTTGACCTTTATATTCCCCCAGTGTTTTAATATTCTTTTAAATGGCAGGCGGTGTAAAACAAGGCGACTTTGATGTTACTTCTGAATAGTATGCTGGGTCATCTAATGTAAAGTCATAAGTGAATGGCTCTGTATCTATCTCTTGTATCTGTATTGAAATGTGTTGAAGATGGGGCACAGACATTGCCTGGGCTTCTAATGTGGCTTCTCTCTCTTAGGGTTTGATCGTGGGGTGGGAAAAGTTGTCAGAGGGAATTCTTAGGGAGCCTTGGAGAAGCCCTGAGTGATATTTCTTGACTTCCCTGCAATTTCAGGTTTCTAAATCAAGTCTAGCCTCTTGGCCAAGTTTCTGTTCAGTGCATCATGTAAACGATAATTAGAATCTGCTTTAGCTAAGAAAATGCAGAGACGCACACACTGGCCATTTTGGGCTGGCTGGCCTCTGGAAGGGATGGGGGTGTGGAGATGGCACTGTTACCTTGAAGAACCCTGTGAGGCAGCTTGGTTATGGAAAGCAGGAGAGCTGGGACACAGCAGGTCTGGTGTCCATGCTGCAAAGAGGGTGACTTGAGCCAAACAAACCAGAAAAGTGAATATTCATGCTGGTGCCTCAGGCTGTTTTTCTGTGCTTAGCCATCGGTTTTCTTTTGATGATTCTTATTCTTTATGGACAAAGGAGCCTTGCAGGCTACAGTCCATAGAGTCTATGGACACTGCTGAGTGACTGAGCATGCACTCACTTTGTTTAGTTATGCCAAAAGACTTCAAGTGGAGTCTGAGCTGCGATGTATTTCAAATCCTGGTCAGAAGGGCACTAAGGGCTGGTTTGAGAGAGAGACTAAGCTATATAACTGAATGACAAATAACCACACAAAACTTCCCATTCCCTCCATAAATGTTTGTTCAGTCCTGCTCTGTGCTGCCCAGGTACTGTCTTTGCAATTCCGTAATGAGTGTCATACAATTTTCCTTCCCTCAAGGAGCAAATGCTTGAGTGATTGACCTTCTGAATGTGGTGGCCCCAAGTGAAGGAAGTGAGGGTTCTCTCTGCTACAGATTTCAGTGAAGAAGATGCTAACAATTGTGAAAAGAAAGTGAGTTTGGAATTAAGGACCGTTGGCATGGGGTCGAGCAGAGGAATGTGAGAATCGGTCATGGGCAGTGGCTGGCAGGGTGGACTGCTGGATGGGTGTGGGACTGTGACTTGTGGGATCTTAGTGTCCCAACCAGGGATTGAACCTGGGCCCTTGGCAGTGAAAGTGCGGAGTCCTAACCGCTGGACTGCCAGGGAATTCCCTGGTTTTGACACGGGGGGCTCTGCAGGCTTGAGGCCTTGCCTGGTGTCCCTGGGGGTCCTTGAAGAGATGCTTTCCTGACAGTGAGACACTCAGCACCGGGCAGTTCACCTCAATCTAGGGCAATGCTGCTTTGAACTGTGCTCAGCTGACTGGTGCCATGAGATAAGCACAAACATTGAGGGTAAGCATTCGGAAATTTCTATAGCAGCTTGCCATTGTGGCCACTTCCAAGTGCACCAGCAGTGGATTAGTCAGGATATAGACCCATTTGAGTTTCGTGGTGCTTAAACATTTCGGTTCACACCTGGCTGAAGGTGAGAACTAGCCATGCGCAGTGGGACCACTGGAACCTCTTACCTTTCCTTAATGAATAGAAGCTCAACAAAACAGAACAAAACAAAATAGCCTGGCCCTTCGTGACAGTAGTATGAGAAACACCTCTCTATACCAAGCACAAAAGTAATGGGAGGTAAGGCTGAGGACCCCCAAGTCAAGAACTTAAATATAAAACTTTTGATCTGTTCCGGTTTCATTTCCGTGTTTTGTCAGCCTACAACCTCCCTTCCCCTCTTCCTTGTCATCAGCATGTGTTCCATGAATATTATTTTCCCATGTACATTACATGCAATTCTATACATGTTTGCTGTGCACATTACACACAATTCGTATATTTGTCATTTTAAATAATGTTACAGTATTTGTTGTGTTTATATGTCTCAGGTTCTTAGTTCCTCTATTTGGGGGCCGTTTTCCTATTGTAAATAGTTCATCTGTGAATATTTTTGTACAAATTAGTTATTTTTCCTCTCGGGTTCCTGAAGTCATAGCAAAGGAGAAATACTGTGTCAAAGGTCACAGTTTATTGCTCCCAGAAGGGTGAAGCCGATTTATATTGTGGGAGGAGATATACAGGTTTTCTCTGTGGCTTCAGGCTGTGTGATTTTAATACTATTTGTCAGTTTAGTAGGCATATAATTGCCTTGGGATTGTTTTAACATACTTCCTTCAGGCGGTAGTGGAGATATGATTTGAATTTAATATTTTCTTACAGTTAAAACTAAATGACCTTAAACAAATGGCAGCAAGTTCTTACCAAGCTAAACCTGAATGTTGACATCTTGTGATTTTATCCCTTTTTACATCGTGTGGCTATAAGCTTTTCTTCATTATACTTCACATCTTTCCCCATTCTGTTATTGTTGGTTTCCCGTTTCATTATATTTTGCAGCACACAGCTTGTCCAGTAGTGTTTACATTGTTATACTCAACTAGTGCTTCTCTTTTGATACTGTGTGTTTTCTTGGCCAGAACTTATTTTCTCCTTCAAAAGTAGGATAAATATACTAGTCCGCTCTTTTCCAGTTTTTTAGATGCTTATGTCTTGGATCTATCTGGACCTCATTATAGTATTTGGTGTAAGATGTGGATCTAAGCTAACTGACTCTTAACAGTGTTCAAACCCTCACCCTCTTCCTCTCATTGACCGTCCTCACCGTTACTAAGACAACTGCCCCAAAAAGGACTCTAGAGGACTTGTCTTCACGTGGCCAGTAGTGCAGCCAAGAAATCAGGCAAGACCTTCTTGTATAAACAGACATTAATGAGATAAGAGAGAAGAAAGTGTAGATCACTAGATGGGTTAAATTAAGGTGTTTGTTCTATATGAGTAGCTTTTAAAGGGTTTTCTATGTTAGTGTGTCTTAACTTTTAGAACTACTGGCAGATTCCCGGGGCAGTGCTTCCAGCTCAGAGCTCTAGTGAGGGCCATAGGCCGTTTCAGAGGCCAGCATATATGTGGGATGGAAGATGCCCTTGGGTGTTTAGAACAGAATCCTTCCCTACGTGGGGTTGTCTATGCTAAACCATTTTTCTCTTTAATTATGGACTTTGTGACAGTATCAAGTGACTCCACAGATTTAATATTGGATGTTTGGTATATTAAATTTTTATCAAATTCCTTAATAAGTAAAAAATTCTTGGCAATGAAGTTAGTAAAGGCTTTATGATTATATAGAGATTACATAATCTTGCATTATATATATATATTCTATATTTTTCTTAAGAAAAATGCTATACTTGAATGTTTTTCTTCTCCTGCTTGCTAATTTCTTGGTTCTCCCACTAGCTGCCTAATACATTTTATGACAAATTAATATTTGTTATCCCCAGTCTGTGTAGCTGTTAGACTCACCTTTTTCTTCCTTCTGCTTTTCCCCCAAGTGGAACTTTTAACTCGTAATAAATAATTATCAATATTTACATAATGACTTATAGCACAGTGGGTGTTTCTTCCCCTTTGAACTTACGAAGCCCTGTGAGGTGGGAATTATTGCTAGAGGTATGTTTATTGAGGAACATACTGACTCTCAGAGACTATCTGACAAACTCTGTTGAGATCATAGAGCTATTTAGTGGTAGTTCAGGACCTCTGATTTCAAATCTAATATTTCCCCGATTATATCTTCTGGTTTGAAAACTTTCTGGTTGAACTACATTTTATTGGAAGAGAATGGAAGTGTTTTTTTTTTTTTTTAAAAAATCACACTATGGAGTGCTCAATTTAATTGGCTTAGTCAATAACTTGCCATTATAATGGTGCAACATCTTTTCTTAAGGATTATGACTATGTAAAAGAATCTTTTTAAATAAGTAAACAGTTATTTAAAAAAAATCTTTTGAAAATATTTACCTAATCAATTGATCAGGTGAATGCAATGTGTTGCCTCTAGTTGAAGAACTTTTCTATTCTATTCCAGTGATGTCGTTTGAAGGAAAAAAGTTAACCAGAAGCACAAGCTATATAATTCTGAGTTTTTTGGATGGTATTTTACAGTCAAGTTTTAAAAATTTCACTTGTAGGTATTCGTTGCCAGGCTATAAAATTGAAATTGATTTTTGCCTATTGACCTGTATCCCATGACCTTGTGAAATTAAATTCGCTTACTAGTTTTATTAGTTATTTAGTAGATTGTCGATTCCTTAGGATTTTCCATGCAGACGATAATGTCATCAACAAATTTAGGCCATTTTACTTCTTTCTTTGTGACTTTCTTTTTCTTTCCTTACACGCTGTAAATGTTGCAATAACAGGCGCATGTTTGAATTAATGTTGTTATAATGTTCTTTTTGTGACAAGGCTTCTTTATGTCTGGCTTAGAAACCATAGATACAATGTTGGAAAATTTTAGTTGAAATTTAAAAAAATAAACAATCTTGGGTTATTGGAACTTTAAAAATGATTTTTCATATATTTGTAAGTGTATCAATGTCTATTTTGATATTGCAATTTGTGTTCTACTAAAATTCATTGTAAGGAATGTTGATAGATGTTTGTTGGCAATTTTAGCAGGTGTTTAAAATTTTTGTCTTTTAAAGAAGTATTTGGATGGTGAAACTCATAGGATAGTAATAAAAATCCATTTTCATTGAGGAAAGGATGACTAACTTCATAGAAGTTTACAGAGAAGCACATTAAGCAAAGGGAGAGAAAAGGTGGGATAAAAAAATCAAATATCTCAAATGTGAACAATATCCTTGCCTGTTCATTATAGCTGTATCTTCATAATTAAATAATATCTGAAGTATGGCAGAGAGGGGTAAAAGAGAAATAGATTCAAATTTAACTCTGACACTTCCAAGTTGTATGAACTTGGGCAAGTCACTTGTGTTTAGTTTTTCTTAAACTATAAATAGAAATAATACTAAGCAGTTTGCAATATTGTTGGGATTAGAAATAATTAGTGCAAAGCACTTGACACATATCAGGTATTCAATAAAATGTGAGGACTCCATTCTTTATTATTTACTTAATGTTATTATTTGTTTATTGAATTGTTATAATTTATTAATGGGCACCATCAAATATGATGCATCACTGAAGGAAGGGGACAATATCTTTGAAGCATCCTGTCCTGCTAAAAGGATATAGAACTTTATGTTCCTGGAGACTTGCACTGACCAGTGAGGGAGAACGATGATGAACTATTGAATTGATGGTCTTTGTAAAGAGAACAGACTTGTGGTTGCTAAGTGTGGGGGCTAGGGGCGGGAAGGATTGGGAGTTCGGGATTAGCAGATGCAAACTATTGTATATAGGATGGATGGACAAAAGGTCCTACTGTATGACATGGGAACTATAATCAATATCTTGTGATAAATTGTAATGGAAAAGAATAAGAAAAAATATGTATAACTGAATCACTTTGCTGTACAGCAGAAATTAACACAACATTGTCAATCAACTATACTTCAACAAAAAGGGGCTTTCCAGGTGGCGCTAGTGGTAAAGAAGCTGACTGCCAATGCAGGAGATAAAAGAGACATGGGTTCAATCCCTGGGGTTGGGAAGATTGCCTGGAGGAGGAGACATGGGAACCCACTCTTATATTCTTGTCTGGAAAATCCCAGGGAGAGAGGAGCCTGGCAGGCTATAGTCCATAGGGTCGCAAAGAGTCGGACACGACTGAGTGACTAAGCACATACTTCAATAAAATTTTAAAAAGTATCATTATATGGAATGACGGTCATGGGATCAGCTGCCAGCTTTCTTCTATCCCTGATCACCCCTTACCGCAGTTTGGAGAGTCAGGCAGGCATGTTTATTCCCCAGTGAGACTACTCTGCTGTCAGAGAGCACCAGGGACCTGGGGTTGAGGCGGGAGCTGTGTAAGTGGCTGTGAGCCCTTGAGGTCACTGCAGGTGACTATGGTGGCTGGGTGGCCTTTTACCAGACTTTGTCTCCATCGTTTGTCATTGTTTGCCTTCCTTCCCCTTCTCTGCTTCTCTGTCTAGACTACTGGACTAACGTTGTAACCTGTCTCTTCTAGAATTCTGAAGGCGGACTCTATGTATGCATGAATACATTTTTGGCCTTTGGAAGGGAACACGTGGAAAGACACTTTCGAAAAACTGGACAGAGTGTCTACATGCACCTGAAAAGACATGTGCGCGAGGTGAGAATACACACTTTGGGAGAACCGGCCTTGACGTCTTCCCTGTAACATTGTCTTGGTGGGGTTCATCACAAGGAGGTTTTACTATGCCCACGTGACTTCTCATTCTCTCGGATGATGGGAAACAAAAGTAGCACTGTTGGCAGACATTCACAGACTCCGCAAACCTTAGCTTAACCAGTTTTATATTTTTCTTCTCGTAATGTTCTGTTCAGAATTGTTAAAGACATGAGTTGGCCGATAGTAAAAAAAAAAAAAAAGTCAAGTCAAAAAGTACAGCAAAGTACAGAAAATAATGCCAGAAACGCTCATGGGTACAAAAATCAAAAATAAAAGAAATTTGGATATTTTTGCTTCAATTTTTTTTTCTTAGTGAGGGAAAGAGCTTTTTTCCCCTTACAATTGCAGGTCCCTTTTGGTTCCCTCCCTCCGCAGAAGTCAACACTGTTGTGAACTTGCTGTTTCTCGTTCCCATGAATGCCATTATATTTACTTAAGTGTGGGTATTCATGAACAATATGCAGTACGACTTTATGTGTTTTAAAGATGTAGATAAATAGTATCGTACTGTTACCCCTAATTCTGCCTGGAGTTTTTCCCTTCAGTGAGCTCTCATGCATCTGGTATACCTCACTCACTTCAGTAGTTGCTTGGTGTTCCATTTTTTTTTTTTTTTAATATGCACCTATATTTTATTTTATTTTTTTAATAATTTATTTATTTTAGTTGGGGGCTAATTACTTTACAATATTGTAGTGGTTTTTGCCATACATTGACATGAATCAGCCATGGGTTTACATGTGTTCCCCATCCTGAACCCCCGTCCCACCTCCCTCCCCACCCCATCCCTCTGGGTCATCCCATTGCCCCAGCCCTGAGCATTTGTCTCATGCGTAGAACATGGAATGGTGTTCTGTTTCACATATGATAATATGCATGTTTCAATGCTATTGTCCCAGAACGTCCCACCCTCACCTTCTCCCACTCACTTCAGTAGTTGCTTGGTGTTCCATTGTTTGAGTACCTTCTCACTTACTACTCTGTTCTCCCATTTGAAGACATTTAGATTGTTTCCCTTTTTTTTTTTTTTTTTTTTTGCTTCTGTAGACATTGTACAAATGAGCATTTTTACACATTTCTCCTGGGGGAACACGTGCAAGATTCTTTCAGAAATAGATCTACAAGTGGCAGTGTTGGCTCATGCATGTTATCTTCATTTCTACTGGACATTGCTGAATCCCTCCTCAGTGGTTGCACCAATGCACATTCGGGTTTGCTCTGATTATGCATGTCTGTTTCCCCACACCCTCACCAATGCCTTGTCAGAGTTTTGATGTTTGCTAATGGGATGGTTGTAAAGTGGCATTTAAATATTTAGCATTTCCTCCTGTGAGGGTAGAAATGTCTTTTCATTCCTTTTGTTGGCCATTCTCCTCTTCTGCTCCCTGACTTACCTATTCATATTTTCAGCCTATTTCTCTATGGGTTTATCTTTTTGTTTTAAAGTTTAATTAGTTCTTTTTACATCCTGGATACCAAAATTTTGTCTGTTATAGACACACTTTTCTTATGTTCTGTGGCTTATCTTTTTACTTTATGAATTATTTTGTAGAACAGAAGGTTTTATTTTTTTAATTGTTTGTTTTTTTCTTGCTGCATAACTCAGCATGTGGGATCTTAGTTCCCTGGCCAGAGATCAAACCCTTGCCCCCCTGCATTGGAAGCGCAGAGTCTTAACCACTGGACAGCCAGGAAAGTCCTATAGAACTGGTTTTGAATTTTGATGTAGTTAGGTTTATTAAACTTTTCTCTTATGAGTTGTGCTTTTTCTATCTTGCTTAAGAAATTGTTTCCCAACTCAAGGTCATAAAGATATTTCTTCTAATACTTTTTAAAAAAGAAGTGTGTGTATGTTTGTGAGAGAGAGAGAGAGGGGGTGAAAGACACACAGGGAGGCAGAGATTGTGAATGTTTTAATGTTCTGACATTATAGATGTTCTGACATTATAGATGATCTTTAAATCATCTATAATCTATTTTTATATTTGTGTCAAGTGTGGGAATCTTCTTTTTTCCTTATATTGATGACCAATTTTCCCACTATTATTGGAGAAGTGCAGCCTTTTTCAATGACTTATACTGCCATTTTAAAAAATATTTAAACTTGCTATTCACATTTGTGTCAGCTTGGAGTTGCTCAGTTCTGTTGTGTTGCTCTTATTCGTGTCCCTGTGTTGATGCCTCCAGTCTTGATATCTAGGAGTACGAGCACTTTTTCCATGTTCATTTTTTTCCTAGAAATTTCCTGGATTTGATCGTTTATTTTTCCATATGGATTTTGGAATCAGTTCATCTAGTTAAAAAATATTGTTGAGATTTTGATCACAACCACATCGAATTTGTAGATTGACCTATAGTGTATATCATTTTCTAAGCTCCATGAGGGCAGGGAGTCTGGTCTGTTTTGTTCACCTCTGAGTCCTCAGCATGTAACAGTGCCCAGCGCATAGTAGGTACTTCATAAATACTGACTGAATGACTGTTCAACATGGCATACCTCTCTATTGATTCAGGTCTCTTTTATGTCCTTCAGTAATGTTTTATAATTTTCAATAAAGAAACTTTTATTTTATTAGATTGTTTAAAAAAATGTTTATTTGTTTATTTTTGGCTATGAAAGGTTGTTGCTGGACCACGAAAAGACGGCCAGGATTCTTGGCCTCCGGAGGAGAATTCAATCCGGGGCCAGAGACGAGGCTTGATCGCTCAGAGCTTTTGTGTGATAAAGTTATATTAAAGTAAAAGGAGAAAGAGAAAGCTTCTGACATAGGCACCAGAAGGGGGCGGAAAGAGTGCCCCACTGCTAGTCTTCAGCTGGATGTTATATAGTCACTAGCAGTTTGTCAATGAAAGAAAGGGATGTCTTAAAACTCAGAATGGCACCAGGCCCCTCATCCATAAAATATATTTTGAGATAATCTTGGCACCAGACAGTCATCCTGGGTCATAAAACGATTGACTTTAATCTTGTAGAAGGGCAGATTACCATACAAATAGTTTTGTTTACATAGATTAGCGGAGAAGGCAATGGCACCCCACTCCAGTACTCTTGCCTGGAAAATCCCATGGACAGAGGAGCCTGGCAGGCTGCAGTCCATGGGGTCGCTGAGTCAGACATGACTGAGTGAGTTCACTTTCAATTTTCATTTTCATACATTGGAGAAGGAAATGGCAACCCACTCCAGTGTTCTTGCCTGGAGAATCCCAGCGAAGGGGGAGCCTGGTGGGCTGTCGTCTATGGGGTTGCACAGAGTTGGACACGACTGAAGCGACTTAGCAGCAGCAGCACAGATTAGGGGAACAATGTCTGAGTATAACATACTGGTTTGTCAAGTTGGTTCTGAGCCATTAGGTGGAACCGACTTGAAGATAGAGTTTGGGATAAATGCATGGTACATTAACATAGCTTAAGACAAACATTTCCATAAGAAGAATGCATTGGTTAACTCGAGGTTTGAGAATAGTTAACTTTAGGTGAAACCAGGTGTCATTATGGCAACACAGTATTTTAAGAGAAACCTCATTTAAATTTGTATAGAGAAAGGAAAAAATATCGCTAGTGTGTTTCCTCCTGCCGCTTAAGAGAGATAAAAATGTCTGACACTTGCAGCCTATTTCCTCTGTTTGGAGACCCCTGGCCTTCCTGCCTGTTACCCTCTCAGCTATACTGGGTCTTTGTTGCTGCGAGGGCTTTTCTGTAGTTTCAGAGAGTGGGGGCTACTCTCTAGTTTCAGAGCTTCAGTAGTTGCTGCATGTGGGCTCAGTAGTTGTAGCTCCCGGGTTCTAGAGCACAGGCTTAGTAGTTATGGCTCTTAATTGCCACCTGCCACGGACTTAATTGCCCTGAGGCCTGTGGGATTTTCCTAGATCAAGGGTCTAACTGATGTCCCCTGCATTGAAAGGCGGATTCTTTAACCATTGGACCACCAGGGGAGCCCTTATTAGATTTTTTTTTAAGGTATCTATCCTATAATTTCTATGGGCTTCCTGGGTGCCTCATTGGTAAAGAATCTGCCTGCCAATGCAGCAGATGTGGGTTTGATCCCTGGGTGGGAAAGATCCCCTGGAGAAGGAAATCGCAACCCACTCTAGTATTCTTGCCTGGCAAATCACATGAACAGAGGAGCTTAGTGGGCTATAGTCCATGAGGTTGCAAAGAGTCAGACATGGCCTAGTGACTAAACAACGACATAATTTTTGTAACTATTATTACTGTTGTCTTTTACCTTTTAATGTATTTAAATTGGTTATCCATGTTGTTTGGAGATGTTATTAATTTTCAAATATTAATTTTATGTTTAGCAATACTGTTCAATTTTCACCTTACTCCTAATGGTTTATAAACTATCTTTGATCTTCCATAGTCAATGCTGATTTGAAGTTCCTCACATCTCTCACCCTAGCCTACCTAATATGTTCTCTGTTTAAGTTTTGGACAAAGTAGAGATCCCCCAGTTGGACAGTGGGGAGAAGAGGAAGAAAAAAGACCAGGAGGTCAGACAGGTCATAAACTGAATGGTTAGCTTTAAAGTATTCTAACACTGGCCTGATACTGTATGATTTCCACTCACTACTCCTGTTAGGTGGGGCATAGCAATTCTGATGAAGTTTGTGTTGTATCATCTGTCTTAACACAAAGTAATCAAGTTTTAGGAGACTGAAAAAAAAAAAAAAAATGAAGCTGAGGCCCAGAGACTTGAAATAACTTGCTCCAGGTCACAAAGCTAGTGGCAGAATTATAGAATGCAATTACCTCTGCCTCTGAAATTTTAAGTTTAATGTTTCACTCTCTGACCACAGTTCTCTCTCATTTTAGCCATTTCACTCATTTATTCCTGTTTTAATCTGTTTAGCCTGCTTCTCAGCATCTGTGACTTTAAACATTCTCTTATCACCACTACCCTCAACTGACCCTCATCCCGGTGTCTTGCCTCCTTACTGTCCTCCGTAGCCCCCCTCCCCCACTGCACCCCCGGTCTGTCCAGGGGTGTCATCCTCTGCTTCTGTGGGTGTACTGCCCACGTGCACTGCCTTGCGGTTGGGGACCATGTCAGACTCCTGGCCTTTCCCCTTCTGCTGGGCCCTCTCACTGTCCAGAACATCTAGCCTGTTCCTTCTTCTGTGCCAGTGGATGCTTCCTGCAAGACTTTACCTGTGCCTCCCTCGTCATGCTCCAAAAAGGATCAGACCTGTGCTTTCCAGAGAACAGAGGGACCCTGGACAGAAACCCTGAGCTCCTGCCTCACCTCCTTGGAGCTTCTTTGCAGTGGTCCTCCTTTTGTTTCCTCCCAGCTCAGCAGAAAGCTGTGCCCTAGCTGTCCTCGTGGTCCCGTTTCCTCCTACTTCAGAAACTCCATTCACTCCACTCCCTCTGACATTTCCAGCATCTCCCTCTTCTGTCTTTTTTCTCACACCTTAAAAAGGAGCACGCCTCAGAACTCTAAGTTGAGTCCTGCTTCAGTCATCCCATCCTTCAACTGAAGCTTTAAAACTTCTACTCTCACCGTCTCAATACAGCCCGCTTTAAGTTCAACACTGCTGTTCAGTTAACCTTCCTGTGAAGCAGCTAAAACTGCCAAGGTTGTCAGTGACCTTTTAGTTGCCAGAGTTGGTAGATATGTTTTAGCCTTGCATTTTTGAGTCTTTAAACTTGTTTTTCTTTTGGAACTTCTCCTCCTCTGCTTTCCTTGGCACCATACTCGGCTGGGTTTTCTCCCCTGTCAGACTGCCCTTCTCACTTTCGCTAGCATCATTTCATTTCTTTGTTCTTACAGCCTAGGAAACACTGGCATTTGCTCATCCTCATCAGGGCCATCCACACCCTTGTTTAGCCACTATGTCTGAGCTGGTGACTTCTCAATCGGTGTCCCTCCAGAGCTGAAGGTCTGACCATCTGACTTTGACCCGGCCTCCTCTACTCAAATGCCTCATAGGTACTTCAAGCTTGTTGCTCTCACGCTGAAGAATTATCCGCTTTCTCACTGTGTTCTTTGTCTTGAATTCTAGAGGCTTAGACATACCTTGATTCTGCTCTCATTCCATGGCAGGCTGGTGATCAAGTCCAGTTATTCGGGCATTCCAAACAGCCCCAAATTCCTTCCTGTCCTCTTCATCCCTGCTGTTCTTGTCCGAGTACTTGTTATGCCTTAAAAGGGCTAGTGCTGTAGCTTCCTGACTTGCCTTCCTTCCTTCACATGTGCTGTCTTCAGTGGCCCCCGAGTCTGCATGCTGCACTCAGAGTGATCTTTTCAGCCAGTGTGCATCTATGGCACACTGAAGCTTAAATCTCGAAGGTCTTTCTCTTTGTTGCAGGATGAAGTCCAAACTCTTCTGTATTTGATTACAAGGCATTCCATGACCTGACCCCTGTGGCCTTTCCAACCTTCCCTCTTACTGCATCAGCTCTGTTGCCCTAGATATAGCAAACCCCTTCTCCTTCCTGGAACACACCATGATTTCAGGCCTTTGTGCATGCTGTTTTCTGTTTTGGGGGATGCCCTCCTTCTATCCCTATTCCTTTTATACCTGTTGTACTCCCTGTGGTCAGCATATCCATATATCTATCCATCATCCCCCCACCCATCCATGTTTCATCCATCCATCCATCCATCCAACCAACCAATCAACCAGAATAATCGCTCTATAGCTGCTATCCACCAGGCCTGCTGCTCTTCTTACCGCACCAGCCCTGCCCACCACTTCCGTCCCCAGAAGAACCATCATTTCTTCTTATGATGTCATCCTTACCTCTCTTAACACTGGAATCCGTTGTGCTGTTTGTTTGCACTCATGCTCCCCTCTGATGCTGGTGAGCTCCTCAAGGGATAGAGCGTGTCTTCACTTACTTTGCAGCCTGAACTCCAGCACAGAACCTGACCGTCACGTCTGTGGACTGAAGAATTTCAGTTTCTCAAGCCCTGTCAGTTTCTAGTGGTGACTGATGCAGGCACAGAGGTGATGGTCTTTGGAAGGAAGGTCTTTTTTTTCCTGAAAGGAATCAGACCTAATCCGAGTCTGAGGTGTGACTCTCACATTCAGGGAGAGCGTCACAGTCCAGCAGGTCTCCCTGCAGCTCCTCTCCCCCTTTCTCTCCACACTCTTTGAGCTGAAGAGTTCAATAATTTTACTTTCCTGAAATGAGAACTATAAACTTATAGTAGAAGCTATAAAAATTTATTGGGAGAATCACAAAGGTGAGTCCACTTTCAATGCCAAATAATGAAATGTGGGAAAGAAGAGTTAAGACTGATGGGCTGCTGCTGCTCAGTCGTGTCCAACTCTTTGTGACCCCATGGACTGTAGCCCACCAGGCTCCTCTGTCTGTGGAATTCTTCAGGCAAGAATACTGGAGTGGGTTGCCATTTCCTTCTCCAGGAGATCTTCCCAACCCAGGGATTGAACTCATGTCTCCTGCATTGGCAGGTGGATTCTTTACCACTGAGCCACCTAGGAAGCCTCTAATAGTGATAGAGTGAACTAAAGAAGCAGCGGGGCCTTGGTGCTGCCTTAACGTGTGGCTGCTTGAAAGGATGCTGGGGTTTGACCCACACAACTGCTCTGGGTTCGAAATGTGCTCTTTTCTAGTAATGAGAAGAACATGCATGTGGAAATATAGTTTTGGTCATTTGAGGCAAACATTTTAGTAGCCTCTTTGAGAGTAAAGCATTTTGTGCGAGTATCAGAAGGGTGATGAATGACTTCTTTCGCAGAACCACCTGATAGCAGTTTCACTGCTGCAGGGGACTTCTACCAGAGGTAGAAAATACACGGAGCTTAGGGTGGTGAACAGTCACAGTGGGAGCTCCAAAAATGTTTAGGGAAGTTAGATTGGGGCTTATTATGACCAGAATATCAGCAGCTCTTTATTGATATTTATGAACTCTTTCCAACAGCAGTTGTGCGCACGGAAGACCAAGCACAGGGGCTTAGTGGATAGCAGGGGAACAAGAGCCTCCCTCCTGGAGCCACCATCCCCCAGGGCTGCTCTGGCCTCGGGTATGGACTCCAGCCTCTGGGAACACTTGCCCACTTGAAGCGTCCACTTCACCCTGACCCCTGGCTTCACTTCCCTTCCCAGAGGTACTTTCTTGATAATTTAGTGAAAGCATAATCAGGTGGAACAGTAGCATTGCCTTCCCCCTCCCTTCATGGACATGGGTCAAGTTCCTGTTTATCCTGGAATCTCTAGTCCAGATTGACTATTTCCTCTTGGCCTTTTTATGAAAACTAAGAACTTCTGAGATGCTGCCCCCACTCCCAATCATCTGTCCTAGAGGCTGCATTTTAACAATCTCTCGTTTTCTTTTCAGAAGGTAAGAGGTGCATCTGGTGGTGCTTTACCCAAAAGGAGGAATTCCAAGATTTTTTTAGGTAATGTAAATAGTTGTCAACAGTTTTCTCTGTGAGAGTGTGTGTTTGTATGGGTGACTGCACATGTTTGATTTGGAGCAACTGGCTGTTTACTGCTCTATAGTTTAAAGATGAGAGGAACCAATTTCACTTGAGATGGTCTGTCTCCACTTTGTGTTTACCGGTGGTGAAGGATGCTTCCAACACCCTTGTAGAGTTAGTGTTTTGAAGCAATTAGGCTGATAGTGCCTGGAGAGAAATTGTGCTTCTGCTCCTGGTCTCCTTTTTCACTGCCTTTAAAGAAGAGAGAGGGTTTTTTTTTTTTTTTTTTTTTTTTTTAATATTAGCCAAACTACAGACTTTATTTGTATTTCACTATTTTTTACTACTAATATTGTTTTTGCTGCTGTTTTTGCTCCAGTGTCCCACGTTGAATTTGATTGTCATGTTTCCTTAATCATGTTTAATCTGTGATAGTTCTGTAGACTTTTTTAATCTTTAATAATTGTGACACTTTTGAAGAGTACTGGCCAGTTATTTTGTGGACTGTACCTCAATTTGGATTTATCATGTGACTTCACGGTAAGCCTGAGGTCATGCATTTTTGGCCAGAATTCCTCAGAGGTGATGGGCCCTCTTCAGGGCCTGCCATCAGGGAGCACATGAAGTTGAACTGTCATGCTGGTGATGTTTAACCTTGATCACTTGTTAAGGTGGTGTCTGCTGGGTTTTTCCACTGTGAGGTTAAGTATAGTTAATAAATATTTTGAAAGTGATACTTGGAGATGATACTAATACTTGTTTATCCTCAAATTTTTGTTCACTAATTTTATCATCCATTAGTGGATCTTGCCTGTAACAATGTGGTATTTACCTAATAGTGATTTTCTGTCTCCCTCATTCAGAAGAGCCAGTTTTGCTCGTGCAAGTGAGGACTGGCTTCTATCTCATGTAATCATGATCATATTTCATATTAAACTTCCTGTGTGGTTTTCCTGGAAGAAAAAATGGTTTGATAATTTTTGACCAGGCAAGTTTGTGTCTGGAAATGCCTAGGATTATTGTTTGGAAGGAATTTCAAAATTGTTTGCATGTTGTAATTTTATTTTGGTTAAAAAATTTATACATATATATGCATATGTGTGTATGTGTATCTCTATGTGTGTACATAAATGCATGTATATGTGTATATATATGTATGTACTTACATATGTATATGTGTATATATATGTATGTACTTACATATATATATGTGTGTATATGTATGTATGTATATATATGTGTGTACATACCTACTCATATACATATATAACTGAGAGTCTAGTAGTATCTGGCAAAATGTGCTCCAAATTGTTAATCATAACTCCTTCCTGGTGGTGAAATTGAGGTGACATTAGTTTTCATCTTTTTGCTTATTTGTGTTTAAATTCTTTCTCTGTAACAAAAAGACACGTTGATTATTTGAAAGTAAAGCCACTGGATGTCTTGGAGCTGAGTTTCCTTCATGGTTGGGTTCTCTGTTACTCTGCACTGGGTCCATTCTTGCTGTCTTCTCTCCATATTTTCAGCCCATGGTTTTTTTTTTATGAGGCTTATCTGAAGTTGGTGTTCCCACACTGGCCAGTCTTTCCCACTGCTCGGCATGGCTTTGGACCACAACCCAGGTTAACCAACTAGACTTGGAGAAGCTTAGAATGAGCCTGAAAGCTGAAATGATTGAATGCATTTTGATGTTTTGGTTATAAGCCTTCGGCTCCCTTGCACTGCTAACGATAACAAACTTCTTCTGAATTAAATGACATCAGCATGGCATTCTTAAACATCTTGATCTGCTGCTATTGTTTTTCATTGTTTTCTTTGGCTGAGTAAAGGAGTTAGCTGACCTCTTGTCCTTTAAACTTTGTGTGTTTTACTCAAAAGACCTTGCAGTTTGATTTTTCTAATTACCATATTGGTGATAGAGGATGTTGTCAAGTAACTTTTTAAAAAATAAACCAAAGGTAAGCATTGAGGTTTTGTGGTTCATACTGTGTGGACCCCTCCATTGCTTCCTGGGAGCACTAGCCCACCCTTTCATTTCAGTGAGACTTTTTCTATGGGCTGCTTTCTGTGTTCTCTCAACATTTCATATCTTAGAAAGCCAGAAACTCACAATCCAGCAAAAATGTTCTATTTGGATTGTACTGGTTTTTTAAAAACTTTGAATGCCAGTGGCACTCTGGGACTTGCCCTAGGCCCCAGTTCTTTCTATGATTTTATACTCGGATGCTTCACTACCTTGTATTAGTAAGAATTATGTTCCACAAGCCCTGATTTAAAGCCTCAACAACTGGTGCTTCGTAGCTCCCAGTAGCGGCCACTATACTCTTGCCACACTGATCATAGCTCTGTTTTTAAGGCGGTGTGGCCTGTAAATTAATTTCAGTGAAGGACTGTATTAGACTTGTGCTGTGCTGTGCTCCCATCATGTCCGACTCTTTGCAACCCCACGGACTGTAGTCCTCCAAGCTCCTATGTTCATGGGATTTCCCAGGCAAGAGTACTGGAGTGGGTTGCCATTTCTTCCTCCAAGGGATCTTCCTGACTCAGGGGTCAAACCCATGTCTCCTGCGTCTCCTGCTTGACAGGTGGATTCTTTACCACTGAGCCACCTGGGTAGCCCTGTTTTAGTCTTACCTCTGGTTTATTTAACAGGAATTATAAAATCTTGGTGAATTTAAATGAAGTAGATATTAATTTCTTTTATTTCATGTAGAGGATGTTGGGAAACAGCAAATCCAGGCTGATGTGATGCCCTCACATTCATCAGATTCTAGGTTCTTCCCATATTTCTGTTTCATCCTCCATCCTGGTCTGCGATTTCTAACCTCATGGTCACTTCATGGTTCAGAATTGCTGCTGGAATTCCAGCCATCACATCCCCATCCTGGAAAGCAGGGAAGAAAAAAGGGAAGGGACAAAAGAATCTAATCTCCCAGTTTATTCATTTTCCTTTTGTCAGCGTTCTCACAGATCCCCTTGCCACACTTTAGTTTATACTTCTCTGGTCAGAAATTGGTCACATGCCTATGCTGTGTGCTGCATAGGAGGCTGGAAAGCAAAGTCTATTAACTGGCTTCACTGAGTAAAGTCTGTTACTAAGGAAGAAGGGGAGAGTAGGGACTTTCCTGGTGGTCCAGTGGCTAAGACTCCATGGTTCCAATGCAGGGGACTGGGGTTTGATACCTGGTTAGGTAACTAGATCTTACATCCCACACCTGAGAGTTTGCATGCTGCACCTAAAGATCCTGCATGCTACAACTAAGACCCGGCACAGCCAAATAAATAAATAAAGATTAAAAAAAGAAGCAGAGAATGAATACTGGGAAGCAGCTTGTAGCCTCTGCCACAATTTCCTTCCCTAAAAAGGGACATTGGGTTTTTTCTTCAAGAAAAGGAAATGAGCTCAGAACTCTCTTGCAGCCTCTTTGTTTCTTTGACTAGAAAGTACCTTTTCACTGCTATTGAAATGTAGTTATGATGACCCTTCGTCCCCTTCACGAAACACATGCAGATGACAAATGATTTCTCCTGGATAGAGGCTTTTTATCCCCTTTCACTTAATGACTTTATGACTAATTCCTTTCCTGTTAGCTCAATACTGACATTGAAAGCACTGAATCATTCAGTTGTGACCTTCATATTGATTTTATAAGGGCAACTGAGGCCATTAGCTAGTGTGAATGCTTACCCAAGTCTCCTGAGCCCCATTCTGCCCCTACATTCAAGTTAACTCTCTCCTGATTACCTCGATAGTCATCTAAATGAAATCCTAGTTAAGGATCCATCCCTCAGTTCTCACTTTTGCCGGTAACTCTTTTTAGAATCAACAATGACACTTATTGGTAATTTTTGAGTTAGAGAAATTTTGTGCTTCTCCTAGAGAAATTTAAATCTAGAATTTAAAAAATATTATTTGAAATATGTAGCACATGGACAAAGCTTAAAATTGACAAGTTTTAAGAGCCTCTGTAACAAAAAGTAAGTTTTTCTCCCTTCCCTATGTCCCAGCCACTTAGTTATCCAGAGACAAATAGTAGTTTCTGTTTGTACGTCTTTATGTATGTTGTGTATTCCTTCAGTAATAGTTTAGACATATGCCATGCTTTTAGATTTTATTTGTGTAGGTGGTGGGGAGCCATTAACACTTTGGTTCCCAAACTGTGTCCTGAGGCACTCCAGGTTCCCACAACAAACTCACAGGTAAATCACAGGATATTTTAACTGTTTAAGGGAACATAGTGATGCTTGAACATTACATTGATGCAGTCTCACTATTAGAGTATCTTATATTCCTTTCAGGGACTTCATCTCTTTGTGAAGCAGTCTGTTTTTAGTGGTTTCTATGGTAAAAAGGCAAGTACCATGTGAAAATAAATGTGGAATGGAAAATAAGGGAGGCAGTGTCCAGTCTGATTCAAAGAGAAGTTCTGCCGTGCCTTCCAGGTGCACACATCCCTTTGGTCAGGGATTAATGGTTATTTAAGAGGGAACTAAAACATTTATTTCCTTTCAGCTTATGTGTATTATTTTTTCAAATGACTGCTAACTTGTTAGAACATAAATAGTTATTAAGTTATTTGTTATAGTTATTAAGTTATTAAATAGTTATTCAGTTCAGTTCAGTCACTCAGTTGTGTCCGAGTCTTTGCGACCCCATGAATTGCAGCACGCCAGGCCTCCCTGTCCATCACCAACTCCCGGAGTCTACCCAAACCCATGTCCATCGAGTTGGTGATGCCATCCAGCCATCTCATCCTCTGTCATCCCCTTCTCCTCCCACCCCCAATCCTTCCCAGCATCAGGGTCTTTTCCAATGAGTCAACTCTTTGCATGAGGTGGCCAAAGTATTGGAGTTCAACATCAGTCCTTCCAGTGAATACCCAGGACTGATTTCCTTTCGGAATTAAGTTATACTAAATAAATAGAATATTGGGCATGTCTTTTGGTTTAGGGCCACTGTGCAAAAATTGCTGGGAAGCTAAAGGGCTCTGAACTGAGAAAGTTGGTAGCTCTGCATTCATGTTTTTAAGCTAGAAAGGGGCACTATTAGGCTGTCTTTGACTGAGGTAATTTACAACAATGTGAAAGATTGTGGATTTTGGGAGTTGGCTGATAGAAAACTTACTGTTTTATGGGATGGAAGGAGAGAAGAGGGAGTGGAAGGTAGTCCAGGATCTTCACAGAAATACCCCAGGACTCATGATGGGATTCTCACCTCATCTCAAATATTCTTTACATTAAAGTTACAAATGTGTAGTCATGTAAATAACTGGTAGTAAATTTAATTAAAAAGATCATCTCTTTGATATGTCACACAACAGTGTTAGGGCTTCCTTGGTGGCTCAGACGATAAAGAATCTGGCTTCAGTGCAGGAGACCTTGGTTTGATTCCTTGGTTGGGAAGATCCCCTGGAGGAGGAAATGGCAACCCACTTCAGTATTCTTGCCTGGAGAATCCCATGGACAGAGGAGCCTGGCGGGCTGCAGTCCATGGGTTCTCAAAGAGTTGGACACAACTGAGTGACTTACACAAAACAGAGTTAAATGTTCACGTTTCTATTGACTCCCCTACCTTCCTCCCCCCACAACTTTCACAAATAGGGGTAAATGAGTCAGCTCTTCTGTGTCTGAAGACTGGGATGTTGAAAAGCTACTGCTAAACCTCAGAGAGCTTACATTCCACCTTTTTGCCTTTGTACTTGTTGAGGAATAGGTGGAAAACAGAGCAGCTGCAGAAAGTTCCTGCAACAGACCTGCTCAGGAAACTTATCTGCGCCTATAACGACCAGAAGTTTCAAGGAAACTCCTTGTTTTGTCCTTTCCTTCTCAGTAGGTCATAGAGCAGGGTCTGGGCTCAAGGAGCTGCCCCATACCCTCATGGGAGGGTTCGCAGTTGGTCAGATTTCCCAGCACTGATGCAGCAGGCTGCTCACTTCCAGCACACAGATTAACAAATTAATGTTAGTTAATTTGTTACAGTCAGGCTGAGAGAACCCTGAGCCTGGCTTCAGAGCCCTGGCTTGATTTAGAGATCCTTTCCTCTGCTGTGCCACTTCGTAGTGACTTCTTAGGATGGCTGTGGTCCCAGCTACTTCTCAGGGATCTGAGCAGATTACTGAGGTAGAGTTCAAGAAGGTGTATTATAAAATAAAATTTGTTTTTTAACTTAGAGAAAGAGCCCATCCAGGAATTACCAGTTCATTGTCCCAGTAACTGTTTGGAAGAAGTTGGGGGTCCTTTTTCTGCTGGTCCCTAGCCCTTAGTTACCCTGTAGATTCCTTAACTAGATATTTTGGGCTGGTGAAACTCCAGTTAGAAAAATTTAGAGATTGTAGACTTATATTTAGAATCAAAGGGTCATGTATATTCAGGGGAAACTTTAACTTTGTCAGTTAGATTCAGAGTGTAGGTTACCTCTGCTGAATGTGGGCTTCCCTGGTGGCTCAGACAGTAAAGAATCCGCCTGCAATGCAGGAGACCAGAGTTTGATCGCTGGGTCAGGAAGATCCCCTGGAGAAGGGAATGGCAAGCCACTCCAGTACAAAGCTCTGCTTTTTTGCATGACACCAGTCTTGCTTTTTTAACAGACATAAGTTACCAATGTAAAAAAACCCCAAACTGAAACAGCACTTTGGATGCTCAAGCTTTGCTTTTGTCTTTAACATGTTGGTGTTGTTAGCTTCCTAAAGTCTCCTTTCCAGACGTTTGTGGAGTGTGTGGTGTGTGCTGGGCATTGTGCCGGGACTAGGGATTTGAAGGTGAATAAGACTCACTTCCTGCGCTTAGAGCTTACCATCTAGAAGCATCTGAAGTTTATATCTTCACATTTGGATCACGTAGAAGACCCCCCATGATATCCTGGTCCTCCTGAAACTGACTTCAGCATTGCTTTGGAGCTGTCAGCCAAAGGGAAGAGAGGGCACTTGTGCTTATGTTAGTTATTAGTAGTGTGGAGAAGAGAGGACGATGATGGTGAGGGTGATGGTGGGAGTGATGGCAGCTATTTTGTGGAGCCCCTCGCCCCTACCAGATCCTAACCAGGTGCCTTAAAACCTTATCTTTTTTAATTCTCTCAACAGTCGTTCTGGGTAGCTAATATTGTCCATAGTCTCCTCGTGAGGAATTTGAACTTGGAAAGAACTTGCCCAGGCTTATGTAGCTAGTCAACATCAGGGTGGGATTTTTTTTTTGGACTTAGTTTATCACTGTTTTTGGCCAGGTAAGATTTAAATTAGCATTACGAATTGTGTATGTTTTCTCTGGAATAAAAACATTTAGATTATGTGTTATATGAACTGAATCTATACACAAAACCAAAAGATTTATACTTTGGTTATTCAAAATTTTTATGCACAATATAATAAAGAAGAATTTAAGAATAAAGTTCATCCCCTTGTTCTTTTCTCTTTTTTTGGCCTTGCTGTGCAGCTTGTGGGATCTTAGTTCCCTGGCCAGGGGTCAAACCTGTGCCCTCGGTAGTGAAGTGTGGAGTCCTGGCTCACCGAACTGCCACAGAATTCCCCATTCATTTTAGTTTGTTCAGATCTCCTTCCAATTTTTGTCTATGAATATAAATAGTAGAAAGTCGTCTTTTCAGTGAAGATGAACTGTATAATTTTAGCATTAACATGGCATAAACATTTCCATGTTTCTACACGCATCTAAAAAAATATCATTTAAGTAATATTCTAGTGGGTTAAACACCATTCTCATTGAACATTTAGGTTCTAATTTTTAAAAATTAGATACCGGGACATTCTTACTTTTATGACATAGGATGTCTGTCTTTGTTTGAATTATTTTCTTTGAAAGCCTCTAGTTACTTCTTAAACTCTTAGATTCTTCTTTGACATTGTTTTTTGCTAAAACAACCTCTTATGGCTACCTAACAATGTTATTTATTTTGGCATTTCCGATTCTTGTTATTTAGAACCTTTTATTAAATGTGTAGACTGTGTTCCAGCTGTTTCTCACTTTCCACTTAAAATTGCTCTCCCTTGGAGAATTTAAGAGCAGTTTAAGAGCAGATCTGTACATAAAAAGTTACCAGGTTGAGGCTTTGGAGGCATACAACAAGATAGTAACAGCATCTAGATCCCTTGGTTCTCAGCTGGCTACTTCGTCTAGTAAAATAACTTTCTCCTGTTTACAGAGCCTGCATTTGTGTACCTGTTTGTGTGTGTATGAGTGGAAGATGGCTTGAGAGCTCTTTGTCACCATAGTTCCAAATGTCTAAATATACAAACATGATCTGGGGTTTCTGGCATCCATGTGAATGCAAGGCTGAAATGTCCATGTAAATATTGTGACAGGACATTTCCTTGAGCCTTTGCCTAACCTTTCCCAGAGACTAGCCAAGCAAAGAGGTGATGACTTGATAGATACCAGGCCAGACTTCCTTACTGAAAATCCTCCAGGACCTGAGGACAACAGAACTACTTAGATTATAGGGTTCCCCCCTCTGGCACAGTATCTCAACAATTTAGTGGGGAGGGGGAGGGTGGGGAAGAGAGAGACAGAGGGAGGGAAATTGAGATTTTATGTTAAAATAGGTCACCAGTAAATGGTAAGAATTATTAGGTGCCAGGTCTCTTGTTTATAATTTATTTATTCTCCATATAAACTGTGTGAGATAAGTTTTATTATCTCCATTCTATGAATGAGGAAGCTAAGGCTTAGAGAGTTTGTGACTTGACCAAAGAAACATTAATTTTGGAGCCAGAGTTGAAGCTGGGCTTATCTACTCTCAAATCCATGTACTTCTGTTGTGTTAGGAGAAATATTCCACCCTATTCTTGTGAAGACAGGAGCCAGGTACCCGACAAGGCATAATGACCAACCTCTTCCTTTCAACATCTGTAAGAATTGAACATCTAGTGCAAATGAATGCTTTAAGTATAAAGCTTTATGATGTGACTCAGTCTTCTTTGTCCTTCTGTTCCTAGTAGATAAGTGTGTACAACTGAGGACAGAAAGGCCTCCGAGTCCTGCCTTGGGGCAGGAGGCTGGCTGGACTGTCAGCCCTGTGAGCTTCCGGCTTTCCCAGTGAGTGCTGCCTTGGTGTGCTATGTCTTTCTTCACTTCTTGTTCTTTGTTTTTGTTTTCTCCTCAGATCTAGATACTGATGACGATTTAAATAGCGACGATTATGAATATGAAGATGAAGCCAAACTTGTTATATTCCCAGACCACTATGAAATAGCCCTACCAAATATTGAGGAGTTACCAGCCCTGGTCAGTGAGTGTGCACGGCTGCTAGCTAGATGCGCGTGACTCTCTGTGTCAGGTGTGTGTGCGTGTGTCAGGTGTGTGTGTGCTGGGCGGTGGGGAAGGCAGGGTGAGTGAGAGAGGAAGAGGAGCATGAGCAGAAACAGGAGCAGGCTGCTCCTCGTCTGTGAAGAGGGCCCCTCAGGGTCCCTTGCAGTGACACTGGGCCGCATGCCCTCTGCTGCTGCTGGCTGGCCTCCTCCACGTGGGCTGGCTTCTTGCCACCTGTGAATCACAGTCTCTTGCTTAGATTTTCAACCTGTGCCCCTGAGATGTGCAGGAGAGGGACTGCCTCCCCTTTAGAGGGATGCCTACGATTTTTCTCTCTTCTGCATGTTGGCCTTCCATGTATAATTTTGTTTGGGAAACATAAGAGTTCCACTGAGAAACAATAGCAACACGAGTTTGAAAATAACCAAGTTAGATGGAGAAAAAAAAAACAACCAAGTATTTAAAAATCACAGGTCTCCAGGAGTTTTGTGGGAGTGTGTTCTTTTAGGACGGAGACTGCTTTCTAGGTTTTAGAATTTAGATTTAGTGGTGAGTTTTTTCCCTTTCCTTTCTTCTTTGTGAAGCAGCTTTCATCTTCCTGAACAGCTTAAAGCTGGCGGCAGGGTGGTGGTGGTGGTACGAGGAAGCCAGTTTCTGTTTTACTTCGATTCCCAAATTCTCTGGGGCCCAGACCATTTCCCTGCTCTTCCCTCATTTCCTGTATTGTCTCCACTGCCTCATCCTTTTTTGTGTTCTTTCTCTTTCTTTTCCTCTTTTCTACTCTGTTGCGTCCTGACTTCTCAGAGTTTGGCCACAGATAGCAGAATTAGACATTCCAGCTAATTTTTTCCCTCCTCAAGGTTTGCTAAAACCAAAGCCAAGTCTCTAGGTCCCCAATTCTTCCCAACGTTGTATGACTCTGTCTATAGCCCCCTCCCTGCTCACGTGCCCCTGCCAAGAGGGCACATTTGTGCTCGGGGTTCCCATGGCATTAGGGGTGAGGTTTCCACCATTCAGCCAATTTTGCCTCTGACCTACTTTATACCTAAACATAAGACCACAGAACTGAAAAATTTGTGTATTAGCTATTGTAGATCTTTCCTCTAATTATTTGATCTAGCATATCCTTTTTATTATAACAGTACCAAGTGCATAGCTTTTAGCAATGCTTACAGAATTAAATTACCTCTCCTTTCTGGAGTTCCCTGTGTCTACTTATGTGTCATTTATCAAGGGCAAAATGTATGATGGACAAAATGGTCTTACCATTATCTGATATTATATACTAAAGCTTATATCTGTATAAAACTAGGAGTTCTCACTAGTTTAATATGACTCTTGTTTATATAACTTGTTTAATATAACTCTTGAGTCTGTTATCAAAAAAGCAGCACATTGTGAATGAATGTTATGAGGGATGATTTTTCTCTCACTCACTTATGAAAAAAAAGTCTTCATGTGAGCAAAGAGAGCCTTTACATACTTTTAATTATTCCTGTATGCAGAACATAATTCCAAGTGTGAATGCTTTTATAGAGAGGTGAAGTATCACAGAAATCTGAATCTAGCAATATATTTTACAATTTCTAATAGAGTCTTTTAGAATTAAGAAGTGCTTTAAGAATTAAAAAGAGAGGGAGAGAATTGTTTGGAAGGTGAGGTAGGGAGATAGATGGGGAAGCCTGGATTTATCTGATGGTAACTGGTTTTATCTATATAACGGATGCTCGTTACTATAATTTATTTTCATGCCTTTGCTACATTTTTGGTATTTGATAATTCTCTTTTTAAGTTTTTAAATACCCAAAATTATTGAACTTTAAGTTACTCAACCAGGTCTTCTGTCATCTCTTGTATTTCTCAGCACAAAAAAAATTCAGTTTCAGATAGGTACTCTGTAGATTCTACCAGAAAGCTGAACTACCTCTTAGTGATACAGGGATCACAGAGAGAGAGTGTCTGGGACTCAGTAGGGATCTTTGCGCCTGAGATCTAATGCCTCATTTTAGACTCAGGAACTCAAGCAGTGGTGCGCTTGTAGTTGGTTAGCAACCAACCAGCTCCCTGCGCTGTAGTGGTTGCCGATTTCAGTGGTGTAAATACTCCCACCATGTCTGATTTCAGGCTAACATGTCACCAATGCAGTGTTGGGAAGAGATGTGTAGTAGGACACCATCACCTATGGTTTCCACTTCTTGTATAACATGGATATAGGTGACTTCCAAAGCAGATAGATTAGATATTAAGATAGAGTAACACAGCTATGGAGTGAAAAGCTTTAAACATTTTTTGCCTTTAAAAAATATATTTATTTGGGAGCCTATAGAATTTAATTTTTAATAATGGATGTGTTTAACAATCTTCTTGGAGAATTTCCTAAAATTTAGCAATTCTGTGAGCCAGTTTGAGCCAATTCCAGAACATCCCTGAACTTGAGATAATTCATAGTATAATATAGGGTAACGGATCCTGACTTTCAATTGTGATCCATTAAAAGGGTCCCTAAGTGATTTTAGATGGTATTCTGAAAACACTAGGTCAATGTTTTATAGTGTCGCAGACGATGAAGGAAATTTTGTTGAGTGTCACCAGGAAGGAATCTCAAAGAAAAGAGAGAATATTACATCCGAATCATTTTGTATTACAAATTAGAACACTTAAAGATCTAATGGGGTGGAGAAGATTCAGAAGAGGACAGGGAAGGGATCAAGGTAGTCAGTGAAATAGCAGGGAGATTATAGCAGGCCAGAGTAAAAAGATGAGTTGTAGCCAGGAGCGCTAAGGCAGCATGGCCCAAACACATAGCATCAGGAAGGAGCTCATGGTGAACTCAACCTTGTTTTCTAGGGACATTACTGCAAGAGAGTGGAAGATGATTTTTGATAATTGAAGGGAAGCACTAATTATATGACACTGCTTGTAGGAGATGAATGGGAATATTTTTGGAAAACATTGAGAGAGGGCCAAGACAGGGAAAGGGGATTAAGAGGTATACACTACTAGGTATAAAGTGAATAAGACAGAAGGATATAATGTACAGCACAGGGAATATAACCAGTTATTTTATAATAACTTTAAATAGAGTATATGTTACAAAATATCAGATTACTGTGTTGTACACCTGAACCTAATATAACATTGTAAATCAATTATGACAAAAACTTCTATCAAATAAACACCTCCACCCCCAAAATAAAGGAGAAGTTTAAATATATGTATGAATGCCTGATTGCCTGATTTGTAATGGAGTGTAAGCTTTTTTTTTTTTTTGTAACGGAATGTAAGCTTTTTGAGGGCAGGAGCCTTTTCCTTCTCCTGACCGTGCCTAGCCCAGTGGTGTCAATTAGTAGTGTTCAGTATATTCTCAGAGAGTTTTAAAAGCTGGAGAAGGATGGGCTCTAATGTTCACAGCAGATCACTGCCTGCTGGGCAGAGAAGAGGGAGCAAGAGGGGGAGAAAGGAGACCTTGAGGCGGCTGTTCTGTGGCTGGAATGATGGTTGGGACTAAGATGGGTCTGGCTGAAATTAAGAAGAGGTAGATTGCAAATAGATTTTGAATGTAGAACTGATAGGAATTGCTCATGGCCTGGGTGGGTGTGGGATGGCAGCTGAGGCCTCTATTATCTCTTTTTTTTTTTCTTGTAGTTGTTTATTTTATGTATTTATTGGAGTATAGTTACTTTACAATGTGTTAGTTTCTGCTGTACAATGAAGTGAATCAGTTGTGTGTGTGTGTATATATATATATATATATATATATATATATATAATATATACGTATATATACACTCTTTAGATTTCTTTCCCATTTGGTGATGATAGTGGTTTAGTCACTAAATCGTGTCCGATTCTTTGTGACCCCATAGACTGTAGCCCACCAGGTTCCTCTGTCCATGGGATTTCCCAGGCAAGTATACTGAAGTGGGTGGCCGTTCCTTTCTCCAGGGCATCTTCCTGACCCAGGGATCAAACCCTGGTATCCTACACTGCAGGCAGATTCTTAACCAAGTGAGCCACCAGGGAACCATAGAGTATGTCTCTTAATCTGTTCTGGGGTCAGTTGTCCGTGCTACCCAGAGGAAAACATTCTGTATGAAGTTCAGCTAATTGTGCAGGAGGATAGTGATGTAGAATATACATTTTTGTTAAAAAATTTAAAAACAATTCAGTGGCTTTTATTATATTCAGAATTGGGCATCCATCATGACTATCTCATTTTGGAATGTTATTACCCCACAGCCATCACCTACCCCTCTGCCTCTTATCCCCCTAGCCTCTGGCTATCACTAATCTGCTTTCTTTATGGATTTGCCTGTTTTGTACATTCCATATAAAAGGAATCATGGTTCTTTGTGGCTGGGTTTTTTTTAACTTAGCACACATTTTCAAGGTCCATCTAGGTTGTAGCGTGTGTCGGTACTTCATTCCTTTTTATTGCTGATAAACAGTTCTTCTGTCAAAATATAATACTTTATCCATTTATCATTAATGGACATTTGGGTTGTTTCTACTTTTGGCTGTTATAAATAATGCTTCTGTGAACATTTGTGGATAAGTTTTTGTGTAGACCTATATTTTTATTTATTAATACCTTGGGTGTATACCTCAGAATGGAATTGGAGGGTCATATGGTAGTTCTGTTTAACCATTTGAGGACCTGCCAAATTATTTTCCAAAGTGGCTGTGCCATTTTACGTTCTCATCAGAATATGTTTTTAAAGAGAGCTAGAAATAGCTTACAGAGTTAAGCAAATAGTGAATAGTTGTGAGAGGCCTATGTCCAGGATCCACGGGGTTTGGGAGAAAGTAAGAGAGTCTGCCCTCCCTGGTGGTTAGTTGGTGCCAAGCCGGACATCACAGATTTGCTCATAATGGCTGGTCTGGCACAGAGACATCTAGGCGTGTTCCCATCCAAGGTCACATTTGCACCAGATTAGGGAATGGAGCCATGCTGCTTGCATTCCATTCAAGTGCCCTTGACCACATGTCATTGTGTGATGAGTTAAGGATATTGGATATCTTGGTGTATATTTGTTAGGAGTAAAATATACCACTTGGGTAAATCCTAGGTGTTCCTGTTGCTAATTTCACTCTTGTAAATTGTTCGCCGTATACTTTTCACTCCACTTGCTAAGAGATAGAAATTGTTAAATCTGACTTTTATGCTTGGATTTACAAACTGGATTTGGTTCTTTGCTATCTTGTGTCATTGTTAATACTGCAAATTCCAGGCCAGGACAAAACCTAGCTAGACCCAGGGGCAAAGTGCTAGAGTCAGGAAACCAGCATCTTGCTCTCGTGGTAACTAAGCTGTTTGAATTTTCTTGACTTAAGTTGTATTTATTAATAAACTTTAAGATTCATTTTACAAAAGTTGCTGTTCTCAAAATGTTTTATGTATTATATCTGCATTTGTCTTATAGGTAACAATTGCTTGTGATGCAGTTCTCAGCTCAAAATCTCCATACAGAAAGCAGGACCCAGATACATGGGAGAATGAATTGCCGGTGTCGAAATATGCCAATAACCTCACCCAGCTGGACAATGGAGTCAGAATTCTTCCAAGGTGAGAGTCAGCAAAATGGAACTTTACCACCTAAAATTGGCCAAAGGATTATTTATTTTTCTATCTCTCCACCGAATTAGCAGTTATATATGTTCTTATCAGTTGCCTTTTATAAAAATAAGCTCAAAAATTCTCTCTGGAATTATCTATACCTTTGTAGTAGATGCTGACTGTGGCCAGTCCCTACCCCGGAGCCCAGCCCATCTCCACCCTAAGGCATCTGATGGCAGACACCTGCAGCTCTTTCTTAGGGGCTTTCTCTATCTGCCAGAGCCAGGTTGGCTGGTGCATGGGACAGTCAGAAACACTGTGGAGTCATGCTCCCTCCTGTCCTCCTGGAACGGCTCCCAGCCAGGGGCTGTGGATTGGAAGGATGAATATTTAGACCCCCACCCTTAAGTGGGGTAACCGTCTCCTGGAGTTCCGCAGCTGGACTGAGCCCCACTGGCCCAGGGGGTCATCTGCTTGTTGACAGCCTCTGGCCTGGCTGCCTACCCTTTCTGTCTCTCTTACCTCAACTCCCCTCGGGTGCTTCCTGGAGTCACCTCCCAGACAAGCCATTTACATTCAAATCTTTGTCTACCTCTAGGAGGACCCAGCTACAAAGACTTACAACAGTCTTTGGTTATCACCTTTTGGCTGGAATGCTCTTTAGGCTTCATTGGCACCTCCTGTAATCAGAGGCAGGTGTGTTTCCAGAGGCGGGAGCTAGAGGGAAAGAGCAGGTGGATTCAGAATGTGTCCCGTCTGGTTGGACCCTGGCTGTGCTGCCTTCTGCTCTGTGTGGTCTTAGGGAAGGCTCTGTACCTCTGGGTCTGCTGTTCTCTTTGATAGTGGGGATGGTAATAATGCTGAAGAGTATTTATTAGAATTGCATGGTAAGACTTCTGTAAAGCCCTTGCCCCATACCTGGCATTTAACTTTCATTTAAGTTGTTAATGCAAAGAAAGAGGAAAACAACAGAAAGGGAAAGACTAGAGATCTCTTCAAGAGATTTGGAGAGATCCAGGGAACATTTCATGCTAGGATGGACACGATAAAGGACAGAAACAGTAAAGACCTAACAGAAGCAGAAGAGATTAAGAAGAGATGGCAAGAATATATAGAAGAAGTATACAAAAAAGGTCTTAATGACTTGAATCATCACAATGATGTGGTCACTCACCTGGAGCCAGACATCCTGGAGTGTGAAGTCAAGTGGGCCTTAGGAAGTGTTACTAGGAATGAAACTAGTGGAGGTGACAGAATTTCAGCTCAGCTATTTCAAATCCTAAGAGATGATGCTGTTAAAGTGCTGCACTTAATATGTCAGCAAATTTGGAAAACTCAGCAATGGCCACAGGACTGGAAAAAGTCAGTTTTCTTTCCAATCCCAAAGAAGGGCAATGCCAAAGTACATTCAAACTACTGTACAATTGTGCTCATTTCACATGCTAGCAAGGTTATGCTCAAAATCCTTCAAGCTAGGCTTCAGTAGTACATGAACCAAGAACTTCCAGATGTACAAGCTGGGTTTTGAAGAGGCAGAGTAACCAGAGATCAAATTGCCAACATCCGTTGGATCATAGAAAAAAGCAAGAGAATTCCAGAAAAATGTCTGCTTCATTGACTTTGCTAAAGCCCTTGACCGTGTGGATCACACTGAACTGTGGAAAATTCTTCAAGAGATGGGAATACCAGACCACCTTACCTGCCTCCTGAGAAATCTGTATGCAGGTCACAAAGCAACGGTTAGAACTGGACATGGAACAATGGACTGGTTCCAAATCAGGAAAGGAGTACATCAAGGATGTATATTGTCATTCTGCTTATTTAACTTGTATGCAGAGTACATCATGCGAAATGCCAGACTGGATGAAGCACAAGCTGGAATCAAGATTGCTGCGAGAAATATTAATAACCTCAGATATGCAGATGACACCACCCTTATGGCAGAAAACGAAGAGGAACTTAGCCTCTTGAAGAGGGTGAAAGAGGAGGGTGAAAAAGCTGGCTTGAAACAACATTAAACAAATTAAGATCATGGCATCTTGTCCCATTACTTCATGGCAAATAGAAGGGGAAAAAGTGGAAGCAGTGACAGTTTCTTTTCTTGGGCTCCAAAATCTGCAGACGGTGACTGCAGCCATGAAATTGAAAGACACTTCCTGCTTGGAAGAAAAGTTATGACAAAGCTAGACAGCATATTAAAAAGTAAAGGCATCACTTTGCCAGCAAATGTCCATATAGTCAAAGCTATAATCGTGTACAGATGTGAGACTTGGATCATAAAGAAGGCTGAGCGCCAAAGAATTGATGCTTTCAACCTGTGGTGCTGGAGAAGATTCTTGAGAGTCCTTTGGACTGCAAGGAGACCAATGCAGTCAATTCTCAAGGAAATTAACCCTGAGTATTCATTGGAAGGACTGATGCTGAAGTTTCAATCTTTGGCCACCTAATGGAAAGAGCTGACTCACTGGAAAAGACCCTGATGCTGGGATAGATTGAAGGCAAAAGGAGAACAGCGGCACAGAGGATGAGATGGTTAGATAGCATCACCAACTCAATGAGCATGAATTTGAGCAAACTCCGGGTGATAAAGGTGGACAAAGGAGCCTGACATGCTATACCCATGAGGTCACAAAGCGTTGGACACGATCTAGAGACTGAATAATAACAACAACGAAGTGTTTTCCTTTCTACTTAGATTGTCCATGTAGTAAAGTTTTGCTTAAACCAGTAGTGAAGCATTACTACTAGTGGTTAACGCTCTAGAACCTCAGCTGTTGATACACATGGGATCTTTCATAATTTAAACTCACTCAGGCTTTACTGTCTCTCATGTAAGGAATTTTAAGGAAATGACCTCTCTTCCTATCCTCAGGTTCTGGGTCAGTTTTCTAAGGTAAAAGAGCTCTCTTGGAGGACCTGGCCCCCGTGTGAGTGCTCTCTGTTATTCCACTGACCATCTCCTGTGACCCCGCTGCCCCCCCAACTTGAGACACCCCGTTTTCTTAGATGTTAGTTTTCTCATCATGTGCTGTGGCTGTGCTAACTGTCCTCTGATGACTTCACAGTGGTTGGAAGTGTGCCAGGTGCGACCTTCGGGAGAACCTCTGGTTGAACCTGACCGATGGCTCCGTGCTATGTGGGAAGTGGTTCTTTGACAGCTCCGGGGGCAACGGGCATGCGTTGGAGCATTACAGAGACACAGGCTACCCTCTTGCTGTGAAACTGGGGACCATCACTCCGGATGGGGCCGGTGAGTGTGCCTTTACCAACCTGGGCACCTGCAGTGGCTCCCTCTTGGATTAACCAGTGCCTTCATCTCTGGGGTTGGAGGGCATAAGCCCTGGACTAAGAGAGCCCAGGCGTGAATCCTGATTCTATCTCTTATTAGCTGTGAGATCTTGGGTCAGCCTCTGGTTCCTCATCTTGAGGATAATCATGGTACCTCCCTCATAGGTTTGTCAAGGTGCATAAACATTTAGCCCAGTGCCCACTGTAGAGTCTTGGTAAAAGTTTTTTGCTTTTGTATCTTTCTTTATATCCCTTGGCTAATGGCTCAGTGGGAAAGAATCCACCTGCCTGTGCAGGAGACGCAGGTTCGATCACTGGGTCAAGAAGATCCCCTGGAGAAGGAAATGGCAACCCACTCCAGTATTCTTGCCTGGGAAATCCCACAGACAGAGGAGCCTGGTGGGCCCCACTCCATGGGGTCACAAAAAAGTCGGACACGACTGAGTGACCAAAAAACAAAGAGGACAGGAGGAGGAATCAGGACTTGTCAAGTAAATGTGCATAATCAGACTCACCATTAGAATAGTAGGGGTTTGAAAGCCTAGAGTCCATTAGGGGGATTAGTGTCATTATGGAGTAGATGGTTGTTCAAGATACTGGGTGTTCAGACCCCTTGACCTCAGTGGGCAGTGATTGTGTCCAGTGCAGCAAAGGGTTAGAAGTGGTTCCTACTTGTACTGTCAGCTTCAGAACTGGTCCTCTTTGTGCTTTCACACTGTAGGTTAGCTTTTAGCCATGTTTGTATAGTTAATTCCTTCCACCATTGGGTGGGGGAAAAGAGAACTTATATCAGGATTGATGATGAGAAAATTAAATACTGAGCTGTGGCCATAAGCACCCATCATCTCAGTGTCACTGACAACATTTATGAAGCACCGACCTGGACCCACACTCAGGTTAGTCTTCTCCAACCGTCCAGGTGTTAAGTCTCTATTTCTTCTCTACTTTAAGGTAAGATGATTTTTTTTAAGGACAAACATAGACATTTGTCTTTTCTTCTGTTACCTTTCTCTGACTGAATTTTGTTTGTTGTTGTTGTTTTTAGTCCTGTCTCTTTGCCACCCCATGGACTGTAGCCTGCCAGTTGGATTTGGGGTGACTGCTCTGTCGAATGACTGGTGTATGTGGTAACCATCACTGTCCTTGTAGGGCCTCCAGAGAGAAGGGTTCATAACATAGGCATTCTATTGGGTACAAGTGTAAGGGGAGGATAATTCAGATGTTTCTACTTTTAGTGCTATTTTAAAGATGCAGGGCCTTTAAAAAAAATTGAAATATGGTGGATTTACAGTGTTCATTTCAGGTATACAGCAAAGTGATTCATTTTTTTTTTTTTCAGATTCTTTTCTATTGTAGATTATTACAATACATCAAATATAGTTCCCTGTGCTATACAGTGGTCCTTGTTGCTGATCTATTTTATATATAGTAGATTGTATCTGTTAATCCCAAACTTCTAACCAAAGCAAACTTTGGTAACCATAAATTTGTTTTCTATGTCTGTGAGTCTGTTTCTGTTTGGAAATAAGTTCATTTGTATCATCTTTTTAGATTCCACATGCAATGATATGTGATATTTGTCTTTCTTTTTCTGGCTTACTTTACTTGGTATGGTAATCTTAGGTCCATCCATGTTGCTGCAGATGGCAATATTTCATTCTTTTTATGGTGAAGTTATATTATGTAGTGCTTTGAGACCAGTTATTAGAAGTCCAGCTCTCAGAACATCCTGTTCAAAACTAAAATTATTTATGTTTGGGACTTTGTTCTAAAATTTCAGTTGAGCTATGTCATCTTCGAGTTCCATACAAAATCTTATACTAGGCATGGATACTTTGGTTAAATGAACCAACTAGTCTATAAGTATTCAAGTAATTGTATTCTATTTAAATATATGCTAATAATAAAGGCAAAGATTAATTCTATTCTCTAAGCATCTTTAATTTTCCAGAAGCCTTTTTTTTTTTTTTCTAAGCGTGAAACTTCTTTTCAAACTGTGATTTAGAGTTCATCTAAAGTTTCTTTCTTTCCTTTAACTTGAGACAGGAAAGTTTTATATTAGCCCTTTGATAATATGGGAAGCAGATGTTCAGTGTAACATCTTTAGAAAACAGAGAAAAATTTAGAGAAATAAAAATCAGTAGTAATACCACTCCCCAGACAAACCACCCTACTTCTAATAATTTGAGTGTTTCCTTTCAGTCTTTTTTCTTTTCTAAAGCCTCGATCAGTTCTCATACAAACAAGCACACATAGCCTGCATTTTTACAAAAATTGAATCACACTGTATAAAGTTTTATTCCCTATTTTCTCAATTTAACATTTTATTTTCTATGTCATTAAACTTCTTCAGTATCCCCTGATAGTTCCACAAATAATTTTACTGTTCCCCTGTTCAGTTTAGTTCAGTTCAGTTGCTCAGTTGTGTCTGACTGTTTGGAACCCCATGGACTGCAGCACGCCAGGCTTCCCTGTCCATCACCAATTCCTGGAGCTGGCTCAAACTCATGTCCTTCGAGTCAGTGAAGTCATCCAACCATCTCATCCTCTGTCATCCCCTTCTCCTCCTGCCTTCAATCTTTCCCAGCATCAGAGTCTTTTTCAATGAGTCGGTTCTTTGCATCAGGTGGCCAAAGTATTGGAGTTTCATCTTCAACATCAATCCTTCCAATGATTATTCAGGACTGATTTCCTTTAGGATGGACTGGTTGGATCTCCTTGCAGTCCATGGGACTGTCAAGAGTCTTCTCCAATACCACAGTTCAAAAGCATTGATTATTCTTGTTTCCCTGTGAGATGTTACAATTTTGCTTTTCTGATGAACATCTTTGTATATATGCAAGTCTTTGCATGTTCGTCTAATTTTTTTTTTTTAGGACAGATTCCTGTGAAGAAAGAGTTGAACCTTTAAATTTAATTTTCAGTTGCTGAATTTCTCTCTTAAACAACTGTAGTGATTCATACACCCACCAGAAATGTATGAGAATACCCATTCCAATGAATCTTTGACAACTTTTCATATTCAGAATATTTAAAAACCTTGGCTAATCTGTTGCTTGTTTTAACTTGCTTTATAGTGAGGCTGAACTTTTTCATAGTATCCTTGGCTGTTTGTAGTTCTTTATGTGAATGTCTTAGGCCGATTTCCTAATAGGTGTATGTCTAGGTGTTTTCCTTACTGGCTTTTAAAATCTTCTTAACCATTAAGAATATTAACCCATTATCTGCCATAGTTAAGTTTAGTTTTTCTTGTAGGGGAGGGTGAACTTTCAAGATTTTCCTTATCATGTAATTGAGAATATTTGAATAAATGCTACTTTTTAACCATAGACAACATAAAACATTGTCAAAAACAATGTGAAACATTCAGCTACGATGAAGGTTCTTGAATTCACTTAGCTGAAAAAATGTTCAGTTTTTGAAAATAGATCAGGATTTGATTCCTGTTTATCTTACGCAAAGTTGGTTTTAATGCAAGTAATTATTTTCAGTCTAATTGTCATATTAGTTTATTTGTTGTTGTTGCTGCTGTTGTTCAGTCACCAAATCGTGTCCGACTATTTGCAACCCTGTGGGTTTTAGCACGCCAGGCTTCCCTGTCCTCTGCTATCCCCTGAACTTTGCCCAAGATATTAGTTTCTGGGATGTATCAATTCTATTTTTGTTTCTTTTAAACCTGTTTAATAAATTGCTAGGTGTAGCTTAATATTTATTTAAAAGCCAAATAAATTAATGAAAACATGTGAAGTTTCTTCCAATGTCTGACCATGGGCTTTGTGGATGTTGAGGCCCAGGAGGGCAGGGTGGCCGGCTGCCCCCTTATGAAGGTACTCCTGTTGACAGCCTATCTTCCATACTCGATGGGCTCACTGAGGGGCTAGTTCAACTCACAAGAGCCAGAGTCTCTAAGTCAGGGAGTTTATCTTTTAGTTTCTAATGAGAACCACAACTGCCTGTAAGTGGGATGTTTATGTCAACTTGACCAGTGCATTCCTTCCCTGTGGGAAGCTGAATTATATTTAGACTATTGCTTAGTGAACATGGAATCCAAGCAGGTTGTGAACTCAGATATTTAATGGTGGTATGATCCAATCGTCCTGGTTTCCTTCTCCCCAACAAGGATATACATGTTCAGTGAGAAACTCCTACTCATCTTGACATCTCAGTCTAGAATTAGTTCTTCCAGGAAGACTTGATCCCCCAGTCATGGCCATTGTGGTGGCTGGGTAATAAAAGTGGGCCCCCTATCAAATTCCACTCTGGTTCCATGGGTACAGCAGCAAACAAAATAAGAAACAGATCACCATACAAACAAATGAAGAGCTCTCCTCTGTGGAAGGAGACATTCTTTGGCAGATTGAGTTTGAGATATGAAGGGGAAGGGAATGAAAAAGGTTGGAGGCAGACGAGGGTGTTTTTTTCTTTCATCATGGAAATTAGTTTACCTAAGAAGAAGCCTCAAAGCCTTGGTGATTGCAGGAGGGTCTTCTGAGATGCCCATGGTGAAACGAATGAGTGTCATTTTGGGGGGGCGGGGGCTCCGAAGAGCTTCGGTATCATAGTCCTTTCTGTCTCAGTGCAGAGAAGAATTCAGTGAGAGCAAAGTGGTAGATAAGAAGTGATTTATTAGAGTAGGATGCTTGTGAAACTTACAAGCGGGTGGGAGAGAAATGCCGTGTCCCGAGAACTTAGTGGCCTGCGGTTTTATAATCCAAGGAAAAGTGGGGAGGAGGAGAAGACCTTCTTTGTCTTTCTTGAATAGATGTTTCCATCATCAGTTCCTCCCCAAGGTAGGACTGGGAAGCTTACTTGTCCCTGTATGGTTAGGCCAGGATTGTCATATAGAATTTTGGAAAAATATTTTCAAGTTTTAGTACAACGAGGGTTTTTCATTTTGAAAAGTCACCTTTCCATAAATTATTTTTGTGTGTGTGCACAGAACTTGTTCTAGGGATCATTAATTTACTGAGTTCACTGGGCAGGATTTTGGGTCTCATGCCACCATTGTTTTATTGTTTTGAGGCATGTCCCTTGCTTCTGTTGCATGGGTGTTTTGGTAAGCAAGCCTGCTTGGTTTTGTGGTTAAGCAAACCTGCTTTCTTGAGTAATCATTAACTTACGGGGGTCTCCCATATTTTTTACTTACAATCCCCCAGTGGGATTAACTATTGAATCATCAGTTTTGTCCCATCATTCTGTTCCTATCAGTGGCAGCTGTGAAATCACCTATCCCACTGACTGCCCAGCTCAGCAGCATCTTAAGGTGGTTTTTCTTACTTGGTCATCTTCACCCCTGACCTGGGCATCAGTCCAAGGATTTGAAATCAAGGATTGACTACTTCATTTTAGTTTTGACCTGGCTTGTACCCCTCTGTGTGCTTCTTTGCTGCTCCACTGTGGCACTTTTCACAAGACAGCAGACCCTGACCAACAGTGTTGTTGTTCAGTATCATAGCTCTAGCATCCAGCAAAGTCCCTCACGCATAGTGGGTGTCAGTAAGTATTTGTGGAGTAAACAGATGGAGGAAGACAGACACACCAATAAACTTTGTTCCTCTGATTTACCTTTTTTTTTCTTTTTCTTTTTCATGTCTCTTTTACTGACATCTTTTTCCTTTTTCCTTCCCTGACCACAGTCTAGATTCTGTTTGGTCTGGGATTTATGCTGTCTAAGGTGATAGTACACACCTCTGACCTCGTTCATTCTGTGTTTGGCTTCCTAGATCAATTGCTGGAGCATTCTTTTGCTTCTCTTCTTTTCCTGTCTGTGGAAGGTACTCTGTGGGCACAAATATAAACTCATGGTGAAGAGAGAGAGTTTGGGTGAACAGATCACACTTACTCTGGAGAGAACCTTTCCTCTGTGGCTTATGACTTGGTGTTTGACCAACAGTTCTGTTTTTCTCTCCATTTGAGCTGTGAGAACAGAGCAGTGAAGCCAGCTTCTATGGTTTCATTAGTCTTCCTAAAACACCAGAGCTTGTTGAAGTACATCTTTACCTCTCTCTCCTTCTTCTTTCCTGTGTGGGGATCTGCAGGCAAGATCTGGACTTCTGCCACTTTCTGGGGCTAAGAAAGAGAGCCGAAAGTCACATGAGTAAACCACAGCCAAGAAGACATCTGTGGAGGTCCATTATACCAAACCAGCATTCCTATGAGACTATTTGAAATAGTAACGTTTCAACTTATGAGGGCAGGGGCCTCACTTATCTTATTTCTTATTGTATCCTCAGTATCCATACATATTTGGTATTCAGTATTTATTTGTTGACTACAGTGAATGAATGAATGAGTCAGTGAATCCATATAGTAAACAAGGATGACCAGTGGTACACTACTTCTAATAGCATACCATCCTATAGAAATATTTGTAATATTTGTAATCTTTGGCAATTAGTTGTAAAACATTTTTTCAATCAAAATATAAATTTGGAAAAATATTAATAGAAAAACACAAAAGAAGGAAACCTCATTAGAGATAAGAAATTATTACCACTTTTATATATAATTCCTTACAGATTCTCAGTCTTGGTCTCAGTCTTAGGCTCTATCTTTATAAGTTTTATAAGTTTTCCTTCATTAGTTTTGAAACTTAATACACATACTATTTTATTTTTTATTTTTTAAAAAAATTTTATTGAAGTATAGTTGATTTACAATGTTGTGTTAATTTCTGCTGTATAGCAGAATTTTTGATTCAGTTATACATATATATATATATATATATATATATACTTATTCTTTTCCACTGTGGTTTATCACTGGATATTGATTATAGTTTCCTGCATGCACATACTATTTTCTAACGTGCTTATCACATCAATTCATGCTGTAAATTTTTTTTTTCCTTTAAATATTACCTTTATTCATTCATTGACTCATGGGTCAAGGCTGGGTTGCAGATTGAAGTAAAAGTTACATATAATAAGTGGAACCTTTTAAGTATTTTAGGTAATGAATTTTTTAAATATATAGCTCCCTAATCATTACCTTCACTATAAAGACAGTGAACGTTTCCATATCCTCACAAAATTCCTTTGTGATCTTTCTTAGTAAAACTTTTTATTCCTACGCAGCCAGAGATCTTCTTTCTGTCATTTTAATTCAGGAAATCTTTTCTTAAATCTTTTCCTTTCTATGGATCTCTCTACACTCTCCATGGCTTCCTTTGTCATTTAACTTGAAACAATGACTGGTTTACTTCTAAAGTAAGTGTAGTTACTCATGAAACTCTGCTTAGGCTATTCCTAGGAGGATCTTTCTGTGAACTTCCTGTTTCTTCTAGTTTTTAAGTCAAGGTAGGAGTTGGGGAGAGTAATACTTGTCAGGCCGTGCTTATTTGCTGCAGTAGTTTCTGAGTTAAGACTTGAGTTTGCTAAGCTGAAGATGGAGATAATGTAAATTTCCTAATGAAAATGTGTAAGGATTTTCAGTCCCCAAGTCTGCTTCAAATATTTTTTCTATGACTACGTGTCAGTTGTAAATTCTTCATGATTGCCAAGTTTAAGGATCACAGTTCATTTTTAGATTTCTTGTGTGTTACTCACTAAACTGTTTTTGTCATTGGGGTAAGTAACTGTTGTGTCTGACTAAATCATGTCGTATTTTGGGGGCAGTTAATGACTAGAGATCAGTTCAGTTGCTCAGTCGAGTCTGACTCTTTGTGACCCCATGAATCGCAGCACGCCAGGCCTCCCTGTCCATTACCAACTGTAATGGACATTATCATCCTCCCTGTCCATTATCATCCTCTGTCGTCCCCTTCTCCTCCTGCCCCCAATCCTTTCCATCATTAGGGTCTTTTCCAATGAGTCAACTCTTCGCATGAGGTGGCCAAAGTATTGGAGTTTCAGCTTCAACATCAGTCCTTCCAATGAACACCCAGGACTGATCTCCTTTAGGATGGACTGGTTGGATCTCTTTGCAGTGCAAGGGACTCTCAAGAGTCTTCTCCAACACCATAGTTCAAAATCATCAATTCTTCGGTGCTCAGCTTTCTTTATAGTTCAACTCTCACATCCATACATGACCACTGGAAAAACCATAGCCTTGACTAGACGGACCTTTGTTGGCAAAGTAATGTCTCTGCTTTTAAATAATCTGTCTAGGTTGGTCATAACCTTCCTTCCAAGGAGTAAGCGTCTTTTAAATTCATGGCTGCAATCACCATCAGCAGTGATTTTGGAGCCCCCCAAAATAAAGTCTGACACTGTTTCCACTGTTTCCCCATCTATTTGCCATGAAGTGATGGGACCAGATGCCATGATCTTAGTTTTCTGAACGTTGAGCTTTAAGCCAACTTTTTCACTCTCCTCTTTCACTTTCATTAAGAGGCTCTTTAGTTCTTTTTCACTTTCTGCCATAAGTGTGGTGTCATGACTAGAGATAGGAAATGTTAATTTCTCACACATGCAGGAGGCTAACAGCTTAAGAACCATAGAATTTTATGTGATTTTCACTTATTTCAAAATCCTAGACCAGTGCCAATGGTACATTTCTATCAGTCTTATAATTTTCTCTTGGGGCTCTGATAAGTAGAGGCTTAAAGTCTTAAAGTCTTCAAAACTATCTCACTGTTGTTCAGTTGCTCAGTCATGTCTGACTCTTTGTGAACCCATGGACTACAGCACACCAGGCTTCCCTGTCCTTCACCGTCTTCCAGAGCTTGCTCAAACTCATATCCATTGAGTTGGTGATGCCATCCAACCATCTCGTCCTCTGTCGTCCCTTTTTCCTCCTGCCTTCAGTCTTTCCCAGCATCAGGGTCTTTCCTAATGAGTCAGCTCTTTGCTTCAGGTGGCCAAAGTATTGGAGCTTTAGCATTAGGCTTTCCAATGAATATTCAGGATTGATTTCCTTTAGGATTGACTGGTTGGATCTCCTTGCAAGTCCAAGGGACTCTCAAGAGTCTTCTCCAACATCACAGTTCAAAATAATTGATATTCTTTGGTGCTCAGCTTTCTTTATGGTCCAACTCTCACATCCATACATGATTACTGGAAAAACCATAGCTTTGACTGTAGGAACTTTTGTTGGCAAAGTAATATCTCTGCTTTTTAATATGCTGTCTAGGTTTGCCATAGCTTTTCTTCCAAGGAGCAAGCGTCGTTTAATTTCATGGCTGCAGTCACCATCTGCAGTGATTTTGAAGCTCAAGAAAATAATGTCTGTCACTGTTTCCATTGTTTCCCCATCTGTTGCCATGAAATGATGGGACCAGATGCCATGATCTTCATTTTTTGAATGTTGAGTTTTAAGCCAGCTTTTTCACTCTCCTCTTTCACTTTCATCAACAGTCTCTTTAGTCTCTTTGCTTTCTGCCATAAGGGTGGTATCATCTGCATATCTGAGGTTATTGATATTTCTCCCAGCAATCTTGATTCCAGTTTGTGCTTCATCCAGCCCAGCATTTCACCTGATGTATTCTGCATATAAGTTAAATAGGCAGGGTGACAATATACAGCCTTGATGTACTCCTTTCCCAATTTGGAACCAGTCTGTTGTCCCATGTCCAGTTCTGTTGCTTCTTGACCTGCATACAGGTTTCTCAGGAGGCAGGTAAAGTGAAAGTGAAAGTTGCTCAATAGTGTCCAACTCTTTGTGACCCCATGCACTACACAGTCTATGGAATTCTCCAGGCCATAATACTGGAGTGGGTAGCCTTTCCCTTCTCCAGGGAATCGTCCCAACACAGGGATCGAACCCAGGTCTCCTGCATTGCAGGCAGATTCTTTACCAGCTGAGTCACAAGGGAAGTCCAAGAATACTGGAGTGGGTAGCCTATCCCTTCTCCAGTGGATCTTCCCGACCCAAGAATTGAACCTGGGTCTCCTGCATTGCAGGTGGATTCTTTACCAACTGAGCTAGCAGGGAAAGCCTTAGGAGGTAGGTCAGGTGGTCTGGTATTCCAATCTCTTGAAGAATTTTCCAGTTTGTTGTGATCCACACTGTCAAAGGCTTTGGCATAGTCAATGAAGCAGAAGTAGATGTTTTTCTGGAACTCTTTTGCTTTTCCTATGATCCAACAGATGTTGGAAATTTGATTTCTGCTTCCTCTGCCTTATCTAAATCCAGCTTGAACATCTGGAAATTCTCAGTTCACCTACTGTTGAAGCCTAGCTTGGAGAATTTTGAGCATTACTTTGCTCTCATGTGAGATGAGGGCAGTTGTGCGGTAGTTTGAACATTCTTTGTTCAACTAGAAATTCTCACTAGTTTAAATAATGACCAAATTTAAAGAGCATGGGAAGTGTCATTTCTACCTTCTAGCCAATATTTGAATGGTACTTTACCGTCACGTGTTGTAGATTGAAAGTATAGTTGATGCAGTTGTTGCAAGTTATTAGTTCAAGGAATTTTTTTTTTTTTTTTTTTTTTTTTTAGTATTTAAACATTTGGGAATTTTTTTCTTAATCGGCCTGGGGATTTTATCTTTTGTGTTTACTTTTGAGTGCACTGAATTATATTTAGAAAAGAATATAGATGAAGGCTTCTGTCCATAAGTTGAAATGGGCACCTAGGGGAAGAGGGATAGAAGAGGAAGGTATACAATGTTAATCTGTTAATAATAGAAAGACTTGACTTTTTTTGGGTGGCAGTGAGTCTCTTTGTATCTGGGTTTGGGTCAGAGGGTCACCGTAGTTCCTATATATCACGCTTTTTTTCTTCTCCTGGTATTATTCCAGATTGCAGGAAACTCCTTGAACAATCTTATCTTTTGCTGCTGTAAAGAATAATATCTTTATATCTATTTCACATTTTGTTTTTCCAATTTTAGAGTGAAGAAATTGTGGGTTTTTTTGTTTTTATTTTGTGTTTGTTTTTTGGCTGAACCATGTGGGATCCTAGTTCCCCAGCCAGGCATTGAACCTGTGCCCCCTGCATTGGAAGTGCAGAGTCTTAACCTCCGGACCACCGCCGAAGTCCCAAAATTGTGTTTTTTGACTCTCCATTCCTGTTAAGGGCCTCGGATGGTGCCTCACTGAGTCTTGGTCTAAGAGATCTGAGTAGAAAGGACTGGGCCAGGAGTCAGACTACCTGGGTTTGGGCCACATGTGGGGTTTGAGACAAATAATTGCACTTTTCTAAGTCTCGTTTCCTCATGTGCAAAATGGGCCTGAAAACGTTTCCCTCCTCCCTGTTGCACTGCCATGTGAGGACAGATGAGGCGGTGGTTTGGGTAGCTTTTGAAAGCGCTACACAGTGCTTCTCAAACTTTACTGTGTGTGGGGGGGGGATCTTGTTAAAATGCAGATTCTTGTTCAGTATGTCTGGGCAGAGCTGGAGAGTCTGCGTTTCTAATGAGTTTTCAGGCATTGCTGCTGCTTTGAAATCATACCCTACACTTGGAGAAGCTGGGTTCAGTCTGAAGCCTATGTGGTCAGGTGGGAGATGAGGGTCCTGAGGAGAGAAGCGGCCCCCTTCAGCACACAGCTTCCCGACACCAGAGCCCCGTGAGTGGGCTACAGACAAGGCTGTCAACATGCTGATTTCTCGGATCCTGGGCTGGCTGCAGCCTCCTGAGTTACCCCGCCGTACCAGACGCATCATCGTCTTCCATGTGCTGCGGGGTGGGCACGTTTGGGGTGCACTGCAGTCTTCAGAGACCCCTCACCAGCTTTCTGAGGTGTGGACACTGGGGAGGAGGGGACGAGGGGATGAGGGGGCAGATGGAGGTGGAAGGTCGTGTGGCGGTAGCTCTGAGACTACAGAGGGCTCCATGGGCAGAATTTTGTTTTGTCCTGGACCTCACACCACAGTTCAGCCATTCAGACAGCCCGAGGCCCTGTGTTTCCTCTGTTCTTCACTGGTTCCCCCTGAGGGTGGCAGGCGGTGTCACCATCTCCTCCCTCCTGCTTCCCTCCTCCTGAACTTATAAACATGCCACTGGGGTTAGAACAGTCAGCGTTAGGCATTTGTATTTGTCTAGTTTTAAATTATTTTAGCTTTAGACACTGTCTTCTTTTTCTTGTTTCAGAAATCCTTTATAAAATTACTTTCTGAAATGTCAAAAGGATTGATATATAGATATATTTACAAAAATACCCATTGATTATACTTATTGTTTTTCATCTATCTTCCCCCCAGCTGGAACTCACAAGAGTTTTTTGTTTGTTCATTGATGTACCCAAGCCCAGTGCCTAGGAAGAGCTTGGTGGGTGCGTGTTGAATATTGAATAACTTGATTGCAGATCTCAGTGCTTATTTTCTTTTCACCTTCTAGATGTTTATTCTTTTCAAGAAGAGGAAGCTGTTTTGGACCCTCATTTGGCCAAGCACTTAGCACATTTTGGAATTGACATGCTTCATATGCATGGGGTGAGAAAGGTCTCCTTTTGTCTCTATTCCCACCTTGCAGGGAAACTGGTTGGTTTATTTATATAATTCCTGTCACTTATATCTTTATTTTATAGGTTTTAGGTTTTAATGTTTGCATTTACTTCTCAAACTTAATTAGCATTTTCTTTTGGTTATCAGTTTACTTAGAGTTTTAAAATTTTTTAATGAACATGGCACCTCATCAAGTACCATTTTGTTTTAGTTGGAGTTTACTTGCAAAATTTTTGTCTCCTTTGATGGAGAGTTGCATGAATCATTTTTTGTTCACTAAAGGCAGAAGGTACGGGGAGATGACCTTTAAAAATGATTTGTGACCAACATCACTTTAATTAATTTCAGGAAGGGAAGGAGAGCTTGTTGGTGTTTGGAAAGAGTAAACCAGTAGATTATTTATTGTTGATGGAAACCCTGTGTTTCATTTTATATTGTGTTTTCAGGCTGGTGTTGTGACTGTATAATATTTGACCCTATGAAAAGCTGGTTAAATGTGCATGTTTTGCTTTAGCCCAGGCCATCTGCCTTTCCTCATGTTCTCCTTCTAACTCCTCTCTCTCACTCATGTCACTTTTTAATTTATTTTCTCTTCTCTTCTTTATACCTCCCTCCTATGTTGAGCTTCTCCCGAGCCCCATGGTTTTATTCCACTTTACTCTCTAACTGTCTTGCTTTTTGTCTGCTGTGTTGTGTTGTATCTGCCTTCTTTTTTATTGATTGCTGTTTGTCTTCTTCCTCCTCCTATCCCCTTACCCCTTAGTCTTTGTCTTTTTTACTGTTAAATCTTTAAGGTGGTCATTTATTAAATTATGGAAAGCTATACCTAACATAAAACTTACTATTTTAATGATTTTTAAGCATACAGTTCTGTGGCACAAAGTACATTTGCCTTGTGCAACCATCACTATCTCAGTCGCTTTTAATGAGGTTGTTTATTTCTCTGCTTAATGGAGGGAAAAGGCAGAAACAACTATTGCTGTTAGAAATAATTCATGGGATGTGATCTTGGAATGACAGTCATCGTCAACGTTGTATTTCTTCACTGATCTTGCCCCAGACAGAGAATGGGCTCCAGGACAATGACATCAAGCCACGGGTCAGCGAGTGGGAGGTGATCCAGGAGACGGGGACGAAGCTGAAGCCCATGTACGGCCCAGGGTACACAGGGCTCAAGAACCTGGGCAATAGCTGCTATCTCAGCTCTGTGATGCAGGCCATCTTCAGCATCCCTGAGTTCCAGAGAGCGTAAGTGTCCCATGCAGACCTGGGCACACAGACTGCCCCACGTCTCCTCTGTGCCTGCTTAGGCAGTGTATACCAGGGAAGCCCTTCCTCACCGACTGCGGGACATTTCACCACATGTTTGTACTGTGAATTCCCGCATGAAGGCGGGTGAGAACCCTTGAAGTGTTACAGGGATTGCATGAGATAAGGAGAAGTTTGTAAACTGAAAAACCTCCTACAGGGATTTGTCACATTAATAATGGCTTCTGTTTTTAACCTGGAGAAGGAAATGGCAACCCACTCCAATCCTCTTGCCTGGAAAATCCCATGGATGGAGGATCCTGGTAGGCTATAGTCCATGGGGTCGCAAAGAGTCAGGCACGACTGAGCGACTTCACTTTCACTTCACTTTCTGTTTTTAAACCTGCAACCTCTATGCCGAAAATACAATAATCATTAATCTTCACAGCAAACCTGCCTCATCTCTCCCTGTACATGCAGTAGGAGAGGTTCACTGATCTGTTTGGGCAATGGTGAGTGAGTAGAGTTTCTTAGAGAATTTAGTTTTTTTGCTGCTCAAACTGTAGTTTGTAGATGGTGCTGGTCCTTGGACTGATGAATATGGACCTGTAATGGGATAGATATGGAAACTGAGAGTGGGCATTGAGAAATTGTAGTAATTTGACTTCGCCATTTTGTATAAGTGGCATTTCATTTTTCAAATACAGCTGATCCTTGAACAACTTGAGTATGAACTGCACAAGTCCACTTATATGTGGATTTTTTTCAGTAAATACATATTACAGTACTGTTGGGTTGACCAAAATGTTCATTCGGGTTTTTCTAAACCATCTTATAGAAAAACCCGAATGAACTTTTTGCCAACCCAATACACGATCGGCTGTTGGTTGAAACCATAGTTGTGAAGGAATTCAAAGGATTGACTGTAAAGTTATGTATGGAATTCCAATTGTGCGGAAGGTTGGTGCTTCTAACTCTCGTGTTTTTCGGGGGTTAACTATAATTTATTTTTGTTGTATTTTTAAGGATTTCATCTACATGATTTGAAATAACAAACAGGCTGGCCCTTCACCATAGGTAACTGGGAGGCACTGATTTAGAGCACCTCCTAACTATGCCTGTACAGGCTGCCTGCTTTCTGCCTCGCCGAGGGAGGAAGAAGGGCCATGTCTCTGGGCACTGTCTTCCTTAAACTGTGCTTAGCACAGGGAGCCACAGAGACCAGCAGCTGTAGGTCATGGGCAGCTGCTGTTTAAGTTTAGGAAATAATCTGTAGTGTTTCCCAGAGCAGGTAGGTTTCAACCTTGGTTCAAGTATAGAAGAGGACACACGTGTGCTAAGACAAACTGATGGACAGGCAGCATGCTAGGAACAGCACAGGGCAATTTTTTTACCCACATGGGGTTGAATGCTAGTGATTTTAATGGTGGTTGTGTGTTCAGTTGAGTTCAACTCTGCGACCCCATGGACTGTAGCCCAGCAGGTTCCTCTATCCATGGAGTTCTCCAGGCAAGAATACTGCAATGGGTTGCCATTTCCTCACCCAGGGGGTCTTCCTGACCCAGGGATTGAACCTGTATCTTCTGTGTCTCTGGCATTGCAGGTGGATTCTTTACCATTGAGCCATCAGAGAAGAAGCCCTTAATGGTGGTTATTAAAAGTACATCAAATATTCTTTTCCTTCCTCTCTTGATACTTAAAATCTTACCTCTTCTTACTGTTTCTGGCTTTGGAAATTTATGGTCAGTTGTCCATGTCAGGTTTTCATTTTTTCATCCAGCCAATAAAGAGTGGGTTCTGCTCTGCTCAGCAGGGCGGTGGGTGTGGGAGGTTCACTGGTAAATAAGACCTGGTGCCCAGCCCCACTTGGGGAAATAGACCTTAAATAAATGTAGACCGTCCCTGATTTAAGATGATTCAACTTAAACTTGACGATGGTGCAAAGTGCTGTGTATTCAGTAGAAACTGTACTTTGAATTTTGCATTTTGCTTTCGGCTGGTTTTCCTGAGCTAGTGACAGGTGGTACATACTCTCTTGTGATGTTGGGCAGGCAGCAGCCACAGCTCCTGGTCAGGTACCAGACCCTGAGGGTAAACAACCATTTTGCACCCAGATAGCCTTTCTGTTCTGCACTTTCAGTACAGTATTCAGTAAGCTACAGTAGATAATCAACACTTTATTATCAAGTAGACTTTAAGTAATTAGATGATTTAGCCAACAGTGGGCTGATGTAAGTGTTCTGAGCACGTTTAAGGTAGGCTAGGCTAAGCTTCAATGTTTGGTAGGTTAGGTATTATGAGTGCATTTTCTTTTTTTTTGTATTTTAAAATATTTTATTTTTAAAAATACGCATGAATGTCCATAATACCCTAAGATTTGAAAATTATTGAAAAAATTTTATTGGAGTACAGTTGATTTACAATGTTGTAGTAGTTTCAGGTGTATAGCAAAGTGAATCAGTTATACATATACATACATACACTTTTTTTCTTTTAGATTCTTATCCCATATAGGCCATTACAGAGTATTGAGTAGAGTGCCCTGTAAGTGCATTTTCAGTTTATATCATCAGTTTATGATGGATTTATTGTAATGTAACCCTGTCCTTTGTTGAGGAGTATCTCTAATTCTAAGAACAACTGCATGATTTTAAATACAGTACACTCCATGAAGAAAAAGGAAAGGAGGTGGTCAGGGAGGATTTCTTTGAAGAAAGAGCACACAAAGGGATACTCACTTTGACTGCTGTGCAGGAGGAGTAGAGACAGGGTTTTGGAGAAAAGGAGGAGCAAGTTTGAAGCTCTGAGATGGAAAAGCCTTTTCAAACGTATGCATCATGCATCGTATGATGTTTATAAATTCTTACCCGTGTCTCATACTTGTATTATCATTTGATTTGGGAATAATGTAGCTTCATCTTATCTGTCTTATGCTCCAAGATTTTTTTTTTTAAACTGTTGAAGAAAAGTTCTTATGGTAGGTGTTGTATAATTATTATTTCTTTTAAACTCGAATGAAAGAAACTTGTATTCTTTTGTCACAAAGCCCAACAACATTTTTTAGTGCTTTTCTGTCTACGATTTTTGAAAATATTTTCTAAACATCAAAGTTTGATAAATAATCTTCTGAATTTTTCTTCAATGAAAAAGACATACCTCAAGTCTGTATTTTGGATTTAAGAGTTGAATCTCTTACCTAGTCTTGTTTCAAATGTTTTAGAATTTTGTAGTATCTAATATCTTATATTTTATTTCCGAAACATTTGTTGTATATGTTAGAACATGAGCAATTTACTACTCTTACTTGTCCTCAGTCTTTTGGTTCTTTTACAAATATCACTGGATTGAAATGCTTGCTCTTCAAACTCCTTTTTTCCCAGCAGGACTAACTCAGTGGAGCGGTCTCTCCATTTTGTAAGTAGAAAGAGTGACTCACAGTGAGATTAAATGACTTACGCACAGCCGCAGTATAATTCGGGAACATCAGCTGGACTCCTTGATACCCTGTGTGCCACCTGAACCTAGTTTACATTTCAAAATAATTCTGATGAACAAATCTAAATAAACTGGTGTACAAATTGAATGACAACAAGGGTGGATTTTTAGATAACAAACATGTTTTTTGTTTTGAAAACCACTAGATTACAAATTGAAGATATAACTACTTTAAAAATTATCCAACATTACTGCTGTCTTTTAATTTAATTTTGTTGTAATAGAAGATATTCCTAATTGATGAGAAAAAGAATACAAATTTGTAGCAAAATGGACTTTTCTGAAATCAAAGATTTATCCCTTTAAACTTTATTCTTCTCCATCAGCCTTGACAGAAAGCCTAGGCTTTTCACTAATATCTATCCTACCAGTTTTTTTTTTTTTTGGTTTTGAGGTATGATAAAGACCAGATTTTAAGATAGCTAATATTGATAATGTATATCAAGTTGTATATTAAAAATTCTCTCTTACACTGAATATAGTTTGATTCCAAAGTTTGGTTTATGTATTATTGGTTTTTGGTCCTTTGAAAATTTCTAGATAGAATTATTGTCCTAGTGATGTAACCAGAAGCCATTTGAATGGGACTTTTCCAGAGATGTGGTGCTCTGTTAATTTTGATGTTGATATATAACCTGGGATACAAATTCTGAGTTTGTTGTCAGCAGTTGCGTAGAAGTTTCTAGTAGCTGAAGGATCTAATTAGAGGTTATTACTAACTACAGTATATTATGGTTCTCTGCCAAGGCTTTACTGCAATAATGCCTGCTCTCTCGGGTTATTTAGTAGTCAGTTATGGAAATTGGTTATGTGATTATGATATGAACATATTCATTCAACAAATATTTATTGAGTGCCTTTTACATGTTAGATGTGGTTCTAGTGGTAGAGATGCAATAATTTAGATAAAGTCTCTGCCTTCATGGAGATTATATTCTAGCATGTAATCTCTAGAAAGATAATGAGAACATAAATTGTATACTTGCAAATAGTGATACATGCCAGGGAGAAAGTTAGCCAGCGTCAGGTGTAGGGAACTTGGAAGGGTAGGCAGATGGATAGGTGGCTTTTAATCAGACCTGCAAAAGAACAATGATCTTTAGAGAGAGTGTTCCAGGAAAGAGACAGCCGGATGGCACGACCCTGAAACAGGAGCGAGCTTGGTATGCCCTGGGCAGCAAGAAGGGGAAGTGGCTGGGGTGTTGTGGGTGGGAGAGAGGGGTGGGAATGAGGGCAGAGAAGCAGGCAGGGCAGGTGCGGGAAGGGGCAGGAAAAGAGATCTGTTTCTGGATTCTTCTTTCTAAAACTTTCAGGCTCAGAGAATCTAAGTTTCAAGAGGGAAAGGTAAAGAGCGCAAAGCAGGGAGTGTGAGATAGGAAATGAACTTTACAAGTGAAAGGAATGATTGTGGGTTGAGACGAGAGATGGACGGTTACAGTTAGATTGCTCTGTTAGGTAAACTGGTCAGAAAGAGGGCTTGTGGATGGAGCAGGTACAGCCAGCAGCATGGTTCCGGGCATGGCTTGGGAGCCAGGCTGCCTGGGTCCACTCTGGGCTTCATCACTCCCTCCTGGGTGGTTTTGGAAGCTACCTAATGAATTTGCATCTTGATTTCTCATCTCTCAAAGTGGGTGATGACAATAATCCCTTCCTCATATGGTTGTAAATGAAGACTTAATCAGGCAGTATAGGGAACTCTCCAGAAATGGCAGTTGTTACTGCTGTCATTATTCATTGTGACATGACCAGAACAATTCCTTACCTTACCTTTCGGTTTTGAGAAGGTAGTTGCGATGGCCTAAGCCAGTGGTGCTTAACTCCGGCTGCATATTAGAATCACTGGGGAACTTGTAAAAGATTCCAAATCTGAGAGGATTTTAACTCATACCTGGGGTTAAGGCCTACTGATAGAAGCATAAACATTTTCAACTTCAGTGTGTTTGTATGCGCTCAGTTGTGTCTGACTCTTTTGTGACCCCAGGGACTGTAGCCCACTGAGCTCCTCTGTCCATGGGATTTCCCAGGCAAGAATACTGGAGTGGGTTGCCATTTTCCTCCTCCAGGGTATCTTCCCAACCCAGGGACTGAACCTGGATTCTTTTACCACTCAGTCACCTGGGAAAGCCCCGTAGGGAGGGCCATGAATGTGTCTGCAGAGGTAGGAGCTCAGGGAAAAATTCTGATTTAGTTTTGACAGAAAGACAAGAAGGTCTTGGTTAGGATGATGGCTTATTTTGGTTCTGTTCATCTCTCAGTTCCTATGTTTTGACTGTTGCTTCTCATTTTCTAGGTATGTAGGAAATCTTCCAAGAATATTTGACTACTCTCCTTTAGATCCAACACAAGATTTCAACACACAGATGTAAGTGACCTGCTGTAGATTTTAAGAAAAGTTTATCTGAAATAGTGTTCATAGTGGTTATCTCTGGGTTACAGAGTTAAAGACGATTCTTTTCTTTACTGTCTGTATTGTGTAAAAGTATTCTAAAATAAGCATGTGTTGCTTTTGTAAAAAGGAAGAAATTAGTAAAATTATAAAGTACTGAGAATTTGAAAATGGAATAAGTATCAAGCAGAATCAAGTAAGTTATTTGTGAGTAATTGAGATACAGTGTTTCACTAAAAGCAGCTGTACTGTTCGATGCATGATACAGGGTGCTCGGGGCTGGTGCACCGGAATGACCCAGAGGGATGGGATGGGGAGGGAGGTGGGAGGGGGGTTCTGGAAGCAGAAATCATGGGAAAAAAAAAAGCAGCTGTACTTACTGAAATTTGTGGATAATTTTGGCGTCTCTGAGGGGAAACAACAATGATATTTTTGTCTGTTTCTCCCTCCTGTCCAGGACTAAGTTAGGACATGGCCTTCTCTCAGGCCAGTATTCAAAACCTCCCGTGAAGTCTGAACTCATTGAACAGGTGATGAAGGAGGAGCACAAGGTATGTGTCTGGGTGTCTGCCACGTTGATTCAGGGGAAAGAAGGACCTCCCTAGTGAGAATGTGGATTACCTATGATTTGGTAAATGGTGGCTGTAAATTTAGTGAGCAGTCAACATAGCTCTTTCATTTTAGGGTCTAGGGTGTCTGTCTGCTTTTAAAAGTTGTGATAAGGAATGGCCATGAGGTTGTGGTTTCTAGTGACATTTGCTTCATGGATTATATGTGATTGCCATTGTTACTGGTCTTTAGAATAATATTCTTCATAACATAGAGCTGAAATGGAAGGAATAAACGTATAAAAATATGAACATTTTCCCCCTCGTTATCCCGGTCTTGGCGCTTTTAGCATTTGTCTTCTTCTAAGCTGCAGCTTTTCTTCCTAGGGTTTCTCAAGAGGCTGGTTGTTAAAACACAACACACATTCCTGTCCCCCACCCCCACCTCCTAGCAGAGGATTCTGAATTTCTGGGGAGGGCTGGGCAGTCCTCATTTTTGGTAGGCTGCCGGGGGTTTGAAAGCATCCTTTGGTATATAAGAAACGCAGCTGGCCATTCAGTCACTATTAACCGACTGACTGAAAGATGTGCTTCATCTCCTAGCTATCAGACTCACATTTCCCTGTGTCTGCAGGTTGGGCTACTGACCCCTCCCTGGGCTGCTCTGTTAACGCAACTCCAGAGGGCGTCACTTGCAGTCAGGCCTTCTGGAGTGGTACAGTGGCTTTGGAATTGTGCAGGGCACAGCTTACACAGCTGTATTTGGGGGTCTTGGTTCCCACAGCTGCAGTCCTGAGTGGAATGCAGGCCCCTCTTCCCCAGCCTCCCACTCGGCCTCCAGGCTACCTTGTCTTGACTTAGTGGCAAGTTCTTTCAGTTCTGTTTCTTAAGTGTGTGACCTCTGTGCTCCCATCTTACATCAGTTGACTAATGCCTGCAGACTGAGAGCAAGAAGTGAAAGTGAATAGTTCTTTTTCAGAATGAAGCCAATTAGTTGGGAAAATAGAGCAAACAGGAGGAGAGAGATTAGGAAGGGAAAATATAGAGGCAGTGTTTGGGGGTGGGGAGAGGGAATTAGGTTGTGAGGAGGGTGGAGAGGGATGTAGGCATTGTGGGGCTCAGACCAAGAGATCAGAGTACTGTGGGGCAGGAAGTCTTCTGTTGCATTGTTACCCAGCCTTGTAGCAAGGAGTCCCTTATCCACCTGAGCCTGGAGGGGCCTTCCTTGATTGGAATGGAGTTGAAGTGGTTTGGGCGTAGCGCTGGGGTGTCAGGTTATCCAGGCTTCTACCTCTGAGCTCCTGTGTAACTTGGAAGAGGTGATGGTGAAAAAACTTGGTCCAAAGTGCTGTGTTATTTATTTATTTTTGCTGTGCTGGGTCTTCGTTGCTCTTTGAGGGCTTTCTCTAGTTATGTCGAGCGGGAGCTACTCTTCAGTGCACCGGCTTCTCATCGTGGTGGCTTCTCTTGTTGCAGAGCATGGGCTCTAGGTCTGCGGGCTTCAGTAGTTTTGACTTCCAGGCTCTAGAGCATGGGTTCAGTAGTAGTGGCGCGTGGGTTTAGTTGCCCTGAAGCAAGTAGGATCTTCCCTGACCAGGGATTAAACCCATGTCCCCTGCATTGGCAGGTGAATTCTTAACTATTGAGCCATCAGGAAAGTCCCCAAAACGTTTTGATCACATTTATCCTGGGTTTTCATCCAAGCTGTCACTTCTTGGTGCAGAGTCCATCCTTCGTGGTGGAGGAGACGGAGACTTGGTTGGGCCTCGGGGGCCTGGCTTCCTCTCCTGACTCTCAGATGGCAGGTTGGTCTCGCTGGGGCTGTGAATATTGCAAGTGTGAAGGGGCCCCTCTCTACTGTAAATTAAGTCTGTATATATTACAGGACTGTTGTGTTTTTGGAATCTCCTCATTTGAGAAAATGTAAAATGAAAACTGACCAATTTAGCAACGTTTGGAAGGAAAATTTACTTTTGTTAATGTCACGATATCCTTTTGTGATACTAGAAAAAAATAAATAGTTCTTATATAAGGCATGTTCTTTATTTAGTCTGTGAACAGCTGGGGACCCTCGTCTCCTCCTCTCCTTGGATTAGTGTGGGAGTTATGTGATCTCCAGGGGTCTGAGGCTTGCAGGCAGGAACTCCCGCCTTGTCTGGCTCAGGGTGTGCAACCTGGCAGCCCTTGAGCCATGTCTGTCCTGCAGGTGTGTTTTGCTGGGCCCTCCCACAGAATCTGAATTGCCAGTTTCTCTTAAACATTCAGAACCTCTGGCGGTCCCAGGCCCCTGACAGCAGTTGGCTGGAGCTGAGTAGCAGCCCTCCCATCACACAGGACACGCAGTCCCCAGCTGGCTCCAGTCCCTTTGTGGTTTGTGACCTGATTGGTACGCTGGGTATTTGGGTGTGTCCCTTGGTCTAGATGATTTATAAAGTTCTTCCCCTCACCACCACCCGCACCCCTGAGGTGCCAGGATCAATAGGGTCCCTCTGACATTCAGAATGAGCTTGATTTGACCTCATGATTTTCTTTGTGGCCACAGAGGTGTCAGTTTCAAGCTATTACTTGAACAGACAAGTAATTCATTGTAAGATCTCCACTGCTCTTGACAGTGGAGGGAATTACTTTCTGAGGCGTCAAGATTTTCACTGGCAGTTGGTTTCAGAGCAACCAATTTGGGAGAACCTTTTGTCAGGTCTCAGGAGCCCTGTGGTCAGGTGGTCTTGTCCCTGGTCTCTGCTGATTGTCTCTTGTCTTGTAGAGGAGCCTGAGATGCTCCAAGAGAGGAAGCAAGATGTGCTGAAACAGAGGATAGATTACGAGAGGAATGTGTGTCGCATAGAGAGCCATGTGGCAGGAATGCCTTTTTCAGGGCCTCCACCATCAGTGATACCAATGACTAGCACAGGCCCTTCCTGTGTGTTCCCTGATGCAGAAATGGATGCACAGAATCCTTGCCTACAGTTACAAAGTCAGGGAGTGGAGAGCTGGGGTTTACGCCAGAGAGTCTGGCCCTGAGTCTGTGCAGTATTGACAGAGTCTCTATGCTGTCCTGCTTCCCTGACAGTTGTTCCAGTACTCATTTCAGGCTCCCAGGGCCTCTGTGTGTGGATGCTGCAGATGGGTGATAAAGGGGCTGGTGAGATTTTGCAGAGTTACCAGATAGCCCAGTAACTTGGACTATTCATACTTTGGGTCATTTCTAAAATATATACTTCATTGCTCTGCTACAGACCAAGGTGAAATCGAGTTTTTATAGATGCATGCTTAATACGCATTTCATCGACAAAAAGATTTTCAGTGTTTTGAGGGGGCACTGCCATTTCTATATAAATTTTTTGAATTGATTTTTAAAATTGAATTGATTTTTAAAATTAAATTGCAGCTGTAGTAGATAAAACCAGCTCACTATGGAAGTACAGTTTTTCTTCTCCAAAAAATGTATTCCAGATCTTTATGCATTCTAAGACAGTGCTTTCACACATTTTAATACAGATTACTCTATAATTTATTTTTCCTTCTGAAGATAGCACGTTATTAACAATTCTTTATTCCAAACAAACTGTTTCTTAAGCGACAGTCATTTTAATTCCCCATTCTAATTATCCTTGACACAAAATTGCTGGCCTCAGTTTTTGCTCAACATGAGGCAACCAAGGTTCTGCTTCCAGGTGATGTATTTATAGCTGCAAACATAAGAACTTTATTTTCACTAGCCTCCACTTTCCTACTTTAGGCAAATGTAACATTTCTAACTCACCTTTTAAATTATGAAAAATAGCTTGGGGGAATAACCTCTGTTCCTTTAGCTTAGGAAATTTGGGGTTTGGACATGAGTTAGAAATTACTGGTCCAAAGTTTATGATTTAAGATTAAAAATTTAAATCAACAGATGATGTACTCCTGTGTATTGGGGGGCAGGCTGAGATGCATGTTTTTTTTTTTTTCCCCATCCTGGTGATCTTACAGTATAAGTATCTCTATAAGCATTGCTCTAAATTGATACAAAGCCTTAGTCTTTCTCCTTGTTTGTTAATTAAAGCATTAAGCCTAGAAGAATATGAGTGGACAGTGACTGCCTTCTTGGTGCAGTGTTAAACAGAAAGTTCTGTGTAAGCATTTGGGAAAGATTCTGAACACTGTAGTCCTCTGTCTAATTTTAGCTGATCTGTTTTCCAATTGCTGATGGAGAAAGTAAGTACAGTATCCTATAAATATGACAGGTTCCTTAGGTGGTTGCTATTTTGGAGATGATCTGGGGCGCTCTCTTGTAAAGTTAGTTGTCAGGACAAGCCATTGCTTCTGGTGTCCAAGGGTCAGCTTACAGAAAGCGTGTGAGCTTCCTAAAAGTCTCATTCTTGGTCAGTGTTGGTCTCTCTCATCTTGTTTGGTGATGGGCCCATAGGGGACACTTAGGCGATGGCACTGGCCCAGTGCCCACTAGGAAATATGGTATTTCTTTGATTCCTTTTATTTATTTTGGCTGCACCATACAGCTTATGGAATCTTAGTTTCCTGACCAGGGATTGAACCCAGGCCAAAGCAGTGAAAGCACTGAGTCTTCACCACTGGACCACCAGGGGATTCCCTCTGGTTCTTTTTTTAAAATTAAAAAAATAAAAAACAACATTTATTTTTAATTGAAGGATAACTGCTTTATAGTGTCAAGTTGATTTCTGCCAAACATCAACACCTGGGGTTCTTATTTAGGCTTTTTGGTTTCTTTTAAATGACTGCTTTATTCTGGAACCTGATCTTTTAAAAAAATTATTTAAATTTTTAAATAATACACAGACATAGAGAGCATAGTATAATCAATCTCCACATACCATCACCAATCTGATTTCATCAATCCCCCCTGAACTCAATTTTCCCCCTCCTTCCTCATTCCCTTCCTCTCCTTTCTCTGCAGAAATTGAACACAAAATCTCCTTTTCACCTGTAAATATTCAGCATGCATCTGTAATTAGAATACTTTTTTTTTTTAAAAAGCAATATGTTGAAAGTCATTTAAGGTGTTAGAAACACACTAGCAAAATGTATCATCCAGTACCCAGCCAGCATTCATATTTTCCCCTGCATTGTCAAAGCACAATCTACCCTGAATATTCATTAGAAGGACTGGTGCTGAAGCTGAAGCTCCAGTACCTGATGTGATGGGCTGACTCATTGGTAAAGACTCTTGATTCTAGGAAAGATTGAAGGCAGGAGGAGAAAGGGACAACAGAGGACGAGATGGTTGGATGGCATGAGTTTGAGCAAGCTCCAGGAGGTGGTGAAGGACAGGGAAGCCTGGTGTGCTGTAGTCCATGGGGTTGCAGAGTTGGACATGCCTGAGCGACTGAACAACAACAATGACATCAAAGACAGTTTCTCAGAGTCCTCTTTTTTGCAAGACTGACTGATCTGTTGAAGGAGCTGAATCATTTGCCTCAGGATTGCTCTAAGGATTGCTTCCTTAAGGTGTTGTTCAGTTTGTGTTTTTTATAAGCTGGAAGTTAGATGTGGAAGCTTAACTAGATTCAGGCTCAACATTTTGATTGCCTGACTTTCTGTTAAATGGACATAATGTGAACATAGCAATAGTTGATCATGGGAATTAGTGACACCTCCCCTCAGAAATCAGAGGTAGAATAGGTGAGGACCATGGGTGAGGACAGAGGGGCTAGCCGTGGTTAGGCATTAAGTGTAAAGTGGCTGAGTTTGAGATAAATCAGACCAGCTGTGAAAGCTGGGACCTGGTCTGCAGTGGGGCAGAGACAGCATGTCTCCAGTTAGGAAGCTTTTTAATGACTCCTCAGTGATCATCACTTCTCAAGCTATAACTTGTCTGCTGCACCAGGAACTAGGCCAGGTCAGTCAAGGGTAGACAAAGAGCTGAAATGGGCACGGAGAAGGAAGAGGCATGGAGGGGAGTGAATGAGGCTGGGCCAAAGCCCAAGTGTGGGGCTGAGCCTCTGGAGTTTTCACCATGGTCTCTGTTGGAACTTCTCCCAGCTGTACGACCATACGGTGGCGTAGAGCAGCAGCCAACTCTTCAGTTTACTTTCAGCAAGTTGGTAAACTTGCCCAAGCAGCTGCTTTGATGGGGACTGGCGGCCAAGCACAGCTTGTAAGAGGTAACAGCAGCAGGCAGTGAGTGTGTGCGTATGTGAATGCCTAAACCCAGTTCACAACGCAAACAGGCGTATTCCAGGTGGTGCCTCTGCACTGCCCAGATGGAGATGTCATTGCTGGCCTGGGCTGGGAGGTTGACCTCAGAGGTCGATTTGAAGAGGGCTTACCCAGAATCCAGACACACTGTCTTCTCAGCAGCGGGTAACAGAGACTTCGGACATCAGAGGTGAGAACTAGGCACATGTAGTTCTTGCAAGAAACAGTGTTAGGACATGAGAGAGAAAGACAGACAGATAAAGAGAGATAGCGAGACAGATTGACTTTCCTAGTTGTGTGATCCTGGGTCAGTTACTTAACTCCTCTCTAACTCAGTTTTCTCATCTGTCAAATGTAGAAAATAATACTAATAGTCACTTCATGAGGTTGAGTAATTTAAGTAAAGACGCACATATAAAGTGCTCAGAATTGTGTCTGCCACCTAGTAAATATTCGTCCTCGTACCTAGAATAGTGTCTGACATTTTGTAACACTTGGTAAATTCCTATTGAATGAACGACTAAATGTTAGTATGCAAATATAAGGCATTATTTGCATGCATGTGTTGGCTGATACTATATAGATATATGTCAGCATTATGAGTGAAGAAAGTTACAACTTTTATATGCCTTTCAGGAGGTGTATGTGTGGGATGTGTTAAATGGATCATCAGGTATAATTTGGTCTTCGCTGATGCTGAAGGCACATCTGCAGTCTTGTATGTGTGTAGGCTGATCATTTATACACAGGTTCCAAGTCCTCAGATGCTCAAATGCTGCCTCTTTGGGGAATTCTTCTCCTAGAGCTGCCAACACTGTTTTAGGTTGTCTGCCGTGTTCCCTAATATTTGTTATAGATATGTGTTGAATCTCACCCCCGCCCCCACCTGTTGTCTGTCAGCTCTTGGAGAGGAATCCCCAACATGTTCTATGTGAAGTAGGTGGCCAGTAAATACTAGATGCCCAGATCAGATATATTTTGAGCAAGACAGAATTCTCCTGAATTTTATTAGAAACATCGCTTAGAACATGTGTTCCTTGAAGAGACTTCATATGTAGAGCTGCCTTGTGCCTGCCTGGAGAGAGAGCTCTCGGAGTTTTCCCATCACTTTTAGAATCCAACTGTGTGATTGTGCACCCCTGCTGTGGCCTGTGGACCCTAGGCCTGGACCCTGGTGTCCAGGAGATCTCACAAAGGTGTAAGACTAGGCCTTCTCCTGCCAAGTGCTGCAGTCAGGCTGAGGAGACAGGCTAGAGTGGGCTGAATGTTAAAGCAAAAGGCATGGTGTTGTGCTCAGTGCACAACACTGGGTGATGGCCCAGATAGCAAGTTCTCTGTATTTCTAGGAGGGGACAGTGGCCTGGAGGCTGTGCATGTAGAGGTTTTGAGACGTGAGTGCACCTTTGCGTGGAGCATAGGAATTACTTCTTCTGCTTGATTGGCAAGGTGAGGTTTGTCTCACTGAGACCTAATGTGTGCTGCAGCTATGACTCCAGGTTTGCTGCCAGGAGTGTGGAATTGGGATCAGAACCCAGTTCTGGCTCTTTGCTGGCTGCATGGTCATCTGGTCATAAGACCACTTCAGTTGACAGACTTGGTGGCATTTCTCTGCAGCCTCAGTTTCCCTGGCTGTAAAATGGGGATAATGGTAACACTTGCTTCGTAGGGGTTTAGTACTTCATAGGGTTTCACACAAGGGGACGTGCCGCACCATTATTAGAGGCTGAACTTGGAGAGGACTCAGGAAACAGCTTTATCCTTAAAGATTATGTGGATCTTCCAGTCTGCCTCTTTAGAGTATCTCAGGACGAGTGTCTGGGTTTCTAGCAGATTGTTGTTCACTCAGTTGTGTGTGACTCTTTGCCACCCCATGGACTGCAGTATGCCAGGCTTCCCTGTCCTTCACCGTCTCCCAGAGTTTGCTCAAACTCTTGTCCATTGAGTTGGTGATGCTATCCAACCATCTCGTCCTCTGTCGTCCCCTTCTCCTCCTGTCTTTGCTCCTTCCAGTGGATATTCAGGGTTGATTTCCTTTAGAATTTTGATCTCCTTGCAGTCCAAGAGACTCTCAAGAGTCTTCTCCAATACTGCACGCATTACTGGCATTAAAAAGCCTGTTTCACATGAAAGCCAGTTTAAGGCTTCTCCCACTACCCATCTCAGGTGCCTTGGAAACCAGCAGGATAGAAAGGTCAGTGTCGGCTTGCTCTAGTGTTTTTCCATCCTTGCTCCACCTCTTTCCCTCCTCAGGCTACTCCAGGGTCAAGGGTCAAGGGTTGGGGAGATTGGAGTTGAGGCAGAGCCTTTCCTGAGCAGAGTGTGTTTGCTCCCTCTCGGCTGCGTGAGTCTGTGATCATGGTTGGCCTTTTGTGGGTGCACATTAGTGGTTCTTTTAGAGATGTGCTTGTCCTCTCAGAGACCGCCAAGAGGACCTTTTACCTGATGCCCTGTCCCGGTGACCTCTGTGAGCCCTATCCTAGCTCCTCGGCGGGCCGCCCTCCCATTGTCTTAGCAGCATCCTCGCTGGAGGAGCCCAGCTGCCTTCTGAGTGGTCCCTTAGCCCCCGGGAAAGTTCACACATCCAAAGTTCACAGCCAAAGTTGTCCCACCTCTTCCCATCCTGGCAACTGCAGGCAACCTCCTTCGGCTTCTCCAGGTGAGGGGTGGGCTCCCAGGAATGCCCTGTGGTCCAGAAACAGCCCTGGGCTGGACCCTGAGCAGTATTTTGCCTGTGGGGCTGGGAGCCATTTCCTTTCCTTTCTCTCATATTCCCTCCTGGTGGTGGGGAAGGGATGCTGCTGGGCTCACCTCTCCTCTAACTTCCGTTGGAGGACTACCTCCCACGCCCCAGTGCATCCCTAGCCTGTTCTGAGATGGGTTGTTGCAGATTGTTTGGCCACTATAGAGCAAGTCCTATGAGGACAGAAATTGGGGTGTTTATCATGCCTTTTAGTTTTGAGTCAACAGAAGAGCCCCATCCCATTCCCACGTCAGTTTCACAGCACAGTGCCTGGTACGCCATCAATGTCCAGTGTGTCCTGGCCACTGTCACTGTTTAGCTAACGTGGGCTTCAGTATTCTTATCTGAAATCCTGGCTACTGGTAATCTCCACTCTGTTTCCCACTTGTGAGTTTTGGTTTTATTTTTATATTTTAGCCTCAACAGAATGGGATCTCCCCACGCATGTTTAAGGCCTTTGTGAGCAAGAGCCACCCGGAATTCTCCTCCAACAGACAGCAGGATGCCCAGGAGTTTTTCCTGCACCTGGTGAATCTAGTAGAGGTAAGTCAGCCTTCAGAACTGCTTGAAAGGGTTGTTAGAAATGTGTCCAGCCCTCACGTGCAGTCCCGCCCATGTGGCCAGAATGCTGCCACCCCCCAACCTCTCCCTGTCTGGGCTCCTTTTAGAGCTGGCGTCTTTGGGGCTTTCTCTGTTTGGCCCGCTTGATGTAATTGCTCCTCAAGCCTGGCTTTCTCGGCCTTCGTGGGTCTCCCTGTTCTCCTCCTAATTTGAATGTGTTCTAGGAGTGTTTATCCATTTTTTCATTCCCTGTTTTTGTTTTTTGTCTCTGTGACAAGCTCCTTGAGAGCCTGATATTTGGTGTCCTCTGTACTCCGAGATACTCACTCTGGGCTCAGAGCAAAATTGAATCACATTAAATGCTGTGGTTCTTAAAGGCCACTGAGAATTTATGATTAAAGGCTTTTTTCCCCCCTCTTAAAAAAATAACTACTTTTTTTCCTGATGACTAGTGTGTTCTTTGTGGAAACAGAGGCACAGAAGAGAAAATCAAAACCTCCCATACTACCTGCTCCCCCAAACAAGCAGTGCTAACATTCTGGTGTCTGACTCCCTACCTCCACCCCCAGTCATTTTCCAGGTGCAGTTCATTCTCTGCTTGCTGGTTTGAGCAGTGTTTTCCACTTAACCTGTTGTGAACATTTTGCCATGTCATTATATACTCAAATATAGCCTACTTTCTTTTTTATTTGTGTATAATTTACATTAGTACATTTATAGAATCATATCATACATTAATTTTTTAATTTAAAATTTTAAAAATATTTTTTAAGTAAAAATTTGTTTAAATTAACAAACTTTAAATTTTTAAAAATTTACTTTTTAATCATTTTTACGCTTTTTAATTTATATTGAGGTATAGGCAGTTAACAGTGTTGTGATAGTTTCAGGTAAATAGCAAAGGGACTCAGCCATCCATATACATGTATCCACTCTCCCCAAACCCCACTCCTAACCTGTCTACCACAAAACAGTGAGAAGAGTTCCATGTGCTGTATAATAGGTCCCTGTTGGTTATCCATTTTAAATATAGCAGTGTGTACATGTCCATCTCAAACAACCTAACTATATGTGGCTTAATTTTTCCCGGGCAGCCCTTGATTTTTTTTTCCTTCTTTCTTTTTACTTGGCCTTTCATATCTCCTTTCTTCTAATTCTGTCTAGGTCAGTCCCTCTGCCATGACTTTTGATGGCTGCATACTATTTATTTACATGATGAACTATAATTTATTTAACCAGTCTCCCATTTTTGGACTTTAGGTAACTACCAGTCTTTTGCTTTGAAGTACTCTGAACTGGCATGCCCAGAGGGAATCTTTAGTAACATCAGATCTTTTCACCAGATTTATATTTGATTCTGTGCTAATTTTTATACAAGGGTGACTCAGACAGTAAAGAATCTGCCTACAATGCAGGAGACCCAAGTTTGATCCCTGGGTCAGAAAGATCCCCTGGAGAAGGAAATGGCAACCCACTCCAGTATTCTTGCCTGGGAAATCCCATGGACAGAGGAGCCTGGTGGGCTACAGTCCATGGGGTCGCAAAGAGTCGGGCACGACTAAAACGACGTAGCATGCATATCCCATGAAAGTAATATAAGTTTACTGACTTGATATAATCTCGTTTTCAGAGGAACCGAATTGGCTCAGAAAACCCAAGTGATGTTTTTCGGTTTTTGGTGGAAGAGCGGATTCAGTGCTGTCAGACCCGAAAAGTCCGCTACACGGAGAGGGTGGACTACCTGATGCAATTACCTGTGGCCATGGAGGCAGCAACCAACAAAGGTAATGTTCCAAAGTGGGAAGTGAACAGAGCACTTCTTCACACGTGAAGACCCTCGAGTAAGAGATAGTGCGGTTTAGTTACTGCAGAGCTGTGTCTGGAGTAGACCTGGAAGGTGTCTGGTCTGCATGTCTCTCCTCATCTATTCCTCAGTCCCCATGTGGCTTTCTTTGGAGATTTTCATGGAGCCGGTTATGGAGGGAACCTACTTCAGTGCCTATAAGTTTCAACAACAGGTTGGTTTAGAGTCAGTTTAATTTGGAGGAAATTATTTGTAATTTAACATCACTTACAAGTTGTGCTGTAAAGTCTGAGGGAAGTGGTCAGAACTACATTTTTTGATACGAGCCATTCAAGCAGAGGTCTCTTAAAAAGAATCCATCTGTGGCATCTGAGCAAAGTGCCTGTTCTGGGTGATTAAGTGTGGCCGGGCTCTTTGTGAGTCGGAAGCCCATTAGAAAGGTCTCTGGACCTTGGAAGCAGGAAGAAAGCATATACCCAGGTGGAGGGGGTGATGCTCAGGGTAAATTTCCTTCAATAAGTCTGATCTGGTTCTTTCCAGACAAAATAGATGAATAATATTTCTTAGAACTAATATCTTAGAAGCAGAAAAAGGAGAAATATCTGCTCGATTGCTTATCTCCTGTGAACTGGTCATTTTTGTAAAGTTCAAACACTCCTTGGGTGGCTTTTTTATTTTCTTTTTGCGGGGGTGGTGGGTAGTCACTTTATTGTGTTAATTGGAAAATGATTTTAAGATGAAACAATTTCCATTTTCTACAAACTTCTGCAGCTTTTGGCTAGTTTTTAAGTTCTTATTCATTACACAAAGTAGAAATGGGGTGGGGATCTGTGGTTTGTTTCCTTTTTAGCATGAGGCCTAATTGCTTTCTCTTGCCTACCTTGGTGAATGCTGGTTAACATATTCTACTCAGTTCTGTGATCCTCTCTAAACTCACTGTTTATAATTTATGAGTGGTAGCTAATTTTTTCTTTTCCCAGAAAGGAGATTTGTAATTTAGTGTCAGGAAATTGATAGCTGGAAACACATAATGCTAGCATCCTAGACAGAAGTCCATCCTAAACCACTCATGGACTGGGAAATGAACTGCAAGAGCATATCCAGATGTATTTAAGAAAACACAAAGATACATCAGTGGTATCTAAAAACTGATAAATCAGAAGTGACTTTTTGTAACGCAGAAGGAATTCCTGGAAAGGTCCATTTAAAATCTATATAGAATTTTGACTTACAGGTGGTTTCCAAGAGCAGATCTGCTGACTCTTGGGAAGCTCATAGTGTACTCACTTTTTTCCCTGGTTGTTCAGTCATTTGAGCAGGGATAGCGTAGAAAGCCTTCTGGATTGGCTGCTCTGCTTTCTGCAGTGTCAGGTAACCCCACATGAAGTTGTCTTGGCGGTGCTGGGTAGGATTGCAGGTCTGGTGCCTTGGGTAACTGTGTTCCTTAGAGTTCATCCTGCTCCTTGGCCCGCACTCTCCGTGACCTCTCATCACGGGCAAGGGCCAGGAAGAGGTGAGCCCTGGGATTTCATTCAGCATGAAATTCTCTGGTGTGGAGACTTTGTGATTAGAGGGTGGTTTGGGGTCAAACCAGTCTTGACCTCTGGATAAATGAAAGCCCAGGTTCGTGTATCACAGCACATGTGTAGTCTGAACCTCTCACCTGGACCGTAATTCACAGTTCCCTCCTGTCAGCCTCAAAGAGGAACAGGCAAAAAATGAATGGCTTGATGCAGCCTGGCATTGCTCCTCTAAACACGCTCCCAGCAGGCTCCTCTGGCTCTGTGGAGGGCAGCGAGTAAGCAGTCCTAACCCCAGCCCAGAAGCCTTCAGGGAAGGCTGTTCATTGTTCAAGGGGCCCTTTCCTTTCAAGAAAATGAATGACTGCGAAGTCATTTGTTTGCTCTTCTGCGCAGATGAACTGATCGCCTATGAACTAACGAGAAGGGAAGCAGAATCAAACAGAAGACCCCTTCCTGAGTTGGTTCGTGCCAAGATACCATTCAGTGCCTGCCTGCAGGCCTTTTCTGAACCAGAAAATGTTGATGATTTCTGGAGCAGCGCCCTGCAAGCAAAGTCTGCGGGTGTGAAGTAAGTGTGTATGTGTGTGTGCTTGTGTGGTGGCAGTAGGATGAGAAGGGGGCCTTGAGAGGTGGGGGCCAGTAGGGAAGGGTGAGGGGTGCCACTGTACAGGTCTGTGCATGCTTGCTCATGTGTGGCCAGATGGAATTATGATTTACACAACCCTAGTTGTCATAGACCTTGCCCGTATGAGGCCTGTCCAGTGAAAAAGGCTCGTAATCTGTATCATGTGTAAGGGAGAGAATGCCTTTTTTTTTTTTTTTTAACTGAGCAGGTATAGCCAAGAACTCTTGTGCCCCATGGCAAGATGATATTAATGAAGAAATTAGAAAACTACTTATGACAGTCTTCAGTATTTAAACTCCACTGTGATAGATTCTGATTCCACAGTTAAAGATTTGACTTAGAACTTGGTGACTCTGTTCCTGCCTGGAGATTAGGGGTCTCAGGGCATCTCAAAGGGGACCTCAGGGCTCCTGGGCTTTGTTCCAATGAGCTGCTCAGACATGGTCAGGAGATGTTCTGTTTCTAAATTGTGATCCTTCTTGTCAGGTCCATGCATTTTTTTTTTTTTTCTCCACTTGACACCTTAGTTGATTTTATACAGTCAAGTTCTTGCCTGCATACTTCATGCCGTTGGAGAAAGAGAATTTATAATGGCATAAAAAGAAGGGAGTTCTAAAAGTTATTCTCTGGAACTCATTACTTTTAGATATTCTTTAGGCATTTTTTCTGGGCTCAGCCTGAGCTCTAGGTGACATGAAAGGCAGGGAAGGATGGATGAGCTACTACTGGCTGTTTTTTTTTTTATTACAACCACAAGTAGCAGTCAAACCTGAATCGCTTATTCTCTGTGACAGTCATCCCTCAGGATTCCTCTGTTTCAGATGATTGACTTCATCTGTTAAAAATGGGAAAATAAAAAGAATATTTCAAAAGCTTTAAAGAAAAAGCCACATTTTCTTAACAATAATTTCTTTTAAAAAGTTTCTTCACATCCAGAGGAGATTAATAATAGTTCAGTTATCAGTTATCCATTGTGGAGTAACTTTTCACCCGAGGACTGCTCAGTTTTGGGGAGCATGTATGTATGTGTGTGCATGTGTGTGTATGTCCTTGCAGATAAGAGTTGGTGAGCTGGCATGTTAAATGTTTGTGATTCACTTCAGTACAACTTGGGCACATCTTTGAGCAGTTAGAAAGCTACACGTTTTATTAGTGGTGAAAACAGTTTTTTTCTCTCAACTTTATTGAAGTATAATTCACATAACACTTTGTGAGTTTAAGGTGTCCTGTGTGATTTTTTTTTTTAACTTTTTTTCTTCTTTATTATCGACAGTAGGCTGAAGATTCCACAAACATTTATCTTTTTCTCTTTGCACTTTAATTCTGACTCTGTATGGGAGGTGGAAGTGATTAGAGGCCTGGCGGCCTAGAAAGTCCCCAGCGTCAGGTGTGAGTTGCAGAAAAGGTCTTCACTGGCCGGCTTGCCTGGTCCCCCTTTTCTGCTCTTCAGAGTCTTATAAGTACAGGGCGTGACCTACTCTCTAGGCCTGTGGGGAAGCCATCTTCTCATCACTAGGAAACGGAGCATCTTTGAAGTGGAGCTGGGAAGCGTTAGCCTTCCACAGAGACAGTCTCTGACCCCTGGGCTGGTGGTCAGGAGATCTGGATTCTTCTCCTCTGTCCACTTCCCAATTTGTGCTCTAACCTGGGGCAAAGTCAGCAACCAGTTCCTTCTTACATCTGAGTGGAGGAATGATGGTTGCTGACCCACAAAATATTTAGTTGTAGGCAGAGGGGTTTCTACCTTCTCTAATCCTTAACAGTAGCCATTGAACGTGTTTCTTCTTTTTTCTCTTTTACATGCACACATATGTATGTATGTTTACATACATCTTTTGGTTTAACACATATGAAAGAAAGTTATTACTGGATGTATCACAATTGTTGGTAATTGAAAACTGGTATTATGGGAAAGGAAAAAGCTGTGTTCTAGGGTAATAAAGCAACTACCATTATGGCACACTTATCAATATTATTCCATGTTATATGCTAATGCATCCCATCAAATATTGCTTAATCCCTCTAGTACTGCTGTGACATAGGAACTTTAGTCTCCCCATTTTACAGATGAAGAAGTAAAGGAAGTATTAATAATGGTCACTAAGTGACAGACTTGGAATTCATTCATTTGAAGTTTAAACTCTTAATCCTTGTGTTGTATACTGCCCCCATATTCCTTTCCTGCTTGCTTATGCTTGTATCTTTATAATCCTTATAGTGTTGTTTATTCTTTATTATACCTTATGTTTCAAATAATAGTTTTGGAGAAACTAGTTCAGTAAACTCCTAAAATATCTTTTTTTCTTTTTGTTATTTCCAGTAATATAGACATGATCTCTTTATTATGTTACTTTGAGGCCTTAAATTTTTCTTGTTAGAACCAGAGCCTGAAAGGCCAGGAAGAGACAAAAGATGTCCTCTTGGTAGATCGTGGGTCAGTATGGACCAGACATAAAGATCCTTCCCTTTTTGGTCCTGAACAGACAGTGACTGGGAAGAATATGTGTTTGGAAACTTTATTCACCCAGCAAATACTGTTGCTCACCTAGTGTATCTTGGGCAATGAACTAAACGAGATGGAGGCCCTCCCCTCAAGGAGCCCACAGATTAAAGGTTGATAGGGACAGATTTGGTCTTAACCTTTATCATTCATGAACAGAAAGGCACGGTATGGGGCTCAGAGAACAGGCTTTAGGTGGACTGGCAGTGTTTGAATCCTCAGTGTAGAACTCACTGGTATGTGACCTTGGCCAAGTGTCCTCACCTCCATAAACTTCAGTTTCCTTATATGTAAACTGGGGATAATAATAGAACTTTATAGGGTTGAGGTGAGGATCAAGCATAAAATGCTTTGCATAGTGCCTGGTGGAGTAAATATACACTGTAATTGTTACTACATTATTTTTGTCTTTTTTTACCTTGGATTATACAGTTTGTGTTGATTAATTGTGTTTTTAATTATGATTTGGTTAATTATGTGGTTGATTAACTATGTTTTCAATGTATTTAATGGAAATGATAGAATTTTTTTAGTCACCAGGTTTTCAATAAATAGTGTTGATAATTTCAGGGAGAGAGACAGTTTATATATCAATATATTTTTCTTAATAAGGCTTTCATAATGTTTTTGCCTGAATTTGTAACCAGTGAACAATTGATGCATTTTAAATAAGGTAATAAGTTGTTGATAGACAATGCCGTACTGTTGTCAGGCACTGTTCTAAGCTCTTTAGTCCTAACTCAGTTCCTGTAACAGTTCTTTGAGGTGAATTTACTCAGTGTCTATCTACACCTTTTTGAATGATTTATGTTTCAGTGGACTTTATTAAGTATATAACTTTTCAAGAAAAATTTTAATTCCAGGAATTAATTTTAGGAATAGAAGAGTAACTGGTGCATAATTTATAACCTTACTGGATTTAACAACAAACTTAATGTCCCAAACCTGCAATTAATGAATGCCAAGTGTTAGTTTTGAGGTTGACTTGAACATATTTATATTAAGCAGTTACTGAATGTGTGATTCAAGTTGAGACCCTGTATACAAAAATGAATAAGGAATGTTTAACCAACAGGAAAAATACATTGTGGGCGTCACCTAACCTGCCTTCTGGTACTCTTAGATTGGTAGCTACCCACAGCAAAGTGATGTGTTAAATTATCAGCCTTGAGTTCCCTCTACCGCCTCCCACTCCATGGTATAATACCAGCTAATGCCTCACCCAGATACTGATCACAGGGCAACTTCAGGAATCTTTGGGATCCTGAACCACAGTTTGGAAATCATTGATGACTTTTGGTTGATTTCATTGTCAAATATTTTCTAGATTTTAAATTTACGTGGTTAGAGGAAGGGGTCAGAGAGGTGACACTTTTATAGTCATTGAAAATATCAGATGGCGTTTCTTGGTTTTTGGCGAAATTGAGGACTTGGCTATATTTAAGAATGATATTAATATTGCTTCTCAGAAGATAGGAAAACCTAATTAGAGATAATATATAATTTCTGGAGAGTGAGCTAGGCTAATAGATCAGCTTCTTAGGATAGTTAAGCTCTTATTTTTTGAGAAACTCCCTCATTGCCTGTACCCTTCTACCTTCCTTGTGATGGGGAATTTGAGATCTAGAGTGGTTAAATGACTTGCTTAGGGCAAAATACAGGTCAGTTGCAAACCAGCTCAGTGTCCTTGGTCCTATGGATTCTAGCTCTTGGATGACAAAATCATCATGCTAACTCCTTAGCTGTACATAGCACATTCTAGTGTGGCAGGTGGTTTCATGACATTTCATGACCATTGCACAGCCCTGGAAGGTAGACATTACTAATAAACCCATTTTGTAAATGTGAAGCCTCAAGGAGGGTTAGATTTGGAGTGAATTAAGTAGCATCCAAGTCTTTTGGCACTTTTTGGACAGTTCTCTGCCCTTGAACTGTGGCTTTTCTTCTACACTAGGGGGCAGCAGTCCATTTGTGTTTGATTTCTGAGTTCTAGGAAGATGCATTCCACATAGATTTGAAAAGTGGAGTTTGTAGGAAACGTGTCCTAGAATCTTTTATTTTAATAGGTACCTATTGTATCTGTCTAAATCTAATTATTTTCCTATATACCTTACTGTACTCAGATTGACACTTGAACAGAAATGGTTTTTATAAACAGATAATAAATGTGGAGAGAAGGAGCTGAAACCGGGGCATGTATTTGATGTATTAGTTGAATAGTTTGTGCATAAAATCATCAAAGGCAAGTCCAGGCAATTCACCATTCATGAAAGTTTGAAAGAAAACTTAAGACATTAACCATATATATTAATTTTTAAAATTGCAGGCCCAGATTTAGATATTTTAGATATCTCATAGTACACACACACACACACACCCAACCCCTTTAGGATCCATATGGCCATAGATTTTAGGTGCGGTAGTATTTTAATGAGGCCCTGGCATTTCCAGTAGTCAGCCTCAGCCAAAGTTCCAATATACCCTCCTGATACCAACTCTGTGCTACAAGATAGAGACTTGTGGTCGGAGCAGATTGGGGGTGTGTCAGGATTGCTCAGGGAGCTTTTTCAAACTTCATATGCAAACACAATGCACAGGTGCCCCTATGTATCTGCAAATACGTGTGACACTACCAAGCGTTTTAGAAAAACACAGATGTTTATAGTTGAAAACCACTTTTCAGAAATACAAAATGCCACAGCAAAGTAAAAGTAGTAATTTTGCAGGGTGTCCAAAATCATCCTTGGGGACAACCTTGTCCTGTGTTAAACATTGTCCTCTCGTGGAAAGGCCAGGGTGAGTGGTGAGGTGGTGTGTGTGTGTCCACTCCCGTGTGTGTGCGTGTCTGCTCACATATGCGTCCCTCCTCTTCACTGCAGGCCCTGGGACTGCTGGGTGTGCCTCAGACACAGCTTTTGATGCTTCATGAACTGTATCCATAATTCTTATTGCCTTTTTCATTGATCTAATCCCCTTGTGTTTCCCAGAACATCTCGCTTTGCCTCATTCCCTGAATACTTGGTAGTGCAGATAAAGAAGTTCACTTTTGGTCTTGACTGGGTTCCCAAAAAATTTGGTAGGTATCTTTTGCATGCTTTTGCTTAAAACGTCAAATTAGCTATTTAAAAAACATGGCATGTGAAAGAGCCCATGCGGTTGGCTGCCAGAAACGGTTTCATTTCATTCTTTTTCCATGATTCCCACCTTTCTCTTTTGAAAGACATGATAAGCACTGGTACTAAAAAAAAAAAAAAACCAAACAAATACAATTGTCACTTGCTTACCCACCTCTCTAATAATGGGTTCTGAAATGGCCAGAATCTAAAAGTGAAAACAGAAGCCTCACAATTTCAAATCATGCCTCCCAAACTGTAACGTGATCTTGGTAAAATGGAGGTGCTGATTCAGCAGGTCTGGGGTGGGGCCCGGGCTCTATTGTCTAACATGTCCCCAGGTGATGCTGATACTGCTAGTGCTACTGGTCCAAAAGCCATGCTTGGAGGTGCTAGTAATTGAAGATGTATCAATACTCTTTTTAGCATCTCTCCTCGACCTCTAAAGTAGGTGGGTGTGGCTAATGAAATTTGTTTAAATCGTATGAATTTTATTAATAATAACATGAGTACAGTCAGTTGTATTAAAAAGAAAAAGGGATGTGACTTTGGCCGAATTGGGCTTTCTTCTTTCTAATCTTAAAGGCCCTTGACCACTGTTAGAGGTTATCTTTCCAGATAATGCATAAGAACATTTTCTCTACCATCTCAATCAGATATGAATGTGTTCCTAGGCTGTCCTCAGGGCCGTGGAAGTCCATACAGTTTTACCCTCTGATTTCTCAAGCAAGGACCTCAAACTGCTTGCCAGTCTTTTAGTTTCTATGTTTTTGAGCACTTAAAAAACAACAGTCAGTCCTAGGTTGGTTAATTAAGAACTCATCTGCTTATCTGAAGGGGATAAGTAAAAAACGTAAAATCTGCAGGAGTGATTTCCCAGAAACCTCTGGCACTAGCAGTTAGCATAGCACTGATTTCCATGTGGCATTATGGAGCCCGTGAGCCCGCAGCTCATTCCTCTCTTCCTGGTGGAATAATTTTGTGGGCAGGGAGGAGGGCCGAGGGCAGGTTGCTTATCACTCAGCCTTTCCTCCTTGGACCCAAGATGCACCCCAGAGAGAAAACTGACTTCTTCTAAAGGCTTTGAACTGCTTTGGGAACAGTTTTATTTTCTTTGTCCTTGGAATTTTGGTAAAGGATACCAAATTCAGATCAGATTTCATAGTCTTGCTGAATTTAAAGCAGCCCCAAAGCTTTCTTTAATGAACCTGAAATTTTCTATTGAGGAAAGGTTGTTTTGATTTTGTTGGTCAGACATTGTGTTTGATTTTGCTGTCTGCTGAGATTTAAAATTTTTTTTAAAACTAAGCCTTTTCTTTGGGTGGTTGTTTTAAAGTAGGACTTACACACCTAACATTGTAGCTGATTTTGGGGATGGTGTTTTCAGATTCTCTTTGCTAGCCCGAGAGACATATCCTGCACCAGCATTTGAACCCATTTTCCATTATTACCGTATCTGACTGTGTGCAGTACGAATTCTCAACAGGCTGTTAGACTCATACATACCTTTTGTATTTGAATAAGTCAACACAATGACAACTGAGCTGAGAAGTTAAAAAAAATATGCCTCAAGATGAATACACTTGAAGTTCAATTAATTTCTTTAAAGCTTCATTTTTTATTACCTTCGGTAGAATAATCACAGTACCCATGGTGATCTGAGAAAAGGCACAAACTATGGGTTGCAAACTCAAATGCATAATGAGGACAGAGTGATAGTGCAAATGACTGAAGTAGGCTGGATATAAGAAACACATAGCTATAGCTGTCTTTTTCTTTCTTGAGTATTCCCATTTTGGATGAAGACATGGATTAGGAAAACATTTCCCTGTCATAAGAATCAGAATAGTGCACATGTGATGCTCAGGATCACGGGGGCAGTAGGGAGTGGTGAGGTCTGTGGCAGACAGACATGGAGGGCACACATTACCTTGGAGTGAAAGCTGAGAACCAGCCCCAGGCAGTTGTTATCCCATGAGACTCTGCTACAGCTTTTTTTTTTTTTTTTTCAAAATGAGTTGGAAGTCTGGAGTTTTGAATTGAAATTTCTGATTTAAAAATTGGAATTTGTTGCCAACATTTTAAAAACATCCAACAGAAAGTGTCTACAGATGTTGTATGGGCTCCCAGTTTTTGACTTCTGGCTTCCCTCATTTCTTGTTGTTCAGTGTGAAATCCTGCATCTGTGTTTCCCCAGGTTCTACATTAAACTCTAATCAGTCTTAGTCAGTTTTCAGGTTCCGTGACTTACTCCCAGGAACTATAACACATCCCTTGGCTCTGCCTAGACATGTGTGCATAGTTAGTGGTGCTAGATTGAGGAGGTGATTGTGGTTATTCAGAGAGTCCAGTGAGTATAATCTCTCTCATTTTGCAGATGTTTCAATTGATATGCCAGACCTACTTGATATCAACCATCTCCGAGCCAGGGGGTTGCAGCCAGGAGAGGAGGAACTTCCAGACATCAGCCCCCCCATAGTGATTCCTGATGACTCTAAAGGTACTGTCTTCTGCCAGGAGGACCTTCTCAACGCCTCCCCGCTCCTCTGCTGGAATAGTCCCTTTTCCTCCCTGACTCTGTTGTCCCATGGTGCTTTCCTGTGTTGTAACCCACCATGGACATACAGAATTGAAGCCTGGCTGCAAACCGTGAGCTTAAAATATTAATAGTCACAGGAAGAGGCACAGCCCCAACATGAGTGAACCAAACGGATGCATGGAAATCACAGGCAGCAGAGGGCAGCAGGTCTCCAGGAAGTTTTTGGGTTACCTTGCCTCTGGCTTTGCCTCCCTCCTCTCTTCTCTGATAAGCCTGTGGGGAAGAGGAGTGTGTTTTCAGTAGACTCTTAGCCTAGGGGAGCTGTGTCCTTCTTGGAGTATCTTTGGAGAACCAAAAAGGGAAATTGAACAGTGTGTGTTGGTTTTAAAAATCTTGCCCACGTCTCACCTCCCCAGCTTCATTACTGCTTCATAGCAAGAGAACAGTTTGAGCTTCTTTTACTCTCTGTGAACCTTAAAGTGGTCCTTGTGAAGAATGCTTTTAAAGAGAAAAGTACATGTGAAAAATCATTGCCTTTCTGAGTCCAAGAACAGCGTGGAGAGATCTTGGCTTCATTATTAGTTCAGTTATTCTGGTGAAATCCCTTTCTTTCGGGCTTTGTTAGCCCACATGTTTGCTGTTCACCTTCCTAATGACTTAATTAGGTACATTAGCTAATAGTGCCAGAGTGCTTGGGGCGCCTGTCCCACAGGATGTCTCTCAGCTGAGCAGTGACCATTATTGGTGACCCTGTTGGGGTATAAAGTGAATCCAGGAGGAGCAAGAGAGGATTCAAGATTGGCACCTGTGTTACATTATTCTCTAACGCTAAGTCCAATGCTAAATTGCAGAGGATGGAGAGTGGGGAAGGGGTCTCTAGGTGGGATGGTCCAGGCTATGTGGTATAGGTGGTTCATTAAAGGAATTCCAGAAAGATCAGTCCTCAGAGTGTCAGAGAACTGCAAGATGGTTTATTAGCATTGCACCTGCTTTTTCTGACGTTTATAACAGAGTCCTTGGATTGTAATTATATGGAGGGAAATTATTTAGTTTCTTAAGATGATCAGCAGAGCATCATGTTTTATCTGCTTTAAATGTTGGAAACTGGGTATTCTCCCTCCTTCCTGGAATGACTTTATGTTGGGCTTGGCTGGTCTGCGCGGAGGACCAAGGGGCTGACAAGTGTGGGGTCTTAACGGGTGGGGGTGAGGGAGTGCTCCGGGTTAACTCTTTTTCTTTCTCTAGAACTCTTTGCCATGGTTGGGTCTCACTTCCTGCCCTCTCCTTTGATTTCCAGATCGCCTGATGACCCAACTGATAGATCGTATGTATCTTTTATGTTTTTTTCTCAGTGTCCTACCATTGTTAGTGGTCTAACGCATTTAGCTGTGGGGGTTCAGTAAAGGGCATTGTTCTGTACGTGTGTATGTGCAGCTTTTCCTGGGTGGGAATAAACCTTGGTCTGCAAGCTGCTGCTGCTACTGCTAAGTTGCGTCAGTCATGTCCGACTCTGTGCGACCCCATAGATGGCAGCCCGGCAGGCTCCTCTGTCCCTGGGATTCTCCAGGCAAGAACACTGGAGTGGGTTGCTATTTCTTTGTCTAATGCATGAAAGTGAAAAGTGAAAGTGAAGTCGCTCAGTCGTGTCCGACTCTTCGCGACTCCATGGACTGTAGCCTACCAGGCTCCTCTGTCCATGGGATTTTCCAGGCAAGAGTACTGGAGTGGGTTGGGTCTGCGAGTTGAGGTCATAGCAAATCTAAACCAGTAATGTGGTGAATAGATGGGCTTGGTTTCGGGAGAGAGAACTTCAGTGTGAGAGCCAGCCAGCCCTGAGTCAGAATCTTGGCTTTGCCATTTGTGGCTGTGTGACCTAGAATCATTAACTTCTCTGAGCCTCAGTTTCCTCATATGTGAATGGGGGATACTGATGCCATTTCTTCCCTCCCTGGCCACATGAGTAGATCTCTTGCTGCAGTGATAGCACAGTAACCTGTCACTTTGTCCACTCCTTCAGGACACATAATGAAGATACACGGTTGACAGGACATGGTAGTATTAGTTAATACTCTTACGGGTGCCAGTGTCATTGGATTGTTTGTTAATTTTGTAGTAATTTAGTTCTTTAATCATAGGTGAGTTGATACTTCTAAAGGACAAGAAAAAAAAGCAAACTATTTTATAGTTAATATTTAGATATTAATTAGGAGGAAAAGGAGTATGTAATAACACAAAATACTCTGAATCTTTTTGTCTACAAAGCCTTCCTGGAGACACTATTGTTAATTTAGAAGTTCAAGTGTTTTACTTTGCAAAAAAAACTTATTATGTGATTGATCATGTGACTTAGACCTTCATGCTTGCCTTCTTGGGTCAATTTTGATTTGCTGGTTGCTGGAAGAGGCTGTTAGGGGCAGCAAGGGTCATGGGCAAACCATTGCCTCTGCAAATAATCTGATTGTAATGATAACAGTATTTTCGAATGGTTACCATGAGTCATTGTTGAGTTTATGACTCCATAAATTCTTTTAACTGTGTATAAATGTACTATTATAGTAATACAAAGGCCAGCTTTTTGTTTGATTGTCACAATAAGATGGGCAGAGCAGGTGACGTTTTACAGAGGATAAAACTGATACCCAGGAAAGTTCAGAGACCTACGAGCTAGGACCAGAGCCAGGGCTAGGCATCAGGCATGCTTTCATGTCACTTGACCTTGTCTGGAGTGTGAGGAGTTTGCTGGCTGTCCCAACCCTGCAGAAAGCCAGTCTCCAGGATGTTGTCCCAGGGGAGGTGAAGGGTGGCTGGAACTGTATCAGAGGAGTCTGTCTGACTGTGAGCAGTTCAGCCATTTTCCATTTTCCTCCTGATCTAAGCCTGCTGTCTTATCAGCTGTATTCACCAGGAGAAAACAACATTATCTGGGGTTAATTTACATTTATATCTTACCTTTCTCAGACATTTAAAAGGAATAACTTTGATTATATTCTTACTATAAATGAAAAGATATGTTGAAATTACATATTAGTGATAAGAGTCATCTCTGGTTTCATCATCCATCTATAACCAGTATTAGCATTTGGCATCTGTTCTTCTACTATTCTTTACCTATGCCTGGTTCACTCTATTTTCCCCAAAATGGAATTAGACATTTTCAATTTGATATGCTGTTACATGCATGCATACACTTATTAAGCTGCATTACTTAACTGCATTCTAGAGAATAGAGTCTTTCACAAGGTGTTGAAAAGTATTCTCTGAAAGAGTTTCATAGTTTCTGCCCAGAGGAATCCTTTTTTTAATTACTAAAATTTTAAAATATTTAAAAAAATTTATTTGAAGTATAATTGATTTACAATGTCATATTAGTTTCAGGTGTATAGCACAGTGATTCAGTTATACAAATATATGTCTATTTTTTTCAGATTTTTCTAGGTTATTAGAAAATATTGAATATAGTTCCCTTTCCTATACAGTAGGTCCTTGGTTATCTATTGTGCATACTGTAGTATGTACATGTCAATCCCAACCTACTGCAGGAGTCTTTATTACAGGACTTCAGAATTTTCACTACCTTAATGCACACTGTGGATTTCTAGGGAGAACAGAGAATGTAGGTTTAAAAAACTTATTTGACCATGGGAGCCCTTTGTTTTGTGGTTCATTAATTTTGTGGTTCATCTCTCTTAGAACACTAGGATTCTCTAGAACACAATTGAGGAATTACTGTTGCCCTATATCATTGCTTTCTTAAAATTTTATTTTGATAGGATGTTCTGTGTATCCTCATTGTGAGATAGAACTTTGGTAAATACATTTTCAGTATAATTTTTGTAGAACAGATAGTTCTGTTCCTCAATTCTTCTACTGATGCTGCCTCTGGCAGAGTTTTCAGTAGATTACAGACCTCAGGGCGTGGAAAACAAAAGGGGGAAATTTTGTGCTCCAGTTCCCTCTCAACCTTTGGTGTAATTTGAGAGCCTCGTGTAGGTGGTATGTGTACACACACAGACATACATACACACCCATGTACATGTATGTGTATGAACGAATATACATACAAACCTATAGTCATGTGTATGTAGAGGTGTGTGTTTATACACCTCTCTAACCATGGTTTAGTCACTAAGTTGTGTCCAACTCTTGTGACCCCGTGGACTATAGGCCATCAGGCTCCTCTGTCCATGGGATTTCCCAGGCAGGAATACTGGAGTGGGTTGCCATTTCCTTCTCTAGGGCATCTTCCTGACCCAGGGATTGAACATGGGTCTCCTGGATCGCAGGCGGATTCTTTCCCGTCTATGCCTCCAGGGAAGCCCCGTCTACCCATATCTGTATATTATTGCGAAAAGAAAAGAAAACCTGTGTCTAAGCCAAAGTTAGGTTTGTAAAGCAATCTTTTTCAATATCTTAAATGTATACAGTTAAAAAAGTTTCCTTCTATCTTAATTTCTCAGAGTGATTGCATCCTTTGATTGTTGATATATCTAAAGACCTGTTTTAACTTCCTGTGAGGTTTAAGGAATAAGCTTTTTGGCCTGTAGAGAATGCTTTCTCTTCCAATTTCAGTCCTAAGAGAGGCTGCCGTAGTGGCCTTGAGAGTGATGTAAGAGACTGAAATGGTTTTGGGAATACACTAGATCTTCCCATAGGAAATTAGGGGGTTGTTTTTCAGTGCTTGGATTGTTCAGGTAATTACCATGGTTCCTATTTAGGTCAAAGATAAAAACTCAGCTCAAATAGCTTAACATTTGGATGGCTTAAAACAAAACAGTTAAACCACCATCTAAACATTAAACAAAATAGCACCTTCTTTGGGTAGCATGTGGATAAGGGGTGAAGAGAAGCTAAGACAAGAAGAAATAGGGTTGACTTTTTACACCAGACTATCCTGTGTGCTCTGTAGCATCAGATATTGATGAGTCATCGGTGATGCAGCTGGCTGAGATGGGCTTCCCTCTAGAAGCGTGTCGGAAAGCTGTATATTTTACTGGAAATATGGGAGCCGAGGTGGCCTTCAACTGGATCGTTGTTCACATGGAAGAGCCAGGTAGGTGGTCTGAAAATGGGATGGCTTTGGAATCTGACATGATTGGTCCTCAATGATGTTAAGCCTTGGTCCTTCTGTGTCCTCAGGGTGTGTCCCAGAAAATCATTTATCAGCTCATAATCTGCTGCACAGAATGGATGGGAGAGGATGGTTATTTTGCCTGTGTAGCAAAATCACAGTCTTTGCTTTCCTCTTTTAAATAATAGCTTTGTTGAGAGAGAATTCACCCTTTTAAAATGTATAATTCAGTAGCAAAAAAAAAAAAAACATTGGAAAGTTGTGCGATATACTTCTAGCTAAGAAATGATGAGAAGTTGAGATAGAAGAATGTGCATGAAGAAATAAATAGGGGCTGTTTAATTAGCATTAACTTTTATCCACTTTATTAAGGTATAATTCACATACCATATAATTCCCTCATTTAAAGTATACATTTCAGTTGTATAAATCTTAATTATGCTGAATTGGCTCGTAGTGCTTTTTAGGTCTACTCTATCCTTCTATTTTTATGTCTATTCATTCTATGAGTTTTTGAATTTGATATTGAAACTCTAACTAAAAATCTTAATTTATCTACTTAAAAAAATAATTGTAATATATAGTGGAACTATACGTAACTTTGTTCTGTATTTTCAAAGTTTCCTGTAAATGTGTTATCATACTTTCAGAATTTAAAAAATAAAGAGGAAAAAGACTTTCCCCAGATTAAAAGTGTATATTACAGTGGTTTTTAGTAAATTCACAGAGTTCTGCAACCATCCAAAAAGAAATTCTGTAGATAACAGAAGTCACTTTCCATTTTCCCTGTTCCTCCCAGCCCCTGGCAATCACTAGTCTACTTTCTTTCTGGCTCTGTGGATTTGTCTGTCCTGGATGTTTCATATAAATGGAATCATGCAATGTGAGATCTTTTGTTTCTGGTTTCTATCACTTAGCATCACGCTTTCAAGGTTCATTTATGTTGTGCCATGTAATGGTACTTCATTTCTTTTTATGGTTGAATAATAGTCTATTGTATGGGCACACTATGTTTTATTTAGCCTTTCATCAATTGATGGATATTTGGGTTTCCACTTTTTGGCTGTTATGAACAATGCTGCTATAAACATTTTGTGTACAAATTTTTTTTAGAAATATATTTTAAAAATTTATTTTATTTTTGGCTTCACTGGGTCTTTTTGCTGTGTGCGGGCTTTCTCTAGCTGCACTGAGCGAGGGCTACCCTTCATTGTGGTTCACAGGCTTCTCATTGCGGTGGCTTCCCTTTGTGGCTTCATTGTGGCACACAGGCTCAAGTGCAGGAGCTTCAGTAGTTTCAGCACGTGGGCTCAGTAGTTGTGGTACAAGGGCTTAGTTGCTATGAAGCATGTGGGATCACCCCCTACCAGGGATTGAACCTGTGTCCTCTGCATTGACAGGCAGATTCTTAGCCACGAGACTATCAGGGAAGTCCCCATGTACAAATTTTTATATGGACGTGTTTTCATTTCTCGTGAGCGGAATTTCTCTGTCATATAGTAACTCCATGTTTAACTCTCTTAGAAGCTACTGAATTGGTTTTTAACAGTGACTGTATAACATCCCCACTAGCAACGTATGAGTGCTCCAGTTTTTCTACATCCTCACCAACCCTTGTTAAATCTCATTGTGGGTTTAATTTGCATTTCCCTAATGGCGAATGCCTCTTCCTATGCATATTGACCAATTACGTATCTTTGGAGAAATATCTATTCATATGGTTTGCCTGTTTTTAATGAGCTTAGTTGTCTGTATTTTTGAGTTTGAAGAGCTCTGGATACAGTTACCTTATCGGATATATGGTTTGCAAATATGTTCTTCTGCTGTATGGGTTATCTTTTCACTTTCTTGATAGTGCCCCTTTGTCTTTTTTTTTTTTTTTTTTCTTTTGTCACTTTGTGCTTTCAGTGTTGTATCTAAGAAACCATTGCCTAACCCAAGGTCACAAAGATTTTCTTATATGCTTTCTTTTAAGAGTTTTTCTGTTTTAGCTTTTACATTTAGGCCAGTGATCCATCTGGAGTTAATTTTTGCATATGATGTGAGGTAGGGATCCAAATTTATTCTTTTGCATGTGGATATGTAGTTGTCCCAGCACCGTTTGTTGGAAAGACTGACCTTTCCCCACTGAATGGTCTCAGTACCCTTGTTGAAAATCAGTTGACCGTTGATATGTAGGATTATATCTGAACTCTGAATTCTATTCTATTAGGCTATTGATCTATATGTTTGTTCTTATGTCAGTTTTAGGCTGTCTTGATTATTGTAACTTTAGGTATTTTTTTCTTGTTAACTCTAAAGGGTTGTTTATTTCAAGACCCAAAAAAGGAAAGGGCCTGAGTGTGATTCTTTTCTCCAGATTTTGCTGAACCGCTGACCATGCCTGGTTATGGAGGAGCAGCTTCTGCTGGGGCCTCTGTTTTTGGTGCTACTGGATTGGATAACCAACCTCCAGAAGAAACTGTAGCTATCATTACCTCCATGGGATTCCATCGAAATCAGGCTGTTCAGGCCCTGCGAGCAACGGTAAGCACGAGAGACCATGTGAGCCCCTGCCTCTTTTGTTCTGTCAGTGGCAACTGAAACTTTGCAGTGTCCTCTGGTCGTTTTGAATCATGTCTGTCTCACACCCACTATTCCCCAGAAAGGTTTATTTGCATGTAGTATATATAAAGCTAAAATAAATGATTGAGGGAAACATACAGAGATTTTAAGAGTAAGGATATTTTTAAAAAGTGAGGGAGATAATACAATGGAGGTAAGATAATCCAGCTGAAAGACACTCTGTGTCCTCTTAATGTTTATTAGCATGAGGTCAGAAACTTTACTTGGAGCTTGCTTGTGGCCTTAGAGGAAGGAGGGATACTTGAGATCCTGTGTTCAATAAAGCAGTTCTTCAGGAGAAATTGTGCTTTTCTGATACCAAGATCTTGGAGCGTTCTCTCTCAAAAGTCCTCATGGAGAAGTCTCTTTGGAATTCTCTGCTTCTGTTTCTCTCTGTGGAGAGAGAAAGTTTATCAGGTATTCGTGAAGTCCTGATATTATCAGGAAAGATAGGACCAGGAAATTGGAGGGTAGACAAAAGCCTTCCTCTTGCAGTGCAGACATCTGTTTAATATTGAGGGAAAGTACTTTTTTTTTTTTTTTTTCCTTCACACCATAATCCATTTTTGAGGGCTTCCCTGGTGGCTCAGTGGTAAAGCATCTGCCTGCCAATTTAGGAGACCTGGGTTCGATATCTGGGTTGGGAAATTCCCCTGGAGGAGGAAATGGCAACTCACTCCAGTACTCTTGCCTGGAAAATCCATGGACAGAGGAGCCTGGCCGGGTACAATCAAAGGGATCAAGATTGCAAGCTTTGGACATGACTTAGTGACTAAACCACCAGAACCAATCCGTTTTTGAGTGGATATCTGCTCCCGAGTCTTTCTTGCCATCCTGACTGGGTTCTGATGGGGCCTCTTGCTGATGTCACAGGGGCTGTCGGCTGGCTCTGGACAGTTTGGCTGGAACAATCTGTTTCCCTTTAAAATGCTTGACATGTTTCAACTGGAGTTTGTTATACTCAGTGTACTTGTTTATGCCCCAATTATTTTACTTGCTTGACTGTTTAATTGGAGATTTTGCCTACATCTATACAAATTGTTTAACTCATCAAGTAATGTCACAAAGGGGATTGACGGAAGTGCTTTTATGGTCCATTGATTTGAATTACATGGAGTTCAGTTTTAAACAATGTAACTTAACTAACCAGTGTTGTCTTCGTTAATCAATGCATCAATCTTGTCTCTGCTGCAGTTTAACCACTCTGCCAACATTTAGAAGAGGCTCTGACCTGGTACCCATGTTAGCTTCCCTCCACTCTGCGTGGTTATCTTCACAAAATACAGTTGGCGGCTAAGGTAGCATTGCAGTTGGTGTGGCTTTGGAAAGGGCCGCACTAAGATACCATTCCCTTTGGCCTTCAGCCTCTCATCATTATCAGCATCAGCCCACAGAAATGCTGAGCTAGGACTGATACGGCTTTGGAATGCTGACCTGCTGCTCTCAACTGTTTTCCAGCAAATCCAATTATAGACCTCAGTTGAGAGACTTGCAGAATGTCCATGGAAAGTGCATTTCATAGACAGGGTCAGAGCCTCTTACTCAGAGCCGCTTGAGACTAATGAATTCAGGTCTCCTGCCCTGTATGCTTGACATCCTGGTTCAAATGGTCAGGATATAATGAGGCCCCAGGACAGTATACATTGTAAAAATGTTTTGTTTTTTCAGAATAGTAACCTGGAAAGAGCACTGGATTGGATCTTTAGCCACCCTGAGTTTGGGGAGGACAGTGACTTTGTGATTGAGATGGAGAATAAAGCCAATGCGAATATCGTTTCTGAGGCCAAACCCGAAGGACCTAGAGTCAAGGATGGATCTGGAAGTAAGTTCTTGTCTCAGGGATTGCTCGAGGGGTCATGGTACATTCTCTTCACTCCCCTCCCGCTCCTGCACGTTGACACTTTTAAAGTGAAAGTGAAGTCGCTCAGTCGTGTCCGACTTTTTGCGACCCCATGGACTGTAGCCTACCAGGCTTCTCTGCCCATGGGATTTTCCAGGCAAGAGTACTGGAGTGGGGTGCCGTTGCCTTCTCCAGGGGATCTTCCTGACCCAGGGATTGAACCTGGGTATCCCACATTGTAGGCAGACGCTTTTACTGTCTGAGCCACTAGGGAAGTCTGCCGTCATTCAAACCTTAGCACAGATCCCAGCTTCTCATAAATGCTGCACTTGGCCACTTCTCATGGGCCAGGGTGACCTGGGGGAGTCTCGGGAGACTCAGGCATGTCACCTGATGTGTGCATGCCTCACTTTAGCACCAGCTCTGACTTGGTCTGTGCTTTGAGGTGAAATTCCATTGTGGGCTGTGAACATTTGTGTCCCAAAGAGAGCCGTTATTTTCGTGGTAACATTTTTGAAGAGCTGAAAAGCGATCTTATACCCTTGGCCCTATCGCTGCTCATACCTCCTCCTAATCATTTTCTGAAGGGCTGTTGGGCCAGGAAGAACTGCTGTGGGCACATGTGTTGCCCTCCGTCAGCAAACACTTATATCTGTCCCCCTGTGCTGAGCACGACTCTAAGCACTTTACCTAGACACTCATTTAATCCTCATCACACCCATTTTACAGGTAAGAAAACAGAGGCCTAGAAAGATTAGGTAACCTTGCCAAAGATCACATAGTTCTTCAGAGGTAGAGCCAAGATTCAAAGTCAGAATCCATGTTCCTGTCTGCTGTGCTGCCCTGTCTCTCGGGCTCTCCATCCTTACAGAATCGGAGCCCGGCAGCCGCCAGCCCCTGCAGTCAGGTCCTGGCCGGCTTGTTTCTCAGTGTTGTTTCCTCTGTGCTCCCCAGACCTGCAGCTCACGGGCCACCCCAGTCAGTGGGCCTCGACCCTCTTCTCCTTACCCCTAGACCTTCATTCAGGCTAACCCTTAGATGTGATTTGCCCCTTCTTTCCCATCACGACTTGCTAAAATCCTCACTGTTATTCAGAACTGGGCCACAGGTTCTATTTCTCTGGACCACTTCCCAGGTTCTTACCACAATCAGTCCCTCCTTACCTCACATGCTGGTGACAACTATTCCAACATTAACAGTCCCTCACTCATGTCAGGTTTAGTCTTCACAGTACCCCTGTGAGGTAGGCACCGGGATTATGTCCATGCTGCAGATGAGGAAACTGAGGCAGAGAGGGCAAAGTAACTTGCCAAGCTCGCTGTGCTGGTGAGAAGTAGAACCAGAATTCCCCCCCAGGCAGCCTGCCTGCAGAGCCTGTGCCCGTAGCTCCTGTAACGGGGTGTTTGCTTTTCTTATTAGAGGTATCAGGTTCATCTTGAGATAAAATTAGCTGTGTAAATACCTGTGTCTCCCAGCTGACAGGGAACTGGTGGAGGACAGAGGCCATTTTATTTTTGTAGAGCTTGTGGTGTCCGGTGCATAGAAAGTACCAATGAAATAATAGTTGGATCTAATTAAATTTACCATAACAGCATTTCTTCCTATAATTGTGACATGTAGCTTCATGGTCTTACCACACCTAACACGTATGCATTGATGTGGCTCTAGAGACAGAGAGGGGGAGGGAAATTTCCTTCTTCTTCTATATAAAACAGGTATTTTCTTCACTGAAACTGTGTTAAACCGACTAGATAAGAAAAGGACGAGCTGTAGTTCTCCCAACTTCCAACCTGTCTAATGGGGCTGGTGTTACTTTTGGGAAATCACTGGCTGGCCTAAAATATTAAAAGCTGTTATGGACAAGTTACTCAATAATTCACGAGCAGGCTTTATTCTGTGTCTGTGTCCATTGGTTCACCGCTTCCTTGATTTTCTATAATGGACTTTTCTTTAGGATGGTGAGTTCTTGCAGAAGGGGTAAACCACAAGATGGGGCCCTTGTAATGCTGCCAAGGTATGCGGCTGCAGAGGGAGGGGGAGTCTGATCATTAGGGTTTCCTGTCTTCTGATGGAGCTTGGACGGACCAGCCACTCTCTCAGAGGTGGTCGTTAATGATACGGAACAGCCACATCCTCTCCTCGGGCTCACTGAACTCAGAGTGACCTGCACGTATTCCTGGTTTTTGAGTCGCATCCTTGAATAGGGTTTCATGAAGTTTTTAAATACCCTTGGATTTAAAGGCGCTCTGGGCCAAACTCTGGCTCTTCCTCCTCATCACTTCCAAATTTAGCAATTATGGTTGAGTGTGGGGAAGGAGACAGTGATGCACTATGAAAAAGCACACGTAGGATATGCAGAATCTAAGGGCAGTAGGAGGAGAAAAATTTAGTTATAAAAAATGCATAAACCACCCTAACTCATGAAATGCATTCTGCGTCGGATTTTGTAGAAGAATAGATGTTTTTCAAGTAGCCTTTCCAGCACTGCGTCTGGCCCATGGGAGGTGATGAGCAAATGAACGACTGAATGAAGTGAATGCCACGTGCTGGTGGTCACAGGGGTTGTTTGTTTGCTGCCTCCACTGAGTGCCGTCTGGAGGAATTAGCCGTGTACTGTTGCATTCTGTTGCATAAACCACAGGAAAGGGGAAAAATGACATCTTTTTCTTCGCTGCATTAGCATCTGAACGCATGTTGGTCACTTTTCTTGTTTTTCTTTTCCAAAAATTAACATTTACGTTATTTTTTCTTCCAATGAAAAGGATGTATAATAACTTTAGCAACTTGAGAAAATGCAGATCTCTGAAAAGAGGAAAATGATAATTACAATCCTACTAGCCAGTTATAACCCAGTCACTGTTAAATGTTTTGTGTATATTCTTTAGATCTTTCTTGGCAAATATATAGAAATGCATGTTAAAATGTATATTTATAGAAATATAGCATTCTAGTCTATACATGATAGCTTTAAAATATTGAAGTATGGTTAATTTACAATATATTAGTTTCAGGTGTACAACAACATAGTGATTCAGTAATTTTATAGCTGATACTCCATTTATAGTTATTACAAGATAATGACTGTATTTCCCTGTGCTGTACATTATAGCCACTGTTCATGCTATTTTATAGCCTGCTCATTCCCTAACTGTGGGTGTACATTATGTAAATCCAGGTCATTGAACATATATTAATATTCAGTTGTACCATAATATATATACCTAATTCTAGGCCAGCTAGCTATTATTTAAATAAAAGACAATTTCAGAAAGAGTTTTAAATAACAGGGTTATTTGCACATTCAGAAGGTGTTGGCAGTGATTTTTAAATAATACATTATTCTTAAAGGGTGAATTCCGTTCACAGAAGTATAACAAATGCTTCTTTCAGTCTCTATCCAGGTAACAAACATTTGTTCAACATTTAAGTTTCTTTCATTTCTCCCCTCCTCCACTCCACTCCTTTTTTTCTGTTAAAAATAATGCTGTAATGAATATTCTTGAGCTCTCCCTTCTTTTTTTTAAAGTTACTTTAAAAAAAGTATTTCCTTGGCTGCACCGGGTCTTAGTTGCAGCACACTGACTCTACAGAGTCAGAGTAGCATGCGAACTCTTAATTGTGGCAGTTTCCTGACCAGGGATTGAATACGGGCCCCCTGATTTGGAAGCTCTGAGTCTTAGCCATTAGACCACTAGGGAAGGCCCTCCCTAGTGGTCTTTAGGGTGAGTTTCTGGAAGTGAAGTTTTGGAGTCAAATGTGTGTTTTGAGATATGAATACAGATGATTGCTTCACTTCCCTCAAACACAGCCATGAGCTCCTTTTCCCATCCTTCCCAGAAGTGCTGTCGGCCAAGCACTCTTCATATTTTTCATATCTTTATTGCCTAGTTGTTTTTCTTCTTGTGTTAATTGCTTTCACACTTCCTTTGCCCATTGCCTATTTTTATTGAAGTGTTTAGATTTTTTTTCATTGATTTGACAGTTTCAAGTATTGTAAATTATACCTTTTGGCTTTATAGTATTGAGTTTTTCTGGCAAAAATATGTTTTCCTTTGCTTCATCTCCCCTTTCTCCTGCCCCTGAAGCTAGATGGTTTCCCATATAGCTGTATGTGTTTCTGGTTTAGTTACTTCCCAGAATTACATATTCGGTGGTGTTGTTCAGTCGCTCAGTTGTGTCTGACTCTTTGCGATCCTATGGCCTGCAGCATGCCAGGCTTCCCAGTCCTTCACCATCTCCCAAAACTTGCTCAAACTTATGTCCATTGAGTTGGTGGTGCCATCCAACCATCTTATCTTCTGTCACCCTTCTCCTCCTGCCATTAGTCTTTCCCAGCGTCAGGGTCTTTTCCAATGAGTTGACTCTTTACATCAGGTGGCCAAAGTATTGGAGCTTAAGCTTCAGCATTAGTCCTCCCAGTGAATATTCAGGGTTGATTTCCTTTAGGATTGACTGGTTTGATCTTCTTGCTGTCCAAGGGACTCTCAAGAGTCTTCTCCAGCACCACAATTCAAAAGCATCAATTCTTCGGTACTCACCTTTCCTTATGGTCCAACTCTCACATCCATACATGACTACTGGACACACCATAGCCTTGACTAGACGGACCTTTGTTGGCAAGTGATGTCTCTGCTTTTTAATATGATGTCTAGGTTTGTCATAGCTTTTCTTTCAAGGAGCAAGTGTCTTTTAATATCATGGCTGAAGTCACCATCAGCAGTGATTTTGGAGCCCAAGAAAATAAATCAGTCACTGTTTCCATTTTTTCCCCATTTGTTTGCTGTAAAGTGATGAACCAGATGCCATGAACTTCGTTTTTCAATGTTGAGTTTTAAGCCAGCTTTTTCACTCTCCTCTTTCACTTTCATCAAGTGGCTCATTAGTTCATCTTCGCTTTCTGCCATAAGGGTGGTATCATCTGCATATCTGAGGTGATATGCAGAAATCAAGATTTCTCCCAGCAATCTTGATTCCAGCTTGAGATTTATCCAGCCCAGGGTTTTGAATAATGTACTCTGCATATAAGTTAAATAAGCAGGGTGACAATATACAACCTTGATGTACTCCTCTCCCAATTCTGAACTAGTTCGTTGTTCCATGTCTGGTTCTAACTGTTGCTTCTTGACCTGCATACAGGTTTCTCAGGAGGCAGGTAAGGTGGTCTGGTATTTCTATCTCTTTAAGAATTTTCCACAGTTTGTTGTGATCCACACAATCAAAGGCTTTAGTCCATGAAGCAGAACTAGATGTTTTTCTGAAATTCATTTGCTTTTTTTATGGTCCAGTGATGTTGGCAATTTGATCTCTGGTACTTCTGCCTTTTCTAAATCCAGCTTCTACATATGGAAGTTCTCGGTTCACATACCGTTGAGCTTAACTTGAAGGATTTTGAGTATTACCTTGCTAGCATGTGAAATCAGTGCAGTTGTGTGGTAGTTTGAACATTCTTTGGCATTGCCTTTCTTTGGGATTGGAATGAGAACTGACCTTTTCCAGTCCTGTGGCCACTGCTGAGTCTTCCAAATTTGCTGGCATATTGAGTGTAGCACTTTCACAGCATCATCGTTTAGTACTTGAAATAGCTCAACTGGAATTCTCTCACCTCCACTAGCTTTGTAGTAATGCTCCCCAAGGCTCACTTGACTTCACACTCCAGGATGTCTGGCTCTAACTGAGTGATCACACCATCATGGTTATTCAGGTCATTAAGACCTTTTTTGTATAGCTCTTCTGTGTATTCTTGCCATCTCTTCTTAGTATCTTCTCTGGAAAATATATATTCTGTATAGGTGAGTTGTTTACATTCTCAAGACATTGCTTTTTAACTTTATTTTGGTTGGTGAATTGGCTTGAACATTTGAGTTGGGGGTAATGAGGAAAATTTAAAGGTTTAGGTAATTTCTATTTAGGAGCAAAATGGAGAGCCCAAACAGGCAAACCAAATACAACCAACAACCTCAGTTTTCAAGGTTCTTTTATAAGTAGTAGGATTGCTAAGCCAAACTTGTTTAAACAAAACGGTATGTGTTGTATCATAAAAGCTAGCAGGTCCCAGGAAGACTTGACTTTGGGCATGCCCTTGACTCCAGAACTCAACCCCTTTTGTCTGGGTGTATCGTCTGCCTCTGTTTCCTTAGGGTTGGTTCCAGTCTTAGACAGGCACTCCCTCATGGCCACAGGATGGCTGCCAATGCCTCTTACTATCGAATCTTTCCAGGTTAAAATTCAGCAAAAAGAGTCGTGTCCCAGAGTTCTCTGCAGAGGTTCTGAGAATATGAGGATCTGTCTTCAGGTGGCGCTAGTGGTAAAGAACCTGCCTGCCAATGAAGGGGACACAAGAGATGCGGGTTTGATCTCTGGGGTGGGAAGATCCCCTGGAGGAGGGCATGGCAACCCACTCCAGTATTTTGCCTGGAGAATCCTATGGACAGAGGAACCTTGCGGGTCTGACTCCTTTGTGACCCCATGGACTATAGCCCATCAGGCTCCTCTGTCCATGGGATTTCCCAGGCAAGAATACTGGAGTAGGCTACCATTTCCTTCTCCAGAGGGTATTCCCAATCCAGGGATCAAACTCGAGTCTCCTGCATTGGCAGGCAAATTCTTCACTGCTGAGTCACAAGGGAAGACCTAAGAGTAAGTTACTCTTACTTTAAGGAGTAGCGTGGCTACTGGGATGTTGCTACAGCCTGTTAACTCTGAAAATAATGACATAGAAAGTGTTTGAACTGGAAAAACAGTGACTGGGATTAAAGAAGCACTTGCATCAAATTCTTCCTTTAGGGAATATGTTAATTAAAAATGTCTATTGTCATCTTTTTGAATGAGGAAGCAATGTCATTGCATGATGTTATCTAATTTGATTAAAAGGGTTCATGCTTTTAACACTTGGTGAAATAGTAGCTGTGCTTTACTGAATGGCTACTAAATGCCAGACATTTCCTTTACTGCTTTTTCCTGGCTCCTCACAGTGAGTGGTTGCTGATAAGATACCTACTTGCTTGTGGTGGGATCACCTTGTAATTCAGGTCTGGCTGATTTTGAAGGCTGCATTTTGTCCTTTGCCCCCTCTTGAGTCATCAAACTTGAAATAGTTTTCTAAATCGGAACAGAGGCGGGAGCCTATTTTTCAGAAGACTATTTATGGTCATCTCTTACCTGAGCTGTACTTTCTGTTGAGTTTTTAAAATTCTTAAGAAGTGGGAAATCAAGTCATCAGTCTGACCTATCTGGGCTCCTCCCATTTGCAAAATCATTTCTGTTTCTGTGTTGCACTTAATGAGTGCTTAGTTTTGTTTTTTTTTTTAAAGAACTCACTGATTGCCAATGTAATTAAAATGTGATTAGGCTGTGATTACTCAGAACCTGCTCCGGCTCCTTCAGCCACATCGCTCTAACGGTGCAGATATCTTCTGCTGCAGCTGAGAATTTTCCAGTAAGGAGAGCAGAGAGACATTTCATTTACATAATGGTGGGGCTTGCACCATTCAGAACTCCCCAAGGAATGCAGTCAGAATAGGAGCTGTAGAGCAGAGGCACAGCGGCCAGGGAAGCTAAGCCCCAGCGGTCTCCTCAAAAGCTGCACACATTTAATACATCTGGGTTCTCCTTCTCATTGTCTGTCAGCACCTGTGCTTTTCAGTGGTACTATGGAAGTTAAGAGGAAGCCACTCTGGAGTAAACTAATTTACTCTGAAGTATAGATGACTAGGAACTATTGAGCTTGGAGGAAAGTCTTTGTTACTTGTTGTTTTAGGCAGTATGACAATGAGAAGTCCAGGTGGGTTGGTAATTTTGAGCTGGCTGGAGTTGGGGAGGCAATTTGTAGACCTTTTAAGATTCTGTCCATGTTATCAGTTACCTTAAGCTGTTATTGATTTACTCAAATCCTCCTTTCTCTCTTTTTGGGAATTGAATAGTTTTCTAAAAGCTCCAAATCCACTCCTTGCCCCCCACCACACACCGTGGGTCTTTTCTCAGAGCAGGAATGAAGGAAACCAAGCAGTTGAGGGTAGGGAGATTGCAGATGTAGGATGTTTGTGAGTCAAATGCTGGTAAATTGGGAATGACATTTTCCCTTCTATTGTTAGGGATGGGTAATGAAACACATTATTCAAGTTAGGAAGATTCAGTTGGAAAATTCAGTCTTGGTTTCTCATCCAAAGGCTGCAGAGCACCTGGGGTCTTGGTGTTTGTTCCGAGGAGTTCTGGTGTTTCTGTGTTCGGGGGGGTTGTCTGTGTGCTGTCAGTCACGTCTGACTCTTTGTGACCCCATGGACTGTGCCCACCAGGCTTCTCTGTCCTTGGGATTTCCCAGGCAAGGATACTGGAGTGGGTTGCCATTTCCTTCTCCAGGGAATCTTCCCAACCCAGGGATCGAACTCACATCTCTTGCATTGACAGATAAGTTCTTTATTGTCTGAGCCACCAAGGAAACTCTGTATTCTGAGCACTCTGTAAACTGACTAAATAATGTGTCCTGCCCTCACAATCTGGAGAAGGCGATGGCACCCCACTCCAGTACTCTTGCCTGGAAAATCCCATGGACGGAGGAGCCTGGTGGGCTGCAGTCCATGGGGTTGCAGAGTCGGACATGACTGAAGCGACTTAGCAGCAGCAGCAGCAGCCTTCACAATCTCATGCTTTTTAAGAAGATATACATGCTTAAATAATTTATAAAATGTAAATTAATTGCACTCCTGAATCTAGCATTGCTTTTGGTCATTATGTGTTGTTAAACTATAGTTTTCAAAAAAGTAAAATGACTGTCAGGTACATAAAAACTGAACCTAGTAGACAGATTTTCTTTGATTTATTAGGGAGCCAGTTGTTATTAATGATTCAAAATCATCTGAAGAGCTAGAATATTTAAAGATAATTTGATGGCTGAGTTAGATGTATAATTAGTGTCTATGAGGATCATAACTCCTGGAAGTTACAGGTGTTGGCAGAAGAAAAACCTCAGAACCTAAAAGTTGCAAGTTTTATTCAGGGAACCTTACTGAGGACATTATCATCTGAGGAATTCTCTGAAGAGGTAAAGAAGGAGCCAAGGTATACATTAATAGGAGTATTTGCTGGAAGAAAAACATGTAGTTGAACATCAAAAGCTTACTGCTAATCACAAAGAAAATATATCTCGAGTTAATGATTGTAGTACTTTTCCATGTCGGGGAAGATGCAAGAGTCTTAGCTCCTTGAAATCATTCCTTAGACACGAGTCTTAACTGTCTATCTAAGGTCGGTATCCAGAGTACGGAAAGGTTTCTGTGTTTTCTCCATCCTGAATTCCCTGAGACTGCACTGTGGTCAGTGGCAGCGGCTGAAGGCTTGATCTTTGTAGAGCCAGAATTGCAGGCAGCATTCTCCGTCCACAGTGCCCCCTCCTGGTCATAGATCTAGGGTTGGGAGGCATTTCAAGACAAATTTGTTCCACTGTACTAGGAATTCTCATGCTTTAAGTCAGATGGGGATTTTGTTGATAGGCCATTCAACAAGTTTTTTCTTTTTGAATTGGGCCCTGTTGATAACCTAAAATTCTCTGGATTGTCTGTTGTATTAGCTTATGATCTAGGAAATTCTTTCCCTTATTGCTTCTTCCTATGTCTTGTTGTTCAGTCACTCAGTCGTGTCCGACTCTTTGCGACCCCATGCACTACAGCTCACCAGGCTTCCCTGTCCTTCACTATCTCCCAGAGTTTGTTCAAACTCATGCCCATTGAGTTGGTGATGCCATCCAACCATCTTGTTCTGTGTTGCCCCCTTCTCCTGCCCTCAATCTTTCCCACCATCAGGGTCTTTTCATCAGGTGGCCAAAGTATTAGAGCTTCAGCCTTTGCAATGAATACTCAGGATTGATTTCCTTTAAGATTGACTGGTTTGATCTCCTTGTTGTTAAAGGGACTCCTAAGAGTCTTGTCCAGCACCACAATTTGAAAGCATTGATTCTTTGGCGCTCAGCCTTCTTTATGGTCCAACTCTTACATCCATACATGACTACTGGAAAACCATAGCTTTGACTATACCGACCTTTGTTGGTAAACTGATGTCTCTGCTTTTTAATATGCTGTCTAGTTTTGTCATGGCTTTTCTTCCAAGGAGCAAGCGTCTTTTAATGTCGTGGCTGCAGGGCTTCCCTTGTGGCTCAGCAGTAAATAATCTGCCTGCAATGCAGGAGTTCCAAGAGACACAGGTTCGGTCCATAGGTTGGGAAGATCCCCTGGAGGAGGACATGGCAACCCACTCGAGTATTCTTGCCTGGAGAATCCTACGGACAGAGGAGCCAGGCCGGCTGCAGTCTATAAGGTTACAGAGAGTCAGATGAACTGAAGCGACTTAGCACACATGCAGTCACTGTCCACAGTGATTTTGGAGCCCGAGAAAATACAGTCTGTAACTGTTTCCATTTTTCTCCCCATCTTTTTGCCATGAAGTGATGGACCAGATGCCATGATCTTAGTTTTTGGATGTTGAGTTTTAAGCCAACCTTTTCACTCACCTCTTTCACTTTTATCAAGAGGCTTTTTAGTTCATCTTTGCTTTCTCCCATAAGGGTGGTGTCATCTGAATATCTGAGGTTATTGATATTTCTCCCTGAAATCTTGATTCCAGCTTCATCCAGCCTGGCATTTCGCATGATGTACTCTGCATATCAGTTAAATAAGCAGGGTAACAATATATAGCTTTGACATACTCCTTTCCCAGTTTGGAACCAGTCTGTTGTTCCATGTCCAGTTCTAACTGTTGCTTCTTGACTTGCATACAGGTTTCTCAGGAGGCAGGTAAGGTGGTCTGGTATCTCAACTCTTTAAGAATTCCACACAGTCAAAGGCTTTAGCATAGTCAATGAAGCAGAAGTATATGTTTTTCTGGAATTCCCTAGTTTTTTCTATGATCCAACAGATGTTGGCATTTTGATCTCTGGTTCCTCTGCCTTTTCTAAGTCCAGTTTGTACATCTGGAAGTTCTCTGTTCACGTACTGTTGAAGCCTAACTTGAAAGATTTTGAGGATTACCTTGCTAACATGTCAAATGAGCACAATTGTGCAGTAGTTTGAACGTTCTTTGGCATTACCCTTCTTTGGGATTGGAATGAAATCTGACCTTTTCCGGTCCTGTGGCCACTGCTGCATTTTCCAAATTTGCTGGCATATTGAGTGTAGCATTTTAACAGCATCATCTTTTAGGATTTGAAATAGTTCAACTGGAATTCCATCACCTCCACTAGCTTTGTTTATAGTAATGCTTCCTAAAGCCTACTTCTCTTCACACTCCAGGATGTCTGGCTCTAGGTGAGTGACCACAGCATTGTGGTTATCTCGGTCATTAAGACCTTTTTTTATACAGTTCTTCTGTGTATTCTTGCCAGCTCTTCTTAATGTCTTTTGCTTCTGTTTGGTTCATATGATTTATGTCCTTTATTGTGCCCTTCTTTGCATGAAACATTCCCTTGCTATGTCTAATTTTCTTGAAGAGATCTCTAGTCTTTCCCATTCTATTGTTTTCCCTTATTTCTTTGCATTGATCACTGAGGAAGGCTTTCTGCATTTCTTCTTCTTGGGGGTGATTTTGGTCATTGCCTCCTGTACAGTGTTATAAACCTCTGTCCATAGTTCTTCAGGCATTTTGTCTATCAGATCTAATCCCATGAATCTATTTGTCCCGTGTCTAGAGCTGTACTATTACGATTATTCTATATAGAGTTATATATGTAATCAGTTGCCTCAAGTTTTTAGCCACCATTAATTTTGTCAGAGGCCTGTTTTACACATCACATAATACAAGAGACAACAGTCTTATGAAATAGAATATCAGTAATATTTGTGTTGTTCAGTCACTAAGTTGTGTTTGACTCTTTGCGACCTCATGGACTGTAGCACGCCACTGTCTCCTAGTGCTTGCTCAGATTCATGTCCATTGAGTCGGTGATGCTGTCTAACCATCTCATTCTCTCCCACCGTCTTCTCCTTTTGCCTTCAATCTTTCCCAGCATCAGAGTCTTTTCCAAAGAGTTGGTTCTTCACATCGGGTGGCCAAAGTATTGGAGTTTTAGCATCAGTTCTTCCAGTGAATATTCAGAGTTGATATCCTTTAGGATTGACTGGTTTGATCTCCTTGCTGTCCCAGGGACTCTCAAGAGTCTTCTCCAGCACCACAGTTTGAAAGCTTCAATTCTTCAGTGCTCAGCCTTCTTTATGGTCCAGCTCTCACATCCGTACATGACTCTTGGAAAAATCATCAGTAACATATCAGTAATATAGCTGGTGACATTAGTAAGGTCATAGTACAGTAGACAGAGATACAAAACAGTTTGAAACAACGAGGAGAGAACAGATGAAAATGATGATTAGTATAACTAGTGGCAGTCTGGATTACAGTAACCATCAATTCCAGGGTGGAGCCAGCTGGAGAAGCCAGATTCCAGAGGGATCAGGTAGAGAGGAAAAGATACATGTTTCATCTTCATTTTAGAAGGTATGCTTTATCAGCGTGTTGTAGGTCTCAGTTATAGGTCTCTATTAGCGTAAGAGGAAAGTTTTTTCTGGAAAACAAAAATTAAAAGCCACGAATACTTCAGACAAAAAGTCATAAAAGTATAAATTATATTTATCGGTTCACTTGGTCCCATGTAATTAATTCCTGTTGATACAGATGAAACCATCAGATTCACCATTAGTTTTGTAATTTCTTACCCAGTTCAGTGGTATTATCTGAAAGTCATCAGCAACTTATACTGGTCAAAAAGTCCTTTTTATGGATCTTCTTGAAGTACTTCATTTTGTAAAAGTATCAGAGTAAAACAATGACAAAAGACTTAAAAAGGCATGGCTAAAGTTATCACTACAATGCAGTTGACAAGAAACTTGGTTATTTCTGGGACATATGACATTTTAAGATAATAACTAGAATTAGACTGGTAGCATTATACTAGCACACACCAGATTTTTAGGAATTCCATATAATTTTGGAATATCTATATTAATGAACTTACCCACATAATATAACCTAAGGTTTATCACCACTTATTTGACAATGTCTTCCTATGTAATTTAACATACCAATTGAACCTAATTACTTTGGGTTGTTTCAGGGGCCCTTGGAATCATCTCAAAGTTAGCTAGAGGTGAAAAGAACTTTGTCAAAGATATCAAAAGGTTTTAAAACACTTGGTCAGATAGGATCATAGGTTCAGTCAGTTCAGTTCAGTTGCTCAGTCATGTCTGACTCTTTGTGACCCCATGAATCGCAGCACACCAGGCTTCCCTGTCCATCACCAACTCCCAGTGTTTACTCAAACTCATGTCCATTGAGTCGGTGATGCTATCCGACCATCTCATCCTCTGTCATCCCCTTCTCCTCCTGCCCCCAATCCTTTCCAGCATAGGGTCTTTTCCAATGAGTCAACTGTTCGCATGAGGTGGCCAAAGTATTGGAGTTTCAGCTTCAACATCAGTCCTTCCAATGAACACCCAGGACTGATCTCCTTTAGGATGGACTGCTTGGATCTCCTTGCAGTCCAAGGGACTCTCAAGAGTCTTCCCCAACACCACAGCTCAAAAGCATCAATTCTGCGGCGTTCAGCTTTCTTCACCATCCAACTCTCACATCCATACATGACCACTGGAAAAACCATAGCCTTGACTAGACGGACCTTTGTTGGCAAAGTAACGTCTCTGCTTTTAAATATGCTATCTAGGTTGACCATAACCTTCCTTCCAAGGAGTAAGCGTCTTTTAATTTCATGGCTGCAGTCACCATCAGCAGTGATTTTGGAGCCCCCAAAAATAAAGTCTGACACTGTTTCCACTGTTTCCCCATCTACTTCCCATGAAGTGATGGGACCAGATGCCGTGATCTTAGTTTTCTGAACGTTGAGCTTTAAGCCAACTTTTTCCACTCTCCTCTTTCACTTTCATCAAGAGGCTCTTTAGTTCTTCTTCACTTTCTGCCATAAGGGTGGTGTCATCTGCATATCTGAGGTTATTGATATTTCTCCCAGCAATCTTGATTCCAGCTTGTGTTTCTTCCAGCCCAGCATTTCTCATGATGTACTCTGCGATCATAGGTTACTGTGAAACTATGCTTATTCATTGAACCAAAGTGACAATAAAAGATTTGAAAGGCAAATACAGAAAGTTACAACAGATTACTTAAAAGGTAAGGAAACTTTATAATCTGCTATTAAAAGCAGATCAGTATCCCAAGAATACTTTGGAGTGGTTGTCTGCAGTGGCTGATGGCTTAATCCTTACAGAACTGGAATCGCATTGGCACAGGCAGACCTCATTTTAATGTGATTCATTTTTATATTTTCGACAGACATTGTGATTTTTTCAAAGTGAAGGCTTGTGACTGTGGTGCATCAAGCAAGTCTGTTGAAGCCATTTTTCCAACAGCATTTGCTCACTTAGTATTTCTGTGTCGCATTTTGGTAATTCTCACAATATTTTAGACCCCCTGGGTCGGGAATATCCCCTGGAGAAGGGAAGGGCTATGCAATCCAGTATTCTGGCCAGGAGAATTCCATAGACAGAGGAGTCTGGCAGGCTACAGTCCATGGAGTTGCAAAGAATCAGACACAACTGAGTGACTTTCACTTTCACCAGCAAAAAGATTACAACTTGCTGAAGGCTCAGATGATGGTTAGCATTTTTTAATCCATAAAGTATTTTTAAATTAAGATATGCACATTTCTTTTCTGGACATATGCTATTGCATACTGAATAGGCTACAGTATAATGTAAAACATAGTTTTTATTTATATGTACTGGGAAACCAAAAAAATTCATGTGACATGCTTTATTTTGATAATTGCTTTATTGTGGTAGCCTGGAATCAAACCCACAATCTCTCTGAGGCTATGCTTGTATATATTACACCAGAGAGAACTTTTTGGTATCTTTGCCAGACAAAAATCTACAAGTTAACAAGTAACTTCACTAAGTGTGGAATCTTTAATCAGTAGTAAGTGGTGAGAGGAAGTAAGTTCAATACCCTAGATTAGGGGTCTGCACGCTTTTTCTCTGAGGGTCCAGATAGTACATATTTCAGGCCTCATGGGCCATACATTTGTCACCTCATATTTTTGTCCCCCCTCTTTTCTCCTTTCTCCTTGGCAGCACAGAAACAGGCTGTGGGCTGGATTTGGCCTATGTGGCATCATAGTATGCTGGTCCCTACCCTAGACAATCCTTGGGTGGCCATTCCTCCATATGGTACTGTCGGGGGAGTGTGTGATTTCCTCAGTTCTGTCTCGTTGCAACAAAAATTTGAAGCATCAGACAGACCAGTGTTACAGCCCCGTGTAATTTCCTCAGATGGACCAGTGTTACAGCTCTGTTTTACAGCTCAGTTTTATTTAGAAAGTAAAGGAAAATACATCCTCAAGGCGTGAGGGGTGGCCGACCCAAAAGACATGAAGAGACTAGAGCACCCCCCCCACCCACCCTCTTTTGACTCCTCTTTTTATATGTTTTTTCTCCTCCCCCTGGGCCTGCCCTATGTAAATTGGGCTAGCCAGGAGGGCTGATTGTTTTACCTGAGGTTGTCACTCTGATCCTCCTCAGACCTTCCTTTGTTCTATTTTCACCTGCTTTTCCCTTCTTTGTCTTTTAGCCACTGCCATTCTGGCCTCCTTTTTCCTTTCTAACTACCTAACAATACAAAAGAGCATTCTGCCTACCTCTTCTGCTTTCCAAGTTTGCATATAATTTTCCTGATAGTGCTTTCTTTTTCAAAGAGTAAAATCAAGTACAATTCCTTATTACTTTGGGTGGGGGTGGTAAAATTTAGATGTTAAAAATTCTTCTTATTGGAAAGGTTGAGGACATGTTCCTAAATTCAGAAAAGGACAGGTTTGTTGGAAGAGGGAAGTGGGGATGTAGAATGTTAGTTTCAGACACTTTAATTCTGACTCGTTAGAAGGACTCCACTGGCCAGATGTTGAACGTAGTAGTTTAGGTAGTTTTGTCCAATTCTAGATAGTGTAAAAGTTTCCCTGTTGAAAGTCAACAACAACAAAAAATGTTTCATGTATTTATTTGGCTGTGCTGGGTCTTAGTTGCGGCATGCAGAATCTAGTTCCTTGACCAGGAATTGAACGGGGCCTGCTGCATTGGGAGCACAGTGTCTTAGCCACTGGACCACCAGGGAAGTCTTGAAAGTCAGCATTTTTAAAATGATTTACCTTGCTTTAAAATGCCTTTTCTAGCTACATAAAAAGAGGTCTCTATATTTTCTGAGAGTGTGATGATACTGTTTTTTGGAGGGAGATCTCTGGCAACTGGGAGAAGAATCAGCAGTGGCTTCACTGTCTGGTTTATTTACCTTGACGTTCTGTTTGGAAACAGATATAAATTGAGATTTCTTACCTGTTGAATTTTTGCACATTTATTGAGACTCTCTCTTTTGCTATTGGTTCCTAGCAGGAGGCCTTGAATAATGCATGGAGTGGTTGCTTCTATTGATAAACACAGTTAATTTTAATTATAGGACTAAGATATATGCTAATCTTTTTTCTTTGTTTTTATGATTTTGAGTATACATGTGAATTAATTGCTTTTAACTAAAGAGGGGGAAAAAGTCTTTTGGGGGCTTAAAGACATGTTTGGCTGTATTGGAGTGTATGGATTTGTTCTTTTGTCTATGTCTGTTTTGTTAACGTGCTGGGTTGTTGGTATCTGAGCAACATTTCACTGAAATGACCCTGGTTTACTGGGAAGTGCTCATTAAATATTTGGTTCAATTATTTTAAGGTATTGTTTTGGGGTTCCCTGGTGGCTTAGCTGGTAAAGAATCCGCATGCAATGTGGGAGACCTGGGTTCGATCCCTGGGTTGGGAAGATCCCCTGGAGAAGGGAACAGCTACCCACTCCGGTATTCTTACCTGGAGAATTCCATGGACAGAGGAGCCTGGCAAGCTGTATGTAGTCCATGGGGTCACAAAGGGTCGGATACAACTGGACTGAGAAGCTCGCACACTTTGGGGGGGTCAGTTCCTTGTGAGGGAAGGTCAGTTCCTTGTGAAAAATCATGTTCTTTCTTTATTTCATGAAGATTCTAAGAGGGTAGCCACCTAAGTGGGAGACCATCCCTAAATCTCTCAAATTGAAGATTTACAATTTGATATAAATGTATTCCAAAAGAGCTTTAAAAACCAACCAGGGTCAAGGAACATGAAACAGTTTCAGCTCATACTCACTCTTGTTTACCAGGTGGGTGGGTTCTTAGTGACAGGGAGCCCTCGGGATAGCAGACAAGGTCTCTGCATCACTAAGTGCCAGGCAAAATGATTATCATTCACAACTGTTCTTGTCTGTTTTCTGTTTCATACCTGTGATTTTTTGCATTTGGGTTTTTTGTTTGTTGGAGGGTAGCAGTTGTCAGTTAATGCGATAGCTAACAACAGAAATTTAGTTGATGATGGGAAAGGCAATCCTTTCTGATTTGTTTCTTTTTAAATATCACTAATTTATACCCCAATTTATACTTTCGTAGGTGGTTTATAAAAATATATACAATATGAAAAGATATAAAAACAAATCAGAACATGGGGTGAAGGAAGACATGCGTACTGCATGCTATGTACTGTTTTCTGTGCCTGGAATATTCCAGTAAACAAAACAGACAAGTGAAATAAATATTTGGTAATTTTATAATAATAATAAAAAAACCCAACAACAAAACAAACTTATTGTCCTTATGGAGGACATAGCCCGGGATAAAAGGAGATAGTGAACAAATGCACACATAAATATGTGATACGGTGTTATTTTGAGCTCCATGGACAACAGTAAAGAAAGGTTGGGATGAGGGTGGGGTGGAAGGAGGGGAGGAGTTGCTATTTATTAGGAAGGCCTCTCTGAGATGACATTTGATCCAAGACCTCTGTGAAGTGAGCAGTGGATCCTGTGGCATCAGAAAGAAGAGTTCCAGGTTGAGGAAACAATAGGTGTGGGGCTTGAAGGCCTCTCTGTCAGTGAGAGGATAGCTGGCGCATGTTTGAGGAGTAGCCAGGAGGCTGGAGCGGCTGCAGTGGACTGAGCAGGAGAGTGGGAGGAGGTTGGGGGCCGTCACGGGTTAGTGTAAGAGCGAGCTTTGAAGCCATACTGAGATGGGTCACTAGGGGGTAAGGGAGGAAGCAGGGAGCCCTGGTAGGAGTGGAGTCTATTGTACTAATTCAGACAGGAGATGCTGGTTAACTTGGGTTGGGGGTTACTAGTGGAGGTGGTAAGTTGTAGTCGGATTCTGTGTATATTTTGAAGGAAATGGTGGGAGGAGAGAATGCTCGACAAACTGGCAATGAAAGGGAACTTTCTCAACCTGATAAAGGGCATCTACCCAAATCCCTGGGGGCTCAGCTGGTAAAGAATCTGCCTGCAATGAGGGAGACCTGGGTTTGATCCCTGGCTTGGGAAGATCCCCCGGAGAAGGGAAAGGCTACCCACTTCAGTATTCTGCCCTGGAGAATTCCATGGACTGTATAGTCCATGGGGTCTCAAAGAGTCGGACACAACTGAGCGACTTTCACCTAAACCCCACAGCCCACATCATGCTTCATGGTAAAAGACTGAATGCTTTTCCCCTGAGAGCAGGAACAAGACAAGGATGTCCCCTCTTGCCATTTCTGTTTAACATCGTGCAAGAGATTCTAGCCATGGCATTTAAGCAAGAAAAAGAAATAAAAGACATCCAGATAGGCAAGAAAGCAGTAAAACTATTTCTGTTTGCAAATGACTTGGTTTTGTATATAGAAGGGCTTCCCAGGTGGTGCTAGTGGTAAAGAACCTGCCTGCCAATGCAGGAGACCTAAGAGGCCCAATTTTTGATCCCTGGGTCTGGAAGATCCCCTGGAGGAGGGCATGGCAACCCACTCCAGTACTCTTGCCTGCAGAATCCCATGGACAGGGGTTGCCAAGAGTCAGGGCTATAGTCCATAGGGTTGCAAAGAGTCAGAAATGACTGACGCGACTTAGCACCCAGGTATATAGAAAATTCTAAAGAATTTACTTTAAAAACTATTAGAACTAATAAATGGCTTCAGCAAGATTGGAGGAAACAAGGCCAATATACAAAATTCAGTTGTAGTTCTATACGTGAGCAGTGAACATTCCAGAAATGAAATGAAGAACATAATTCCAGTTAATGCCATGAGACACTTGGAGAGAGGGAGGGTGGTGGTGGGAACAGGTTTGAAAAGGGAGGGAGGGAGAGAATGTGGGGGGTAGGTGTGAAGATAGAAGGAAGAAAGGTCTGAGGTCAGAGCCCCAGGTCATCAGTGTTTAAAAGTCCGGAGGAAGAGAAGTCAGGCATCTGGACAACCAAAAGAAAGTCATTTCCTGGGGGAAAATGTTTGCGGAGAGGAGGTCTGCAGTAGGTAGTGTACTGACTGAGGATTCATAGCTGAATGCATGGATTAGTCCTGGTAAACAGCAAGGGAGAGAAAGGAGAGAGGGAGCAGCAAGGAAAGGGTCTGTCCAGAACCAACACCCTCGTAAAATACAACAAAAATTGAGTACCAAAAAAATGAATACGCAAGCCCATTTTTTTCCTTATTAGATTCAACAGACACGAATATTACTCTCAAACGATTATAAATACTCAGCTTCTGTACCTATCCCATCTAGCCTGAGCAGTTTGCTGAGATGGATGAGTACCAGTCTGTGCACCCACTTTGTGTTGTGAAGGTGTTGTGTAGGCCTCAGATTGGCCAGGGGAACATGAGCTGAAATTCGTTCACCGTGGATTCGGCACAGCATCTGTGCAGGAGGTATTTGTTACAGAATACATGTCCATCTCAGGCTCCAAGAGACTACATATCTCCGTGTTCAGAAAGCGTGAAGCCTGAATTTTGGTCCCATTTGGTTTATCATCATGAGCAAGTTAGAAATCACAGGATGTATATTCTGAGCATTATCCCTGTCTATAAATGATAACAGCTATCTGCTTTCTTCCTCTGAATCCTGACATTTCTGTGGTATTTTAGTCTGAATTGCTCATTTAAGCCTCATAGAGCCTTATAAAGTGGGTGGATTTTGCATTTCTGTGAAGAAAGGAGTTCTGAGGGGTGAAACAACTTCTCTACCCTCATGCTGCTTGGAGGTGATGGAGCCAGGACCACCCTTTTAGACCCATGCGCTTGCCACCAGACTGGACTGTGGGATTTTTAATCCCTTTTCAGATAGGCACTTACTGTCAGCTCTACTATGTCCTGTTTTGTTTTTATTTGCAGGTTGAAGTTACTGTCACGTTGCGGGTATGTGTGTGTGTTCTCAGCCTAGCAACTAAATAGATTTTGTCTTTAAGTCTGAACAGTTGCTGGATTCCATTCTCCTTGGCATTAAATTTTGAACAGAAGTGCTATTTATTTCTAGAAATGCCGCCTAGTAACTGAGTTGTTTCCTCTTCCGTAGTGTACGAATTATTTGCGTTCATCAGTCACATGGGAACATCTACAATGAGTGGCCACTACGTTTGTCACATTAAAAAGGAAGGAAGGTGAGTCTTTTTAAGAAGGTAAAATGCTATCTGTGTTTTATTGAGCACCTACTATGTGCCAGGCACTCCACTAGGTGTCTCAACGTGTCATCTCATTTGGTTCTCACAGTGGTCTTGTAGGGATAGACTCTCAAAGCCATTGTATACATCAAGACACTGAAGCTCAGAGAGGCTGAACAGCTTGGCCTTTGCAGCTGTGTCAGAGCTGGTGCTGAGAGCCACTGTTCACCATCCTAGCAGGGGGACCTCCCAGAGTCAAGACGCTTCCCGCAGCAGGGTGCGAGTCCGTATTTGGAACCTCTGCAGGATCGCCAGATTTAGCCAACAAAAGGAAGCAAAGCCAGAAAACCAGGATGCCCTACTACGTTTGAATTTCAGATGATGAATAACTTTTTAATACAAATATGTCTCAACTGTTACATGGGACATCCTTATATTAAAAAAGTATTTGTTGCTTATATGATACTCAGATTTGACTGGGTATTCTGTGTTCTGTCTGGCAGCTCTAACACCCAGTGTTCGCCCTGTTGTAGCCTTGGCTTCAAGAATTGTGAGGTGTGTGGTGAGCTGGGAATGAGACAGCTGTGGGGTGTCAGGCCCTTGCTCTCTTCAGAGTCTTCTTCCTGGGCTGGATCCCCCAAGACCCCCCCTGGTTTCCTGAGTGGCCTGTCCTGTGGGTCAGCTCTGCTTGAGGCAGCGCTTGGCCACATGGACACTGAAGAACCACATAACCTTGGCCTCTCCTGCTAGGATGCTGACCTCTTGCTGCAAGAGTGACTGGTCTCCAGCCAGAAATCCACTGTGGTCCTTTTCCACGTGTCATTTAAGTCTTGGCTTCTCAACTTGATTCATAAAATAGTTGAGCACAGGAACTTAATTTATAGTGAATTCATTTTATTACCAAGCATGAAAACTCTTTTAAAAATACATTTCTTAAGAAAAATAGCTTAATTAGAATAGAAAAAGCAGTGAATTTCATCATAAGGAATTTGTAAGATACAAAATCATATGAAGAATATGTTGTCTGAAAGCCGAGAGAGAACCATAGTCTCTATTTTGATGCATTTCTGTTTTACTGTTTTCGATGGGAAGAGGGTATGTGTATGTCTGTATACATGCATATGTATGTATTTACAACTTTTCTAAAAGCTTGAAGTTCATACACAGTAAGTAAATTTTGTAATCTGCTTTTCCACACTTCATATTATATTATTTTCTCACTCTACCAAATATCATTTAAAGACATTTTAATGGCTGTATAATTTGTTCACTGCATGTCAGTTTATGACTGAAACAGACACATATGTCTGACTCCATTTCTGAGGCCATCTAGGGACGTCTACAAATGGAAATGTTTGGAGGCTCCTTTAGGAACTACTTTTTGATTGAACTTGAGAATAAAAAAGCAGTGTAGTTTCCCACCAGCATTCTGTTTCCTTTTATGCAATAGACTTGAGTTTGGTTTATCTTAAAACATCTTGATTATTTTAAGTATGGTACAGTAACTTTCTTCTGCGTTTTCCTAGAACTGACTTAAATCCATCACTCGCTTCTGTCTTTTGTTTTTCAGATGGGTGATCTACAATGACCACAAAGTTTGTGCCTCAGAAAGGCCCCCTAAAGACCTGGGCTACATGTACTTTTACCGCAGGATACCAAGCTAAACCTCAGATGTACAAATTGGCGAGAAGAAGCCGTACGCCTTTTTAATTTGCCAAAAAAAAAAAAAAAAGTAAGAGGTTGGGACAGCCAGACATGAGGGAATACATGGGGTATTTATAGTTTATTTAAAGAACATCATTTGACGCCTTCTAAAATAGAACTGGGAGGAAATTTCTATTAGTGATGATACACTACTGTAGATAGTTTTTCTTTTTATAAATGTTTAAGAAGAAGCTGATTTTAAAAAAGTATTCATATTCCTGGTGGGGGATCTTCCACTAGCACATTGAAAACAGGAAGTGCTAGCAGACCCCTGTGTTTTGCTTTGGGGCTCAGAGATAGTGGTCCCCAGAGAAACCAATAGGGCCAGTTGTGTAGCCTCACCCACCATAAACAAAAAGCCCACTTTTGTTTCATGTCGAAAATCAGTATCTGGGCTGAGCTCTATTTGTGACATAATTTTTTTCATGACACACAATAACTTCTGATCTCTCCGTGTATAGTTGATCAGAACATCAGCAATGAAAGATATTTTTAATTTAATCATATCAAAATGCATAATACAATTGTATGAATGTGTGTGAGAGTGAGACTGAGTGCGAGACCTTTATAGTCAACTAGAAAAGCTGTGACGGGTTGGTTTTTCAAGGTTAAAATAGTTGGGAAAAGCAAGTAAATATTTTAAGGAAACTATATCTCAGGAACAGTTAAAAAAAAATTAGTTCCCCACTTAGGTTTTCCAGCATTAGAAGGGCTGTTGCCCCTTGCAGCGCTGTCTAGAATTCGCTTGGGCTTGTGACGTTCGGTGGTATGAACGCAGATGCCCCCAGCAGCACAGTGTTTTCTCTGCCAAAATAAGATGAATTCTGTTTCTCAGCAGCCCTTCCTGCTAAGGCATAGGCGCGTGTGTTGTTAGTTAAAATAGCTGATCTCTTCTTACCATAACACATGACAACTCCCTGGAATCATGCTAAGTGTCCCAAATTTGTCCATAATTTTCTCATCCCCCAGCTCGTCGCTTGCCTCCATGTCTGTGTTTTCTGGGGCAGAATTTCATCTCTGCCCTTGGCTAATCACCTCCTGACTTGCCTCCACTGCTTCTCTGCCATGACCAATAGTGTGATCGTCAGCAGTTTAAGGGTTTCAGGTGCAAAGAAACTTTCTGTGATGCTATGAAAGACCATTGTTTCCATTTTGGCATTTCAGTATTTTAGTTGAACCTGGGATTTGATCAGAGTTTCAGATGTGATGAAAAAGTGGAACAGCAGTCTCTAATTTTTCTACTGCTCTATACCGAATGCTAGGGTCTCTGGAGTTTCTATTTCAGATTGTGCAGTCAAATAAAAAGGGACTTACTGCTGTCTGCTTAACACGCATTTGGTTGGTTAGAAAGGATCTTTCTGGAAACTGTAGGAAAATAAAGTAGAACCACGGAGTGAAATATAGCACAGAATTTCACAATTCTGTAAATGCAGAAACTGAATTATGAGATGTGCGTTATGAACAGTCAGGATTCTGGTTATGACGGGGGCCCTTCTCATGGGAGATCCGTTAGGCTTGTGAGCGAAGGATGCGGAGCCCGAGGCCTGTGGCCTGGGGACTTGGGTGCTGCTCATGGCTGGGCGAGTCCCCTCATCCCCCCGTGTCTCATTTCCCTTCTCTACACAATGGTGTGATGACTCTGCCCTTCCTCTCCGGGTGCACTTTGAGAATGTGGTGAGATCTGATACGCTCACCTTCTGAAGAGCAGCAGGCGTGTGGGGCCAGTGTGGCTAGTCGAGTGTGCTTCTCTTCTCTCCTGATGTTTCTTCAGTTTGGGACAGATGAGATTGGCAGAGGGAGGCAGCTCATGGTGCAGTAACTCGCTACTAACTGCCCACTGGGGTCATCTTTTCACATTGTCTCAGACATCCTGAAGGAGCCCCACGTGGTGACACAAGTCCCTGACTCTCCCGGAAACCCCCACACTAACCAGCCTTACAAAATCCAGTCTCCTTAGGGCTGAGGATCATAGAATAATGAACACACATGAAACACACATGAAAATGACTTCTTTTGGCTGCAGTTACAAAGTGAAGGCCTTTCCTGGGGGGTGGGGGGGTGATTGGGGCTTTGGATTGAAATGTGGACAAAAATAGCATGTGTATTCTGAACAAATTAAAAAATTTTATAATAAAACTTTGCAGAATGAATGGTTTCAAGCCAGTATGTATGGTTTCAGGCTACACATTATTTAATTCATGAAGTAGAAAAAGAAATTCAGCCCTTTTGATACCTAAACACACCATAAGAAAGTGGAATAAAGCTGCCTTTTTTTTCTGCCTCACAAAACAAAGGGCTATTTATACAAGGCAAAGTTTTGTATATGTGTTCTTTATTTCAGATTGTGAGTTGGGGAAAACTGGAGCAAATAGCAGTCTTCTTTCATGCTTATAAATGTATTAATATGTATATCTTAATATGTTCAAGGCAGGCTTTCCTGGAATCAGAGTCTGGAATATCCTGCTTAATTTTATACATGTATGTAGGTGAGATGATTTATGACTGAAAACTGGAATAATGTATTTTGTCAACTGGTCATCATCCTGTTAGGGAGTCTTCTGTCTTAGGCAGTGGTGTAATCGTGAAATTCTCACTCTGTGTGTGTGTGTGTGTGTGTGTGTGTGTGAAAGAGAGCACTTTCTTCCTGTAAATATCTTTTGATACCCATCCATGTAAAATCCTGATGAATGTGTCTTGAAACGTACAGCATATCAAGGTTCTTGTTTTGTTAGTTGATCTAAATGCCCACATAACTCATCAGAAATCCAGTTTAATTCATATTGGGATTCTTTTTTTGAGGGGAGAAAAAGTATGCAAACAGAACTATTAGGAAGAGTCCCATATGAGTGCCATTTTATGTCAACATTGCTTTACTATTTTGAATCGACTTGCTGTTTTCTCCCACCTACAAGAGAATGTGCCTGCCATTCCCCTGTGCTCACTGAGGGCTGCAGGGAGTAGCCTGTTCCTCCCAGCATCATCTGTTCCTTTGACCTGACCTGGATGGAGCCTTACCTGCAATCTGTAGTGAGAGCACCTGGATTTGTAGCCTGACTCTGCTTCTAAGTGACATGGGGCTGAGTTGCTTTATCTCCCCGGGCCCTTTTCCTTAAAATGAGTGGGTTAGACCGGATAAGCTCAGGAGTCCCTTTCTGCCCTAACATTCAATTCTATTTTTATTTTCCTACAGTTGCTACTATGGTCAGACATGTGAGATGTGAGGGCATATAGAGGTTAGATGTTATGTTTCTGGTTAATAGCTCACACACCCCACTTTTGAACTTGTCTCGTTTTTAGTGTCCCCACCCCAACTTCTAGTCCCAGTTTCTTGGGTAATACTTTCTTTTAATTATGCCATTTTTTTTTTCTCTCCACTTCCCAGTTGGTATTTTGTTACCTTTACCTTCTTCCTCAAAGATGAAAAATCTGCTTTACAGCACATCTTGCCCTGAAAAACATCAGAACTACCTTCAGCTAACTCTGTAACCTTTATGGAATATTATCTTATTCTAATTCAGTTATAGCTGTGATCCTCAAGTAAGTTTTTCTACCACAGAAATGACGTCTTTTCATCCACATCATCCGTGTGGGGAGATGGCTGGTGTTGGGAGCAGGATGAGGGGACAGGGTTAGATAAATTGTGATTCTATGCTTTACCTAAGGTCAAAAATTCCAGGTTACAGAACAAGCTTCTGTACCCTTAAGTTGGTGTGTAAGATCGCCCAGGCAGTGCTACAGAGATTCCCTACTCAGTAGATCATCCTGAAAGAGTCTGTGTTATTATTCTGTAGACCCATGTGATTCAACACAGTTGTCCATGGCCACATGTGGCTCATGACTAGAAATGTGGTGCTGTAGACAGAGAATGCATACCAGATTTGGAAGGCTTAATACCAGAAAGAGTGCAAAATATTGCATCAATATTTTATACTGTGTGCTAAAATGACAGTATTTTAGACATATCAAGATATTGATAAAGTTTCACTTCCTTTTAATCTTTTTTTAATGTGGCTACCAAAAAAGATCGAAATTAAACACGTGTTGTACTTCTGTTGGACAGTGCTCCTCTAGGCCAGGTGGTGTGGGGGAGGTAGTGGAGATCACGTAGGCATGGAAGGTAATTCTGCAAAGCATCCATACAGAAGCAGCACAAACATTTTCATTGGAGTCGGGAGCACTGTGAGGTACAAAATACCTTACAGAAAGCAGATTTTTCTACCTAAGAATCAATATATGTATATAGAAGACCCCAAATGAAAACTAGAAACACATGAGCCCAAACCCTGTTCCTTCAGTTTTGCCTAAAAGCTGCTGACTTTGTGTTTCTTTTTAAAGCATCTTCCAGGTGCCCAAGGATATTAGCCACATGAGGGTGTTGGGCAGATTTGTTTCACTTTGGGCAACATTCTCTTGTAGTTTCCCTTCCCCAGGTATTGTTTTCATCTGTTCAGAGCTGGGCATGTTGAAATAAATGTGCAAATCTGGCTGCTCCTCCTGGCCTCCGCCGAGGCTGAGCCTGTGGCCTGCACCCATCTGCTCGGCAGGTTTCAATGTTGGTTCCTGAAAAGAGATGGTGTTTATTTTGCACTAGTCACAGTTGTTGTTTGAAATATCTCAAATGTTTTGGGAGACGATTTGCCTGTGATGGAAAGAGAGATGGATGATATATTGCTTCACTTCTTTTAAAATTAAAAGCTATTCTCACAACCTGAGGTCCCTTTGTGGCTCTTTAATTTTTTCTTTTGCAAAACTGCCAGGTGAACTGATACGGCCTTTTGCAGGTTTTTATCCATCAGTGGAACAGGTAACTAATTTTATTTCTTTTTAGGGTTTCTTTGTGTGGGCACTGGGGCTGCTGGGTCCCCATCAATAGTGGAACGTTGGTGATGGCAATATGTTACCTCTGTTAAGGAGGGAGGGGCAGGGTGGGGGAGTCTGTGGTCTCTTCTCTACCGAGTGCCAAGGTGAATACTGGAATCACTTAAGACCTTTCTGTGGTTCCCTGCTTCTCAGTTTGCTAATGGCTTCCTTAATGTAGGTATAAGCAGAATCAGCACTAGTTGAATCAAGAGATTTCAGCATTTTTATGACAATATTTCTAGGCTGTTTGAGTTTCCTATTGCTGCTGTGACAAATTACCACAAGTTTAGTGGCTTAAGACAATACATTAGGTCAGAGGTCTGGAAGTGGGTCTCACAGGGCTAAAATCAAGGTGTTGGCAGGAGGGGAGCTGTAGGGGAAAATCCATTCCCCACTTCTTCCAGCTTGGGGATGCTGTTGGCATTCTTTAGTTCATGGTCTCCTGACAGCATGGGCATCACTCCAGCATCTGCTTCCATTGTCATATCTCCTGCCTCTTCTTACAGAGACCCTTGTAATTACATGTGTTTACCCAGACAGTTCAGGATAATCTTCCCATCTCAGGATCCTTAATCACAGCTGCAATGTTCCTGTTGCCATGTAAGGTGATTACGATGTGGACACCTCTACACCTCAAAATAAGGGGCCTTATTTTGCTTGCCATCTAGGGCATGCTAATTGCTACTTAAAATATGTTCATTAAATGACTAAAATTTTTTAAAAAACAAACCTATTTATCTTTAAAATCCAAGTAAAAAGACTGACATCAGTGTCATATTATCTGTTTTGGTGAGGGACTAAGAGGAGAAGGAAATGATGGGGATAGTGAGAGGTTGCTTACTGCTTAGAGAATTCTAAAGTTTTAGGACAGTTGTTTGCAAGCCAGCTGCTGCTGGTTGGCATATCCTATCTTGTCCAGTAGCAGAGTTTACTAGTGTGTGTATGTGTTGTTTGAACTCATTGTTCAGCTTTTCAGATGTCATCAGTGACAAACTAGTCATAGTGGAGAAATTTAACAGGAAAATGGTGAGTAATTCTTATCTCTATGTAACCAATTATTTAAAAATCTACTAGGAAGAGTCTTTCAGTGAGGTAGGAAGTCAGGGTGGAATAATGGCAAGAGTAGAAGCATATAGACAAGTTCAAATCCTGTTTCCAACACAGACTAGCTCTGTGACTTTGGTAAGTACTTAATATCCTGAGACTCAGTCTTCTCATCTGTTCAGTGGGCATAATACTTGTGATGAGTTGTGTAAAGCATCTGATGGTCTGGTGGACACAGGGTATTTTTACTGTGGTATTTTATGTCATCATTTTAACCCATGTAGCATTTTGACTCTGTGGAAGTTCTGACCAATTGTTTTAATCTAAAAATTAAAAAAAAAAATTACAACATTGACTTTTTTTCCAAAAGTGTTTTTCTAGAGATGATTCTATTAAGATGATTCCAATTTATTATGTTAATCTGTATAGCACGGTTCATCATTCAGAAACTACTAACCATCTACTATGTGCTGGACATTGTTTTTCTTGGACATGTTGTTGCTCAGCTGTGTCCAACTCTTTGCGATCCCATGGACAGGATATGTCTTTTCTTGGACGTATCAGTAAACAAAGCAGATATGGGTCTCTGCCCTTGCTCAGTTCATTTTCTACCAAAGAGAGACACTAAACGTAAGAAATAAGTAAATGATATGTTAAAACTTACTGAGTCTTTCAGGAAAAAAGGTGTAGAGCAGGAATGGGCATGCATGTTGAGGTGCTAAATCAGGGAAGTGCCTGACCAGGGAAGGTATCATTTGGACGTGAGATTTGAAAGACTTGAAGGAGATGAACGTGTCATTCATCCAAATAGATGTCTGGGGCAAGGATACGCTTGGCAGAGGGACCAGGCTGGAGTAGCAGCCCCAGGGTAGGAACGTATCTGATATGTTGAAGAAGCAGCAAGGGAACCAATGTGGTTAGAAGGGAAGGAGGAGAGTGGGAGCCAGACTGCCTTAGCCAAAGAGGCATTGGAAGGGCTTGGCTCTAGAGTAAAATGGGGAGCCCTGAACTGCTCTGCCCAAATTTTCAGGGAGATTGTTCTTTGTTTAGCTGAGATGACAGGAAGACAAGGACAGAAGCAGGGGCTACTGTGGTGAGCAAGGGGAGATATTGATGCTCAGAGGGACGGATGGGAGCAGTGGGGGTAGTGTGGATGGGCAATTCTAGATACATTTGAATGTAAGGTCAATAGGATTTCCTGATGGATAGGAAGTGGGGTGTGAGGGAATGAGTAGCTAAAGCTGCCCCTAAAGTTTTTGTTCTGGGCAACAGAAGAATGTAGTTGCAGTCAGCTAAGGTGGTGAGGGTGTGGTGATGTTACAGCTGGTGGTGGGGAAAGATGGTCAGGAAGTCTGGTTGGGGACATGTTGAGGTTGAAATGCCTGTTAGAGCTCCATGGCTGATGTTGAGTAGGAAGCTGAACATACTATACAAGTCTGGACTTTGGATAGAAGTCTGGACTGTAGATATAAAATTGGGAGTGGCTGGTATCTAGATGGGTGGGATTGTCAATGGAGGGAGACCGGAAATAAGAGGTCCAGGGACTGAGCCCTTGAACATAAGTCAGGGAGAAGATGAGCCAGCAAAGGAGCCTAGGGATGAGTGGCCACTGTCATGCACGGAAACCAAGAGCATAGTGCCTGGAAGAAGCCAAGTGAGGAAAGCATTCCAAGGAGGTGAGAGTGACCAAATAACTGTGGTAGGCCGAGTAAGATGAGCTCCCTGTGAGACTGATCAACTTGGAGTCATGTGTAGTCTCCATGGGAACAGTTTGGGAGAGGAATTACAAAAAATGAATGCAGACAATTCTTTGGAGGAGTTTTGGTACAAAAGAAAGAAAGTGGGGGCGGTGCCTGCTAAGGGAAGTGAGTGGTATTGAGACAATTTTTTCCTTTTAAGTATGAGAAATAAGATGGACAAATAAAGAGTATGAAGGATGTAGGAGGGAAAGGGCAGAAATGCTGATGCTCTGTTCTTGAACAGCCAAGAGGAGATAGAATCTGGTGCCAGAGTTGGAGCTGACTTTAGGCAGGGCCTGGAAGACTTGTGTGTGGACAGGAGGAAGGCAGATGCCATGGTGAGGAGGCCAGGAGACAATGCCATGAGTCTGGGAGTTCTTTCCTGCATTTATTTTCTGAGGGAAAGAGGGAAGCAAGATGGCCATCTTAGGAGTGGGTGTGAGGGAGACAGGATTTGAGGAGAGAGGAAGAAGGTAAGAAAGTTAACCAGTTGAACTCTTCCCAGATTTTTACATTTTCCTTTCTAGTTTAGTGAATTTACTTTGTTAACAGTTCTGTACATTTTAAAAGAAGTCTTGAGTCATCAGTTTGTGTTTGGTCCTCATCAATTTTTCCCTGTTATAACTTGCTACTGAGGGCTTCCCTGGTGGCTCTGATGGTAAAGAATCTGCCCGCATTGCAGAAGATCTGGGTTTGATCCCTGGGTCGGAAAGATTCCTCTGGAGGAGGTCATAGCAATCCACTCCAGGATTTTTGCCTGGAAAATCCCATGGACAGAGGAGCCTGGTGGGCTACAGTCCATGGGGTTGCAAAGAGTCAGACACAATTAAGTGGCTAACATGGACTGGATACAATTAGCAGTAGAGCAGAAGCTTAGGCCCTGAGTGCTCACTGAGGTTAAAATGACAGAAGAGAAACCTCTGCCTGAGGACTCGGTACCAGGTAGGCTTCAGGAAATGTTAGCTTCCTGTTTCCCTTCCAGAGAACTGGGGCTGAGAAGGCTGCCCTTCTGGACTCCACCCTCCTGAGCTCAGTGAGCAAACTTGAGCAGAGTGCCTACTGAGAATCAGTAGTTTACTTCCACTGGGCAAAATACCAAAATTAACTATGGGTGCCTGAAGTTCTGATTCCTTAAGCTGATCACCAGCAGATGTTAAGTAAGGAAAAAATATGTCAGTCCTTTGTGAACCCTGAAGTGCTGCATAGGTAAGGTATTACCTTAAGAAGCCCTGTAAAGAAATGTGAAGAACCATTCAGACCCTGGGCTGCTTTTGTACACACACATGGAGTGAAGCAGCTATGAGAGGAAATTAATATTCACATTTAAAAAGTTGGGGAGGGGGTCGGAGACATAGAAAGGGTTTGAGTTATGCCAGAGGTAGGAGAGGAGCCACAGTTCACTAGATAGATGGGACTTTACTGCCTGGAGAATAACAGTGAAGCAGGAATGAAAAGATGTACAGCTTAATTTTACAGAGGAGAAAAGAGAATCCCACCAAGGGTAAGTGCGGCCTCCGACTGAAAGAAAGAGGGCACTGAGGAGGGAATCCCCAGCTCCACTGGGCTGGCTTCTTGCTGTTCAAATCTCAGCCCAAAACATCAGGTAAGAGAAACCTTTCCTGACCTGTCCAGATAAAGGAGCCCAGTCACTCTCATTTCTTACTAACCTTGTTGTTTTAGCACTTTGCATACTACATAAGCAATGTGGGGAAAATGCTAAGATGAAGGCTTAATACCCAACAGAGTTGTGCTATGACATGTAATATTTCACTAAATATACAGAAGTTGCCTTGTTCTTTTAGCACTCTGCAGCATTCTCTTCTATTAAAAGTACTTGTTGTTGATGTCCAAGCTCTTCAAAGGTTTGATTTGATTTACTTACCACTGTCCTGCTCTAGAACAGGACCTGTAGTTAGCAGGTGCTCAAAGATTTGACCAAAAAAGAAAAAGACCCTAAAACAAATAATTTTAATACTTTTATTCTAAAAAAAAAAACCCCACAAAAATCCACCAAAACCCAATTTCAGGTTAAATAATATTTTAGACTTTAACAAAGGAGGAGGATTTTAAAGTCTTGTTTTTTTAATCTAAAAATGCATTCCTGATTTCCAGATAACTCATGCAAAATCATAGTGATATTCAATAAAAAATACCTTTTAACTAGGAGTACAAATTGGATTGTTTGATTTGAATTTGAAGCAATTCTGATCCCTGTATCCCATTTTGAAACATATTTGAAAAGACCTTGAAGCCACAGACAAAGTTTATTTGAAAACATAGTTTAAAATTGCACAAATATAAATACAATTTAATGTGTAAAAGGGGAAGGCATGCTTCCATTAAGTACAAAAATACTACCTTAATCTTGGTACTTTGCAAATTATAAGCCAACAGAGTAAATTAAACACATCAATCAATATGATAAGACATTTTTATGGTAGTAATTTTATTTCAAAGAGCAATGCAGGGAAATACTAAGATGAAGTCTTAATACCCAGCAAAGTTGTGCTATGATATGTAATATTTCATTAAATATACAGATACATTGTTATGTAGTATGCCAATAAATTTAATGCCCCCACCCCTACTGTCATTAATTTACTATAGGTCACTTAATTTGGGTTGGATTTAATTTAAAAGCTCAGTGTAAACATTTAAGGTTAATTTTTTTCTGTTATCTATTGAGGTTAAAAATGAAATCCCAAGATTTTAAACATAATTGAGCATGATAAGGAAGCATCACAGAAGAATTTGTCTCAAACAGTATTTTAGATTAGATATGCAATATTCATAGATATACAAAATATATAGAAACATCTTTTCTAAATAGTTAATAAATGCTTGTTATAGTTTGTAAAAAGTTTACTAAATTAATCAGGTTTATTTTCAACAAATGTAAACAAAGTTGGGCAATGAAAATTGAAGAGGGTTTGGGTTAGATGACATGGCGGGAACTGAAAATAGTAAAATTTAGGTTTGCTCTGTTTCCTTTATCTACTGGTAACCCGTTCAGTCATGAACATCTTTCTCATGTAGCACAATTCCTTTGTGGTATTTTTATATATCTCAGTGAAAAGGCCAAATTACCTCAGTGAATGTGTATATTCCTTCCATTTCCTTCTCTAAGAAAGAAAAACCCACATTTTATGGTAAGTAAAGAACGGCCTCATTCTTTATTTTCCATCTTATTATTTTGAGTGCAGGGTTCTGAAAGTGTTCCAGTGAGCCTGTCAGGTTTTGCTGTGACGCTCTACAACAAGAGTTCTTTATTGGAGAGCAGTCCTAAGAAAACATTTCTGAGATTGGGGCCCTTATTTCCAGAGTGTGTATTTTGGTATTTCTGCAGAGGGTGCAGGTACTGGAAACTTTATTCAAGGCAAAATACCACATGAGAGGAGAGTTTCTGAAATCACACACTTTAGTTTTCTGGGGTTTTTTTCCCCTCCTCTTAACTGTTTAATGCTTCCACACAGTGGTCTTGGAGCTCGCCTGCATGTGTGTGGGGATGTACGGGGATATGAAGTGGTGACAAAGCGGGCACTAACAAACATAGGATGCCGCGATTGTCTGACTGAGCTTTGCCCCCTCCACTTCTGGTCTCCTTGTCCTTATTTTTCCTTAAAGCAGGCGTCACAGTTGGTTCCGAGTGACTGTGAAGTCACCTCATCAACCTTGACTGTCAGTTTGTTTACACAGATTGACCATGTCCAGTTTCTTAAGGGATGTAGCCCCAAGTAGCTCACTTACCATACGAACAGGGCTGTGTTGAGGACAGTGGTGTAATAGATGCCCCACCCACTATATGACATTTGTGGAAATTAAGGCCCTGTGTCCACTTTGCCTTATGATGGTTTTCATGTGCCTGATGTTACCCTGACCTCTCCACCTTATTAAGAATGTCAGCATTTCTAACTTAGAAAAAACTTGAAATGCAATCTTAAACCTGTGCTGAGGCAATCATCAATATGCTTTTGTTTAGTAGCATTCAGACATGTGGATTTTATTTTGGGTTTGTTGTGCCTCAACTGCTTTCTAAAAACTGTTTGGATGTCTAAATATCTGGTTTCCTTACAGGATTAGTTTGGCGCTGGCTGCAACACTGCACTGCATAAACCAGCTGTGTGAATCTCTAAAGTTTGGTGTAATAGCATGAGAACAACCTCAAGGATAGGATACTAAAGGTAGAAAAACTGGAACACAAAGTTCATGAAAATGCTCCCTTGTTCAGAAGCAAGGAAAAATAAGCTAACCTATGAGACTTAATCATGCACAGGGTAAATTTACATTCAGTAAAGTTATCTTGCATGCTTTGGTTAATATTCGAGTAGGCAGACTTTGCAAGTACTAATGCATGCGTTATCTTGGTACCTGAGGTTATATGTTTTACTTTTTAAAAACTGCCTTTTTACAAACCTTATGCCAGAGTTCAGATAGCTACAAACACTCTTAAAAAATATATAGATCTATCTACTTCTTAGTTCAAACAGTTTAATTTCAACCAGTTCTATAAATACTGAAATAAGGAAATTGTGCAGTAAAATTTGGCAAGGGAATACATTTGAAATTATTTTTACAAAGTTGAAATCATGCATGTGCATGTGTAATAATTCCTAAAACAGGAGGCCTCAAGAAGATGGCACACAAACGAAGCCTTCAAAACACCCTGTTACTAGAATGCTTCTAGAAGCATTTTGAGCAATAAAAACAACCACCATAGCAACAACAAAGTACAGTCCAGTTCTGTGCAACTGTTTCAAATGAGGGACACAAAATGATCATTTTGCTTTTTCTCTTTCTGAGGCACTCACAAAGTTTATGGTACAGAATTTGGGAGCTCCTGTTATAAGTAGGACTAACTAGAGTTGTATTCAAGTCTTGCTTGTATAGCACAAATATACTAGAAAGACTTATGTTAATGACTAGACATAGACCTAAGATTTAACATAATAGTTCTCATAAAAGAGAATTAAGTAGTGCTCTTTAATAATAGAGACAGAACTATTATGTTAAAGAAAGAGGAAAGCAGCATAAAATTGTAAGTGAGTGGGTCCTGGACATTCCAACCCAGTTAACTGTCACAAATTGGCCATTCTAGTTAGAACACAGATTGGCTGAGAAAGCACACCTCAGTTTTCTACTAAACATTTCCTGGTGAATAAGATCTGCCTTTCAAGGAGTCATGGGGATTGACTGGGAGAAAGCAAAGGGGATGATGACTCAATGTGATAGGCCCCTTATTTCTCCTTTACTCCTCCTCTGCCTCACAGTGAAGGTACAGGAGCACATGGAAAGAGCCCACCAGATACAGTTATAACATTTTGAAATTCAGCAGTGATCACTGGCCATCTCTGCATTTTCATCCTATTTACTAGTGAAACTGGTCCTTGAAAGTCACATTTATGAAATGGAGTGGTCATTCTAATAAAATATTACCATTCTCTAAGAGATCTTAGGCTATTTATTACTCAGTAACCCAAGAAAAAATGTACTCAAAGCCTTCCTAGGTACCCCAGAAGGTAACCCAAAACACCTACCCTTTCAAATGGAGAGAGAAATTTGAATGACAATTTTACATCATGAAGATAAGATGCAAAAACCAGTTCTGCCTTATATGTGTCAACAGTTAAAAAATAGGTGTATACAATAAACACTGATCTGAAATCTTGCTACTTAAATTTTTGGTGCTCTGATTTCTATAAACTTTCACTTGCTTTCCAGCAACTGTTTTTACTTAATTTTGTTTAAGTATCATCATATAAACAGACTCACATATTTTGAAAATAAATTTATGGTTACCAAAGAGGGAAACATAGCAGGAAGGATAAATTAGGAGCTTGTAATTAAAACACACAATGTAAAATAACCAAGGACCTACTGTATTGTACAGGGAACTCTACTCAATATTTTGTAATAAGTTATATGGGAAAAGAATCTGGAAAAGAATGAGTGTGTGTATTATATATATATAGTGAAATTGGTATATACATACATACATACATATATATGTGTGTGTGTATATATATATATATATAGGCAACCCACTCCAGTATTCTTGCCTGGGAAATCCCACAGACAGAGAAGGCTGGTGGGCTACATCCCATGGGATCGCAAAGAGTCAGACATGACTTAGCAAATGAACAACAATATATATAACTGAATCACTATGCTATACACTTGAAACTAACTCAGCATTGTAAATCAACTATATACTCTAATAAAATTTTTAGGAAGTATCACTGAAGGAAGATATTCTATGCTCTTGGATTAGAAGAATCAATATTGTTAAAATGGCCATACTACCCAAAGCAATCTACAAATTTAATGTGATTAATCAAATTTAAATTAAATCCCTATCAAATTACCCATGACATTATTCATAGAACTAGAACAAATAATCCTAAGATTTATATGGACCCATAAAAGACTCAGAGTTGCCAAAGCACACTAAGGAAAAAGAACAAAGCCAGGAGGCATAACCCTCCCAGACTTCAGATGATACTACAAAGCTAGAGTAATCAAAACATCATGGTACTAGAACAAAAACAGACATAGGGATCAATGGAAGAGAACAGAGAGCCCAGAAATACACCCACACACCTACAGTCAGTCAATCTTCAACAAAGGAGGCAAGAATGTAAAACAGAAAAAAGACTCTCTCCAACAAGTATTGTTGGGAAAGCTGGACAGCTGCATGTAAAAATCAATGAAATCAGAACACATCCTCTTACCATGCGCAAAAATAAACTCAAAATGGCTTAAATATAAGACATGACAACATAAAACTCCTAGAAGAGAACATAGGCAAAACATTCTCTAACATAAATTATAGCAATACTTTCTTATGTCATTCTCCCATGGCAGTAGAAATAAAAGCAAAAATAAACAAATGGGACCTAATCAAACTTACAAGCTTTTACATAGCAAAGGAAACCATGAACAAATAGAAAAAAACCTACAGGCTGAGAGAAAATATTTGCAAGTGATGTGACCGACATGGGTTTAATTTCCAAGATATAGAAACAGCTCCTACAACTCAACAATTAAAAAACAACCCTAATGGAAAATGAGCAGAAAATCGAAATAGATGTTTCTTCAAAGATGACACCCAAATGACCAATAGGCACATGAAAAGATGCTCAACATTGCTAATCATTAGATAAATTCAAAACTATAATGAGTACAACACTTCACACAGGTTAGAATGGCCATAATTTAAGAAATCTACAAATAACAAATGCTGGAGAAGGTGTGGAGAAAACCTACTACAGTACTGGTGAGAATGTAAGTTGGTACAGTCACTATGGATAATGGTACAGAGTTTTCTCAAAACACTAAAAATAGTTACCATATGATCCAGCAATCCAGCACTCCTGGGCATATATCTGGAAAAAACACTAATTCAAACAGGTACATGCATCCTTATGTTCATAGCAGCACTATTCACAACAGCTAAGACATGGAAACAAATTAAATGTCCATCAACAGAGGAATGGATAAAGAAGACGTGGTGTGCACACATACACACACACACACACACACACACACACACACACACACACACACACACACACACACATATATATATATATATATATACACAGTGGAATATTACTTAGCCACGAAAAAGTGAAATTGGGTCATTTGTAGAGACATAGATGGACTGAGAGAGTGAAGTAAGAGAAAAACAAGTATCGTATATTAATGTATATATGTGGGATCTGAAAAAGTTGGTATAGACGATCTTATTTACAAAGCAGATATAGAGGCAGAGACACAGATGCAGAGAACAAATGTATGGATACCAAAGGGGAAAGTGGGGGTGGGATGAATTGGGAGATTGGAATTGACATATATGCAACTATTGATACTATGTATAAAACAGATAACTAATGAGAACCTACTGTATAGCACAGGGAACTCTACTCAATGCTCTGTGGTGACCTAAGTGGGAAGGAAATCCAAAAAAGAGGGGATACTTGTATATACATAGCTGATTCACCTTGCTGTACAGTAGAAACTAACAACATTGCAAAGCAACTATACTCCAATAAAATTTTTTTAAAAGATGTGCATATATACAATGGAATACTATGCAACAATAAAAAAGAATGAAATAATGCCATTTGCAGCAACATACATGGATATAGAGATGACATGAAATAAGTAAAAATGAGAAATATATCAATTATATGTGGAATCTAAAATATGACACAAAGTGGGGGGATGGGATAGTTAGGGAGTTTGGGATTGATGTACACACTGCTGTATTTACCATGGATAACCAATAGGGACACACTGTACAGCACAGGGAACTCTGCTCAATATTATGTAACAACCTAAATGGGAAAAGAATTTGAAAAAGAATAGATACATGTGTATGTTTAACTGAATCACTCTGCTAAACACCTGAAACTGTAACATTGGTAATCAACTATACTCCAATGTACAACAAATAGTTTTTTAAACAAGTTGAAAGAAAATATGACACAAATGAACATATCTACATAACAGAAACAGACTTACATACAGAGATCAGATTTGTGGTTGCCAAGGGGTAAGAGGGGTCGGGGAGGGATGAATTAGGAGTTTGAGGTTAGCAGATGCAAAATATTATATACAGAATGCATAAACAACAAGGTCCTACTGTATAGCATAGGGAGATATATTTAATAACCTGTGATAAACCATAATGACAAATAATATAAAAAGAACTTATACACATGTATAACAATCACTTTGCTGTATAGCAGAAACAACATTGTAAATCAACTATGTCAGTTTAAAGAAAAGTATTGAGAAACTTTGTGTCCTCTAACACAACTCTTTGAAGTTACTCTGTATTCCAAAAGCAAAATAAAACTTGAGCTGCAAAATCTACCACCACATAGGAACAATCAAAAATCAAATCAAAATATCCCACGTTTACCCTGTTTTCAGGCTTTGTTACCGATTTCATGCAGGTAGTGCCAGCAAGGCTAAGAAAACAGCCTATCTTTATTGCAAATTCAGTTGACTACTGAAAGTATAGAATGACTTCATAAGTAGAACATCTGTAAAGTTTGTCCTAATGGTCTATGATGGATGCAAGTCAGCTGACCAGCCAGTGATGCACAGGGATTGAGAGGATAAGCATGCACAGAATGGATGCTATTTCATCAGGGATACTCAAGCATGCATCTGTCACGGACTGGAGTTTGGTGCCAAGAGTCCATTCCAGACCGAGTTTCTAGGATTCTAAAACTCTAAAGAATACCAGGTATTCTTTAGAAAGTATTATTGAGCTCTGTTTTGTTTCTCAGACTGCAGGGAAGGAGGCCAAGCCTGGGTTGGGACTCTTGCCCAACAGTGAATGCCCTAGTGCCTCTGTCTCTTGCTGGCCAGATGGAGGCATCAGCTAGCCCAGGTAGGCTTTGACATGAAGCTGAAAGTCTGGCACCACCACAGGCCCTCAACTCTTTGTCTTTGTAAACTAGGACAGGCTATGATATGTGGAAGCCTCAAGTGCTTGTGGTTTCATGTGTCCTTGGGACCCCTTCCTACCCTAGAAACTTCTGACATAATATAAGAGAGCATTTCTACCTGTACCTCAAGAATTCACTGTTTTAGCATGTGTGTACATTTCCTCTCTCATCTTCCAGTAGAAGATAACTCTCCAGTCAATTAAGTTCTTGAACCAAATGCTGGTTGTTTTTTTGTGTGTGTGTGGTACCTATAATCATGAATGTATCCAGCTATTAGTAACCAAAGAACATGAGGAAAAAAGATGGGCTTGGATTGCTCTGGAGAAGATTATAGAGGAAGGACAGAGACACAGTGAAGATGAAAAGGACCACTTAACCAGGACAAATTACTCGAATTGGACATCAGTGAATTTATATTTTGGTTAGCATTTTGCAAACAATTTTTCTAAATCTTTAAAAAAATGATGTCTTTCCAAATAATCACCAAACTCCCAACAGGCACAAAACACTCTGAAGAACTGAGTGGACTATAACCACATAAAACACTACTGCCAGCAGAAAATTCCTGATGCTTAATACATGTTCAAAGTGAAAGCCACGCATGCATCTTTCATATTAAACCACTGATGTTCAGTGAGGTTCAGCTCAAAGACACTGATCTTCTATCATTTAGAATGTAAAAGGGTGAGCAGGGCAGATTATTATGGAACTAAGAATACACATAATTTTAAGGGAAAGATGTACTTATCACTCAAGAAATACTATTTAAAATATTAACAGTTTAAAAGGAACATTAACTGTGAATGGCAGTTAGAAAGCAAGGAAAATATGACATTTAAGCAAGTTAATGTTAATAGAAATCACATCATCATCAAACTTTCTTTCTGTAGAGAATTTGTGAATGCTATCTTATCTTTTGCTTAGGTTCATACAGAATCCCAGAAAAGCATATGAGTAAGACCTGTGTTTGACATCTTTACACCTATGTCTTAATCTGCTTTAAGAAAAAACACTCCTTCAAAACCCTACACTATGAAAAACTATTTTTAAGGAATTTTTATTTGGTCCGTTGATCTAACAAGGCTGAGTTCGCAAATCTTTCACTCCCAAGTTAAAAATTGGAGCAACAAAACAAAACTCCAGCAAGGCATAAATAAGATAGTAAAGTGCATATATACAATCCCAGAAAAGTTTTGATTGGGAAGAGCAAAAATTTCTAGTGCAAAAACGGCTTTTGCCAGCAAAGCTCCCTCTCTGAAATCAAAGGGCTACAACAAAAGTTAAAATTGGAACGTGTTTAAGCAATGCTTTTCAGTCAAGAGTTAATATATGTGCATGCACCTTGGCCCAAACTATATTCAACCTGGTAAAGGGGGGAATTTCAGAGGACAGTTCAGAAACAGAATTTCCTGATCCAAGGCACTGCTTTCTCCAGGTGCCCCATGAGCAAATTCCTTAGATGTGTCATCAGCTGCAAGTGGACAGTTGGAAAAACCCCAAAGAACATACTTGCAGTGTGCTCACGGCTTGTGAAGCGTATTCAAACATGGTCACTTTATCTTGGTTTTGTCTTGTGTCTCTCCGTTCTTTCGAGCCCAAACTTGACTCTATGCAACGTTTTGTGCTTTTTGTATTTGAACAGAGACTGGGCAGTGTCTGTGGGAATTCCCTTGGGTTATATCACCATGGCCTTTTGGACATCCATTTTTATCCTTTTTTTTGGAATTCTTAATAAAATAGTTCTGCATTTCTCAGTACAATTATGCAGGTGAAGGATTTTTTTTTCCCTTTTCCTTCAAGGATCCAGGTTGAAAGCTCTTAGGAGGACATCCAGGTCACCGAGATTAGCCGCCTGGAAGAGTTCCGGCTGGTCCATCAGAGAAAGGGCAATTCTAAGGGCAGCCCAGATATTCCCAGAGATTGCAGGATGAGGGACTTGCTGCTGATTCCTGCTCTTTCTTTGCAAACTGAGGGCAGTGAGAAAATTGCTGACCGCTTCTCTAAGAGGGTAAAAAAACAGACATTTAAAAATTCAACAGATTTCAGAGTTAGCCAACTTAGAAGTAAGATAAAAATGAATTATCATCTTGGTCTAAAGTCCAAAACCACCTCTTTGGTGTTTTGGATCATGAGGTGAACAGCTTTCTGATTCTCTCACTATTCCTTTGTGAAGTCATTGTTAAACATAGTGAAATCAGAAAGAAGGAAAGTAAACTTTGTTTTAGGTATGTCATGTGGGGACAGTTAGAACCATTGCTAACTCATTAATGAATTTGATTTTCCCCTTGCTCCAGGAATGATCTGATGACTTAATACCTTTGCAGATATGATTTGTATAAACAGAGGAGGCATCTGACCTTACTTTGAAACTATGTAGTTTAGCTTTTCTTATTAGTTTAACTGTTCTCAAGATAGGAGGCAGCCAGGGTTCAGTTGAGTTTGAGTTTCAAAGCAGCTGGTTATTTAGCCTTAGGCAAATCTCTTCTTTAAGTCTCAGTTTCCCCAACTGAATAAAAGTCATTTAAGAACTTTGTTGTGAGGTGTAGCTGAATCATTTATGTGAAAGCTCTATCATTAAGTTAGGTCAATAGCTCTCCATGTGTGGTCTGGGGAACTCTGGGGATCAGTGAAGTCAAAATTATTTTTATAATAATACTGAGATGTCATTTTACAGTTTCATTCTCATTTCCTCATGAATATACAATAGAGTTTTCCAGTGACTATTATGATGTGTGATATCCCAATAGACTGAATGCAGAAGCAGAGGTAAGAATGTCTTCTATAAACAAGATATTAAAGAAATTTGCAAAAATGCTAAAAGAATGCTACTCTTCTCAGTAAACAGCTTGTCTGGGGGTCATTATTTTGGTAAAATATATAATTTATATAAACACATAATCAGTTTATTATTTTTAAATGAGTCTCTCCAACTTTTCTCAATTTCTAATACGGTAAATATTGATAGGTATAATCCACATAAACAAAAGCCCCTTCAGATTCTCAGTAATGGTTAAAAGTGTAAAGGGGTCCCAAGAACAAAAATTCTGTGATCCGCCTAGTCAGATGCTGTCCAAAGGCCTAGCTCCTGTGGTCCACTACCCTGCTTCTGTTGCTTGCGTGCCCGGTGTACTTCCTGGCCAACTGCCCTCTTCAGCTCCCCATCTCCTGGAACATGTATTACACATCTGACAAACTTATCTTTGCCAAGAATGACGCCTCTTTGTTTCTTCTTTACTCTTCTTAAAAGCTTTTCACACATTTGATCTCATTTAGTCCTACAAGGTAGTCACTGTTAAGCATCCTAAGAAACCATAAGGAAAGCAAGGCTGGATTTCTGATTGCAGTGCACATGATTTAGGCATTTGCTCATCAACATTGCTTGGCTCAGATGGTAAAGAATCCACCTGCAATATGGGAGACCTGGGATCAATTCCTGGGTTGGGAAGATCCCCTGGAGGAGGGCATGGCCACCCTCTCCAGTATTTTTGTCTGGAGAATCCCCTTGGACAGAGGAGCCTGGTGGGCTATGGTCCAGGGGGTCACAAAGAGTCAGACTCAACTGGGCGACTAAGTGCACACACGTTGTTGGATCTGCCCAGAAGTAAAGGGCACTGGATGTAGCAATTTGGGTAATGGAAGGGAGTGGGTGTTTTCTCATCACCCCTCTTCTGGATTTCTTGTGATCAAGCAAGAGAGGAGGATTTATAACAGATGCACAACGAAAGTTTACTTTGGAGGCCCTTTCTGGCTTCCTAGGCACAGCTCAAATGATGATGACTCCATTTACTCTCATCCTCCCAGACCTGTAAGAACTCTGGGGAAGAAAGATGCTCGAGTGCCCTCCTGCACAGGCTGCTCCCGCCCCAGTGTGTGGCAGTGGTCTCTGAGGGCCATGGAGGGTAACAGCCTAGAAGAGTCTAGCCTGTTGGCCTCGTCAAGCAACTCTAGGTTTTCCTCATGAAGACAGTCTAAGCCTGTTCCCCAGCTTAAGGACTCAGAGGCCTTTGGGGAACTCAGAAGATTGTACAAGTGTGAACAGTTCCAACTGTTACATACACATATGTATGAATAAGTTACAATTGTTTTAAATGTTATGTCATGATTAATAAAAAGCACATTCATTTAAAAGCATTCTTCACTTTATAGTAGGTTTCCCTCATTATACTAAGAATAAAAACATTACTATCAAAGGGGATGAGATTTATGTTTTCAATTAAAATGGGGTCCTCACTTTCGAATGGCTCCTTCCCAGGTGGCTCAGCGGTAAAGAATCTGCCTGCAGGGCAGGAGACGTGGGTTCGACCTCTGGGTCAGGAAGATACCCTGGAGAAGGAAATGGCAACCCGCTCCAGTATTCTTGCCTGGAGAATCCCGTGGACAGAAGGGCCTGGCAAGCTAAGGTCCAGGGGGTCGCAAAGAGTCGGACACGACTTAGTGACTGAACAATCCAGCCCTCACTTTTGAAAAGGTTAAGATTTTTTGATCTAAGCTCTACTTTGAAGCTCCCACTGACAAAACGGGAGCATTTTAAGCTCCGCCTCAGTTTCATACCAACAATTTCCTCTCCTTATTTCAACTGTATACAGTATGAGGAGAGTGCTTGCCCTTGACTCTTTACAGAACATGTGAGATGAGAAACAGCACATGGTATAGGTCCATACACAGACACCTGCAGTTCTTGAGGGAGATGTCAGGTTCCAAGACCAGTGGATATGGACAAATTGGCACCAGCTCTTGGCTTTTTTCTGGGCCACATCGCTATTGAGGGTTGTTACGTACTAAGGACCTAATTATACCACAAGTGAAACTTGTTTTCAGAATGCATTTAAGCTTATGGTCTTTTTTCTCAGGAAAAATGCAAGATGTTTATTATTTCACAAGGTTTCCCATATCCTAAAAAGGCCCACAAAGTATAGTCAAAACACTTTGCTGTTTCAAAGTATCTAAGAATGTTCAAACTACCGCACAATTACACTCATCTCACACGCTACCAAAGTAATGCTCAAAATTCTCCAAGCCAGGCTTCAACAGTACGTGAACCATGAACTTCCAGATGTTCAAGCTGGATTTAGAAAAGGCAGAGGAACCAGAGGTCAAATTGCCAATATCTGTTGGATCATCGAAAAAGCAAGAGAGTTAGAGTAAACATCTACTTCTGCTTTATTGACTATGCCAAAGCCTTTGACTGTGTGGATCACAATAAACTGTGGAAAATTCTTCAAGAGATGGGAATACCAGACCACCTGACCTGCCTCTTGAGAAATCTGTATGCAGGTAAGGAAGCAGCAATTAAACTAGACATGGAACAACAGACTGGTTCCAAATTGGGAAAGGAGTATGGCAAGGTTGTATATTGTCACCCTGCTTATTTAACTTATACGCAGAGTACACCATGAGAAATGCTGGGCTGGATGAAGCACAAGCTGGAATCAAGATTGCTGGTAGAAATATCAATAACCTCAGATAGGCAGATGACACCACCCTTATGGCAGAAAGCAAAGAAGAACTAAAAAGCCTCTTGATGAAATTGAAAGAGGAGAGTGAAAGAGTTGGCTTAAAGCTCAACATTCAGAAAACTAAGATCATGGCATCTGGTCCCATCACTTCATGGGAAATAGATGGGGAAACAGTGGAAACAGTGTCAGACTTATTTTTTTGGGCTCCAAAATCACTGCAGATGGTGACTGCAGCCATGAAATTAAAAGACATTTGCTCCTTGGAAGAAAAGCTATGACCAACCTATACAGAATATTGAAAAGCAGAGACATTACTTTGCCCAACAAAGGTCTGTCTAGTCAAAGTTATGGTTTTTCCAGTAGTCATGTATGGATGTGAGAGTTGGACCATAAAGAACGCTGAGTGCCAAAGAATTGATGCTTTTGAACTGTGGTGTTAGAGAAGACTCTTGAGAGTCCCTTGGACTGCAAGGAGATCCAACCAGTCCATCCTAAAGGAGATCAGTCCTCAGCGTTCATTGGAAGGACTGATGCTGAAGCTGAAACTCCAATACTTTGGCCACCTGATGCAGAGAACTGACTCATTGGAAAAGACCCTGATGCTGGGAAAGATTGAAGGTGGGAGGAGAAGGGTATGACAGAGGATGAGATGGTTGGATGGCATCACTGACTTGATGGACATAAGTTTGAGTAAGCTCCGGGAGATAGTGAAGGACAGGGAAGCCTAGCGTGCTGCAGTCCATAGGGTCACAAAGAGTCGGACACGACTGAGCAACTGAATTGAACTGAACCGATCAAAACGGACAGATTTAGCAAACAAGAATACAGGATGCACAATTAAATCTGAATTTCAGATAATAATTTTCAGTATTAAGTATGTAACATGCAATATTTGGGAAATAGTTCTCTTAAAAACATACTTGTGTTTATCTGAGATTCAAACTTAGCTGGCGTTCTACATTTTATCTGGCAACCCTAAAATTGACCTGTTCTTTACAGGAGACTTTATGCTTGAGATTAAAAATTCGCACTTCAGCAAAGTTTGTCCATTTCTACCTCTTAAGGATTTTCATGGCCTCCTGCAAATAGCTGCCCTACTGTGAACGTCAAGAAAGTATTTCATTGACCCCTCATATTTTTTTTTCTACAATAAGAAGTTACAATTGAAACTCATCTGGAAGCTTTGCAAAATATTCATGTAAAGCTTAGCATGTACATCAGTGAAGTTAGAACATTCCCTCACACCACACATAAAAATAAACTCAAAGTGATTTAAGGACTTAAATATAATACATGACACCATAAAACTCCTAGAAGAGAACATAGGCAAATCATCCTCTGAAACAAACTGTACCAGTGTTTTCTTAGGTCAGTCTCTCAACACAAAAGAAATAAAAGCCAAAATAAGCAAATAGGACCTAATCAAACTTACAAGGTTTTGCACAGCAAAGGAACCATCAACAATATGAAAATATAACCTACGGACTGGGAGAAATGTTTGTAAATGATACAGCCAACAAGGGATTAACTCCCAAAATATACAAACAGCTCATGCAGCTCAATATAAAAAACCCAAAAAACCCAATCAAAATATGGGCAGAAAACCCAAAGAGATATTTCTCCAGAGAAGACATACAGGTGGCCAACAGGCACATGGAAAGATGCTCAACATCACTAATCATTAGAGAAATACAAATCAAAACTATAATCACACTGGACAGAGTGGCAATCAAAAAGTCTACAAATAATACATTCTGGAGAGGGTGTGAAGAAAAGAGAATTCTCCTACACTATTGGTGGGGATCTAAACTGGTCCACTATGGAAAACAGCATGAAGGTTCCCTAGAAAACTGAAAATAGAGTCACCATGTGATCCAGCAATCCCACCCCTGGCCGTATATCTGGAAAAAGATGAAAACTAACGTGAAAAGATACACACACCCCAATGTTCACAGCAGCACTATTTATAATAGCCAAGACATGACAGCAACCTAAATGTCCGCTGGCAGATGAATGGATAAAGGAGATATGGTGTATGTACATATGTATAAAGTGGAATAGTACTCAGCCATAAAAAGAATGAAATAATGCCATTTGCAGCAACATGGGTGGACCCAGAGAGTGTCATACTGAGTGGAGTCAGCCAGAGAAAGACAAATAATATAGTATCACTTATTTGTAGAATCTTAACAAATGATATACATGAACTTATTTACCAAACTGGAACAGACTCATAGACATAGAAAGCAAATTTATGGCTATCAAATGGGAAAGGTGAGGGAGAGATAAACAGATACACACTACCATATATAAAATAGACAAACAACAAGGATTTACTGTATCGCATAGGGAACTGTATTCAATATCTTGTAATAAACTATAATGGAAAAGAACCTGAAAAATAATATATATATATATATATCTGAATTACTTTGCTGTACTAGAAACTAACACAACATTGTAAATCAACTATGCTTCAATTTTTTTTTTGAAAAAGGCCTCCTTCAGTGAATTCAATATGTCTATGTGTACATATGCATTGATTTACATCTCTTCTTGTTCCAGAAGAAGAACCTAAGGCGTTATAAAATCTGTATACACAACCAACCTAGTAAGTGAATAAAGGGAGTAAAAATAAGAAATCAGGTTAGGGAAATCAAAGTTAGGAATGAAGCTAATAGATGGAACATGCATCATCAGGCTGATGGGCAGGGATGTGGCACAATTTGACTCTGGCCCTTTCTGCGGCCGATGTAAAGAGGGCCTTTGCTGTGACACACTTCACAATGTCCACAGAATAAATCAGACTGGGTGCTCAGGAATCACTCAGCTATTCTTGGTTTTGACCTCAGTAAGATCCTCTTAGAGGACAGAGAACAATCTAGTGACTAATGTTCTTTCTAAGATCCTCTGAGTATAAATGCAGCAACTCGTTTCTAAAGTTTCAGTATTTGCCAGTGGCAAAATGCTCTAAAGTGGTTCAGAGATGGCAATTCTTCAGATGTCAAAAGAGTACAATCCAGTTATGTGGCTCTCTCATGACTTATCTAAATGGTAATAATAATGATGATGATGGCAATGATAATACTCAGACTAATGATGTCTACTAGGAATTGAACATCAGTTCTGTGCTAGGCAATTACATTTAACCTGGACAATAATCCTGAAAGACAGATATTACCTCTTTTATTTTTTTATCCAAGTGAAGAAATTGATGCTCAAAGTTATGTGCCCAGAGTTACGAAACCAGTAAATGGCAGAGCTGTGATGTGAACCCAAGTTTGTCTGATTCTAAAAGCCTGGCTCTGAGAATGAGAAAGGGTTTACATTTTTTGCGGAGTTTAACACTAACATTAATTTCTCTTTTTTCCCCCCACTTAAGAAAAGTAATACCTGTTGATTTAGAAAATAGAAAATAATAGGAAAAGAAAGAAGAAAAACCACCCAAACTTTTATTACTCAAAAGAAATAAAGGTAATTTATGCTCCATGTTGATGGGGGAACAGCTGGAGGATATACACCTGAAAGCTAATAAGGAGTCACGAGAGAAGCAGCAAGACATTCCAAACTTTAAACCCACCCTTTGAAGTTTTCCATTTTTTTTTTTTTTTTAAAAAAAACTAACTTTACTTGTAAACTAGGTTTGGAAAATCTGGATTCTTGGCTGTGCTTTGCCAAAAACTGGCCCTGACACCTTGCTGAGTCATTCTTCTGTATTCCCCCGTTCCTAGCCATGGTTATTTTCCCCCTTACCTGGGAAATGAAGGGTTCCTTTTTTTCCTTACCTGGGAAATGAAGGGTTGGACTGCTCACGTTTCTCGAAGAGTTGCTCTTGGGGGTGTTAAAAACCCAGATGACTTGTCCTAACTCTAAATCGATCAAAATCTCTGGGAGAGGAGCCCAAGAATCTACATTTCACAAGATGCCCAAATAATTGCTGTTCTCTAATGACTAAGAAACATGGAGGCAGACAGTTCCTGTCTCAACAGCCCTCAGGATCTGAAGATCTGAAACTCACCCTTAACAGGAGATTACTTCACAAAAGGAGGTATTTTTACTGAGAAACAACATTTCAGATTAGTCAACCTCCGCTCTGAGTGCGACTCTTAGCATTAGCCTGCTGCCATACTTCACCTGTAGGCGCCCAGGTTGATGCAGCTTATCCCCAGGTTGTATCTGGACCGGATGAAGCCTGGCTGAATCTCCAGTGCTCGTGTGTAGGCCTCCACGGCCTCCTCACTGCGGTCTCCGTTTGCCAAGGTTGCCCCAAGACGGTTCCATAATGAATAGTCCTGACGAAAAAATTTGAGTTCCCTTAACAATTTGTACAAGCCACAATGACACAGTATTCCAATATTCCTGGTTGAAGGATGATAGCTAAAAATGTATCAGTGCTAATGGACAAGGACCATGACTCGTGAATTACTAAAAAATCTTTATGGACAACCCTCTGAAATGACTTTCATTCATTAAAGAGCAGCTACCATTTGATGTTATCGGGCAATTCGTGTTTCTATTTTAGGTCTCTTAAGTGTTAACAGCCACGGTAGCATATCATGAGTACTGATCACTTTAAACCACTGGATTCAGGGAAATAAACTGTAGCAGAAATGCACAAAATGTAACCTGTGAAAACTTACTTTTAATAGAGAATCTTCTGGTTTCTTGCTATGCACTTACCTCTGGTCGAACAGTTAAGGCAGCATTAAATGCGTCTATTGCTCTATTAAATTCTCCACTCAGGTGGAAAAGCACCCCCAAGCCTGTCTGCAGATCGGGGTCAATCACATCTCCATTTTGGTGGGCAGCTTCGAGGTATAATTCCTTCACTCCTTCCAGAACAGAGCTACGAGGAAAACAAATCAGATTTGTTGGTCAAACAGTCTGAACACAAAAGATTTACTTTTCCCCATACCTAATTCTCAGGCTCTATAAAACCTGGCACATTGGTATTTATTTTAAGTTATTTATATGCCTTAAGCATTTGGCTTTGAAATATGGTATTCAGATAAACATCTAGGAGTGTCCACAAGTAGATCATGTGTCCAAAGTTTGGTTCTGGTCTCTGATCAACCATTTCAGTCAGGGCTGCTCTTTAAGCAAAATGCTATCCTACATACCATCCTGAAATGCGTGGCGGGGGGAACTGAGGCTTGTTAGTTGCCGCGAAGCTGACTGACTGTGTACACGGATGTAATTTAACAAGAAGGATACCTATCAACTGGAGACTTAGACATCCGCCGGGTGAGGCCTGGAGATCCCTTCTTGCTCTTCACAAGGTATTTGTACTTTGGATTCTGCTTAATCCAGTTCTTCAAAGCTTCGCAAGCATCTTGCTGATGGCCGGTGTTAGTGTAACTCACAGCCAAAGCCATCAGAGCTTTCAAGTTGTTGGGCTGCAATTCTAAGCACCTGAAAGAAGAAAATGAAAGCCAATTTCAGAATCTTCTGGAGCCAGAGTTTGAACAGTTCTTTAGAAAAATTGAGGTCTTTATTGATTAAATGGTACAAAGCATTGCTAAATTTCTGTTAAGTCTCTGGAAAATAACCATACTTATCTACATGAAAATTGGGACCTCTGCCCATTTTTAAGAGTTACAACTCCAGTCTTATGAGTGCTAGATTTGGTAATTTTAATGAGTTTGGTTTAAAAACTGTAAAAATGTGGCTAATCCCCTCACATAATTTGGTAGTAATTAGCTTATCTAATAGGAAGTAGGGAATATCATTATATTAATGCTGCTCTAAGCAACTAAACAGCTATCAATATATTAAATATATCTTATCCAAAAAGCAAACTGACTTGAACCAAATTTGGATGTTAAGAGGTAAAAGATTGTACAGTGCTTTGTGAAGGAGAAGGAAATTCCCAGGCTTTCTAAACTACTAATGTGGATTTAGGAGGCAAAGGCTCCCCTTCATGCTAACCCACTAGCCTCTGGCAAGGGCTTTTCAAACTTTGATGCGCATGAGAATCATCTGGGGATCTGGTAAAATGCAAATTCTGATACAGTAGGACTGGGGGGCAGCCTGAGGCTGTGCAGGTCCGACAGGCTCCCAGGTGATGACGATGCTGGTAATCTGTGGATAAGACTTTGATTAGCAAGCCCTCAGTTCAGTTCAGTTCAGCCACTCAGTTGTGTCCCACTCTTTGGGACCCCATGTACTGCAGCACGCCAGGCTTCCCTGTCAATCACCAACTCCCAGAGTTTACTCAAACTCATGTCCATTGAGTTGGTGACGCCATCCAACCATCTCATCCTCTGTCATCCCCTTCTCCTCCCACCTTTAATCTTTCCCAGCATCAGGGTCTTTTTCAATGAGTCAGTTCTTCCCATCAGGTGGACAAAGTATTGTAGTTTCAGCTTCAGTATCAGTCCTTCCAATGAATATTTGGGACTAATTTTCTTTAGGATGGACTGGTTGGATCTCCTTGCAGTCCAAGGGACTCTCAAGAGTCTTCTCCAACACCACAGTTCAAAAGCATCAATTCTTCAGCACTCAGCTTTCTTTATAGTACAACTCTTACATCCATATGTGACTACTGGAAAAACCACAGCCTTGACTAGACGGACCTTTGTTGGCAAAGTAATGTCTCTGCTTTTTAATAAGCTGTCTAGGTTGGCCATAACTTTTCTTCCAAGAAGCAAACGTCTTTTAATTTCATGGCTGCAGTCACCATCTGCAGTGATTTTGGAGCCCTCCAGAAATAAATTCTGTCATTGTTTCCTCTATCTATTTGCATGAAGTAATGGGACCAGATGCCATGATCTTAGTTTTCTGAATGTTGAGTTTTAAGCCAACTTTTTCACTCTCTTCTTTCAATTTCATCAAGAGGCTCTTTAGTTCTTCACTGTCTGCCATAAGGGTGGTGTCATCTGCATATCTGAGGTTATTGATATTTCTCCCGCAATCCTGATTCTAGCTTGTGCTTCATCCAGTCCAGCATTTCTCATGATATACTCTGCATATAAGTTAAATAAGCAGGGTGACAATAATATACAGGCTTGATGTACTCCTTTCCCCATTTGGAACCAGTCTGTTGTTCCATGTCCAGTCATAACTGTTGCTTCTTGACCTGCATACAGATTTCTTAAGAGGCAGGTCAGGTGGTCTGGTATTCCCATCTCTTTCAGAATTTTCCACAGTTTATTGTGATCCACACAGTCAAAAGCTTTGGCATAGTCAATAAAGCAGAAGTAGATGTTTTTCTGGAACTCTCTTGCTTTTTTGATGATCCATTGGATGTTTGCAATTTGATCTCTGGTTCCTCTGCCTTTCTAAATCCAGCTTGAACATCTGGAAGTTCACGGTTCATGTACTGTTGAAGCCTGGCTTGGAGAACTTTGAGCAATACTTTGCTAGCATGTTAGATGAGTGCCACTGTGCAGTTGTTTGAGCATTCTTTGGCACTGCCTTTCTTTGGGACTGGAATGAAAACTGACCTTTTCCAGTCCTATGGCCACTGCTGAGTCTTCCAAATTTGCTGGCATATTGACTGCAGCACTTTCACAGCCTCATCTTTTAGGATTTAAATAGGTCAATTGGAATTCCATCACCTCCACTAGCTTTGTTCATAGTGATGCTTCCTAAGGCCCACTTGACTTCGCATGAAACTTAGGGCCACCCAAGACAGATGGGTCATGGTGGAGAGTTCTGACAAAACATGGTTCACTGGAGAAGGGAATGGCAAACCACTTCAGTATTCTTGAGAACCCCATGAACAGCATGAAAAGGTAAAAAGATAGGACACTGAAAGATGAACTCCCCAATATGCCCAATATGCTACTGGAGATCAGTGGAGAAATAACTCCAGAAAGAATGAAGAGACGGAGTCAAAGCAGAAAAAACACCCAGTTGTGGATGTGACTGGTGATGGAAGTAAAGTCAGATGCTGTAAAGAGCAATATTACATAGGAACCTGGAATGTTAGGTCCATGAATTGAGGCAAATTGGAAGTGGTCAAACAGGAGATGGCAAGAGTGAATGTTGACATTTTAGGAATCAGTGAACTAAAATGGACTGGAATGGGTGAATTTAACTCAGATGACCATTATACCTACTACTGCAGGCAAGAATCCCTTAGAAGAAATGGAGTAGCCATCATAGTCAACAAGAGAGTCCAAATCTCAAAAATGACAGAATGATCTCCATATGTTTCCAAAGCAAACCATTCAATATCACAGTAATCCAAGTCTATGCCCCGACCAATAATGCTGGAGCTGAACGGTTCTATGAAGATCTCTAGGACCTTCTAGAATTAATACTCAAAAAAGATGTCCTTTTCATTATAGGGGACTGGACTGCAAAAGTAGGAAGACAAGAAATACATGGAGTAATGGGCAAATTTGGCCTTGGAGTACAGAATAAAGCAGGGCAAAGGCTAATCAAGTTTTGCCAAGAGAATGCACTGGTCATAGCAAACACCCTCTTCCAACAACACAAGAGAAGACTCTACACATCGACATCACCAGATGGTCAATACTGAAATCAGACTGATTATATTCTTTGCAGCCAAAGATGGAGAAGCTCTATACAGTCAGCAAAAACAAGACCAGGAGCTGACTGTGGCTCAGATCATGAACTCCTTATTGCCAAATTCAAACTTAAATTGAAGAAAGTAGGGAAAACCACTAGACCATTCAGGTATGACCTAAATCAAATACCTTATGAGTATACAGTGGAAGTGACAAATAGACTTAAGGGATTAGATCTGATAGACAGAGTGCCTGAAGAACTATGGACAGAGGTTTGAGACATTGTACAGGAGTCAGGGATCAAGATCATCCCTAAGAAAAATAAATGCAAAAAGGCAAAAGGTTGTTTGAGGAGGCCTTACAAACAGCTATGAAAAGAAGAGAAGTGAAAGGCAAATGAGAAAAGGAAAGATATATCCATTTAAATGCAGAGTTCCAAAGAATAGCAAGGAGAGATTAAAAAAAGGCCTTCCTCAGTGATCAGTGCAAAGAAATAGAGTAAAACAATAGAATGGGAAAGACTAGAGATCTCTTCAAGAAAATTAGAGATACTAAGGGAACGTTTCATGCAAAGATGGGCTCAATAAAGTACAGAAACGGTATGGACCTAACAGAAGCAGAAGATGTGGCAAGAATACACAGAAGAACTATACAAAAAAGATCTTAACGACCCATATAACCATGAGGCTGTGATCACTCACCTAGAGCCAGAAATCTTGGGAGTGTGAAGTCAAGTGGGCCGCAGGAAGGATCACTATGAACAAAGCTAGTGGAGGTGATGGAATTCCAGTTGAGCAAGTCCTCATAGTACCTATATCAGTTCTTTAGGAACTGATAATGTATAACAAATGTATATATATATATGTGTGTGTGTGTGTGTGTGTGTGTGTGTGTGTGCGCATTTATTTATTTATTTACTTATAAAGTGTAGGGAAAGTAAAAGTCTATTTGGTAGGGGCTGTTTTTCCATGGTTTAAATAGGGGCTCTAATCAAGTATTGTGTGATGCTATCCCCACCCAATGAAGCCTAGAAATTTAGTCAGTGGGTCAGGATGATGGAATTATCTCAGCAGATTCTTCGTAGACACTTGGAGTTAACATTATGCTGATATTATTCTGAGTATGTTCTTCCTGAAGAAAACTTTCAGATGCTGCAGAAGGCTCAGTTAATTTCAGTCGCTCAGTCGTGTCCGACTCTTCGCGACCCCATGAACCGCAGCACGCCAGGCCTCCCTGTCCATCAGCAACTGCTGGAGTTTACCCAAACTTATGTCCATTGAGTCGGTGATGCCATCTAACCATCTCATCCTCTGTCATCCCCTTCCCCTCCTGCCTTCAATATTTTCCAACATCAGGGTCTTTTCAAATGAGTCAGCTCTTTGCATCAGGTGGCCAAAATATTGGAGCCTCAGCTTCAACATCAGTCCTTCCAATGAACATCCAGGACTGATTTCCTTTAGGATGGACTGGTTGGATCTCTTTGCAGTCCAAGGGACTCTCAAGAGTCTTCTCCACACCACAGTTCAAAAGCATCAATTCTAGAAAGCTAAAAAGAACTATTGTTTCAGTGAACCTATTTTATGACTGCTTTTGACACAGACTCTTGTGCCAACAAAGGTCAATTTGTAGACGGTAAAACATTGCAATTTAGGAACACGATTTCCTCATACATTGTTTTCCAGAGCTAAACGTAAATAATATCTGGTGTCTTGGCACTTATCTTGGTCAAATTCTGTACAGTGTACTTAAGGGTCAAAAGACAAATCTGAAACAGCAAGAAGTCCTTTAACAAGTGTCCACCTGGCCCATGATTTTGTGCTTAGTTTTACCTACCTCTGGAGGGCGACAATAGCTGCTTGTTCATTTTCATTCTCTGCCTGGGTTATCCCAAGGAACTGCCATGCCTACAAAAAAATAAAAAACAATGACTGATGTCAACGTTGCAAGAGGAAGCAGAGTCACTCACACGCTTTAGCTGGTTTGCTTACATGTGACAATTCCCTCTCTGCAGAGCACCCTGACTTGGATGTGAGTCTTGTAAAGGGAGAAACATCACAACATCACCTGCATTTCTTCATTCAAATTCTCTTGTGGCATCCAGGTCACTAGCTACAAACTCTAAGTATTTATCCTCTCCTATGGCCCATGGAAACCTCTTGAGTCTGAGGCTTAATGGTACTAGGTATCTTAAAACCAAAAGATAAATTTATAAAAGTATGCATTTATCAGGGAAAGAGGTAGAAAAGTAATTTAGAAATATAACTAAGTAATCGAAAGTTTACAATAAAGAATCTCAAGATGTACACAATAGAAGTAGTTTGCATAAATGAAAGTCAAGTAGTTACTATAAGAGGTAACAGGAAATGCAGGCACTAGGGCAAAGAAAACAACCCCCCTACACACACACACAATGTGTTCACCACAATACAATAGTTAAAAAGCATAAAACACATGTAAGATGCAATATAATATACATATAATTTTATAGCCTACATTTACACTTTGTATTACATCATTAGCTCTTTCATGTTCTTATAAAATCCCCTTCAAGATTTATAATTTTGAATTTCCTTTGTTAAATGGATATCCTGTTATTCCCACAACATATTTCCTTACTGCTCTACGTTGCTTCTAATCCTTTGCTAAGGTCAATAATGGAAAGAATATCTTCAAGCAGGTAATGTTTTTTTCACATCTAGAATGAAAGTTTTTAATACAAAAAATTTCCACTTATATACTTTTAAGAAGAGTAATTCTCACACCATTACAAGCACAATGTACATCAACAAAACCTCTCATTACACACATTGTCCTCAGAATTTGCTGGGGGTGTATCAGTTGTAGGGATTTAAAAAGGTTTGCATAACCCACCTCCACCTTTGGAAATCAATGTTATGAACATTTTAAAACAAAACTCTATGAAAACATATAGCGTCATCTTGTGTGCATGCTGTGCAGTAAGTCGCTTCAGTCGTGTCTGACTCTTTGTGACCCTATGGACTGTAGCCCGCCAGGCTCCTCTGTCCATGGGATTTCCCAGGCAAGAATACTAGAGTGGGTTACCATGCCCTCTTCTGGGATCTTCCTGACCCAAGGATCGAACCTGGGTCTCATATCTCCTGAATTGGCAGGCAGGTTCTTTACCATTAGCACTACCTGGGAAGCCCAGTGTCATCTTACAGTGCTGAAAAAATTGTATCAGCTTTTTCCCTCATGGGTTATTAGTACACATATGATACAAATTCATAAAAAAGTACTGAGTATTCCTCTCCCAGAACATCAGGGACTTTTTTACATCTTTCAAATATATTCAGAGCGGCTTCTATTTTGATTTCACCTTTCATACATCTTATAATGCTTCTTAAGATTGATGAAACAATCTTCTTCTGGGGGCATCTTCCTAGCCTTTGGGTGTAGTATCATTTTCACCATTCACAGACCATCAATTATCTTAGCCTTGGGGTCTCCATTGATTCAGAAGCCCTGGTCCTTATCTAGGATCCATTAGTTACCAAGTGTGCTCATTTTCTCAGTTGTGAATCTGGGATAATAATGTATACCTTTCCATTAAACTTCCCAGGGTTGTTGTGACAAATGACATATGTATGAAAACACACAGCATTTAGAAATGTATGAAGGCATTTTTGTTGAGGGGGTTGTAGTTTCCTACTAATTAATGCAATGACTTTCTTTTCTAAATTGATAGATCTCCTAAAAATTCCAATATTTTGATTCAGAATTTCAACTCTCAATTCAATCTCATTTCACTGTAAACATTTTGAGTTACAAGATATTAGGGGCTTTAACTAGTAATCTGTTTACTTGTTCTTTCTGTACAAACTGGGTACAACCAATAATAATGATGAGGGCTAAATACTGACATGTCAGGTGCTGAACTAAGCACTTTAATTTCTATGAACTTACTTAATCCTCATAATACCCAATAAGATAGTTATAATTGTGATGTCCATTTTACATGTGAAGGAACTGAACCTTAGAGGGTTTAAACGGCTTGTCCCAGATCACATGGCTTGCTGTGCTGCACTGGTGGTATAGTGGTGAGATAGCTGCCTTCCAGATAACATGACTCATGGCTAACATGTGGTAGAGCAGGAATTTAAACCACATGGTTAGGTAGCAGATACCAGAGGCTTAACCACTATTCTCTACTGCCTTCTCAGCACTGTATACAAATTTCTGCAGTTTCTTTGGGAATATCCCCATATAAGATGTTTTCTGAAAATTATAAACTAAAAAGGAAGCCTTTATACCTGCCAGTATCTTATTACAGGCCTTTGCAAGTGGGAGACTTAGTGAACCAAGATAAAGCTGCAGAAGCCTCTTTGGTGGTTTCCCAGTCTCCATGTCCAACAACACTTCATGTCTCATAGAAAGGGGCTTGTCTCACATGCGAATCTGATCATGTCCCTCTCCCACAGTGGTTCCCCATGGCTTTCAAGATGAAGTTCAACTCTTGGCTACCTCTTTGTGCCTCCTCTCTTGCCCCTGTCTCCTCCTCTCTTACCATGGATCCAATGTTTCCTGTCTCTCTGCCACCCATGAACCATCCCTTCTAAACAACAGCGGGACCTCCTTACAGTTTTTAATCATCTCTCCTTCAAAACTCAGCTTTGGATTCACTTGGAGGGCAAGGCTGGGTCAGAACCCTTGCTCTCTGCTCTCCTAGCATCCTGAGCATACTCTGACACCACATTTATTACACTGCACTGATTGATTTACTTGTCTTATAGATAGATCACAAATCTGTCCTTACAACTGGTCCATTTTTTCCAGCTCTTCAATCTTTTAGCCCATGCTTGGCACAATTCTTGGGACATAATACATCCTCAATAAATGCTAAGTGAGTAAATCAAGGGTGGGATATGGTGTGGCTCTAGACCCAGATGAAACCATACTCTGCCCCATGAAAACTACTGCTGAGCCTCCAGGTTGGCAGTTTTTTCATTTCTTGTCCCCACCTTTTATTTTTGGGCACTGTCGACACTGCAGAGGTGGTTAGAAAATAGGTACCTTTTCGTAACTTACAAACATGTATCAGCCTTAGCAAGGTTAACTCCTTTGGGAAACTTTACTTGATGAAAATGCCACCTAGCAGAGCTCTGTCACCTTCTGTCCCTTGTTAGCACATGAAGCCCCTTTCTGAGCCTGGCAGGATGAAGGGAAATGATACCTCTGCATCTCCAGGGTCCTGAAGAATTGCTGCCTCCATGAACAAGATAGTGACTGGCAGGTCCCCTTCCTTCAGCCTTTTTAAGCCTTCTTCAAATGCTCCAGGCCAGTCTTTGAAAGGGTTTTCAGTATGAAAGTAATAACCCTACAACATAGAGAGGGGCCAACACAGATCTATTGATTTAACTCTTCATTGTTACATTCAATCAGTTCTTTCTGAATTTAAGTAATTTTATTTATTTAATTTCAATGAAGTTTAAATTGCCATTTTTTTCCTTATTGTGACTGTAGTACATTTTCATGGTGTAAATGTTAGATATTATTTTGTTACTGAATAATATAAAAAGAAACAAAAAGATACCTGTAATGTTGCAACCTAAATATGATCACTGTTAATATTTTGGAGCTTGTTTTCCTTCTGATATTTCTTTTGTTTTTTTTTTTTTAATTAATAAATTTATTTATTTTAGTTGGGGGCTAATTACTTTACAATATTGTAGTGGTTTTTGCCATACATTGACATGAATCAGCCATGGGTTTACATGTGTTCCCCGTCCTGAACCCCCCTCCCTCTTTTGTTCTTTTTGTTTCAGCCATTTACCCACAAGATTTAAAAAATATTGACTTTTAGGACAAACTTTTGTGGAGTGCTGCCATGCACTCTCTTGAAATGTTAATAGCACATAGTGTACATCTGTTTATATATAGTGGCCCTTTGGAGGGCTATGAACTATTGTAACATCTAGGATATTTTTTCACCTTCTACTCATCAAACCATTTTTTGTCCCATTGTGGGGCTGTATCTCTCCATTGAGAATGCATGTTTAAAAGTTATAGATTTTCTTTTGTTGCAAAAATTTAAATAATACACATTATACAAATAATCTTCTAGTATTTTCTATAAGTTAAACAAGTCCATGCTATAAAAGCAAGGTTGTAGCTTAAGCCTCATTTAATTTTAGCTATTAAAATTATTTATATTATGCTAAAAATTAATCAATCCTCTTTCGATGGTCACTCAGGTTATTTTCAATTTTTATTGTTGTTATCATAAATAAAGCTACAGTGAAAGTCTTATGCTCAAATCTTTGACTGCATATGATTATTATCTTCAGATAGACTTCTAGAAGGATTTATTATGCTAAAGGCTATGAACTATTTTGAGCCCTTCATATATGTAGCAGAAATGATTTTGAGAAAGTATGCCCTGATAAACTCTCATCAGAAGTATCAGAGATATTATTTGTTGCAACCTTAGTAGCAGAGACCATCATAAAAACCAATTTGATAGATACAAATAAGCTAGTCTGTTGATGATGCTACTAAGGTTTTTAAATACATCAAATGGAGACCTTCATTCTCCCCAGGTGTTTAGAAAGACAAACCTCTTTGTCAGAATCCATAGGGTATGGCCAGCTTATGTAGTGGTGTTGGGGTGTGGGACCCTGGGAGGGGGAGCTCAGGTGCATGGGTTGTAGCCCGGAGACTGATGTTGTACGTGTTCTCTCTTCTCACTTACTTTCAATTTCTTTGTGGAAAATTAATGATTTTAATGAGATGGTTGATCTGATTTTACGAGATTGCCTTGCCTACTGTGGGACAGAGAATACTGGAAGGAGGAAGACATCTTAATGATTATGTAGATTGTTAACCCCCTAAGATCAGAGACTGTTCATCTCAGTCTCCAGTATCTAGGTCAGTAAACAGTAAAATTTGTTGGATGGAACCAAATATCATGGAAGTTATTCAGAATTGAATAAAACTGAGAATTCCTCTACCACAAAGAACCATAACATTAACATCTCTCTATATATTTCCCCTGTGTAAGAAAATTCTATCTTTCCATCTCTTTCTGTCTTTCAAGTCACTTAAACTGATTTCTCAGTGTTTTCTTTTTCTCCAGGCATTTTTAAAAGCATAAATCCTAGAGCAACTGGGGCTTCATGGGGGAATTTAGCTGGCTGTGGACTGTACTCACACGTTTTCTGGGGCTCTTATTAGGGGACTATCTGTCAAGGAATCCCCTTGGTATTTGACCCAGCTTTGTGAAGTGTATCTTTTCCACTGAATTCTTTGCTAGCAGCATAAAGGCTACCCGTGAAATAAAGCCTGAAGCCCCCCTTTTCAACCTCCCGCCCATTAATATCACTTTTGTCAGCTTACTGACATGGTTTGAGCATTGTGGGATTAGCTCAGCTCTTGTTCTAACTAACCCTCAGTGTTAGTTCAGGGACTGGCCAAGCTCTGGTTGGCTGCCAAACTGTCTTAACACTGAGAAAAAATAAGGATGTTCCATTCCAGTTTTGCTGCCTTCACACATTGCATGATTACACTGGTTCCATCTACCAGAATTTCTTCCAGGTCAGATTGATATTAAACAGTCTATTTAATTTTTGGATTCCCCCCCCCACACACAAAATAGCTATCAACTAATTTATAAAAATATGATCCAAAGAGGATGAGAAAACTGGTCATCATTTGAAAGAAGAGAAATTGTCACCTTCTCACTGGCTGAGACTGTAACCTGGTTCTGGGCTTCCTGGTTCTCCGATATCCAGTTCCTCCGGGCCATTTCTTCCCATTCTGCTTGCATCTTATCCCAAAACTCTGTATCTGACTAGAAGACAGGAGAAATGAAGACAGATGGGTTTAAGAACACACTATATCATTTGGTTTATTTTCAAAAGACAGTTTTTCTCACAGATAAAAATGACTTCTGGGGAGGAATAAAGTGTTCAAATTGGCCACATCCAATGACACTCACGGTTGAAGAGCTTCTGGAGGGCACTCAGCACTCAAGGTGTCAAAGTGTATTAGCTGTGATTTTTCTCTGGGAGAAACATAGTTACCACCTGAAGAACCAGGATCATATACAACCAAATTCAGCTAAAAATCCATTATTTGAATAGTTTCAAGTGTGGGTACCTGACACACATTTTGGGAAGAGCAGTCTCTCCTAGAGTTGCTGCTAGGCAATGGGATTGGAATGCAGAAGTAGGAAGTCGAGAGATACCTGGAGTAACAGGCAAGTTTGGCCCTGGAGTGCAAAATGAAGCAAGGCAAAGGCTAACAGAGTTTTGCCAAGAGGATGTGCTAGTCATAGCAAACTCTCTTCCAAGAACACAAGGGATGACTCTCGTGACCATCACTAGATGGTCAATACTGAAATCAGACTGATTATATTCTTTGTAGCCAAAGATGGAGAAAGCTCTATACAGTCAGCAAAAATAAACCCAGGAGCTGACTGTGGCTCAGATGGTGAGCTCCTTATTATAAAATTCAGACTTAAAACTGAAGAAAGTAGGGAAAACCACGAGGCCCATTCAGGTATGACCTAATTAAATCCCTTATGATTCTACAGTGGAAGTGACAAATAGAGTCAAGAGATTAGATCCGATACAGTGCCCGAAGAACTATGGATGGAGGTTCGTGACATTGTACAGGAGGCAGTGAGCAAAACCATCCCCAAGAAAAAGAAATGCAAGAAGGCAAAATGGTTGTCTGAGGAGGTTTTACAAATACCTGAGAAAAGAAGAGAAGTGAAATGCAAAGGAGAAAGGGAAAAATATACCCAACTGATTGCAGAGTTCCAGAGAATAGCAAGGAGAGATAAGAAAGCCTTTATAAGTGACCAGAGGAAAACAATAGAATGGGAAAGATTAGAGATCTCTTCAAGAAAATTAGAGATACCAAGGGAACATTTCATGGAAAGATGGGCACAATAAAGGATAGAAAAAGTAAGGACCTAACAGAAGCAGAAGATATTAGGAAGAGCTGGCAAGAATACACAGAAGAACTATACAGAAAAGGTCTTAATGACCTGGACAGTCATGATGGTGTGGTCACTCATCTAGAGCCATATATCCTAGAGTGTGAAGTCAAGTGGGCCTTAGGAAGCATCACTACAAACAAAGCTAGTGGAGGTGATGGAATTTCAGCTGAGCTATTTCAAATCTTAAAAGATGATGCTGTTAAAGTGCTGCACTCAATATGCCAGCTAATTTGGAAAACTTAGCAGTGGCCACAGGACTGGAAAAGGTCAGCTTTCATTCCAATCCCAAAGAAGGACAATGCCAAAGAATGTTCAAACTAGAATACAATTTTGCTCATTTCACACGCTAGCTTAAAAATCCTTCAAGCTAGGCTTCAGCAGTGCATGAACCAAGAATTTCAGATGTACAAGCTGGGTTTTGAAGAAGCAAAAGAACCAGAGATCAAATTGCCAACATCTGTTGGATCATAGAAAAAGCAAGAGAATTCCAGAAAAACATCAAATTCTGCTTCATTGACTATGCTAAACCCTTAGTGTGGATCACAACAAACTGGAAAATTAAAGAGATGGGACTCTACCAGATCACCTTACCTACCTTCTAAGAAACCTGTAAGCAAGTCAAGAAGCAACAATTAGAACTGGACATGGACTACCAGAATGGTTCAAAATCGGGAAAGGTGTAAATCAATGCTGTATATTGTCAGTCTGCTTATTTAAATTCTATGCAGAGTGCATCATGCGGTCTGGATGAACCTCAAGCTGGAATCAAGACTGGTAGGAGAAATATCAATAACCTCAGATATGCATATGATACCACTCTAGTGGCAGAAAGTAAAGAGGAACTAAAGAGCCTCTTGATGAAGGTGAAAGAGGAGCGTGAAAAAGCTGGCTTAAAACTCAACATTCAAAAAAGGAAGATAATGGCATCCAGTCCCATCACTTCATGGCAAATAAATGGGGAAACAATGGAAACAGTGACAGACTTCATTTTCTTGGGCTCCAAAATCACTGCAGATGGTGACTGAAGCCATGAAATTAAAAGATGCTTGCTCCTTGGAAGAAAAGTGATGACAAACCTAGACACTGTATTAAAAAACAGAGACATCACTCTGCTGACAAAGGTCCGTCTAGTCAAAGCTATGGTTTTTCCAAAAGTCATGTATGGATGTGAGAGTTGGACCATAAACAAGGCTGAGTGCCAAAGAACTAATGTTTTTGAAGTGTGGTGTTGGAGAAGACTCTTCAGAGTTCCTTGGACTGCAAGGAGATCAAATCAGTCAATCCTAAAGAAAATCAACCCTGAATATTCATTGGAAAAACTGTTGCTGAAGCTCTAATACTTTGGCCACCTGATTTGGTGAGCCGACTCATTGGAAAAGACCCTGATGCTGGGAAACACTGAGGGCAAGAGAAGGGGGCGACAGAGGGTGATATGGTTTTATGGCATTATTGACTCAATGGGCATGAGTTTGAGCAAACTCCAGGAGATAGTGAAGGACAGGCAAGCCTGGCATTCTGTAGTCCATGAGTCACAACAATCAGGCAGGACTGAGTCACTGAACAACAACAATGAAGAATTAGAGTAGCTCCTTTGGGACTGGCTGGGCAGTGGCTTAGGAAGCAGCTGGCCATAGGCACAGAAAGCAACACTGGTTTACCCTACTCTGTGCCAAGCTCTGTGCTAGGAGAAAACTCAGTCTAGAGGGTTATGGTCATAAAGCTAGGATTACACAGGTTCTGAACCACAGGTTCTGGTTTCTAGGCCTGTACTCATCACATTATGGCAAAGGTGTCCTGGTGCTAAAGAATGAAGGAGACTAGCTTTGGGTGTGAACTCAACTGAATCTTCAAGGTCTTCTATAGCAGGATGATTTTTTGAAAAATAACACTTTGTGTTTTCGTCTTTATAACTTTCCTTTATGTCTTCCCAAGTGGAAACCAGGCCATTTGCTCTCCCTTATTTCAGGGGACTGAAGCAGACTTTTTCTGCAAGATCTGTCCCTGGTTGGCTTCTATTTTACTAAGCCTGAAGAGAGTACTTGAGGTGTTCTGGAGGGAGGAAAAGGGGACAAGTATCTTAAAGACCTTAAGAGAGGAGGGGAGATTTCCAGGGACAGGAAAAGAGAAGGAAGGTGGTGCGTTCTGAGATAAGTGGAAAATGATGCTTAGCTTTTAAGGATTTCCCTGGCAAATTGGCCTGACCTTCAAGAGAATGAGACAGGGTGTGCTAGGAACTCAGATCCCCACATGGCAGAGAAAGAGACACAAACTAGGCTTGGATCAACACTTTGGGGCTTGGTTGGTTGTTAGCAGTTAGCATGATACACAGGAAGGTGGAGACTCTGTCCTTGTTTTTTGGCACCACATAAGCATTCCATAGCTGGTGCCTGAGACTAAGTTACCTGCTTGGAAACCACTATTTTCCTTAAAGAAAAAAGTGAAATGAGGGTACTCCTATCAGAGTTTGGAACTGAGATCCAATTTCTCTGCAAATCTCAGTTTCTATGATTCTAAATCTTTGACTCGCTGACATACCATCAAAGGTTGCTCTACACCTTTTAATCCTCCCAGTCTCACCCTCTACTCCACCCTCATTCCTGGGTAGTGGTTGTTCAGGGGTGAGACCTCGTCTTCAAAGTTGCTCTAAATGATAATTATAAGCTTATTTCTTCTGCATGTAAACATGCAGGGAAAAAGGGCCAGCCCAGTGTGATTAATCCCAGGCTACTAAGTAAACAGCACTTCTTTTTCACTACGTCCAGAATACTCATTTCTACCACAGATATGGGTTCTGTCCCATCAGTAGAGGCTTTCCCCTCAACAAAGGCATCTTGGTAATGTGTGTCTGATATGCTAGAAGTCCACGGAATGGCCACCAGTTATTCAGGTTAAGGTTAGGAATAAAATTCAAAATGTCTCTTTCAATGAGCCTTTCTGGTAGAACACCAAATTGTGCAAACAGAATGATCTCAGTTATATAACAGCTACATAAAAGATTAGAAGGAAATATCCTGCCATGTTAAGAGTAATCTTTCATACAGATGGCCAATAAACACATGAAAAATGCACAACATCACTCATTATTAGAGAAATGCAAATCAAAATTACAATGAGCTACCACCTCAGTTCAGTTCAGTTGCTCAGTCGTGTCCGACTCTTTGCGACCCCATGAATCGCAGCACGCCAGGCCTCCCTGCCCATCACCAACTCCCAGAGTCTACCCAAACCCATGTCCATTGAATCGGTGATGCTATCCAGCCATCTCATCCTCTGTCGTCCCCTTCTCCTCCTGCCCCCAATCCTTCCCAGCATTAGGGTCTTTCCCAACGAGTCAACTCTTCACATGAGGTGGCCAAAGTATTGGAGTTTCAGCTTCAACATCAGTCCTTCCAATGAACACCCAGGACTGATCTCCTTTAGGATGGACTGGTTGGATCTCTTTGCAGTCCAAGGGACTCTCAAGAGTCTTCTCCAACACCACAGTTCAAAAGCATCAATTCTCCGGCGCTCAGCCTTCTTCACCATCCAACTCTCACATCCATACATGACTACTGGAAAAACCATAGCCTTGACTAGACGGACCTTTGCTGGCAAAGTAATGTCTCTGCTTTTAAATATGCTATCTAGGTTGGTCATAACCTTCCTTCCAAGGAGTAAGCGTCTTTTAATTTCATGGCTGCAATCACATTGGCCAAAATGACCATCAGCAAAAAAAAAAAATCTACAAACAATACATGCTGGAGACGGTATGGAGAAAAGGGAACCCTCTTGCACTGTTGATGGGAATGTAGATTGATAAAGCCACTATGGAGAACAGTATGGAGATTCCTTAAAAAAAATAGGAATAAAACTACCAATGCATGCATGCTAAGTCGCTTCAATCATGTCCAACTCTGTGTGACCTTATGGACTGTAGCCCACCAGTCTCCTCTGTCCATGGAATTCTCCAGGCAAGAATACTGGAGTGGGTTGCCATGCCCTTCTCCAGGGGATCTTCCCGACCCAGGGGTCAAACCCGGTCTCCTGCATTGTAGGCAGATTCTTTACCATCTGAGCCACAGGGAAGCCCCCAAAAGTACCAAATGACCCAGCAATTTCATTACTGGGCATATACCATGAGAAAATCACAATTCAAAAAGACATATGTACCCCAATGTTCACAGCAGCACTATTTACAATAGCCAGGAAATGGAAGCAACCTAGATGTCTATCAACAGATGAATGGATAAAGAAGTTGTGGTATTTTATACACACACACACACACACACACACACAAAATGGACTATTACTCAGCCATAAAAAGGAACAAATTTGAGTCAGTTCTAGTGAGGTGGATGAACCTAGAGTTGTTACACAGAGTGAAGTCAGAAAGAGAAAAATAAATATTGAATATTAATGCATATATATAGAATCTAGAAAAATGGTACTGATGGACCTATTTGTGGGGCAGGAAGAGAGATGCAGACACAGAGAACAGACTTGTAGACACAACAGGGAAAGGAGATGGTGGGGCAAATTGAGAGAATAGCACTGAAACATATACATTACCACACGTAAAATAGATGGCTAGTGGGAAGTTGCTGTATAACACAGGAAGCTCAACCTGGTGCTCTATGACAACCTAGAGGGGTAGGATGGAGTAGGGAGTAGGGGGGAGGTGACATATGTATACTTTGACTGATTCACTCTGTTGTATGGCAGAAACCAACACAACATTGTAAAGCGATTATCCTCCAATTAAAAATTAAAAAGAAAAAGAGTAAACTGTCTTTGAATGAAGGGCTGATGGGTGGATTTTCCTGCTTCTTTATGCTCTTTTGTACTTCCTGAATTTTTTATGAGTATGCACTGCTTTTATAATTTAAGAAAGGTTAAAAAAATCATCTTTCCTTTTTAAAATACCATGAAACCTGCACATTTAGATACTGAAGGGACTCATTTTCTTGAATAGGCTTTTAAAGATGCAGGTTCAGCTTGTCTGAACAGAAACAAACAGAAATCTATCAAGTGAATTTTATAATGTTTACTGACTCTCCCGAGCCCCCTGATGGGTGGTGTGAAGTGCCAATGACTTCAAGTATTTTCTAAGGCAGTTAAGTTCCCCTAGTGAGACTCCCTGGCATCTAAAGCTATTAAAAGTCTTTTGAATGAAAGAATGAGGAAGATTTTGTAAGGTGTACTTCTAAATTACAAAAGTCACCTTTCCTGCAGTTTCAAATTAGAGCAGTAGATGCATAAAATTGCTGTGGAAAGAGAACCTCAGTTGAGGTGGGGTTGTCGGGCCCTAATTTAATGAGGTACACCAGGGCTGACTGTTACCACTTAGAATAAGTTCTGCTGACTAATTAAACTGCACCACACAGTTTCATTTAATTACAGAAGACTACTTTTAGCACAATTTTCATCCAGTCTCAGAATCCAGACTTCATTCTCGTAACTGCAATTAACACTGCTTCTTTTTTTCATTCCTAATCAATTTCAGAGAAACCTGAAACACATGTGAATTTTAAATATTTTAGACATGACTGAGGAGATCTTATGTACTGATGATTTTGTCAGCTGTTCGGAGATGCTGGTAGATTACTTTTTATACTCTACAGGTAATAAATTATATGCTCACACCAGAAATGAGCTACTGTTTGCAATCCATTTTCATTTTAAATATAGTTTTCTGATGATAACAATGGTAGATATTTACTACAAACTTGGGATATGCAGTATGGTGGTTAAGAACGGAAGTTGTCTCATCATGTTGACTTAGAAACAAATTCTGGCTCTATAGCTGACCTGCAAGCCCCGTAATATTTCCAGGTCTCATTTTCCTTATCCTTAAAATGAAGATAGACTAGTGGTCTTGGTTAGTCACTATACCGACCAAATGAGAAAGTGTATCCGTGGCATAAAGCACATGGTAAGTGTTCAGTAAAAGCAGGTGTGCTTACAAGTGCTTTTGTGCCTTTGAAAAAATATAAAGAATGAAACAAAAATCACGCACAACCGCAAAGCTCAGATACACTTCTGTGAGTATTCTGGTGTTTTAATTTCTGTATATACATATTCTCTCCTAGATACTTTTCCTCTCCATTTAAATCTTTCTTTTCTACCTAGTTATTCAAAAATAAGAGCAAGGTTAAGAAGACTATTGCAAAAATAGACTGTTATATGGCAATCAAAATAGTACTTATGACGAATTTATTACAACATGGGATAGGCCTTGAGTTATAATGTTCTTTGTTATGTAGTATGATCACAATGATAAGAAACAACAAATAATGTGTGAGGGGAAAAAAAATAAGACTAGAGAAATGCACCTATAGTTCATGGGTGGGAATTATGAGGAATTTGCCCCCAAACCTTCCCTTGTACTTCTTAGTATTTACCATATCTTCTATTGCTAGCATGTGTTATTTTAGTGAAAAGGTAAGATTTTCTTGAAAAAGCTGCCATCCAACCTAGATGTACATCGCAAGATAAGTGGATAAAGAAGTTGTGGTACATACATACAATGGGATATTACTCAGCCATAAAAAGGAATGAATTTGAGTAGGTTGAACAGAGACAGATGAACCTAGAGCCTGTTATATAGAGTGAAGCAAGTCAGAAAAAAACATATCATATATTAATGCATATATAAGGAATCTCGAAAAATGGTACTGATGAACCTATTTGCAGGGCAGGACTAGAGACAAAAACATATAGAATGGACTTGTGGACACAGCAGGGGGAAGAAGAGGGACAAACTGAAAGATCAGCATTGAAATATATACATTACCATGTGTAAAATAGATAGTGGGAACTTATATAACACAGGGAACTCACTCTGGTGCTCTAGACAGAGAGGGGTTGGATGAGGGTGTGAGAGGGAGGCTCAAGAGGGAGAGGATATATGTATACTTAAGGCTGATTCACATTATTGTATGGCAGAAACCAACACAGCATTGTAAAGCAATTATCCTCCAATTAAAAAAAGTTGTATAAAAAATTAACTCAAACAACTCAGTAGCAAAAACCAAATAATCAATTAAAAAGTAGGCAGAGAATCTGAACAGATATTTTTTTCAGAGAATACATACAGATGGCTAACGTGGAAAGGTGCTCAGCATCACTTATTCAGTGAAATGAAAATCAAAACCACACTTGTTAGAATGGCTATTATCAAAAGGCAAGAAATAACAAGTGCTGGTGAGGATGTGGGGAAGAGGGAACTATTAGTGGAAATGTAAATTGATGCATCCACTATAAAACTGTATGAAGTTTCCTTAAAAAAATTAAAAATAGAACCATTCTACGTTGTGCTTAGTCACGTCCGACTCTTTGTGACCCCATGGACTATAGCCTCCCAGGCTCCTCTGTCCATGGGGATTCTCCAGGCAAGAATATTGGAGTGGGTTGCCATGCCCTCCTCCAGGGGATCTCCCTACCCAGGAATCGAACCAGGGTCTTCTGCATTTCAGGTAGATTCTTTACCAGATGAGCTACCAGGGAAGCCCAGAACTATTCTATAATTCAGCAATTTCACATCTGGGTATTTATCTAAAGGAAATGAAAACACTAATTTGAAAAGATATGTATACCCGCATGTTCACTGCAGCACTATTTATAATAGATAAGATATGGAAACAATTTGTGCCCAAACAGATGAATGAATAAAGATGTTGTGGTGTAAACAAACAAACCCCCAAACTTCCATCTTTTCAGTTTCAATTCCTCTGTGATGTTTTCCCCCAAAACCCTACCCTAGAGCAATCTCTTACCTCTCTGAATTCTAATAAGAATGTTCTGGATCAGTGGTTTGGAAAAAGAGAGCTGTGTGCTAGAAGCTGCCATTATCCTTGTGAACTTGAGAAGTCATTTAAACTTATCTGTACATTATTTTTTGTCATTTGTAAAGTGAGAAGACTGGGTTTATTTGACAATAATTCAGGTTTCTTTGTCTGCACAGACTGACTCAGAATAATAAGGGAGGGAGGGAGATCTTAGTCCAGAATCATTATTTTTTTGGAAGGGGGCTTCTAGCCTGTTCATTGATCTCCAAAAATCGTACTTTAAAATATTTCTCTAAAAGTATATTTGACATTTTCCTTTCACTTTTTTATTGTAAAACTAGCAAACAAAAATTCCTAAGAACCATGACAAAATTAAATAGTAATTAAAATATAAAGAATAAGGAAATAAGCAATTTAACTTAGAACCAGGGAATTTTAAGGGATAGCAGCATATTATTAGCTCCCATTCACCAGTCTATTTTGGTCATTCTCGAGTTGAAATACAGTAACTTTCCATTTTGTGGTCAAACATAACTGTCGATTAGAAAGATCCTGGGGTTGTGTCATGAAGGAATTGATTGAGGTGAGATTATGTGTCAATTCTGCCTGTGACGAGTCTGACTCTTCTGTTGCCTCTTTAGAAACTGATTAATTGTCACTGGATCAAAACTTAAAAAAACCATCAATCAAACATCTCATTCTGCATATACAAAAGAAAAGAAAGTATCCCTTGTAAGGCAGAGAAAAAAAATCATTATGCAAATTTGGATAAACTATTTGCCACGATAAATTTTCACTGAAGTGAAACTGTGTACAGATGAGTTAGGGACCTCTCTGTCCTGGATCTCATAGCCCAGGCTGGTGAAAAGTGGCTGAAATGTCCCCATTCACATCACTTGTTGATTTACAGGTCAATATTAGTTGAAGATTTCATATGGCTGCCCAAAGAACATATTCAGCCTGAGGCTGCAATTAAAGAGTGCAGCATCTAGCAAACATTGCTAGTGAATTCTAGCAAACATTTAGAGAAGAACAAATGCCTATCTCTCTAAAAAATTGCAGAGGAAGGAACACTTCCAAACGCATTCTATGAGGCCACCATCACCCTGATACCAAAACCAAATAAAGATATCACAAAAAAAGAAAATTATAGGCCAATATCACTTATGAAAATAGATGCAAAAATCCTCAACAAAATTCCAGCAAACAGAATTCAACAACACATTAAAAAGATCACACACTATGATCAAGTCAAGTTTATTCCAGGGACACAATGATTCTTCAATACATACAAATCAATGTGATACACCATATTAGCAAATTGAAAGATAAAACCATCTGATAATCTCAATAGATGCAGAGAAAGCTTTTGATAAAATTCAGCATCCATTTATGATAAAAACTCTTAAAAAAATGGGCAGAGAGGGAAGCTACCTTAACATAATAAAGGCCATAGACAACTAACCCACAGCAAACAATATTCTCAAAGGTAAGAAATTGAAAGCATTCCCTCTAAGATCAGGAACAAGTCAAGGGTGCCCACTCTTGCCACTATTATTCAACATAGTTTTGGAAGTCCTAGCTATGGAAATCAGAGAACAAAAAGAAAGAAAAGGAATCCAGATTGGAAAGGAAGAAGTAAAACTCTATTTGCAGGTAACATGATAGTGTACATAGAAAACCCTAAAGATACCATCAGAAAACTACAAGAACTAATCAGGGAACTCAGTAAAGTCACAGGATACAAAATCAGTACATAGAAATCACTTGCATTCTTATATACTAACAATGAAAAATCAGAAAGAGAAATTAAGAAATCAATCCCATTTACTATTGCAACAGAAAGAATAAAATACCTATGAATAAATCTACCTAAGAAGACAAAAAAGCTGTATACAGGAAACTACAGGACACTGATGAAAGAAATCAAAGATGACATGAACAAATGGAGAGATATTCCATGCTCCTGGGTTGGAAGAATCCACACTGTGAAAATGACTACATTACCAAATGCAATCTACAGGTTTAATGTAATCCTTATCAAGTTACCAATGGCATTTTTCACAGAACTAGAACAAAAAATTTCACAATTCATATGGAAACACAAAAGACATTGAATAGCCAAAGCAATCTTGAGAAAGAATAATGGAGCTGGAGGAATCAACTTACCTGATTTCAGACTATATTACAAAGCTACAGTCATCAAGACAGTATGGTACTGGCACAAAAGTAGAAATATAGACCAGTGGAACAAAATAGAAAGCCCAGAGATAAACCTATGATTCTATGGGCAAGTTACCTTTGAAAAGGGAGGCAAGAATATACAATGGGAAAAAGATAGTCTATTCAATAAGTGGCCCTGGGAGAACTGGAAAACTACGGGTAAAAGAATGAAATTAGAACACTTCCTAACACCATACACAAAGATAAACTCAGAATGGATTAAAGACCTAAATGTAAGATCAGAAACATAAAATCTCAGAAGAAAATGTAGGCAAAACACAGTATAACATAAATCATAACAAAACCCTCTATGACCCACCTCCTAGAATAATGGAAATAAAAATAAACAAGTGGGACCTACTTAAAAGCTTTTGCACAGCAAAGGAAACTATAAACAAAGTGAAAAGACAGGCCTCAGAATGAGACAAAACAGTAGCAATAAAACAACTGGCAAAGGATTAATTTCCTAAATATATAAGCAGCTCATACAACTCAATTCCAGAAAAACAAACAACTCAATCAAAAAGTGGGCAAAATACCTAAACAGACATTTCTCCAAAGACGACATACAGATGGCTAATAAACACATGAAAAGGTGCTCAACACTGTTCATTATCAGGGAAATGCAAATCAAAACTACAACAAGATATCACCTCACACCAGTCAGAAGGGCCATCATCAAAAAAATCCACAAATAGCAAGTTCTACAGAGGGTGTGGAGGAAAGGAAACCCTCTTGTACTGCTGGTGGGAATGTAAACTGATATAGCCACTATGGAAGACAGTGTGGAGATTCCTTAAAAAACTAGGAATAAAACAACCATACAATCCAGCAATACCACTTCTAGGCATATACCCCGAGGAAACCAAAACTGAAAAAGACACATGTACCCCAATGTTCATTGCAACACTGTTTACAATAGCCAGGACATGGAAGCATCCTAGATGTCCACTGACTGATGAATGGATAAAGAGTGGTACATTTATACAATGGAATACTACTCAGCCATAAGAAGGAATGCATTTGAGTTAGTTCTAATGAAGTGGATGAACCCAGAGCCTATTATAAAGAGTAAAATTAGTCAGAAAGAGAAATATTGTATATTAATGCATATATATGGAATCTAGAAAGATAGTACTGATGAACCTATTTGCAGGGCAGCAATGGAGATGCAGACTTAGAGAACAGACTTATGAATAAGCGCAGGAGGAGGAAGGAGAGGGTGAGATGAATGGAGAAAGTAGCATGGAAGCATATATTCTACCGTGTGTAAAAGAGATAGCAAATGGAAATTTGCTGTATGACTTCGGGAACACAAACTGGGGCTTTGTAACAACATAGAAAGGGTGGGAAAGGTGGGAGGTGGGAGGTAGGTTCAAGAGAGAGGGGACATATGTACATCTATGGCTAATTCATGTTGATGTATGGCAGAAATCAAACCAATATTGTAAAGCAATTATCCTTCAATTAAAAATAAATAATTAAAAAAGATGTGCAGCACCCCAATCAAGCATAGAATTTTTTAAAAATAAATTAAAAAAAATTTTCAAGTACAGTTGAATTACAATATTGTGTTAGTTTCAGGTGCACAGCAAAATGACTCAGTAATACATACATACATGTCTATTTTTTTCAGATTCTTTTCCCTTGTAGGTTATTACAAAATATTGAGTTCCCTGTGCTATACAGTAGGTCTTTGTTGATTATTTTACATACAGTAGTGTGTACATGTTAATCCCAAATTCCCAATTTATCCTTCCTTCCTGCTCTTTTCCCCCTTTGGTAACTATAAGTTTGTTTTCTATATCTGAGTCTGTTTCTGTTTTATATATAAGATCATTTGCATAATTTTTTAGATTCCACATATAAGTGATATCACATGATATGTGTCTTTGGTCTGACTTACTTCACTCAGTATGATAATCTCTAGGTCCAAGAGATAGGATAGAATTTTGATTGGTCAGAGTTAGTTTGAGCTCTGGGTACAGCCTTTGGTGTCCCACATAGTGAGGGGTCAATGACAAAGTGGAGTCTCTTCAAGCAAGAGTGAATGAGTGGGAGTAAGCCTGTTTATGAAGAAATTCACCTGATAAAGCAAGGCTCAGGGGATGCTGAGCACAGAATCTTGTTTTTGCAGACAGCAGAATTAGGGTGAATGAATGGCAGTTCCAAAGGGACAGATTTTTATCAAACACAACACGAAGCTACTTGAAAATGTGCTGCTTCTTCCTCAGAGGGATGGGTTCCCTAGCATTAGAAATTTTCAGACACAATGACCAATGTGAGGGGTGCTCTACACATGATTCACAGGCCAGTTTGACCTAATGAACCCTACGGTCTCTTACAAATCCTATGGTCTCTTGCAAGTCTTTGTTTGCAGTGTTATTAATGAATTGACTTCTGGAGTAAAACAGGAAGGTACAAAATTAATAAAATCTCTATGAGATAAGAAACGGATCTGTCATGCATGCACCTTTCTCAAGCTAAACAGGATAGGGAAGGAAAACAGACATGCTTTGGCATCAGGTAGAGGGAGGCAACCTAACTAACCTCTTTAACTCAGTTTCCTGGTCTGTAAAATGTAAATGGTCTCTTAGGGAGGTTGTGCGGATTAAGTGAAGCAATGTATGTAAAGTGCTTAGAATTCGTAACATATAAAACTAAGGAATTTGCAATTAATGTTATTTTGTACTTGTAAATGAAAACAAATATTTCCCAGGATAGAGAGAGGATGCAATCCCACAAATTGTAAACTGTGTGGTTCAGAAGTGTTGGAAAACAAAAATATTGGTACTAGCACTCAACAGAGATTTTCCAGTTGCCTCTGGGTTAGACATGCTTCCCTGTATAATGGAGTCGACCATCACTGCCAGTGTTGGTAGACACCTGGGCAGACAGCCTGAGGCTCACCAAATTACATGCCAGCCTGTTAGCTGCAGAAACATGGGGAGGAAAAACTGAAACTGATGGGAAGAAGAACGGATATAGGAGGCTGGAAATAATGGAATAAAAGGCTTGAACAGGGTGTCAGAGGCAACCAAGAGCTATTTCTAACAGAAACTAAAGAGTTTCCTGTTCTTTGGTTTCTATTCTTTTTCACCTGGCAAGTGGCAAAGAGGAATGGAGCATTAAACACAATGAACAAAGCCTGTTGTCCAAACGGGCAGGGGTCATTTCTGAAAGGGCTTTTAGCTTATTCATTAGCAAATGAACGCCCTTGTAGAACCAGAATTTCACATGATTATACCTGTGTTTGTAGCTCCTGTGGTATTTGCATTCATAACAAAGAATTGCTCTTAAGGTGCCCTGAAATGAGATTTGGAGAGTAAGCCCAAGTTTGTTGCTGCTTTGGGAGTAAGGTTTTGTGAGCCCAGCTTCTCAGAGGCTGCTTATTTCTTGCAGCCTCCTGGCTGCTCTTTGGGTTGCTAACAGCAGGAAACCACAGGGCTGCTCTACTGCAGGCTTTGGGAGATGTAGAGGGGCATGGGGTTTGAGTCTTGTTTCATGTTCCATGTGACAAGCCATGCGATGCAGGAAGGGGCAGGTGGATAGTTACAGTGTAAGCCCTGACCGTTAGCTTTTCTTCCTGTAAAGCAAGTGCCTGCTTTAAGCTTTGATTGCCAAGGTATCCACTTCAAAGATGGCACCCTCTTTAACGTTGGCTATCTCAAATAAACACATTGCTGGCTAGAAGTCTAGATAAAGAGCCAAGCTGTACATGTCCTCCCCTCCCCTCATACCTCCCAGAATCCTTTGTTTTAGAATTCTTGGTTGATTTTGACAGCTGACCATTTGGGAGGATTGTTTTTCCTCTCTTCCTGAGCTTTAAATCCTACTCTTATATTTTAAATTTTCCAATAAAGAGGGAGCCCTCAAAACCCTAGGCCTCCACTCTCAGCCCCAATAAAAGGAGAACCCCAGGCCCATGTTTGTGTACTTTCTACTGGTGACTCAGCTGTGTACCCCAGGAGAGACATGTAATTTCTAGAACCTGTGAGTAATAAACCTTTATTTTTCTTGAAAAGTTTCCTGATGGTTATTGTTGAGAACATCTTGCAACCACAGTAAGAACTACAAGGGCAAGTCCAATGACAACACTGGTAATTTGATAGCCTGAGGCAGGCACAGAACAGTGAACTGCAAGTAATGTGACTCAATTCCAAAGGGATTTCTTCTCCTTTAGCCATGTCTACAAGTGGGGAAAGTTACTGGGAAATTCCCTCCTAGCTTTATAAAGTAAGGTGTGAGAAATATTTGCTAAATCCAAACTATATGTTTGTGCTTGTATCATAGTGACACTAAACAAAACACCTAGATGTGGATGCTATTCTCTAGCTCACTGTCCAATGATAAAATAAAAATAGAGGTAACTAATTCAAGAGAAGGTGAACAAATGCTGCAAAAATAAACAAAATTACTTGCTCAAAAATCACATTATTATTGGTAAATAAAAGATCCAGAATTTAAAGTACTTTATTCTTTCCTTCTAGGGCAGATTGCATCTTCTAAAAATGGCTCCAGTGGTATATCTGGTTCCTCCCACACTCCATTAAGTGGTGGAGTCTATTGCTCTGTCTTTGAACACCTGCCTTGACAAACAGAATGCAATGGAAGTGAACTGGTGTGACTTTCAAGGCTAGATCCTAAAAGGTTATACAGCTTCTGCCTGCCTCCCTCTCTTTGCAGCCACTCACCCTTGGAATCTAGCTGCCATGTTGGAAGCCCAGGCCTAAAAGGCCACCTATAGGTATCTTAGCCATCTACCACACTAAGATTTCAGGTGGCGAATAGCATAAGCCTTCTGACATGTGAGTGGGAATGCTTTCCAACCCCTTGCCATTGCCACCAGCCTTCAAGACATGTAGGGGAACAAAGATGAGCCATCCTCTCTGAGTCCTATCCAAATAGAGATTTTTGAGTAATATTAATATTGTTGTTTTAAGTCACATCTGAATTATATTAAATTCACTCATTCTGGTCCATTTGAGTTCAGTGATTCCAGAATGTCGATGTTCATTCTTACTATCTCCTGTTTGACCACTTCCAAATCACCTTGATTCATGGACCTAACAATCCAGGTTCCTACTCAATATTCTTCTTACAGCATCAGACTTTACTTTCACCACCAGACACATCCACAACTGGGTGTTGTTTTCACCTTGGCTCAGCCTCTTCATTTCTTCTGGAGCTATTTCTCCACTCTTCTCTATTAGCATATTGGGCACCTACGGACCTGGGGAGTTCATTTTTCAGTGTCATATATTTTTGCCGCCTTTCCATTCTGTTTGCAGAGAAGGCAATGGCACACCACTCCAGTACTCTTGCCTGGAAAATCCCATGGACGGAGGAGCCCGGTAGGCTGCAGCCCATGGGGTCTCAAAGAGTTGGACATGACTGAGTGACTTCACTTTCACTTTTCAGTTTCACGCATTGGAGAAGGAAATGGCAACCCACTCCAGTGTTCTTGCCTGGAGAATCCCAGGGATGGCAGACCCTGGTGGGCTGCCATCTATGGGATCGCACAGAGTCGGACAGGACTGAAGGGACTTAGCAGCAGCAGCAGCAGCAGCATCCTGTTGACCACTTCTAAATTACCTTGATTAATAGACCTAACATTCCAGGTTCCTATTCAATATTATTCTTTACAGCATCACACTTTACTTTCACCACCAGACACATCCACAACTGAGTGTTGTTTTCACTTTGGCTCAGCCTCTTCATTCCTTCTGGAGCTATTTCTCTGCTCTTCTCTATTAGCATACTGGGCACCTACTGACCTGGGAAGTTATCTTTCAGTGTCATATCTCTTTGCCTTTTCATACTGTTCATGGAGTTCTCAAGGCAAGAATGCTGAAGTGGTTTGCCATCTATTACTGTGGGCAAGAATTCCTTAGAAGAAATGGAGTAGCCCTCATAGTCAACAAAAGAGTACTTGGGTGCAGATGGTGACTGCAGCCATGAAATTAAAAGATGCTTGCTTCTTGGAAGAAAAGTTATGACCAACCTAGACAGCACATTAAAAAGCAGAGATATTACTTTGCCAACAAACGTCCATCTAGTGAAAGCTATGGTTTTTCCAGTAGTCATGTATGGATGTGAGAGTTGGACTATAAAAAAAGCTGAGTGCTGAAGAATTGATGCTTTTGAACTGTGGTGTTGGAGAAGACTCTTGAGAGTCTCTCGGACTGCAAGGAGAACCAACCAGTTCATCCTAAAGGAAATCAGTCCTGAATATTCATTGGAAGGACTGATGCTGAAGCTGAAACTCAAACACTATGGCCACCTGATATGAAGAATTGACTCATTGGAAAAGACCCTGATGCTGGGAAAGATTGAAGGTGGGAGGAGAAGGAGATGACAGAGGACAAGATGGTTGGATGGCATCACCGACTCAATGAACATGAGTTTGAGTAAACTCCGGGAGTTGGCAATGGACAGGGAGGCCTGGCATGCTGCAGTCCATGGGGTTGCAAAGAGTTGGACATGACTGAGATACTGAACTGAACTGACTGACTTGGGTGCAATCTCAAAAATGACAGAATGATCTCTGTTTCCAAGGCAAACCATTCAATATCACAGTAATTCGAGTCTATGCCCTAATCACTAATGCCAAAGAAGCTGAAGTTGAACAGTTTTATGAAGACCTACAAGACCTTCTAGAACTAACACCAAAAAAAAGATGCCCTTTTCATCACAGGGGACTGGAATGGAAAAGTAGGACGTCAAGAGCTATCTGTAGTAACAGGCAAGTTCGGTCTTGGTGTACAAAATGAAGCAGGGCAAAGGCTAAGAGAATTTTGCCAAGAGAATGCACTGGTCAAAGAAAACACCCTCTTCCAACAACACAACAGATGACTCTACACATGGATATCACCAGACTGTCAATACCAAAATCAGATTGATTATATTCTTTGCGGCTGAAGATGGAGAAGCTCTATACAGTCAGCAAAAAGACCAGGAGCTGACTGTGGCTCAGATCACGAACTCCTTATTGCCAAATTTAGACTTAAATTGAAGAAAGTAGGGAAAACCAGTATGCCATTAGGTATGACCTAAATCAAATCCCTTATGATTATACAGTGGAAGTGATAAATAGATTCAAGGGATTAGATCTGACAGACAGAGTGCCTGAAGAACTATTGTCAGAAGTTTGTAACATTGTACAGGAGGAGGTGATCAAAAATATCCCCAAGAAAAAGAAATGTAAGAAGGCAAAATGGTTGTCTGAGGAGGCCTTAAAGATAGCTGGGAAAAAAAGAGAAGTGAAAGGCAAGGATAAAAGGAAAGATATACTCAACAGAATGCAGAGTTATAAGGAATAGCAAAGAGAGATAAGAAAGACTTCTTAAGTGAACAATGCAAAGAAATAGAAGAAAACAATAGCATGGGAAAGACTAGATCTCTTCAAGAGAACTAAATCCCAAGGGAACATTTCATGCACAATAAAGGGCAGAAACAGTATGGACTAACAGAAGCAGAAGATACTAAGAAGAGGTGGCAAGAACACAGAAGAACTATACAAAAAAGATCTTAATGGCCCAGATAATCACAATAGTATGATCATTAACCTAGAGCCAGACACCTTGGAGTGCGAAGTCAACTGGGCCTTAGGAAGCATCACTACCAACAAAGCTAGTGGAGGTGATGGAATTCCAGCTGAGCTATTTCAAATCCTAAAAGATGCTGCTGTGAAAGAGCTCCACTCAATATGCCAGCAAATTTGAAAAACTCAGCAGTGGTCACAGGACCGGAAGAGGTCAGTTTTCATTCTAATCCCAAAGAAAGGCAATGCTAAAGAATGCTCAGACTGCCGCACAACGGCACTCATCTCACATGCTAGCAAAGTAATGCTCAAAATTCTCCAAACCAGGCTTCAATAGTACATGAGCCAAGATGTTCAAGCTGGATTTAGAAAAGGCAGAGATCAAATTGCCAATATCTGTTGGGTCACAGAAAAAGCAAGAGAATTCCAGAAAAGCATCCACTTTTGCTTCATTTACTATGCTAAAGCCTTTGACTGTGTGGATCACAATAAACTGTGGAAAATTCTGAAAGAGATGGGAATACCAGATCACCTTACCTGCCACCTGAGAAACTGGTATGTAGGTCAACAGGCAACAGTTACAACTGGACATGGAACAATGGACTGGTTCAAAATTGGGAAAGGAGTACGTCAAGGATGTATATTGTCACTGTTTATTTAACTTGTATGCAGAGTACATCATGAGAAATGCCAGGCTGGATGAAGCACAAGCTGGAATAAGATTGCCAGGATAAATATTATAACCTCAGATAGGCAGATGATACCACCCTTATAGCAGAAAGTGAATAGGAACTAAAGAGCTTCTTGATGAGGGTAAAAGAGGAGAGTGAAAAAGCTGGCTTAAAATTCAACATTCCAGAAAATGAAAATCATGGCATCTGGTCCCATCACTTCATGGCAAATAGATGGGGAAACAATGGAAACAGTGAAAGACATTATTTTCTTGAGCTCCAAAATCACTGCAGATGGTGACTGCAGCCATGAAATTAAAAGACAACTGCTCCTTGGAAGAAAAGCTATGACAAACCTAGATAGTATATTAAAAAGCAGAGACATTACTTTGCTGACAAAAGACAGTCTAGTCAAAGCTATGGTAGTCATACAAACATAGCCCCATGTCAGTTTTTCTAGTAGTCATGTATGGATGTGAGAGTTGGACCATAAAGAAGGCTGAGCACCGAAGCATTGATGCTTTCGGACTGTGGTGTTGGAGAAGATTCTTGCGAGTCCCTTGGACTGCAAGGAGATCCAACCAGTCCATCCTAAAGGAAATCATTGGATTTTCTTTGGAAGGTGTATTTGTAGATGTTTTTCTGGAATTCTCTTGCTTTTTCTATAAGCCAACAGATACTGATAATTTGATTTTCATTGGAAGGACAATGAATATTCTTTGGAAAGACTGATGCTGAAGCTCGAATACTTTTGCTCCTATGTGAAAAGCTGACTCATTAGAAATGAGTCTGATGCTGGAAAAGATTGAAGGCAGGAGGAGAAGGGGATGACAGAGGGCGAGAAGGCTGGAGGGCATCACCGACTCAATGGACATGAGTTTGAGCAAGCTCCAGGAGATGGTGAAGGACAGGGAAGCCTGGTGTGTTGCAATCCATGGGGTTGCAAAAAGTTGGACATGACTGAGTGACTGAATAACAAAAGTCACAGTGCTGGAGAAATGTATCACACAGCCAGATTAACTGGATACTTTAGGTCAGAGGACTGAAGCAGGAAGGAGGACTTGGTGTAGACAAGGGACCTTAGGACTGTGCTCCCTGAAGGGTTGTGCAGGCTAATGTGTGGTAGTATTTTCTCAAAAAGTGTTCTAGGATCAAAGAGTTCTATGGTAAAATGAGCTTGAGAAACTTTAGGTTAAACCAGAGGCTGTAAATTGGTCGCCTGTAGGCCAGGCCTAGGCAAGAGTCATATTTACTCCACCCTCATCCTAGATGTGAAATTTCACATCAAAACCTGGATTTCAGGAGAATGGCCAAGGTAGCAGAATAGAAAGATCCTGAGCTCACCTCCTCCCCCAAGCACATAAAAATCACAATTATCTGCAGGAAAATCTTTGATGAAAAAGACCAAAACCTACTAGAAAAGATTTACAACTAAAGACATAAAGAAGGACTACAACAAGATAGGTAGGAGGGGTATACTTTGGATATAGTCAAATCCCATATGCCCCAGGTGGGTGAACCACAAACTGCAGAAAAACTATATTGCAGTGATTTTTCCTCAGGGATTAGAGTTTGAGCCCCATGTCAGGCCTCCAGCCTGGAGTCCAGCACCAGGAAGACAAGCCCCCAAAGCATGAGGCTTAACTGCAGGAGCCCCACAGGACTGGAGGAAACAGAGACTTCACTCTTGAAGGGCCCACACACGCAAAATCTCATGTGCACCAGGACCTAGGACAAAATCATTAATTTGATAGGAGCCTGGACCATATCTATCTGCTGATCTTGGCCTGCTGCTGCTGCTACTGCTGCTAAGTCACTTTAGTCGTTTCCGACTCTGTGCGACCCCATAGACGGCAACCCACCAGGCTCCTCTGTCCCTGGGTTTCTCCAGGCAAGAATACTGGAGTGGGTTGCCATTTCCTTCTCCGGGTCTTGGCCGGGTCTACCTGGGTCTACCTGGGTCTACCTAATAGCCTGTAGGCACCAGTGCTAGTGTGCCTCAGGCCAAACAATTAAAGGGCCAGGGACACAGCCCTACCCATCAGCACACAGGCTGCCTAAAGACTTCCTGAACCCACAGCCACCTACCCACCAGAGGGCCAAGACCTAGCTCTACCCAGCAGTGGTCAGGCATTGGCCCATCTCATCAAGAGGACTGAACAAGCATCTACACTAGGCTAGAGCATACAGCTTGGGTGATAAGAGGGGAGTGAAATGCTGGATTGCATAGAAAGTCTGCTTCAGAGGACCACTTCTCCAAGGTTGAGTAATGTAATTAATCTACCACATACATATACAATAACAACTTACAATACAATACAAATAGCAACTTACACAAAATGAGGTGGCAGAGGAATATGTTCCTGACAAAGGAACAAGATAAAACCTCAGAAGAAGAACTGAGTGGTAAAGGCAATCTATCTGAGAAGGTGTTCAGAGTAATGATTGTAAAGATGAGCAAAGAACTTGGGAGGAAATGGCTGCACAGAGTGAGAAGTTAGAAGTTTTCAACAAAGAAAATATAAAGGACAACTAACTGAAATGAAAAATACTCTAGAAGGAATCCAAAGTAGACTAAATGATACTGAAAAATGAACCAGTGAGCGGGAAGACAAGAGTAGTGGAAATCACTGCTGCTGAAGACAAAAAAGAAAAAGAAATGAGGACAGTTTAACAGACCTCTAGTAAAAGGTCAGGCACACTAATATTTACATCATAGGGGGCCCAGAAGGAGAAGAGAGAGAGAAAAGACCTGAGAAAATATCTGATGACATAATGGCTGAAAACTTCCCTAACTTGTGAAAGGAAACAGTCTTCCAAGTCCAGGAAACTCAGAGAGTCCCATGCAAGATAAACCCAGAGAGAACACACCAAGACACATTGTAACCAAAATTACAATAATTAAAGATAAGGGGAGACTATTAAAAGCAGCAAGAGAAAAGCTACAAATAACACACAAGGAAAGTCCCATAAGGCTACCAGCTGATTTTTCAGCAGAAACTCTGCAGGCCAGACAGGAGTGGCATGATATATTTAAAGTGATCAAATGGTAATACCTACAATCAAGAATATTCTCCCTAGCAAGGCTCTCACTCAGATTTGACAGAGAAATCAAAACCTTTATAGACAAGCAAAAGCTAAATGAATTCAGCACCACCAAACCAGTTTTACAACAAACGTTAAAAGAACTTCTCTATGTGAAAAAGAAAAAGTCTCAACTAGAAACAAGGAAACTATGAAATGAAAAATTTCACTGGTAAAAGGCAAACACACAATAAAAGAAGGAAAATCAGAATGCACATTCTTTTCAAGTGCCAATGGAACATTCTCCAGGATAGATCATATGCTAAACCAGAAAATAAGCCATAGTAAATTTCAGAAAACTGAAATCATATCAAGGATTTTTTCCGATCACAACACTGCGAGACTAGAAAAAAACGGCAAAAAACACAAATACATGGAGGCTAAACAATGTATTACTAAGCAACCAATGTATCCCTGAAGAAATAAAGGAGAAAATAAAAAATACTCGAGACCAATGAAAACAAAAACCTATGTGACACAGTAAAAGCAGTTCCAAGATGGAAGTCTATAGCAATACAAGCTTACTTTAGGAAATAAGAAAAATCTCAAATAATCTACTATTATACCTAAAGGAATTGGAGAAGGAAATGGCAACCCACTCCAGTATGTTTGCCTGGAAAATCCCATGGACAGAGGACCCTGGTGGGCTACCGTCTGATAGTGGGGTTGCAAAAGAGTTTAACATGACTTAGTGACTGAACAACAACCCCAGCTAAAGGAACTAGAGAAAAGAAGAACAATTAAAATACAAAGTTAGGAGAAGGAAAGAAATCACAAAGATCAGAGCAGAAACAGATGAAATAGAGACTAACAACAGAAAAAAAAACAATGAAACTAAAAGTTAGTTCTTTTTTTTTTCCCCTTGTGCCTTTTAAAAAACCTTTTTATTTCATATCGGGGTACAGCTGATTAACAGTGTTGTGACAGTTGCGGGTGAACATAAAAGCTAGTTCTTTGAAAAGAAAAGCAACATTGACCATCCTTTAGTGAAATTCATCAAGAAAAAAGAGAGGCCAAATCAATAAAATCAGAAATGAAAAAGGAGAAGTTACAACTGATGTCACAGAAATATTCGGTTGACCAAAAATCTAGTTCAAGTTTTCTGTAATGTCATATGGAAAAATCTGAATGAACTTTTTCATCAGCCCAATAAAAAGCATCATAAGAGACTATTTATAGCAGCTAAAGGCCAATAAAATGGATAACCCAGAAGAAACAAATTTTCAGAAAAGCACAATCTCTCAAGACTGAACCAGGAAGAAACAGAAAATACGACCAGACCAATTCCAAAAACTGAAATTGAATCAGTAATTAAGAAACTCCCTTGAGATGGATCAAACTGGAGCCCATTATACAGAGTGAAGTAAGCCAGAAAGAAAAACACCAATACAGTATACTAATGCATATATATGGAATTTGAAAGATGGTAGTAACGGTAACCCTATATGTGAGACAGAATAAGAGACACAGATGCATAGAACAGTCTTGTGGACTCTGAGGAAGAAGGTGAAGGTGGGACGTTCTGGGACAATAGCATTGAAACATGTATATTATCATACGTGAAGTGGAACACCATTCCATGTTCGATGCATGAGACAAATGCTCAGGGCTGGGGCATTGGGATGACCCAGAGGGATGGGATGGGGAGGGAGGTGGGAGGAGGGTTCAGGATGGGGAACACATGTAAACCCATGGCTGATTCATGTCAATGTATGGCAAAAACTACTACAATATTGTAAACTAATTAGCCCCCAACTAAAATAAATAAATTAAAAAAAAAAAAAAAAGAAACTCCCAACACAAAAATCCAGGACCAGATGGTTTCACAGATGAATTTTACCAAACATTTAGAGAAGATTTAACACCTAATTTTCTGGAACTATTCCCAAAAATAGCAGAAAAAGGTTCTGAGGCCACCATCACCCTGACAAAGCTATCACAACCAGACAAAGATATCACAAAAAAAGAAAATTACAGGCCAATGCTGGTGGCAAAAATCCTGGATAACTCCAGAGGGATGGGATGGGGAGGGATCATGGGACCAGGGTTCAGATGGGAACATGTAAACCCAATGGCTGTCTATCTAAAAATTGATCAATATGATACACATTAACAAACTGAAGATTAAAAACCATATGATCATCTCAATAGATATAGAAAAAGTTTTTGATGAAGTTCAACATCCATTCATGATAAACTCTCCACAAGGTAGGCATAGAGGGAACATGCTTCAACAAAATAAAGACCATATATGGCAAATCCACAGCTAACAACTTATTCTACAGTGAAAAGCTGAAATCATTTCCTCTAAGATCAGGAATAGGGTTTCCCAGGTGGCTCAGACAGAAATAATCTGCCTGCAACACAGAAGATGTGGGTTTGAACCCTTGGTTGGGAAAATCCCCTGGAGAAGGGAAAGGTAACTCGAGAGTATTCTTGCCTGGAAATCCCATGGACTGAGAAGCAGGGTGGTCTACAGTCCACGGGGTCACAATGAGTCAAGACACAACTTAGCAACTGAGCACACATGCCCACATGCAAGATCAGGAATAAGATGAGGATGTCCAACTCTCACTACTTTTATTCAACATAGTTTTGGAAGTCCTAGTCATAGCAACCAGAGGAAAAAATGAAATAGGAGAAATCTGAACTGCAAAAGAAGTCAATCTGTCACTGTTTGCAGATGACATGATACTATACATGCTGCTGCTGCTACTTAGTTGCTTCAGTGGTGTCCAACTCTGTGTGACCCTATGAACTATAGCCTGCCAGGCTCCTCTGTCCATGGAATTCTCCAGACAAGAGTACTGGAGTGGGTTGCCATGCCCTCCTCGATACTATACAAAGACAATCCTAAAGACATCACCAGAAAACTATGAGATCTTATCAACGAATTTGATAAAGTTGTAGGTACAAAATTGACATACAAAAATATGTTGCATTTCTATACATTAATGATGAACTATCAGAAAGAGAAATTAAGGAAACAATCTCATTTACCATTGCATCAGAAAGATTAAAATACCTAGGAATAAAAGTACCTAAAGAGGCAATAGATCTGTACTCAGAAAACTAGAAGATGTTGATGAAGGAAATTGAAGACAACACACAGATGGAAAGATATACCATGTACTTGGATTGGAAAAAGCAGTATTGTTAAAATACTCAACATAATCCATAGATTCAATGCAATCTTTATCAAATTACCAATAGCATTTTTTTTTTACAGAATTAGAACAAATAAATTTAAAATTTGTATGGAAAAATGAAAAATCCCAAATAGCCAAAGCAATCTTGAGAAAGAACAGAGCTGGAGAAATAACACTCCTTTACTTCAGACTATACTACAAAGCTACAGTAAACAAAACTGTCTGGTACTAGCACAAAAATAGACACATGGACCGAGGATAGAGAGGCCAGAAATAAACCTACACATTTATGGTCAATTAATGTGTGAGAAAGACGTCAAGAATATAGAGTGGAGAGAATATAGTAAGTAGTGCTGGGAAAACTGGACAGACACGTGTAAAAGAATGAAATTGGGACATTTTCTAAGCCCACACAAAAATAAGGTCCAAATGGATTAAGACCAAAACCTAAGACCAGATACCATAAAAATCCTAGAAGAAAACATAGGCAGAACACTCACTGACATAAATCATAGCAATGTTTTTTAAGATCCATCTCCTAAAGTAACAGAACAAAAAGCAAAAAAACAAATGGGACCTAATCAAACTTATAAGCTTTTGCATTGCAAAGGAAACCATACACAAAATGAAAAGACAACCTACCGAGTGGGAGAAAATATTTTCAAACAATGCAACTGACAAGGACTTAATCTTGAAAATATACAAACAGCTTATACATCTTAATATATAAACAAACAACCCAATCAAAAAATGGGCAGATCCCTAAATATACATTTATGCAAAGAAGACATCCAAATGATCAACATGCACATGAAAAAATGCTCAACACCACTAATTACTAGAGAAATGTGAAAAAAAAATCTGTAATGAGATATTACCTCACACTAGTCAGAAAGGCCATCATCCAAAAGTCTATAAATAATAAATGCTGGAGAGGGTGTGGAGAAAAGGGAACCCTCCTACACTCTTGGTGGGAATTAAACTGGTGCAATCATTAAGGAGAACAGTATGGAAGTTCCGTAAAAAACTACAAAAATAGAGTTACCATATGATCTAGTAATCTCATTCCTGAGTGTATATACAGAAAAGACAAAACTCTAATTAGAAAAGGTACATGCACCCAAATGTTCATAGTAGCACTATTTACAATATACAAGACATGAAAGAAACCTAAATGTTCATCAACAGAGGAATTGATGAAAAAGATGTGGCGTATTTTCTTACACACACACACACAATGGAAATTAATCACCCATAAAAAAGAATGAAATATTGCCATTTGCAGTAACCTGAAAGGACCTAGAGATTATTATACTAAGTGAAGTAAGTCAGAGAAAAACAAATATCATGTGATATTACTTATATGTGGAATCTAAAAAAAAAAAAAAAAAGATACAAATGAACTTACTTGCCAAACAGATAATGTACTCAGACACAGAAAACTAACTTGTGGTTTCTAAAGGGGAAAGAGGGGCAGGGATAGATTAGGAATTTGGGATTAATAGATATATACTACGATATATAAAATAAACAACATGACCCACTGTATAGCACAGGAAACCATATTCAATATCCTACAATAACTTGTAATGGAAAAGAATATATATTTACAAGCTGAATCACTTTACATCAGGAACACAACATTGTAAATCAACTATACTTCAGTTAAAAACAAACTCAAATTCAGACACTTCAAGACAATCTGTTTATATCAGGCCCACATGTCTAGAAGCAGCAACTCTTGGTGGGAATAAGTGGTATTCACGTCACCACAGTCATCACCAGATCACGACCTTTACTTGCTTCGCTCCTGGAGGTAACTAAATTTGCAACTTCTGGACAAATGTGAGCAGGCTCCTTTCTGCATGACTTCCCAGGATCTTCACATGCTAATGATCATTTAAACTCTCTAAGAGGGTTAATATAAGCAGTGAGCCCTAAACATAATTACCTTGAAACTCTGTGTGTGTGGTGTTAGGGTTTTCCAGAACATATCTGGGAAAATGCTGATACAGAGACTCAGAGCATGAGCATCTGAAATGGTGCTCTCTGTAAGACATGCAAACATTCTCTAGGTTTGGAATAGCACTTAAGAGCAGGAGTTGTGGAGTTAGAGGTGGTCAGAACACCAATTCTACCACTGAATTGTGGTGTGACCTTGAGTACCTCACTGAATCTCTCTTTGTCTCAGTTACCCGCATTGAAATGGGAATAACACTTGCTGGATAGGATTTCTGTGAGCTCTGCGTGACATGATGAATGTAAAACACTGGGTTCAGAACATAGAGCCCATCCCAGGGCGCACTTCAAGCTACAACTCGAGCAACCTTAGGATGGCTGGACATGTCAACTATTCCTTTCCTCCCATCTTCCCTTGGCTGCAGGGCAAGGCCACCGGTGGGACTGGCTTAGGAGCAGTTTCCTTAGTAACAATTTTTCCTGGTGATAAATAATTTAATTAGCTATACTTAATATACTGCCTTTAATGGTGAAAATCACCGTGTCTCCCATCCTGTCAGGATACTTAAGGGAAAAAAAAAACAAAAGTCTTTTTTTTTTTTTTTTGCTTTACCCTTTTTTTTTTTTTTTTAATAGTTTATTTGGCTACACTAGGTCTTAGCTGCAACATGTAGGATCTTTTTTTCTAGTTGTGGCATGTAAACTGTTTAATTGTGACATGTGGGATCTAGCTCCCTAACCGGGAATCAAACCCAGGACCCCTGCATTGGGAGCACAAAGTCTTAGCCACTGGAACACCAGGGAAGTCCTATACTGTTTGTTTTTACCCCCTGGGATGTTTGTTTTTCCTGATAGGGCTACTCCTTTATTCTCTCCCCATGTGAATCCCACCCATGCTGGCTCAGGCATGCCTCAGGCAGGAGACTTTGGCCACACTAACAGCATGTTCACTGCTGCACACAGAAATGCACTGACTTTTTGCAGTCATAATGTTATTTTAAAGCAAAATATTATTATTTGCCCTCCTCCTCATGGGAGGATAATTCCACTTTGGGATAGGAATCCTGCCTTCTGACTCAAGAAGGGGAAGGTGACTCTATGCTCTGATTGCTTAGCTCCTGCGAGAATGGTTAATCCATGAGTGTCTGGGCAGGCCAGACACATGGACACACACTAGAGGTGACAACTACCTCCTGGCTCTTTCAGGTCTCCAAAGAGTGGGCCTGGGCAGGATGGTGGCATTTAGGAGGGTCCCAGAGACAGGCACGCATGGGGAAAAAGTTATTCCCTTTTCACTTTTCTCTCAAAGCTTCTGATCAACTTAAGGATAAAAGAGTCTGTCATTCTGACAGGGAAAGGCACATTAAAAATTCACTCATAACTGTACTGATCGTATTGTACTGATATTTTGCTTTTCTCACTTTTCCTTTTGACTATGTGATTCCCTGGTGGCTCAGATGGTAAAGCGTTTGCCTGCAATGCGGGAGACTCTGGTTCATTCCCTGGGTTGGGAAGATCCCCTGGAGAAGGAAATGGCAACCCACCCCAGTACTCTTGCCTGGAGAATTTCATGGACTGAGGAGCCTGGTAGGCTACAGTCCATGGGGTCGAAATAGACTTGGACACGACTGAGCGACTTCACTTTCACATGTGATGGTTACAATGCTTGACAGAGTCTAGATCTAGTTTGTTATCTTCTGAAGATAATGGGAAGGAAAATGGCGGAAGCTGCTTTCTTTGAAATCAAACTGGCCAACACAATGGCAAAGCAAAGATTTTGAAGAAGGAGCTCTCCTGCCCTGGATCATGGTGGTGCTGTCATGTGGTGAGAGGACTGTGCTCATGCCCCTGAGCTAATATCCAGCTGTTCACAGCTACTGTGGACTGGGCAGTTTGTCACACTCACTGGTGTCTAAATTCCAGATGGTCAAAATTACCACACATTCTCCTTGTGTACTGATTTATTGGCCTGTGAGGATAAATTTGGATAGAACTGGAGAAATATTTTCTCTGCCAATGATACTAGGCACTGGATCTAACTTTGTGGCAGCAGCAGCTTCATTCCAAGTGTTAAAGCACAGAAGAGAAACCAGTAAAATGCCATGCCAGATACTCTATAGGCCAAGGAGAAAGTCTGCCACTGGAGCACTCTTTCCTACAGAGCCAACAGAGGAGGTTATGGGTGGAGTGACATTCTTTGATGGTCAGTTATTAGACTGTCTGGCAAGACTTGCTGGACTTTAACAAATGATAATGCCCACATTGCTCTCAGGAGCTATTACCTAATTAGAAACACATTTTGAAAGGTTATGCACAATATTTTAAAAAGGAAATACCTTTTTAATGCAAGATAGAATTGCTTTTCTAATATCTTTATATAAAATGAATTATTTTTCATACAGAACCCCTTCCATTGAGGCAATTCACAAAATTTGAGGAGTCGCATCTTCTCAGAGTAATTTATTATATCAGTTCAGTTCAGTTGCTCAGTCATGTCTGACTCTTTGCGACCCCATGAACCATAGCATGCCAAGCCTCCCTGTCCATCACCAACTCCCGGAGTCTACCTAAACCCATGTCCATTGAGTCCGTGATGCCATCCAACCATCTCATCCTCTGTCATCCCCTTCTCCTCCTGCTCTCAATCTTTTCCAGCATCAAGGTCTTTTCCAATGAGTCAGCTCTTTGCATTAGGTGGCCAAAGTATTGGAGTTTCAGCTTCAACATCAGTCCTTCCAATGAACACCCAGGACTGAACTCCTTTAGGATGGAGTGGTTTATTATATACTTACACATTTACTTCACACAGTCAGGAAAACTTGTGACAAGCCTACCCTGAAACAGGCAATGTTCTAGTCAACAGTGGTGGACCAGGAAGATGTGGATCCTGCCACTGTGCGTAGTCTGGTGGGGCACAGATAAATGCAACACAGTGCTTAAGATGAGGGGGGAAAGGTGTTCTAGAAATAAAGAGGAGGAAAACCCAACCTAGACTTGAGGGATCTTCCCGGAAGCCATGAAAGCCAATTGAGACCCTAGGAGTGAACAGAAGTTAGCCAGGTAATGAGGTGAGGAAAGAACATTTCTGATGCGAGAAACAGCATGTGCAAAGGCTAGGAAGATTACTAGATTCCTAGAAGATGGCCTTTTCTAGGAACTGACAACGTACTATGATGCTGTGTAGACATCAAGGTGGACGACAGAGTTGAAGATGTAAAGGCAAGAATGGCTCTCATCATAAAGGACCTTATTAAGATACGTCCATGAATTTGAACTTTATTCTGTAAGTGGGAAGTCATTATTCAGATCTGTGTTTTAGAAAGATTATTTGGCTGAAACGATGAGGATGGAATAAAGATAGCATTCCATTCCCCACTCGAGGCAAGGAGACCAGTCACAAGGCTATGATAGATGGCTATACAAAAAAAATGATGGTGATAACAGTATGTTGGCAGTAGAGGTAGAGAAAAGGATATATTTGAGAGATATTTAGTAGTATCAACAGGACTAGGTGTTTGACTAGATGTTGGAGGAGAGATAGATGTGTATAAGTGAGAGAGAGGCAGACAGAGACAGAAAGATATGAAGTTTTTCGCTTGAGGGATTCTACTCCTTACTAGAGAACACAAAAGGTGAACTGGGGTTACAGTGAAGAGCTTGGATCTGCTGTGCAGTTTAAGGTGTCTTTGGTATGATGGAGCACAGATACTGAGTAGGATGTGGGCTATATGGATTTGGTCTTAGGAGGACAGTCAGAGGCAGAAATATGGATTTTGGAGTCAGCACTTAAGTGGTGACTGGAATCACAGGAAGGGATTCTAGTGAGAGGTGTCAGGAGAGAACAGGCTGCCTGGGGCTTCACACAGAACATCAGCAGCAAGGAATAGGCAGAGGATGAAGAACTCACTTGAGAGGGAGAGAAAATTTGAGTTTAGAAAATCCAAAAGAAGAGAACCCTTAAAGAGGAAGTGTTTAATAATATCAAATGTTGCAGAGAGGTTAAATTAGGCTGAAGCACATCTATGAGCATAGATAGTAATGGAGATGTGATGATTTTGTCCAGAGCAACACCTATGGAATAGGGGTGGAAGCCAAATGGCCATGGATTGAGAGCAAGTGAGAATAAACACACACAAACACACAGTCATATGCTGTAATGGTAAATACATCTTCTTCAGTGTTTGTGGAGTTATTGAAACCATGAAGTAGCTGAAAAATTCCAGTTTTCACTTAACTGGTTGTTTCCCCTCAATGTAATACATTTACACCTAACCCCCCACCCCCACTCACTTATTTACTTGTTTATCTTTTCTCATCTTTAACTGTTAAGCAAATGCCTTACTTGAATCACAGCCAAGGCTAAGGATGGGATGGGATAGGGAAAGGAACAGCTATGTTTTCTTTTCTTGTTTATTGTCTCACAGGATCTGAGCATTACAACAGAAGAAGGAAGAAGCCTTAGGAACATTCCCTTCGGGGATGAAATGGGGGTGGGCAGGGGAGAAGAGATGCACATTAGGAGGCTACTGCAGTGGTTTGACTTGAGACCAGGCTGACTGCAATGGGAACAGAGAAGAAAAGACTAAGAAGAAAAGACTGAATCAGAGATTTTCTATGCGAAGAAATAAGAAGGTTTAGTGACAAAACTATGCTGCTTCTTACTAAAAGCCACAGTATTTTCACCTTGAATATGTACAATTTTTAGAGAGCTTTCAAGTGCATTAACTTATTTGACCTTCATGAGTGACTTCTACAAGGTTACCAGCTAGTTAACAATGGACCCAGGGCCAGACCCTGTCTCCTAATTCCTTCTCACACCTTTTTCATTAATGCAACCTTGTTTCCCGCATCCTGCTCTGCAGCACTGACCTGTCCTCAGCGTTAAGGATCCATCAAGGCCATTGCTTGGCAAATATTATCTTGGTTGGAGGAAAGAGCAGAACAGAGCCCATCTGCTTGTCTCTTGTCACTTAATTTTCTGAGACAAACCAAGTTCATTCTGTTTAGAAATACAAGGTCATTGATACTGCACTCGGCTGCTTTTCTATCAGGAATGAAGAAAACTGCAATGGAATGTTTTTCAGTCTAAGTTTTGGCTCTGGTTCCAGAAAAAGGAATGAAATAAAAGGGGCCTGACATGCAAAGGGGAGAGTTATGTATAAATATACAATATATATCTCCCAGTATTCAGCCCGTAATCCTTATAAATGGGCTAATGTTGAAAGGGCTGGGGAGAGCATTTCCACAAAGTGAATGGTCAAGGATGTGTGTTTCTCATGACCAGGTTTGGGCCACCAAGGGGCAAGCCAATCTAAGCTATTTTGAATTCCACCCAAGAGGCCTTCCTGGAAGGTTGAGGATTGGTGATCTTTTCATTGGAACTGCAGTTGGCTACTCTTAGCAGGAACTTTAGGCCTAAAGGTGCTCCCGGCTTGGGGAGGCAAGGAGCTCTGAACTGTGACTATGGAAGGAGGTGTGTAATTATTACAGCAGAATAGATGTTTCAGCTTGAGAACAAAAATGTCTGGAGGACTTTTCATCATATTAGAGAGACTGGAGAAACCTATGGGACTCTTACAGGCTGAATTGTGTTCCCTTAAAAGACAGGGTGAAGTCCTAACATGTGGTGTCTATGAATGTGATCTTACTTGAAAATGGGTCTTCGCAGATGTAATCAAGTTCAGATGAGCTTCTTAGGGTGGACCTTTAATCCAATATCACTGGTGTCCCTATAAGAAGAAGGGAATTTGGACACAGAACAATGACGGCCATGTGATATTGGAGGAGAGATTGAAGTTATGCAGCCATAAGCCAAGGAATATCTGGGGCTACCAGAAAATGGAAGAGGCAAGGAAGGATCCACCCTAGAGGCTCTGGTGGTGGTAGTCGGGGGGTTGTTGCCCTGTCAGCAACTTGACTTCAGAATTGTAGCTTCGGGGGCTGTCAGACAATAAACTTCTTTTGTTTTAAGCATGGCTGTGGTGCTTTGTTACAAAAGCTGTAGGACTCTAATACAAGGGCCCAACCTATGATTTGTCAAAGGCTAGCTCACAAATGAGGTTCAAATGGGCAGTAGAAAATACAATTTTTTTTAAAACTCGCACTGTATCAAGATCTGCCACTAATTTAAATGCAAGCTAAGAGACCTAGTGCCTAATACATGTTCAACAAATACCATTTGTGAATGAATGGGTTCCCTAACTCATTGAGATGTATGATTTCTTACACCCTATTTCATTTAATTACTCAAATGGGCTTATGTGCATTATTTCCATTTTTATAAATGAGGAAGCTGATGTCACAGATATTAAATAATTTGCCCAAGGAAAATGGCTCAGATTGCAGAACTGAGATTTGAATAGAGGTCTTCCTGCCTCATCAGTATTTTTCTACTTAATCATTAGGGTAATCCAGAAACAACAGGTGAGATGTCCAATGTCCTGTGTCCTCTTATAATTCATGTTCAAAGAACTATGACTCTTTTTAAAATGATTTTTTAAAAAAGTTTTATTATGAACTCCTAGAGGAAAACATAGGCAAAACACTCTCTGACATAAATCACAGCAGGATCCTCCATGACCCACCTCCCAGAATATTGGAAACAAAAGCAAAAATAAACAAATGGGACCTAATTAAAATTAAAAGCTTTTGCACAACAAAGGAAACTAGAAGCAAGGTGAAAAGACAGCCTTCAGAATGGGAGAAAATAATAGCAAACGAAGCAACAGACAAACAATTAATCTCAAAAATATACAAGCAACTCCTGCAGCTCAATTTCCGAAAAATAAACGGCCCAATCAAAAAATGGGCCAAAGAACTAAACAGACATTTCTCCAAAGAAGACATACAGATGGCTAACAAACACATGAAAAGATGCTCAACATCACTCATTATTAGAGAAATGCAAATCAAAACCACAATGAGGTACCATTTCATGCCTGTCAGAATGGCTGCTATCCAAAGGTCTACAAGCAATAAATGCTGGAGAGGGTGTGGAGAAAAGGGAACCCTCTTACACTGTTGGTGGTAATGCAAACTAGTACAGCCACTATGGAGAACAGTGTGGAGATTCCTTGAAAAACTGGGAATAGAACTGCTATATGACCCAGCAATCCCCCTGCTGGGCATACACACCAAGGAAACCAGAATTGAAAGAGATGTGTACCCCAATGTTCATCACAGCTCTGTTTATAATAGCCAGGACATGGAAGCAGCCTAGATGTCCACCAGCAGACGAATGGATAAGGAAGCTGTGGTACATATACACAATGGAATATTACTCAGCCATTAGAAAGAATACATTTGAATCAGTTCTATTGAGATGGATGAAACTGGTGCCCATTATACATAGTGAGGTAAGCCAGAAAGAAAAACACCAATACAGTATACTAATGCATATATATGGAATTTGAAAGATGGTAACGGTAACCCTATATGCAAGACAGAATAAGAGACACAGATGCATAGAACAGTCTTATGGACTCTGAGGGAGAAGGTGAGGGGGGACATTCTGAGAGAACAGCATTGAAACATGTATATTAGCATATGTGAAACAGAACACCATTCCAGGTTCGATGCATGAGACAAAAGCTCAGGGCTGGGGCAATGGGATGACCCAGAGGGATGGGATGGGGAGGGAGGTGGGAGGGGGGTTCAGCATGGGGAACACATGTAAACCCATGGCTGATTCATGTCAACGTATGGCAAAAACCACTACAATATTGTAAAGTAATTAGCCCCCAGCTAAAATAAATAAATTTATTAAAAAAAAATAAATCAAAAAAAAAGTTTTATTATGGAAACTTAAAACATGGACAATGGGTAATTAAATATGACCTGTCAAATAACTGTCACAATTTTCATGAAAACCTTATATAAATCACATAGATAAAACATCAGTATATATCTATGTTATTAATATATGTAATGTTATATTTTTATATCTATATTGAACTATGTAAGCAGGGAGAGAGGTTACTCTAAATTAACACTCTTAGATGCAGTTCCAAAACTCCTAACTGCTGACCCCCTTCCTGCCAGCCCATCACAAGGGTATGAAGATGGGCTACCAGAGAGAGGCCAGCTCCTCTGTCATAGGGACAGGATGCTGTGCCCTTCTAACCTGTCACTTGCTGGGAACACAACAATGTGAGGGACACCACTAAGCATCCGCTGAAGAGCTCCCCGGAGCAAAATCACTGTGGCCACAAAGGCACTATGTAGGCCGTGGGCAAACTGACTTCACAGCTGCTAATGAGGATGCCCAGTGGTAGCAAATTACTATTTCTCATTTTGAAATGATTTCTTAGACTCTGGGAGCAATAATATATTTTCTTGGCAATTCTGGTCCTTAAAAAGACTAACTGAAAAGTGTATCTATAGGAAACCAGGCAGAGAATAGACTGGGTAGCTTGAATAAATTGAACATTATTAAAGCTAATGGAGGTGATGGAATTCCAGTTGAGCTATTTCAAATCCTAAAAGTGCTGCACTCAAGATGCCAGCAAATTTGGAAAATTCAGCAGTGGCCACAGGACTGGAAAAGGTCAGTTTTCATTCCAATCCCAAAGAAAGGCAATGCCAAAGAATGTTCAAACCACCACACAATTGCACTCATCTCACATGCTAGTAAAGTAATGCTCAAAATTCTCCAAGCCAGGCTTCAACAGTACGTGAACTGTGAACTTCTAGATGTTCAAGCTGGATTTAGAAAAGGCAGAGGAACCAGAGATAAAATTGCCAACATCCGCTGGATCATAGAAAAAGCAACAGAGTTCCAGAAAAATATCTACTTCTGCTTTATTGACTATGCCAAAGCCTTTGACTGTGTGGATCACAACAAACTCTGGAAAATTCTTGAAGAGATGGGAATATCAGATCACCTGACCTGCCTCTTGAGAAATCTGTATGCAGGTCAGAAAGCAACAGTTAGAACTGGGAAACAACAGACTAGTTCCAAACAGGGAAAGGAGTACGTCAAGTCTTTATATTGTCACCCTGCTTATTTAACTCACATGCAGAGTACATCATGAGAAACGCTGGGCTGGATGAAGTACAAGCTGGAATCAAGATTGCCGGGAGAAATATCTATAACCTCAGATATGCAGATGACACCACCCTTATGGCAGAAAGTGAAGAACTAAAGAGCCTCTTTATGAAAGTGAAAGAGGAGAGTGAAAAAGTTGGCTTAAAACTCAACATTTGGAAAAGTAAGATCATGGCATCTGGTCCCATCACTTCATGGCAAATGGATGGGGAAACAGTGGAAAAAGTGACAGACTATTTTTTTGGCTCCAAAATCACTGCAGATGGTGACTGCAGCCGTGAAATTAAAAGATGCTTGCCCCTTGGAAGAAAACTTACGACCAACTTAGACAGCAGATTAAAAAGCAGAGACATTACTTTACCAGCAAAGGTCCATCTAGTCAAAGCTATGGTTTTTCTGGTAGTCATGTATGGATGTGAGAGTTGGACCAGAAAGAAAGCTGAGAGCTGAAGAATTGATGCTTTTGAATGCTGTGGTGTTGGAGAAGACTCTTGAGAGTCCCTTGGAGAGCTAGAAGATCCAACTAGTCCATCCTAAAGGAAATCAGTCCTGAATATTCATTGGAAGGACTGATGCTAAAGCTGAAACTCCAATACTTTGGCCACCTAATGTGAAGAACTGACACATTTGAAAAGACCTTGATGCTGGGAAAGATTGAAGTCAGGAGGAGAAGGGGATGACAGAGGATGAGATGGTTAGATGGCATCACCAACTCAATGGACATGAGTTTGAGTAAACTCTGGGAGTTGGTGATGGACAGGCCTCCCTGTCCATGCTGCTGCATGCTGCAGTCCATGGGGTCGCAAAGAGTCGGACATGACTGAGCGATTGAACTGAACTGAAACCCTAGATTATAGATCTGTACTTAGTTCTTAAATTACAAAGCTGAAAAAGACAGTTGTTGATCTCAAGGAACTCAGTCACTTGGAAGGAGTTGTTTTGGGTGTTGAAAAGCACTCTGGACCAGAAGTCAGAAGATGTGGACTCTTGTCCTGGTGCCACCACTCTTTAGGGTTGTGCGTGTGTGAGTGCTAAGTTGCTTCAGTTGTGTCCAACTCTGTGTGATCCTATGGACTGTAGCCCGCCAGGCTCCTCTGTCCATGGGATTCTCCAGGCAAGAATACTGGAGGGAGTTGCCATGCCCTCCTCCAGCCACCTGGGAAGCCCTTAGGGGTGTGATGTCAGCCAAATCAAATGACCTTTTTTTCATTTCCAAATTTGGGGGAAATTTTTCTGTAAACTGAAGAGTTATATCAGTTAGGTGACATTATTATTATTATTTTATAAAAACACTTTTATGTTTTTATAAGCCTATATCTACTTTTAAATGTCCAAAGAGGTGGCTGCTGCTAACCAGCTGAACACAAACAACCCTGCTTAAATTCTATAAGGATGAAACTGTGTTAGGGGGTTTTCTTTTTTTCTTGGAGATGGAGCTTGTTATTTTTTAAAAGGATATTCAGAATCTGAAGAACATTGCTGACTCAAGAGAAATGCAAAGGTCAATTGTTGCATCTAAGCTGTGCTGTCATGACATTTGAATAATTAAAAGGTTGTTTTCAGAGATAATTGTAGTCCCACATTTTAGCTAAGTGTTTAATGACAATAAACTATAAACAAGCTCTGTTTTCATACGGGTAAGTCCCCAGAGCCTATTAACTGTCCAGATGGTAAGAAATAGAAGGGTTAAAATGTATTTAAATTCTGTTCAATTCAGTTGCTCAGTTGTGTCTGATTCTTTGGGACCCAATGGACTGCAGCATGCCAGGCCTCCACGTCCATCACCAACTTCTGGAGCTTGTTCAAGCTCATGTCCATCGAGTTGGTTATGCCATCCAACCATCTCATCCTCTGCTGTCCCCTTATCCTCCTGCCTTCAATCTTTCCCAGCATCATGCATGGTCTTTTCCAATGAGTCAGTTCTTCGTATCAGGTGGCCAAAGTGTTGGGAGTTTCAGCTTCAGCATCTGTCCTTCCAATGACTATTCAGGATTGATTTCCTTTAGATTGACTGGTTTGATCTCCGTGCAGTGCAAGGGACACTCAAGAGTCTTCTCCAGCACCACAGAGTTCAAAAGCATCAATACTTTAGTGCTCAGCCTTCTTTATGGTCCAACTCTCACATCCATACATGACTACTGGAAAAACCATAGCTTTGACTAGATGGACCTTTGTTGGCAAAGTAACGTCTCTGCTTTTTAATATGCTGTCTAGGTTGGTCATAGCTTCTTTTTCAAGGAGTAAGTGTTTTTTAATTTCATGGCTGAAGTCACCATCTGCAGTGATTTCAGAGCCCAAGATAATAAAGTCTGTCACTATTTTCATTGTTTCCTCATGTATTTGCCATGAAGTGATGGGACCAGATGCCATAGGGATCATCCAAATCTTTCAAACTAGACTTTACTGGGTGCTAAGAGTGTATTTTAAAGACTTCCTAAAACACATTCAAAGTAGGAGAGGACAAGGACTCTTATTTCATTTAGGTCTTTATTTAGGGGTTGATTTTTAAAATAAAATACCTTAAAAAATTAAAAATTATGTGATACTCTTACCTGATAGGCAAATTAGAAAAAAATAGATACACAAAAGGAAAAAATAGCCCTATTAATTTTACTACCTAGATATAATAACTGTGAGTACTTGGTATATCTCATTTGGGTTTTTCCCTGTTATTTATGTAATATACAACTATTACCTCATTTTAATGACTCAGTAGTATCCCATTATGTAGATTTATCTCAATATGTTTCACCTTCTCCTATTATGCTATTGTTAAAATTTGTACCAACTAGCCTTGGGCATGCATCCTTATGCAAAAATGATTATTTCTCTAGGTTTATAAAAGAGTTGCTGGGTCAAAAGGCATGAACGAACACTTGGAAGCTTTTGGTGTACTTTGAAACTGCCTTTCTGAAATACTGCACAAGTACATTCTTCTACTAGTACTGAGTATTATCATTTAAAAAAATTCTTTCCCACAGTGGCCAATAATGATGCTGAACATTTTTCCCCCACATATATATATTGATTGCCAGAAAATTTGTAAAACTGTCTCTGCCTGGTAGGAAGATATTTAATGTATTTAATGGTCATAGGACAATTCTGGTTGCATATTTCATGAGTCAGTACTGGTAAATTATAGTCTACTGAGAATTATTTCTCTACATTTTTCACCATTTGTTGACTTTTTTCTTTACTATCTCCAGATATGCCTCTCTTTTTACTTTAATAGTATTTATTTGAGCCTTTTTTCTTTTTTCCTAAAAGTTTATTTTTTTATTTATTTTTTTAAATTTTAATTGGAGGCTAATTATTTTACAATGTTGTGGTGGTTTCTGCCATACATTCACATGTATCAGCCATGGATGTACATGTGTTCCCCATCCAGACCCTCCCTCCCACTTCCCTCCCCATCCATCTCTCAGGGTCATCCCAGTGCACCAGCCCTGAGCATCTTGCCTCATGCATCGAACATAGACTAGTGATCTATTTCACATATGATAATATACATGTTTCAATATTATTCTCTCAAGTCATCCCACCCTCGCCTTCTCCCACAGAGTCCAACAGTCTCTTCTTTACATCTGTGTCTCTTTTGCTGTCTTGCATATAGGGTCATCACTACCATCTTTATAAATTCCACATATATGTGTTAATATACTGTATTGGTGTTTTTCTGAGACTTTTTTCTTAACATTATCAGAAGTTTGTCAATTTTATTTATCTTAAAAAAACTCAAGATTTTTAGAATTAATTGTGACAGCCCACGTGCTGTTAAAGCGCTGCACTTAATATGCCAGCAAATTTGGAATACTCAGCAGTGGCCCCAGAACTGGAAAAGGTCAGTTTTCATTCCAGTCCCAAAGAAGGGCAATGCCAAAGAATGTTCAAATTACCACACAATTGCACTCATCTCACATGCTAGCAAGGTAATGCTCAAAATCCTTCAAGTTAGGTTTCAACAGTACATGAACTGAGAACTTCCAGATGTACAAGTTGGATTTAGAAAAAGCAGAGGGACCAGAGATCAAATTGCCAACATCTGCTGGATCATAGGAAAACCAAGGAATTCCAGAAAAACCATCTACTTCTGTTACATTGACTACACTAAATCCTTTGTTGTGTGGATCACAACAAACTATGGAAAATTCTTCAAGTGATAGGAATACCAGACCACCTTACCTGCCTAAGAAACATGAATGCAGGTCAAGAAGCAACAGTTAGAACCAGACATGGAACAACAGACTGGTTCAAAATTGGGAAAGGAGTACAACAAGGCTGTATGTGGTCACCCTGCTTGTTTAACTTATATGCAGAGTACATCATGCAAAATGTGGGGCTGGATGAATCACAAGTTGGAATCAAGATTGCCAGGAGAAATACCAACAACCTCAGATATGCAGATGATACCAGTCTAATGGCATAAAGCAAAGAGGAACTAAAGAACCTCTAGATGAAGGTAAAAGAGGAGAGTTAAAAAGTTGGCTTAAACCTCAGCTTTCAAAAAAATTATGATCATGGCATCTAGTTCCATCACTTCATAGCAAATTGAAGGGGAAACAGTGGAAGCAGTGACAGACTTTCTTTTCTTGGGCTCCAAAATCACTGTGGACCATGACTGCAGCCACGAAATTAAAAGATGCTTGCTGCTTGGAAGAAAAGCTATGACCAACATAGACAGCGTATTAAAAAGCAGAGACATTACTTTACCAACAAAGTCTGTCTAGTCAAAGCTATCGTTTTTCCAGTAGTCATGTATGGATGTGAGAGTTGGACCATAAAGATGGCTGAGTGCTGAAGAATTGATGCTTTTGAACTCTGTGGTGTTGGAGAAGACTCATGAGAGTCCCTTGGACAGCAAGGAGATCAAACCAGTCCATCCTAAAGGAAATTACCCTGAATACTCATTGGAAGGACTGATGCTAAAGCTCCAATCCTTTGGCCACCTGATGCAAAGAGCCAACTTATTGAAAGACCTTGATGCTGGGAAAGATTGAGGACAGGAGGAGAAGGGGGTCAACAGAGAATGAGACGGTTGGATGGCATCACTGACTCAATGGACATGAGTCTGAGCAAACTTCTGGAGATAATGAAGGATAAGGAAGTCTGGTGTGCTGCAGTCCAAAGGGTCATAAAGAGTTGGACACAACGTAGTGACTGAACAACAACAACGTGTAAAATTTAGTGCAGGCTTAATGAATAACAGATGTTTAATAGTGTTACAGTATGGAGGATAAAAAAAGTCAAGGTATCTCAAAAGAAGTGATTTGAAAAATAATTTAGCCAATGTATTAATTCACTTCACCAAGAAGAAAACACTATATACATACACTCACACATATACATTTCAAGTGTTATCTCCCCCAACTCCCCTGTCAGTGTTCCAACATAGCTTGCTTTTAAGTCTTGCTTTTTAAAAAGCCTGATAAATGGCAAGCTTTTAGGGAGAAAAAAGTTTTCAACATATGCTATTAAAAGTGTTGGTTGGTATGCAGACCAAAGTCTCTAAATCAGCTAATTTAGAATCTGATAATCTTGTTGAAGGATGAGAGTTTCTCCTCTGAGAAGAGAAATTCTACTCTCTCAGGTAGAAAAGTGGGAATTCATTCTGACCTGTGACATATCATGGTGTAATGACACTGATTTTCCTTTCCCTTTGGCCCTGAGATAAGAAAAAATAAGGATTTGACTTCTAAATAAGACTCAGAAAAAACTGCAGTTTCAAGAAGATTGCTCAAATTTGTTTGCAAAATCAGAAACACATTAAAAACCAGTGGACATAAACTAATGGTTTTTGGGTAAAGACTTAATTGTTCCTAGACCTTTGTACTATTCTTTTATTGAATATACTAAAATCTAGCATTTTTTTTCTACATAAAAAATATAAATGTGACACACCTCTCAGCCTAGTTTTTACAAAATAATAAACGTTGCCCCTTGGTCATGTTTTCCCAAAGAAAATAATGGAGAAATGTTCAAATAAGTGTTAAGACTTGTGCTAATAGCACTATCGTGCTAATGTTTTATATTGAAGAGCATAAATAGAATTCTTTGGGTACATTCAACAGAAGGTTGAATTACACTTTTCAATGTCATATAAAATCATGTAAATTCCACACTTTTCCTTTATTTGCTCTGAGCACAGTTTGTGACTACATATCTGCGTGCCATTCTGGCGAGTGGAGACAAAAGAGTAAAGATGACAAAGTCCCCATTCTCATGGAGTTTCTAGTCTAGAAGAAAGATATGGTAACAAAAAATACATAGGTAAATGAATAATGTAAGATCAGATGGTTATTAGTACCTTGAGAAATAATTATACAGGACAATTATGAATGACTTCTTTTAGAAGACTTCTTGTAGTGATCAAGGAAGATCTCTTAAAGGGAGTGACATGTGAGCCAAGACCTAAACAAACCCAGGTAAGAGCATTCCAGGCAGAGAATATGGAGGTAGGCATGAGCTTGAAGGGATGAAGGGAGAGAAAAGCCAGTGTGGCTAACATGTCCTATGGGATGGGGAGGAGGGACAAGACAGGATGACAGTAGGAGTCAGATCATGTCCTATGGACTATAAATAAGGACTCTGGATCTCGTTTTATTTGATGGGAAATGACTGGCAGACTTCAACTGCCATTATTGGCAGGGAAGTAATAGGATTTGATGTGCCCTTTGAGTAGAGAACTTACTGTTCTCCAGAGGGTAGGCAAGTTCTATGCCCCTGGAGAACAGTAAGTTCTCACTATGATCTGGTCAAGATGGACAAGTAGAAGGACATGCATCCATCTCCTCCTGTAAGAACACCAAGATCTCAGCTGGCTGCTGAACAACCATCAACAGGAGAATGTTGGATCCGATCCAAGTAAGGTACCCCATGTCCAAGGGTGAAGAGGAAGCCCCAACAAGTTGGTAGGAGGGGTGCAATCATGTTTAGAATCAAACCTCATACCTTCCAGAGACGCTCAGAGGGAGCAAACAAAATCTTTGTGCACCAGGACCCAGGGAAAGGAGCAGCGACCTCCACAAGACACTGAGCCACCTGCCTTTGAGTGTCTGAGTGTCTCCTGTGGTGGCACGGGTCAGCAGTGATCTGCTACGGGGTCAGGGGGACTGACTACAACAGTCCTGGGACCAATGAATGCTGGCAAAAGTCCTTTTGAAAGAGGTCACTATTACCACCATTACACCTACCATAGTTCGGCCTCAGTCCAAACTACAGGGAGGTAACATAGCCTGACCTATCAGCAGAAAATTGTATTAACGAGTTACTGAGAATGGCCCCACCTACCAGAGCAAGACCCAGTTCTCCCCACAGCTAGTCCCTCCCATCAGGAAGCTTCCATAAGCCTCTTACCCTCACCCATCAGAGGGCAGAGAGAATTAAAGCCACAATCACAGAAAACTAACCAAACTCATCACATGGATCACAGCTTTGTGTATCTTAATGAAACTATGAGCCATGCTGTGTAGGGCCACCCAAGATAGCTGGGTCATGGTGGAGAGTTCTGACAAAATGTGGTCCACTGGAGAAGGGAATGGCAAACCAGTTCAGCATTCTTGCCTTGAGAACCCCATTAACAGTATAAAAAGGCAAAAAGATAGGACACTGAAAGATGAACTCCCCAGACCGGTAGGTGCCCAATATGCTATTGGAGGAGAGTGGAGCAATAGCTCCAGAAGGAATGAAGAAGCTGAGCCAAAGCGAAACAACACCCAGTTGTGGATGCATCTGGTGGTGGAAGTAAAGTGTGATGCTGTAAAGAACAATACTGCATAGGAACCTGAAATGTTAGGTCCATGAATCAAGGCAAACTGGAAGTGGTGAAACAGGAGATGGCAAGAGTGAACATTGACATTTTCAGAATCAGTGAACTAAAATGGATCAGAATGGGTGAATTTAATTCAGATGACAATTATACCTACTACTGTGGGCAAGAATCTCTTAAAAGAAATGGAGTAGCCCTCATAGGCAACAAATGAGTCTGGAATGCAATACTTGGGTACAATCTCAAAAATGACAGAATGATCTCTGTTCGTTTCCAAGGCAAACCATTCAATAGCAGAGTAATCCAAGTCTATGCCCCAACCACTAATGCCAAAGAAGCTGAAGTTGAATGGTTCTATGAAGACCTACACGATTTAGAACTAACATCAAAAAAAAAGATCTCCTTTTCATCACAGGGGATTGGAATGCAAAAGTAGGAAGTCAAGAGATACATGGAGTAACAGGCAAATTTGGCCTTGGGATACAGAATGAAGCAGGGCAAAGGAGAGTTTTGCCAAGAGAACGCCCTGGTCATAGCAAATACCCTCTTCCAACAACACAAGAGACTTTGATTCTACACATGGACCTCTCCAGATGGTCAACACTGAAATCAGATTGGTTGTATTTTTGCAGGCAAAGATAGAGAAGCTCTATACAGTCAGCAAAAACAATACCTGGAGCTGTCTGTGGCTTGGATCATGAACTTTTCATTGCCAAATTCAGACTTAAATTGAATAAAATAGGAAAAACCACTAGGCCATTCAGGTATGACCTAAATCAAATCCTGTATGATTTATACAGTGCAAGTGACAAATAGATTCAAGGGATCAGATCTGATAGAGTGCCTGAGGAACTATTGATGGTCGTTTGTAACACTGTAAAGGAGGTGGTGAGCAAAACCATCCCCAAGAAAAAGAAGTGCAAAAAGGCGAAGTGATTGACTGAGGAGGGCTTATAAACAGCCGAGAAAAGAAGGGAAGCAAAAGACAAGGGAGAAAATGAGTGCAAATGGTAACTGCTGCCATGACATTAAAAGACACTTGCTCCTTCAAAGAAAAGCTATGACAAACCTAGATAGCATATTGAAAAGCAGAGACATACTTTGCTGACAAAGGTCCGTATAGTCAAAGCTATGGTTTTTCCACTAGTCATTATGGATGTGACAGTTGGACCATAAAGAAAGCTGAGTGCCGAAGAACTGATGCTTTTGAGCTGTGGTGTTGGGAGTAGACTCTTGAGAGTCCTTGGACTGCAAGGAGATCACATCAGTCAATCCTAAAGGAAATCAACCCTGAATATTCATTAGAAAGACTGATGCTGAAGCTGCAAAACTTTGGCCACCTGATGCGACGAGCTGACTCATTAGAAAATACTCTGATGCTGAGAAAGCTAGAAGGCTGGAAGAGAAGGGGACTACAGAGGACAAGATGATTGAGTGGCATGAGTTTGAGCAAGCTCCAGGAAGTGGTGAAGGACAGGAAGCCTCATGTGCTGCACTCCATGCTGTCACAAAGAGTTGGACACGAATGAGTGACTGAACAACATCACGGGGGGTAAGACTGGAAGCTGGGAGACAAGGTAGGAGGCTGTGGCAGTGGTTTGGGCCAAGGCTGCTGCTTGTGTGGAGGAAGTGGTAGATGGTGGGGGGGGATAATTGATGTGGTTGGATTCCTTTAGTTTGGTCATTATTCCAACAGGTCTTCCTACTGGATTGGCTGTGAGGCTGTAAGAAAGGAAGGGCATCTTCCAGGATTTTGGTTTGAGCAGACTGCAGTGTTACTACTTTAGTGGAGTAGGTACTGGTTTGGAATGGGAGATTAAGAGTGTGTTTTCTGACATGTTATGCATATAATGGATACTAGAACCCAAATGACAGTATCAGGAGACAACTGGGTATATGATTTGGGATCTTTGGGGAGAGGTCAAGGTTGAAAAATGAGATTGAAGAGTTATCAGGATATAGGTGGTATTTACATCCACGGGACTGAAAGAGGTGGCTAAGGAGAAAATGTAGATGGAGAACAGAAAGAGCGAGGGCTGTGTCCTGGGTCTCCACAATGCAGACATGAGTGGAGACTGGGGAGGAATGGCCTGTGAGGTAGGAGAAAACCAGTATCCAGCACAAAGCACTGCTCAGCACATAAAACTCATTCCACACAAATCTGCTGAAGGAAAGCATGAATGATCAGGTTTCTGCCTCCTCATCTCATCTCCTACTGCTCCTCCAGGCCCACCCTGCATCCTAACCACACCCAGTGATGCCGGCAAATGCTCAGTGCACACTCTTCTAGGCCTCTGTGCATTTGCATGTTTTCACCCCCCTGCTTTGAATGCCTTTTGCTTCTATTTCCTTTTAAAACTGATGCCTGTTCATCATACTGATGAGTATGATGTGTGTTCTTAGGAAACCTTCTATGTCCCTGTATTAGGATTATTAATTATCTTCTGCCAGATTCTGAGCAAGTTTAACACAAGGATGGCGGTGGGGGTTTAGTTGCTAACTTGGGTCCAACTCTTAAGACCCAGTGGACTGTAGCCCACCAGGCTCCTCTGTCCATGGGATTTCCCAGGCAGGAATAATGGAGTGGGTTGCCATTTCCTTCTCCAGGGGATCTTCCCAACCCAGGAATCACACCCTGATCTCCTGTATTGGAGGTGGATTCTTTGGCTCTGAGCCATCAGGGAAGCCCCCGAAAGCAGCAATAGTTAGTCCTCATTTCGGTATCTCTAGTGCCTAATGTAGAGTCTGAAAATAACAGTCACTTATCAAGTGTAATTTTTTTTAAAACAAATAAATGAAGGCACCATTCAATTTGTGAGGATCAATTCAGCTTCCTAGATGATCTTCATGTTCTCCCTTCCTTATGTATTACTCCCAAAGTCTATGAGCAGGCTTCTGATTAGTTTACCAAACCCACAGAACAAGGTGGCACAGCATGTTTAGAGATGTCTATCTGTGCTTATTTTACTGAAACAGAAGATTCCTTTTGTTCTGTGCACATCTCATCCATTTTTTCAAACAAGAGAAACCTCCTTTGACAAGGCTTTAGAAACACCATTTCACCACAGAAACAACTTAGATATTGACAGGGTAGAAGAGAGAAAAAGTATACGGTATGACTCAAGTCATATCATAAAGGTTCCTTAGGCAGCCAGCATCATCCAGTGAATTCATGTAAAATGCTCCTGTTGTTTTGAAACTATTTAAAAAATCCTATACAAGATTGTGAAGAAGCCCAATGAACTGGAATAACTTTACTGGATCACAAGACTGCTCAATCTCATGTTTAACAATGAGACAGGATTACACATGTACTATCAATTCCCCAAAAGCAGCTACATTCTCGCCTGCTGCTGCTAAAACACAGATGTGACACAGCTGTGATGTGGAACCAAGCTGTTCCACGCAGTTTAGATTTCTTCAGGACCCTGCACCCAGAAATCTGTGACCAGGACAGGCAACTGTTTCTATTTGCATTTGCAAATGAACGGTGCGTAACAAGACGTAAGAAAGGTTCACAGAGAATGGTCATAAATATAGAGAGAATAAAGTTAGCCTTGGACCTAGTATTCTGAACTAAAATAGGAGCCTATTTCAGAAAAATTTTAAAAGAGGGCTCTTGTTCATGTCATTAATCCTTTCTGAATCTTGGTACAATTTACAGAGCATCAGACTATATTTTCTTTTTGGTATGGGAAAGAATTATTTTGTAAACAGCACAGTATTTTCAGTCATTTTAGTTGAACCTGGAGTATTTGTCCAGAACATGTCTTGTGACATAGCCCTTGTAATTTGTTTTGCTGAGATCTGTTAACTTCAATAAGTATACTAACAGAAGAAGGAAAAACATAAAGAGTGACAGAGAAAGTCTGGGAAGAAGGCTCAGAGAAACAAAACATAAGAGGAATATTCAACCAATAATTTAAAATATATCAACAAAGTATAAAGTATAAATTACATAATTCAGTGGCCAATTAAGATGATAAAGAAGGACAGAGAAATGGGAAAAAGACAAATATAAATTCAATAGGAAATAGGAAGATGACTGCGTGCGTGTGTGCTCAGTCGCTTCAGTCGTGTCTGACTCTTTGCGACCCCATGGACTGTACCCTGCCAGGCTCCTCTGCCCATGGGATTCTCCAGGCAAGAATACTGGAGTGGGTTGTCATGCCCTCCTCCATGGAGTCTTCTGGACCTAGGGATTGAACCCATGTCTCCTGCATTGGCAGGCGGGTTCTTGACCACTGAGCTACCAGGGAAGCCCCAGAAAGATGACTGCTTATTACTAAAAAATATACTTCAATCCTAGCGATATCTCCTATCTGGAATTATTATTCCCAGGTTTAAAAAAAATAAAAGTTGAAAATATACTGTCCTTAGGAATTTTACAGGAGCACAGATCTAGGAATGATTTTGGCAGAAACTGGAAAGTATCCTCTGGGTGACAGAGCAGGAAGTAATCCTGCATTTCTCCCGCACTATGAGAACCTTGACAAGGAACTTGTTAGGTAAGGATCTGGTCATTACAGAACTAAGTTATGTGTGAAAAATAACTGAAGCCAATGATGTAAGTTCATGCAAAGAAGTCAGCAACAAACCTAATCAGAACTAGATGCTCTCTTTTCCCATAAAGGGTGAAACTGCCGCAGGAAGAATTTAGATTAGACGTAAGGAAATATATTCTGATTGAAATGATTGCAAGATATTGAAATGGGTCACTTAGGAAAGTTTTGGAATATTATTTCCTAGCGACTGCTAAAAATAGAACTGATGCTCAGGGATGGCTCTAGGCAAATGTGAGGAATCATAGACTCAAGACCGTCATAGCAGAAGGCAGTCTTAGAAATCATCAAATCCAGAGGATCCCAAATTTGTCTTCACGATGAATCACCTGGGAGTCTTTATAAAAATTCCCAAACCCAGGCCACAGCTGGGGCCACTGCACTCACAGTACCTGGGAGCAGGAAAGGCATCAGGATTTTGGAAAGCTTCTCAGGTATTCCCAGTGGGCAGCCTAATTAGGGTACCATGGGTGTAATGAATGATCTCAGGTTACAGATAAAGAGGGAAAATGACTTTTCCAAGGTTACCAGGGTAGCAAGTGGCCCAGAAGAAAGACAGCCCAAGTCTACTGACCCTGATCTGGCATACAGATTTAAAACACAGAAAGTGTTTTCCAAAAGAAAGAAAAACAAGATGGGAGGGAGGTTCAAAAGGGAGGGGATATATGTATACCTATGGCTGATTCATAAAAAAAAGAAAAACAACTTATTTTACATATATGGAATCAATATATTACCACTATAGATAATTTAAAAGAGCCACTGAAACCACCAATGAAAATTAATAATTCTCAATCTCACTATCCAGAGATAAGTTATTAACCACTGTTGATAATTTTGCATGTTCTTCTGCCTTTATCTCAGGGTTTGTATGTACTTTTAAAATTTTGTAAAGGTCAGGATCATCCCTATGAACATGGCAGTGGGCTTTCTAGAAATCCAGGGAGCTAAAGGTATTGATGGTGTTGGGTGATGCTCTGGCATATGGCTGCCATTTTCTCCCCATCCTTGATGGACACGTAGCATGAGGTCTTATCTCTCTTGTCATCTGCATTTAGCTAGAGAACCAAATGGATTCAGGATGGACTCTAAGTTCTTCTTGAGTAAAGACACCAAGTCCAAGTGTAAAAGTCTTGCCCTGTGGGCTTAGCGTCACCAACAACCAGACAGAGAAGCTGCCTCTGCTTCCACTCATGTGGGCCTCTTCATTTCCATTATGCTTGAGACCCTTGTAAGTCAAGATCTCACCTAAATTTACGGTGGTGTGTATTTGTGTGTAAGTATGTCTGTCTGTTCTCACCCATCCCAGGCAACCAGAATGATGCAAAGCTATTATTCTGAATGGGGTAAATCTTTATCATTGATCCAAATAATCACTGTGATTTGGTGGATCCATAAAATCAAACTTTCACTAATGAAATAAAATTCCAATTTCAAAGTCCCTATTTTATTATTGCTAACTGGCCAACTTCAAGCTTAAACCTAATTTTATGAGGTGACATATCTGATGCTCAAAATTCAATGTTTCTTCAGCACAGGTAGAAAATCAACACTTCAGTATCAAAAGCCACCTTATTTTGAAAAGGAAGATTCTCGTTAGAATACGAATGAGTCCTAAGAAATGATTTAGAAAAGGAAGTGGGAAACGAAATGTAGCCTTCTCAAATGTGTTCTTTACATCAATGGCGTCAGTAAACACTGCTTTCATCACAGAAACACATCTGAGTTTAATTAGGGGATTAGTTTTGCTTAGTCTGTGAAAGTGAAATATCTTTTTACATTTAGATTTAAGGGTAGAGGGATCTATCCACTTCCCTTCTGTAGTCATATCAGGTAGTTAATCTCATATATATCTGTATTTTCACTCCAGAGCTGTGCAGAACACAGAAATAGAATATTTTTGCTTATTTCTTTTCTGTGACTACCCAAGCTGTTTCACAGAGGAAGCAAATGGTGTTAATAACTGTAATATTCTGATTTTTGGATCTGACTTGAGGTTATTTTTAATCTTTGGATGTAAGGTAATTAGGATGGGACATCTCTAAACCTGTTTTTCCTCAGATTTCACCGTGTAATTCAGTTTTTCACAGGAAATCAAATTTACCTCTAATTATTTGCATGTGGCTCCATGTATGATATCAATAATGTCTAGCTATGTTTTAATGCCTCTCTGCCTTTCACTTTCTCCCCATGCCTCTTGCCCTCTTGGCCCATTAAATATAGTTGTCTGTGTCAGGGGTTGATGTGTATTTCAGATACCAAGGACTTTAATATAAATTAAAACAAACTTATTAAATAAAGAAATCTAATGTGGGAAAAGAAAATATATCTCTTAGTCAAATTCTAAGTTTGAGTAATTTTTAATATTGTTTACTATTTGAATTCAGAAGTTCCTCCTTTTATCAATAGGTAATGTACAAAAGTGGGTTCTAGTTCTTCCTGCTAGTAATTAGCAGTGTTTATTGAGGGACTTGCTTGGGCAAGTCCCTCAGCATCTCTGGATTTCAGCCCCTCCTCTACAGTGATGAGGTGGGCCCTAAGAATCCCTGGCATGAAGCACAAAGTCTAAATGGCCCATGACATCTCTCACAGTTCAGTTCCAAAGACAACTGGAGATCTCTGGGAATGTCATTAAGATCTGTGATGGTTAGTTTTATGTGTCAACTGGACTGGGTCAGAGAGTACCCAGACATTTGGTTAAACATTTCTGTGTGCCTATTTCTATGTGAGATTAGCCTTTGAACTGGTAGACTGAGTAAAGCAGTGGCCCTCTGCAATGTAGGTGGCCATCATCTAATCCATTGAGGGCCTGAACAGAACAAAAAAACAGAGCAATGGAGAATTCTTTCTACTTGTTTGCATGAGCTGGGACACTGGTCTCCTATATTCAAACTGGGACTTATACCATCGGCTCTCCGAGTCCTCATGCCTTTGGATTTGAACTGAAACTATACCACCAGCTTTTCTGGGTCTCCAGCTTTCATACGGCAGGTTGTGGGACTTCTCAGCCTTCATAATTGTGTAAGCCAATTTCTTACAGTGAATCTCAGTTTCTGTCTACCTCTGTCTTTATCTCTACCTCTATCTATATGTCCTACTTGTTTCTCTAGAGAACACTGACTAAAACAAGATCTAAAAGGCTGATAATCAATCATCTAGGAGGAGGAGGAAGGACTGGTAACTCTCATTGAAAAGAGCCACTTTCTTAATCCACAGGAATTATTTATGCATGGAACATTCACTATGTACCATCAGCATATGGTATATTATATGCTTTAGTCAAATGAATAAAGGAAATTTAAGATGCTGCTTTGCCCATAGGTAGTTTACTGATTTTTTTTTTTCGCTTCAAATAAGCTTTATTTTTCCTAATGGAAGGGACTTGCTATGGGGAAAACTGGGTCTTGCTCTGGTGTGCAGGGCCATGCTCAGTAAATCTTTAATTTTCTGCTGATAGGTGGGGCTATGCTCCCTCCCTATAAGTTGTTTGGCCTGAGAGGGCCCGGTCTTGGAGTCTGTAGGCTCTATGGTAGGGCTAAAGGTGACCTCCAAAAGGACCTATGCCATTGTATGCCTCCCAGGACTTCTGCTGCCAGTGCCCCTGTCCCCACAGCAGGGCCTATCAACCCACACCTTCACAGGAGACCCTCAGACTGAGCCAGACCTGTCTGTGGGTGTCTATTTTGGGTCACTGCTCTTTTCCCCTGATCCTGGTGTGCATAAGGTTTTGTTTGTGTCCTCCAAGAGTCTGCTTCCCCCAGTCCTGTGCAAGTTCTGTAATCAAATCCCACTGAACTTCAAAGTCAAAAAAGATGTTCTTTTCATCATAGGGGATTGGAACGGAAAAGTAGAAAGTCAAGACAAACCTGGAGTAACAGGCAAGTTTGGCCTTGAAGTAAGGAATGAAACCAGGTAAAGGCTAACAGAATTCTGCCAAGATAGTGCGCTGGTCCTAGCAAACACCCTCTTCCAACAACACAAGAGAAGACTCTACACATGGACATCACCAGATGGTCAATACTGAAATCAGATTTGATTACTATTTTTGTAGCCAAAGATGGAGAAGCTGGCTACAGTCAGCAAAAACAAAACCTGGAGCTGACTGTGGCTCAGATCATGAGCTCCTAATTGCAAAATTGAAGAAAGCAGGGAAAACCACCAGCCTATTCAGGTATGACCTAAATAATACCTGACTTATGATCATACAGTGGGAGTGACAGATTCAAGGGATTATATCTGACAGAGCGCCTGAAGAACTATGAATGGAGGCTTGTAACATTGTGTAGGAGGTGGTAAGCAAAACCATTCCCAAGAAAAAGAAATGCAAGAAGGCAAAGTGGTTGTCTGAGGAGAACTTACAAATAGTTGAGAAAACAAGAGAAGCAATGGGCAACAGAGAAAGAGAAAGACATACCCTACTGAAGGCAGAGTTCCAAAGAAGAGCAAGGAGAGATAAGAAAGCCTTTCTAAGTGATCAGTGCAAAGAAACAGAGGAAAACAATAGAATGGGAAAGACTAGAGATCTCTTCAAGAAAATTAGATATACCAAGGGAACATTTCATGCAAAGATGAGCACAATCAAGGACAGAAATGGTAAGGACCTAACAGAAGCAGAGGAGATTAAAGAGCTGGCAAGACCACAGAAAGAACTGTACAAAAATGGTCTTAATGACTCAGATAACCATGATGGTGTGGTCACTCCCTAGAGCCAGACATCCTTAAGTGTGAAGTCAAGAGGGTCTTAGGAAGCATTTGTACAAACAAAGCTAGTGGAGGTGATGGAATTCCAGCTGAGCTATTTCAAATCCTAAAAGATGATGCTATTAAAGTGCTGTATTTAATATGCCAACAAATTTGGAAAACTCATCAGTGGCCACAGGGCTGGACAAAGTCAGTTTTCATTTCAATCCCAAACAAGAGCAATGGCAAAGAATGTTAAAACTACCACACACTGTGTTCATTACACATGCTAGCAAGATAATTCTCAAAATCTTTCAAGCTAGGCTTCAACACTACATGAATTGAGAATTTCCAGATGTACAAGGTGAATTTAGAAAAGGCAGAGGAACCAGATATCAAATTGCCAAGATCTGCTGGATCATAGGAAAACCAAGGAATTCCAGAAAAACATCTACTTCTGCTTCACTGATTATGCTAAAGCCTTTTACTGTGTGGATCACAACAAACTGGAAAATTTTTAAAGAGATGAGAATACCAGACCACCTTACCTGCCTCCTGAGAAACCTGTATGCAGGACAAGAAGCAACAGTTAGAACTGGACATGGAACAATGCATTAGTTCAAAATTGGGAAAGAAGTCAAGGCTGTATATTGTCACCCTGCTTATTTAACTTCTATGCAGAGTCCATAATGCAAAAAAAAAAAATGCCATGCTGGATGAATCGCAAGCTGGAATCAAGATTGCCAGGAGAAATATCAATAATCTCAGATATGCAGATAATATTACTCTAATGGCAGAAAGTGAAGAGGAACCAAAAAGCTTCTTGGTGAAGATAAAAGAGGAGAGTGAAAAAGCTTGTTTAAAACTCAACATTCCAAAAAGTAAGATCATGGATGGCATCCAGTCCCGTCACTGCATGGCAAATAGATGGGGAAAAAGTGGAAACAGTGAGATTTTATTTTCTTGGGCTTCAAAATCACTGCAGACAGTGACTGTGGCCATGAAATGAAAAGACACTTGCTCTTTGGAAGAAAACCTATGACAAACCTAGACAGCATATTAAAAAGCAGAGACATCACTTCACCAACAAAGGTCTGTATAGTCAAAGCTATAGTTTCTCCAGTAGTCATGCACAGATGTGAGAGTTAGAACATAAAGAAGGCTGAGCACCGAAGAATTGATGCCTTCACACTGTGGTGCTGGAGAAGACTTTTGAGAGTCCCTTGGACAGCAAGGAGATCAAACCAGTCAATCCTAAAGGAAATTACCCTGAATACTCATTGGAAGGACTGATGCTGAAGTTGAAGCTCCAATACTTTGAACATCAGACGCAAAGAGCCAACTCATTGGAAAAGACCCTGATGCTAGGAACGACTGAGGGCAGGAGGAGAAGGGGGCAAAAGATGATGAGATGGTAGGATGGCATTATCAACTCAATGGACATGAGTCTGAGCAAACTGTAGGAGATAGTGAAGGACAGGAAAGCCTGGCATGAAGCAGTCCATAGGGTTGCAAAGAGTCAGAAACGACTGAGTAACTGAACAACAATAACATCCATAGACAAGGAAATATTACTTACCAAAAAAAGGAATAACTTATTGATATTCCCAACAACAGTAAATAATCTCAAAACAATTATGCTTACTGACAGAAGGTGGAAAAAATACTCGTACTGTATTACATTGATATAATTTTCCAGGAAATGCAAACTAATGTAATGTATTATGAAATAAAACAAATCAATAGTTGCATGTGGATTAGGAAGGGACAAGAGGAAGAGATCATTAAGGGGTATGAGAAAACTTTTGCAGGTGATATGTTCATTACCTTAATTGTTGTTATGTTATTACAGGTGCATACATATGTCAAAATTCATCACATTGTACAATTTAAGTGTTGTTTAGTTGCTAAGTTGCGTCTGACTCTGTGACTCCATGGACTGTAGCCCACCAGGCTCCTCTGCCCGTGGGATTTCCCAGGAAAGAATGGGAGTTTACTGATTCTTTACTGAACTCTGTAGAGTTGTGTATTTGATGTTCTACTTACTAAACCAATGAGCAATATAAGTGTTTGTCATAAAATATCTCTCATCATTCAGTATCTTGATTTTATTTTATAAAAAGCCTTCTGAAACTAAAATGGGCAGATAGCGCTACTGACCTGAATGCAGCATTAACACTAGAATTATTTTAACCCATGACTTCACTATTTCACAAAATAAGGTATTTAACCTGCATATCTCATTTGTTCCTTTTAAATAAATCATAATTAATAATATTCAACCTACATGGAGTTGTGTAGAATAGTGATGATTGGTTTATATGGCTCGGCATTGCTAATCAAGAGATGGGATTCTGAAGACATAGAAAACACATTTATGGCAATCAGAGAGGAAAGGGGGTGGGAGGGATAAACTAGGAGTTTGGGATTAGCAGACACAGACTACTATTTGTAAAATAAAGGTCCTGCTGTACAGCACAGGGAACTATAGTCAATATCCTATAATAAACCACAATAGAAAAGAATATACATATATGTGTGTATATAACCGAATCACTTTGTTGTACACCAGAAACTAACAGAACATCGTAAATGAAAGACGAAAGCGAAAGTGTTAGTTGCTCAGTCGTGTCTGACTCTTTGCAACGCCATGGGCTGTAGCCAGTCAGGCTCCTCTGTTCATGGGATTGTCCAGGCAAGAATACTATAGTGGGTTGCTATTTCTTTCTCCAGAGGAACTTCCTGACCCAGGGATTGAACCCGAGACTCTGCATTGTAGGCAGATTCTTTCCTGAGTCACCTATACGTCAATAAAGAAGATGAGGTTTCGTAGGTTCCAGGTATATAGAATTACATTATTGCTGCTACAGAAATAAAATTCCCAGAAAATTATTTAATAGTTGGTCTTAAAAGTAAAAAGATATCCAACAAAAGAGATAAAGAAATATTGAGAGAGAGGTTTTCGAATATTCCTACAAGTATCAGAGCTGGAGGGTACCTGTAGCAGACTGCTGTTAGTCAAAATATACTTTCCTTTCTTCTGTGGTTGCCCAATGAATTTACAACACATCTAATCTTTACGTGAGCTATCTACAGTTTGACATGGGAAGCATGTTAGCTAACATGGTACGCTAAGCTTTAGGCTATCTGTATCTTAAACAGTTAACCTCAAGATTTCTCCAATATTGCCCAAAGAATGTTTCCACGTATTTTCAGAAGATTTTCTCTTTTTTGGATATTGAATCTAAGTCAGAATGATTTAAGTAGTGTTTAATCCATTAATCTCTTCCACCTACTTCAAAGAGGTGACACTGTCATAGAAAGCAAAAGAAAATATGAGGGGGTGGGACAGACAGACAATCTTCTTGGTAGGAGGGCACTCAAGTCAGCAGTTTCTTTCATAATACTATATTAACAAAAGGAGTTCAAGAACAGCCTCCAATTCCCTTCAAGCATTTGAGATTTCTAAGGTGCCTATCAAGCATTACATTGTTTTAAGAATGATATTTCCAAGTCAAAATTAACAGAGATAGAGTCAATCACACCTCCAGACGAAGGAATTACTAGTTAGCATTAAACTCTTTCACTATCCATGTCCTTAAACAATAATTACTAATATGCCTGTGTTTTTCATACACATTAGTGCTGGTGAGGGAAAATTAGCCTCAAGTCTGATGAGGAGTTATCTTGAGAGCTATGTCCTTATGTCAGTTAATAGAGCATCAGACTTTTTATCTGAGGGTCCAGGATTCAAGTCCCTGTTTGGGTGTTTACTTTGGGCTTCCCAGGTGGTACTAGTTGTAAAGAACCCACCTATCAATGCAGAAGATGTTAAGAGATATGGGTTCGATCCTTGGGTCAGGAAGATCCCCTGGAGGATGGTATGGCAACCCACTCCAGTATTTTTGCCTGGAGAATCCCATGGACAGAGAAGCCTGGAGGGCTACAGTCCACGGGGTTGCAAAGAGTTGGACACGACTGAAGTAACTGAGCACGCATGCACTGAAGAGAAGTTATTTTGAGCACTGTATCCTTTGAGACAGGACATAGAAATGGGAAGTTAGGAGACAGCTTTCAATGAGGCTTGTCAGGGTACAAAGTTCATCTTGTTAGTAGGTTAGTGATATTTCTTAAACACACGTTAAAGAAGAGATACTCGATGAAATAAATGCATTAGAGTTGCTAATCTGTTCATTGATTTAGCCAGCAAAAGTTTGTGGGGCCTTGTTCTGTATCAGAATCTCTGAAAGGTGCTAAGAATACAGAGATGAAACATGGTCCCACCTTAAGAGGTCAACACCTAGTGTGGAGCTGGACGTGTAAAACCATAATAACTATACCATGGGATAATCATATTTGATCATCTCCCAAGCTGCAAATACCTCCAATTCTTCTAGAGCTTTAAGAGTAGAGCTATCTTACTCAATTTTCAATTCCTAGCACCTAGCCCAGTGCCTGGCCCACAGAAAGAGCTTAAAACATGTCCTGATGACATGATAAGGGTGTCCACTCTCACCACTATTATTCAACATAGTTTTGGAAGTCCTAGCTATAGCAGTCAGAGAAGAAACAGAAATAAAAGGAATCCAGATCGGAAAAGAAGAAGTAAAGCTCTCACTGCTTGCAGATGATGTGATACTATACACTGAAAACCCTAAAGATACTATCAGAAAATTACTAGAGCTAATCAGGGAATTTAGCAAAGTTGCAGGATATAAAAATACACAGAAAGCACTTGCATTCCTACACACTAACAATGAAAAATCAGAAAGAGAAATTAAGGAATCAATCCCATTCACCACTGCAACAAAAAGAATTAAATATCTAGGAATAAACCTATCTAAGGAGACAAAAGAACTGTATACAGAAAATTATAAGACACTGATGACAGAAATCAAAGATGACATAAACAGATGGAGAGATATACCATGTTCTTGGGTAGAAGAATCAATATTGTGAAAATGACTATACTACCAAATGCAATCTACAGATTCAATGTGACCCCTATGAAATTACCAATGGCATTTTTCACAGAACTAGAACAAAAAATTTCACAATTCATATGGAAACACAAAAGACCCTGAATAGCCAAGAAGTCTTGAGAAAGAAGAATGGAGCTGGAGGAATCAACCTTCCTGACTTCAGATTATATTACAAAGCTACAGTCATCAAGACAGTATGGTACCAGCACAAAAACAGAACTACAGACCAATGGAACAAGATAGAAAGCCCAGAAATAAACCCATGCACCTATAGGTACCTTGTTTTTGACAAAGGAGGTAAGAATATACAATGGGGCAAAGACATCCTCTTAAGTGGTGCTGGGAAAACTGGACAGCTACATGTAAAAGAATGAAATTAGAACCCTTCCTAACACCATACACAAAGACAAACTCAAAATGGACTAACGACCTAAATGCAAGACCAGAAACTATGAAACTCTTAGAGGAAAACATAGGCAAAACACTCGATGACATAAATCAAAGCAAGATCCTAGAGTAATGTAGATAAAAACAAAATTAAACAAGTGGGACCTGATTAAACTTAAAAGCTTTTGCACAGCAAAGGAAACTATAAGCAAGGTGAAAAGACAACCCTCAGAATGGGAGAAAATAATAGCAAATGAAACAACTGACAAAGGATTAATTTCCAAAATCTACAAACAGCTCATACAACTCAATACCAGAAAAACAAACAAACAAACTCAATCAAAAAGTGGGGAAAAGAAGACCTACACAGACGTTTCTCCAAAGAAGACATACAGATGGCTAACAAACACATGAAAAGATGCTCAATATCACTCATTATTAGAGAAATGCAAATCAAAACTATGAGATATCACCTCACACTGGTCAGAATGGCCATCATCAAAAAGTCTACGAACAATAAATGCTGGAGAGGGTGTGGAGAAAAGGGAACTCTCTTGTACTGCTGGTGGGTATATAAACTGATACAGCCACTATGGAAGACAGTATGGAGATTCCTTAAAAAACTAGGAATAAAATCACTATATGATCCAGCAATCCCACTCCTAGGCACATACCCTGAAGAAACCAAAATTGAAAAAGACACATGTACCCTAGTGTTCACCACAGCACTATTTACAATGGCTAGAACATGGAAGCAACCTAGATGTCCATCGACAGATGAATGGATAAAGAAGTTGTGGTACATATACACAATGGAATACTACTCAGCCATAAAAAGGAATGCATTTGAGTCAGTTCTAATGAGGTGGATGAACTGAGAGCCTATTATACAGAGTGCAGTAAGTCAGAAAGAGAAAGATAAATGTTGTATACTAATGCATACACACAGAATCTAGAAAGATAGTACCGGAGAATTTATTTGCAGGGCAGCAGTGAAGAAAAAGACAGAGAACAGACTTATGGACATGGGGAGAGGGGAGGAAAGGGTGAGATGTGTGAAGAGAGTAACATGGAAACTTACATTACCATATGTAAAATAGATAGCCAATGGAATTTTTTGTATGTCTCAGGGAACTCAAACAGGGGCTCTGTATCAACTTAGAGGGGTGGGATGGGGAGGGAGGTTCAAGAGGGAGGGGACATATGTATACCTATGGCTGATTCATGCTGAGGTTTGACAACAAAATTCTATAAAGCAATAGTCCTTAAATTAAAAAAACAAAAAACAAAAATACATGTCCTGATGAATTTGTTGCTACATCTGGTTTACTTTGAAGGCTGAGGCACCTCGAGAGACTAACTAGGTAAACACAGCTCCAGAGGCTGGCTGGCTGGTTTCCTCCCTGCTGACAGTGGTAAGAGACATTTCTGACGTGTGGTTGCAAGTGTGCTGACTGCTCACGTGACCTCCTTTCTCTGCAGAGGCTGCACAGTGCTCTCTAGGGGTCTCCTTTCTGGGAGGCAGCTTCAGGCCTCACTGAGCCTCTGGGACTCCTTCCCTGCTTCTCTCTTCTGCACCTCCTGTACATCTTTCTTAGGGACTTGTAGCTAACAGCTTGTTTAGGCTGCTGGCTAGGAAGAAAATCCAAGAGGAAGCATGGAAGAAACTCCTTCAGGGAACAGGCATTTTTTAAAACAGCCCAAATTAGGGATATTTGGTTCTCTGACCTAAAATTACAATACTTTGAGCCGAGATGAATTTGTAGTGATTTTTCAACAAAATGTAGGATATGGAGGCAAAAAACTCCACATAAGGCCTCACTGAATCTAACCATTCAACCTGAGCTTGAGCAATGTCAGTCTTCACACACAAACAGGTTCCCCAGTCATTTAAGATATGTATAAACGTGTACATGGTGATAACTGTCTTTAGTAGAAGAACTGGAATTTTAGGGCACTTTAGGTCAACATTAGTTGAACTGCATGCTGTTAGGTATTACATAGTCTATGTATAGCCTAGATCATACCATGCAGAATATAAAACAGGTCCAATGTTATACCACGGCAAAAGTGGTTGCTGTTACCTGTATTGTAATGGCATTGTAACACAATGACGGTGTCTCACTGACTGACAGTGAGACCAAGACAGCCACAGAGGACTCTTCAGGGCAGTCCCTGGGAGAGAGCTGTACCCGACAGAACTGATTGTTTACATCAGCTATGAAAATGCAAATACTCACTTATATTAGAAGGTGATACGGCACTTTTGAAGTGTTTCTCACGTTATGTGATTAACAATTAGCCATCCATCCATTCATTCAACAAGTATTTACTAAATACTTACTAGGTACCCCAGAGGAGGAAATGGCAACCCACTCCAGTATTCCTGCCTGAACAATTCCATGGACAGAGGAACCTGGGAGGCTACAGTCCAAGGGGATGCAAAGAGTCAGATATGACTGAGCATCTGAGCATGGATGCAGGTACGAGACACTGTTTTAGCTCTTGAGGTACAGTGTTGCATAAGAGACAAGATCTCTTTTCTCATTGAGGTTACATTTCAAAGTGGACAGAGAACAGACAGATAAATAAAAACAAATAAGGGAAGACAAAGTGATAAATGTAAGAGTGAAAAGCAAAATTTGAGGTGCTGTGCAGCAACTGGTGGTCAGCTTCAGCTTTTCTGAGGCGTTGACACTTGAGCTAGAATCTGAATGACAAAAAGGAACCTGCCACACCAGGATTTGGGAGAAGCACGTTCCCTGCAGAGGACAGAGAGTGGAGAGGGCAGGCAATGCGGCTGCTGTGCAAGATGAGCACGGTGGTGCCCCTGGAGCTTGTGAAGGGCTGAGATGCAGAAGAAGCTGGAAAGGGGATCAAGTGCCAGGCCTGAGGCAGGATGAGGACCAAAAAAAATGAGGGTTTAAGAACGGAATAGAATGTGAAACAGAAGGAATACTGGAACCAGATAATATAGAAATGGAGACTGGAAACACTGAACTTGCCCCAGGCATGGTTTTCATCTGGGTCTCGCTATTGTTTAGAACAGTCTCTAATAAAGCTGATCTGCGGTGCCATTCTTTATCAGTCTTGAAATGAAGAATGTGGCACTTTTCGTTCTCTTTAAGAATCTGAGTTTCTACTATAGTGCCCATTGGAATTTACCACTTTTTTCTTGATTACCAACATAGTACACATTTATGACAGAACATTTGGAAAATACAGATAAGCTAATGGAAGAAATTAAATCACTCCCAAGTACAGCCACCCAAGGACAACTACTGTGAACATTTGGGCACAGACTCTCTTGATTATACAGTGCAGTGACTCAGAATACAGGCTCTGGAGTCTGGGAAGAAATCATGACTTTATAACTTGCTAAATGAGAGTTGTTCATTTTCAGTCTATCTTAATTGCTTATAAAATGCCATGCAAATGTCTGCAATATCTTTAAGCCTCAGTTTTCTCATCTGCAGGAGGAGAACAGTAATATTACCTTCCTCATAGGCCTGCTGGGAGGATTAAACGAGAATCAAAGCTCCTGAGGCAGTGGCTGGCACAGAGTATGTATTCCAAACACTCAGTCGTGTCTGACTCTTTGTGATCCCATGGACTATACAGTCCATGGAATTCTTCAGGCCAGAATACTGGATTGGGTGACCGTTCCCTTCTCCAGCAGATCTTCCCAACCCAGGGACCGAACCCAGGTCTCCTGCATTGCAAACGGATTCTTTACCAGCTGAGCCACCAGGGAAGTCATTCCAAACACATTAGGTATTAAGCTATTAGAATTTTATGAACCTGGGATCATACTGTAAAGTTGTCAGTATATAAATTAGTATTCCAATTATCACATTTTTACATAATCTTAAATATTTTTCTATGTTGTAGTTTTTAATGGTTATATAGCATTTTAACTGTAGAGATAATAATTTAGTTAATTCTGCTGTAGTACATTTGGGCTATTCCCAATTTTCACCACTTAAAAAAAAAATTCTACAGATAAAATACTGCAAACTTTTATGACTATTTCTCTAAGATAAATTCTAAGAAGTGGCTGGGTCAAACGACATGTATATTTCCAAGCCTCTGTGACACATTTTATTATGTCTTCTGCTAAGGATTTAGATTAAACCCTCGATAAGAATAATGTTGGGAAGTAAGTAGTTCACATGTGTGCAGTTTCGTAGGTCTGACTTACCATCAGCTTGGCGAAATACAACCCCCACCCACATGCTTCATGCCTTTTCCCCCACACCTGTTCACACCTTCTGGTCAGCACCATCCTCTCTCATTCCTTAAGGAAGCTTCTCGGTTCCAGGCTTTCAGCTGAGCAAATATGCTTACAGTTTTCTGATTAGCTAGGAATTCTGCACTTAGTCACTTCACCTGAAGCTATAAACAGATAGCACCTTTAGTACATTAGAAATCCAAGCCCCTCATCTTATAATGAAGAAACTAAAGTGGAAAGGAGCAAATGCCTTGTCTAAGTCGGTCATCTGGTCCATGCCACTGCTGGGCAGCAACTCAAAGCTGGCTCATTCTTTTATTTCTAGCACCTAGTTCAGCAGCCAACATGTATAGACAGCCATTAATGTTTGCTGAATAACTACTTGAAGTAATTTACAGCCTTTTAGGATTTTGCAGCTGGAAAGGACTGTAGAGGTGTGGAAAAATGCGACTTACATTGATTAATGAGGTATGTTATTATTGTTCACTCAGTCATGCCTGACTCTTTGTGATCCCCTGGACTGCAGCCCTCCAGGCCTCGCTGTCTATGGGATTTTCCAGGCAAGAACACTGGAGTGTGTTGCCATTTTCTTCTCCAAATGAGGTATGATGTTTAGTTATTAGTGACAAGTTGGAAATAACAACTCCGGTCTCTCAATTCCCAGGACATACAAGGAGAAACCAGGAGAAAACCAGGCTTCCTGGGTTGAGATGGGCATCATGTAGAGAAGGGATTCACCTAAGTTTGCCTTGTTCCAGAGAGAGCAAAGCCAGGGGTGAGAAAACAGTTAGTTGCTGGTAGACCAATTTCAGCCTAATTCAGGGAAGACTTTTTTAATAGTCAGGATTCTCCAAAACTGAAATAGGTTTTCTTGAAAAGAAGTGAGTTGCTCCTAACTGGAAATGTTCAGATAGAAACAGGGTATGTTTGAATAAATAATTTATCTAGTATGTTTAAAAATTGTTTTGTGTGACTGGTTGGAATAGATGACTTTTAAGGTCTCCACCAAAACTAAGATTAAGTGATTTTATGGATAGACAGATGGACAATTTTTTTTCTTGTTGATATGTTACTTTGTACTTAACGTCTTTTTAGTGTGAACCCATCATCTCCTCCTTACAAATAGGAATAGATAAATTCTAAAGTCTTTTCTTCCTCAAGATTCTATGGTTTTAAATAATCTTTTTAGTGCTAATTCAGTGTATTATTCACAGTAGGAGTTTCAAAAGAAACTTAAATTCTCTTTTAAGTCAGAAAATTCTACATTTAAGATAAATTGAGCTACAGCTTCCATACAGTTGAACAATTTGAACTCAGCTGGTCTCAATCAAATCTATAAGTTGATCACATTCAAGAGCACTAAATATGCATTAACTTTTTTTTTAATAAAAAGGTTAAAACTAAAAGAAGAAATTTGGGGGGACTGTATTGTGATGAGATTAAAGTGTTCTCTTACTAGGTTTCTGATTGATGATATGAAATTTGACTGGAATTATTTCCTAGAATATAGAGAACTGTTTAATATTAAATTGCTAGTATGATTTAATTGCACTTCAAGTATGAAATTACTGAAAGACTGCCCACTGTATAATACTTTCATCCCAATTCTAGTGGTAAGACTGACACATAAATGAACCATATTACGGGAATACTTTCAATTTGCAAGATTTCCCATCAGTAATAGAAGTGGAGGTCCTGACAAATTCATACTTGGATTGGGTGAAAAGCTCCACTCTCAAATAGTCATCTAGCAAAGCTTCGGTGAGAATCATAGATGGGACCTGTGATGCACTCTTTGCAAATCTAACCAGGAAGGAAACGGATAAAAAAACAGCCAAGGATGCCTTTTTAAGCCTCCCTTTTCCCTTTCTTTCTTCCCCCACCCCCTCTCTTATTAGAAGGTTAAACAAGGAAAAGTAATGTTCAAATTAAGTGTTTAATTTATTAACATTGTCATTGTTTTGAACACTCTTAACAAAAAAAGAGAAAGAAAAATTATGGCTCAAGTCAAAATGGGCTATCATTGATTAGAATATCTCAGCCCTGCCTTTCCCCCCGCCCCCCAGGGAGGAAAATGTGCATTTCAGGAATAGCAAGACCTTCTATGTTTCAGACATTGTGCTAGATGTCAGATAGAAAAAAAATCAGGCATGAAGCTTGACCTCATAGAAGCATAGCAAATGCATAGCATAGGTTCATCACGGGAGCCTGATGAGACTCGGAGTTCTTCCTGACCCAAAACTCCAGATAGTCACTGCTCATCTACCACAGAATTGTAAGAGTCGACAACTATTAGTCACCCCATGTAGGAAGTCAAAAGTTCTCTGGTAACCAGGTCTCATTCTAACAACTATAGCCATGGTTTGTGCATGTCTATAAAGACCCATTTCAACCTAGAGGGCTTGGAGGGCTCAAAAGGGAGGGAATAGATGTATACTTAAGATTCACGTTGCTGATTCACGTTGTTGTACGGCAGAAACCAACGCAACACTGTAAAGCAACTATCCTCCAATTTTTTAAAAAAAGACCCACTTCATACGTATCTTGTTTGATTTTTTGAATTCCACTCTCAGAAACACGAAACAGAAAAAATAAATCAAAAAGCTACCTCCACAGCTGCTTTCGCTCTTTCAAATTCTTCTTCTAAGGAATGGTTTCTGGAAAGCAAGGCGCTCCCCCAGCGCTGCTCTTTGGTCAGTCGAGCCTGAAATAAATCAAACATAATTTTGGAATCACGTAATATAAAATACAAACATTTTTCCTTTTCTTATAGTACCCTAAACTTTAAGAAGCACCTGTGACTGACGTCACTTTTGGAGTACTTTGCAAGTAGAACGCTTCTTAAACCCGGACGGTGCCAAAACGTGCATCCAGCTCACACGCAAGCATCTTCAAATAGAGAGTCTCAGCCGCGGTCATATTAAAACAACAGGCAGGCCCGACCTCCCAAAGATCTTACATCTCATTGGCCTAGGTTCACGGCGTTGATAGGTTAGGAAGTCTCCCCACCCAGTTAGGCTGGAGAATCTCCGTTATAGGATACACCTGGAAGCTGATGTTTGCGCTTTCAGCTTGTTAGGAGGATAAGCCTCAGGTGAAGCTGTGAAGGCTGCAGCCACGGAACGTAGCTGCTAGGCCTTTCTCCTTACATTTGAGCTGGGCTTCATGCTGAATTCTCTTTCCTTTGGCTTCCCTCTCTTGGCACACATCTGCCTCATGCCACATTTCCTCAGGTCACAGCTCTCTGCTAAATAGTCACTTGGATAAAATCATGTCTGGTAATGCCAACTGCTTTGTCACAATTAACAGGAAATGTGATACACAACTTGGCTAGATGCAAATGTTTCCAGAAGATCCCCCACAAAGAGTTTGCTAGAATTTAAAAAATATCGATTTTAAATTTCACAAACAATGAATACATTCTTTTTGAAAAAAAATTAATCATGGTAAATCAGAGGCATAATTCTAGACCTTTTCCTCTTGAATTTGCATGTCTATTTATGCACCCACGTATAGAATATCACAGTGTTTCGAAAAGCTTTTGGAAACGTAAATGGTGCTATTCTGTGGCTATTCTATTCTATTCAGCAATGTACCTTGAAGAGTCTCCACATGTTGCACTCCTAGATCTACCTCAGTCTTTTCCCAAGGATTTCCTAGTAAGTATACACTGTATGTTGATTAGAACTCTCTCCACGAGCATTGAATGTTTCCGATTTTTCTCTATGTGATTGCTTGTTTTCTTATCTATCTTTTTCTCTGATCCTCTTGCTCTGCTGTCGGGTCCACGGTGGGAGGACTTTGGTAACTCTTGTACTGCCCCACCCTGAGCCCAGGGTCTGACAAGTGATACATGCCCCAAGGATGCCTGTGGATGGATTGCAGGAGGAGGGCCAGCACTACTAAGGCAGCTAGGCCTCGGGGAGCAGGGGGAGAGAGACTCGGAGTCAAGTCCCCCACCCCCTTTCACTGCAGGGCAGGGGTGGCTCCTTGGCCACGTGGGAGATTGCTGTCCTGCAGGGATGCTCAACCCCTGCTTCTAGGGGAATTACTTGAACAGACCTGGGCTCCACCCCAGACCAATGAAGTGATCTTTGAAGGTGGGGCCCAGAAATTAAATGTTTGAAAAGCTCTGTGGTGATTTTTAAACGTAGCCACATTTGAAAACCAAAACTATGGCAAAACCTTGCTCTCCACCCAGCACTTACCATCTATTTTGTTCAGTTGCTTTTCATTCTTTCTCCACCATTAGTGGTACTCAAGAGGTACCCCACTCTTTAATGATTACACAGTATTCAATCCCTGGGTTGGGAAGATCCCCTGGAAGAAGGAATGGCAACCCACTCCAGTATTCTTGCTTGGGAAATCTCATGGACAGAAGAGCCTGGCGGGCTACAGACCATGGGTTCGTAAAGAATTGGACACGACTTAAGAGACTGAACAACACCAATACCAGGGGTTACTACATGCCAGATGCTGCTTCAAGTCCTTTACCTACTGGAACTCATGTTGTCTTTTCAACAACCCGAGGTGAGTACTAGCATTGACTTCATGACCCTGAGGCACAGAGAGCTGACTTGACTTGCCCCTGGTTTCACAGCTAATTAAGTGGTAGGACCATTGCTTGTGGGCCATGCTCAAAACCACTGCATGCACTGCCTCTCACAGGAGGCTGTGCTCAACTGGCCATTTTAGGAAGATGCAAAATATAGAAAAGCTGTCCCTTGGAGGCAGGGACATTCATGCAAGGTTGAGAGAGCTAGCCAAGAAGCTGTCTAGAATACCGTGGGCTGAAAATAGTAATAATAAAGTAATTACTAGGAATGTTTCTGAGCATAAACAAGGCTTAGACTGCCTTCTGCTTTAATGGCTGTGAAAGGTTAATTTATTGGAACACTAATTTATGTTTTCTCCTCCTTGATGTATTTATTCCCTGCTGTATCCCTGGCTTCTCCTTCTAAGAGTAGGTGCTCCATAAATAATCAGTAAATATTTGTTGAAAATATACTGTCAGGGAATACATGAGTGACCAAATTGAAGGTATTTCTCTTCCCTACTCCCAGAAGGTAGTTATGTGTTCTCAGTTGAGGTCTCATGGCCAATCTGGAGGCTAAGGAGAGTTTATAGGAGATTAAAAGGGACTTTATTTTTGTGCTGTACCTGGACTGGCAGATGTCTGTGCTAGTAAACCCTGGTTTGGGGGTGGGGTGGGGATGGCTGCAGGATGCCCTAGTGGGGTTCCTGGTAAAGAGTGAGGCCTGTGAGTAGCTCAGGGTTGAGGCCTCTACAGCAGTGCCTGTGGTCAGAAAAGGGAGGGTGATGAAGGCAGGTCAAGGCAGTAATGCTACTGCCTTGGCATCAGTGCCTTGCTCACTGGTGGGCGAGGCCCAGTGGCCTCCCAAACAAGCATCTTCCCTTATTCTCTGGGCCCAGGGGAAGCTACTGTATTTTCATAATTCAGAAAATCGAGTCAGGGAGGGCAAGACTGACACAGGTTCCAGAGATTAGGATATGAACATATCTTTTAGGGGGGCCACCATTCAGCCCACTGCCACCCTCATCTGACACTCTTGGGTGACAATATATTTGCTTAACAAATATAAAGGTACAGATGATTTATAACCTTTTAGAACTGATAACCTATTAGGATCTTACAGCCTGGTAGGGAAGTTAATGCCAAAGATGATATGACTTTATTGTCATATAGACAGTTAATCAGCCTTGTATCTAACTTGGTAAACTTTTAATTTTGACATTTCTTTCCCAACTGGCTACGTAAATCTCTGTTCCTTATGCCTTTGCTTTTAGAACCAACTCTTTTATTTTCCTGCAGGTTCATTCATGAAATAAATATTTGTTGAGATAAAGTTAAAAAAAATGGACACACATGGTAAGAAATAAACTTTGTGCGTTTATATAATAATGAAAGACATTAGGAGAAGAAAGAGGAAGCACTAACATTTTTGTCCCCAAGGCACCTCCTTTAATTAGAGGCACTTTTCACCAGTGAAATATGATCTGTGTTTCCTGTGAAGCCTGACCAAACAGGACTCCATTACTGTCACTGGCTTCCCTTCATCAATGTTTCACGACCCAAGTGGATTATGAATCATAGGATACAAAGGGCACCATACATCAGGAAGAAGATCTCTCAGGATTCTAGACTTACAGTTTATGTTTTCTTAACTGCCTAAAACAGTAAATGTAAATACAATCTTACCATGCAAATGAAATTTTGTTTTGATAGTACAGTTACTATTTAGGTAAATGCTATTTCCCACATTATTAAGAAAGCCTTATGTTATTAATAATTTGAATGTTAGCTATCTCACATTTTAAAGCCATCTATTTTTCCCAAGGAAGCATAAAATAAATGCTATAAAATATAAGTAGATACTGAATGTAAACAGAGGCAGTTTGCAAGCTGAGGGTAGTATACATCTAAAGGTTCTAAAACTTTTTAGCAACTCAGCAGTGTGCCCAGACATGCCGATTTAGGACTGAGAATGAAAAACAGACTAAACACACAGTCAAAAACAGCCTTCTTTTTGAACAATATTGTTTTTTTTACATCTAATTTCATTACAGGCAAAACTGTAATATGGAAAAACATAAATAATGCTAGTAAACTGCAGATATTTGTTAATATTTAACTAGAGGAATGATAAACAAGACAGTTACACCTGTAAGTTTGACTTGCAGCTATTTTGGTAGCACAATGGCTGTAATGGCAGTTCTCAAGCTTTAGCGTGCATTAGAATCACCCACAGGTCACCTTCGAACAGTTTGCAAGGCTCCACCCCTTGGGTTTCTGAGTCAGTAGGTGTGGGGTGGGGCTATAGAATTGTCATTTCTAACAAGTTCCCAAGTGATACTGACACTGCTGGTTTAGGGACCACACTGTGAGAACTTCTGATCTAGGAATTGACATTGTGTGTATGTGGGTGGAACTCTGGAGTTCACAAATATACTCTGATGTAGTCATTTCTTTCCTTATTTGCATGGTTTTGAAAAAGGCTCCACAATTAACAGTTACCTCCTGGAAGTGCTTTGGCTTTAAAAACAGCATTTTAATTCGTTTAAGCTAATTGGATTTTAGGGTATTACAATCTCCAAAGAAGGAAAGCATTTAATTCTCCCAGCTGTTGATTGCACTGAATGATCGGCACTAGGTGAAGGGAGAGAAGAAAGAATTATATAACTCTGAAAATAATATTATGCTTTATTCTCTTTATTCAAAATTATGACTGTCATCAAAACAGTTATAAAATCAAAACAGTCAAATATGATTTGCAAATGACTGTATTTGTGGCTGTGGTTGTCCTAGCATAATTTTCTTGGCTAACATCTAAAGCCATCGTTTATAGCTCCTCATACAATTGATAGAGATCTTCCACCAAAACACATTTTAAAACGGCTCAGCATTTTTCTGAAGGAATTGGAGGAGAAAAGGGATTTTCTTAACTGTAGAGAAGAAAAATATAACAACTAGCAGACCTTATATCGGAGAAGGCAATGGCACCCCACTCCAGTACTCTTGCCTGGAAAATCCCATGGACGGAGGAGCCTGGTAGGCTACAGTTCATGGGGTCGCTGAGAGTCGGACGACTGAGCGACTTCACTTTCACTTTTCCCTTTCATGCACTGGAGAAGGAAACAGCAGCCCACTCCAGTATTCTTGCCTGGAGAATCCCAGGGACGGCGGAGCCTGGTGGGCTGCCGTCTATAGGGTCGCACAGAGTCGGATACGACTGAAGCGACTTAGCAGCAGCAGCAGACCTTATATAACGGTCATTAAAAACAGTCTCTCTAAAGTCAGTTTGCCTGGGGTCAAATCCTGGTTTACCATTTACTATTAATGGTGACCTTGGACAAATTCAGTTCAGTTCAGTTCAGTCATTCAGTCGTGTCTGACTCTTTGCAACCCCATGAATTTCAGCATGCCAGTCCTCCCTGTCCATCACCAATTCCCGGAGTCCACCCAAACCCATGTCCATCGAGTCAGTGATGCCATCCAACCATCTCATCCTCTGTTGTCCCCTTCTCCTCCTGCCCCCAATCCTACCCAGCATTAGGGTCTTTTCCAATGAGTCAACTCTTCGCGTGAGGTGGCCAAAGTACTGGAGCTTCAGCTTCAGCATCAGTCCTCCCAATGAATATTCAGGACTGATTTCCTTTAGGGTTGACTGGTTTGATCTCCTTGCAGTCCAAGGGACTCTCAAGAGTCTTCTCCAACACCACAGTTCAAAAGCATCACTTCTTCAACACAAAGCTTTCTTTATGGTCCAAACTCACATCCATACATGACTACTGGGAAAGTCATAGCTTTGACTATATGGATCTTTGTTGATAAAGTAATGTCTCTGCTTTTTAATATGCTGTCTAGGCTCGTTATAGACACTTGATGAGGAGCAAGACATTTCCAAGGAGCAAGTGTCTTTTAATTTCATGGTGGCAGTCACCATTTGCAGTGATTTTGAAGCCCAAGAAAATAGTCTGTCACTGTTTCCATTGTTTCCCCATCTATATGCCATGAAGTGATGGGACCGGATGCCATGTTCTTCGATTTTTGAATGTTGAGTTTTAAGCCAGCTTTTTCACTCTTCTCTTTCACCTTCATCAAGGGACTCTTTAGTTCCTCTTTGCTTTCTGCCATAAGGATGGTGTCATCTACATATCTGAGGTTATTGGTATTTCTCCCGGCAATCTTGATTCCAGATTGTGCTTCATCCAACCTGGCATGTCTCATGATGTACTCTTCATATAGGTTAAATAAGCAGAGTAAAAATATATAGCCTTGACATACTCCTTTCCCAATTTGGAACCAGTCTGTTGTTCTATGTCTGGTTCTAACTGTTGTTTCTTGGCCTGCATACAGACTTCTCAGGAGGCAGGTAAGGTGGTTTGGTATTCCTGTCTCTTTAAGAATTTTCCACAATTTGTTGTGATCCACCAGTCAAAGGCTTTAGTCAATGAAGCAGATGTTTTTCTGGAATTCTCTTGCTTTTTCTATGATCCAGAAGATGTTGGCAATTTGATCTCTGGTTCCTCTGCCCTTTCTAAATCCAGCTTGAACTTCTGGAAGTTCTTGGTTCATGTACTGTTGAAGCCTAACTTGAAGCATTTTGAGCATTACCTTGCTAGTGTGTGAGATGAGTGCAGTTGTGTGGTAGTTTGAACATTCTTTGCCATTGCCTTTCATTGGAATGAAAACTGACCTTTTCCAGTCCTGTGGCCAAAGTTGCTGGCATATTGAGTGGAACACTTTAACAGCATCATCTTTTAGGATTTTAAATAGCTCAACTGGAATTCCATCACCTCCACTAGCTTTGTTCATAGTGATGCTTCCTAAGGCCCACTTGACTTTGCACTCCACAATGTCTGGCTCTAGGTGACTGATCACATCATCATGGTTATCTGGGTCATTAAGGTCTTTTTTGTATAGTTCTTCTGTATATTCTTGCCACATCTTCTTAATATCTTCTGCTTTTGTTAGGTCCATATGATTTCTGTCTTTTAGTGTGCCCATCTTTGTGTGAAATGTTCCCTTGGTATCTCTAATTTTCTTGAAGAGATCCCTTGTCTTTCCCATTCTATTGTTTTCCTCTATTTCTTTGCATTGTTCACTTAGGAAGGCTTTCTTATCTCTCTTGCTATTCTTTGTAACTGTGCATTCAGATGGATATATCTTTCCTTTTCTCCTTTGAGTTTTGCTTTTCTTCTTTTCTCAGTTATTTGTAAGGCTTCCTCAGACAACCATTTTGCCTTCTTGCATTTCTTTATCTTGGGGATGGTTTTGCTCACCGCCTCTTATACAATGTCATGAACCTCCGTCCATAGTTCTTCAGTTCTTCAGCACTCTATCAGATCTAACCTCTTGAATCTATTTGTCACTTCCACTGTATAGTCATAAGGGATTTGATTTAGGTCATATCTGAATGGCTTAGTGGTTTTCCATACTTTCTTCAATTTAAGTCTGAATTTGGCAATAAGAAGTTCATGATCTGAGCCACAGTCAGCTCCCGGTCTTGTTTTTGCTGACTGTATAGAGCTTCTCCATTTTTGGCTGCAAAGAATATAATCAATATGATTTTGGTATTGACCATCTGGTGAGGTCCATGTATAGAACTGTCTCTTGAATTGTTGGAAGAGGGTGTTTGCTATGACCGGTGCCTTCTCTTGGCAAAACTCTGTTAGCCTATGCCCTGCTTCATTTTTATTCCAAGGCCAAACCTGCCTGTTACTCTAGGTATCTCTTGACTTGCTACTTTTGCATTCCAGTCCCCTATGATGAGAAGGCCATCTTTTTTTGGTGTTAGTTCTAGAAGGTCTTATAGGTCATTATAGAACCATTCAGCTTCTTCAGCATTAGTGTTTGGGGCATAGACTTGGATTACTGTGATATTGAATGGTTTGCCTTGGAAATGAACTGAGATCATCAGCATCAGACAGTCCACTGAATATTCGGGGTTGATTTCCTTTAGGATTGACTGATTTGATCTCCTTGCTCTTCAAGGGACTCTCAAGAGTCTTCTCCAGCACCACAGTTTGAAAGTATCAATTCTTTGGTGCTCAGCCTTCTTCTTCTTTTTTTTTTTTAAATTAAATTAATTAATTAATTTATTTTTTTACTTTACAATATTGTATTGCTTTTGCCATACATTGACATGAATCCACCATGGGTGTACATATGTTCCCCATCCAGAACCCCCTCCCGTCTCCCTCCCCGTCCCCCCCCTCTGGGTCATCCCAGCCTTCTTTATGTTCCAACTCTTACATCTGTACATGACTATTGGAAAAACCATAGCTTTGAATATACAGACCTTCGCTGGTGAAGTGTTATTATCATTTTTCTGCTTAGTGCTTATCAGGTGTGACTTTGGAAATTCAATTTTTAAAAAAACTGTGTTTAGAACACTTTTGTTTAATAGTTATTGTAGAGTAGCTGGACTCATGATAGAACAGATCATCTAAACACTTTCTTCATTAAGATGGCCATGATATTTTTCTTAATCAGCCAACAGACATTTATCATTGAAAGTACAGAAAACAGGTGTACCTTTTGGGTCAAGAGCAGATTCCCAGAGCTTTGTGCAAAGAGGGTAGCCCATGGTTCCCATGTGCCTCCAACCATGCAATTCTATGTTATGGACTATCAAGGCAAATCAGGACTGATTTTTTTTTTAATTATTTTTATTTATCTATTTGGCTGCACCGGGTCTTAGTTGCAGCACGTGGGATCTTCTATCTTCATTTGCACGTGGGATCTTTAGTTGCCACATGTGAACTCTTAGTTACAGCATGTGGGCTCTAGTTCCCTGGTCAGGGATTGAACCTTGGGCCCCCTGCATTGGGAGCTCAGAGTCTTAGCCGCTAGACCACCAGGGAAGTCCCAGGACTGATTTTTAAAGAAGATGAACAGTGTATTAGAAAAAACAACAAAAAATTATTTTTTGTAACTAGCTTCAAATGCTAAAAGAATAAATATTTATCCTTTCATTTTTCCCATCTTTAACCATTAGCCTCTATTTTCAAATTTTTAAAAATGACAAACATTTTGTTTCTCCTTTTTGTTAGCATTCTTTATTTTTTCACTATATAAAAAGTATTTGTTGAGTACCTAGTATGTGCGGATTATCTACTACGAAAATGATCTTCAGCTTTCTTTCTTTTTGCCCTCCTGCTGACCTTGTCTTTCTGCCTTCTTGGTGTTGTTACTTCTTTCCATCTTCTCTTGCTTTCTTCCTCACTAATAGCTCACTGTGTGTTGCCAGGAGGGTAAGAGGGATGATCATGTGGCTCCTGTGCTGTCTTCCAAAAAGCAAAACTATATTTGTATTTATAGTGTATTATCTAATTTTTTCTACTAGATATAAAGTTCTTCATACTTCTTAAAATCTGTCTCATCTTTTGAACTTTTCCACTGCCTCACTTATGGCTTTATGGATGGTAGACATTGTCTCATTCATTAAATTGAAAAGGAATGGCATGGAAGCCATTAGCATTTCTAAGAGTAAGAGGTTGAGAATGAATTTGGGAGGGGAGGCAGAAGATTGTGCATGGCCTCAGATCAGATGACAATCCTAATTCATCTTCAGATTTTCTGGAAGAAAGTGATACTCTTTAAAACCACTTAACTCATATTAACCCTATAAACTAAGTAATAATCAGGGCTTGCAATGAGAAGGGAAATTGATGGTCTGTGAGTTCTCTCAGGTAGAGAAGTCTGATGTGGCTGGTAAGAGGTGACGTGTGATGAAGAACAAGGGCTTTAAAAGCTGATGGGTTTGATTTGAGTGCTGGCTCCTCTCCATCTTAGCTGTGTCACCTTGGGAAAACTACTTCTGTTCTCTGAGATGCATTGCTCGTTAATGGAGAAAACATTAATTCTCAAGATTATTGTAAACATTTCAAATAGTATTTTAGGAATATCTTACATTACTATTAGTATGCCTTTCCTTTTTCACTACTCCTTCAAAAATTTAGAAAACATATCTGCACTTTTAAAGTTTAAACTGTTCTGGATTGGGACACTGCCAACTTGATGGAATTATGGCAATGTGGAAGGAAGCATTTGCTCTGCCAAAATCAGCAGAATCAGAGTGATTCTGTTCACTCTGATTCAAATACTGAGTCAGGATTATGACTCAGTATTTGAGAGCCTGGCTGCCTCACCTTCTCGTGTAGTCCAGCTTAGGTTAAGAAGAGCCTGTCCTGGAGCTGTCCTTCCAGTGTCCATACTTGAAAAAGAAATTTGTGAACCATTACTCTTTGGTGGAAGTTGGATTCCTTTTTTTTTTTGCCTTACCACTATCTCAACTCCTTCATGGAAAAAGCTAATTTTATATCATTACCTTCTGTGTTTTTCTTCAATTCTTCAAAAATTTTTTAATTTTTCAGATATCATAATTTCTTTAAATGGTTAGCTGCAGGGAATACAAATTACACAGTTTGCATAATATCAAGAAACTTTATTCTTCAATATACAGAGATTATAGAATTTATTATGATCTCCTGTCACTCTGATTAGTGTATTCAAAGCACTATTTGAAAGAGGCTAGTCTATGTTTTACTTTTTCCCCATTTTGAAAAGAAAATGAACTAACATAAGAATTCTTGTCATTGTTAGCTTTCATTCTCTTTGTGATTTTGAGATATGATTTTTAAGCAAGGCTTTTAAAAAGCTCCTCACCTGTTGAACTAAGATTATTTATATTGGCTTGAGAGAGAATACATTTCCTTGATTTTCCTGTGAACCATCTGAATGTTAGTGGAACAGTAACAAAATTTTGATGAGCTGAAATTTTTTACTTGAATAGTTTGCAAGTCGGTTTTAAGTCAAATTTTCATATTGCTTCACCATCTTATGTATGTAAAGAGATCATATACTTAAGAGCAGTACGCTTCTAAGAGTAAAAACACCTTTCTGGTTTTTTTTATTACAGGTAGATAAGTTAGTCTATTTTCTTGCTGTTCCATTTGAGTGACTGAATATTTTAAATGATTAAATCCCAAATTCATGAAATTTTCCTAATTTAACCATAGGCTGGAATTACAACTAGGAGGTTATAAATTTGCTTAGTTTAGGTAAATCTTGTTAAGTAAACATGCAGCATTTAAAAAAAACAATTTAAAGGATAAACGCTTTACAAATAATTGCTAACTTTCTAGAAGGATTCACTATGATTTATCCAGACAGAACTATCTCAGGGCAATTAACATTATGTTTTGGAGGACAATGTTGGGAATCTCATACAAATTTTCCAAAGCATATTGTGTTTGCTTAAAGGCACACCAGTGGGTAAGTGGAATGACAATGTGGTGGGATGAAATCAGACAACCAGCAGGAGAGTAGCAGTCACTGGAATAATAAGATGAGTGCATTGTGGGTCTCCATGGCAACTGAGGACCCCAGCTGATCCTCTGCCCCTCCAGCTCCCTGTGGAACAGCCCACCTGTGCCAGGTCTCCCCCTGCTACAGAAATAAGTGTTCTCTTGCCACATTAAACTGTTCCAAGGATTCCAGTTTATGAAACAGCACCAATTACTTTACCTGAATCTAAATCTCTAATGCACTTATCAAGAAATGTTTCTCTAATAAATGTTATCAATTTGTTTTTTTAAAAGATACATTTAAATGAACAAAGATGAAGAACATGGTACATTTACAATTCATTAAGCTTCCCAGAGTTATTTGTTCTGAAAGTTAGCTGACTCGTTTTCCTGCCAAGTTCTGGGAGCAGTAATGTCCACCTCTCTCTTGTAGGGTTGCTGTTAATGGCTTACAACTGTTTCCAGATGCCTTGCATTTTCTTCCTATCTGTGTCCTCCTTCTCTCAGCCACTAACTGGTTGTGAGTGCATTGACAATTTTCTTAGTCTCAGTGTGCCTTAGTTTCTCCCTTTATAAAATGGGGGTAATAAATACACTTACATCATTGAGTAATTTGTTAGGATCAAAAGAGCTAATTAATATATATTAGAAGGCCTTCTCATAGCACTCAATAATATTTGCTATTATCATAGTTATCCCTTTACTCACTTCAGACAAAGTATCTCCTCTCTTAGTTTCAGTATCTTATCTAATAAACTCAGAAAAATCTCTTTTTCTCATTTCATCCTACTTATTTCCACGGAGACTGTAGATGTGTGAATGTGGATACATTTCTTAAGAGATCTTTGTGGTTTTAGATCAAGGCTGTATATCCTTGTAAAGCATTTGACAAATGAAAAGATTGAAATTAACTTGGGTTTTCTTGGCACAGCCTTAACCATAGGAGGTAACTAATTATAGGCAAGTCAGTTACACTGAAGTTGAGGGTCAAATAGTGGACAGACAGGTCTGGTTTACTTATACGAGGGATGAGTTGGGTGCCCCCATAAAAAGATTTTGACTCTACCAAGACTCTTTAGAGACAAAGTAAGGCGAAAAATAATTCACAGGATTATTTGAGTATTAGGTGTAATATCGGGTTGGCCAAAACATTCGTTTCGGTTTTCCTGTAGGATGTTATGGAAAAACCAGAACAAACTTTTTGGCCAATCCAATATGTGCAAAGCACATAGTGGAGTCCCTAATACTTAGTAGGTACTCACAAATGGTAGCTCTTAGTATTATCATGATTGCTCATACTACACTTAGTAATTCCTTAGCATCACATTTATTTTAATGGGATGGTCAGAATCCTGATGTGTAAATATCTTGGCCCACAGGGCATAGATGTGAATGAATGTTCAAGTTGTACTTTCCTCTTCTTTGCGTCTGTTACATAAACAATGCTAATGCTGGAGTAGAACAGATTTTGTATTGAAAAATAATGGAACAGTAAATGGTAGAACAAGGAAAAAGTGCTAAGTAGTAAGTTCACTGACACATTTTCCAGACAAATCTATCTATCTATCTATCTATCTATCTTTCTACCTATCTACCTACCCACCTACCTATTTATCAACCATCTGTTATTTTAAGCATTGAGATAGCTACTGAGCAAGAAAGCAAATGAAATACAAAATACAGAAAAAAAAAACTTCAAAATTTTTGGTGAAAATTTAAATAAAATGTTTGTGATGTAAATGATCTATTAGAAAAGATAGGTGCATTGAGGAATTGGATTTGTTACCTGTGTTGGAGGCACTAATTCCAGTTCCGAAGCTGACTCAGAGTTCAAGGCACTTTTCCCACCACTCAGTTCTGGCTGAGATCTGTGCTCAGAGGACCTATATGGGGCGCATGAAGGAAGTTAGTGTACATCGAGAAGCAAATTCAGCTAAAAAGTCAGCCGAAAAACCTGGTTAATTTGGATCTTCAAGAACCTTGGTAACAAAGCTCTCATCCGACTTTTACTTGGATGCTTCCATTATAATGACCACTTTTGCAATGTCAGTTGCTGCAGTGAGCTAGGTGTTATTGTCTCTGATTGATTTGGACTTCAGTTATGTGCAATAAATGCAATACCATTTTTGTTGCAGAAAGTTCTGCTTCATCAAAAAAGTATTGGCTTTTTGGGGGAGGGAGCTTCTCACAAAGTCTATCAGTAAGATTGGATCTTTATATAGAATTTGAAATGTCATATAAGCGGAGATGTGTGAAGGGCAACAGACTGAAATATGCTGCCCTTTAGGAAGTTATAAAGACATGGTAAGATTTAGGCAGCCAGTTTTTTTCATGGGCATCCATAGATTATTATTAGTAGTAGTTCATTTTCTGATAGTGATGATTCATAAAGTCAGAACAGGCTACCTGTGCAACTAGAAACACTTCATTTAAGTATAACTCACTTAATAGGATCTTCCTGACTCAGGGATTGAACCTGGGTCTCCTGCATTGGCAGGCAAATTATTTACCATCTGAGCCACCAGGGAAGCCCCCATTGAATATACACATATATGAAATATACCTGTGTACCTATTTTGAAAGATCAGTTACACATTCAGAAAATTATTAACAAATATTGAAAAATATTGAGTATTGAATTATGAAACTACCAAAATCCTTATTGGCTGAATTTTTGACAACTCAGATGAAATAATTTAATTTTAGAAGTCACAATAATTAACATTGATAAACAGGGGCTTATAAATGGCACCAAGAATCTGGACTGACTTAGCTCATTGGCTATTTCAATACATGTGCACATGACACATAAATGGTTATTTTATGACATTAAAATATCTTACCATAAAAGTTCTTTTGATCCAGTTCTAGATGAGCTTGATTTTCTCTCTGTCATGGGATGCCCCTTGCTATTTCGATCTCCATGAAACTTAACATCATCCCATTTTTCCAGTTGTGTTTGAATGTCTGCTAAGGAGACAGGAAGGTGGTGAGGGGAACAGTGGGAGAATATGAGGTAGAGAGAGAACAGAGATTGGTTAAGACTGAGAAGTCTTATACAATTGAACTTTACCCTTCAACCCTGCCCTCCCCTAAAACTTAAGGGCCTGGCAAACAAGAACTCCCATTATCCAACCCCTGGTGACTCTCAAACTTATTTCTCACTACTTTACCATTCTTGAATACTGTGACAATATTTGTATTTGTTTGAAAAAGCATCTCTATTTGTGCTTCTGCATCAGGAATGCCCTGCCCTTTCCTCCTTATTCTCTCTGATCCATATTTTTCATCTGACAAATTCTTCCTCATCCTTCAAGACTGCTATCACAGTGCTTCCTGTAACATATGTTCTAAAAACCCCTGGCTGGGTGAGGGGCTTTACGAAGGTGCTAGTATGCAGTAACTAACCCAGGCTTTTCTTTATTGCAGCACATAGTACATACTTCATTGTAATCATTTTTCTATCTCTCCACTAGACTGTAAATTTACTAAGGAGCAGAAAGCTTATATTATTTATCTTTGTATTCCCAGCACAAAGTATCGAACACAACAGGTATTCAGAATAATGTTTATTGAACAAATGGATAAATTAATTCATAAGCATCTAATATGTATATAACACAGTGCTAAGTGATTTTATATATTTCCTTTAACCTTCATGACTTTATGGATAAGTTACTAATATGCTCATTTTATGGATATTTACTCATCCATGTTTCCCTTGACTTTCTGAAATTCTTGCCACCTTTCTTTCTCTTAAGAAAGAAGAGCTTAATTGACTGGTTCCATGAGTCGAGGTTAATACCTCCTTTCTCAGGAAAATGTGCAGTGGAGAGAAGTATGGACTTTGAAGTTAATTAGAGCTTGGCTCAGATTCCAGCTTTTCTTCATACTAACTGGGATCTTGGGCAAATTATTTAAATTTGAATACCTGGTTCCTCACTCATTTCAAAGAGTTGTGATGACTTAATGGGATAATATATGTAAATGATGTAGCACAGTCCTGGACATTGTAAGTCACTGATAAATGGTAGCTAACATTATTGTATTGCAATATTTCCATGCATGTTACATGTTACTGTTCCATCTGGCTGTTCCTAGACCTTGGGTTAGAGTTTTCTCTTTCTAGACTCTCTTCCTCTATAGACTGAATGGTCCTGGAGAGCAAGATTTGTATTTTATTTTCATTGTAACTCCAGTGCCTAGTATGGTGTCTACCATCTGTCAAAAACTTGATACCCATGGGTTGTATAAGTAAACATATAAATCCATACCAGTTCTACAAAGTTGAGCTCCCCAACTGCTATTTAATCTAAGCACAAAGAAGTGTGTCCTGGCCAGTTTCCTACATAGACATCAACTTTTCTACTGCTTTGCCCACGGTTTTCATGTCATCTGTAGAATGGCCTTGTATCAAGGCAGCAAACACAGCTATTGCCTTACTTAAGTCTAAGGATGCTGTCTCCGAGCCTCGGAGAGCTTGGCCTCTCTGCTCAGCATCTGCACTGATGAGGTCAGACCCATCAGCCTTTTTCTTGAGGGATGAAGTTTTTGATGAGGCCTCCAACTTCTTGGCTTTGGTTTGGGTTTGAGAGACGGGTTCACTCAAGTCAAGGAGATCTAAGCCTGTAGTCAATACTGTAAGAGAGAGAAGACATTAAGATAAGCTCACTCATTGCTCTGAAATTCTTTTTTAAAAATAAGCTTCAGTTGGGAGAGGAAGGATTTTGTGTTTGCAGTATAGGTTAGAAGCACCAAATTAAGTTAGCTCACCATTGATTTATCAAGACGATTTACATTTAGACTGGGAAGCTTGCTGCATGTTCTCCTTTATTTAGCATGGTAGAAATCTGCAGAATAAGACCTGTCGCACTAGTGATGAAGGTTTGAATGGAATTAAAATGATAAAATTGAATCTGAGTTCAGGTACTATTTACTTGATTGCTTTGCTTTATTTATAAAGAGGTATATTTTAGAGTGAAGTTTTTTCCCAGCGTAGAGTCAATGTATCATATTCAGAGAGATGCTTGCAAAACAGTGATGAGGAAGATTTGGTAAAGTTTCTAAATGTCTTTGTGTTTTAATTTCAAACTACTAAAGTATCTAGGGTATAAATGAATGTTGTTAATCATCTTTTATTTAATTAAGCAGTTTAATCAGAAACGGCTTGATGTTTGGGCTGACACTAGAGAGGTATTTCATAGTCCATAGTTGATGAATAGGTACACGTTAATGCCTTTGCTGCTTAATATGCAAATTTAAATTTCAATGTAACAAACCATAAAATGGTTACACTTTTACTTCCCAGCAGGTTGATTACATTGTGTTAAATACTCTAATGAAGGCAGAAATAATAATTTGTTCAAATGCAAACTAGGCAAATGAGAATTAAAAAGGCAAGCTATGTAACTTTTCATTCTTTCTCTTAAGTGCAAGTAACTGCTGTTTGTCTAGCTCATTGTGAGAAATGGAAAATTCCTATTAGAAAAGGTTCCTCCAGCTCTGCTTCTCTTTTAGCCCCAGCATCCCAGAGACTGGCTTCTGAACTGGCCTGATGGCTTCCTGACCTGGGATCTCTTTACCGGCTAGCTTAGAAAAGCCACCAAAGTGCCAGGGACACTCCTTATGCCAACTCTTTCCAGCACTGTCTACAACAACCTCTGCACAGCTCCTTCTCCTCTTCTTTGATCTCTTGGCTTTTCCTCTTGGCAGGAAATGGATCTTTGTTGACATCTCAACACTCTTCCATCTATTTCCCCCTCGCATTCAATGCAGGGTCAGGGATTAATTTAGTTCACAACCAGGATTTCTTTAGTACTAAAGTGTTCTCATGAGCTAGCCATCCTATGGGATCCTTAGGATAGGATGTAAAACTTTCTATAATCTTGCTTTCTGATTTCAAGTATAAATCACAACGGTTGGGTGTTAATGGTGAAGTGGAAAGACCTGACTCTGCCACTGCCTAGCTGTGTGACGGAGTAAGTTATTGACATCTCTGAGTTTCAGCGTCCTCACTTAAAAAATGTAGAATTAAGTTTCTGCATTTGATATGATATGAAGATTAAATTATCTAATTTATAAATCAAATGTGTAAAGTGCCCAGCATACTGAAGGTATTTAATAAATATTATTTCCATTCTTTGGTGGCCCATTTGTGATGCTTTTCTTTCCTTTTCCTTTATCTCCTGTTTCCCCCACTCCCCTCTGTTTTAGGCAAGAATCATATCCATACACTGACAGAAACAGGAAAACACCCCTGGGAATAAAATGGCAGATGAGACAGGCTAGTGGCTCTACAGAAGATGCTATGAAGTAAATTTATCATAAAATGGCCTGAAAGTGTCATCTCATGTGAGCTTATCTTGTCCCAGTCTTCCTGAGATACGAGTCACTTTCCAGAATAAGATGCTCTGAGCCATGGAGGAGTGTTCGGACTGGCTCGGTGTCTGAAAGTTAAGCATGGCAAGCAGCCAGGGTAGGCTCGGATGCCACACATTTCATATCTTTTGAATGTTTAAATAGAAAATTCTAGGCCACTGTTAATGTTGGCGAGGATTCTAGGCCCACTGTGATTTCCTTATAACAGAAGGAAGGAAGTGAATAACAGTCTCTGAAATGCCATATATGCCTTTTTACTAATTGCGCAAACAAGAATTAGTCACTTTCTCCTACACTTCTTTTAGAAGAAAATTGTATAGGACTTGTCTGCTTGTAGATAGGAAGTACATTTGTTACAGAATAATAACTGATGAGTATTAATTTAACTCTATATCTGTTTCTCACCATTCAGAATAAATGCATTACTCAAAGACTGAATTGCGAATTCAAACTTGGCTCAGTAAGGTTCTTTTCCCCTCCAAGCTGTCCTCAGCACTTCCTGTGTTTGTTCTGAGGTCTCTGTTTCTTTGTTCTTTTCCCAGCAAATGTGAAACAACTGCTAGGCACACACAAAAGGCCTTATTTGTTCCTCAGTTGATGAAGGGAGTGCCTTGGAGGTTGAATGGCAAGCTTGAAGCTGAGAGAGTCCCTGAGGAACACAATTTCAAAACCATAGAAGGATGTGTGCAGCCTTTCACTTTCTGAAGAAAGACAAATCTCATTTTAGCATGTGAGTATGTGAGTATGTGTGTGTATGTGTGTGGTGTGCACTTTAGTTAAGACAAAAATATAGGGTGTCAGATGTCACTGTTCCATATGGGCTTCATAGATAGCATACCTTGGCGTGGAAGGGGATGTCTGCTCTACTGATTTTCTCAATCTGATTTTAAAGATTCTCTTAGGCACATGAAGGTTTGTGTTCCAGAATTTGTGTTTAAATTAAAATAACCACCTGATATATAGTGAAAGTGAAATTGTGTGTGAGAGAGAGAGGCGGGAGAGAGAGAGTGAGAGATGGGGGAGAGTGAGTGAACAATAGGGGGAGAGAGAAAGAGAGTGAGAGATGGAGAGAGTAAGAGATGGGGAGAGAGAATGATGGACAGAGAGTGAGAGATAGAAGGAGAGAGAGGGGAGAGAGAGAAAGGGAGAGGGAGAGAGGGAGAGAGACAGGAGGGAGGGGGGGAGAGAGAGAGAGAGGGAGAGGGAGAGAGGGAGAGAGACAGGGGGGGGAGAGAGAGAGAGAGAGGGAGAGGGAGAGAGGGAGAGACAGGCAGAGAGAGTGAGAGATAGAAGGAGAGAGAGAGGGGAGAGAGAGAGAGGGAGAGGGAGAGAGAGAGAGGGAGAGAGAGAGACAGGAGGGGGGAGAGAGAGCGAGAGAGATGTGGGGGGAGAGAGAAAGAGGGAGAGAGTGAGAGACAGGCAGAGAGAGTGAGAGATAGAAGGAGAGAGAGGGGAGAGAGAGAGAGAGAGAGAGAGAGAGGGAGAGAGAGAGGGAGAGGGAGAGAGAGAGAGAGAGAGAGGGGAGAGAGGGAGAGGGAGAGAGGGAGAGAGATGGAGACTAAGAGATGGTGGCAGTGGGGGAGTGGAGAGAGAAGGAAACAAAAAGTGACTTGAAGATGCTATGCTGTTGGCTTTGGAGATGGAATATGGGGCCACAGGCCAAGGAATTCGAGGAACCATCTAGAAGCTGGAAAAGGCAAGGGAATGAATTCTCCTTTAGAGCCTCCAGAAAGAATAGAGCCCTCCTGATACCTTGATTTTAGGATAGCTGATTTCCAGAATTACAGGATAGTAAATTTGTATTGTTTTAAGCCACTGAATTTGTAGCAATTTGTTACAGCAACAATAGGAAACTAATACAGCTGGTAGATCATTGTCCATACAGGATTCAAACACAGTTCCATCATCCCCAAGCCCATGCTCTTCACCACTCTCTAGACTTTATGTGAGCTTGGAGGCAATGTGCTGACTCCATTGATGTGGCTTTGATTAGTTTTTATTTAGCTGCCAATTATTTGCCAGTTTGTGTAGTCTGAGGGCATAAATAGTTGGCAATCTCAAAAACTTTTTTGTTGGATAACTTAATGCCATTGGGTGGAATTTCCTGAAGTTAGAAGACGTAATATATTATAAAGTTTTGTTTCCATCTATCTCAAGGACACTTGATTGAAAATCACAACCTATTGAACTGGAAGGCTCCTGCGGGGCGTTGAAGATGTTTATGAATACAAGATTACTTGGGCCCTGGGAGGTGAGGCTGCTTAGAACAGTTTGGGCAAAATAGCACCTATTATGAAGCACTGATTTGATATTTTAATGGGAAGTCCAAGGGTATTAACACCACTACTGTATAATGAGCCTAGATTTTTAGTGACTTTCTCTAAAGGAATAAACCTACAGGGAGTGGTCAGAGAGGACAGACTGTGGACAGCCTTGATTGGGGCAGTCACAGAATGTGCCACAAGGAGCTGAAGGGTTTTCTGTTCTGATCTGTAAGTTACTCTGGCATTTTAGAAAACATGGGGTTACTTAATATAATGCTGACAAAACAAACTCCTTTAGGAAGGATTTTGCTAGTGATGTCAAATAGATGAACTGGACTTAAATAATCAACCAATTTGCTTTTTTATTGGAATACATAATTAAAGCTGCTGCTGCTGCTGCTGCTGCTCAGTCGCTTCAGTTGTGTCCGAGTCTGTGCGACCCCATAGAAAACTACTTCCCAAATTTCTAAGTTCTGCAAAGAGGCATGCCATTGTGTTCATGGCTATTTGGGCTTTATATAAGTGTATTTGGTAGTCCAGTGGTTAAGACTGTGTGCTCCTAATGCAAGGGGTGTGGGGAGCTAGTTCCTGCATGCCACAACTAAGACCCAGTGCAGCCAAATTAAATAAATAGTTTAAAGAAGTGTATTTGGAAAAATTACACTAATTTTGCAATTACGATATTTAATTAGGTGGCTGTGATGGCATTGTGAACTTTGTTAAGGGTATTTTCTCCTGTATATATAGTGATCTACTCTTTGATAGATATACAGGTCCCTTACCAAGGAGTAATATTAGTTTTTAAACTGTGAAAAATATTTCTTCTATAGTAACTGTCCATATAATAGCTCAAGATTATAGATAATTTTTTCAGGCTATGTAGACTGATAAATGCAAATAAAGGACCCCCTGTTCTTGCTCTTTGCAAAAGAGCTTTTCCTGTACTTTGACATATTTCAGATTTTTTGGGAGATTATAGGATAAGAAATTATTTGCAAGTTTTATAGTAATTCCTTGTCCTAGAATATAATTATCATCTTAAAAATATCTGTTTTCTAGTCACTTTCAGAGCATTTGATATATGCATCGGTGTATAATATGTATTTATTTGCCATCTAAAAATCAAGAATATTAGTAATCATGGCCTATCTACCATTTACCAGCTGAGCCACAAGGGAAGCCCCCAAGTTGGCTTAAAACTTAACATTCAGAAAACTAAGATCATGGCATCTGGTCCCATCACTTCATGGCAAATAGATGGGGAAACAATGGAAACAGAGACTTTATTTTCTTGGACTCCAAAATCACTGCAGATGGTGACTGCCACCGTGAAATTAAAAGACGCTTGCTCCTTGGTAGAAAAGCTATGACCAACCTAGACAGCATATTAAAAAGCAGAGACATGACTTTACCAACAAAGGTCCATCTAGTCAAAGCTATGGTTTTTCCAGTAGTCATGTATGGATGTGGGAGCTGGATTATAAAGAAAGCTGAGCCCCAAAGAATTGATGCTTTTGAACTGTGGTGTTGGAGAAGACTCTTGAGAGTCCCTTGGACTGCAAGGAGATCCAACCAGTCAATCCTACAGGAAATCAGGCCTGAATATTCATTGGAAGGACTGATGCTGAAGCTGAAACTTGGCCACATGATGCAAAGAACTGACTCATTGGAAAAGACTCTGATGCTAGGAAAGATTGAAGGTGGGAGGAGAAGGGGACGACAGAGGATGAGATGGTTGGATGGCATCACCGATGCAACGGACATGAATTTGAGTAGGCTCCAGGAGCTGGTGATGGACAGGGAAGCCTGGTGTGCTGCAGTCCATGGGGTCACAGAGAGTTGGACACGACTGAACGACTGAACTGAACTGAACTGAACCTATCATTTAAGGATATAGTTTGAGAGGGCCAAGGAATTAGCTGTCTATCTAGATTACAAATGAGTAAAAGACAATTTAGGAAGTTAATGGCTCCCAAATGGAATGGAAAATGTTCTTATTTGATCAACTTGAAGTTATCATCATTGGATGACAGAAGTTAATCCTAATATAAAAACAATCAGAAAGTAAAATAAAAAATGAAATACATAGGAACATAATTATTATTTATCACTTTCATGAGGTAGAAGATTGATATGTCCTTTTAGGGTCAGAGAGAAAAAAACCTGTCATTTGACTGACCTTTAGAAGAGGTAATTCTTATATTGTTTACTCTGTGTTATTTTATATAACAACTATATATTTATAGTTCCTTATATATTTAAGGAGTTGTCAAGATGGTGGTACACTGGATTTATTTTTTCACTGGAAGAAAATGCCAAGTATAAAACCTCTCATCTTAATACAGTTCTTCTTAATACGGTTCTTCAAATTTCTATTTGATTGACTTAGTACAACTTGCAGCAGGTTTCCCCCATATTTTACTCCAAGGTTGTTTACTATCCATTCATTAAATGTAAATATATACATAATGTTTGGGATGTGATAGACAATGTTCACTATCTGTCCTGATTTTGAAATGTAATTTCATACTATTCTATAAAATTATGATGTTCCATTTAAAATGACTATTTATTAAAAATTTGCACAGAAAATGATAATTGTACCTTTTTCCCAGAAACTTTAGCTATAAAATTATCATACTACATTAGAATTCTTTCCAAGGTGTTTGTATGCTAAAACTTTTCCTTTTTAAAAAATGTATAATAATGTGAATTGTGTTGCATATTGAGATATAAACTGTGGGTTTGTAATAATTTAAAAAAGAACTATAATCCTTAGGGACTGACAAAAATATAGGGTTTCTGCCTTGACATGTATTTTTAAGATTAAAAAACATACTCTCAAATGAGAGTCTTCCTTAAGAATAAAAATCTGTGTGACCCATATGCACTGAGTGCTAAGGCTGAGAAATGAAAAACCTACAGTCTCAACATACATTTCTGAACCTGTTACTTTGCAGGGTGTTATAGATCGAATTGTGTCCCCCCAAAACTCATATGTTGAAGTTTTCACCCCCAGTACCTCAGAATGTAACTTTATTTGGAAAGAAGGCCATTGGAGGTATAATTAGTTGAGTCAGATTGGAGGAGGCTGGGTCCCTAATAGAGAGGGCTTCCTGATAGCTCAGCTGGTAAACAATCTGCCTGCAATGCCAGAGACCCTGGTTTAATTCCTGGGTTGGGAAGATCTGCTGGAGAAGGGAATGGCTACCCACTCCAGTATTCTGGCCTGGAGAATTCCATGGACTGTAAAGTCCATAGGGTTGCAAAGAGTTGGACATGACTGAGCGACTTTCACTAATAAAGAGAGGAAATTTGGACACAGAGACTGACATGCATACTGTGGGGACATGCACACATGTCATGTGAAGATTAGAGTTATGCTGCCACAAGCTGAAGAGCTACCAGAAGCCAGGAGACAGGCCTAGAGCAGATCCTTCCCAAGTACCTTCAGAGGGAGCATGGTCCTGCCGACACTTCCACTAGAATTGTGAGACGACAAATCTCTGTTGTTTAGTCCACTTATTTTGTGGTATTTTGTCACTGCAGTCCTAGAAAACTGATACAGTACTATAGGTACTGAGGTCGCGAGAAGTTACACATGCTTTTGATTTTTTTTCCTCCAGTATCTCACAGGTCTCTCTGTTATATGTCAGAAAAATCAAGGTGAAAGGCAGCTTTTGAGTTGGAAATGATGTTGCTCTCTGGTGAGTCCTTCCTTTGCGACTTAGCTCTTTCATCATGGGGAGATGCAGAGGGTACTGGAATCAAGATCTGAGAATTATGCTTTGTAGCTTTTTCCTAGAAAAGCAGGAATTTCTCAGTGTATCCATTCTCATGGATTTTATTGCAATTAGAAACACAGGCTCCTCTGTATTTTCTGGGAGCTAGCTCAGTTTTGGGGCAGTGAGCTCCAGTTTCATAGATAAGGAGGATTAGGCTGGTCTGATATGATCTGAACTTGTCCTGCCTAAAATGTACCAAGTACAATTTTATTTGCTTGACTACTCAAAGTCATAGTTGAATTTAGAAAATGATTGCTTTGGTGTGATATAAAGAAAGTTACTGCATTTGTAAAGGGAAGTGTTGGTGTACTGTTTTCACCCAATATCTCACAGTGATGGTAACATCTGTTAGAGCTTACATGGTGTTAGCACTTACATAGATTGCTTCATTTAATCTTTCCAAGTAACCTATGAGATATAGATCTTACTATTATTAGACAGATAGGAAACAGTTATGTAACTTGCCCAAGGACAGAGACCCGCTAAGTGGCAGAGCTCGGGTGGAAATCACGAAGTTGAACTCCAGAGACTGTAGGCTACACTCCCACATAAAGTTCCGCTCTCTTGTTTTACTTACTCTTATTGTTGTAATTTTTAGCATTTCTTAAAAACCACAATTTCCTTCATCTGTGATTTTTCCTCACTTGCTTAAAAGTATAATAAAACTATGCCAGGAAGCAGCCAGCTGAGGACATGACGGGGAAATGAAACTTTAATCAAGACAGTCTGTGATTATCCTCTCCTTTCCCCGTTAAATTCTCTCCTGCAATCCAACATAACCTTTTTTCTTTGATTCTGGACATCATTCTTTCATCCTTATTTGAACAACATGTCTTTGAATGTGAATGATGATTGAATGAAATCAATGCAGAAAGGTTGCCACTGAACCAGAAGGTGAAAAGCAGTTTTTGAGTCAAATTTGTTGTGGCCTCAAAGTGAGCAGAACTTAGGTGACTTAGTTTTCTCATCAGTGAGAATTGTTGAGTGCAGAGGATGCTGGAGAAGGTGGGATTGATACACTGGTATCCTGTATTCACTCACTGGATGACTACTTATTAGTCCCTATACAGATAGTTTAGTTTGAATACATTTAATTCCAGAACAGTGTTCAAACAAATTCGTGTAAGAAGGTAATTCTGGGTTACTTCTTACAAGTAACCCATTTATATGACAACAAATGAAATTGTCTCAATAATATACCAGGTCTCTAGGACATTTTAATTGTCATTTCAATCCACTTGAAAGGACTGCCTATGTTTTTATTTTACTAGACTTTCTCATACAAAATATTTCCATCCAGAACTTGAAAAAAACCTTACTCTGAAAGAAAAACTTTTGTTTTAAAGATTTCCTATATGATGTGACTTGAGATGCAACGATGTAAATATGAAAATTGGCACTGAAAAATGATTCATTGCTAACAGTGGCACTCTAATGTTCAGCAAAATTGGTTGGATAATATCCATTGGAGTTTCTTATATAAACAAAAGTGATTAACTGGCTTATGTTGAAATAGTTTCATTTGGTTGCAAACATTATTCTCCACTTAAAATGCATTGTGGAAAGAAATGTGCATTTTTCTACTGTGAAAATTAACTACTTGAGGATGAGTTAAAAGTGAAAGAATTACCGGCTGTGTTGGACGTTACTGGCCTTGCTATTGCCTCCGATTTGGTTTCACAGAGAAAGTCGTCGATGGAGGGACTCAGGAGGGGTCTGCTTTCTTGCTGTTCATTCACCAGCTGAGAACAAATGAACACAGATGTCAAAGGGCTTTGTCAAAGTCCAGAATCAGATGAATTAAAATGCAGCCTTGCAACAAAATAGGAATAGCAAGCCTACCAAAAAAATCAATCAATAAATAATGGGTAGGGGCAAGAAAGGAAAAAAAAATCAAGGAATGGAAATAAGCCTTTTAGCACTGTCATATTTTTGATGCAGCCAACTTTAATTTTTAAAGCTCAAGCTTTTTTTTAGAATGGTTTTAGAATTATTCTCTAATTTCACTATGTAGAATATGAAACCTATGGAATCATAGTTCCTGAGAGCCAACCTCACTTTTCACTTGGCCAAAAAGCTCTTACTGAGACCTGGAATAGTAGCTTCAGACCTCGAGGTGACACATTCTGGTTAGGGCTGGTCTGTCAGTGCTGTAAGAGTGCGCACACACACACGCACAGAGATCTGCATGTATGGAATAAATGCTCTTTTTGTCCCTCTCAAAAAGCTCAAATCACTAAGGGTACACAACCTCCCTTACATTTCCTTGGAATTCTTTTATGCAAATATTTTGAGAGAGTAGAAAATATTTCTATGTTAACTTGATATATATATCACATATATATATATATATTTGTGAAAATCTGCATGTAAAGTAGATTTCTGTCAATTCAATTCAATTGGCTTATTCTCTAATTTAAGAAATCTTTCAGTTTGGTATTTATTAGGTCTCATTATCAGTGGCAGCCAACTATTTACTTCCAATTATTCTGCACTTCTTTGAATCCAAACATTCTTAAGTTCTGTTTCTATGGTTAAGGGAAAAATTACATGTAAGATGCACAAGTGGTTAGCCCCTAAATGAACCGTCCTAGTTTTCTGGGAGTTTCTATCTTGGCCTTTCTTAAAATGGGCATAGTCATCTAGTTTTCTACTTGTTATAAGAAAAAGATGTGCCAAAAAATCTCTAGATTTTTGAAATCCTTATTTGCAAGGCTGTATTTTAGGAGACACATAAAATAACGAACTGTTTTGAAGTATTGCCAAATCAAAATATGTTTGATGACTCACTTTCACTTCATTATTTCTCTGGCAGTGTTAGTGGTATTATAGCTTAGAGCTTATGGACAATGACAAGAGACTTAAATAATGGTAAATATGGGAAGAAAAATGCAATTCTATCATTGGTGAAGGAGAAATATGGAAACATTTAGTGATTATTTGGGGACTGAAAACCAAGAGGCACCTTTAGTAATTTTACACATTCATGTTATTAGGATAGATAAATCTCAGATCTTCACTACAGTCGAAATTTTGACATAGTGTTGGCAATTTAATTTTCATACATATTAATTTGTACATTTTATCCAGAGCTAAGCATTAAGAATGCTCATTTTATTTTGGTGTTAAAGTTACAAAGATAGAAAAATTTTTAATTATTATAAGTTTTAATATTACTGTGTATGTGATGGGTTAGTCACTTAGTCATGTCCAACTCTTTTGCGACCCCATGGACTTTAGCCCATCAGGCTCCCTTGTCCATTGGATTCTCCAAGAAAGAATACTAGTGTGGCTTGCCATTTCCTTCTCCAGGGGATGTGTATAAAGACTTACAGATTTCTGTCAATTATGTGAGGTCTGTGTTGGTAGTAACCTTTCTGGGGAATGCTCCTTTAATCCATGAACAAAACTCCTGAGCTTCTTTGCATTTTGTCTTCTGAATTTGAACATTCTTAGATATCACCCATCCTATTTAAATGAAATTTTTTTTAATGTTGAGGGACTATGGATCTTTCATGTTTCTAGGATAAAATATATTAGAATTTTTGTAAATGCCATGGTTTATGCCAGCTCTTCTGAAAGTGTGATTAGTTTTCCAGGATCTGTTTTTCATTTATAAGTAGTTCATGTAAAACCTGTGTTAACACAATTTCTTAAAGAACCATATATTAATGTATATTTCTTGGTAGAACTTGCCCTTTTAACTGTATGTACTTAGTGTAATGAACCCATCTAGTAGGATATCACCATAGTGATGCGGTTCTGATGTGGCAACAATGCCTACCTCCAGGCTGCATCATTCTCATGGCTGTCAAGTGACAGCTGGGTTCTGCTGTGCTATAAACATCATGGAAGATGAAGGTCACCATCAAATATGACCCCATGTATACTCATAGAATTTATTGTAACAGGCTTACATTTATTATGTTGTGCATTCTGATCACTAGGTCTTATGCTGCTAAATTGCTTCAGTTGTGTCCGCCTCTGTGTGACCCCATAGATGGCAGCCCACCAGGCTCCCCTGTCCCTGGGATTCTCCAGGCAAGAATAGTGGAGTGGGTTGCCATTTCCTTCTCCAATGCATGAAAGTGAAAAGTGAAAGTGAAGTTGCCCAGTTGTTTCCAACTCTTAGCGACTCCATGGTCTGCAGCCTACCAGGCTCCTCCTCCCATGGGATTTTCCAGGCAAGAGTACTGGAGTGGGGTGCCATTGCCTTCTCCAGGTTAAAGTGAAAACGTGCAAGAACTCAATACAACTTTGACTTTAAAATATGTATAAATATGTATTGTGATGTCATAACTCTCTTTGTTAGCCATTATTTCTCTGAAGAAGTCTGATTTTGTTGATAGATAACTAAGAAAATTTATTCTCTTAGTCATGGTTTTGAGAAATATCAATTATTATGTAAAGATACATATGGTTTGTATTTGCACAAAACCCTCCTTATACTTTTTCTTTACTTTGGATACAATTAAATTCCTTTGTAAATAAAGGGACTATTTCCAAATCACAGTTTTGTGAGTAGACGTGTGGAATAGACCTAGGTTATCTATAGTTTCAGAAGACCAGGGTATTAGATTTCTGTAGATACTTTTAGTTGTAAACACTGAAAAATTACAGTCTAAATTTGATAAAAGTATTCTAGAAAGTAAGACTTTTCTACATAAATATCTAAATGGAAAAATAAAGGAAAGGACAATTAATCGAAAGACCTATATTTTTAGGCATTTGCTTTATCAGAGGTAATAGTATTTTATTTATTTATTGAATCTCTCTTCTTATTCAAACTTCAGGCTTATTTTCTAGAAAAAGTACTTCTAGCACTCAGATTCTTTTCAGCATAGGAAGGACACCAAAGAGAAGGTTGTTCAGAGAGACCCTAGACAGCCCAAGACTAAGGTGTGGCTTTTCCTTATAAGGTTTTTTTCATACCTACTGTCTTATTTGGGACCATACTTCACCCCTGGACTGGAGTTGTTACATCTGTCCCATTCTCATAATTGAGCTCTTCCTTTGACTTCCTTCCATAGATACATATCAAAGAGGAAACCTCACATGACTTTCTGAGTCTGCTTTTCAAGCTAGAGCACAGTTTAGCTGTCAGGAAATGCTGAGCTTGGAGTAGGGGATTGAGGCAGGGCTCGGGGTGAAGAGGATGAAGGGCCCAATTTCAGATCGCATGGAAAGGTAATTTGGGAGCTGAAAGTTTTTTGGTTCTGATTGAGATGTGGAAGATGAAACAGGAGATATCATGAAAAACACCTTTTCTTATAAGCTCTGAGGTCAGAGGCTATGTCTCTCGTATTTATATCCTTCACAACTTTGAATAGAATGTCTTCATATAAAAGGGGCTCAATCAATGGCTACCAAATGGGACAGTGACTTTACAGAAACTGAAGATATAAAAATCTCTCTAAAAAAGTCCGAATCTGAATTGTATCTTCAGTTGGATGAATTTAAAAATCATTATTTTATCCATATTTAGCCCCATTTTATTTTTATTTGTATAGATAAGAATGATTTTTCACATGCCCCTCTGCTGATTTTCCAAAAAAAATTTATGGTTTTCCTGTGGTGACTTGAAAATAAGTTAACCTTTTAGGTCTTATAGGAATATTGTAAAATGAACTGAACCTCCCAAATAGTTCCCCTAAGCTTTACTTCCAAATAGTATACCATTTATTCTGTCTCTATTTGTTGGTAGGATATAGGTTATTGACTTTCTCTTAGAATTACTCCCTTCAGTTTGAAAATAATTTATGACCTTACCTCATTTCATCCTTTTGGCACAGAGTATATTGATGTTATAAAATAATAAAGGGTGAGTCAAAGGGTTCCAGTGTTTTTTTTTTTTTTTTTTTTAAATACTGAGTTGGAGTGATTCAATTTGGGTTCAATCAGATCAAAACTGAGTTAAAATGACCCACTTCATTAGTCGCTAAAGACCTTTGTCTCATATTTACATTTAAAATTTTCCTTTATTATCCTTTGTCCTCTTCTCAATATTTAGATTACTTCAAAGGCCTTTCTAATGGTGATAGAATCTCATTTCTCTTCAGGACCCCATTCTATTGACACATTGTCTGGCAACCTTTTTCAGTGCTAAGTAGTGAGTGCATTTTTACACCATCTCCATGTTCCCACATTTTATCTAGTTTCATAACCTTGGTTCTACCAGTTTTCCTCCCTCTATACTATAATCTCTTCAAAGGTAGAGACCTTATCCAATTAATTTTTGTGTCTCATTTAGAAATTTAATAAATGTTGGCTGATTTTATACAGTCCAACTGAATGGTGACTTGTACAAAAGAATGATCGAATGGGCTCTCTCAATTTTGTACTGGGCTTTATCAACTCAGAGAGAGGTCAGTAGTCCTCAGAAATGTCTACTAAATTCCTGGCAAATTTTAAGTCACAAATCTGAGTCCATTTTTCTCCACTGTCACATCACTAAAATGCATGGAAACCTAGAAATACCTAAAGGAACATTTCCAAGTGCAAGGCTTCTACCAGTAACTCTAAAATGCAGAGTGAATTCTTAATGAGAAAAACTGAAATAAAGGCTTGGACCTGCCTCATTGCATCTTTGGAAGCAGGACATGGACCAGTGCAAATGTGAAGCCGGTGACACTTCAAGAAATAACACCACTACCTCACTCAGGGATTTAAATCAGAGATATAAATTTCGAGATTTTGAGGGAAAACTCTTACATGGTCAATGGACATGCAAACAAAAGGAAGCAGAAGTAAGAAGACAGGTGAGAACTTGCCTGTAGGAGCTTCTTGTCACTCAGAAATCAAAAGCCTATTGAACTTTTACACCTTCCTTGCAATCATAGGTTGTAAATGACATATTCAGTCAAATACCTTCAACTTACTTATGACTCAGTCAGACCAGTCAGTTGATGTGACTAATAGTAGCCACTCAGGACCAAATTGGTTCTTCTTTTATATCAATACTGTGTTCAGTGTTGAGCAAAATGCAGACAATATTACTCAGCTTTAATGAATTATTGTCTGTTTTAAAACTTTGTCTAAAAATGCATTTGCCTTAGTTCAACTCGAATTTCCTTAATATAAATGTTAAAAATTAAATTATTAAATTAAAATTAAATTATTATCTGATTTAAGGAGAGTATTTTGTTTTTAAATACTGCCTGCTACTTAAGCTCCAGTACATTAAAGATAGCTTATTTTGTGACTTAAGTGTAAGTTTATTTATCTTTAAATAATATGTTGCTTAGGTGTTTCATTAAAAAATATAAAGCTAAAGTTTGTGATAGCTTATATTACTAAGAATTAACTCCAAATTCAAATACATTTTAGGTGACAAAACAAGATCCGTAAAGGATTCACTTTTCTATAATTTTACACTTTAGATTGATAATCTTAATCTCTTGTTTTAAAGTAAAATATTCTGTTTTTTAAAAACATTTTAGTACTTAAAGAATAATTTTAGGTTAAAACATCGAAGCTAATAAAGAACAGTTGACAAATATCTCATAGTTATAATGTTGATTAAAAATTTGTAAAAATATACCAGTCTTTTTAACCTTATTTAAATAATAGAAAAAATTAAGATCGCTTTGTTTTTATATAAATAAAAACACAAATATGTTTTCAATAGATACATCTTTATACATTTTGAAAATTCCTTTATTATCTGTACTCTCTTGATTAAAAGTACATGTCATTTGTTAAGTAGGTTCTGTTCATAATTTTGTAATTAAACTGTGTATGACTTTATTAGTCCTATCCAAGGTTAGAAATGTGTGCAAAGCCCATCAAAGTAGTCTCCATATTAAAACTAAATTGATTGACTCAATCCATTGAAAAGACAAAACAACTAAATCATTACTATGTACCCCGTAAGTATTCAGCCTTTGAAGGCTTTGTGACAGTAAGTCTGCCACCTGATGGAATTAATTTATGAGCTAATAGTACTAATGGCCCTGCCCCATCTCTTGTTCTATAATGGGTCCCAGTGGAATCTGCCTGTAAAGGATAGTTATGTGATAATTTTCAACTCTTTGACTTGCTCTAAATGCCAACAAATTGACTACAAATATTTTCCTGCCAGGATAGTTAGAGCCTTATAAAATGTGAATCTATTCATGGGGAAATGAACAATTACTGTTTATAACTTGGGTAATACTACTATCAAAGCAGGACAGAGAATATAATTAAACTGTTTCAAGTTAGTGATAGAAAATCCAAACAAGGCTGTGTTTAGCAATCTTGTGAGTATTTTTCCAATTAAGGACATTACTCTATCTTTATCAGACACAAAATTAAATCAATACTGAAGTCGGGACAGATAGGAAAACAAAGTCTGAGTTAAAAAAAAAATTCCCTTGACCCAAAGAGGTCTGCAACACATAGTTTTGAGACACAGCAGAAAATGAATTGGCTGTACCTTGCTAACAAAAGTATTCAATACCAGGGCAGGTGGTTAAAATGAAAATTTCGAAGGTTCCTTACGAAAGAAAAGTATTCCCTAAAGCCATTTCATTCTCATAAAGAAGAATAAAAATTTTTCTATGATACACTCAATCTTCTGGTACATAGTTTTCCTGTCTAGACTGAAAGTGGATTTATTTATTCTATTACAGTCTGGAGTACTACTGTTCAATGGAAATATAATGAGAGTCTGGTAATTTAAAATTTTCTAGTAGCCAATTTAAAAACAGCAAAAAGAAACAGGTGAAATAATTTTAATAACATTTTATTTACCCCTGTATATCCAAAATATTATCATGTCAACATGTAATCAATGTAAAAATTATTCATGTGATGTGCTTAGTTGCTCAGTCATCTCGGACTCTTTGCAACCCCATGGACTATAGCCTGCCAGGCACCTCTGTCCATGGGGATTCTCCAGGCAAGAATACTGGAGTGGGTTGCCATGCCTTCCTCCAGGGGATCTTCCCAACCCAGGGATCGAATCCAGGTCTCCTGTATTGCAGGTGGATTCTTTACCATCTGAGCCACCAGGGAAGCCTTAATATGATAGTTTACGTTACTTTTCTTTGGACTAAATCCTCAAAATCTGGTGTGTATTTTATACTTACAGCGTATCTCAATTCGGGGTATCCACAACCTTGTGTGGGGTAGTGGCTACTGTATTGAATAGCAGGACTCTTTATTTCCTGAACTTTATTTCCTCCAAGAATTGATGGTTCACATATTTTTTTCCTTCAAACCTCTCATCAATATACATTTGTTTCCATACTGTTTGATTTAAAGTGTTAGTCTAGGAGAGAATGAACTTAAACTTCTATGAAGAGCTTGACATATTTTTTGCAAAGAATTACTAATAAAATGAAACAAAAAGAGCAGTTCTCAGGGGTCAGACAATTTCTGAGTTCAGGCCACCTGGCCAACTCTTCTGTTTTGTTCAATTTGTTCAGTGTACTATAGATGACTTGACTGGAATATGCTTGGCTAAATCTCTCTAAAAGTAATCCGAAGAATCACATAATACAAAAATGCTTCAATATAAACTACACTTACCAGTCTGTGGAATAAACAGTTACTAAACTAGTTAGGCACTCAGTGTTTCAAAGACTCATTCTGTATTTTATCAATTATGATTGTCCTGAAGACATTATTGAGACAGCAGCAATTAGCTTCTGACGTTTCTGAAATCTGTGAATGAGCACCAGTGATGAAGATGAGTTGGTGTGTCCCGCAGTATGTAGCACTATGTCATAGGAGTTCTACAGGAGACACGGGACAGACATGTGTCAAGACACTAATACATTCACACGAGATAACGAGTAAGAATGTGGTATGGTACACAGATTGGATGCTGTGGTTGCCATGAGAAGTACTCACTTTTTCAGATCATTCTGCTGCTTTTTGGCTTGTGCATGCCACTGGTGCATAGCAGGGAAGAAGCCACTTGTGTGTGGTGGAAAAAGTATATCAACTAATAAAACCGCATTTGACTGGGAAATAATTGTATCACAGCTGTCATAGGATTAATTTCACAAAATTATCAACACAATAGGTGCATTGCATTTTATGAATCAGAACTCTTCATTTGCTGATTCATAAATTAGCCAGTATGCAACACGAATATGATGCATCAAAGAAAGCGTTAGATCATCTTCATGCAGTAAAATTGTAACTATTACTTCAAAAACAGTTAATGCAACATTAGACAGGGATTAAAGAAGGAACTTGGTACACACAAATATTCTGAATATGAGAAAATGGTAATAATCACAGTTTCTTTTCTGATTAAAAAATATCCGAATTCTTATTTTGCATTAAATTTAGTTTAGGTTACTGAGGTAATTTTGGACATTTGAAAAGGATTACTGGGCACTAGAGCCTGTCCTAAATTCTGATGTCCTGAAATGATTTGTTGCAGTACAATTATGCCAACTGCAAGTTTGGATAGGTCTTATCTACTGGTGAATATGGCTCTACCATTAGCTGAGAATTCCAAGTAGTTCTCACCTCCCATAGCATTCACCTGAGGAACTGTGGACTGTATATTTTGGACATGGATTCTACAAAGGGCAGGAAATCAATGTAAAACTGTACATGTTTTACTATGTAAACTAATTAAAGAATGGAGGCCTTGGTAAATATCAAGCAAATTTCTTTCCAACGATTACTTGTGTCATTGGCAAGAAGCATCTCTTCTTTTGGATAAAACAAAACAAAAACCAAAAACTAAAAAAAACCCTCACAACATAAGATTATCCCAAAGTCCTGGGAATCTTCAATAACTTTTATTATTCCATTTTGATGTAATATGTTATAATTTTCATTACTTACAACGTAGTGTTTAGAATAAAATAAAACCACACATGTTGGCAGCAGCTGGGGATGTGATCTGATGCTATTCTAAAAATAAGTTGCCATAATTTAGCTTTTGATATAAATGCCTTTCATGAGGAATTTAAATGGACATTTTTCTAAATTGAGATATGTTCATATAATTGGAACTGAATCACTGCACTTACTATTGCATTATGGAAAAAAAAAGAAATGTTTAATATAACAATCTAATCTAAATTATAAGATAAATGCAAGTAAAAATATTTTGCATTTAAGAATTTAAAACTGATAGTTCCACAGAGTGGTGATGAGTATATTATACATATGTATGTGGATTTTACAGGGTGTTTCAAAAGTCCCCGAGGACATACAGGATTCACTCTCGGCATGTCTTTGCATACAAATGCAAACCTTTTTCTATACTTGTTATAATAAATGCTGAAAATGGCCCTCATGTGCTTTTAATAGAGATGATATTTTTGTTGCCAAGGTCACCAAATAGAAGAGGGGTCACAAATGCCATTTTCTGCATGGGGACTCAGGGACTTCTGGCTCATTCCTGTAAATTAGTCATCCACATAAATATGTATAGACATATATGTAGTATGCATAGTCACAACATAAATATATTTAACATTTAAGAAATTTTAGATATTCTACTGGTAAACTGACATATGTATGCAATATAAGTTGTATTTATCCATAGGAATTTTTTTTGGTTGTTGTTGTTCAAATGTACCATTATCTTAATTGTACTTTCCCAAAGTTGTTAACAAGACTCCTTTATAAAGAAGCAACATGTTTTACTTGCACATACATTTTCTTTTCTTAACTAAAGTTGAGTAATGAAAATTTATATCCACAAATATGTAACTAAATGATGGAATTTTCATTTAAGTAATTTTGGTTTTCATTTTATATTGTATAATTGTTTCATTGAAACTATGTTTTTTAAAAATTGGATCGAGTTAATGTTTTTTTTTTTTCTAGTTAAAAATCACAATATCTGATATATTAACATATGTCAGCTTCCTACAGGAACCCTAAGGGTCTGCCCACCTGTGATGTCATAGTAAGGAGGGGCTTTTCTTCAGCAGACTCCTCCCTCGGTATCTCCTTCATCACCATGGCAACAGCCTTATCTGCCGCCCTAGAGCCTTTTCCCTATAACAGTGAAATCAACAATGACTTGTATCAGGAGAAATCTTTAACTTATTATTTATCACAAGATACTCTAATGTTTAAAGAGCAATCCAACATAAATGAAGAGGTAGGCTGCTGCAAGTGAATCTTGAGGCTTTTGGCTGAGGAGAAAACACATGAAATCTGAAAAAAGATTACTTGTGAACTTTTTAGTTAGCTACTTTTTCACCTTTACAGCTGACATATTATATTTAATTTTAACATAGTATTTTATATGTATATTTTAAGGCATTTACATGACATGACAATTTTTATAGTATTGATTTTAAAACACTATGGATTGCCTGTTATGTTCATTTAAAATTGTTCTGTATAACCTCTAAGTGTTTTAAATGACAGTAAGGAGTCTAGGATAGGGATTAGGATCAGGGTCTCACTCCCACAGAGGAATTTTGCTGGGTGGTCTCTGGAGTCTGTCACTTTTGATTGGATCGGGCACAAGAAATAAATGTGTCATAAAACCTCTAAAAATTCTTCAGCAGCCTAAAGTCACAGGAATTCACCCAGCTTGTTTATTTTGGGGAGGTACTATGGAAAAAAATGCAACTCTCAATGTTCTTGAGATCAAGAAATGTTAATAGAATTTTAGAAATGTTTTTTAATTGGAGAATCTCATAAATCCACATGTAAATAAAGGATGATTAATAATAGAGGCACTGATATACTGATATGTACAATTTTTTGGTCTCACAGAAACATAATTATGGACTGTAAAGGGGTATGCTGGCTTTCTATGGTTTTAGTTTACCAGATTATTATGTTTTTGAGGGTAGATAGGGCATAATAGAAAAACAAAGCCGGAAAACAAAATATCATCTTCTCAACCCAATTAGCAACATCTCATACTATGTAAAAATTAAATCATCTTTAAGCACTTTAAAAACAAAACTTCCACTGTCCTTGGTCTGTGGGCAGAGCCTCCCTGGAGAAAACAACCTTATACTAGGTACACATGTGAATATCTGTGTTGCAAATTTATGTAAAATACAGATGCAGCATACAGAGATACCATAGGCAAGGAAACAAAAATGGACATATGAGGGTCCATTGTCCGAAAGGAAGTTAAGAACTAGGGTCAATATTAATTCCAAAGATTAATAAATCTTGATAGTCTCTATGCAACTAAAAAGGATAGACTTACATTATTATCTTTGGTTTGCACAGGGCTTTAAGTATTTAGAAGGTAGGTTGCCTCTAGGAAGCAGAACATCCATTTTTTTCAAGCGTGGCCTTTCTAAAATGTAACAAGTGGCAGCTTTTATTTATGAGAACCAAGAAAAACTTTGTCTAGTTACTACATTTAAAACTGTGTGAATCTCTTTACCATGCTGAAAGCTTGTTTCTTTGGTTTGTTAACTTAAGAACTAGCATTATTGAAAAACAATGTGTTATTTCTATGATATAATATCAACTATTAGAGATTTTATTGAGCAGATATAACAGCAGTAATTTTCTTAAGTGGTCTGAAAAGTTTATATGGCTACAATGCTTAGATTAATTGAATTCTGGAAGAATAAAGGGAAACAGTGGTTAACTCTATAACAAATTGGGGTACATAATGATCCCAGGTTTTTCCTTTAGTAGAGCACTGTCATCTTCCTAATATACATACAGTTCTGAATTCTGGAAAATGATTCATGGCACTGCTAAACTATTTGACATGTTTTCAAAATGTAAAAATTACTTAGACAAAACATTATATACAATAAGCTCAGTATGTCTTTATAAGCTACACTCATTTACAAACTTTATATAGTTTAACATATTTTTGCAGCATATTTTTTCAAAAGAGCAAAATCATTTGTGAAGAATTCTTTCCATGCTCCAAGAAGTGTAATAATATAGCAATAAACAAAGTGGCATGCTTATATTAAATTCCTAATATATTTTAAAAACATATCTAACGTTACAAGTTATAATTTAAAAATAATAATTCAGATTCTTCCCTTGGGCTAAGAAAAAAAATCAATTGATAAGCATCTCAAAAAATTTCAGGTCAGTATTTCAACATACTATTTATTTGAAATGCTACCAATCCGTAAACTATGTATAGGTATTTTTCACATGTGCAACTATAATAGCTAGAATTAGCAACGGACATGCCATTTCACTAAAACAAAACCAAACCAAAACAAAAATTAGTCCTTTCATGCTGAACTCTAGAACAAAGCAGTGGTCAGCTAGAAAGGATATATAATAAACACATGCGGTGCTTTTTATTTCTTGCAGAAAAACCCACCAAAGCCAGGGTCAGGTCACTTTTTTGAAGACAGTGCCACTTTTTCTTCAAGGTTACACCTACTACCTGAAAAAAGTCATGACACCCAGGTTAGTGCCTGCTAGCAACTTTGTTTCCTTTACAGCCTCTTGGCTTTTGAGTTATCACCCGATGAACTTCATTGTTTCCTAAGTGTGGTACAGCCCCAGAACAGAGTGGGAAGGTTGGCCACGTGACATGTCCACAGTTCCAGACAGAGTGTCTAAAACCACTGCCAAGTCATGTGAATGCACTTACGTGTCAAAGCAAGATCCCCCCAGGTCATATTTTCACCTCTACCTTAAAATCTTAAAGTCAAGATTTTATCTTAAAATCAAGCTGTGTTATTTCTGACTTGTCCATTTATCTTGTGGGGTAATGCTTCTAGAATTCAGAACCTGGCTGGTAACTGAGTTGGCAATTCATGAAATTATACAACTTGGCTTATCAGCAGCTCTGTAGGACTGACAGTAATACAACTGTGCAGGTTTTACTTTACTTTTTTAAATTCAGTGACTTAAAACATTGTAAGAAAGAAATACACATAATTATTCATACCTCAAGTTCAATTTTCTAAATATAACTACACCAAAAGATCAATATTAATCTATTATTTGAAACAACATGAGGACAGCAAAAAGGAAATACATACTGACTATACACTCCAGCATATAAATGGATTTAGATTACATTAAGCCAGTATGCTTCTACATCATTCTAGCCACAACAGAAAAGAACAGTGAAACTTTGCAAGTTGATTATCACATCATGACACCCTCCAGAAATTATTTCAGTCCATTTCTTTTCAAATAATACTTCAAAATCACCTTTTTCGGCTTGCTCATTTAATCTCTTGAGATATTTTTGACTGTTTGGAAAACAGTATCAGCGTAAAGGGAAATGTCTTTCATTTTGTGTGATTTGCTGGAGAAAATTCTTTGATTTTTTTAAAGTTTCTTCTATCATTTGTTCACAAATGAAATATATAAAATTGTAGCTTTCCTAATAAATAATAATTCTTGAGAATAATCTTTTAATTTCTATTATAACACCAGGCATAAATGAATGAAACACAGGGGGTACAGTAAGTGATACTAACGTTTATTATGAAAACTCAATTTTGGCCCACTTTTGTTTTTTTAATATAGAATGTAAGAAACAGAGTAGATGGAATTCTCCAGGCAAGAATACTGGAGTTGGGTGCCATTCCCTTCTCCATGGGCACTTCTGACCCAGAGCTGGAACCCAGGTCTCCTGCATTGCAGGCGGATTCTGTTACTATCTGAGCTACCAGGGAAGCCCTAGAAAACACTGGAAGTCACAGAATCTTAGGCTGGATATCAGGCTGTGAAGGTATCAAGTATGCTCAGATAAGGTGCTGGCTCCAGGTCTGTCTTGCAGGGAAGGGATCTAACCTCTTTGGAGAAGCTACTGTGTGCTGAGCACGCTGCTGGGTGTTTTGCATATTTTTATTGATTTGATCTCGTGAGAACTCTGTGGGGTAGATGATATTATTGTCTTTGCTAGACAGCTGTGGGCTTTGAGGCTCAGAGACAGTACAGTGTGATTTAGCCAAGGCCTCAGAGCTAATCCAGGATGGGAACCCAGACCCACCTCCCAGCCTGTGTGCTTCCTTATCTACCACTCTATTCTCTCTCCATCTGGCTTTGTGAGGCTGAAATGGTCAGTAAGAATTAGCCACCCATAACTTCACTCATGAGCACATTTCTAAAAAGATGTGTTTGTTTCTACTATTTTCATAGAAAACGAACCTAAGCATCTCACGTATACACACTTCTTTCTATTCTGTAGATCTTAATAGAGATTTATAAGTTTTAGCATCTCTCTCTTTTTAAATGCTAATTCAATGCCACTAAATGCCATGTTTACTAGAATTATCCTGAGATCTATTTTGGACACATGAAATAAAGTAATTTCAGAGTGACTCAGTAAATCATCAGCAATTTTCTAGTTGCTGCTACTATGGAATTTGTAACTTAAACATTATTTTTATCATTGTTTTAAGGATAAACTACAATCAGGTTTACAAGTATGAATGCATTGAATATATTTCCTCATACATAACATATATGTAAGCAAATACCTGCCATTTGGATCATTTTAGCACAACTGTTTGAAATGAAATGATATTCAGTATTGCATATGTTGAAAAATTATATATCTCATAAGCTCCAGCCCCTGGACTTACATGCACAAACTAGTCACAAAAAGGCTAATTTCTGATGGCTATTCTTATTGCTTATGTGCAGAGCCAGGATAACCTTTTTTACTCGAGAAGGTAAGTGTCATGGAAAGTGTCATGCTCTCTTCAAACTTCTCTTTCAACACAGGAAAATGTCAGAGCGATATTCCTTGAATGGTGGCGATCTCTGCCTACCACATTATGTTCTTTCCTAGTTGTGTGTTCCTGTAGATTTCTTCCAACATAGAGTAGGGCTCAAACCATTCTATTACAGTAACATTTAACTCATTCCCTTCTTGCCTTGTCAACAAAATGTTTTCTAAATTTTAAAAGTGGTACAAATAGAACTAAATCTGAACATACTGGTCAATCCTTGTTTCTAAACATACTGAAGGAAGCACAGATCTGGATGTAAATAATTGGGAAGCACGGACAGAATTCTCTCTTTTCTTAATTAGTGACTCATATGTGGAATTCACAAATCATAATGAATTCACCACTGGTTCAGTGATCTGTTTATAGCTGGAAATAATGTGATTATTGATTCTTTATTAAAGGTAGTCAAGTTGCAGTAAACAAATTGATGCCTTTAGTTAAAATAATGTCACATGGCATTTAAAAGAAGGACATTTAGTTGATTCTCCATATCTTTCTTATTATCATTTTTGTTTTCATTGTAACATTGTTTTTTCCAGATGACTCTCCAAACCATTACCTTTTCAATGAAGTCTTCTGGTGTGAATGAGGACTGATTCTAATTACATTCAATGATATAACTCCCATGGGTCTCCCCTGGTGGCTCAATTGGTAAAGAATCTGCCTGCCAGGCAGGAGACCCCGGTTCGATCCCTGGGTCAGGAAGATCCCCTGGAGAGGGAATGGCAAACCACTCTAGCATTCTTGCTTGGTAAATCAAGATTTTACCAATCCCATGCACAGAGGAGCCTGGTGGACTACAGTTCATGGGGTTGCAAGAGTCAGACACAACTTAGCAACTAAACCACTATCATATAACTCCTATATCTTCAGTTTGTGTTATTTGGCACCTTTTGCTGTATGTGGTGTATATGTATGTGGTGACAGGAGAGCCATGGACAACCATCTCTTTAATTCTAAACCTTCACACATGAAAGTTGCTGGGATTTTAAGCTCTCTGCATGCACACTCACTGTCCTTGGCCTGAATGATTGCTGTAGGGGGTCTTCATGACTTTTATAGGTCCTCAAACTTTTGCTTTCATGGGACCCTTTTTCCATAAAAAATGTAGAAGTTTGTATTTTATGACTAAGCTGTATCAAGAAAAACATAATCCAGACCAGATTTGTTATTAATATTACAAATTCCTTATTATAATAGTCATTTGAGGGATTCTGATTTTTAAGAAAGATAAAATAAAAGTATTTTTATGGGTCCTTAAGAGTATCTTGGACCTTCTGAATTGTGTTCACTGTGCCTGGTATGTAAGTTGACCCTGGGTTACTGTCTTCTCAACAGTCAGGGTGCTGTCCCTGGAGCTGCTCTCTCTCCCACCCCTAGGTGGCCCATTTTGGCAGCGACTGCTTCCACCACCCCCTCAGCACTTCCATCACGGCTGTTCCTGCCCTAACAGGTCCCCTAACCACCACTCCTGCTCTTACTAGTCTTATTAGCGTTCAAGGAGTCTTCCCTAAATCTCACAAATCATAATGGGTGCCCAATCAGTAGCTCTCATCTTGTAGTTCTTAAAACACACAGAAAACTTGGATCATTTAGTCCTGAAGCAGAACACACTGGTGTGTGAAACTGATGGTGACTCTTAAAATGTTGTCTCTCCCCAGAAAATTAGGCCTCAGCACTTTAGTCTCTCCCACCTCAGAGGGTCTTCTTGACCATCCAAGAGTACTTTTGAGGAAGCGAGTCAGTATCTCTTATTTAAAAAAAACAAATCAGCCTTCAGTGACCTGAGTCACCAATTGGTTCCAAAATACTCCTTGTCATTTTTTCTAATTACACTTAGAAAAGGGACTTGGGTCCTTTGAGGAACAGAATTGCCCGGTACCCAAAATTTCTGAGTTGTACATGCAGATTAAGCTTCTCCAGGGCACCTTGCTATATAAATCAACAATACTGAGCTCCTTCATTGAGAAAAAAGGTTCTGTGACTGTTTTATCAATGAAACTACCTTGTGTGAGCAAAGGTTGTGGTTGTTTCTTTTGAACTACTTGCATTATTTGGTATAGTGATAGAGACTCAAGTTTACTCAGTATATACAAGTAACTATTAAAAACCTTTTCAAATTATTTAAGATATTGAAATCACATAATATGGCCAAGTTTGACAGAAGGTGATTTTGAATTACATAAAAAGTCTGAATTAGACATTTAAAGAAATTAAATAGTTTCAAGTATCTAAATAAAAATTCATTAAAATTAATAAAGTGTTGCCAAGTAAAGATGCTTAAAATTGGCTCTGAAGGACAGATAAGACTTCCTTCTAACTAATAAGATCCATTTGCTCACAATTTACCATTTGTTTGTTCTCTGGAGAAGATTAAACATTCCCCATCTCACTCCCACCTTACCCCCAGGCTTATTTACTCTGCTTAGCAAGCTTTCCTGATAAAAGGTCAAAGTCACAACACTTAGTTCCCAGTCATCTATAACAGTTCTCAATTAGTGAAGTTTTATTATCAGGCTTACTCTGATTAATGTCACTCTAAATTATTTGGAACCTATTTCACCTTAATATTGAGCTTCTCTATTATGCATCTGCAAGCATCTTTTGCTACCTAGAGTGGTCTGGTCTAGAAAAATTGTTTTCTTTTGACCTTGTTGGCTTTATGCTGAGGATGACATAAATAATACATATTTAATAATTAAGAAGTAACTGTAGAATGTGGTGATAAGTTTTCCTTTCTAGTATGATAAATCCCAAATTTGTAGTTTATATTTATATAAATATATTTATGCTTGAGAAGCCTTTGATGATTGTGTAAATATGTAACCAAAAACATACAACAGTAATTAGAGGGTTATATATGTGTACGTGTTAGTTGCTCATTCGGGTCCGACTCTTTGTGACCCCACGGACTGTATCCCGTCAGGCTCATCTGTGCATGGAATTCTCTAGGCAAGAATACTGGAGTGGGTTGCCATTCCCTTTTCTAGGGGACCTTCCTGACCCAGGGATTGAACTTGGGTCTCCTGCATTGCAGGCAGATTCTTTACCATCTGAGCCACCAGAGAGGGTTAACTTTGTTATTTTTAATTCATTGTTAAATACCTCAGATGATTTGCAAAACAAGCACCTTTTTTAGGGGTGGGGGGTATTTTTAAGTAAAATGACTGAAAACATAAAATCCTAAAGATTATTTTGTTATTTTTTTTCTTTTCAAATACAAGCACTCCAGACTTGTATCTGATGTGCACAAATGGATGGATGTCCAAAACTTAAGAGAAAGTAAGGTGTTATGAGAATCATACATCACCAGCATGGATAATTGCTTAAACTCTGTTGAATCAGTGGTGTTTTAGGGCATAGGGGCAGGTGAGAAAAGGCCTATTCCTGGAAGGGGTTAGGGGAAGAGGTACTAAGGTCTGGTTTCTCAGTCTTTGTAATTAGCCAGGGTGATGTCCTGTACAAGATAGTAGAATGTGGAAGACTAGTGGGAAGGAAACTTGGCAGGAACCATGTACAAAAAATTGATTTATCATTTCTGTCTTTCCCATTTATTCTTGATTGGAAACTTTTCCAAAGTAAATATAATAAATAAGAATCCCTGTAGGTAAATATGTGGTTAAGACCATGAAACAGTTCCCTTGAACTGATAACCTATGAAACTCTTTCTTTTCAGTGATTAGATGCATCCCCCAACTTCGTGGGCTTTCCTGGTGGCTTAACGGCAAAGAATCTGCCTGTAGTGAAGGAGCTGCAGGAGATGAGGGTTTTTGATCCCTGGGTCAGGAAGATCCCCTGGAGGAGGAAGTGGTAACCCACTCCAGGATTCTTGCCAGGGAAATCCTATGTTCAGAGGAGTCTGGCAGGCTACAGTTCATGGGGTCACAAAGAGTTGGACACAACTGAGCGCATACACACATCCCAACTTCTTGCCCCTAGTAAGTAAAATCTATTTACTGTGGCTCAGACACTAAAGAATCTGCCTGCAATGCAGAAGATGTGGGTTCAATCCCTGGGTTGGGAAGATCCCCTGGTGAAGAGAATGGCTACCCACTCAAGTATCCTTGCCTGGAGAATCCCATGGACAAAGGAGCCTGATGGGCTACAGTCCATCAGGTTGCAAAGAGGTGGACAGAACTGAGTGACTAACACTTTCATTTCTTTTTTTTTTCCAAGTCAAAAGAAGGAATTCCATTCCTCTACCAAATTGGAAGCCTTTAAATGTTGACTGTTGTTATCTTAGAGCACGGAAATTGAATCCCACCTCCTTTAAAAAATAGATGTAATTACCATATGGTAAATGTATTATTACCAAAGTTTTGAATTTGAGATAGCAAATTTATGCAGATGTCATGAGGTAGAATTGCACTTTGTCCATTTTCTTTCTAGAGAAGGACTTGTAACTAGTGAACTTGAATTCCCCTTTATGAATATTTCAGGCAAATTCTATTACTAATTTATGAATAAGAGCTGTGGACTTGGAATCTGACCATTCAGTAGCCTTCTTTGTAGCTTTATTCATTTTCTGGCAGGTGTAAGTGTTTTTACTAGTTTGTTCTCCAGTCACCAAATGCCCCAGTTTTGTTGATATAACTTAGGAAAACTAAATTACAGAAACTAGGTTAAATTCACAAGCTACTAGCAAAAAAGTTCTGAGCTAAGGTACTCCATCTACCTGACTTACCTGAAACAGCTCTAAGAGAGAAGCTGAAGCTTTCACCATTTCTGTTCTAACATTATGGATCAGAGTCTAGCATCTCTGCTTATCTTGATAGTCCTCTGGGGGTCATAGGCAATATGCAAGTTGGCTCCTCCCTAATGCCTTCTGGTTCCTTAAAAGGATTAACAGTCTTTCTTACTCTGTGGAGAGGAGTTAGGGAAAGTATGAAGAGACCTTGGAGTGGGGAACCCCAGTCACTGTGTGGGCATGGCATTAACAGTGTATAGAGCCAGTGAAGCCTCCATGGTCAATGGAAGGGAAAGAAGGATGGCCATGTGGCATGCTGGCACCAATACTGGGACTGGAGTCAGAAGACAAGTTTCAAATCTCAGCTCTGCCTTTTATAAATTATTCTCTCTAAGGCTTCATTTGACCTTCTGAAAGTAGGATAGAAATACTACCTAGCTATTTCATAAATTGTGAGAATTAAATGAGAGTATGTATGAAAGCACTTCCACAATGCCTGGCAATGGTAGGTACTCGATAAATATCAGTCATGTACAGATGTGAGATTTGGGCTATAAAGAAAGCTGAGCACTGAAGAATTGATGCTTTTGAACTGTGGTGTTGGAGAAGACTCTTGAGAGTCCCTTGGACTGCAAGGAGATCCAACGAGTCCATCCGAAAGGAAATCAGTCCTGAATATTTATTGGAAGGACTGATGCTGAAGCTGAAACTCCAATACTTCGGCTACCTGATGGGAACAACTGACTCATTTCAAAAGACCCTGATGCTGGGAAAGATTGAAGGCGGGAGGAGAAGGGGACGACAGAGGATGAGATGGTTGGATGGCATCACTGACTCGATGGACATGAGTTTGAGTAAGCTCCGGGAGTTGGTGATGGACAGGGAAGCCTGGCGTGCTACAGGCCATGGGGTCGCAAAGAGTCGAACATGACTGAGTGACTGAACTGAACTGAACTGAACTGTGACTGCTGAGTTCATGGACTCTGTGGTCAAAGTGTCCTTATGAAGTAGGTAGCAAAAGATACAACACTGTTTGTGAGATTCATCCATGGAGTAAGTAGCAACAGTTATTACATTCCCTCCTCTGTATACTGTTTCATCATCTGAATATACCACAATTTATCTATTCAACTATTGATGGACATTTGGGTTGTTTGTAGTTTTTGGTTATTATAGACAACACTGGAATGAACTTGAGTTCAGACGCCATAATGAACAAAAGAAGGATAATAGGTATGAAAGTAGTAAAGGTATTTCAGTAACAGCAACAGAGGCAGAGAATAATTACAGTATGGATAAAAGACCAGGGTTGGGACAACCCAAATCAAAAAGGACTAATTAGGCACAGAAATCAAGGATCCAATGCAAGACTGTGATGCTGAATCTAGCCACCAGGGATAATGAGAAACCAGTTTCTAAAGAGTTGAGATTATAACTGTTATGGTCTGAATTATGTCCCTCCAAAATTCATACACTGAAGGCCTAACTCCCTAGTAGCTCTGAATGTGACAGTATTTGGAGTCAAGATCTTTATTAAAGTGGTAATTAAGTTAAAATGAAGTATTGATGTTAGGGTGGGTCCTAATCCAATATGATCGGTATTCTTATAAGAAGAAATTAGGACACAGAAGGAAGGTTATATGGAGACACGGGGAAAAGACAGCCGTCTATAAGCCAAGGAGAAAACTGCAGAAGAAACCAAGCCTTCTCTCACCTTAATCTCAGAATTCTAGTCTTCAGAACTGTGAGCAAATAACTTTCTGTTGTTTAAGCCACCCAGCCTGTGGCACTTTGTTTTTGATGCCCTAGTAAACTGTTACAATAATGAAACAACTCCCTGTGACTACAAAGTAATCTTACTTTTGTATCTGAGTAAACTGTTTAAAAATATCCAAAGACAATTCAATTACAGGTTTATTTTATTTTAAGCCTTCTCAGTTAATTTCCTCTGTGATTTCTAATCTGCTCAAAAGGACTTCTTAAATATGGGAAACTAGAAATGCTAAACCCACCAAAATTGCCACTTTGGTGATATCCCATCTGGGACTATGACCTAACTAAGTGTCAGGAAGTATTGCCTAAAAGAAATTCAAATGAAGACTATGCCTGGAGTGGAGTGGTCAGCCAGTGCCAACAGGAGTTGTGTGTTCATTCCCAAACTTGAATTGAGCTTTTAGCCACGTGATCTCAGATTATACATTTGGAACTTCTTGAAAAGAATTTTCTCATGAAAAACAAATTTCTTTTGATTTTGAAATCTGAATGCTTCCATATTTTTAAATTAATTTCCAATTAAAAGTTTATTAGATTATATAACTTTTAGAGACTTCAATTAGATAATACATACATCAGCTAAATATCAGTATATAATGGTTATGTACATAAACAGAATAATTGAAAAAAATAAAACAATTGGAAAATAATATGTATCACATGTAGTTTTCTTTCAAAGGTTCTTGCTAATATCTCTGCAGCTTACTGTGGGGGTAGAGCTTGCAGCTTGTACAGAATGAAGATGTCACCTGGGTTGATGTCCACAGGGGACTTTAAATGAATCAGGATCCCTGGAGTGCCTGCATGTCTTTCTAATCATCTAATCTGTAATTCACACTTCTATCGTTATACAGATGATGTACTAGTTCAGTTTGCTGAGATGTCAAATTTTCTGGCTAAAATCACAGTTTGATTAATTTCAAATATAGGACACATAATTATATCAATAGATAAATGAAACTTGCTCTTGAAGCTTCCATTTAAGTGCTTATTAAAAAAACAAATTCTTAATTCTCTCTCCCACTGCATGCTTTGAAACCATGAAGGTGAAAGGCTGGGTTAGGAGGACAACCAGGTAGGCCATTCTGGCTGGTCAATGTTCTAGAGGTTTTGAAGTCAATATTTACATTGTGCCTAGTCTCATGGCCCATTCTCCATATTACGTATTTCTATTTTTGAGTTTCTCCTTCAACTGACAAACTGGAACAGGAAAAAAATAGTCGTCAAGTTTTGAATTTTTCTTGGGTATAATTCCACCAAGTTGTCAAGGGATACCCTAACCCAGCAGTGTGTGGCAACATGGCTTTATACATACGTGGTTACTGAGGTTAGTTAGGTGTGGTCTGTGTTGACAAAGCATGGGATATGAAGTTGGAAACCCAGGGTTTGAGACATAGAAACAATATTTTGCATTTTTGTGACCTAAGGCTGAGAGCTTAGTTTTCTCAATTGGAGACTGAGATTAGTATTAATAACTGCCTCACTGACTTTGCAGGGTTTTTGTGATGATCAAATAGATAACATGTAAAAGCTAGTATTCAATATGCACTAATAATTTTATAAATCATTGAAATCCCATTAGCTAAGTAAATTATTTTCTACATGTACTTGGGAGTTACAGTATCTTCAAGAGCTATTTATTATTTTAAAAGAATAATTTGATAAGGCTACACTGTAGTGAAATGAAAAAGTTAATGAACTTCCCCTAACAAGAGGAAAACAAGGCAAGTCTGGATCTGGCCCATTAAGGTAGCATTTGCAAAACTCCAAGGTACCGTTAGATTGCTGATGAATTCACAGACTGTGCTGTGTGCTCAAAGGCTGACAAGTGTAGGGCCATATTATGAAACCTATTCAACCAAAGTTATGTAATCACAATAAAAAAGATGACTTTCAACTTTCAAAGTCTAAAAAAGGATTCAACATAGAGGACCTTAAGACTGTCAAAACATTTCTAGAAGTTCCAAAAGTATGTGTTTCTACTAACGAGCACTCTGGTTTGTCTAATGAATTATAAATAGGCACCACCTTCATATCTTGCTCCTAATTCTGAAGGACTAGAACAGTTTGGTCGGCCATTGAGTTCATGGAGGTGTTGAGTCATTTCTATACTCTATTTTAGGCAGATTGCCTATATCGCCTATACTGGAAATATATCTATAATCTGTGTCTCAAGTCACTATAAATAAGCAGAAGAATGATTTGATAATATTAATTTTAAGTTGCCTATGAAGTTTTTCTCAATCTGTTAAAGATGGATTCTCTGCTATCCCGTACATTTTCTTTCTCCCGAATTTCAGACACATTATCAAAAGAGATTAAATTAACATTTAAAAGAGATTTGGCCTGAACTCATTTCAACCTTCTAAATAATGCATTATGGTTTACTGGGTTCAAAGAGAAAAGCAACTACATGATACTGATATTTCATTAGATAAACTGAAATTGATTCTAATTCTAGATAGATGTTATGTGTATAGAAGAAGTTAATTTCTCTAAGAACCTAGTTATCACATCAACATATGCCAGAGTTTATTAAGCTTTTAAAAGGTTCCCAGAAAATGTAAAAGGTCTTAGGTTCTCCACTTAAGATATTCCTCTAAACACTAAATTGAAGAAAGCTCAAAAAGGTTTAAATCTATCAAAATTTATTTGTCTGAAAATTCACCATTAGTCTTCCCTCCCCCACAGATTAACAATATCACACTATTTCCTTTTAGTCACTTACAATCTGTTCAGTTATAATAAAACCAAAACCCAATTAACCAGTATCCTCAATTAATTTTTCAAGAAAATGTCACGATTAGAAGAAAAAATTAATTTACAAACAAATAAACTCATTTGAAGGATACTAAAGATTCCAGGTTGTGCCCCATACTCAGTATACATTCAGCCCATCTCTGACAGTTACATCTGGGTACCACTCAGTAAGGAGAGATACACTGAGTAACAGCCCTGAGAATTGTAATATCCCAATTCATCAAAGAAAGAATTAGGTATAGAGTTATTTTATTTAGTAACATGGAAAGAAGCATTAATACATTTTAGAAAGGTCTGACACTCAAAAGCTTTTATTCCCCTTTTAGTCAATCTTGATGTGATGAAAAATTTCAGCTAATAACACTCAAATAGTTCTGAGTGTTTTTGTTAATTTAAATCTTGTATTATTTCACCAGACTCAAAAAACCACAAAGACTTCTTTTTAATTTCTTATACTTAAACACTGGTTTTCCTCAAATGTCACCACCGAAGTTTAGTTATTTTAAACCCTTACTTCCTATTTTTTCCCTTGGTCCATCACAGATCACAGTTGCTTCTAGGTGTGACACATTTATGTATGTCATAAACACATGCTCTGTTGTATTTAAATATATATTATATATGTTATATACTACTCTCTCTCTCTCTATATATATATATATCATGGCTAATTTATTCAACTGAATAAAAATGTTAGGTTCATTTTCTAGTTTTATTTCCATCTATAATAGATGTTTGTAAAAACTTTATTGCAAATGTCTTTTAAGAGATTTTAAATTTCAGTAAAAATTTAGCATACTGGATTGTAGAACTTCCTATATTAAAGTCATCAAAATGTAGAAATTCTAGAAACACTTTTTTCTGCTTGACCTTTCCAATAACTTAAAAAGTTTCTTTCAGTAGGCTTAGAGTTATGTTGACCTTTTCTTTGAAAAGGGAAAATAAAGTTGTTTGCATGCTAATTTTCTTAGAGAAGATTTAATTGGAAATAGAAATGCATTTCTTGACTCTGGATATTTTAATGTCATAGGGTTTCAGTTACAATAATAATACGAACTATGTCACAGTAAACAAAGAAAGTGACTGACAGGTTTTGAAAGAATTTAACTTGTATTTCTCTATTATGGGTTACTGTCTATTTAGATCTGTTTTACTTGGTACTATAAAATTTTACTCATTTATTTTTCAGTTTAAATTCTGTGAAGGTATATAGTTTTATTTAAAAATCATATCATACCATATGAATATTTTTATATTTTTCCCCTTCTCCAAAATGAACAATGAAATTAGGTACTTCATACGCTAGGGTCTTTTATAAATATGGTTTCTCTCTGGTATCTGTGACTGCAGAGTCAAGAGCAAGAGCTGACAAAAATATATGGACTGGATCTTTCCTTTGATTAACATGGTTTCAGAAAGTTGATGCCTTAAGTGCAAACACAGTTCTTATAATGTCGATCTTCCTACAGGGAATCAAATTTCAACAGAGGACAGTCCAGACTCAAAGAGCTGCACGGCGTTCAGGAATGCTCTTCAGAGAAGGAGGTCTTTGTGCCTTTTTCCCTGGTTAGGTCTGCAGGATTCTCCTCCATCACTTCCTCTCCTGCAGCTTCCCTCTCACCAGCTACTCTGCACCACTCACCATGCAAGTGAAGGCTGTATGGATGCAAGTTTCTGCGTCTCTGCAGAGACTGATTTCTTCACTTGGAAGTCCCATCTCCTCATCTCTACATGTTGAATTCAATGCCTTCTTCCAGATCCTGCTTAATCACAATTTTTTCTTAGTTGAGGTCTAGACTGTGATCTCCCTGAAGTTGGACAGAGTCTTATACTCTGTTTTGTGTTGCTACGAGCACAGTGTCTTGTGGGCACAGGGGTGCTAAATGAAGGCTCTTTGAGTGAACAAATGAAGGAAGGCATGGGTAGATGGATAGATGATACATAGTCCTATCTGTTTAAGACTTGTTGAGGTTTTCTCCTAAACCTGGGTTACAGAAGTATGACAGCACCTCCTTCCAATAATCCTTCTCCCTTGAGCAGCAGTTGGAAATCTTGGCTCCTGGCTAAATATTTAATGGAGTCCTTACCCATGATAATTTAAAGCCTTTGATCCCACTGTAGTAGCCAAGAGAAAGGCTATTATGAGTTTATACTCATCCACAGGCTCTTTTCATATTTTCTGCAAAACCCGTTATGGAGGTGGTGGAAATCACATTAACTTTGGATTAAAACATAGTAGGAATTTGAAATAGGGAGAAAAGATAGAAGATTATCTTAAAAAAAAAAAACCCTCTGCATAACTAAAAAGATTAATTTGGTGGCAGTTTAGTCCTTTCTTCTACCTCTTTCCTGTTCAAGTTACATCCCTAAACCTCCAGTTATGTCTGCTAGAGACACAGGTACCTTCTATAAGATGCAACATTTTTGCTTGTAATTGAGGAATAGAGCCATGTTCCACATGCGGCGCAGTTGGTAAAGAATCTGCCTGTCGGTGCAGGAGACCCAAGATTCTTTGGTCCATGGGTCGGGAAGATCCCCTGGAGGAGGGGATGGCAACCAACTCCAGTATTCTTCCCTGGAAAATTCCATGGACAGAGGGGTCTGGTGGGCTACAGTCCATGGGGTTGCAAAGAGTCGGACATGACTGAGCATATACATGCACGAGGAATAGAGCCATGTTCCACATTCACACTGATAAGGTGTGGAAGAAGGAGAGAAAACAGAGAAATGACTTGTATGTTTTGCTTTGTACCACATATGAAGAGCCCAGAACAGTGCGTGACACAGAATAGGTTGAATGAATTATTGAAAATCCATAAGCACCAATGTTAAAGCAGAAGTAGGATCTCAGAGCCAGAACACTTGTTGTTTAATTGCTTAGTTGTGTCTGACTCTTGCTACCACATGGACTGTAGCCCACCAGGCTCTTCTGTCCATGGGATTTCCCAGGCAAGAATACCGAAGTGGGATGCCATTTCTCCCCCAAGGGGATCTTCCCAACCCAGGGATTGAACTTGTGTCTCCTGCATTGCAGGCAGATTCTTTACTAATTGAGCCACCAGGGAAGCTGCTAGAACACTCAGTGTCCCCTAAATTTGCAGAAACCTTGTGAAGTGGTGTTGGGATGGAGAGGCATTGAATTTCACAGCACAGGAGTGCTTTAGTCAATCTTATTTTGATCCTAAGATTCAGGGAGACCCGCTGATGTAGAGGTTATATATAATAAAAGAGGAGAAACTAACTTTAATCAAAGATGCCTGAAGGAAGGACCAGTACATTCTTGTTCAGTGATACTGAAACCAACACAAATTAACTCAATGGTGAGAAATATGCAGAAAATCACCCAATTTTTGATGATTAGAAAGAGTTGAAAATTGCAGTGATGTTTTATGTGGAAATATTGTGATTATGTGTTCTGCCTGGAGGAAGGTAGAAAGCATTTTCTGACTTCCTGAGTTAAACAATTTCCTGAGCAATATGAGGAGAGTCACCCCTCGAGAAGATGGCTGTATGCATTAGATGTGCTCTTCACTTTGACACCTCCAAGAATAAAACAATTCTTTACTTAATGTTTGACAATGAAAAGAACAATTTCTAATTCTTGGGAAACTACTCAGAACTGTAAACTTATCTGAAGAGTGCCAACAAAGAAGAGATAAACCTCAAAGCATCTAGTTAATTAAAGAAAGAAAGAAAGTGAAGTCACTCAGTCGTGTCCAACTCTTTGCGACCCCATAGACTTGTAGCCTACTAGGCTCCTCCATCCATGGGATTTTCCAGGCAAGAGTACTGGAGTGGGTTGCCATTTCCTTCTCCAGAGGAAGTTCCTAGGTCACAACGATCCTTGGAGGTGTATACTTTTATTTTAACCATTTTACAGATGAAGAAACTGAGACAAAGAGAGTTAAGCAGAAAGAGCTCTTAAGTCTCAGACTGGGACAGGAGCCCCGAGTCTGACCTCAGGCTCTGTGTTTTTAACTACTATGTTTTATTGCCTCTCATTTAGAAGTCAAGTTTGTGTAACACCGAAACTACACTCTTAGCCACGCCCTTGACTACAGCTAGGTTCTCTATTTAGTGATACTTCAGAATTTCCACTGCAGTTTATTTCTTCCTTGGACAAAAGCACATGGATTCCAAGCAGCCATGTGTGAATAAGTTTCTATTGTTAAACAGGCCACATGGGTGGTGGGAAAGGGAAGCACCAGGATTTGGACACAGGCACATTTGACTCCCAAACCTATGTTCGGTCCTCTATTCCACACTGGATAGCTTGATAGGAAAAGCCCTGAACACACCATGGCACACCAACTTCTATAGTGTCACTGAAATGATTCCTTTCTGCTTCTCTCTGGACCAAGAGGCAGAAAGTCTAGGCTTAAATCTCAGCACTTCCACATCTGAGGGTGTCACTTTGGGTAAAGTTGCCTTTCTGAGCATCTCTGCTCTCATCTGTTAGAATGTGAATACCTACTTTACAGGGCTGTGTGAAAGAACACAGCCAAGGGAGTGAAAGGTGTGGGTGTTTGACAGACATTAGTTTCCTTTTCTTTCTTTCTTGCTCTTTTGTCTCTCTCTCAGGCAAGACAAGAGATATCACTGTTTTTAAGTAATATGACCACCATGCTACAATTGGTATATATTCGTGTATACTTCATGAGACATCCTCAGGCTATAGAAAAAAGGGGTCTTCTGAAATGAAAATATCTGAAAATTTTTTTCAGGCTTCAAGTCCGACTGAGTTCTCTAAGATACCCCCTATTTCAGGCCAGCTCAAGCCCAGCCGTGGGTCTGGAAGCACATTCCACAGATAGGAGGACTTGTTCAAGTACCATCTCATTCTATGCTTTTGTGACTTCACATCTGTATATCCTATCTTTTGTGTATTTGTCATTTGTGTACACTACAATTACCAGCACAAAGGGGAAGGCAAGGTCAGGGAGGTAACAAGACACTCTGCCAAATTCTTTACGTTAGAGATCAAATCGAATTCTTAAAACACCCCAGAAAAGTAGGTCCTAATACTTCCTATAGTGATGCTGAAGGTTGAAGTGACAAGTTGGGATTCACTCAGGGTTGGTTTAACTCTGAAGCTCAAGATCTTCTACTACAGGAAGCTGCCTCCCTCTAGGTACTTGATAAACAGGAATTAAATGGAAGTAGGTTTTAGGCTCATGAAAACCTTTCCCAGCCAGAGCAACTCCTTGTTAAGGGATAGGTCTATTTTGGTGAATGTTATGGGGAGACTTCACAGGCACTCTTGAGTCAACACTTGATGGAACTCAGGCTCTATGTGCTTGCATGTAGAAGTTGCAGGGTCAGCATCTAGGAGAATGCTTATTTCCATTTGAGTAATTTGTCTGCAAACTGGATAGGCTGCCATTGGGTGAGGAGTTCATACATTATATTTCCATGTATTGAAAGACAAGCTTAGCAAAGGCTTTCACTCAACTCTCTTTGAAATGAAAAAAGGAAAAAAAGCAAACAGCAAATAACTTCCTTAAAATGGTTAGATGTAACTTCCTTAGAACATTTAAATGTTAGAATTGTCTTTCTTAGCTCTAGAGAGAGACTTGATGAGATGTCCTTCAGCAAAAAGAATAAGGAACAGCCCTTGTAGGTTCCTGCTCCCAAATTTGTTTTCTAGAGCCAAATACTCTAAATAGGAAAGAGGGAGCCCCAAGCTTCTGATCTGGGAAGAATCTATCGTGGTTACCATCTCTCTGCTTCTAATTTGAACTGGCTCTCTCTCCTTCCAATGGCTCTTCTTTCTTCATCCTTTTCTTTTCTTAGAAGGAAACTCACTTATGCTTCCCCTTTCCCTTTTCAACTTCCTTTTGACTTAGGTTGGAGCCTTGATAAAATGAAATTTGTGCTCAAACATCCATTCCCTTATCTTTAACAGAGAACCTGAAACATCCATTTTTTTGAAGCAAAGTTTAAGTCAGAAGCATTTAGACAAAACATCATGGTTTTAGTAGGGGAAAGAGGCATTAATGGAGAACCTGTTTTGTGACAGGTATACATTACATGTTTGATCTAATTTAATCCTCACAAAAATCTTTCAAAATGAAGGTATTATTCTGCCCAAGTTTAATAGGAAGGAGATAGAGCTAACAGGATTACATAATTTGCCCAAGATCATTAGGATGATATGTGTCTATTTTTCAGAATCCTTTAATAAATTTTTCCTGTCTTCACAAACAAGTTCTAGGAGTATGAGATCGCCATCACCTCAGAGAGTTCTTCACACTTCATAGATGCTCACAAATTCTGGAATAAGCTGATTTGCACCTTGCGATACAAATGGATGTAAGTTGGCTTTCAAAATTAATAAAAAAGAGAAAGAAAACACATAACAAACACGTGTGTATAGACTCAATGCAGCATAATACAGAGTCAAAAGTAAGTCTGGTACAAAATGAATACCATGTGTTTAATTTTCCTAAGATACCTATTACTAATACTAACTAGGAACACTAAATCCTAATCAGTTACATAATTTCTGGTTTATTTAAGACAAGAAACATACCAATTGCTCTGGACATGTACAGCTCTTCTAAAATGCAATCTCTTCCCTCCTAGGGAAGTCTACCCGACCAAAGGATACTAGATAATATGCCCTCTATCTGTGTGATGTCCTAAAAATATCTTTAAGGGAGACTTGATAGTGAATGCATTCTATTAGGCTATTTCTCACTGCGTCTTTCCACACTGGCCAGTACCATCACACTAGGACATAATCCAGTGGACACCATCCTGTCAATCAGTTACAGAACTAGCAGAATGAAGACTTTTACTTAGGATCTCAGTCTGTAGAAGAGGCACTCATCTTTCTGATGTTGGCAACTCAATATTGAACTAAATTACAAATGTATTCTAGTCAACTGTATTTGCTGAGCTTCCATCTAAAGTTTTTCCTATCTATGCCCTCAAGCTTTATGACTCTTCTTCCAGTGCTCTGAAACCCACGAAATATCATCACAAGCACAGTGGGAGTGAAAAGAGACATATGTGATCCGAGAATCTGAGAGGGATGACTCAGGCAGCATCCCCTCCCTGGTGCACAAGGGTAGGGATGGCTACTGTGTCATCTGGAGCACAGCAATGAGCACAGTCACTGGTCCTTCCTGATATAGCCTGCAACCATCTGGGCCTCCAACATCCATTCACATTCAGGCACATCCCCTACTACTCCAACTCCTACATCTTTTGGCAGGAAATACCCACACAGCTGGATGGGACTCATAGGATGTTTTTATTTTTTGCCTCATTAAGCTGTAGCTTTCCTCAAACGATGTGTGTTTTCTTTATATTTTAGCCCAGAAATTGTTTCACCGGAAGAAGGCATCTCAGAGAAGAGCTTCAGGAAAAGGCTTTGCAACAGGCAATAAAAGCACGTTGCCTCTGATTTATGGCACGTTCACACTGTTCTTTCTCTCCCATTCCTTGCAATACACAGGTATTTACTGTATTTTCTGTAAGAAAAGTTCTCTCTGGAGCTGGCGAGGCAGCTTTGTAACTGCTGGGCTGTGATCTGTTGCTTGCAAGATTATACAGTACAGAGCAATAAGTCAGCCAGTCAGCAAACATTGCCAGGCACTGTACCAGGCTGAGGAGTTGGTGGTAAACAAGACAGATGTGATACTTACAATTTAGAATCAATGAGAGATAGTACTCAAACATTTTCAAGTGTGATGAATACCATCAAGGAGAAGCAGAGGCTGCTATAAGAAGAGACCATGGCAGGATGTAAGACAAATATCTTTTCCTTCATTTAGATGTCCCCAGGATAACATCTCCTTCTCTCGCTTGTCCAGTACTGCCTTTAGAATTTGACAGCTTGCCTGCTTTGACTTCTCATACCATATCTCTGTTTGAAGGACAAGATATTCACTGGAACTATTATAAGTTGGTGATTAGAATCCCATTCAACTAATTTAAAAATCTTCATTCATGTAGGAAGATCAACCTTGCCCTTGATGAAAAGAAATTTCATATTCATTTCATAGGAAAATTTAATTAGGAGCTTTAATATATTGGTTATTTGCTTTAAATTGTCTGTGAATCAGTCTGTTCAAAGACTTTGAGTGAATTCTTGATTATTCCAATAAAGGGAAAATTGGCATAAATATTTATCTGCTAAGAGTGGATTCATGTTCCTCCATAGAACATTGGAAACACTGTCATTGGTAGGAGAGCAGCAGACAGTAATGGTTCTCAAATGTAGCATCTGCGTTATCCAGGAACTTGTTAGAAATACAAATTCTTGAACCCTACTTCCACCCTACTGAATTAGAAACTCTAGTGGTGGAGCCACCAAGCTGTTTTAACAAGACCTCCAGTTGTTCTGGTGTGTGCAAAGGTTGAAAACCAGGGGCATAATGGTTAAGATCACAGGTTTGGGATCAGACAAATCTGGATTCAACTCCTAGTTCTACCACTTAGTGGCTATGAGAGTATAGATATCAGCCTCTTCAAGCTTCTATTTCCCTATCTGTACAATGGGCACAGTAATAACAGTGTCTCCAACTTATAATTTTGATACAAAAATGAAAAGAAGCAATGCTTGTAAAGTAGGTAAGCACAATATGTATTTTAAAAGTGTTGGCTGTTATTTTAAATAAAGTTTTAGATTTTTTTTTAAATCTATGTGACTGGACTAATGGGGTTATTGACCTTGTTTATGTGGAGGACAAGTTGGGGCTATATTTATTTCTAGTCACATGACATCCTGTTCAAGTAAACAGAGAATATCTAAACTATCATCAGTGCTATCAAAGTGTTTCAAAGACATAGAAATTAAGGTATATAATCAAGAGACATCTTTTGGCACCACACCAGGAGCACTGGATACAGAAGCTTCTCTCCTGCTAGGAGGTTTTCACAGGCTTCAGTTTTATCTGGGGTAGGTCTGACCTGGACCCCATCAGAGTGGTTTCTGCCTGGGGTCCTGAGATGAAGACTTGTTGCCTTGTTGCCTTGGCAGCTCAGCTGATACCTGTCTCTTTAGAACATTTTCTCCAAACCTCTCCTAAGGCATGGATCATTTCTGATGTGTATTATGTGTATCATAGTTAATTATGAGCAGGCTAAATGTTACCTTCTTGAGATGGAGCCTAAATCTGAATCATTTTCATACTGCTCTCAGCATCGATCATCATACCTAGTCCCTGGGAAAGGATCATGTCTTTGGAATGAAAAAATGAGTGAATGAATGAGTGAATTAATGTTTTCAAACTTAAGTGCAAGAGTTGAAAGAACATACTTTAAACTCGTACCACAGAAGACACAGTAGTGCTCACTGTAAGAAAAGAGACAAGCTGTCTTACCTTTCCCTAAAGTGAAATCTGATCCTTAATATTACTTTAGAAAGAAATGGAATCATGTGGATTTTACCTCCTAGACTCAGGTGGCAAATGCATATCCTGTTCTTATTAAGCACTTGTGATTTCAGGCCAATGATTCAATCTCTGAGGACCATGCAAAGGAGTTGGTATGTATTTTCCATACCAAGAGGTCAGTTGGTATGCAGAAGTTGGTATGTATCCCTACCTGCAAAGAGGATGGTATGTATTTCCTTGCCACCTTATACTTTTAATATACTAAGAAGATCAATAAAAAATTAGATTAATCTTTGCATATTTAGGGTATAGTGCACTGCACATAGGAGATACCCAATCAATATTTATTGAATAAATGAATGAGAGAAAAGAGGTAGTAAAGCACTGAACTTTGGCAGAGTAAGAAGAAAGCAATCAAGCAAATATAATAAGATGACTTATTTATCACTTTCATCTTAGAAACCAGACATTCTGGCTCTTTCTTAACTCAAGCTGGAAGACTGTGCAGAATCTGAGAAGGCAGAGTTGGAAAGTGCAGCACAGGGAAGAGTTCACATTAGAAATTCATCTTCCCCTTTCCTGGGGGGATGCTCAGAGGCCAGAGGAAGTGACTTGCTTAAAAAAGGTTTCATTGGCAGCAGTGTGCTTTCACTAATAATACTGGTTATTCTTTGACTCTGCATGGTGTTGTTCCTTTTCTTAATTTAATATTTTGAACAGGTGTTACATGGTTCAAAAATTTAAAAAATTAAAGAAGATATCTAATGGAAAATCTTCCTCACACCCTTATCACCATCTCCCTAATTCATCGACCCACAGCACCCCATCCATAAGTAACACCATGATTAATTTCTTATGTATCCTCCCAGAGTTTCTTTCTGCTTATATTAGCAAACTCAGATACTATACATATTTTTATTTTCCTGCTCTTTTAATGATAAAAGGTAACATTCTATACCAATTATTCTATACCTTGCTTTCACCACTTAATACATCTTAAAGGTTTTTCTATATCAGTACATAGAGAATTTCTTCATTTTTATTATATCTGTATAATATTCACTTGCAAGTTACTTAATTTATTTACATAGTATCTTATTAGTAGGGCTTCCCAGGTGGCTCAGTGGTAAAGAATTCACTGCCAATGCAGGAGATGCAGATGTGGGTTTGATCCCTGGGTCCAGAAGATCCCCTGGAGGAGGAAATGACAACTCACTCTAGTATTCCTGCCTGGAGAAGCCCAAGGACAGAGTAGCCTGGCAGGCTATATTTTCCATTGCGTTGCCAAGACTCGGACATGACTGAAGCAACTGAGCATGAGATCTTACTAGTAACAGTTTTTGATTTTTTGCCATTATAATCATTGCTTTAATAAATAACCTTGAACATAGTGCTACATATTTTCAAGGAAAAAGATTAACTCATTATCCCTAAATTTAAGAAACTTATCTTGACTTTACCAGTAAATCTGTACCAATATTCTATAAGTGTTAACATTTCAATTACTAATTTCTATTATTCTATCTAACTCTGGCTACTCTCTTACATAATAATTAAAATATTTTGGCATAAAATACACGCAGAGATAAAGTCATTAAAGAAAATGTCAGCACGATGAGGTTTCTGATGAATTCTGTCGGAAAGCGTTTTCTCTCTGTGGTCCACACTGTGTGTCATTTACCCCTCACAAACCTTCTCTCTTGATTTCAAACCAACGCCCACACTCCAAATGCTCCTACGAAGTCTTCTAACATTCCTGTTTCCTGCACTAGTATTCATTCGTTCAGTCACTCGGGTCAAAGATCTTGCAATTATCTGGAGTCCTCTCTTTCTCTCACCTCCAACATCCAATCTATCAGCAAATTTTGTCAACTCTACCTTTAAAATCAGTCTTGAACCTGACTGCTTCTCACCACCACCACTACTGCTGCCACCCTCCTCTCATCTTTTGCCCGGACCGCTGACCTAGCATCCTCGATGTCCTCTTGCACCTGTCACCAACCCCCTAACCCCCTCAGTACTTTCCTTAGCAATCACAGTGGTCTTTTGGAAAGACAAATCAGATCATGTCACTGGCCTCCGCCCCAGCCAACCACAGTTGGCCACTCTTTACCTTTCCAACCTTGAAATCCTCTTCTGTTCTTTCACTGTGCGCTCCTGTCACACTTCCTGGCCCTGGAGCAGAGCTAGACTCATCCCCAGCCCAACACTTTGCAGTTGCTGTCCCCTTTGCTTGCTACTGGACCCTTGTGGCTTCTTTTCATGTTCAGGTCTAAATTCAAGCGTCACCTCCTTAAAGTGGCCCTCTGATCACACTATCACAAATAGTACCTCTATCACTCTCTATCCCTTTATCTCGTGCTTATTCTCTTCATAGGACTTATCACCAATCATGGGTATTTGTCTGTGTTTGCTGATGTCTGCTGATGTCTCTACCACTAAGGTGAGACCAAACAGACTCTAGGCTTCCTCATTTCCTGCTACATCTATAGCACTTAGAGTGGTCTCTGGCATACAGTAGGTATTCAGTAAATCTCTGTGGAATGAATAGATGGATCATAAGATAAAATATTGTTGGCGCAAATTTTCCAAATAGTTTCAGAAATAACATAGAATTGAAAGCTAGGCTTCAACTTATAGAAATGCTATCATCTAAAACAGCTTTCATTATGTCTGTATAACGTCCCATTTTAGAATGTGTCATACAAAGGGGGTGGTGTGGAAGCTGACAGATCTGAAATAGTTTTAAATATATATATACATATGTCTTTGGAGATTTTGGGCAAATTGCTTCAACTTTCTGTAGCTCATTTTTCTCATTTGTAAAATAAGGATTTGAGTGATACAAGCTCAGGTTATATTTTCATTATCTGTAAATCGAACAAGTATTTATTGAACATCCATTGTGCTGGTCATTTGGGATCCTTGGTGAATAAGACTGATGACAGCATGCCATTCATGGAGTTTACAGGTTAGTGAAGGAGTTGCATTTCTCTAAATGGTGATGAGTGTGATGAGGAGAGGCGAGCAGTACAGTGAGATCCCAGAGCAGAGGCCCTGACCAAGTCTAGGAGGTCATGATAGACAGAGACATGTAACTTGAGATCCATTAGATGGTTCCAGTTAATGAGGCACAGAGAGGCTGGAGATTTCTGGATAGAGGGGACAACCCTGAAGGACAAGGAAGGTGGCATGTTCTGAGAAGGGGGAACAGGCTGATGTGGCTGCAGAGTGACAGGGAGAGGTAGGCAGGGGTTACCCTGTGCCACTCAAAGTGTGGTGTGTGGATCTGTGGACTGTCTGTTACCATACTGTGATGAGACAGGTATAGACACTGAAAGTATGAAAGTTTAGACATTTTTATAGCAATTTCACAAAGCAATTTTATGTTTGTTTAACCTAATAGCAAAAAACTTGGGTTTACATTTTGCATGGCCTTTTGTTTTCCTTTCATTTATCTCAGTAATTAATCTTTACTGTGTTTATAAGAGAAGCAATCCACAAGAGATTAGACATGAAAAAGCAAAAGAAGCCCTTCAGGAAAGAGACTGCAGTTGTGGGCTGGATCCTGTGAGCCAAGTTTGGTTTTCATCTTTAGAGAAATAAGCATCAATGCAGCAAATGCTCATGTAGCTGGCATTCCAATGAACAGTGCGAATGGGAGGTAAAAAGTTTCAGCCAACAATTTCCTTTACCACAACAAGAGCTGAGTAAAACCAACCTACATACAGTTTCAGGAAACTGCTAGTAGATTGTGAGCCTTTGGAAGGGATTTATTGTTTCTTGGAAGTCCATAGCCTACTTAATTACAGGGAGAAGTTCACTAATATTGCTGAACTAAATGACAGCTATAATTCAGAACAGTCACTTTCAAAGTTTTCAGCCTGTGGTCCAACTGGGAGCACCTGTACCACTCCTGTTAGAGCCCTGTCTTGTCTAAGGTTCATGGTTCCAGGAGAGAGAAAGGTCACCTACAGTTGGGGAATGAGACAGGGCTATAGTCTCATGGGAACACACACACACACACACACACACACACACACACACACATTTCCCATCCAGAGTTTCAGAAACAGGGTGCAAAGCGGCTTTTAAAAACAAACAAGAACAAGTGCTGAGTGGGGAAGGGGTGGCATTTAAACACTTGTGTATGTGAATTACAATCTCGACTTTCCAACTGATCCTGGCTTGAATTTTAAGCAGTTTCTTCATTTCCCACAAGTAACCATGAGTTACCACCAGCAGCATATAGTTCCTTCTGTGTCAGATCTAAAGCTCAGGGATTCTTATAAAAAGCCAGCAGTCCTTTTTGATGTTACAGAGGAGAATTGAGGGCGAAGGACTGGAGTTGGCTTACACTCATACGGTTTTTTCACACAGAGAACAAAACCACCAGAGCATAAACCCCACTTTTTGTTGAAGGTAATTAAATGTAAACACACTTCAGCAAAATCTCTAAGATCCAAGCTTGAAGCCATTTTATTCTATTACTCTTCACTACATCCTCTTAGCCTGATGACTGAAACCTGGAAGCAGTTGTGCCTGCCATTAGTGAGGGTTATTGAGAGTCCAGCTGTAATTCCATCCTTCTTTTCTAAGTTATATCCCAAAGGGAAATATGTCATGCTTGTAGGGCTCACATGATAATGCCTTATCCCATCAAGTTTTAATGGTCTTATAATGGAGAAAAGCAGTGGCAAGGATTATTTGAAACAAGGGATAATCCTAAGTGACATGTTTAGAAATCCTGATTTTTTTTTTTTTTTTTTTTGAATAGCTCTGCCCTCCTCAATACATTTAAAATCAGCTTGCTTCCCTGGCAGACAGCAGGGGGCAGCAGATCAGAGTCAGCTCTCTCTCGGTGAGAGCAGTTTCAAAGATGGAAAATTTACTGCAGAAAAATCCTCAAAGTGCTTAAATCTAATAGATATGGGAAACCTAAGAGCTGATTCCTCATTAAAAAAATTTTTTTTAAATATCTAAATTAAACATAAAGAGTTTTGCATTTATTTTCAGCTCATATTCTAGTTTATATTAGGTTGAACCTCATGAAATTGCCACTGTTTTTGTGTGTAAGAAAAGCTATTAAATATTGGCAGTTTCCAAGGGTTAAAGCAAATATTTGGAACAGAACTTAGATATAGAAGTTCTGTTCAAGTAGACCTGAAGAAGAGCACATGTTCACAGGCAGCAACAGACCTTGTTTCAGAGAGATGGTGATGAGTCCCTGTGGACAGTGAGGCCATGTCCTGTCTAACTGCCACCTCTGCCTCTCCCCTGCTCCCCACAACTGGGATCATGGGTATCCCCCAGATCTCCATCCGTGGCATTTTTTCTTAAACCAAGCACTTCCTCAGCTTCTGTCACACTGCCGTCTCTCACCCTGTGGATATTCACCTTGCTGTCACAGTCACTCTCACTGCTCACAGATTAGGACTCAGCTCCGGCTAAAACCACAGACTGCACGGAACTCACCTTCATTTCAGACCTCTCATTGGGAAAATAAGGTTTCTGTGTCTGAGTTGCTGAGCCTTGAGTGAGTTCTTCTTCGTTTGTTCTGTAGGTGCTTCTCAAAGTGTGGCCCATGGCCTGGACCAGAAACATGAGCATCACCTGAGAACTTGTTTACAAAGCAGATTCTTGGCTTGAACCTACTGAATCAAACATTCTGGGGGTAGGGGGCAAGAATGTGAGCTTTAACAAGCCCCGGGCGTGATGTGAACGTATGTTGACATTGAGAACTACTGCAGTGAGTGAATGATAGTTGCTCAGTTGTGTCCAACTCCCTGCCACCCCAGGGACTGCAGCCTACCAGGCTCCTCTGAGAACTACTGGACTAGCTCACAAAACCCAGTTTCTCCTCTGGTCTTTGTTTTTTGTTACCAATGGCCTTTACAATCTTTTTTTTTTTTCTAGACAGTTTCTAATTTCCTTTTCAGTAGCTTAAAAGTTCAAGCCCGAATCCCAGGCTTGTACCTGGATCCCTGTTATCCATGAAATGACTGCTCAGTTGCCAAATGCCACCTTCCTGGGATGCTGATATTATCTACTCTGAGTTCCAAAATGTTAGTTTCTGCCCATTGGTTGGAACCCAGGAAGCTGGTCATTGGTTCAACTGCAACTGGGTTTGTGGAGAACGTGAACTTGGTGCTTTGTCAGCCTACACGAGTCTCCTCTGGATGGGCTTTACCCCCAGTTCTGTTTTGCCTCAATGGGCAGATATGGTACTGCATCTGGTCCTTCTCAAACTTAGGATCAAACAGTCATCTTTGGTTTTAGCTATGGTCAATGCTTTCTAGGTTGTTTATATTTGAATAATTAAAAATAAGAGGAAATGTTAGGATCCGTTATTCAAAGAGGATATCTTAATTCTAAAAGAGGTTCCAATTTTTCCTTTTTTCTCCCTAACACATTGCTCAAAACTTTCATCATTTTCATTTGTATTATGAAATGGGGGAAAAGGGAAATGTTGTCTCATACAAATGTGAGTTTTGAGAAAGAAATCATATTATTTAAGCACAACATCCAATTTTCTTTCAGATAACATCTGCTTGCTTATTTGTTCATTTTCCCACTGGACACTGGGCTCCTTGGAAGGGAATTTTGTCTAGCTGATTCTTGTATTTCTAGCACTAGCCTGCAAGATGGCATATGCTCAACGAATGTTTGAGAAATGATTGAATGGGAAAACACAAAGACATACACATGCACTCTCAAATGCAAAAATAAAAGACCTATTTCTCCAAATTGTCTAGATTATTACATGTTATTGAAACAAAAATGGATTGTTTGCATTTGACCAAGATCTAAGCTCAATATCTATCATCATGCTCAAGATGGGGAGCTAGAGTTGACTTAGTGCTAGGATTGGATATCTGTCAATAAAGGGGCCAGCAAAGCTACTGTCTTTAGAATGTATATCATCATCACCTCTTAGGCTGTCAAGACCTCAAGGAGCTCCTTTCATTTTTTTTGGAGAAGGAAAGTGAAGCATATAGGGGTGAAGTCAATTTTATAAGGTCACCTAGTTGGTTGGTGGCAAAACCTAGAACAGAACCCTGACTTCCTCACTGTAAATTCTTTTCCCAGTCTGCTTTAGAGATCATGTCTGGCATATATTTATAATGATAGAATCATACTGAAAAGGATGATTTTTTTCCCCAAATACTTTTTTTCAAGATTATAAATATCTTTAAAAATGACAAGATGCCTGAAGCCGTATGCTCTGATGTATTTAAATTATTCTTATCTGTTTCTTTTAAGAGAAGCTCGCTGTGATTTTTCTCCTAACGAGGCTCAAAGAAGTGTCGTTTCCAAGCTTATAAATTAAAAGTTCCTTGGATACAGCACGGTCCAGTTAACTCAAATGCTAACCAGAGGGGTCCTGAGATATTCAGTTAATTTTACATGTACCCTGAACTCAATTTTTTTTAGCTTCACTTGTAATGAAAGAAACAGAAATAAGAATGAGATGTTGATTTCCATCTATCAGATTGGCAAAGATTAAAACAAGTGACACTCTCTTGGCTGGAGTATAGGAAAATAAGATTCATGTTCTGAATATGGGAGGGGAACTGACATAGTCTTTTTATTTATTTTTTAAAATTTATTTTTAATTGGAGAATAATTGCTTTACAATATTGTGGTGGTTTCTGCCATACATCAACATGAATCAGCCATAGGTATACGATATCCTCTTCCTCTTGAACCTCTCTCCCACCTCCCATCTCATCCTACTCCTCTAGGTTGTCACAGAGAACTAGATTTGAGCTCCCTGAATCATACAGCAAATTCCCACTGGCTATCTTATTTTACATATGGTAATGTATATGTTTCAATGAATCGTTACTTGCTCAGTCATGTCCAACTCTTTGCAACTCCATGGACTATATCCCACCAGGCTCCTCTGTCCATGGAATTCTCCAGGCAAGAATACTGGAGTGGGTTGCCATTTCCATCTCCAGGGAATCTTCCCGACACAGGAATCGAACCCAGGTCTCCCACATTTCAGGCAGACTCTTTATCATCTGTGCCACCAGGGAAGCCACTTTCCTATCAACAACTTTGCTTCCAGTTATTTATATAAATGATACCAGAAAAGTGCAAAGATGTCCACATACAAAGATGTTTTCCCCAAAATTATTATTATTATTTTGGCTACACTGTGAAGCTTGTGGGATCTTAGTTCCCCTACCAGGAATTGAACTCTGGACCCTGGCAGTGGAAGCTCGGAGTCCTAACCACTGGAATGCCAGTGAATACTTTCCTAGTAATTTAGAAGTATGAAAACCTAGAAGCATTCTAAAGTCTATGAATTGGGGATTAGTTATATATATTATGATATAATGTAATCCATAAAACGAAATTCTACATAGTTATTAAAAACATAAATAATATTGGTATACATGCATCCTCAGTTTTTTCAGTCATGCGTGACTCTTTGAGACCCCATAGACTGTAACCCACCAGGCTCCTCTGTCCATTGGATTTTCCAGGCAAGAATACTAGAGCAGGTTGCCATTTCCTCCTCCAGGGGATCTTCCTGACTCACAGATTGAAACCACGTCTCCCGTGGCTCCTGCATTGCAGGCGGATTCTCCACCGCTGAGCCACCGGGAAGCCCAAATTATATTTACCAAGCTCTAAATATCTCCAGGATACAGGAAGGAGATGAAAAAAAATATAGTTGAACACCTCAAATATAATACGATCATATTTATGTAAAATTGTGTGTGGGTGATTGTAGGAAGATGTGTGTGAGAATAACCCCTAAAATGTTAAAAGCAATTATCTTAAGATGGTGAATTTGAGTTGCTTTTTTCCCCCCTCTTTATGTTTGCATGAATTTTATACATAAGCAGGTATAAGCTTTATAATTAGAAAGAAAAAAAAGATCTACTTTCACATTTTAAACAAAATGTAGCTGAATATGTTTAGATATTGCCAAATTATGCTTTATGATATTTTGAGAAATGAACATGAGGCAAATACATTTGAGACATTTCAAAAGCCACAAGTGATTGGGTTTCAAATATAATTTGATTTGAATCTTATTTCAAATTGGAAAAATAAAAGTTAACTAAGGCTCTAGTTATGTTGTTAACTTTTTTATGAAGACACTTTTGATGGAATAATTCATGACCCCAGACTTTTATCCACATACATTTCATATTGTTTCCAACAGTGATCACTATTCTCTACCACCTGTGTTCTTCCTGATCCTGTATTCAGTGACTCTAGTTACTAGGAACCCCATGGCCAGTCACGGAGATGACAACGGCCACCTGCTGCAGAACTGCTTTGTGCACATGTGCCCTCCATGCAGGAGCTGTTGCCCACCCCACCAGATGACGCTGCTAATGCTGGCACTTCAGGGAGTATGTCCTGGATTAAGTGATTGGAGGCACTGGAGCAATGCATGATTCCCTATTTTGATAAAACTAATTTCAACACCAGTGAAATACCTATTACTAAAAAGCAAGCATTTCAAATGAATTTTTAACTGAAATTGGAAAATAGTCTGAAATTTAGAACTAGAAGTGTTGATAAAATAGGGATAGAATTTTAACAGTTCTAATTAATTATGTTGAGTCCTTACTTTTCCGATTGTAAGTTACAGCAAGTGGGCCTGTGTATCTGGTGTCAATTGAGAGTGGCAGGTACTTAGAACACATTATTGAAGGACTGCGGTTCCACTTTACATTAAACTTTTTTTGAGCACTCGAGTCCCTGAAGAGTTCCATCCCCACAGATTCTGATCCAGTAGGTCTGCAGTGAGACCCTTTGCATTTCTAATAAGCTTCTGGATGGTGCTGATGGACAATCTTGAGTAGTTTTGCTTTAGGTTGCATTCCATTCCTTATATTTTCTGACACTTGAGAGTTGGAAATGTGGCCCATTCTGACACGCTGGATGGAAGAAGAGTACTTCTCTATCTGAGAAGGTTGTTATAGTACTCAGAAGGACCCCATGGGATACAAAAGAAGACGGGACTATCCTCCCAGACCAGCTAGGAATATCTGCCAAGTCCAGCCTGGCAATTGATGAGCATAGCAGATGCCCTGGCCAGCTTGCTTTCACAACCAGTCTGCACCGACCCTCTCCAGACTGGGTAGGTTGGCATACAATTCGTGCATATGAATAGCTGCTACATGGAAATTTTCCTATATGTATTTGCATAGAGTAAAATTTGCATTTACATACAGTACATTTCTGTGCAAGCGGATATGGCAGGATCTATGTATATACATAGCAGGAAGATTGGAAAGAATGTGTATACTGAATCAGGAATTAAGCTAAATGTATGTTGGGTAAACTTGACTATATAAGGAAAAGGAAGGCCAGTGAGAATTAGCACTTAAGAAACCCCCATTATCTATCACGAACTGTTAAGAATCTTCACACAGTGTCTCAATTACTCCTTGGGATAAATGACATCATAAGATGGGCTTTAATGTTCCTTATTCAGTGCACGAGGTCTCTGAGTCTCAGAGATGAAACAACTTGCCTAGAAAAATGAAGTTACTAAATGGCAGATATGGAATTCAGTTATATCTGACTTCAAAGTCTATACTTTCTCCAATCTATTCTCATTGACAAAACATGAATCAAATAAAAATTTGATGAGAATATATAATTATGAATCTAATATCAATTTGTATTCCATAGGCCATTTATTATCATGGTTGTGTGGGTTTTGCTGCGTATACAAAAGGGCTCAATACTAATACTCTAATTGTTTGGAAACTACCATCTCTAAAATATTGATTGTCTTATGCAGTAGCATTTGATTGAATTAATGTACTTTTTCAAAACATTATTTTTTCTTGCTGGTGCAATCTCTTATATTAAAGAATCATTGTTTGCACGCCTCTTCATTATAAACGGTCAGATGCCAATTTTAAAACATTTTGGATAGCAGCGGACCAGATTTTGGCAGAAATAATCTGGCCAGGAATCAAACAAAACCACGCTTATGAAAATTCCTGTATGACTGTGTTGTTAGTGAGTATTAATTTTTGAAAAGGTTGTGTTTGTGGAAACAGAGGAACTAAAGGAGCTATTGAGGTGAGACTTATTAACATTAGCCCTAACTTACAATATGAAGTATATACTACTGTAGCCACAAAAATATTCTTGGGAAGAATTTATAACATAGGAAAATGATAATGTAATATTATGTGAAAAAATAGAACAAAAGTGTATATGCAGGTGGTTTCAATTAAGGAAAACCATATATGCATAGGAAAAAAAGATGTGGAGGCCTACAACAAAATAGTATTATTTTGGGGATGTGCTTATGGGTTATTTTTGCTTTCTTTAAAACTAAGTGTAATTTCTTGTTATTTTTGGGTGGGGCATAGATTAATGGGAAGAAGTGCACCTTTTACTTTTTAAGTTAACTTACTGATTCTTTCCTTATTTAAGCTTAAAGTAAGCAGAACAAATTATTTTGAAAACTATCATGGTAACCTATCTTCTAGTGTGTGTGTGTGTGTGTGTGTGTGTGTGTGTGTGATCATGGTAGCCTATCTTCACGTGTGTGTGTGTCTGTGTGTGTGTGTGTGTGCGCGTGCGTGCATGAGGGAGAGAGAGAAAGAGTAAAGAAACGAAGAGATGGGAATAGGGTAGTGAGGGTGGTTGGTTTGGGCCAAGCAGTTTCTGGTTGTTCATATTTTTCTTCTGGAACCTGGTTCACACACTAGCAAAGCACCTCAACATCTTTCAGGGTTAAGATGCCAATACATTTCAGATGGTATTCATCTACATCTGAACAAGCGGAGAGGAAGGAGAGGAAGAAGTTTTTGTCTGTGTAACAGACAACCTACCTCTTCATTTCTTAAAGTCTAAAGTGAGTTAATAAACCCTTTAGAATACTTGCCATTTAGGAAATGTTAGCTGTTATTGAATCAAAAGGAGCTACTTTTAGTTTCTAAATTAAGTTTTAGATTTAATGATTTCCCTCTTTTTGTCTTGCCTAGGTAACCCAACTTTGTTCTATTAACTTTCAGGAAAACCTTCAATTTGCAAAAGAAGCTTGACTCTCAAGGAATTATGTCTTTGCTAAGAGGGCTGGATGCAGTTCTGTGTAGGTGCCCTTGACAGGAGAAGGGACAGGGTGTCCTGCACCTCCCTGGGAAAGAGTCTAGTCACCAAGGTGGAGGATTAGGATGATGATGGATTAATACGGTTCCTGACCTTCCAGCCTCTCTCTTCTGTACTATCTCTGAGATTGCCTTGAAAGTCTTAATCCTTGCTCCATGGCTATAAGCACTGTCTTCAGCACTGAGAAGCGTAATGGGGTTTCTGAAAATAAAAGCAAGGAAAATACACTAGACAGCCTGCATGATGGTGTGTTTCCCTAGTCACATAGTTATGCTCAAGGTGTATAAAACTATGCCCGTACTGAATGAGGTTGATATATCACTGTGCTAAAATGGCATGGATGGGATCTTGCAGTCATCTAGGCAGTCAACACATGTTTACCGTATCCCTAAGTACACAAAGTGCTAAAAAATATGAACAAGTGTATAAAAGCAGATACTATCCTGAGGAGCTTCAAGCAATCTTGTGTGATGGTGTTTACAACAGTAAAAAGTTGTAATAGTAAACTACCACATATTACTTACGTTGTAACAGTAAAAAGTTCATATTGTTTTATATTCAGAGAATTATTAATAAAATCCAATTAAAGTGTGGAGTCTAGTTAATGGTAATGTACCAAAGAACCAATACTGATTCATTAGTTGCGGCAAATGTACCATATTAATGTAAGATGCTAACAACAGGGGAAATTGAATGCAGGGTATGTGGGGACTCTATGTTTAACCTTTGCACTTTTCTGTAAATCCAGACATAGAGAACAAAGGTATGGCTACCAAGGGGGGAAGGAGGCGGGGGGAGGAATTGGGATATTGGGATTGACACATTACACTATGATACTATCTATAAAATAGGTACTATGTATAAAATAGGTAACTAACAAGAGCATACTGTACAGCACAGGGAACTCTACTTAATGCACTGTGGTGACCTAAATGGGAAGGAAATCCAAAAGGGAAGGGATATATGTATATGTATGGCTGATTTGTTTTTCTGCACAGTAGAAATTAACACAACATTGTAAAGTGACTATATTACAATAAAAATCAGTTAAAAAATAAAACTATTCTAAAAGAAAAAGTTTGTTTTAAAAAAATCAAATAGCATTTGTTAAGCACTGCAAATGGTTTTGCCTGCCTACAAATACACTTTTGATCTCTCAACCCTGGCTTCCTATCATGTAACTGTCATATGACAATAAATCACCTTAATTTTATTCTCTCCAGGAGAGTCCAATATGTTCACCAGTTCCAGTTGTAAGTCTCAATTGCACAGACTCTAGACCTTGGGTTGCCCCTTCAGTGGACGTAAGACATATATAACCAGCTATGGTGGAAACCAGGTCAGTTCTTTGACTTGGGAGAAACAGGGTATCCTCAGCAGGTCTGAATAGCTGGTTCTAAGGATTTGGTAATTCTGGAATCTCAGTTTAAGGGTGTTGATGTCATTTCTCATGGGTGTCTAACATTCATCAAGTTTGGTGCATTGGAACAGGAAGGAGGCAGGAAGGTGAGGTTCCTCTTGAGTAAAACAACAATGCTGTCTCCTCTTTGAGCTTCGTCTGAAAAGCAGGGTCAGATTTAGAATTGCTTGCTTCCTCTTGACTCTGTCCAAGCAGAGTGCCAGCACAAGCACCTCTATTACCTCCATCTCCACCACCTCCTCCATCTCCATCTATACGGCCTCCATTGCTTCTATTACTCGCTCCACCTCCCATCACCTCTGCCGCCACCATTACTGCTCCCACTACCTCCTATACCCCTACCAACTCCAACATCACTTTTACCACCACCATTTCCATTGCTATCACCACCACCTCATAATTATAGCATTGGAAGGTTTACTAAACATCACGATGACTGACTCTGAAGAGGTAAATAATCATTCAGATGAACTCTACAGAGGTGAATATAGAAAATGGGGATGAAACCTCTCAAGCAAAGGTCCAGAGAGACGACATTGCTCATGACAACCAGACCAGAAATCCCTCTTTTCACATATTTAAGTATGGGCTAGCTGACCACCCTCTTTCCCATTAGGTTCAAGAGTACAGATGATACATGCATCATGCCCAGCCTGAATGTGGACAGATGAGACATTAGAAGGTATTTAATCTCTTAATCCCTCAAAACTGCATCTGCACAAATGGTTTTAAAATCCAGTTACTCTGGAGACTCAACAAGAGCTGTCTGGTGTAATTAGATCAGCATGATAAATTCAAACCTCTAACCATCATTTAACACTTTGGTAAGTAAGGGAAATAGTGTGTTTAATAAAACTGTCTGCATCCATTGGGATTGGTATTATAAGCTTCATTAACGTAACCACACAAAATAAGAGCTGATGGGGAAAATGGCACAGAGCAACACAATGGAAAAGTGAAAACTCTAAGTGGGGAAAAGGAGCTTTCAAAGTAGACATGCTTCAAGGAGAGTACGCAGGTGTACGGGCAGGGGAAGCTCAAATTCCCTTCTTCAGTTCAGCTCAGTTCAGTCACTCAGTTTTGTCCGACTCTTTGTGACCCCATGAATTGCAGCATGCCAGGCCTCCCTGTCCATCACCAACTCCTGGAGTTTACCCAAACTCATGTCCATCGAGTCAGTGACTCCATCCAGCCATCTCATCTTCTGTTGTCCCCTTCTCCTCCTGCCCCCAATCCTTCCCAGCATCAGGGTCTTTTCCAATGAGTCAAATCTTCGCATGAGGTGGCCAAAGTACTGGAGTTTCAGCTTCAACATCAGTCCTTCCAATGAACACCCAGGACTGATCTCCTTTAGGATAGACTGGTTGGATCTCCTTGCAGTCCAAGGGACTCTCAAGAGTCTTCTCCAACACCACAGTTCAAAAGCATCAATTCTTTGGTGCTCAGCTTTCTTCACAGTCCAACTCTCACATACATACATGACCACTGGAAAAACCATAGCCTTGACTAGACGGACTTTTGTTGGCAAAGTAATGTCTCTGCTTTTTAATATGCTATCTGCGGCTGCTAAGTAGCTTCAGTCATGTCCAACTCTGTGCGACCTCATAGACGGCAACCCATCAGGCTCCTCTGTCCCTGTGATTCTCCAGGCAAGAACACTGGAGTGGGTTGCCATTTCCTTCTCCAATGCAAGAAAGTGAAAAGTGAAAGTGAAGTCGCTCAGTAGTGTCCGACTCTTAGCGACCCCAAGGACTGCAGCCTACCAGGCTCCTCCGTCCATGGGATTTTCCAGGCAAGAGTACTCGAGTGGGGTGCCATTGCTAGGTTGGTCATAACTTTCCTTCCAAGGAGTAAATGTCTTTTAATTTCATGGCTGCAATCACCATCTGCAGTGATTTTGGAGTCCAAGAAAATAAAGTCAGCCACTGTTTCCACTGTTTCCCCATCTATTTTCCATGAAGTGATGGGACCAGATGCCATGATCTTAGTTTTCTGAATCTTGAGCTTTAAGCCAACTTTTTCACTCTCCTCTCTCACTTTCATCAAGAGGCATTTTAGTTCCTCTTCACTTTTTGCCATCAGGGTGGTGTCATCTGCATATCTGAGGTTATTGATAGTTCTCCCAGCAATCTTGATTCCAGCTTATGCTTCTTCCAGCCCAGCGTTTCTCATGATGTACTCTGCATATAAGTTAAATAATCAGGGTGACAATATACAGCCTTGACATACTCCTTTTCCTATTTGGAACTAGTCTGTTGTTCCATGTCCATTTCTAACTGTTGCTTCCTGACCTGCATACAGATTTCTCAAGAGGCAGGTCAGGTGGTCTGGTATTCCCATCTCTTTCAGAATTTTCCACAGTTTATTGTGATCCACACAGTCAAAGGCTTTGGCATAGTCAATAAAGCAGAAATAGATGTTTTTCCAGAACTCTCTTGCTTTTTCGATGATCCAGCGGATGTTGGCAATTTGATCTCTGGTTCCTCTGCCTTTTCTAAAACCAGCTTGAACATCTGGAAGTTCACGGTTCACGTTTTGCTGATGCCTGGCTTGGAGTATTTTGAGCATTACTTTACTAGCATGTGAGATGAGTGCAATTGTGTGGTAGTTTGAACATTCTTTGGCATTGCCATTCTTTGGGATTGGAATGAAAACTGACCTTTTCCAGTCCTGTGGCCACTGCTGAGTCTTCCAAATTTGCTGACATATTGAGTGCAGCACTTTCACAGCATCAGCTTTCAGGATTTGAAATAGCTCAACTGGAATTCCATCACCTCCTCTAGCTTCGTTCATAGTGACGCTTCCTAAGGCCCACTTGACTTCACATTCTAGGATGTCTGGCTCTAGGTGAGTGATCACACCATCATGATTATCTGGGTTGTGAAGATCTTTTTTTTACAGTTCTTCTGTGTATTCTTGACACCTCTTCTTAATATCTTCTGCTTCTGTTAGGTCCATACCATTTCTGTCCTTTATCGAGCCCATCTTTGCATGAAATGTTCCCTTGGTATCTCTAATTTTCTTAAAGAGATCTCTAGTCTTTCCCATTCTGTTGTTTTACTCTATTTCTTTGCACTGATTGCTAAGGAAGGCTTTCTTATCTCTCCTTGCTATTCTTTGGAACTCTGCATTCAAATGGGAATATCTTTCCTTTTCTCCTTTGCTTTTCGCTTCTCTTCTCTTCCCAGCTATTTGTAAGGCCTCCTCAGACAGCCATTTTGCTTTTTTGCATTTCTTTTCCATGGGGATGGTCTTTATTCCTGTCTTCTGTACAATGTCACGAACCTCCATCCATAGTTCATCAGGCACTCTGTCTATCAGATCTAGTCCCTTAAATCTATTCCTCACTTCCACTGTATAATCATAAGGGATTTGATTTAGGTCAAACCTGAATGGTCTAGTGGTTTTCCCTACTTTCTTCAATTTAAGTCCGAATTTGGCAATAAGGAGTTCATGATCTGAGCCACAGTCAGCTCCTGGTCTTGTTTTTGCTGACTGTATAGAGCTTCTCCATCTTTGGCTGCAAAGAATATAATCAATCTGATTTCAGTGTTGACCATCTGGTGATGTCCATGTGTAGAGTCTTCTCTTGTGTTGTTGGAAGAGGGTGTTTGCTATTACCAGTGTGTTCTCTCGGCAAAACTCTATTAGCCTTTGCCCTGCCTCTTAGAGTATTTCAAATTCATGGTAGTCATTGTTCCATTTCAGAAGCTGAATTTCAGAGGGAGGTGTTGTATCTTCTAAATGCTCTGGGACCTTCTAAATGTTATGAGACCAGCACTGGCTTAAGTCTTTAGATCCCAGTCTTAAATCTCCTCTGTAGTTCAGCATATAGTCACCTACTGCATTAGAAGCTAAGTCTGATGCATTGTCAGAAGTGTTTTATCCACAGGGATCATAAAACCTGAGTCCCAAATGGATGGATGGGCCTAGTGAATGGCTCATGAACTGGGGAAAAGACTGCTTTGTACTCTTGGAACTCAGCTGCAGGACTTGATGCCATTTGAATTACTCGGGAAAATTCACTGCCTAAGAATTATACCTCATATTCTTTGTCCTGAAAATTAACTTTCCCACATGGCTTTCTTTTTATGAGGGTAGAGGTTCTAGGACAATAATTTTTGATTGAGTAGGCCTCCTTTGAAATAAAAATACTTAAAAAAAATCAGGAGTGATCAGTCTTAAAAAACAGGATTAATACCTCTCACTAGAAAGTGTCAGTAAAGACTTCTTGAAATTCTTAGTCTGGTGGTTCTCAAAGTGTGGTCCTTAGACCAAAAGCATCCTCATCACCCAAGCACTTGTTGTTGTTCAGTCGTTAACTTGTGTCTGACTCTTTGCATCCCCATGGACTGCAGCATGCCAGGCTTCTCTGTCCTTCACTATCTCCCAGAGTTTACTCAAACTCATGTCCATTGAGTTGGTGATACCATCCAACCATCTCATCATCTGTTGCCCCCTTTTCCTCCTGCCCTTAATCTTTCCCAGCATCAGGGTCTTTTCCAGTGAGTTGGTGCTTGTTAGAAATGTAAGCACTTGTTAGAAATGTAAATTCTCTAATTAATCAGAAACTCTAGGATTGGTGCTTGTGTTGATGGTCGTTTTTGAAACCTTAAACTAAAGTAAGATATTCTGGAGGGTTTGGGAGAGACTGAATAAAGTATTTAGGACTTAGGGACTTACAGCTTTAAAAGAAATCTGAAGAAAGGAGAGGCTGGATCTGAGTTTTGAATGTACGTGGCTGTCTGCGTTAAGCACAGATATATAGGCTTTTAGGCCTGGAGGAGACCTTATAACATACAGCCCAGGTAGGCCCCTCATCAACACAAATGCAGAAAGGTTCAAATGAGCAATTCCTAAATTTCTTTCATTACCCAGAGCGGAGAACCCCAACTAACATGTTCATGTCCATGACGAGGTTACAGTTGGGCCAGAAGCTGCCCCTGGACCCCACAGAGTGACTGACCAGGCAGGTCTGGGTTTTAGGCAAGGCTTGTGACTGGGCACATCTCCGTGGCGGAGAGTGGCCTGAGAAGAGCAAGGTCTGATGGTGCAGAGGTGAAAAGAGTTGGGAAGCACTTACCCAGAGAAAGAATGAATTCATGTTACTGACTATCAACTTATTGTCCTATAAAGTGAGGGTGGATAAAAAAATCAAATGAGACTGGTATGAGCACAGCCAAAGAGCTCTCCAGCAGCGTATCCCAGGGTGCCTGGCATTGTGGCTCCTCAGCATTTCACAAAGGGCAGAATTGTTTTATTCACCAGAATTCCAGGAAGGGGGAAGTAGCACGTGCTGATCCTTGCTGGGTACCATTCAGAGCTGGGGACTTGGCCATGCTTCCCAGGAGCTACATACAGAGGGGACAGTCACGTCCAAGAGGCGTGAACTCTGGGTGCAAGTGAGCAGAGATGGATGCGAACAGAGTATGGAGGAGGGGGGATGGGCAGGGAGGGAGGGAAAGAGAGAGAGAGAGTTCCCTTGAACAGGAAAGTTTAGTGAGTGGAAAGAGATATATTAGTGAGAGGTTTTCTGTGTGAGGTGTGTGAGACTCCCCTCAGTCACCACTATCAAGAAACTTCCTTAATTATCTGCAGTATTCTTCAAAGCTGTTTTTTTGAAATGACACAGTTCATAGATTGGGCTGTATGTGGCTCCAGTTATATTCAGGTAAGATAAGCTCTATACAGGATTCATATCCCTCTAAAGGAACAGCAACCTTATGCTCCATTTTTTGTTCTGCCTGTACTTTTAGAGCAAGATAAAACTCCTTAAAAACAACATGGATTCAATCCTCAGGGACTTAATTTAGAGAAATTCCCCCTCATTTATTGAAGATTGAAGAAACTAACACATTTGTACAGTAATATGAGCTCATTATTTTAGTCCAAATAATGATCTTCTAGCACTCAAGGGAAGAAAATGACCTACCACTGCAGAGTTTAGAGTTTTCAAGATATAAAAGACAGAAGGGAAAGAGAATTAGCAAACTTCTCCCTTCTCTCTTCCCCCAAATCATTTAACGAGTGCTTACTATGTGCCAGACACTATGGAGGCAAGAAAGATGAATAAGATAGAATCAACGGTCCTCTACATTCAGAAAGATTGAAGTATAATAGTAGTGACAGACAGTGGATAGAACAATGTGAAAAGTGGCGTGTGATAGAAATATGCCAAGAGTGGGACACAGATAAGTACCATTTATTACTTATCTCAGGCCAAGTGCTATTGTAAACATTAAAGATGTACTGACTTATTTTATTGTGATAAAGAATATATAACATGAAAATTGCCATTTTAGTCATTTTTAGGCAGATGGTCCAGTAGCATTAAGTACATTCATACTGCTGTACAACTGTCACCACTATCCATCTCCACCATGTTTTTATCTCAAGCTGAAACTCTGTACCCAGTAGGAACCAACTCCACATTCCCTGCTCCCCCAGCGCCTGGCAACAACCACCATTCTTTCTGTCTCTGTGAATTTGACTACTCTAGATTCTTCATATATATGGAACATTTGTCCTTTGTGTCTGGGTTATTTCACTAAGTATAATGCTATGGTAAGTATTTAAACAGGCGGTCATTCTCATAACTCTGTCAGGTTGGCAGCATTTCCCCCATTTTACAGATGAAGTAACTGATGATCAGAGAGTTAGGGGCTCAAAAATCACAGATAATGAGGAGCACAGCTGGAATTTGAACCCTGGTCTGCGTGGTGCTAAAGCCTTTGCCACAACACTGATTCGCCTGGTAGGAAAGAGAGGGGAGTCAGGGTAGTTAAAAAAATTCAACCAACCAACCCAAACCTTTCTGATATAGTTCATACTAGCTATAGGATTAGGACTGCTCTCACTTTGAAAGTGAAAGTGAAAGTGTTAGTTTCCCAGTTGTGTTCGACTCTTTGCAACCCCGTGGACTGTTGCCCGCCAGGCTCCTCTGTCCCTGGAATTCTCCAGGCAAGAATACTGGAATGGGTTGTCATTTCCTCCTCCAGGGAATCTTCCTGACCCAGAGCTTGAACCCAAGTCTCCTGCATTGCAGGCAGATTCTTTACCGTCTGAGCCACAGGGAACAAGATTTGAAATCAGTTATCTCAAAAAGAAGGTTGATGGGAGGGAAAGGATCTAGATCTAAGGTTTGCTCTGCTTTTCACAACTGTGAGAAAAAGTTGTGGTAAGTACACTTATCACTCTATGGAGTCCTCCCAGAAAGTGGCTGCTGAGCTGAAAGTCATTGTGACAGCTTTTTCTGTGTTGCTCCAAACAAGCAAGGGCCACATTTCCCCTCTGAGGGCTCCTTTTGGAGGCCGATACTTAGAATGCTTTGACCGTTTTAGAGTCCTTTGCACTGGGAACCTGGGGGGGCCCCATTCCCAATGCAGCATGCCTCTCGGGCCTGTTTGGGAGAGGGTTGTGTCTGTAGTGGCCAGAGCAATGACAGCACTCTGGGGTTGAGGTGATTGTCAGCTCGCCTAGAGCTTCTGACCACTGCCTCTGTGCCCATGCCCAAGGCCCCCAGCTCTCCAAGGATGAGATCTCCTCCCTTTTGAATCTCCTGGTCCTCATGTGTCTTATGTTGCACCCAGCCTCTTCCTCCCTGCTCAGGCCCATGAGATGAATGGATTCTCCCCTACCGTTGCCTTCTCTGTGAATGTGTTACTCACTCAGTCATGTCTCACCCTTTGCGACCCCATGGGCTGTAGCCCACCAGGCTCCTCTGTCCATGGAGTTCTCCAGGCAAGAATACTGGAGTGGGTTGCCATGCCCTTCTCCATGGGATCTTCCTGACCTAGGGACTGAACTCGGGTCTTCTGCATTGGCAGGCAGATTCTTTACCATCTGAGCCACCAGAGAGGGTTACCCTTGCTGTTTTAAATTCGTTGTTAAATACCTCAGATGATTTGCAAAACAGTCACTTTGGGGGTGGGGGGGTGGGGGGGGCAGTGGTGAACACAATGAAGATGATAGGAGGTGGGGGCAGTGGTGAACACAATGAAGATGATAGGAGGCGGGGACAAGGCTCATCTTTCAACTCAGCCTCCCAGATTCCCAGGTTCACACTCTGGTCTGGCCGCTTGAGGCAGGCTGCCTCTTGTGATGGAAGGGAGAACAACCAAAGGGCATGGTTTCAGGTTGACCTTTTCTTTCTCTCCATGTTATGTCCTTTCATCTTAATTACAGCAGATATAGAGTACAGCATTTGGCATCAGGAGACCTGGGTTCTGATTCTGACTCTATTAGTTACAAGCTGGGCATCCTTGAGCACTGTACTAATGTTTCTGAACTTCAGTTTACTTTTCTATCAAATGGGGATAATATCATAATAATACTGACATTCAAGGTTATTGTATGACAATCGAATGGTTTAACATCTACCCTAGCACTTTTAAAAATAAAACACTACACAAGAGTTAATTCTTTTTTTTTTTTTAAATACTATATTTACTTTTAGGACCCTATTTATGCTACATGAAGGTTAGCACTGGGATCAAAGCAAAAATATGTATTAAGTTCACTCCACTTAATCAATGCTTGCACTGCATGACCAGTCTCTGTATGTCCAGTGGTTGCCTTGACCATGGAAAACAAATCATCTTATCTTTTAGTGCAGAGATTGCCAAGCCAATACATATTCCTCGCATAACTGAGTGAATTTTTCATTTGTTGCACAATGAATCACATCTACTTCCTCATTTCCTAAAATGAAACCATCTAATGAATTGGATGAACGAAGATGAAAACTGGCTTTTAATTCATTTATTCAAAGTATTTAAGTGTGTAACAATTAGCTTGCAGTAAATTACTGTGAGGAGAATAAAAGCTCATGTTCAATTAGTCAAATTCTTTGCTTCAGTGTTTAGATATGGAAAACTCAGTTTCTGTCCACTGAAGGCTAATTTTCTGGGAAGCTGAAGGCATTCTGAATTCTGGGAGCAAGATTTCTTTTACCACGTGAAGAATTACAAAAAGACAGATGAGGCAATGCATGCAAAGCATGTGACATCTGTGGCCTACTGCTGTCATTATATGAGACAGAAAAACAAGGCTTGAATTCTTAGATGCTTAAGTCAGACAAAGGTCTCTTGAAGGACCCAGTCACAATTCTCAACACAATGCTTAATTCTATCAATTCCGCTCCATCTCCTTTTTCTTTTCTACATCCACGATTCAAATGCCTTAAGAAAAGTAGAAGGAAACAGGACCAGAGAAGGCTTCCTGGTAAAACTGGGTAGCTCAAATATTTAGAGCAACAGATGCATAATTTTAATGAGAACCTCAACAAACTTTCCAGATAAATATGTCCTCCCAAAGAAACTATAATGATCAAAAGAGTTTGTAAACTGATGGCCATTCAAATTACAGTTAGGATCATTTACGAATGCAAAGACTACTTCCCCACATAAAAACAGATCACAGCATCAATATCTTTCATCAGGAGTTATTCCACACTTTAGACAGTAGAGAGAATATGCCAGAAATTTTAGAAACATGCTGCTGCTGCTGCTGCTAAGTCGCTTCAGTTGTGTCCGACTCTGTGCGACCCCATAGACGGCAGCCCACCAGGCTCCCACGTCCCTGGGATTCTCCAGGCAAGAACACTGGAGTGGGTTGCCATTTCCTTCTCCAATGCATGAAAGTGAAAAGTGAAAGTGAAGTCGCTCAGTCGTGTCCGACTCCTAGTGACCCCATGGACTGCAGCCTACCAGGCTCCTCCATCCATGGGATTTTCCAGGCAAGAGTACTGGAGTGGGGTGCCATTGCCTTCTCCGAGTCCACATCAAGTCCTGCTGGAAGAGCATCTATTAACTCAGATAATAGCAGATTGCTGCCTACAGAGATGCTTGAAAGATAAGATGTTTTGTCTGCATCCAGCCTCTTAAGAAGAAATTTTTATTAAAATCAAAAGACTATGCCCCTGCTAGAAGAGCTCAAGCTTGAACTTGAGTTCAAATCTGGTCTTGAATACTCAAGGCAGTTTTCTTAAATTTTCAACCTTAAGGTTCATCATTTGTGAAAATGGGGATAAAATTGCTCATCTTACAGTGCTGGCGTGTGGATTAAATGAAATGCCTGGAAAAATCTAGCATGGCCTGGCATGTATCAGGAGCTTAATAAATAAAAGTTTCCCTTTTTATTCCCTTAGCCTTCCCCAAACTACCACACAATTGCACTCATCTCGCATGCTAGTAAAGTAATGCTCAAAATTCTCCAAGCCAGGCTTCAACAATAGTGAATCATGAACTTCCAGATGTTCAAGCTGGATTTAGAAAAGGCAGAAGAACTAGAGATCAAATTGCCAACATCTGCTGGATCATTGAAAAAGCAAGAGAATACCAGAAAAACTTCTGCTTTATTGATTATGTCAAAGCCTTTGTGTAGATCACAACAAACTGTGAATAATTCTTCAAGAGATGGGAATACCAGACCACCTGACCTGCCTCTTGAGAAATCTGTATAGGTCAAGAAGCAATAGTTAGAACTGGACATGGAACAACAGACTGGTTCCAAATTGGGAAAGGAGTACATCAAGGTTGTATATTGTCACCCTGCTTATTTAACTCATATGCAGAGTACATCATGCGAAATACCGGGCTGGATGAAGCACAAGTTAGAATCAAGATTGCCAGGAGAAATATCAATAACCTCAGATATGCAGATAGCACCACCCTTATGGCAGAAAGTGAAGAAGAACTAAAGAGCCTCTTGATGAAAGTGAAAGAGGAGAGTGAAAAAGCTGGCTTAAAACTCAACATTCCAGAAATGAAGATCATGGCATCTGGTTCCATCACTTCATGGCAAATAAATGGGGAAAAAATGGAAACACTGACACACTTTATTTTCTTGGACTTCAAAATCACTGCAGATGGGGACTGTAGCCATGAAATTAAAAGATACTTGTTCCTTGGAAGAAAAGTTATGACCAACCTAGACAGCATATTAAAAAGCAGAGACATTACTTTGCTGACAATGTTCTGTCTAGTCAAAGCTATGGTTTTTCCAGTAGTCATGTATTATGGACGTGAGAGTTGGACTATAAAGAAAGCTGAGCGCCAAAGAATTCATACTTTTGAACAGAGGTGTTGGAAAAGACTCTTTAGAGTCCCTTGGACTGCAAGGAGATCCAACCAGTCCATCCTAGAGGAAATCAGTCCTGAATAGTCACTGGAAGAACTGATGCTGAAACTGAAACTCCAATATTTCGGCCACCTGATGCAAAGAACTGACTCATTGGAAAAGACCGTGATCCCGGGAAAGATTGAAGGCAGGAGGAGAAGGGGACGAGAGGATGAGATGGTTGGATGGCATCACCGACTCAATGGACATGAGTTTGAGCAAGCTCCAGGAGTTGGTGATGGACAGGGAAGCCTGGTGTGCTGCAGTCCATGGGGTCGCAAAGAGTTGGATGCAACTGAACTGACTGAGCCTCCCACAAGCTGACAAATATTTTTTTTACAAAATTAATTATGCTCCATAAAATGATCGTATCACACGTTACTGGTGTATTGTTTACAAACCAACTCTTATAAATCTTGTGAGATCTTAATTTATGCCCATTTTAAGGCACATTTAGCCATTTTTCTATTATTATTTGAGCAAGGAACACAAACACTTGTGACACACCCATAACAATCTGCAAGCCCCCTTTCTACACACAGAAGCAGGAACTCACGCTAATGACAGGAAAGGCAAGATCACAGAACTGGTAAGTGGCAGAATCAGGACTTAAACTCAGATCTCTTAATCTCTCTCTTTGTCCTCTTCCTAATGCAAGACTGCCTCTCAGTATGTTTATTTCTTGATATTTTGTTGCAGTGCTGACCTCATCATATTTGCAATGAGAAAAGCTGTGCAGAGCTTGCACTTAGAATATCTCCTATCTTACTGTCTGCTCCAGAAACAACAGTGACACATTTAAGACAATTTGCAACTGGTTCTCTTGTGATTCCATTGGATGGAACCAAGTTAACTGCACTTAATCTCATTTCATGGCCCCAGAAACCAGGGAGGGGCTAGTGGATGGGAGTTCTTAGGTGGCTCTTTTGTGATATGGTCTGGACAGCGTGCGATGGGCTAGAGCTTGAGTACTAGGACACCAGGGCTGGGGCAGATTGGCTGAATGATGACTCAGGATTCCAAGCTGGTGTCCCCACAGAAGGAAGATACTTGGCATGGTCATTAAGAGCACAGACTTTTAATTTCAGTTAAAGTCTTTTCTCTGCCATTTACTATCTTGTGTTCTTGAACAGCTTTCTCAGCCTGAGTCTCGATATATTCACCTTTTAATTGGGGTTAATGGCAAGTACCTCTCAAGGTTACTTATAAAGGTTAAAGAACTAATGTGTGTAAACCTCTTTACATGATGCCAGGCTAGCTAAGACTGCAGCCTCCACCAGGATCCAGCATCTTGGCAGCTTGTACGGTGCCTAGCACAGTGCGTGGAACACACAAGAGGCCCAGTAAATGTTTAACAGGATTGTACCTTCCGTCAGTGGGAAGGAATCTTTCCTTAGGATTGCTGGGGCATTAGTACTATGATCTGCTGGTGCTGTATTTGCTGCTGGTTCACGGCAGCCAGTTCTTCTGCTGGGCAGCTCTGATGGGAAGGTCTCTTAAACATACCAGATCAGAATCTGTCTCCTTTCACTGCCACTCATTCGTCTCAGTGATCCCACCGAGGTCACACAGTACATTCTCTGCCTCTTCTATGTGGTTGGAGAGTGAAATTCTATGACTAGGGAATTTTTCAAAAACTTAAAAGCTGGTGGCCTGCAAGCCAAATTCAGGGTATACTTAGACGTGTCTTATTAGCCTGCAATGTTGAAAAACTGCATCTGAATGTTCTCATTGGGGCATTTATGTTTCAGTTTGCCACAGTCCATACCTCTCCCTACGGCATACACTCAGCTTCAGTCTTTCATATGGTCTCCCACTGACCTCCAGCCTTTGATTATGTGACCTGTGGTGAGCACAAAGAGGAAGTATTTTGAAATCAGAGATGATCTAAACTTGAATCTATGCTGTTGCTGAATAGCGTTAAGTGGACTAGCCTCCACGAATCACAGTTTCCCCAGTGGTATATGGGCTGCTCCGACCTGCCTTCCAAGACTGCTGTGAAGATTAAATATTAAATGAAATAGCTCCTAGGACAGTGCTAGGCACAGGCAGGGACTTAGGAAATATGAAAACACAACAACTCATCCCCACCAAAATTCCTTGTTTATAGGTCCAACTTGGAGACTGAAGAAAGAAAAAATAGCAGAGATGAAAAAGTTGGGTGAGGAAATACATTAGGAATAGAAGTAATGATGAGAACAAGAAGCAAGTAAGAAGATGATAAAACAACCAATTCCCAAAGCACACATGGATTCTGAAAAACTCCAAGTAGAGTCGGTAACAGGGTTTCATGGCTACTGGAAGGGCAAAAGCTCAGGATGAGGTGAGCGAGAGCTGAGCCCAGCTCTAGACTAATTAGATCAGAATCCCTGTAGGTGGGACTCAAGCATCAATTTTGTAAAAATCCTCAGGCTGTCCCAGTGTGCAGCTATGACTGAGAACCCAGGAGCCAGAGGCTCTCCCACCTACACAGGACATGGTGCCAGCAGGCCTTCAATAAGTGGAGGCAGATTTTGCCAGTCAGGCTTTCCTGGACACCAAATGTGTGATACAGAGCTGGGATATACAGAAGTTTTGCACTGACAAAAAGAGAAGGATCAGTGAGCAACATCTGCCATGAATTATTGTTTCTGTGGGCCAATGGCAGTAGCAGTTGGTATGCATTGAGCAGTCGCTGACCATGTGGGGCTTCATGGCATATGAGACACGAGTCCCTTCCGTCAGTAATTTTCCACTGGGTGGAGGCTCTCATAAACTAACAATCAGGGCAGACCTGGCAAATCCCTTCCTGAGGCATGGAGAAAGTGTTCTCGTGAGACACACTGGTGATGTCCTTCTCAGTTCTACACATTAGATACATCTACCTACTAGAAATAGGACTCAAGTTCCTAAGCATGAGAAAAGGCTGTAAAAAAGTTTAAAGTCTTAAACTTATAATAGCTCTTATTATAGCTGCCATTAATTGATCAGCCACAATGTGCCAAGGATACATTACTTCTAATTCTCATGCCAACTGCATGAGGCACATATAGCTATCTTCATTTTTCAACTGAAGAAAAGTTTTAGGGAAGTTAAGAAACTTGTCCATAATCACAGCTGGAAAGAGGCTGAGTTAGGATTAAAACCCAGATTTGTTTGAAAGGCTTATTCTATTCAGCTTGATTCTCCAAAACAAAGCAAAAAACAATATAAGGAGAGTACGGATGTAAAGAACAGCATTCTTTCATTTGTCTGCAGGCTCCAAAATTTTTTACTAGAAGTATATTATACATCTTATAATCAAAAGTTTTTTTGAAAGAAGGGGAAAAATGAATGGTAAGTATAGGGATCAGATCTATTATTTAGAACTTTGTTATTAATCAGATACTTCTTCCTAATTAAAAGCATTAACATCTAGGAAGAAATAAAAATGTATTCAACTTTCCATAATTACAAATAAATTTCCTGGATTTATATTTCAGAGCAAGGGACCTGGAAATTCAGCTTCCATTTTCATAATGGTCTTTGCATTTGAGACAGACACCTTCTAAATGTATTAAACCACCCAACTTTACAAAAGAAGTGGCAGATAGAATCCAAACTCAATCCTTATTTAGCAAACTTCTTCCTTCCTGTAGGATTTTAGCTTCTGTTTGGTCTTTATCTAAAGCACCTGCCAAACCACTTGGGTTTCCTCCCTCCTGTTTGACTGTGGTCAGCAAGGTGAGAAATTACGAGGAGGAAAATGAGATTTTGGAAATGGGTGCCGACAATGTTGTCATCTCACCAGAGAAGATGAATGAGGAGACGAACAAGAACGCAGCGCAGGAGAAATACAGTTAGGTGTGTAGAGCCACGGAGAGAATTGGAGCTCAGTGAAATTTCCTCTCTGTAGGACTTACCAATTCAGTCCTGAAAAATTATAAATGATACTATAACTTGAAAACTGGGTACGCACAGGCTCCATTTTTTCACTCTTCCCTGGTCTCCCATCCCTACAAGCCACTGAAAAAACAAAGTACTAGATAAACAAAAGGAATGCCTACCTCAGACCTTCTCTCTCTGAAAGCACAGGAGGCTTTTATTAACCTGAAGCCACTGAAGCTATTTCATGCTCATGGTTAAAACGCACTTTTAACACAATTATATAAACTTGGCGACTAAGAAGTTTTTAAGAAACATTTTTGCTGATGCTGATTTTCAATACAAGCAGTCAGTATATCTCTATTCATGGGAAGGCACTTTAATAATATTTAATTAAAGTCCACACAACAGTAAGGAGATCCTATGACTAGCTTTCCTGGTTCTAATTCCATTGTGTCTCTTATTTAAAGGAAACACGTGACTTTATTTGTAGCTGGTGTTTGGGACGGCATTATTTCTAGTCTGATTAGTTGTACAGACCTTTCTCATTATTTTTTTACTTTTAGTCAAGTAAAAGTAAAACATTTTTACTTTTTGTTTTTAAAAACTGATTTTGTGGCAATCGATGAATTGCAAAATACAGAAAAAGAACAGAAAAGTAGTTTAAAAATCTAGCATTCAGAGATAATAACTTTTAATAATTTAGAATGCTTCCTTAGAGTCTTTTTTTTTTTTTTTGGCTAAGTTTGTTTTAACACAGTTGGACCTTTCCAAATTTTCATCTTGCATTTGTGTTTTGCTTAATATGTTGCAAGTGTTTCTTTTTTTTCCCTATGTTAGTAAAACCTCTGTCAGCATGATTTTAAGTTGTACATAGTATTCTATATTATGAAAGGGTAGCCAATTGCTATCTTTTTTTTTTTTTTTTCAATTGCTATCTTTTAAATTGAGAGCCCCTGCAGTCTACATTCATGTAACACATCTGGCAGTACTGCACACAAAGTTGCCCATGTTAATGTTGGACTGCCGTTGATAGAATAGAGTATCGTGTTGTGTTTCCAAGTACAAACAAAGGACCTGAGCAGGGCAGGTGGCCTTCTTGCCCCACTCCCACATGCTACCTTCCTCACACGAGGTGAAACCAATGGAGTTCTCAAATAGAGGAGGAATTAGTAGCTTCATTCCACTAGCAAGGTGGAGCCTTGAGTAGTATGGTCATGGACCAGGAACCAGGAGGAACAAGCACTTATTAAAAATATACTGTGAGCAGGAGAGGATGAGGTGCTGGGAACACCAAGATGAGTAAGATGTAGTTTCCTCCTTATAAGGACTGCAGTGCTGACCCAGTAGGTACAATTGAGTTTCAACATCAGCTGCTCTGGGAACCTGTCACCTCACCGAACCACTTGTCAGCCTCTTTCCCTGAACCATCAGCCTTCGCTGAGGATATGCTGTAAATGGACGAATTCCTTAATATTTTTAAAAACCAACTTATTTTTAATTGACGGATAATTGCTTTACAGTGTTGTATTGGCTTCTGCCACACATCAACATGAATCAGTCACTTGTGGAACTGTGGTCAAAGCACAGAGCACTGCCTGGAGTCCCACTGCACCCTGATCTTTCTCTCTTAGCAGCACTTGCCCAGTACTGTCTGGTTCTTTATGTTCAGGTCAGCTTTTGCTCCCTTGCTGCGGCCCTATGGTGGTGGGGTCTCAGCATGCCTCACCATCAACCTTGCTGGACAATTAGGGCAGCTTTATAAAAATAGCCCTCTTTCCTGTCTTTTCACATCTTTTACTTGTTCTCATAGCATATACTATGAGAGGCTACTGAGGGCCTGTTTATATACACCATACACTATACCCCAGTAAGCTCTACGGGGGCTAAGGCAGGAATACAGACTGGACAGCTATTCAGGCACTGAGAATCTGGTAGAAAATGCACACTAAAATGTGTAAGAAACAAAAATAAGATCATGATTACATGCCCCTCACTGACATGGAATGTCCTGAGGGGACAAAGCGAATGAAGTATTTGCGCAGGGGAGCTTAAAGAACTGATGAGTGATGAATGAGGAAAGGCTGAGATGAAGTTGGTGGGATTCTGAAATAGGGAAACATGACAAAGGGCTTGAACCAAAACATGTGCTGCCTAATGGTCAAGGGTATCAGACTGCAATGAAATTGTTAATTCCACAAGATCCAAGTCCTGTTGACCTCTTCTTATTTCAGAATATACACAAGTAAGTCTGTTCCTTTTTGTGTTGCTAAATGCTGGAGACAGCACTGCAGATACTTTGCATATTCCCTAAAAACAGTTCTTCCTGTTTCCCCACCCACAACTTAAATAATATTGGGCTCTGTGATTCTGTAAGATAAAATTGTTAACAAAAATTTGCAAAATATGTGATACATGCTATTTTCCTTTGTCATTGACTTCAGAGGTGAAATTCGTTTTTGACAATTTTAGAATGACAATTATGGCTGAGATGGCTAGTTTTCTACCCCAGTATCTTTCTTCCTTAGTAACTGCTTCTTTGGTGGACATAGTACCATGCAGAATAAATGATTTTGTATTTCCTGGGAGTTGCCCCTTTGTAGTAGCCACTGTGATTGTATGTCTAAGCACTGGGCAATGAAATATAAATTAAAGGACTCTATGGAACTTCTGGGAAACCTTAAAAAGAGGTGTGGACAAGAGAAAAGAAAAAAAGGGGCAAAAAAGGAGGGGAAGATAGTCCCTGCCCTTCTCTCCCCACCTTTCTTCTTTCCCATTTCTTGGAAATCAAAGACAATGGATGGGGATTCAATAGCTATGTTAGAAATAAGGAGTAGGGCTTCTTCCAAGGGGTAGTAGAGCGACAGCTGGAAGAAGCATGTATCCCTGATGCCTCTGGGAAGCTCCATTACCTGCCCTGGATGGTGAAACTCCAGATGTTAAGTGAGGGAGAAATGAATTTCTGCTTATTACATGCCACTTTGTTTAGGCATTAATTTCATAAATATATAGAGAGCATATACTTCTCAAGAGCAAGAGCAATGTTTATGCCACTTGGTTCATAGTGGGTGTTCAGCAATGCCACGATGATGACAACAGTGATGATGATAAAATTAAAAACATGAAACAAAGTGGCTTGAATAAACTGTACATAGTTATTTTTATCTAAAGATTCTACTGCTAATGCTATTTAATCTATTTGTATGCAGGTGTCCTCAATGAGGTCTGCATTTTTAAATAAAATTCTCAATCTACTGAACATTAAAAGATTTCATTTTGTTTCATTTTGCGAAGCAAGGCTGTATCATTTCTATGTGTCTTTATGCTGGTTTCCACAGTGCTGTGAGGAATGTCTTTAAGTGACTGGTCCTCAGTGATGGAGAGACTGTGAGCTCTGTGGGCCTCACTATAACTCGGCATGTAAATGGTGGAATGATGCTGGGAAATTCATTCCACTGAAAGTGAAGGAGTGGACAGCCTCTCTGAGAAAGTGACTCAAAGACTAACATGCAGTAAATCATGAAGGAAGTGGAAGAACTGGACAGAGAGACTATGGTCAACCAATGAGAATACAGTGAGAAAGCAAATATTTGGCAACTAATGAAACTAGAACGGGACAGGGGACTCAAAATATCCTCAAAGGTGAAATATTGTGCATAGGTAACCCTCTTTATCTACTTTCAGTTCAGTTCAGTCGCTCAGTCATGTCCAACTCTTTGCGACACCATGGACTGTAGCACGCCAGACTTCCTTGTCCATTACCAACTCCCGGAGCCTGTCCATCGAGTTGGTGATGCCATCCAACCATCTCATCCTCTGTTGTCCCCTTCTCCTCCTGCCTTCAATCTTTCTCAGCATCATTATCTACTTTAGTCTTCTGGAAAAATTACAAAAATTTTAAACTCTTGTTTTTCCCAACATTGTTAATTCCATAACCCCCAGAAAGGATGTGAGGGGTAATCTCATCTAGCTACTGGGAAACTTCACGGCATCTTAAGTTCCAAAGGGATTTCTTTTCTTTCTTTTGCACCTGCCTTGGATAACGTTACTTAAATTGCACTTACACAAGAACAAGCTCAGGAATTAACTTTTAGTGAGAAAAACATATCTGCCATGAATATAGGAACTCCCATGCTCAGCATGGGAGAAAAATCCAAGGAAATAAGCCATTTTTTTCCAGTGTAATTTATCTTTAGGAGAATTGTGAGTAAAATATAGGCGTAGTCATGTAAAACTAGGAAATAGGACACTACATCCTTCAGTTTTGTTTCTTGTGTTTCAAGAGAACCCTCTGCCTGCTCACTTCCGTTATTTAGCGCTTGGCTTCTTTCAAGGAATCTCCAAGAAGGGACTGACCAGCAGGGGCTGTGTTTTGAGCCTGACCCAGTCCCACCTTTTTCTTTGCTGTCTGTGACTTAAAAAAAATATATTTTTTAAAGGCTTTTATTTGAACTCCCACGGGTGCTAGGCAATATACAGTAACTAGAAATTGTACCTTTAAACTAAACAAAATGCAGTGTAGTTTAATTTTCTTGAAGACCTGTGGGAAGGCGGTTGGTAGGAAGAGCACGGGCTTTGGAGGGAGACTATTTCAATTTCATTTTTCCAGTTTTACTAGGTATGTGATTCCTTTCATGTTTCCCAAGCCTTCTCAGCCTTGGATTTTTTCCCCCGATTCTTAAAAATTGGCATAATAATAATATCTCTCAGATTGTTGTCTGGCACATAGAATGTGCTCAATGATGTTAATTCCCTTTATTCCCATCCTCCCCCACTCCTGACATAACCAAACTAAATTGGACAGTTGGAATATAGTTTGATCCACCCAACTCTAACAGTCTCAACCTCAGTGCTTATGCATGTGTTTAAAATGACCTTTGCACAAGCTGACTTAACTAAATTTCTCTGCAACCTGTCCCCAAATATGGCTTTAAACCTTTCATGTTTTCCATATTATTTTTTTCTTCATGACAGGCCAGAAGTCCTGAGGAATCTGACCATGGGACTCCCTTGTGATGTCAGAAACAGATTTCTAAATAAGGAAGAATAATAAAAACTCATTGGTGGTTACTACTCTTTCACACTAGTGTACCCTGAAATAACTTTTCCAAAGAGCACTTATTGACAGAGGGCCTGATTTCCTTCAAAGCTATACAGAGAGTTTCTAAATGCCAACTTATTTCAGGAGAGGAAATTCTCTTCTTTGGCGCTTTGCTGAAGCTAATTTGGGTTTTCTGTGTTTTGAGAGATATGATGTGACTTTTCTGCTAAAGACTCATCATGAACCCTGCATGCTTTTCATTTTTATCTTAAAGCAGGCTCAGATGTTAACAAAATTCATCTAGCAGGACTTTTTCTAGTTTTGGGGGGCAGATACATTGTTTTTACTTAGAATAGGCAATTTCTTGACTACTAAATAAACTTTAGAAACCTCAGCATAAGTTTTGCTTTTCCAGGAAAAAAATTTGCTGATTAAAAATAATAGAATCAGTAGTATTAGCAACACTTTTATTTCTCTAGCTCTATTTATAACGCCTACTTTTCAAAACAGTTGAAAAATATAAATATGAAAACATCTACTTTTTCTCTCACTATGATTAAAGTTATCAAAAGAATCATTTGAAAAGAAATACAATATATCACTTATAAATTGATAAAATTAAGCTACACTTTGCCTCCTCTAAGTTTTACTGATCTAAAAATAATAGTTTTGTATGTGTTCATTTTTCTACAGGGGATCTCATTTTTAAAATGCTCTTTAATACAGGACATTGATTCATAACCTCAGGGCCTTAGTAAGTAGCTTCCTTGAAGATGATACTATTTTGGATTTATTCACAAGAAGTAATCCCCTTGAGTGACTCATATAATTTTTTTTTTTTTAGTTTTCTTAAGAAATTCTTCAGAAATTCTTGTGAGATAGAAGTAGGGAAAATATTATCACTTTGCTGATAGGGATGCCAAGGCTCAGAGATTTGTTCAAGGTCAAAGAGAAAGTCATTGGTAAAGCCAGAAACTTGAATCCTAGCATCCTCGCCTGTATTTTAGTTCTGCTAAAACAAACTTCCTGTATTCCTTGGATCTGCATTAATGCAAGAGTTTTGCATTTTGGGACCCAGGCAACAATTTTAAAATCCAGAATACTTACAAAAGACTATATATTCTAAAACTCATTCACAATTATTTCTTTTTATCATTGCCTTTTGATATGAAAAAGTCATACGACTTAAGTCTATTATTCCATTCATATAAGTTGCTTAGACTTCAATATAGGTCTCTAAGTCTGTGTATTTTATTTTATTTTTTTCTTTTGGCATGGGAATATCCCAGTGGGTCCATACGTCTGTGTCCTCAATGCATATGGCACCAGAGTAAATTATATCCCAGGTTATTTGTGGCTCTAACAATATTTAGTCAATTTCCTTTCTCAGCAAACTTAAAAATTCATGCAAACCAGATTTATGCAAATCCATGTTTGTGATTCGGCTGTGGTCAGCCTCAGGAAGCAGAATCCCATGTGACTGCCATGTAGGATGTGATTTAAAGTTGAGGATTTACAAGAGCAGTGCAATGTGTGTGGTGGCATACACACTGGACATTTAAATATCCAGTGATATTTAAAGATGCAGAGGGGTATGAAAAGATGACAATGTGCAAATTCCCACAAATATGCATAATTCATGGTAAATTAGTATATGTCTAATCATAGCAAAGTACATGATTTTCTTGCAATCTCGTCCCTTCCTTTTTAAATTGATAACTGGCATCTTGAAAGAAGAAAGGAAAGATGTGGGTGGTTACCACAGAAGCCAGGGAAAGTTGTGCAGTATATATATCTATGGCTGATTCACGTTGATGTATGGCAGAAACCAACACAATATTGTAAAGTAATCATCCTCCAATTAAAAATAAATAAATTCAAAAACATACTGCCCCCCCAAATGCCTAAGGATCCCCTTGATTCAACATAAGGCAACCATTAAAATGACATCTATAAAAAATAAATGACGTGGAAAAAATGAGTCTGGCATAATACACAAAGAGGGAGATACAAAATGGAATGCACACTAACTGCAGCTATATAAAAAATTGAAATTATGCTTGTGACTAAGCAAAAATGAGAGAATATGTAAAAATGAAGAGTTCTTGGGTACATGGGTGATACTTTTGATCTGGTCAAAGTTTCTCAGAAGGGTTTTATATACTCATAAACAGAGTAACCAGTGAAAGAGAAGAGACCGCCAAGGATGACTGTCAGCTCTCTGGCACCAACAGATAAGGCTCTTGGAGGAAGGTGGGGTGCTGCTATTGGGAGGATGTGGGAGTCACCAGAAGCTTGGAGGGGCAGAGTTGTGGCAATGAAAGTCTGAAGGGGTGGCGGAACATCATATCTCAGACCACTTTTCTAGATGGGTAAGCAGGGAAACTATAGATCTGCCAACACCGGGGATAAACCAGCTCTACTCAGCAGTTCAGCAGGGACGTCGGCCTGAAAAGAAAGGTCAGCCGCTGTGGGGCAGCTGGTAGAGTGACATTTCCAGAGCACAGTTACGGAAAGCTATTCAACAAATGCTGAAATGATGGGCTTTCCTGTTTTGTTCCAGGCATGGCTATTTTCAAATGTGGTGAGCATAGAGGCAATTCTAGGTGCAAAGTAAGGATTTAACTTATCATGAGAAGCACCTCAGATGTGAGGACTTGAGCCCATGTAGCAACCCTAATGTAGGACCTGCCTTTTACTGGTTATCTAGGAAGGCTGCCTGGTTACCTGATCCTACCATTCAGTACAGGGCAGGGTCCCAATGGCCTCAGAGGTGAGCAGTTATCCAAGGACTGGGCAACTGCCCTTTTTCATAGGTTTGCTTTTGGGCTTGTGTGTTTATGACTCTTTTACACACACACACACACACACACACACACACACACACACACACACACATATATATATATATATATACACATGAATAATGTCTTTTGAAGGAAGAATATTTCTTTTTCAATTTATCCATCTTAATTGATTTATGCTTTTTTAAATCATATACATCTTTCCCTTATAAACAGAATACGTTTCTCAGATTTTACCCTATTACATTCCTAGCACAGTCAAGATGACATTAATAACAGATCTCCTTGATAAGTCAGGGAAGCATGAGGAAAGGACAGTTTCTTAACTGTGAACTCCTTGGACCCTGGGCAGTCATGCACAGCCACACAGACTGTGCACACAGCACATCTCCTTGGGGTTGTGCAAAGCAGTAGCCTAGCATAAAATTCCCTATGCCTTAGTGTACACTGGGAAATGGGGATAATGGCAACTACATCATAGATTTGTTGGGAGGATTAAATGAGTTGCCAGGAAAAATATCAACAACCTCAGATATGCAGATGATACCACTCTATTGGCAGAAACTGAAGAGAGTCTCAAGATGAAGGTGAAAGAGGAGAGTAAAAAAGCTAGCTTGAAACTGAACATCAAAAACACTAAAATCATGGTATCTGGTGCCATCAATTCATGGCAAAGAGAAGGGGAAAAAGTGGAAACAGTGTCAGATTTTATTTTCTTGAGCTTCAAAATCACTGTGGATGGTGATTGCAGCCATAGAATTAAAAGATGCTTGCTCCATGGAAGAAAAGCTATGACAAACCTAGACAGCGTATTAAAAAGCAGAGACATTACTTGACTCACAAAAGTCCATCTAGTTAAAACTATGGTTTTTCCAGTAGTCATGTAGGGATGTGAGAATTGGACCATAAAGAAGGCTGAGCACTGAAGAATTGATGCTTTCAAACTGTAGTGGTGGAGAAGACTCTTGAGAGTCTCTTGGATAGCAAGGAGATCAAACCAGTCAATCCTAAAGGAAATCAACCCTGAATATCCATTGGAAGGACTGATGCTGAAGCTGAAGCTCCAAAATTTTGGCCACCTGATGCAAATGGCCCACTCACTGGAAAAGATCCTGATGCTAGGAAAGATTGAAGGCAAAAGGAGAAGGGGGTGGCAGATGATCAGATGGTTGGAAAACATCACCAACTCAATGGACCTGAGTTTGAGCACACTCCAGGAAATAGTGAAGGACTGGGAAGCCTGGCGTGCTGCAGTCCATGGGGATGCAAAGAGTTGGACACAACTCGGTGACTGAACAACAATAAATATAAATATATGTATACATATATAGTGTTTAGAACAGGGTATAGTACATGCATAGTAAATGCTATGCAACTATTGCTTTAATAAAAGTTGTTTAATAAAAGTTGTTTAGAAAAACTTACGGCAAAGATTACATTAATAAGTTTTACTTCTTGGTCCCTATCATCTATACTTGCTTTATGAAACAACATGTGTCACAGGATTGATTCACTTTAAAGTAGTTTCACTTTAATGAATGAAGCCAGGAGGGAATATCTGCAAGGTTAGAAACAGTTAAATATAGGACTGAAGATCCCTAATTTGTCTTAACTCCTTTTCTTTTGTAGTGCTAGGAAATAAAAGTTTAATGTCTTTACCAAAATAGTAATTGATCCTTTCTTGACACCAAAAATTTGAATAGTCTAAAAAATCACACCTCAAAGTGTTATGTGGATAGGAATCCCAGGAAGGCTTGTGAAAACCGATTCTTGGTCCCCACCCACCCTTAGAGACTTTGATTCAGTCTGGAACTTGGAGTATGAATTTCTAACATACTGTAGGTGATGCTGATGCTGCTGGCCCATGGACTTCTCTTCGAGTCACTGAGCTCTTCTGCAAACCCACGTCTTGTCCTGGGCATACAGGGAAGACTCTGTAACTTTTTCAGGACCACGGCTAGGGAAATAATACACATCTCAGAGGCCTGAGGGTCCTAAATGCTCCCTTAGGTCCTCAGTTCTAAATCTCCTGTAGCACTGGTACCATAACTGCCTACTGACTGAAGCTCCACACTGTACTATTGGTTTCTTAGAGGCCGTGCTTGTGTTTATGTAATTTTTGTGTCCCAGCACCAGGCAAACACCTAGCAAGAAATAGGCTGTTAAGAAGTTTTTGTAAGATAAGTAGATGAAGTAGGAGGTTAGATCATTTCCATTGAAATGCTATTTTTTTTTTCAAAAGCAGCATTCCCTGCTGTATCTTTGGAATTTATTTTGTTACCATATAATTAAAAAGAAGACAATTTAATTTTGCTTACAGTTTATCTTAGAACCAGTTTTTAAACATATGTTTCTCTGCTTAGTGGTCTCCCCTAAATACTGAATGTTAAATGCTGCCAGCATTCCCTGAGCTGGTTCTCCTGGGTTCTCCACTGCTCTCCCTCCTGTATCCCATGAGAGGGAACAGGGCAGAATCAAGTCCCAATTTTCTTTAGAACAACAAAAGGTATACATGTGCTGAATGTAACTAAGCATTCTCCCCTACAACCAAGCCCCAGAAGATACATAGCAAAACTGTTTACATATCACATGTCTATAAACGACAGTTTCTCAGATTTTTCTGTTTTCCCATTTGCTTCTTCTTCGGCATAGGCTTTATTTTCATTTTTGTTTTCTTTTTTCCCTTTCTCACTCTCCCCTACAACTATGGGGTTTAGGATGTCTGTCTTCAGAGCCAAGAGGGGCTTGTTCCTTCTCTTTCTCCTCTCCTAGCATCTGGATTCTCAAAGGGGAAAGTCTATAGCAGGACTATGAGGAGGCCTCCTTCCCTCCATCTACACCCTTCTGCTCCTAGGGGATATATCAGAAGATTTGGTGATGTGTATCACATATGTATACACATGCACAGGACAAAGGCAAAAAGGGAGGAAGAGTGTTACACACCTGTGGTGCTTCAAGTTGTTCAGTATGAATGGGACATGGAGTTGCGGTGGCATTGGGTGAGGATAACAGGGTAGTCAGGGCCAGGACCACCCATGGCCTGCGAGCCCAACTGAGGAGTTTGCACCATATTTGGGACACAGTAAGAGACATCACTTCTCTCCACATCTTGAGTATCTATCATCTGTAAGCCAAGCAGTCGTTGTGGTCCATGCATGTCTTGTATGGCTACTGTGGTTCATAAAACCACAAAAGGATTTAAAATCCTTTGGATGAAAGGGTAAGATTGCTCATTCACTTAATGAAAGACATATTGTGTCATTTTTTTTCTTTAATGCAAAGTTTCCAAGGTTCTGTATCTTTAGCTTAAAAGTTTAAGAATAATGAAGGCTATTCGTGAGCTTCAACTTGTTTTATTCTGCACTAAACAAGTTGATTAAAAAAATCCATCAATGGATGCATTATCACTCATTCCTTTTTCAGAAACTACTTCCATAGTTCACAAAAATTAATGTGTCAATTTTGGGGACACATTTAAAGATAGAAGCTGAGAGTGTAGGGAAGTGATAACTGGACAACTTTTGACTGGAAGAAAACTACTTGCCTCCATGTTTAGTGTTTTTCTGCAACAAGAATTCATTAATTATTCACGAATTACACAAATGAGATAATTTTGTTAGAAAAAAGTGATGAATGAATTTTTTTTTTCTATTCAGAACATCGGGCACAAAGCCGAGATGGTACATTCTTTCACCATTTCTTTAATAAGTCACTTATTCATATGTTTAAAGAATGAGATCATTTGGCAAAAAAAAAAATACTATGATGAGGAATAAATAGCAATTGTGATGAATGATCATTTGTGTATGTATGTGTTTTTCCTAGATCACGAGATAGGAAGGAAGCGGTACTCACTGATTGGGGGTAGACCATGTGAAAAATTAATGACTAAAAATGGAAATGACAGAATTATAGAGTTGTTTTGAAGAAAGAGAAGGAAGCAATGGAGCATTAAAAAAAAAAAAGGCAGGTTTGCAAGAGCTGTGTTTCTGTCAAAGCTTATCTATGCAGTACCAGAATAAGAGATACATTCCAGAGGCAGATGCAGCGTCAGAATGAGAGACACATTCCAGAGGTGGGGATCAGAGACAGCATGGGGCTGAGCAGAAAGGAGAAGACATGTGTTGGCAAGTCTGGATGGGAGAGAAATAAAGGCATAACCACAGAAATGACAAGGTCAGTGTAATGGCAGAGAACAGGCATCTAGGTCCGAAGTCAGAAGAGAAGAAAGGGAAGTCTACTCTCTAAATTCTCTCTGCTGTTTAAGTATCAAAAGAGGAAAAAAAAATTTTTTTGTATGGTCTATCTCTTCCTTGGTCATTTTTATTTATCAGATTTTGAATTTGTAACATAGATAGTTTCAGTATAAATATTTCTACCCACAGCTATTTTTCAGAGCCCTGATACTAGACACTGATGGAGTCAGTAATCAGTGAGGTCAAATACAAGGTTCATTAGACAAAGTGCTGGGACCTTACTTCAGAATGGATGGACTAGGAAGCTAGACGTCGGACTGTGGGCCTGCTTCACAATCCCCACAACCAAATGAAAGGGTGATGATAAGCTGATCCAAGTGAAGACCAGAGAGACGATCTGTGGAAAAACCCTCTGCTTCAATGGGGAGGAAATGCTTTGCTAATCTTCCTAGGGGGATCTTAGGAGACTCAGATTTCTTTAAAAATCTTTAATATTTGAACCCTGATATACAATGGAATGGTATTCCCTGGTGGCTCCTATGGTAGAAGAGTCTGCCTGGAATGCGGGAGACCTGAGTTCAATCCCTGGGTCAGGAAGATCCTTTGGAGAAGAAAATGGCAACACACTCCAGTATTCTTGCCTGAAAAATCCCATGGATGGAGGAGCTTGGTGGGCTACAGTCCATAGGGTCGCAAAGAGTTGAACACGACTGAGCGACTTCATTCCACTTCCATACAGTGGGAAGCTGTCACAAAGTTTGTGAGAACCTCTTTATGAAGTAGGAAGCATCTCATATAAATATCCTTTCGTAAAAGTCCATCAAATTTAATAGAGTTAGACATGCATTTGAAATACATGCTCTTCTCAAGTGATTTTTCTAGACTGCCTGGTATGCTTAGCTTACCAGCATGAGGGAATTTAGAAGAAAGGATAAAAAGTAGTTTAATTTAGGAAGGCTGTTATAGAGGTGGATGAATAAAGCCAGGACATGAAACTGCAGACCTGCATTCTAATATTTCTTGTGATAAAAAATAATCTAAGTGATAGAGTCAAGCTACTTCCCTATTCCAAGACTCAAGTTACTTTGGATGAAGAAGAACCAATATAATTAAACTTCATAGCAGGAGCATCCTTTCATCACTCAAAGTTTCTCTGCACACCTATGGGCCGACTTACTCTAAGGGACTGCACCACAGGCATAAACCCCCTCCTCTGTTTGGAGCAGCTGGGAATGGGTTCCATGGAGCACAATTTAAAAATCACTGCATTAGATTCTCTTCTGAAATTCCTTCCAGCTCTAATGTCTACAGTTTTCAGACTGACTAGATAAACTGACTTAAAACAACCAAAAAACAAAACCAGTAAAAGCACAACAAAGATTCCACAGTGAAAGGCTGAATGGTTTTCTTTCAAGCTGTGTTCCAAATGGCTGAGTTTCAGCACTACTGTCCTGGCCTGTTATTTTCATATATCACATCATTTTTATACTCAGCAAGTCAGCTCATGTCATTTCAATTTTACACATATTTTTCTCAGTGACTAAAGATGCTGCCAGCACTTTCCCCATTAGATTAAAAAATGGGCTATTTGAAAATTATTTACATCTATTTATCTTTCCAACTTGAAAGTTTAGTTTTTTTTATGCTGCATGTAATGAACATAGGCTGTACAATATTATCCTAAAATAAAAATACAGAGTGGCATTTAAGATGTTTGTTGAACTTGAAGTGGTTACTCATGGTCTCTCTCTTAGTGATTACAGGTTTTCATTGAACCCTGTGGTTTGCATTACTGTTTGCAAAGCTGGGGAAGATGGACTGGTGGAAGAAGGCTGGGTGCTTTCCCTCTACAAGGTGGGTACCTTGCTAACTCTCTGAGATGCTAAGTTGGTAAGAACAGGAGGTGGTAAAAGTCCCGAATAGGAAATATCAGCAATACTTTCTGCTTACAAATATCTGACCTACTCATTTTATCAAGTGGGGATATTTTACGTTTTAGGTTAACTAATTCTCTTTTGAGGTACTCGAACCTCAGGAGACAGACGGCCATCTAACAATTATATCTTAACATCCATTGTTTTAATCTGATCAACAATTGGGTTAGGTTAGTTTCAAGGGAGAGGCTTGAAAGCAGGAGGTATAAAGAAGGAGAGAAACGGAGGGGAGAGCAGAGGCCCACCCCGGTACAGGGACATCCTACTCTCCTTGATCTTAGAGTCTCACAAGCGTAACAGGTCGCAGACTGGAAACCCAGGGCTGTATACAGATTCACACTGTTTTGTTTGACTACACACGGTTATAAAATTTAAAAACTGATTTTAAAAATTTAAAAAAGTAGATTTATTGCTTCTCTTGAAAAATGAGTATATGTGGTGACCCTGAGCCCATTTTCAATAAGATGGCAATTAGCTGGGGCTGGTAGGTGCTGCACCTTCTAGAGGGGCCAGGAGGTGATCTCAGCCACTGTCTTCCTCACTTTCTGTTTTTCTTACATATAGTCTATTCTCATTTCTGAACTTGGTTGATCGAAGGAGGCATTTGTATCTATGACCTCAGAATAGACTTTATTGTTTAGTAGTACTATAATGTAGTCCCAAAGAAATCCAAGGGGATTCTACACCTACTCAATCTAAGACTTTTACCATCAACTCCCACCACTCACCCACTCCAGGACCTGACATTTATAAAGCACTTATTTCATGCCACACACTCTGCTAAGCATTAATTTACAGCAACTTATTTATCCTAACAACTACTTTATGAAGTAGATAGAATTTTCTTCATTTTATCGCAGAGCAGCCTGAGGCTCAGAGAGGCTGGTTAATTTTTCCCGATATAGCTACTACATGGCTGTAGTCTGTTTTCATTCAGATTCCTGAGTGTGAAAGCCTCGCTCTTAACCACTGTATAACAACTGTTATTTTCACAATGGCCCACATGTGCAGTGGCAGAGGAGCCGGCAGACCTGAAAAGGCACCAGACTAGAGTACCTAACAGTGCCCTACAGAAGGCACACAGACTGCTTACTAGTAAAGCAGTGTGAATAAACAAAGAGATGTAATGACCAACTCAGCATTCAGGAAGCCTGAGCTGCTGGTGGAAAGAACACGAGACAAAACAGCAGTGGGCCTGGATTCTAAACTCTGCTCTGACTAAAGGAGGCTGCATTGGACACGAGGCTGCTCAGAGAGGCACCCCCGTTTGAACCCCACAACAGACGTCTGAGCCAGATGGTATTATTCCATTTTGCAGATGAAGAAACAGAAACTCAGAGAACTTCAGCTGCTCACTCCCAGGCCTTCTGCTTAGTAAGTGACAGAGCTGAGAGTGGAAACTAGGACGATGGCCGCCTCCTTCATTTCAGGTCTCTCCTATCTGCCTCTGTGTCACTCGAAAGAGTCATCCTCTACATTTTCCGGCCTTCTACCTTCAGATTTCAGTAACACATCAGAAGACTCTGAAATTAAGATATTAAGTCAGTCCTTTTAGTTTTTCCTGGAGTCAGAGGTGATGCCTAGGGGAATCAGTACACTAATCTGAAACGTATGAAGTGAAAAAACCCCCCAAAAATCCCTCAGCATTGTAAATTTACAAGGAAAAATTAAGTTACTTTGCATTACTGTGATTTCTACCCCATGCCCCCTTCCCAATTACCCAATTGAACTATTTTCATATTACTTGACACAAATAGGTAATGTTTTTGTATTATTACTTGACACAAATAGGTAATGTTTAGGAATAAAAGATGAGTGACAATGCCTTTATCCCAGTTACTTTTCTGTTTAACCTTTTGCAAAACTTTCCCCTTGCCTTGTATAACACTTACTGATGATAAATAGCTTTGCTGACAGATGGCATAGATTGGAATACAATAGTGAATCTTTGTTTACTCTAATGCAGATTTCATATAGACAGCAAATTTGAAAAGCTTTGGTCTCTTTCATCACACATAAATATGGCTTATTTTCATTGAACCATTTCTCATCTATCAATCTCTCTGGGGAAAATGCTAATGAGCCTATGTCTATTGTGAGCATAATGGGGCAACCACAACGGCGTAATGTGCTTGGTCCTTCAGAATCTCACAGCATCCTGTTTCAGAATCACTGGGCTGCCCAGCTTGTTTCTTTCTTGCATGTCTAGAGGGGGTTTCTGTTCTTGGTGACCAACATGGAGTTCCAAGAAGGTACCCAGGGAGAGTGTTATACATGACGTCAAGAGACAAGGTCTTAAGCTTTATAAGTCTTATCAGAGGTAAATGGGATCTGAATTATATTTAAATTAAGTCACCACATTGATATGGCAAGAAAAGCACTGGCCAGATGGTGCAGAGTACAACAAGGCAGTGACACATATCACCCCCATTCCTTTCACTATTTGTGAGTCCAGAATCAGGTCAGCTGCTTGGATGGTGGTATGACCACATTAACTGTTAGTACTAGAAGGAAGCTCAGTATCCTTTCCTGTTTCTCTGTTTTTCTCATTCTTCCATTTTTCTTTCATGTTGGCCTATATTTTCCTCTTTAGAATTCATTCCCACAAAGACCACTAGGATAAAATTACAATCCTACTCAAATGCTTTTCTGCTACTGGAAACACAAGGGGGTGTCTATACTTTGCCTCTTCTTTTTCTTAAAGGAAAATTCATAGAAATTCTAGTTTCCATGGCTTTCTGCTTGGGCTTCTTCTACAAATTTAAAAGGAGACTCTCATAAGGGTGTCAACTACAAATTGGCACCTGCCAAGAGCATTTGCCAATCTGACAGTGTTTCAGTCGAACAACAAGAAGGGCGTTTGTCATCTTTCTCTGTGGAGAGTGACCCCTGTGCTGCTGCAGCTGCACCTTCAATACCCCTGAGGGTGGAGAGTGAGGCTCTTTGTGCTCCAAGGAAATTGGTGGAACAGGTCTTTAGATAGTTAGATATTTTCAGGAACTGATTTCATGATCCCAATCCTTGCATCTCTTCATATCTAGAAAATCACTAAATTCCTTCATGGTGACATCAGCTCCTCATGACTAGCAGAAAACCTTTTGTAAAGTAAGCTTTTGATTGCACTGAACTCCTCTTTTACCAAAATTTGATATATTGACCTTTTCCCACTACCTCTTTGGAACAGAGAGCTATCTGAGGTGCTGTCTCCTGGACTGCAGTCCTCATTTTGACCCAAATAAAACTTCACTTGAAACTCTCATGTTGTGCATCTTTTTAGTGGATAAAGGTTTTGGGCTAAGAAAGGCATGTGTTATCTCTCTCCATGGTGCTTCTCACGTCTGGTCAAGGCCCTCCTGGGGGAGGCTGTCTAGGGATGGGAAAGGTGAGTGGATGGTAATAACCACCTTTCAGCTCTAATTATGTATATATTTGCTTGGAAGGGCATTTCTCTCCTAATAAAGCTACAGGGGACAAGAGGGAAGTAAACTGCTAAGGAATGTTTATAGAAAAGATTATTCCTGTGAGGGTTCAATAAATATTGGCCAATTAAGATACTTCCTAGTAGATGGTTATTTTATATAATTACAGCACCGAAGCAAATCAGCTTCTTAATGCCCACATATGAGATGACCAATAATGGGCGACCATAGGGAGCTGTGTAGGATGATAGACGGTGTATTGGATTGCACTTCAAGAGGGAAGGCTGGCTTCCAGTGCTCTCTCTGTACCTAACCAGGGACTCAGAGCAACTTGATTCATCTTTCCAGATCTCAGTGTTCCTGTTTGCTAAATTGGGGTTTTGGGGTGGTATTATGGACTGAATGTTTGTGTCCCCTCCTGATTCATATTTTGAAGCCCTAACCTTTAATGTATTTGTGTCTGGGGACAGGCCTGCAAGGAGATGATAACGGTCAAATGGGGCCTTAAGAATGGGGCCTTAATAAGAGGAAGAGACACAAGAGCTCGCTCTCTCTCTCTGCCAGGTGATGATGTGAGGAAATAGTGGGGAAGGCTCTCTTCCTATAAGCCAGAAAGACAGCCTTCGCCAGAAACCAAACATACCAGCATGTTTATCTTGGACTTTCTATCCCCTAGAGCGGTGAGAAAGAAATATGTGTTGTGTAAGCCACCTGGTCTATGATATTTTGTATGACTGGCCAAGCAGGTGGTGATGTGTTTGTGTGTGTTAGTTGGTGGTGATGACCAGCTAATTAAAATGACATACTGGTTTATAGTATATAAAGTACTTTTACAAACTCATTTTCTTAGAGAAACTCTAAGAGGTGGGAAGAGCAGAGTATTATTTTACAAATACGGAAATACCTCAAATCACAAGGCTACCACAAGGCTACTAAGTGGAATTCAGTCAGATGCAAACCTGAATCTTTGAGCACTTTTAGCTGTAAATGGCTGTGGTTTTCTTGTTTTTATCATCATTACATTAGATATCTATGAATTCTAGTTTTTAGGTTTCCAGGTAACTCCCAGGTGAAGAATGTCAGATTTATCACAAGTGACATATATATTTTTTCTCTTCAGAACTATAAGAGTTGTTTCCTTTGACCAGATATTCTCAAAGTAAGGTCTAGGATCAGCAGTGAGAACTGAGGATTTAGAAGAGCAAGTTGTTGGGCCCTACTTGGACCTGACCTGCAGAATCAGAAATTCTAGGGGGTGGGTGGGACCAAGCAATTCTTGAGAAGCCCTCAAGGGGATTCTGAGGCTGCTAAATTTGAGAACCGTGGTTCTGATCGTGTACACCTTTGTTACAGGTTGACATTTGACATTTCCCTGCCTTATTGTACTGAAGGATATGCAGCTGCAACTCTGAGTCCTACAATCATTCTGCGGCATACTGTTAAAACTATTTTGAAATGCTTGAACCTACAAGTATATCCTGTTTACAATGACAATATTCTATAATTTTGTGTTAGCCTTCATTATTTCCTTTATATCTGCTTGGAATTTGGAAACATTTTAGAAAAAAAGTTATCTTGGTCAGCATATCACAAATCTTGAATTAAACTGCTGCTGCTGCTGCTGCTGCTAAGTCGCTTCAGTCGTGTCCGACTCCATGTGACCCCATAGACGGCAGCCCACCAGGCTCCTCCGTCCCTGGGATTCTCCAGGCAAGAATACTGGAGCGGGTTGCCATTTCCTTCTCCAATGCATGCTAAGTTGCCTTAGTTGTGTCTGACTCTGTGTGACCCTATGGACAGCAGCCCACCAGGTTCCTCCATCCACAGGATTCTCCAGGCAAGAATACTGGAGTGGGTTGCCATTTCCTTCTCCTCTATTCTAATTAAAACAGTAATTTCAAAAAGATTTAATTTACTATTTATTCAAAGTGGCTAATGTTTTTAATCACTTATGCAGGGTACTTGACCATCTACTCCCCCACAATGACCCCTGACATCTCAGTAACTTCAAAGGAAATTCACCTGTACATGAGATCTATTCCTAAACAAGAGGTACCCCCATCCAATCAGGAAAGAATATTTTAATAAATAATAAAAATAACCAAAATACATATATAAAATTTCTTTTAATATTTATCCTAGAAAGCCAAATATAGAACTAATTCTATTATTTTAATTATATGTGAATGCACATATGTATATTATATATGTTATATAATTATACATATAATGAAATATATTTATATCAAATATCTGGGTTTTAGAGGTATAAAGATTTTTATCCAATGCTTTCTTTGATTACTTTCTTGTACTTGGAGAAAACTAGGGATTTCTGGAAGAGAATATGGACTTCAATGCCAACGTGATCCATTTATATTTAAATGACTATAGAGGTGTGTGGGTGTGTAATTACATATTATGTGGCACCTCTTATTACTTTAGGACATCAACACTAACCTAAGAATTCTCTGGAATATTTTCCTATGTATCTCGAATAAATCTTGCCACTAAAATTTCACAAAGAGAAAAGCACAGAATTGCCCTTTAAGAATAAAACTTACACATTTCCAAAATTACTTTTTCTTATAGAGAAATAACAAAGAAATTACCTTTTAGCCCCTTAAATGTGGTCAGCCAGAGTGAATAAAATCCTCATACTCTATGCTGCTTGTTATTAATGTGCTTACATAAGCAAAACTGTGGGCTTTCGGTGGAAGTATAAGACTTACAAATCACATGACTGATAAAATGGCATATAGCTTACACAGCGTTTGTAGAGCGACAGCTTCTGAATGACAGTTTTAATGAGCTTAGTGGACTTCTGACCATCACAGCACTCCAACCATTTTATTTATCTCCTTTAGATTTTCTTTTGGCACCATTTACTGAGATAATTTTGTAACTATATGAAGATTGACTAACAAATTTCTACCATGTTTCTGAAAAGACATAGGAAGATTAAATTGAACATAAAGATTCCTCCTCCCCTGCCAAAATATATATAATAACTATGAGATGAAGCAATATTAGAAAAAAAGTATTTCACACACATCCACTCACAAACACACATGCATTTTTAATGTTGATCTCTTAAACTCAGGAAGAATTTTTGATAGTGTTACAAAGACTAATTAGAGTGTTTTCCCAAATATTTTACTTTGAGGTGTCAATGCTGTCATTGTTTCTACCTAGGATTTACTCATTACATCAACACCAAATAAACCTTCCCCAAAAGGAGGGACTACTTTTTACTGCCAACAGCAGACACCAAAGCCAACTCATATTCATAATTACTCATCTTTTAAAACATGTTTTGACATGAATGACTCAGCAAAGCTGGGTTACTGCCAACTGGTGCCAACTGGTCCAATGGCACCAGAGGAAACATGAGAACTAGAGAGTCAACAGTGACTGAGAAACTGGATCCTCCCTCATTTGATCCAGGTAAGAAAAGTGTTATCTCCTGAAGAAGCAGGAGAGTAGGTTCTATTTTTCAAAAGATTCCTTAACAGTTAACAAAATGTGTTTAGGCACTACAATATAAATTTGTGAAAAGTGCAACAACAGAAAAACAACTCTCTTTTCTGAATCTCCGAATTCACTTAAAACAAAAATAAGCTTTAGGAAGAAATGAAGAAAAGAAAGAAAAGCAGCTCTGGCAGTAGAACAATACTAAAGAACTACAAAAAGAAAGGGAATTTAACTTCTTCATGATTAAGAGAGAAATAAAAAAAATAAAACTTTTCATTTTAATAGAGATATGTATAGGTATGTGAATGCTCATAATATACTCAATTGTATTTTACTTTTTTTACATTTGTCAGGGAGGTTCAGTCCTTCCATCAGAATGCCAGTCTACAAGGCAGGGTATATGGGAAATAGAGATCACACACCCAAAGAAATTAATCTGACATAGTTAAAATGATAGCTAATAGCCCAGCAGAGCACTCAGGCTCCGGTCCCACTTATTAACTGAACTGACAATTTGGCACTAAGCAGAAACACAGGGCCAAATCCAACATTCTTCCACCCTGGTTTACTCAGGAGCAGCAGAGTGAAGATAAGGCAAGAAAAGCCTGACTGTAGTTTGAGTGAACCCTGTAGTGTGGACGTACTCTGCACCTCCTGGGGAGATGCTTTGTTTGGCCAGTTTTCCCTGGAATACTACTTCAGTGATCACAATTACTCCAGGCCTAACAGGCCAGTCTGTAAGTGATTGTTTCTGGTTGTTCTCTTCTGATGGTCATTTTCCCTTTTATTCAGAAACAGACACAATGGCTCCTTTAATGCAATCACCATGATGCGAAACAAATGGCATGATTAGGAAATTTTCCAAATTCAACTTGGCTTTCTGTAACTTGCTGACTGCCTTCATTCTAATAGCTTAATCTGTTCAGATATCTTTGAATTATTTCTCTATCTCTACCTGAACTTACGTCGAAATCATCAGAATCACAGTGACTTACACATGAGATAGATGTGCAGTTCTCTTGTCTCCTTGATAATTAACAAAGATGTTAAGGGCTGATGCCAATTCCATGACGTGAGCTGGATACCTTCCATTACCTGGTATGCCATTGTTTATGGTCTATTAAGCAGTTTTCATTTTACCTTATGCGCCCATATAAAATACAAGCTAGCTGTTTCTCAAATTACAAGAAGTTTTAAAGACTATTAACTAGCTTCATTTTTGGTTTGTTTTGAAATTTGAACTCTCTAAATTTACTGCAGACAATCTGTGAAAGTAAATTGGGCAATATGTTTCAAACTTCTCAGTTTTTGAAAGTCTTTTATCCCCCTCCTCCTAAATTATAACTGCTTTACACTAATAGTAGCATTTCTCATTTTCAAAATAAGATACATCCTGGTTCTTGTTTAAGTATTTTTTCCAAACCAAATTATCATTGTTGTACTGATTCATTTTTTCAAGTAGGGTTTTTAATTTCCAAACATTCTCTTATTTTACTCTGTTTTATTTTTCTTCATTCTTACATACAGGACATACATGTTGACATCATGCAGAAGTCTGCATCAGAGGCCTTAGACAGAGAGGCTTAGCTGCTCTCAAACTCTATCTTATGCAGGCCCCAGTTAGTCAGGCTAATATAGCTGCCAGGGCAGAGCTGAAAGCTCAAAGGGCTCACAGTTGTCAAAAATCTACAATGCAACAGTAGAAAATGTATGTAAGCATTCACTTACCTGCTTTTGATCAACAATTATTTCCAGGTCTTCATCACTGCTTAGTTTTCCATATCCTTTTTCTTTACTTTTCTTGTGAAAGAATAATTTTAAATGATCATTTAGTTTCTTTCCATTAATAACGTTAATTCCTACTTAATACTTTTTAAAGATAAAAGTCTTTACTTAACCTTGTTCACTAGTCATAATACATCATTCTTTATGCCAACCTCTTATGGACAGTAGTAAATATTTTTATTAAACTGCTGGCTTCTGCTTAGCCTCTTCCATCCAAATTATACCTTTAATCCTTTTCTGAATATTGTTATGCTTCTTTTTCAACTCTATAGTTTCAGAAAATATTCTTTAATAATTCAAGATAAATAATAAATTCCTTAGAGTCCTAGGACATTTTTCTTAAACACTGAAGCTGCATTTAGTGATCATACTATGCTTAAGACTTCAGGTACTAAATGTTTTCTTTTAATCCTTCATATATTTTTAAGAATAAGCAAGTATAACACCAGTAAGATAATGAATCTTCAGATTTTCTATGTGCTGTGCTGTGCTTAGTTGCTCAGTTGTATCTGACTCTTTGCAACACCATGCACTATAGCACACTAGGCTCCTCTGTCCATGGGGATTCTCCAGGCAAGAAAATACTGGAGTGGGTTGCCATGCCCTCCTCCTGGGGATCTTCCCAATCCAGGGATAGAACCCAGGTCTTTTGCATTACATGCAGATTCTTTACCATCTGAGCCACCAGGGAAGCCCAAGAATACTGGAATGGGTAGCCTATCCCTTCTCCAGGGGATCTTCCTAATCTAGGAATTGAACCAGGGTCTCTTGCAATGCAGGTGGATTCTTTACCAGCTGAGCTATCAGGGAAGCCCCAGATTTTCTATATTTGCCTATAAATCTGACAAAAACTAACACTGGAAGAGATAACTCAGAAATAATTTTTAAAAGGTAAATAAGAAAAATTTCAAAATTTGATAGCTTAAAAAGTTGGAAGAGTACAGGCCATTTAAAAAAAATGTTCTTTATTGGCATACCAGGAATGATGGTTACTTCTTCATAATTTCAGAAATTATTAGTACCTTGCAGAGGACCAGTAAAAAAAAGAAAAGAAAATTCACTACCTAATTAGCTGTAATCCATGATTGCTATCTTAAGAAAAACAACAACAACCCTGCTCAGTATTAACTATATCAACTAGAATTAAGGGAATTATAAATATTTCTTATGTTTGCATCCACTGTGCCATATTAGTATCCTCGTCTCATTATGGGAAGAATTACATCCTTCAGCAAACATGACAAAAATTTTCTTTACATTATGGGACATGGTTCTTGTCTGTTTTTTCTCCTATAACATTTCAAAAGCAGATTTCCACATCCCACCCCCCACCCCCCCAACAAACATACCTCCTATTTTTGTGTTTTTTCCCCTGTGATAGAGATTTCCTGAATATTCAAGTACTATGGTGCATAAATAAAATCTGAATTCTCATTCATATATTAATGAGTTTAGCCACTTAGAACAGAACAGATGGCCACAGTATTTCTATTATTATTCTTGTCCTCATTTGAGGTTCCATTTCAAGACTGATGGAAAACAAAAAGAACAAGGTTGGTTTCAATCAAACTGACTTCCTATCACTTTGCTTTTGTATCCTTTTAGTCCACTGGTCGCCATAAGATATTGTCCAGAGACCCTCTAATGCAAATCATTTAGAAATGCCTTTACTGAATATTGATCTATATACGTACCAAGTAGCTCATCTGCATGACCCGATTTCTGGACAAAAGGACATTAAGTAGAGATGGAATATGGGTCTTTCCATCCATTTCACTGTCAGACATCCCAGAATTCTTTGCACCAGCCGCAGTGGCTTCATTGCCAAAACTTGCTGACCAGAGAACCACAGATCTTGCCCAGCAATGATATATACAATGTGCTACACTCACCAAAGTATCCCCACATCATTGTTTTCACTTTGTAAACATTGTGAAATCACTGAAACTAAAATTTCTTCTCTTCTAGCTAATGTTTATCCAAGTACTGCCATGTTCCCTGACTGCTGTTCTAGTTTAATGCTCAAAAAACCCCTCCATCTATTATTAATTATACACATTTTTATATTTCATCTCATGAATATGGACTACTCAGCTTCTCTGTCAAAAAAGTTTTCAACTTTCCTTTTAATGCCCCACCCCAGACTATCTTGTGATTAGCAAATCACTACTAATAGATATAACAATGTTGGCATTCACAGAACATAATTCAAGATTGCCCTTCCTGCCAGTACAGATTCTACTTTTCCAATTTAATCACAACTCCTTATCTGGTTTAGTACTAAATTTCCCCAGAAAGAGGCTAGATCAGGGAAGGAGATTATATTCCCAACTACTGTAAGCAGAAGTTGGCATTTTCCAAGAGTGGGAGGAGGCATTTACAGCTCTGGGTTTGTACTTAAGCTCCTAGTCTTCAAACAGCAGACAACTGTACACAGTCAGAAGCTTTACAGTTTTACTCTAGAGTTAAGCAATATTTTCTAGCTCACCCCATAACCCCATGGGGATTAAGCCTTTTCTAAGCCATCATGGTTATTCGCTCACTTACTGATTATTTCTAGTGCGAGTATAATCCTCTTTCAAGCACTCAGCTTCCCACTTGGACTGCTTAGATCAGCCAGCCCAGGCAGGGATCTTCAGCTCTCCTCCCTCCTCCCAGCCGGGAATCCCTGTCTTCTATCTATGCACTTGATCAAGCACAAAAAGCAACTCCATAGCTCCTGCGTGGTCTTTCACACTGGTCAGAGGACTGAACTAGAAGGAGAAAGAAAGCTAACCTTCCCACTGGCCCAGAGTGAGGAGGCGGGGCTTCTAGGGGAGGAGAAGCCCGAAGGGAATCACTTCCTGTGCTCCTCCCACCTCCCTGCAGCCACTGGAACTGAGGATTCCCACTGAGGCAGTGAGGTTAGGCCCCTGTCCACCTCAGCCCGAGAGCATGCTACCTGCTGAGAGCAGATTTTGTGCACTGCCCCTCTATATGTAGCTGAAGAGGGAGCATCAGTGCAGTGAAGTTAACATGGTGAGGACCTCGAGGTGGGAGAAGTGAGGAAAGAGAGAAAAATTGCTGAAAACATCTCCCACTCTGTGAGAAGCTTTCAGCTCAGGATAAGTGTCCAATGTCTGACACTCCAAATACAGTATCTCCCCTCCTCCCCATACCATTATGAACCCTTTCTGAATAACTGGAAGGAGAACTATCTAGTTATATTTTTAGTACTGACGATTTTTTTTAATATCACTGGATCAGAGCTGCTGTTTTCTTAGGAACATTGAGCCTGATCATCTTTCCTCTCTGTAAATGTTCCACCATCTCTCTTTAACCCTATCTACCTCCACAAAAGTGAATCAGAAAGGTGGGTATATTCACTTGAATTAAATAAACCATAAAACTTGGAAAATTTATAGGAAAATCATACATGGCCATGGATACAGAATGTATTATAGAAGAAAATTTTGCAGGTAAGTAATAAAACAATAATAAAGTCTGATGGGATAGAGACCTGGAAAACAAAGCACCCAATGTTCTTTTTAGAAGAAGACTTATAAGAGTTTATGAAAAAGTGAGAGTTTTAACTGAAACCTTCCAGTTGTGTATGGGTTGAATTAAAAGAATTCATCATATTCACTAGGAATGGAATATATAAGGGAAATTTTGAAAGTGAAAAGAATATGTGATTTAATTAATCGTGCCAATTAGCCTCAATTACAATTTTTGCCTAACTATAGATATGAAAATAAGTATAAAGGTTTACATATAAATATTTCAAAAAATTTTATTACTATGTCTTATTCAATACTGCAATGTGGTAAATAGTAGACCTGATATTTATTAAAGCAAATGTTAATGAAGAATATATAATATACACAAAAGAAACAAAGACGATCCTACTCTTTTCTTTGTGGTTGTCAGTATTCAATTCCTATCTTATTTTTCCTATCTTCAATCCCTCTTCTCTACCATCTTCCTTCCTGCAGCCTACAAAATTGTTCAGTTTTTCCCTGTCCTAAAAGATGACTTCCTCACTTCTGCTTTTCCTCTAAAAGCATTCATTTAATCTCTCTTATCTCTTTATCATCAAACTTGAAAGAGTGGTCTGTGCTCACTAGCCATCAGTTCAGTTCAGTCGCTCAGTAGTGTCCGACTCTTTGTGACGCCATGGACTGCAGCATGCCAGGACTCCCTGTCCATCACCAACTCCTGGAGTTTACTCAAACTCATGTCCATTGAGTCAGTGATGCCACCTTCCTTTCTCTTCACTTCTAAGCCAATCACAATCAGGTTGCAATTTACTGTAATTGCATTCTTGACAGTCATCAATGGACTCTTAATTATTAAATTCTATAGCAGCCCTTTTTTAGAGTTAATTGTATGAGGTGGTTTAGTCACTAAGGCATGTCCAACTCTTGCAATCCCATAAACTGTAGCCTGCCAGGCTCCTCTGTCCATGGTATTCTCCAGGTAAGAATACTGGAGGGGGTTGCTGTTTCCTTCTCCAGGGGATCTTCCCGATCCAGGAATTGAACCTGGGTCTCCTGCATTGCAGGCAGATTCTTTACCGACTGAACTACAAGGGAAATCCTATAATTGTATGAATTAGTCCCAAATGCAATTTATGATTGACTATAGATGTCAAAATAAATGCAAATGTTACTTCTTTCAGTGATCAGGTCTGTATCATGGTCATGTATTTTCAGAAATATCTTTGCTGTTATTTACATTATTATAGCTGTTAAATGGTATTGCCAGCAGCTGAATAGAGGGTCAATGAGAGAGGGCAGGATTGGGAAAGGAGATGCTGTGCTAAGAAGATACTTGCTGAGTTTGTAGTGTCTGTGGAAAGTTCATCCAAGTGGAAAGATCCAGTTGTCCAGTTGGATATACAGGTCTATATTTTTAGGAGAGAGATAAGGACAAGACATATGGATTGATGGAGATAATTAAAGTTGTCAGAGAGGTCGAGCTCATTAAAAAAGAAAATGTGGAGGCAGAAAAGAAGAGGACTAAGGCTGGCATCCTGGAGAATTGTTACATATAAAGAATGGGCCAAAGAGAAGAACCCAATGAAGGGAGGTGGAATAGGAGTGGGCATAGGTGTAGGAGGAGAAACTCAATGCAGTCAAAGGACATACAGTTGTCAGTTAGTTCAGTTCAGTTGCTCAGTCGTGTCTGACTCTTTGCGACCCCATGAATCGCAGCACACCAGGCCTCCCTGTCCATCACCAACTCCCGGAGTCTACCCAAACTCATGTCCATTGAGTCGGTGATGCCATCCAATCATCTCATCCTCTGGCGTCCCCTTCTCCTCCTGCCTCCAATCCTTCCCAGCATCAGGGTCTTTTCCAATGAGTCAACTCTTTGCATGAGGTGGCCAACGTATTGGAGTTTCAGCTTCAACATCAGTCCTTCCAATGAACACCCAGGGCTGATCTCCTTTAGGATGGACTGGTTGGATCTTCTTGCAGTCCAAGGGACTCTCAAGGGTCTTCTCCAACACCACAGTTCAAAAGCATCAATTCTGTGGCACTCAGCTTTCTTCACCGTCCAACTCTCACATCCATACATGACCACTGGAAAAACCATAGCCTTGACTAGACGGACCTTTGTTGGCAAAGTAATGTCTCTGCTTTTTAATATGCTGTCTAAGTTGGTCATAACTTTCCTTCCAAGGAGTGAGCGTCTATTAATTTCATGGCTGCAGTCACCATCTGCAGTGATTTTGGAGCCCAGAAAAATAAAGTCAGCCACTGTTTCCCCATCCATATCCCATGAAGTGATGGGACCAGATGCCATGATCTTAGTTTTCTGAATGTTGAGCTTTAAGCCAACTTTTTCACTCTCGTCTCTCACTTTCATCAAGAGGCTTTTTAGTTCCTCTTCACTTTCTGCCAAAAGGGTGGTGTCATCTGCATATCTGAGGTTATTGATAGTTCTCCCGGCAATCTTGATTCCAGCTTGTGCTTCTTCCAGCCCAGCGTTTCTCATGATGTACTCTGCATATAAGTTAAATAAGCAGAGTGACAATATACAGCCTTGACGTACTCCTTTTCCTATTTGGAACCAGTCTGTTGTTCCATGTCCAGTTCTAACTATTACTTCCTCACCTGCATATAGGTTTCTCAAGAGGCAGGTCAGGTTGTCTGGTATTCCCATCTCTTTCAGGATTTTCCACAGTTTATTGTGATCTGCATACAGTTGTAGATGGTGTCAAATGCTGATGGAAGGTTAAAGAAGCAGGCCAACTGCATACTTTCACTGTATTTGGCATTTTGGAAGTCATCAAGGATTGTAGGAAAAGAAGAATTAGTGATGGTGGAACCAAGATTAATGTAAATTAATGAATACATTGGTGGTAGTGGTGAAAGAGGACTTACTTTCTCTTAGAAAGCTTGAATGAAAAGGGAAAGAGGGACAAGTTTGTTAAGGTGGTAGATCTTATGTCTTTAAGTTACAGCTTTAAAGAGAGAAAGAGAGAGAAATAGAAAGAGCAAGAATTCTAGTGCAAAGACAAAAAATACAGGGCAAGAATACTGGAAAAGTTATAGTTTTCCCTCCTTCCCTTGTGTAAAGGTATTGAGTATATTCATAGTTCAAGAAACAGCAGTAATGAGAGTGAAAATGTAGATACCAGAGGGTGAAGGAGAATAATTCATGAAGCATGAAAGTAAGAACAAAGTGCTTCTGGAGAGGAAAAAAGTGCATGTTTCTCTTAAAATTATAATTATGTGATATATATTTACAGAAGAAAAATCTAGACATATACTTCAAATAGTAAGAGTCTTGTTCTCTGGGTGATAGAATGACGCATGATCTGTATTTTCTCTTTGTACTTGGGAGTTCTTCTTGAAACTAGAATGAATTTCTTTTATAATAATAACAAAAAAGAAAACAAAAAATGTGATCGCTTGAGAGATCGATAAAATTGCCATAGAAAAGACTCACTTAAAATCTACATTGCAGAAAAGCGACAGGGTGGGAGCTTTACCTTTGCTTTTCTGGAGGAATAAATGCTAGTTTTTCAAAATGTAGAGATTCATGCTACAGTTATTACTTCTGTCCCTTGTGGCAAGTGTGGTGGGATGGTTAAGTGGACTGTTTTGTTTATTGCATTTAATACGTCCCTTTCCTTTTTACTCCCCCTTAGGATATTAAACTTTCAGTTTTTTTGATATCATTTTGGCCCTATGTCCTTTCTTTTAAAAAAAAGTTCCACAGTGTCAGCACACCTACCAACACTACTGCTGTGGATACAAAGACATAATGAATGGAAAAAGCAGAAAATGAGGGAGAAGGAACTTCTCCCCAAAGAGTTGGACTAAAGCTTGAGAGTTTCTCCATTTAGGACATAAGCTGAGACAGACCTTTTAAATAGAAAGTCACCACTTGCCAATTAAAAAGACAATTTTCAGATCTTTTATTCTTCTTTCATATGGAAGAAAAAAACCTTCTGAAGAGAAAACGTCATCATTGAAGAGAATCATTTACAAAAGGGCTTACGCTAGGCATTTTTCAAAAACTATTTTTTTCTTAGAAAAAAAGACATTCACAGTTGTGTTCTTCCCTCACCAACTGTGATGTTATGGCAAAAAAAAGAGCCACAGGGTGCAATTTTTTAGTTTTGGGCCAGGCTTGAGCAAACATAACATATGGTAATCAAACTCAGTTCTAAAGGTGTATTGCTGAGTGAAAAAAGAAATGTAAGCACAACAAATATGTTGATGCATTTTAAACCATGTTTTAAATCATAAGCATATGGCTAGATATTTAGTAATTTTTTGACTTTAGGCTAAGTCTATTTGGGAAAATAGGTACTCCAGTTACTAGCTGAACAATAAAATGGCAGTGATACACATTGCAATTTTCAACCTTGGCTTTGCGGTCCCTCCTTAATGCTGCCTTTTCTATCTTTAGAGTGGCTCTTGGTCTATAAAAGAATAACCTGAAGAGTGTTAAAGCTTCTTAAAATTATTTTTCTATTTTCCTAGTTTCTCAAAGATGAGAATTCAACAGAAATATCCATTAAGATCAATCAATCATATGTCATTGTACAATGACATTTTCTCCAAGACACAAATTCAGTATTAGACATATACCTTCTTACATATCTTTTCCAATATTTTATCAAATTTTATTAAAAAAATCAAACATACAGCAAAGTCAAAAGAATTTTATGGTGAGCATCTGTATACTTACTACCGAGATTTCACCACTAACCTTTTATTATACTTGTTTTTGCATATCTGTTCATCTGTCTGCTGATTTTAAGGCTAAGTCTAACTGGGAAAGTATAGTACATGTAGTACATACAATCATATTTTTACAGATTCTTTCCTCCGAGGTTTATTTAATTTTAAACATCAGAAAAGCAAAATCACTGGTTTAGTAAGCTTCCAAATTAAGAACACTAAAAGTTTAGGATTTGTTACCCTACAGCAAATCATTACTTTCATTTGAAAAGCAAATCAGTGAACTACATTTCTAGCATTATGTGCTAGTGAAAGGACCTATCACTAGGATTAGGGAAGAGGATTTCTGATCAAAGTGCTGGGATTTTTACAGTTTTCAGTCAAAAGCAAGTGATCAAACAACTCAATATTTTGAAGCAAATCCAGGGTGTGATAGGCAGTTCCAGTTGATATTAATCATCATGTCCTCAATTTCATACCCTTTGATCATACCCTGCAAATATCTTCACTTTACTCTGGGCTGTGTGGTAAGTATTTACCTCTGGTACATCCAACAAAAGTAGAAAGACTCAGGCAGGGTTAGGATGGCTAATGATTTCTCAGAGGAGTTACATATGCTCCAGGGAACAGCCCAGTACTTGGGTGGTTGACTGAGAACAAGTAGGCAAAAACAAAAATTAAACTTGAAAATTTCAGTTATGTCAGATTCAGCAGTGTTCCACGTTACTTTGAGGACAATAAACACACTCCTCTTAACCCTCCTTCCCTTCCAAAACCAAAGAAAATCACATTCAAAAAGAAAAAAAAATCCAAAAAAACAAAAAATGGTGTCTGTCTTAACAGGAAAACTTTGAGTCCAGTTCTTTCATCTGAAAGGCTCTTGTCTCTATAAAAATCATTTTCTCATTTTCTCTAGACTAGGCTCTTGAAGCTGTAAATGCAGTGGTATAGCATGCAATGACTGAGCTATAAAATTCTTTTCCTGCCTGCTAAAGACAATAATGATATATATATTTCAATCTAATAGATTTCTCAGCATTATGTGGCATTGGTGTTATTTCCAAGGCAAGGTCAAACTAAAAGCACTCCCATTTGGCAATTTTATCTGTCATCACTCAAACAGCAGAGAGTGCTTGTTGATGTAAGACAGGTAAGGGGCCTGAGAGAACTAACATCATTATTTTGGATTCTCAAATGGAAATAAATACTTCTATCACATAAAGAGCCTTATCCCCCCCCAAAAAAAAAACACTAATAAAAGGGTAAATTATGTATTCCATACTTGAGAAAAATAAGAAATACTCTAAAACTAAAACTATTCACCTATCCCCAGCTTCTGATCCCTACTGACATGACTTCTTATTGTTATAGGTACTGGCCCTACCAGATGGGGGCTAGGCGTGTGTTACTCCCATCTCAAACACAGGTGTGCTTATCACTGGCCTCTTCAGTGGCTCCTTTTCCTTTTCACTGGCAGTTGGTGCACCTGGCATCACACACCTGCTTCTGACTCCTTTACAACAACTGGTCTGGACATGATGATTTCATGTCCTTGTGAAAGAAAACAGCAATCATTCTACTTTAATAAAAAGGAAAGAAAAGCTAGCTGCTTCTGTAAGCACTCTGTTTGCCAAGTAAATATACTCATAATAATTCCTCTATTTTCATACCATCTCTAAACTCACACATTGCTTTGATGCTTTGACAGTGCTCGAGAAAAATTTGTTTCTGATGAGAGTCAACCTGAAGTCTGTGCCTCAGTCACCAGATCTGTGCAGAAGGCTGTTTACCATTAAGCTACATTTATGTGACTCATTGATAACCAGTTTTTTTATTATGGCTAAAATAACATGAGGTTTTTCTTTCTTTCGTCTGGATCTACACATAGTCATGACATCTTAGAATAAATCTTCCCTGTTCTTGAGAGTGACATTGCCTGGAGGTACAGCCCATTACTTTCATCTCTGGGCTCTCCTCCATGGCCTTGATAACCTCAGGAATTCTAACCCAACACCACAGTTCTTGTTATTTATCCATCAGTCTCCTGATGGCTTCTTTCATTCATCTCTTTTCTGCAATGGCTTGTGAATTCATTGATGACAACATTATACATAAGACATGGAAATCCCTAGATGGTGGGCAGGTCTGGGTTTCCCGTCCTTGTCATGGAGCTTCCAGGCAACTACTTATTAAGGGAGCTCTTCTAAGCCACAGGATGTACAGGGGCAAGAAACATCTGGGAAATAGACAGCTCATTTATACACTGGATATGTAACATTGGTTACAAGATTAAAACAGCAGAGTTCAGAGGATATGTAGCTAATCAAACAAACTTTTTTGATGAACATCAATTAATACCTTGCTTCATAACGAGGGGAAAATAAAGTGGCTTATAATGAAAAGCAAAGTTTAAATAGCTTTATTTATATAAAGCATTGTCACCAATCACCTGAGAGCAAATATCCTATGATTGCCTGGGTTCAAGTAAAAAGGAGTTTGATGGCTAGAAACTGTAGATTTGAGTCATGAGGCAATTTTTTTTTAATATGAGAAAATACAAGGTAGAGTGTATGACAATGTTAGGTGTTCAAGTACTTGATGAGTTTGTTCAGACAAAATTGTATTAATTTAGGACAAAGGTTGCTACATGTTGATGCAAGATCACCCTTTTATTGCTAGGGGTAGTAGTTTCAGTCAATACAGTTATGTGACAGTAATCACAAAAATAGTAATATGTAGTGGATCACTCCTGACATTTTCAGCAAACACAACATCCATTACTGGAAAAAATAAGCACAAATGTATGTGAATACACATGGCATTTTTGGTATTTTGCTGATTTTTATGGGAAATTCCTTATGACTTAATTGACTGATAAGAAATAATCTTCAAAAAATGAACAGCTAAAAAACCTCCCTTGTTTGATGATGAGATAAGGGATAAGAAGGCGCTTCTCAAATATGGTAATTTTATTTTCCCTTGGCATAAGAATGGAATATGTTCATTTTATTCTTGTACTACTTTAAACATTTCATATATGTTATACTTTACAGTAAAAGTATATTACTAAAATTTTATTTTTAATATATTCTATAGATTCAATGTATCTATATTTTTTCCATAAAAGAAACTTGGGTATCATATATAAGGTAATAATGGAACAGATTTTGCCATATTTTTAGTCTACCAAATATACTGTGAGCTGCTTGAGGTCAGGGCTGTTATTCACTCATCCTCTTAAGTATTTTTGATCATTTAGTATCTGTTGTTGTTTAGTTGCCCAGTTGTGTCCAACTCTGCAACCCCATGAATGGCAGCACACCAGGCTTCCCTGTCCTTCACTATCTCCCAGAGTTTGCTCAAACTCATGTCCATTGAGTTGATGATATCATCCAACCACCTCATCCTCTGTTGCCCCCTTCCTCTCCTGTCCTCAATCTTTCCCAGCATCAAGGTCTTTTCCAATGAGTTGTCTCTTTGCATTCATCTAGTATGAATGTGCCGAAATGTGGAGCTCTAGAGCCCACAAGGGAGGTGTGGTACCCTACTCAGAAAGCTTGATGCCTACTGGGAAAGGGAAGTAACTAAACAGATAATTATAAACAAGTGAAGAACCTGTGACAGAGGAGTCTGGAGATATGAAGGAGACCATGGGACTTTGCTTTGTGTCAAGGTCACAGGAGGCCTGAAGGAGATACTGGGATCTGAATGATGAGGACATGCCTTCCAGGTGGAGGACAGGGCCTTTCTGCATGTGGGCTTGGGGAGCTGGCCTGCAAAGAGTGATACAGAGAGAAGACCAAAGATAGGAGGTAGCAGGGTCTCCTAGTATCAGAAATGAGGATGGTATTGGGTTTTGGGAAGATGATCTCAGATGAGGCTTCAGAGGAAGGTAGAGTCTTGAAAATCATGTCTTTATGTGAAGGGCAATGTGGAGCCATGGAGGACTTGAAGCAGGAGAGTAACCACATTATAAAATCTGTGATTTAGGAAGGCTACTCTGGCTTAAGTGTGGGAAAGAAGAATGGAAGCAAGGAGAGCAGTTAGGGGCCACTAAAGTGGTCAGGGTGTGTCTGCCATGGAGCCTGTTATAATTGGTATATGGTCAGTTGAGAACTGACACACACCAATTCTATTATGACATGCTTATTAATTCATCACTTTGTGTATCATAAGATTATTTTTTCAATACTGGCTACTATAACTGATAAAAGCATCTGTATTTTCTCTAGTCAGGAATTAAATTAGCAGTGATTAGGTCTATAAAAAATATATGCTAGGCACTCACTTATTTTGGTAACATGTAAAATTACAATACTTCATTTTTTTTTCATATTTTTGAGAGAGAGCTAGAGAGAGAGAATATATTTTGACTAATATAGAAAAGTATTTTGCATTTAATAAAGGATATTTTGCACTCTGTAAAGTTCTAAAGCAACATCTAAACTTTTCTTGTTTCTTGCTATTTGACAAAACAAAGGGAGTCTGTTTTTTAAAAATACAATGTGAAATTGTTCAGTACTGCAGAACATCTAAAAGGATCTATTGTTATTGTTTTGGACATCAATAACAAGAATTCTTTATGCAAACCTAAGAACTTAACTGACCAGGGAGTATAAAATATTAAAAAGGAATGTATTTACTCATTGCTTTCATTGCATTTCACTTGTTTTTAAATTGTCCAAGGATAAAACTTTATAATGGGGGAAAGCTGGAGTCAGGTGAGGTAGAGTAAAGCAGATTTAACCACAATATTTATCTTCTGGCTCAAAGTTTCTTTGGGGATTTTTGCTACTTAGTTAGATACTCCTTTGTTATTAATATTTTAAAATAATTATGTTACATGAAAACTATTGAAGGATATTCAGCTACATATAGGCGAGCTTCAGAGCTACAGAATAGCGTTCTTTCTACAAGACCACAATATTCCAGTGAGTACACATAACTACTGATGGGCTTCTTCCATCAGTTCTCATGTTTGCATTTTTCCTTTCTTTCATTTTTAGGAATCAGACTCCAAGTCTTAGATGCTTGTATGATGGAGGTCATCACAAAATTATAAAGACAATAAGAAAGACTTCTTGAACAATACAGAGCAGACAAATTTCACTGATGAAGAGTACGAAGTTCATATCAACTTGAGAGCACTGGAAGGGTTCCTTTGAAGACTCTTTCTGCAATCTCTGATTAATGCCCCAAGTGAATACTAGTAATATATTGATAACATAGTGCTGAGAGACAGAAAGCTGACTACAGCTCAATTAATTTAAATGCATCTTTGGAAGTAGATGTAGACTTTAATAGAGAGACTTTTAAAAAACTGCACTTCACTCAAAAAAAAAAAAAAAAACCCACACCAAAAAAACTCTGTACTCTTGCAAAGTTGTTCTGGGTAGGCGAGTGTGGGGGTTTTAAAGAGAGATGAAGTGAGGCTCCTGTAAGGAACAGCTAAATTGCCATGGACAAATGTGCCCCAAATGGAAAAAGCTTTTTAAAATTATAAAAGCAGAAGTTTCTCCTTATAGGAAACACTAAAACTTTTTTTTAAAGTGCAGAAGTATGCCGGTCACGTTACTGATACTTAGTAAACATTTAATGAAATCCTTTGCTTTATAGCAAGAGGAAAAGATGAATAACTCCCATTACTCCTAACTCCTTTTACTCTCTCTTGTTGATGTCATACCCCCAAATATTTGTACACAGATACACATATATGTATCTGTGTATAAATATATCATACACATACACTTTTATGATACAAATGTGGGTGTTTTATAAATACTAACTACACTTTTTACTCAACAACACATTGTGAATATCTTTTCATGTTAACATACATTCATATCTACCTTACACATCGAAATCCACCTTACATTAAGAGTTTTGTTAAGAAAGTTGAAGAAATCCAGAAAATCATCAGACTGAACAGTGCCTTTAACACTTAAGAGGCAACGCTAACTGTTGAATGTTGTCCACAGAACCCTTGTGGTTTCTGAGGTTCTTTCAGGTGATCTGTGAAGTTAAAACTATTTCTCATAAAAGTACTAAAACAATATTTACCTTTTTTTTGCTGTGTTGACATTTGAATTGATGGTGCAAGGGCAACAGTGGGTAAAGCTGTTAGTAAGAATCAAGGTGGTAGCACCAAACTGACTTGTTGGGAACTGAACATGACCATTTTAAAATATAGGAAATAGCATTTTACTTGAAAAAAAAATGACAGACAAGCTATGGTTATGAAATTTGGGAATCTTGCATTTTCCCCCCAGATAAGTGAGGAGAGTCTTTCAAAGAGAACAACCAATTTTTGTTGCCAAAATTCAAGCTTTTAAGGAAAGGTAGAATTGTGGAAACTTGTATCTGCCACTGTGAGCTTGGTAACTTCTAAATAGTTAGATGTTCCTGATGCGCTTAGTGATATTAATAAAGTATTTTTTGATATTATATAATGAAGTATGGCAACATTTGGAAGATAAAAACAACTCAGTAAAGCAACATTTTCCAAATGACAGATGCGTGGCATATTATCAAAACTATGCATGAGTTAAAGACCCACTCAAGGTATAGGAAAAATCATGGATTTTAATATAAAAAGTACACACAGCTTATTGATCTCACTTAAAATACCACATTATTACTAAACTTTAAGAAGTAACATGCCAAGTTTTGATACTGTATCATCAAAGACTATCCATAATTATGTAAAATGGCTATCAAAACACTTCTTCCTTTCCCGACTGTATAGTTGTGTGAAGACAAATTTATCTTTTTATATTTCAACCTCCCTCAATTGCAACAGATCAAATGCAGAAGTAGATATGAGAATTCAATTTTCCTCCATTAATTCTAATATTAATGAGATTTGCAAAAATATAAAACAATGCCATGCCTCTCACCATAATTTCTATTTTTTGAAAATAGAGTTTTAATAACGTTATTGGTGTTGAGTGTTTTATTGCTATTTTCCAATGAATTTAATAAGCATATAGCTAAAATTTTTCATAGTCTTCTTTGTTAATACAGTAAAAGTCAATAGATATAATCCATATAAACAAAAGCTCTTTAAGGTCTTTAATATCTTTTAAAAGTACAGACGGACATTGAGACGAAAGTCTGGAAACCACTTTTATAATATTAATAGAAAGAATGTAAACCTGTTCTGCGGTGGTAGAACAACCTGCCCTTGGAAAATCAGGTATTTTCCCCTTCTCTTTAATGATAAACAAAGTCAATTTATCACTTTTAGATTCTGGTAGAAAATTCCATAATAGATCATGTCAAAAATAATCCAAAAAGTCTTATGATAAATTGTATTGTTTGTTACTTACTATATATCTGAACTATATCTAATGATTATTGCTTTAGAGTTTACAAATACTTCTGCATGGGTTATATTATACTTTTTCTAGGTAATTTCATGAAGGTAGGTATTATTCTCCTTATTTATATTAATAGCTGAGGAAATGAATTCTAAGAGAGAAAAAGCTCTTTGTCTGTCTAGAAAGTGTTAGAACACAGAATCAGATTCAGGTCTACTGACCTTATGTTTTTTGCTTTTTTTCATCTTTGGATGAAAAAAAGTCTTTTTGGTTATCATCGGCATAGGCCAGGCATTTCAGCTTTTGTATAGTAGAAATAAGGGCTGGGTATTGCCATATGTTTTGAATTTGAGCAAGGATCCTGACATCTTACCAGTCCATTTCCTCTGCCTATATATAAGGACTGTGGGAAATAACTAATGCTGAATTATGTGCAATAGTGTTTAGTATACATTAGGTCTTGCTTATTATTATTTTTTCTACTTAGCATAACAGTGTAACCCTGCACAAGGCCAGAATAGCTTGTGTTTTACCCAGTTCTTAGGTCAAATATGAAATGGCTTAGTCAATATGACAGAAATAGATGAACATATGAAAAAGCTTCAGAAATCAGGCCTGAACAGCAACAACAGAAATGCAGTCTTTTCCAGGCTGTAAGCCAGAGGTCATTCTATATATACTGGTGACCTACACCTCAACTCTGTGTTCAGATTTAGAGGTGACTAGATGGGTCAATACATCACTCTTCTGCTTGTCAGGCCTGTTCCAAACCAGCTTTGAATGACTGCTGGACATCACCACTTTGAGGGCTTCTCCCCTGACCCCACCTCAGGCTGCTGGAGCCATAGAAAAAGCTTGAGAGTCCAGGTAAGGCTTCCTAACCCTTTAAACCCTATATTCTTTTTGTTTTCTTTGTTTTGGTTCTCTTAGCTTCACACCTGGAGCCTCTCTCAAGATAAGAGTGCCTTCAGGATGAGTCAGCCTTCCCAGAGGCTCCTACAGAGCCTTTCAACTACATGATGGTCAGAGGTAGTGCTGGTTAGATTTGGCTGGATGTGGAAGTAGATGAGCCAAATCCTAGCAGTTAAGGGAGGTAAAAGTTTCTGGAGGAAGCAGTTTGTCAGCAGAGGATTGTTAATGGTATTAATTCAGCTGCTTTGCACATTGATCCCAACATGGACATACACATATTTATACATAGTAAGATAATAATGATAATAACAGCTATCATTCATAGGAACAACCTCATATATACATTATTTCCTATATAGATATAGAAACAATAATGAGAATGACTCACTAAAATTTTTAATTTGTTATAGTAAATTTACCTCGGGGAGGATGGTTTGCTATGCACAAGAATGAAGACTTTAAATATGTTATCTCATTTAATTCTCTCAGTGTTACACCATGAGTTTGTATTTTTCTTAGTTTTCAAATGGGGAAATAGAATTTTAGGATTTTTCTTCATGGTCATGTCTGAAGTCACAAAACCACTAAGTAAGTAGCAGAGCAGAATTAGAACCTAAGATTTTTCTGGCCAATTCAAAAGATTGGATTCTTTTCAGTTCAGCCCCTTGCCTCCAGCATATTTCTGTTTGATTGAAAATTGGGATGACATAATGCAGAGATACATGTGAGGTTAAGTAGAAAAGGAAAAAAAAAATCAAGAAGAGTCAACAGCCCTTTAGTCCTTCTTCAGACAAACATCCAGCTTAAACCTATATAGTGGAGAGGTAAGAGGTCAGCCTCTGAGGTCAGACTGCTTGGCTTAAAGCCAGCTCTACGGCAGACAAACATGGCTTTGAGCAAGTAATTTAATTCCTCTATGCCTAAATTTTCTCATCAGAGAACAACAGGACCTATCTCCTTGAGCTGTTGTGGGAAAAAATTTAACAGTTCATGTAAAGTGCTTATAACAGTGCTTGACGCATATAATACTCAGATATATAAGAGCTATTATTAGCTGATATCTTTCCTTCTTTCCCTCCCTTCCTTCTTTCTTCTATTCCTTTTCCTCCTTTCTCCCTCTTGTTCTTCCCTTCCTTTTTCTCCCTTTCTTCCTTTTTTGAGTTAATGGTGTGTAACCACTAAGTAGTCTTTCTAGCAAGATGCCAAGACTCATCAAAGGTGGTTCAGAACCTCAATCTTAGAGTTAAAAAATTTTTTGGGGACTGGGATTTAAAAATAGAACCTGGTGAGAAGCAATTCTTGCTGTGTCAACTTTTAGAAGGCTGTACTGAGAAAACCCAGCAGAGCTTTATTTTAAGAAGACCCTGAATGGCTTAGCTGCAGTTCATGGATACATCAGAACATTCCCTTGACAGTTCACTTTCCTGTGAACCTAAAACCAAGCAACAGTAAGAGTTCTGGGCTGACCAAACCTCCCCCTTGCAAAAAGCCAGAGAACTCAGGTGCTGCTGTCAAGTAACTGGAGCAGAACCCCAGCAGTGAGCCTTCACTGTTGATCCTTTTGAAGTTCACCTCTTTGTTAAATCTACTTTTAACAAAAACTGGATTTTTTTACAGTATGTTTCAGGGATGATGCAAAGTATTAAGGATACAGGGGGAAAAAATATGACTACAGATGGTGGATTTGGAAAGTAGGTAGAGAAGGACTTTGGTGTGTTTCAACATCTGAGTCCTAGCCTTGTTTTTATCACTTTTTTCTGAGATGGTTGGCTATCTCAACTCTTTTGAGCTCAGCTTTTCCATTTTCAAAATAAGGGTTTATACTAGATGATGTTTAATGTTGTTGATTCTATGATTTATTTGAAACTATTAGGAAGATAGTTAATTAGTAATTTTATAGTGGTTAGGAAAGAGGACCATTGTTAATTAAGGAAAGACGCTAAGCCCAATAGAATGTATCATTAATTCAAATGCTGAGGAGGATTAGGGCCTTCCACAAGCTGCTATGTACACTTCATTCGTATCTGTCAAACTCAATATTTCTTAATATAAGAAAAGGCTACAACAAACTTAAGTTTCCATTCTGATGCAACAAATAGAAGTTGTTGAAATTGGATGTAAAAATATGTTTCACAAGAAGGAATATGTTGGTGTTCAATCATCTTTAGGAATACGCATAAACACCTATTCAGGAAAACTAATCAGGCAACAAGGGATACAATTCATTGAAGGGAGTGAAAACTGGCAACACTAATGAGGCTAGGAGCCAAATCACAGGTAATAAACTTGAAAATAGATATCAGCAAACCAATAGAATCACTAGAGTTTGGCAAGTTAGTGTTTATATAGAAATAAATTTGGAAGTATATTCTTTGTGTTAGTTTGGAAGATTTTTCAATGAAAAAGCAATAAATGCCATTTCAACATAAAACTCTAAACAACAAGTTTACATATTACACCCCAAAGAACAGAGGTTGGAACAGGAATGCTTTTTTTTGGCACTGATTTGGGAATTGACTGAATTCACTAGCATTTTTTTGCTCAGCCATTTGAGGAAGCCAGTGGTAGGGTAACACTGAGGGCATGGAATCAGTCAGTCAGTTTAGTCACTCAGTCGTGTCTGACTCCTTGGGACCCCATGGACTGCAGCATGCCAAGCTTCCCTGTCCATCACCAACTCCTGGAGCTTGCTCAAATTCATGTCCATTGAGTCGGTGATGCCATCTAACCATCTATCCTGTCATCCCCTTCTCCTCCCGCCTTCTATCTTTCCCAACATCAGGGTCTTTTCCAATGAGTCAGGTTTTCGAATCACGTGACCAAAGTATTGGAGCTTCAGCTTCAGCATCAGTCCTTCCAATGAATATTCAGGACTGATTTCCTTTAGGATGGACTGGTTGGAGCTCCTTGCTGCCCAAGGGACTCTCAAGAGTCTTCTCCAGCACCATAGTTCAAAAGCATTGATTCTTCGGTGCTCAGCTTTCTTATAGTCCAACTCTCACGTCCATACATGACTACTGGAAAAACTATTGCTTTGACTAGACAGACCTTTGTTGGCACAGTAATGTCTCTGCTTTTCAATATGCTGTCTAGATTGGTTATAGCTTTTCTTCCAAGGAGTAAGCGTCTTTCAGTTTCATGGCTGCAGTCACCATCTGCAGTGATTTTTGAGCCCCCCAAAATAAAGTCTCTCACTGTTTCCATTGTTTCCTCATCTATTTGCCATGGAGTGATGGGACCAGATGCCATGATCTTAGTTTTCTGAAGTTTTAAGCCAACTTTTTCACTCTCCTCTTTCACTTTCATCAAGAGGCTCTTTAGTTCTTTGCTTTCTGCCATAAGGGTGGTGTCATCTGCGTATCTGAGGTTATTGATATTTCTCCTGGCAATCATGATTCCAGCTTGTGCTTCATCCAGCCCGGGATTTCACATGATGTACTCTGCATATAAGTTAAATAAGCAAGAGTGACAATATACAGCCTTGATGTACTTCTTTCTCAATTTGGAACCATACTGTTATTTCATGTTCATTTCCAACTGTTGCTTCTTGACCTGCATACAGGTTTCTCAGGAGGCAGGTCAGGTGGTCTGGTATTCCAATCTCTTTAAGAATTTTCCACAGTTTGTTGTGATGCACATGGTCAAAGGCTTTGTTGTAGTCAATAAAGCAGAAGTAGATGTTTTTCTGGAATTCTCTTGCTTTTTCAATGATCCAATGGATGTTGGCAATTTGATCTCTAGTTCCTCTGCCTTTCGTAAATCTAGCTTGAACATATGGAATTTTATGGTTCACAAACTGTTGAAGTCTGGCTTGGAGAATTTTGAGCATTACTTTGCTACTGTGTGAGATGAGTGCCATTGTGCTGTAGTTTGAACATTCTTTGGCATTGCCTTTCTTTGGGATTGGAATGAAAACTGATGATTTACAGTCCTGTGGCCACTGCTGAGTTTTGCAAATTTGCTGGCATATTGAGTGTAGCACTTTCACAGCATCATCTTTTAGGACTTGAAATAACTCAACTGGAATTCCATCATCTCCACTAGCTTTGTTTGTAGTGATGCTTCCTAAGGCCCACTTGACTTTGCATTCCAGGATGTCTGGCTCTAGGTGAGTGATCACACCATTGCGGTTATCTGGGTCATGAAGATCCTTTTGGTATAGGTCTTCAGTGTATTCTTGCCACCTCTTCTTAATATCTTCTGCTTCTGTTAGGTCCATACCATTTCTGTCCTTTATTGAGTCCATCTTTGCATGAAATGTTCCCTTGGTATCTCTAATTTTCTTGAAGAGATCTCTAGTCTTTCCCATTCTGTTGTTTTACTCTATTTCTTTGCATTGATCACTGAGGAAGGCTTTCTTATCTCTCCTTGCTATTCTTTGGAACTCTGCATTCAGATGGGAATATCTTTCCTTTTCTCCTTTGCTTTTGGCTTCTCTTTTTTTCACAGCTATTTGTAAGGCCTCCTCAGACAGCCATTTTGCTTTTTTGCATTTGTTTTCTGTGGGGATGGTCTTGATCCCTGTCTCCTATACAGTGTCACGAACCTCCATCCATAGTTCATCAGGCACTCTGTCTATCAGATCTAGTCCCTTAAATCTATTTGTCACTTCCACTGTATAATCATAAGGGATTTGATTTAGGTCATACCTGAATGGTGGTTTTCCCCACTTTCTTCAGTTTAAGTCTGAATTTGGCAATAAGGAGTTCATGATCTGAGCCACAGTCAGCTCCTGGTCTTGTTTTTGCTGACTGTATAGAGCTTCTCCATCTTTGGCTGCAAAGAATATAATCAATCTGATTTTGGTGTTGACCATCTGGTGATGTCCATGTGTAGGGTCTTCTCTTGTGTTGTTGGAAGAGGGTGTTTGCTATGACCAGTGCGTTCTCTTGGCAAAACTGTGTTTGGCTTTGCCCTGCTTCATTTTGTACTCCAAGGCCAAATTTGCCTGTTAATCCAGGTATCACTTGACTTCCTACTTTTGCAATTCAGTCCCCTTAATGAAAAGGACATATTTTTCTGGGTGTTAGTTCTAGAAGGTCTTATAGGTCTTCACAGAACCGTTCAACTTCAGCTTCTTCAGCACTACTGGTTGGGGTGTAGACTTGGATTACTATGATACTGAATGGTTTGCCTTGGAAATGAACAGAGATAATTCTGTTGTTTTTGAAATTGCACCCAAGTACTGCCTTTCGGACTCTTTTATTCACTCTGAGAGCTACTCCATTTCTTCTAAGGGATTCTTGCCCATAGTAGTAGATATAATGGTCATCTGAGTTAAATTCACCCATTCCAGTCCATTTTAGTTGACTTATTCCTAAAATGTCGATGTCCACTCTTGCCATCTCCTGTCTGACAACTTCCAGTTTACCTTGATTCATGGACCTAACATTTCAGGTTCCTATGCAATACTGTTCTTTACAGCATCAGACTTTACTTCCATCACCAGTCACATCCACAACGGGGTGTTGTTTTCCCTTTGGCTCCATCTATTCATTCTTTCTGGAGTTATTTCTCCACTCTTCTCCAGTAGCATGTTCAGCACCTACCAACCTGGGGAGTTCATCTTTCAGTGTCCTATCTTTTTGCCTTATCGTACTGTTCATTGGGTTCTCAAGGCAAGAATGCTCAAGTTGTTTGCCATTCCCTTCTCCCTTGGACCATGTTTTGTCAGAACTCTCTACCATGACCCGTACATCTTGGGTGGCCCTACACATCATGGCTCACAGTTTCATTGAGTTAGACAAGGCTGTGGTCCATATGATCAGTTTGATTAATTTTCTGTGATTGTGGTTTTCATTCTGTCTGCCCTCTGATGGATAAGGATAAGAGGCTCTTGGAGGGCACAAACAAAACCTTGTGTGCACCAGGACCCAGGAGAAAGGAGCAGTGACTCCACAAGAGACTGACCCAGACTTGCCTGTGAGTGTCCAGGAGTCTCTGGTGGAGGTGTGGGTTGGTGGTGCCCTGTTGTAGGGTCAGGGGCACTGATTGTGGCAGTGCATGCATGGGACCTTTTGAATGAGGTCACCATTGTCTCATTACCTCCACCATAGTTTGGGCTCAGGTCAAACAACAGGGAGGGAACACAGCTCTGCACATCAAAGGAAAATTGGATTAAAGATTTACTGAGCATGGCCCTGCCCATCAGAACAAGACCCAGTTTCCCCCCCAGTCAGTCTCTCCCATCAGGAATCTTCCATAAGCCTCTTATCCTTATGCATCAGAGGCCATGCAATAGAACTAAGTTGCCTGGCTCTATCTATGACAGGCAGCCAGGGACCATGGCTGCACCTGCCTTGTTTGCCCAGCCAGGACCAACTGCAGTTTCTGATCAGAGCAAGCACTCCGTGTATATTAAAAGTTAACTAATAGATAGGAATTGGCATTTCTCTCATCCCAGCTTAAATAACACTGCAGTACCCCTGAAGCCAACTGAATTAATCTAAATCAGCTCACTCTTCCAGTTCTCTGTTATTATTTCCACCATTTTGCTAAAAGTTATTTAAACTTTAAAAAAAAGCATTCGAATTTGTTAAATTGAGTAGAACAGTTGAACTAATTCATATGCTAATATTAATATTAAAGATGAAACAAAAGAATCACACAGAAAGGTTAAGTTATTTGCTCAAAATCAAAACAAATAAAAAGTTGATAAGAACATATCCCATAACATTTTCCTTTGGCTTCCTAAATTTTACTAACAGATGCATGTCCCTTCTTATCTTCACCTGTAATTCTTTCCAACTATTTATCAAGTTCCTAATCACAGCACAACCCTCAGGAGACACAGAAATGAATTAGGCCAGTACCCTGTCCTCCAGAATCTCAGTAGATAAAACGATTTCCCTAAATTTCCCATTCTATCGTATCAAGAGATTTTTTTAATAGTCATTACAGAGTTGTTTCTGGTGGCCATGATTTTTGAAAATACAATGAAATCAATTTAAAATCATAATTAATCACATATGTTGTGCTTAGAATTATAGCAATGTGTAAAGTTTAAATAAACTTCAAGTTTCTGTAATATTCAGACCAGTATACTTCATGTAATGTAAAATATTACAAATATTTTACATATGAATAGCACATTAGTGTACCTGTTTAATACTTATTGAACACACAGTTATTTTGTTCTCATGATAACCCTGTGAGGTAATAATAGCAACACACGGAACATTTATGATGGGCCAGGCATAGTCTAGGGCTTCCCAGGTGGCTCAGTAGTAAAGAATCCGCCTGCAATGTGGAGATCGCGGTTCGATCCCTGGGTCAGGAAGATCCCCTGGAGAAGGAAATGGCAATGTGCTCCAGTATTCCTGCCTGGGAAATCCTATGGACAGAGGAGCCTGGTGGGCTATAGTTCATGGGGTCGCAAAAGAGGTGGACACGGCTTAGCGACTAAAGAACACAGGCATATTCTAAGCATTTTACACATACTTTGCCTAGTTCTCACTATAACTATATGAGAACTTTGTCACTTTCATACACAGATCAGGAAACTGAGGAAAAGAGAGGTTAAGTAGCTTTCTCAAGGAAGACAGGGTTTGCTCTATACAAATGTCCAGGATACACTCTTAGAGATTTTGATACAATTGGTCTGGAATAGGTTTGGGCATCAGTATTATTTTTAAAAGGTAATCACTTAGAAGCACTCCTCGGGTGATCCCAATGTTCAGTTAAAGGTTGAAAATGACACGAGTGAGTCAGTGTCCCCATGTAAACAGGGTTTACAATCAGAACAATTGTATTTCTGACTAAAGTAAGAAATGATTAGATTTAGGGCAATCTAGCTCAGTCTATGGACCCCATGAAATCCAAGAGTCTATTGTATTAAAGAATTGGCTGAATTACAGAAGGCAGATTTATTAATGTCTGTAGCAGGGAAGTGAAACATTTGGAAAAAGGAGAGCGTGGCCCCTGGTAGCACGAGTCCTTAGACTCAGCTGCTCCCTGTATAACAACAACCCAATAAAGTACAAACTGATGCACTGAAATCCTTTTTGAATCAAACTTCTAATTCTGGGGCTGAGCAGTTGGAGGGTTCCCTAATCTGTTGCACCGTAGGATATGGTTAAGTGTAACCAACACCGCAGGTCTGGATAGGGTAAAGCCAATCATATGAGAAGATCAGAATGCTGGAACAAAGTCACAAGGCCAAGGTAACTGTATTCACTGCAGACACATGCTGCTGTGTAATAGCTGGGTCCTCAAAGCAGCTGGCAGTTTATCATCATTGCCACAAAGACTGACCCCTGTTCCTGGGGCCCAACCAGAGCTGTTTTCTAAGACGTTTAAGGCCTCAAAATCCTTTCTTTCCCTCCACTCATCTCTGGGTCTTTGTCTTGTGGTTCTTCCTTCTTGCTTATTTTTTAGGAGAAAACATTTCCTGACAGGATGAAGCTTTTCACTGTGGTTCAGATCTCATTTCCCTCACATAAATTTTGCTACTTTGTTTCACCAATTATTCTTTCTCCTGTACCTTCCATCTCACACTCTCCCTCAGTTCTTTCTCTGTGTGTAAGCTGGCACAGCTCTTCTGCTGCCTAAATCATTTCTAGGATCGTGCTGTGTGTGTGTGTGTGTGTGTGTGTGTGTGTGTAAATCGCTCAGTCATGCTGACTCTTTGTGACTCCATGGAATGTAACCTGCCAGGGTCCTCTGTCCATGGAATTCTCCAGGCAAGAATACTGGGGTGAGTAGCCATACCCTTCTCCAGGGGATCTTCTCAATCCAGGGATTAAACCGAGGTCTCCTGCATTGCAGGTGGATTCTTTACCGTCTGAGTCACCAGGGAAGCCCAAGATCATGCCATCCTCCCTCTTTCTCTCTCTTTCCCTTCTCTCTAAAATACATGGTATTTCTGTTTTGTTTTGTTTTTTTAATTCAAAACATGTTAACAAAATATATTTTCTTTAGTCATTTGCTTGATAGAACAAATCAAATCTAGACTATTTTGTCTGCTAGATATTCAATTACCACTGTGCTTACTTATGAAAGTAGTATATTAGACATTTGTTTTTGTTCTTAAAAAATAGAAGGAGAGATGACTGATATCACCTGAGTCCTATTTGTGTGCAAGGATTTGTGAGGAATATGAGTGAATCCCATACAGATAGTGCCCTCAGAGAACAATTAGTCTAGTGGTTAAAATGAAGGCAGAGTAGACTTATACACAGCAGATATATTCTGAAGTGACACTTGATGTAATCTATTCTGCCCAGCCTTATGTAAGTGTCCTGATTGTTAGACTGTTAAACTTTTATTCAAGCCATGTACAAATGGGAAAATGTAGAAACAAACTTATCTAATTTTCATAGCTGAAAGGAGTCTAAAGAACATTTAGTCCAGCCTCTGTTCCTCCAATATTACAGATGGGAAAAAATGAGGGTCAAGAAAGGATGTTGTTGTTGTTCAGTCGCTCAGCCATGTCTGACTCTTTGCGACCCCATGGACTGCAGCACACCAGTCTTCCCTGTCCCTCATCATCTCCCAGAGCTTGCTCAAACTCATGTCCATCGAGTCGATGATGCCATTCAACCATCTTGTCCTCCGTCGCCCCCTTCTCCTCCTGCCTTCAATCTTTCCCAGCATCAGGGTCTTTTCTAATGAGTTGGCTCTGCATCAGGTGGCCAAAGTATTGGAGCTTCAGCTGCAGCATCAGTCCTTCCAATGAATATTCAAGACTAATTTCCTTTAGGATCTACTTGAAGTCCAAGGGACCCTCAAGAGCCTTCTCTGACACCACAGTTCAAAAGTATTAATTCTTCAGCACTCAGCCTTCTTTATGGTCCAATTCTCACATCCATACATGTGACTACTGGAAAAACCATAGCTTTGACTAGATGGACCTTTGTTGGCAAAATAATGTCTCTGCTTTTTAATATGCTGCCTAGGTTTGTCATAGCTTTTCTTCTAAGGAGCAAGCGTCTTTTTATTTCACGGCTGCAGTAACCATCTGCAGTGATTTTGGAGCCCAAGAAAATAAAGTCGGTCACTGTTTCTATTGTTTCCCCATCTCTTTGCCATGAAGTGATGGGACAGGATGCCATGATCTTTGTTTTTTTAATGTTGAATTTTAAGCCAGCTTTTTCACTCTCTTCTTTCACTTTCATCAAGAGGCTTTTTAGTTCCTCTTTGCTTTCTGCCATAAGGGTGGTATCATCTGCATATCTGAGGTTACTGATATTTCTCCCTGCAATCTTGATTTCGGCTTGTGCTTCATTCAGCCCTGCTTTTCACATGATGTACTCTGCATATAAGTTAAATAAGTAGGGTGACAATATACAGCCTTGACATACTCCTTTCCCAATTTTGAACCAGTCCATTGTTTCATGTCCAGTTCTAACTGTTACTTCTTGACCTGCATACAGGTTTCTCAGGAGGCTGGTAAGGTGGTCTGGCATTCTTATCTCTTTAAGAATTTTTCACTTTGCTGTGATCCACACAGTCAAAGGCTTTAGCGTAGTCAATGAAGCAGAAGTAGATGTTTTTCTGAACTAAAAATCAACCACTGTGTGTTTATCAAATAGTGATTTTATACCAGATCTGGGGTAGGTAAATCAGGAGATGCAATGGAAGCTTAACAAATGGTCATTTAGTCTCTATAGCTTACATTTTCCATATGTCATACTGTTGGAATCATACAACATGTAGCCTTTAAAGGTTGGCTTTTTTCACTTAGTAAAATGCATTTAAAGTTCCTCCATGTCTTTTTATAGTTTGATAGCTCATTCCTCTTTCGCACTTAATAACATTCCACTATCTGGATGTACCACCATTTATCCATTTACTTACTGAAGGCCATCTTGGTTGCTTTCAGGTTTTAGGGATTATGAAGAAAGCTGCTCTAAAATCCATGTGAAGGTTTTTGTGTGAATATAAGCTTTCAACTCCTTTGGGTGAATAATACCAAGGAGTATGGTTTCTGGATCAAATGGTAGGAACATGTTTAGTTTTGTAAGAAATCACCAAACTATCTTTCAAAGTGGCTGTATGGTTTTGCATTCTCAACAGCACTATATGAGAGTTACTTACTGTTCCACATCCTCATCAGCATTTGCTGTTATCAGAGTTTCAGACTTTGACCATTCTAATAGGTCTGTAGTGGTATCTTATTATTTTATTTGCATTTCCCTGGTGACATATGATGTAGAACATCTTTTCATATGCTTATTTTCCATTTGTATATCTCTTTGGTGAGGTGTCTCTTATGGTCTTTGGCCCATTTCTAAAAAAGTTCAAATTGTCTTATTATTGAGTTTTAAGAATTCTTTGCATATTTTGTATGATAGTCTTATCAGATGTATCTTTTGTGTTTTTTCCCAGTCCTCTGGCTTTTACTAATTCTCTTGACATTGTCTTTTGCAGAGCAGTTTTTAATTTTAATGAAATCCTGCTGATCAATTATTTCTTATTTTACCTGTTTTTTTTTCCCCCCACTGGGTTTTTGATAGACATAAAAATGACAAAGGGATCAAAATATGTATATAATTTTATAACTTGTTTTCCCAATTTAATATATTATGAGCTTCTTTCTTATAAATATGTATACTCTCACAACATCATTTTCAATGGCTATGCAGTGTTATATAGTTCATCACTAGTAACGGACATTTTAAGTTTTTACTGAATTTTTTTGTTGTCATTGCTTATAAATAAGGCTTCAAACCATGTCCTTGTAGCTAAAACTATGCACACACCCTTTGGAAGTGGGTTTATATGTAAATGTTAGCTACATTTATTTTTCAATGGGTTCTCAAGCAATGATCTGTGGATTTGATTTGAAAACACTGTTTTAATAATTTTAAGTTAAATATTTTAAACATATATGGAACTTGACATAAATGCTTTTATGGGATGATATGTGTTGTTTTTATAGTCTAGTCTTTATTTTGTCTATTTTTTTTTTCTTACCTACTCCTCTTACCTACCAATATATTCCTACCACCAGATATAGACACTATCCAACTCATGCATAATTAACAATTCAATATGTATGTTCTCCATTTTAGCCATAGTTAAATACACATATTTGTAGATAAATACATTTAACCATATACACATATAGATTAGCTGGGACTATCACTGTCTTACATTTTACAAATAATATGATATGACACTTCTCTGTGTCTTGTTTTTCTCTCTCGTAATTATGCCTCATGAACAATCACCAAATTAACCTTCATAGCTCTAGTTCATTCTTTTCAAAAGTTTTGCACGTTGTTCTACGTATGGATGTACTATGATTTTTCAACTATTTTTTAAAATGGGCATTCACTTGGTGATTTCCTTTTTCCCCTCTGTGCTGAATAATGCTGCAACTAGCATCTTTGTGCATATTTCCTTAGGTTCTGGTTGTTATAGTTCTATGGGATAGATTTCTAGGAATAGGATTACAGAATAAAAAAGAATACATACTTTTAATTTTAAAATTGTTTTTAAAATTTGCATCTTATAATTATATAATTATACATTTCCTCTATCCTTGGCAGCAACAGGTATTAACTGCTTTAAATTTTTTCTTGGTCTGATGGGTATAGAGTGATGTCTTTCCTTTCATTTCCCTATAAGTTAATTTGAACATCTTTTCATATTTGTTGACCATTTGGAGTTTTTCCCCTAGAAAGTACCTCTTGTATCCTTTCCCCAGTTTTATATTGGGTAGCTGGTCAATTTATTGGCAATTTTTGAGAACTTTTTGCATAGTATGGCTATTGACCATTTGTCAGCTGTGTGGCAAGTATTTCTCCAAACCTGCATTTTCCTATCAATATAACCCTTTTGAGGGTGCATGTTATTAATTTTCCTATCAAGAAATGTATTTACTTCAGAGATTCATAGACTTAGAAAATAAACTTATAGTTGCCAGGGGGAAGGGACAGCTAGGGATTTTGGGAAGGTCATGTACACACTGCTATATTTAAAATGGATAACCAACAAAGACCTATTGTATAGCACATGGAACTCTGTTTAGTGTTGTGTGCCAGCCTGGATGGGATAGGGGTTTAGGGGAGAATGAATATATATATATATTCATGAATATATATATTCATATATATATATATTCATGGCTGAACCCCTTTGCTGTTCACTTGAAACTACCACACCATTGTTAATCAGTTATACCTCAAGACAAAATGTTTTTGGTGCTAAAAAAAAAAAAAAAAGGAATGTATTTACTTCAGTTTCGAGTGAAGCTAGAACATTCAGCTGCCCTAGAATTGTAGACAGACCACCTAATGCATAGCATTTTACAAGAGAGGACTGAGATAATGGCAAACATAATAAATTCTCTTTCAGAACAATTTGATAAGTGCAGTTAACAACTGCTAAATCAGGAAATAATTGCAATCACAATGCAGAATGTCCCGTAAAGATCTAAATTATCTTATATTTTCATAGCATATTAGATCTTGAGGGGATATTACCTTTAGACAAATCTTCATTCATTTCACAGGCAAGGAAAGTATGAAAAATGAGACCAAAGAGTTTCTGTTTTCAAACAGAGAAAAGAGTGATATAAATCTAATCCTTTCTGGGTTATTGTGGAGATGTAAACTGACACAATTCAGGTGAGGATTTAGAGTCTGGCTTCAAATACCCTTTTGAGACTTTTCTAAATAAAGCCAGAAGTCTTGGCAGCTCCATAAACAAGTTGATTCAGAAAACTTAGTCTCCAAAGGGAGCTTAGTGTACTCTATTCTATCATGCGAAACACAGAAAACATCTGTGTCTTAATCCTTTATTAGAACAATCTGTATTATGCCCCATGCTTATGTGCAGTAGCACATAATGAGGAGCATATTAGGTTTTAAGAAAAACTGTCTTATTTCTATGGCCTCAGACTCTGCACTAAAAATAAAACAAAAAACCTACTCTAACCTGCTGTATGTTTTAAAACCAAACTGTGGAGAGCCAAAATACTATAATTATTTGATCAAATTTATATTATTGATATTTTAATCTTTCAAATAAAATGCCCAAGCCTATGTAAACCAAAAAATCGTATATACAGGCCTTTGTTATTTTAAGGATTTAATAAAAATAAGTATTTTCATATCTAAAAGCTCCAGAGGCACTGGATCTTTTATTCAAGTTCAATTACACAGTACAGCTGTTTGGAAGATATTTTATACATTTTATATGAAAATGTCATAAGTTTAACTTAAAAATTTTCCAAGAAGGACAAAAGGCAAATACATAACAGCTACATCTTACCTATGCTTCCTGACAGACTACTCTTGGCTCCTTTTGGTTACTAAAATGATAATATCAAAAAAGTAATTAAGTTTCGTAAAATCTAGTAGAATTCTGTTCTGACAAAAAAGTGAGTTTACACAATACTGATTTGAATTTAAAGATGAGGCATGTGAGATAATGCTCCAGCAAGTGCTACTGACCACTGATTTTATCCCAACCAACGTCTCCCTATTTATACGAGAATCTTATATTTTCTCTTCCACAAGAGATCTAACAATTTCAGTTATAAAGAGAGAGTACTATTTGGAAGTGCCTTTCCAATTTGGAAGTAGTATTATCTGAATAGTAAGAGTTTAGAAAGGTCATCCTATAAATTTATTTTTTGCTCTTGAACTCCTTAAAAAAACCTTGGCTGGAAAATTAAATCCTGAGGACCTAACCAGTCTTAGACCGTAGAGACCTCTGTTTAGAGACTTCTGTTGCTAAGTGTATAAATGGTCAAATTTAGTAAAAGCATTTCAGATGATATTTTCACAGGTTTATATCATGATAGGCAAGCCAAATTCATTTTTAGTTATTGATTAAAATACTCACTGTATTTACCATTTGGTGAAATTTGGAAATAGAAATGGAGACAAATTGCATATAAAAGTTTTAGGTTAAGTTAAAGGAAACCACATATAGTTCACAAAATATTAAAATAATGTCCAGAAATACTGGGTATATTAATATGAGTGAAAATGATATCAATTCTACACTAGGACCCAAATACATACCGAACAAAATGAAATGGAAACCTGGTTCTGAGCTATTTTAACCTGCTGGTTTTTTTTTTTTTTTTTTTTTGTGGAGATTGTCTTGCTGCATCAAAACTAACTGGATTTTTGTTATTATAAAAATGACATCCCTGGGCTGCTCCCAAGATACTGAAATCAAGTCACTGAATGGGGGCCTGGGAGCTGTCCTTTCAAAAGCACTCCAGGTGGACTTCTCATGCATTCAAGCATAAATATCATCAACTTGGACAAAGCAGACTATCTTGTTGACTTCATCAACTGTTTGATATGAATCACTGTATAAGGATTTGAATAAAATAAATACAAAATACAGACAAGAATTACCTAAAACTTAGGTATTTCAGATAAATCGGACTAGTTAAAATTTTGCTTGGTACTTTTGTAAATGTAAGATCTAAATCAATTTTAAGAAATCTGCTCAAGACTTAAATAAATGTTTTTAAAATAAAATTTTAGTTCATGAACAAACATTTTTTTCTTATTGTGCTCATGTTTTAGCATAAAACAGTAACTTTACCATAGTATATATATAGAAGGAGAGTGTAATCTCTCTGATTGGAAGAGAAATAATGTGTTAAAAAGAGGCATTGAGAATGGTGAAATTATAATGAATTACTCTATATTAAATTGCTATTTCTTAGAACAGAGAGATAAAATTGAAAATCACTGTTATTGTGAGTCAAAACAAATCAAACAAATTAATAAGTCTTAAGACAAATGAATTCTGAACCTTGAGACAAGTGAAATGAATTGGTGAGTTCTAATTTACTCCTAGAACAAGCATGTTTTCCTTTCTCATCTGTTCAAAACTGAAATTCTTAGAAATGTGATATGTCATTATTAGACATGAAATATCTAGGCATAAGGGCATCCATCTTACCATGTTTATCTTTAAGAAGTCTCTTGCTATTGTTATTAATTCAAACTTTTTAATACAGCTTCAATCAAGTGACAAAAGATTACCCAGTTTTCCCTTGAAATGATACTCATTGATGAATTCATTGCTCTCAGGTTGTTCTGTGCTTCAACCTTGAGTAATTAACAAAACCTCTCTGCTTTAATTGCTAATCTTTCCCTTAATGGAAGTCTATGACATTTTTAATTAATTACTTCAGCAACCTCATTTCCATTCATATCAAGGACTTACATTCTCATCACTTCTTTATTTATTAATTATTTTTGTTACTAGTGTACCTAAACCAAATCCCTGAAGTAGTGAAAAAACATACAAGGTCAAAAGCATGTCCTAAACCTGTGGAGATAAACACACCTAATTTTTTTTTTTTTAAGTATCAAAGTTAGAGGAAGATGGCGCAAGGGCCACTGGGAAAATTACAGAAAGTGGAAATTAACCCTCAAATCACATTTACCAACAACTAAACTCTTTTGGGGCCATTCTCTGGCTTTTTCATTCAGTTCATCGGCTGATTTTTAGAATGGAATGTTTCGATTAATCTGTTTGCTTACTTCAGATTAATCATATAATTGCCAAAGATTGACTTCATTGCATTGTGTATAAACAGTGTTGATGGGTAAGTGATAATTTTACTCATTGCTATTTCCAATGGGTTAAGGAAATCTCCAGTTTTCAGTTTACTTTTCCCATTCATCAGAACTTAATCTTTGCATATTATTCTCTGTCTTCTACATCTTGGTCATAAGCATTGAGACAGTCTGAAGATAGTATTTCTTTATGGATTCACTTACTAAAAAATAAGCACCAACTACAATGTGCAGGTGAAGGCGGCTGCAAACAGATCACGTTCCCTAACTTTTGTACAGCTTTTGATTTTGGGTTCTATCTTGTTATATGCCCTCATAAAGCCAAACAGATTAATTAATACTTTTTCACAATTTTGGATATTATGCCTACCTTTTACCATTTGTTTATCATTTAGTTACTTATGTTCATCTTTACCCAAAAAAGGATTTTAAATAGTTTCACAAAATTAAGCAATCAAACAAGCAAACAATATTTTAAAAAACAGAAAGAGAGGAAAGCCAGTTAAAAGAACTGGGTGAGTAGGAGATTGTAGGAGTCCATCATGAGTTATTTAGATGAAATTCTCACTAGACTTAGATCTGATCTCTGAAAATGTGAGAAAATAAATTGAATTTTATGATCTTTACTGCTCTTTTAAAGCTAAGGAGATCACATCTTTGCTCAAACTCTTTTGATATTCAGAATAAAAATCGAAAGTCCTTATGGTTTAGACTTGCATTGTTCAATACAAGTTAAACTAAAAATTCAGTTTCTCAGTTACAGTAGCCATATGTGCTCAATATGCCACATGTGGTCAGTATTTTGGGCGCTGTGGCTACTGTTTTGGGCAGTATAATATATGGACATTTTCATCATGGCAGCAAGTTTAATTGAGCAGAGCTAATCTAGAAGTCTCTGCATGATCTGGCCTTTGCTTGCCTTGGTGACTTTACTCTTTACTTTTTCCCACCTGCTCACTCAGTTCTAGCAACAAATGGCTCATTGCTAGTCAGACATTTCAAACTGGTCCTGCCTCAGGCCCCTCCCACTTGTTATTCCATCCATCTAAAACACTTCCTCCAGATAGTCACATCTCACTTTAGGTCTCTGCTCAAGGAACCTCTTTGGAGAGGGCTAATCTAAATATCATCCAAATTATTCTTTATGCTCTTATCCTGCCTTATTTTTCTTTTCAGCACTTGTCACTCCATTATATAGTTTGGTCTTTTTTTTCCCATCACTCTCTCACTAGAATATAATTTCTATGAGATCAAGGTCTTTGTTTAGTTTACTTCTACATGCCTGGCCTACTGCAGGTGCTCGATAAATGCTTGTTTACTCCAGTGGTTCTCCAAAGAGGGTGATTTTTGACCCCAGGGGATACTTAGCAATGTTGAGAGAGAGTTTTGACTGTCAGAACTGGGAGGTTGCTACTGGCATCTAGTGGGTGGATGGGAAGGATGCTGCTGAACATCCTACAATGCACAGGGAAGCTCGCACAACACAGAATTACTGGGCCTAAAATGTTAATAGTACTGATGCTGAGAAAATTGTGTTGACTCTATTAATTATCCACTGAGGATACATAACAATTACTCTGATGGGGCAAGACTGAATCACAGGTGTGGTTTACCAAATGACTCAGCAACTAAATATTTTCTCCTAGTTCATTTACATTTAAGGCAAATGAAATTATGTCTAATATTGATATTCTTCAGCTAATTTCTTTCTCATCTTTACACTTTTTCATCTGTATACAATCTTATACTTTTTTTTTATATAAAAATGCCATTTCACTTAACTTCAATAATATCCTATTTTTCATCTTTGCCATATCCCTTTGTCCTTTTCTGTGTATATTTTGTGACATTAACTATTATTAATTTTGTGTAATTCACTGAAGTGTTTAAAAAAACTTCTTTAACATGACTCCTTTTAAATCTTCCTTATGAGCTGGGTTAAATAATAACAGAAAATTGGCAAGGAGTCGTGGACAATAGGGGGCTTCCCAGATGGCTCTAATGGTAAAGAACCTGCCTGCCAATGTAGGAGACTTAAGAGACGAAGGTTTGATTCCTGGGTCAGAAAGATCCTCTAGAAGAGGGCATGGCAACCCACTCCAGTATTCTTGCCTAGGGAATACCATGGACAGAGGAGTCTGGCAGGCAACAGTCCATAGGGTCGCAAAGAGCTGGACACGACTGAAGTGACTTAGTGCACACACACACACAAGTGGACAATAGGACACTATTGTCTAGTAGCTGGTCAATAGGACACCTGTCTTCAATACAGGCTCTTCCACTGATTAGCTTATGTGTATTTGAGCAAGATAATCCATTTAAATACAATGCAAAAGTGATGCACCTCACACAGGACTGGACACAGTAAAAGACTGCATCCATCCACATCTTCCCTTCCGTCCAGTCAATACTCTGTGAACTAGATGAAACTAAAAACTTCTTTGGTGATCTCCACCTAAAACAGGGTTATGTCAGTGACAGTGTACTATTGAAATCTAGATCGTGATGCTTCTAAAAACTCTCTGGAAAATGAAACTTCAAAAGCAAAGTTGGATTAGAAGTTTCATCATGTCTTTCTGTTGCGGAGAGAAAAGCTTTTAAACATTAATGGTGATTTAGCTCTTCAGAGCAGATGGCTTCATTATCTCAAAATATGTCAAATTATACTAATTACCAAAAAAGGGCAATGTAAGGTATATTGTAAGAAAATGGTAGCATCTTATCCTGAAAAGATGACTGGGGAAATGCATGTGACTTACAGTTACTAAGATTCAGAAGTTGCCAAGCATTTTGATAATGTGATCTTCTTTTCCTTCCCATCTTTTACCATTATAGAAAGTTACAAAGAGCATTGTTTAGTAGGCCTTTGTGATAATTTGCTTAAGTGATTTTAAAGGATGTAGAATACTTGATTTTGAATGCAAATAAGATGCAGTTAGCTAATGCAGTCTTTTACTTTTCACGACTGAACTGTAAGTTTCAATTTTTGAGTGATTCCCTCACTCACTCTTTCATCTCTTTCTTCCTCTCCCTTCTCTTTTTACCCTTTTCAAATAAATGACAACAGACCACATTTGAACGGCTGTTGTTTAAATTCCAGAAGACTGAAAAGAGTAAGAGTTTCTCAAAGGCGAAAAGCAACCAGGCACTGAATTTTGGAAGACAAGAACGATGATGAGCATAGCTTATTTGCACTGCCTGTTTGAAAAGAAACCATAAAATTCAATATCTAACTTTGCAGCTGGAATCCTCATAGAAAGAAAACAATCTTGCCCCCTTAATTTTATTTTCTCCTCCCATCATCTCATGGCAATTTGCTTAGTGGAAGAGAATCATGGAGCCTAAAATAACTTAATCCTTAAATGGCTTTATATCCATCACCTTCATGGTAATCCCATTTGCCTCAGGTTTGGTACACAGTCCCTCACACAGTAGTGATACAATCTGTAATTAGACTTAAGAACTACTCTGAGATGATCAAGGAAGAAAAGCATTCCCAATATATTTGTAAATGTTATGATAATTGACAGATACTTTGCCTTATTGATATTTTAATGCTAATGTCTATCAATAACAATCCATTTACAGTTTCGGGAATACTAGCATAAAGAAATGTACAATCTTTTTATGAGAAAGAGGCAAGTAATTTCTCTGTCTCATCATCTCTATCACAACGAACTCATAGTAGAGACTTTATTATATAGACATAAATAAGTAAAAGGAAAGCAACAACCCTAAACTGGTAGGTTTTCTTTTGGAGGCAGTGCAATTTAAGCCTAATATCTTCTTTTAGGAGAATTATATGATTACAGTACTCAGCAAGAAGAATTGATGTTTAAAATGTTGACCCTGGTTCAGGTAGTAAAAAAAAATATTGAATTATGTTTATGTTTAAAATACTTGGTAAGGTGAGGACATAAAATAAAGACAAAAGTGTTTAATACAGAGTAAATAAAAAAATTAATGATCTTCAGTTTATGGACTACATATTATGCAAAAGAATGGTAAATTCCAGCATATGGAATATATAGCATACATGGGAAAAATATATTAAATTAGCAATGGCAGTCCTTTTAAAATGTTTTTTAGTAAAGATTTCCTGACTTTATATGATCAAGCTATTCTTTGGAATGCAGAGTTAATTTTAAAATATATCTCTCTGAATCACAATTAAAAATCAAATATTTATTCCATGGATCTAAAAAGAATAGACTTCCATTCACAATTATGTTACTAAGAGAATTTCTTTTTTTATTATTCAGCAATCTTCAGAAAGAAATTGTGAATGGTTCTCAATTGAGCTTTCAGTATTTTTCACAGCAATACTTTTTCCAGATTGTTTTAATTTTAGGAAGAATGATCAGCTTTGCTCCCCTGAGTAAATTTGTATTTATTTTTCTATAATTTAACATGTAAGAATGACTTTATACAAATATGAAACTATAAATGCTTGGTTATTAACAAAGAAAATGCACAACTGTGTATTGTTTATGATATATTTAGTCATATTCAAGTCATGTTCAAGTATTAAATGCAACATGTATGAGTGTAAGTCTCTGTGTCTGTGCATGCATATGTGTGCTTAAGGTTCTCAATACTTTAATTTTTCTCATCTTTAGATTAGGTCTTAGTAACTCAAGATGATGACAAAGAACATGTTTTGGATAAAATAACTTAATACTCAACTTAATCTTTAACAATACACAAGTTGATAAGTTTTACTATGTTTAAAATTTTTACTTTTATTATAAATTCCTAAATTCACATCTTAATATTTAATTTTATCATTTTAATATTGTTTTCCATAATTTTTGGATCACTTGCTAAAACTATTAGTCTTGATTCTACTTGGTACCTTTAACCATGGCTTGGAACTATAAAGCATTCCCTCAGAACTTCATTTCCGGAGAGAGCTAAGTTCAATATATGACATGCTTAGTAGAATGTCTATTATATAGTAAGCATCCTGTAAAGGTTGGTTGTTTGATATCCTCTCATTCCTCTCTTTGAAATTACCCCACTCTCTCCTCACCAGCCTTCTGGCCTCCACCTTCACACTCTTCACCAAATCCATTCTCCATTGCTGCAGTGCTGTATCCCTTGCTTACCCTCTATAGCTCCCCATTGTCCTCAGCACAAAGTCCATAATCTTCATCATGGCTCACAAAGCCTCATACCAAGTAGACCCTGCCAATTTGTCCTCTCTTATCCCTCATATTCAACTTGTGAGCCATGGCCACATTTTCATTGCCTTCTTTCTCCAGCCTTGGGGAGAGGGGGCACACTTTCCCCCTTCCCTCACTAACTCCAGCACATCGCTTAGGTCTCAGTGAGGGTATTCTTCTAAAAAGCCCCTTCTGATCTCACATTTCCACTCAGGTAGGGTTTAGGGCCCTTCACTGAGCTTCAGCATGTACCTGCCTTCTCTAGGAGGCTCTGAAGCCCACAGCTGCCTCTGACTTCTCAGTTCCTAGCACTTGTAAGGGACATGGCAGATAATTGGAATGAAATGTAATTATTATTTCACAGTATCCTGAGTCTATTCACCTCTACTTACAGAAAGAAGAGTCCAGGAAAAATGACTGAAAATTAATAATTATCATATTGTGGATGATTTTGTATTTCTATCTATCTTTCTTTATTGACCCAATTTTCTGCAATGATTATGTATGACTTTTATTGTTAGGAAAAAATCTTAATTTTTAATTGCCTCAAGTTTTGTTGAACTTCTCTAGCAAGTCTGTTTATCATATTCCATTGGGAACTGCAGAACTGCCAGTATAGACTGATGACATTGAAAAATCTTAGCATCACTGGATGGGAAATGTGATAACACATCCAAGTTTATGCCCTTGGAGAGTCTGAGAGCAGAATGAAAATTAATGAAATGCATTTTATGTTTTCTGTGACATGTCAGCAGGTGTCTCTAAGGAAATTATCAGTTGAGGAAGGAACCATCCTTCTGATTCTGTGCTTAAATTAAGGGACAATGTATGAGACTTTAGGGCTGAGATTAGGCAAAGGAGACTCAAAATTTCCAAATTACAGGCATGCAGAGCTATTACTTTAATTAAAATTTAAAAAACAAATTAGTAGATTATAGTTTCCAGAAAGCATGTTGGAAATTTAAATCTGGGAACTTATTAAAAAAAAACAAAAAATAAGATAAGCTATAGAAAGTAATCTGGCTTAATAGAAGCTAAACTCTTAAATCATACAAGGAATAGTCTTAAAAATACGAATAAAAATGTGCTCCATCTTAAATGACTTTACTGAAAAAATAAGACAAATCATTCTATTAAATCCTTTTTCCTTTTGGGAGAGGAAACAAACCAACCACCGTGAAATCTGAATTGGGATTATTATGGTGATTTTGATCTTGCAATTGCAGCTATTTCGCCAAGGCTCTTATTTCATCCTTGCACTGTACTTACTACAATATGCTTGCTACATGTAAACATCAGTGTGTTCTTTCTATTATTTTAAAACCATTTTACACATCAACACAGAGTACAAATGTGAATGAGGTATAATATATTCCTTTCAAGTAAGGGATCTGTGAGGTGAACACAAATAAAAATAACCCACTTGTAAAAGTGCTGTGAGAAAGGAAAGGATGAAGTGCTATGGGGATTCTGGGTGGAAAAGTCTCCATCTTCTTTCTTAGCAGAGCCCTGGTGAAATGCTTTGCTGAAAGAAGAGCTGGCTCTGTAACCCCCTTGAGGACAGGACCATGCCTCATTCATCTTTGTATTCTTTGCTGCTAACACTCCAATAAATGGTTGTTTAATAATATTGTACACAAGTGGGAGGACTCTGGAGCCAGATTTTCTGGGCTCAAATCCCATCTTTGCCGAGTTAGAGAATGAGCTGCTAGAATTTAATTATAATATACAGAAAATGTGTTTTCTCCAAAATAAGATTTTGTTTTTGACTTTGTTTTTAAATTATGAGGTAATGTTATATATGGTCTGTCCTCAGTATAATAGAAGAAGAATAAGAAGAATAAGCTCCATTCATGGTAGGCATCCATACTTATACAGTGAGTTGTTCTTTAAAGTGATAATCATCTTGTATTACTAAAAATCCAAACAAAGCAACAACCCTGATGTCTTACTGTATTGAACTGTAATTTTAGAGTTGGAGCGACCCTTTGACCATTCTGTACATTAGTTTCCTCTCTATTTAGGTGAGCAAACCAAATTGTAGACAGGATTCTAGTTAGAAGACAGAAGGCAATGATAAGAGAGATTTGAAACAAATTGTTGGGACTTTTGTCTTGATACATAGACACAATTAGTGTATAATATAAATAAAAGGGTAAATGTGGAATGAATAAGAAACATGTGAAATTATAGAAAAATATAATGGAGGTATTAGAGTTTAAGTTTATAGAGCCAGAAGAATAATGGCTAACAGTGATTTAGACAACAAAAGGGCATAAGTAAATTGAGGAAAAAACATTATTTTCCATAAAATGTAAGAAGTAAAGACTATAATACCACCACCATGACTACTATGTCCTTACTTCCATCTTTCATTTTATTCTAGTATTTCATTCTCAAGGGCATCCCAAGTTGTAAAGAATCTGCCTGTCAATGCAGGAGATGCAGGTTTGATCCCTGGGTCCGGAAGATCCTCTGGAGAGGGAAATGGCAACATATCCAAAATTCTTGCTTTCGGAAATCTCATGGACAACGGAGCCTGGGCTACAGTCCACGGAGTCGCCAAAGTGTCGGACATGACTTAGTGACTAAACAACAACAATCTCAATCTCATCCCTAGGAAAAGGTGAAAGGTCATACCACTGGGAGGAATGACTTTGACCGACAGTTAAATCATAGCATTCACAGTTTGAAATAAATCCTTACTGCTATTTCTAATGTTCATAGTTTCATTGAGTTAGACAAGGCTGTGGTCCAAGTGATCAGATTGGTTAGTTTTCACAGCCTTGTCTAACTCAGTGAAACTATGAACCATGCCGCGTAGGCCCACCCAAGAAAGATGGGTCATGGTGGAGAGTTCTGACAAAATGTGGTACGCTGGAGAAGAGAATGGCAAACCACTTCAGTATTCTTGCTGTGAGAACTCCATGAACAGTATGATAAGGCAAAAAGACATGACACTGAAAGATGAACTCCCCAGGTCAGTAGGTGCTGAATATGCTACTGGAGATAAGTGGAGAAATAACTCCAGAAAGAATGAAGAGACAGAGTCAAAGCAAAAACAACAACCCATTGTGGATGTGACTGGTGATGGAAGTCTGATGCTGTAAAGAGCAATATTGCATAGGAACCTGGATTGTAGGTCCATGAATCAAGGCAAATTGGAACTGGTCATACAGGAGATGGCAAGAGTGAACATCAACATTTTAGGAATCAGTGAACTAAAATGGACTGGAATGGGTGAATTTAACTCAGATGACCATTATATCTACTCCTGTGGGCAAGAATCCCTTAGAAGAAATGGAGTAGCCCTCACAGTGAACAAAAGAGTCCAAAATGGAGTACTTAGATGCAATCTCAAAAATGACAGAACGATCTCTGTTCCTTTCCAAGGCAAACCATTCAATATCACAGTAATCCAAGTCTATGCCCTGAACAGTAATGCTGAAGAAGCTCAAGTTGAACGGTTCTATGAAGACCTACAAGACCTTCTAGAACTAACACCCCAAAAAGATGTCCTTTCCATTAAGGGGACTGGAATGCAAAGTAGGAAGTCACGAAATACCTGGATTAATAGGCAAATTTGGCCTTAGAGTACAGAATGAAGCAGGGCAAAGGCTAATCAAGTTTTGCCAAGAGAATGCACTGGTCATAGCAAACACCCTCTCCCAACAACACAAGAGAAGACTACACATGGGAATCACCAGATAGTCACTACTGAAATCAGACTGAATATATTCTTTGCAGCCAAAGATGGAGAAGCTCTATACAGTCAGCAAAAACAAGACCAGGAGCTGACTGTGGCTCAGATCATGAACTTCTTATTGACAAATTCAGACTTAAATTGAATAAAGTAGGGAAAACCACTAGACCATTCAGGTATGACCTAAATCAAACCCATTACAGTTGTACAGTTACAGTGAGAAATAGATTCAAAAGATGAGCGAGAAATAGATTCAAGGCACTCTGATAGACAGAGTGCCTGAAGAACTATGGACAGAGGTTCGTGACATTGTACAGGAGGCAATGATCAAGACCATCCCCAAGAAAAAGAAATGCAAAAAGGCAAAATGGACAGAAATGGTATGGACCTAACAGAAGCAGAAGATATTAACAAGAGGTGGCAAGAATACACAGAAAACCTGTACAAAAAAGATCTTCATGACCTGGATAATCACGATGGTATGATCACTCACCTAGAGCCAGACATCCTGGAATGCGAAGTCAAGTGGGCCTTAGGAAGCATCACTATGAACAAAGCTAATAGAGGTGATGGAATTACAGTTGAGTTATTTCCAATCCTGAAAGATGATGCTGTGAAAGTGCTACACTCAATATGCCAGCAAATTTGGAAAACTCAGCAGTGGCCACAGGACAGAAAACATCAGTTTTCATTCCAATGCCAAGGAAAGGCAATGCCAAGAATGTTCAAACTACAGCACAATTGCACTCATCTCACACAGTAGCAAAGTAATGCTCAAAATTCTCCAATCCAGGCTTCAACAGTATGTGAACTGTGAAGTTCCAGATGTTCAAGCTGGATGTAGAAAAGGCAGAGGAACCAGAGATCAAACTGCCAACATCTGTTGGATCATCGAAAAAGCAAGAGAGTTCCAGCAAAACATCTACCTCTGTTTTATTGACTACGCTAAGCCTTTGACTGTGTGGATCGCAATAAACTGTGGAAAATTCTGAAAGAGATCGGAATACCAGACCACCTGACCTGCCTCTTGAGAAATCTGTATGCAGGTCAGAAAGCAACCGTTAGAACTGGAGATGGAACAACAGACCGGTTCCAAATAGGGAAAAGAGTACGTCAAGGCTGTATATTGTCATTGCGCTTGTTTAACTTATATGCAGAGTACATCATGAGAAACGCTGGGCTGGAAGAAACACAAGTTGGAATCAAGATTGCTGGGAGAAATATCAATAACCTCAGATATGCAGATGACACCACCCTTATGGCAGAAAGTGAAGAAGAACTAAAGAGCCTCTTGATGAAAGTGAAGGAGGAGAGTGAAAAAGTTGGCTTAAAGCTCAACATTCAGAAAACTATGATCATGGCAACTGATCCCATCACTTCATGGCAAACAGATGGGGAAACAGTGGAAACAGTGTCTGACTTTATTTTTGGGGGCTCCAAAATCACTGCAAATGGTGACTGCAGCCATGAAATTAAAAGATGCTTGCTCCTTGGAAGAAAAGTTATGACCTATCTAGGCAGCATATTGAAAAGCAGAGACATTACTTTGCTAACAAAAGTCAGTCTAGTCAAAGCTATGGTTTTTCCAGTAGTCATGTTTGGATGTGAGAGTTGGACTATAAAGAAGCTGAGTGCTGAAGAACTGATGCTTTTGAACTGTGATGTTTGAGAAGACCTTTGAGAGTCCCTTGGACAGCAAGGAGATCCAACCAGTTCATCCTAAAGGAAATCAGTCCTGGATATTCATTGGAAGAACTGATGCTGAAGCTGAAACTATAATCCTTTGGCCACCTGATATAAAGAACTGACTCATTGGAAAAGACCCTGATGCTGGGAAAAGTTGAAGATGGGAGGAGAAGGGGATGACAGAGGATAGATGGTTAGATGGCATCACTGACTCAATGGACATGAGTTTAAGTAGACTCCAGGAGTTGGTGATGGACACGGAGGCCTGGCGTGCTACAGTCCGCGGGGTTACAAAGAATCGGACATGACTGAGTGACTGAACTGAACTGAACTAAACAGTTTTTACATATGTAAGTAATTTTGCACTTAACATCTGGGTTGTTTGCTTTGTCAATCATTATCTAAATCAATGGGACTTCTGAAGAATAAAGCACTACTGATTCATGAAGAAAAATACTTAAGATCTTATTACTAAAATTTTTACTGTAGAATGAGTAATATTAATCAACATGTATATTTATATAAATATATGTTTATATGTGAAGCTACTTTTCCACAATGAAACTTTATACTGGGTTAACTTCTTTAAAAGATTTTCTCTAGTGGGTAAATTACTGTGTCGTGATAAAAGGAAAAAAAATTTTGTTTATACATTTGAGACTAAGATTTCATATTGAGGAAATTGGGAGAATATTCTACCACTAGATTTTTGACTTATGAATAGCTTGAAGTGGCAGTTTTTATTGAAATTCAATATTTACTTATCCCCAGGCAGAAATATCTTTAATAATTTTCTCTCTGCTGTTTTGGGAAAGGGACGTTTTTCCCTACATAACATCTAGAGTATGAAATAACACCCCCCAAAATAAAAAAGGTAAAAGAATATGTGGATTACTAATTCAGGCCCCAGGATACCGTCACAGATTTCTCTCCCCTTACACACTTCTAAAATGTGTTTTAAATCTGTGGTTAGTAAAAAGCTACTCTTTTCAACCAAGAAAAAAGTTTTAAGCTATTATACTTGATTGGGAACTATTTTTTGACACTTACAATGAAACACTTTAAATATGGTCTACTAATTTACTCTCAAACTGAGTGTACTGCTTCTGTAAGTCATGTGCATCTGAGCCATATTTTTAAATGCTTATTTTCCATGTACTTCACATTTAATTATACTGCCTTGTAAAAATTCTTGAACCATTTATTTATTTAATTTAAATCTGATTTTGCTATGTAAGGTTTCTTGTGTCTTTTCACATAAATTAAAACTCTCTAAGGAGAGGGAGTATCATAGAGCTTTGTTTCTATAAAAAGAGGTGCTCAAAAATATTTGATAATGAATGAATAAGCATTTACTTCTATCAACATGCTTAGGTACACACCTTTCAGAAATATTTAGTTTAGGAGAAAAGAATCAGGTTTCAAAATCAAGAAAAAGTAAGATGAAAAATGAAGACTTGGGGTGGGTGGATATCAGATTTGCTGAAAAGATCTATTTCTTATCCTGCTATGTTTCTCAGATTTTATTTTAGCACCCACAGCTTGAAAATCAGATAAGATTTCCTAGGAGTGTGGCCAGGAAATAAATTGGATTTTAGTCCTTTACATTTATTATGGTTGTACAATGCATCAGGCACTGTATGGAACATATACATTCCATGAGAATGTCCTTTTCCTCCAAAGGCTGTGTTCTGATTTCACACCTACATACCATATACTTTATCTGAATAAAACCAAAACATATGTTCTAACTGCTGTTGTGACTAGTTTTATAGTTGCTGTTTTCCCATCATTTAGTAGGTCTGTGTTAACCTTATTATTAAATGGGCTGGAGTTGTTTCGGCCTGTGTGTAGTTCATGCAAGCATATTCTAAAGGAAATAACACTAATCGTAGGATTGGGAAGCTAGTCTTGGATTTGCCACTAATTAGTGGCACTAATCACTAGTCATTGTAACTGACAATGACAAGAAATGCCAAGGAACTAATGATCTGTGCCTCTGTTAGTGACATGACCTATCCTTCTGACTTGACAACAGTATCATGAACATAGACTATGACATAAATCAAAACATGATTTTCTTTTTTTAGTGAAAAGTTCCAGTTAAAGACAATGCAAATATTTGTGACTGTGCAGCTCTTTTCAAACTCACCTTTTGTTTGGTCTGTTTTTAGGAGGAGAAGGAGAAGATCTTCAGTTGGCCTGGAGACCTTTTTCTCTGGGATAGGAGACCATTGCTGCTCTGAACAGCAGCAGTCACCTCACAGAAGGCTTGAGGCACAGCATTTAGACCATTCACAGAGCGCTTGTCCTCCACGCCTGCCTGCCTGTCCTGGCTGGTGACATCTAGCTGCTCTCCTTCTCAAAGGGCTCCCCCTGCCTCTGGAAGACTCTTGGAAATTGTTGCAGATTCAGTCTGTTCAAGTTGTCTGGGATTTCTGTTGTGATTCAGGACAGCAGAGCTGTTTCTGGGTTGCCCTTTTAAAAACGAATTTGGAGCCTCAGAGATCAGTGTAACTAACACATTTTATGGTCAGGTATGAAAAGCTTCTTGATGAAAGTGAGACAGGAGAATGAAAAAGTTGGCTTAAAGCTCAATGTTCAGAAAACTAAGATCATGGCATCTGGTCCCATCACTTCATGGGAAATAAAAGGGGAAACAGTGGAAACAGTGTCAAACTTTATTTTTTTTGGGCTCCAAAATCACTGCTGATGGTGATTTCAGCCATGAAATTAAAAGACGCTTACTCCTTGGAAGGAAAGTTATGACCAACCTAGATAGCATATTTAAAAGCAGAGACATTACTTTGCCAACAAAGGTCCATCTAGTCAAGGCTATGGTTTTTCCAGTAGTCATGTATGGATGTGAGAGTTGGATGGTGAAGAAAGCTGAGTGCTGAAGAATTGATGCTTTTGAACTGTGGTGTTGGAGAAGACTCTTGAGAGTCCCTTGGACTGCAAGGAGATCCAACCAGTCCATCCTAAAGGAGATCAGCCCTGGGTGTTCATTGGAAGGACTGATGTTGAAGCTGAAACTCCAATACTTTGGCAACCTCATGCGAAGAGTTGACTCATTGGAAAAGACCCTGATGCTGGGAAGGACTGGGGGCAGGAGGAGAAGGGGACGACAGAGGATGAGATGGTTGGAGGCATCACCGACTCAATGGACATGGGTTTGGGTGGACTCAGGGAGTTGGTGATGGACAGGGAGGCCTGGCGTGCTGCAATTCATGGGGTCGCAAAGAGTCGGACATGACTGAGCGACTGAACTGAACTGAGCTGATGAATGGTCAATAAGAAGAAAGCATTTCTTCAAGCTCTGTGTATTTAGTGTCTACTTTAATTGTGTATATAAAGGGGTGGGAAGTGAGAAGGAAGAAGCAACAGTAATTTTTCCCCTACTAACTGGGGTAGCATCCTACAAGCTGTGGAGAGGGCCTGAGAATGGACTGAATAGGCCATTTAAAGCCACATGGAGTCGAGAATAAAGTTAAGAATTTGAACTTTCAGTCTCCTGATTTTTAGTTTATTTATGTAGATTGTAATTCAATTGTACAATTATGCTAACATAAAGGATGCATGAATAAAGCATATTCATCCCATTGGATCAGCTTTTTTTGGTTCTCTAATGAATCAATATTATTAAAAAAACTTCCACTCCCCCAGATATTAAACTTGCTAGCTTCCTATAAAAGAAAATTCTTAGCTCTTAGATCAGTAGTTTCCGATCTCTACTTTTGATTAACAAGGTCTCCTTGTTCTAAACTTTCAAAATGATCAGCATAGTTTTAAGGTCCAGTTTCCCATTTTTATTTATCATAGCTGTCCCTATAGTTCCCTCTACCAAAGGCAGTTTATATAGTCTCTGCAGCTGTATCAGATGAGCAGAACACCAATATCTGCATTTCTTTGGGGCTCACTGAAGAAATGAAATAGATAAAAGGAAATAGAAATATGTCTCACTTCAATTAGCTGAATCCCTCAATTTGTTTGAGGGTATAATTTCCATTATGATAATCTTATTGTAGACTTTTTTAAAAGGTGAAGTGCTCGTCTCTGTTTTAATGAGACACTGTTTTAACTGGATACTGGCAGCAACCCCTTTTCACTCTCAATAATATAAAGATATTTCTTAAGCAGAGAATCCAGTGTTAAAATTTGGCAACAAACCTGTGTTCTTATTGGCAAAAGTCAGAAATCAAGAAATCAAGCTGTTTTATTACGTACTTTAGCTTTCTACTTTGAGATGCTCAGAGAGGTTCAATAACTTGTCCAAAGTCACACAGGTAGATTAATACCTCACTCAAAAATTTTTCCTATGTCTTTGAAACCATAAGAAAAATATGAAGATCATGTACTTGGTCAAATAATGCTGTGACATTAATTTCACTTGTGACAGTATAATTCATGGGGATAAAAACATATTATTATTTTATGTGTAAAGCACATCATACAATTAACTGACAAAAGAAAAATTCAAATCCACATGACCAAATACTACAACCAAGTAGAAAAAAACAGACTAAATATAATACTAGCCTAATGTTATGGTAAATTTGGATGAATAGATTTTTCCTCCCGAAATCCAATTTCATTTATTGAAATTGTTTTTTTATTGTATTAAATAATATATCAAAATGCTAATTTACTAAATTTTAGTTTAGAGTTATAACGTAATAGTTCAAGGAAAGATTAAGATTCTATTAATCCTTCTGTAGATAAGAAAGTTGGGAGTCACAGAGATTAAGAGGTGTTCCCCATGTCACTCACTGGTCAGGGCAGAAAGAGGCCTGGGATCCAGTTCTTGGCCTACTGGCTCATACCTATTTCTTTGGTTCTTCACACCTGCCCCCTCCCATTTTGTTATTAATCAGACAGGAATGTGAATATATCACTCAGGATTAATTGGTTTTTAAAGGGACTATTCTATTTTCATAATTTAATTTAATTCTATCTTCAAAGAGCCCAGATAAGATTCTCAATCTATACTGGTCTATAGGAATCTCCAGAAGTTTAACTCAATTCAAATGGATTAATTCAAGCTAATTAAAAGATGAATTATGATTCATTTAATCCAACATGTACTGTTCACCCACCATGAGCAGATTCTGTGCTAAGTGTGTTAAAAAGATGAACAAGACACAGTCAAGGGAACTCACTAGAAAGCAGTGTGAGAGGATGTGAGACAGAGGTCTGCACAGGCACAGGTGCTCGGAGAACTAAGAGGAGGGCATCTACCTCAGCCCTGGAGACTCAGGGAAGAGCCTTGCAGGAAATAACCTTTAACTTCTTTAACTGAGTTTTGAAGGGTGAGCAAGGATTAACCAAGTAGATGAAACAGTAGGTGTTCTGTTAAAGAGAACATCATTAGAAAAGGCCAGAGGTATGGAAGCATGTGTGCAGTTTGAGGAAATACCAATGTTGGGCAAGACAAGACAAGGGTGCTTATGGGGAAATTGTAGATGAGAAGACCAGATAAGCAGACCTCACAGGTCACATCTTCTTTTGGAGATTGGTGTTTTCCACATATCAGTGTGCATGAAATTCACCTGCAGAGTGTTAAAATGAAGATTCCCAGGCCTTATCTTCATGGAGCCTGATTCAATGGCTGTAGTAGGTTCCAGTTATCCATATTTTTAACAAATATTCTAGATAACTATTCTAGAGAAGACTGCACTTGGAAAAATGCTGTTATAGATGATGGTATACCTTGAAAGGAGTTTAAATAAAATTTAACAAACATTCTAGATAACTTTTCTAGAGAAGACTGCACTTGGAAAAATGCTGTTAGAGATGATGGTGTACCTTGAAAGGAGTTTAAATATAAAGGTGATATCATGAAATTAATGCTGGAGCAAAGAGGGTGGTGAGATATATGTGACCCTGGCAGCAAAGGGACTAGTTGAGGAGTCAGAGTGACTCTTCAGATAAAGACAATAGAGTTTTCTAAGATGGTGACTGTGTGGATGGAGAGACAAGGCAGATACAAGAGCATTAGGGAGTAAGTGCTGGAGCGTTTAGATTTAATTTGGGGAGTGAGAAAGAAAGAAGACTGGATGAGGCAGAAAGAGGAGAGGACAATTCCCAGGTTTCCAACATAGGTAACTGAGTAGGTGGTGGCATTATTAAATGATCCAGGAAATCAAAAGAGGCAGGCTTTATGGAGGTTATTGGTGGTGATAATGAATCCAGTTTGGAACATGTTGACTTTGAGTTGGATCAGGCAGAGTTGGTCAGGTAGTGGTACTGGTGTTTAGTTGGAAAGAAATAGTAGGTTTGTAGATACACATTTTGGAGAAGGCAATGGCACCCCACTCCAGTACTCTTGCCTGGAGACTCCCATGGACAGAGGAGCCTGGTGGGCTGCAGTCCATGGGGTCGCTAAGAGTCGGACGCGACTGAGCGACTTCACTTTCACTTTTCACTTTCATGCACTGGAGAAGGAAATGACAACCCACTCCAGTATTCTTGCCTGGAGAATCCCAGGGACGGGGGAGCCTGGTGGGCTGCCGTCTATGGGGTCACACAGAGTCGGACACGACTGAAGCGACTTAGCAGCAGTAGCAGCAGATACACATTTAGGCTGAGCATAAATGCCAGATTAACTATGTTTTCAGCTGAGTTACTTTAATACTTCTTTACCTGAAATGGACTATTTAAACATTTATTAAAGATGACAGAATTATGTGCAGAACAAGCCACAGGTAAAATAATAATTTTTGAGAAGCTAGGTACAGAATGTACTGTGTTGTGCTTAGTCACTCAATCATGTCTGACTCTTAGTGACCCCATGGACTGTAGCCCACCGGGCTCCTCTATCCATGGGGATTCTCCAGGCAAGAATACTGGAGTGGGTTGCTATGCCCTCATCCAGGGGATCTTCCCAACCCATGGATCAAACCCAGATCTCCCTCATTGCAAGAGGATTCTTTACTGTCTGAGCCACCAGGGAAGCCCAAGAATACTGGAGTGGGTAGCCTATCCCTTATCCAGAGGAACTTCCTGACCCAAGAATTGAACTGGGGTCTCCTGCATTTCAGGCAGATTCTTTACCAGCTGAGGTACCAGGAAAGCCCAGGAACAGAATATTTGTACTTTGATTTTTAACTAGGTGATTAGTTAGATTAGTGCTTCCTTGATATAACACAGAACATTTACATTTTTTTCTCACTGATTCTGAAACCAGGACATGATCACATGAATGTGTTATAAGTCAATCCCTGAAAAAATTAATTTTAACAAAATCAGCTAAAAAGAAAACATGATTTTTATTTTGGTACTTTAAATTTTATATTATGTTAGTTGATCAATACTATTACATTCTAATTTTTATAATGTTATTTCTTGACCTTCCACTCCTAAAGCAATGGAAAGTTTAAAATTAATTTAAAGTAATTAGGGAATGGTGGTTCCATTTTAAGTAGATATTTTAATGTCAGTTGAGATTAGTAAAACCTATGCATATTTCTAGTAATCTTGATCCTGTCATTTAGGAGCTCTCTTTCAAGAAAGCTGGTATTTTCTCTTTCCCTGAAAAAAATGAATCTCTAGGAGCAGAAGAAATTAAGGGAGCTCCCCCAAATAAGTAGTGATGTGTTTAACAGAGGTTAAAGTCTTAAAGTAAGAGTTTTTATAAGAGCAAAGTACAAAATAAAACATAAAAGTAAAATATTTAGATGAGTGGCAAATTTTAAGGGTGGGAGGACATTTAGATTTAATTTGTACATTCAACCCAGGATTTTGCTTCTATTCATACAGCACAGAGTGACTCTACATTGGATTTCTGAGCTTGAGTTAATCCCATTGCCTTACTATTTTCCTGGCTTCCTGGGCATTTCTGATTCTAGGGAGGCTTTCTGCACAAACAGATTGATGTCTCACAGCTGTTTGTACTCCACTAGGAGAGTACACCCATCATAGACAAAGGTAGTCTCAAGGGACTAAGTTTATATATACAGATGTTCAGTTCAGAGAATTGACAGAGCTGTATGGATTTAGTATCTGTCTTGCATAAACGGCAGGAAGAATGCATTAGGGATTTCTACCCTCTAAGGCCATGCAAAGCTCCAGAAAACTTGTGAAATCCTTTTGTTCCCTGTTAGTTGAGTCATTCTGCAATAGTTGAATTACTGATGTGGAGATGCGGCCTGAATTTGCTATGCGGGCTCAAGAAATAGAGTAAAAATTTGAAGCCAGATTCTGGTCTTCAGTCTCCAAGTGATTTGATATAGAAGTTTGGGTGAGACAGTCAAAGCCTGTGAGCTGCATTCTCCTTATCAGCATGACAAAGATAAACTATCCATCCTTTGCCAACCTCACTGAAGCATTTTAGAGATTAACTTTTATGAGGTACTCACAAAAAGTGACTATTGTAGTAGAAATAATCAGTATTCTATCACAGCTGCCAATTCTGCCATATTGGGGGTGGCTTTGTCAAAAAATATCTTTTGTTATTTTCAGAATGGGGAGGAGAAGCAGAGAAGGATTCTCCCAAGAAGCACTCCTTTAAAGCATTATGAGAGGTTGATCTTTGGTTTCATAGGAAATAACAAGTATCTTGATGTTAGGAAAGCTTTTGAATTTATTTTCCATGATATGGTTATTAGTAAACTGGAAAAATCTGCCCCTATCCAACTCTTAGAGATGCACTGGATCATTAATTAAGAGCCTGAAAATAATAGAATCTTAGAGCTGGAAGGAAAGCCAGAAATATTTTAAGCCAACCATTTTCCAGAAAGACTAGCAAACTCACATCCAATCTGTGTTTGATTATCTTTGGTAAAATTGAGTTCATTTCTCTGCTTTTCATTATACACCCCCACCCCCACCCCCGCACACACACACACATTTGGTTGCACATCTTGGTTGTCCAAGGATACCTGGATCAGGGAGCACAAGTCAGGTCTGAAACCCAACCCTCTAACTCCACTTGCCAAGTCATGTGCCTGGGTGTGGGATTCTGTCCTCCAGGGAAAAGAAGAGTGTTTGTGTATTCAGCCCACTCAGAGAGGTTCTCTTCTTATAATTTGCCCAGAGATAGCACATATCATTGTCATAGTTATTTCTTCTCTCTTATTAGAGAGAACTTCGACATGTGATTTTTGAATCTTTCTTACCCTATCTCAGAATCAGAAGAAATACTCCTTCAAAACTCAGGCTCCCATATCAGACTAACTATGGAAGACATAATAAGATATCCGTATTCAGACAGGCTCACAATATAGACATGTCCCTTGGATGATCATTGTGAGTGTGGCTCCTTCCTTGGATTCCTGGAAAAATGTGTGTGTGTGTGTGTGTATGTGTATGTGGAAAGGCTAGGGCTAGAGACGTAAGCAAAACTCATCACTGGGTATAAACAAGATGTCCTTGTAGAACAGTTTTAATGATGATATTCTGTTGTCTCAGCAGTCTCAGGGATGTATGTGTTAGCACTATTACCAAAATCACTATTGACAACTAGCTGAAGTGGTAAGGAGGTGCCTAGAACACTAGAGGCACGGATTCTAATTCCAAGTGACCTTGGCCAGTTAAAGATATAGATAGAAACCATTAGGAGAATCTATTATATTTGTAAATCTGCAGCCCCAAACTGTCCTCGGACTTTAAAAAGGTTGAACCCATTAAACTGCATAGACTGCTTTGACAGTGAAGTGTTGCTTAATTATAGTGGCAATCTAATTATAAGGTTTATAAGGTTTCCCTGTAATTGATTCTCTTTCAACTGTGTGGAAACTTCACTTGATATGTATTCCTCCCTGAAACTCATGGGAATAAACCAGTTTCTGGGGCCACTGTGTCTTAGAATCAGAAAGACCATGCCAATTGCACTTAGGAGTCCTTATTCAGGATAGTAAAGGACTCTTCTGAGTATTTCAATTATTTATTGTTTCATTCTTTCATTCATTCATTCACCAATTCATTCTTTCATTCATTCAATAAAAACTACATTAATATATATGTACCTAGCACTACTCGTGTCCAGGGATATAAAAATGTACTGAATATATCGTCACTGCTACAGATGAGCTTACAAACAGTTGGGGAGACAAAAATAAATAATTAAAGCTAAATGTTAATTATGGTATTAGTGATGGATATAAGATGCTAAGTAAGCATTAAGGAAGACATTCCTAATTCTTCACTGTGTGTGGGGGAGGTGGGAGGGTGGTGGTGCAGGCACAGGGCAGCACTCACAAGGAGATAACATTTGGGGAGAATATAAAGGATGAGGAAATATTCAGTGTACAGAAGGCAAGAGTTCTGTTATGTGGAAATGAAAAAAAAAAAATCCAGAACTGTGAGAGAAGAAGAAAATCAAGCATCTGTCACCATTGTAAACAACCAAATATAACAGGCACTGCTGTGGCTAAACTCCTTCTTCCACATATAATATATATGAGACACTTTGCTAATTCTGTAAAAACATAAAAGCTATCCTACCAAATGACCAAAGGCATTTTTCACAGAACTAGAACTTCCCTGACTTCAGACTATACTAAAAAGCTATAGTACACTCAGGTACTGGTTTGTCTCCTGAGAAACCTGTATGTGGGTCTAAGAAACAGAACTGGACATGGAACAACAAACTGGTTCAAAATTTAGAAAGGGGTATGTCAAGGCTGTATACTGTCACCCTGTTTATTTAACTTATATGCAGAGCATATCATGTGAAATGCTGGGCTGAATGAATCACAAGCTGGAAACAAGATTGCCAGGGGAAATATCAACAATCTCAGATAGGCAGATGATACCACTTTAATGGCAGAAAGCAAAGAGAAACTAAAGAGACTTTTGGTGAGGGTGAAAGAGGAGAGTGAAAAAGTTGGCTTAAAACTCTACATTAAAAAAATTACGATCATGGCATCTCGTCCCATCACTTCATGGCAAATAAAAGGGGAAAAGTGGAAGCAATGACTGATTTTATTTTCTTGGACACTAAAATCACAGTGGAAGTGACTGCAGCCATGAAATTAAAAGATGCTTGCACCTTGGAAGGAAAGCTATGACAAACCTAGACAGTATATTAAAAACCAGAGACATCACTTTGCTGACAAAGGTCCATATAGTCAAAGCCATGGTTTTTCCAGTAGTCATGTAAGAATGTGAGAGTTGGACCATAAAGAAGGCTGAGCACAGAAGAATCGATGCTTTTGAACTGTGGTGCCAGAGAAGACTCATGAGAGCCCCTTGGACTGCAAGGAGATTAAACCAGTCAGTCCTGAATATTCATTGGAAGGACTGATGCTGAAGCTGAAGCTCCAATATTTTGGCCATCTGATGTGAAGAGCTGATTCACTGGAAAAGACCCTGATGCTGGAAAAGATTGAAGGCAGGAGCAGAAGGGAATGACACAGGATGAGATGGTTGGATGGCATCACTGACTCAATAGACATGAGTTTGAGCAAGCTCCAGGAGATGGTGAAGGAGAAGGAAACCTGGTGTGCTGCTGTCCATAGAGTTGCAAAGAGTTGGATATGACTTAGCAACTAAACAATAACAACATGGTACTGGCACAAAAACAGAAACAAATAACCCATGCACTTATGGTCAGTTAATCTATGATCCTGTGGAGAACACTCTGGACATTACTTAAAAAACTAGAAAAGGGTTACCATATGATCCAACAATCCCACGCCTGGGCATATAGTCAAGAAAGATGAAAACTCCATTTTGAAAAGGTATACACACTCCAATGTTCATAGCAGCACTATTTACAATAGCCAAGACATGGCAGCAACCTAAATGTCTATTGATAAATGAATGGATAAAGAAGTATGATATATATAAACAATGGAGTATTACTCAGCATAAAAAAGAATGAAATAATGCCATTTATAGAAACATGGATGGACCTAGAGATTATCATACTAAATGAGGTAAGTCAGACAAATATACGATATCAATTATATGTGGAATCAAAAATATGATGCAAATGAACCTATCTATGAAGCAGAAGCAGAATCATGTGTATAGAAAATAGACTGGTGGTTGCCAAGGGGGAGGAGGTTGGAGGAGGAGTGAAATGGCAGGTTGGGGTTAGCACATGTAAGCTTTTATATATAGGATAAATAAACCATAAGGTCCTACTGTATAGCACAGAGAACTATATTTAATATCCTATGATAAACTATCATGGAAAAGAACATTAAAAAAGAATGTATATATAAGTATAACTCAATCAGTTTATTATATGGCAGAAATTAATACACAGTAAATCAACTATACTTCAATAAAATATACTGATTAAAAATGGATACAAATGAACTTATTTGAAAAATAAACTTGCAGACACAGAAAATAAACTTTATGGTTACCAAAGTGGAAACTGAGGGGAGAGCTAAATTAGGAGTTTGGGGTTAATGGATATATACTACTATATATAAAATACATAAGCAACAAGGACCTACAGTATATCCCAGGGAACCATATGCAGTATCTTATAATAATCTATAATGGAAAAGAATCTAAAAAAGAATAAAATATATATATCACCACTTTGCTGTATACCTGAAACTAAAGCAATGTTGTAAATCAACTGTATTTCAATTAAAAAAAATTAAGAGTAAATCCTTAAAAAATCATCACAACATACAGGTACATTTATTATATTCTTGCCACAGATGGGGAAAGTGAGGTTTAGTGAGGATAAGTCGTTAGAGCAAGATCCCACAGATAATATATGGTGAAGCAGGATTTGAAATTGATGCCTGACTTTGAGCAGTCTGTTTCTGCAGCCTCTTCAAATGTAAGGAATCGTGAAGCAATGTCTGATGCATGCCATCAAAGCCTTTCAGCATCATTTCCCCACTCCTCTCATTTTGGGGGAAGGCAATTAATTACAGAAGTCTAAGCCATCAAGACCTAGCTCTCAGTTTCCTCAAAGGTGAAATGACAAAGTTGTGCTATGTGAACTCTAAAGGCCTTTATATCTCCAAAATTCTGTTTTAATTTAATCTTGCCCCAAGCTTTGTTTTAAGAAGCATTTTAAGAACACCTTGTTTTTGTCTTATATAAATCTTCCAAAAAGACTTACATAATAAATTGCTTATAAGTATTAATTACTCAAATGCATAGGGCATCTAGATATAATCATTCTTTGGATGACTATGAAACAATAATGTGTCCAGTTTTCCACATTAAATTCCTACATATGAAGAAAAAGTGTTCTTACAACTAAAGTATAGGATATGTATTTAAATTCCCTGATCAATTACCAAATTCTTCACAGAGCTCTTTCTAATTTCTCAAAAACACAGAAGTGAGCAGTAGATGGACCCTGATGATGGGTCATTCTGCTCTTTGCTGCATGGTTTAATAAACCAATATATTCTAGCTCTACTGTATTCTCCTTTGCTGTATTCTCCTACATGTAATGGCTGCTGCTGCTGCTGCTAAGTTGCTTCAGTTGTGTCCGACTCTGTGCGACCCCATAGATGGCAGCCCACCAGATCCCCTGTCCCTGGGATTCTGCAGGGCAAGAATAATGGAGTGGGTTGCCATTTCCTTCTCCAATGTATGCATGCATGCTAAGTCACTTCAGTCATGTCCGACTCTGTGAAACCTTTTGGACAGCAGCCCACCAGGCTCCCCTGTCCATGGGATTCTCTAGACAAGAATATTGGAGTGGGTTGCCATTTCCTTCTCCCATGTAAAGGCAGGTAGTGCCAACTAAGCACAGGGCTTAAAGAGAATTATTTTCTTTTAACTGTTATTCTTCAAGGCCAACTAAACTCTAGTTAACTCAAGATAGAGAGGTGTCTATTTTACTTTTAAACAACATCTATAACATTTTATACTGGACACTGGCTTTTTAATTTTTTAAACTTTCTCAAATCTACACTTTATATTTGGAAAACTGTCCACTTTTGGAATCTTGGTGGTAAGCAGACATGCACTTTCCCAGACTACCTGGCAGACAGCATATGGAAGTGTAATCTCAGCTCCACCAACCAGTATCACCTGAGCCCACTTTAAATGGAGACCGGGGGGCACACAGTCATGGGAGAACATTCATCCTGGCAGTGGAGGGCAGCAGGTGAAGCTCCAGCATGGGGTTTTCATGGTCCTTCCATCCAGAGTCTAGTTCCAGGAGTGTTTTTCAAAAACATTAAAAAAAAACCTTTTTACTTTGAAATAATCTCAAGCCTACAGAAAAATTGTAAGTATTCTTGTAATACTTTTGTATTTTGTAATACCATTGTAAGTTCAATGGACTCTCATAATACCCTTTTCCCAGACTTACCAATTTCTAACATTGTGCTATATTTGTGCTTTTTCTTTCTCTTTATATAGGCAATCATATTTAATATCATGCATATTATTATTTTCATTATTCCAAATCACTTGAGAGTAGGCTACCTACACTGTGCCCCTATATCCCTTCATATTGCAGCATGTATTTCACATTAACAAAGATATTCTCCTGCCATAGTTATCATATATCAATCAATATATATGACACTAAAACCAATCTAACCTCCAGTCCATATTCAAGTTTCAATTGTGCCAACACTGTGTTTATAACAATTTTGTTTCCCAGTCCACAATCACAAATCGCATTTCTCAGGTCTCCTTAGTGTCCTTTTAATTTGTAAACATCTCAGTTTTTCTTTGTTCTTCATGACACTGACATTTTTAAAAACACACAATCTGCTACTTTTTATAGAATATCCCTCATTTTAGGTTTATCTGAGATTTTCTCATGATTAGATACAAGTTTTGCATCCTCACAGGAGTGATGTGTCCTTCTCAGGGCATTGCATCCAGAGATGCAGATTCAGTTGATCACCTTATTGGTGATGTTGACTTTGGCTACTTAGGGTGCAGTTTCTCCATGGGAAAGGCACTATTTTTTGTTTTATAATTTATTTGGGTGACATTTTGATGTCATTTAAATCCTGTTTATACTCAAATCCCCCTTGGTCAGATTTAGCATCTGATGATCATTTATTCTCTCTTGAATCAATTTTTGCTATGATGATTGCAAAAGTGGTGATTTTTCTATTTCTATCATTCTTTCTATGCTTATCAGCTGTTTATGCTTATCAATTGTTCAAATGTACTTCTAATAAATTCCCTTTATGCTTAAATGAGCCAGAGTTGTTTTCTGTCACTTACAGCTGAGAATGCCTGATGGATTTACTTGCATATTTAGGCAACTAGTTCTAAGAACCTATCAAACCAGTTCACTCAAATGGTCGATCTAATCAGTCCAAGGAGAGACAGTGAGGAACACCTTTAGGAAATAAAAATGATACAGCTTTTCACAGCACTTCATTCTACTTTTAAAACAGATTTACAATAGAACTGATTCAAATGTATTTTTTTAATGGCTTTGTAATATTCCATTGTGTATATGCCAGAAAGAAAAACACCAATACAGTATACTAATGCATATATATGGAATTTGAAAGATGGTAACGGTAGCCCTATATGCGAGACAGAATAAGAGACACAGATGCATAGAACAGTCTTGTGGACTCTGAGGAAGAAGGTGAGGGTGGGACGTTCTGGGACAATAGCATTGAAACATGTATATTGTCATATATGAAGCGGAACACCATTCCATGTTCTATGCATGGGACAAATGCTCAGGGCTGGAGCATTGGGATGACCCAGAGGGATGGGATGGGGAGGGAGGTGGGAGGAGGGTTCGGGAGAGGGAGCACATGTGAACCCATGGCTGATTCATGTCAATGTATGGCAAAAACTACTACAATATTGTAAAGTAATTAGCCCCCAACTAAAATAAATAAATTTATTAAAAAAAATAAAATAAAATAGATTTACAGACTAGACTTTTTTTTTTATATCATCATCCAAACAAATGACTACTTAAATTGAATATATAAAATATCTGGTATATATTTTATATATTCAATTTGAGTAGATTCCTTAAGAAGCCAAAAATAGAACTACCATATGATCCAGCAACACCACTCCTGGGCATATATCTGGAGGAAAACATGGTTCAAAAAGATACATGCACCCCAGTGTTCATGGCAGTGCTGTTTACAACAGCCAGGACATGGCAGCAACCTAAATGTCCACTGACAGATGAATGGATAAAGAAGATGTGGTACATATGTACAATGAAATATTACTCGGCCATTAAAAGCAACGAAATAATGCCATCTGCAGCCATATGAATGGACCTGGAGATTATCATACTAAGTGAAGTAAGTTAGAGAAAGACAAATATGTGATATCACTTATATGTGGACTCTAAAAAATGATACAAATGAACTTATTTATGAAACAGACTCACAGACTTAGAGAATGAATTTGTGGCTACCAGCAGGCAAGAATGGGGAGAAGGAATAGGCTGGGACTCTAGGACTGACATGTGCACATCGCTATATTTAAAATAGAGAGCTAACAAGGGCCTACTGTATAGCACAGGGAATGCTGCTCAATATTCTGTAATAACCTAAACGGGGAAAAGAATTTGAAAAAGAATAGATACAACTGAGTCACTTTGCTATATACCTTGTTAATCAACTAATACAACATTGTAAATCAACTATGTTAATACAACATTGTTAATTGTTATTCAGCTATGCTCCAATATAAAATAAGAATTTTTTAAAAAATAAAAAAGATAAAAAATTAAACAGTTACACTAAAAAGCAGGAAGAAATAATTTTTTTGTGACTAAATGCCAAACATTGGACATTTGAAAACATCTAGCAGTTTATTATAATGTTTACTTTTCCCTTAGATTTTTTATTGTAATTCAAAATAATAATAGTGTAATGGGAATAGCACACTAGTGGAACGCATCTTTCATTCCAGTCCTAGGTCTGCTAAGTTATATGGGACTTTTTAAGCAAGTCTCTTATTTTCCTCGACCTCAGTCTCCTCATCTGTGAAATGAAATGATTGAACAAAACAATTTCAAGAGTCCTTCAAACTCAGGATTCTGGGACCTCAAAATTGAACATTATTGCAATTTTTGAAGACATAGGAACTGTTAGCCTAGAATATTCTAATGAGCGTATTTGGATCCAAGATTATTCTGTTATAAAGACCTAACACCTGTAAAGCATCAGAACAATTTAGAGGGCAATTTAGTCTAAAGATGCTATAGCAGCTGTCTGAATAGATGTCTTTCCCAGGAGATAAATAACGTCACAGAGCATGGCACCGGTCAGATCACATCTTGAGCTGTGTGTCTTGTTCAGAGGGTCACACTTTCATGGAACCATTAAAACATCAGAAATGTCATTATGAGAAACGATTGAGTGAGCTGGGCTGTTTATCTTGGAGAAGAAAAGATTTAATAGGATGAAGACGTAATAGTTTTCTAAATATTTAAAATTTTGTTTTATTCAGTTGGAACGTAACAGCTTTGCTGAGCTTTCTCCAGATGTAAAAAGTATAACCAGTTGGGTAGAGGTTATGATAGGAATATAAGAAAGAAATTTTATTCAGCCACAGTGGTGGTAGTTGCTCTTGCCAGCTCCTCTGTCAGGTACCTCATCACTGTGCCTCTGTGATGTCAGAAAACTATCCAAGAATCAAGCTTTTTGCTAAGGTCTCAGTGCAATAGATCAGGTCCTGTTCTTTATGTAGACGTTTTCAGATCACTGCACCCTAAATGTTAATGTGTGTAAAAATCACGGGTATATTGGAAAATTCAGTTTTGGATTCAGTAGATCTGAAGTAGGACCTGAAATTCTGCATTTTTCAACCAGCTCCCAGATCTTTCATGTGCAATCACCTGTCCAATCAGATGTTATATCCCAGTGTGATCAGAAGATACCATTTCGTATGTTACAGTTAACACCCGTGTGAAAGGAGGTGAAAACATATTTTGCAGCTCCAGCAGCTTTATTTTAAGAGGTTTAAACGTTTTCCTGTTTCTCATCTTGACAAGGTTCTGTATTTTCAGACTTTTCACTAGTTTTGATCACTTTGTATCATGGCACTGGCATGCCTCTGTCTGATGCTCACCTGTATACTTTCAAGAAACCAGGGAGTTTCCCCCAAGAACACACTGGGTTTTGCTTATTTTAGGTCATTACTTCAGTCGACTACAACCTTTTTGGGTGGACCATACAGACATGCATACCCAAACACACATGCCTTTTCATGGTGCTTTTCACTGCTTTCATCTCCAGGCATAATGATCTTGGGTCAGAGGCCTGCATATGCACAAGGACACTGTGCTCTGCTCCCATTTGGCCCCCCCTTACTCTTGGCCTCTTTCATCTCCAAGCAGGGAGCTCACTACAGTGAGAACGGGGTACTGTATCCCAGGTCTTCTCACAGTCATTGCCTTGAGGAAACTTTATCTCACCCTGCTAGGGTACCAGTTTTAACCCTCAAGGATGTACAGATTATTCCCTTCTTACATAAAATCCATTCAAACATTTATATAAAGTCATCATGATCTCCTCGAGTCTTTACTTTCCAAGCCAAATATCCCCAGTTCCTTCTATGATTACTCATCTGAAATGGTTCTGAATTCTTCTACCATACCAGTGGCTTTTAGAACTGCATAGTTTTTAAGAGGCTCAGTGAGGGTGGGAACTCTGTGGCTCTCTAGGAAGATTTCTGGCATCACAACACCACCAATCAGCAGTTAGAATCTCCATGATTTATAGATGGCCATATGGCATTCTGCTGGGAAAAAAAGTTTTTGCTATACCAACTCCCACTTACAGGGTTTGTCTGGCTTTTCAGGGTGGTTCCTATGCATGAGCAGGGACTTTGGGGACTTGTGTATGCACCTGCAATGCAAACTCTCCTGCCTGGCTCAGGTTCACCCCATTTCAAAGCTGCTGGCAGAATTCTGTGGGTTTCTCTTTAATGAAATGGTGGCTAAGCAACCTTTACCTATCTATATGAGCTCATTATTTTTCACCTGTACAATTTTTAATGATCATTGTCTAAAAATAATAAAGATGATCAATCTAGTGAAATCTCACATGGAGAGTGATAATGGTCATTTATCTAATGGAATTTTAATAGGAGAAGTAGTATATCAGTACTAACACAGATCAGTCAGAAATGATGGTATGGCATCCAAAGCACAAGCAACAAAATGAAAAATAAACAAATGGGACTACATCAGACTAGAAAAGCCTCTGCACACACAGCAAAAGAAACCATCAACAGAGTGAAAAGAAAATCTATGTAATTGGAAAAAAAATATTTGCAAACTATATGTGATAAAGGGCTAACATTCAAAATATATAAAGAACTTATGCAACTCAATAGCAAAAAACCTCAAATAGCCCAATTAAAAAATGGGCAAAGGACCTGAGTAGACATTTCTCCAAAAAAGGTATAGGAAGGCCTACAGGTACATGAAAAGATGCTCAACAACACTAGGTAGTAGGGAAAAGCAAATTAAAACCATAGTGAGCTATCATCTCATACTTATTAGAACAGTCATCATCCAAAAACAAGAAATAACAAATGCTGGTGTGAATGTGGAGAAAAGGGAGCTGTTGTACACTGTTGTGGGATTGCAAATTGGTATAATAACTATGGAAAACAATATGGAGGACCTTTAAAATGTAAAAGTAGAACTACCATATGATCCAGCAATTCCATTTTTGGGAATACATCCAAAGGAAACAAAATCACTAACTCAAAAAATACCAGCATCCCCACGTTCAAGGGAGCACTATTTACAACTGCTGAGACGTGAAAATAACTGAAGTGTCCATTGGTAGATGAATGGTTAAAGAAGTTGTGGTATATTTATATGTGTGTATATATATATATATATATATATACACACACACACACATACATATATATATATATATATACACACACACAATGGATTATTACTCAGCCATAAAATATGAGGAAACTGTACCATTTGCAACAACATAGATGGACTCTGAAGGTATTATGCTAAGTTAAATAAGTCACTCAGAGAAAGACAAATACTGTATGATCTCACTTATATGTGGAAACTAAGAACAAACAATTAAACTCAGGCTTGTGGTTACCAGAGGCAGAGGGGAGGGGACAGGGAACTGGAGGAAGGTAGTCAAAAGGCACAAACTTGCAGTTATAAGATAAATACTAGGGATGTAATGCACAACATGATGACTATAGCTAACATTGCTGTATGACATATAGAAAAGTTGTTAGAGTGAATCTTAAGAACTCCCATCACAAGAAAGAAATTTTTCCTTTTCCTCTTCTTTCTTTTTATTGTATCTACACAAGAAAATGGACGGTAACTGAACCTATTGTGTCACAATATAAGTAAATCAAACCATCACGTTGTATGCTTTAAACTTATACAGTGTTGTACGTCAATTATTTCTCAATAAAATTGGGAAAAAAACCAGACAATATACAAAACAATGGTTATTAAACACGGGGAAAAAAAGCCTCACAGGATCGGATCCTTGAGAGAAAGAAAACAAATAAAGTGAGTCCTATAATTGCCCTAGCCTACTGCCAGGAAAGAGTTTTCCAGACATAATGTAGGAAGCAAGAACCCCCCAAAACTCTTATACTCTCAATAAGCTGAGGAGACAGAGGGGAGGATTTAGGAGGCCCAGGTGTCAGAATACACAGGGCAGAGTAGTAGGGAGAAGTCTGAACAGAGTGAGAGCTGGAGAAATGCAGGGGCTCCCTCCTCTAGTTTTCCACTGAGATCTGACCACATATGTGAGGAAATGACCCTTAGACCATCAGAATGGAGCAGGCAGAGAAATTCTTAGAGCTCACATGGTGCTATAAAGAGTCCACATTCCCAAAGCCAAGTCAAGAAATCTTCGGATGAGTAGGACGTCAGACAAAGTACTCAAAAGGAGAGTACTGCAGTAAACAGGACAATCGACCCTAGACCAAAATATTTTGGTAGCTTCTGGTATCATGTAAGAACTCTTAAAAGCAAACCTTGAAATGATCAAACTGTTTCCAAGTATATTAATTGTGTCCAAACATAAAACTTAAAAAAAAAAAAGAATAAAAGAATAAAAAAAAAAATCCAGTACCCAACAGTGTAAAACTCACAATGTCTGGCATCCAATCATACAAAGAAGCAGAAAAACACAGCCCATAATGAAGATAAAAATCAATCAATAAAAACAGTCCACAAAATGACACAGATAATAGAAAGAGTAAACAAGGACATTAAAACAGCTACTGTAAATGTTTTCTTACATGTTCACTGCCTACCTGTGAGGTCATAAATATATTCTCTTATTTTAACCTACTTGAGATGGACTTTTGTGTACATGCAAAATAGAAGTCAAGATTTACTTTTTAAAAAAAAAATATAGATATCCAATTAGCCAAGGATCATTAATTGACAAAGAACATTTTCCTCTTGTAATGCAGGTGTCTCCTATGTCACAAATAACATATTTATAAATGAAAAATGACATTATAAGACAATATTGACAGTGTGCTGTGTTAGACCCTGGGCTCTGAACAATTAGTAATGGTCGTGACAATCAACCAATAGGGTATTAGCTATCTTCCTGTTTATATTCTGTATAACATAATAATATATAAGATATAAAGATATTTCTTATCAGGCTGGGGAAAAAGTCTTCTGTTTGGTATTGCTAGGGACGGCATAGGTGAGAAGGCATGAGAAGTGGGTGAGTGAGGTAGAGATGAAGGAAGGGGTCTCTGAAAGAGATTTAACCCCCAATTCATAGCATCTGCTCTCTGATCCATGGGTTACAGGCTATAGTTCAAGATGATTTTTCCCTTCCACAAAGTCTGAATCATAAAAAGGTTTCATTTTACAGAAAACCTGGCAACCCTATTTTTTTTATTGGTATATTTGAAATGACATCATGTTTAGATATCCCCAAACACCCAGATTGGACTTAGGTACCACAAGGAGACATTAGGCTGGCGTGTACCTTCACTGAGTGCAGGAAATGCATACCAGTTATTCTATCAAAATATCAAGAAATTAATTCTAGAATATAAAGTCTTTACACAGCTCTAGCTTATGCCTGTGTTGGAAACATGAGATCTCAATGAAAAGTGTAAAAAAGCAGCCTGCCAGATGTTTTGACTACATGGTACATCACATCTCAGTGTTTCTTAGGTTGGCAGAGGGAATACTAGAGACTCGGGCTTTAAAAATTAACAAGTTCTGTTTTAACCTTTTCTTATTCTTTACTTTAAAAATGTTTTTAGAGTCAAAACATTTGTATGCTGGAATTTTTTCCTTCAAACACGTGTTTTTAGGAAGAATGTTTATAAACCATAAACAAAATCTAGGAAGAACATATTGTGTTTCTTACAGTAAGTCTATAAAGGAAACTGTTGGCCAGTATAGGGGGGGAATGACAGTTTCAGGTTAATCAAATATTCAGCAATATTATACCATAAGTATTTCATTTTTCTAAATGTTAGGAGCTTAATATTACTCTCTTAACAAGCATGATTTGCTTATAAATATACTGGAAGCACTTGGGAATCTTGCTGGAGCTTGTGTCATAATTTTGAGCATCAGCTTCACCGTACATGAATTTTCTTCAATAGAATTCTAGCTAATTTTGGACAATAAATTTATGTCTGAAATAAATTCACTCAAGGAGTATTAATACTGATTATTTGAGGGGGAACGGCAGTACTATTTAAGCTGAGGGGAGAGAAAAGATGAGGGCAGCAGCTTGTTGTTCAGTCACTAAGTCGAGTCTGACTCTTTGCAACCCCACGGACTGCAGCACACCAGGTTTCCTTGTCCTTCACTATCTCACGGAGTTTGCTCAAATTCATGTCCATCCATGACCAAATTAACACAATCAACCCCAGCCTTAAGCCAGCATTACCTCATTCTCCTTAAAAAGTCTGTCCCTCCTCCCAAAAAATACCTCCTGATTTTCACAGATTTCCCTCTAAAAATGTAAATATCCCTGTAGGGTTTGTGCATGTGTGGTATATTGGTATTAATTATGTTTTTGTTAACAAAGGGTTGATAAAGAAATGACACAGGATAGAAAATGGTGGCATCAGGAGGGAAAAAATGGATCTTTTAAAAAAGTGGAAATATCCATGACAAATATTACCTACTTCACAGTTTTGCTTTAGGTATCAGTAATGACAAATTGCTATTATAGATGCTGAGAACATTCTATGACCTTATGTTGGACTGGCTTCTTATGTTAGTTGTTTCTAGTGAATCAAATGAGTCTCCAGTGGCCAGACCTAATGTACTAACATAATTTGTTATCCAAACTTCATGAAAAAAATTTTAAAAAGCTTAAGTAAACTTAAGACAAACACAAAACCCTTTTGGGGGAAGACAAATAGCTACTCTTTGAGCTGTTAATCATCTTGTAACTTTTGTCATTTAAATTTTCTTTAGTTAATGTCCTGTGAAGCCAGAGGGCATGGAATTTTTCCTTGGCAGATTTGAATAAGTCAAAAAAGCCTGTTTTCAATGCCTATGATAAAGATCAGTTACAATTATGAACAGACATTTTTTTCTTCTGAAAAAACTTTTTTTCTTTTCCAATTTATTCAGAAAAAAATTCACGTGTAATAAATACACTCAATTTTAGTTGAAATAACTTTTGTAACAAAAATTCTAGTGGGGATCCTTTATTAAAAATTAAAAAAAATTAGTTCAAAATTGAAATTATATTGCTTTGTATTTATACCATTTCAGAAAAAGGTTTGGTTAAGGGAACATTCAGAGACATGTAATTATTTTGCTCTAATTGGCAGTGTTAACTCATACGCACATACACAAATAAGCATCTCATTGCAGAGCACACAGAGGTATTGAAGGGTTTAAGATCACAGGTCATCTATTAGGAAGAGAGAGTTGGTCAGAACTGATGTTAAAGTGTATTTAAATACCATTGACTCCCTTGGTCAAAAGGGAAAAAGAAGTAAATCTAAAACAGTTGCTAAAGAAACAACCTTTGCTTAAAGTTGCTGGGGTGATGAATTCCCCTTGGAAATAATTGGTGAGGCACTTGGAAAAATGGCACAACTCTTGGGCCTGCTCCTAAGAAATATACCTGTGGCATTCACTTTGAAGCCAAGAAATCTATACCACTATGCTGTGCTGTTTATCTATCTGTAATAGTTGTCATTTGTCAACTTTTATCTTCTAATGAACTACCAGAGTAAATCAAATTTGTGTTTTTAAAAGTTTGCGGCTTCTAAAATGAGTGCAGTTTCTATGGTAAACTGGATGAATTAGACATATGTATCAAAATTAATAGATTTTATTTACAAAATCGTTAAGTTGCCAAAACAAAGGCACTACAGGAGTTTTAGACAACTTTTGAAAACTTCATGTGAATACCTCCCCTACTTCAGACTGCCTATTTACAAAGCATTTTATTTTAAAATCTTTTGGATTCGGAAAAGACAAGAATTAGAAGGCACAGTTAATGATTGCAAATATTTTCTGTCGCACTCCTGTTTTAAGGTATCAGCCAAGTAACACCAGTGTTCAAATAAACTCCGAAGTCGGCAAAAAATGTTAGTAAATCTGCTCATCCCTGGTCCACTTTACCAAATATGTATTCCGATTTTAAGTTACAAATATTTTGGAATGTTTAGGCTATGCTTCTTTTCCCTTGTGATTAGAGTCAGGTACACACAGGAAGATGATGCTGTTTCTGATAAGGAAAGATTCTTTATTTAATCTAAAGGTACTAACACAATACATAGGCTAAATACTATCTTCTGGGAAAGAGACTGGGGTTTTAAAATGTCAGAAAATAACTATATTACAAATCAGGTTGTAATAAGTGTTTTAGTTTGGGGAGGGAGTATTCCCAACCAGATGATCATATCATTTAATAGCTACTAAACTAGTAAAGCCTTAGAAGTTAATATCAATGGTCAATAGCAAATAGGAAAAAAGTATTGTGCTCTGAAATTTTGGCAAGCATATTGATTACAGTCTTTATTTAGTAATGTTTCCAAGTTAAGCTTGGCAGCAAAGATTTGTGAGTTTTACTGCAAGCCATCATATTTGCTGTTACAGCAGTGCACAAGCAAAAAACATTAAGGCAGAAGCATATGCAGAGTCTTACATTCTGTCTATTCTCTCAAAGTGAAATGAAACCATCAGGCATTATTCTGGGCAATTCAAATTTCAGTAGCGTCTTTCCTTTAAATATTCAGAAAATTGAGTTTAAATTATTTTGGGGGTACCTGAGTTTATCAGATTGTTGCTTGCATTATTCATTCACAAAAACATATTTTCAAACAAAAAATAATGTGGAAAGTTTCATTAAATTGCCCAAGTAGTCAATTATTAATTTTGTGTGAATGAGCAATTTTCTGAGGACTGACTCCATTTATTAAAATCTTCCTATTTTTATTCCTGTGGAGAAACTGTTTGGGGATAATAAATAGATTATACATAAAATTAAAAGTACCATTCTTGGGAGTGAAGATGAAGCATAAAACTATGATAAAAACCCTTTGTTAATTTTTTAGCTGTCATTGTTTGAATGGTTGTTACTTCTCAATTAGTGTAGCTTTAATAAGAAACATGCAGATCGTATTTATTGTATGTATTTAGAAATACACTTCAGGTACTAATTATTGTCTAACACTTGTGATATAATTCTATTAATAATTTTCAAAACAAGATGATGTCAGTAGTACGGGGAAATGCTTTTAGAATTCTGATAGTGCTGATTCAGAATTCTTATAAAATTTTGGAATATGATATAATATTATTTTATATAAAACTAAAGTATAATCCAAGAGAATTTCCCCACAGGCTTAGAAATTAAATATTGAGTAATACTAAGTCATAAATGCAATAACATGTAATTGATCTGTTTTTCAATTGCCCTAAAGATACAGAAGTAACATCCTCGTAACATTCATGCACATTACACACTAGAGTGAAGTTATCACATAGATAACTGTAGTTGACCATCTTTTTAATTGAAAGAAAGTCCAAACATCAAGTCCATGTTTAAAACATTTAGGAAAAAAAATAAATTAAAAAAAATAAAAGCTCAGTTTATACTTTAGGAAGCTGAGTTGGTATGTCATTTTTTTCCACCCAAAGCATGCACCTGCCTTTATAAGGAAGAAACAACTATGTGAATGAAAACTGGAGTCAAGGTTAAAGTAATCTTGCCCAAGAGAGTGGAGAACATCAGAGAGAAGCAGTGGCTCAGCTCAGATGAGCTTTAATAGCCAGAGACAGCACCTCCTCTGAAAAACATTAGAGCCTCTTGGACATGTGTTTGAAATTCATCCTAAGTCATCCTGTGACTATAGGGATAGGTGACAATGTCCCATCATCTGAAGTGGGAAAAATACAGCACAAACCATTTTAAAATTATCGCTTTAAAAAATAATACGAAAGTGGCAAAGTGTTCCAAACATCAAGAACATTTGCAGATGATAAAAGAAAAGCTTTGTCTTTCCTATGATTGTTTGCCCTTCAGTTGACATACATGCCGAGTTGCATCAATAGGAATACAACGGAAACACGGTCATCTCCAGGTTTCCTCCGTTTGGATTCCTTGATCTTGTTTAAAGAAACAGGCTCAGGGAATGCACATAAAACAAACTTCCCAATCGAAGTTCTGAGGTCTTTCCTCCCCTTCTCCCACCCTCAGAATCCCGTCTAGTTTTACCTACAGCACTGGACTGAAATGTCATGGTCATGTTGCACCACTTCACTTGTTGAATTGTATGAAGGCAGTACTTGACCACAGTAACTCGGTGAACCGCCTTGCTCTTCTATTAGTCCCCAAGATTCCTATCCAGTTCGATGGAAATGTCTTACCTGCATGTGTCCCTGGTACATTCTGCTTCGGCTTCTTCAGGACGCCCTGAGGTTGCCGGATGCTTCCCCCCGTGTTCACTTGCACAGCAACAGAGAAGGTGGGTTCTCAGAGCGTGCCCCTAAGCCTGGCGGAAGGCTCCAGGTAGCCTGGCCGCCAGCGGCCCCTTGAAGCTCTGCGGGCTGCGGGGAACTGTTCTCCGCTCGGAGTGCTGAAAGGGGACACTGGAGAGCGCGCGGATGAAGCGAGGAGCCCAGGCGGCCACGCTCTCCCGCAGGCACGGTCCTGCTCGCCGGGCGTCTTTAAAACTCACTCCTTCGCCGAACACTTTCTCGTTTCCTGCCTGGCTGCCTCATGTCTTTCTCACTCTCTTCACAGCGAACCCCTTCCTCCTCCCAGCCCTGACGTGAGCGCCCACACGAGCCGCCGCAGCTGCCGAGCTGGGAGCGCGCCGCCCTCCCGGCCGCGTCCCTGCCGAGAGCCCGCGGGGCCGGGCACGCGGCCGAAGGAGGCGCGCGCCCCCCCTGCGCGCGTGCTCGGGAATGCGCACACGTGGCGGCCAAGTGCCCCGGTGGTGGTGGTCAGGTGGGGCAACGGCTTCTAGGGGAGGTTCCAGAGGAGCTGGAGGCTAGTTGCAAGAAAAAGTAGGAGGAATATGCATTGTCTCTTCAGGAGCCAGCAATACCGAGTAAGCCCATCATCCTAACACTTGAATAAACCGAGCGCGGGGCGTTCCGAAGAGTTTATTTCTATTCTGATTCAGCTCTCACAAGTTACCTCCGTGTCACTCCGTGCCTCTCCCCACTCAACCCACCCCCAATTCACCCCACCTCTAATTCATTGCTGTCTACCCTAAAACAGCAAGCTCCAGTCTCCAAGGGCCTTCCATGATTTTTCTCCCTAGCACTTAACATAACATCCTGTATATTTTATACATTTATTTTATTTATTGTCTATCTCAATATATACAGTGTTATTTCCGTGAGATCAGGGATATTTGGGGGAAGGAGTGTACCTGTTTTTGCATGGGTGTATCACAAGCACAGTACCTCCTGGCACATAGTAGGCACCCTATAAATATTTGTTGAATGAATGGGTGTTTGATACATAGGTAGAGTGCATTTCAATATGTTTCAAGAGACTGGATAGTCCGATGTAATGTTTACATTATAAATGTATATACACAAAACAATGGGTTGGTATATGTGTGTATACTGTGATTACCTACTTTTGTTGGTAAAATGATCTCCAATTGCACAACATCCCCCAAATTATATATGGCATGATATAATCCCCCAAATCTTGCATATAGCATAATATACTTTTCATAAAGTTAAAAAAAACAAACTCCTTAGGAATATAAATATATTTGTATGTAACTATATGAAAAGAAAAACAGTAAAACAATTAACATCATATTTAAAATGGTGACACTGGGTGAGGGGAGGTAGGGGAAAGGGATGGGGAGGTATTGTATATGAAGGTTAATTGTCATATCTCAGCTATTATGTTGGGTGGTGATTCACAGACATGTATTACTCTATACAAATCACTATGTAACTAAATAAAACCGTGCATGAACTAGTGAGGATAGAGTGAAATGAACCACAAAAAATGATTAATCCAATTCAGTGCACCTGAGGCCCTAAAACAATCAACCAACCAAACACAAAATGACTAAGACTTGTAGGCAGGAGACTTGGATTCCTATTAGATTCTCCCAGTGGTTAACCTTGGACAATTTCCTTTACCCTCTATAAACTTCAGCTTTTTAATGTCTACATCCTGCATGAAAAACTCATGGTTTTATTTTGAAAATTGATACATGTTCATAAGCACTGTAAACCATAAAGTACCATCCAATTCTTGTTTTATTGTCCTTTATAGGACAGAGCACTGAAACAGGAGTCAGTAGGTAGAAGTGCTACTTCTACGGCACTACCTCACCTCTCTCTCAGGCAAGAAATTCTCTATTTTCTCACTTTTGAAGTAAGGCAAGTATCTGCCTAGCCTACTGCACAGGGCTGCTGAGAACTAATGTATGCAAAGGGAGTTGTCAATTTTAAGCCATCATATATGAGTATGCAAACTGGCTTTTTCTAGTTCAGAAAATGGGGCTTCCCAGGTGGCTCAGTGGTAAAGAATCCACTTGCCAATGTAGGAGGTGCAAGAGACATGGGTTTGATCCCTGGGTCAGGAAGATCCTCTGGAGTAGGAAATGGCAACCCACTCCAGTATTCTTGCCTGGAGAATCCCATGGACAGAGAAGCCTGGTGGGCTACAGTCCACAGGGTCACAAAGAGTGGGACACCACTGAGCAGACTGAGCACACACAGTCCAGAAAATATGAGCGATGATTTCCCGAGACCTTAGGCTCTACAAACTTAAATGGGGTAAATTATTATTCTTTTAGTATGAATTTTATTTTTAATTAAAGGATAATTGCTTTACAGTATTATGTTGGTTTCTACCAAATATCAACATATATCAGCCATAGGCTTAGCCATGTCCTCTCCCACTTGAACATCCCTCCCTCTTCCCTTCCTATCCCACCCCTCTAGGTTATTACCGAGCCCTGGTTTGAATTATCTGAGTCACACAGCAAATTCCCTTTAGCTATCTATTTTACATATGGTAATGTATGTTTCCATGTTACTCTTGGGAAAATTATTTATTACAAAATGTTTGCATGTTAGTATAGAAATCTTGGGGAAATTATAGAATTTTATTTGAAAGCACTACAAATCTGTGAAGTAACACTGGAGCTAAAGTTTTCCAATCCATTATATGCTTATTTTCACCTAGTGGCAGAGTCAAAGAGCCATCCACCATAAAAACATTTGAACCTCTATGGCAAGTACCTAGAGTTGAAGACAGAAGTCAATATATCCTCTTTCTAAAACTTAAGAAACTCATTTCGCTACTCCCTACATTCAGAATCTCAGGAATACAAGTGCATCTGTGAAGGCATGCCTCTCTTCATTCTCTCATCTTTATTGAAGACTTAGTATGTGGGAACGCTGTGCCAAGTGCTGAAATACACTGATGAGACAGACATGGTCTCTATCTCCATGGAACTCATAGTCCAGCTTCCTGACAGGAGTACATTTTACCATCCCAGAAAGAAAAATCTGTCTAGACTTTTCTTAAAACAATAGTTCTACAGAGATCCCGTAATTTCTCCATTTCTCCTAAGAGTTCACATCTTCTAGTTAAACAGTCCACCTTGTCATGGATTTTGATTTTTTCTGTGGCACAAATATTTCCTTCAAAGCCTATAAATATAAACATCGTGAGCAAAGGTACTTGGCTGACTACCGATTCAAGTATCAGTGTCTTGAGATACTCTTGATTCACAGAACCATCTAGTAATTGATATATCTCATTTGGCTAGGCCAAAAATGTTGATCCAGATCTAGTGTATTAGCTCAAGTATTATGATGTTTTGGTGCAAAAAGAAGCTTTTCATGTATGCGTAGACATACCAGTAGAAAATCAATAAGATAAAGCAGGTGTGAATTTTGTGACACACATAAAAAGTTGAATCATAATATAACTATATTTGTGGAAATCTTTTTTGCAAATCAAATTGTCTTTAAGAGATCTTGAAAGAAGAAAACATGCATAACTTTATCCTGAGAGTGAAAGTGAAAGTGAAGTCACTTAGTTGTGTCCTTCTCTTTTTGACCCCATGGACTGCAGCCTGCCAGGCTCCTCTGTCCATGGAATTCTCCAGGCAAGAACACTGGAGTGGGCTGCCATTTCCTTCTCCAAACTTTATCCTATGACTGCAGTAATGGTGAGAAATGTATCTGTTTGTAATCTCTGGTCCCCCCAGGGAATCATTAAGGTAAACTGACAGAAGGCAAACAAACAAACAAACCAGAGATGCAACTGTTTAAAAAAGGTGTGTTTTTTTTTTTTTTTTTTTTAGGAACAAAGGCAAGTGGCAACAGCTGTGTGTCTGCTTCTCTGACACAGGAAATATCTGAATAAAAATGGAAGAAAGTGAAAGTGAAGTCGCTCAGTTGTGTTTGACTTTTTGCGACCCCATGGACTGTAGCCTACCAGGCTCCTCTGTCCATGGGATTTTCCAGGCAAGAATACCGGAGTGGGTTGCTATTTCCTTCTCCAGAAGATCTTCCCGACCCAGGGATTGAACCCAGGTCTCCCGCTTTGTAAGCAGACACTTTACTGTCTGAGCCACCAGGGAAGTCCAATAAAAATGGAAATCTCTGTCAAACATCTATATGCTTTGACTTTTCACAGGACTTCCTAGTTTTCATATTGATAACTGGAATCATGGACAAACGACTTTGAAGATGTATTTGTGATATATGTCAAACTCAATTATATCTATGATATGAAGCAAAAGAAGAATGTCTCTGTAAACACTGTGGAAGGGACAGTTACTAATGAATCTTTTCTAACCTACATGCATACAGGTATACATCTCAGTGGTGGTAATGCTGTCATCAGCAGCGGTTTAACTTATAAGTGGCTGGGCCATGATTGCCCAGCTAAACCCAGTATAATTCATGTTATGAAGGTACACGTTATTTCTGAGGAAAATAAAGATGATCTGTGTTTCATTCCCATTGCATGGTTGTTTTACAACCTACCATCAGCATGATTTAATACCAAACCCAAGGTCCAGAAAATATTTCTCATTATAAATTCAAAGACCCTTGTTACTCAAAGTGTGGTCTGTTGACCAGCAACATCAGATTCTCCTGGGAGCTTGTTAGAAATGCAGACTCTTGGGCCCCATCCTTGACCAACTGAATCAGAATCTGCATGTTAACAAGATCGCCAAGTGCTTTGTATGCACCATCACATCTGAGCAGTACTGTGGCCTAGGTTGTAAATATGTGCAAAGCTAGCTCTTGCCTTTTGCAATGATAGCACATGAGCGACATCAGTGCCAAGAGAAAAGCACCACACATATCATTCTCCATTTATAAGATAATCTCACTGCATTCTGAGTGGCCAAAGGACTTGGCATAAAATCATAGCACGCACAGCTTTCTTATTGCAAGAAATGTGCTAATATCGCCTGCAATTTTAATCACTATAATAAAATTAAAGAGTTGAGTGGTAGTAGAATATATTTTGTATTGATCAAATTAAGTTTTGTTTATTAGTAAGTGAATCCCCCAGCATATTAAATGTACATTGAAAATTCAGCATTTATTAAATCTTTTAAAAAGCTGAGTAATAATGGTGATGTCAGTAGGCTTGTGGACTTAAAAAAATTAAGGATAATAGTCTTTTGGTGATTCAACCATTCTTTTATAATCTGTGCAATTCAACCCCTGCTGCTCAAAGATGGTGTAGGAGAGAACAAAAGTCAAAATAACCATAGACCTAAATTAAAATGACTAATTAGTTTTTATTGTTCAATCAGAGGCAGGAACATTTTGTTAAAGTTTGCCCTTTTTGTCTCTTTGACACATTGAATGGGATTAGCTGGGGTTTAGATCTGGAAAGAATTTAAAAAGTCCACACGGCAGACCCCAAGGTGGTGGGGGAATTATGACTGAAGCAAAGTGTATAGACTCTGATGACTAGGAGAGGGCAGCTATGTTCTTCCAAATGAACACATGAGGTGGATGCTTCAGGGCTGGACTACTTATTAAACCACTTTGAAAAATCACACTAAAATAATTTGCACTTTACACTTTTATTTTTCCTTTTATGACAATGTTCTTTTAGCAAACTAATATTGCTTTGAATATTAAATGTACTTTCTAGAGTTTCTTAGTCCTGGTGAGGCAACATTTGCAACCAAAATGTCTCTTGCTTTTGACTCCTCCTTTCATCATCATCCAAGCGCTGACTCCCTAAATCTCTTAGCAATTTCAAAGCTAGTTTTATCACCATCCATCTTCCAATCCAAACTATCATCTACACTGCAACCAGATTAACTTCACAAAGGCCAGCCTTCATCATATTACTGCTCAGTTCAAATGCCATGTTCTTAGTCCCTCAGTTGTCTCTGACACTTTGTGACACTTTGGACTGTAACACACCAGACTCCTCTGTCCATGGGATTTTTCAGGCAAGAATGTTGGAGTGGGTCGCCATTTCCTCCTCCAGGGGATCTGCCCAACTTGGGATTCAAACCCATGTCTCCTGTGTCCCATGCATTGCAGGCAGATTCTTTACCCGCTGAGCCATAGGGGAAACCCAAATGCTATACTGGCTTCCTACTGCCAACTAATGTTCAAAAACTTTAAGCTTTTTATTCACAGTCACAGAATACAGTCTGCCACACAGAGCCATATCTTCTGTGGTAGGAAGAACAGTCTTTTCCCTTTGAGAAACCATCTCTTCCCCACTCTGGCCCATTTGTACGGTGGGAAATATTTGACTATTGGGCTTTTGAGGTGAAACATATGACCCAGGCTGAACTAACCGGTACATTCAATCCCCAGTGGTCACACATATGACTCAAGCCGACTAACCAGGGTAAATGGACTCTGCTCTAGGACATGTGGCAGCAGACTGATTCTTCATTAGATTGAGTGTTCTAATGATGTAAGCTGAGAGCTGCCAGTATCCCACACTTCCAACTGGAGGAGGAAGAGTCTAGGCAAGCTCCTGGGGACAATATTTGAGCCTTTCAGTAAACCACACTTAAAGCTAGCCTAGCTATGTACTTTGAGGTATTTTAGTTAAGACATTCCCTTTTCTAGTTGAGTTGTATTTTCTATTACTTGCAACCAAAAGAATACTTATTAATACAATTTTCTTCCACAAACTGGCCCCTGTATCTTTTTTCAATTCTGCACATTCCCTAACTTTTGTAATTATTTTTATATCATACCCCAAAGATAGTACAAGTTACACTTCTGCTCTTTCCATTGTTTGGAATGTATTCACTCTCCCTACTCCTTTGGAATAAATGTTTATACATTTAAGGGAAGATACACTCATCTGAATGCAGAGTCCCAAAGAACAGCAAGGAGAGATAAGAAAGCCTTCCTCAGTGATCAATGCAAAGAAATAGAGGAAAACAATACAATGGGAAAAACTAGAGATCTTTTCAAGAAAATTGGAGATACCAAAGGAACATTTCAAGCAAACATGGGCACAATAAAAAACAGAAACAGTACAGACCTAACAGAAGCAGAAGATATTAAGAAGAGGTGGCAAGAATACACAGAAGAACTATACAAAAAAGATCTTAGTGACCCAGACAACCATGATGATGTGATAACTCACCTGGAGCCAAACATCCTGAAGTCCGAAGTCAGGTGGGCCTCAGGAAGCATCACTACTAACAAAGCTAGTGGAGGTGGTGGAATTCCAGCTAAGCTATTTCAAGTTCTAAAAGATGATGCCGTAAAGTGCTGCACTCAATATGTCAGGAAATTTGGAAAACTCAGCAGGATCACAGGACTGGAAAAGATCAGTTTTCATTCCAATTCCAAAGAAAGGCAATGCCAAAGAATGTTCAAACTAGAGCACAATTGCACTCATCTCACTCGGCAGCAAAGTAATGCTCAAAATTCTCCAAGTGAGGCTAAAACAATATGTGAACCAAGAACTTCTAGATGTTCAAGCTGGATTTAGAAAAGGCAGAGGAACCAGAGATCAAATTGCCAGCATCAGCTGGATCATAGAAAAAGCAAAAGAATTCCATAAAAAAATATCTACTTCTGCTTCATTTACTATGCTAAAGTTTTTGACTGTGTGGATCACAACAAACTGAGGAAAATTCTTAAAGAGATGGAAATACCAGACCACCTGACCTGCCTCCTGAGAAACCTGTGTGCAGGTCAAGAAGCAAGAGTTAGAACCAGACATGGAACAATGGACTGGTTCCAAATTGGGAAAGGAGTATGTCAATGCTGTATATTGTCACCCTGCTTATTTAACTTATATGCAGAGTATATCATGGGAAATGGATAAAGCCCAAGCTGGAATCAAGATTGCCACGAGAAATATCAATAACCTCAGATATGCAGATGACAACCACCCTTATGGCAGAAAGCTAAGAGGGAGTCTCTTGATGAAAGTGAAAGGGGAGAGTGAAAAGGCTGGCTTAAAACTCAATATTCAAAAAATGAAGATCATGGCATCTGGTCCCATTACTTCATGGCAAATAGATGAGGAAACAATGGAAACAGTGACAGACTTTATTTTCTTGGGCTCCAAAATCACTGCAGATGGTGACTTCAGCCATGAAACTAAAAGACACTTGCTCCTTGGAAAAAAAACTATGACCAACCTAGACAGCATATTAAAAAGCAGAGACATTACTTTGCTGATAAAGGTCCATCTAGTCAAAGCCACGGTTTTTCTAGTAGTCATGTATGGATGTGAGAGTTGGACCATAAAGAAGGCTGAGCACCAAAGAATTGATGCTTTTGAATTGTGGTGTTGGAGAAGACTCTTGAGAGTCCCTTGGACTGCAAGGAGATCCAACCAGTCAACCGTAAAGAAAATCAGTCCTGAATATTCATTGGAAGGACTGATGCTAAAGCTGAAACCCCAATACTCTGGCCACCTGATGCTAAAAACTGACTCATTAGAAAAGACCCTGATGCTGGGAAAGATTGAAGGAGGGAGGAGAAGGGGATGACAGAGGATGAGATGGTTGGATGTCATCATCAACTCAGTTGACATGAGTTTGAGTAAGCTATGGGAGATGGTGAAGGATAGGAAAGCCTGGTGTGCTGCAGTCCATGGGGTTGCAAAGAGTCAGACATGACTTAGCTATCGAACAACAATTTGTAATATACATCCATAGTGCCTGAGTTTATATTCCTACTATTTCTTTTTGGACTAACTTATAAGAGTCTCCTAAATTTCACCCTCCCTTTTCTCTTTATTGTAATAATTTCTCTATATGAAACAGAGAGTCAACATTCAAAAATAAATGTAAATTAAGTAAAATATCCTTCAACTTTTTACATTAACTGGAAGGTGAAATCCACATTATTTTCAAGACAAGTAAAGGTCTTTGCTATTTTTTCCTTTTAAGCTTCTTTTCTCACAAGATCCTAACACAATCCAGGATTATCCAGCTTCTGGCTGTCCCTGGAATATACTGCACTGGATCACACCTCCATGTCTTCACCCATGCTGTTCTCTTCATTTGCGGCTCTCTCTCTCTTTTACTCCTTCACATGCTGGGGAAGCCACACATTTGTTTCAGGCCATTGCTCAAGTGTCAGCCTCACTATGAAGTTTTCCCTTACTCCTGCATGCCTTGATTTACGCATCTGCCTCCTCACTAGACTATGAGTCCTCACAGCAGACACTGTGCTTACAAATCACTGTGTCCTCAGGCCTGAGCACAGTGCCTGGAACACCATGAGTGCTTATTCAGCATTTGTTGAATGAATAAACTTCCCTCTTTCCATTAATAATGTGCCTTGAGTTCTCTGACTTGATGCATGAGTTTTTAGTGAGTAATATGCAAAAATAAATGTCAATGCTAATGAGGGAAAAAAATTGTGGGTTTTATCTATTAGTCAAAATAAGGAATTGGGCATTCGAAACAAATCGAATCTTGTTAAGCCGCTAATGAAGAGTTATTTTTAGACATATGCAGTATTAACTAAATTAAGATCCACAGAAGGGTAGAGCTGAAAAATATGCTGAAAATTGCCTGGATTATGTAATTAATTTTACAGTGAAGAATCTGAGGCCTAGACAAGTTAAGGGACTAACTTGATCAAGGCCTCAGTCCTGGCTAACCTCCATGCCCAGCTCAAAAGCACTGTAATCCCAGGGCTTGAGCTCTTCAAGGAAAGAAGTGTAAAAACTACCTGACCAGCCAGTTGAACCTTCCTGAAAACCAGAATATATAATGCAGGGGAGGCCAGTATTGAAGATTGGTGTTGAAGCTGTGCTTCTTCCACTCAATGTGAAAAAGAAAAGCTTTTGAGGTGTAGTCAGGTAGGTAGGAAATGTGATAGATTCTCTGCTGGAATGAGCTGATAAGGCTCATTTATACCTGCAAGTCCTCCTAAGGGGTTTTATTCAGTTCGGTAAATGGGATTACAGCCCAAGCTTTGGAACCTCTCGGGCTCTGAGAAGAAAAATTATTCACAACTTAAAAGACTGACAATGGGCAATTATACTTAATATACAAATATTTTTGTGGATATAGTTTTTAAAGTAAATAATCCAATAGGAACATCAGCAAAGCCTGAATAAAAAAATTCATAAAATAAAGTATAAATGATCAGCAAATATAAATGATAAAAAGTTAGCAAAAGTAGCAATGAAAGAAATGGTTATTTGAATGTAGGTGCATCATTGCACTTAGCCTGGTAGCTTTTTTAAAAGAAAGTGTTCACTACTGAGAGATATTTTAAATGAATATTTTCTTACACTACAGGGGGTATTAATTTTCCAGAGGACAGTTTTGCAGTATGGATCAAGAGCTTCAAAATGTTTATGCCTGGTGAATTAGTATTTTAGTATTTTCACTTTCAAGAATTTAAAAATCATCACACATTTACATGAAGATTTATATATGGAGCACTGCTTGTTATAATGAATAATTAAAATAAATGGCCAACAATAAGAAAATGATAATTTATTAATTTGGATATGATGGAACACTATACATCTTTAAAAATAATGATTTGGAATCTAAAGCATGAAAAAGGTGTGAGTAAAATATTAATTAAAAAGTGGTCTCTGTCTTAATATTAACATAGTGTGTGTGCACACACACACATTATATATATATATGTATAATCCCTTGCTACAGTGAGCAACACTCACTGTAGGAACATTCATTGTAATCACTTGTAAAAAAAATTACCCTGAATTGACTAACCAAATTCATTATCACTATCACTAAATTCATACTATCCAAATTCATTATCTAAATTAAAAACAAAACTATAAAGGATTTGCAATACTGTTTAGGGAAGACTTTTCAGCTGCCCCTGAATCTTGGCAAGAAGGTGTACAGATTGCTACAGACTCACTGCACCTGTTACCTACAGAAGTGTTGTAAACAAGCCATGCATTATCACTACTATCTTCCCACCCCCTTTCTCCCTGATGGTCTAGACATTCAACACTACCAGAGATCACTTCTGTGAGGCACCTAAGTGTTCTACCAGCCCAGGTCCAACTTATCTAACTCATTATTTAATCATTTATGTTATAATACATATTTCCTATAGTAGAGAGGGACGACATAATTTGTATTTGCTAATGTACAAGTCTCCATGTGTACTGCATATAAACATACCTATTAATGATTGCAGCCATGAAATTAAAAGACACTTACTCCTTGGAAGGAAGGTTATGGCCAACCTAGATAGCATATTTAAAAAAAGAGACATTACTTTGCCAACAAAAGTCTGTCTAGTCAAGGCTATGGTTTTTCCAGTGGTCATGTATGGATGTAAGAGCTGGACGGTGAAGAAGGCTGAGCACCGAAGAATTGATGCTTTTGAACTGTGGTGTTGGAGAAGACTCTTGAGAGTCCCTTGGACTGCAAGGAGATCCAATCAATCCATCCTAAAAGAGATCAGTCCTGGGTGTTCATTGGAAGGACTGATGTTGAAGCTGAAACTCCAATACTTTGGCCACCTCATGCGAAGAGTTGACTCATTGGAAAAGACCCTAATGCTGGGAAGGATTGGGGGCGGGAGGAGAAGGGGACGACAGAGGATGAGATGGTTGGATGGCATCACCAACTCGATGGACGTGGGTTTTGGTAGACTCCGGGAGTTGGTGATGGACAGAGAGACCTGGTGTGCTGCAGTTCATGGGGTCACAAAGAGTCGGACACGACTGAGCGACTGGACTGAACTGAACTGATTAATGAGTTCATTAAGAGTTTAGTAATTATGTGATTGGTGTTTTATATGTTTTATATTATGCAGTAATTCTTGGTGAATTGTTACGTTCGTATATGAGTATTTTAATGACTTTTGAGGAAACTATATGGAAGGTTTTGATGGGCTGAGAACTTTTTGTATCTAGAGTACTGAACTATGACTCCTGTTAATTGAATATTCAACATTTTTTGAGAAGCAGATTACATTCAGATAATGAAGGTAATGAGAGATTCTTGAGAGTATTTTTGATTTTTTAAACTGGAATTAAATGGCCCTGAAATATTAGTAGTATCTTCTTTGTGATACTGTGAGTTTACGTTGTTTTACACTATATTTCCAGGTTTTCTGATTTTTGTAAAATAAGGTTTTGCCATTAAGTTTTTCCAGGAAAGGAAAAGAAGAAAGAGAGATAAAGGAGGATGTCTCAAGACTTTACTTCAGTAACATCAATGAAGCTGAATCACATTTGCATAAGGGGTGTGGGAAGAATGTGTTTTTGCATAAATTTATTATGGTTAAAAACCCACCTTTATGACATGGGTTCTGAGAAAAGAGTTTATGATTAATTACTTCACCAGATCCTCTTTTTTTTATTTTGCATCTTAAGAATTCATGTCACTTTGTGTCTCTTGAGTGGTATCGTAAGCCAGCAACTAGAATCACAAATTCTAGGCATCTAATATTAGTACAAATTGCATTTATATTATTCATAAAGAAGGAACAAGAATATTTACAAATATTGTTAAAACTGTGTTTCTGTAACTTAGTTTCTGTGACTCAGCTGTTCTCAGGTTCTCCAGCCTTGGGTAAGAGCAATGGAGGTTTCTTTGTAGCACTTGATTCTCAGGAATTTATATTTATCCTTACTTCCTCTTTTTAAGACTTCCCAGGGCATACTCATAGGTACCCTGTTCACCTGGATTGCTTCTTTGGGGTTCTGGCTTTCTCATAACTATTCTTCTAGCAAATCACACAACTTAGTCCCATGTGTGAACATAGGACCCAACTGAAATTCCCCAAGCTTGTTAAGACCAGCCTATGATTTTAAATAAAATTTTATAGAAAGCTTGAAGTTTAACAGAACAGAGTTTATAATGTAGAAGGCAGAAAATACAACTTGGGGGTAGATACTGCCATTTCTAACCGGTCATTCTCCCATTTTCCTTGGCTACTGCCATATTAGAGTGGCTCTTCTTTCTCATTTAGGATTGATTTTGAGCAAGTACTCTCAGTTCTTGAGTCCCTGGACTCAAGAACTTGGAAATTTCTGGATTCCAGAAGTGATTCTCAGTGAAGAGGGCCTTTTATTTATTACGCAGAGTAATGTTACTCCTCAGTGTCCATTTGAGATCAGGACCTTACTCTTGCAGTTGCCTTCCAAAGGCCCTTTATTTTTCAAATGAGAGAGTTCTGAGTACAAAAGATGAGGCCAAGCCCCTCTCATGAATACCAGAAAGAAGTACAGAAATTTTGAAATTGAACTATATCTCAAAAAGTTTCAAAGCTCTTAGCATCAATTCTTTGGTCTTAGCTCAATTCAAAGAATTTTCTCTCTCTCCTTTATCTGACTGCCTCCCTGTCCCCCTCTTCGCCAATCATCTGCTATTCTCTCAAAAGTCTTTGGAAACAAAAAAGTTTTCCAAGTATTTGCATTAGTATGTCAAGGCGACCCCTAATATTGGTTGGTTGGGAGTATGTGTGAGGGTGTTTTCCAAAACAGCAGTCATGCTTTCTTTTATCCCTATTACCTTTCCAATGAGCCAGGGATGGGAAATTCAAATGACTCTACTGAAGTCATTATTATCAATTTAAGATATGCAAGATGTCGTTGAATTCCAGGTCAGATGCACACCAGACATTTGCAGCTTTTGTAAATCACTGAATATTATTAGGCCTTAGTTTCATCACCTGTAAAATGAGAATAACAATACCTATTATTAAGATATGTTCCAAAGATTGTAAATAAATTCCGTAGGGCACTGGGCATGCTGTCTTACACATCGTAGGTAACTAATACATTTTGACTACCACGGGTATACGGAGAAGGCAATGGCACCCCACTCCAGTACTCTTGCCTGGAAAATCCCATGGATGGAGGAGCCTGGTGGGCCGCAGTCCATGGGGTCGCTGAGAGTCGGACATGACTGAGCGACTTCACTTTCACTTTTCCCTTTCATGCACTGGAGAAGGAAATGACAACCCACTCCAGTATTCTTGCCTGGAGAATCCCAGGGACGGCGGAGCCTGGTGGGCTGCCGTCTATGGGGTCGCACAGAGTCGGACACGACTGAAGCGACTTAGCAGCAGCAGCAACCATGAGTATAATTATAAAGTTAATGTCAACTCCTTTACTCCTAGTTCCCTTTGTCAATCACCTGTCAAAAACCTAATTCTGATTAAATCCAATCATCTGCTATTTTGATACCAGCTACAAATTGCTGGTCTCATCTTAAAATTCAGGACCAAAAATCACATGTAGGTCTTTGTGTTGCCCAGCAACCTTGCCTCATTTTCTTAGTCAATCTACTGTCTCATGTTTCTGATCCTCAATGCCTCTTTCCCTCAACTCACTCTCAGTTGACTACTTCAGTTTCTCATGTCACTGGGTAAATAGGAAAAACCTAGAAGATAATTTCCACACTCTCCTACCACCTCATCTATTAATTTACCTGCATCTGTGCCTGAATGCTTTACTTTCCTTCTGTTTCAAAAGACAAAAGCTCTGCTCTTGAGGCCAACCCTTTCCCTTGTGAACGGGATCTCATTCTCTCTTCTCTCCTCAAGAACTTCATGCTTGCAATTTTCCATTTCTCTCTTACATTATAACGGTACACTCCAGTACTCTTGCCTGGAAAACCCCATGGACGGAGGAGACTGATAGGCTGCAGTCCATGGGGTTGCGAAGAGTCAGACATGACTGAGCAACTTCACTTTCACTTTCACTTTTCCCTTTCATGCGTTGGAGAAGGAAATGGCAATCCACTCCAGTGTTCTTGCCTGGAGAATCCCAGGGACAGCGGAGCCTGGTGGGCTGCCATCTACGGGGTCGCACAGAGTCAGACACGACTGAAGTGACTTAGCAGCAGCAGCTTACATTATAAACTGTTCCCACTTTACTGCTTATTTCCATTAGCCTAAAACATGGATATCTCCCACTTACAGCCACCTATTCCTGACTCCTCTCTCCCTCCCAGCTATCAATCTTTTCTTTGTTCCTTTACAGCTAAACTCTTTAAGAGATTTGACTATATAGATGTTTTTGCTTCTCCTTTTCTTTTCTTTTTTTTTTTCCTTGTTCCTTGGTTTTTTTTTTTTTTAAATAAATTTATTTATTTTAGTTGGGGGCTAATTACTTTACAATATTGTAGTGGTTTTTGCCATACATTGACATGAATCAGCCATGGGTTTACATGTGTTCCCCATCCTGAACACCCCTCCCACCTCCCTCCCCATCCCATCCCTCTGGGTCATCCCATTGCCCCAGCCCTGAGCATTTGTCTCATGCATCGAACATGGAATGGTGTTCTGTTTCACATATGATAATATACATGTTTCAAAGCTATTTCTTAGGAATGCAATCCCTTTGGCCTTTTGACTATCCTGCATCACCAAAACTGCTTTGTTCAGGTCAATAATGACCTAGTTGTCAATTCTCAGTCACCATCTTATTTGACCTGCTGGCAACATCTGATACTTCCAAGGACACCACTTTCTCTCGTTGTCTTTTGACCTCACTGCTTCTACTTCCTCTCATGGCTGGTTCCTTCTCAGGTGTGCATTAGGGCTTGGTCCTTGGGTCCAGTCTTTATCTCAATTCATTCTTTGGATGATCTCATTCAGTCCCAGGACTTCTTTATATGTACAATTCAACACTTTTGTCTCCAGCCCCATTCTTGCCCCTGAACTCCAGACTTGGATTTCCAACTGCTTATTTGACATTTCCACTTAAATGCCTAATAAACATTTCAAAGCTAATAGTCCCCCAGGTCAAAGTCTTGTTTCCCACTTCCCTCTAAATCTGTTCTTTCCATAGCTTTCCCATTGTTTTAGTTGTTGGCTTCAGGCACACTAGCCTCCCTACTCTTCCTCTTCCACCCCAAGGATTCTTCAACTTTGGAAATTTGTAAATAGAAGGTTCTTCCTCCTGTTATCTATAGTGGTCATCTTCTCACTTCCTTCAGGCCTTTACTCAAAAGTCATTATCAAATATGCCTCTCATCATTCTATTTGAAATAGTTGATTTGACTGTAGTCCCAGTTTCTAGTTCAGAGCTCCTAAAACCACTAGATTTCCAGTGAGGAAAGTGACACAGGTGCCTTTTATTATGTTAATGAGGTGACTTTTGATTGCACCTCAGTATAGGGGCTGGTTACCAGTAGAGTCAACCAGGTGATTAGAAAATTAGAACTTTAAGTCTTCCCTCACCTTCAACTTCTGGGGAGAGGGGACGGACTGATGTTTTGGTTCAGGTGACAATTGCCAATGACTTAATCAACCATGTCTACATAATGAAATATCCATAAAAATATTAAAGGACAAAGTTCAGAGAGCTTCTGGGTTGGTGAACCAGTGGAGATTCAGGAGGTGTGGCCTTGGAAAGGGCAGGGAAGCTCTGCGCCCCTTCTCCATACCTTGCCCTACACATCTTTTCCTCCTGGCCATTCCTGAGTCATACCTTTTTATAATAAACCAGTGTTCTATTAGGTTGGTGCCAAAGGAATTGTGGTTTTGTACTGTTGAAATTTGCCATTTGATATTGGAATACATTCTTAAACAAATGTGGTTATGTTATACATCATTTTAATGTGCATTTCTTACTTTATGTTTTTTTGCTAGTAACTTATTACTTGCTGTTATTTTATATTTATTTTAGTCTATAGAAATAGTGTTAGACAAAAAGCAAATTCGAGCAACTTTTTTGAGTTCAAATGCGTCATAAATCAATGAAGACAGCTCACAACATCAACAACACATTTGGCTCAGGAACTGCTAATAAACATACAGTGCAGTGGTGGTTCAAGCAGTTTTGTAAAAGAGACAAGAGCCTTGAAGATGAGGAACATAGTGGCTGTCTATTTGAAATTGACAATGACCATTTGAGAGGATCATTCAAGTTTATCCTCTTACAACTACACAAGTTACTGCAGAACTCAATGTTGACCATTCTATGGTCATTCAGCATTTGAAGCAAATTGGAAAGGCAACAAAGCTTGATAAGTGGGTGCCTCATGAGCTGACTGAAAAAAAAAAAGGTTGTTTTGAAGTGTTGTCTTCTCTTATTCTATGTAACAATGAACTGTTTCTTGATGAGACTACGATGTGTGACAAAAAGTGGATTTTATATGACAACTGGCGATGACCAGTTCAGTGGCTGGACCAAGAAGAAGCTCCAAAGCACTTCCCAAAGCCAAACTTGCACCAAAAAAGGTCTTGGTCACCTTTTTATTTGGTGATCTGCCGCCCATCTGATCTGCTACAGCTTTCTGCATCCTGACAAAATCATTACATCTGAGAAGTATGCTCAGCAAACTGATGAGATACACCAAAATCTGCAACACCTGCAGCTGGCATCAGTCAACAGAAAGGGCCCAATTCTTCTTCTCGACAATGCCTGACTGCATATTGCGCAGGTAACGCTTCAAAAGTTGAATGAATTGGGCTATGAAGTTTTGCCTCATCCACCATACTAACCTGATCTCTTGGCAAGTGACTACCAGTTCTTCAAACATCTTGACAACTTTTTGCAGGGAAAACGCTTCCACAACCACCAGGAGGCAGAAAAAGCTTTCCAAGAGTTCATCAAATCCTGGAGCATGGATTTTTATGCTACAGGAATAAACAAACTTATTTCTCATTGGCAAAAATGTGTTGATTGTAATGGTTCCTATTTTGATTAATAAAGATGTATTTGAGCCCAGTTAAAATGATTTAAAATTCATAGTCCAAAACCACAATTACTTTTGTACCAACCTACTAGTAAGTAAAACGCTTCACTGAGTTCTGTGAGCTGCACAAGCAAATTAATTGAACCCAAGGAAGGTGGCCCCGGAATCTATAGCAGGTCAGTCAGAAGCTCAGGTGATAACCTGGACTTGCAATTGGCATTTGAAGTAAAGGGCAGTCTTGTGAGACTGAGTCCTGAACCTTTTGAATCTGATGCTTACTTCAGGTAGATAGTGTCAAAATTGAGTTATATGGTAGGATACCCAGCTGGTGTTTGAGAATTGCTCGTATGTGGGGAAGCCCTACATTCCCCCCAAAACACATTAAAATTGGTGTTCAAGATCCTTAGTCCTCTTAACCGAAATACTGGTTCTACAAAAGAAATACTGACTGATTATTGCTATATCCATATAAATACATACACATATACAAACACACAAATACATACATGCATATACACACATGTTATATATAATGTACACACATATATGAATGTATATTTGCATTTCATGCCTGTGTTACAACTCCAATGAACAGACTACGGTCCTGAGGACCTTCAACTATGTTTAAGTTATATTTACATAGGGCAGTATTCAGAGTCTGGACTCCTCTATGAAGCACTTTCTCTACTCGACCTCTTGTTCTGCTTGCTTTGAAGTGTGTTTTTCTCATTTTCTCACTCAATTTTGACTTCTGCTGATACAAACCTATATTTTTGCCTCATATCCTATCTAACCACAACAAATGACTTCAACTGTTATGCTTGACTCACTTTAAATAGCCACGTCTAGCCTGACCAGTGATTTGCCCTGACAGATCAATTTCCCTACTCTGTTTTTCACCTGCAGCGTGGTGGCATAGCCATGTACCATAACTTTCTGCCTAGTGCTTCACTATTATACCGTACTCTAAGTGCCTTCTGGATGGAAAGAAAAAAGAAAGTAACTCAAATACATCCCAGCAAGTAGCTGCAAGGGCACTTGGACAGCTTTCAATGAAGACATGGGGATACACACTTTTCAAACAGTAAAATGTCTTATATGGCAGCAGATTTGAAGAAAGCTACTCAGCCACTATTAGAGTTTTAAACAAGTCTTTGAGTCCCACGGTTTCTTATCTACTGACTCTTTGGTTTATGGAGAAGTCATCATTTCTCAATAGTCATTAAATGGCAGAAACAAATTTTTCTTCCCATGAAGCAGCTACCGGGAGCACAAAAATCTACCTAAGAACGTTCATAGGTTCTTAGTGGGAGTGAGCAATGTTTTAATCTTCTAGAAGGCAACCTAGAAAAGTGTGTTACATTACAAAATGTGTAAATTTGTTGGCCCAAAATTTCACTGCAAGAAATTTACCACAGGAGTATATCATTAAAGTTTATCATGATAAAAATTCAAGGATGTTCACTGCAGCACTCTGAAATAGAAAACTTTTGGAAACCATCTAAAGTTAGCAGGATCTTGTTTAAAGTGGACTTTGGGAAATGAATTTTTATGTAATCATTACAAAAGACAAGATGATTTTTATTATGTGTTTAAGTGGAAAAATGGTTAGGACATATGAATGATTTAAAAAGCATACTATAGAACACTATATAAAATATGAACACATTAACTAAAAATATCTGTTTGTGCATAGAAATCCAGGCTATGTTAAAACTTAACAGTGGATACTGCTAGGGATTGGAAATACAGGAAGGGTATGTGTGTGTATGTGTTTTGCAGGGAGAAGAGTGTGTGGAGATGAAGGGGAAATCTCTTGGGCCACTTTCTTTACTACTTGATATTTAGAGAGAAAATTATAAAATTGTTTTATAATAAAAACAATTAAGTATTTTAAATTTGAAAAAATTTTTCTGAGAGCATTTGAAATTTCTAGTATACTAACATCTCCTGGGATTATTGTTCTTACTATGCCAATCTTGGGAGAAGGAAATGGCAACCCACTCCAGTATTCTTGCCTGGAGAATCCCAGGGACAGAGGAGCCGGGTGGGCTTCCATCTATGGGGTCACATAGAGTCAGACACGACTGAAGCGACTTAGCAGCAGTGGCAGCAGCAGCATGCCAATCTTCTGTCACTTTATGTTTCCAGCACCGAGGCACTTTTAGGGTGATGGGCCCATTATTGCCTTACCCATTCACTACAGTGAAACCAGTATTTACACTCAGCAACGTCTTCAAATAATTGAGTTTTCATAAAATATTTAATAGTATTCAGTTCAGTTCAGTTCAGTTGCTCAGTCTGGTCTGACTCTTTGCAACCCCATGAATTGCAGCACGCCAGGCCTCTCTGTCCATCACCAACTCCCGGAGTCTACCCAAACCCACGTCCATCAAGTCAGTGATGCCATCCAACCATCTAATCCTCTGTTGTCCCCTTCTCCCCCTGCTGCCAATCCTACCCAGCATTAGGGTCTTTTCCAATGAGTCAACTCTTCACATGAGGTGGCCAAAGTATTGGAGTTTCAGCTTCAACATCAGTCCTTCCAATGAACACCCAGGATTGATCTCCTTTAGGATGGATAGATTGGATCTCCTTGAAGTCCAAGGGACTCTCAAGAGTCTTCTCCAACACCACAGTTCAAAAGCATCAATTCTGCGGCACTCAGCGGTCTTCACCGTCCAGCTCTGACATCCATACATGACCACTGGAAAAACCATAGCCTTGACTAGATGGACTTTTGTTGGCAAAGTAATGTCTCTGCTTTTAAATATGCTATCTAGGTTGGCCATAACCTTCCTTCCAAGGAGTAAGCGTCTTTTAATTTCATGGCTACAATCACCATCAGCAGTGATTTTGGAGCCCCCCAAAATAAAGTCTGACACTGTTTCCACTGTTTCCGCATCTATTTCCCATGAAGTGATGGGACCAGATGCCATGATCTTAGTTTTCTGAACATTGAGCTTTAAGCCAACATTTTCACTCTCCTCTTTCACTTTCATCAAGAGGCTCTTTAGTTCTTCTTTACTTTCTGCCGTAAGGGTGGTGTCATCTGCATATCTGAGGTTATTGATATTTCTCCCGGCAATCTTGATTCCAGCTTGTGCTTCTTCCAGCCCAGCGTTTCTCATGATGTACTCTGCATATAAGTTAAATAAGCAGGGTGACAATATACAGCATTGACTTTCTCCTTTTCCTATTTGGAACCAGTCTGTTGTTCCATGTCCAGCTGTAACTGTTACTTCCTGACCTGCATACAGGTTTCTCAAGAGACAGGTCAGATGGTCTGGTATTCCCATCTCTTTCAGAATTTTCCACAGTTTATTGTGATCCACACAGTCAAAGGCTTTGGCATAGTCAATAAAGCAGAAATAGATGTTTTTCTGGAACTCTCTTGCTTTTTTGATGATCCAGCGGATATTGGCAATTTGATCTCTGGTTCCTCTGCCTTTTCTAAAACCAGCTTGAACATCTGGAAGTTCATGGTTCAAGTATTGCTGATGCCTGCCTTGGAGAATTTGAGCATTACTTTACTAGCATGTGAGATGAGTGCAATTTTGCGGTAGTTTGACCATTCTTTGGCATTGCCTTTCTTTGGGATTGGAACGAAAACTGACCTTTTCCAGTCCTGTGGCCACTGATGAGTTTTCCGAATTTGCTGACATATTGAGTGCAGCACTTTCACAGCATCATCTTTCAGGATTTGAAATAGCTCAACTGGAATTCCATCATCTCCACTTGCTTTGTTTACCGTGATGCTTTCTAAGGCCCACTTGACTTCACATTCCAGGATGTCTGGCTCTAGGTGAGTGATCGCATCATCGTGTTTATCTGGGTCGTGAAGATCTTTTTTGTACAGTTCTTCTGTGTATTCTTGCCACCTCCTCTTAATATCTTCTGCTTCTGTTAGGTCCATACCATTTCTGTCCTTTATCGAGCCTATCTTTGCATGAAATATTCCTTTGGTATCTCCAGTTTTCTTGAAGAGAACTGTAGTCCTTCCCAATCTGTTGTTTTCCTCTATTTCTTTGCATTGATCGCTGAGGAAGGCTTTCTTATCTCTCCTTGCTATTCTTTGGAACTCTGCATTCAGATGGGAATATCTTTCCTTTTCTCCTTTGCTTTTCGCTTCTCTTCTCTTCCCAGCTATCTGTAAGGCCTCCTCAGACAGCCATTTTGCTTTTTTGCATTTCTTTTCCATGGGGATTGTCTTGATCCCTGTCTCCTGTACAATGTCACGAACCTCTGTCCATAGTTCATCAGGCACTCTGTCTATCAGATCTAGTCCCTTAAATCTATTAGTATTAGATATTTTAAATTCCCTTTCTCTTATCTATCTACCTACTGCTGCTGCTAAGTTGCTTCAGTCGTGTCCAACCCTATGAGAACCCAGAGATGGCAGCCTACCAGTCTCCCCCGTCCCTGGGGTTCTCCAGGCAAGAACACTGGAGTGGGTTGCCATTTCCTTCTCCAATGCATGAAAGGGAAAAGTGAAAGTGAAGTCGCTCAGTCGTGTCCGACTCTTTACAACCCCATAGACTGCAGATTACCAGGCTCCTCCATCCATGGGATTTTCCAGGCAAGAGTACTGGAGTGGGATGACCCAATAATTTAGGTGCTGCAAAGTAGCCCCAGCATTTTTAATATATAAATGCAGCTGTTGGATTTGTTGATGAAACATCTACCATTGGGGTCCCTTGACAATGACAAAAAGCATGAGCCATGTTTTCAGGCTCCACAGCTACAGCAGTGTTCTCTCAGGGTCTAAATACTGCTTATTTACTCCTCACACACCCAAAAGTTACCTCATCACTGTGAAGTGTTCTTCAGATACAGATAGAACAAGCCTAGTAATAACATCTCAGAAGCTTGGTGGCAAATACTTCTTGTTGCAAAATAAAACACAAATTATATCTGGTGATGTTTTTTTCTTTTGTAAAAAGTATAAAAGCCCAGAGAAACTGGTGGTTCCTATGCTTCTTAATTTTGCTAAGCAAGTTCCTTGGATTGGAAAGAGATTGCCTCCTTTCATGCTGAGGGAAGCAGAAATGGAAATTATTCCCCTTGTCGCTTAGTTTAAACACTTGGGAATTTATTGGCAGTTCAGCAAGAATAGCTAAAGAAAAGGAGAAAAGGCTAAGCAATCTGTATTTGGGCAAGTTTTTCTTTTGCAGATATAATCACGTGAGGTCAGGTGTCCTTTGAGGCCATTAAAAAGGATCTGTGGAAAAGGAAAAAGCTATTCAGAATTAACCCCTCAAAGAAATGTGAGAAACAGCTGTTTTCTTTTGGGGACTCCTTCCCTAGTTTTCAATCCCTGCTCTTCCTCACCCAGAAAACCATCCAGCCTGCCTGTTCATTCATCCCTTGCCCACCCCAATGCTGCAAAACAAAATTTATCTGACCCATGTTCCATTTTCATGGGGGCCAGAAGTTAGGCAGGTATGTAATAGAAAATAACCCTGGTTAGTCTTCAGATGTGTTGGCTTTTAGAGTTTCTTTATAAGAAATTGAAAGTGAAAGTGAAAGTTGCTCAGTTGTGTCTGACTCTTTGCAACCCCATGGACTATACAGTCCATGGAATTCTCCAGGCCAGAATACTGGAGTGGGTAGCCTTTCCCTTTTCCAGGGAATCTTCCCAGCCCAGGGATTGAGCCCAGGTCTTCTGCATTGCAAGCGGATTCTTTACCAGCTAAGCCACAAGGGAAGCCCATAATATAAGAGTGTGTGAGGATCAAATTGCATATAATGAGTGTAAGAGCTTTATGGCTTGTCAAACATTATATAAAGTTGCTATGATCACTTTCTGTCCCTAATACTCAAAACTCTGTGAGCTTATGCAGGTCACTTCACCTCCCTGAGCTTTGGTTTCCTTTGCTGTAGGCAGGATGAAGACAATGAAGTCCTCTCTAGAATTAAAGTCTTGTGGGTTATCAAGGTTGATAGATGTTAAATGGCATTTTAACACAGGTCTTTCTAAAGCACCTCTTCAATGCAAGGAAGTGACTAATAGCCTCAAGGTGATAACAGAAGAACTATTTTGGGCAAGAAGAGCAATGAGAATACCTTTGGTGGTTTCCAAATCTTTGTGCTTCTGTTGAACCGAGCTGGGATGGTGTGCTAGCATTCTAGGAGGAACGCTAAGGTAGGGAATCAGTCTTGGGTACACATGCCTTAGGCTAACAACTTTATATGGGAAGTTTCAAAGCTTTTCTTTTGTTAATGAACAAAGTACAATATCATTACAATTTTTTCTTAATGATTTTTTTCCCCTCTTATGAACTAGCTACTTTTCAAAATTTATAACAGTATTCTTTCCCCCTAAAACATTGAGAGTCTTTCCAATCTTGAGAGCTATCATTAAAACAAATTAGGTTCATGGGTCACTTGCTGAAAAAACCAAGCCAATTATACTGGTCCAAAGACCTAAGGCAGAGTTTGGTATCCTAGAAATAAGTTCAGCTTGAAATAAGTGTCTTATCTATCAGTTGCTTTTAACATTCAAGGTTCTTTTGTTTTCCCAAGGAGTACCAGTGAGGATCTAATTGTAAAATTTACATATGCCATGTATACCTTTCCCCTGGTTTATAGGATTGTCTGCAGCAGGGATTAGGTAGAGGACATAGTTAAGGGAGATTTTGATAGGACTGGCACTCTAGACCCTAATAGGCCAGAAATGTTTTCTCTACTTATGCATACATCATCTCATTCTATCGTCCCATGAACCGTTAAAGAGACAGAGTGGAAGATGGCCGCCATTTTTTAGACTCCCGTCCTAGTGAGAGACTGGATCTGTGTTCCCTGTTTATGAATCTGGGTTTGCCCTGGCAACTATGTAACCAGGAGAATATGGAGGAGGCATTACTGAGTCTATTCCTGCGATTTCAACTTCTTGTCTCATAGGACAAACTCTCCAAGAGCCCTTAGCTGCCTTGTTAGAAGACTAATTTCTTTGAGACTGTCCTACTGGAGAGAGCACATGTAGGTACCTTGGGCCACAGTCCCAACTGAGCCTCGGCTTCCACAGAATCCTGCAAAGGCCCAGATATGAGAGTGAGAGCATCCTGGACCTTCAGAACAGTCCATACTCAAGCTGAATGAAGTGACCTCAATCGATGCTGGAGGAAGCAGATATATTACCTGCTCAATTTTCTCATCCAAGAATTATAAGCTAAAATATAATGGCTGTCATTTTAAGCCACTAAGTTATAGGATTACTTGTTACACAGCCATAGGCAGATAACTGGAACATATTATAATAATCCCATTTAATAGATGATCTCTGAAAAGAGGTCCAGAATGCTGTTGTGACTTTTCTATTACTAATTTTCTAACCTATCTGATCTCTTTTGCCTTAAAATGATAGGAATCTTTTTTGGACAAAAGTGAAACATCTATAAATTCATCATTGCCACACTCAACTGATGGCCCTGTTTTAGAGTTGCCAAATAAAATACAGTATTTGAGTATCTAAAATGTATTCATTGTTTATCAATGAAATTCAAACTGGGCATCCTACATGTTTGTTTGCTAGTTCTGGGAACATTATCCCCTGTGAACTGTTTCCTATCTACTGACTTTGCTACTCATTTGATTCAGGGGGATCTCGACAGACAGCTGTAGTCCAAACCTACCTGGGTAGGAAATGGTAAACAGGTAAGCAGAGTTCAAAAAGTTTTATGTGAAGCCTGAGGGAATGTCTTCACCAAACATCGGCTCCACACAGAACTCCAGCAAAAAAAAAAAGTTGATTTATTTTCTGCTTCTACTCTCCAGCCTCCCTGCCTATCTCTTTTTCCAATCCTGGCATCCATTCCCACGAGGCCCTGCTCAAGCTGGCTCTTATTGTCTAATCATCTGTATATTAAATATGTATTCAGAATCTACCATGTGTCAGGCACAGTCAGCAGTGGCTACTGAGGACTGAATCTATAAAAGAAGGCCTCAGGGCAGAAGAGGAAAGAATTCCCAAACACTCAGAAGCAACATGATGCATTTCATATTTCAGCGTGTGCCACAAGGTCCTGTGAGAAGGCCTTATAAAGAAGGTTCTGTTTGAGTTGAGAGCTGACAGAGAAGTAGGAGTTGACAAAGTTCCTGGTGAAGAGGTCTGGTGGGTGAAGGAGGGAGCAGCAAGTGAAATTTCCTGGAATATCCAGTGTGGCTCAAGTGCGAAGGGGGTAACACAAGGCTGGAAAGGAAGTTACATTTTGAGAGTCTTCACGGCTACCAAAGGTAACAGGATATTTTTTCAAATGGACACTGTCAGAAATGAAGATCTTTAAGTCAACAAGTTATGTAACAAGATTCAATTTTTAGAATATTTCTGGGAGCAGTGTGGAGGACTGACCAGAGTAGGAAGACAAAATAGTGGACTGCTCTGCTAATTATGGGATGACAATGAGATGTTAAACCGGTTACAGGCACTGGAACTGGAGAGGAGGGGCAGAATTCAAAAGAGAATTCTATGAGAAAATGATGAGTGCCATGAAAACTTGTTGAAAGTAGTTTTATAGATGGTCTTTGATTATTAGAAGTCATCAATATATGCATAAATACATTTTTAGTGGAAAATTCCAGGATCTATGACAATGGCTGTTTAAATATCTTCAAAACAAATTAGGGAGATTATCCTCTATTTTGTCTAGTCTTAAGAATTTTCTGATTGCAACCTTTATGAAAAATACTTCTGAAAGTAAATTCCAAACAAATTTGTTTTACTAGCCCTAAATTAGGTTTAGAAAGTCAAAGCAAAATGGACGGTTGGAATAATATCCAGATAATTTGGACAAATTTCCTGCTGAGCTAAGTTCATACCTTTCCGTTTATTAGTTGAATGATGATGGCCAGTGCTCTTAGACTTTATATCTTGTGCCCTCAGCTGTAAAATGAGGAAAACAATGCTTACCAGCCTACCTAACAAAATTATTATGGAGATCAATTATGAAAATTATTATATAATATACAGCCATTGCTATTAACATATTAGTAATGTAATAATAATATGAACATTTGCTGGGTGCTTACAATGTATTAGACTTTGCTAAGGGAGTTAATTGTAATTCTCTTATTAATTTTTACAATGACTTATGAGACAGATACAGTTATGATCCCCACTTTACAGATGAGGTAACTGAGTCAGAGAAATATTAAATAAATGCCCAACATCACATAGGTAATATGTGATGGAACTGGAATTCTAACGCAGGTTGTCTTGGTCTTCCATCCATCCTCATTCTGACTACACAGTACTGCACCCTTGCATCCTTCTGTGCAGCTCTTTATAATTTACACACTGGTCACACACACGTGTTTATGTAAAGAATTACTGAGTGAATCTTGTTGAGTACCTATATCTCAAAAATTGTGTTTGGCACTCATTTAGTCCTCACACCTGTGAAGTAATTATTATGAATCCCTGTTTATCTGGTGAGGAAATTGAGGTTAAAATTTAAACAGTTTCCCCAGATCACATAGATAAGCCTCAGGACTGGACGGAGTAAGGTATCAATAATCTAACTAATGGTAACTACTGGAGCTAGGATTTAAAGTCAGGTCTCCTAATTTCACATGATTTTTCATTGCTTAATGGTGCCTCACATGCTCATATGTGCATATGCCTCCATGTGCACTTTCAAATGGGAATCTGTGCCATAAAGGAACCTGTGACTTGCCAACTGGAATCCACTGCTTCCACCATCAGGGCCTGCTGTTAATAGTCATCACTCCTCCCTATGTACCTTCTGCATAGAGGTGTGATGACAGAGAACAGCTTGGCCTGAAGAATGTTATAGAAGAATTTCCTGACCTGTGTTCATGATGCCCCCTGCTTTTTATGCTAGCAGGCCAGGTGCTGCTTAAAGCCCAGTGTCTCTCAGTTAACTCTGTGATAAACACTGTTGTAACATTATAGCAGAGATACTCAAACTTTATCATGAATAAGAATCATCCAGGGAACTTAATAGAAATCTAAGTTTATTAACTTAGTCCCTAGAGATTTTGGTTTTGAGGCTCTAGGTGTGGCATTTTCCAGTAAACATTCCAGGTGTTTCTGATGCAGGAAATTCTTGAATGATAGTTTGAGAAACACTGGGATGTACACTTTTCTGTTCTCTATTACCATGACAATCCATGTTCTACTGAGTTAGTTTTTGGAAGTGTTGGAATAAGCAAGATTGTAAATGTGATCTTTGCCATGAATTGAGAAATGTTTGTATTTGGGATTTTGGTGTGGTAATCTTACCTTTTTTTTTTTTTTTAATGTGAGTTCTGAATTACTTGACATATACCACTAGCTCTGGAAATGTCCCTGAGTGCTTCCAACATCTCAGCACTAAATGGCTGAGGTGTATATTCAGTAGATGAGTTGAACCAAAACTACATTTCAGTTCAGTTCAGTCACTCAGTTGTGTCTGACTCTTTGCGACCCCATGAACTGCAGCACGCCGGGCCTCCATGTCCATCACCAACTCCCAGAGTTTACCCAAACTCATGTCCATTGAGTTGGTGATGCCATCCAACCATCTCATCCTCTGTCGCCCCCTTCTCCTCCCACCTTCAATCTTTCTCAACATCAGGGTCTTTTCAAATGCGTCAGCTTTTCGCATCAGGTGGCCAAAATATTGGAGTTTTAGTTTCAACATCTACATAGAAGTCTACAAATAAAGAGGAGAAAAGGAAAAGCTAGCAGTGCTCTCTATCTGCAAAATGAAAGTTATTACTGAATGTAAGGAAGTGCAGTGTTAGGTGTAGCTGTAGAAACCACATAAACAAAGGGGAAAGGAATACAAGCCATGAGGGTTTGAAATAGGTGCTGAATTAAGACTTGTCCTCCTCAATCTCTTTAACAAGTGGTGCTGGGAAAACTGGTCAACCACTTGTAAAAGAATGAAACTAGAACACTTCCTAACTCCATACACAAAAATAAACTCAAAATGGATTAAAGATCTAAACATAAGACCAGAAACTATAAAATTCCTAGAGGAAAACATAGGCAAAACACTCTCCGACATAAATCACAGCAGGATCCTCCATGACCCACCTCCCAGAATATTGGAAATAAAAACAAAAATAAACAAATGGGATCTAATTAAAATTAAAAGCTTTTGCACAACAAAGGAAACTATAAGCAAGGTGAAAAGACAGCCTTCAGAATGGGAGAAAATAATAGCAAACGAAGCAACAAACAAACAATTAATCTCAAAAATATACAAGCAACTCCTGCAGCTCAATTCCAGAAAAATAAACGACCCAATCAAAAAATGGGCCAAAGAATTAAACAGACATTTCTCCAAAGAAGACATACAGATGGCTAACAAACACATGAAAAGATGCTCAACATCACTCATTATTAGAGAAATGCAAATCAAAACCACAATGAGGTACCATTTCACACCAGTCAGAATGGCTGCTATCCAAAGGTCTACAAGCAATAAATGCTGGAGAGGGTGTGGAGAAAAGGGAACCCTCTTACACTGTTGGTGGGAATGCAAACTAGTACAGCCACTATGGAGAACAGTGTGGAGATTCCTTAAAAAACTGGGACTAGAACTGCCATATGACCCAGCAATCTCACTGCTGGGCATACACACCGAGGAAACCAGAATTGAAAGAGACACGTGTACCCCAATGTTCATCGCAGCACTGTTTACAATAGCCAGGACATGGAAGCACCCTAGATGTCCATCATCAGATGAATGGATAAGGAAGGTATGGTCCATATACACAATGGAATATTACTCAGCCATTAAAAAGAATACATTTGAATCCGTTCTATTGAGATGGATGAAACTGGAGCCCATTATACAGAGTGAAGTAAGCCAGAAAGAAAAACACCAATACAGTATACTAATGCATATATATGGAATTTGAAAGATGGTAATGATAACCCTATATGCGAGACAGAATAAGAGACACAGATGCACAGAACAGTCTTATGGACTCTGAGGGAGAAGGTGAGGGTGGGACGTTCTTGGACAATAGCATTGAAACATGTATATTATCATATGTGAAAGAGAACACCATTCCATGTTCGATGCATGAGACAAATGCTCAGGGCTGGGGCAATGGGATGACCCAGAGGGATGGGATTGGGAGGGAGGTGGGAGGGGGGTTCAGGATGGGGAACACATGTAAACCCATGGCTGATTCATGTTAATGTATGGCAAAAACTACTACAATATTGTAAAGTAATTAGCCCCCAACTAAAATAAATAAATTTATTTAAAAAAAAAAATAAAAGACTTGTCCTCCTTAAGCAAGTTCTCAGTATAGCTCAAATTAATTTTTTTAATGTTCACATTTTAAAGCCTAACCAGTGACAGAAAATAAGCCATTAATTCCTTACCCAATTAAATGAAATGTTTATCATTTAACCTACTTTGTGAAGTTCACTGAAGACAGTTTATACTTAATGAATAATCACTCTTTTCATTCCACATCTTCTCTTGAAAGACCTCCCCACCCCTACCTGTTATGTTATTCTACCATATAGATAGTTGCTGTACCTGGTTACTGAGTCAACTGTGGCTAACTAGAGCGAGTAAGTTAAACTATATCCTAACATGCTGGGATATTACTGAGAATCTGATGCTAATAACTGCCCTGAAAAAATGAGTTCACTAAATCAGTTTATGAGGGAGTTTATAAGATTTCTACTTATTGGGTGAATATTTATAAATTGAAACTAGCCTCTGGCTAATAGCAATATTCTTATTTAAAAAATAGACTCTTTCATGTATATTCTAATGGGGAAAATTTATGACCAACTCTAAAATTTCTCTTTATGGACATGCATCTTCATGGTATCTATACAGAGCCTGAAATTTTGAACACTGCAATGACAGAACATCACAGGTTAGACTTTACTAGTGGATGGTCATTGCACTTTTGATTTTGAGCAAATATATTGATTGAGAGCCTTGTATTTACAAGATGTGTACATGCTAAGTCACTTCAGTCGTGTCCAACTCTTTGCGACCCCATGGACTGCAGACCGCCAGGCTCCTTTGTCCATAGTGTTTTCCAGGCAAGAATACTGGAGTGGGTTGCCGTGCCCTTCTCCAGGGGATCTTCCCAACCAGAGATCGAACTCATATCTGTTACACCTACCTGCATTGACAGGCAGGTTCTTTACCATTAGTGTCACCTGGGAAGCCAATTTACAAGATATTACGCTAAAATTATAATACTATTTCTTAATTTATCATAATACCTTGCCATAATAGTACAAACTGTTTCAGATTCAAATGACTCTCACTGATCTGCCAAAACCCTCCCAATGTAGCCAGGGAATGTGCCATCATTCTTGTTTGATTTGACCACTCCAGGCCCACTCCACTGCTTCTCATTGTGTGGTAAAATAATCATATATCAACTTAAGGTCTATCACTTAGACAAGAGAAAAAGAGGGAACTAGAAATGAAACTAGTGAAATCAGTTGTCCAATTTAAACTTCAGATGTAGTTTTCTCTAGTTTATTTTTATCCAGAAATTAGAGAATCATTTAATTATTTTTAATGAGATAAGTCAGAATGATATCAGGTCTGACTCTTTGTGACCCCCTGGACTCCAGCCTGCCAGGGTCCTCTGTCCATGGGATTCTCCAGGCAAGAATACAGGAGTGGGTTGCCATTTCCTTCTCCAGGAGAACCTCTCGACCCAGGGTCTAAACCTGCATCTCCTGTGTTTCCTACATTGGCAGTTGATTCTTTATCACTGAGCCACCTGGGAAGCCCATTGGAGAACCATTTAGTTATTTTTAGAGAGAAAAGTCAGAATGATATTCTAAAAGTAATATTTCTGAACATGGAAAATTCTCTTGATGCAATTTTAGGTGTTCACATAATTATATATGCAATATAATCTTAATTTTAAATATCATATGTACATATTCTGACATACAGAAAAAAAACATTGGAAAGAAATACATCAAAATGCCAATGACAGTTAGGATTTCAACTTCATTAGTCACTAGGAAAATATAAATTAAAACCACAATATGACAACATTTTATCCACCCAAATTGCTGAAATGAAAAAGAAAGAAAACACCAAGTTATGGTGAAGATGTGGAGCAAGTAGAAGTCTCATGCTCTGCTAGTAGGAGGGTAAATTGGTACGACCACTTTGAAAAATCATTTGGCGGTAAAAACTTAACTGAACATATATATATTCTGTACATATCCTATGACTCAGCAAATCTACTCAACTAAATATGTAACATAAGTGCAGATATATGTTTACCACAAAAACATACAGAAATGTTCATATTGGAAGTATTTGTAATTGTTCCAAACTGGTGGTATATTCACAGCTATGAGAAAGAATGAGCTATAGCTACACGAAATGATATGTATAAATTTTACAAATCTGTTTTCTTAACGTTGAGAGAAAGATGTTTTATAGATGAAAAGCACACAAAGCTCACTTATGGTATTAGATATCAAGATAAGGGTATTTATCTTCAGTGGAGGGTTGTGACAAAAAGGGAGCATGAAATGGGGAGGATTCTGAGATACTTGTAATATACTATTTCTTGATTTGGGAGTTGGAAGCTGATTACACAGTTGTATTTGTGAAAACTTACTTATCTAAAAACAAATGCCTTTTGAAATTTTCTAAAGAGTTTTTATGAAACAATTTAAAATCTCCAAAAAAGAAAGAAAAATTAATGGCTTTTATTTTCCATAGTGGGATATGGGAAAATTTTAGATTCTCATTTATATCTTCCATTATTTTCCAAATTTTTTTATACATGAATACATAGTACTCATAATTAGAAAAAAATGTATTCAAAGGAATCTTTTCCTATGCAGTTTCTTGAGAGGTGTTAATTATTATGATAATATCTTAAATTCCGTGAAAAAAATTTCAAATTAAAAATAAATCTTTCATATCTACTCTCCTACAGTCCTACGAGGTGCTCAGGGCAAACTGTATTATTTGCTACTTTAATTAGCATCTCTGGGTGTGATTCAGGAGCTCAATATTTTTCAACATTCCCAGGTTATTCTTATTCACAATTGATTTTGAGAAATAAGTAGTTCATACTGTTGCAAAGGGTGGTGTCTTACAAAAGATGAGCAATATGGGGAGAAATTTGTTCTCCCTGCTGCTCAAAGTCATTTCCCTGGCCAAAGAAGTCATTATCTAAAAACTTAAAAATATTTTTACTTCTGCATTGCATAAGTGAATTATGAGATGTTAGAGCAAAGTATACTCTAACAAAGGCCTGCTCTATTCTTATCTAGTGAGACTTCATAATAATACTGAAAATGGTAAATGGTGATGTGAGCCAATGGTCCAAACTTGCCCAGTTTGTGATTTATGTGAAGTTACGTCAAGGTAATCCTAGTTACTGCATTGTCCTTAAAGAGTATTCATATAAAACATTTATTTTAATTGGAATTCTCATTAAAGACACTATTGAACAATATTTATTGAGTATTCATTGTATACTAGATATTGAGAAATAGACCAAAATGTCAAATAACATGGCTATTTCTCTTTACTGAACTCCACTACGTGGAAGATATTATATAGCAATGGTTTGTGATGGCAGAGAAATTCAGATGCAAGAATATCTAACTATGGGTTCTTGTGTATAGGATAATGTGATTAGGTTGATATTTTTCATCTTAAATAGTTCATAACTATAAAGCTTGGCAAAATTTGCATTACTCTCACATCATAGTTTCTAGAATAGATTAATCCATAGCACATAATTGTGAAATCACTTCCAAATGAGAATCTTTACTGTTTTCTTTTAATCAATGCTGCCTGCCTTCCTATTAATAACCATAGCTGTTTATACTATAATTTTTTCCACTTTGTGCTTATGTAAAAAGGCCTTCATTTCAGAGATAGGTGAAAACACTTTGAAAGGGTTTTTAAGAGTCTTCATAAGGTACTTTCTGAACTTAAACTATGTTATAGTAAACTGTTCCCCAAACAATATTAATCATAACTATCTTGACTCTATTTTTGAATAAAATATGGTTCTGCTTCAAAATCCAAACAGAAATCATAAAATAGATAAGCATTTCATCTGATTGCAATTTTGAAATCTTTTCTTCTAGGTCCTGCTTGAAGAATCTTGAATGTGTTCAATTAAGGTTTCCCAATTATTTTTATGGTTGTTGATTGTGATGTCACAGATAGCAAAACTGAAGAAAGTAGCTAGGTAGGCAGAGATTAAAATGTATTTTCTGTAGGCAGGCAACTTCACCTACAGAGAATTCATCTTTTTACTATTTGTGCATAAATAAGTACAGCATGGAGTAACCCTAGAGAACAGAGAATTTCACTGTTTTATTTGATAGCTGCAGGATATGAACCCTAGAGATGATAGAGGCCATATATTTAAGTATCTATCAAGTAGAGATAGCCAGTTAGCAGCAGTTGTTTCTGTTAAAAAAGATAAAAAAGAAAAAAGGTTCCATGAATCCTACTCCGTTGCTTTTATAATCCCACAGAAGAGCTTCTACTTTGTCAAACACATTGTCCTATGATAATACAAGAAATAATAACATTTATTTTAATATTTACCATTTTTATCTGTAAAACCTTCTGATAAGAATCTAAGAAGTAAATATGGCTTCCTTAGATGTAAGTTATGTTTTAGCTAAACTGAACTTCTATCAGCCCCCCTCAGTGTCTTTGATCATGCTTTATACTATCTCTGTTTTTCATCTGGATACCTACTAGTTCTCACTTTTTATTATAAACCATTAAGTTAAAGCCCACTTTATTGTTACATTTATGGGACAGAGTATAGAGTCAGGGCATGTTTGCATAATTTGTGCCTTTGCGTAATATTTACAGAAATGAATAACAAAGACATCAAGAACAAAAATGGAGATAAAACTTTATCTTTAGGAATCCAAGGGGCCTGACCACAAAGTCATATTACAACTTCGACAGATGTAATACATTTGGGTGAAGACAAATAAGGACACTAAGGTTTGAATCAGTGAGTGAGTGAGGAAGTTCCAGTGATGAAAGAGAGTCTTGGGAGGGAAAGAAAGAAATGGCCCATTTGAGACCAATTCTTTCTCCACAGAACAAGAGAGAAGCAGGTCTAATGGAAATTTCACATTACACTACAATTTTAACCCCTATGTGGGTTTTAAACAGGAATATGGTGCATGGTTGGAGGCTAAGATAAGCCTAGAGAGAGCTTATAAATAATACTTGGTGGTGGTGGTAGGCTTGCAGCTACTTGGTGAAATCTATAAAAGACTAGTTAGGGAGAGTAACCTGGGGAGCAAGTAAATACTAGGTGCATGCATGCTCAATTGTGTCTGACTCTTTGTGATCCCATGAACTGTAGCTTGCCAGGCTCCTCTGTCCATGGGATTATCCCAGCAAGAATACCGGAGTGGGTTGCCATTACCTCCTCCAAGGGATCTTCCTGACCCAGGGATTAAAACTGCATCTCCTTCATTTGTAGGTGGATTCTTTACCACTGAACCACCAGGGAAGCCCCTAAATACTAGGTACTCTTTCCCTAAAAAAATGGAAAGCTCCCAGAGAAAACTATTTTAAATTTCATAGAAGTAGGCAAATACAACCCACCTGGAGTGGCTACCAGTTTCTCTAGTTTACTCGTCATGCAGCCCCTAATAACTGAATTACTAGTTAAAAGCTATCGGCTTATTCACTAGGTTTTCAGTTCAAAGTCTAAGGGAATAAATAAGCCATACTCAGGTAAACTAGAACTAGAATCTCAGTGAAGTTCATTGACAGAACAAGCAGCACATCTATCAAGGGGTAAAATATCAGTGTGGCCTCAGACTTACTAGCTTCGTTAGAGGCAAAAATTATGGAATAACAGTAAAAAGTTTTGAGGAAAATGAATACTGTTAATCTTCAAGGAAGGAGTTCAAAGCTTCTCTTCCTTACTTCTTCCACTTCAGGAAAGAGAATTGATCCCAGTTAGATCCTGCAGCAACACATAGCCTAGGCTTGCTAACAGGCAGAGTTCTTCTGTATGAAAATTAAGAGATCAATGCAAGTGCATATGCTTCTCTCTTCTGTATTTCCCCTTCATAATGCTGCAGTGTTAAGGACCAAGAACCTTGACTCAACATTATGGAAGGCAAATAACCCTAGCTCAGCGTTCAGAATTAAGGAAAACTCATTATTTATATTTCTTGTTTACACTGCACCTGGTGCTGGTATATGTATATTTTATCAACCTGGAGAAAAGAAGTAGGGCCTACATTAGCCTGATTTTGTTAAAAACTATTTAAGCCTAATTTGTTTATAGCCTAGGAATAGTTCACATGATAAGAACAAGATAACCAGAAGGAAGAGGTAAACTGAGGACAGATTTCTCATCAGCAGCAAAATTATCATTAGGCAAAGGAAGAATGTCTTCAAAGAGCTGAGGGAAATTAAGCTAGAATTTCACACTCAATTAAAAGAATCATTCCAGAGTAAGTGCTAAATAAATCATTGTTTTCAAACACAGGGCCTTCTAGAAAGTCTATGACTCATAGATTCTTACATAAAAGCATACTAAAATTGAACCTAAAGAGAAGCAGTAGGACCTACAGTGAGTTCAGAAATTGATAACACATATTAGAATAAGCAATTACATAGGATCTTAGCTTCCTAGGGAGGGATAGAATTCACACCCCGTGCATTAGAAGTAGAGGTCTTAACCACTGGACTGCTAGGAAAGTCCCTATGTGGGCACTTTTAAAGAATCTATTTAATAAAACCAAGAAACATTGGTAAATGAGGATGAACATTTACTAAGGACTTACTTGAGAGGATAGGAAAACTGAATAATTTTATAGTTTGCTATAGGAATTTATAGATAAATATACACCAAACACAGTCAAAAACAAAATAAAGGCAGTAGTATTAATATCAAACAAAAGTGACTTATAGGAAGTAAAAATGAAAAAATATTAATGTCACAAATATCACAAACTTAAAAATCAGAAGAAAAAATGAGACCCACAACGAGAAAACAAATTAATAGCCCAACTGAACAATGGTCATAGAAAGTAATTAATAGAAGAATACAAATGACCAAGAAACATGAAAATACAGCTAATTGCATTAATAATCAGATAAGTGAAAATAATAAACTATGAAATATATTTTGACTTTGGATTGAAAGTGAAAGTCTTTCAGTCGTGTCTGATTCTTTGCGACCCTGTGGATGGTAGCCTGCCAGGCTCCTCTGTCCATGGAATTTCCCATGCCAGAATACTGAGCGGTTAGCCATTCCCTGATCCAGGGGATCTTCCCAACCCAGGGATTGAACCCAGGTCTCCCACACTGAAGGCAGATTCTTTACCGTCTGAGCCATTTTGGATTAGTACAGATTAAAATACTACAGATAAAATCCATTACTAATGAACATGTAGGAAATAATCACTCCCATGTTTTACTGGTGGGAGTTAGTTATTTGGGTAGATCTTTTTGTAAGTAATCTGGTATTTATTAGTATACAAAATTGTACATTGAACAAATTATTTGATCCAGGGTATAACAGCACTTCTAGAATTTTAATTTAAGGAGATAATTAAAAATATATTCTTTACATTGTTTATGATACCACTTTGAGAATTCAAGGCAATAATTTTAAAGATGACAAGTCAGGGCAGAAACAGGGATACTCTTTGGCATCCTTGGCTGTTTTCTTTTATCTGAGAGATTTTTTAAACCACTTTAGCCACTGCACTATAGAACACAGAAACAAACTTTTCCTTTTAAATTGAGAACATAATTTTATTGTCATAAATTAGGAGTGACCTCAATAAACAACAGGCAACCAGACATACTACCTAATAATCATGAGAAGGATGGACCTCAGATCAGTTGCCCTAGCCAAAGCCATCCTTCTTGGCAGACATCCTCCATTACATCAACATATTAAGATACCTGCAGTTAATTTATTTTGAAGGATTTCATTAGATAGCTATGGTTTTAACACCTTCCCTGAAAAGTGCCTAGGCTATATAGTCATTGGGCTTTGTTCTATGGTAGAGTCACAAAAGCAGATGTCTGCAAATGCTGGAGAGGTAAAGTAATTGAGTAGAGTAGTTTGGGTAAGAAATGTAGTCAGCTAGGGAGCACAGGCTTCTTTGAGGATAATCTCAATTTTTAGCAGTTAGGCAATTTGGTGGATGTTTTCAATGGTTTCACTCAATGAGTAGGTTCAATCTTTGCAGGGATCCTACGGCAGTGGACAGTGAAAGCTACTGAATTGGGACATTCCATTTAATTTTTTATATCACCAGGTCTCTTGCTCATTTCTATGAAAGCAGCTACATTTTTAGAAATGCTGTATCAGGTTTTGCAGAAATGCTGTTATCAGCTGAGATTGGCTTGCAATCCTCTAGGACCTCTCTCTCAATTATTTCCTCACAAAACTAGTACTGTATTTTATGTACCTAGGCCACCATATAGGACTTTACTGACTAGCCCAGAATAGTACTTTCCCCCACAGGATCTGTTCAAGTCTGTGAGGTGTGTTCCATCATCATCTTTTTCAAGAATCAATATTATTCAGGGTGAGTAATCTCCATTTCCTGTCATCACCTTTTCAGTAATTGAAGGGCATTTTGACTGCATTGGTGGAGAAAGATAAAACAGAATATCCTGTAGTTCAAAGGTGCTGATTTGTGGGAGAGATGAGAGCTATATCAGAATTGAAATAGTCCCAGAAGATATTCCAAACAACAGCAACAAAGGTGTCTCTTTGGACTTGAATGAAATCAACTTTTCTAACCTCAAAGTTGCTTCTCTATTCATATTCCATATCCCAATGAGTAGGATTAACACCTATCCAGTTTTTCAAGCCAGGACACAAGCATGTCCTTGATTTCTATTCCTTCCCAACTATTTCTAACAGCTCCCACCTTGTCCTGTCAATTTTATCTCAACTGACTCTAATTCATCTATTGCCTTGATACTATTATTTTAAAAGGCCCCCCATTATTCTCCTTTGATCTATCCTTGTCCCCTGTAATTTGCTTCCTACACTGAAGCCAAAGTGACCTTTTCAAGATGCAAATCTGATTACCTTGCTTGACCACTTAAATCTTTTCAGTTGTTTTCAGGTAAAGGTTTCATGGCTTAATATGGAGGTTTTAAGGCTTATAAATCTCGTTAGGATGATGTCTACCTACCTTTCAATTTCATATTTTGCCACTGCCCTTTAGACCATTCTGAACTATATTCAGTTTTTCCAGTAATGCCTTTCTCTTTCACTAACCTTTAGTTCTTTGAACAAATTCTTCCCTCTGGAATCCTCTTCCACCTGCTGTTTACCTGGCTAATTTATGAAAACATTTCAGGTCTTATTGGGATATCAGTTTGTGTAGGATGACTTCTCCAATCTCTAACCCCAGTTCTGATGCCCCCTCTGTTGTATTAACACTATAGTACTTATACCAAATTGTACAGGTGGCGCTAGTGGTAAAGAACCCACCTACCAATGCAGGAGACATGAGACATGGGTTCCCTGGGTCAGGAAGATCCCTTGGAGAAAGGCATGGCAACCCACTCCAGTATTCTTGCCTGGAGAACCCCATGGACAGAGGACTCTGGTGCTACAGTCCATAGTGTCGCAAAGAGTTGGACAAGAATGAAGCAACTTAACATGCATGCACAGGTAAAATTCCAGTACACTAGATGATAAATTCATGAAGACTGATTTATTTGTCTAGATATTTAATACAAGGGTAGGTAAATAATATGCCTAAATATTCACTAAATGCTAAACAGTCACTAACTGATGAACTAGAATAGATCTTGGCTAGATATATTACTATGAGTCCAGTCTATCTAGGACCAGACTATGCCAAACTGAGGCTATTATGGGCTAATATTAATATAAACAATCTTTTACATGTATTAAGAGATTAGAATGCTTTCAGCATTTAGTACTGCTAAATATATATTTGAACAAATACTAAATAAGCATTAACGACAAAGTTCCTTTCAGTAAACAGATGCCATTCATATTGTTATGAACACTTACCAAGTGCCAGCAATGTGTGAACCTCTAGGCAGAATGTTGTGTTAGACGAAGTTTCTGCTTGGGAACTAAATTTGACAGACAGACAGTGTGCAAATATAGTACAGGCCTAGGTTATGCTCAACAGAAGGAGCGATAAGACTCTTCAATCTGCATGTAGGCTTTTTTCCCAATAGGATATGACATTCAATATTTTAGAGAAAAAGGTTTAGAAATCTGTCTCACTTAGAATTTGAGGGTTATCACCCTGGGCTATTGATGCAGACAGTTTAAGTACAAAACTGACTCTTCCATTTACCACTTAGAAGAGGTCCTTAGTGGTACTGAACCTCAGTTTTAAGTATTTATAAGATAACAACAATAATAATATCTATCTCTGTGATGATTACTTTTCTTTGTTAACTTGACTGGGTTAAGGGTTGCTCAGATAGTTTGTCATTATATCTGGTTGTATATGTGGGGGTGTTTCTGGATGAATTAGCATTTGAATCAGTAAATTGAGTAAAGCAGATTGCCTTCTCCAATGTGAGTGAGCATTACCTGCTCCACTGAGGGCCTGAACAGAACAAAAAGGAGAAGGAAGGGCTAATTTGCTCTTTTTTCTTGATTTGAGATACCCATATTCTCCTTCTTTTGGACATTGAAATTTCTGGTTCTTGGGCATTTGAACTCCAGGACTTACATCAGCAATTCCTCTGGTTCTCAAACCTCTGGGCTTGGCTGGATTATACCACTAGCTTTCCTGGTTCTCCAGCTTGAAGACGGCATACTGCAGAACTTCTCAGCCCCCATAACCATTGAGCAAATTCTCATTAAAGATCTCCTCTCACATATCCATATAATTCCTATTGGTTCCATTTCTCTGGAGAACCCTGACAAATAGTCTCATAGATTTATTATCGTGAAGATTAACCAACACTGATTATTTAAAATTCTTGGGATAGTACCTGGTACATAGAAAGTACTCTCAGTAAATGTTAGATACTAAAATTCTTTAGTCTAACATTATCATTTCACTGATGTTGAAACCAAGGCACCAAAGATGTTAAACGAAATCACCTATGTGTTCACAGCTAGTTAGCAAAAGGCACACGAGACTACAATTAGGATCTTCTGATTCCCCATCATCTCCCCTAAACCTGGTGCCCTTTACCTGACTGCTTGAATACAGTACATGAATACAAATTGACAAAGCATCATAACCCATGGTATGCCATGGTCAATATTCTTATGGAATATAAATATTGTTTAATTTATTGTCACTCGGCCCACCTTCTATGTTCATTATGATTATAATAAGGAGAAAATAACATGGAAAATTATGTGAGCAAAGAAAATGCCATGATCGGAAGAAAAAAATTATTAAGGTTAGAAAGAATGTTAACTATGTAGACTTGTTCTTTTGTGCTATAAATGTAGTGGTAAGTATGTATTTGATTAAATGTAGTGATAAGTATATATTTGGTATCAGAGGAGGCAATTTGAGGGTAAAAACGAACATTGTCCATTAGTTTTATCAGCTAGTAGAGACTCATGAAAATTTAAATATTAATCTTTTGATTTTCTAAGGCTTTTCTATTTTAAAGTATGTTTTGAAAGTGAAAATACCATATATTAATAGAGATTGGGATCTAAAAACATTGTTCTTTCTTTTTAAATTGAAGTTTAGCTGTATACCATTAAAAACATGTTTCTAGCAAATGGGACACATGATAGACGGATGAGTTTATGTAAAGAGTTTCAGTAGGATAAAGATGATTAGAAAAGCATACTTTGAAAATAATAGTTCTTGATTCTGCCAACATTCATTTATTTGTTCATTTTCCCCAAAATTTATAGAACTGATAAGGACAGATACTACACTTGATCTTAGCCCGAAGCTCAAGAGGTGATAAATTTTCATGGCCAACTATGGTTAAGATACTCATTTTAAATTTATTTTCCTGACATAAACAACTATAAAACTATACAAATAAATAAGGTTACTGTTTTCAACATTTGCTGGATCACTGAAAAAGCAAGAGAGTTCCAGAAAAACATCTATTTCCGCTTTACTGACTATGCCAAAGCCTTTGACTGTGTGGACTAGAACAAACTGCGGAAAATTCTCCAAGAGATGGGAATGCCAGACCACCTGACCTGCCTCTTGAGAAACCTGTATGCAGGTCAGAAAGTAACAGTTGGAACTGGACATGGAACAACAGACTGGTTCCAAAGAGGAAAAGGAGTACGTCAAGGCTGTATATTGTCACCCTGCTTATTTAACTTATATGCAGAGTACATCATGAGAAACGCTGGGCTGGAAGAAGCACAAGCTGGAATCAAGATTGCTGGGAGAAATATCAATAACCTCAGATATGCAGATGACACCACCCTTATGGCAGAAAGTGAAGAGGAACTAAAAAGCCTCTTGAGGAAAGTGAAAGAGAAGAGTGAAAAGGTTGGCTTAAAGCTCAACATTCAGAAAACTAAGATCACGGCATCCGGTCCCATCACTTCGTGGCAAATAGATGGGGAAACAGTGGAAACAGTGACTGACTTATTTTTTGGTGCTCCAAAATCACTGCAAATGTTGCTTGCAGCCATGAAATTAAAAGACACTTACCCCTTGGAAGAAAAGTTATGACCTACCTAGATAGCATATTAAAAGCAGAGACATTACCTTGCCAACAGAGGTCTGTCTAGTCAAGGCTATGGTTTTTCCAGTAGTCATGTATGGATGTGAGAGCTGGACTATAAAGAAAGCTGAGCACCTAAGAATTGATGCTTTTGAACTGTGGTGCTGGAGAAGCCTCTTGAGAGTCCCTTGGACTGCAAGGAGATCCAATCAATCCATCCTAAAGGAGATCAATACTGGGTGTTCAAACTGAACTGAACTGAACTGAACTGAATGTTTTCAAGAACTGGTAAACAGGCAATGAAGACCGTGACCCTTGAGAGTAGGGAAAACACATGTAATGAGCTCCCTGTTTACCCAGGTTTCTGTCCTGAGGCGTTTTCCTGACTGTGGCACGGGTCGGTTGAACACCAGCAGAAACCAGAAGTGTGTCTCTAATGAGGCAGAGATCAGAGTTAAGGGCTGCAGAAATGGCTGGAATTTGTGTAGCAGAGATTGGAAACAAGAGAGGGGAGTGTATAAGGAGTACCCAGATGTCAGCAGGTGGGTTTTGGTCATGTCTTTGAATAAGCAGGTCTTGTACTGGGTGAAACCCCTCAAGGGCCAGCACATAGCAACTTGTGCAAAGAGTTAAGAAATGAACTGTTGAAAAGAGGTCACAGAGCGCTGGGAGGTGGAGGTCACCCCATCCAGAGTGAAGAGAACTTACTGTCTACCTCAAGAATCCAGTGAGAAGTGGATTAGGGCACTCTTTAACAGAAAGAATCCCACACCCTAAAGTGAGTGCCATGTACTAGCACCAGGGATAAAATTCATATAACTCATTCTAACAGAGTATAAATCAATAGAAATTGATTCCAAACTAAAGCTATGAAGGAAAAAATGATTTTTAATAAATGTACAGAGACGTAATAACTTGTGAAACAATATCAAGTAACATGTCAAATTACTTATAACACATGTGTGATCAGAGTGTCAGTTGGAGAGGAGATGGAGAACTGAGCAAAAACATATTTTAAGAAATAAAAGCCTAAATTTTCCTAAACTTGTCAAGAACATCAACCTAAGAATCCAGGAAGTTCAGTGAATCCCAAGTAAGGTTAATACAAGGAAAGCCACACTAGTCACATAGCTCTCAGCTTTGCTGAAAATCAAAGATAAATTGACTAATAAAAAGAATTGTCCAGGGTCTTCTAAAACTTTAGTTGATTTTGACTAAGCTTTCATTAAAAATTTATACATCTATATATATATATACATACAGATTCTTCATAATTTTTATTCAAACAACAACAGTTTCAGGAGCTTTTAAGGCAACATGATTGAAGTTAGTTGCTATATCTCTTCTGATAGTTGAGTATTTTTGTTTATTCCAGCCTTCAAAATATCCCATGTGCTACCACAAGAAAAAAATAGCTATAAATATAGGTAGAGATACTGATATAAATTGAGACATTGGGACAACCATCTAAATGAGAAGATGGGAAATCACAGCCAAATCAGAGTCTGAACAGTGCACATCTCTCAAATTTATACTTAAAACTGCTTGTTATATTCCACTATTTCAGGTTATAATGCAGAGCAACCTCTTGGACACCTGGAACAAGTCTGCTTTAACTAATCTTAAGATCCAATATTCTATCAGGATTATTTTTCTTCATGTGAGGACTGCCCTGTTGCTCTTATCACCACAATTATCTGGAAACAAGACTAGATCAGTCATGGAAGCTTTCAGTGGAAACCAAAGTTTCCATTTAATACTGGTTCTTGCCCTTAAAAAACCTGCATAACTTGTAGTGGAACATTTGGACTTGCATAATCTCTCAAAGTCCTGCAACAAAGTTTAAGCATTTCCTAAAAAATCAGCACTTACATTACCTTGTTTCTGTGCCTGAAACCAGTGTCAGTTTTTTAAATAAAAAATAAAACAATAAAAACTACGGTATTGGTGTATTGCAATGTTGGTGTAATTAAGACAGGTAGATCATATGAACAGCATAGATAGTGCAGGAAAAACCCACACATATATAATAATTAATTTGCATAAAATGAAGCCAAAACAATTCAATGGTGAAAGGATGATGCTAGAATTGTATAAAATAGCTGTTCTCAACCACAGGCAATTTTGACCTCCACCCTCAACATTCCACAATGTCTGCAGATATTTTTTATTGTCACAGTGGAGTAGGGGCATTATTGACATCAAGTGGGTAGAGACCAGGAATGCTGCCATATATCCTACAATGAAGAGGACAGCCTCCTACACAAAGTATTTTCTGACCTCAAATGTCAGAGATATCCTGGAATAAAGGTATGAAAAAAAAAAAGCTTCCATTTCCACCTTGAACTATGTATAAAAACAATCTGAAAAGACTCATAGGCCTAAATGTGATGGTTACATTATAAACCATATGGAATAACACATAGGAGACTATCTCATGACATTAGTACAGGCAGATTTTTCAGGATAAAAAAAACATTAATCATTTAAAAAAAAAATCTATGAATTGGTTTTCATGAAAATTTAAAAATTCTTCCCATCCAAAGATACTAGTAAGAAGATGAAGGCACAGATTGTGAGAAAATATTTGCAACACATATGTATAACAAAGAGTAAGTGCAGATAAAAGACAATAATGATGCTAACCTGATAAAAGTGCTTAAGAACTTAAAAAAAACACTTGACAAAAGAATATATTGAAAGGACAAGAAGCATAAAAAAGGTGCTTAACATAATTGTCATCAGGGAAATGCAAATTAAAACCACAATGAGATACCACTACACAACCACCAAAATAGTTAAAATTAAAAACTGATAGTATCACGACAAAGATGTCATGTTCCATAACAAATGGAATAATTGACATTACTGGAGGGAGTGTAAAATGGCATAACCACTTGAAGATATTATTCAGTGGTATAGCACTCATTAATAAGTAATGAACTTCTGATTGTATACAAAAATAGGGATATATCTTATATTGAGTAAAAGATTATAGAAAAGTACAAAGTGTGTAATTCCAATTACATAGTTTAAGAAAGTTCTATGGGGATATAAATAAGACCAGTGGTTGCGAATGTGAGAGTGGGTAATGACTTGAAGTAGGAGTGATGAAATTTCAGGATTTCTGGTGGCTCAGCTGGTAAAGAATCTGCCTGAAATGCAGGAGACCCGGCTTCGATCTCTGGGTTGGGAATATCCCTTGGAGAAGGAAATCCAATGTAGAAGTGGGTAATGCTTTGAAGAAGGAGTAAAGAAATTTCTAGAGTCATGGAAGTGCTCTGTGTCTTAGTTTTTGTTGTCCTTTACATTGCTCTTTGATTCTTTTCCTTGATTGTATTACCTCAGGCCTTCAGTAACAAGTTATTAAAGTTGTATTTATCAAAGAAAATTCTCTCTCCCCTTGCTTTTGATAAGTTCAAATGTATAACTCTGGATATATATAAAAGTGGTGTAAGATGTGGCAAATATTGCAGTGAGGGTTCCCAGACAACCTTTGCAAATATCACTACATTATGGTGGAGATACAGGATTCCTACCATCTGATCCTCAACCACAAGTTCCTGATTCCTATTCAGTTCAGTTCAGTTCAGTCGCTCAGTCGTGCCTGACTCTTTGTGACCCCATAAATCACAGCACGCCATGCCTCCCTGTCCATCACCAACTCCTGGAGCCTACTCAAACTCATGTCTGTCGAGTCGGTGATGCCATCCAGCCATCTCATCCTCTGTCATCCCCTTTTCCTCCGGCCCCCAATCCTTCCCAGCATCAGGGTCTTTTCCAATGAGTCAACTCTTCACATGAGGTGGCCAAAGTATTGGAGTTTCAGCTTCAACATCAGTCCTTCCAATGAACACCCAGGATTGATCTCCTTTAGGATGGATAGATTGGATCTCCTTGCAGTCCAAGGGACTCTCAAGAGTCTTCTCCAACACCACAGTCCAAAAGCATCAATTCTTTGGCACTCAGCTTTCTTCACAGTCCAACTCTCACATCCATACATGACCACTGGAAAAACTATAGCCTTGACTAGACGGACCTTTGTTGGCAAAGTAATGTCTCTGCTTTTTAATATGCTGTCTAGGTTCGTCATAACTTTCCTTCCAAGGAGTAAGCGTCTTTTTATTTCATGGCTGCAATCACCATCTGCAGTGATCTTGGAGCTCCCAAAAATAAAGTCTGATACTGTTTCCACTGTTTCCTCATCTATTTCCCATGAAGTGATGGGGCCAGATGCCATGATCTTAGTTTTCTGAACGTTTAGCTTTAAGCCAACTTTTTCACTCTCCTCTTTCACTTTCATCAAGAGGCTTTTTAGTTCCTCTTCACTTTCTGCCATAAGGGTGGTGTCATCTGCATATCTGAGATTATTGATATTTCTCCCAGCAATCTTGATTCCAGCTTGTGCTTCTTCCAGCCCAGCGTTTCTCATGATGTACTCTGCATATAAGTTAAATAAGCAGGGTGACAATATACAGCCTTGACATACTCCTTTTCCTATTTGGAACCAGTCTGTTGTTCCATGTCCAGTTCTAACTGTTACTTTCTGACCTGCATACAGGTTTCTCAAGAGGCAGGTCAGGTGGTCTGGTATTCCCATCTCTTTCAGAATTTTCCGCAGTTTGTTCTAGTCCACACAGTCTAAGGCTTTGGCATGGTCAATAAAGCAGAAATAGATGTTTTTCTGGAACTCTCTTGCTTTTTCGATGATCCAGCAGATGTTGGCAATTTGATCTCTGGTTCCTCTGCTTTTTTTACAACCAGCTTGAATATCTAGAAGTTCATGGTTCACGTATTGCTGAAGCCTGGCTTGGAGAATTTTGAGCATTACTTTACTAGCGTGTGAGATGAGTGCAATTGTGCTCTGTTTGAGCACTCTTCGGCATTGACTTTCTTTGGGATTGGAATGAAAACTGACCTTTTCCAGTCCCATGGCCACTGCTGAGTTTTCCAAATTTGCTGGCATATTGAGTGCAGCACTTTCACAGCATCATATTTCAGGATTTGAAATAGCTCAACTGGAATTCCATCACCTCCACTAGCTTTGTTCGTAGTGATGCTTTCTAAGGCCCACTTGACTTCACATTCCAGTATGTCTGACTCTAGGTGAGTGATCACACCATTGTGATTCCTATTAAGATGTATCTAATCTAGATTGGTCAATTATTAGAGTTATCTATCCATCCTGAACCACACTCAGGCTGTATGTGCATTAAAAAGGGCCAACGTTTTTGCAGAGTTCATGACATGCTGGGAGAAGAGAACCTCTTTCCTTCTAAGATCACATGCAAGGATGACATGAGCCTGAAGCTTGGTAGAGGCAGTCATTTGAGCCTGTGGTGAATAAAGCTAACACAGAGAAACATATTGCTGAGAGAAAGAGAGAGATATTTGATGACAACTTACATCTTAGACTTTTTTGTTATGTGAACTATTAAATAGTGCCTACTCTTTAATTTTTAAAAAAATTTTTTGCATTAGCTAATGTGAGGGGCTTCTTCCATGTGCAACCAAAGGAAACCTGACTAATATAACAGGCTGCTGTTTTAAGAATCTTCCCAACTCGAGTTCTTAAAGGAGCTTGCAGGAGGTATTCAGTGACCTTACAAAGCAGTAGGAGTTTGATTGATTTTTTGGAAGAATGAAAAAACTGAACATACTCAACTCATCTTCAAATCTACTGGGGAAAAGCAGATGGATCCAGCAATCTCCTATAATTGCTTACTTGGCTAAATCACTCAGGACTACAGGGATTTGCTATTTTATGAAATTAAAAGAAGGAACAACAGGAGCTATTATCTAACTTTTGAAAAAGAAAAATGCCTGCAGGTTCTTAGTGCCCAGCAGGAAAAAGGTCATAATCAGTCTATTAATCTTGCAGTAGTTAAAAGTTGAACGCTTTGTGCATTGCTAGGGTTAGCATCAGCTATTTTCTTGCTTCCACACAAGGAGATTTCCCACATTATCTGGGAAAAGAGTTTAGGATCTCAAATGCTCATCTTTTAATTTAGGTCTCCTCATGGGAAAAATAGCTATTTCATAACAGAGATTTCAAATAAATATGGATCTAAAACCTCTGATTAGGGATGTCTGAAAGACTATAAGCTATGCCAAAGGGCAGAGGTTAGAGGCAGACATCCTGCATAGAAAACCTTATGTTGCTGCTGCTGCTGCTGCTAAGTCACTTCAGTTGTGTCCGACTCTGTGTGACCTCATAGACGGCAGCCCACCAGGCTCCCCCGTCCCTGGGATTCTCCAGGCAAGAATACTGGAGTGGGCTGCCATTTCCTTCTCCAATGCATGAAAGTGAAAAGTGAAAGTGAAGCCGCTCAGTTGTGTCTGACTCTTCGCGACCCCATGGACTGCAGCCTACCAGGCTCCTCCATCCAAGGGATTTTCCAGGCAAGAGTACTGGAGTGGGGTGCCATTGCCTTCTCCAAAACCTTGTTAGGCCATCCTATTTTTTAGTTTTAATGAGCTAGCACTCTGGTTGATGCAGGCTGCACGATGACTCAGTGGTATACTGAGTCCGAAAAGAAGATTTCAGGAGGTTGAGGGTATTGAAGGGCTCCATGGTGGGCAATTCACTAGGGTTTCCTATCCTACCATTTGCTGGGTGTCCTTCAAATATCAATAACCCCTAAATATGAATGAGAAAAATTGGAAAATAAAGAAAAAAGAGATACTCATGAGTTACTGAACCATTATTGGCCACATTTTGTCATATTTCTTTCTGGCAATTTCACCTTAATATATGTTTACTGATGTAATTGTAATTACAGTACGCATACAGTTTTGTATTTACTTTTTTCAACATTTAAATATTTTCCCACTTAAAAATAATATTTGTAATAAGCATTTTTAATACAGATTTTATTTTCTTGGGCTTCAAAATCATTGCAAATGGTGACCACAGCCATGGAAGAAAAGCTATGACCAATCTAGACAGCATATTAAAAAGCAGAGACATTACTTTGCCGAAAAAGCTCCTTCTAGTCTAAGTTATGGTTTTTCCAGTGGTCATGTATGGATGTGAGAGTTGAACCATAAAGAAGGCTGAGTGCTGAAGAATTGATGCTTTTGAACTGTGGTGTTGGAGAAGACTCTTGAGAGTCCCTTGGACTTCAAGATGAAACCAGTCAATCTGAAAGGAAATCAATCCTGAATATTTATTGGAAGAACTGATGCTGAAGCTCCAATACTTTGGCTGCCTGATGCGAAGAACTGACACGCAGCATTCATTTAATAAATATTTATCAACTACCTGCTAGTAAAATGTTGTGTGTGTTTGTATGTTTGGTAGAGTGATTAAAAAAATGATTAAGTATAAATCTAATGTATCAAGAGTCTAGGTGTTAGTAATGACTGCATGGCTGAGTGAGGATACGTGGAAATGCTATAGAAGTTGGCCTAAGGAAAGGTTATATACAGCAAGAACAACAAAGCATTTGTTACAATAACAAAGCATTTGTCAAACTGAAGTCATGCTCAAGGCAAAAGGATGCTTGAGTTATGAATGACAGCCTATCAATCAAAGTAAGTCCAATGGTCAGGGTAGGACAGAGAGAGACCTTCAGTCTTTTCTCTCCACATCAGACTTGCCTCTACTATCCACCCTCTTCTTAGCTCACCTACCTACTTGCTTTCTAAAAAATGAAGAGTTGCAGCCTAATTCATGATGGTCTTCTAAGGAATGAACCTACGTTCTACATCTTGTTTCTTGTTTTAAAGTGATAAGCAGGTCTAAACAGAGCCTGGCTAGGCAAACTAAACTCTCATTTCTACCTCTTCTGCACATGCAACTATTTGGATAAGGAAGCCTGGGTCTGATTTGTAGACCTTGTCATTTATTTTCCCTTCAGCCCTCAACCTCTTTCATTTTTATGGTCAGCTAGAAGTGGTGAGATCCCAAGATTTATTTAGGGGAAGTAGAACCTTGCAGTTTTTAAGCCTAAGTAGTGTGGATTCCACATTTTACCAGTGCTTGCATAAATTCAGATGCATGGTATAATAGTTAAGCTTCTAACAGCTAGAATCAAATGTCAAAATGCTCTTAGTCACATAACATCCAGTTTATAAAAATCCTGAGTTAGGAACAGGAAATATAGTATACCTTGATTGGCAGAATGTTTGATTTGGAAAAGTTCTTGGATATCACTGAGTCCACTGTTCTTCACCCATTTGGGCCTTGAAACTTTTGAAAATTTCATGAAGGCTATGCCAACAAAAATTTTCAGACCTTATCAGGGCATTCCTATACCCACCATATATCCATGAACATACCTCCTAATCTAGTCCAATCCCACCATTTCATGAATCTTGACACCAAGTCCAGATTTGTTCATCCACAAATGTTTATTGACCACCATCCATGTGCCAGTATTTTGCTAACTGCAGGGAATATCAGGATAAATAATTTCTACTTTCTTTTCTCAGGAAATCTGGAGTTGGGGTGAATGGCCTAAGGTGATAAAAATAAGTGGCAATGTAGAGTCTTTAAATTTCAAATCCAATCTCTGAGGAAAACAAGGTTTGTAATCAGAAGAGTTCCAGCAAACAGTATTTTAGTAGATATAATAAAATGTTGGTAGAAAAGTAGCAAAGACATTTAAGTCTGCATATGTGGGAGAATGTCTGTGGGGAGCATGGAAACATCAAAAACAAACTCCTCAACTTGGGAGATGAAAATGCTTTAAAACTGACTTATGGTGGTGGTGGTGTTCAGTCACTCAGTTTTGTCCAGCTCATTGCGACTCCATGGACTACAGCACTCCAGGCTTCCTTGTCCTTCACATCTCCTGGAGTTTGCTCAAACTCATGTCCAATGAGTCCATGATGCAATCCAATCATCTCATCCTCTGTTGCCCACTTCTCCTCCTGCCCTCAATCTTTCCTCAATCAGGGTCTTTTCCAAAGAGGGCTTTTCACATCAGGTAATGGTTGCCTTACTCAGTAAAGTTGCTAGAAATCACTTATTTGTTCTCTTAAAATCCATACATTTTATAATGTAAACTATAATTCACAAAGTTGTTAAAATATATTTTGTGAATTCTGACATGTAAAAAGCTTGGAAATTTCCACTCCAATTCTCACAAGAAAAACACTGAACAAGTTGGAAAAACAATGACATGTCTTAGATCCATCAAATAATTGAAATTATAGAGCAAACTGTCTTCCTAAAATCCAGAGAACTGGTGAATACAGAGAACCAGAGCTGAGATCAATTTACCTGGAACAGAAGCCACCAGAGCCTGCAAACAGAAGCCAAATAAAGAGAGGGAACTGCTTTGGAAGTAACAGGTGCAACAGATTAAAATCCCTGTAGTTAACACCAACTACGTTGGAAGGGGCCTATAGATCTTGAAAAGGAGGAACAAGGAACTATCTGAAATTGAACTGACCCTACACTGCCCACAACAGCTCCAGAAAAAGTCCTAGATATATTTTTACTATTATCATTTTTTAAATTTTTTTCTTTTTTTAAGTCCTCTATTACTCCTTTAATTTTCATTTTTATAACCCACTACTACCTTGCACACAAAAAAGACCCTATTTTTAAAGCAAACTTCATATATATTTCTTACACTTTTTGTGATTTTTTTTTTAACATTGTATTTTTAAAAGTCTAACCTCTACTCTAGGTTTTTAATCTTTGTTTTATAATATTTGATATCAATTTTGTACATTTAAAAACCCAATCTTCAGTACCCATTTTTACTTAGGAGTGTGATTACTGGCTTGATTACTCTCTCCCCCTTTTGACTCTCTTTTTTCTCCCCCAGGGCACCTCTATCTCCCCCCTCCTCCTTCTCTTCTCAACCCAATTCTGTGAATCTCTGTGGGTGTTCTGGGCTGCGGAGAACACTTAGGGAACAGAGTACTGCCCAGATCTCTCTCTCACCTTTGATTCCCCCCTTTCTCTTCCTGCTCACCTCTATCTCCTTCCTCCCTCTTCTCTTCTCTATGTAACTCCGTGAACCTCTCTGAGGGTTCCAGACTGTGGAGAGCACATACGGAATTGTTTACTGGCTAGATTGCTCTCTCCCCGTTTGAGTCACCCTCTTCTCCTCCTGGTCACCTCTATCTACCTCCTCCCTCTTCTCTTCTCCATGTAACTCAGTGAACCTCTCTGGGTATCCCTCACTGTGGAGAATCTTTTCACCATTAACCTAGAAGTTTTATTATCAGTGCTCTATGGATGGAGAAGTCTTGAGGCTACTGTAAGAATAAGACTTAAAACCAGACACAGGAGGCTTAAGCCCAAAACCTGAGAACACCAGAGAACTCCTGACTCCAGGGAACATTAATTAATAAGAGATCATCCAAAAGCCTCTATACACTGAAACCAAGCTCCACCCAAGAGCCAATAAGTTCCAGAGCAAGACATACCATGCAAATTCTCCAGCAACGCTGGAACATAGCCCTGAGCATCAATATACAGGTGCCCAAAGTCACACCAAACCCAAAGACATTTCAAAACTCACTACTGGACACTCCATTTCACTCCAGAGACAAGAAATCCAGCTCCACCCACCAGAACACTGACACCAGCTTCCCTAACCAGGGAACCATGACAAGCCAATTGTCCAACTCCACCCACAGGGAGGAACCTCCACAATAAAGAGGAACTTCAAACTACCAGAATACAGAAAGGCCACCCCAAACACAGCAATGTAAACAAGATGAAAAGGCAGAGAAATACTCAGCAGGTAAAGGAACATGATAAATGCCCATCAAACCAAACAAAAGAGGAGGAGATAGGGAATCTACCTGAAAAAGAATTTAGAATAATGATAATAAAAATGATCCAAAATCTTGAAAACAAAATGGAGTTACAGATAAATAGCCTGGAGACAAGGATTGAGAAGATGCAAGAAATGTTTAACAAGGACCTAGAAGAAATAAAAACGAGTCAATATATAATGAATAATGCAATAAATGAGATAAAAAACACTCTGGAGGGAACCAACAGTAGAATAATGGAAGCAGATGATAGGATAAGTGAGGTAGAAGATAGAATGGTGGAAATAAATGAAGCAGAGAGGAAAAAAGAAAAAAGAATCAAAAGGAATAAGGAAAACCTCAGGGACCTCTGGGACAATATGAAATGCCCCAACATTTGAATCATAGGAGTCCCAGAAGAAGAAGACAAAAGGAAAGGCCATGAAAAAATACTCAAGGAGATAATAGTTGAAAATTTCCCTAAAATGGGGAAGGAAATAGTCACACAAGTCCAAGAAACCCAGAGAATCCCAAACAGGATAAACCCAAGACGAAACACCCCAAGACACATATTAATCAAATTAACAAAGATCAAACACAAAGAACAAATATTAAAAGCAGCAAGGGAAAAACAACAAATAACACACAAGGGGATTCCCATAAGGATAGCAACTGATCTTTCAATAGAAACTCTTCAGGCCAGAAAGGAATGGCAGGGCATACTTAAAGTGATGAAAGAGAAAAACCTACAACCCAGATTACTGTACCCAGCAAGGATCTCATTCAGATATGAAGGAGAATTCAAAAGCTTTACAGACAAGCAAAAGCTGAGAGAATTCAGCACCACCAAACCAGCTCTTCAACAAATACTAAAAGATCTTCTCTAGACAGGAAACACAGAAAGGGTGTATAAACATGAACTCAAAACAACAAAGTAAATGGCAATGGGACCATACTTATCAATAATTACCTTATATGTAAATGGGTTGAATGCCCCAACCAAAAGACAAAGACTGGCTGAATGGATGCAAAAACAAGACCCCAATATATGCTGTCTACAAGAGACCCACCTCAAACAAGGGACACATACAGACTGAAAGTGAAAGGCTGGAAAAAGATATTTCACGCAAACGGAGACCAAAAGAAAGCAAGAGTCGCAATACTTATTTCAGATAAAATAGACTTTAAAATAAAGGCTGTGAAAAGACACAAAGAAGGACACTACATAATGATCAAAGGATCAATCCAAGAAGAAGATATAACAATTATAAATATGTATGTACCCAACATAGGAGCACCACAATATGTAAGGCAAATGCTAACAAGTGTGAAAGGGGAAATTAACAATAACACAATAATAGTGGAAGACTTTAATACCCCACTCACACCTATGGATAGATCAACTAAACAGAAAATTAACAAGGAAACACAAACTTTAAATGACACAGTGGATTAGCTAGACCTGATTGATATCTATAGGACATTTCATCCCAAAACAATCAATTTCACCTTTTTCTCAAGTGCACACAGAACCTTCTCCAGGATAGATCACATCCTGAGTCATAAATCTAGCCTTGGTAAATTCAAAAAAATTGAAATCATTCCAATCATCTTCTCTGACCACAATGCAGTAAGATTAGATCTCAATTACAGGAAAAAACCCTATTAAAAATTCCAACATATGGAGGCTAAACAACACGCTTCTGAATAACCAACAAATCACAGAGGAAACAAAAAAAGAAATCAAAATATGCATAGAAATGAATGAAAATGAAAACACAACAACCCAAAACCTATGGGACACTGTAAAAGCAGTGCTAAGGGGAAGGTTCATAGCAATACAGGCTTACCTCAAGAAAGAAGAAAAAAGTCAAATAAATAACCTAACTCTACACTTAAAGCAACTAGAGAAGGAAGAAATGAAGAACCCCAGGGTTAGTAGAAGGAAAGAAATCATAAAAATTAGGGCAGAAATAAATGCAAAAGAAACAAAAGAGACCATAGCAAAAATCAACAAGGCTAAAAGCTGGTTTTTTGAGAAGATAAATAAAATTGACAAACCGTTAGCCAGACTCATCAAGAAACAAAGGGAGAAGAATCAGATCAACAAAATTAGAAATGAAAATGGAGAGATCACAACAGACAACACAGAAATACAAAGGATCATAAGAGATTACTACCAACAGCTATATGCCAATAAAATGGACAACTTGGAAGAAATGGATAAATTCTTAGAAAAGTATAACTTTCCAAAACCGAACCAGGAAGAAATAGAAGATCTTAACAGACCCATCATAAGCATAGAAATCGAAACTGTAATCAGAAATCTTCCAGCAAACAAAAGCCCAGGACCAGATGGCTTCACAGCTGAATTCTACCAAAAATTTAGAGATAGGCTACCACCTATCTTACTCAAACTCTTCCAGAAAATTGCAGAAGAAGGTAAACTTTCAAACTCATTCTATGAGGCCACCATCACTCTAATACCAAAACCAGACAAAGATGCCACACAAAAAAAGAAAACTACAGGCCAATATCACTGTTGAACATAGATGCAAAAATCCTTAACAAAATTCTAGCAAACAGAATCCAACAACATATTAAAAAGATCGTACATCATGACCAAGTGGGCTTTATCCCAGAAATGCAAGGATTCTTTAATATCTGCAAATCAATCAATGTAATACACCACATTAACAAATTGAAAGATAAAAACCATATGATTATCTCAATAGATGCAGAAAAAGCCTTTGACAAAATTCAACATCCATTTATGATAAAAACCCTCCAGAAAGCAGAAATAGAAGGAACAATCCTCAACATAATAAAAGCTATACATGACAAACCCACAGCAAACATTATCCTCAATGGTGAAAAATTGAAAGCATTTCCCCTAATGTCAGGAACAAGGCAAGGGTGCCCATTCTCACCACTACTATTCAACATAATTTTGGAAGTTTTGGCCACAGCAATCAGAGCAGAAAAAGAAATAAAAGAATCCAGATAGGAAAAGAAGAAGTAAAACTCTCACTGTTTGCAGATGACATGATCCTATACATAGAAAACCCTAAAGATTCTACCAGAAAATTACTAGAGCTAATCAATGAATATAGTAAAGTTGCAGGATATAAAATTAACACACAGAAATCCCTTGCATTCCTATACACTAACAATGAGAAAACAGTAAGAGAAATTAAGGAAACAATACCATTCACCATTGCAATGAAAAGAATAAAATACTTAGGAATATATCTACCTAAAGAAACAAAAGACCTATATATAGAAAATATAAAATACTGATGAAAGAAATCAAAGAGGACACAAATAGATGGAGAGATGTACCATGTTCATGGATTGGAAGAATCAACATAGTGAAAATGAGTATACTACCCAAAGCAATCTATAGATTCAAAGCAATCCCTATCAAGCTACCAATGGTATTTTTCACAGAACTAGAACAAATAATTTCACAATTTGTATGGAAATACAAAAAAACTTGAATAGCCAAAGCAATCTTGAGAAAGAAGAATGGAACTGGAGGAATCAACCTGCCTGACTTCAGGCTCTACTACAAAGCCACAGTCATCAAGACAGTATGGTACTGGCACAAAGGCAGAAATATAGATCAATGGAATAAAATAGAAAGCCCAGAGATAAATCCACATACCTATGGACACCTTATCTTCGACAAAGGAGGCAAGAATATACAATGGGGAAAAGACAATCTCTTTAACAAGTGGTGCTGGGAAAACTGGTCAACCACTTGTAAAAGAATGAAACTAGAACACTTTCTAACACCATACACAAAAATAAACTCAAAATGGATTAAAGATCTAAACGTAAGACCAGAAACTATAAAACTCCTAGAGGAAAACATAGGCAAAACACTCTCTGACATAATCGACAGCAGGATCCTCTATGACCCACCTCCCAGAATATTGGAAATAAAAGCAAAAATAAACAAATGGGATCTAATTAAACTTAAAAGCTTTTGCACAACAAAGGAAGCTATAAGCAAGGTGAAAAGACAGCCTTCAGAATGGGAGAAAATAATAGCAAACAAAGCAATGGACAAAGAATTAATCTCAAAAATAGACAAGCAACTCCAGCAGCTCAATTCCAGAAAATAAATGACCCAACCAAAAAAAATGGGCCAAGGAACTAAACAGACATTTCTCCAAAGAAGACATATAGATGGCTAACACATGAAAAGATGCTCAACATCACTCATTATTAGAGAAATGCAAATCAAAACCACAATGAGGTACCATATCATGCCAGTCAGAATGGCTGCTATCCAAAAGTCTACAAGCAATAAATGCTGGAGAGGGTGTGGAGAAAAGGGAACCCTCTCATACTGTTGGTGGGAATGCAAACTAATATAGCTACTATGGAAAACAGTGTGGAGATTCCTTAAAAAACTGGAAATAGAACTGCCATATGACCCAGCAATCCCACTGCTGGGCATACACACCTTGGAAACCAGAATTGAAAGAGACACGTGTACCCCAATGTTCATTGCAGCACTCTTTATAATAGCCAGGACATGGAAGCAACCTAGATGTCCATCGGCAGACGAATGGATAAGAAAGCTGTAGTACATATACACAGTGGAATATTACTCAGCCATTAAAAAGAATACATTTGAATCAGTTCTAATGAGGTGGATGAAACTGGAGCCCATTATACAGAGTGAAGTAAGCCAGAAAGAAAAACACCAATACAGTATACTAACGCATATATATATATATGGAATTTAGAAAGATGGTAACAGTAACCCTATATGCGAGACAGAAAAAGAGACACAGATGCATACAACAGTCTTTTGGACTCTGTGGGAGAAGGTGAGGGTGGGATGATCTGAGAGAATAGCATTGAAACATGTATATTATCATATGTGGAACAGAACGCTAGTCCAGGTTCGATGCATGAGACAAGTGCTAAGGGCTGGTGCAATGGGATGACCCAGAGGGATGGGATGGGGAGGGAGGTGGGAGGGGGATTCAGGATGGGGAACACATGTAGACCCATGGCCGATTCTTATCAATGTATGGCAAAAACCACTACAATATTGTAAAGTAATTAGCCTCCAACTAAAATAATTAAATTAAAAAAAGACAAACGGTGGTGTCATTTGCATATCTGAGTGGGTAGGCTATCCCTTCTCCAGCAGATCTTCCCAACCCAGGAATTAAACCGGGTCTCTTGCATTGCAGGTGGAAAAAGACAGAAGACACAAATAGGCATATAAAAAGATATTCGACATAATATGCCATCAGGGAATTGCAAACTGAAACAATAATGGTGTACCACCTCTAATTCCAAAGCAGTAACAACAGCAAATGCTGGTAAGAATATGGAGCATTGGACACTCTCATTCATTGCTGAAGGGAATGCAAAGTGGTACAGCACTTGGGAAGACAGTTTGGCAGTTTCTGACAAAGCTAAATAAAGGCTGACTTCATGGTCCAACAATTTCACCTGTAGGTATTTACCCAAAGGAATTGAAAACTTAGGTCCACACAAAACCCTGCAAATCAATACTTAACAGCAGTTTTATTCATAATTGCCCCCAAAGTAAGACAACCAAATGTGCTTCAGTAAATGAACCCAGAGGTATAGCCATACAATGGATTATTTAGTGATAAAAAGAAACGAACTGTCAAGTCACCAAAAGAAACAGAAGAACTTTAAATGAATATTACTAAGTGAAAGAAGCCAGTGTGAAAAGGCTACATCTACATGTTTCCAACTGTATCACATTTTGGAAAAGGCAAAACTATATAGATAGCAAAAACATCAGTGGTTTCCAGGGATTTGGGGGAGGGAAGACGATGATTAGTTGAAGCACAGGGGAATTTTTAGGCAGTGAAACTATTCTGTATGATACTATAAAGTTGGATACAGGGTGTTATGTGTTTTTTAAAACCCATAGAACTGTACTGTGAGTTAAGCTGGATGCAAACTATGGGCTTTAGCTAATAACAATGTATCGATATTAGTTCATTAGTTGTAACAAATGTACAACACTAACATAAGATGTTGACAATAGGGGAAATTATGTGGGGGAGTTGGGAGTACACAGTGAGGCTGTTCTACCTCTTCAAATACCACAATCTAAAGATCTAAATAAATCCTATTCTTTTGGAGCAATTACCTCAAGGGGCAGTGTCCTAGATAGTTTTAACATCTGTAGGATGACTCCCTTGAAGTGTTGCCTTCAGAGCTCATTTACAAGTTGCATCACAGGCTTTTGTTGTTCTGCCTCACAAGTCCTCAGCTCACCTCTGGTTAGAGCTGCAGCTGCAGTGGACAGCTGCATGAGGGCTTAACAGGCACATGGTTGGCATCACACTTGAAGTTTGAAAACTTTTCCTGCCTTTTCCAAACCTGCAGGAGTCCCATTCAGTCTCTCAGGAGGATAATCCAGAAATACAGAACACTGAACAACTTCGGTTGCGTTCAACTATTGGAAGTTAGAGGATAAATACCCCAGCTTCCTGTCCTTTGACTGGAAAATTCTTGGAAGTATTCTGTACATGTTTCACAATCCTAGTATAATTGAGATCTCAGTGCTCCCAACAGTGACCTTGAAAAACACTGTTACACTGACTTTTTCTCTTCCCTGTTTTACTTTTACCACCCCCTCTTTCCTGACTCTTGAGAGCATTGCCTAAATAAACTACTTGGACTCTGGTTCTTGTCTCTGGCTCTGCTTTCAGGAGCAAGAAAAATAAAACACATATTATATGCATAATGAACCCAGGAAACAGAACAACTCTGGCCATGCTTTAAAAGATGTCTTAGTGAAACAAATCTGCAAGTTGGTTAGAGAAAAGCTTCCTGAGAACACTGTTAAGCTATGCTTTAACTGGTGTTTAAGAACAGAGAACTATAAACAACTGAAAGGAGATAATGACTTACAACTACCAACATTAGAAAAATCATCCTTTCCCTCTCACAGAACTATCGAGATCTTAATAATTGTGACCCATGGGCCATATATGAACTTACTCTATATCCTTCATAGCGTTTTCTTTCCCCAAGGTTTCACTGAAGAGATCCGGAGGATATTTGTCATATCTTGAGATTTGATCAGGCATTAAAGACAGAGCGTGATATCTAAGGAATTAGAGTGAAGTGTAACATGGCTATGGCAAGAACAGCTTCAATCTGGGCAAGAAATTTTGCAGGCAGCCAAATTGCAACTAGCAGGTGTGAAGATGGATAACAGAATATCTACCTGTAGTGGTTTAAAAATATTCTCCAGATATTCTTCAACACTCCTCCTAACAAAGGGGGAGGCTAATTCTCTTCCATTTGAGTATGGGCTGGACTTAGTGACTCACCGCTAACTACAGGTTATGGTGGATATGTGCTTGTGTGACACCTGAAATCAGGTCATAAACCAGTATGGTGGCCCACTCGGTGTTCTCCCTCTTTCTCTTGAATCTAAACAAAAGTTTCTTGCTCTGAGGGAAGCCAGCTACCACGTAATGAAGGCACTCAAGCCAGCACTAGAGAGAGACCCATGTGACAATGAACTGAGTCTCCCCAACATGTGAGTGAGCCATCATGGAAGGAGACCCTACAGCCCCCATCAAACCTTTGGATGACAGGAGCTCTGATCAGAATCTTGACTTTAAACTTCATAAGCAACTCTGAGCTAAACCAACAGCCAATCTACAAGCAATTCTGATTTTCTTGCCTTAGGAGATAAAGCTCAAACTCCTAGAAAGGCACACCGGGGCCTTCATGATCTGTTCTTTATTCTGTTCTTTATTCACCTCCTGGTTTTCTTCCTCATGCACCCTCTTTCTAGTCATACTAATCTGCTTTCCATTCTATCACCATACCATTTTCCCTCATGACTACCATATGCTCTATTCTCTTCCGTAGGTCTCTAATCATCTTGCTTCAGCTGACTCCATTTGGAAAACTCTTGCTTATTATTTATGCCTCAGCTCAAATGCTATCCTCTCTGTGAACATTTTTTTCTGATTTCTTCAAGAAATTTTAAGGGATCTTTCTTCATGCTTTCAGGGATTCTTGTGTGCACCTCTCTTACTATACTCAATGCGAGCTAAATATCCATGCCCTTTCCTTTCCACTCATTATTACAGGGACTGATGTGTATTTTCTTTTCTTTAAAAAAATTTTTTTGAGTACCTTTTAGAGTATAAAGTAAATAAAGGCGTTCTATTACTGAATTTGGTAACTGAATGAAATACTACTGTATTAGGGAACTCTTGGCATTCAAATAACAAATATAAGAAAGTAGTAAATCTAACTCAATTCTTTACCATGAGTTCATACTCAGCAAGTATGTATGAGCACTACCTGTGTGCCATGCATAATTCTTCACAATAATCTGTGGAAAGGCATAGGTTTAATTATTCCCCCTTAGCTTACAGTTTAGATAGAATCAGAACTCAAACTCAGATTTCATATCTCTGATCTGAGAATTCTCCCTCCATATTCCCACAGCCTTACTTTAGTAATAATAACAATCATATCAGAGAAAATTCTTTAAGGGTTTATAAGGATGAATAGAGGCCATGTCCTACTACATTCCATAAGAATATTTTTCAGTGTTTTTTTTAAATAAACATTTCAATGAATACTTCATGCAAAGCAGAGTTGATAAACACTCATGTCCTGACCAAACAGTTATCTTCTTTTGTTGTGGGATCTTGAGCTATAAAGTCAAGAGACGTGAAAAAAAAAAACAGCAAAACATTTTATGACAACCATACTGGTGAGCCAGTAACTCAAAGGAAGGTAATTATTAGGATGATCAGAAAGTATTCTCAGCCCTAATGAAAGGTTTTGCTTGGGGAAGCTCTTGGTGGTAGTTATTCACACAAATTATTTCTCATGAGCCCATGGCAGATTGACTAGACCAATTTTCAATTAAACTGCAGTACTTTCCAAGTGGTAGGAGAATGAAAGACATTTTTAAAAGAGAGTGGTTTCCTATCTAATAAATAACTACCTGCAATGGCATAAAATTTAATAGTAGCTGTGGCATTGTACATCAAAAAAGTAAATTGCAGTGTACGAAGTTAACAAATTCTCAGTGCGGATGCTGCCAGCTTTTTCTTTCCTAGCAGCACCAAGCAGTGGCGGATCATGAAAAAAACACTGCTTTAGCTGTTGATTCTATATTTGATTGCAGACACATTTAAAATAAGGCTAGTTACCTGCTGACCTAAAACAGATGACCAATTCTTTTTTTCCAGCAAAAAATGCAATTCAGGGTCTACAACCACTGTGAGCCACAAGCAGGTCCCTGCACAGTAGAGTGAGGGGCACTTTTTTAAAGAGGGGAAAAGGAAGTTGGGAGGGCTGCAGTAAACAACTCCTCCACTGGAGGAATTGAGAGCTCAGACTGCAGTGGCTTTTCATTGGCCGAACTGTGACAATCTCTCATTGACTGAGCTTTTGGCAGGCAAGAAGTAGAAGTCTTTCTTCTTCCTGTTCAGCTCTGGTATTGTGTAGGACCTGAAGCTCCCGGTTCCGACTCCCTGACTTTAATTAAAGTTTCTGTTTATTTTCACACACCTTAGCAAGAATTATGAGCGAGGTCTCTGTTTTGGTTTTCTGTACATTTATGTGTATTAGCATGTTATGGTAGACATTAATGTGTAATTTCATAACAGAATCATAGCCAAGTCCACTGTGAATATAACTGATAACCATAGTAGGCGTTTTCAGAGCTTATTTTGTGTGTATACCTTGAATGGAATGTAATACATCATAATAATGTATTGATAATTATTTTAAAAATTTCTGATATGATTTTCTTGAGGGCAGAGACTGTGCTTTTTTGTTTTCTTAATGTTTGAATGAATGAATGAAATAACAGAATATGTGTCATAACATTTTTAATCAAGTAAAAGAAAAGAAATGCAAAAAGGCAAAATGGTTGTCTGAGAAGGCCTTACAAACAGCTGTGAAAAGAAGAGAACTGAAAGGCAAAGGAGAAAAGGAAAGATACCCATTTGAATGCAGAGTTCCAAAGAATAGCAAGGAGAGATAAGAAAAGTGAAAAGTGAAGTCACTCAGTCGAGTCCGACTCTTTGTGACCCCATAGCCTGTAGCCTAATAGGCTTCTCTGCCCATGGGATTCTCCAGGCAAGAATACTGGAGTGGGTTGCCATTTCCTTCTCCAGGGGATCTTCCCAACCCAGGGATCGAACCCGATTCTTCCACATTGCAGGCAGACGCTTTACCCTATGAGCCACCAGGGAAAGCCTTCCTCAATGATCAGTGCAAAGAAATAGAGGAAAACAACAGAATGGGAAATACTAGAGATCTCTTCAAGAAAATTAGAGATACCAAGGGAACATTTCATGCAAAGATGGGCTCAATAAAGGACAGAAATGGTATGGACCTAACAGAAGCAGAAGATATTAAGAAGAGGTGGCAAGGATACACAGAAGAACTATACAAAAAAAGATCTTCATGACCCAGATAATCATGAGGGTGTGATCACTCACCTAGAGCCAGACATCCTGGAATGCAAACTCAAGTGGGCCTTAGGAAGCATCACTACAAACAAAGCTAGTGGAAGGGATGGAATTCCAGTTGAGCTATTTCAAATTCTAAAAGATGATGTTGTGAAAGTGCTGCACTCAATATACCAGCAAATTTGGAAAACTCAGCAGTGACCACAGGACTGGAAAAGGTTAGTTTTCATTCCAATCCCAAAGAAAGGCAATGCCAAAGAATGTTGAAACTACCACACAATTGCACTCATCTCACACACTAGCAAAGTAATGCTCAAAATTCTCCAAGTGAGGCTTCAACAGTATGTGAACTGTGAACTTCCAGATGTTCAAGCTGGATTTAGAAAAGGCAGAAGAACCAGAGATCAAATTGCCAACATCCCCTGGATCATAGAAAAAGCAAGAGAGTTCCAGAAAAATATCTATTTCTGCTTTATTGACTATGCCAAAGCCTTTGACTGTGTGGATCACAGTCAAACTGTGGAAAATTCTTAAAGAGATGGGAGTACCAGACCACCTGACCTGTCTCCTGAGAAATCTGTATGCCAGTCAGGAAGTAACAGTTAGAACTGGACATGGAACAACAGACTGGTTCCAAATAGGAAAAGGAGTACATCAAGGCTGTATATTGTCACCCTGCTCACTTACCTTATATGCAGAGTACATCATGAAAATGCTAGGCTGGATGAAGCACAAGCTGGGATCAAGACTGCCAGGAGAAATATCAATAACCTCAGATATGCAGATGACACCACCCTTATGGCAGAAAGTGAAGAAGAACTAAAGAGCCTCTTGATGAAAGTGAAAGAGGAGAGTGAAAAAGTTGGCTTAAAGCTCAACGTTCAGAAAACTAAGATCATGGCATCTGGTCCCATCACTTCATGGGAAATAGATGGGGAAACAGTGGAAACAGTGTCAGACTTTATTTTTGGGGGCTCCAAAATCACTGCTGATAGTGATTGCAGCCATGAAATTAAAAGACGCTTACTCCTTGGAAGGAAGGTTATGACCAACCTGGATAGCATATTGAAAAGCAGAGATATTACTCTGCCAACAAAGGTTCATCTGTCTAGTCAAGGCTATGGTTTTTCCAGTAGTCATGTATGGATGTGAGAGTTGGACGGTGAAGAAAGCTGAGCGCCGAAGAATTGATGCTTTTGAACTGTGGTGTTTGAGAAGACTCTTGAGAGTCCCTTGGACTGCAAGAAGATCCAACCAGTCCATCCTAAAGGAGATCAGTCCTGGGTGTTCATTGGAAGGACTGATGTTGAAGCTGAAACTCCAATACTCTGGCCACCTCATGCGAAGAGTTGACTCATTGGAAAAGACCTTACTGCTGGAAAGGACTGGGGGCAGAAAGAGAAGGGGACGACAGAGGATGAGATGGCTTGATGGCATCACCGACTCAATGGACATGGGTTTGGGTAGACTCTGGGAGTTGGTGATGGACAGGGAGGCCTGGTGTACTGCGATTCATGGGGTCGCAGAGTCAGACACGACTGAGCAACTGAACTGAACTGAACTGACTGAATGAAGCTTGTAAGGGTGAGAGTTGAAATAATAATTATAGAATAAATGTATTTTTTAGCAGGGTTATTTTATGAATACAGATCCCCAGCTTTTCCTCTTAAATTCCTATTTAGAAAGCTTTTCAAAAATGTATGCAAGTGAGGAACTGTTTTTTAGCAGCCTTGGCAATCAAGGCCAAGTATCATCTATTGAATACTTATTCGACATTGGAGGAAATATGTATCAGGTAAACTGCTGATTTGATGAAGGGAAAAAAGTAGGAGATCCATGGTGCTTTTCTAGGTAACTAAGTAAGTCAATCCTAAAGGAAGTCCACCTTGAATATCCATTGGAAGGACTGATGCTAAAGCTGAAACTCCAATATTTTGGCCACCTGATGCAAAGAGCTGACTCATTGGAAAAGACCCTGATGCTGGGAAAGATTGAGGACAGGAGGAAAAGGGGGTAACAGAGGATGAGATGGCTGGATGATATCACCAACTCAATGGACATGAGTTTGAGCAAACCTTGGGAGATAGTGAAAGACAGGGAAGACTGGCATGCTGCAGTGCATGGGGTTGCAAAGAGTCGGACATGACTGAGTGACTGAACAACAAACAACAAGTATGTCATTCCCATAATATAGATAAATGAGAGACAAAGATTTTCTGATCTGTGTCTGGATAGCAAGCACAGTCTGAGGGACTCTTTGGACTTTTTCTCAGCTCCCTCTCATATTCACAGATTGGCTGTAGGAGTAACATACTGACCACCTGGAAAGGACGCAACCTGGATCCAGATAGAAACGATCACTTAAAAGAGATTCTGTATGTGGGGCCTCTCCTTAGAAATTCTATCTATGTTATATTTAACAGATAGGAAGCTCCCAGTAAAGGTCATGCCTTTGGTTTCTTTTGTTGTCTAAACTGGTCTGATGTCAATATTTCCATATTTAAAATTTTATGCTGTTGATCTGAAACTAAAGGCCTAATTTATGAATTAAATTTAACTCCTATTTGACTATAAAAGCACAACACATGCAGAACTTTCTATTGTGGAACAGTAAATAAGGAAAATCATAAGACTTGAAGAATTCTACAGCTCCACATATTACTGAAGACTTGGAGGAACAGGCTGCCTCTGCAACTGTGGATTTATTGAAAGAAGCGTGTGTGATCATTTGTCTGTCTGCTGTCAGCTTCATTCTGTCCTTTCATGTTTTGCTCAATATTGCAGAGGAGAGAAGCCTAAAAACTACATTTCGCAGACTGTCTTGCCAGTGTGGTTCTTCTGGTTGGGTTCTATCAATGGGAAGCACTGCAGGAGATTAGCCTAAGAAGGCAGGAGAAAAAGAAGTCATTTCTTCCCATTTTAGGTTTTAGTCGCTCTGCTAGCAGTGATGGCTGCATGGGGTGAATTAGGCTCCTGGGTTCTTCTCAGATAATGAGATCCAGTGGCCATGGCAGGAGGGAGTGCTCTGTCATCTCCATTGGCACAGAGCTCAGACAGTCTAATGATTCTAGCAGCAATAGTGACAAAAGATACTTCAGGGCCCCTGGAAATGTGAGTTCCACACTTCCTGAAGTGGTGGTAGCAGCTATGGCTCCAAAGTCAGTGGCACGTGCTCAGCAGCCTTAGTGATGAAGTTCTTCTGGGCATTGAATGCTACCATTTTCCTTTTCCTTCAGCTTCAATGGGTAGTAACTTCTTGCAGTTACCAGTATCTCCCCCCTTTACTTTAGATTTCCTATTTATAACCAATGTCCTATATTACATTTCCACTGATTGAAAAATCTAGCTTTGTTCCTCACTGACAAACACAAAACATAAGAATATTTAGGAGATTCATGATTTATGAATTCAAGGAGACTTAAGAGAATGTTCCCTTTTGAAATCAGATTATGATGTCATAGAAAAAAGAGACATGTAAGATAAAGAAGTGCTACATGGAGATGAAAAACAATGTTGTGCTATTTTAAACCACCAAGGAGACCCAGCAGAAAAGCAAGATAGGGCACCAACTCATTATTCAGACAATTGATAAAGGTAGAGAACCAAGCATTTATTCTTCCTTTCCTATACGAACTGTGACAGGGTACCCAAATACTTACTTATTAAAGGAAAATTCTTCTTTAATCAAAGAATCACAGCTAATAGATGCAGAACAAATGATAGAATTAGAAAATCACCTTTTTGCAATACCTAATGGAATAATGGATCTAAGTAACAATCAAAAATGGCTGCTATAACCATTAGGTGAATGGTTAATGGAAAATTATAATAGATGGATCTGAGATGACACCATCTGAGCCCTGTAATTAATGTCACCAAAAGTAGACCACACAGCTATTATGTGTCACATGATGTAAAGCAGTAGGAATTACACAACATCACTTATTAAATACCCCTGAAAAAAGGATTTGACTTAATTAAGCCTGAATGTACAAGTACTGAGGCTTCCCTGGTGGCTCAGCAGTAAATAATCTGCCTGCCAATACAAGAGATGGGGGTTTGATCCCTGGGTCAGGAGGATCCCCTAGAGAAGGAAATGGGAATCCACTCCAACATTCTTGCCTGGGAAATCCCAGTGACAGAAGAGCTTGGCGGGCTACAGTCCATGGGGTCACAAAAGAGTCTAACACAACTTAGTGATTAAACAACAATACAAGTTCTAGTTTTAAGGAAAAAAGGGAACAAGAAGAATATGTTAATTTATACTGCAAGATACAACAAGCCAAATCCAGAGTGTGGGAGATTCTGCACTGATTATAATTGTTGTATCTATGTGATAGGCACATGGAGGCTCATTACATATTTTTGTATGAAAAGTTTCTAATAAACAGTTTAAAATAATTTTCTTTATGAAATACTTTTAAAACCCAGAGACTCATGATTGCGTATTTGTGTTAAACTGTCAACTAACAGCTAATTTCTACATTTTACAAAATATTTTAAACCACTGAAAATATTGGGACTCCTTATCCCAATTTGTTTGACTTTCAAGTTTGAACAGAGAAGTCCTTCACTGCTCCAAACACATATCATGATAAAAAGAACATTTAAATTCATAAAGAGAACATTTAAAAGACATAGTAGCATTAAAACAAGATAAACACCTCAATAGACAAGAAGTGGAACACAAAGAGTAACATGAGAGGGGTTGAAGCAGGCCTTTTGGAATTCGAGTTGTTTACACTAGGGATACAAAGACAAACATTTGTTTACAGGACTGCCACTTGTATAAGATAATGAGCTGCTCGAAGACAGGGCCCCATATATCTTCATCTTAATATGCTAGAAAGTGCCTAGAACACAGGCAATAAGTGCATAGAACACAGGATGCTCAGGGCTGGTGCACTGGGATGACCCAGAGGGATGGGATGGGGAGGGAGGTGGGAGGGGGGCTCAGGATGGGGAACACATGTACACCCATGGCTGATTCATGTCAGTGTATGGCAAAACCACTACCATATTGTAAAGTAATTAGCCTCCAATTAAAATAAATTAATTAAAAAAAACTAAAAAAATAATAAAAGGAATGTATCAATGAAAAAAAAAACTGAGTAAATAATGAGCAAGCAGAAAGCTTGAGGAAAGGATAGCAAGTAAGACCAGACACATACAAGAAAAATGTAAGTGTGAATTTGTACAAGCACTAAATGGAAATGTATTATTCTTCTTCAGTTATAGAAGACCAGTGGAAAAAATCTTTCGGGGGGGCTCAAGAGTCCTTACATAATTTTTTTTCTTCTCATAGAAAGATGGATAAGACAGATTATGGCCATGATTTTCAGTTCTGAAGCAAAGTACTACCAAGCCATGTTCAGTTCAGTTCAGTTGCTCAGTCGTGTCCGACTCCTTGAAACCCCATGAACCATAGCACGCTAGGCCTCCCTGTCCATCACCAACTCCTGGAGACCAGCCAAACTCATGTCCATTGAGTCGGTGATGCCATCCAATCATCTCATCCTCTGTCGTCCCCTTCTCCTCCTGCCCTCAATCTTACCCAGCATCAGGGTCTTTTCAAATGAGTCAACTCTTCGCATCAGGTGGCCAAAGTACTGGAGTTTCAGCTTCAACATCAGAACTTCCAATGAACACCCAGGACTGATCTCTTTTAGGATGGATTGATTGGATCTCCTTGCAGTACAGGGACTCTCAAGAGTCTTCTCCAACACCACAGTTCAAAAGCATCAATTCTTTGGTGCTCAGCTTTCTTTATAGTCCAACTCACACATTCGTACATGACTACTGGAAAAACCATAGCCTTGACTAGACGGACCTTTGTTGGCAAAGCAGTATCTCTGCTTTTTAATATGCTATCTAGGTTGGTCATAACTTTCCTTCCAAGGAGTAAGTGTCTCTTAATTTCATTGCTGCAATCACCATCTGCAGTGATTTTGGAGCCCCCACAAATAAAGTCTCTCACTGTTTTCACTGTTTCCCCACCTATTTGACATGAAGTGATGGGACCAGATGCCATAATCTTAGTTTTCTGAACATTGAGCTTTAAGCCAACTTTTTCACTCTCCTCATTCACTTTCATCAAGAGGCTCTTTAGTTCTTCTTCACTTTCTGCCATAAGGGTGGTGTCATCTGCATATCTGAGGTTATTGATATTTCTGCCGGCATCTTGATTTCAGCTTGTGCTTCTTCCAGCCCAGCATTTCTCATGATGCACTCTGCATATAAGTTAAAGAAGCAGGGTGACAATATACAGCCTTGGCGTACTCCTTTTCTTAATTGGAACCAGTCTGTTGTTCCATGTCCAGTTCTCACTGTTGCTTCCTGACCTGCATACAGGTTTTTCAAAAGGCAAGTCAGGTGGTCTGGTATTCCCATCTCTTTCAGAATTTTCCACAGTTTATTGTGATCCACACAGTCAAAGGCTTTGGCATAGTCAATAAAGCAGAAATAGATATTTTTCTGGAACTCTCTTGCTTTTTCTATGATCCAGGGGATGTTGGCAATTTGATCTCTGGTTCCTCTGCCTTTTCTAAAACCAGCTTGAACATCTGGAAGTTCACTGATTGCTGAAGCCTGGGTTGGAGAATTTTGAGCATTACTTTACTAGTGTGTGAGATGAGTGCAATTGTGTGGTAGTCAGAGCATTCTTTGGCATTTCCTTTCTTTGGGATTAGAATGAAAACTGACCTTTTCCAGTCCTGGGCCACTGCTGACCGTTGTACCCCTCCCAAAAAGAAAGACTGCCTCTCTGCACTGAGAGAGGAAAATGTATCATACTCTCAGGTTTCTACTTAAACCTCTTTGTTTAGAAATTCTGCTTGGTTACTGTTGTGATACATTTGTATACAGGTGTATGTTAAAAAAAAACAAAAACCTTGTGTTTAAAGAAGTCTTTAAAAAGACTCTCGATTTTCCCTTGGACTGCAAGGAGAACAAACCAGTCAATCCTAAAGGAAATCAGTCCTGAATATTCATTGGAAGGGCTGATGCTGAAGCTGAAACTCCAATACTTTGGCCATCTGATATAAAGAACTGACTCATCGGAAAAGACTCTGATGCTGGGAAAGATTGAAGGTGGAAGGAGAAGGGAGAACAGAAGATGAGATGGTTGGATGGCATCACTGACTCAATGGACATGAGTTTGAGTAAGCTCTTGGAGTTGGTGATGGACAGGGAAGTCTGGCATGCTGCAGACCATGGGGTTGCAAAGAGTTGGACATGACTGAGTGACTTAACTGAACTTAACGGTGTATTTAAAAATAAATCAGACAAAACTTGGGCTTCTCAGGTGGCACTAATGGTAAGGAAATCACCTGCCAATGCAGGAGACATATGAGATATGGGTTGAAGTCCTGGGTTGGGAAGATCCCCTGGAGGAGGGAGTTACAACCCACTCCAGTATTCTTGACTGGAGAATGCCATGGACAGAGGTGCTGGTGGCTACAGTCCATAGAGTCACAAAGAGTCAGACACGACTGAAGCGACTTAGCAGGCACATCCAAAAACTCATCTCCTATACGTCATAAATTCAGTAAAAAGGATGATTATTTAATCACATATGGAAACAAAATTTTTGCCCAAGTAAAGGTATGAAAGAGGTAAAAATTGTCCCCCTTTCCATGAAAACATCCTACTTTTTTTTTTTTTTAAAGAGAACTTGTCTGGACATTGCTGGCAAACTCTTACGCTTACCCCATTCCTCATATAAGTTACATCATTTCTAGGGGCCAGGACTATTTGGGTTGCCAAACAGGGTTTTTGAGGGCTGTAATCACTGTAAAAAATATCTGGATATTTTTTACATGATATATGATACAGAGGAAAGAGAGTGAAATTGTTTCTATCTTACTTTTAATCCAAGAGGCAAATTATGGTCTTGACAGAGAGAAGCAGCCTAGTTATGGTAGCCCCTATCAAACCACCTCAAAATGAAATGCTAAACTGCTTAAATGTTATAAACATGGATAAAATTCAGCCTTTGTACATTACATAAATGGTCAACTGCTGGGCAATAGGAAGGAAAAGTCATTATTTCCTAAGAAGAATCTTTTCAACTTATGTGAGAAAAATATCATGACATTTTTTATTTGTTGCTAATTTTAATGAAAAATACCAACATCCACATTTATAATATTTTATATAAGTGAAGTGGAAAAATACTTGGATTGAAAGCTAAGTTCTAGTGCCAGTTCTGACTAGGCAATTGTGTGATCTTGGGAAAGTCACTTGGCTCTTTGAGACTTAGTTTTCCTACCTATAAAATCAGGGGGCTTGGGCAGGTCTCACTCAGTTGGTTAATTGAAACCCCCTTTCAGTTCTGTCATGTGAGTTTAAGCTCTATAATATATATGTTTAAATTTTATAAGCACTTAAAAAAGCCACATAGACATGCAGAGAAGTCAGTGAGTAGCAATACTGAGGATTTTTGGCACCTACCATTGTGTGAGATGATATAGCAAGAAAGACAGAGAAAGAGAAATATAGTTTTTGCTTTTTTTTTAATTTGCACTGACATTTATAAAAATGGCTCAATTTAAAAGCTGTGGAACCTAGCAATCCCACTCCTGGGCCTATACCCAGAGAAAACCATAATTCAAAAAGATATATGCCCCCCAAGTTCATTGCAGCACTGTTTACAATAGCCAGGACATGGAAGCAACCTAAATATCCATCAACAGATGAATGGATAAAGACGATGTGGCACATATACAGTGGAATATTACTTAGCCATAAAAAGACGTAGATGGACCTAGAGACTCAAACAGAGTGATGTAAGTCAGAAAGACAAAAACATATACTGTATATTAATGCATATATATGGAATCTAGAAAAATGGTATAGATGAACTCATTTGCAAAGCAGAAATAGAAACAAAATAGATAACTAATGAGAACTGATTTTATAGCACAAGGAACTCTACTAAGTGCTCTATGGTAGCCTCAGTGGGAAAGAAATTCAAAGAAGAGATACATGTATCTGTGTGGCTGATTTATTTTGCTGTACAACAGAAACTAACACAATATTGTAAAGCAATTATACTCTAATAAAAAAAGCTGTGGAAGATAGGAAAATGAAATAAAATGCTAAGTATTATGTGTCTTAAATATTCTAAACATAAGATACAAAGGCCCAATTTTTATTAAGTCACATGGACATCACCAGATGGTCAATACCGAAATCAGATTGATTATATTCTTTGTAGCCAAAGATGGAGAAGTTCTATACAGTCAGCAAAACAACACCAGGAGCAGACTGTGGCTCAGATCATGAACTCCTTATTGCAAAATTCAGACTTAAATTGAAGAAAGTAGGGAAAACCACCAGGGCATTCAGGTATTATTCATATCAAATCCCTTATGATTACACAGTGGCAGTGACAAATAGATTCAAGGGATTAGATCTGATAAACAGAGACCCTGGAGAACTATGGACAGAGGTTTATAATACTGTACAGGAGGCAGTGATCAAAACCATTCCCAAGAAGAAGAAATGCAAAAAGGCAAAATGGAGTTTGAGGAGGTCTTACAAATAGCTGAGAAAAGAAGAGAAGTGAAAGACAAAGGAGAAAAAGAAAGATCCAAAGAATAGCAAGGAGAGATAAGAAAGCCTTCCTAAGTGAACAATGCAAACAAATATAGGAAAACAATTAGAATGGGAAAGACTAGAGATCTCTTTAAGAAAATTAGAGATACTGAGGGAACTTTCATGCAAAGATGGGCACAATAAAGGACAGAAACGGTATGGACCTAATATAAGTAGAAGTGATTATGAAGACATGGCAAGAATACACAGAAGAACTATACAGAAAACATCTTAATGACCCAGATAACCATGATGGTGTGATCACTCACCTAGAGCCAGACATCCTGGAATGTGAAGTCGAGTGGGCCTTAGGAAGCATCACTACGAACAAAGCTAGTGGAGGTGATAGAATTCCAGTTGAGCTAATTCAAATCCTGAAAGATGCTGTTAAAGACCTGCACTCAATATGCCAGCAAATTTGGAAAACTCAGCAGTGGCCGCAGGACTAGAAAAGGTCAGTTTTCATTCCAATCCCAAAGAAAGGCAATGCCAAAGAATGTTCAAACTACCACACAATTGCACTCACCACATGCTAGCAAGATAATGCTCAAAATCCTTCAAGCTAGGCTTTAACAGTATGTGAACCGAGAACTTCTAGATGTACAAGATAGATTTAGAAAAGACAGAGGAACCAGAGATCAAATTGCTAAGATCCGTTGGATCATAGAAAAAGCAAGAGTTCCAGAGAAACATCTACTTCTGCTTCATGTACTATGCTAAAGCCTTTGACTGTGTGGATCCCACAACAAACTGGAAAATGCTTCAAGAGATGGGAATACCAGACCACCTGGCCTACCTCCTGAGAAACCTGTATGCATGTCAAGAAACAACAGTTAGAACCTAACATGGAACAACAAACTGGTTCCAAGCTGGGAAAGGAGTAAGTCAAGGCTGTATATTGTCACCCTGCTTACTTATATGCAGAATACATTATGCAAAATGCTGGGCTGGATGAAGCACAAGCTGGAATCAAGATTGCTGGGAGAAATATCAATAACCTCAGATAACCAGACGACACCATCCTTATGGCAGGATGCGAAGAGGAACTAAAGAGCCTGTTGATGAAATTGGAAGAGGAGAGTAAAAATGCTGGCTTAAAACTCAGCATTCAAAAAACTAAGATCATAGATCTGGTCCATTCACTTTGTGGCAAATAAAACAGGAAAAAGTGGAAGCAGTAACAGAGTTTATTTTCTTGGTCTCCAAAATCACTGTGGATATTTAATGAAGCCATGAAACTAAAAGATGCTTGCTCCTTGGAATAAAAGCTATGTTTGTCAACATAGACAGTGTATTAAAAAGCAGAGACATTACTTTGCTGACAAAGGTCCATCTAGTCAAAGCTATGGTTTTTCTAGTAGTATGTATGAATGTGAGAGCAGGACCATAAAGAAGGCTGGGTGCCGAAAAATTGATGCTTTTGAACTGTGGTGTTGGAAAAGACCCTGAGAGTCCCTTGGACTGTAAGGAGATCAAACCAGTCAATCCTGAAGGAAATCAACCCTGAATATTCACTGGTTTGGTTGATGCTAAAGCTGAAGCTCCAGTACTTTGGCTACTTGATGCAAAGTGTCAACTCATTGGAAAAGACCCTGAAGCTGGTAAAGATAGAAGGCAGGAGAGGAAGAGGATAACAGAGGTTGATATAGTTGGATGGCACCACGTACTCAATGGACATGAATTTGAGCAAACTCCAGGAGATGGTGAAGGACAGGGAAGCCTGGCATGCTGCAGTTCATGGGATCACAAAGAGTCAGACATGACTGAGCAACTGAACAACAACAGCCACCAATAGGAATTTTTTTGAAAATAACAACCACATTACTACTACCTATGCTGGTGGCTCAGATGGTAAAGAATCTGCCTGCAGTTCATGAGACCCAGATGTGAACCCTTGGTTGGGCAGATCTCCTGGAGAAGTAAATGGCAACCCACTCCCATATTCTTGCCTGGAGAATTATATGGACAGAGGAGCTTGGTGGGCTCCTTGGTCCATGGGGTCGCAAAGGGTCAGACACGACTAAGAGGCTCACACCTTTCACTTTACCTCACCTATCTCTATATTCATAATCAACTGCTACTTCTTCTTTATAGAGGAGACATAGCTACTACCAAAACTAATTGTAATCATGTGTATATGTGTGTATGTTCTTAATAGGCCTGTTAAATTTCAGCAGTCAGGAACACAAACTCCCCAAACCTGGATATTATTGCTAGAGTATGGTTTTAAGAAATTGCTGTCAGAATTCCTAGAGCCTCAGATATTGTCCTGAGATATGAATAAATGAATAAATGACACCTATTTATAAGCTGTCACTTCTTTTTGTCACTCCATAATTTTAACTTCAAAGTCTAGTGACATAGCTGAATCTATTTTCAGTTCTTGTAAAGTTGTGCATTTGAAGTGGGAACAACAGTGACAAAAAGTGAGAGACAGTGATTGACATGGCATGTGATCACTTTACGTATCAAGACTTTAGCATATTGTTTATGGGAGATGCTACCTCATTAGAAAAATATGAAGGGATGTGTTGGTGGGATTGTACCAAAATAACTGATGTCCCAAAGGCATTTTTTGGTACAAATAGGATATTTTAAAATTGCTATTTAAAATTTTTTTTATTGTAGATGGAGAGTCATGGGAAAGGGATATATTATACCTAACTTTAAAAATGTTAGGAATGTGTGTGGTGTAGCATTAAGGATATTGGCTGAGGCAAAGGTTTAAGACAGATGAACTTCTACCTGTCTTGTGCTTTCCCACATCGATCTGAGTGAGTGAGTTTGGACCAACCATTTTAGTCTCCTAGCTTTGTTTTCTTCATCTGTAAGCTGAGAATAAAGTACTTGACTCTGTCAACCTCAAGGCAGTATTAGAGACTCCAATAAGATATTTATGAAGGTACCTTGGTCTATGTTGAGGCAATTAACTAATATGAAGTTCAGTTCAGTCACTCAGTCATGTCTGACTCTCTGTGACCCCATGAACCACAGCATGCCAGGCCTCCCTGTCCATCACCAACTTCTGGAGTTCACCCAAACTCATGTCCATTGAGTCGGTGATGCCATCCAGCCATCTCATCCTCTGTCGTCCCCTTCTCCTTCTGCCCCCAATCCTTGCCAGCATCAAGGTCTTTTCCAATGAGTCAGTTCTTCACATCAGGTGGCCAAAGTATTGGAGTTTCAGCTTCAGCATCAGTCCTTCCAATGAACACACAGGACTGATCTCCCTTAGGATGGACTGGTTGGATCTCCTTGCAGTCCAAGGGACTCTCAAGAGTCTTCTCCAACACCACAGTTCAAAAGCATCAATTCTTTTGTGCTCAGCTTTCTTTATACTCCAACTTTCACATCCATACATGACTACTGGAAAAACCATAGCCTTGACTAGATGGACCTTTGTTGACAAAGTAATGTCTCTGCTTTTTAATATGCTGTCTAGGTTGGTCATAACTTTCCTTCCAAGGAGTAAGTGTCTTTTAATTTCGTGGCTGCAATCACCATCTGCAGTGATTTTGGAACCCCCAAAATAAAGTCAGCCACTGTTTCCACTGTTTCCCCATCTATTTGCCATGAAGTGAAGGGACCGGATGCCATGAATTTAGTTTCCTGAATGTTGAGCTCTAAGCCAACATTTTCACTCTCCTCTTTTATTTTCATCAAGAGGCTCTTTAGTTCTTCTTCACTTTCTGCCATAAGGGTGGTGTCATCCGCGTATCTGAGGTTATTGATATTTCTCTAGGCAATCTTGATTCCAGCTTGTACTTCATCCAGCCCAGCGTTTCTCATGATGCACTCTGCATATAAGTTAAACAAGCAGGGTGACAATATACAGCCTTGATGTACTCCTTTTCCTATTTGGAACCAGTCTGTTGTTCCATGTCCAGTTCTAACTGTTGCTTCCTGACCTACATACAGGTTTCTCAAGAGGCAAGTCAGGTGGTCTGGTATTCCCATCTTTTTCAGAATTTTCCAGTTTATTGTGATCCACACAGTCAAAGGCTTTGGCATAGTCAATAAAGCAGAAATAGATGTTTTTCTAGAACTGTCTTGCTTTTTCAATGATCCAATGGATATTGGCAATTTGATATCTGGTTCCTCTGCCTTTTCTAAAACCAGCTTGAACATCTGGAAGTTCATGGTTCAAGTATTGCTGAAGCCTGGCTTGGAGAATTTTGAGCATTACTTTACTAGCATGTGAGATGAATGCAATTGTGTGGTAGTTTGAGCATTCTTTGGCATTGCCTTTCTTTGGGATTGGGATGAAAACTGACCTTTTCCAGTCCTGTGGCCACGGTTGAGTTTTCCAGATTTGCTGGCATATTGAGTGCAGCACTTTCACAGCATCATCTTCCAGGATTTGAAATAGCTCAACTGGAATTCCATCACCTCCACTAGTTCATAGTGATGCTTCCTAAGGCCCACTTGACTTCACATTCCAGGATGTCTGGCTTTAGGTGAGTGATCACACCATCATGGTTATCTGGGTCATGAAGTTCTTTTTTGTACAGTTCTGTGTATTCTTGCCACCTCTTCTTAATATCTTCTGCTTCTGTTAGGTCCATACCATTTCTGTCCTTTATTGAGCCCATCTTTGCATGAAATGTTCCCGTGGTATCTCTAATTTTCTTGAAGAAAATTTCTAGTCTTCCCATTCTGTTGTTTTCCTTTATTTCTTTGCATTGATCATTGAGGAAGGCTTTCTTATCTCGCTATTCTTTGGAACTCTGCATTCAAACGGGTATATCTTTCCTTTTCTCCTTTGCTTTTCACTTTTCTTCTTTTCAAAGCTATTTGTAAGGCCTCCTCAGACAGCCATTTTGCTTTTTTGCATTTCTTTTTCTTGAAGATCGTCTTGATCCCTGTCTCCTGTACATGTCACAAACCTCCTGTCCATAGTTCATCAGGCACTCGTCTATCAGATCTAGTCCCTTAAATCTATTTCTCACTTCCACTGTACAATCATAAGGGAAGATACCTCATGTCCAAGGTCAGGGAGGCGGCTGTGTGGAGATACCCCACGTTCAAGGTAAGGAGTGGCTTCGCTTTACTGGAGCAGCGGTGAAGAGATACCCCACGTCCAAGGTAAGAGAAACCCAAGTAAGATGGCAAGCACTAAGAGAGGGCATCAGAGGGCAGACAGACTGAAACCACAATCACAGAAAACTAGCCAGTGCGATCACATGGGCCACAGCCTTGTCTTTGTCATTATTAGCAAGAAAAATATATCTTATTGCTAGTACCTATCACTAAAACCACAGAATTGTTTAGAGAACTCAAATTACCTTTTCCTGGTATATTCATGAAATGTGGGTTCCTCTAATCTTATCATTAATCACAATTCTCCTGGATCCTACACACATTCGTTATGATTAATTTTATGTGTCAACCTGACTGGGTCACGTGGTACCCAGACATTTGGTTAAAGATTATTTCTGAGTGTATCTGTGAGGGTGTTTCTGGATGAGATTGGTATTTGAATTAGTAGACTGAATAAAGCAGACTGACCTCCCCAATGTGGGTGGGTATCATCCAATCCATCAAGAACTGAAGAGAACAAAAAAAGGTGAAGGAAGGGAAAACGATCCCTCTCCGTCTGACTTGTTGAGTTGATACACTAATTTCCTGTCTTCAGACTTTAACTAACTCCATTGGAGCTCCTAGTTTCGAAGGTCTTTGTATTCAGACTGGAATTTACAACACTGGCTCTCCAGTTCTCAGGCCTTCAGACTTGAACTTGGGCTTGTACCTTGATTCTCCTGGTTCTTAGAACTTCAGGTCAGACAGGAAATATACAACTGTTTTTCCCTGGGTCTCCAAGTTGCAGATGGCAAACAGTAGTTTCCATAATTGTGTGAGCCAATTCTTTATAATAAATTTTTGTCTCCATCTTTCTCTCTCTGTAATATTTATTTATAATTATTTATATTATATACAATGTATCTATTAGTTTATTTTTCTGGAGAATCCTAACCAATACAGATTCCATGTTTTTCAAATATTTGTTAGAGTGTGGCATAGATACATTGTAGCTCTTTCTCTAGTTAAAAATAATTGGCTTATTTAAGGATCTACTGTATCTAGCTCCTGATAATGACTTTCATCTCGAAGATCAAAGAAATGCATGTTCCAGTTTCTTGGTCCTATATGCATCTGGAATTTTATGTGTTTGAAACTAATGTCAGATCCTCATCTCCCAGACATGCTCTGCCTGCCCCATCAGAATCCCATTTGTTCTCGCTGAAGTCATCTCCAGGAGCTGCTTCCTCATGACTTCCATTCACTCTGCCCACAGTGTAACAGCCACACCAAGAAATATGAGAGTCGTCATACACTGATCTCTTCCCTATGGGCAACTGACATATTTCAGCTCACTTAACCCTCATGACCATCCAACACTGCTGTTATTATTCCTCATTTTATAGTTCAGAAAACAGTGGCTTTTAAGGGGTAATTAAGTTTCTCAATGATACACAGCAAACAGTGGAACTAAGAATTGAATTCAAAGCTACCTAACTGGTAAATCTATGTGGACTCAACTACGAGGCATATCTCCTATTCCCATTCCCCTTCTGCTCTCCCCTCAGTTGCACATTTTTTGTCCATCTAAGTTACTCAGGCTCAAAGCAATTTATTATAGCTAGGGTATATGATTTCCTCTGGTATTTTATGTACTGTTTTCAAAACAGCCCAGACATGCATGATGAACATGTTTTTGCCTGTCAGCAATTTTTTTTTTCATTCTGAAAGGATTCTATCAAATTTGATAAGGTTGATATGTTCTATAAATCCCTACTGCCACCTTTAATGCAATCATAACTTTCTGAGGGCTGGTTCCTAGGGACAAAGCTTTATAGGCCATAACTTTTCAGTGAAAGATTTACTATGTGGTGGAATTAATACGTGCCTTGCATTTCACAGCTTTTCCACCTCAAATGGCATTTCTTAGTCAGCACATTAGGTTTCCCATATGTATTGCCACAAATAGTAATTCTTCCTCAGAGTTCAGGGAGATTTGCAGAAACAAGTATTTCCAAATTAAATCTTATTCACAGTTTCTGCTCAATATAAAGCAGCCTAACTTGATGAGTGCCTTTGACATGTTGGGGAATAATTAAATTTAATTTTCATGCACAGAATGGAAATGAAAAACACTTCTGTAGGCCTGCAGTGACAATATGTTCTCAAAAGGGAAGGGGAATGGATTCTAGGAGGATGGTGCAGTGAACAAAGTTCTAGGAGAAAACATTCTAGAATAATATAATCTCTGCTGATACGGCAGCTTTTATTTTAGCCCTTAGGGGTAAAAGTGGGAATGGACTTGATGGATTTCTTTTTTTTCCTTTTGAAAAGATAGAAAGGTAATTTGACCTATTTATTATCCAAATGTTCTTTAAAAATTCACTGGCTTTTACATTGAGCAGCTGACTGCCTTGAAGCAACACCTCCCCAACCAATGCAGCCCCATAGCTACACAGACTCTGTTTCCTAGCACAGCTCTCAGCATTACCAGCTTTTCCCTGGGGCCCCTTAACTGTATCTTAAGAAAGGAAAATGTCAGCATTTCAAAATTACAATATTTAAACTGTAAAGAAAAAATTCACTGGCTTTTAAAGGGCAGACCTGAGAGAAAAGTCTTAGAATCATATTCTCCAAATTATTAGCAAGTACTGAATTGGAGGGGGAGCCTTTACTATTATTGAACTTTTAAACATTATTAATAATAACTGAGATAAAGTTTCAATGTATTTAGAACCCCTTAGGAGTCACGGTCTGTTTCTAAATTTCTTTATATCCCTACAGACAGTCACATTGCTTTACCTGTTTACTTGAGGAATTTGAGCCTAAGAATGGTGAAGTGATTTTCCTGATGTTACACAGCTAGTAAATGACTAATCTGTGATTTGGTCCTAACATCTGGATCTCTCCAAAGCCTGTGCTCTTTCTAGTACAATATATCATCATCAAGAGCACAGTTTCAAAAAGCAGACTTGGGCTTTTAAACTCAGACACTGCCAGCTGCTGGCTGCATGAACTGAACTTAACATTTCTGAACTCAGAACCCTCTTGTATAAAATTATCATCATCATCTTCATCATCATTTAGTCAGGCTGTTATGGGGATTAAGTGAGTTAGTATGAAGAATTCTTTTACTCTCTGCCTGGCCCATACACCACACTCAGTGAGTGTTAGTTATTTTTCATATTACCATACCAGGTAGACCCGCTTTATGAGGTTAAAGCATAGATAGAAAGTTGAGCAATCAATAAGGCTACCTGCTTTATACATGACTGAATTGGTTTTGAGGCAATAAAAAGATACATCGGTAACTTAAAGAGAAAAGAGTTATAGTAACAAGTCGTTGGCCCATAAACTAAAATTGTGTTGCCAACTGTTACTCAATTTGAACACAAGCAATAATGATGAGAGGACATTTTTTACCTACTCATTCACTCATTCATCAGACTCATTTGCTTTTTTTTCTCCTCTAGAGTATGAACGTATGTGTTGAATTCACCCCGAGGTAAGAGCTGGCTCTGCCTGAAAATTCTAATCCGTGTCAGAACAATGAACAAAAGACTGAATTTATAAAACACGAGGCAATTTGTTTTCATTAAACTTATAATTTGTATACTGCTTATTTATTAAAAAGGTATTTTTTTTTTAAGTGATGGAGCTTCTTGAAAAGAACACAGAGTGACCACACTTATTGTCTAATCAATGTGGTTCCTTGTATTCAGGATTCTCTTTGTTCACTCTATTTTTTTTTTTGAATGTTTGAATGGAGACAATAAAGGTAGAGTGAGATGAAGTGATTTGGGAACAGCTCTGAGGTACATGGTGCCAAGACCCAAAAGTCCCTGCTTGGCTGTGCTTCCTTGAAACAGCTTTGCTCACATACACAGCTGTATAAATAACACTGGTTTGAAAGAAACAAAACACCTTTTGTGCTTGTCTTCCTTGGAGTTCTTTTTTATCCATGCCAGAATTCTTTCTCTGTAAGAATAATAGCAAAGATTTGTTTTGCAAAACTCTATGTTCAGAGCTGGAAGTGGGGGTTGGGGGAAAAGGAGGAATTTGATTCTGATTTTTTTTTTTTTTTAATCATGTAGTAGGCTGAGATTCCCTCCGGTGTGATAAAAAATAAAACGAAGCCAGATGGTAGGAGTTGTTTATGGGTTCTCAAGTAAAGTATTAAGTCATTTAAATTTGGAGGATATTCTCATTTATTCCAGCTTCCTCTTCTCATTAAATCCCTATTTTCTGCAGTTAAAGGCACAAGGAGATAATGTCTGGGTGGCAGATGTGAATGGGGCCACTGTTAAAGAGTATCTTTTGTTCTTTCAGATCTCCAGCTAGGAGTGAATGTAAAGGAATGTGCTTTATAGTCTAGAAAGGTGCATGGAAGCACCTGTACAGGAAATAGGTAAAGGTTATCTACATTAAGTTTTAAGACTTTTAAATCTGAATGTACTTTGAGATCCATTTATTGGCACAGGTTTTTCTGAGAGATCCTTAGAGAAGAATTTAGCTTTATTAATAAACATAAGAGAGACATTTTCCAGCATAATGAATCTTGAATGGATGTGCTCAAAGCTGATTTTAAAATTCATGGCTGGTGTTATCTGTAAAATGGGAAGATGACATTGTCTTACTGTTCTACTTTTAAAGAATGAAATCAATGAAGTTACTCAAACTATTTATGGGAATGATCCTGCTATTTCATGTAACTCTTGTCATGAAAATATCCCCAGAATTAAGCAATTAAGCGAATGCTACTGCTAAGTCACTTGTGTCCGACTCTGTGCGACCCCATAGATGGCAGCCCACCAGGTTCCCCCGTTCCTGGGATTCTCCAGGCAAGAACACTGGAGTGGGTTGCCATTTCCTTCTCCAGTGCGTGAAAGTGAAGTTGCTCAGTCGCGTCCGACTCTCAGCGAATAGTTTTCATTTAAAAATTGTAGGTGATGCTAGTGGTAAAGAACCCACATGCCAGTGCAGGAGACACAAGAGACATGGGTTCAATCCCCGGGTCAGGAAGATCCCAATATTGTTGCTTGGAAAATCCCATGGACAGAGGAGCCTGGTGAGCTATAGTGCATGGGGCTGCAAAGAATTGGACACAACTGAAGTGACTTAATGTCCACGGACGCAAGCCTTAGGTTGCATTTTGTTAAGAAACAGTTTTCCTTTGATGAGCCCACATTAATCCTTTTGTGATAGTTAAGTGTACAGGGTTAGAAATTTATACTGAGGGTTTGAATATGGGCTTCAGTCATAACTCTGCTACTTACTAACCAAGTGAACTCAGACAAAACACTTTTAAGCTACTATTTGTTTATTCACTATAAAATGGAGATATTAATAGCTCTTACCTCATACTTATACATGAGGAAGCTAAATTGAACAATGTATGTAAAGTTTTTGCACAGTTTATGGACCATACTTCCTGGCTCTGGAGAAGCAAAACTATCTATCCTAACTAAACAACATCAATTTAACCACCACTGTTAAACTTATGAAGAATTATTGACAGGAAAGCTTATCAAAATATGTAACGACCCCTAAGGAACCACACAGACAACTGAGTCTCCTTAGATGCACTCAGTGACCAGCTGCTTACACATGGTGAGAAACAGAGTTGTCTGTTGTCAGATTGCAGGGCTCTCCCCCACAGTGCAGTATGTGGTAGGGCTGATGATAGTGGGGCTGTCATGTCAAAGTTACTAGGTTCTAATGCTAAGTAAGTAGAGAGTGGTGGAGGGTGGGCAGGAATTTGGATCAGGAAGAATTGTGTGAGGTTTCTGCTGCTTTGGAGTATCCCCTCCTGGGATTATCTCATTCTTGATCCAAGACTCTGGGGACAATCAGAGAGACGGGGAGAAAAGAACAGGAAATGGAAGACTGTAAAAGCTGTGGGTAACCTCTCCTGTTGTGAAGTGAGGAAAGGCTGCACTGCAGAGTTTTACTGGAGCCTTCATTCAGGCCTTTCTTTGTGTTTAAAAGGTTATGAGCTTGCAGAACTTCTGAATTTCAGAGCCTCTGAATCTTCTGTGCTTCTCTATCTTAAATTTTTATTTCTAAAAACATACAAGTGTTCGTATTTCATCTATTCCAAAAATGAAATGTATGTAAAATATATGAGTACATTCCTGGGGAAATATCATCTATGTAGAGAAAGTGTCTTTTTATCACCACCTGGAAATGCATTGAATATGGTTTGTGAGTAATTTGTTACAGGAATGTGATCATTCTACAAATATTTTTATGCAACTTTTTTTTTACTTACTAATATTTCTATGAGATTTCCATGATAGTACATATACATGTATACACTTACAGTAAATTAATTTATGACAAAGAAGGCAAGAGAAAAGACAGTCCCTTCAGTAAGTGGTGCTGGGAAAAGTGGATAGCTACATGTAAAAGAATGAAATTAGAACATTCTCTAAGATCATATACAGAAATTAACTAAAAAATGGATTAAAGACACAAATGCAAGACCAGATACTACAAAACTCCTAGAGGAGAACATAGGTGGAACAGTTTGATGTAAATTGCAGTAAGAGTTTTTTGAATATGTCTCCTACATATTCAAAAATAAACAAATAGTACCTAATCAAACTTAAAAGCTTTTGCACAGCAAAGGAAACCATCAACAGAATGCAAAGACAGCCTGCTGAATGCGAGAAGCTACTTGCAAATGATATGACCAATACAGGATTAATAGGGCTTCCCAGGTGTCTCAGTGGTAAAGGATCCACCTGCCAATGCAAGAGACACTGGTTTGATCCCTGATCTGGGAAGATACCCTGGAGAAGGAAATGACAACCCATTCTAGTATTATTGCCTAGAGAATCCCATGGACAGAGGAGCCTGCCAGGCTCAGTCCATGGGGTCGCAAAGAGTCAGACACATCTTAGTGACAAAACAGCATGGCATAAAGCACCTCCTATATATAACTCACTCTGTTAAAAAAAAATAATATCACAGGCCTTTTTGGATGGTCATTTTACTTTTTTATGGTGCTTCTGTAATATGGATTTAAAATTTTTGGATACTCTAATTTGTTTATTTTCTTTATAGCTTCTGGATTTGGTATAGCAAGTGTTTTGTGTACCAAGCATATCCAAAACATGCTGTATTTTCTGCTAATATTTTATATTTAGTTTTTGTGCTTAAAATAATCAGTGGAGAATTATTTTTGGATATGTTCTTCTGTTTTGAGATGGATAGTCTGAATTGTCTATTCTGATCATTTGTTTATTTTGGATTTGGTTTATTTGCTTTCTCTTATAGTTTAGAAGGAATTCTTTGTATATTGGGCTTCCCAGGTGGTGCTAGTGGTAAAGAACCCACCTGCCAATGTAGGAGACATAAGAGATGGTTTTGATCCTTGGGTCAGGAAGATACCCTGGAGGAGGCAATGGCAATTCACTCTAGTATTCATGCCTAAAGAACCCATGGACAGATGAGTCTGGTGGGCTACAGTCCATAGGGTTGCATAGAGTCGGACATGACTGAAGCGATTTAGCATGTGCACTTTATATATTATGTATCAAATTATTTTTCTACTTTTAATTTTATTTGTTGTGTTTTTATAGCTCAAACTTTAAAACATTCCACGTTTTCTTCCAGTGTCTTTGTTTTAGTTTGTTATATTTTGTAGACTTCCCTGGTGGCTTAGAGGTTAAAGCATCTGCCTCCAATGTGCGAGACCCGGGTTCAATCCCTGGGTCAGGAAGATTCCCTGGAGAAAGAAATGGCAACCCACTCCAGTACTCTTGTCTGGAGAATCCCATGGACGGAGGAGCCTGGTAGGCTACAGTCCATGGGGTAGCAAAGAGTTGGACACGACTGAGCGAATATTTTGTACTTTAATCCAGAAGAAATTTTTCCTTATAATTTATTTATTTGTTTTTGACTGTGCTGGGTCTTTGTTGATGCATGTATTTTTCTCTAGTTGGCAAGTTGGGGGTACTCTCTGGTTGTGGTGTGCAGGCTTCTCATTGTGGTGGCTTCTTCTGTTGTGCATCACAGGTTCTAGGGCATGTGGACTTCATTAGTTGTGCCATGTGGGCTCAGTAGTTGAGGCTCATGAGCTCTAAAGTGCAGGTTTAATAGTTGTGGTGCACAAGTTTAGTTGCTCCACTTCACGTGGGATCTTTCTGGACTAGGAATTGAACCCTTGTCTCCTGTGTTGCAGGCAGATTACTTATCACTGACCCACCATGGAACCCCCATAAGGAATTTTAAAATTGTGGCTAAATATACACAAAATTAATCATTTTAACATTTTTATATGTACAGTTCAGTGGCACAAAATATGTTCATATTTTTATGCAATCATTACCACCATTAATCTACAGAACTTTTTCTTCTTCCCAAACTAAAACTGTATACCCGTTAAATAATAACACTCCATTTCTTCTTCCTTCCAGCCCCTGGAAACAATTATTCCACTTTCTTTATTAATTTGACTCTTCAAGGAACCTCATATAAATCAAATCAAACAATGCCTGTCCTTTCATGTCAAGTTTACTTCATTTCTGACTATTGTGAATAAAGCTGTATGAGTATGAACGTACAAATAACTGCTCAAGGAGGAATACTTGAGCTTGAGTGGAAATACACAAATTCAACAACTTAGATGAAATGTATTAATTTCTTGAAAGACACAAAATACCAAGGAAGGAGTATTTTCTTTTACTTTGGAACCTGATAAAGCCATTAAGTACTTCAAAGAAGTCTGTCTCTCTGTATCAAAGTACCTAGCATAGTGCTTGCTTCATGGTGGATACTTGATAAGTTGTGGCTATTGTTATAATACTACTACATAAGACATTTGAAAGCTGAATTAGAAAAAAACATGATATGCTAAATTGAATTTGGATATGCTTGGTTAGAAAAATTGCATTACTTACATCCTTTTCAAGTCAAATTATTCATGAATTCACTGATCTTTCCATTTTTGAATTCCTTAAAATGCTTATTGGATGAGTGAATCAGTCTGTGACGCTAGGTACTAGGAATATATAATGAAAAACATGACACCCATCCCTCAGCAGCTCATAATCTAGCAAGACCTAATTAAGTATAGGTGGTGAGATAGGGATTCAATATATTCCCAGACATAAAGTGATTTATCTGGAAGAAATACAACTAGTACAGTACAGTAAAGCTCATCTGAGAGGTGAGAGAAGTCTTTCTAGAGCTAATAGTTAAGCTATGTTCTGAAGGGTTTATACTTTACGTGAATTCACTTTACTGGAACACAGGCAGAGAATTGAGCAGAAAAAAGAGTGGCCTGGGTATTCTAGACAATGGCTTAAGCAAAGGTCCACAGGAATGGACGCCTTCTGAGAAATGTATAATAGTCCAGAACATTAGAGAATACAGTATGGAGGGAATAGCTGGAGAAGGCAGATCCTGAAAAGAATGCAAGACCAGAGGTGAGGGACTGGGTTTCTTAAGAAGCTGCATCACTCAGTCGTGTCTGACTCTTCGCAACCCCATGGACTGCAGCCCGCCAGGCTCCTCCATCCATGGGATTTTCCAGGCAAGAGTACTGGAGTGGGGTGCCATCGCCTTCTCTGAATGAATATTTGTTAGTTATTCCCTAATTTCCAGTTAAAAAAAATCCTTCATAATATATGCAATGAATTTAGTCTATCTGGGAGGCTGAAAGCTACTCTTGGAAGTAACTTCCCTCTTGGAAGACTATCATTTCTTCCCTAAGCTCATGATCCACCCCTTGAGGTATCAAATACAATGTTCCATTAAGACTAAATACTGTAGACAGCATATATGATAAATAATTCAAGCATTGCTGGGATAGCAAGTCAATACATCCATTTATTGATGGATATTTATTGAATACCATAGATATTTATTGAATACCTATAATGTTTCACAGACACTATTTTGAGTGCTAAGGATACATCTCTGAGCCAAACAATTCCTGTCTTCATGAAGTTCGTTATCAGATAGGAAAATCATTTCCTCTACTCTCTTAGATTCTATGCATAGGGGCCTGAAGATCATACTAAAAAAAGACAGATTAAAAGGAATAAAAGGACACAATTCTTATTACTATTTATATGTACAGGGTGACAATATACAGCCTTGGCGTACATTTTTCCTATTTGGAACCAGTCTGTTGTTCCATGTCCAGTTCTAACTGCTGCTTCCTGACCTGCATACAGAGTTCTCAAGAGGCAGGTCAAGTGGTCTGGTATCCCCATCTCTTTAAGAATTTTCCACAGTTTATTGTGATCCACAGAGTACATCATGAGAAATGCTGGGCTGGAGGAAGCACAAGCTGGAATTGAGATTGTTGGGAGAAATATCAATAACCTGAGATATGCAGATGACACTACCCTTATGGCAGAAAGTGAAGGGGAACTAAAGAGCCTCTTGATGAACGTGAAAGAGGAGAGTGAAAAAGCTGGCTTAAAACTCAACATTCCAAAAACGAAGATCGTAGCATCCAGTCCCATCATTTCATGGCAGATAGATGGGGAAACAGTGGAAACAGTGACAGACTTTATCTTCTTGGGCTCCAAAATCACTGCAGATGGTGACTGCAGCCACGAAATTAAAAGACACTTGCTCCTTGGAAGAAAAGTTATGACCAACATAGACAGCATATGAAAAAGCAGAGACATTACTTTGCCAATAAATGTCTGTCTAGTCAAAGCTATGGTTTTTCCAGTAGTCATGTATGGATGTAAGAGTTGGACTATAAAGAAAGCTGAGTGCCGAAGAATTGATGCTTTTGAACTGTGGTGTTGGAGAAGATTCTTGAGAGCCCCTTGGATGGCAAGGAAATCAAACCAGTCAATCCTAAAGGAAATCAGTCCTGAATATTCATTGGAAGGACTGAGGCTGAAGCTGAAGCTCCAATACTTAGGCTACCTGATGTGAAGAACTGACTCATTGGAAAAGACCTTGATGCTGGGAAAGATTGAAGGCAGGAAGAGAAGGTGACAACAGAGGATGAGATGGTTTGATGGCATCACTGACTCAATGGACATGAGTTTGAGCAAGCTCTGGGAGTTGGTGAAGGACAGGGAAGCCTGGAGTGCTGCAGTCCATGGGGTCACAAAGAGTTGGACATGACTGAGCTACTGAACTGACTAACTGAATTATGCTGACCAAAAAAAAAAACACAACCAAAACTCTTAAAAAATTGCAGAGTTGTTTACTGCCCTTTGTAGCAAGATAAAGACAAGAAGGATAATGAGTATTAATATTCCAGTGACCATAAAAACACAATGAATGAAGAGATAGGGCTTATATGCATGTGGCAAATACTTTATATAATTTAAAAACTATTTACCTTTTTTCTTGCTATCATGATAATAGTTTCTGTGTTTTCCATATTCAAAGGAAGAAGAAGAAGAAGAAGAACTCTGTGGTATTCAGCGGTTTATGATATTTAAAAAATCTCTTAGGAAGAAACACCTAATTGTGAGGTTTGCAATAACCTCTTTCAAAATATATTGCTAATCTTATTTGTTCACATAAGCTACAGGTGAAATCCCCAGATATGTGCTAATTTTCATCAGTCTCTTTATATGAACTTTTTAAAAACCTTATATAAATTAGCCCACTACACTATATTGTGTGGATTCTTTTGTTAACGGCATTAGACTATATTTTATTCCCTCCCTCAGGCCATGGAATCTATAGAGATTGGAGGTGGTAGGACTGGCTCCAGTGAAACAAAAAGCTGCCCTTGAAGATCCGTTGAAAATGGGGAAAAGCTGACACTGGGCTATAGTTTGAAGATTTGAAAGTTTTCATTTCAGGAAGGCTTTATTATTTTCTTTGTTCTTGATTAGAGATTTGATAAGATCATGATGAAGAAAATTATAAATAACACTTTGCTGCTATTAGATCTTACCTAAAGAAAGCAAGAATAAACTGCATCTGAATTGGCATTAAACCTGGTAGCTCTCTAGATCAAGAATGGTTTCCTTTATTTTTCAATCTTCACCATGGATAACAGACAACACACATAGTAGGTGAACAATATATGGATTTTATTTTCTCTGTTTTTAAAATCTCTTTTTTATTTTTAAAGTGATGTCTGAAGACATATATAAAGGAGCAAAAGCTAGTGTTCTTTCCCTTGTCTCTTATATAAATGATGTGTCCAAAAGTAGCAGTTTAATTTTGGTGGTGTTTTTTACTTTGAGGTTTCAGAGGGGTGTTTTGAGTTCCTATGATTGTGTACTGTAATGACACAATTAAATTCAAATGGAGCTGGCACAAAGGTGTTCTTGCTCCACTAAAAGACTATTTTTGAAGGCTGTTTACTGAAACTGATATAACATTAAAAAATCACTTACTTGATGAATAATGTGGCTAAGTAAAGTCTTTTAACCCAGTAAAACAAGGAAGAATCAATCAACAAACTCTTAGGTTTTAAGTATATTTTTGCCTGGCAAAGTAAAAGACTTTCTTCCAAAAGGAAAAAATTTACACAGTGCATGCTTAATATGTGTAAATTATTGTGCCTTTTGCCAACTATTCTAATGATAATCTCTCAAAAAGTCACTTTTAACTAATGAAAAAAAGATAATCATCTTGAAAGTGTCCGATTCAGTGTTATTTTTCTAGTTCTGGAAAACATGAAATAATGGTTTCTTTCCCTCCTTCAACCCAAGTTCCCTTTTCCAATGGGCATAAACATTAGCAGCACTTATTATCATAAAAAGCAAATGTTCCAGCTGTGACAGTGTGATGCAGACTTGGGTTCTGAATTAAATTATTAGGTCCTAATAATGTCAGTTAACAGGAATGGGTGGGTTATCTTTGTAAAGGTAATTTCTGTGAACCTATAAGTAGGATTTTCTCTGAACTAAGCACAGAACATCTTTAGGTTACAGTATGGATGCATGCGCATGCAGTTTCTTCGGTTGTGTCTCATTCTTTGCAACTCGATGGACTGTAGCCCACCAGGTTCCTCTGTCCAGGCAAGAATACTGGAGTGGGTTGCCATACCCTTCTCCAGGGAATCTTCCCGACTCAGGGACTTAACATGCATCTCTTACATCATGGGCATTGGCAAGTAGGTTCTTTACCACTAGCACAACCTGGGAAGCCCATAAGATGGGTGAACAGTCCAAATAAATATTAAGTTGTAGAACAAATACTCTTCTTAGAGTGTCTCTTGTAGTCTATTATTTTGTACATTCTAAAGTTGATTTTACTCTTTGGCAAAGTCCATGTAATACTTTTCATAAAATATTTTCTAGAAGTACAAATATTCTAAGACTATACTTGACAAATTGAGGAAGTCACAATGGTTACTCCATCACTTCAACCATCAGGATTCATCAGATACTTATGCTTTATTTGTTGAGGTACCATAATATTTGATTTGTTTCTTTATTTTATCACTTACTTTATCTTCAGCTCCATATTTGGCAACACAGCTTTTGCCTGAGGCAGTATTTTCAAAGCAGTAGTTTTACTTCTTCCAATACTTCCATTTGGGCTTCCCTTGTGGCTCAGCTGGTAAAGAATCTGCCTGCAATTCGGGAGAACTGGGTTCGAAGCCTGGGTTGGGAAGATCCCCTTGAGAAGGGAAAGGCTACCCACTCCGGTATTCTGGCCTGGAGAATTCCATGGACTATATAGTCCATTGGAGCCCCAAAGAATCAGACACGCCAGAGCGACTTTCACTTTCACTTTCAATACTTCCATTTAGAGGACTTAACGTATAAATTGTACCAAATGTAAGCATCTTAGTATTTTTGCCTTATTTCTCACGTTTATAATTATCTTACTCATATTTTTATAGGTAGAATGTATATTTTTAAAGGACTGAAGATTTAATTAAATAATCCCCAAAATTCATTTTTAAAAGTGAATATTGTAGATGCCACTGTGAGACCTAAGTTTTAAGTACTTTATTACCTTTTGTTTTCTTGGGCTCCAAAATCACTGCAGATGGTGACTGCAGCCATGAAATTAAAAGACGCTTGCTCCTCGGAAGAAAAGCTATGACAAACCTAGACAGCATATTAAAAAGCAGAGACACTTTGCCAAAAAAGGTCCGTCTAGTCAAAGCTATGGTTTTTCCACTGGTCATGTATGGATGTGAGTACTGGACCATAAAGAAAGGTGAGTGCAGAAGAATTGTTGCTTTTGAACTTTGGTGTTGGAGAAGACTCTTGGGAGTCCCTAGGACTGCAAGGAGATCAAATCAGTCAATCCTAAAAGAAATCAGCCCTGAGTATTCATTGGAAGGACTGAAGCTGAAGCTGAAGCTCCAATACTTTGGCCACCTGATGCAAAGAACTGACTTATTGGAAAAGACTCTGATGCTGGGAAAGATTGAAGGCAGGAGGAGAAGGGGACGACAGAGGATGAGATGGCTGGATGGCATCACTGACTCAATGGACATGATTTGAGCAAGTTCTGAGAATTGGTGATGGACAGGGAAGCCTGGTGAGCTGCAGTTCATGGGGTCACAAAGTGTTAACATGACTGAGAGACTGAACTGACTGGCTGAGCAGAGTCAGCAGTTGTTGTCCCTTCTATTGGTGTTGGGTTCCAGAGTGGGTGTTTTGTAATATATTGCCTCATTCATCTTTATTAGTCTATATTCTTGTCATAAATTTTTTCTATTTCTTCCACATGCAAAAATGCACTTACCTCCCAGGATATCCATTATGACTTTAGGCTCACACTCAGTGTTAAGGATCTCAAAATCTATATTGGATCTAGGTGGAGATAAGGTTTTTAAGGTGGTTCTTTAATTCCAGTTCCCTGAATACAATTCCTCTCAAGCTGAAAAGCTATGAGCTAAAGAGACAAGTTATCTGTGCCCCATATTTCATTGACCAATACTGGACATCCAAGATATGGAAACTCTAGAAAGCAAGGAGAAATTGATGGCATGTAGATGTTAAGCAGAGCAAACAGCTTGAGAAGGAACTTATCTGCCCCTCTCCTTTGTCATTTCTTCTAAAAAATCTTTACCTAGAGATTTCCATATCCTGCTTTTATGTTTTGGACCTAGTAAAAAATACTCCAATATTTATTGAGACAAGAATTGAGTCTTTACACAGAAACCACAGAAAATATAATTCACCAAAGATAAAATTAGAAAAATTTGTGTATTACCATAATTTTCTATTTAAAATTCAAGGCACTGGAACCAAGATTTTCATCACATGAAGATTGCAAGTTATGACTATCAGGCATACTATTGCACATTTCAATTTATGCTGCTCCATTTAAGCCATTTCAATCACTACACAGGAATTCAGACCTCTACTGTACACCTGCTCTATTTATAAAAGCAACAGTAACATTTAATAAAATAACATTTTGCAGATGCTTACTTTTGGACCAACTTCTTTGTAATGGGAAAATACAGTTGTCATAAGACTTTGGATAAGCTTGTCTGGAAAATTTTTGTCCTGCTTCCTTATGTGTGCTTGTCTGTTCCTCTCTCCTACTTTTCTCACCTCCCTTACTTCCACCTTGCCTCTCTCTCTCCCTCTTTCCTCCATTCTCACTCTCTTCATTCTCTACTTTCTTAGCATAGTTTTCACTCTACTTTTGAGACAAATAATTCTTCCACAGCAAAAAAAAAAGTCTCCCTCCTAAAAATCCCCCAAACCTCTCCCATCTAGCTCAGAACTTGTGAGTATTACCAAGTCAAATGTCATAGACAAATGTCTAGAAAATGTTAAATTTCTGAAGTTAATAAATATATGTCACGTTTCCTTTTTTATTTCTTAATTGTAGTCAACCCATTTCAGTCATCTGTTCTTTGCTTTGCCAGTAAAGGGAAAAAGAAATACTCTAAACTGTTAAAGCAACCAATGTCCTCTTTATAGCAGTTTAAATTCAAAACGACTTATCCATATTCATTGACTATTGTGCATGATAGTTTATGTATTGACATTTTAAAAATACCTATTTTCAGGCTGAAATCAGTATACTTTATGGCATCTATTTGTTTAAAAGTTTTATAATATCCTGAAGTTATAGAATTTTATGAATAAAAGACCATCTGGCTCCCTAGAATGTGTGATTTTTTTTTCACCCTCTTTGAATGGAGCTTTATTTTCAGAAACATGCTACATTTAAAAAAAAAATGGGTTTGTGATGAATAAACCAATGAGGCCTTGTAAAGCACCAATTTTGTCTTTTCAGGGGAGCCTTTCTTTATCTCTTATTTCCATCTCTTTATCCTTCCTATGTCCATAGGAAATGAAAATTATTTTAGGTCTCTATTACTTGCCTTCTCTTTGAGTTTTTTTCCAGAGGAGTCTGGGATTGAATCATGGTCAATCAAGGTAACTAGTATCAGTGAATATGAAAGCCCTCCATGTTAAGTTGGGGAAGATAGCATAAGACATCCCCCCACCAAACATTCCCATGTAAATTATGAAGACATCCCCCCACCAAAGTTGGAGAAGATAGCATAAGCATCCCCCTGCCAGAGATTTTCACGTAAATTTCCAGTCAATTATGAGGACCAGAAACACAGCTATAGCAGCTCTGAAAATAAGGAATGGTGTCATTCATATTCTAGAAGCATCAGCAATGTTCAATAAATAGAATGCAGGTGATGCAGGCCTGATTAGAGACAGAGGGTTGACTCATAACTCTTCTCTAAGAAATATGAATTGTTCCAGAGAATTAAACTGTGTGTGTTAGCTTTGCTAGGTTATGTTTTTATTTATTTATTTATGGCCATGCCATGTAACCTCTGAGATCTTAGCTCCCCAACCAGGGATCGAACATGTTCCCTGTATTGGAAGTGCAGAATCTTAACCAATGGACTATCAGGGAAGTTCTACTAGGTTATCTTTTGTAACAGATAGTCCCAGAATCTCAGTGGCTTACCAAACAAAAAATTATTTCAATATGTAAATGCTTACGTGTGACAATATTAGAAGACATACATGAAGTAGGCTGATATCAATAACTCAGTAGAATGATTAAGTTCCAAAGTTAGAAATATAGGCTGATAGAGGATGTTGCATTTGTGACTCAAACTTTGTAAGCAACATTGCCAAAGAAAAGTTATTTCCAAATAGTGACCAGAATTTTGTCAAATTCAGAACAAAAGAAAGTTGTATTCTATAAAATTCATTATTTACCAAACTTATTTTTAAAATTGTGTTTCTATATGAAATAAATATATGTTATAAAACTATGCCATAGTTTTTACTTACATGACTGGTGGGATATTTAAAACTATGTGAACATGAGACAATATGTCTAGCACCTAGTATTTATTATCTACCGACTAATGAACAATAGCCCTTTTGAATCACTTGAGACAAACAAATTGTCCCAACAAATTTTCAAAATGCCTTTCCTAAGGGTGGTACACCTCTAGTGAGAACCAATGCAGCAAAGCAATAAAAAAGGATATATGTCTATCAGAGCATAAACCAAAAAGGGATAGGATACAATATAAATATCAAGGCAGATATGATAAGAGGAAAGAGCAAGAAAATATTAAAACGGGAGAACCATAAAGAATAGTAAGAAAATGTTGCTCTGTTTCTGCCTGGCATGTAGGAATCTATAGAGTGTTGTTCCCATTCTAACAATAGTAACAAAAAAGCCAAATAAACCATAAAATCATCTTTCTTTGAACTTTTCAGAAAATTGACATTTAAGGCCTAAAATCTAACGAAAGACACATTCCTTTAAGGAGAGAAGGTTGAACACTGGTTCTCCTTGGCCGACCACGAGAGTAAGAGATGTCAGGTACTGCTCAAATGGACAGGAAGAATTCAGCTAAAATGTTTAACATATTGCTAAAGGCCAAATGTGGGCTTATGTGCGACTATAAAATCCCTAGAGACCACAGATACTGGTAGATTTTACACCAACTCACGGGATCTTCTCATGTTTCTCTGGGGTACTTATGAGAATGATTGAATCGGAGTTCAGAGAAAATCTCTGTTGGTTATGCAGACCTGGAGAGAGGGAGTGGCCTCTGCTGTGGGAAAAGCACAAACTGTGTGAGTCCTACATACCTAGAGAAAAAAAGGCTTAAGCCTTTCATGGAAGGGAAGCAAACCTTGTTGTCTCTAGGACACAGGTGAAGATTTATTGCAGCTGGGGAAAGGGGAAAGGCTGAAAAAGGTAAGCCTTCTATGTTGGGTTGTGTTGATAGACAACTATCCTGGGCTCAACCATGAGAGTTATCTGGTGTTTGGGAAAGAGCAGGAATCTCACTCCTACACAAGACCTCCTGAAGATAAAACGTAGAACTTGGCTGTCACTGGGGAGGAGAGACAAGTCCACTGGAGAATTTCCATCTAAAAAACCCAGGAACGCCAGACTTTTCTTAAGACAGGAGAGGCCAAGATAAAGATAATATTCTTTTCAGTAACTACCAAGTAGACAAGAACTAGGTACTAAGAAACAGTTGTCTACCATGGGGGATAGGGCAAGAGCATGCAGAAGGATCCTTTCTAAGGCACAGGTAACACAGCAAAGGTCAAAATATGAGAGAGCAGAATTATTAAGAAAAACTCTATATGCATACTAGCCCCCAATCTAAGCACTAGGTAAGGCTAGCAGAATTTTTAGTTGATGAGGCATGGAAGTTAATAGTAGCAACAACAAAATCCAAACTCAGGCCAACTCTTAACTAGATTTACTCAATCACTGATAGTAATCATTTAGCAGCAAAACAGGCATAAAAAGTACATGCCTTTGTAAGCATAAACATTATTTATCTTAGCTTCTACTCTCAAACAAACAAAAAACTATGTCACACAAAAAAGCAAGAAGAAGAAGAAACAAAACTGTGTCAAGATTCAAGACAATCAACCAAACCAGACTCAGATATGACCCAGTTATTAAAATTACTAGATAGGTATTATACAGTATGTTAATATGCTAAAGACTCTAGTAGAAAAACTAGACAATATTCATGAACAGATGGGGAATTTCAGAAGAGAAACAGAAACTATGAGTCAAATAGACGTTCTAGAAATAAAATTCAATCACAGAGATGAGAAATTCCTTAATTCCTTTGACAGGCAGACTCAACTAAGCCAAAAAAAAAAAAAAGAATCAGTCCACCAGAAGATAGGATAATGAAAACTATACAGTAAAAATTCCTAAAACAGCACAGCATCAGAAGCTGTGGGGCACCATCAAAAGCTCTAATATATATATAATTTTAATTTCAGAGGGAGAAGAGAGAACATAATATAGAATAAGAAATATTTAGAAAGATAAAAGTCAAGAATTTCCCTCCAAATAATGAAAGATCCACAGATTCAATAACTCAGAGAAATCCAAACAGGATTAATACAAAAGAAACAAAATCCACACAACCTACATATATCTACATATATAATATTCAAACTGCTAAAACCAAAGATAAAGAGAAAATCTTGAAGATAGCCAAAGGGGGGAAATTAAAAAACAACACATGTTATAGAGCAAAGATAAGAATTACAGTTGACTTCTCATTAGACACTCTGTAAGCTAGATGCAATGGGATGACATCTTTAAAGTGCTAAAAGAATAAAAACTGTCAACCCAGAATTCTTATATCCAGTATATTTTTAAATAGTAGTAAAGAAATATATAGGTATCAAAATACATCTTTTAAATAGATATATCAAAATATATCTAACCCCAAGTACTATTAGCTCAACCCAATGTCCAATTCTAGCTACAAATTTTACCTCCTAACCCTTCAAGCCATTCCTCCTACAAATCCCAAGAATGCTCTTACAAACTTTTATCATTGAAACAGTTTATAATGCAAAAAAAGAAAGTTGAAAAGTAATAAGAAATCCACAAAATCACTTTTCCCTCTTTAAACAGTGTATCTCCTGAGTTCTTCAGGTACCCTTCTAAAAATTTAAATGGCTTTAAATGAATACATTTGAAAAAGAGACTTCTGGAGTTAATTTCTCAATGTTCAATTATAAAAAAAAAACCCTTGGTACACATTTGCTTTAATGAAAATATAATTTATGTTTATAAAACCTCCATTTAAAATGTTTTTTTGTATCTTTCATGAATGCGATTAAAAGATGGTTTCAATGTATTAACTTCAGACATGAAATTTTATCTTTTGTTTTGACTCCCTGTCAAAGAAATTCCCACTTCTATATTACCTCTCTCTTTTACTCTTTTCCCTTTTCAAGTCCTCCCCATTTTTATTGATATCTTCTCAAATTTTTGTTTCACTCTATGGATATTTGATTCTATACCATGATATCAAAAACATTATGATTTTTACATTATGAAATTTAATTTCAAGAATTATGGTTACTTTGCTTTGTAGACATGGTTACTGCTGTTTTTCAGTGGATTCTGAACTCCTTGACAATTTTCTTTTCTTACTGTGTCTTTAAGTTTTGAGTTAATTTGTTGATTCATCTTTAAGATGGCTGAACTGTATCTTCAAGTAGATTTTTCAGACAAATTTTATGAGTTCCTGAGTATTTCAGATTGTCCTCCATTTACCTTCACTTGTCAGTGAAAGCTTAATAAAGTAAATAAATTTTACTTCACACAATTTACCCTTCAATGGTCTTTAAAAGTATTCATTTTCCTTCAAAAATATTTTGAGAAGAGGCTAAATGTAACAAAGATGTTCCTTAGTTCTTTCTTAGCTAAACCATTCAAAGTCCATCTAGGAAGGACTCTAGGAAGAGTAACTCTAGGAAGCCTGAATTCTCATTGTATTATCTTCTTTTAGTATTTATGAGAATTTGAATTTTTCACAGCCTGATGATAATTATCACTGACCACTTCGTGCTACCACAGATCGCTACTATGGTCTCCCTCATCCATTTCTCTTATCTCTTTTCTTAGGTATCTCTCCTGCTTTGTCCACGCTAGCAGCTTTCTCGATATTTTTCTCAAGGTTGTACCTGTGCCATTTTTTAAATCCTCAAAGCAGAAACAATCTGTCTCCAGTATTTAACAAAAAGGCCGTGGTTTAAAAAATCAACATGTAGCATAGTGTGGTGATTAGAGTGTGACCTCTGTAGGCACACTGCCTGGGTTAGAATTTTGTTTCCACCATTTACCAGTTTGTAAACTTGGGCAAGTTACTTAATCTTGCTTTGCATGTTCTCTCAGCTTTGAAGTGAGAAAAACAGTAGTGCTATCATGAAGACTGCATAAATTGTTTATAAAGTGGTTATAGCATTTAGTAGGAGCTATATGAATGCTTGTCATATAAGTAAAACAAACAAAGTGTGACAATGGTAAACTCAAAATTGTTAACAAGTTTGAACACTGATATAATTCACTGGCTAAATTAGTATTTAGGAGGTAACAGAATATCGTTCGGCACATTTTAAGAAACAATAAATAGTAGTTGTAATTACTGTTTACTTTGTAGATCTTTCCTCAGCTTCCCATATATTATGGGTCAGCAGCTTACCACTTTAGGATTGAAATGCTCTTAAATATGTCCCTACAACTTTATTTTACTTGCATTTTTCTCTAGCCTTACTAGGTGCAACTGAAAAATAAAGTTGTATCTCTCTAAAGTGTATAACATACGTTGATATATGTATAAATTATGAAATGATTACTACTGTCCCTACTGCTTTAAATCTAGGCCTCCAGATCTGTATCAGGCAAAGAAAGAAGAAAAAAATGAATACTATATATCTTAACCACCCCCACACAGCAGTCACTCTGAATCTAATCCACAATCTTTTACATTAAGATTCATATAAATATTGAAGTCAGTTTTTTATTTTCTCAACATCCCCTTTCCAAGAGAGCCCATTATAACCTAAAGGTCTGTAAGTGTTCATTTCAAAACCAGAGAGCTCTAGCTTCTAATGGTGAATTCAAACATCCACCTTCTCTTAATGTGTTGTTGGATTCTGTCTGCTAGTATTTTGTTGAGGATTTTTGCATTTATGTTCATTAGTGATGTTGGCCTTTAGTTTTCTTTTTTTGTGATATCTTTGTCTGGTTTTGGTATCAGGGTGCTGGTGGCCTCATAGAATGAGTTTGGGAGTGTTCCTCCTCTTGACATTTTTTTGGAAGAGTTTGAGAAGACCAGATGTTAGCTCTTTTCTAAATGTTTAATAGAATTTATCTGTGAAGCCATCTGGCCCTGGGCTTTTGTTTGTCGGAAATTTTTAATCACAGTTACAATTTTGGTGCTTGTGATTGGTCTGCTCATATTTTATATTTCTTCCTGGTTTAGTCTTGGAAAGTTTTACTTTTCTAAGAATTTGTCCATTTTTCCAGATTGTCCACTTTCTTGGCATATAGTTGCTTGTAGTAATCTCTTACGATCCTTTGTATTTCTGTGGTGTCAGCTGTAATTTCATTTCTACTTTTATTGATTTGAGTACTCTCCCTTTTATTTTTGATGATTCTGGCTAATGGTTTATCAATTTTATCTTCTCAAAGAACCAGTTTTTAGTTTTATTGATCTTTGCTACTGTTTTCATTTCTTATTCATTTATTTCTGCTCTGATTTTTATGATTTCTTTCTTTCTGCTACTTCGGGGGTTGTTTTGTTTTTCTTTTTCTAATTGCTTTAGGTGAAAGGTTGTATTTGAGATTTTTCTAGTTTCTTAAGGCAGGATTGTATTGCTATAAACTTCCCTCATAGAACTGCTTTTACTGCATCCCAAAGGTTTGGGGTCATGGTGTTTTCATTGTGTTTCTAGGTGTTTGTTTCTAGGTACTTTTTGACTTTGATTTCTTTAGGACTCTCTTGGTTATTTAGAAGCATATTGTTTAGCCACCATGTGTTTGGGTTTTTTACAGTTTTTTTCTTGTTTGATATCTAACTCATAGCATTGTGGTTGGAAAAGATGCTTGATATGATTTCAATTTTCTTAAATTTACCAAGACTTGACTGTGACCCAAGCTGTGATAAATCCTGAAGGATGTTTCATGTGCACCTGAGAAGTGTATTCTGCTGTTTTTGGATGGAATGTCCTGCACATATTAAGTATATCTGGTCTAATGTGTTTCCTTATTAATTTCCTGTCTCGATGATTCATCCATTGGAATAAGTGGCAAATTAAAGTCCCCTACTACTATGGTTTTACTGTTGATGTCCCCTTTTATGGCTGTTAGCATTTGCCTTATGTACTGAAGTGCTCCTATGTTAGGTGCATAAATATTTACAATTGTATCTTTGTCTTAGATTGATACCTTGATCATTATGTAGTGTCCTTCCTTGTCTCTTGTAATAGTCTTTACTTTAAAGCCTATTTTTCTGATATGAGTATTGTTACTCCAGTTTTATTTTGATTTCCATTTGCATGGAATATCTTTTTCCATCCCCTCATTTTCAATCTTATGTGTCCCTAAGTCTGAAGTGGGTCTCTTGTAGACAGCATATATATGGGTCTTGTTTTTGTGTCCATTTAGCCAGTCTGTGTCTTTTGGTTGGAGCATTTAATCCATTTACATTTAAGGTAATTATTGATATGTATGTTCCTATTACCATTTTCTTAATTTCTTTGGGTTTATTTTTGTATATCTTTTTCTTCTCTGTGTTTCTTGCCTAGAGAAGTTCCTTTAGCATTTTTTATAAAGCCAGTTTGTTGATGATGAATTCTCTTAGCTTTTGTTTCTCTGTAAAGCTTTTATCTGTCAAATCTAAATGAGATCCTCAAATACAATACAATAGATCAATGAAACTGAGAGCTGTATTTTTTTTTGAAAAGATAAACAAAATTGATAAAACTTTAGCCAGACTTCAGGAACAGAGAGGGCCCATATCAATATAATTAGAAATGAAAAAGAAGTTACAACTGAGACTACAGAAATACAAAGGACCATAAGAGAAAACTACAAGCAACTATATGCCAATGAAAAGGACAATCTAGAAGAAATGGACAAATTCTTAGAAAGCTGTAACATTAACAGGCAAGAAAAGTATTTCAGTACAGAGGCGGAGATTAGTTCTTAAATAAAATTCAAAAGAACAAACCAGGTGTTTTTAAGCCATTAGTTAAAAGTGATTAATTGGTTATACCAAAATTAAGGATTTCTGTTTGTGGATACCATGCACAAAATTAGATACAGGTGACTTATTGAGACGAGAGAATAAGAAACAGTTAATACTATAATACATTTAAAAGTCATAGTGGATAAAAGTAAATGGTCTTAAGTGCGTGTGCATACTTAAGTTACTTCAGTCATGTCTGACTCTTTGCAACCCTATGGACTGTAGCCCATCAGGCTCCTCAGTCCATGGGATTCTCTAAGCAAAAACAGTGGGTGTCTGTGTCCTCCAAGGGATCTTTCTGATCCAGGGATCGAACCTGCGTCTGTTACATCTCCGGCATTGGCAGGCATGTTCTCTACCACTAGTGCCACTTGGGAAGCCCCAAATGGTCTTATACATAACAATAAGAGTTGCAGAAGGAAAAAGTAGGGGAGAGGTAGTATTTATAGACATAATGGCAAAGATAGATATGTCCTAATATCTCTTCAGTCCTAATACTGAAGAGACACAATGAATACTGCGCAAGAATAAGAAAAACATGAGTGAAAGTGGCCAAGGTACAAACTTTCAGTAATATGATAAATAAATCCTGGGGTTATAATTTACAGCACAGTGACAATAGTTAGAAATCTGCAGTGTTTATCTGGATGACACTGAGAGTAGATTTTAAATGTTCTCATTATTAAAAAAAATGGTATGTGTTATGATGGATGTTAACTAAATTTATTGTGATGATCACTTTGCACCAAAACTAATGCAATGTTATATGCCAATTATATCTTAGTTTAAAAAAATCATTAAAAAATAAAACAAACAGAAAATGAGACAAAACAAAAAACTCCAAATCTTTACCTGGCTCATTATAGTAAAATTGTAGAATATCAAAGATACAGAGAAAATCTCAAAAGCAACCATAAAAAAGACAAATTCTTTTCCATGAAGCAATGAGTAGATCAAGAGCCAACTTCTTGGGATAAACAGTAGATCTCTAGACAATAGCATAACATTTTCAAAGTTCAGAAAATATCTGTTGAATAAAGAGTGAAGAAAGATGGATGGTTTCCAAAAAAGAAAGTTGGCTGCTCAGTAAAATAGACTTTTACTGAAGAAATTGTTTGCAGATATAATTTTAAGGTAGTCAGCTACTGGAGAATAAAAGAAATAATAAAACAATAAATATAGGAAAGCATATGGTAAGTTAAAAGCTAAATAATGTGGTAGAAACAAGCACAAGTGTATGTGTAATTGAAATAAATGCATGCGGCACAAACTCATCAATCAAAAGACAGAGTCAAACTTGAGAAAAACAAAATCTAGGGATTTAATGTGGCACACAAATTAGAATAACCTAAATCAATAATAAAATATACCATGTTCTAAGTGGGATTTTTAAATCCTGCAAGCATTTTACTTTTCTTCATATTTATCTATAAATTTCACAAAAATCCCAACAATAAAAATTTGATTTAGAAATTTACCTAGAAGTGGAGAGGCCCAAGAACTAGCAAGGCAATGATAGAAAAAAATATCATTGAAAACAGTAGAAATGTATGAAAGAGCTAAGCCTAAAATGTGCTGAATTTAAAAAATTGTAGAAAGATCCACTAAATTTTTATATAGCTTATATGTGTATATTTGCATACTGTATGTAGTAAATTAATAGATGCATGAACTGAAGTGTTACACAACAAATTCATGCTTGTTGCCTTTGAGGAGAGAGAAAGGAGAATGGGCTTGGTTAAGGATCAAATGGAATTCAACTTTATATATATCTTTATTATATTTAAATTAAGTTTAATTTAATTCAAATAAATTAAATAAAACACTTTTATTTCAAAACTTTAACTAATATGATGAATATTTCTTTCTAGGTGGTATACATGTGGATTTGAATATTACTCTTGATCCTTCATTAATATTTTACCAATTAAATGGAATATATGGATAATAAGCAGAAAGATTACTAGCACTATTGTAGAGGGAGAATAAGTAGAAATCTTTCAGCTATTGACATAAAAAAGTGCCAAAAATGAGACTTAAATAGTTTGAACATATTACTATTAAAGCAAAATATATATACATATATATATTATGTGTATGTGTTTGTGCATGTGTATATATAATATTCATGACATATTTATAAAAATTGATCACGTAAGCCACAAATTGCATCTTAATTCATCTCAAAAGGCAAAGCTGTAGAGGTCACAGTCCCTGAAATCAATGGAATCAATTAGTAATTTAATAAAAATTTGCTATTCAGTCACTAAATCGTGTCTGACTCTGTGGCCCCATGGATGCAGCATGCCAGGCTTCCCAGTCCTTCACTATAATAAGAAGAGTTTTGTTTAATCCAATGAGACAAAAAAATATTAACAGAAAGAATGTTTTCAATTAAAAAATATTCAAATAATTTGGTATCAATGAGGAAATTCAAATTACATTAACAGATTACTAAATGTAAATGTAACATGGAACAACATGTTCTGGACATGGGACAACAGACTGGTTCCAAATCAGGAAAGGAGTACGTCAAGGCTGTGTATTGTCACCCTGCTTATTTAACTTATATGCAGAGTACATCATGAGAAATGTCAGGCTGGATGATGCACAAGCTGGAATCAAGGAGAAATATCAATAACCTCAGATATGCAGATGACACCACCCTTATGGCAGAAAGTGAAGAAGAACTAAAGAGTCTCTTGATGAAAGTGAAAGAGGAGAGTGAAAAAGCTGGCTTAAAACTCAACATTCAGAAAACTAAGATCATGGCATCCGGTCCCATCACTTCATGGGAAATAGATGGGGAAACAATGGAAACAGTGTCAGACTTTATTTTCTTGGGCTCCAAAAGCACTGTAGACAGTGACTGCAGCTGTGAAATTAAAAGACATTTGCTCCTTGGAAGAAAAGCTATGACAAACCTAGACAGCATATTAAAAAGCAGAGACATTACTTTCCCTCAATGGTCCATCTTGTCAAAGCTATGGTTTTTCCAGTAGTCATGTATGGATATGAGAGTTGGACTACAAAGGAAGCTGAGCGCTGAAGAATTTATACTTTCGACTACGGTGTTGGAGAAGACTCTTGAGAGTCCCTTAGACTGCAAGGAGATCAAACCAGTCAACCCTAAAGGAAATCAGTCCTGAATATTCACTGGAAGGACTGATGCTGAAGCTGAAACTGCAATACACTGGCCACCTGATGCAAAGAATTGACCCATGGAAAAAGACCCTGATGTTGGGCAAGATTGAAGGCAGGAGAAGGGGATGACAGAGGATGAGATGGCTGGATGGCATCACAGACTCGATGGACATGACTTTGAGTAAGCTCTGGGAGTTAGTGATGGACAGGGAAGCCTGGCATCCTGCAGTCCATGGGGTCGCAAAGAGTCAGACACAACTGAGCAACTGAACTGAACTGAAATGTAAATGAAAAAATAAGAATTACCAGACATTTGATGAAAGCCTACAGCATGACAGAAAAACCAAGAGACTAAAATGAAAAAAGTGTCTCTAGTGACAACCTAGAAATAAATTAGTGAAAAAAAGAGAACTTACAAAAGAAAACTCCAATTATTGTAACTTAAGGGAAATTCAAGGCCATATTGCATGCCTATTAGTAGTACTGTCTCCTATGGGAAAGGCAAGTTCAAACAAGATAAACTCTTGAAAATTAAATATGTGATTGCTACTTAAAAAAATAATTTAAGATTTTGAAAAATAAAAACTTAAACAGAATGTAGAATAAAAGGACAGCCATAAAACTGTGTGGAAAATGATCGATAAGATACATACAGGATCACTTCTAAGAGCCGATATCCAATTAAGTGGCCATTCAAAAAAGAGACACTAGAGAAGACCTGGAAAGAATGTTATTAAATTATAAATATAAATAAAGTATAGTTACAAAATTAGTTTTCTAGAACTGAATGGAAAATGTTCAAGTGTTGCACAAAATAGATGAATAGACTTAAATTTGACATATCCACATGAAGTATTAGAAAACAAACATAAATATAAGTTCCTAAAATTTCCAAAGAGAATTAAAGATAATTTACCAAAAAATAAGAATTCAACAGAAATCATATTTCTCAGAAATGCTGGATGCTATGAGACAATGGAGCATATGCCCTTAAACATCCGAGGAAGAAAATTTCCAAAGTAAACTTCTCTTGTAATATTATTAACGAGTGTAAGGACAAGATAAAAATATTTTAAAATATGAAAGGACTCAGATATTGTCTTAGGATTTATTTTTTAAAAGGATGTACTCTGTTGAAATAATGGCATGAATTAAAATGGGAAGTCAAGGAACAATGAGGGAAAAGCGAAATTCTACCTGTGGCTCAGAGAACAGTCCAGATCACAGAGGTGTCAGGACAAAGGGTTTTGGGGAAAAACATAACAACTTAAAGTGTGATGGAACATATGCAATGATGGAAAGCTTGGGAATACTTTATATGATAAAAGCACACTGAGAAATGTAGTCAGAGGTTCCATGAAAGAAAAAATAAAAGAAAATTTTATGAGAAAGTCATTATCCAAAGAGGCAGCCATCAAATATGTGGCATATCTTGGGTGGTTGAGTGTAAACAAGAGGAATAAATTTAATCTTGGACCAAGAATATTCTCCTTCGATGGCACAGGAGACCATTAAAACCGTTTTAAAACAACGATGACAACAATACCATAATCACCACTATTAATTAATTAATTAATGCAATTAATTTGATATAGTTATCAAAATGATAAGAGTGACATTTAATTTCAGCCAAGTAAAGGAGGAATTTAGTCAATAAATGACACTGGACCACTGACAAAAGCAGTCAGGTTAGAGCCCTATGTTATATCAAAATAAATTCCAGAGGAATTAAATCCCTAAATATTAAAAAAAAAAAAAAACATGGTATTAGAACAAAATAAGATGAGAATATTTTAGTAGTTCGATATAGAGTGCCACAAAATGAGCGACTGTTAACAATGTCTGAATGAATAGATTTATGATAGAGGAATATAACCTACAAATTTGGACTCAATGTATGATTATCTGGATAATAAGCATATACATATTGAATAAGAGGAATTAGAAAATATAAATAGACCAAAAGCAGAGAAAAGCAGAACCCAACAAATTTCCTCTCTCATTCCTTACTGCTCCACAAAAAGCATCAAGTTTAGTACGCATTGGATACTGGTCATTTTAACTTTCAAAAGAACAACTAATTCTTAAGTTATTTATTCAGTTTTTACAGAAAAAATAAGAAAAGCTTTCTAATTCAACTTATGTATTCATTTAACAAGTATTTTATGGGTACCTACTCTATTAGATTCCAGGGCTCCAGTACTGAATGAGAGTTTTCATGGAGAAAATCTAATCCAGAAACATAATAATAAAATCAAGTTATTATATACAAATATAATATGAAAATCAGACAAAGATAGCAAGAAATAATAACAAAAAACACAGAATAATCTGAAGGATCAGTTCAGTTCAGTTGCTCCGTCATGTCTGACTCTTTGTGACCCCATGAATCGCAGCATGCCTGGCCTCCTTGTCCATCACCAACTCCCAAAGTTTACTCAAACTCATGTCCATCAAGTCAGTGATGCCATCCAGCCATCTCGTCCTCTGTCATCCACTTCTCCCCCTGCTCCCAATCCTTCCCAGCATCAGGCTCTTCTCAAATGTGTCAACTCTTCGCATGAGGTGGCCAAAGTACTGGAGTTTCAGCTTCAGTTTCAGTCCTTCCAATGAACACCCAGGACTGATCTCCTTTAGGATGGACTGGTTGGATCTCCTTGCAGTCCAAGGGACTCTCAAGAGTCTTCTCCAACACCACAGTTCAAAAGCATCAATTCTTCGGCGCTCAGCTTCCTTCGCAGTCCAACTCTCACATCCATACGTGACTACTGGAAAAACCATAGCCTTGACTAGACAGACCTTTGTTGGAAAAGTAATGTCTCTGCTTTTTAATATGCTGTCTAGGTTGGTCATAACTTTCCTTCCAAGGAGTAAGCGTCATTTAATTTCATGGCTGCAATCACCATCTGCAGTGATTTTGGAGCCCCCCAAAATAAAGTCTGTCACTGTTTCCATTGTTTCCCCATCTGTTTGTCATGAAGTGATGGGACCAGATGCCATGATCTTAGTTTTCTGAATGTTGAGCTTTAAGCCAACGTTTTCACTCTCCTCTTTCACTTTCAGCAAGAGGCTTTTTAGTTCCTCTTCACTTTCTGCCATAAGGGTGGTGTCATCTGCATGTCTGAGGTTACTGATATTTCTCCCAGCAATCTTGATTCCAGCTTGTGCTTCTTCCAGCCCAGCGTTTCTCATGACGTATTCTGCGTATAAGTTAAATAAGTAGGGTGACAATATACAGTCTTGATGTACTCCTTTTCCTATTTGGAACCAGTCTGTTGTTCCATGTCCAGTTCTAACTGTTGCTTCCTGTCCTGCATACAGGTTTTTCAAGAGACAGGTCAGGTGGTCTGGTATTCCCATCTCTTTCAGAATTTTCCACAGTTTATTATGATCCACAAAGTCAAAGGCTTTGGCAAAGTCAATAAAGCAGAAATAGATGTTTTTCTGGAACTCTCTTGCTTTTTTGATGATCCATCGGATGTTGGCAATTTGATTTCTGGTTCCTCTGCATTTTCTAAAACCAGCTTGAACATCTGGAAGTTCACGGTTCACGTATTGCTGAAGCCTGGCTTGGAGAATTTTAAGCATTACTTTACTAGCGTGTGAGATGAGTGCAATTGTGCGGTAGTTGAGCATTCTTTGGCATTGCCTTTCTTTGGGATTGGAATGAAAACTGACCTTTTCCAGTCCTGTGGCAATTGCTGAGTTTTCCAAATTTGCTGACATATTGAGTGCAGCACTTTCACAGCATCAGCTTTTAGGATTTGAAATAGCTCAACTGGAATTTCATCACCTCCACTAGCTTTGTTCATAGTGATGCTTCCTAAGGCCCGCTTGATTTCACATTCCAGGATGTCTGGCTCTAGGTGAGTGATCACACCATTATTAGTATCTGGGTCGTAAAGATCTTTTTTGTATAGTTCTTCTGTGTATTTTTGCTACCTCTTCTTTTTTTTTTTTAATTTTTCTTATCTTTTATTTACTCTTCCCTTCTTAAAGAAAAAAAATTCCATGTTATATGTTTTTTTTACTTTTTTTTGATTTTAATTAGTTTATTTTCTATTTTTTAACTTTATAATATTGTATTTGTTTTGCCATACATTGACATGAATCCACCATGGGTGTACATGTTGTCCCCTTCCAGAACCCCCTTTCCACCTCCCTCCCCATTCCATACCTTCAGGTCATCCCGGTGCACCAGCCCCGAGCACCCTGTATCATGCATTGAACCTGGACTGGCGATTCGTTTCACATATGATAATTTACATGCTCCCATGCCATTCTCCCATATCATCCCGCCCTCACCCTCTCCCATAGAGTCCATAATACTGTTCTATTTATCTGTGTCTCTTTTGATGTCTCGCATACAGTGTTATCTTTGCCGATTGACTAAATACCATATATATGTGCTAGTATACAGTATTGGTGTTTTTCTTTCTTGCTCACTTCACTCTGTAGGTCCATAACATTTCTGTCCTTTATGGAGCCCATCTTTGCATGAAATGTTCCCTTGGTATCTCTAGTTTTCTTGAAGAGATCTCTAGTCTTTCCTATTCTGTTGTTTTCCTCTAGTTCTTTGCACTGATCTCTGAGGAAGGCTTTCTTATCTCTCCTTGCTATTCTTTGGAACTCTGCATTCAAATCTTTCCTTTTATCCTTTGCTTTTTGATTCTCTTCTTTTCACAGCTATTTGTAAGGCATCCTCAGACAGCCATATTGCTTTTTTGCATTTCTTTTCCATGGGGATGGTCTTGATCCCTGTCTCCTGTACTATGTCACGAACCTCCATCCATAGTTCATCAGGCACTCTGTCAGATCTAGTCCCTTAAATCTTTTTCTCACTTCCATTGTATAATCATAAGGGATTTGATTTAGGTCATACCTGAATGGTCTAGTGGTTTTCCCCACTTTCTTCAATTCAAGTCTGAATTTGGTAATAAGGAGTTCACGATCTGAGCCACAGTCAGCTCCCGGTCTTGTTTTTGCTGACTGTATAGAGCTTCTTCATCTCTGGCTGCAAAGAATATAATTAATCTGATTTTGGTGTTGACCATCTGGTGATGTCCATGTGTAGGGTTTTCTCTTGTGTTGTCGGAAGAGGGTGTTTGCTATGACGAGTGTGTTCTTTTGGCAAAACTCTATTAGCCTTTGCCCTGCTTCCTTCTGTACTCCAAGGCCAAATCTGCCTGTTACTCCATGTGTTTCTTGACTTCCTACTTTTGAATTCCAGTCCCCTATAATGAAAAGGACATCTTTTTTGGTGTTAGTTCTAAAAGGTCTTGTAGGGCTTCATAGAACCATTCAACTTCAGCTTCTTCAGTGTTACTGGTTGGGGCATAGACTTGGATTACCGTGATATTAAATGGTTTGCCTTGGAAACGAACAGAGATCATTCTGTCTTTTTGAGATTGCATCCAAGTACTGCATTTCAGACTCTTTTGTTGACCATTATGGCTACTCCATTTCTTCTAAGGGATTCCTGCCCACAGTAGTAGATATAATGGTCATCTGATGGATAGACAGATACAAAATAGATCCAAAGAAATCTATTAAATATTAAGTAACTGAATTAGCAGTATATCAGGAGACAATTATACCAAAGCAAATTCATTTCTATTTCAGACATACAAAGATGATGCACTGTCAAACTAATAAGTCACTAATAGCATCAGTGGTAGTTTAAATAAAAAGTATATATGATCTATCCAATATCTGTTTCTTCACTTAACAGAAGTTTATTTAACAAATATTTATTGAATACTAATTCCAGGTGTTCCACCTGGCAATGGGTATAAAATAGTGAAAAATATAGGAACTATCTCTGGTTTTAGATAGTTTACATTATAGTGGGAAAGACAGAGCGGTAATCAAGTAGTTGTATTATAGAGTTCAAATGGCTTTGTTAGCGAAATACAGGAGATAACCAGGGGCTACAAATCAAAAGTATGTCTTTTGGAAGGCTTGCTGACCAAAGAATAGGAGTTAGCCAGCAAAGAAGGAAAAAAAGTGTTTTGGGCAGAAGAAATAATTTGGACAAAGATTGCAAATTGAGAGAAAACAGAATACTGCTAGAATGTAGAGGTAAATGGCTGGTGGTTAGAGATAAAGCCTGGAAAGCTAAGCAGGGCCAGATGACCAAGTTCTTTACAAGCCATATTAAAGAGTTCAAATTTTATTCTAAGAGCATTAGAGGCTTAACAGGAGGTGACATAATCAGTTTTGCGTTTCAAAAATTCATTTGAGCAGAAGTATGGAAATGAATTGGAGGGGCTCTGCATCAGCAGATAGTTAAAAGTTTATTGATAATACAAAAAAAGTATAACAGTATTAACTAAGGCAGTAGAAGAGGAAATCCATGGAAGATTTAACAGATATTTAGGAGGTAGAATTGTGAAGTCTTAGTGATGACTGATTATGGGAGAGGGGAAGGTAGAGGGAAGGGTCAAGAGAAGTGGGGGTGGCAGTGTCAGGGTTTGCTGAAAGTTCTCATTAACTGTGTTATCACTTTCTTAAAGTCAATGCTATGCATTTGAACCTGACAAATTTATTCTTAATAATAAAACACCAGAGACATGCCTATGAAAATCTGTAACAAGAGAACAATGCCTGTAATTACTACCATTATTTAATGCTACATTTCAAATGATAGTGTGATAAAGTAGGAAAATGAATAAAAATAACTCCTGGAAGCCAAACAAATATTATCATTATATGTAGATGATATGTCTACACATAAAGAAAACTTAAGTGACTCAAGAATTAGCAACCTGTACAATTTCAAATTATAAATTGAATTTAAAAAAATCAGTTTCCCACTGTATCATCAAAAACATATTTTTAGAAAATAAAATTAAAAACTTCATTTTCAAAATAAAATTAAAACATGAAATACCTAAAAACAGGTTTAAGAATTAATCAGTATTGATATGAAAGAAAATATAAAACTTTAATGATTAAACAGGGACTCATATGAAGTTCTTGAATATGGAAACACCAACAGAAAAAGTCAAGTTTCTCAAATTGATTTATAAAGTTTATATAACTTGATTTTAGAGTTAATATAGAAAGTGTGAGAACAGCCAGGAAAATTTTTGAGATTTTAAAAAAAGAATTCTGATTAGGAATTACACTGCCAGATATGAAAATATATTTTAAAGTCATGATAATTAGAAGTCTGGTACTGTTACATAATTAGATAGCACAGTAGGAGAGATTAGAATGCCTCAAAATATTGCCAATTATATGCCAATTTTAGTATATGGTGAAAGTAGCATTTAAACTAGAGAGAAAAAATGGGAATGTGATTGAATAGATACATTTATCTCTTCTCCCTATGGAAACTTTTCTAAAATATCAGTAAAACAGTTTTTAAAAAGCATAGAACTACAAGTACACCCAAATGGATCAGAAGAGAAAGCAAAAGGAGATGAGAAATGATACAAGTTTTGGAAAACAAAGCTCAAATGGAGGAATAGTAACTAACTCAGCAAGGGAAGGAAGCTATAAAACCTATGTGCCTGAAGAGAGTGACACTGAAGTGTGACCCAGACAAAGTGGATGGTGGTAAAGTTGAAAACAGGAGGACTGGGGGATATCTGTTTCCTGAATCATGGGTCTCCTCCAACATATTTCCGATAACAGCCAGTCATTTATATACCTCAGTCTGAATAAAAGAGGATTACTTTCTTGGGAAATTGAGTAGGGGCCCCAACGTCAGTTATTTAGGCTCCATATCTAAAAAGTTATCTTCCTACTTGATTGCTCTAAAATAAAGCCTACTAACTTAAAAGTGCATTTTTCTTCCCCTTTCCACTAGAAAAACTCCAACCATATTTTTGGAGCCTTTCTCCTAAATGCGCATGGTATATTAGAAAATTAAGCAAAAGCTCCAACAGAGAACAAACAAATAAAACCTTCAGAGGGAACATGACAAAAACAGAAACAACCCTGTAATTTGTATGCTCAGAAATATAAAAGAGGATATTGCATCCATGAAATAGTAACAGGATAATATATAAAAGAACATAACTTTTAGAAATTAAAAAATTAGAACAAGAACAGACCAACAACAAGAACAACAGCAAATCAATAAAAGGGCTGAAAATAAAGTTAAGGAAATGTTTAAAAAAAGCAGAACACACAAAAAAACAGAGATAGGGTGTACCGAAGATCTAGTCTTGAGAAACAGGTGTGATCATCATAGGCATAGAAGTAGGTCAGTTGTATAAGAAGGTATGCCAAGTAAGATGAGGAGTAGGACACAGAATAGAGCCGTTCATTTATGGTTGCATGATAGTCTACTGTAGATTAATACTATAAATTTATGTTGTTAAATTATGTTACTCTTGTCAGACCTTAAGGTTTCTCCAGTTTTAAAACTTACAAACAATCTTGTAGTAAGCAATGTTGCCCACAAATCATTGCTTACATTTCAGTTTACGTTCTTAGGACAGACACCAGAATTACTTTGAAGTGATGAGGTACTTAGAAAATCAGCTGAATATTTAAATATTTTATGAACTAAATGGGGGTGTGATATGGTCAATAAATGATCCTGACTGATCAGCTCTTTCTAGGGATAATGTACTTGTAAAAACAATATTTTCACAGCTTAGGTTGGGCCTCTTTAAGGCCTCTGAAATGTTAAAAGTTATTGGAGGAGTATTTGGGGCCATCAGACAGGCCTCAAAAGCATAGCCACAAGAAACCTGTGAAGAAGAAACCAAGGGTTCTCTCCTCAGCTTTTCCAGGGAAGAGAGGAGTGGGGTTGAATTTGAAGTTAAGAACATGGAGGAAAAACCAGTTCAGTTCAGTAGCTCAGTCGTGTTCGACTCTTTGCAACCCCATGGACTGCAGCATGCCAGGCCTCCCTGTCCATCACCAACTCCCAGAATTTACCCAAACCCATGTCCATTGAGTAGGTGGTGCCATCCAATCATCTCATCCTCTGTTGTCCCTTTCTCCTCCTGCCCTCAATATTTGCCAGCATCAGGATCTTTTCAAATGAGTCAGCTCTTCGCATGAGGTGGCCAAAGTATTGGAGTTTAAGCTTCAGCATCAGTCCTTCCAATGAACACCCAGAACTGTTCTCCTTTAGGATGGACTGGTTGGATCTCCTTGCAGTCCAAGACTCTCAAGAGTCTTCTCCAACACCACGGTTCGAAAGCATCAATTCTTTGGCACTCAACTTTCTTCACAGTCCAACTCTCACATCCATACATAACTACTGGAAAAACCACAGCCTTGACTAGATGGACCTTTGCGGACAAACTAATGTCTCTGCTTTTTAATATGCTGTCTAGGCGGGTCATAACTTTCCTGCCAAGGAGTAAGCATCTTTTAATTTCATGGCTGCAGTCACCATCTGCAGTGATTTTGGAGCCCCCCCAAAAAAGTCAGCCACTATTTCCACTGTTTCTCCATCTATTGGCCATGAAGTGATGGGACCGGATGCCATGATCTTAGTTTTCTGAATGTTGAGCTTTAAGCCAATTTTTTTCACTCTCCTCTTTCACTTTCATCATGAGGCTCTTTAGTTCTTCTTCCCCTTCTGCCATAAGGGTGGTGTCATCTGCATATCTGAGGTTATTGATATTTCTCCCAGCAATCTTGATTCCAGCTTGTGCTTCCTCCAGCCCAGTGTTTCACATGATGTACTCCACATATAAGTGAAATAAGCAGGGTCACAATATACAGCCTTGATGTATTCCTTTTACTAATTGGAACCAATCTGTTGTTCCATGTTCAGTTCTAACTGTTGCTTCCTGACCTACATATAGGTTTCTCAAGAGGCAGGTCAGGTGGTCTGGTATGCCAATCTCTTTCAGAATTTCCCACAGTTTATTGTGATCCACACAGTCAAAGGCTTTGGCAAAGTCAATAAAGCAGAAATAGATGTTTTGGGGAACTCTCTTGCTTTTTCGATGATCCATCGGATGTTGGCAATGTAATCTCTGCTTCCTCTGCCTTTTCTAAAACCAGCTTGAACATCTGGAAGTTCATGGTTCATGTATTGCTGAAGCCTGGCTTGGAGAATTTTGAGCATTACTTTGCCAGAGTGTGAGATGAGTGCAATTGTGCAGTAGTTTGAGCTTTCTTTGGCATGCTTTTCTTTGAGATTGGAATGAAAACTGAGCTTTTCCAGTCATGTGGCCATTGCTGAGTTTTCCAAATTTGCTGACATATTGAGTGCAGTACTTTCACAGCATCAGCTTTCAGGATTTGAAATAGCTCAACTGGAATTTCATCACCTCCACTAGTTTTGTTCATAGTGATGCTTCCTAAGGCCCACTTGACTTCACATTCCAGGATGTCTGGCTCTAGGTGAGTGATCACACCATCGTGATTATGTGGGTTGTGAACATCTTTTTTTGTATAGTTCTTCTACGTATTCTTGCCATCTCTCCTTAATATCTTCTGCTTCTGTTAGGTCCATAACATTTCTGTCCTTTATCGAGCTCATCTTTGCATTAAATGTTCCCGTGATATCTCTAATTTTCTTGAAGAGATCTCTAGTCTTTCCCATTCTGTTGTTTTCCTCTATTTTTTTGCAATGATCACTGAGGAAGGCTTTCTTATCTCTCCTTGCTATTCTTTGGGACTCTGCATTCAAATGAGTATATCTTTCCTTTTATCCTTTGCTTTTTGTGTCTCTTATTTTCAAGGCTATCTGTAAGGCATCCTCAGACGGCCATTTTGCTTTTTTGCATTTCTTATCCATGGGGATGGTCTTGTCCCTGTCTTCTTTACAATGTCACAAACCTCCATCCATAGTTCATCAGGCACTCTGTCTGTCAGATCTAGTCCCTTAAATCTATTTCTCACTTCCACTGTATAATCATAAGGGATTTATTTAGGTCATACCTGAATGATCTATTGGTTTTCCCCACTTTCTTCAATTTAAGTCTGAATTTGGCAATAAGGAGTTCATGATCTGATCCACAGTCAGCTCCCAGTCTTGTTTTTGTTGACTGTATAGAGCTTCTCCCTCTTTGGCTGCAAAGAATATAATCAGTCTGATTTCAGTGTTGGCCATCTAGTGATGTCCATGTGTAGAGTTTTCTCTTGTGTTGTTGGAAGAGGGTGTTTGCTATGACCAGTACATTCTCTTGGCAAACTGTTAGCCTTTGCCCTGCTTCATTTTGTAGTCCAAGGCCAAATTTGCCTGTTATGCCATGTGTTTCTTGACTTCCTACTTTTGAATTCCAGTCCCCTATAATGAAAAGGACATCTTTTTTGGGTGTTAGTTCTAGAAGGTCTTGTAGGTCTGCATATAACTGTTCCACTTCAGCTTCTTCAGCGTTACTGGTCAGGCCATAGACTTGGTTTTCCATGATATTGAATGGTTTGCCTTGGAAATGAACAGAGACAATTACCCAGTGAAAGATACTGTATTGCTCTCTTCCCATAATACTCATCTTTCCTTTATTCACCTGTGTCCAGATCTCATTACACTTTGGCTAAAGGTGATTTGTTACTCTTTGTTATTCTTTCTTCAAGGTAGCATGGGAAGATGCATGAGCTTCAGATTTACAAAAGCCTGAGGATGTTATTTAGTTCTTCCACTTATTTGATGGTGTTCCAATTATTTATTGCTGAAAAACAAACCACCTCATTGTGCAACTTAGGATTTGGCAGGGACAGTGTGTCTCTGCTCCACTTAAAATCCACTGGCATAGCTGAAAGACTGTGGGCTGGAGTCATCTGAAGCAGGGTTTCTCTATCTCAGTACTGTTGTCATTTGGGTTGAACATTCTTGGTTGTAGGGGACTGTGTATTGTAGAATATCTAGCAGTATTCTGGTCCACTACTTACTAGCTGTTAGCAGCACTCCCTTTCAAGTTGTAACAATCAAACATATCTCCCCAATATGTCAAATGTTCCCTTCTAAAGAAGTAGGGTGGCAACATTGTTCATGTGAGAACCAATGTACTCGCTTCCACATATGTGGTAATTGACGGTGGCTATTGACTGAGATTTTAGGGGAGACTAATATATAGGCTGGAACACCTACACAACATCTCTTTAAAGTAATGTGCTTTCTCAGTATGTGGTAGCTGATTTCCAAGGGCAAGTATCAAGGTGGGGCTAGGAAAGTCATATTGCTTTTTATGACATAGCACTGGATTTTACACAGCTTCATTTCTGTTGCATCTGTTCAACTGAGCAGCAATAAGCCCATTCTTAATTTCAAGTGGAGGAAAAATAAATTCTACCTTTTGATGAGGGTCTCTGATTTACATATAATTGTTGATATTATATATTTGTGGTGGTGTTGGAGAAGACTCTTGAGTCTCTTGGACTGCAAGGAGAACCAGTCAGTCCATCCTAAAGGAAATCAGGCCTGTATATTCATTGGAAAGACTGATGCTGAAGCTGAAATTCCAATAGTTTGGCCACCTGATGAAAGAACTGACTCTCTAGAAAAGACCCTGATGCTGGGAAAGATTGAAGGTGGGAGGAGAAGGGGACGACAGAGGATGAGATGGTTGGATGGCATCACTGACTCAATGTACATGAGTTTGAGTAAACTCCAAGAGTTGGTGATGGACAGGGAGGCCTTGGCATGCTGCAGTCCACGGGGTCGCAAAGAGTCAGACACGAGTGAGCGACTGAACTGACCTGAACTGAACCCTTTCTAGGGCTTCCTAGGTGGCGCTAGTGGTAAAGAATTCACCTGCCAATGCAGGAGACATGAGATGTGGGTTCGAGTCCTGGGTCGGGAAGATCCTCTGGAGGAAGGAGTGATAACCCAACTCCAGTGTTCTTGCCTGGAGAATGCCATGGACAGAGGAGCCTGGTGGGCTATAGTCTAACACTCCAAGCTTCCCTGTCATCACCAAGCCTCAGAACTTGCTCAAACTCATGTCCATTGATTCTGTGATGCCATTCAACCAACTCATTCTCTGTTGCCTCTCTCTCCTCCTGCCTTAAATCTTTCCCAGCATCAGGGTCTTTTCCAATGAGTTGGCTCTTCACATCAAGTATTGGAGCTTCAGCTTCAGTATCAGTTCTTCCAATGAATATTCAGAGTTGATTTCCTTCAGGATTGGCTGGTTTGATCTTCCTGCTGGCCAAGAGGCTCTCAAAAGTCTTCTCAACACTACAGTTTGTAAGCATCAATATATTATTATTTATAATATATATTTATATTGTAATGAAAGCTCTAATTCCTAAGGCTCCCAGTGTAGTAACTAACCTCAACTATTCCTGAACTGCAGGGTAATGGAAAGGTTTTAAGAACTCCTGTATTATTTTAAGAATTGGGTATTCAAGAGAAAGCAGCAACAACTACAAAAGTGAAAATGTTTGTCTTGGGTTGCATGAATGCAATTGGTTTTCATCAAGATTAAGCTCATCTATTTGAAGGCACACCTTGTTCCAAAATCTAAGCACAGCTTTCCTGGGGCTACTTGATCTTTATCAGGTTTTTCTTCCACAGAAGCCTGCTCTTGCTGAGCATCTTCATTGCCTTCTGGGAAAAGATGTTCTATAGCATAGTCCTCGCCAACCAGAGAATGCTCCCTGGAATAGCAAGTAGCAACTGATGTCTGAGTCTTCGTGCTGACACATTATGATAAAAACAAGCCACTTTCCTGCCTCCCTGCTTCACCTTTTTAAAACTGGGTCTAGTCACAAAATATGAGATGGCAGAAATATTAACTGCTTTCAGTTCAGTTCAGTTCAGTCGCTCAGTCGTGTCTGACTCTTTGCGACCCCATGAACTGCAGCACGCCAGGCCTCTCTGTCCATCACCAACTCCCAGAGTCTACCCAAACCCATGTCCATCGAGTCGGTGATGCCATCCAACCATCTCATCCTCTGTCATCCCCTTCTCCTCCCGCCCCCAATCCTTCCCAGCATCAGGGTCTTTTCCAATGAGTCAACCCTTCGCATGAGGGGGCCAAAGTATTGGAGTTTCAGCTTCAACACCAGACCTTCCAATGAACACCCAGGATTGATCTCTTTTAGGATTGATTGATTGGATCTCCTTGCAGTCCAAGGGACTCTCAAGAGTCTTCTCCAACACCACAATTCAAAAGCATCAATTCTTCGGCGCTCAGCTTTCTTCACCATCCAACTCTCACATCCATACATGAGTACTGGAAAAACCATAGCCTTGACTAGACTGACTTTTGTTGGCAAAGTAATGTCTCTACTTTTAAATATGCTATCTAGGTTGGCCATAACCTTCCTTCCAAGGAGTAAGCGTCTTTTAATTTCATGGCTGCAATCACTATCAGCAGTGATTCTGGAGCCCCCAAAAATAAAGTCTGACACTGTTTCCACTGTTTCCCCATCTATTTGCCATGAAGTGATGGGACCAGATGCCATGATATTAGTTAACTGCTTAATTAAGATCAAAGTCACTTAATGGTACAACAGGAAAAACTGACCAAATAAAATAGAGTCTTTGCTATTTGTAGACAAGACTCCTTGGCAGCAGGGAAGGAGAGCAATAAGGTCTTGCTCTTGGCTTCAATAGCATTGTTCAACTCAATAGGATTCTTAACATTTCACCAAGTTAATTCTGCCCTGGGGTTCTAATTGATAGAAATTCATTTCAAAATAAAGAAAGTAAAAATAATCCTGTTTCTAAAAGAGATATATATTGCAACATTATATATAGTTGATAACAATGTAAAAATCCACAAATAGAGTAATTACTATGGAACGTGGTCTATTTACTGGATGGAATATTGTATAGTAAAATATTTGTTATAAAAAGCAGGAAATATGCTTGAGTATAATGCTAAATGAATTTAAGGATATCTAAAATTATATGAATATTATAATTATTTGTTCCAATATTGAAAAAATTCCACAACAAATACAATAGTTACATAATAAAATTCAAATACATTCATATAATCTCATTAAAATAAAAAAAACTCTAAGAAGTAATAATACCTCTTTACAACTCTAATTTTATTCATTTCTAGATGTAATCATTGTTAACAACATGGTGCATTTCCATTCTCACTATCTATACATTTCCATGTTTCATTTTTTAAGTAATGAGATTATTATTAAATCTGTTGTTCTATAACATGCTTTTATTACTTAATGATATTTATTGGAAATCTTTTCCATAACTGACATTGCTATTATTATTCTTGCATCTCATTTTTAAACATCTACTGATGTTCATTCCCCAGGATGAACATTTTGTAATGCATTTAACCATTTTTACTGATACAAATTCAGATGATATATTCCACTTATTGGAATTCAGCTATAAAATTCAGCTATATTCCACTTATTGCCCCATAATCTTTTTCCATTATGTACTCCAATAAGTGGAATATAGCTGTGCCTGTATCTTTTGAATTTTTGCCAATAAATGATGCCTCATTGTTTTAACTTAAATTTTCCTGATTACCAGCAAGGCATGCTTGTTGCCCATTTATATTTCTTCTATGAATTGCCTGTTTGCAACCTTTATGAATTTTATTACAATGAGAAAAAAGTAATGAAATGATAAAAAGAAATATATAAAGATATTCATAGTAATTGTATTAGAGAGTAGAACTGTAGTAATTTTTTCTCTCCTATAATTTAAAAAATGTTTATGTAGTTACAATAAAAGCATTTTTTGTTGTGTTGTTTATTTTTTAGTGAAAGGAAAAGTCATAAGTACTCTGTGCCTATTCCTTCCAAAGTCTCTGTGGACTGTTCACTAAAAATAAACCTATGCCCTAATTGGCCATGGGAAAAAAAGCTAGAGCAGTTTGTTTACTGTTTGAGGCTTCATGCTTTTAAGAAGCTTAAAAATCAATACTGGTTGTTGGTTCTCAACCTTCTGCTATAGTGGATCCCAGATTCTATTATGTCATCTCCACTGAAAATTTGGCATCATCATGCTTTTAGCTGGTAAAATTGCATAAATTAATCTCACAAGAAATGGCTGCAAGAATCAGTGATAACGATGACTGATCTTCTCATAAAGAACATATTTTACAGTGAGAAATGATTTATTATTTCATAAAATTGTCATTTGTCCCTTGTCTACTCTAGATAAAACACATCTGAGAACTACAGCAACTCTGTTTGGTGATCCTTAACAAAGTCTGATATTGAAGAATGTAATGGGATGAAGTACATGCTAACCTCCAGTCCCCATATTGATTTTAATTCTTTCCATATTGATCTTTGCTCATACAGGAGGCCAGGAGAAAGCTACAAATATTTCTGGGAACAGATGACAAAGCTTGGAGTCAGGGAGAGGACTGAAGCAAGGACCCTGGTTACCAGGCTCTTTGCAGTGATCTGAACATGAGGTGGCAACAAACTCAAAGTGGATTTAAGTGAGGAAGATCCAACACCAGGAGTTGGGTTTTACAGTTGAATAAGCATGGGTTCAAATCCTGACTTGGTTTCTTTCTAGGTGTGAGAATTTAAGCAAGTAATAGCTATTTTAGTATTAGCATTTTTTTCCAACCTAAAATGGGGACAAGAATATAATCGGCCCATGAGAGTTATGAGAATTAAATGAGATAAAGGTATGTAAAGTGTTTTAAACAGTATGTGGTATAAAGATACTGCTCAATAAATAGTGGTGCAACATTGATCTCATTTTATTTTTTTAAATTTAGTAAAGCCAGAATCATGGTAGGAATCCAATCATGGAGATTTGTGTTGAAGTTTGGAATCCATGCCCTGGAGGGCTTGAGGTAACTATTGTCTTAGACTATTATTACCTTTGTTCCATGCTTGCTCCTTGATTCCTGCTAGTTCCTCAGTGATTCAGAATCTGTACAGGTTCACAGATGTTTATGATGAAACATTAAACTATTTGGCTTATGTCTGTTTAAATTCCTCTAGTCTAAAGGCAGGACTGGCTTCAGATCTTTGAGTAAGGGTAAAATGGACCCTTAGGGGGTCTCAGGAGGGAATGACGGGGAGCCAGGCTGGAAAGTACTGACAAGAGATGGTCTGAGAGGCATTCTGAAGGAGAATAGAACATCTTACTAACAGCTCAGAGGGATAAGTGAAGGAGTGAAGAGGGTTGAAAATGTTTTGGCTTGAAAGAGATGGAGTAGTAGAGATTAGGACTGTCACTATATAATTCTTCATAAATTCTATAGCTCAAAGAATTGGACTTGCAGTCAAAGCAAGTTTAGTGCATCTGGTTTACCATGCTATAACTCTTAATACTTCTGCTTCCTATTTGATCACTTCTTTTTTGGGGGGGGGGGGAAGATCTCTCTCTGTTCCTTCTCTTCACTTTACTTAAAATGCATTTACATAAATGACATCCATAGTAACCAATGATTTGTTGGCTCATTCAGTAAGGAATCTGCCTGCCATGTGGGAGTCTGGGTTCGATTTCTGGGTTGGGCAGATCCCCTGGAGAAGGAAATGGCAACTCATCCCAGTATTTTTGCCCAAAGAATTCCATGGACAGAGGAGCCTGATGGGCTACAGACCATAGGGTCGCAAAGGGTTGGACATGACTGAGCAACTAACACATGCTATGATTTTTACAAATTGTTCCTAACATAAACTATTTCAGAAAGAGGTTATATTTTTTATTTATTTATTTTTTTAGCACAAACTACTTTTGCAGAAAAGTTGTCTGCAAATAATCTCCTGCTTATACAAGGTGTCTCCAAATGATTACATTTCTGATGTGGATGACTAATAAGGAGTTAGTAAGTGAAATATACAAACAGTTCACACAACTCAACATAAAAAAATGCCAATTAAAAATGAGCAAAAGACCTAAATAAACACTTTTTCAATGAAGATATACAGATAGTCAACAGGCATAAAAAAAGATTCTCTACATCACTAATCAGCAGAGAAATTCAGTTCAAAACCACAGTGAGATATTATCTTACACCTGTCAGAATGAATATCATCAAAATGTTGGTTAGAACATAGAGAAAAGGGAACACTTGTACACTGTTGGTGGGATAAGTCAGTGGAACCACCATGGAAAACAGTGCATAAGTTTTTCAAACAACAACAAAAGAACTACCATAGGATCCAGCAAACTACACCTGGGTACATATCTGAAGACAACAAAAACACTAATTCAAAAAGATATGCCAATGTTCACTGTGGCATTATTTACATAGCCAAGATATGGAAGCAACCTAAGAGGCCATCAGCAGATGAATGGATAAAAAGTTATATATATATATATATATATGATATAAATGTATCATATATATCATAATGTATATATAAACACACACACACAACAGAATACTATTCTACCATAAAAAGGAATGAAATTTTGCCATTTGAAAAATCATGGATGGACCTGGAAGGTATTATTCTAAGTGAATTGAGTCAGACAGAGAAAGACAAATACTGTATGCTTTTACTTATATATGGAATCTAAAAAATACAACAAACTAGTCAATGTGAGAAAATGTAAAAGACTTACAGATATAGAGAGCAAACTAGTGGTTATCAGTTGGGACAGGGAATAAGGAGCAGCAAGATGGGGGAGGGGATTAAGAGAAAAGTAAAGGGACAGTGGTTCACTGAAGTATCTTCCTGGAATGTCAATTTTACTATACTCTTTAGATGAAGACATTTTATACTCAATAAGCATTTATGTGGAAATGTCTAGATTCATCACCATGGAGTAGAAACTATGTCATCCTATATCAGAACCCCAGAGTATCATAACCCTGGGATCACCACCTGCTAACTCTATCAGGATGTTCAGGCTTTTCTAGTGGCTCTTGATATGTTCGAGGGTCTCAAGGAGTTCCCTTGACTTCAGAGGGAGTGTCCTATCTGCTCTAATCTTTCGCTAGCCAATGTGAATCTCAGATGTTCTCTCTTGAGGATGGAGATCAACGCAAACATGGCCCTGGAAGCTGAATATGTAAGAACCTGGTTAGAATGTGTGACTGCTGCTACTCAGCCTTAGCATGGATGCCTAGTTCAGCTGCTTTCTGTCTGTCTGAGCCAAATTATTCTGCAGCCCAGCACTCTATAGATTTCCTATTTAGGAGAGGGGTGCTACTCTCTTCTACGCTGATTCATCCAAGCATCTCCAGGTTCTTCTCAGAGTCTAAGGTCTTTCACCTCGTGTAAAAGGAACCTTTGATCTCTCTCTAGGCATGTCCCATATCACTTACAGACAGACGTCTGGCCATGGGCAGCTTCTGTCGCATGACTGGAGCTTATTCAAGTCTTCTTCAAATAACTGGCATGATCTCCTTAATCAACTTACAGTACAAATACAGATACACTTTACAAATAGGTACATTTTTTGTTTTTTAAATCAATTGTTCATGTTCTGCAATCTTCCTCTAATTCATTCAACAATTATAGGGCCTACTCCGTCCATAGGGATTAGCCCCATCTTCAAATGCCAAGAAAACAAATGTAAAAACCCAATTAACTTATCAGAACCATTGGTTGAACTGCCAGTCTTCAACCAATGTTGCTTTGGGATTCTAATCTCACAGGTGCTTGTGCAGGCACAGTGATACGCTTGCTGGCATAGCATGCAATGGTGTCCTGTGCTTGGCTCCCAAAGTTATTGCTGTCTTAGTTTGTGCTTCTAAAATCATCCACTTCTCCCCTAAATATGACCCCATGCCTGGTAGATGAATTTGGACTAGCTTTCAAGTTACAAAAATGTCTGGGCCCAATTCACCTTCCTTTTATCCTCATGGTAAATTACTTTCGGATAACAGAGCAACTGGTAGGTTTCCCAAGCAGCTGATGCTGGGAAAGATTGAAGGCAAAAGGAGAAGGGGGTGGCAGAGGATAAGATGGTTAGATAGCATCACCGACTCAATGGACATAATTTGAGCAAACTGAGAGATAGTGGAGGACAGAGAAACCTGGAATGCTACAGTCCATGGGCTTCCTGGTGGCTCAGATGGTAAAGAATACACCTGTAATGCAGGAGACCTGTGTTTGATCCCTGGGTTGGGAAGATCCCCTGCAGAAGGAAATGGCAACCTATTCCAAAATTCTTACCTGGAGAATTCTATGGACAGAGGAGTCTGGCGGGCTACAGTCCATGGGGTTGCAAAGAGTTGGACACGACTGAGCAACTAATGCTTTCACTTTCACAGGGTTGCAAAGAGTAGGACACCACTAAGCAACTGAACAACAACAACAGGGCTTTGTTGGGGCTACCTTAACCCAACAAATTTTTAAAATAATTTTGAACATCAAAACCAGAAAGGGCTCATTAGTTTTTCAGGAAATCTTTAAACTTCTTCAGTTTGGCTCTGCTCAAAAAGTTTTGCATATTGAAGGATATTATGATGACAAGGAAACTTTACTAAGCATATGTCACCTCTGACTCAGGAGAAATGTGCTAAATCACATTAGGTGTCCCAATCTTCCAATATAAGGATATCTAAGGGTAGCTTTAAATTCTGAGTGCAGCTGATTCCTGCCTCAGAAAGGGAACAAAGTTTCACTTTATTTAATATCTAGCTCCCTACTTCATACTCTTACCTTTTCAGTACAACAGATAGTGAGAACACAGCTTTTTCTTTTCCCCAGAAGAAAAAGCCCACATCTAAACTCTGTTGTTTCTAAACTCTGAGTTAATTTATCTTATCCAAACTAAACTATAGTGATGGTTGATATTATACTGCATAAGATACTGCATAAACTGCTAATAGAGAAATTTTGAAGGTTAAAATATTGAATAATTAAAAACTAAGAAGATTTTACTCTGAACAAAAATGTTGATGACTATGAGAATAAAATAAAATAGAGAAGTCTAAGGTGAGAATATAGTGAATATTAGAGTATGTTTCCAATTTTGCAACATGACAAAGGGGGCAGTTTGGAGAACATAACTGGCCTCCCCTTCCCTAAACTTCAGTTCTAGACACCATTCAGTGTTTGATCCACACTAGTGGAGTATTGGCCAAATCCTCTGATTGACATATTTACTTTAGCTACCACAGTATTGTAAACGTTTTCAATAAACTGCCAACATTAAAAAAATGTGCAACTTAAAAAGAGATAAATTCCTGCGTTTCTTCTTAAAAAAAAGAAAAAAGAATTGGTAAAAAATTTCTTCAAAGAAGATATATGGATGGCTAACAAATGCATGAAAAAATGCTCAACACTGCTCATTATTAGAGAAATGCAAATCTAAATTACAATGAGATATTACCTCATACTGGTCAGAATGGCCACCATCAAAAATCTACAAACAATAAGTGCTGGAGAGGGTGTGGAGAAAAGGGAACCCCTTGCACTGCTGATGGGAATGTAAATTGATACAGTCACTATGGAGAACAGTATGGCAATTCCTTAAAAAGCTAGGAATAAAACCACCATATGACCCACTAATCCCATTACTAGGCATATACCCTGAGGAAACCAAAATTGAAAAAGATACATGTATCCCAATGTTCTTTGCAGCTTTATTTACAATAGATAGGACATGGAAGCAACCTAGATGTCCATAGACAGATGAATGGATAAAGAAGCTGTAGTACATATATACAATGGAATATTACTCAGCCACAAAAGGAATGCATTTGAGTTAATCCTAAGGAGATGAATGAACATAGAACCTATTATACAGAGTAAAGTAAGTCAGAAAGTGGAAAACAAATATTGTATACTAACACATATATATGGAATCTAGAAAGATGGTACTGATGAAACTATTTGCAGAGCAGCAGTGGAGACACAGACACTGAGAACAGACTTCTACATATGGCTGGTGGGGAGGAAGGAGAAGGTGGGATGTATGGAGAGAGCAAAATAGACAGCCATATATAAAATAGATAGCCAACGGGAATTTGCTCTATGACTCAAGGAACTCAAGCTGGGGCTTGGTGACAACCTAGAGCGGTGGAATGGGTGGGGAGATGGGAGGGCTGTTCAAGTGGTGGTGCCATGGGTCAACCTATGCCTGATTCATGTTGATTTTTGGTAGAAATCAACACAATAGTATAAAGCAATTATCCTTTAATTAAAAATAAATAAATTTTTAAAATGTGCAGCTTAAAAAAAGAGAAGTTTCTGAGTTTCTTTTAAAAAAAAGAAAAAAAAGAATTTGTAAAAATTCTGTAGGGCATGTAACGCCATTAGGACCACCACTCTTCATGAATAAAGGAGATGCCATCTGTATGGATTCTAAATTGATGATGGTACCTAGAGCTGCACAGTATTTTGGTCCTCAACTCCTCTTCTAGCATTTACGTTACCTAGGCAATCCATAGTTAAGGATTCTACATGCTATAAACCATGTACAGTAATCAGCATTACTCTTCCTTTCCCTATGGAAATCGAAATCATCAACGTCTAAATGGAGCTCATGCAAGATAACAAAAGAGGTGTTAGAAAGACAAACTCACCACAGAGATGTTTCAGAGTTGGTCAAAATAAACACAGAGGAATAGTCATGATGAACAATCACAGTTGTCTAGCAACAGATATTATTCCAAATCCAGGAAAATAGTTGAACTCTAAGGAGTCTGTCTGTACTGAAAGGGAATTAACACCAGGACTACATGCAGGGAGAAATCTCTAATTCTGAGAAACAAGGCAGGATTCTCTTATCCTTGTAGAAGTTGGGAATTGAGCAGGCAACCAAAGTTGAGGTTCAGTTTCTGGTACTGCTCTGTGTGCTAGAAACCTTGTTATGCATCATTGTGAAACCAATATCAAGGCAAATCTGGTATTAAGTTCTCCAACTGGAAATCTTGGGTTTGCTGAATTATATGCCTGAATAGGAATGGGGCTCGTCAAATTCAGGAGAGGAGGTTACATACACAAACACATTGAGCTCTACATGGTGATTAAGTTTACTCAGCCATGGGGGTTGGATTGATAAGAGACAAAGGGTCTAAAAAACTATTAGAATCAGACTAAAAGAAAGTGCTGATGACTCTAAATGCCCTGAAATAAATTGTTAGAGAAGAAAGGCCAACATTCTCTAATTCAATCAGAGGGTTGAGTGATTTCTTATCACTTAATACATTCCTTCATACCCATACTGAGTCAGTCGTCCTGAATTAAATATAGAATCATGGGTCTCTATATCTGTAAGTCTATTTCTGCTTTGCAAATAAGTTCATCTCTACAATTTTTCTAGATTCCACATATAAATGATATTATACGATAATTGTTTTTCTCTTTCTGACTTACTTCATTCTGTATGACAATCTCTAGATCCTTATGGCAACCAAGGGGGGAAAAGGAGGTGGGATGAATTGGGAGACTGGGACTGACATATATACACAATCAGGTATAAAATCTATAATTAATGAGAACCTACTGTATAGCACAGGAAACTTTACACAATGCTCTGGGTGATTAAATGGGAAGGAAATCTAAAAATGAGGGGATATATGTATACATATGACTGATTCACTATGCTATACAGCAAGAAATTAACACGTTGTAAAGCAACTATATGCCAATAAAAATTGATGTAAAGAATAAATGAAAATAGAACCATAGGTCAAGGATTTTCAAAAGATTTAAAAAATATTTTCCAATCCAGAATTAATCATCCTTCTTTATTAGGCAAACAAGAATCTGTCCTTATGCTATCTTGTCTGTACCCACACTTTGCTAGGAATTATGAAACTAGATTCAGTGTCACACAAATGTGGTGAGAAGATGGCACAGCATGGCAGCACCTTGCTGGCCAATTGAGAAGGCAATTCTCTCTGGGCATATGCACATTACAATCTTAGCCATAGCTCTACCATCTGGTACTGATCTTACAGTTGCATTTCCTAAACACTCAGCAAAATGACGAATGAGATGGTGATTCTTTCCTTGTCAACTAATTACTTTATGGAAGTCACCAGTTACCTCTACACTCATCCAAGTGATGTTCCAGGACATGGCATGACCAATTAGAAGGAACTGGACAGTGTAAAAAGGACTATGTCCTAAAACTGGGGCAGAGAAAAAAAATAGCTCTAAATTACATCTACGTAACTGATTATTCAAGCATAGTTTTAAAAAATAGTGGCAGCTATTATTACTCTCACCTATTATTGACCACATACTAAATTTCCATTAATACTCCACATCTCATTTAAATAGTAATGGCACTAGACTACTTATCTGAAGAATTTTATGGGTTTAGCAATCTGGTTATAGGGGATTGGGAGTGGGGGTGGAATATGTCCTTTTGTCATTTGCAAAAGTTTTATCTAAAAACAAGAAATGAGGTAAAAAATTGGGCAGCATGTTGTTTTTCCACTATCTTATGAGGGCACTGTTTAACAGATGCACCCTAAGATATTTAGGAGAATATACTTTGTCCAGACTTAGTTAAGATACATGTTACGTGTTAATTTATAGATGTTTGGTAGAGATGCAAATAATTTCTGCTCATTTGCAAAGATAACACTAGGAGTTATAGTTCATTGCTTTGTAGGCATTTTGTATCTATTAGCAAATTCATTTTAATCATTCTTTTGTGTTATTGACTGTGTAACTCCATTTTTAAATCGTCTTTGTACCAGCCTTACAATCTTGCTGATTTGCTTATTACTTATCAACTTGATAAAAATATTTGATGATATGAAGTCTATATTTACATTAGAATCATATTCTTAACTTTTGGTAAATGAAAACAAATCTTCTGGAGAAATGGCCATTGCTGCTGTTGTTGGGACCAAGCAACAGCTGCAGTCCTGCCAAATATTACTAAAACTGCCACAGATTCTTCTGTATCCCAAAGCTGACAGCTGCTGCAGCTGAATGCACTACTAGAAGCAGAAAAACAATAGCTTCTCTCTTCCGCCCAACTTCCCAGCCCTTTGCAGAGCCAGCAGAGCCTCCTTTTGCACAAGGTAACCAAAAGAAGATTGGCCAGAGTCCAGAAAGTTTGTAGATTTCTTGCTAACTATGTTATTTTGCTGGATGGCATCACAGACTTGATGGACATGGGTTTGGGTAGACTCTGGGAGTTGGTGATGGACAGGGAGGCCTGGTGTGCTGTGATTCACGGGGTCGCAGAGTCAGATACGACTGAGCAACTGAACTGAACTGACTGAACTGATGATATTTGGAAGAAGATGAAAGGGAAGAGATGGAATTGAGAACTAAAAGGCAAATAACTGAAACAAGAACAAATAAATGTAGATGGAAGGGGGCACTAAAAATACACCCTATATTATCTATAAGTACATGGAAGGCACATTAATTATAAATCCTATTCATAAGAAATACAAGTACAGAGAAGTTAAGTAACTTACCCAGAATCACACAGCTGTTATGTGTCAGAACTGGGATTTGGATGTAGGTTTAATTCTAAGATTGACTATTTTCCCATTAGGCTATATTGCCTCCACCTTACAAGGTGGGAGACAAAGAAGAACAGTTTGTAGTTCAATAGGGCAGTAAGTATTGAGAAGATTATAAACAAAAACTGATGGAACCAGGGTGATAGAAATCCAGGAATGAGCAATATTTGGAAATCTGAGCAAGCAGGCAAAAATTTGTGGCCCTTAACACATCCTAATCCATCATTCCGAAACTTTGATTCCAGTTCCAGACTTTAGAGGACTTAAGGAAAAATGAAGGGGAAAAGATGAGGTATAAATTACTACATAGAAATTCAGTCACAGAACAAGTCAAGAATTCTTTATTAGCTAAGTCACAGGATCAAGATTAGAAAGCTACAGGGTCCAAGCTATAAGATTTAGTTAACTAACTGAAGTCTGTACTGGAAATTCCAGGAGATATCATAATTGCATCTTAGATGGTTATTTTTTCCTTCCCTGTCATCATTCTATAGTGATTAAGGATAGGATAGCCACAGGACTGGAAAAGGTCAGTTTTCATTCCAATCCCAAAGAAAGGCAATGAGAAAGAATGCTCAAACTACTGCACAATTGCACTCATCTCACACGCTAGTAAAGTAATGCTTTAAATTCTCCAAGCCAGGCTTCAGCAATACATGAACCGTGAACTTCCAGATGTTCAAGCTGGTTTTAGAAAAGGCAGAGGAACCAGAGATCAAATTGCCAACATCTGATGGATCATCAAAAAAGCAAGAGAGTTCCAGAAAAAACATCTATTTCTGCTTTATTGACTGTGCCAAAGCCTTTGACTGTGTGGATCACAATAAACTGTGGAAAATTCTAAAAGAGATTGGCATACCAGACCACTTGACCTGCCTCTTGAGAAACCTGTATGCAGGTCAGGAAGCAACAGTTAGAACTGGACATGGAACAACAGACTGGTTCCAAATAGGAAAAGGAGTATGTCAAGGCTGTATATTGTCACCCTGCTTATTTAACTTATATGCAGAGTTCATCATGAGAAGCGCTGGGCTGGAGGAAGCACAAGCTGGAATCAAGATTGCTGGGAGAAATATCAATAACCTCAGACATGCAGATGACATCACCCTTATGGCAGAAAGTGAAGAAGAACTAAAGAGCCTCTTGCTGAAAGTGAAAGAGGAGAGTGAAAAAGTTGGCTTAAAGCTCAACATTCAGAAAACTAAGATCATGGCATCCGGTCCCATCACTTCATGGCAGATAGATGGGCAAACAGTGGAAACAGTGGCTGACTTAATTTTTCTGGGCTCCAAAATCACTGCAGATGGTGACTGCAGCCATGAAATTAAAAGACGCTTACTCCTTGGAGTGAAAGTTATGACCAACCTGGACAGCATATTGAAAAGCAGAGACATTACTTTGGAAACAAAGGTCCATCTAGTCAAGGCTATGATTTTTCCAGTGGTCATGTATGGATGTGAGAGTTGGACTGTGAAGAAAGCTGAGCACCCAAGAATTGATGCTTTTGAACTGTGGTGTTGGAGAAGACTCTTGAGAGTCCCTTGGACTGCAAGGAGATCCAACCAGTCCATCCTAAAGGAGATCAGTCCTGGTTGTTCATTGGAAGGACTGATGTTGAAGATGAAACTCCAATACTTTGGCCACCTGATGTGAAGAGCTGATTCATTGGAAAAGACCCTGATGCTGGGAAATATTGAGGGCAGGAGGAGAAGGGGACGACAGAGGATGAGATGGCTGGATGGCATCACCAACTCCATGGACATGGGTTTGGGTGGACTCAGGGAGTTGGTGATGGACAGGGAGTCCTGGCATGCTGTGGTTCACAGGGTCGCAAAGAGTTGGACATGACTGAGCGACTGAACTGAACTGAACTGAACTTACATGAGTGTTTGCTCTCCCCAAAGAATTGGCACTAAAGGCTTGCTCATCAACTGCCTGGTCTCTGATAATATACATGAAACTCTAAGAGAATGAGCTTAAATTAAATACAGGAGAATGTCTACATACCCAATTTTTAATTCAACTTTAGAGAATGCTAATCAGTGAGATCTTTTATCACTTATTTATCATTCACACACTCATTAATTCATTTAAACACATAAATTAACCACTGGTCTAAATCCTGGGAACACAAAGATGCATCAAACTCATTCCTTGCCTTTAGGGTTCTTATCACCTGGAGAGGAGTCAAATATGTATTGGCAGCTATTTGTAATATAAAGCAGAATTAAATAAATAAACAAGCAAAGAATTTTAGGATAAGAGAAAAGAATGGCTCAAATTCTGAGGGGTGAGGCAGCCTGGTTTGTGGTGATTCTTAGTTAAAGCAGGATTATACTACACATATGAAAATTGTGTGTATTTTTAAAATTTTATATTTTGAAGACACTAGGAAATGTGGATGTACCACCTCTTTTAATAGCTGTTTTGCACTTTTAAATTTATATTCCTTGCCCAACAGCACACACACACACACACGTTTGTTTTTGAAGTGGAGTGAAGTGAGGAGTGAGATGAACAGATGTCTTGTACTTTTTGGTTGATATAGTATTATTCTGATTAATATTTTTAGGATAAGCATGAAATATCTTTATAATAAATTATCTTTCATAAAAAATACTTCCCCTTTTCTAGATCAATGTGATTCTGACAGGAAAAGCATGGTTCGACTAGGGGTAGAGGAAAGGAAATGGAAGACAGTATACAGTTTTGAAGCAAAGAATTACAGAACTTGAGGCTAATGTGTGGGGTCCTAAGGGCTTGAGTATTCAGAAATCTTTTAACAGAAAGCAATAGAAAACTGGAATTAATCTGGTTTAAGCACAAAGGGGAATAATTATCCAAAGTAACTGAAAAGTCCAGAGGAGATGTCTTTTTTCAGGCAGAGCTGAATCCAGGTGTGTAAGCACTAAATTCAGCAATAATGGCTTGGCCAAAATGTGGCCTTTTTTGGCCACTTTGGAAAAAGACATTATGGAAAATCCCAAACAAAGTTTTTGGCCAACCCAATATTTATTTCTTCATTTCTTGCCTCTACTTTCTATAGCTGGGCTTATTTTCAGGCATGAAAATGGTACTGGCAGCCCCAGGCTAATATCCTATTGGATATTATCTGAATAGAAAGAAATCTTTATATTTCCCCAGATTCTAACAGAAATCTCAGAGCCAGCTCTCTTTAGTCTGACTTCAGCCATGCCCCCTGTGAAGACTTGCTGGTTCCCAGGGATCTGAGGGCTGCATTCAGTGCATTTGCCTCATTTTCCCACTTCAAGAATGTCTTCCCCTAAAAATAAGACATGAGCAAAAAGCTTAAGGGACATGCTTAAGGAAGTTATCAGAAGGGGGAATGGATTATGGGCAGAAAAACACAACAGAGAAGTCATGTTAAGGGATTTTTAGATTTGAGGAATAGCGTGTGAAATCTTCTATACAGCCCTTAGCATGAGTGAGAAATGAGAATGTCCAGCCAATGACACACAGCTACAGTGTGGGGAATGATGGGTTCCCTGCATGCATGACAAAAATGACTTCAGAGACCACAGTAGATGATGAGTTATTCATAAGAAAATATCACTCTGGTTGTTTTCAGGAGAGTAAAAAATCATATTGTAAGATATGAATGCATAGTCCCAAAGAAGGTAATTTGCTTATAAGGTGATGCTTCAGTATTGGAAGAATAAGAAGAAATGCCCCCATTTGTGCATGCAGATGCCCCAAAGACTCACTGTCACTGAAACATGTAATTCTTTTTCTTTAAATTAATCAGAATATGCTCTGTTTGTCCATGAGCAGCTGCTTATCTTCTCAGAGCTTTCTTTCTAGCTCCTTCTCCTGCTTATTCATTCTCTTCCCTCACCCCTCTTATTGATTAACTAAAATGCCATTATTTTTGCTATTACTGCAGAGTGTTGTAAAGTGAGTAGTATATGCTTTCATTTGGCATCTGCCTTTTTTGGCTGATTTTTAGCCTATGTCTCTGTCACCTTGGTTTCAGTCCTAAGTGCTTTTTTCTCTGTTTCTTAACGTTGGTTTCAGCACTGGCAGCAGCTTTGTTGAAGGGGGCTAAGAACTGTGTGTGTCTGCTAAAGCACTTCTCATAAGTGAGTGTGCCAGAAGAAGTCTGAAAGACTGAAAACACATACACACACAACTGTGGAATAGAATCTGGGCTCACCCACTGCCTCACCATTTCCCCATCCCTTCCATCACTATGACTTCAGATATGATGCTGGTTCAATAAGAGTTGCCATAGTTTTGTTACTCATTGAAGTCTAGAATATATAAAGTATCATCCATTATATAGATTAATTATAGGGGAATAAATACACTATGCTCACATTTGTATATTCTTCATTGTCTTGATTTTCTGTCTAGATACCTGTTGTGGAGGGGATGTGGGATTGAATGACATGAGCTTTAAGATTTCTTTCAACATATTTAATACTGAAAAATTCCAATGGAACTATGATTTTATGAATTCACATCAAAATCTAGCTTTGCTTTATTTCTCAGTAAAAACCTGAGATAGCCTCTTGCCACTCCTAAGGTGCTACACTGTTTTTCAGAGAATATATCACAGAAAGTTTGCTGTAGTATCATGAATAATTAGAAATAAAATAAATTTGTCAAAATAAATAAACAAATTTTGCTTTATGAGCTAGCATTCTTTAGTTTTTAATCATATTATATGATGAATTGTAAACACCCTAATATATAGGAATGCTCCTTGTTATTAATTAGGAATGTCAAGTGGATATAATACAGCATTTTATACTCTGTTACATTTTTACCTCAGTTCTGGTTCCAACTTTGGTAGCTTTTACCAGATGGGCAGCCTTGAATAAATATTAACCTCTCTAAGTCCCAGTCTCCCCTTTCCCCCAAAAATGTAGCTACTAACTTAGCATATATGGAAGCATATTTTGAACACTGATCACAGAAATGTAGATTAAAAGATTTTGCTAAATTATAAGCTACATATAATTTTAAAGTATAAAGTATATACAGCTATAAGATTTGGTTTGAATGCAGACCATAAGCTCTTTAAGAGTAAGGATATAGTCCATTTTATTTGTAGCAGTGCCTGGCATAATAGACACTCAATAAATACAAACAAATAATTGTAAATGAATAATGAATGACTACATCTAGACTACTTAACACTAGGGCAGTGTTATAGGTTGAATTGTGTTTTTCTCAAAAAGATAACACTGGGACCTCAAAATATGACCTTATTTGGAAATAAAGTTATACCAGATTAAGTGGGGCCCTAATCTAATGACTGATGTCCTTATAAGAAGAGAGAAATCTGGATTCAGAAACAGAGAAGACCATGTGAAGACAGATGGAGAGATTGGAGTGGTGCATTAACCAGACAGTGAATGCCAGCAACCACCAGAAACTAGAAGAGTCAAATAAGGATCCTCCCCTAGAGCCTTCAGAAAGATCATGGCCCTGCCAACACCTTAATTTCAGACTTCTGGCCTGTGAGAGAATGCATTTCTGCTGTTTTAAACCACTTAGTTTGGTTTTGTTATGGCAGCCATAGGAAACAGATACAGTCAGGATCCTGAACAACGTGGCACATGTTTGTGATGATGAAAGCGATCATTGCTTGATTTCAGTCTTCATATTTAGAAGGTTTATTTGAAGAGAATTTGATTTATCTTGATTTATATGAATGCCTGGAACAATTAACTGTTACAACAGAGGTTTCTCTATTACTGTAAGGGAAAACAGCAATATCTATTAAGTATTATTAGTAATCATTCTGTTTTGGGTAATTTTAAACCCACCCAACTGTCTAAATCTCCTGTTTTCTGCTGAACAATTACTTCTGTCTAAACTATTTCTCAACAAATGCTATCAATACTTAGATGTTAATAGTTCTTTGATTCCTAAAAGATGGATGGTTATCATTGTACAAGTGATATTTTCAGAAAGAAATATTCTCTTTGCCATATACAGTTTTCTTGCTATAGTCTGTTATTTGCATAACTGGCATAGTCAACTGCTGCTTGCCTATAGAGTTTAAATTCAGTGTGCTTGTGGGCTATGGGGAAACTCCATCTCAAAATATTTAGTGAGCACACAGAAATGTGAAACCTGGAATAGACTTCTAAGAGAGATCATTTTTGGTCCACAGATTTTGCAAAGCAATGGAACTGGTGCATCTATGTTGTGAATATCATTAAATGATAAATGATATATTTGTTGTTGACAATTTTAAGCCCCATATCAACAGTTCATAATCATCATTAGGATACAACCCTTCCCACTTTCCCAATATCTATAAAATATACTTGTGATTCAAAAAATCATTCTTACAAGGTACTCCAACTTTTCAATTTAGTCTTTTCATAGGATCACATACTTTACATTGGAAAATCCCTAATGGATATTTCTTTTTTTTTTGCAAGACACTTCTGAATTATTATACAAATATGAAAAGTTTTCTCTAAGTTCATCATAGGACAGAAAGTATAGAAACTTCTTCTATCTGGGCACCCAATTAATATTTAAGGACATTTCAAATATGCCAGGATTTGTCATGAATTTTGCATTGTTTTAGATTTTTATAATCTCCTTACTTTCTTTGAAATATGTGCTATAAATCCTGCGCTAATTCCTCTAGTTTCTGATATAACATTTTTATTTGAATCATTTTTCTGTTCTAGCATTTTTCCAAGGAGCAAACACAGTATGATGATTTGTTAAAATTAGAATGAAGCTTTTTAAAAACCTCAAAACATCATAAGTTGCACAAAGTTGTTTTTGTTGTTTTTCTTTATGTGCATAGGTGCCAGTATTGTATAATGGTATTTTATTTTTAAATTTTTGTGCACAGGATTGTCTAGGGTTTGCTCAAATATATTAGGTTTCATTTTCTTGGACTCCTTTAGTCAGAAAAACAACAATCTCCATGCCAATATCCAAGCTGACCCAAGTAAACTCCATTAAAAATATAGCATATTATTGTATTTTTGTCCCAACAGCCAACGTCAAACAATGGTAAAGCTTTCTTTTTCTTTTTCATGTTATTTTGGAGACATCTGTTTACCTGTACCTGGAACTCTAGGCAAATGCATTTGTGCACGATATTCCAATTAAAAAAGGGGGACAAGGATAATGTCAGATAGAGTGGGAAGAGTGTTTTACAATTTATTATTAGTATGATTATTAGTTTCTCATTTAAAAAACACTGCCTTAAAAACATTTGTTATAATGCTACCATTAAAAGAAACACTTGCATCATCCATATTTTGGCAGGAGAATATGAAAAAATCATGTTTGGAAAACTATTTGAACAGTATATCTGATACTATAATTTCAAACTTTTTGTTTTGTTTAATCAATGCTGAAATAGATGAAGTTCTGCTTAATTTTCTCATTTTTAGAATCACATTAATAGACCAAAAAATTAGAGATGTTTTGATTAAACCATTATTCTTCCTGAAAAAGAAAATAGCTCTGGTACATTTTATTCATTAGAATTTAGCAAACTGGAGTTTTGAAACCTATAGGCGTTGGTATAGAAAAATAATCTCAATTCATTAGATCACAAGAGTAATTGTGAGAGATATATTATGCAGATGTATTTTTGTAAGACTTTTTTTTTTGTTTTGCTTATATGAACTTTTCCATTAAATTGATTGTATATCCTTAAGTCACCTCTGTTTCACCATTTCTCTTGGTGTTCTAAAGTATATGACCATTTATCCAAAATTTAAGCTGCTTAAAGGCAAAAAGGCATAGTAACACCTTGGCCAAAATTAATCTCTTCTAGTTCTTAAATCTCAGCCAAATTGTACAGGTATATATTTCTAATAAAGTATGAAGCGCAAGAATATTCTTCAAAATCTGCTCTCCACCTCTCCATTCCAGTAGACCCTATGTCAAAATCCATTTTTCCTGTTGTCTTTTGGCCTGTGTTACTCTTGGCTTCCACTCTGCCCCATTTTGATTTTTCTCATCTTTATAGGTAAAGATTCCCAGACATAAAGAGGTTTAAATAACTTGCCCAAGTAATTTTCTGGTGGAGTCTTTAGGGTTTTCTATGTAGAGGATTCTGTCATCTGCAAACAGTGAGAGTTTTACTTCTTCTTTTCCAATCTGGATTCCTTTTATTTATTTTTCTTCTCTGATTGCTATGACTAAAACTTCCAAAACCATGCTGAATAACAGTGGTGAGAGTGGGCACCCTTGTCTTGTTTTTAACCATTGAGAATAATGATTGCTGTTGGTTTGTCATATATGGCTTTTATTATGATGAAGTATGTTTCTTCTTTGACTACATTCTGCAGAGTTTTTATCATAAATGGGTGTTGAATTTTGTTGAAAGCTTTCTCTGTGTCTATTAAGATGATCATATGGTTTTTATCTTTCAGTTTGTTAATATGGTATATCACACTGATTGACCTTGCATCCCTGGGATATATCCCACTTGATCATGATGTATGATCCTTTTAATGTATTGTTGTATTCTGTTTGCTAGAATTTCATTGAGGATTTTTTCATCTATGTTCATCAGTCATATTGGCCTGTAATTTATTTTTTTTTGTAATATCTTCATCTGGTTTTGGTATCAGGGTGATGTCGGCCTTGAGGAATGAGTTTGGGAGTTTAGTAAAGTTGCAGGATATAAAATTAATACACAGAAATATCTTGCATTTCTATACAGTGACAATGAAAAATCAGGAGGAGAAATTAAGGAAACAATCCCATTCACCACAAAAAGAATAAAATAACAAAAAGAATAAAAAGAAAAAGTAACAAAAAGAATAAAATACCTAGGAATAAACCTACCTAAAGAGACAAAAAACATGTATGCAGAACACTATAGGACACTGATAAAAGAAATCAAAGATGACACAAACATCTGGAGAGATAGACCAGGTCCTTGGATTGGAAGAATCAATATTGTGAAAATGATTCTACTACCCAAAGCAATCTAAAGATTCAATTGCAAACCCTATCAAACTACCAATGGTATTTTTCACAGACCTAGAACAAAAAATTTAATGATTTGTATGGAAACACAAAAGACTCAAATAGCCAAAGAAATCTTGAGAAAGAAGAATGGAGCTGGAGGAATCAATCTTCCTGACTTTAGACTACACTACAAAGTTACAGTCATTAAGACAGTATGGGACTGGCACAAAAACAGAATTACAGACCAATGGAACAAGATACAAAACCCAGAGATAAACCCATACACCTATAGGTCCCTTATCTTTGACAAAGGAGGCAAGAATATACAATGGAGATAAGACAGTCTCTTCAGTAAGTGGTGCTGGGAAAAGTGGACAGCTAGCTACATGTAAAAGAACGAAACTAGAACACCTCCTAACACCATACGCAAAAATTAACAAAATGGATTAAAGACTTAAATGTAAGGCCAGAAACCATAAAGCTCTTAGAGGAAAACATAGGCAGTAAACTCTTTGACATAAATCACAAGATCCTCTTTGACCCACCTCCTAGAGTAATGGAAATAAAAACAAAAATAAACAAATGGGACCTAATTAAACTTAAAAGCTTTTTCACAGTAAAGGAAGCAATAAACAAGAGTAAAAAACAGCATTCAGAATGGGAGAAAATAATTGCTAAGGAAACAATTGACAAAGGATTAATCTCCAAAATACATAAGCAGCTCATACAGCTGCTGCTGCTGCTGCTGCTAAGTCACTTCAGTCATGTCCAACTCTGTGTGACCCCATAGACGGCAGCCCACCAGGCTCCCCCATCCCTGGGATTCTCCAGGCAAGGAAATGGTTGCCATTTCCATCTCCAATGCATGAAAGTGAAAAGTGAAAGTGAAGTCACTCAGTCATGTCCAACTCTTAGCGACTCCATGGACTGCAGCCTACCAGGCTCCTTTGTCCAGGAGATTCTCCAGGCGAGAGTACTGGAGTGGTGTGCCATTGCCGTCTCTGTCAAATAGCTCAATATCAGAAAAATAAACAGCCCAATATAAAAAATGGGTTAAAAATTAAAAAACAGACATTTATCCAAAGAAGACATGCAGATGGCCAATAAATACATGAAAAGATGCTCAACTTCACTAATTATTAGAGAAATGCAAATCAAAACTACAATGAAGCATTACCTCACACTAGTCAGAATGGCCATCATCAAAAAATCTACAAACAATATATGCTGGAGATGATGTGGAGAAAAAGGAACTCTTGTACACTGTTGGTGGGAATGTAAACTGATACAACCATTATGGAGAATAGTATGGAGATTCCTTTAAAAAGTAGGAATAAAACTACCATACAACGTAGGAATCCAACTACAAGGCATATACCCTGAGCAAACCAAAACTGAAAAAGACACATGTACCCCAACGTTCACTGTAGCACTATTTACAATAGCTAGGACATGGAAGCAACCACAGATGAATGGATAAAGAAGCTATGGTACATATGTACAATAGAATATTACTCAGCCACAAAAAGGAATGCATATGATCCAGGAATCCCACTACTGGCCATATGCCCTGAGAAAGCCACAATTCTAAAATACATATGTACCCCAATGTTCATTATAGCACTATTTATAATAGCTAGGACATGGAAGAAATCTAGATGTCCATCTAGAGATAAATGGATAAAGAAGATGTGGTACATATACAATGGAATATTACTCAGCCATAAAAAAGAATGAGTTAGAGTCAGTTTTAGTGATGTGGATGAACCTAGAGCTGGTTAAAGAGTGCAGTAAGTCAGAAAAAAAAACAAATACCACATGTTAACACATATGTATGGTATCTAGAAAAACGGCACTGATGAACCTATTTGCAGGGAAGGAATGGAGATGCAGATATAGAGAATGGATGGTGAACATAGTAGAATAAGGAGACAGTGGGAAGAATGGAGAAAGTAGCATCAATATATATATACACTATCATGTGTAAAATAGACAGTTGGTGAGAAGTTGCTTTATAACACAGGGAGCCTAGCCTGGTGCTCTGTGATGACCAAGAACTGTGGGGTGTGAGGAGGGGAGGGAGGCTCAAGAGGGAAGGGATATTTGTATAATTATGGCTGATCTGCATTGTTGTACAGGAGAAACCAACACAACATTGTAAAGCAATTTTCTTTCAATGAAAAAAAAAAAACTTGCCCAAAGTCACAAAACTAGAAAGTGTTGACACCAGTCTGACACCTAAACTCTTATTCTTTCTTCTATTTCAAAAACTCCTCCAGCAAGAGTGATTCCATGTACACTTACATGTTGGTTATTGAAAGTAAATACATTAGAACAATGCTTCTCAAATGTTAATGTTCCTACACATAGACTAGTGATGTTGTTAAACTGCATATTCTGACTAAGGAAGGCCTGATCTTCTGTATTTCTCACTACCTCCCAGGGGTTGCCAAGGCTCCCATATTTTCAGTAGGAAGGCCTTGTACAATATAGCAGAAGTTTTCTGTTGTTAATAAAGCTACTATTGGATTTTGTTTACTACTTTTCTTACAAACACTCCACAGTTTTTAGTGTATATTATCTTATTCATTCTTAAATATTTTTAAGTGTTTACAAATCAAATATTTTGAATTTATTGTTATAATAAAATAAATGAAATTCATATAAATTAATAATCAGGATTATTGGTTAATCTGTCAGTTCCTCATGTCCTTAGTGGAACTGGTGAAGCCATAATTAATAAATGAATTTAATATGGTCTATTCCAATGGCCATTTTCTCAAGAGACACGATGGGAATTATGTGGACAATTTTGAACATGTATTGTGTATTGCCCCTTCAACATTTTTATCTAGGTGAAAATGCATTCAAGGAATATGACAAACAACCTTGAAGGAGATACAAATTATCAAGGGGCAGATAGAATAACAGGTATGATAGTAGGAAGGGGGCTGTTCTTGAAGAAGTACAGGGTGGGGACAGAGTTTTAAGAACCAGACAAACTTAAGTTGGAATCATGGCTTGCCACTTACTAAGCATATGACTTTGGGTAAGTCATTTATCCTTGCTAAGTTTAGTTTTCTAATTAGTAAACATCTACCTTGCAATATTATTGTTGTAACAGAATGATGGATGTAAAAGGTCCTGACACAGAGTATAGATTGATATCTATGGCTTGCCTTTCTCATTCTGTGTGAAGGTGAGCTGCTAAGTGCAGATTTTAGGCATATATTCTTGAGGGGGTTTTCTCAGCTTTTTCTTTCTTGTCCCTTCTTTGGAGTTTCTGTTCAGTTGTCCTTAGGCCCAAAGAGCATCAAAGAACAATGTCTAGTGGAATTAATCCAATCCTAGACAAGGCACTCTCAGTGTTATCTGGGTCACTCAACATCCCACTTATATTTGCACATACATTATGATATTGTGGCCATAAATATTTTACCAATTAATGCAATTGGGACTAGGCCCATCACTATAGTCATTAAGTCAAGTCTGCTTGGTTTGGTCAAAAAGCATTACTTGACATACTTGTGCAAAATAAATCTTGCATGTGTTTTTGATGCAAAGAGAAGCCAGAAAGTTTAAACAACAAGCAATTAAAATTCTGAAAATAATGAATTTCACCATTTTTTAAGCAGATCCTTTGGTGAATTTCTATTAGCATTTGACATTTAGATCTTTAGTCCTAGTTAGCACAAATAAGGTTTCTCAGCACCAACCTCCACTTTCCCAAATCTCTGATAACCAAAGGTAGTAAATACTTCAGAGCTATTTTGGACACCATTTTAACCAGTAAGTAATGAGGCATGAAGAGCAGGGTGAAGGTAGGAAGTTACATCTAGGAGTCTTCAGTATGCTCAGCAATACAGCAAAGTGATTTGAATTTTCCTATATTGATACTATTTGGGGAGACAATGGGAATTTTTCAGCTTCTGGATTAAGGGGTTTGAAGTGAAATAACCTTTCTGGGAAGATGCATTCATCTCTATAGATAAGATGACAGTGGGGTCTATTTTAGAGCTTTTGGTCTGTGGATAAGGTAGGTGTTTCTGGGTGTCCAACAGCCGAGAGAATACAATATCATTAAATACATTTCCTGCTGCTGCTGCTGCTAAGTCGCTTCAGTCGTGTCCGACTCTGTGCGACCCCATAGACGGCAGCCCACCAGGCTCCCCCATCCCGGGGATTCTCTAGGCAACAACACTGGAGTTGGTTGCCATCTCCTTCTCCAGGGCATCTTTCCGACCCAGGGATCAAACCCGGGTCTCCCACACTGCAGGCAGACTCTTGACCATCTGAGCCACCAAGGAAGCCCAATGCTGGCTATTATCATTATTATTATTTAATGTGACAACTAGAGCTAGAATATGCAGGCGAAAGTGATGACTCTGTAGTTAGTATCTCTAACAGTCAAGTATATAGCAGATGCTCACAAAATGCCACCAAGAAACAAATAATTCACCTTTCCATCTTAGGGAATGCCAAGTGTCCTTGTGTGCCCTTATAATAGCTTTCTCCCATGCCAAAGGGATAACAGGGCAGATTGATACCCTCTCTAATGGCACACAGTCTCAGCTTACTTCTGGTGATAAATAATGAAGCAAGCTAACGGATCCTGGCTGTAGTCAATTATCTCATGTCCCTGTTTCTTAGTCTTCCCAGGGGCCCTCGATAGGGACTTACATAGCCACAGAAACAAGAGAAAAATGGAAAAATAAGAAAAAACAGTTCCATCTGTCAAACTGAAGGTGGATGCTGTCCAAACCTGTGAACAAAACCTGAAGTGCTAATTCTATGCACTGCTGATGCTTTTAATTATGTGACTTTGACAGATGGAAAGATCATTATGCAGTTTTTACTTAAGAAGCTCATGCAAGTGTAGCTATTGTGCCAGGGGTAATCACTAAAGAATTTTCGAAAAAGTAAACTCTACCTTATTTATAGCTTACTAGGTCCTAATTATGCTTCATAAATGGCCAGTCATATAACAAGGCAAATACAAAATATACATAACTGCAAATTACTACAAATTACTACACAGCAGTTACATGTCAGAACAGGCTTCTATTTCAAACCACATAAATACTTCTCTGGCAATATGCAGCAAAAACACTTCAGATAATACCTTATTGAGACAGAAGTCCAAAGATCTGAAAAGATATTTTTCCTCAGTCTTGGTTTCAGCAAGACTTTCAGAAAGCTACAGAACAATGATTGTTTGCCATACACACATGTGTGCACACACACATGCACACTCATATCTCTTTGTGTAGTCTGTGCCTATATGGGTTTATCTGACTGCAAGGATTTTCCATCCCTTCCTGCTAGTTCTCTAAAGTAGGGCCTTTAGTGTTTCCTGCATTGGTGTTTTACTTATCCATGAATCACACCATCTTAAGATATTTTACTTTCTTTCCTCTTGTAATCCTGACTTGGTGGGAATTTCACTCACTTCTTCCCCAATCTCCTTATCGTGGCCTTCTTCTAAAGAGGAGACCTAGAGATCCAGATCCTGGAGGGGGCCCTGGATGTATAATCTATGAGTGATTACTGAATAAATAGAGGTGTCCAATATTTTTGGTTCCTTGGCTACGTCTCATTCCAAACTTTCATCATCAAGCTACCACAATTCCATGCTTCTGGTCTCCTCATGCCTTTCTCCTCCTGACTTAACCTGCATTCATATGCAAGATGGATCTTAAAGCACTGTCTTCACACTTTTCTTCTGCTCAAGAACCTTCCGTAGATCTCTTGTCTCTAGAATAAAACCCAAAGCCTGGCATTCAAGCGCTTCATGACCTGCCCCAGTCAACCTTTCAATTACTGTCCTTCTGCTTATTAATGTATACTCTCTGCTCTAACTGTAATGGGCTATTTAATATCCCCTGGCTTCTCTCATCTAACCTTCTATTCATTTGCACATTTCCATTGATCTACATTAAACACCCTTTCAAATCATCTTTGCTTCTTTGAACCCTAGACTTCCTGGCCAGTTGAGGCAGAAGAAGTCTTCCAATGTGTTCAACTTCAATGCAGCTTTGAACACTGGCCATGTATATGGATATTATATTCACTTGGAACATTATAAATTATTATTACTCCTTTTTGATATTTTGAGTTTTTCCCTTCCCAAACAGTCAGTTAGTTTTTTGAGGGCAGAAACCATATATGAATCTGGTTAAATTATAAGCTACTCAAGTTTGAGACTCTCACAGGTAAAATAGTGAACGTAAAGAACATGAGGATTAGCCTCAAACAGATTAAAACCCTGATCTTGGCACTTGCTGGCTGTGTGCCATTAGATGAGTTATCTAAACCCTGTGAACCTAAGTTCCTTCACCTATATAGGGATAACAGTATTCCATCTTAGAGGGCCATTGTGTGAAGCAAAAGGTATAATAAATTAAACATGCCCAATAAATTATAGCTATTAGGATATTAAATTTCTCTTGTATCTTCAGTGCTGAGCACAGTGACTGGCAAATAGTTGGCATTTAATAAACATTAATTGAATTAAACTGCATTTATGTTCATAGCATTTATCTTAGGCTACTACCACTCCTGATGTTAAAAAAGGATATTCCAATTTAGTTGAGTTCCTTAAAATCAAGCATAAGTACTGTTTTTAACTTGTCAACATAAAAATAATATTCTAAGCTTTACTATTATTTATTAAGAAAATAAAAATATCTTCAGTTAAGAACACGTGGATTTCAATTGAATGTAAACCTTTATATGGTTTAAATAATGGGACAGCTTCTTGACAATCAAGTTAACATGTACCTACCAACATTGTGAATCAGATACAATAAATACAAATACCACCGAAATTCCAGTAAAAGAAACAGCTTGCCAGTATAAAATTAAGTGTTAGAGAAAAAAAGAATGGAAAAGGAAGAGAAAATCTTCAGAACTTGGGGAGGTAAGTTGGTTAATGGAGACAACAAAGACAGAGGGTAGCAGAAGTAGTTCTATTTTTTTGCCCTAAACTAACCTTCACTTAAGACTTGTATTTATAATTTGAGGGGGTTGGAATAAACTACAATTTCATGTACTTCATCATTTGTGAACCATTTTGATGATTTTTTGCCATAACTGAGTACCATATGAGCTATTATTTACTTAATATTTATTTGAATTAACTGACCTTTATTTTACTAAAATAAATTTATTAGAAAAGTAAATGACATATAATTACCTAGAAAATCAGACTCAGTTGCCATTCATAGAAGATATTTAACAACTAAGAAAATAAAAACAGATTATATCTTATAAAAAAGAATTAAGGAGATAAACTTTCTGAAAGATTTGAGGCTGAATTTTAGCTTGCTTTGAAAAAAAGAGATACTATCAAGTATTAAGGAGATGTTAAATAAAAATAGCACAAAAATAAGATTCCTTCTTTCATGTAATCCAAATATATTGAAAGAAAATGACTTACTCCCTTGATGACTCACTGTTAGTGGTTACCATTCCCCTAGACTATCAGATTCTTAGACTCTCAGCAATGGTATGAACCCCTACTAGGTAATCTAGATCTATACAGATTGAATTTAAACATTCAATCATATTTAAAATGTGGCAGACAAATCAGGAGTGAAAAGTCTGTACCAAAGTCTATAGCCCAGGGTATAGTATGACAAAATACTTCTGGTTACATTGTAGTTTTGTATTCAATTGATGATTTCATCTGAAAATTTTAAACTCTCAAAGTGCAGAATCTCTGAACAATCTCAGTAATCAGTCAAGCAACATTTACAGTACCTACTTTTAAAGCCTGCTTCACCTCACACAAAACAACAAAATACTTCATCTCATTTGATCATCTGTGGGTAAGAAGAAATAAGTATCAACTCTTGAACCAATCTGAGTAAGTTCAGGTCCAAAATCATTACTATCTAAGTCTACAGCTTTGAAAACAGATATTTAATCTCATTTATTTCTGAAGATGCTCTTTAAAGATAGCAATATAGGAGGCTCCTGAACTTCTCCCAAAGACACACTAAATGTGAAGCGATTCCCTCCGAAAGAAATTCAGAAACTGAGTGACTCCTACACATTGGTTAAACAAGAAAATCTAAATCAAAATGGGCCTCTTTGAGCCACTAGTATCTCTCTGGAAGGACCTTTAACACATCTTCACCCCAGGTTTTGTGGCTGCCATTCAAAGGACAGGTCCCTAGATGGTCTGTTGTGATAGCCAATGTGGCTTTCAATTAGGAGTTCCACATGATTGCAGCAAACAAAGAAGCATTTCTTAAATGGTTATCCCTCCAGACATTAATGAAAGAAATTAAAGAAGACACAAATAATTGGAAAGGTTCTATTTTCATGGTTTGGAGGAATATTGTTAAAATGTCTACAGTGTTTAAAGCAACTGGTAGATTCAATGTAATCCCCATCAAAATTCAAACACCTTTTTTTCCCACAGAAATAGAAAAAAAAAATCCTAAATTTTGTATGGGACTGCAAAAGACCCCAAATAGCCAAAGTAACCTTGAGAAAGAAAAAAGCTGAATAATATGTAAGTTTAAATTTTTAATTTTTTGAGAAATCTCCATACTGTTTTTCACAATCACTGTACCAATTTACATCCCCATCTACAGTTGCCTTTACTCTACATCCTTACTAACATATGTTATTCTTTTCTTTTTGATAATAGTCATCCAAGAGATGCGAGGTATCACACTGTGGTTTTTATTTGCATTCCCCTGATAATTAGTGATACTGAGCACCTTTTATATATATATATATATATATATATATATATATATATATATATATACACGTATATATATATATATAGGCCAACTGTATATCTTTTTTTTTACTGTCTGTTCAGGTCCATTGCTCTTTTTAAAATTGGACTATTTATTTTTGCTATTGAGGTATATGAGTTTTTTATGCATTTTGGATATTAACTCCTTATCAGACATATGGCCTGCAAATATCTTTTCCCATTCCATTGGTCGCCTTTTCAAATTATTTATTGTTTCCTTTGCTGTGCAGAAGCTCTTTTGTTAGTTGTAGTCCCAACTGTTTATTTTTGCTTTCATTGTCTGTACTTCTAGAAGAATAATTACCTAGACCAACGTCAGAGCTTTTTCTATATGTTTTTTAGAAGTTTCTGTTTCTGGTTTTACATTCAAGTCTTTGAATCATTTTGAGTTAATTGTTCAAATGTGTAAAATAGGAGTCCAGTTTCTTTCTTTTGCATTTGGATATCCAGTTTTCCCAACACCATTTATGGAAGAGACAGTCCTTTCCTCATCATACATTTTTTGCACCCTTGTCAAAAATTAGTTTGGCATACACATGGGTTTATGTCTGGGATTTCTGTTCTGTTCCAGTGGTCTATGTATCTGTTTTTATGCTAATACCACACTGTTTTGATTACTACTGCTTTGTAAATTTCAGAACTAGTAGGTAGTGACTTAGGTTTGAATTTAAGCTTTTGATTTCCAGCCCAACTTTCTTTTTTCTATCTGTTCTGTCTCCTTTCCTCATTCCTGTACATGGAAGCAGGGAACTGGGCTAAAGATGAAGGTGTTGGAAGATGAAGAGTCTAATGTTTCTGCCTGTGTGCTCATGTGTATATATACATTTGAAACAAGGAAGTGGATAAATATAGTCTAAAACACCCTTTGCACACTTTGCTTAGCTTACCTTTGGCACTTTTTCTGAAGGGCTTAAAATGTAGGTGATATCTGTATTCCTATTAATGTGGATGCTTTCCCCCTAAATATACCAGGCATTTATATTGTCTTTGATAACATTTGTTAGCTTCTTCTGAAATATACTTCCCTATCGCATTCTTGGCTCTGTAAACAAAACAGAAACCTGGCCCCCTCAAAACAAAACATCCTACAAAACAAAAGCCCTGGCCCAAACCAAAGATCACATCTTTGCCCTAGCTTCCCCTTCCCCTTTCCAAAGAGAAAAGATTACCTCCTCATTTGTCCTTTTTGCATCTGTAGTTACATTATTCTCACATTTTGGAACGGTTTTCTTTTGCATGTTTGTATCACTTTCTTGCTTGTGAGCTCTTTAATAAGCGGAACATGTGCATGCCACTTTTATAACCAGTGTCTGGCATATTGCCTGGTAGTATTAATACATTGTATTTGTTCCACAAATGCAGGTTGATGTAAATTCAATTGAATTTGTTCTTCTGAGAGAATGTAAATAGTGAAAGAAATGTACTTGCCTGTATATAGAATAATTAGAGACACCAACAAAAGTGTTTAGCATAAAACTGGCAACTGTGGAATTGTGATGTTGCTGCTGTATCTTTGTTTGCAAATGATATAACAATAATACTATATATATAAATTCATACATCTATTAAAACACAAATAATACAGCAAAGTAAAGAACGAAGATGCTGAGGCTTAGAATTTTCTTACCATTTTGGCCTTTGCTAAAAAAAAAAAATACAAGAGCTACATTAAGAGTGCTAAGTTGAAATTGCCAGACTATCCAGTTATTGGGGGAACTTGGTAAGATGTAAAGTTATGTAAATGAACACAGGAAATTGATCAAACTTAAAGAATGAACAAAATAGAAGAAAACCAAACTTGCTGCCCCAAATGCCATTAAGGTCCTTGCTTTGCTCCCCTGGGGAATTTTTTTTGTCCCTGCAAGATACCCTGGGACCAAGAAACAGATAATTCATTTTAAAATGAGATGGCCTATTTTTGGAGTACTGCCCTGAATTTTTCCTTTTGCCTATAATAATCTATTGTCCTGGATACCAAAAATAGTGTGGGGCAGGGATTATTTAAAGCTCTTTAGCAGAAAGCAGTTATGCAGCCTGCTGAACTTCTTAGAACAAAAGAGCTAAGTTTCAGTTAAAGTGAACTTTGAAATAGTCTACAGCAGTGGAGTCACATATGCTGGTACCATCAGTATTTCTGTTTTCCTTTATTTTCTCAGAGTTGGAGAAAGTTCCCAAGGCCAGACAGGGTAGAAATTTGACATCATAAAAATGAGCTGATAGGCTTTAGTTGGGAAAACCCACCTCAAAAACAAATAAGCAAAACACAGGGAACCATTTTAGAACAGTGATATTTATATAAGTTGGATGATGCTGGGCACCAGGAAGTGCCAATGCTTTTTGTTTAAATATTTTTAAACAAGAGTCTCAATCCTTCTGGGCTACATGATTCTTTATTGAGAGGCTTGAGAAGCTATAATGCTCTTCAACTATTTGAAGGATCTTTTTGTTTCCTAACACCAATGTAAAAGATTACCAAGACCTTAGTGGAATTAAACGTTTAAAACATTAAGCCTTTAAAACAGCACAAATTTTTACTGTTAGAATTCTGGATTTCATAAGTCTGAGATCTGATTCACTTGGCTAAAGTCAAAATGTAGGCAGAGTAGGGTCTTTTTTGAAGCTCTGGAGAGAGAATCCATTAACTTGCCTTTTCCAGCTTCTAGAAGCCTCCTTCATCCTTTGGGGGCTTCCCTTGTGACTCAGTGGGTAAACAATCTGCCTGCAATGTGGGAAACCTGGGTTCAATCACTGGGTTGGGAAGATCCCCTGGAGAAGGGAACGGCTACCCACTCCAGTATTCTGGCCTGGAGAATTCCATGGAGAATAGTCCATGAAGCTGCAGAGGCAGGCATGACTGAGCGACTTTCACTTCATCCTGTGGATGGTGGTTCTTTCCCTCATCTTCAAAGCACATCACTCCAGTCTCTGTGTTCATCATCAGTTTGCCCTCTCCTCTATAGGCAAATATGCCCCTCTCTCTGCCTTTTAAGAATATTGTGATTATATGTAGGTCCACTTAAAGGATCCGGGATAGTCTACCCATCTCAAGATTCTTAATTAGATCTGCAAAGTCGCTTTTGCCATATAAGGTAACATTCACAACTTCCGAGGATTAGGATGTGGATAACTTCTGGCAGAGGGTAGGGGAAATTAGTCAGTATACCACAAACGGTTATCAAGTAGAAGAGAAATTAACCTTGTTTTGTGCGACCCTGAATATAATCAGCCATGGCAAGATACATTTTTTAAATTTGAAAAGAAGTTTTTGGATTAGCACTTTCCATTGGGTATATTGAAAAGATGTTAAACTGGGATTACAACTATGGCACCACAATATAATAGTTACGACATTCCAAAGAGAAGTGCTAGACAAACACACAGATTTTCAAAGAAAATGACTTCATGAGGTTACTATCAGGAGGTCAAGAGATTGGAGATGAGGAAGGATTTTCAAAAAGATTTCTTTACAGGGATATTATCTTTTCTCTTTTCCTCACAGGGAATGAGGCAAGGGTACTCTCCCCTTATGTCCAGCCTAGAGAGAATGGGCTTCAGAGAGACCATTCTAAAAGAGAGGAGCGTTGGATTGGGTGTGACCAACAAGAGGCTTTGGCCATCAGTCTCAATGGGTAGAGCAAAAAGAAACAGATTCTCTGTATTGGAAGAAATTGCTCTTTTTCTCTTAGTGAATCAAAGATTCATGAGACCCAGAGATCATATTTAAGAAACTTTAGAAAAGTCCTGTTTAAGAGGATATCTACTGAAATATGAAGGGAGTCCAGTGGAGGGTCTGGATGGGGAGGATCACAGGAAAATCAGAAGCTGAGAAAGGAGGCAGAGCAGTAAGCCAAAGGGTGGGACTTCTTATATCCTGGGAGTCACCTCAGAAGAGCCCAGAAGGAGAGCCTCTGAAGAATCTGCCAACTCCATATACACAGGAACTATCAGTTTTAATCATCAGCCAGAATCATGGGCAGTGGAGCCAACTTAAGGCAGCACTTGTGACTCCAACTTTCATGAGGTCTTAAATTAATAGATATCGAGAGGCTCTTTTTAAGAAAAAGAATAAAGCATCACAAACACAAAATTAGCTAAAAGACATGGAAGAGTTCTTTGCAAATGAAGAGCTCTGAAGCTTGATTTCAGAAGTTCTATAGTTAAGTTCATGAATAAAGAATTTTCTGCTGCCTATCCCCCTTCTCTCTCTCTATACTCCAACTCCAGGAGTCTGAGAACAAGGTTAGCTAGGCAAGCCAAGCAGAAAGGGACAGATCACCCACTAAAGGGGTGGAAGAGATTTGTGTCTCTGTATGAATACTGAACTGTTGAAAGACATAGTAGATTGAGTATTTAATTACAAAATTGAAAATGGACTTTTGTGAGTTATAAAGACTGTAGCACTCTACATTAGCCATGAGTGACCAGAAACCACTAGTTCTACCCATTTCTATTTAGAGGCTGGAATAAACTTCTCCCACAACTATCTATTAAAGTGACAATGGATAGTAAAAATTTGTATTTTGATTACATTCCATGAGCTGTCCTTATTCAGTATACAGGCTATCGGCATTGGTGAGCTCAGCATCAACAGTACGCACCAACGGTGATAACAGGGATATTGTAGAAGAGCTTGAGGCGTGTCAAGTGAATTAAACTAAGTGATCCTTAAGGTCATTCTAGTTCTGATGGTTTCTGATTCTCCTGTGCTTCTCAACCACTGAAAATAGAGCCTTTCATAAAAAAGATCTTGATAGGGAAGATGAGAAGCAAGTGAAAAGGCAGGAAGATGGTGTTTGGTTGATTATGTAAGTTTATATAGGTATATAAAAAGAAAGGAGAGTGAAAAAGCTGGCTTAAAACTCAACATTCAGAAAACTAAGATCATGGCATCTGGTCCCATCACTTCATGGCAAATAGATGGGGAAACAATGGAAACAGTGAGAGACTTTATTTTGGGGGGCTCCAAAATCACTGCAGACAGTGACTGCAGCCATGAAATTAAAAGACGCTTGCCCCTTGGAAGGAAAGCTATGACCAACCTAGACAGCATACTAAAAAGCAGAGACGTTACTTTGCCAACAAAGGTCCATCTAGTCAAAGCTATTATTTTCTAGTAGTCATGTATGGATGTGAGAGTTGGACTATAAAGAAAGCTGAGAGCCACAGAATTGATCCTTTTGAACTGTGGTGTTGGAGAAGACCCCTGAGAGTCCCTTGTATGGTAAGGAGATCAAACTAGTCAATCCTGAAGGAACTAAGTCCTGAATATTCATTGGAAGGACTGATGCTGAAGTTGAAACTCCAATAGTTTGGCTACCTGATGTGAAGAACTGACTCATTTGAAAAGACCCTGATGCTGGGAAAGATTGAATACGGGAGGAGAAGGGGACAACAGAGGATGAGATGGTTGAATGGCATCACCAACTCAATGGACATGAGTTTGAGTAAGCTCCGGGAGCTGGTGATGGACAGGGAAGCCTGGCATGCTGCAGTCCATGGGGTTGCAAACTGATAAGTATATAGTATATATGATTATGAATAAGTGAAATGAATGACTGCAATGACAAGGGACAGGAAGGATGAATTAGGATTATACTGTTATTACAAGGTAGTGAAATGTCATAGTGTTATTTGAAAGTCAACTTGGATTAGTTGTATATTGTAAACTCCAGGGCAACTACTAAAAGAAAAAAAAAGAAGTATAACCAATATATTAATAAAGTGGAGAAGATGAAATAATAAAATTCTCAAAACCACAAATGGTAGAAAAAGAGAGGAAGATAAAAATAGGAATAAAGAGTAAGTGCAAAAGACAAAATTATAACAAACATAGTAGATTATCAATCTATATCAATAATGTCTCTGAACATCAATGTTCTAAATACTCTAAATAAAAGACAGAGATTGCCAGAGTTGATACAATACTCAAATATATATTGTTTACAAGAAACTTGCTTTAAATATAATGACACAAATAAAAGCAAATGAATGGAGAAAGACATACCATGATAACACTAATCAGAAGAAAGCACAAATAGTTACATTAATTTCAGACAAAGCAGACTTCAGACGAAGAAGAGTCATCAGTAATAAACAGAGGCATTACATAATGATAAAGGGGTCAATTCTTCAAGAAGACATAAGAATCCTAAAGGGCATATGCCTAACAAAGGAGCATCAAAATATGTGAGGCAAAAACTGACAGAACTGCAAAAATGAATAGATGAAACCTTTACACACAGAGACTCTAACACCCCTCTATCAGAAATGGACAAATCTGGCAGTCAGAAAATTAACAAGTGCATAGTTTAACTCAACATCATTGTCATTGGCCTAGATATCACTGACGTTTATGGATTATTTCATTCAACAAGGGCAGAATACACATTCTTCTCAAGCTCACATGGAACATTCACCAAGATAGGGCACATTCTGGGTCATAAAACACACTGTAACAAGTTTAAAAGACTAGGAATAATTCAATACCTGTTATCAGATCTTGATAGAATTATACTAAAATTTGATATCAGAAAGATAGCTGGAAAACCCAAAATATAATTGGAGGCTAGACAACATGAATCTAAATAAAACAAGGGATTAATTTCAAGAGGGATTTTTAAATATTTTGAACTAAATTAAAATAAAATATGACTTATAAAAATTTGTAGGATGTAGTGAAAGCAGTCCTTAGAGGAAAATAATAGCATTAAATGCATATACTAGAAAAGAGGAAAGATCTAAAATTAACAGGAAACTAAAAAGATAGAAAAAGAACAAACTAAACTAGAAAAAGAAGAGCAAATTACCTTCCAATGATCAGAAGAAAAATATGGCAAAATATAGAACAGAAATCAATGAAATTGAAAATAGTTCATAGAGAAAATCAGTGAAGCCAAAGCTGGTTCTTTGAAAAGTTCAATAAAACTGATAAGCCTTTAGTCAATTTGAATAAGAAGAAATGAAAAATGAAAAATTATTAATATCAAAAATGAAAGTGAGGACATCACTAGAGACCCTATGGACTCTAGGAATAATCAAAGAATTAGAAAAGAAAATCAAAGAATTTAAAGAAAAGAATAATCAAAGAATTAGAAGAAAACTACAAACCAATATCTCTCATGAATATAGACAATAATTCTCAACAAAATATTAGCAAATTGAATTAAACAACATATAAAAAGAATTTATACCACAACCAAGCGGAATTTACTTGAGGTGTGTAAGGCTGGTTCAACATTCTAAAATCTATTTATGTAACATATCACATCAATAGCCTAAAAATAAAAATCACACGGTATCAATAGATGCAGGAAAAGCACCTGACAGAATCCACCAGTCATTCATAATAAATGCTCTCAGTAAACTAGTAATAGAGGATAACTTCAACTTGATAAAGAATATCTACAAAACCCTGACAGCTAACATCAGATTTAGTGGTGAGAAAGTTGATGCTTTCTACTAGGATCAGGGACTAAGCAATGATGTTCTGTCTCACCACTTCTTTTCAACATTGTACTGCATGTCCTAGTTAATGTAATAAGACAAGAATCTGCCTGCAATGCAGGAGACCCGGGTTCAATTCCTGAGTTGAGAAGATTCCCTGGAGAAGGAAACGGCAACCCACTCCAGTATTCTTGCCTGGAGAATCCCATGGCAGAAGAGCCTGGCAGGCTACAGTCCATGGAGCTGCAAGAGTCAGATATGATTTAGTGACTAAACCACCACCACTAGGGTCAGGAACTAAGCAATGATGTGCTGTCTCACTACTTCTTTTCAACATTGTACTGGATGTCCTAGTTAATGTAATAAGACAAGAAAAGGAAATAAAAGTTATCCAGATAAGGAAGGAAGAAATAAAACTGTCTTTGTTTACAAGTGACATGATTGTTTATACATAAAATCTGAAAGAATTGACCAACAAACAAACAAACTGGAATTAATAAGTGCTTATAGTAAGGTTGCAAGACACATGATTAATACACAAAAGTCAATCACTTTCCTATATGCATACAATAAATAAGTAGAATTTTAAATTAAAAACTAATATCATTTATGTATCCAACCAGTCCATCCTAAAGGAAATCAGTCCTGAATATTCACTGGAAGGACCGATGCTGAAGCTGAAACTCCAATACTTTGGCCACCTGATGTGAAGAACTAACTCATTTGAAAAGACCCTGATGCTGGGAAAGATTGAAGGCAGGAGAAGGGATGTCAGAGAATGAGATGGTTAGATGGCATCACTGACTCAAAGGACATGAGTTTGCGTAAATTCTGGGAGTTGATGATGGACAGGGAAGCCTGGTGTGCTTCAGTCCATGGGGTGGCAGAGTCAGACACGACTGAGTGACTGAGCTGAACTGATCATTTATATTAGCAATTCCCCAAATAAATACTCAGGTATAAATCTCTCTTTCCCTCCCTCCCTCTCTCTCTCTATATATATATGTGTGTGTGTGTCTGTGTGTGCTCAGTGGTATCCACCTCTTTATGACCCCATATCCTATAGCCCACCAAACTCCTCTGCCCATGGAATTTTCCAGGCAAGAATACTGGAGTGGATTGCCATTTCCTACTCTAGGGGATCTTCCTGACCCAGGGACCAAACTCAAGTCTCTGGCATCTCCTGCAAGGACAGGCAGATTCTCTACCACTGCGCCACCTGGGAAGCCCACATAGATAGAGAGATATAGATATGTAGTCTATATTAAGAAAACTACAAAATCCTGATGAAAGAAATCAAAGAACTAAATAAACTGAGAGATATTTTATGTACAGGAAGACTCAATATTGTCAGCATATCAGTTCTTCCCAACTTGGTGTATAGATTCAATACAATCCCAATCAAACTTTCAGCAAGTTATCTTATGGATATCAACAAACTGATTCTACAGTTTATATAGAAAAGCAAAAGACCCAGAATAGTTAACACAAAACTGAAGGAGAATAACAAAGTACTAGAGTACTGAAACAACCCAACTTTAAGATTTACTATATATTAAGCTATAGTAACCAAGAGCATGTGATGCTGGTGAACTAATGGACAAACATATTAATGGAATAGACTGGTGAACTTAGAAATAGGCCATATAGATAGAGTCAACTGATCTCTGACAAAGGAGCAAAGGTAATATATGGAATAAAGATAGTCTTTTCAACAAATGGTGCTGGATACACTGGCCATTCATATGCAAAAAATTAAATCTAGACACAAACCTTATGCCCCTCAAAATTAACACAAAATGGATCATAGAAGTAAACTTAAAACTCTAAACTATAAAACTCCTAGAAGATAACATATGAGAAAATCAAGATGATCTGGGGTTTGGTGATGGCTTTTTTAGGTAAAATACCAAAGGTATAATTCATGAAAGAAAGAATTGAAAAACTGGAATTCATTAAAATTGAAAAAAAATTTCTGCTCTGCAAAAGACATTTTCAAGAGAATGAAAAGACAGGCCACAGACTGAGAGAAAATACTTGCAAAAGACATATTTGATAAAGGACCATTATCTAAAATATATAAAGAATTCTTAAGACTTGACAAACAACTAGGAAACAACAGTGTGATTTTAAAAATGAGCCAAAGACTTTAACAGATACCTTTGTTGCTGTTGTTTAGTCACCGAGTCATGTCCTACTCTTTTGCAATCCCATGGACTATAGCCCGCCAGGCTCCTCTGACCATGGGATTTCCCAGGCAAGAATACTGGAGTGGGTTGCCATTTCCTTCTCCAGGGGAGCTTCCTGACCCAGGGATTGAACCCAAGTCTCCTGCATTGCAGATGGATTCTTTACTGCTAAACCACTAGAGAAGCCCTAACAGACATCTTACCAAGAAAATATACAGAAGGCAAAATAAGAATATGAAAAGATGCTCCACATAATATGCCATCAGGGAAATGCGAATTAAAATAACAATGAGATACCACTACATATCTATCATGTGACCACGCTTGGAAAAATTGATAAATATCAAATGCTGACAAGGATATGAAGCAACAGGAACTCTCATTCATTGCTAGTGAGAATGCAAAATGTCACAATCACTTGGGAAGACTGTTTGGCAGCTTTCTACAAAACTAACATACTTTACCACATGATTCAGCAATTATGTTCTTTGGTATTCACCCAAAGGAAGTGAAAACACGTCTACACAAAAACCTATATATAGATATTTACAGCATCTTTATTCATGATTGCTAAAACTTGGAGGCAACCAAGAAGTCCTTCAGGTGGTGAAAGGGTTAACTGAGGTATATGAGAAAATGGAATATTATCTGGTGCTAAAAGTGCTATGAAAACATGGATGAACCTTAAATGCATATTTTAAGTGAAAGAAGCCAGTCTAAAAAAGCTGCATATCATATGATTCCAATATGACATTCTATACAAGGCAAAAGTATGGGGACAGTAGAAAGATCAGTGGTTGCCAGAGGTTGGGCCAGGAGAAGGGGATGAATAGGCAGAGCACAGAACATGCTCAAAGCAGTGAAATACTTTGTCTGGTACTATAATGGTAGATAATGTCATTATGAACTTGTCCTATTCCAAGGAATATACAACAACAAGGTGAACCCTGTGTAAACTAGACTTTGGTGATCATAATGTGTCAGTGTAGGTTCATCAGTTGTAATAAACATGCCACTCTGGGGGGATATGTTAATAATAGGGAGGCTACACATGTGTGGGAAATCTCTGTATCTTCTGCTTAATTTTGCTGTGAAACGAAAACATTTCAAAAAATAAAGTCAATTAAGAAAGTAATTAAAAACTACTACTGCCCACATTCAAACATTTGCATGCCTTTGTGGGGGCACCTGTTCAAAATATATGCTAATATGGAAGAATAAGTTTACAGCCAAAATTCATTTTTAAAGTTGGTTTATCTCCAAATGTATGAGTGTTTTATTACTGTTATTATAAATGTCCTTTAATGCAGGCCTTCTCATTCATTAGCTTAGAGAGTTCCAAAGTGAAATGAAAAACAACAGTTTCTTGACAAGCTTACAGACTTTAAAGCCTTTAGAGTGGGTGGAAGAAATGAGTGTTGCAAATCTTTGTAGATATTTGATAGGATTGCTTTATTCTGAAATGATGACATAAATAAGCCTCTTTAAAGGCTTCAATGAGTCTATCATAGAAATTGCCATGTAAACTTTGGGAACTTGATAAGCTTTGGAACTTGGGCATAAATAATGTATTTCCCAGAAAAACTTGAGACAATACTTTTATTGGCATGTTCACAAATTTCTAAAGTGTCACAGTGGCAATTTCCAAAAAGGCAAGCTTTAAGCTAACATTTTTTGCGTGCATATAATTGTCTGATTTGAATTGAAATAAATTTTCTCTTAAGAAAGTAGGAAAGGTTGATGTTTAATATTAACTGTGTGACCAATACTTAAGCTATCTCATTTTATCCTGACAACAAATTGATTGTCAATCCTAAAGGAAATCAACCCTGAATATTCATTGGAAGAACTGATGCTGAAGCTCCAATACTTTGGCTACCTGATGCAAAGAGTTGACTCACTGAAAAAGACCCTGGTGCTGGGAAAGACTGAGGGCAAGAGGAGAAGGGGACGACAGAGGATGAGATGGTTGGATGACATCACTGATTCAATGGATATGAGTTTGAGCAAACTCTGGGAGATGGTGAGGGACAGGAAAGCCTGGGGTGTTGCAGTTAATGGGGTTGCAAAGAGTTGGACAAGACTTAGTGATTTAACAAACAACAACAAATTGGTAAGGTCAGTATTGTTATCTCTTTGAGATATAAGGATACTAAGAGGCACTGAGAATAACAGTAGCTAAGGTTTATATAACACTATGGATCAGGCAATGTTTCAAATATTTTTCGCATATATAGAATGATTAATAGTTCTTGATGACAAGTCTATGGAAAAGGTTAGTTTTCATTCCAATTCCAAAGAAGGGCAATGCCAAAGAATGTTCAAACTACCACACAACTGCGCTTATTTCACATGCTAGCAAGGTAATGCTCAAAATCCTTCAAGCTAGACTTCATTAGTACGTGTACTGAGAAATTTCAGATGTGCAAGTTGGGTTTTGAAGAGGCAGTGGAGCCAAAGATCAAATTGCCAATATCTGTTGGATAATAGAAAAAGCAAGGGATTTCCAGAAATCATCTACTTTTCTTTCATTGACTATGCTAAAACCTTTGGCTATGTGGATCATATACTGCGGAAAATTCTTAAAGACATGGGTATACCAAACTACTTTACCTGTCTCCTGAGACCCTGCATGCAGGTCAAGAAGCAACAGTTAGAACCAGACATGGAAAAGCAGACTGGTTCAAAATTGGGAAAGGAGTACGTCAAGGCTGTATATTGTTACCCTGCTTATTTAACTTATATGCAGAGCACATCATGTGAAAAGCTGGGCTGAAAGTGAAAGTGAAGTCACTCAGTCACGTCCAACTCTTTGCGACCACATGGACTGTAGCCTACCAGGCACCTCCATACATGGGATTTTTCAGGCAAGAGTACTGGAGTGGGTTGCCCTTTCCTTCTCCAGGGGATCTTCCCAACCCAGGGATTGAACCCAGGTCTCCTGCATTGCAGGCAATTTACCACATGAGCTACCAGGGAAGCCCTAAAGCTGGGCTTAGATGAATCATAAGCTGCAATCAAGACTGCTGAGATAAATATGAATAACCTCAGATATGCAAATAATACCACTCTAATGGCAGAAAGCAAAGAGGAACTAAAGAGCCTCTTGATGAGGGTGAAAGAGGAGAGTGAAAAAGCTGGCTTAAAACCCAACATGCGAAAAATGAAGATCATGACATCTGGTCCCATCACTTCATGGCAAGTAGAAGGGGAAAATGTGAAAGCAATGACAGATATTCTTTTCTTGGGCTCCCAAGTCACTGCAGATGGTGACTGCAGCCATGAAATTAAAAGACACTTGTTCCTTGGAAGAAAAACTATGACAAACCTAGAAAGTATATTAAAAAACAAAGAAATCACTTTGCTGACAAAGGTCCATCTAGTCAAAGCTATGGTTTTTCCAGTAGTCATGTATGGATGTGAGAGTTGGACCATAGAGAAGGCTGAGCACCAAAGAACTGACGCTTTTGAATTGTGGTGCTGGAGAAGACTCTTGAGAGTCCCTTGGACAGCAAGGAGCTCAAACCAGTCATTCCTAAAGGAAATCAGTCCTGAATATTCATTGGAAGGACTGATGCTGAAGCTGAAACTCCAATATTTTGGCCACTTGCTGTGAAGAGCCGGCTCATTGGAAAAGACCATGATGCCGGGAAAGATTGAAGTTAGAAGGAGAAGGGAGTAGCAGAGGATGAGATGGTTGGATAGCATTGCCAACTCAATGGACATGAATGTGAGCAATTTCCAGGAGATAGTGAAAGACAGGGAAACCTGGCATACTGCAGTCCATGGGGTCGCAAAGAGTCAGACATGATGTACCAACTAAACAACAACTACAACTTTAAAAAAGCAGGAACCATTATTATGCCTGTTTTGCTGATGAAAAAACTGAAGAACAGAGAGATCAGTACTTATTCAATTTAAGTGATATAAACTGGGATGGAGACGGTTTCTGAAGATAGTCTGGCTCAAATCTGACCCTTTGACTATGAAGATGTAGCCTTAAAAATAACAAAACATCTTAACAGTAAGGCAATGGTATCGCTCTAACCACTTCTTATCTCTCTAACCACTGAAGTCTTTGTCTTTCTTCAGGGCTCAAGTTTCCACTAAAATGAGAGTCATTATTAGACCTTCACTCTCAGGGTGCTGTTGGGATTAATTGTTTCCCTGAGCTGCCATAGCCATATTATTTGTAGTTCTACTTAGCAAGTATTTAATTCCGACTTAGATGTTTATATGTAAGCTCTTTGAAGATAGAGAAATAATGTCTTATTATCTCTAAGCAACCAACATTTATATAGTAGTGGCTGCTCTGGACATTTTGAAATGAAAAAGAGGACTATTGCAATTTTTAAGCAACAGTATTTTTTTTTCTTCTTCTGCTGCTTCTTTTTTTTTTTTTTTTTGCTCTATACTAAAGAGGCAAATATAACATGAGTGAAAAGGTCTGTAGCTGATGATATATAGAGGACTGAGTAGTTTAAGCCTGAATTGATAACATTCAGAAGGAAAGAATATCAACTAAATGACAAACTTCAGCTAACAGAAGTAATGCCATATAAACTGATAGAAATTTCACAATACACTAAACACAATAAAATTACTGACTTTTGTACACAAATGTAACTTCTCTTAAACCACACTGGCCAATGGATAAGAATGAACATGTGTTCTTTGAAATATGAGCTGCCATGTGGAGCCCTGAGCCACTCACTGGGTTACTGGGAGTACATGGCCTTTATCACCAAGAAAATAATCACTTTAGATTCTTCAGAGCTGAGATGCAAAGCCTGGTTCCCAGGGACAGAGACTTCCACCTGCTCTGAGTGATTAAGCTCAGGTGGGTTGGCCGAGGAATGTTTGTTGTAGCACTGAACATGAAATCATATGATCTGGGCTTACAGCCTGGTCCTAAAACTCCCTGGTTGTGTGCTGATCTGCAGTTCCTTCATTTGCATAATGGTTGTAAAAATACTGCCACTTTGTGTTGATTAAAGGGTTGATTGAGTTTGTTTCTGCAAGTACCTAGCCCATTAATCCTCTCAGTATTTGGGGAATGTGAATTCCGTCCACTCCTGTCTTGGCCACCTGTGACATGCACTGTTGCTCTGGCTGCTGCAACCTAGGCTCTCTCTACTCTGGCTACCTAAGGTCTTCAGTCCACTCAGTGCTGACTTCAACTTCAGAAGACACCACAGGAGGCTTGAATTTTCCTGCACTTTGGCCAGAGTTCTCTGCTTTGCTGCTGCCATTGGTTCCCTCCTAGCCCCCAGTATGCACCTTACTACAGATTTCATGTTTTTTCTAGGGCTTTCTTGAGTCCCCTGTCAGCTGTCATCACCACCTCTATGGAGACCTTCCAGCCTTGTCTGTCGTTAGCTGGCTAACAGTTATTTCCCAGACTCCATGTTCATCATACAAGTGGTCCACAGACATTAACTGAAGTACCTACTAGCCTACTAAGTACTAGGTCAAACACTGGAGTTACTGGATTGTTGTCTTCAAGGAACTCAGAATTGAGAAGGAAAATAGACAAACCAACTATAACAGTACAGAAGAATATGAGTTAAGAAGGAGAGAAGCAGAGACTAGAGCTCATCTGTAGGACCTGTCCTACAATTCTAGTTTTGCCACCCAGACAGTCTTGTGCTTAAGACTTTGGATGCAGGAGCAAGTGACCACAGATCCCAAAGAGTGACCTTGAAAAGGCCTTGCAGGGCTGTCATTATAACTTTCTGTGCTGTGTCCTGAGGGTGGGAGTGGATACAGCATGTTCATGTTCCCTCATGCTAACAACACACTTTGCTTCCTAAGCCCCACACTGGAAGCAATCACGTGTGTGATTTCTACCCCTGGTGGCCTCTCTCCTGCTAATATGAATAGGCCTCCCATGCTCCTTGGGCTTCCCTTGTAGCTCAGTCAGTAAAGAATCTGCCTGCAATGCAGGAGACCCAGCTTCGATTCCTGAGTCTGGAAGATTCCATGGAGAAGGAAATGGCAACCCACTCCAGCATTCTTGCCTGGAAGATTCCATGGACAGAGGAACCTGGCAGGCTACAGTACATGGTGTCACAAGAGTCAGACACCACCCCATGCTCCTTAGGCTCTACCATGCACAAGCTCATTTATTCATCCATAAACATTGATTCTATGGTATGAAAGCTTTACAAAGGGCCTCATGGTTAAATAATAATTCCTCTGAGACCTGATCTTTGGTTTCTTTTCCCACCAGTGAAGGTGCATTTGAGCTAATACTCAACTCTCTCACTTGCTTCCTATGCAACCAGTGGGAGACATTCACAAACATCACTCACAAAAGATTAGGGTGTGAGCTCTTCACAAGTCATGTGAAGATAACTGGCCCACAAGCAGACTGAGCTCAGAACCTTAATTTCATTAGAGGTATGCTCTAAGACCCTGGCCTAAAACAAAGTCATTATTAACTCAGAGGACAGGTTCAATATATGGACTCAGGGCCACAATTACTTTCATGATATGGAGTTGGTGAGTCAGTTCTAAGAAGTACACTATAAAGATTAGTCTGTGCATATTCTTATAGTTTCCATCAACAAACGGATTAACAGAATGGAATAATTGATAAAACAGATAAAACAGTATATGAACAAAAGAGCCATGTTAAGAGAAAGACATTCTTGCATAAAAATACTTGAAAACTTGGCCTTTGAGTCACAGGTTCTTGAGGGAGGGACGTCAATTCACCTCTGTATTCTCAGAAACTAGGAGATAGTTTTTTGATCATTACTTAATAAATATTATATAAAAGAGTTCACAATTACTTGCCAAAAATTTGGAATAATGAAGCTATAATAAAGCTGTTAGTTGGAAGAAAGTATACTCAATATGGTGTAAAATATAAACCCATCTTATAAAATGTATATAAATGCATTAGATCAGATAGTACTATAAGTACAAGTTAAGAACATAAAGGATATGAACCAACAGTTGGCCAGGAAAAAAGATCTACAAATGCTTTCAAAGTTGTTGAAAATATTTACTAGTCAAAGTTTTACATAGTCTGTGACTAAAAAGACAACACAGCAATTTACAACAAAGGGAAGGGAAGGAGAGCTTAAAACTTGCTGAAAATATTTATTTCCTTCTGTCTGTTGTGAACTTATCAATCCCAAAGAGATTTTCATATTTTTAATTTCCCCATGTAATCTGTAGAAAATACGTGTCAGCTGGACTTTCAGAGTAACAAGATCTTTAAAAATTATTAAAAATTATTTTCATTGTTGTTCGTTAAACCAGCCATTTCTAGATTGTTAAATTACCTCTGATTACTAAATAGGATTATTCAGAAATATTTCATTTTGGTTCACTGAAATGAATTCCTTTATTGCTCAAAAATAAAACAGTCATTTAAAAACAATCATTTTCTTATAAAATAAAGTACCAAGAAAACTTAAAAATAAATAAAAGAGCCAAATAAGAAAGTCCTTTGTAAGAGACTACCTGATGCTGCAACAGGACACTTGTCCCTCCCCTCCTACATTCTGAAGTGACTCTGGGGCCCCCAGAGCCTGGGCATAAATGACCCGAAGTAGCCCCTGATGCAGCATTCCTGTCTCCAGCCAGCCATCCCTCTGCCTGGCACTGCAGCAGCCGGAAGGTGATTGACATGCCCTCTGGCTGCCTTCTAATGTTCTAACCACAGCCTCCATGTGCATTGTTTAATGCCTCCACCCAACTGCTCTCTAGAACTAGCTGGATGGAAGCTGCTACCAATCAATGACTGGGATCCATTACCTCCTTGAGCATTTAGGCCCAGGGTGAGAAAGCCTAAATTTAGAAATGATAGGACAGACTTTGAGCAATACCGTAGGAAGGAAGTGTCTTCCTAGGTTGACTCACTCCCCAGAGAGCTACTGGGAATGAAGGGAGAAAGAAGAAAAGAATCCGAAATGTTTATTTCAGGCATCAAAATTAAACTTATTACTTGTTCATTTTGCTGTTGCTATTTTCTTTAAATTAGAATATTATCCCAATGAGGGTTAAAACCAAACACACTTTGTCACAGAAATGGAGTTGAAATAATATAATATATAACTTGATTTCATATCAATCTTAATGGTTATTTTTAAAATGTAGGTACTGGTTTTCTTAAGAAAGAAACATTTTGAAAATTTTGAAAATATTCTCTGTGCACAAATACTTTGATTTGTTTTCATTCATCCATTATCATGTATTGAATACTTATGGTAGCCCCGCAGCACTATTCCAAGAAAAGCAGTGTGATGTAGAGACCCTTGCTATTCAAAGTGTGGCCCAGACCAAAATATGGTTTGGTCAGCAGGGAGCTTGTTAGAAATTCAGTCTTAACCATATCAGACACAATGAATCTGAATTTTGCATTTAGCGAACTTCCCAGGTGATTCAGGTACTTTGTGGTGGCTAACTACACAGACTAGGAGATGATCCCACTCATGACCAAGCAAGTCCCTGACTCCTGCTGTGTCAATGTCACTCAGGGCTGTGGAATCAATTTCAAGGTGAAGGAGATCCACACTGAGGACTGTGTAGAGAAGACTGGGAGCTGGTTGAGGAGCAATGTGCTAGTGGTGGCTGCATCAGCCCTGGGCATTGACTTTGTGAAGTTCCTGGGTACTGCCATTGCCATAAATCATAGAAAAAACCCTACAAACTTTTTGGCCAACCCAGTAGACGCACCTTATCAAACATACTGAAAAACAAACACTGATCACCTATTTTTTTCTATGCACTGTGCTATTTACTGCATATACAGAGAGAATAATGCTGTCTCCACCTTAACAAAACATCCTAAATATCCCAAATAGCTTGTATGTCTTCTATCCATTTTCCCTGTCATCAATCTTTGTCTATGGCTTAATTCTGTAGAAGGGAAATCTAGCTTGTTCACATGCAAACAGTTGGTAAGTAAATGGAGGCTATTTTACTTGGATAGCATTTCATCACTGTCATTTCATTAACTTCTTAAGAGCTGCCCAATACAGTAGTGAATAGACAAATCTGGCTATTTAAGTTAATTAAAATAAAAGAAAATAAATCAGACATTCAGTCAAACTAACCACATTTCATACTGTTCTGGAGTTATTTCTCCACTCTTCTCCAGTAGAATATTGGGAACCTACTGAACTGGGTATGAACGCTATGAAAAGGCAAAAAGACATGACACTGAAAGATGAACTCCCCAGGTCAGTAGGTGCCCAATATCCTACTGGAGAAGAGTGGAGAAATAACTCCAGAAAGAAGAGACGGAGCCAAAGCAAAAACAACACCCAGTTGTGGATATGACTAGTGATGGAAATACAGTCCAATGCTGTAAAGAACAAGACTGCATAGGATCCTGGAATGTTAGGTCCATGAATCAAGGCAAATTGGAAGTGGTCAAACAGGAGATGGCAAGAATAAACATTGACATCTTAGGAATCAGCGAACTAAAATGGACTGGAATGGGAGAATTTAATTCAAATGACCATTTTATCTACTACTGTGAGCAAGAATCCCATAGAAGAAACAGAGTAGCCCTCATAGTCAAAAAAGGAGTCTGAAATGGAGTACTTGGGTGCAATCTCAAAAATGACAGAATGATCTCTGTTTGTTTCTAAGGTAAGCCATTCAATATCAGAGTAATCCAAGTCTATGCCTCAACTAGTAATGCTAAACAAGCTGAAGTTGAATAGTTCTATGAAGACCTACAAGACCTTCTAGAATTAACACCCCAAAAAGATGTCCTTTTCATCATAGGGGACTGGAATGCAAAAGCAGGAAGTCAAGAAATGCCTGGATTAACAGGCACATTTGGCCTTGGAGTACAGAATGAAGCAGGGCAAAGGCTAACAGTTTTTCCAAGAGAACACACTGGTCATAACACACACCCTCTTCCAACAACACAAGAGAAGACTCTACACATGGACATCACTAGATAGTCAATACCAAAATCAGATTGAGTATACACTGTGCAGGCAAGGAGAGAGAAGCTCTATACAATCAGCACAAACAAGACTGGGAGCTGACTGTGGCTCAGATCATAAACTCCTTATTGCCAAATTCAGGCTTAAATTGAAGAAAGTAGGGAAAACCACTAGACCATTCAAATTTGACATAAATCAAATCCCTTATGATTATACAGTAGAAGTGACAAATAGATTCAAGGGATTAGATCTGATAGACAGAGTGCCTGAAGAACTATGGATGGAGTTTCATGACACTGTACAGGAAGCAGTGATCAAGACCATCTCCAAGAAAAAGAAATGCAAAAAGGCAAACTGGTTGTTTGAGTTGGGCTTACAAATAGCTGAAAAAAGAAGAGAAGCTGAAGGCAAAGGAGAAAAGGAAAGATATGCCCACCTGAATGCAGAGCTCCAAAGAATAGCAAGGAGAGATAAGAAAGACTCCCTCAATGATCACTGCAAAGAAATAGAGGAAAACAATAGAATGGGAAAGACTAGAAAGCTCTTCAAGAAAATTAGAGATACCAAGGGAATATTTCATGCAGATATGGACACAATAAGGACAGAAATGGTATGAAACTAATGGAAACAGAAGGTTTTAAGAAGGGGTGGCAAGAATACACAGAAGAACTATATAAAAAAGATCTTCATGACCCAGATAATCATGAGGGTGTGATCACTCACCTAGAGCCAGACATCCTGGAATGCGAAGTCAAATGGGCCTTAGGAAGCATCACTACAAACAAAGCTAGTGGGGGTGATGGAATTTCAGTTGAGCTATTTCAAATCCTAAAAGATGATGCTGTGAAAGTGCTACACTCAATATGCCAGGAAATTCGGAAAACTCAGCAGTGGCCACAGGACTGGAAAAGGTCAGTTTTCATTCCAATCCCGAAGAAAGGCAATGCCAAAGATGTTCAGGTTCAGGCCAGTTCAGTTCAGCTGCTCAACTGAACTGAACTCAACTCCAACTCTTTGCGATCCCATGGACTGCAGCACACCAGGCCTCCCTGTCCATCCCCAACTCCCGGAGTTTACTCAAACTCATGTTCCTTGAATCAATGATGCCATCCAACCATCTCATCCTCTGTCATCCCCTTCTCCTCCCAACATCAATCTTTCCCAGCATCAGGGTCTTTTCAAATGAGTCAGCTCTTCGTATCAGGTGGCCAAAGTATTGGAGTTTCAGCTTCAACATCAGTCCTTCCAATGAATATTCAAGACCAATTTCCTTTAGGATGGACTGGTTGGATCTCCTTGCAGTCCAAGGGATTCTCAAGAGTCTTCTCCAATACCATAGTTCAAAAGCATCATTTCTTCGGTGCTCAGCTTTCTTTATACTCCAACTCTCACATCTATACATAACTACTGGAAGAATCATAGCCTTGACTAGATGGACCTTTTTTGGCAAAGTAACATCTCTGCTTTTTAATATGCTGTATAGGTTGGTCATAACTTTTCTCCCAAGGAGTAGGCATCTTTTAATTTCATGGCTGCAGTCACCATCTGCAGTAATTTTGAAGCCCCCAAAAATAAAGTCCGCCACTGTTTCTCCATCTATTTGCCATGAAGTGATGGGACCGGATGGCATGATCTTAGTTTTCTAAATGTTGAGCTTTAAGACAACTTTTTCACTCTCCCCTTTCATTTTCATCAAGAGGCTGTTTCCATCTTCTTCACTTTCTGCCATAAGAGTGGTGTTATCCACATATCTGAGGTTATTGATATTTCTCCTGGCAATCTTGGTTCTAGCTTGTGCTTCATCCAGCTCAGCATTTCTCATGATGTACTCTGCATATAAGTTAAACTTTTACACAATTGTATTCATCTCACATGGTAGCAAAGTAATGCTCAAAATTGTCCAAGCCAGGCTTCAACAGTACCTGAACCATGAACTGCCACATGTTCAAGCTGGATTTAGAAAGGCAGAGGAACCAGAGATCAAACTGCCAACATCCACTGGATCATAGAAAAAGCAAGAGAATAGCCGAAAAACATCTACTTTTGCTTTATTGATTATGCCAAAGCCTTTGACTGTGTAGATCACAACAAACTGTGGAAAATTCTTAGAGATGGAAATACCAGACCACCTTACCTGCCTCCTGAGAAACCTGTATGTAGGTCAAGAAGCAACAGTTTGAACTGGACATGGAACAACAGACTGGTTCCAAATCAGAAAGGAGTATGTCAAGGCTGTATATTGTCACCCTGCTTATTTAACTTATATGCAGGGTACATCATGCGAAATACTTGGTTGGATGAAGCACAATCTGGAATCAAGATTACTGAGAAACATAAATAACCTCAGATATGCAGATGATACCACCTTTATGGTAGAAAGTGAAGAAGAACTAATAAGCCTCTTGATGAAAGTGAAAGAGGAGAGTGAAAAAGCTGGGTTAAAGCTCAACATTCAGAAAACTAAGATCATGGCATCCAGTTCCATCACTTTATGGCAAATAGATGGGGAAACAACGGAAATAGTGACAGACTTTATTACCTTGGGCTCCAAAATCATTGCTAATGGTGACTGCAGCCATGAAATTAAAAGATTCTTGCTCCTTGGAGGAAAAGCTAAGACTAACCTAGACAGCACATTAAAAAGCAGAAACATTACTTTGCCGGCAAAGGTCTATCTAGTCAAAGCTATAGTTTTTCCAGTAGTCATGTATGGATTTGAGAGTTGGCCTATAAAGAAAGCTTAGCACTGAAGAATTGATTCTTTTGAACTGTAGTGTTATAGAAGACTCTTGAGAATCCCTTGGACAGTAAGGAGATCAAACCAGTCAACCCTAAAGAAAATCAATCCTGAATATTCATTGGAAGGATTGATGCTGAAGCTGAAACTCCAATTCTTTGGCCACTGATGCAAAGAACTGACTCATTGGAAAAGACCCTGATGCTGGGAAGAAAGACTGAAGGCAGGCGGAGAAAGGGAGAAAGAGGATAAGATGGTTGGATGGCATCACCGACTTGATGAACATTGAGTTTGAGCAACTCCAAAGTTGGTGATGGACATGGAAGCCTGGCATGCTGCAGTCCGTGAGGTCAGAAAGAGTTGGACACAACTGAGCGACTGAACTGACTGAACTGAACCACATTTCAAATGCTCTAGTGGCTAGTGTGTTAGACAGGGCAGGTATAGAATATTTCCAGTGTTTCAGAATATTCTATTAAACAAAACTATTTTAGAGTATGGCTTTTGTCTTTTAAAGATATTGTCTTTGGTTATAAACTGAATATTCCCCAGAGTTAGTACTGTTAATTTTTCATAGCAGCAAATTACTGAACACGTGAGTGTTATGTTTGTGTGCTCATTTGTGTCTGACTTTGTGATCCCATGGACTGTAGCCCGCCAGGCTCTGCTGTCCTTTACTGAAGCCCAGATGAGATAGATATACAAATACGCATATATACAGATGCATATGCAGATACAGACATAGAACTAGATATGAATATTTATTCTATACACGTACTAACTCCTGACATTCATTCTTAAGGAAGAAAAGAATTAGTCAATCAGTAATTAACACAATTAACCCTCTGAACTTTAAATCTGAGTGGGTGACAGTTTCAGCAATTCTTTGTGGCTTTTATACTATGATTGAATTTTTCCTGGCTGGTGTACTCTCAATGGTGATTTTGTTGGAAAGTATAAAGTCTGTAATTACCGCATTAGCTCACAGAAGAATTAGACAGGGTACGTGCTTTGTAAATGTCATTTGATATTTGCATGTGGCATTTAAATTCTTCCCAGTGTTAATGCAATACCAAGATTTTTGCATTGTTTCTGAGTTGTTTCTTTTGTTAATTTTGATTCTGCTTGCAGCAGGCATCTTAAAAATTACTGGAAAAGTTAGACTTTTGTGTTTTATAATACCACTGACATTCAGTAAGCTTAATAAAGAAATGAGAACTCAAGAACTATGTGAGGAGAGTTTAATCTCTGATCTACTGTTTCCTTGAATTAATTACTGGAGAAAGTAGAACAGGCTCCCAAAATCTGATCCTCTGAGTTCAAGGATGGGGAAGAAATAAAACAAGTACAGATGAACATATTGAACTGCATTACAAGTGGATTAAATGTCATACTGAATACATGTCCCCATGTAATCTTTTTTAAAGTTTTACTATTATGGTTTCTATTAGTGTGTGATTAGGATGTTAAGTTTCCCTTTACATGAGGAATTTTCCTCAACTTTGTAAGTGATTCATTTTGGCTCTTGGCACTATTTCTTAATAGTATCTTTAATAGTCAAGCATTCTTGAATCTTCATTGTTATTAAAATAGGTGTATATTTTCATGAATGAAACTCTTCATCTTGTAAATCTTATTTGACTTTGAATATTTTTAAATTACACAGATGCTCTGGGTTTGTTTCTGTCACATAAGCAGGGTTGTGCTTTGGACAACTTTGGCACTTCTTTGTTTTATAAAATCCTCACTAGGGCTCTCAATCATGTACTCATCTGCATATGTTCACCCCCACATTCCCTTTTAATTATTAATCCAGTGTGATCTGACAGAATGCACTCAAATTTTATAACTTCTAGTGGATTTCCTTTAAAAAGTTTATTATAGTTTTAAAATTGCAGTTCAAAACAAAATTAAAGAACATAGATAAGCAAATTTTAATTTCCTTAAAAGGACTATTCATAGTCTCTTCCCTGCCCTGCAAAGATAGGCACTGTGAACATCAGGGTGAAGTCCTTTTCTCAATGTATACACATTTGTCACAAATATAGGGTCACATATGCTATTTTATAATGTGGATTTTTTTTCACCATTTATCCTATCTTTCCTATCCTATAATCTCTTAAGAAATGATAAACTGTTGTAGAACATCATTTGTAATGTCAATACATAATTTATTGAACTATCCATATCACTGGATATTGTGTTTGTCTCTGACATTGTGGCTTTATTGTCAATAACCTTTTGATTTGTTCACTCTAGTATATATTTACTTTTTATATTAGTAAATTTCTGCAAATTATTAGAAATAGCCAAATGTTAGTATTCTTGTATTCTTTTATAATAATCTACCTTAATTTTGCTCATCCAATAATTCATAACATATTTGACTCAGCCCTGTGAATTTGTATGTTGTCTCAGCATTCAGTTCCTCAACTTTTTACCCACTTGCCAACATCCCTTTCCCATACTCCTTCTTCCTCTCATCCTCTATCTTCCTAAAAACCTACTCCTATGTAATTTATTAACAGGGAGGCACAATTAATTAAAAACAATGATTTCCTCCCTGAAGTTATTTGCATTTTAACAAGGATCAAACTCTTACATTAATAAGATGAGGCTCTAATGGAGGAATTTGTAGGCATCCACCAGAAGATTGGAGAAGACCCCTATAAACAAATCATACAATAGATTGCTTATTCTTCTTATTTTAAGATTTGGGGAGTAAATGTTACCTGCTCTGTTTACTCATTTTAAATGGCAAATATGCTTTATATACATCAAGTCCTTCACACCTTCATTTATCAAGGTGACAAAATAGAGAGTTAGCAATTTTAGGCCCAGATTACCTGCTGTTGTAATGCTGGGATGACTAGCTTAGTGTCAAGCATACAACAGATGCACAACAACTATGTGTTGTTTAATTGATCAAACAACAGGAAAGGCAACCCACTCCAGTATTCTTGCCTGGGAAATCCCATGGACCTGGAAAATTATAGTTCATGGGGTTGCAAAAGAGTTGGACATTACTCTGTGACTAAACAACAACAATACTGATTCCTAGATTGCTGACTTTATTTGCTTTTGCTGCCAATCCCTGCAATTCTGTTACAGATGACATGTAGAAGATATTTGTGAGCTATATTCAGGATTCCTTCATATTTAGGAAAAAGAATGATCCCACAAAATCAGGAACATTTGTACCAAGTCAAGGGGAAGGAATAAGAAACTGTGTAAATTATCCCCATTATGCAAAAAATATGAGCAAGATGTGGTTCCACCAACAGTCCAATAAGGGAGATAACTGTTTAAATAAGTCACTATTACAAATGCAATAATAGAATAATATGCATGGTAAAAACGGCACCAAAAGAATGAGCCATGAAATTTGCCTGGAGAAGTCAGGGAAATCTTTACCCAGTAGATACTGCTTGAGCAGGGTCTTAAAGGACAAATAAAAGTTTGTTAGGTATATGGGAAGAGAGGAAGGAACATTGTATTAATAGAAAAGGGTGAAAGAATGTACCAAGTTCAATAAATGGTAGATATTATGATAAACATGCTAGCAAAGTAATGCTCAAAATTCTCCAAACTAGGCTTCAATGGTAGGTGAACTGAGAACTCGCAGATGTTCAAGCTGGATTTAGAAAAGGCAGAGGAACCAGAAATCAAATTGCCAGCACCCACTGGATCATAGAAAAAGCAGGAGAATTGCAGAAAAATATCTATTGTATATATTCTGCTTCACATGCTAAAGACTTTTAACTGTGTGGATACAACAAACTATGGAAAATTCTGAAAAAGATGGGAATAGCAGACCACTTACCTGCCTCCTGAGAAACATGTATGCAGGTCAAAAAGCAACAGTTAGAATCGGACATGGAACAATGGACTGGTTCCAAACTGGCAAAGGAGTACACCAAGGCTGTATATTATCATCCTGCTTATTTAACTTATATGCAGAGCACATCATGAGAAATGCCAGGCTGGATGAAGCACAAGTTGGAATCAAGATTGCCAGGAGAAATATTAGTAACTTCAGATATGCAGATGACACTACCCTTATGGCAGAAAGTGAAGAGGAACTAAAGAGCCTCTTAATGAAAGTGAAAGAGGAATGTGAAAAAGTTGGCTTAAAACGGAAAACATGTACACCCATGGTGGATTCATGTCAATGTATGGCAAAACAAATACAATATTGTAAAGTTAAAAAATAGATAAATAAACTAATTTAAAATTAAAACAAACAAACAAACAAACAAAAAAGCTCAAAATTCAAAAAACTAAGATCATGGCATTTGGTCCCATCACTTCATGGCAAACAGATGGGAGAAACAATGGAAACAGTGACAGACTTTATTTTCTTGGGCTCCAAAATCACCATAGATGGCGGCTACAGCCATGAAATCAAAAGATCCTTGATCCTTGGAAGAAAAGCTATGACAAACCTAGACAGTGTATTAAAAAGCAAAGAAATCACTTCGCTGACAAAGGTCCGTCTAGTCAAAGTTATGGTTTTTCCAGTAGTCATGTATGGATGTGAGAGTTGGACCATAAAGAAGGCTGAGAACTGAAGAATCGATGCTTTTGAATTGTGGCATTGGAAAAGACTCTTGAGAGTCCGTTGGACTGCAAAGAGATTAAACCAGTCAATCCTAAAGGAAATCAATCCTAAATATTCATTTGAAGGACTGATGCTGAAGCTACAATACTTTGGCCACCTGATGCGAAGAACTGACTCATTGGAAAAGACCCTGATATTGGGAAATATTGAAGGAAGGAGGAGGAGGGGACGATAGAGGACGAGACAGTTGGATGGCATCACCGACTCGATAGACGTGAATTTGAGCAGCTCCAGGACCTGGTAAAGGATAGGGAAGCCAGGAGTGCTGCAGTCCATGGGGTTGCAAAGAATTGGATATGAGGGAGTGAACAACAACACTTATGACCCTAGAGCACAAAGTATCAGGCACAGAGTAGCAGAGAATTAGATTGGATTTATCACACTGGAATTATTATGAAGGGTTTGTGTACTGTGCTTAGTTCTATTCTCTAGGCCAGTGGTTCATCATCCCAGCTGCACATTATTACTGCCTGGGGAGACTTTTTTAAGTACAAATACTCAAAACTCACCTACATGCATGTGAGGGGGTAGCAGAGATGTTAGCTCACCTTTGAATGTGACTAGTTGAGGATATCTGTGAGGCAATGAAGACAGAGATGTAAATAACCCATGAGTTGTGGGATACATGAGCCTGGAGCTTTGCAGAAGGCTATGAGCCCTCAATTTTTGTGGGTACTGAGCACATGGTATGTTAGCCTAAGTATAGGTAAAGTTGTGTTTGAGTCTCAACCTAACAACGTGGCAGCTCTCTTGGGCAAATGACTTCTCTTTGAGCCTCAGTTTCCTAATTAGCAAATGAAGGTGCTATGGGAACCAAATGAGAGGTAAACGAGACTTTTGTAGATTATTATATGGCTGCAGAAGGAATAGCAACACACTCCAGTATTCTTGCCTGGAGAATACCATGGGCGGAGGAACCTGGCAGCCTATAGTCCATGGGGTCGCAAAGAATTGGACATGACTGAGTGAGTAACACACACACATGCAGTTTATTATTATCATTAGTGACTTGTGTATATATAATGAAAATATTTTATTTGTATGTACATGGTTCAGAAGAAAATATCAGACCAGGAATGAGTGATTTGTCTTCAAGCCTCAATTTTGTTACTCTGTTAAGTACTTTACATCACTCCTTATACTTCAACATCCATAAAGTGAAAGTTGGATGAGATTAGCGGTTTTGAAACTTCACTCAGTGGAGCCTCAGCATCTTCCATCGAGATATCTCAGGGGCTCCAAAGGGATGGGGTACAGGGAGACTACAACAGTTTTACTTTCAGTTGGCTTATGTGTTAGATTTTTCTGTAGGGTTCTTCAAAAGAAAATGTTTTAAGGCCAAAAATAGAAAAGTGTGAAAACTTCTGAGTTAAACAATCTCAGAGGACCTTTACTTCTGGAACATCCTATGGTTCTACAGTATTATAAATGATCCAGTCTCCAAATCATGGCCCTCTCCACAAGGTCTTATGGAGAAATAGTTATGAAAAGGCTCCCAAAGCTGTAAGATAAGTCTCTAAACTTGTTTATTAACAATATTCAGATACCAAGTGAGACTATATCCACATCCACAGTGTTGCTTAACTGAATATTTTATTCTTTGCTTCCCTGGTGGCTCAGACGGTAAAGAATCTGTCTGCAATGTGGGAGACCTGGGTTTGATCTCTGATTCGGGAAGATCCCCTGGAGAAGGAAATGGCAACCCACTCCAAGATTCCTGCCTGAAGAATTCCATGGACAGAGGAGCCTGATGGACTACAGTCCATGGGGGTTGCAAAGAGTTGGACATGACTGAGCAACTAGCAGACATGTATAAATATTACAGGACATGGATGAAAATACTCATCACATAAGCCAAGTCTAGTGGCTGCCCAGACCCCATGATGACCTGGTTTCAGTGTCTGCATTTGGGTTTTCCAGTAAAGAATGCTGTGATCAACTGTTAATTTCTAACATAAAGCATAGAAAAAACATAGGCACATATATTAGTATTTTTCATTCCTTTTAGAAGCAAAAATTTGCTTCCTGTGTGGCCAGTACAGTTTGATTCCAAAACAAGCTTCTGGCTTTTACTTTTGCCTACTGGGCTTTTGTGCCCTTGGGGAACTACAACTAAATTTCACAGCCGAACTCTCTCCTGCAACACCAAGGGAATTCTGTTCTATTAAAAAGAAGTCTTATTCAATAAATGTAAGGGAACTTCCTTGGCCTGATAAAAGGCATTTTAGTGGTGAAAGACTTACTCCTAGAATCACGAACAAGGTAAGGATGTCTAATCCCACCATTTCTATTTAATAATGGACTGGATATTCTCACCAGTATGATAAAGCAAGAAACCATTAAATGTTTCTGGAAATGGCCAGAATATATAAAGAATCCTTATGCCCCAGTAGAAAGAAGATAACCCAATTTAAAAATGGGCAAAAAGACTTTAATAGACATGTCAAAGAAGATATATAGATGTCAAATAAGCACACAAAAAAATGCTCAATATCTTGTATCATTGGTGAAATGCAAATAAAAACTGCAGTGATGTTACCCCTACACATCCACTTGAACAGCTAAAATAAAGACTGTTTACACAAAATGTTGACAAATACACTGAACAACTGGGACTTTCATACACAATGGATGGAAATGTAAAATGATTTAACTACTTTAAAGGTATTTTGACAGTATATTTAAACACACACATACCATATTACTCCAGTGTTTAACTTACTCCAAGGTATTTACCCAAGAAAAACAAAAGCAGATGTTGACTCAAAGACTTTTACACTATAATCATTGTCACTATTTTTAATAGCCCCAAATTGGAAAACCCAAATGTACACATTTTACATCTGTCTAGGTAAATGAATAAACTAATTTTAGTATAGCCATAGAATGGAATATTTCTCATCAATAAGAGGGTACAACTACTAATACATGAAAACACAGGGATATACCTCAAAATAATTTTATGAAGTGAAAGAAATCAGACAAAACAGATACTATGTAATTTTATTCATAAAGATTCTAGAAAGTGAAAATTAAACTATAATAATAGAAAGCCAGATCAGTGGTTACTTTGGGACAAGGGTGGGATAGCAGGGACAAAGGAGGAGCAGGAGGAAAAAATTACATAAAGATATGAAAAAAAATTTTTCTGGGGGTTATAGATATGTTCATTATTTTGACGCAGTGATGGTTTAATGAGTCTTAATGTTTAACTATATGGAGTTTGAAAGTGAAAGTGTTAGTCACTCCGTCATGTCCAACTCTTTGTGACTGCACGGATTGTAGCTTGCCAGGCTCCTCTGTCCATGGGATTCTCCAAGCAAGAATACCAGAGTGGGTTACCATTTCCTTCTCCAGGGGATCTTTCTGACCCAGGGATGGAATGCAGGTCTCCTGCATTGCAGGCAGATTTTTACCATCTGAGGCATCAGAGGAGCCCATATGAAGTTTACTGTATGTTAATTAGACCTCAATAAAGTTTTAACAGAAATTAACTACCTGTAATTTTTGGTGACCATAGTAGTTTTCTATTTTTACTTCATTAGAAAGAAATCCATGGCTTGCTATGGAACTTGAGCAAGTTATGAACATTATGGGGATGGATTCATTTTTTTCAATTTTTAGAAAAAGTTGACTTCTACAATGATAAAAGATCCCTTCCATCATCTCTAATCTATGATACACAAGTTACATTCAAAAAGATGGAGGAAGTCCTAAACTCTGATACTTAAATTTTAAGGATAAAAACAATTTCTGGAATAAGGAGGGTGGCAGTATTATAATTTGACATATAGACTCTGACTATGGCTCTTGTACCATCAGCTGCTGTGGATCCTTTTATTGATTTTTCAGTTTGTGAGGCATCTGTGGAAAATTATGCCTGAACCCAGGCCAAACTGGTTCCAGGGTGATAATCAACCAACAGGAGGGTTGAGGTATCTGAGTGCCTCTGGGTCAATTGAGATTTCTTTTTAGACCTTATACAATTAATATAAATTTGTAGTGACCATGAAATTCAAATTGATGTGGGCTGAAAAGTCAGAATGTTTTAAAATTCTGTTCCAAAAATCCTTAAGTGTTTACAGACAATGCTTTCTGGAATTATAGGAATTGAAAGGAATGTAAATAACTTTATTAATACTAATGCTTATTTTCCAAATAATAATGTAAAAACCTAATAAATAATGTTAGCATTCATTGAATGCTTATTTGGCCCAGGAACTCTGCTTAATGCTTTGCATGTATCATTTAGCCCTCAAAACTATTCAATATTATATTTACTTAAAAAAAAGGATGCCACTACTTAGATAATGCCCAGTGCCACATAGTTAGTGAAGTGCCAAGTATTACCTATTTTCACCACAGTATTTATAGATCATGAATTTAACCTGAGTCATGTAGGTTTTTGATTGTTTCATTCAATTTCTAACTTACAGACTGGCCTTCAGAAAGCCACTAACTTTCTCATATTCTGGTGTCTGTGCTTTAAAAATGAAGATAATAATTTTCTTATAAACACAGGGAGGACATAAGGAATATGGCATAATCAGATGGCACAGAAATCTTATTTCCATTGATAGCACCATCTTCTATAAAAACTTTAAAAATAACTTTTATAGGTTTAGTATTTACCACTTATAGATACACCAAAATGTCAACCAAATTAATTTTCCTTTTTGTTTAAAGATTATCATAAAATTGATTCAACCCTAAAATTGATTCAACCCTCTTATCCTTTTAGGAAGTAGAAAACCTATCCCCTTTCCCCACCATCCAGCCTTCAGAGAGTTATCTACTGACTGGTGTTTTCATGGACAGCAGTAGTTCTCATTTCCAATTCCAGATGAACTCTTGAGTTTCTCACTGTTATCCCCAATGACTATATTTTTTGCTCTGTCTTACACAAAATTGGAAGGTGCAAAGACTTTTTCTTGATTCCAAAATAGTGTCCATTTGTATAGATGACTCCTCTGAAACTTTAAGGCAATGGAAGAGTGGAGTGACAGCACAAAATTACATAGAAAACATTTTAAAATAGAGCATTAGATAATTCTTTTCTTAAAACTCTTCCAGTACCCCCGTTAGCAGATATTCACCAATTTACTGTCTTTGGGCACCAGTCTTCCGTCATATAATCTGAGCACTTCTCCTGTCTGACTCTTATCTCTGTCATTTTTCTCTTCCTCACTGAAATACCCAAATTTGTGATAACTTTCCATGATGAACAGTTTAGCTAATACTTTCATACATTTCCTTCTAAACTATAATTCTTCATCCTCATTTCCTACACTAAACAGGTAGTTTCCTTTTCAAAAAATGTTTGCCTCCTTAAGAGAAATTCAGAGGCCATCCACTGACATACACTTTTTTAAAACTTCATCTCATATTTAATATACAAATGCCTTGCTAATTTGCAGTTACTTGTCTGTTAACCTTAATACAAATCAGAAAATAAGCATATATGGATCTCAGGGAGCCACAGTCACCATCTCAGGCAACTTATTTATAAAAATAAAATTGTGTAATAAGTAACAGTAATGATCCAAATGGTAAGAAAAACATTCAAAGAGTTTGTCTTACAGCTACATGTAAATCAATGAAGCTATAACACTCCCTTACACCATATACAAAAATAAACTCAAAATGGTTTAATGATCTAAATATAAAACACGACACCATAAAACTTGTAGAAGTGAATACAGGCAAAACATTCTAGGACATAATCATAGCAACATTTTCTTAGGTGAGTCTCCCAAGGCAACAGAAATAAAAGCAAAAATAAACAAATGGAACCTAATCAATTTTAAAACTGTTGAACTACTACAATATTGTAAAGTAATTAGCCCCCAACTAAAATAAAAAAATAAATAAATAAAAAATAAAACTGTTGAACAGCAAAAGAAATCAACAAAATGAAAGAACAACCTTCAGAATGGGAGAAAAACATTTGAAAATTATGTGACTGACAAGGGGTTAATATCCAAAATATATAAACAGTTCATACAACTCAGTATCTAAAAGCAAATAGCCCAATCAAAAAATGGTCATAGACCTAAACAGATATCTCTGCAAAGAAGACATACAGATGGCCAACAGACATATGAAAAGATGCTAAACATCGCTAATTGTTAGAAAAATGCAAATCAAAACCACAATAAGGTATCACCTCACATCCATCAGAATGGCTCTCATCAAAAGTATACAAATAATAATGCTAAAGTGGGTGGGGAAAAGGGAACGCTTCTACAGTGCTGGTGGGAATTAAAATTGGTACAGTCACTATGGAAAGTAGTATGGAAGTTCCATAAAAACTAAAAATATGATCCAGCAACCCCACTTTGGGCATATATCCAGAGAAACCAAATTAAAAAAGATATTATACACGCACCCCAATGTTCATAGCAGAACTATTTACAATATCCAAGACATGGAAACAACCCAAGGATGATTGGTTTAAAAAGATGTGGTAAATATAAACAATGAAATGCTGTGCATGCTGTCCTTTCAGTCGTGTCTGACCCTTTGGGAGCCCATGGCCTGTAGCCCGCCAGGCCCCTCTGTCCATGGGATTCTCCAGGCAAGAATACTGGAGTCAGTTGCCATGCTCTCCTCCAGGGGATCTTCCCAACCTAGGGATTGAACCTGTGTTTCTTACATCTCCTGCATTGCCAGGCAGGTTCTTTACCACTAGTGCCACCTGGGAATACTATTCAGCCATAAAAAGAATGAAATATTGCTATTTGGAGCAACATGGATAGACCTAGAGAATATCACACTAAGCGAAAAGACAGAGAAAGACATATATTATATGGTATCCTATATGTGGAATCTAAATGAATCTATATACAAAACAGAAATACACTCACAAATACAAAAAATAAACTTATGGTTACCAAAGGGGAAAGAGAAGAGGGGGAGGGATAAATTTGGAGTATGAGATTAACAAATATAAAGTACTATACAAAAAACAGAAAAGCAACAAGAATTTACTATATAGCACAGGGAACTATATTCAATATCTTGTAATATCCTATGGTGGAAAATAATCTGGGAATATATATATATATATAAAACTGAATCACTTTGCTGTACACGTGAAACTGACACAATATTGTAAATTAATTATGCTTAAATCAAAAATTTGATTGTCTTAAATGTAAAACAAAAGAACCCTAAAAGTCAAAGATTCTTTAGTAAAAATGTTTACTTCCATTGTTTAAAAAGATGAGCATAATTAAGGAATATGAGAACAGTTCTGGTTATGACATGCTCTCAGATATGGCCATAATATAATTAATGAATTAACTTATGATGTGATCAATAATTAGGAAATATAAATTATAATAAAATAAGGTACACATAGAGATAAGTCAACTTTGTCACACAAATAGGAAAAAAAATGAAAGAAACCTGACACACTACTGTAGGAAAAAAGCAAAGACAAAAAATAACCAGCACTGGAATACAAAAGCCTAGAATTTTCTTTTTTAACCAGTAACTAGTAGAGGCAGTATGAAGTTTTAATTCAAATACTTGAAATTCACTGCTAATTTTAAATCCAATACCACTAGCTAGAATGTGAAATAAATTTTGTAAAAGAGAAAAAAAAGGTTGGAATAGTTACATATTTTCCCATAAGATTTTAATAAATGTAAATAAACATTATTAGTCCTACTTTGTACAGCAAAATCTTTAAGAAGGAGACACTACTGACTTAGACTTTAAAGGATGAATAACATTTACTAGATTTAGAGCCATGGCACTCCAACCGCAGGAAGCACAACAGCCGAGGCACAAATGTGCCAATTACTTTTTATTCCATCAGAAAGACCCTAAGATCACCATGAATGTGTAAAACGTAGCTCCTGGAATAAAAAGCTGAGAGGCCACTAATCCAATGAAATGAGTGACAGAATGATTAATTTAAATTAAAATAAGTATTGATATTTCTTTGGAGTATGTGTGGAGTGAATAAAAAGGCGAGAATTTTTTTTTCTTTTTTTTGAGAGGGGTTAGAGGGGTTTGAGGAAGGAAATTTAACACTGAGGCTAGTTATTAACAAAAAACATATGCATTTAACTTAAATTTACAGATTAGTCTTATGATGTGATTAATACCATTGTCTAGTACAAATGTCTGGAACACTTTTTTCTATGTACTTATATTAGAATTTGTTATTTCTTTATTATATGTATGTTATGTTCCTTATCAAGGAACCCCAAACATCTGGAATATCTAAACTTTATATGTAAGGAAGTAAATAACTTATTTGAGCAGTCTGGTTAAAAAGTCCTTTTAAGACCATGTTATGAACTTTGTACATGAAAAAGGTATAAAGGCTCTAGGAAATTGGCTCTTGTTCCCATAAAGCTTTAAAAATAAGATTTAAAGTATATAATAAAACAATCTTTAAACACACACACAAACAAAAACAACTGAGCTAAAAACAGGAAAAAATAGAAATTTGATGGCAAGCAAAGATTTTCAGCCGAAGAATTGATGCTTTTGAACTGTGGTGTTGGAGAAGACTCTTGAGAGTCCCTTGGACAGCAAAGAGATCCAACCAGTCAATCCTAAAGGAAAGCAGTCCTGAATATTCATTGGAAAGACCGAGGCTGAAGCTGAAACTCCAATACTTTGGCCACCTGATGCGAAGACCTGACTCATTAGAAAAGACCCTGATGCTGGGAAAGATTGAAGGCGGGAGGAGAAGGGGACGACAGAGGATGAGATGGTTGGATGGCATCACCGACTCAATGGACATGAGTTTGAGTAGGCTCAGGGAGTTGGTGACGGACAGGGAAGCCTGGTGTGCTATAGTCCATGGGGTCACAAAGAGTTGGGCACAACTCAGCGACTGATTTGAACTGAAAGATTTTCATAGTGAGCTCAGGAAAAATCAAGGTTCAGTTTGCTGAACAAAATTAAACCTGTAAGGCAATTAAGTGTTTCACAGGTGGATTGCCCCAGCTATCACTCTCCTCTCTCTTCCCTCTTAGTACAGAGAGGAATAGTAGTGGAAATTCTATAGAGATTCTTTATACATTGTGAAAATTGCCTAATTTTCAGCTTTTGAAAAGGTATAGAATCTAAATTACCATCACAGCTTCATAGGATTTGGAATCCGATTGATCCAAATTTTGTCCAGATGCCATTGGTATGTGGCAAAATAAACCAGACAATTTTCTGTCTTTCTGAAATTCACATTTAAGTTTCTGTACCAGGAAAATGTATCCTAACATCCTAGCCCTCTAAGTCCCCAGCACAGTGTTGCAAACAGGATTTTTCATGGAGAAGTACACAGGCTACTCCTCAACAACCAACTATTTTGCAGACTGATTTTCTTCTCAAATTTGGCTCCTGATGCCATAGCACCCACCTGAGCAAACATATCCTGTATCTTCAGATGAGAGAGATAAACAAACTCCATAGAGAGCAATATGAATCTAAGATAGAAGTTGAGAAGGAAAATAAAACCCCTCACTTTTTTTTTAACAGGACTAGAAAAAGTGTATGTGCTTACCCGATGGCAGTGAGCTTGCTCCCTGTGCCAGTGCAATTAATCCTGCAGCTGACATGAACTTCACCTGACTTCAGAATGGTAACTCCTCCTATTATCTGACAGCATCACCCCTTTAGAGAGTCTCTGGCTTTGTGCTGTAGACATCTGTTTCCTGCAAAGATAGTTGATTGGATAGTTTGACTTTGCGAAGGTTGGGTGAATCTAATGACATTTTCCCCCATGTAAGTTGCATGCATGTGAGTTGAAATGAGACATGATTAAGAGGAGTCTTTTCTGCCCATTTACCCTTTGCATCATTTACCAGGTACAGATATCTTAGGAAAATGCAATCTAATTTTTTAAGTTATTTTGGATGCTTAAGTAAGGTCTGGGTGGACATGAAGGTTGGATGAGTCAACTAGAATTTTAGGCTTGGCCAGACATTCTTGGGAGCTAGGACTTGCAGCTGGCAACTGGGCAGTGATTCAAAAGGTAGCTGATGCAAAAAGAAAAAAAAAAGAAAGTATAAGACTTACATGCTTATAAGCAGCTCCAAACCTCTTTTAAAACACCCCTAATTTCCCTTGTGGTGGTTTCTTTTTCCATCCAAATAGTTTCTGGATGTTAATTTTAAATGATTTCATTAGGACGCCAATGTAGAGAGAATAAAGGGCAAGGCAGGTGAGGAGCTGAGGGATTTTTATCTAAGCTTCAATCAGTCACCAGTGCCTCTGGCTAAAAATACCAGAAAAATGAAAGTGATGGAAATAGCTAAAAGCAAATTTAAGAAGAGCAGCTGGAATGCTCAAGTCTAAAGGTAGTCACTAGAGAAAGGAGAAACTCAGAAAATAATATGTAATTAATGCATAATGGCGAGAAGCTGGTAGAAGAAGATGGGGAGGAGACGGGAGGGAACGTGGGAGAAGGGAAAAAGGTAGGAACTTCATTACTTGATTAGAGTTAGGTCCTCATCTTAAGCTCAGTTTTGCTGTCAAAAGATTACCCCAACATCTCAGTAACTTATAACAATAACATTTCTTTTCCTCTCATACTGCATGTCTCTCATAGGTCAGTTGCTGCAACCACAAAGCCAGCCCCAAAATGGCCCTTTCTTGTTTTATACAAGATATGTATGGCTGAGTTCCTTTGCTGTTCACTTGAAACTATCATGGCATTATTAACTGGCTATATTCCAATATAAAATAAACAGTATTTTTAAAAAGATACTGAGTTATTTTTCCGAGACAAAAGAAAAAAACCTGAAGCATATCCAGAAGAGAAGATCTTGACCTGAAACAACACCCAGAACTAAAGTTTCTCCCCGACAAAGACCTAGATGTGGACTGGAATGTGAAAGCAGGAACCCTTTCAGAAGCAGAGGGCCCAGACTGAAATCATTTTACTGTACCACAATGACCAAGTTCCAAAGTCTCTCTTGCTCTTCTGAATCCCAACCCTCTCCTCTAACTTATAATAGTTTGACTGAGCCCCTAAAAAGTAAAGTGAAGTCGCACAGTCCTGTGCAACTCTTTGCGACCCCATGGACTGTAGCCTACCAGGCTTCTCCATTCACGGGATTTTCCAAGCAAGAATACTGGAGTGGGTTGCCATTTCCTTCTCCAGGAGATCTTCCCAACCCAGGGACTGAACCTGGGTCTCCCGCATTGTAGGCAGACGCTTTACTGTCTAAGCCACCAGGGAAGGCCTTGACTGAGCTTGTTTGGCAAAACTGAACCATACCTCCTGTCTCATTGCTGGTTGACCTTCACAATAATGTTTCTTTTCTCAAAAGCCAGCAACAAAATATTGGCTTCTATGTGAATCAGGCAGCAAGCCCTTTGCTTGGTAATGAGATAGAAAAGGAAGGGGCAGGACCCAATTACTAGATAAATGAAGAAGGGGCACAACTGTTAGGATGCAATAAAAACCGGCTGGAACCACCTGAAGCCAAGATGGCTTCCAGAATAGTCAGGTGACTGACCTTTAACTCGGAGAAGGCAATGGCAACCCACTCCAGTGTTCTTGCCTGGAGAATCCCAGGGAATGGGGAGCCTGGTGGGCTACCCTCTATGGGGGTCACACAGAGTCGGACACGACAGAAGCGACCTAGCAGTAGCAGCAGCAGCAGACCTTTAGCTCATTATACCTTAATTGTAATACAAAAAATCACTCCCCCTTAGCCCATTGACAGTTCTGTGGGGTCGCTAAGAGTCGGACATGACTGAGCGACTTCACTTTCACTTTTCATGGATTGCAGAAGGAAATGGCAACCAACTCCAGTGTTCTTGCCTGGAGAATCCCAGGGACGGGAGAGCCTGGTGGGCTGCCGTCTATGGGGTTGTACAGAGTTGGACACGACTGAAGCGACTTAGCAGTAGCAGCAGACTATGGCTTGCCAGGCTCCTCTGTTCCACAGAATTTTCCAGGCAGGAATACTGGAGTGAGTTGCTATTCCCTTTTCCAGGGGATCTTCCCGACCCAGGGATCGAACCTGCATCTCCTACACTGGCAGAAGGATTATTTACCACTGATTCACCTGGGAAGCCATGACAGTTCTGAGCCAAACTATAAAAGGCTAAAAAGTGGGTGGTGGTCCAATTCCTGGGAAATCTCTACCTTTCCCCAAAGTAGCAATAATATTGCTACCACTTGTTAGCATGTGATATTACTCAGACCATAAAAACCAACTCCCCTGCCCTGGGGCCACCCTGACTTGCTGAGACAGTCAGCATTCTGCCTGTGGTGCATATCTCTCTAAATAAACTTGCTTTTCCTTTTCTTTGGCTCCATCTTGAATTCCTTCCTGCACGAAGCCAAGGATCCTCACTTGGTGATCTGCCCTAAGGACTTCTCCAAGTCCCAGGACATGACATTTCCTTCTCTTGCCATAGTAATGCTGCTGCTGGGCAGCTGATTGTCTTCACTTAGGATTTTGGCTGATAAACCAAGAAGCCTTAATGGAGGTTTCAGAGGGAAAACAGCATGACAAAAATCACAAGACAGAAACTCATAGGGACACACTTCATCTCTATTCACATTTCATTTGGCAGAGACAGTCAAATGGCCAAGCCTGACATCAGTAGGGTAGAAATGTGTATTTTGAAAATACAGAATCATCAAATAATTTGTATTAACTAAAAATCTTCACAAAGAAAGATGCCATTTCTTCCTTCTTGGGAGTACTGGTCAGGGCATTTTGTAGACTGTCCTTCAATTTACGTTTTTCTAATGTTTTTCCTCATAATTATATTGGGGTTTAGGGGAGGAAGACCACAGAAGAGAAGTGTCATTCTCAGCACAGGATATCCAGGGTAGGTACTATCAGCATGACCCATCACTATTGAAGTCAACCTTGGGGAGGGCTTGTCAGATTTGTCCATTGTAAGGTTGCTTGTTTTTCTGCTTTTCCGTACAGTACTCTTTAAAAAGAAGTCATTATGCACAGACCACACTGAAGAAGTAAAGACTTCTGTAATACGTTTTGAGGGCATTTCACTCTTTTTATTTGGGTTTTTTACTTAGGCATTCATCTGGGCTTCCCAGGTGGTGTGGTGGTAAAGAATCCACCAGCCAATGCAGGAGACGTGAGACGTGGGTTTGATCCCTGGGTTAGGAAGATCCCCCGGAGTAGGAAATAGCAACCCATTCCAGTATGTTGCCTGGAAAATTTCATGGACAAAGGAGCCTGGTGGACTCCTGGTCCATGGGGTCACAGAGTTGGACACAACTGAGCACACACACACTCTTTTCACAGGTGAGAAAACAGGTGTGGAGCATTTATGCCCAAGTTAACATAGTTAATTTAACTAAGTGGCATCAAGATTGAAACTCACATCTGTCTGACTTATAAAACTATTCTTTTTACAATTCTACACATAAATTAGCACAAAAATAGGGAAATGGTTAGAAAAATAGAAGAATATATCTCTGTGTTTGTTTTAATGAAGCATGTTGAGAGGCAAGGTGTTCCCAGGTGGCTCATTGGTAAAGAATCCACCTGCCAATGCAGGAGACACAGAGATAAGGGTTCAATCCCCGGGTCAGGAAGATCCCATGGAGGAGGAAACAGCAACCTGCTCCAGTGTACTTGCCTGGAAAAATCCCATGGACCAAGAAGCCTGGTGGCTATAGTCCATGATAGAGACACACAGATAATAATTCCTTAATTTGCTACTCACTAGCATTGGGACACAAAAGTTATGCTCTTTGATGTTTATAACACTATATAACACTATCCAACTATTGTCTTAATAAGACAATTATTTTTTTAATAAATTTATTTATTTTAGTTGGGGGCTAAGAACTAATTATTAATCTTTCTGCAAATGTGCCCTGACTCCATTCTAATCACTAAGCCATTTTTAAAAATTGAAACCAAGTTCTCTGAGTGCTGTGAGTGGAAGGTACAAAATGAAGATGATTTTATCTACCCTTCTTATGGCTTCTAAGCAGTGTGGCATTTTCCTTTTTTTCCTTTTTGCTAGAGAGAATTATAACTCCAGATCTGACTAATAAAGAGAAGGCATGTTTCTGTCACAGAAATAGCTTTTGTACAAATGGGAAACTGTCACTAAGGCTGAGAAGCAGAGCAACAGGATGGTCTATGTCTGGTGGGTGAAAATTGTGCAAGTTTTTTCCTTCTTACCATGGTGATATAATTTAATGTTGACATTTTAAAGTATGTGTCAGGTCCCATATCTAGTTTTCTTTTAAAGTGTCATTGACAATGCAATTCAAAGACAGAAACAACCATGTAACAGTATTTTGTGTTTTCTGAACTAGGATCACATCTATCTTCTGACAAAAAAATTCAGTTACACAGAATGTATAAAGATAAAACAGAGCTTGCGGACATTCTCTGTATTTTACATGAAGATGGAATTCTCTATCCATTTTTATAAACTGAATAGAGACCACTTGATGCCTGAGTCACATATGCATACCATACATTTAACTGTAATCGAATATTACTCCTGAACATGATTAGTTTAAAAATTCTCAGGTGCAGCAATTTCTAAGTTGACTAAGCTCTTGGTTGGCAATCAGGAAGTCAAGTTATTCACCTCTATTTCTCATACTATAGAGACATTTATATTTTCAGAAATAGTTTTCGCCTTCAATTGCTGAAACTATCTGGACTTTCTGAGGCTGTTACATAAATCCTACACAATGAGCTTTTAGGACAAAAACTGTTTTATTTACCATTGTGTCCCAGCACACAGTACATTCTAGAACACTGTATACACTTAGTAAATGCTTGTTAAATGAATTGAATACGTGTTTTCAAGAAAGAAGCACTGTGTAAATTTAAGATAGTCATAAAGTACACAACTACTTCTAAAATGAAAGGCCATGTTTAAAATCTAAGATCATTAATTTCCTTCAGCTCAGAATAAAGCTTATTTTTAAGACAGCAAACATAATAAAGTCTGTATCACATAACTTGTGTAATGGCACATTTTCTTCCAAATATCCTGATCAAAGACAAAAACCACAAACATGGATATTAATGATTGATTTCTATGAAATACCTTCAGGAAGTCACTAAAATTTTTAACTATTAGGCAACAATTCATATGAACAGAATCTAATTTTTGTTTTGATAGGTCAATTAAATTCTATTTTCTTTATACCTAACAAAATTGTGTGAAGAATAAAGCTGATGCGAGTACGTTGAGAGATTTACTCTCCTCTATGGCTGTTATGAGTATTTTGATACAATTTTTCTGCAGAATAATCTGGGAATATATACAAAAAACCTTTAAAGAGTTCATAGACATTTTTAAATAAAGGAATTCTACTTCTATATGTTTATATAAAATAAATCTTCAGAGATTTTGTCAGAGATTAATGTTTGAAAGTATAAGGATGTTTGTTACATAATACTGATCATGAGCAAGTGTCTTATTTAATTGTGCTCTAATAATGGGGGCAATGTTTATTTTTTAATTCAGTGCTAATTTTTTATCACAGTTACACAGGATCATAATTTAGAGAGTCAATTTGCTGTACAAGACTTATTACAGAAAAAAGCAGAACTCTGACTACCTCTTTTCAATTTCTGTTCCCTAGAGGTAGCCACTTTCATTTCTTTTAACTGACTCTTAGCATATTTTCCTCCATACTTCCATCAATCTAAAAACAAAGAAACAAGCTTAATTTTTCAGTTTTAGGCATTACATATTGATTTCCTGTTGTGGAAAATTACAAATTTAGGTTTCTTTCACTGCTTCTATCCCCATCCCCAGCTTACACATACACACTTACACTTTCCCTTTCTCAACAGAGTTTCATCATAATTTTGGTTTACCATTACAGTGTGTATAGTATTATGGCCTTATAAACATGAGAAGTTGCTGAGTCATATTGGGTATTGTTATTACTTTTCCCTTTCTGATCAAGTTTTGATTTTCCTTGTTTTTTTTTTTTTTTTTTTTTAGGTGATGTTATTGTTGTCTATTCTTAACTTCCTATATAGTTATAGTTCACTTTCCCAGTTGTGCAAATCTCCTTTCACTATATACACAGACATTAAGCATCAATATCATCTTCCTAAAAACAAAGTCATGAGCCTTTGACTTTCCATATCTGCATGGCTGAAGCTTAGCTCTTGTTTGGCATCTCCTTTCACCATGATCCTGGGGATTTTCTTTCCATCTTTCACATGGAATTTCTTTTTTTCCTGGATTCTATGCCTTCCTCTCTTAGTTTTATTTGTTTTGGCAGAACATAGATTCCCAAGGAGCTGGACATAAGAGGAAAAAATTTTGAGACTGTGCACTCAGAAAATTTAAAAATTTTACTCTCATACTTAATAACTGGGTGGGAATAGAATTCTAGACTAGAAAACATGCACCCTCAGAATTATGATGGCTTTGATCTATTGCCTTCTAGCTTCTAGAGTTGCTAATAAGAGACTCAGTGACAAAGGCTAACATTCTCTCAGCACTAAATATGTACCAGTCACACTTCCGTATGTATCTATGTTTATTATCTCATGTAATTCTCACAACAAACCTATAAGTTAGGTATTACTTTAATTTCCTTTTTTACGGGAAACTGAGATACAGAGTTGCAATGGCTTTCCCAGAGTTAGAGGGCTAGTGTCTGGGACTTGAATTCAGCTGAGTTGGTTGGCAAGCTCATGCTCTTAGCCTCTATGCCATACTGACAAATTGATTAGTAATCTTCTAAATGAATTGTGAACTTTCAATCTAAATACTTCTCTTATTATTTTTACTATTCTAAATTTAGTATTCTGAAATTTCACAATGCTGTGTCTTGTGGTGTACTTTTCTCATTCCTAATCATGAAGACACAGTGAGCCATTTTAGTCTGAATATGATGTGCTTCAGTTCTTGCAAAGGTTTTTTTTTTTTTTAATTAGTTTATTTTCTATTTTTTAACTTTACAATATTGTATTTGTTTTGCCATACATTGACATGAATCCACCATGGGTGTACATGTTTTCCCCTTCCAGAACCCCCGTTCCACCTCCCTCCCCATCCCATCCCTCTGGGTCTTCCCAGTGCACCAGCCCCGAGCACCCTGTATCATGCATTGAACCTGGACTGGCGACTCGTTTCACATATGATAATTTACATGCTTCCATGCCATTTTCCCATATCATCCTGCCCTCGCCCTCTCCCATAGAGTCCATAATACTGTTCTATTTATCTGTGTCTCTTTTGATGTCTCGCATACAGGGTTATCTTTACCGATTGACTAAATACCATATATATGTGTTAGTATACTGTATTGGTGTTTTTCTTTCTGGCTTACTTCACTCTGTATAATAGGCTCCAGTTTCATCCATCTCAATAGAACTGATTCAAATGTATTCTTTTTTAATGGCTGAGTAATATTCCATTGTGTATATGTACCACAGCTTCCTTATCCATTCGTCTGCTGATGGGCATATAGGCTGCTTCCATGTCCTGGCTATTATAAACAGTGCTGCGATGAGCATTGGGGTACACGTGTCTCTTTCAAGTCTGGTTTCCTCAGTGTGTATGCCCAGCAGTGGGATTGCTGGGTCATGTGGCAGTTCTATTTCCAGTTTTTTGAGGAATCTCCACACTGTTCTCCATAGTGGCTGTACTAGTTTGCATTCCCACCAACAGTGTAAGAAGGTTCCCTTTTCCCCACACCCTCTCCAGCATTTATTGCTTGTAGACTTTTGGATAGCAGCCATTCTGATGGGCGTGAAATGGTACCTCATTGTGGTTTTGATTTGCATTTCTCTAATAATGAGTGATGTTGAGCATCTTTTCATGTGTTTGTTAGCCATCTGTATGTCTTCTTTGGAGAAGTGTCTGTTTAGTTCTTTGGCCCACTTTTTGATTGGGTCGTTTATTTTTCTGGAATTGAGCTGCAGGAGTTGCTTGTATATTTTTGAGATTAATTGTTTGTCCATTGCTTCATTTGCTATTATTTTCTCCCATTCCGAGGGCTGTCTTTTCACCTTGCTTATAGTTTCCTTTGTTGTGCAAAACCTTTTAAGTTTAATTAGGTCCCATTTGTTTATTTTTGCTTTTATTTCCAATATTTTGGGAGGTGGGTCATAGAGGATCCTGCTGTGGTTTATGTCAGAGAGTGTTTTGCCTATGTTTTCCTCTAGGAGTTTTATAGTTTCTGGTCTTACGTTTAGATCTTTAATCCATTTTGAGTTTATTTTTGTGTATGGTGTTAGAAAGTGTTATAGTTTCATTCTTTTACAAGTGTTTGACCAGTTTTCTCAGCACCACTTGTTAAAGAGACTGTCTTTTCTCCATTGTATATTCTTGCCTCCTTTGTCAAAGATAAGGTGTCCATAAGTGCGAGGATTTATCTCTGGGCTTTCTATTTTGTTCCATTGATCTATATTTCTGTCCTTGTGCCAGTACCATACTGTCTTGATGACTGTGGCTTTGTAGTAGAACCTGAAGTCAGGCAGATTGATTCCTCCAGTTCCATTCTTCTTTCTCAAGATTGCTTTGGCTATTCGAGGTTTTTTGTATTTCCATACAAATTGTGAAATTATTTGTTCTAGTTCTCTGAAGAATACCGTTGGAATCTTGATAGGGATTGCACTGAATCTATAGATTGCTTTGGGTAGTATACTCATTTTCACTATATTGATTCTTCCGATCCATGAACATGGTATATTTCTCCATCTATTTGTGTCCTCTTTGATTTCTTTCACCAGTGTTTTATAGTTTTCTATATATAGGTCTTTTGTTTCTTTACATAGATATATTCCTAAGTATTTTATTCTTTAGTGAATGGAATTGTTTCCTTAATTTCTCTTTCTGTTTTCTCGTTGTTGGTGTATAGGAATGCAAGGGATTTCTGTGTGTTAATTTTATATCCTGCAACTTTAATATATTCGTTGATTAGCTCTAGCAATTTTCTGGTGGAGTCTTTAGGGTTTTCTATGTAGAGGATCGTGTCATCCAGTTCTTGCAAAGGTTCTTGAATTATTTCTGTGTTGGTTTCCTCCCTTCCTCTTCCTCTGCTCTCTGCTTCTAGATTTCATGGACTGGTCCTACTAATTTACCTATTCTCTGCCTATCCTATCTTTCATTAGCTTTAGCTTTTTGCTTCACTTTCTTTTTTTTTTTTTTTAATAAATTTATTTATTTTAGTTGGGGGCTAATTACTTTACAATATTGTAGTAGTTTTTGCCATACATTGACATGAATCAGCCATGGGTTCACATGTGCTCCCCCTCCCAAACCCTCCTCCCACCTCCCTCCCCATCCCATCCCTCTGGGTCATCCCAACGCTCCATCCCTGAGCATCCGTCCCATGCATAGAACATGGAATCGTGTTCCGCTTCACATATGACAATATACATGTTTCAATGTTATTGTCCCAGAACATCCCACCCTCACCTTCTCCCTCAAAGTCCACAGGACTGTTCTATGCATCTGTGTCTCTTATTCTGTCTCTCATATAGGGTTACCATTACCATCTTTCAAATTCCATATACATGCATTAGTATACTGTATTGGTGCTTTTCTTTCTGGCTCACTTCACTCTGCATAATGGGCTCCAGTTTCATCCATCTCAATAGAACCGATTCAAATGTATTTTTTTTAATGGCTGAGTAATGCTTCACTTTCAATAAGCTTTATCATCAAAAATTTCCATTGAATTTTTTATTTCTGCTATTATATTTTAACATCCAAGAGCTCTTCTTTGTGACCACGCACATTTAAAGAATGCACTTCTTTAAAACATTCTGGGTTCTTTTTTCCCATAGGTTTATCATTTCATGACTTTCTCATATATTCATATTCACATCAATAAGAATATTTTGAGTCTTTAAAAAAATTTCATCCAAGTTGCCATTTTTATATTCACTTATATTTTGTCTATGTATTATCTGGTGGCCATAGGATATTTCTGTTAGAAATTTGACTGGAAGCTTTGTACACGTGAGTGGAGCTTGCTGACTGGGTAGTGAAATGCCTGGCCTGTTTCATTAGGTAATTCTTGATGTCAGGGTCTTTCAGCTCAGGTTAGTATGATTCCTAAGAGATAAGTGTTCCAGTCTCCTCCCTGAGTAGGAAGAATCTGGCTGCCAGCATTTGGAAAAGAGCTTCAATGTACACATGTATCTAATGCCCCTGCTTTTGACATAGCACCAATACCCCTGAATACGCTGGTATCTTCCATGTGAGGGACCCTCCATTTTACTCTTTCCCTGGATTAAACCTCTAATATCCTTCTGGGGAAAGATGGGAAGAGGAGAAGAAGGTGTTTCCATGTGTGGAGCAGGATTCCAGATCTGAGGCTTCAAAATTATCAATGATTTCTCCAGTTTTCAGCCCTATCTTCTCCTGCACTTTTTGGTGCTCTGTTGAGTTCTGAGGTCAGTAACAAATGGAAAAATGAGTTGCTTTTCAAATTTTCTCACTGTCAATTTAGAACTCAGCTTTCTTGGATTTATTCCATCAATTACATTTGTCTGTTTGCTTTTTACTGCTCTTGTACTCTTAGTTTCAGGATGGATAAGCCTTTTCAAAAACCCTCCTTTCATTCATTTTAGTAAGGTTTGCTGCTGCTGGTAAGTCGCGTCAGTCGTGTCCAACTCTGTGCGACCCCATAGACAGCAGCCCACCAGGCTCCCCCGTCCCTGGGATTCTCCAGGCAAGAACACTGGAGTGGGTTGCCATTTCCTTCTCCAATGCATGAAAGGGAAAAGTGAAAGTGAAGTCGCTCAGTCGTGTCCTACTCTTCACGACCCCATGGAGTGCAGCCCACCAGGCTCCTCCGTCCATGGGATTTTCCAGGCAAGAATACTGGAGTGGGGTGCCATTGCCTTCTCCGAGTAAGTTTTGAGGAGTTGACAAAGGCAAAAAAGGTGTGGTTGGAGGTGGGGGCGGCGTTAGGGAGAGCAGTAAAACTGCCATTCCTGAATAGTACCTTCTGTTCAAGAGCTTTAAGCTTGAGTTTCCTCATATGCAAAATTAAGATAATAATACTTATCTCTTAGAGTTGATATAAAGATTAAAAGACATTAAATGAGATAAGTGAACATAAAATGTTTGGAATAATGTCTTTCACCTAGCAAGGTGAAAGCAAGTTAGTTATTACTAGTACATATTTACATGGTATCTTAAGAACAGAAACATATTTAAATTAATTTTAAAATATGTTTAGAGAAAAGATACAGAGAAGTGTTTTGAAATCCATTTGGAGGAAAGATAGAAAGATCTCTCTACAACTGGAAATGCCTCTGGCAGCTATTCTTCCTGTCTCCCCTCTCTTCCTGGACACAAAATTGTTCACTTTCTCACTTCTGCTCCTTTCTGGGTACCTCTTCCATTCCCTTGTTTTTCCCTTCAGACAAGCTTTCTTTGCTTAATGGTCCCACTGCTGAAAATGGCCTCAAGCTCCAGGACAGGCCCCCGAATGCCTGATTCATTTTCTGTTCCTCAGTTTCATTTTCTTGGGCAAGGTTGGTGGATTGGCCTTACTTAGCAAAGAGTCCATTCTTGTTCAGTTAGTCAGGAGGTGGTATCATGAGATCTTAACGTTGTTTCTTGCAGGCTACAGGGTGGGGTGCCATGGAGTGATAAGTAATTCTAGTGCACACGAAGTACTGCTCATAATGTAATCTTAAGAGATGAGAGAAGGATTTAAAATGGACATACATATGAATGTTACAAAGTTTAGTATGTGTGTATCTATGAACATATGTATACTAAATACTAATTAATAGATGTACACTCATTCAGGAGGTTGTTGAGTTACATGAGAAATGCATGTAAAGTATTTAGCATAGTTTGTGACACAGTAAATTCAATAAACATTTTATGCTATTATTATATTTAAATACATAAAAAAACCTGCTATTTAGAAATTCACCAAAATAGTAATTGTGAGTTTTTTCTAGAAGATGTAGTTATGGGTAATTATTATTTACTTATCTACATTTCTTTTGCTATTTATTTTCATAATGAACTTTTATTTCTTTTTAAACTATTTTTTAAAAGTTGAAGTATAATTAGTTTACAATGGTGTGTTAGTTTTAGGTATACAGCAAAGTTATTTAGTTACACATATATTATTCTTTTTCAGATTCTTTTCCATTATAGGTTATTATAAGATATTAAATATAATACCCTGCACTATATAGTAAATCCTTGTTACTTATCTGTTTCATGTATAGCAATTTGTATTTGTTAATCTCATACTCCCAATTTATCCCTCTATCCCTTCTCTTTCCCCTTTGGTAACCATAAATTCTTTTTCTATGTCTGTGAATCTATTACCGTTTTGTAAATAAGTTCATTTGTATCTTTTTTTACATTCTACATATAAGTCATATCATAGGATGTTTGTGTTTCTCTGTCTGACTTCACTTAGTGTGATATTCTCTAGGTCTATCCATGTTGCTGCAAAATGGCAATACTTCATTCATTTTTATGAGTAGCATTTCATTGTATGTATATACCATATCTTCTTTATCCATTCATCTGTCAATGGACATTTAGGTAGCTTCCATGTCTTGGCTATTGTAAATAGTGCTGCTATGAGTACTGGGGTGCATGTATCTTTATGAATTAGAATTTTCTCAGGATATATGTGCAAGAGAGGGATTACAGAATCATGGTAACTCTAATATTAGTTTTTTAAGGAATCCCCATACTGTTCTTTATAGTGGATGCACAAATTTACATTCCCACCAACAGTGTAAGAGAGCTCCTTTTTCTGCGCATCCTCTCCAGTATTTGTTATTTGTAGAGTTTTTAATGATGGCCATTCTGACTGGTGTGAAGTGATACCTCATTGTAGTTTTGATTTGCACTTCCTGAGTAATTAGTAATACTTTAAGCTTGAGTTGGCCATCTATATGTCCCCTTTGGAAAGATGTCTATTCAGGTCTTCTGACCATTTTTTGATTGGGTTATTTGTTTTATTGATATTAAGCTGTAAGAGCTGTTTGCATATGTAGGTAATCAATCCTTTATTGGTAGCATTATTTGCAGATATTAATATTTTCCCCCATTCTGTAGGTTGTCCTTTTGTTTTGTTTATGCTCTTCTTTGCTATGCAAAAGCTTATAAGTTTGCCTAGGACCTATTTGTTTATTTTTGTTTACATTTCCATTACTCTAAGATAGGGAACCAAAAAAATATTGCTGCAAATTATGTCAGTGTGTTCTGTTTATGTTTTCCTCTAGGAGTTTTATAGTATCTGGTCTTACATTTAAGTCTGATCCATTTTGAGGTTTTTATTTTGTATATAGTGTTAGAGAATGTTCTAATTTTATTCTTTTTTAAAAATTAATTAATTTATTTTAATTGGAGGCTAACTACTTTACAATATTGTAGTGGTTTTTGCCATACATTGACATGAATCAGCCATGGGTATACATCCTGAACCCCCCTCCCACCTCCCTTCCCATCCCCTCCCTCAAGGTTGTCCCAGTACACTGGCTTTGAGTGCCCTGTTTCATATGTTGAACTTGGACTGGTGATCTATTTCACATATGGTAATATACACATTTCATTGCTACTCTCTCAAATCATCTCTATTCTTTTATCTGTAGCTGTCCAGTTTTCTCAGCACTACTTGTTAAAGAGACTGTTTTCTTTTTATTTCTCCACCGTGTATTCTTCACTGCTTTGTCATAGATTAAGTATGCAAGTTTATGTTTGGGCTGTCCATCCTGTTCCATTGATCTATGTGTCTGATTGTGCCAATATCATAGTGTTTTGATTACTGTAGCTTTGTAGTATGGCCTGAAGTCAGGGAGCCTGATTCCTCTAGGCCTATTATTCTTTCTCCAGATTTTTTAGGCTATTCAGGGACTTTTGTGTTTCCATACAAATTAAAAAATTTTTTTTGATCTAGTTCTATGAAAATTATCATTGGCAATTTACTAGGGATTGCACTAAATCTATAGACTGCCTTGGGTAGTATGGTCATTTTAACAATATTAATTTTTACAGTCCAAGAACATGAACATGGTATATCTTTGCATCTGTTTGTGCTGTTTTCAATTTCTTTCATTCACGTCTTATCATTTTCAGAGTACAGGTCCTTGGCCTCCTTAGGTAGATTTTTTTTTTCCCAGGTATTTTATTCATTTTGATATGATGGTAAATGGGATTGTTTCCTTAATTCCTATTTCTGCTATTTCATTGTAAACATATAGAAATGCAATAGATTTCTGTATATTAATTTTGTATCCAGAAACTTTATTGAATTCACAGATGAGCTCTACTAGCTTTCTGGTAGGCAAAATAATTCCATAAACCTGTCGATATAAAAAAATGGATATATGAAGGCATAACAGTTGTCTTTATTTCCCAGCAAGTAGATCTTTTACTTATTTGACAGCTTGAAAATTTTTTTATAAAATAACACTTTCCTTTTTATGTTCTTATTTTTTCCAGTTTTCTAAATTTTTATGGTAAGGTGAAGAACCCGAGAGTGTGTGGATGGGCCTTGTAATGGATGGGAGGATTTGAAGAGTTTGATTTTTCAGCTGCATGTACCAGTACAGTTTCCCAATTGATGATACTCAGAGCAAGAAGTCAGAAATGAAGAGTTGCTATATAGGAAAAACTATGTCTAAAATCTTTATACAAAAATTGAGCATTTTAAAATACTATAGAATTAATACATTAAGGCATTCAATGAGCCATTGTTATCTTTCTGGTACTTTGACACTCACAATCATACTGAACACTGTTTTCTTTTTACAGGGCAACCCATTTTGTTTATCTGAGTCCAGAATATAAGTGCAAACTCAGATTCTGACAGGGAGCAAGGTAGATTAAATGTCATCTACGTCAAAATCAGAATTTTTCAGATGAACAAGTACAGACTAAGAAAGTTTCTCCCGTTTGGGGTGATTATAAAACTAATAACAAACAATGGTGTCAGATATTTTCAAATTTTAGCTTGAAATCCTCTCTGCTGCGAGCATTTCCTACTTACCTTTGTTTTGTTCATCATAAATTTCTAGGTCATCACCCACCAAGTCAAGTCATATTGTCTCTGCTTTTTGAAAGTGCCTACCGAAATCAGATTCCTTGCAGCCACAGATGGAGAAGTTCTATACAGTCAGCAAAAACAAGACAGGGAGCTGACTGTGGCTCAGATCATGAACTCCTTATTGACAAATTCAGACTTAAATTGAAGAAAGTAGGGAAAACCACTAGACCATTCAGGTATAACCTAAATCAAATCCCTTATGATTATACAGTGGAAGTGACAAATAGATTTAAGGGACTAGATCTGAGAGACAGAGTGCCTGATGAACTATGGACGGAGGTTTGTGACACTGTACAGGAGACAGGGATCAAGACCATCCCCATGGAAGAGAAATGCAAAAAAGCAAAATGGCTGTCTGAGGAGGCCTTACAAATAGCTGTGAAAAGAAAAGAAGCAAAAAGCAAAGGAGAAAAGGAAAGATATTCCCATCTGAATGCAGAGTTCCAAAGAATAGCAAGGAGAGATAAGAAAGCCTTCCTCAGCAATCAATGCAAAGAAATAGAGGAAAACAACAGATTGGGAAAGACTAGAGATCTCTTCAAGAAAATTAGAGATACCAAGGGAACATTTCATGCAAAGATGGGCTCGATAAAGGACAGAAATGGTATGGACCTAACAGAAGCAGAAGATATTAAGAAGAGGTGGCAAGAATACACAGAATAATTGTACAAAAAAGTTCTTCATGACCCAGACAATCACGATGGTGTGATCACTCACCTAGAGCCAGACATCCTGGAATGTGAAGTCAAGTGGGCCTTAGGAAACATCACTATGAACAAAGCTAGTGGAGGTGATGGAGTTCCAGTTGAGCTATTTCAAATCCTAAAGGATGATGTTGTTAAAGTGCTGCACTCAATATGCCAGCAAATATGGAAAACTCAGCAGTGGCCACAGGACTGGAAAAGGTCAGTTTTCATTCCAATCCCAAAGAAAGGCAATGCTAAAGAATGCTCAAACTACCGCACAATTGCACTCATCTCACACGCTAGTAAAGTAATGCTCAAAATTCTCCAAGCCAGGCTTCAGCAATACGTGAACTGTGAACTTCCATATGTTCAAGCTGGTTTTAGAAAAGGCAGAGGAACCAGAGATCAAATTGCCAACATCTGCTGGATCATCTAAAAAGCAAGAGAGTTCCAGAGAAAACATCTATTTCTGCTTTATTGACTATGCCAAAGCCTTTGACTGTGTGGATCACCACAGACTGTGGAAAATTCTCAATGAGATGGGAATACCAGAACACCTAACCTGCCTCTTGAGAAACCTGTATGCAGGTCAGGAAGCAACAGTTAGAACTGGACATGGAACAACAGACTGGTTCCAAATAGGAAAGGAGTACATCAAGGTGTATATTGTCACCCTGCTTATTTAACTTATATACAGAGTACATCATGAGAAACGCTGGGCTGGAGGAAGCAAAAGCTGGAATCAAGATTGCCAGGAGAAAGATCAATAATCTCAGATATGCAGATGACACCACCCTTATGGCAGAAAGTGAAGAAGAACTAAAAAGCCTCTTGATGAAAATGAAAGAGGAAAGTGAAAAAGTTGGCTTAAAGCTCAACGTTCAGAAAACTAAGATCATGGCATCTGGTCCCATCACCTCATGGGAAATAGGGAAACAGTGGAAACAGTGGCTGACTTAATTTTTTGGGGCTCCAAAATCACTGCAGATGGTGACTGCAGCCATGAAATTAAAAGACGCTTACTCCTTGGAAGGAAAGTTATGACCGACCTAGACAGCATATTAAAAATCAGAGACGTTACTTTGCCAACAAAGGTCAGTCTAGTCAAGGCTATAGTTTTTCCAGTGGTCATGTGTAGATGTGAGATTTGGACTGTGAAGATAGCTGAGCGCTGAAGAATTGATGCTTTTGATCTGTGGTGTTGGAGAAGACTCTTGAGAGTCCCTTGGACTGCAAGGAGATCCAACCAGTCCATCCTAAAGGAGATTAGTTGTGGGTGTTTATTGGAAGGACTGATGTTGAAGCTGAAACTCCAATACTTTGGCCACCTCCTGAGAAGAGTTGACTCATTGGAAAAGATCCTGATGCTGGCAAGGATTGGGGGCAGGAGGAGAAGGGGATGACAGAGGATGAGATGGCTGGATGGCATCACTGACTCGATGGACATGAGTTTGGGTAAACTCCGGAAGTTGGTGATGGACAGGGAGGCCTGGCGTACTGCGATTCATGGGGTCACAAAGAGTCGGACTCGACTGAGCGACTGAACTGAACTGAACTGATTAAGTCACAGGTGATCTTTGGGGCAGCAATAGATTATAAAGGTTGATTCTCAATTTAAAGACTTATTACCAAACTGATAACCACAGCATTTTAAGTTGGAAAAGGAAAAGGCCTACACCATTCAAGTTATGTTTACTTAAAACAAATGTGTTTCTCTGGGGGAAACAAAACACAACCAAAGAAATTTCTATATTATCTACTTTTATAAAATTGTCACTGACTCAGGAATCATTTCTTTTTTGTGCTGGGCCTTATAGGAAACTCAGAACCAAATCATGAACAAGCACATTTCTAGCAAGATCTTTCAGCAGTTTTTTTTTTTTTTTTGGTAATATCATTGCCTCTCAGCTTTGAGATCTCTGCCTACCTTCACTTTCCCTTTAAATTCATTTCCTTAATCATATCATTTTTACTGACATTGTTTCATAAATAATTTCAAATATTGTTTTGAATAAGGCATTATAAAGACAAAGAAGTGAAACAATTTTTGTACTCCTTATTCAATTTACCAGCTGGTATAGGTACATATAATTTTTAAAAAACTTGTTCCATTTTATTGAGTAACAAGTCTATTTTCATGTTTATTCAGTGTTCACTGTAGAAAGGCCCCATATTACCCACTGTGAGGTTATTAAATAAAATAAATAATTTTAAGACTTAGAAAGTTTTTTAGCTTGTAAATCAGCACTACCCTTGAATCTCCATTCAGTCTAATTAAGTCATATCTCTTTCCATACTTTTTGACAGATATTTATAATCAAAGTAGAATTTATACAGTGTTATGTGAAAGAAAGAGACATATCAGACATACACACATATATACACATACACATCTTCAAAGATGGTCTCAACTTACCTAAATAGGAATCACATAATTTGTATGGGTTGGCCAAAAAGTTTGTTTGGGTTTGTTTGTAAAATGTCATGGAAAAACCTGAATGAACTTTTTTGCCAACCCAATATTTATGCAGGCATCTCACTGGAAAATTATCAAAAATTATTTAGGTATCAGAGGTACCCGGAAAAATTTTTGGTTAGTAGTAAATGCTCAGATTAAATCACCCACTGAGACCTTTTCTAACCCACTAGTTCTTATAATAGAGACTCATCAATGATTACCATGTCTATTTACTTATGTCAGTGGGACATAATGTATATTGTGACATATCATTTTATTTATAATTATGTGCATTCTGAGATTAATATATGAGAAAATTATAACCTTAATTCCAGGCAATGTGTAATTTTGCAGTTCTTAGTGTAAAAAGATTGATGAACTTTTATATATGTAATCATACCATTAACATATCTATATGGTACAGCATAATAAGGAATATGATTCCTCTAAAACTCACAGGTTATTTATATATTTACCTTTGTATGATATATATTTTGTATATATATATATGGTTTGTATTATATATAAAATATAGTTTATATTGCCTCATTACCCTTGAAGTATTTCCTATTCATTATTTTATCAAATCCTTTAAATAGTCCTACAAGTTTCAGTTTTGACACTGCTTCAAATGTATGGCGGAGAAGGCAATGGCACCCCACTCCAGTATTCTTGCCTGGAAAATCCCATGGACAGAGGAGCCTGGCAGGCTGCAGTCCATGGGGTCGTGATGAGTCGGACACGAATGAACCACTTCACTTTCACTTTTCCCTCTCATGCATTGGAGAAGGAAATGGCAACCCACTCCAGTGTTCTTGCCTGGAGAATCCCAGGGATAGCAGAGCCTGGGGGGCTGCCGTCTATGGGGTCACACGGAGTCGGACACGACTGAAGCGACCTAGCAGCAGCAGCAGCAAATGTATGGAAACTGAATTCCAGGGAGATAGAAGGTCACACAGCAGTAAAATTATTTCACAGTACTGTGTAACCAGGTGGGCAGATCTCCTCACTCTCAGTTCAGGGTGTTTCTAATGCAACCATTATAGCTTCCAAGCCTCTAAAAATCAATACCAGCTTCTCCTCAGATCCCCACATAGCTCCTTCTGAAGTTGATCTCATCCTGTTCTATCCCTTATTAATATTAAACATCAACAGCTGAAGGAATGAAGGGGCTTGCATATCCATTCTTTACTACCAGTGTTCCCACACTGTACTTTCATTGGGGGACTATCAGATCCCTTTTCAAAACATTAAGGCCTAGGCTTTATTGGAGTCTTGTCAAACTCTCTTACATATTTAAAACTTGCACAGATACCTTTAGTTTGCACAGAGGAACTTTTCAGAAAATTCCCTTTACACATTGAAACATTATCTAATACAACATAGCTTTGTATATGAGTTCAAAGAACACAATTCTTTTGAAATAAGTTGGGCTTAAAGCTAAATAAAAATATGAAGTAAATACATTTATAAAGAAAAACTACAATGTTAATAGGTATTTTCCTTTGAATTAGAGAACTCTAAGATTTTTTTTAACGTTTTTATTTATTCCCTTGAAAATCCAAGTCCAGCATCTCAAATTTACATCTATTTAGAACTCTTGAATTTCTTCCTTTCCCACTACACAAACCAGATAGATGCACTCTGCCCAGCTTTCACAAATTATTAATGATCTCTCCATTCTCCTTTTGCTCAGGCCCAAAACCTAGAAGTCATCCTTACTTCCTTTCTTTAGAGCAAAATACATCTTGAATTTGATCACTTCTGATAAGCTCTATTGCCATCTTCCAAAACCTTATCTAGATTTACTTCAATAGCCACAGACTGGCTTCTTGGTTTCCATTCTTGCCCAATCCTTCTCTCCACCCAACTCCCCCAGGTCAATTCTTCACACCACAGCTAGAATAGTTTTATTGGTACACAATTCAGACCATGTTGTTCTGCATTTCTTCTCCAATGGCTTCCTCACATCTTTCCCTGGGCTGTGTGAGATCTGGTTCTGCCATACCTCTCCAGATTTTGACCATCCACGTCTTACACTTGTTCATCTTTGAAGTGATCATGATTGTTCCCACCTTTGCATTTGTTAGTCCCTCTTCCTGGCACACACTTGCCCAGGTCCCTTCAGATCTAGTTTCTCAATTCATCCCTGTCCCTATACAAAGTCAAATTCTTAGAGAGATTCTCCTGATTCTACCTTGAGTATTACTCCTTCAACTCTCTGTTCTTATCTGTCTTCTCCTGCTGCTTTTTTTTCCTTTATAGAACTATCACTACCTCACTTCTACTGAATGTATGTACATGTATATACATTGAATGTATATCAGTTCAGTACAGTTCAGTTGCTCAGTCATGTCTAACTCTTTGCAACCCCATGGACTGCAGCATACCAGGCCTCCCTGTCCATCACCAACTCTCAGAGCCTACTCAAACTCATGTTCATTGAGTCAGTGATGCCATCTAACCATCTCATCCTCTGTCATCCCCTTCTCCTCCATCTTCAATCTTTCCTAGAATCAGGGTCTTTGCCAATGAGTCAGTTCTTCCCATCAGGTGGCCAAAGTGTTGGAGTTTCACCTTCAGCATCCACCCTTCCAATGAATATTCAGGACTTATTTCCTTTAGGATGGACTGATTGAATCTCCTTGCAGTCCAGGGGATTCTCAAGAGTCTTCCCTAACACCACAATTCAAAATCATCAGTCCTTCAGCACTCAGCTTTCTTTATAGTCCAACTCTCACATCCATACATGACTACTGGAAAAACCATAGCTTTGACTAGATGGACCTTTGTTGGCAAAGTAATGTCTCTGCTTTTTAATATGCTGTCTAGGTTGATCATAACTTTTCTTCCAAGGGGTAAGCGTCTTTTAATTTCATGGCTGCAGTCACCATCTGCAATGATTTTGGAGCCCAAAAATATAAAGTCTCTCACTGTTTCCATTGTTTCCCCATCTATTTGCCATGAAGTGATGGAACCAGATGCCATGATCTTAGTTTTCTGAATGTTGAGTTTTAAATTCTCCAAGCCAGGCTTCAACAGTATGTGAACCGTAAACTTCCAGATGTTCAAACTGGATTTAAAAAAGGCAGAGGAACCAGAGATCAAATTACCAACATCTGTTGGATCACCGAAAAAGCAAAACAGTTCAAGAAAAATATCTACTTCTACTTTATCGACTATGCCAAAGCCTTTGAGTGTGTGGATCACAACAAACAGTGGAAAATTCTTAAAGAGATGGGAATAACAGACCACCTGACCTGCCTTCTGATAAATCTGTATGCAGGTCAAGAAACAATGGTTAGAACTGGACTTGGAACAGACTGGTTCCAAATAGGAAAAGGAGTATGTCAAGGCTGTATATTGTCACTCTGCTTATTTAACTTATATGCAGAGTACATCATGAGAAATGCTAGGCTGGATGACACACAAGCTGGAATCAAGATTGCCAGGAGAAATATCAATAACCTCAGATATGCAGATGACACCACCCTTATGGGAGAAAGTGAAGAAGAACTAAAGAACCTCTCAATGAAAGTGAAAGAGGAGAGTGAAAAAGTTGGTTTAAAACTCAACATTGAATGTATATATGTACATTTATAATCTGCCTTCCCCTTAAGATATCAGCTGCACTGAGGATAGGGGCAATGTTGTTCAGTGCTTCATCACCAAGCTTATAGCAGTTCCTGCTGCATAAATATTTTCTTTCAAGTTATAAAGTAGTATTTTATAATCAGAAATAAAATACATACCTTTGCCTAATCATGAGCCAAAACCCCAATTATAGACAGAACATTCTGCAAAGTACAGCTTTGACAAAGGAAAAGAATGAGCTGTCAGGAGAATTGAGAGGTTAAGTGAAGAAAGTGGAAGTTGAGCTGAGCCTGACCTGAACTAAGGCATCACAGAACTAAGGAGAAGCGAAATAATCAGAGAAGGAAAATAAGACTGCAATTAAAAATAGAAAGGTCACTGAAGGCAAGCTTCTGCTTCCAAGTGACTAAGTGCCAGAGAGAACCAAATTCTATACTGGGCTGTGGAGAGGGGTTTGGCACCTGGCACTGGGATGCCAAGGTTATTATTCTGTAACAGAGCTCTGTGAATCTTTTAATGATGACAGAAGGCACTCTGTTAAAAGGTTAGCTGCAGAGGGCATTTGAGATGGAAAGTGAACAGCAAAGTGCATGACACAATATGGCTTAAATCTAGTAACTGCACCTACAAAAGACTGAAATGTTTGTTGTGTGGAAACTGTAAACAGAACAGGCACCTGAGACAGGGCCCCACCTGTTTTCAGTGATCAGGTTTACTAGAATCCAAAATGAAGTTAACTCTAAAATATCCACAAAAAGAAAACACTCCAGGCCAGAAAGAAATGGCAAAAGGAGAAGACAGAGGTTCCTATGCATATGCATAGTCAGTTGACCACCCTTACGCACATAATGTTGTAGGGGGAAACAAGAAGAAATCTGAATGGAGTCACACTCTTTCTTTCTTTCTTCTTTTTATTTTATTTGTATGAGATGATGGACATTAACTATACTTATTGTGGCAATCATTTCACAACATATGTAAAGTCAAACCTTTATGGTATATATGTGAAATTCATATGATGCTATGTCAATTATAAAAGCAGAAGAAATATTGCACAAATTCTCTCTCTCTCTCTCTAACATGGTATTATATAGATGAACATATCTATGTGGAACCAATATAAGATCTATTAATAACCATCTGGCAGCACTGTGACTCAAAGTCAGAATACCTGGAGTCTAGAACAGATTAGATTGCAGATTGATCCTATGTGAGTCATTTCACTCCTCTAAGCTTCATTTGCTCATGAGTAAAATAAGAGAATTTAACTAGACAATTCCAAATTATGGGCGCACTCTTCATTTGGTCATGTTTGACTCTTTGCAACCCCATGGACTGTAGCCTGTAAGGCTCCTCTGTCCATGGAACTTGCCAGGCAAGCACACTGGAGTGGGATGCCATTTTCTTTTCCTGAGTTGTAGATGATGGCTAAAGTCCATTCCAGTTCTTACAATCCCTATCATTGTAACCATTGGTAATGATTTGAAATAAATGAAGTATATCATAAGCTCCTAAAAATTGAGTCACTTCCCTATTCTGCATGTACTTAATCAAATATCATTCATTCATCATCCATGTATCCTTCATACAGTGCACATTTATTGAATTACTATGACATGCCAAGCACCACCATAGGAATTTCAACAAAGTCCTTGTCCTTAAAGAATTCTACCAAAAGTTTGGCACTATAGTTTTTAAAGGATGATTTGTTTTCAAGACTTAGATAGGACTCCTTTAGTCAACAGAACAAGACTGGTTAATTTGCCAAGATGTAGATTTCTGTATAAATGTATTTGTATCTGTATTCTCTTATGAAACAAATATTGGAGTTTATCTGCAAAGTTTGTATACATGCCTATACCAAGTATGTATATATATGTTATACATACCCATGTTTTTCCAAGCTACTGAAGTTGGCTAACTATACTGATAGTGATAAACATGCTGTTTCCAGCTCAATCCCACCAACTGCTTCACAGGACTCTAGCCTCTCTTAGGCTCCACACTTGTGTGATACTACTGCTTGTGCAAACAACTGCAAGAGTTGTTGTGTTCACATTGGGGTGAGCTCACTGGTGGCTCCCACAGAGCAGAGCCTCTTCCCAGAGAGTTAGGTTTTGCATTAGCCCCAGTTAAGAGTCTGTTCATTTCTGACACTGATGCCTATTTATTAAAGAATGAATTAATTTTTCATTCTCCCCTCTCTTGAGGATGGTCTCCATCACTTGAGGCTTTTTTTTTAACAGTCATCTCTGGAAATTCATCTTCTCGTTCTTCTGGTTTACCACATAGCCCTACCATTCACTCGCTCAGTTTTACCAGGAATGTATGTTTCACTTTGAAGCATTAGTTATCAGAAAAATAACTGACTCTTAAACAGCCAAACAAGAATTTTTTGGAATTTGTGTCTCCTATTTTAAGGAATGTAGACAGACACCCCAAAGGGCCTGTGTTCTTTAACACAACCACCACCTACTAAATAAAAAACTCACCCTTATTAAAGAGCCAGATGGTTATTTCCTCCTGTTCCGTTCCACCTAGCAACCTGGAAATATGTGAATTTAAAGATAAACCTAAACTTTCAATCACGAACATCATTCTTTTTAACTTGAAAAATATACAAATATTAAATAATAGATGAATTATTATTTTAGCATAAATCATATTTTTCTTAATATTTTGTGAGAAATGTTTAAAATAGCATCCCCCAATCACTGATGTGGAAATGCACTGCTCAGCTCTGCTTTCAAGGAAGGACTTGCTGTCACATGCAGGGAATGTGATCAGCAGGGAGCCTCTATCTACTGGTTCTTTAGGATCTGTGTTGGCAGCAGAGAACCCAGGGTGCTACTCTTCTCAGGGCTGTCTCCATCCAATGACTCCACAAGGCATGGTGTAAGTGGACAACCATCTTGGCCCAAGGTGGGACATTCAGATGGGCTTATGTCCCTCAGGAATTAGGGTTTGGGTAATGCTACCAGGTATGCTGTGGAGAAGAGCTGATGTAGTACTTAAAGTGAGGAGATCCTGGAAAGTAGCGTGGAGGATGGAGACTGTGAGTACCAGTTGTTGGTACCTACTTTAGCTATGGCAGCTACAGTTCGTACTACTAATGTTTCTTTTCTAAGTTTCTCTCAGGAAAGAGGTCCATCAAAATCCCTGAGAATCTGCTGCCAAAACAAGTAAAGAAGGAGATCCAGGAGGGACTATGATAGACACAGAAATGACCTGCCCATATCTTTCTTCCAGGAATGAATTTCCCCCTTGCTGTAGGAAGCAATCAAGAGTAGAAAGCCTCAAATCACTGGCTTCTTCAGAGTTTGCCTCAACTGCAGACAGTCAGGGCCTTATTCTTCCTGGAATAACTGGCAGCCAATGACTGAGCAAGTTGGGAGAATATTTCTGCATAATTCAGAATTCCTCTGATGGTCAATATTTGCTCTGGAGCTCCACAAAGTTGGCAGAGACCTTGCCACACCTGTATCATGATCTGAAATCTCCCCTTGCCCAATTTTGCTCTCTCCCCCTTCCCTTTCTTTCATAGACATTTTGATGTATAAGCATTTTGATACCTGCTTCTTGTGAACACAACCAGTGGCATTCACCCTTTTTCCCACTTACGTGTAACAGGGCCTCTTACTTTGCCTCCTCACCTCTTATGTTAGTAGGAAAAGAAATGGGATTCGTGGCCAGTGTCATAGAGATCTGCTGGTCAGAGTCTGAGGTAGTGGGAAAGGGCAGGAATAAAATTATTCCAGAGCTTTTTCACTTTTCTTCTAGGCCTGAGATACAGTTCCCATCATTAATGGCATGAGAGACACCCACAGCTTGATGTACAGTCGGTTTGATGTACAGTATACCTTGCTGCTTATGGTAATAGACAAATCTTCTAGAAAAAAAGCTATTTTTAAATGTTCTGAGGGTACTGATTAGTTAAAGGCATTTTATAACTCCTGTAGTCAACAAAATAAGGCATTTTTCAGTTCAGTTCAGTTCAGTCGCTCAGTCGTGCCTGACTCTTTGCGACCCCGTGAATCACAGCACGCAAGGCCTCCCTGTCCATCACTAAATCCCTAAGTCCACTCAAACCCATGTCCATCTAGTGGGTGATGCCATCTAGCCACCTCATCCTCTGTTGTCCCCTTCTCCTCCTGCCCTCAATCTTTTCCAGCATCAGGGTCTTTTCCAATGAGTCAGCTCTTCGCATCAGTGGGCCAAAGTATTGGAGTTTCAGCTTCAACATCAGTCCTTCCAATGAACACCCAGGACTGATCTCCTTTAGGATGGACTGGTTGGATCTCCTTGTAGTCCAAGGGACTCTCAAAGGTCTTCTCCAAAACCACAGTTCAAAAGCATCAATTCTTCGGCACTCAGCTTTCTTTATAGTGCAACTCTCACATCCATACATGACTACTAGAAAAACCATAGCCTTGACTAGATGGACATTTGTTGGCAAAGTAATGTCTCTACTTTTTAATATGCTATCTAGGTTGGTCATAACTTTCCTTCCAAGGAGTAAGCGTCTTTTAATTTCATGGCTGCAGTCACCATCAGCAGTGATTTTGGAGCCCAGAAAAATAAAGTCAGCCACTGTTTTCACTGTTTGCCCATCTATCTGCCATGAAGTGATGGGACAAGATGCCATGATCTTAGTTTTCTGAATGTTGAGCTTTAAGCCAACTTTTTCACTCTCCTCATTCACTTTCATCAAGAGGCTTTTTAGTTCTTCTTCACTTTCTGCCATAAGGGTGGTGTCATCTGAATATCTGAGTTTATTGATATTTCTCCCAGAAACCTTGATTCCTGCTTGTTCTTTCTCCAGCCCAGCGTTTCTCATGACGTACTCTGCGTATAAATTAAATAAGCAGGGTGACAATATACAGCCTTGACGTTCTCCTTTTCCCATTTGGAACCAGTCTGTTGTTCCATGTCCAGTTCTAACTGTTGCCTCCTGACCTGCATACAGGTTTCTCAAGAGGTAGGTCAGGTGGTCTGGTATTCCCATCTCTTTCAGAATTTTCCACAGTTTATTGTGATCCACAAGGGAAAGGCTTTGGCATAGTCAATGAAGCAGAAATAAATGTTTTTCTGGAACTCGCTTGCTTTTTTGATGATCCATCGGATGTTGGCAATTTGATCTCTGGTTCCTCTGCCTTTTCTAAAACCAGCTTGAACATATGGAAGTTCACGGTTCACGTATTGCTGAAGCCTGGCCTGGAGAATTTTAAGCATTACTTTACTAACGTGTGAGATGAATGCAGTTGTGTGGTAGTTTGAGCATTCTTTGGCATTGCCTTTCTTTGGGATTGGAATGAAAACTGACCTTTTCCAGTCCTGTGGCCACTGCTGAGTTTTCCATATTTGCTGGCATATTGAGTGCAGCACTTTAACAACATCATTCTTTAGGATTTGAAATAGCTCAACTGGAACTCCCATCACCTCCACTAGCTTTGTTCATAGTGATGTTTCCTAAGGCCCACTTGACTTCACATTCCAGGATGTCTGGCTCTAGGTGAGTGATCACACCATCGTGATTGTCTGGGTCATGAAGAACTTTTTTGTACAATTATTCTGTGTATTCTTGCCACCTCTTCTTAATATCTTCTGCTTCTGTTAGGTCCATACCATTTCTGTCCTTTATCGAGCCCATCTTTGCATGAAATGTTCCCTTGGTATCTCTAATTTTCTTGAAGAGATCTCTAGTCTTTCCCAATCTGTTGTTTTCCTCTATTTCTGTGCATTTATTGCTGAGGAAGGCTTTCCTATCTCTCCTTGCTATTTTTTGGAACTCTGCATTCAGATGGGAATATCTTTCCTTTTCTCCTTTGCTTTGCACTTCCCGTCTTTTCACAGCTATTTGTACGGCCTCCTCAGACAGCCGTTTTTCTTTTTTGCATTTCTTTTTCTTGGGGATGGTCTTGATTCCTGTCTCCTGTACAATGTCATGAACCTCCATCCATAGATGATCAGGCATTCTGTCTATCTGATCTAGCCCTTTAAATCTATTTCTCACTTCTACTGTATAGTCATAAGGGATTTGGTTTAGGTCATACCTGAATGGTCTAGTGGTTTTCCCCACTTTCTTTAATTTCAGTCTGAATTTGGCAATAAGGAGTTCATGATCTGAGCCACAGTCAGCTTCCAGTCTTGTTTTTGCTGACTGTATAAAGCTTATCCATCTTTGGCTGCAAAGAATATAATCAATCTGATTTCAATGTTGACCATCTGGTGATGCCCATGTGTAGAGTCTTCTCTTGTGTTGTTGGAAGAGAGTGTTTGCTATGACCAGTGTGTTCTCTTGGCAAAACTGTATTAGCCTTTGCCCTGCTTCATTCTGTACTCCAAGGCCAAATTTGCCTGTTATTCCAGGTGTTTCTTGACTTCCTACTTTTGCATTCCAGTCCCTTATAATGAAAAGGACATCTTTTTTGGTGTTAGTTCTAGAAGGTTTGTAGGTCTTCATAGAACTGTTCAACTTCAGCTTCTTCAGCGTTACTGGTCGGTGCATGGACTTGAATTACCGTGATATTGAATGGTTTGCCTTGAAAACGAACAGAGATCATTCTGTCATTTTTGACATTGCATCCAAGTACTGCATTTTGGACTCTTTTGTTGACTATGATGGCTACTCTATTTCTTCTAAGGGATTCCTGCCCACAGTAGTAGATATAATGGTCATCTGAGTTAAATTCCCCCATTCCAGTCCATCTTAGTTCACTGATTCCTAGAATGTTGATGTTCACTCTTGTCATCTCTTGTTTGACCACTTCCAATTTGCCCTGATTCATGGATCTAACATTCCAGGTTCCTATGCAATATTGCTCTTTACAGCATCGAATCTTGCTTCTATCACCAGTCCCATTCACAACTGGGTGTTGTTTTTGCTTTGGCTCCATCCCATCTTTCTGGAGTTATTTCTCCACTGATCTCCAGTAGCATAGTGGGCACCTACTGACCTGGGGAGTTCATCTTTCAGTGTCCTATCTTTTTGCCTTTTCATACTGTTCTTGAGTTCTCAAGGCGAGAATAGACATTTAAGTCTATTTTAAAAACACAGATTTTTCATATGTTAGAATTATATAAATTATATTTTTTTAAAAAAACTAAAATAAAGCATCTATTCTGACTGATGCTACCTCAAGGTTTGGGCTGGGGGAGGTAAGAAAACTGCCCTTTTGTTGTTGTTTACTCACCCAGTCATGTCCAACTCTTTGTGACCCCATGGACTGCAACACACCAGGCCTTTCTGTCCCTCACAGTCTCCCAGAGTTTGCCCAAGTTCATGTTCATTGCATTGGTTATGCTGTCAAGTCATCTCATCCTCTGAAGCCCTCTTCTGCTTCTGCCCTTGGTCTTTCCCAGCATCAGAGACTTGTCATCAGATGACCAAAATACTGGAGCTACAGCTTCAGCATCAGTCCTTCCAATGAATATTCAGAGTTTATCTCCCGTAACATTGACTGGTTTGATCTCTTTGCTGTCCAAGGTACTTTCAGGAGTCTTCTCCAGCACCACAGTTCTAAGGCATCAATTCTTTGGCGTTCTGCCTTCTTTACTGTCCAGCTCTCACAACCATATGTGATTGCTGGGAAGACCATGGCCTTGACTATACGGTCCTTTGTCATCAGAGTAATGTCTCTGATTTTCAACACATTGTCTGCGTTTGTCTTGGCTTTCCTGCTAAGAAAATCTGCCTGTCTTCAGATTTAATGGCTGCAGTCACCATCCACAGTGATTTTGGAGCCCAAGAAGACGAAATCTGTTATTACTTCCACCTTTTCCCCTTCTATTTGCCATGAAGTAATGGGGCCAGATGCCATGATCTTAGTTTTTTAATATTTAGTCTTAAGCTGGCTCTTTCACCTCCCCTTTCACCCTCATCAAGAGGCTCTTTAGTTCCTCTTCACTTTCTGCCATTAGAGTGGTATCATCTGCATATCTGAGGTTGTTGAGGTTTCTTCCACCTATCTTTTCCCAGCTTGTATCCAGCCTGGCATTTCTCATGATGTCTTCAGTGTATAGCTTAAACAAACAGGGTGACAGCAGACAGCCCTGTCATACTCCTTTCTCGATCTTGAGCCAATCAGTTGTTCCACACAGGGTTCTAACCATTGCTTCTTTACCCACATACAGATTTCTCAGGAGACAGGTAAGATGGTCTGGTATTCCCATCTCTCTAAGAGCTTTCCACAGTTTGCATGACCCACACAAACACTTTATCATAGTCGATGAAACAGAGATAGGTGTTTTTTTGAAATTCCCTTGCTTTCTCTATAATCCAGTGAATGTTGGCAATTTGATCTCTAGTTCCTCTTCCTTTTCTAAACCCAGCTTGGACATCTGGAAGTTCTTGTTTCTCATAATGCTGAAGCCTACCGTGCAAGATTTTAAGCATGACCTTACTAGCATGGGAAATAAGTGCAATTGTCCAGTGGCTAGCATAGTCTTTGGTACTATCCTTCTTGGGAGTTGGGATGAGGATTGACCTTTTCCAATCCTGTGGCCACTGCTGGGTCTTCCAGATTTGCTAACCTAATGAATGTAAAACCTTGTTGGCATCATTCGTTAGGGATTTGAATAGTTCTGCTGGAATTTCATCACATCCACTTTATTATTAGCACTGCTTTATTAACAGCAGTGCTTCCTAAAGCCCATTTGACTTTGCTCTCCAGAATTTCTGACTCTAGGGAACTAATCACACCATCATAATAATCTGGTTCATTAAGATCCTATTTCTATAGTTCTTCCATGTGTTCTCTCCATCTCTCCTTGATCTCTTCAGTGTCTTCTAGGACTCTACCATTTTTATCCTTTTATTGTGCCCATCTTTAGGCAGAATGCTCCCTTGATGTTTCAAATTTTCCTAAAGAGATCTCTAATCTGTTCCTTTTGGTTGTTTCTTCTGTTATTAAGCATTGTTCATTGAAGAAGGCCTTCTTGTCTCTTCTAGCTATTTTTTGGAACTCTGCATTTAATTAGACGTACCTTTCCCACTCTCCCTTCCTTTTCACTCCTCTTCATTCTTCCACTATTTGTAAAGCCTCCTCAGATAATCACTTTGCCTTCTTGCTTTTCTTTTTCTTTGGGATGGTTTTGTTTGCCACCTCCTGTATTATATTATGGACCCCTGTTCATAGTTCTTCAGGCATACTTTTAACTAGATCTAGTCAGTTGAATTTACCCATTACCTTTACTGTGAATTCATATGGGACTAGATTTAAGTCATACTGGACTGGCCTGTCACTTTTCCTGGTTTTCTGTAGTTTAAACATGAATTAACACTACCCTTATGGCAGAAAGTGAAGAAGAACTAAAGAGCCTCTTGATGAGAGTGAAAGAGGAGAGTGAAAAAGTTGGCTTACAGCTCAACATTCAGAAAACAAAGATCATGGCATCCAGTCCCAACACTTCCTGGCAAATAGATGGAGAAACAGTGGAAACAGTGGCAGACTTTATTTTTTTGGGCTCCACAATCACTGCAGACGGTGACTGCAGCCATGAAATTAAAAGACGCTTACTCCATGGAAGAAAAGTTATGACCAACCTAGATAGCATATTAAAAAGCAGAGACATTACTTTGCCAACAAAGGTCCATCTAGTCAAAGCTATGGTTTTTCCAGTAGTTATGTATGGATGTGAGAGTTGGAGTATAAAGAAAGCTGAGTGCCAAAGAATTGATGCTTTTGAACTGTAGTGTTGGAGAAGACTCTTGAGAATCCCTTGGACTGCAAGGAGATCCAACCAGTTCATCCTAAAGGAAATCAGCCCTGAATATTCATTGGAAGGACTGACGTTGAAGCTGAAACTCCAATACTTTGGCCACCTGATGCAAAGAACTGACTCATTTGAAAAGACCCTGATGCTGGGAAAGATTGAAGGCAAGAGAAGAAGGGGATGACAGAGGATGAGATGGTTGGATGGCATCACCAACTCAATGGACACGAGTTTGAGTAAACTCAGTGCGTTGGTGATGGACAGGGAGGCCTGGCATGCTGCTGTCCATGGGGTCACAAAGAGTTGGACACGACTGAGTGACTGAACTGAACTGAAGCCTGAATTTTGCTATGAGAAGCTGATTATCTGAGCCACAGTCAGCTCCAGCTCTTGTTTCCATCTTTGGCTACAAAGAATGTAATCAATTTGATTTTGGTAGTGACCATTTGGGGATGTCCATGTGTAAAGCTGTCTTTTGTATTTTTGAAAAAGAGTATTTTCTATGACTAGTGCATTCATTGGCAGAATTCAGTTAACCTTTGACCTGCTTCATTTTGTTCTCCAAGGTCAGACTTGCCTGTTACTCCAGGTATATCTTGACTTCCTACTTTTGCATTTTGATTAGTTAAAGGTATTTTGTAATAACTCCTTTAGTCAACAAAATAAAGACATTTTAATCCATTTTAAAAACACACAGATTTTCATATGTTAGAATTATATAAATTATATTTAAGAAAACTAAAATAAAGCAGGTATTTTGACTGATGCTACTTCAATATTTGGGCTGGGGGAGGTAAGAAAATTGCTCTTAGTGTTATCCAAAAATGTATTTTTATTAACAAAGAATATTTGGACTTCCATTCAACATTCTCTGTATGTTGAAGATAGCATTCCTTTCTCTTTCCCAACCCTTTAACCTATTCCCAGTCCCAGTCTGTTTATGGCATGTACCCTTTTTTTAATGGGAATTAGCCCTGCCCCCTTGGCCTGACACACAGAATTCTGGAAAGTGACTTGGAGTGCTGGCTTAGCCCCAGGACCTGGACAAGGAGGAGGAGGACCAGGCCAGCTGGTTCTTGCCTTTCTGTGGTGTGACTGAGAACCATACAGATTGAGAACAGCTTCTCTCCCCTTGGGCTTTTCCACTTCTACAGAAAACACTCCAAGTGAGGGCTGAGGAGGCTGATCACCTCTCCTTGTTTGTTTCTTCATCTGTACATTGAGGACTCTCACAGGCACAGGCTTCCTGTGAAGTTTAACTGAGATGGCAAATATGAGAAGGTTCAGCATAATGACTGACACAGGAAAGCTGCTCAAAACCTGGGTGTTTGTTCATACATGTATTCATTTATTCCTGACCTTCTATCAGGAATCTGAAGATATGACAAATACTCATATCTGAGTAAGTGTACCTATGCAGCTGGCAGAGTAAAAGGAGAAGAAATCCTTTAGGAGATAACATTTCCCTATGGATTTGAGCTGTTTTGCCTCTACTGCTCTGCTCTAAACTGTCCCTCCACCCCAATCCCTGGTGATTCCAAGTTCTCCATTATAATAAATCCAAGGTGCCCCTAGTTCTAAGGGGATGTGTAAAAAGCACTCAAATAGCCTACTCTGGCTTTAGATGAAAACAAACCATAAAAACAAAAAATGTTCATAGCCTTTGAGTATTTGGATGGCATCTACTATAATAAAAAACACAAAAGACTCACTGGTTTGCAAAATCTACTAATTACTTTTTATTTACCATTCATTGATAATTTACTATATGCTGGGCACTGGCACTTTATATACATTCTTTAAATTCATCTGTCATGTAACATGTGGGATAGATTCTAGAGAAGTTGTGTATCTGCCATGAGGTCCCTAACTACCCCACAGGTGATTTTCTATGAAGTTGATGCAGGTTAGGCTTTAGCTCCTTTACTTCAAAGGCTTTGTGAGAAGTCGTAGCATGCATTCATATGGTCATGTTTTCACTAAATCATCAAAAGTAAGGAATTTTAATAGAAATCAGTTAAGACTATTTTCTCTTTCCACTACAACTTCCTCACCATCACACACTCTCTCTCATGGGATTGGAGTGGCCATAAACTTTTTGGGGAAATGGATACAGGCAAGTTGAGAGCTGTACTTAATTTGGGAGTTCCCTGGTGGCTCAGTGGTAAAGAACCTGCCTGTCAATGCAGGAGACTCAGGTTCGATTCCTGGGTCAGGAAGATCCCCTGGAGAAGGAAATGAAAACTTACTCCGGTATTCTTGCCTGGAGAATTTCATGGACAGAGAGAAGCCTGGCGGGCTACACAGTCCATGGGATTGCAAAGAATTGGACACAACCTAGAAACTAAACAACAACAAAGCAACAGAGGAGAGGCAAGGTTTAAGGTCTACAGACATAAAAGCTAGTCTACGGGAAATGCTTCCAGATCTTAAATTCACATATGGGAGGATTAATACAGGTTTTCCCAAATTTGGCAAAAACTCTACAAATCTGTATGACACAATCAATAATGACTTATGAAGGCAAAAGGCATTTTTCTGAGCAATTATTTAAAAAGATTATAGCAACCATGCTATACGAAGGATTGAATTGCATTTCTATTCTTATAATAGAAAATGATATTGCTCAACTACTCTATAAGAATAAATGGCTAAAGAATTTGATTTGCTACAGAAATGTAGGAAGGAAAGCATTATGGAAATCATGTAGTGTATATAGTTGTTAGGTAGTTAGTAAAAAAAAATGTATATATATATATATATATAGTTATCTTTCTGAAAATTGGAATGTTTTTGGTATTTGTTAGCTTTAAATTTTTTTTAATGTATTATGATTTTGTTCAAAATAAAAATTCACATTTGTTCTAATTTTAGTTTCATATTTTGTATTATTTTTTCTTTTTTCCCATTTTATGATGCATAATTGACAAATAAAAACTTATAACTTGATGTTTTATATATGTAAACATTGTGAAATAACTGCTACAACCAAGCCACCTGACATAGCTACCATTTTCTTTGTGCGTGTGTTGTGAGAACACTTAGATTTACCCCATTAGCAAATTTCAAGTATGCAGTAAAGTATTGTTAACTGTATTTGGATTGCTATATAATCATCATATCTACCTGTTGAACTGAACTCTTAATCATTACATAATGACCTTCTTTGTCTCTAGAGGCAGTTTTTAACTTAATATCTATTTTGTCTGATACAAGTATAGCCTCTCTTCCCATCATTTTGGTTACCATTTATATGGAATATCTTTTTCAATCCTTTCACTTACAACCTGAGTGTCTTCAAATCTAAAGTGAGTCTCTTGTAGACTTTGGCTCTTTTAAAAAAAATCTACTTGGCTACTTTATGCCTTTTGATTAAAGAGTTTAATCTATTCAGTATAATTATTGATAAGTGAGGACTTACTATTTCTGTTATGTTAATTGTTTTTTGTTTTGCAGCTGTTTTATTCTTCTCTTCCTATCTTGCTGTCTTCCTTTGTTATTTGATGATTTTTTTTGGTGGTGATATGCTTTGATTCCAATACTCATGTGAAGAGCTGACTCATTGGAAAAGACCCTAATGCTGGGAAGGATTGGGGGCAGGAGGAGAAGGGGATGACAGAGGATGAGATGGCTGGATGGCATCACCAACTCGATGGACATGAGTTTGGGTAAACTCCGGGAGTTGGTGGTGGACAGGGAGGCCTGGCGTGCTGCAATTCATGGGGTCGCAAAGAGTCGGACACGACTGAGTGAACTGAACTGAACTGATGCTTTGATTCTTTTCTCTGTATCTTTTCTGTACCTATTATAGGTTTTTTTTTTCCCCTTTGTGATTAGCTCCAGGCTTGCATAAAATATCCTGTCGTTATAACTTCCTATTTTAAGTTGATAACAACTTAAGCTCAATTGCACTGCAGATGTTCACAGTGTGAATGCTGCTGGGAATAAGTTACTGCCAAGGGGCTCTTTCTTGGTGCCAAGTTCAGGGACAAAAGTATATGCACAGTGATAGCAATGCTAGCGTCTGGGACATGGGTGCCCATGCTGTGGGCACCAGGACTGAGTAGACTGTAGTGAGGGAGAGTAGGATGTGGAAGCTCTGGCCCTAGAGGGATGCAGTGACAGCTCTTGCTTAGCAGGCATACAGATGCATACAGCTCTTGCTTAGCATGACTCGAAGAAGCTCTGTCAGCGGGGATCAGCTGCTTTTGGTGGTGAAGGTTGCTGGGGTCCTTCTGGTTTCCTTTACTCCCATGAGAGAGTTTTCAGTCCAGGGGATCCCTTTTGGCCCCAAGCTGTGCCAGGATGGAGGATGGGGCTGAAGGTAAAATGCTTTCCAACGCAGCCATCCTCAACTGGAGTGCTCAACTATTCTGCTGAAGTTTCTTAATTGTAGTCCATAGCTCTCCAGAGCTGTTTTCATCTATGAGTAGTTATTAAATTATTGTTTTTGTGGAGGCATGAGACCTATGAGTTTGCCATCTTGCTAATGTCACTCCTTATATTCTTCTTCTTAAAGTGGGATTCTAAAACTGAATCAATCCTCTAGCTAGTAAGTGGCAAAGTCAGATTCAAACTCAAGTCTGTCTGATTTCAAAACTACTACTTGCAGTAGTTTTTTTTCCCTTCTCTTTCATTTATTGATTAATTCTGTTCCTCCCTGACCATCTCTTCCATGATCCTTTGCTTTCTCCTTCCACTGAAATCCTACCCCATTGCCAGAAAACAATATTGGGTCACTCTTTTTACTTTCTCCCCCAAAATGAGATGGTGCTTTCTTATTAACAATTCCATTTCTCCGACAAGCCTATCTCCTTGAGGCAACCAATTATGCTACTTATCAAAATTCTCAAACCAAGGATAAGCTTGTCATTCCTTACTACTATCCCCAGATATAACTAACCTGTACAACAACCTCCTACCTCGTCTCACGGTGTCCTCTACAGCTACACTCCTTGGTAACTTTGCTATCTTCCCCCATTGGCGTCACAGTTCCTTGACCTTCTCAATACATATGGCTTCATCTCCAATTTAAACTACTCACAGACATGACCGCATCCTGCATCTTAGCTTCCCACAAAATAGCTCTATATCCAAGATCTATGAAACTAAAATTTCCCTTCTCCTACTCCTATGCTCTTTTTGATTCTTCATTTATCCTAAAGCTACGACTTACCTTCTTAGAGAAGGGCAATAGGCAATAAGCTGGTTCATTTTGTTCCACAGTGGGTTCTCGCTGACTCAAATCTATTAACTCTTAAATCTACTTGGTATTTTTAAAAATCATCCACATTTGTCTACATATGACATTTTCAAGAGAACCTTTTCTCAATTGTTTTCTCCCTCATTAAATATAATTTATTGCTATTCACTTCCTGAACAAAACCTTATCACCTACTTTACAGGAAAGATTGAGGACCCCAAGTCATATGATCTTCCCTCTCCTTCCCAACAGTTTGCTTTTACAAGTTCTTATTTGATCTCCATCTCAGAGTAAGAAATTCTTTTTCAAGGCATTACTGTAAAGATGGCCCCCAAACCTTCTAGTGTTATCTCACTCTTTCTAACACTTTGCACCATCTATTTTTCTTATTTCCTATTGTTTCTTCTCTCTGTTTTCTATTGTTCCTTCTCCTATCCCTCTATGTCTAGAATGTGCTTTCTATCACTCAATTGAAATAACTAACCAACTCTCAGTGTCATCTACTAGGATTGAAGGTGCATCTTGGACCTTAAGGGTGTCAATATTTCCAAATCCTAATCAAATATCAAGGAGGATACAAAAGTTGTTAGAGGAGATTTCAACAAGGTTCCAGAGTACAGAGGAATTACAAGGACCAACACAATCTTTAAGGTTAGAATGTTAAGTAATAGAAATTCATCCAAAGTTGGGATGATTAGCTCCACCAATTTTTAAGTTTCAGGACATAGATCTGGGTCATCAGGAAAGAAGGTGCCAAAGTTGCTGCAGAAATTCCTAGTTGAGAAAGATTATTGGCAACCTTCTTGGACCTCAGCCAAGGTATACAAACCCCTTTGGGGAAGAAAGCAGGTGTAGGAATAGAAGCAGCACTACGCACAGGTGTCTCCATCTTAGAACACACTTATGCTTCCATATATCATTTTCAAAAAGTCGTAACTAGAAGCACATTTGAGATTCATCCAGTCCAGAGGTGAGTAATAGCCTTGGGCTCTATTCTGCTCATTGTCAATAAGCCTTCTTTGTATCATACTGTATTTTTCATAAAAACTGTACCAACACATTAAAATCTAAAGGTAAAATCATGTTTTGGTTCTCAGGAAGATTTGACAGCATGAGCTTGAAATTTCAACATGGTAATCCTTGGTTGGGTCTGAGTAACGGCCATCCCTTTAGATGGGGTATGTGCTCTTCAGTTTGGCATCATCATTCTCATTCATTCCGGAGGCACTGGCATCTGAATTTCCAACTTACAGCTTAGCCCAATGTCCTAATATTACAAATGATGAAACTGGGACCTGAGAAATTTTCATGGCAACTCCAAAATCACAAAAGCTAGTCAGAGTCTGTCGCATTGATTCCAAGTGCAGTGGCCACCTGCAACGTTGCTTCACAAAGCTGCTTTAGGCTAACATATTTGATGTGCAGAAGCAATGAGCTTAATCCGAACAGAAGTACAAAACTCAGGTAACACATTTTGCCATTATTAGCTTTCTACCATCCTTTTGGAATAATGCAGTTCAGTCAGGAATTGCAGGAAGTCTTGTCACTGGGCAAATCAATAGCTCTGAACCTACTTCATTATGTAACTTGCAATTGTGTTTCCATTATAAAACTCATTAACTAGTAAAGCAAAGGAAAAAATCCTCACTTACCTTAGAATCCTTTCTCAAATACCATATGCTGTTTGAGGTCAGGGCTTCTTACCAGCTATATAGCAACTTTTTGGCTTTTGATAAGGGAAGGAAAATTTAAAACAACGTAACTCTGATTCTGATAGTAAACACCTGAATTGATGTTTTAAACAGCATTATGTATGCTATCCTGGGAATTTTTTATTTCCTTAGCATCTGTATACATTTTATCTGTATTTTGCTGCCAAAAGAGGTAAAAAGAAAGGAGACTTCTTCATTCAAAATCACTACATAGGGTGCATCTTTCCCTTGCCCTCCTCTCCGTTTCCTTCCTTTTTCTTCTATGCATTTCTTGTTCTTTCCTTTCTATTCCTTTCCCTCTTTTCCATCCTTCTTCTTCTCTTCCCTCCCCTTTCTTCTTTAATCATTTATTAATTCCTCACTGCATACTAATCTGGAGAAGGCAATGGCACCCCACTCCAGTACTCTTGCCTGGAAAATCCCATGGACAGAGGAGCCTGGTAGGCTACAGTCCATGGGGTCGCTAAGAGTTGGACACGACTGAGCGACTTCACTTTCACTTTTTCCGTTCATGCACTGGAGAAGGAAATGGCAACCCACTCCAGTATTCTTGCCTGGAGAATCCTAGGGACGGTGGAGCCTGGTGGGCTGCAGTCTATGGGATCGCACAGAGTCAGACACGACTGAAGCGACTTAGCAGCAGCAGCAGCATACTAATCATTGTATGGGAAAATTTGAGGTGAAAATTCAGGTGAATGAATGCATAAATGATTATACAGAAGTACAAGATATGAGGTCTTCCCAGGCGGTGCTAGTGGTAAAAAAAACTGCCTGCCAATGCAGAAGATGGAAGGGATGCAGGTCTGAACCCTGGGTCAGGAAGATCCCCTGGAGGAGGGCATGGCAATCCACTCCAATATTCATGCTTGGAGAATCCCATGGACAGAGAAGCCTAGAGAGCTACAGTTCATGGGGTCGCAAAGAGCTGGACACGACTGAAGCAAGTTAGCACAGAGGAACACATAAGACATGAATAGCATACACGCTCAGCACTCTACCCTGTTCCTTTAGCTCCCCTTACCACACATCAAGTAGACTTTCAAACAACACTGGTATCTTTGTAACACTGGTATCTTTGATGGTGGGCTGCCCTCAGGCTTCCAGAACACATTATGCTTATGTGAACCACAAGCCAGAAGTGCCTGTACAGGTACAAGAGTAATTGTAACCAATGACTAGTTAGTGTAGAAATAAAAATACTCATCTCAGATCCCACTTTCTTGTCTGGAATAATTCTGAGTACTAACTTTTGAACAGTTTTCCAGTTTCCCTATGGGATAGTAATTACCACTCAGCCATGACAAGGGTTGACTTAATAACATATCTCTTAAGGGCTGCCTTCCCTTCCTTGATTACTTCCTTCCTTATCTATACATGTTCTTTGCACCTCTCGAAAGACTGCTTGACTCAAATCCTAACTCTGTTAGTCTGCTTTGGGAGAAACCCAGACCACGACAGAGTAACTTATGACTCTTGCTTAGTGGGAAACAGATCATTACAAGACCAAAGTCATATGAGAACAAGGAGAAGATTCTGTCTGGCAAAGTTAGATATCAATTTGACGTCTTAAAAAATAAATAAGAATTTGCCAATTGGAAGTGATAAGATTCAATAATACTGGCAGCTATACACTGTACATCTGTTTTCTCCTTTGATTCTTAGAAAAGTTTTATGGGTTAGGTGCTTACTAATATCTTATTTCTTGCAATTGAAGAAACTGGGACTTAGAGAGATTAATCAATTTACATAAAGCTAGTCTGCCTGTAAATGGTAGGGCTAAGACATAAATGAAGTACCATATGGTTCTGGTGACTCAGATGGTAAAGTGACTGCTTGCAATTCAGGAGACCCAGGTTCGATCACTGGGTTGGGAAGATCCCCTGGAGAAGGAAATGGCAATCCACTCCAGAACTCTTGCCTGGAAAATCCCATGGACAGAGGAGCCTGGCAGGCTACAGTCCATGTGGTCACAAAGAGTCGGATATAACTTAGCGAACGACTAAACCACCACCACCCTCTTGTATAAACTGCTGCTGCTGCTGCTAAGTCGCTTCAGTCGTGTCTGACTCTGTGCGACCCCATAGACGGCAGCCCATCAGGCTCCACCGTCCCTGGGATTCTCCAGGCAAGAACACTGGAGTGGGTTGCCATTTCCTTCTCCAATGCATGAAAGTGAAAAGTGAAAGTGAAGTTGCTCAGTTGTGTCCGACTCTTAGAGACCCCATGGACTGTAGCCTACCAGGCTCCTCCATCCATGGGATTTTCCAGGCAAGAGTACTGGAGTGGGGTGCCATTGCCTTCTCCGCTTATATAAATTATTTTCCCTTGAAATCAGGGCTGTCTCTAGTGACCAGTAGAATATAGTGGAAATGGTGGTATGTGAGTTCCCAGGCATAAATGATGCTGCAACTTTCACCTTGGTTTCTTGGGAACCAAGGAACCACTCCAGATGAGTGGAGGAAAGCTAGCCACCGTATCATGTGGGAAAGTCTTCACAGAGATAAACCAAAGGTCCCAGCCAACTACTAGGACTAAGCTGCTAGCTATGCAAGTGAATTTCATCATTATCTTCTACTTCCTTCAGATAACTGCAGCCCAATTTGACAGATGACTGCAAATGCTTGAGAGACTCTAAATAAGAATGGCCTGCTGAGCCCTTCTTAACTTCTTGATCCACAGAAGCCAGGAGAAATAATAAATCACCATTATTGTTTTAATGTATTAAGTTGAGGTGATTTATATGATGCAAAAACTAAAGCATCAGTGGTAAAGAACCCACCCACCAATGCAAGAGATGCAGGTTCAATCCCTGGGTCAGGAAGATCCCCTGGAGTAAGAAATGGCAACCCACTCCAATATCCTTGCCTGGAAAATTCCATGGAAAGAGGAGTCTGATGGGCTACATTAAATGAGTGAGCCAGACATGACTGAGCATGAAGGCACTCACTATGTGCCAGGAATTCCACTAGGTGCTTTTGCAAACATTATTTCTGTAGCAAATCTTTTGGCATGGATTTATTTATATTCATTTCACAGATTTAAACAATTCAAAACCAAGATAATTTAGGGTGGAAGCAGGTAGGAGATAAGGAAGGAAGTAGGACAAAGGAAGAAAAGCACTATTTGGATTAGAATTGGTAAAGAGCTTTGAAGTAAAAATGGATTTGCCATGAGAGGCAGCTGGGAACTCACTGCCTATTAGTAATTTATTTGAGTCCAGCTTCATTTAATGAAGGCTGCTGCTGCTGCTTAGTCACTTCAGTCGTGTCCGACTCTGTGCGACCCCATAGACGGCAGCCAATCAGGCTCCCCGTCCCTGGGATTCTCCAGGCAAGAACACTGGAGTGGGTTTCCATTTCCTTCTCCAATGCATGAAAGGGAAAAGTGAAAGTGAAGTTGCTCAGTCATGTCTGACTCTTAGCGACCCCATGGACTGTAGCCTACCAGGCTCCTCCGTCCATGGGATTTTCCAGGCAAGAGTACTGGAGTGGGTTGCCATTGCCTTTTCCATTAATGAAGGCTAGAAACCCTAAAAAATAATACAAATGAATCTATATATTAATACAAAAAAGAAACAGACTCACAGACATAGAAAACAAATTTATAGTTACCAAAGAGGGAAGGGAAGGGGAGAGAAATTAAGAGAATGAAATTAATAGATACAAACTACTATACATAAAATAGATAAGAAATGTATTTATTTACCTGTATAGCACAGGAAATTATATTCAATATCTTATAATAACTTTGAAAATAATCTGAAAAAATGTATATTTTTATACATAACTGAATCACTTTGCTGTACAACTGAAACTAGCTCAATATTGTAAATCAACAGAAAAGTAAAAAAAGCATTCTATTGGCACATGTGTGACTGGATTAAACCAGAGGGAAAATACAGGTAACAGTGAGTCAGTCAATCCCTAAACTATGATGGTGGTTACAAAAATATTTTGAACTGATAATCTCTGCTCCTAAGAAATTATTTATCAAGTTTAAGAGTTTGGTCCTTATTCAAAATTTCATTAATAAGATCTTTTTTGCCTTTCCTTACCAAGAATTCTCATTCATGTGACTTTTAAAGCTCCAGAAGCTTCATAAATATTCACATATACAAACAGAGTACTGATAGAGTCATATAACTTCATGCATGAGTCAGCACCTTGGAATCTATTTCCATAATCTGCAATTTTTAAGCTGAAGAACAGTTTGTTTTCTCATCTGCTCAGTAAAGTTTTAAAAGTATGATTGATTAAGTCCTTTATTGGGTTTGCAACCAGGAACAAAAGTGTTTCCAGTTTAAAAAAAGAAAAGCATAAGATTGAAGAATGAAAGTTTCTTGCATTAAAAATTATACCATAACCTATAATTGTATCTCTGGAGAGAAATTCCTTTTGATATATTCAGTTCAGTTCAGTTGCTCAGTTGTGTCCGACTCTTTGTGACTCTATGAATTGCAGCACGCCAGGCCTCTCTGTCCATCACCAACTCCCGGAGTCTACCCAAACCCATGTCCATCGAGTCGGTGATGCCATCCAACCATCTCATCCTCTGTCGTCCCCTTCTCCTCCTGCCCCCAATCCTACCCAGCATTAGGGTCTTTTCCAATGAGTCAACTCTTCACATGAGGTGGCCAAAGTATTGGAGTTTCAGCTTCAACATCAATCCTTCCAATGAACACCCAGGACTGATCTCTTTTAGGATGGATTGATCGGATCTCCTTGCAGTCCAAGGGACTCTCAAGAGTCTTCTCCAACACCACAGTTCAAAAGCATCAATTCTTTGGCATTCAGCTTTCTTCACCGTCCAACTCTCACATCCATACATGACCACTGGAAAAACCATAGCCTTGACTAGATGGACTTTTGTTGGCAAAGTAATGTCTCTGCTTTTAAATATGCTATCTAGGTTGGCCATAACCTTCCTTCCAAGGAGTAAGTGTCTTTTAATTTCATGGCTGCAATCACCATCTGCAGTGATTCTGGAGCCCCAAAAAATAAAGTCTGACACTGTTTCCACTGTTTCCGCATCTATTTCCCATGAAGTGATGGGACCAGATGCCATGATCTTAGTTTTCCGAACGTTAAGCTTTAGGTCAACTTTTTCACTCTCCTCTTTCACTTTCATCAAGAGGCTCTTTAGTTCTTCTTCACTTTCTGCCATAAGGGTGGTGTCATCCGCGTATCTGAGGTTATTGATATTTCTCCCAGCAATCTTGATTCCAGCTTGTGTTTCTTCCAGCCCAGCGTGTCTCATGATGTACTCTGCATATAAGTTAAATAAGCAGGGTGACAATATACAGCCTTGACATACTCCTTCTCCTATTTGGAACCAGTCTGTTGTTCCATGTCCAGTTCTAACTGTTGCTTCCTGACCTTGATATATTAGCTATCTTTAGTTAATATCTTAAGACATCAATCATGTGGTCTTGAAAGGACACCAAATGTTTATTTTCACCATATGGAGAAATGGTCATATGTCCCTTTTTAAAAAATGTATCGTTTTACCAACTGCTTGAAAATGATGATCTGTGACCTGATCTCAGAAACATTTCTTTGCTGCTGCTGCTATGTCGCTTCAGTCATGTCCGACTCTGTGCAACTCCATAGACAGCAGCCCACCAGGCTCCCCTGTCCCTGGGATTCTCCAGGCAAGAACATTGGAGTGGGTTGCCATTTCCTTCTCCAATGCATGAGAGTGAAAAGGGAAAGTGAAGTCTCTCAGTCGTGTCCGACTCTTCGCGACCCCATGGACTGCAGCATACCAGGCTCCTCCGTCCATGGGATTTTCCAGGCAAGAGTGCTGCAGTGGGGTGCCATTGCCTTCTCTGACATTTCTTTGAGAGGTGTTTATTTTGGCACACCATTTTGGGATAATTATTGTAAACTTTAGAATCACTTAACATAACAATTTGACTTAATCTTCATTTCTTTTATAATATATACCACATTTCTAAACTATGTAACTATTTGACTTTCATTGTTAACTGTTATAATTGGCCTAAAAAATCATCAATGCATAAATTTATGAATTAGTTCACTTGGGAAGGTCTTAGCTTTCTGATCTGTTATATAATATATAATATCAGTGGACAGAATTTTCCCAATCAGCAGTTATTGTTGGAAAACTACATATAAATGAAAAAAATATGACTGTGAGATTGAAGATGCTGTTTAAAATGTTTAGTGCTTTTTGTGAAAAGCTTGTGATAGAACCAATAGGACCTTTAATTTATAAGCAACAAGTCTAACCAGTTGTAAAGGTAACAGTAGCTACTATAAGAGATAAATCCCCAAATCTCAGAGACTTAGTATGAGAGAAGTTTATTTCTCACTTAGAAAATCCTAGGTGAAATCCTGATTGAAAAGTAGCTTTCTACCAAATGGTCCAAGGACCCAGATTCTTCTATCTTGTGGCTCTATAGCTTCAGCTGGGGCTTCCAAGGTCACTCTGTTCATTGCATCAAGCCAGAAGGGGATAAAAATTATGCATGAGGGACTTTATGGAGCAGTTGTTGAAGGCTATACATCATCTTTGATTGTATCCTATTGGCCAAAATTCACTCACATGGCTACATCTAACTGAAAATGAGTCTAAGAAATATAGTCTACCTGAATGTCCAGCAAGAAGAGGAAAGATTTAGCTACAGCAGCTAGCAATTCCTACCATAAGAGCTAAATGCTTTATTCTTTTTAATGTCAGTCTTAGAATCTGAGTACAAAATTTATGTTTACCAATATTTTGGGTAATACAAAACCACCAGCACTCTTTTTTCCAAGTGCTCTGATTTCTCATTGTCTGGCTTTAGGGAGTGAGAATGACTGGTACTCTGATTTCATACTGGTATTGATATAATTATCCATGTTTATTCATTTACTTATTTTTATTTGGCTAAGCCATATGATGGAGAAGGAAATGGCAACCCACTCCAGTATTCTTGCTTGGGAAATCCCATGGACAGAACAGCCTATGAGTTAGAGGCCATGGGATTGCAAAGAGTTGGACACAACTGAATGCGTTCACAGCAGTAGTAGTAGCAAGCCATATAATCTTGAGATCTTGATTTGTAAAGTGATTTTCATGTATCCCATTTTATCATTACTGACCGAAGTAGAACCGAAGAAGTGGTTTATGATACCAAATTATTTTATTGTGTGGATCACTGAAACCCTATCCTCAATCACGATGGCACCAAACTTGATAAACTCATTCTCCTGCCCTTTCCTTTTTTAAAAAAATACCCTGATAGCTTTTTTTTTTCTTCTTTTCTGCTTCTCAGTAAAACTCTGGAAATCTGTGCTACAATTAAAAGAAACAGTATTCTCTGGTAATGGGAATCATGGGAGTGTTCTCAGACCAATTTGTTTCTCAGCTCAAGTTAACCTTAAGAAGCTGTTTTTGGTACAGGGACTCTCAGGGGAAATCAAGAGAGCCTCAGATACTTGTTCAGAATTTCCAGGTTAAGTGGAACAGGGAATCCATGACAAGTGGCTATGCCACCTGCAATTTGATGAGCAGCTGGAGGCCCCCAAACTGAAAACACCTTCTCTATGTATTCACTAATTGCCCCTCCACAAACACACAAATCTTATTCCAACTCAGCCCATCAAAGAATCATAACTTTAGAATATTCCATTTCCTTATGATGTTAACATTGCTGTTTAAGATTTCATAGACTATTATTGAGAAATAAATTAAAGAAGAAAAATGTTCATTATATACTATGTCAAACAGTTCTTTATTTTCTAAGTGACCTGAGTAACAGAAATTAGTCCTTAGACCATCCTGACCACAAAATACTTCTTAGAAGTGCTACAGGACCTTTTGTCATAGCACTCAACTGGTAATTTTCATTTGTTGCTCTACATTAGTGATAATTAATGAAGCTTTCAAAAGGAAACACATGCAATCTTATCATCCTAACAAATTAGCTGTTTCCAGCTTTTCTAATTTATTTCTCATCCTTATTTATGTGTATTTAGGGTCTTGTTATTGCTGTTAATAATGTTCTTGTTAATATCTTTTAAACTTTTTACTTCTTTTAGTGTCCTACAGAGCCTGATTTTGAATGTAGCATGTATTAATAAAAGTTTGTTGACAAATATTTATTCATCTCCAACTATGTACTAGATGCTGTTCTGGGTCCTGGGAGACAGTGAGAAATGAGATAAAAATTCTGCCTCAAGTACCTTATGTTCTAGGAGTGAGGATGGGGAGATAGACAATAAGATTTACGTAAAGACACAAATTAGGTAATGAGATAACTATGGGGAGCTTAATTTGAATGGTGAGAAAGAGGCAGCTGTGTGAAGACCCAGGGATGAGTGATTAGTCCAAGCAGAAAACAACAGCTAAAATAGGTGTGGATTTGGTATGTTCCAGGTACAGCACAAAGGCCACTGTGGCCAAAATACAGTGAGTGAAGAGAGAAAGGAAAAGAGGTAAGGTGGAGAAGTCAGTAGGGAACTTTGGAGTCCCTGTAGATACTAAAAATTTTATCAAGAAGCCATAGGAAGTTGTTAAACTGAGGCATGGTAAGATCTAACTTATGTTTTGATGACTCCAGGTTCCATGTGGAAAGGAGAAATGTCTGGGTGGGCAAATGAGTCTGGTTTTAAACTAGTACTATCTTGGGGGAGATATTGAGAAATGCTTGGACTCTGGGTATATTTTGGAAGTAGAAGCAACAGGGTTACCATGAATTAAATGTGTGCTATGAGGAATTAAGTGGAATCAAGGAAAACTCTTAGGACTGTGGTACCATTTATCATGATAGAGATAATTTGATGATACTCATTCAAACATTTATTAAGTGATTACTTTGTGTCAAACACTATGTTAGGCATTGTGAACAGGAAGAATCCCCTAAGAAATTCTAATCTAAGCAAGAGTGCTGAGGGCTGGCATTAAGGCAGAGGAAGAAGGATGAAGAGGAAATGACAAATTTAAGACATATGTGGGAGGTGGAATTGGCAGAATATGGTGCCTGATGTTGAGAGTGAGAAAAGATTCTAGGATGATTTGAAAATTTCTGATTTAAGTGGGTAGATGGCAATGCCATTAACATAGAGGGAATACATGTTAAGAAATGTTTGTGGAAAAAGTCCTTATTACATTAATAATGAAAGCTAATGATTACCAATCACTTCTTATGTACCCAGCACTGTGCTTAGTACCTAACACAAATGACCTCATTTAATTGTCAAAACACTACTGATACACAATTATTGTCCCTCCCCCTTTTTTTTCAGAGGATTTATCTGGAAATAATGCAGATTAAGTAACTTGCTCAGTGCTGCATATGTAGTCAGTAGGGGAGCCAGGTCTTGGATCCATGACACCAGTATTTGTAGATATTGGATTTAAATTGCCATAGATATCCAATTATGGGCATTTTGTACATTTATAAACATGGAAAGTGACTTGGATATACAGATTTGAGAACTGGCAGCATAAAAGTGATTGTTTGATTCCATATCCAGTAGTGGTTTCCTCCTTCCCTGCCTGGCTTTCCTTCACTCTAATGTGATTCCTGGGATCACCTTCCAAATAATTTACTTGCAATTGAACCCTCAACCTAGAGTCTGCTTCTGAGGGAATCCAAACCCAGACAGAAACTGTCTAAAAGTAAATAGAAGCTGAAGGAAAAAATGGCACAACCCCTTTCTTAGGAGCTTGGCTATGAAAGGAGGGAAATCAATAGGGGTGACCACAGAGAGTGTAGAAATAGTTTTTAAGAAAGGGAAAGAGCTAATTTTATGTGCTAGGAGGAAAGAGTTAGTAGCAAAGGAACATTGAAGAGGTCCTGGGAAAAATTCTATTATTTTCTGTGAGGTTGAGAAGTTCTCTGCTCAGAGAGAGTGGTGACAGAGAAAAGGTGAGGTGGGTTTTCAGTGATTGATGAGGGGTTGAAGACCACAGATTTTTGGTGATATCAGTCTAAGTGCTTGCATGATTTATGCCATCAGAGCTCAGCAATCAGAGAGCAGAAGTGGAGAAAATGATGACAAGAATAACACAAAAATGGGTTAAAACTTCCAAACTGACATCTTTGAGTAATCCAAGTGTCCAGAGTAGGAACAAAAGTGTTCAAGTGAAAGTGCCACAGCCTAGGTACTTCCAGCAACTCTAGTTCTTTCTGACCTGGGCACAGACCACTTTACTGAAACTCAAAACCCCAACTGTCTCTACTTTGTTTCCTTAAGTCCTCTTTGCATCACCAATTTCTGACCTACAATTTCCCTGACCTTCAGACTTCACGAATATTGTCGTCTTTTTCTTTTCAAGTAAGATTAAAGGAGTTATGAAGTCACTGAGTTGTTGAAGCTAGAAACACTCCCAGAGAAGTACTCATTTGCCAAGATTATAATACAAGTTAGTTGGGAAGGCATGAGGCAGCTTTTTCTGTTTACTATACCAAGACGTCTTACGTAAAGGTAGGAAAAAAGAGGCAAGAGCAGAGAGGAGAACAGGAAAAAAGGATAGTGGTTGGGTTTTGTCCTTTTTAAAAAATTTGGAATTTGCATTATACTTTTCTTAATTCTTGCCAAGTATTTTTATTCCCACAATTTTATTAATTTGATTTCCATCAGAGACCAGATAAGTAATCTAATAACCCTGGTTCTCTCACGGGGACCATTATCAGTTTGTCTTTCAAGAAATGACCTTCCTTCAGCTAAAAGGATGGGGTGATGCAGTGGATGAGATTGCCATGGTCAGTTTAGAGGCAACTGTCCATGACTGAGAGGCCCTCCTTCTCCCCTGAGGAAGACCTCTGCACTCAGCTCTGTCCCAGAAGGCAAAGGGGGCAAGAGATCAGGCAGGCTAATTAACTCAAATCTCTCCCTTTGGCTGTAGAAATCATTAATCATAGAGCCACCACATGGCTACTGATCTTTTAATGATGATTTTAATTTGCATACTAAGCAAATAGTCTCAAGAATGTTGCTTTGGGTAGAATTTGTGAGCCATGCCTAGGCAGGTTATTTCAAAGTCAATTGCACTTTAATACTCTTTTTTGAAAAGTCACTCTTTCATTTTGACAACTTCATTTTGTAAATACCATCATTGGGCTGTCATTTGCTTGGTGCTGAGTAAATTAATCCCAACCAAGCATGTATTAGTTTTAATAAAAAAAGAAAAAAGGTTAAATTTAAAATTGCTTTTAAAATTGTAATGGTTGTGGGATTTCTATCGTGACGCACAGGCTAAAACTGCTCTACCAATGCAGAGGGCCCAGGTTCGATCTCTAGTCAGTGTACTAGACCCCACATGCCACAACTAAGACCCAGTGCTGCCAAATAAATTTTAAAAATAAATAAATAAAGATAAAATTGTAATGGTTGTGAAATAGTCTGTGTTTTAGAACTAGAAACGACTTTAGATATTAGCTACTCCAAGTGATTTGCAAATAAAATTAAGATCCAGAGATGTTAAGTGACTCACCGGAGGTCACAGAGCAACTGACTGGCAGAGTAGAACTGGATCAAAAGTCTGGCATTTTCCCCTAAAACTATTAATGAAATTAGATAGATTAAGATACCATAGTGCTTCCAAACAATATACTGTTTTTTTTCAGAATTAATTAAATCCTACATAGTTGAGTGTATCTGCATTCCAAATTAGACACTTGGCTCACAACAAGCATTATTGCTGTCAAAAGCCATATCATCTCAAGCTAATTTTCTTAATTTGAAAAGGAAAATCTACTTACTTGATTTTTATTAAGTAATAAAACTTTTCTTGCACTAATGTGACCCAAAAATTGTAATCATGAAAAGAAACAGCTTAACTGCACACAGAATAGTACTTAAAAGAAACAATTATATATCAAAGACTTTGGAGCGTAATGTATAGGCAATAAAGTAGTCTACCTTAATAAAAGATAAGATGTTCCAAGTGATTTACAAAGTTACAAGTGATCTCACAGCTACTTGCATTATTATAAATTATTCAATGATGTTACTATCTTTTTATAACCTAAGACACAGGGTTGTTATGTGACTAGTTCAAAGTAACACAGCTTGTCGGTGACCCTGCCTAGATTAGAGTCTCAGCTCCAGGTCTCCGGGCTCTCAGTTCTCCCACACTACAGTAACAGCCCGTCATTGAACTAAGTGTGATATTATGGTCATTCTGTGTTCTGGACATTGGCCAAGTGATCAGATGTTCACTCACTGAGTATAAAGTTCAGTTCAGTTCAGTTCAGTCGCTCAGTCATGTCTGACTCTTTGCAACGCCATGAATTGCAGCACGCCAGGCCTCACTGTCCATCACCAACTCCCGGAGTCTACCCAACCCCATGTCCATCAAGTCAGTGATGCCATCCAACCATCTCATCCTCTGTCGTCCCCTTCTCCTCCTGCCCCCAATCCTACCCAGCATTAGGGTATTTTCCAATGAGTCAACGCTTTGCATGAGGCAGCCAAAGTATTGGAGTTTCAGCTTCAACATCAGTCCTTCCAATGAACACCCAGGATTGATCTCCTTTAGGATGGATTGGTCGGATCTCCTTGCAGTCCAAGGGACTCTCAAGAGTCTTCTCCAACACCACAGTTCAAAAGCATCTATTCTTTGGCGTTCAGCTTTCTTCACCATCCAACTCTCACATCCATACATGACCACTGGAAAAACCATAGCCTTGACTAGACGGACTTTTGTTGGCAAAGTAATGTCTCTGCTTTTAAATATGCTATCTAGGTTGGCCATAACCTTCCTTCCAAGGAGTAAGCATCTTTTAATTTCATGGCTGCATTCACCATCACCAGTGATTTTGGAGCCCCCCCAAAAAAGTCTGACACTGTTTCCACTGTTTCCCCATTTATTTCCCATGAAGTGATGGGACCAGATGCCATGATCTTAGTTTTCTGAACGTTTAGCTTTAAGCCAACTTTTTCACTCTCCTCTTTCACTTTCATCAAGAGGCTCTTTAGTTCTTCTTCACTTTCTGCCATAAGGGTGGTGTCATCTGCATGTCTGCGGTTATTGATATTTCTCCTGTCAATCTTGATTACAGCTTGTGTTTCTTCCAGCCCAGCATTTCTCATGATGTACTCTGCATATAAGTTAAATAAGCAGGGTGACAATATACAGCCTTGACGTACTCCTTTTCCTATTTGGAACCAGTCTGTTGTTCCATGTCCAGTTCTAACTGTTGCTTCCTGTCCTGCATACAGGTTTCTCAAGAGACAGGTCAGATAATCTGGTATGCCCATCTCTTTCAGAATTTTCCACAGTTTATTGTGATCCACACAGTCAAAGGCTTTGGCATAGTCAATAAGCAGAAATAGATGTTTTTCTGGAACTCGCTTGCTTTTCTGATGATCCAGCAGATATTGGCAATTTGATCTCTGGTTCCTCTGCCTTTTCTAAAACCAGCTTGAACATCTGGAAGTTCACAGTTCACGTATTGCTGAAGACTGGCTTGGAGAATTTTGAGCATTACTTTACTAGCGTGTGAGATGAGTGCAATTGTGTGGTAGTTTGAGAATTCTTTGGCATTGCCTTTCTTTGGGATTGGAACGAAAACTGAGCTTTTCCAGTCTTGTGGCCACTGCTGAGTTTTCCAAATTTGCTGGCATATCGAGTGTACCACTTCCACAGCATCATCTTTCAGGATTTGAAATAGCTCAACTGGAATTCCATCACCTCCACTAGCTTTGTTCATAGTGATGCTTTCTAAGGCCCACTTGACTTCACATTCCAGGATGTCTGGCTCTAGGTGAGTGATCACACCATCGTGATTATCTGGGTCATGAAGATCTTTTTTGTATAGTTCTTTGGTGTATTCTTGCCACCTCTTCTTAATATCTTCTGCTTCTGTTAGGTCAATACAATTTCTGTCCTTTATCGAGCCCATCTTTGCATGAAATGTTCCTTTGATATCTCTAATTTTCTTGAAGAGATCTCTAGTCTTTCCCCTTCTGTTGTTTTCCTCTATTTCTTTGCACTGATCGCTGAGGAAGGCTTTCTTATCTCTCCTTGCTATTCTTTGGAACTCTGCATTCAGATGGGAATATCTTTCCTTTTCTCCTTTGCTTTTTGCTTCTCTTCTCTTCCCAGCTATCTGTAAGGCCTCCTCAGAGAGCCATTTTGCTTTTTTGCATTTCTTTTCCATGGGGATGGTCTTGATCCCTGTCTCCTGTACAATGCCACGAACCTCTGTCCATAGTTCATCAGGCACTCTGTCTATCAGATTTAGTCCCTTAAATCTATTTGTCACTTCTACTGTATAATCATAAGGGATTTGATCTAGGTCATACCTGAACGGACTAGTGGTTTTCCCTACTTTCTTCAATTAAGTCTGAATTTGGCAATAAGCAGTTCATGATCTGAGCCACAGTCAGCTCCTGGTCTTGTTTTTGCTGACTGTATACAGCTTCTCCATCTTTGGCTGCAAAGAATAGAGTCAATCTGATTTTGGTGTTGACCATCTGGTGATGTCCATGTGTAGAGTCTTCTCTTGTGTTGTTGGAAGAGGGTGTTTGCTATGACCAGTGAGTTCTCTCGGCAAAACTCTATTAGCCTTTGCCCTGCTTCATTCTGTACTCCAAGGCCAAATTTGCCTGTTACGCCAGCTGTTTCTTGACTTCCTACTTTTGCATTCCAGTCCCCTATAATGAAAAGGACATCTTTTTTGTGTGTTAGTTTTAGAAGGTCTTGTAGGTCTTCACAGAACCATTCAACTTCAGCTTCTTCAGCGTTACTGGTTGGGGCATAGACTCGGATTACCGTGATACTGAATGGTTTGCCTTGGAAACGAACAGAGATCATCCTATCGTTTTTGAGATTGCATCCAAGTACTGCCTTTCGGACTCTTTTGTTGACCATGATGGCTACTCCATTTCTTCTTAGGGATTCTTGCCCACAGTAGTAGATATAATGGTCATCTGAGTTAAATTCACCCATTCCAGTCCATCTTAGTTCGCTGATTCCTAGAATGTTGACATTCACTCTTGCCATCTCCTGTTTGACCACTTCCAATTTGCCTTGATTCATGGACCTAACATTCCAGGTTCCTATTCAATATTGCTGTTTACAGCATCGGGCTTTGGTTCTATCACCAGTCACATCCACAGCTGGGTATCGTTTTTGCTTTGGCTCCATCCCATTATTCTTTCTGGAGTTATTTCTCCACTGAGTATAAAAGTCACTGCTAAATTCCTTGATTGAAGTTTAATCTCTGGGAGAACTAGGACAGACAGCATTACTCCCTATTTCATCAGATTCCTCCTAACTCCTGTGTGGACCTGATTCACTGCAGCGCCACCTCCATGAGGGAGGAACATATCCCTCTTTGGAAAATGCCCTTTTTTCATATTGTTAAGAAAAAAAAAAAGGTCCAAAATTTTGTCACTCATGCTAAATGCAGTCTATCATACCAAACCTAGATTTAACACCTATCAATAATATACTATAATTGTAGTTTCAACTTTCACCAGAAATGTAATCTTAATCACTCTGGTCAGCATCAGTGAGATAATCTGTCACAAGGGCCCTCTCTATCTAACCTCTGACCCACCAGGGGAAGAAGAGGCAGTCTGCCTGATGAAACTTGTACAGTCCCTTTAGCCCTCCCAAAAGATAATGTCCTGTCCCCAAAGAGCTGTTTCTTACCTTTTGCTAATGAATTCTTCGCCCCACCCTCCTTTCTATAAAAACTTCCATGTTATATAACTTCTTGGAGCACCCTTGTTGCTGCTAGATGGGATGCTGCCCAATTCATGAATCACTGAAGTCAATTAAATCTTCCAATTTAGTCGGCTGAAGTTTGTTTTTCAACAACATTCTGTTAGCAGCACCACTGATGGCCTAAGAACATGCTCACTAAGGATGGTTAGAGGGTAGAATAAAACCTTTTTTAAAACAGTCACATAGCATTAACAGATAAAGTGAGAGGAGTGTAGAAACAGAAAGATGCACAGAGCTGTGAAGGCTACAGCTTCTGCGGCTATAGCCCAAGCAGTTCTGGAATGAGAAAGGAAACTGCTCAGGGAAAGGTCTTATGCTTAGGATGCAGCACATTTCTCTGCCTAAGGACACTCCCCCATCACATACTTGTTCAACATGCCAGACAAATTCAAGACATTCTGCTCATACTCTTCATTCCAGGTGTGCAATGAGAGAAGGGGGCTTGTTTTAAATCCTTTGTAGTCTTGTCAACTCAGGCTAATTCCAAGGATGCTCAAACTCTGGTATGTACTCCAGTGGCTTCTGTTAGTGCTCCTTCATCTTCTAAAAAATCAATCATATCCAACCTTCTCTCTGTAACAGGGTTGGTTTCATGATGATCAAGAGGGAAGGGGTAATATAATTGGGATAATCTTTGCAGCACTCAGCTGCGTTTTCATGGAGTTTTCTCCTACTTGTGATGATCTTACATTCTAGTGTGTGCCTACTGTCTCCACATAATGATCAAGAATGTCCTCTCTTACTCTCAAAGTGTCCCTCTTTGTAACAATATGTTATTTGGTCATCATAGTCATGCTTTGTAAATGAATTTGAAATTTATTTGAACATACTGTATAACATATTGATTTTCCTGTGCCGTATATTCAATAAAAAAATTTATTGAATGTTTACTACATATAAAATATTAGTTTAGAAGCTGTAATGCTAAGTGTAAATATGGTTCCTCTTGCCCAAAAGTTCATTATCATGAAGAGACATAGACAAGGAAAGAAAAAAATCAATACTGTGATAAATAGAATTTATAAACAAGGTTTCCATATTGTGCTGTGGGACAGCTAGGAAGAGAGGATCCTAGGAATTGGGGAATTTTAAATCCCATGGATGGAGGAGCCTGGTAGGCTACAGTCCATGGGGTCGCTAAGAGTCAGACACGACTGAGCAACTTCACTTTTACTTTTCCCTTTCATGCACTGGAGAAGGAAATGGCAACCCACTCCAGTATTCTTGCCTGGAGAATCCTAGGGACGGCGGAGCCTGGTGGGCTGCCGTCTATAGGGTCGCAAAGAGTCGGACACGACTGAAGCAACTTAGCAGCAGCAGCAGCAGCAAAAGATGACATTTAAGCAGGCATTCCAGACAGAGATAGTAAATGACAATAATAACACTAACAGCAAAAACAATAGAAGTTATTATTTATTAATGCCTACTATTTTCCAGGAATCATGAAATCTGCTTTACATATATTCTTTTTAATCATATCTAATGTATACAAATCTGATTAAGTCATAATTTCTGTTAAGTCTAATCTACATTATTGATGTTAGAATCCATGCAGAACACATGATTAGAAAGGTTGGGTGATGTCTTGCTATTGAGGACCTTGAACACCCAGGTGAGTATTAGAGATTTCAACATACAAGCAGCAGAAGCTACCTCAAGTGTGGATTTCAAGTGGGAACAAGATCAGATGGTAACTGTAGAAGGATGATCAGAGGAGAAGGAGAGGTAGGGCTCTCTAGAAGGCTATATTAACATTGTGTATATAATGAGGGATTGAAGTAGGTGAGGGATAATAGAAATTAGGGGGAAAATTTGAGGCCAACTGCAAAAATGATATTAAGGTTATTTTTCAGTTTAATAAGATATGGGATTTTCTTGTTTGTTTAATAAACTCTAGTAAATTCCTAATTCTTAGGATAAACTGGTGGTGTGTGTGAGGAAAGTGTTGTATTTGAAGTTACTCTCCATCTTTCTCCCATTCCCCCTCCATTTCTGTTTAGCATATTATGTTTTAAATTATCTTTGATTTCAGTCAGTTCAGTTCAGTCACTCAGTCATGTCTAACTCTTTGCAACCCCAGGGATTGCAGCATGTCAGGCTTCCCTGTCCATCACCAACTCCTGGAGCTTACTCAAACTCATGTCAATCACGAGGTGATGCCATCCAACCATCTCATCCTCTGCCATCCCCTTCTCCCCCTGCCTTCAATCTTTCCCAGCATCAGGGTCTTTTCAAATGAATCAGTTCTTTGTATCATGTGGACTAAGCATTGGAGTTTCAGCTTCAGCATCAGTCCTTCCAATGAATATTCAGGACTGCTTTCCTTCAGGATTGATTGGATGGGTCTCCTTGCAGTTCAAGGGTCTCTCAAGAGTCTTCTCCAACACCACAGTTCAAAAATATCAATTCTTTGGCATGCAGCTTTCTTTATAGTCCAACTCTCACATCCATACATGACTACTGGAAAAACCATAGATTTGAGTAGATGGAACTTTGTAGGCAAAGTAATGTCTCTGCTTTTTAATAGCTATCTAGGTTGGTCTTAGGTTTTCTTCCAAGGAGCAAGCAGCTTTTAACTTCATGGCTACAGTCACCAACCGTGATTTTGGAGCCCAAGAAAATAAAGTCTGTCTCTGTTTCCATTGTTTCCCCATCTATTTGCCATGAAGTGATGGGAATGGATGCCATGATCTTAGTTTTCTGAATGGTGAGTTTTAAGTCAATTTTTTCACTCTCCTCTGTCATTTTCATCAAGAGGCTCTTTAGTTCTTCTTCGCTTTCTTCCATAAGGGTAGTGTCATCTGAATATCTGAAGTTACTGATATTTCTCCTGGCAATCTTGATTCCAGCTTGTGCTTCATACAGCCTGGCATTTCGCATGATGTACTCTGCATATAAGTTAAATAAGCAAGGTGACAATATACAGCCTTGATGTACTCTTTTCCCCATTTGGAACCAGTCTGTTGTTCCATGTCCAGTTCTGTTTCTTCTTGGCCTGCATACAAATTTCTCAGGAGGCAGGTCAGGTGGTCTGTTATTCCCATCACTTGAAGAATTTTCCACAATTTGTTGTGATCCACACAATCAACGACTTTGGCATAGTCAATAAAGCAGAAGTAGATGTTTTTCTGGAACTCTCTTGCTTTTTTGATGATCCAATGATGTTGGCAATTTGATCTCTGGTTCCTCTGCCTTTTCTAAATCCAGCTTGAACATCTAGAAGTTCACTTTTAACATACTGCTGAAACCTGGCCAGGGGAATTTTGAGCAATACTTTGTTAGTGTGTGAGATGAGTGCAACTGTGTGGTGGTTTGACTATTCTTTGGCATTGCCTTTCTTTGGGATTGGAATGAAAACTAATCTTTTCTAGTCCTGTGGCCACTGCTGAGATTTCCAAATTTGCTGGCATATTGAGTGTGGCACTTTAACAGCATCATCTTTTAGGATTTGAAATAGCTCAACTGGAATTCCATCACCTCTACTAGCTTTGTTCGTAGTGATGCTTCCTAAGGCCCACTTGACTTCTCATTCCAGGATGTCAGGCTCTAGGTGAGTGATCATGCCATCGTGGTTATCTGGGTCTTGAAAATCTTTTTTGTACAGTTCCTCTGTGTATTCTTACCACCTCTTCTCAATATCTTCTGCTTCTGTTAGGCCCATACCTTTCTGTACTTTATTGTGCCCATCTTTCCATGAAATGTTCCCTTGGTATCTCTAATTTCCTTGAAGAGATCTCTAGTCTCTCCCATTCTATTGTTTTCCTCTATTTCTTTGCACTGATCACTGAGGAAGCCTTTCTTAAATCTCCTTGCTATTCTTTGAAAGTCTGCATTCAGATGGGTATATCTTTCCTTTTCTCCTTTGTCTTTAGCATCTCTTCCTTTCACAGCTATTTGTAAGGCCTCCTCAAACAACCACTTTGCCTTTCTGCATTTCTTTTTCTTGGGGATGGTCTTGATCCCTGTCTCCTGTACAATGTCATGAACCTCCGTCCATAGTTTATCAGGCACTCTTTCAGATCTAATCCCTTGAATCTATTTGTTGCCTCTACTGTATAATCATAAGGGATTTGGTTTAGGTCGTACTGGAATGTGGTTTTCCCTACTTTCTTCATTTAGTCTGAATTTGGCAATAAGGAGTTCATGATCTGAGCCACAGTCAGCTCCCAGTCTTGTTTTTTGTGACTGTATAGAGCTTCTCCATCTTTGGCTGCAAAGAATATAATCAATCTGATTTCAGTATTGACCATCTGGTGATGTCCATGTGTAGAATCTTCTCTTCTGTTGTTGGAAGAGGGTTTTTGCTATGACCAGTGTATTCTCTTGGAAAAACTCTATTAGCCTTTGCCCTGCTTCATTCTGTACTCCAAGGCCAAATGTGCCTGTTACTCCAGGTATCTTTTGACTTCCTACTTTTGCATTCCAGTCCCCTATAATGAAAAAGACATCTTCTAGGGTGTTAGTTCTAGAATGTCTTGTAGGCCTTCATAGAACCATTCAACTTCAGCTTCTTTTCATTACTAGTCAGGGCATAGACTTGGATTACTGTGATATTGAATGATACTACTGACATACTGCATAATGCATTTCTTCTAAGGGATTCTTGCCCACAATAGTAGATATAATGGTCATCTGAGTTAAATTCACCCATTCCTAAATTATCTTTAGGTCACTAGAAGAGTTCAGTAACTTTCAAGAATAATTGGTTGCTCTTTGTAAATTATTTATCTCTTGTGCGTGTGTATGTGTTTAAATCACTTTAAACCTTGTGCAGTATCATGTAAATGACACTATGGAAAAAACTGTCAAAAATAGATTTGCTCACTGGGAAATTTAAAAAGTAAAATAAGTGCAGAGAAAGAGAAAATCTCACTGAAGAGTGAATCTGTGCATGGCAAGGTGGTATTGATGATTGCCAACAGTAGCAAATTTATTTTGAACTGTTTTTCTAGCTTTGGTGTTGGCTAGTGTTCACCCATTCTTATTCTCTCAACTGGCTGCTTGATTAGAATGGAACTGCATTAGGATCAAAACCTTCACTTTAATCTTTTTTGGCAATATATTCATATCAACAAGAACCAAGGGCTGAGCTGGACCGAGTTCAGGCTCAAGAATCACAAAAATGTGATCTATATTAATAACTTTGAGTCATTAGGATGACATTTACCCTATTAATGCTGAAATTTAAAAAGTTATCTTAAGAGTTCGTCTTTAAGTTCAATTATTAGACTTTTCAAAATGTATAGTCTTTCTTAAAATTATCTATAAATTCAAAAGTGACATGCAAGTTCACATCAGTAATGCAGCTATTCATTTTCTATCATTCAGAAAAGAAGTTACATCTTAATATGAAGTGTTCATGAAGAATGTCTCTAATTTCCTATATTAGCTGCAAATAAGATTCTAAGCTCTAATAATTTATGATGATCCCCTATGAATTATGGGTTCATCACATTTAAAAAGTGGCTATTTCCTACCACGCTGTATCAAAATGTATCATCTGTCAGTTCAAGGATCATCTAACATTTTCTACAAAGTTCACATTAGTTGGACCATCTCTAAAATTCGTCCACCTAGAAATGCCCATACAAGAAACTTCTCTGTGCTTTCTTTTTCATTAAAGCTTTTCTCTTAATTCTACATTCTCTGTTCCTCACCAGAGGTATCAGAAATCTAAGTTTTTAGTGAAAAGAAAGTGACTCTGCCATCTGGAATACACCTTGACTAATACTTTGGAGAATGATGATTTCAGAATAAACTTTTCTTTCTCATTAATATTCCTTCCTATTTTCTTTTACAAATTGATGATAATAGTTTAAAAAAATTATTCAAATTTGTATAATACTTTATGCTTCACAGTATAATTTTACAAACATTATCTCACTTGATTCTTTAAAGAAACCGCAATAGAAGTTATGACAAACCTAGATGACATATTAAAAAGCAGAGACATCACTTTGCCAACTGTATAGTCAATAGTGTATAGTCAAAGCTATGGTTTTTACAGTAATCATGTGCAGACATGAGAGTTGAACCATAAAGAAGGCTGAGTGCCGAAAAATGGATACTTTTGAATTGTGGTACCAAGGAAGACTCTTGAGAGTTCCCTGGACTGCATGGAGATCAAAGCAGTCCATCCTAAAGGAACTCAGTCCTGAATATTCATTGGAAGGACTGATGCTGAAGCTGAAGCTCCAATACTTTCACTACCTGATGTGAAGAGACGATTCACTGGAAAAGACCCTGATGCTGGGAAAGAATGAAGGCAATAGGAGAAAAGAGCGACAGAGGATGAGATGGTTAGATAGTATCACTGACTCAATGGACAAGAATTTGAGCCAGCTGCAGGAGACAGTGAAGGACAAGGAAGCCTGGCATGCTGCAGTTCTTGAGGTCGCAAAATGTCAGACATGAATTAGCGACTGAACAACAACGGTGGAAATAGGGCACGTATTACTGTTTTGCATATTTAAAGATGTGAAAACTGAGGCTCGGAAAGATAAAGATCACATACAGAGCAAGTGGTGGAAGGGAGATTTGAACCTTGGTCTGAGTCCTTATGTAGTATGGCTGACATTGTATCCCAAAGACAATATTTGTGCCAGTCTTGAGGAATAACAGGAGACTGGTAAATAGGTTACAGTTCTCTGACAAATGAACATTGTACAAGAAAAGGAAAAATTTTCTTACATTGCTAGTGACCGCTGGCTTGTATACTGCACATTGTGCAGGCAGACTTGGTACTTGGCACAGATGGTGAGATCTTCACCTGGGTAGGGCAGAGGATTTATCCATCAGCAGAGAAGAGTAGGAGGAGAGTAGCAGAACTTGAGGTCAGGTGAGGGAGGCTGATTTATAAGAGTCCCACAGCAGGGGAGCATGATACCATATTTAGTGAGATGGTCTATGCAGAGGCTATCTTCTCCCCAGGGTTCACATGCTGCCCAGGAATGTGAGTAATGTCATGTTCAAGTACTGACCATCGTACCTAGCTCAGAACCACTACTCCTCTGTGGCTGCTAGGTCCTTCCTTCTTTTAGTCCTCCCTCCCTTCCTGGCTTTCTTCATTCACTTATTTACTGAGGTATCAGTTCAGTTCAGTTGCTCAGTCATGTCTGATTCTTTGCGACCGCATGGACTGCAGCATACCAGGCTTTCCTGTCCACCACTAACTCTCGGAGCTTGCTCAAACTCATGTCCATAGAGTTGGTGATGCCATCCAACCATCTCATCCTCTGTCATCCCCTTCTCCTGCCTTCAATGTTTCCCAACATCAGGGTTTTCCAATGAGTCAGTTCTTTGCATCAGATGGCCAAAGTATTGGAGCTTCAGCTTCAGCATTCTTGGGTGCTCAGGTTTCTTTATGGTCCAACTCTCACATCCATACACGACTACTAGAAAAATCATAACTTTGACTATACAGACCTTTGTCTCTGCTTTTTAATATGCTGTCTAGGTTGGTCATAGCTTTTCTTCCAAGGAGCAAGCATCTTTTAATTTCATGGCTGCAGTCACCATCTGCAGTGATTTTGAAGCCCAAGAAAATAAAAAGTCTGTCACTGTTTCCATTGTTTCCCCATCTATTTGCCATGAGGTGATGGGACCAGATGCCATGATCTTAGTTTTTTGAGTGCTGAGTTTTAAGCCAGGTTTTCCACTCTCCTCTTTCACTTTCACCAAGAGGCTCTAATTATACCTCTATTATTGAGATATCAATTCTGATGTCTCAATAATGACTTGAGCAAACCACACCCAAATTTGTCCTTCTGATGAGGAGTTCACCCCTTCCTGGCAATTTGAATTCCATCTGGTCATCTCTTTTGGGAAACACTGTTTAAATGCTTTATTTTCCTATGTCAGTCATTAGCTGATGGAAATAAACAAATGAGAGAGTGCAGTCAGCTAGCTCAACCCACTAACCAATCTAATTTTTGGCTTTGGCTCAGTCAGGACACTTTTGACATTTAGAAGTAGCATTATCAAATAACACTAACAGATCTGACACACAGAACAATGTACACCATTTTCAAATTTGTAGAAGATTCAGAGATTTGCTTTGGAACTTGTGCACAAATATGAGAGAAGTTTATGTAGAGAAATCTGAGTTTGGAGCCAGTGAGAGTCAAATATTTCTCTTTCAGAAGATTATAGGAATAAACATAGCCAAAAAAAAAATACGCTCTCCCCTCCCAAAACACTCTTCCCACTTTTCTAAGAGTAAGTCTTGTAGAAGAAGACTGTCTTCCAACCAGGAACATATACATTACACTATTAAATGAGCATAGAATAACCTTATAATGTGCTGAGTTGTTGATATTTTGATATTTGTTGGTTGAAGAGCTAGAGTTACCTAATTATATATACATTTAGAAGCAATGTAAACAAAATTTTAAAAATTAGCCATGGAAAAATTTCAGGTATCCTTGAATACAGTGCTAAAGGAATCCCTGATACAGCAGGAAGAATATATAAACAGGCCAGGAGAACAGAAATAGAAAGTACCTAATGGAATCTCTTAAAGTTGTGAAAGAATGAGAGAAAGAGAATTTGACTCAAAATTATTAGTGAATTGCTAAATAAGAACTTTGTCTTTCTACACATCTTTTCTGTTTGTAAAACATGATGGTGAGTGTAGCATGGACTTACCACTAGGTTTTGTGTTTTTATCAAAGATGCTTAACTTAAGTCTATAGTGATACTTTTTCCTCCAATAGGAAATACATTCTAATTTTAAAGAAAAAGCAAAAGTAAGATTCTCTGTACAAATTTTAAACCTGACCTTATTTAAACTGATCTATTATATAAAGCGAAGATTAACTAATACTAAATATTCACTGAATTTGCACATATGACTTAAAGTATTTAAATAGCTATATTACTTATTTCTGTGTCTTGAATGTTCTGAAGAAATGCATTTCTAAGATTCCTTCCAAAGACTATTATTGCAATTAATTTTTTCTTGCTAGAAAGGCTTAAGGCCTCTCTTGTGAAGTTGTGATATATGACAAAAGGTCTTCCATGATGCAATTCAAAGGCCTAGTCATTTCCACAGGACAAAAGAAATTCTTCTTCCCAACAGCTTTATTTATGATAGAACCATCATTTCTCTCAGAATGACCCAATACAGTCAGAACTAATTTGGTGAAAGTACATTTTAAAAATTATGGCTCCCAATCTTAGTAAAATAATTGACACTTCTCAGATTTTTGCTCAAGTTTAAAAATGTGTATCTTTGATTTTGCTTTTCCCCCAGTTACAATAATTTCCTGAGGCCAAATAAATGTGGACTAGTGTGCTGAATATCAGCTGAGTTGTAGAAAGTTGCTAGTAATTCACTTTTTGAAATATTACACATTATTTTTCACGTCTTCTAGAATACTGAGTGGGCCTAAAGAGTACTTTACTAAAGAGTAAAGTCCTCTTTACTCATCTTTCTATTAGCTGGATGCTGATATTGGGTTATATTACAAAGTTTAAAATAACAGAGTCAGCACACAGAGTGAAATCAGTGCTGTTGAAGACAACAAATAATGCACATATTAACATGTATTAATGCTTTTCATTTTTATTTTGCCTATCCAGTTATTGGCACATTTCACTTCTAATTTCAATCCCATTGTGATTTGTTCAGTAATTCTTTTGTTGATACTTTTATAATACCACCTACACTTTTTAGCACATGTGAGCACAGTGCTTAATATATAAAAGATTTCCAATAAATGTCTAGCTTTATGAATTTTTTAAATGAGACAGATAAACTATTTTGTGCTAGTTAGTTTAGTTGCAGATTCTAAATTTTTTTAACAAGCTCAAATCAGGATTTATCCTATGGGAACTGTGCTCTTTCCTTTCAGGCCTGAAGGCAGAAATGCCCACACCAAGAGAGCTCTGCACCCAGCAGTCCAGAGGATTTCCCTCTGGACACTGTAGACACCCTTCTTTCTCCTCCCTCTGCATTTCTCCAATGACTTCGAATCATTTAAAACTATAGTTAGGGACATCTAATGGATGTGAGAGTTGGACTATAAAGAAAGCTGAGCACCGAAGAATGGATGCTTTTGGACTGTGGTGTTGGAGAAGACTCTTGAGAGTTCCTTGGACTGCAAGGAGATCCAACCAGTCCATCCTAAAGGAAATCAGTCCTGAATATTCATTGGAAGGACTGATGCTGAAGCTGAAACTCCAACACTTTGGCCACCTGATGCAAAGAACTGACTCATTGGAAAAGACCCTGATGCTGGGAAAGATTGAAGGCAGGAGGAGAAGGGGATGATAGAGGATGAGATGGTATCACCAACTCAATGGACATGAGTTTGAGTAAACTCTGGGAGTTGGTGATGGACAGGGAAGCCTGGCATGCTGCAGTCCATGGGGTCGCAAAGAGTCAGACATGACTGAGCAACTGAACTGAACTGATAGTTAGGGGCATGCCAACCAGGCAACTGCCTGGGATCTCAGTCTTTAAGGATTACTAAGACGTCAACAGGATAAATAGGTGCCAGTTAACTCAAGTTTCCACCCACAGTTGACTAGCAAAGTGCAAACTGGTATTACTTCTGCCAAGCAGACATACAAACAGTCCTGCTTGATGTGCCTATCTATTCTTGAGTATTCTGAGGAACCTGAAATCAGCAATCACAGCTGAAATTTCTGAAATAAAGGAATGGCACAAGGTTATTTAAAGTGAACACATGATCTACTTCATTGTCCAAATGTTAAATTCTTTAATATATTTCACACAAAGTTTTTTGGTTAAGAAAATTGACAAAGAAAACTGAAAAGAGGACCAGAATGACAGAGAAGAAGAAACGCTTCTAATTTCTTTAGAAGACTGAATCTGCTTCGGTCAGTAGAAGTGAGTTTAGTATGCTACCTTTTCTGATGTGTAACTTTATTAATAGAAAATCAATTTCTCATTTCCACTAAAAAAAATATTAAATAAGTAGTTAAATCTTGTTGGTTTGAGAGAAACAGCATATTAGTATATCTCAGTGCAGTCTTGAAGTATTACTGGAAAATGGCTCTCCATTTTTATAAGGGTTGATGTTGTATAAATCTGATTCACTTTTGTTCTCTAATTTCAAACTACATTCATCCTGAAACTTGAGAATATGCACTTTGGTGCTTGGTCCTTAGTACTGTATGTGCCCTCTGTTTGAATAACATGAGCAACAGGAGCATCAGCGGGACTATTACACTAAAGAAATGACGCCCAGTTTGGATAACAGGTTGACTCAAAGGAGACAATGGTGCCCACTAGACAAAGAGGACAAGACATGGCCACTCAGTATAAGCAACCTTCAGAGATTCTGATGTCCAGCAGGAAGTGAAGAGACATCTTTCCTCAGTTTTCCAAGCAACACAGACCAAAACAGGATATGTGGAAATTATTGTTGGATTTGGTTGCAAATGAGAAAAAAACTTGACTAACAGTAGTTTCAACAAATAGTAGTGTGTTTCTTACATGCCAAGAAATATGGCATGAAAGCTAGCTGCTGCATTGTTTCAGCCACTCAACAATGACTTCAAGGACCCAGGTTTTTCCAACTCTATGTTCTGCCAGTCTTAGCAATTCAGCTTTCAGCCTTCTGTCCATAGCTCATGACTGCAATACAGCTGCTGCTGTTTAGATAATAAATTCACCTACAAGCCAGGAAGAATGAAAAAGTGAAAGAAATCATGACAGAGTGTGCCACTTTTAATCGAGAAAGAAAAAGCTCTCCTAGAACCACCCCAGAACAAATTTGTTTTGGGGTCTCATTGACCATGGCAATGTGACAAGACCACCTCTGGCAAAGCCAGCACTAGGCCAGCCATAATTAACTTAGGCTAATCAACTATTCCAGAAAAAACATCTACTTCTGCGTCATAAAGTGAAGTTGGTCAGTTGTGTTCAATTCTTTGCGACCCCATGGACTGTAACCAACCAGGGTCCTCCATCCATGGAATTTTCCAGGAAAGAGTACTGGAGTGGGTTTCCATTTCCTTTTCCAGGGGATCTTCCTGACCCAGGAATTGAACCTGGGTCTCCCACATTGCAGACAGACACTTTATCATACACTAAAATTTTTGTGTGGTTCATAACAAACTGTGGAAAATTCTTAAAGAGATGGGAATATCAGACCACCTCACCTGCCTTCTGAGAAACCTGTATGCAGGTCAAGAAGCAACAGTTAGAATCTTACATGGAACAATGGACTGGTTCAAAATTGGGAAAGAAGTATGACAAAGCTGTATATTGTGACCCTGATTGTTAACTTATATGCAGAGTACATCATGTGAAATGCCCAGCTGGATGAATCACAAGCTGGAATCAAGATTGCTGGGAGAAATATCAACAATCTTAGATATTTAGATGATACCACTCTAATGGTAGAAAGTGAAGAGGAACTAAAGAATCTCTTGATGAGGGTGAAAGAGGAGAGTGAAAAATCTGGCTTAAAATTCAACATTCAAAAACCTAAGATCATGGCATATGGTCCCATCACTTCATGGCAAATAAAAGGAGAAAAAGTGGAAGCAGTGACAGATTATTTTTTTGGGGGCTTCATAATCACTGAGGATGGTGACTGCAGCCATGAAATTAAAAGGTGCTTGCTCCTTGGAAGTAAAGCTATTACAAAACTAGGCAGGATATTTAAAAGCAGAGACATCACTCTGCTGACTAAGGTCCATGTAGTCAAAGCTATGGTTTTTCCAGTAGTCATGTATGATGTGAGAGTTGGACTATAAAGAAGGTGGAACACTGAAAAATTGATGCTTTTGAACTGTAGTGCTGGAGAAGACTTTTGGGAATCCCTTGGACAGCAAGGAGATCAAACCAGCCAATCCTAAAGGAAATTAACCCTGAACATTCATTGGAAGGACTGATGCTGAAGTTCCAACACTTTGGCCATCTTATGTGAAGAGCCGATTCATTGGAAAAGACCCTGATTCTGGGAAAGATTGAAAGCAAACAGAGAAGGGGGCGGCACAGGATGAGATGGTTGGAACGCATTACCAACTCAACGGATATGAGTTTGAACAAACTCCAGGAGATGGTGAAGGGAAGCCTGGTGTGCTACAGTCCACAGGGTCGCAAGGAGTTGGACACGACTTAGTGCATGAACAACAACAACGTCAACTATCCATTCTTCTTACTGAGTACATTACCATCCTGCACAAAGTCATGATTCTTTTAGCAAGGGAGAAGTTGAAAATTAAAATAAATAATTAAAAGTGTTTGCCACTGCTGGGTGTCATGAAATGAGAAGCAAGTGGGAAGCAAAAGAGGAAATAAACAGTGGCTATCATCTCAAAGTTCAAGACCTATCTCTGAGCACACATAAGATATCCACTGGAAGTATCCTAGGGAAAAAACACGGACTGGATGAAAAACTTTTAGACCATGAGTGATCCTATAATATGGGTTGGGCATGACTCCTGACTAGTTCTTACCAGTACTGGATCACATATTAAACTCAGGCTGTAGTAGAGAAGATACAAACAAAAACCATTTTACATGACTTTAAAAGAAGAGGCTTTAATTTTATCTGTGGCAGGGATAATAATCATATTTCCTCCTTTCTACAACACCACTGTCCCTCCTGAGAATTTTGTTTCATTTTGGTTTGAACTTTGGATCTAAAGACTACTGATAATTTTAGGATATTCAGTAGAATATTCACTTGTTTTGAGGGTTTGAGCTATTTGGGGATCAATAGGAAGAGGAAAGATCCATTCATTCCATTTGTAAATTTGTGATAGGAAACATCAAATTAAAAGAAGCAGCCCAGTTTTTTTCCCCTAATATCAGAGTCACTATCTATAAATACATTTTTCATAGCCTGCAATTAGTAAAAAATGAATGGATATTTTGAGCTTCTTAATTTTCTAGGATAGGTACATTCTTTTATTGTTATTTGAGGAAGCATGTTAGTAAAACTGAAAGTTTGTCTGTCATGTGAATGTTTTGATCATGAATTGTACTGACCAGCAAGATTTTATTGCTTTTATTTCCTACTGTCTCAGTTTCCTGCTGCTTTGAAGTATATTAGCAGTGAGAAAGTGAAAGCATTTGTCTCTCAGTCATTTCCAAATCTTTGAGACCCCATGTACTGTAGCCCACCAGGCTTCTTTGTCCATGGAATTTTCCAGGCAAGAATACTGGAGTGGGTGGCCATTCCTTTCGCCAGGGAATCTTTCTGACCCAGGGATCAAACCCAAGTCTCCTGCACTGCAGGCAGATTCTTTACCATTGGAGCCACCAGGGAAGCCCAAAGCTTTGCATTACCCTCCTTAAGGTTCAAACTTAGGACCATCAGATTATGAGACTGACATGCTGCCTATTGTGCTAAGGAGGCAACTCTTAGCAGGGACCCCATAAATTGCAAATTATATTAGTACTATTTATAGATCAAGTGCAAAGAAAAAAAATAATTTATTGCTTCACATAAATGAAAGGTTCATGGTTTGATCCGGGGTTTATCTCTATTCATCTCTCTTTTGTATCATGTTTTGATTTCATTTTCTTCTTCAGATGGCCCCTTCCAAGTAGCTAAAGAAGATGGGAGAAAGCAACTATAGTTTATGGTTTTCTCATAGCTCTTGATCTGAGAGGAAGAAAGTCTACTTTCTCCCCATGTCCTCATATAACATAACAGGAAAGGCTCTGATTGGCCCTATTTGGATTATGAATCCAGCACTGAAGGAGAGAGATATACTATTATTGAGCAAATCTGGACATTGAGCTCAGACCTCTGGGTATGGGGAAGTGGCTGCATTCAATCTAACTAAGCTATAAAAAAAAGGATGAGTTTCCCAAAGCTGAGGGGGTTGGGTTCGATCTACCCAATCCATATAAAAGGCAGGAGTTTCTCAAAAGAAAGGTTAGGGTTAAGCTTAGGGATACAGTTAGATTAAAACAAAGCAAAACAATAACAGCACCTTATGATTGCTCACAAGGAAAATAAGTATTTCATGGAATCTAATGCTTAAAATGAGAGTCCCTTGGACTACAAGGAGATCAAACCAGTAAATCCTAAAGGAAATCAATCCTGAATAGTCATTAGAAGGACTGATGCTGAAGCTGAAGCTCCGATACTTTGGCCTCCTAATGAGAAGAGCTGGCTTCTTAGAAAAGACCCTGATGCTGGGAAAGATTGAAGGCAGGAGGAGAAGGGGATGACAGAGGACAAGATGGTTGAATGGCATCACTAACTTGATGGACATAAGTTTGAGCAGGCTTCGGGAGATGGTGAAGGACAGAGTTGCACTATAAAGAAAACTGAGCACAGAAGAATTGATGCTTTTGAACTCTAGTGTTGGAAAAGACTCTTGAGGGTCCTTTGGATAGCAAGGAGATCCAACTAGTCCATCCTAAAGGAAATCAGTCTTAAATATTCATTGGAAGGACTGATGCTGAAGCTGAAACTCCAGTACTTTGGCCACTTGTTGCAAAGAACTGACTCACTGGAAAAGACCCTGATGCTGGGAAATATTGAAGGCAGGAGGAGAAGGGGAAAACAGAGGATGAGATGGTTGGATGGCATCACCGATTTGATGGACATGAGTTTGAGTAAGCTCCAGGAGTTTGTGATGGATAGGGAAGCCTGGCATACTGCAGCCCATGGGGTCGCAAAGAGTCGGACATGACTGGCTGACTGAACAACAACAACAAATGCTTAAAAATAAAAAAGTATTGTTTATTTTTGCTTACTCTGAAGAAAATATAATTACAATTATTATCAGGAAGTACTAAGAAAACTTTGAAGACATAAAAGACTCTCATTAACTTAGATCAGTTTAGTATAATAATAGTTTCTACTAGCACTAAATGTCATGCTGGGCCAAGCATTGTATGAGTCATACTTTTTTTTCTGTTATACTTAGGGCAATTACATTTTTCAAATGAGAAAAATTGAGGCTTATAGAGGTTGAATAAGTTGTTTAAAATCATGCAGGTAGCTAGTTGCAGAGATTTTCTGGCTTTAAAGGCCTACTCTTTACAATAAGATGCATAATCATCAACTGGTTGAAATCTGTTCATGTTGTTTTAGATGTTCTAAAACATCCTGAAATTGTTCTCTTGTTTTCAAGGATATCAGCTAATAGTTAAAAAAATGTTACCTAGTGTAAGTCTTTGGTCTCCCTATTTATACTATAAAGCTATAAAATTTATTTGATATTTATAATTTATAAATTTAATAAATATAAGAATGAATGGTAATCACCATATGAATTTCCTTTCTCTAAATTAATACTTAAGTATTTGTTTCCTTGAATAATTTAAACATTCTCACCTACAAGATTAAATTGTACCATCTTTGAAACATACTTGTTAAGCTTGAGCTCAGTCCTTGTTTATATTTTCATAAACTTGAAATTAATGGAAAGCCAATTAATGTGTTTTTCTCTATTAATAAGGCTAAAAAATAAGCCAATTTCTTCCTCTACTAGGATGTATACAGAGAAGCATTAGTACAGTCATATATTTTGCTAATTGTATGTCAGGCATTGGCATAAAAATTGAGAAACCAACAAGGAAAAATATGGGACTCCCTAACTTTAAGAAACTTATAGTCTTGGAGACAGATGAGTATACACCTGGCTAAACAGAGGCTGGAGGCACACACACTAAGCTATGAGGAACCACAGAAAAGGCTCTTAAGACAACATAAATGATCAGGATTGGGTTGGAAAAACAATTACAAAAGATTCCTGAGAAGTTTGATGCCTGAAGTGAGCTGTGAAGGATAAATACTAGCAGTGTATGATAAGAGGGCAGAAAGGGTTCCAAGCAGAATACTCAGGGTGTACTAGATCCATATCACCAAAAGGAGAGGCAGATGAAGGAAGGGGTGGTGGTGGGGGAGATATTTAGAAACCTAGAAATAGTTCAGTATGATTTGAAATGGAATGGGGTAGGGAGACAAGCAGGAATTGATAGGACAGAATTTGGGTTCCATCACACCAGTTCTAGTAGACAGCATTTTTGAACCTCACTTGCCTATAAGTAGAGAGATTCCACCACCTAAACAAACAGGAGGCAGCACAACATTCAATCCAAGAGGCAAGGTTCCAAGAGCAGCCAACGTCCACAACAAGAGGACACGAGGTGATGACAGGAGGTGTCCAAAGCTGTAACTGGGGAGAGGATATGAATGAACACTGCGGGGAGAAAGTTGCAGGAATAATAAAGATGTAAATGGAACATCTGATGGAGCATTCTAACCAGGAGTACCAAATTGGTCCTTGATCTCTCTTTCCTTTAAAGTCCCATAGACTCTAAAAGTTTTTTCACCTAATAAAACACACAGAAGATACACATGCTTTGCTACCAGTGTGGAGAATGACTGCCAGCTACAACCAGGAAGAATTACAGGACTTCACTGCCCCAAAGATGAACAATGTTCTAAATGAGGCTGAGGGCAGGGAAAGGCATAACTATTTTAGGCCCCTTAGCCTTCTTCTCTTCAATAAGAAACTGTGCTAGTACCCTTGGAAGGCTATTAAAAAAACTTAATGAAGAAGGAAAAAAAAGACAGAATCACATATTTCCCTGCTGTACTTAGGGAAACACAATGTTAATGCCCTCTTAATATAAACAGAACTCTCAGAAATAAAAAAGTACTTTCTTGTTTATGAGATTGTTAAGATTATGGTTATGTTTACAATTAGTAGATTAAATTTTAAGAGGATTTTATTGATATAGGAATAGCCTAACACATAAATAAAGAAAATATGTGGGAAATATGTCTGAAAATGAGCACTTCTACACATGTTCCATGCCATTGTTCTACTTATGTGACTTGTTCCAGAAACATATTTAAGCTGGTCATAGGAAATTACAGCCACTCCCTCTTAGATTGGCCCAAACCATCTTCTAGTTCTTTAGCAAGGTTACTGATGAACTGATACTCAACCCAAGCCCATCTTTCTCTGAAAAGACAAATGGATATGGTCTCCTGGATTGATATCCTTGATGCTCTTTCTTGGATATGATTTCAGTACTTGGTGGTATGAACAGACCAAATGACTAAAGAGAGTCCCTGCTTCTCAAAAAAAAAAAAAAACATTGAGCTCAAACAAAAAGTTATTTAAAGAAACAAACTGATGTGAGTTTATGCAGATTCAAATGTTCCTATACCCTCAAAAGTGCATTGCCTATGTTAATTCCCATTGGTTACAAACAGCAAAGAAAGTGAGTAAACTTTTCTTTGGGTGGTGGGTGGTGGGGAAGGGAGCATTCTGTACTCTCTTTCAAGGTACACAAGTAGGTTGTGAAAAGAGTTTTTGCACAGTACAAAATAAATTAACCATAAAAGGAAGAAATTGATGAATTGAGCTCCATAAAATGAAGAGTTTCTGTTCATCAGATGGTACCATAAAGAGAGCGAAAAGGACACATTACACACTGGGAGAAGATACAACTGTAATTAGCAAAGAGCTAGTATCTGGAATGTATAAAGTGAAGTCACTTAGTCATCTTCGACTCTTCGACCCCATGGACTGTAGCCTACCAGGCTCCTCCATCCATGGGATTTTCCAGGCAAGAGTATTGGAGTGGGTTGCCGTTTCCTTCTCCAGGGGATCTTCCCAGCTCAGAGACTGAACTCAGGTCTCCCATATTGCAGGCAGATGCTTTACCGTCTGAGCCACCAGGAAAGCCCACAGAGTCAGACATGACCAAATGACTGAGCACAGCACCACAAACATACTTGCATGTGATTTTTTGAATGTATAAAATACCCTCACAATTCAATAAGTCAAAGGGTAAATGATGAGATTAAAGATGAGCAAGACACTTAAACATTTCATTAAAAAGGATACTTTTGTTGTTTACTTGCTAAGTTGTGTCTGACTCTTTGTCACTCCATGGACTGTAGGCCACCAGGCTCGTCTGTCCATGGTATTTCCTAGGCAAGAATACTGGAGTGGGTTGCCATTTCCTTCTCCAAGGGATCTTTCCAGCCCAGGGATTGAACTCAAGTCTCCTGCATTGGCAGGCAGATTCTTTACCACTGAATCACCCAGAAAGCCAATAAGGGTATACAAAGAACCAATAAATGTATGAAAAGATGTTCTACTTAATTAGTCATCAGAGAAATATAACTAAAACTAAATGAGACACCATCAAACACCTTCCAGAAGGGCTCAAATTAAAAGGACTGATAATAACATGTATTGGTAAGGATGAAGTACAGATACATACACTGTTGATAGGAACAAAAATTATACAATCACTTTAGAATGCTACTTGGTGCAGTGTATTATTAGTATATTATGAATATAGGTATACTATGATCTAGCAATTCCACTCCTAGGCATACATCCAACATTTGGTGTGCACATATATGCACGCCAAAAGTCACATGCAAGTATGTTTGTGGTGCTGTGCTGTGCTGTGCTCAGTAATTTGGTCGTGTCCAACTCTGTGACTCCATGGACGGTAGCCTGTCAGGCTCCTCTGTTCATGGGATTTTTCAGGCAAAAACACTGGAGTGTATTGCCATTTCCGCCTCCAAGGCATCTTCCTGACCCAGGGATTGAACCTGCATCTTCTGCATCTCCTCCATTGGCAGGTGGATTCTTTACCACTGAGCCATCTGGGAAGTATGCTTATAGCAGCATTATTTGTAATAATAATGCAGAACATCCTCGTAGTTAATAAAAAATAATGTAAACTTAGAAACGGTGGTATATTTACAACATAGTTAATTGGACAAATATTACGTTGATGGAGGAATAAAAGCCAGGTACAAAACAATAATAAATAATAAGAGGGAAAAGTTATCAATAGTATTAGAAATTAGGATAATGATTGTTATGTTATGAGTATATATGACAGGATATGAGTTAGGCTTCTAGAATGCTGGTAATATTTTATTTTGTGTCTTGGTAGTGGTTACATGTGGTGTTTATGTTTGATAGCTCATCTAGCTATATACTTATTTATATTTTTTTCTGTATATATAGTACTTTAGTTAAAAAAAATATTTTTAAGAAGTGCATGGAAGTAGCCTGACCTTCAGTTGTTATTTAAAGAATTCCTTGGAATTCTGCCATTTGCTGCTCACTTGCCAAATATGGTTGTGTCTGCAGTGCTGAGAGAACTAGAGCACAAGAGAGGATCCCTACATAGTTTGGCCTGAGGCTGGTTGGGACTCCTTGACCTTCAGGGGGAAGGTGATAGTCAGCTGTCAAATTAACATCTATATTTTTAAACTTTAACATATAAAAGGAAAATATGGGTTAATTATATCCCTAAATAAAATGTCATGTGATGTGATGTCTTAGTAAAGACATGGATGTTGAATGCGTGTAAAATGAAAATTGCTTAACAGTGTTAAAATACATGTAATTTTGTTGAGGAAAGTGTCACAGTTTTCCAGAGCTAAGTAGATAAAGGACATGTGTGATACCAGGGAAATAATTGGGCCCTGGTGGGATTGATCTATGGATAAGGCAATCAGTATGCTTCCTAAAATAATTTCCATGTCTCCAAGGTAACATCACATAATCAGTGTTGGTTTTTTCATAGCGTGTTGAGAATAGCAAAAACATAAACAGATTGTTCTAGTTTACAGATGAGAAATTTAAAAAGCTTAAATTGCCATCTAATTATTTAGTTATGAAATCACAAATTATTAGTAAAAAGGTTGAATTCAGAAGCTACGTATCACCTTAAAGGTCAAGCCATATTGCTCAGCATGGAATATCACACTGAGGTTCATCACGATTTGCTTCTTGTAAACTTCTCCATCTTCCCATCTTCATCTCTGCCTACTCTATCCCCTCTTGACCCACTGCATACTCCATTAGTTGCTAACTACTAGCTATTGAATATTTGCTCTTCCAAACTTCCAGTCTTTCTGTGTGCTATTAACTCTGTACTGAAAAGCCCTTCACTTAATTATCTGCCTGGAAAATGTGTATTCATCCTTTAAAAATTTCCTTAGTCTTAAAGATAAATTACCCCTTCCTCTATTCTAACTTTATTAGCCCATTTTGCATGAAATGTCACCTTGGTATCTCTAATCTTCTTGAAGAGATCTCTAGTCTTTCTTATTCTATTGTTTTCCTCTATTTCTTTGCATTGATCACTGAGGAAGGCTTTCTTATCTCTCCTTGCTATTCTTTGGAACTCTGCATTCAAATGGGTATATCTTTCCTTTTCTCCCTTGCTTTTTGCTTCTCTTCTTTTCCCAGCTATTTCTAAGGCCTCCTCAGACAGCCATTTTGCTTTTTTGCATTTCTTTTTCTTGGGGATTGCCTTGATCCCTGTCTCCTATACAATGTCAAGAACCTCTGTCCATAGTTCATCAGGCACTCTATCAGATCTAGTCCCTTAAATCTATTTGTCACTTCCACTGTATAATCATAAGGTATTTGATTTAGGTCATACCAGAATGGTCTAGTGATTTTCCCCAGTTTCTTCAATTTAAGTCTGAATTTGGCAATAAGGAGTTCATGATCTGAGCCACAGTCAACTCCCGGTCTTGTTTTTGCTGACTGTATAGAGCTTCTCCATCTGTGGCTGCAAAGAATATAATCAATCTGATTTCAGTAATGACCATCTGGTGATGTCCATGTGTAGAGTCTTCTCTTGTGTTGTTGGAAGAGGGTGTTTGCTATGACCAGTGTGTTCTCTTGGCAAAACTCTATTAGCCTTTGCCCTGCTTCATTCTGTACTCCAAGGCCAAAAGTGCCTGTTATTCCAGGTGTTTCTTGACTTCCTACTTTTGCATTCCAGTCCCCTATAATGAAAAGGACATCTTTTTTGGGTGTTAGTTCTAGAAGGTCTTGTAGGTCTTCATAGAACTGTTCAACTTCAGATTCTTCAGCATTACTGGTCAGGGCATAGGCTTGGATTACCATGATATTGAATGGTTTGCATTGGAAACAAACAGAGATCATTCTGTTGTTTTTGAGATTGCATCCAAGTACTGCATTTTGGACTCTTGTGTTGACTATTATGGTTTCCCCATTTCTTCTCAGGGATTCCTGACCACAGTAGTAGATATAATGGTCATCTGAGTTAAATTCACCCATTCCAGTCCACCTTAGTTTGCTGATTCCTAGAATGTCAAGGCTCACTCTTGCCATCTCCTGTTTGACCACTTCCAATTTGCCTTGATTCATGGACCTAACATTCCAGGTTCCTATGCAATATTGCTCTTTACAGCATCAGACCTTGCTTCTATCACCAGTCACATACACAACTGGATGTTGCTTTTGCTTTGGCTCATCCCTACATTCTTTCTGGAGTTATTTCTCCACTGATCTCCAGTAGCATATTGGGCACCTACCAACCTGGGGAGTTCATCTTAATTAACTTTTACTCAGAGTACATCATGAGAAACACTGGGCTGGATGAAGCACAAGCTGGAATCAAGATTGCCAGGAGAAATATCAATAACCTCAGATATGCAGATGACATCACCCTTATGGCAGAAAGTGAAGAAGAACTAAAGAGCCTCTTGATGAAAGTGAGAGAGGAGAGTGAAAAAGTTGGCTTAAAGCTCAACGTTTAGAAAACTACAATCGTGGCATCTGGTCCCAACACTTCATGGGAAATAGATGGGGAAACAGTGGAAACAGTGGCTGACTATGTTTTTCTGGGCTCCAAAATCACTGGTGATGGTGACTACAGCCATGAAATTAAAAGACGCTTACTCCTTGGAAGGAAAGTTATGACCAACCTAGATAGCATATTAAAAAGCAGAGACATTGCTTTGTCAACAAAGGTCTGTCTAGTCAAGGCTATGGTTTTTCCAGTAATCATGTATGGATGTGAGAGTTGGACTATAAACAAAGCTGAGCACAGAAGAATTGATGCTTTTGAACTGTGGTGTTGGAGAAGACTCTTGAGAGTCCCTTGGACTGCAAGGAGATCCAACCAGTCCATCCTAAAGGAGATCAGTCCTGGGTGTTCATTGGAAGGACTGATGTTGAAGCTGAAACTCCAATATTTTGGCCACCTGATGCGAAGAGCTGACTCATTTGAAAAGACCCTGATGTTGGGAAAGATTGAAGGCAGGAGGAGAAGGGGACGACAGAGGATGAGATGGTTGGATGGCATCACCGACTCAATGGACATGAGTTTGGGTGAACTCCGGGAGTTGGTGATGCACAGGGAGGCCTGGCGTGCTGCAGTGCCTGGGGTTGCAAATAGTCGGACATGACTGAGTGACTGATCTGAAGTGAACTGAACTATTCTAACTAAAACCATTTCTGTTTCCATGATTGATATTATTGTACTTTTTTTGCCATCTCTCCTTTGATATTTAGAATTCCTTGAAGATAGGGATTACATTTTATGAATCTCTATACACCAACTCCTGTTGTTCTAACATTTGGCACATAGAAAATGCTAAAGGAATATTTACCAAAGAGAATTGAAAATAATTTGTTCTTTCAAAAGCAATTTGCTAAAAAAGAAATCCAAGTGTCCAGTAAGCATATTAGAACATCTCCAATATCATTATTATTTAAACAATTGAGACTTGAAATAATATATATTATTTACTTCCTTAAACACTTAAAAACATAACAATACCTGGGTTAACGCTGATGCAATCAGTTTGGCACTTCTTGTCAAGTGCTTTTAAAAAGTTTATAAACTTTGACCTGTAAATATATTACTAGAAGTCCATTTTCACAAAACAATCCAACAGTGTGCATACATTTATGCACTAATATATTTACAGTGTTAATTATAATAAAGAAAATGGAACACAAGCAAAGAGCCCAAATTTAAGGGAATAATTTAATCCTCTTAAATAATTATGATATATCTCTACTGTTAAAAAAGAAGCAGGCTCAAAATGGAATCACTTGTGCTAAGCTCTATGACAACAATTCTTGACAAGATCCAGAGAGTCCTTGGACTGCAAGGAGGTCAAAACGGTCAATCCTATGACAACAAGTTCAGTTCAGTACAGTCACTCAGTCGTGTCTGACTCTTTGTGACCCCATGGACTGCAGCAGCCAGGCTTCCCTAGCCTGGAGCTTACTAAAACTCATACCCATCAAGTTAGTGTTGCCATCCAACCATTTTATTCTCTGTTGTCTCCTTCTCCTCCTGCCTTCAATCTTTACCAGCATCAGGGTCTTTTCTAGTGAGTCAGTTCTCATCAAGTGGCCCAAATATTGGAGTTTCAGCTTCAGCATCTTTAGGATTGACTGGTTGGATCTCCTTACAGTCCAAGGGACTCTCAAGAGTCTTCTCCAATACCAGAGTTCAAAAGCATCAATTCTTCGGCACTCATCTTTCTTTATAGTCCAATTCTCATGTCCATACATGACTACTGGAAAAACCATAATTTGACTAGATGGACCTTTGTTGGTAAAGTAATGTTTCTGCTTTTTAATATGCTGTCTAGGTTGGTCATAGCTTCTCTTCCAAGGAGCAAGTGTCTTTTAATTTCATGGCTGCAGTCACCATCTGCAGTGATTTTGGAGCCCAAGAAAATAGTCTGCCACTGTTTCCATTGTTTCCCAATCTATTTGTCATGAAGTGATGGGACTGGATGCCATGATCTTGGTTTTCTGAATGTTGAGTTTTAAGCCAACTTTTTCACTCTCCTCTTCACTTTCATCAAGAGTTTCTTTAGTTCTTCTTCATTTTCTGCCATAAGAGTGGTGTCACCTGCATATCTGAGGTAATTGATATTTCTCCTGGCAATCTTGATTCCAGCTTGTGCTTCATCCAGCCTAGCATTTCAAATGATGTACTCTGCATCTAAGTTAAATAATCAGGGTGACACTATACAGCCTTGATGTACTACTTTCCTGATTTGGAACCAGTCTGTTCCTCCATGTCCAGTTCTAACTGTCACTTCTTTACCTATGACAACAAACCAAGACTTAACTGCAGTTTCAGCCACTCCCAGAAATGTGACCATTAACTAGGCAATATGGAATTATCTAATCAGCACTACTCAGATAATCTGAATGAGAGACCCCTGCCCTGCCTCTAAAGGAAGGTCACCTTGCTGAAATAATCCTTTCTTTTGTTTATGACTTCATTGTCCCACCCTCTTTGTGCCCATAGAAATCTTCCAGTTTTTACAACCCCTCATATATCTTACTTGTTAGATAGGATGCTGCTTGATTCATTCAGTAATGTCAATTAGATCTTTGAATTTATTCCGCTGGTTTTTGTTTTTTAACACTACAGTGAAACATGGTACTTTACCATGTGTTTAATGACATGGAAAATACATATAAGGCAAAGTTACCCCCCAAAATGAGATGCCAAACTGCATATGTATATACAGTATCATTTCAAATTATATAAAGAAAAGTTTTTATTAGAAGATTAAAGGAAAACTACATAAAAAAGATAGTAGTGTTGCCACTAAGGAATGAAGAAATAAAGAAAAATGTTTTTGCTTCCATAAACTTTCCTCTGGTTTTGAAATTTCTGGACAAATCTGGTTATCAGGAGAAAAAGGAATTCCCCTCAATTATATGTATAAGTTAAAAATTATATATGTAAGTTATATATATAAGTCATAAATTATATATATAAGTTAAAAACACAAACCAAACCCTTTTTTATTTGACTAATTTAGACAAGGGAGAACATTATTAAAAATCGTGAAACACAGAAAATATTTTAAAATCATTTTTTATTACTGTTCAAAGACCAGATAACTAGAATTGATTGCTAAGAGGTGAAGCATTTCCATAGAAGGGAAAAATGTGAATCATCAAGTATTTCTGGATGTGGAACCAGGTAGTGGGAAAAACTCTTAAGTATTTCCTTAGTTATCTGCCATGGAATACTACAGAGCAGATATCATTATTCACAAGTTGATGGCTTGCCCCAAATCACTCTGGTATTATATGTAACAAATTTAGATTCTGATTCCAGGATGACCTGCTAAAATAATTTTGTTCATTCCATTGCAATTTAATTACACTCTAAGCAAAATAAGAATTCATATTCTATTTTAATGAAGAGATAAAAATTAGTTGTAGTGAGTCATACAATTTGTTTACTTAAAGCTTTTTATTAAATAGATTATTTTCTTCCTGAATCAGAATTTATGCAGAGCTTTTCATTAAGGGGAAAACCCTACTAGACAATGAACGCTTTGAAAGCAGGGTCCATCTATCAATACAAGCATTGGAGTTTGTCATCCTTAGCTCAGGAACTTATGTTTTTCCAAGACAAAATTATCCCAAATTTCAAATTAGGCCATATTATATAAATTAAGTTTATTTGGTATCATGCACACTTTTGTGAGCTTGATTCTTCCTTGACAGCAGGTATTACTGTCAAGAGATAAGTCTCCCTTAACATATCAGTGCAGCAATTACAAATACTCTATTTCAAGATCTATGAAAAATTATAACATCTTACTTTAGGAGCAAGGATTAAGGGCTATTGACTTTAGGCTCTTCTGGAAACACTTGTTTATTGATTTTTGTAGTCATCACTACAAACACTATATTTTCAGGGGGCCCCAAAGTGACTGAAGTTTTAGAGAAAAAATCCTTAAAAAATGTGAGCTCTGAGAACTTCCCCCTTTGTATCAGCTTTGGATTCTGTGCTGCTTTTGATAAAGACTACTGAAATTAATTATGGATAACAATGATGGTGTGATCACTCCCTTAGAGCTAGACATCCTTGAATGCGAAGTCAAGTGGGCCTTAGGGAGCATCACTATGAACAAAGCTAGTGGAGGTGACAGAATTACAGTTGAGCTATTTCAAATCCTAAAAGATGATGCTGTTAAAGTGCTGCACTCAGTATGCCAGCAAATTTGGAAAACTCAGCAGTGGCCACAAGACTGGAAAAGGTCAGTTTTCATTCCAATCTCAAAGAAGGGAAATGTCAGAGAATGTTCAAATTACCACACAATTGCATTCATTTCATGTGCTAGCAAGACAATGCTCAAAATCCTCCAAGCTAGGCTTCAACAGTACATGAACTGAGAACCTCCAGATGTTCAAGTCGGATTTAGAAAAGGCATAGGAACCAGAGATCAAATTACCAACATCCGTTACTATCATAGAAAAAACAAGGGAATTCCAGAAAAACAACTACTTCTGCTTTTATGACTATGCTAAAGCCTTTGACTGTGTGGATCACAACAAACTGCAGAAAATTCTTCAAAATACGGGAATAACAGCCCACTTTATCTGCCTCCTGAAAAACCTGTATGCAGATCAAGAAGCAACAGTTGGAACCAGACATGAACAACACACTGGTTCAAAATTAGAAAAGGAGTACATCAAGGCTTCATATTGTGACCCTACTTATTTAACATACATGCAGAGTACATCATGAGAAATGCTGGGCTGGATGAAGCACTAGCTGGAATCAAGATTGCCATGAGAAATATCAATAACCTCAGATATGCAGATGAAGAAAGAAAAGTGAAAGTGAAGTCACTTAGTCATGTCCAACTCTTTGCGACCCCATGGACTGTAGCCTACTGGGCTCCTCCATCCATGGGATTCTCCAGGCAAGAATATTGGAGTGGGTTGCCATTTCCTTCCCCAAGGGATCTTCCTGACCCAGGTATCGAACCCAGGTCTCCTGCATTGGAGGCAGACACTTTAACCTCTGAGCCACCAGGGAAGTTGTTTTGATATGCAGATGACACCACCCTTATGGATGAAAGCAAAGGGGACTAAAGAGCCTCTTGATGAATGTGAAAGAGGAGAATGAAAAGGTTGGCTTAAGACTCAACATTCAAAAAACTAAGATCATGGCATCTGGTCCCATCACTTCATGGCAAATAGATGGGGAAACAGTGGAAACTGTGACAGACTTTATTTTCTTGAGTTCCAAAATCACTGTTGACAGTGATTGCAGCCATGAAATTAAAAGATGCTTGCTCCTTGGAAGAAAAGCGATGACAAACTTAGACAATGTATTAAAAGCAGAGACATAACTTTGCAACAAAGATCTGGATAATCCAAGCTATGGTTTTACAAGTAGTCAGGTATGGATGTGAGAGTTGGACCATAAAGGAGGCTGAGCACCAAAGGATTGATCCTTCCAAACAGTAGTGTTGGAGAAGACGCTTGAGAGTCCCTTGGACTGGAAGGATATCAAACCAGTCAATCCTAAGTAAATCAACCCCGAATATTTATTGGAAGGACTGATGCTGAAGCTGAAGCTCCAATACTTTGGCCACCTGATGGGAAGAGCCAGCTCATTGGAAAAGACCCTGAAGCTGGCAAAGAATGAATACAGAAGTAGAAGGGGATGACGAGGACATGATTGTTGTATAACATCACTGACTCAGGGGACATGAGTTTGAGCAAGCTCCAGGAGATGGTGAAGGACAAAAAAAACCTGGTGTGTTTCAGTCCATGGGGTCACAAAGAGTCAGACATGACTGAGTGACTGACTGAACAGCAACAACTGAAATTAAAGGAAATCCAAAGATAAGACTTGGTGGCAAAATTCTCTTTAGAAGAATAGTTTCTTTGTCATTCTAGAAAGCAATGCTTTGAGAGATGTTTCCCAATGGGGAAGGTGGGAAAAAGATGCCTTCAGCTCCTATTATGAAAGAGTCAGTGCATTGGATTGGCCACAAAAAGTTCATACATAGTACAGAAAACTCAAATGAACTTTGTGGCCAAGCCAATATATACATGCAAAAGTAGGAAGTCAAGATATATCAGGTTAACAGGCAAGTTTAGCCTTGGAGTACAAAATGAAGCAGGACAAAGGCTAACAGCATTTTGCCAAGAGAACACACTGGTCATAACAAACACCCTCTTCCAACAGTACAAAAGACAACTCTACACATGGACATCATCAAATGGTCAATACTGAAATCAGATTGATTATATTCCTTTCAGCCAAATATGGAGAAGTGCTATACAGTCAGCAAAAACAAGACCAGGAGCTAACTGTGGCTCAGATCACGAACTCCTTATTGCCAAATTCAGACTTAAATTGAAGAAAGTAGGGAAAACCACTAAGCCATTCAAATATGACCTAAATCAAGTCCCTTATGATTATAAGGTGGAAGTGACAAAGGGATTAGATCTGATAGACAGAGTGCCAGAAGAACAATGGACAGAGGTTCATAACATTGTACAGGAGGCAGTGGTCAAAACCATCCCCAAGAAAAAGAAATGCAAAGGGGCAAAATGGTTACCTGAGAAGGCCTTACAAATAGCAGAGAAAAGAAGAGAAATGAATGGCAAAAGAGAAAAGAAAAGATATACCCATCTGAATGCAAAGTTCCAAAGAATAGCAAGGAAAGATAAGAAAACTTTTCTTAAGTGAACAATGAAAATAAATAGAGGAAAACAACAGAATGAGAAAGACTAGAGATTGCTTGAAGAAAATTAGAGATACGAGGGAAATATTTCATGCAAAGATGGGTACAATAAAGGACAGAAGTGGTAAGGACCTAAAACACGGAGACGAGATTAAGAAGAGGTGGCAAGAATACACAGAACTATATAAAAAGGTCTTAATGACCTGGATAACCAGAAGGGTGTGACCACTCACCTAGAGCCAGACATCCTGGAGTGTGAAATCAAGTGGGCCTTAGGGAGCATCTCTACAAACAAAGCTAGTAGAGAGGAGAGATTTCAGCTGAGGTATTTCAAATCCTAAAAGATGATGCTGTTAAAGTGCTGTACTCAATATGCCAGCAAATTTGGAAAACTCAGCAGTGGCCACAGCACTGGAAAAGATCAGTTTTCATTCCAAACCAAAGAAAGGCAGTGCCAAAGAATGTTCAAACTACTACACAACTATACTCATTTCACATGCTAGCAAGGTCATGCTCAAAATTCACTAAGCTTGGTTTCAACAGTACATGAACTGAGAACTTCTACATGTTCAAGCTGGATTTAGAAAAAGCATAGGAACCAGAGATCAAGTTGCCAACATCCATTGGATCATAGAGAAATATAGGGAATTCCAGAAAAACAACTACTACTGCTTTAATGACTATGCTAAAGCCTTTGACTGTGTGGATCACAACAAACTGTGGAAAATTCTTCTAGAGATAGGAATATCAAGCCACCTTACCTGCCTCCTGAGAAACTTGAATGCAGGTCAAGAAAAAACAGTTAGAACCAGATATGAACAACATACTGGTTCAAAATTAGGAAAGGAGTACACCAAGGCTTCATATTGTCACCCTGCTTATTTAATTTATATGCAGAGTACATTATTCGAAATGCCGGGCTGGATGAAGCACAGGCTGGAATCAAGATTGCCGGGAGAAATATCAATAACTTCAGATATGCAGATGACAGCACCCTTATGGAAGAAAGCAAAGAGGAACTAAAGAGACTCTCTTAAAAGTGAAAGAGGAGAGTGAAAAAGTTGGCTTAAAAGTCAACATTCAGAAAACTAAGATCATGGCATCTGGTCCCATTACTTCATGGCAAATAGATGGGGAAACAATGGAAACAGTGAGAGACTTTATATTTTTGGGCTCCAAAATCACTGCAGATGGTGACTGCAACCATGAAATTGAGACGCTTGCTCCTTGGAAGAGAAGCTATGACCAACCTAGACAGCATATTAAAAAGCAGAGACATTACTTTGCAACAAAGGTCTGTCTAGTCAAGGCTATGGTTTTTCCAGTAGTCATGTATGGATGTGAGAGTTGGACTGTGAAGAAAGCTGAGCATCCAAGAATTGATGCTTTTGAACTGTAGTGTTGGAGAAGACTCTTGAGAGTTCCTTGGACTGCACGGAGATCAAACCAGTCAATCCCAAAGGAAATCAGTCCTGGATATTCACTGGAAGGACTGATACTGAAGCTGAAACTCCAACACTTTGGCCACCTGATGTGAAGAACTAACTTATTGGAAAGACCCTGATGCTGGGAAAGATTGAAGCTGAGAGGAGAAGGGGATGACAGAGGATGATATGGTTGGATGGCATCACCGACTTGATGGACATGAGTTTGAGTAAACTCCGAGAGTTGGTGATGGACAGGGAAGCCTGCAGTCCATGGGGTCACAAAGAATCAGACATGACTCAGGGACTGAACAACCCTGCTGCTTTAGCCCTAGGGTTTGTTGCTTCCTGTTCTTGCTAATCTCTGAATTGCCTGCCCTTCCCCCTTTCCCATCAGCTTCTCATCCCTTTCATCAATTGTGTGAACAATATTCTGTTTTAAAACCCTAACATTAAAATAGAAGAAGAAGAAAGGAATGGATGAGGGTGAGGAGGAAAGGAAGAAAGAAGGAAAGATGAACTATCGACACTCAGATAAACTGAAGTCCACCACTTGTGCACCAAATCCAGACCCCTCTTGCTGACAAAGATCATTGCTTCATGTCAATGTATGGCAAAAACTACTACAATATTTTAAAGTAATTAGCCCCCAACTAAAATAAATAAATTAAAAAAAAAGAAAAAAAAAGATCATTGCTTCAGTCGCTGTCCTCTCTTTTCTGCATCATCAATTTTCTCTTGCTCAGTGGCATGTAAAATATCTGTCATCTTAAAAATCCTTAGTCCACCTCTGCCTCCAGCAAGCACCTCATTTTCTTTTAGAACAAAATTCTTCCTCTCCTTGTCTATACCTCCTAGACTCAATGACTCTCTTCTTGTTCTCTTTAGAGACTATTCAAATTAGGCTTTTCCCCCAGCCCCTTCACTGAATTGAAAGGTCACCAACAACCTCCAGATTGCTAAATACAGTGGTTATTCCTCCATCCTCAATTTCCTTCTTCTTCACCACCATTTCACAAAGGCCATGAATCCACCTCATTGCAACACATTCTTCACTTGCCTTCCAGGACACTACTCATTTTCCTTCCTTATCTCTGAAAGTGCCTTCTCAGTCTCCTTTATATTTTCTCCCCACCAACCTGTCATCTAAACATTGGAAACCTGTATATCTCAGTCTTCAAACCTCCTTCGTTTTCTATTTATATTCACTCCCTTATGATCTCATTTAATTTCCTGGCTTTTGATACCACTAATGTCCTGAAGACTCCAAATTTATATCTCCAGCCTTATACTTTATTTTATTTATTGTGGAGGAAGTAAATTTTTCCCATTTTGATTTAACATTTTCCCCAAGGTTTATTAAAATATAATTGACAAAATAACTTGTATAAATTTAAGCTGTACAACATAATGTTTTGAAACATGCATTTAGTTAAATGACTACCACAATCAAATTAGCTAACACATCCACCAATTTACATAGCTACCTTTGTGTGTGTATGTGTGTGTGGTGAGATCAGTTAATATTTACTCTCTTATTAGATTTCAAGTATACAATATGCGTATTATTAACTATAGCCACCATGCTGTACATTAGATCCCCAGAACTTATTCATTTTATAACTGAAAGTTTATACCCTTTATCAACATCTTATTTCCATAATCCCCCAGACTCTGTCCACAACCATTTTATTCTGTTTCTAGAAGTTTTAGTTTTTTAGATTCCATATATGAGTGAGATCATATAGAATCAGTCCTTCTCTGGTTTATTTCACTTAGCACAATCCCTTCAATTTTCATCTATATTGTTGTAAGTAGCAGGATTATCTACTTTTTTATGAGTTTTCAGTTTGATGGAACCCCCCCTTATTTATTTTTGCTATTGTTGCATTTGCTTTTGGTGTAATACCTAAAAAATCATTGTCAAGACTAATGTCAAGGAGATTTTTTCACATGTTTTCTACAGTTTTATAGTTTCAGGTTGTATGTTTAAGTCCTTAACACATTTTGAGTTAATTTATATGCATAGTGTAAGATAACAGTTCAACTTCATTCTTTTGCATATGGACATTCAGTTTTCCCAATACCACTTATTGAAGATACTCTCCTTTCCCCATTGTGTGTTCCTGACACCCTTGTCAAGGATGCTGACTGTACATCCATAGATTTATTACCAAGATCTCTATTTGGTTTCATTGATCTATGTTTGTGTTTTTAGGTCAATACCATATTGTTTTGACATAGACTTTTCTTGACTTACAAAGGGGTTACCTTCTGAAAAAGTTTTCCTGATCATATTTTCATTGTAAAGTGAAAATATTGTAAATTGGAAATGACTAACACAACTAACCTACCAAACATCATAACTTAACCTAACCTAACTTAAAGATGCTCAGAACACTTACATTAGCCTACTTGGGCAAAATCATCTAACATAAATCCTATTTTATCATAAAATATTCAAAATCTCATTCAATTTAGTGAATACCACAGTGAAAGTGAAAAACAGAATGGTTTATAGGTACAGAATTGTTGTTTAAGTACCTTGCTGATCAAGTGACTGACTGGGAGCTGCCCAGCATCACAAGAGAGTATCCTACTGCATATTGCTAGCCTAGGAAAAGATCAAAATTCAAAGTAAAATTTCTACTGAATGCATATTATTTTCATATCATCATAAATTTGAAAAATCCTAAGTCAAAGCATGATAAGTCAGAGACTGTCTATTCTGTGACTTTGTAATAGTTTGAAATTAGGAAGTATAAAACCACCAAGCTCTGTTTTCCTTTCTCAAGATCAATTTGGTTATTTGGGATCTTTTCTGGTTTCATGCAAATTTAGGGTTTTTTTTTCTATTTCTGTGAAAAATTCTATTGGAATTTTTATTAGCCATTGCATTGAATCTGTAGGTGGTTTAGGCCATATTGTTGTTCAGTTGCTCAGTCATGTCCGACTTTTTGCAACTGCATGGACTGCAGTATGGATATTTTAATAACATTAATTCTTCTGATCTATGAACATGGGATATCTTTCCATTTTCGTTTCTTCTTCCATTTCTTTCATCAATGTCTTACAATTTTCAATGTAGAGATCTTTAACACCTTTGATCAAATTTATTCCTAAGTATTTTATTGTTTTTGATGCTATTGTAAATGGAATTTTTAAAAACTTCTTTTTCAGATAGTTAATATATACAAACACAACTGATTTTTGCAAGTTGATTTTGTATCCTGTAGCTTTACTTAATCTGTTTATTAGTTCTAGCAATTTTCAGTGTAGTCTTTAGGGTTTTATATATATAAGATCATGTTATCTGCAAACAGAGACAATTTAACCTCTTTGTTCCAATTTGGATGACTTTTATTTATTTTTCTTGCCTAAATACTAGACTAGCACTGCCAGCACTCTGTTGAATAGAAGTGGTGAGAGTGGGCACCCTTCAGCCTTAAATTTTATCAGTAGATTCATAAATCCAACTACAAATTCAATGTCTCCACCCAAATGCCCAGTTGATATCTCAAATTTAACGTGGCTATATCAGAGTTCTTTTTTGTATCCCAAAATATTCCAGTTAAAGTTTTGATCTCATCTTAGCGTAGGCCTCCTTGAGAGAGGAGAGGTATAGTTGACTTATTTTCTTTCCTCACTCTACCTCCTCCCCACTGCCCAGTTCTACTCGAGGACTGAACAAGGAAGGGAGGAGAGGAAAAGTGGCAGGAAAGGCTGACCATCATGTATCTCTTGCTCTGTATTCTGAAAATTCAGTACAATATTTCATAATATATTTCGAAAAAGAAATTGACTTAGGGGATAGAAGATGAGAAACAGAGGACCAGTCAAGAAGTTATTTCCACAATTTATGTGAGAAGTAATGGTGACCTAGACTAAGGAATAGTGATAGGAAGGAAAAGAAGTGGACAGGATGGTGAAGTTTTCAGACAGTAAGTTAGCCAGAAGTTGATAACTGATTGGAAGTAAAGACTGGAGTGGGAAAAGTCAGAATGATTTTAGGTTCAACTTTGGAGTCTGGGTGGATACTAGTGATGTTGAGATAGAGAATATATGGAAAGCATACAATTTGAAGAAAGAAGAATAAATGATTCAATTTTAGTCATATTGGAAGCTCACGCCTAATAGATATTAACACAACAAGAAAGTGGAGGAAATGTTCATGTAATTTAACTACAGACAATAATTTTTGAAAATATGAAAGAGTATGTCTGCACAATAATAAGACTGGAGGGTCAGAACTTTGCATTGAACCAAACTAAGGACCATCAAATATAGAGTGCTTCTGTTTTCTTCTACTCCTGATGGAACAAATACACTTGAAACAAAAATATATACCACTATAATCATTATATAGCTGGGCAAAAAGGAAAAGGGCTGGTTGGCATAATATTTTGCTATAGAAATAAAGATGTGGGGTGGTCTGCCCACTATCACAACTTTTTAAGACCTACATTGGGTTTAATATTTTTCTGTAATCCAAAACCTTCCATAAACCTGACATCTTTTTCTTACAAATACTACCCATTCTTACTTCCAAAGAAAATGGTATGTATTTAAGGCATTCAGTGAATAACAACAAGAGTAATACCAGTGTGTCTTCCTGACAACAACAGTTTTGGGGGCTTTAGGGCCAGTGGAACCACAGGGAAGCTGAGCTGGAGACAGTTGTGGATCATAAATCATTACCCAGAAGTGTGAGCTAAATTCTGATTGCAGAATCCTTATTAATGTGATGTTATAACAATCCAAAAAGAACACAGCTGGATTCTCAGATGACAGGTGGAGCTTAAAATTTCTGGCTGAAGACAATTCAATTTTGCAGTTATAAATTGTGCAAATTTGATGTGGACATCACTGTAAGAGGATACATTTGGAACCCCACTAGGTTATTATTACAGTGACTTTTTTCTGGCACTAAGAGTTACTTTATCATCAGAATTTTGCAGCATATGGATACCCCCTATAGGTAACCCTCTCAACTGGAATTTGTTAGTTTAATTTATAAAAGTTAAACTTTTAGTTTTATGGTAAACAATACCAGCATTAAAACCCTGTAATTTGGCCCCAGCTTACATCTCCAGTCTTAACTCTTTACTTACCTTCTTCAAATTCACACTTGAGCATAAGAGTTCTGCTTACTGCCCTTGACCCTGGATTGCATTTCCTTACCTTGTTCTGTCTTCTCTCCTCTCCTGAGCCCTTTGAGATCCTGCTCAACATCCTGATTCTTCCTTGCTCAATCTCTATAGTTTTAAGTGGTTCTTACTCCTTCTGAATTCCTATAACAAAAATTATAGGAAATTTTTGTAAACAGGAACACACTTTAAAAATGTGTAATATATTTTTATGACACGTAGTGTCTCACAATTCAATTGGGATTCTTTTTTCTGTTTATGAACTTTTATTCAGCTGTGTTTCAGGAGAGCCCAAGACTACGCTCAGGTTTAACGATTTATGAAAAGAACTCAGATATCAGTAAATCTGTTTATTCATGGATGCAGTTTATTACAGTGAAAGGATACAGATTAAAATCAGCAAAAGATGCACAGGACAGAGTCCAAGACAAACCAGGTGCAAGTAATTCTCTCCTATTAAAATTGTACAGACAGCACTTCACTCTCCCCAGAACAATGTGCAGGATGTATTGTTAACCAAAGGAGCTCACTTGAACCTTGGTGTCCTAGGTTTTTATTGGAGGTCAGTACATAAGCACATCATGCTTACATGAATGAACTAACTGTTTAGTCTCCAACCACTCCACCTGCCCCTCAGAGGTCAAAGTAAAACAGCATAGCCCCAGCATTGCAGGAGAACAAAAGCAAGCTATTGTTGTTCAGTCACTAAGTTGTTCAGTCGTTCAGTCACTAAGAGTCTTTGCAACTCCATGGATGCAGCATTCCAGGCTTCTTTGTCCTCTACTATCTCCTGGAATTTGCTCAGACTCATGTCCATTGAGTTAATGATGCTATCTAACCATCTCATCCTCTGTTGTCCCCTTCTATTTTTGCCTTCAGTCTTTCCCAGCATCAGGGTCTTTTCCAATGAGTCGGCTCTTCACATCAGGTGGCCCAAAACAAGTATTTGCTATAAATTTCACTGTTAGCATAAACTGTCTTGTATAGCCCAAAGTCTCAGGTATACAAAGATACTCTTTTCAGGCAAAATATTCTAAGGGCTCAGAGATTGTCTCCCATGAGCTAGTTAAGCACCAGTCTTTTCTCTGGAATGTGCAGGATTTAAGCATGCCAAGCCCACTGGCTATATACCTTGTTTGGCAATATTCAGCTGTCCAATCATATTTTATGATTCTTGGATGTCAGTGTAGAACAAGGATCCATATGGTTTTCTTTGTATTTAGTTATTACTCAATAAATATTTGCATTTTTTGCATGATGAGTGAATGAATCTTCTATTCATTGTACTTCATATACCAAAGACATTGCCTAGCATTTGTTATACCTTTTCTCTGCAGAGTAACATAAAGAATGTTGATTCTCCTCTTTATCACGATGATATATTTCTATTGATATTTCATCTAAAAATCATGCAGCTTTAACTTCAAAGCAACATTTTTTCAATGGAAAATGAATGTGTACAATGGATATGAAATGTGTACAGTGCCCATTTGCATTGTAAAGCTAGAAGAATAAATGTGAAACTTGATCTGTTTCTATGAGGTCTGATGAGTCCCCTAGCTACTTAGAATAAAGGGCTTATGTTGAAGTTTCACATATACTTTGAAATTTATATCGAGTGGGAATTGATTAAAAAAATCACATCCATTATAAGCAGCCACAGTTAGAATTTTTAAAGTAAGAAAAAAAGACTAGAATTACCAGCTTTATGGGAACAAATATGCTTTAGCTACAAATACTATTACTGAAGAATATCAGCTGGCTTCAAACCTGGAAAGCATATGGGGTGAGAGGCATACTAATGTCATGATAAGAGTATGTGGCTGGGTACCAGGACCCCTGTTATGACAGGTACACTATTGTGTGCTTACCACTCTGGTAGGAAGACCATATTTCCTATCATGATATTTAAATTGAAGTCATTTGATTTATTCTCTCTATCATGTCACTTTCAATCCCAGGCAGTTCAAAACCAGTGGAGGCTACATGCACCACAGGGTGACTACTTGACTTCTACTAGACTTCATAAAAGAAGAAACAAATATTTGTTGTACTAAAGCCATTGCAACTTCAGGCAGCCAAACTTAGTCTGGCCTGGCTATTGTACCCAGGTCATAGTAACAGCTCTGCAATTAACAGTATAACCAAAGGCAATATGTTTCAGGTCTCCAGCTTTTAGTTCATTGAAATATAAAACGCATGGTTTAGACAAGGTTTTTCTTTTCTTTTTTATTTATTTATTTATTTTAGTTGGGGGCTAATTACTTTACAATATTGTAGCAGTTTTTGTCATACATTGACATGAATCATCCCTGGGTTTACATGTGTGACAAATGCTCAGGGCTGGGGCAATGGGATGACCCAGGATGGGGAACACATGTAGACAAGGTTTTTCTAAAGTTTCTCCTTACTATAAAGGCTCATGCAATTGGTTAAGAGCAAGAGTTCTGTAGGTTCAATTCCTGGTTTTGTCACTTACTATCTGTGATGTGAATCCCTGTTGTCCTTATCCAAAAATGAGGATATTAATGCTTGCTGCAGATAATTGCTTTTTTTAAAATTGCATAGACCTCTAAAAGTCAACAATTAATAATTATATCAATAACAATAATAAATACATTACTAAAAGAAGTTTTCAAATCAACAACAAATTTTGTTTTCTAAAGATCCTTGACTCAACAATGAAGCTTCCCAGGTGGCTCAGTGGTAAACAATCCACCTGTTAATGCAGGAGAATCAGGAAATGTGGGTTCATTCCCTTGGTTGGGAAGATCCTCTGGAGGAGGAAATGGCAATGCATTCTAGTATTCTTGCCTGGATATTCCATGGACAGAGGGTTGCAGGTGCAGAGCCTGGTAGGTTGCAGTCCATGGGGTCGAAAAGAGTTGGAAACGACTGAGTGACTGAGCACACACAACAATGACATTGTTAACTGTATTCGATTCAGTTCAGTCACTCAGTCATGTCCAACTCTTTGCGACCCCACGGACTACAGTATGCCAGGCTTCCCTGTCCATCACCAACTCCCGGAGCTTACTCAAAGTCACATCTATTGAGTTGGTGATGTCATCCAACTATCTCATCCTCCGTCATCCCTTTCTCCTCCTGCCTTCAATCTTTACCAACATCAGAGTCTTTTCCAGTGAGTCAGTTCTTCACATCAGGTGGCCAAAGTATTGGAATTTCAGCTTCAGCATCAGTCCTTCCAATGAATATTCAGGACTGATTTCCTTGAGGATTGACTGGTTTGATCTCCTTGCTGTCCAAGGGACTCTCAAGAGTCGTCTCCAACACCACAGTTCAAAGTCATCAGTTCTTTGATGCTCAGCTTTCTTTATGGTCCAACTCTCACATCCACACATGACTACTGGAAAAACCAGAGCTTTGACTAGACGGACCTTTGTCCGCAAAGTAATGTCTCTGCTTAATACGCTGTATAGGTTGGTGACAGCTTTTCTTCCAAGGAGCAAGCGTCTTTTAATTTCATGGCTGCAGTCACCGTCTGTAGTGATTTTGGAGCCCAAGAAAATAAAGTCTGTCACTGTTTCCATTGTTTCCCCATCTATTTGCCATGAAGTAATGGACTGGATGCCATGATCTTCGTTTATGAATGTTGAGCTTTAAACCAGATTTTTCACTCTCCTCTTTCACTTTGATCAAGAGTCTCTTTAGTTCCTCTTCATTTTCTGTCATAAGGGTGGTGTCATCTGCATATCTGAGGCTATTGATATTTCTCCTGGCAACTCTGATTCCAGCTTGTGCTTCATCCAGCACAGCATTTCTCATGATGTACTCTGCATAGAAGTCAAATAAGCAGGGTGACAATATGAAACCTTGACATACTCCTTTTCCAAAGTGGAACCAGTCTGTTGTTCCATGTCTGTTCTAACTATTGCTTCTTGACCTGCATACAGATTTCTCAGGAGGCAGTAAGGCAGTTAATTACATTAAACGCCTTTTATATCCATTATTCTTTTTATATCTATCATCAAGATAACAAGATTATCATCTTCATTATTGCCCTATACTCATGTTTGTGATGTCAAAAAATGAGAAAACTTAGTTCACCATAGTTTATGGAACTCTTTCAGCATGAAACAATAGCAAAGAATATTCTGCTGAGTTGTTCCAAAGTGTCAGCACACTTTGGTGTGACTTTGATGATAAATAGAAGTAACAAAATTTTTCCCCAGAGTACTACTCCCTACTATGACAGAGTCATTTTGAATTTCCTTAACTATATCTAAAAATGCCTTGTTTTTATAAGAAGAGGAAGTTTATTGTATCTTTGAAGCAATTATGTAAATATTAATATAGTAATTGTGTTTACAACTGCATTTAAAATTTTTAAATGCTGAACTGTGTGCAAGATGATCTATGGTTTCCTGGACATCACTGCCTACCTATTTCCACATCTCCTCACCATCTCAGGTAAGACTCAAAACTATTAATACATTTCCCAGAATCCCTAACAATCTAAGTCAGTTTCTGATGATGAGAAGCAATTAGACTTTTAGAATTTGGTAGGTAGAAAACAAGTCAGTAGTCACTGCTGGCAGTATGAGCAGATGCAAGGGCTATCTGGACAAACTCTAGAGAATAATCTACTTTGGGACCCTGTTGGAATACTTAGAGTAACATCTGTTTTTCTGCTTGAAATCTGACCAGTATAGATAGTATAATAAACTAAGATTTTCTTGGAAATTTTTACAACAATAGATTAAGGGTAAAAAATTAAAGCCTATTAAAAAATTAGAACTTTTTCAACCCTTCCACTTAAAATCCATTTCAAAGTGTACTCAGGATATTTTCATTCAATTGCAGCTTAATTCCCTTTTGACAGCATTTAATGTTCTTTCTTTTTCTCTTTAAGCTTTCTGTTATTTTTGAACTATTGTATAGGTCCTCAAAAATGAAGCTGGAAATCATGAATATCCACCAACAGAAAATTTAAATTGTCTGTTATAAATTGTATTTGGCTTATCATTACAGATTCTTAAAGGTGCCTTAGCAGAGATAGGATACCAAGGAGACTAACTTCTAAAATATTTTCTCAAGGTCCCATAGATCTGCAAATTAAGTCAAGAAACATGTATTGAAGCACCTATACTGGCTGTGCTCTAGAAACTTAAATTCAGTTGGTAAGAAAAATACAAGCATGGAAATCTAGCAAACAATAAACATTTAAATGATATTTCAGAACAAAAATGAAATGTTTCAAGGTAATGGATGATTCATTGCTCATATTATTAACCAGAAGACTCAGAGAAGTTGCAGGGTCATTCCATTTACACTTCTTCTGCCTTGATATAAGGAAATTAATTTGTTCACATTAGTTTAGCAATGCTGAAGAAGCTGAAGTTGAACGGTTCTATGAAGACCTACAAGACCTTTTAGAACTAACACCCAAAAAAGATGTCCTTTTCATTATAGAGGACTAGAATGCAAAAATAGGAAGTCAAGAAACACCTGGAGTAACAGGCAAATTTGCCCTTGGGAGTACAGAATGAAGCAGGGCAAAGGCTAATAGACTTTTGCCAGAAAAACGCACTGGTCATAGCAAACACCCTCTTCCAACAACACAAGAGAAGATTCTACACATGGACATCACCAGATGGTCAACACCGAAATCAGATTGATGATATTCTTTGCAGCCAAAGATGGAGAAGCTCTATACAGTCAGCAAAAACAAGACCAGGAGCTGACTGTGGCTCAGATCATGAACTCCTTATTGCCAAATTCAGACTTAAATTGAAGAAAGTAGGGAAAATCACTAGACCATTCAGGTATGACCTAAATTAAATACCTTATGAGTATACAGTGGAAGTGACAAATAGGTTTAAGGGACTAGATCTGATAGACAGAGTGCCTGATGAACTATGGACGGAGGTTCGTGACATTGTACAGGAGACAGGGATCAAGACCATCCCCATGGAAAAGAAATGCAAAAAAGCAAAATGGCTGTCTGAGGGGGCCTTACAAAGAGCCGTGAAAAGAAGAGAAGCCAAAAGCAAAGGAGAAAAGGAAAGATATTCCCATTTGAATGTAGAGTTCCAAAGAATAGCAAGGAGAGATAAGAAAGCCTTCCTCAGTGATCAATGCAAAGAAATAGAGGAAAACAGCAGAATGGGAAAGACTAGAGATCTCTTCAAGAAAATTAGAGATACCAAGGGAATATTTCATGCAAAGATGGGCTCGATAAAGGACAGAAATGGTACGGACCTAACAGAAGCAGAAGATATTAAGAAGAGGTGGCAAGAATACACCAAAGAACTATACAAAAAAGATCTACATGACCTAGATAATCATGATGGTGTGGTCACTCACCTAGAGCCAGATATCCTGGAATGTGAGGTCAAGTGGACCTTAGAAAGCATCACTATGAACAAAGCTAGTGGAGGTGATGGAATTCCAGTTGAGCTATTTCAAATCCTGAAAGCTGATGCTGTGAAAGTGCTGCATTCAATATGCCAGCAAATATGAAAACTCAGCAGTGGCAACAGGACTGGAAAAGTTCAATTTTCATTCCAATTCCAAAGAAAGGCAATGCCAAAGAATGATCAAACTACCGCACAATTGCACTCATCTCACATGCTAGTAAAGTAATGCAAAAAATTCTCCAAGCCAGGCTTAAGCAATACATGAACGATGAACTTCCAGATGTTCAAGCTGGTTTTAGAAAAGGCAGAGGAACCAGAGATCAAATTGCCAACATCCTCTGGATCATGGAAAAAGCAAGAGAGTTCCAGAAAAACATCTATTTCTGCTTTATTGAGTATGCCAAAGCCTTTGCTGTGTGGATCACAATAAACTGTAGAAAATTCTGAAAGATATGTGAATACCAGACCACCTGACCTGCCTCTTGAGAAACCTGTGTGAAGGTCAGGAAGCAAGAGTTAGAACTGGACATGGAACAACAGACTGATTCCTAATAGGAAAAGGAGAACGTCAATGCTGTATATTGTCACCCTGCTTATTTAACTTATATGCAGAGTACATCATGAGAAATGCTGGGCTGGAAGAAACACAAGCTGGAATCAAGATTGCCAGGAGAAATATCAATAACCTCAGATATGCAGATGACACCACCCTTATGGCAGAAAGTGAAGAAGAACTAAAAAGCCTCTTGATGAAAGTGAGAGAGGAGAGTGAAAAATTTGGCTTAAAGCTCAACCTTCAGAAAACTAACATCATGGCATCTGGTCTCATCACTTCATGGGAAATAGATGGGGAAACAATGGAAACAGTGGCAGACTTTATTTTTCTGGGCTCCAAAATCACTGCAGATGGTGACTGCAGCCATGAAATTAAAAGATACTTACTCCTTGGAAGGAAAGTTATGACCAACCTAGACAGCATATTAAAAAGCAGAGATATTACTTTGCCAACAAAGATCCATCTAGTCAAGGCTATGGTTTTTCCAGTAGTCATATATGGATGTGAGAGTTGGACTGTGAAGAAAGCTGAGCACCGAAGAATTGATGCTTTTGAACTGTGGTGTTAGAGAAGACTCTTGAGAGTCCCTTGGACTGCAAGGAGATCTAACCAGTCCATCCTAAAGGAGATCAGTCCTGGGTGTTCACTGGAAGGACTGATGTTGAAGCTGAAACTCCGATACTTTGGCCACCTCATGCAAAGAGTTGACTCACTGGAAAAGACCCTGATGCTGGGAACGATTGGGGCAGGAGGAGAAGGGGGCGACAGAGGATGAGATGGCTGGATGGCATCACCAACTCGATGGACATGAGTTTGGGTTAACTCCGGAAGTTGGCGATGGACAGGGAGGCCTAGCGTGCTGCAGTTCATGGGGTCGCAAAATGTCGGACACAACTGAGCAACTGAACTGAACTGAACTTATTGCACAAGAAAACATAATTAAGGAATCATGATCTCTCTACAAAATATTTCCAACTGGTGTGAGATGTTATTAGGAGAGGACTTCAGGCTTGACGAGGGACCATATGTCAATGATAAATTAACATTTCCTCTGTCCATGGGATTCTCCAGGCCAGAATAATGGAGTGTAGCTGTTCCCTTCTCCAAGGGATCTTCCCAATCCAGGGATTGAACCCAGATCTCCCACATTATAGGCAGATTCTTTACCATCTGAGCCACCAGGGAAGCCTAAGAATACTGTAGTGGGTTGCCTATTCCTTCTCCAGGGGATCTTTCTGACCCAGGAATTGAACCAGGGTCTACTGCATTGCAGGCAGATTCTTTTTGTTTTTTTTTTTCTTTTTTCCTTTAGGATTTTTTTTTTATTTTAGTTGGGGGCTAATTACTTTACAATATTGTAGTAGTTTTTGCCATACATTGACATGAATCAGCCATGGGTTCACATGTGCTCCCCCTCCCGAACCCTCCTCCCACCTCCCTCCCCTTCCCATCCCTCTGTGTCATCCCAATGCTCCATCCCTGAGCATCTGTCCCATGCATAAAACATGGAATGGTGTTCCGCTTCACATATGACAATATACATGTTTCAATGGCAGGCAGATTCTTTCCCAGTTGAGCTACCAGGGAAGCAGATCACACCTCAATGATAAAGTAAGTCAGTTCAAGGAGCAGAGAAGAAACCCCTATCTATCAATATCCTCTCTCAAAGTGAATTTCTGTTTTACCTTTAATATTTCTATTTTAGACTTTGCTTTGAGCAAGCCTTGACTATATGGACAGAATTTCACTCATTAGTGTAGTGCAGAAATCCCCCTTACCATCCCACAGGCTGAGAGAAAGGATTAAATTAAAAGAGAAGGAAAACAAAGAGGGTCACAAAACCTGCCCTGATTATTCTAACTCACCTACTCTCCCTTTATCCATACACTCAAGGCCCTTTTTGTCTACTATCTGTTCACTTATCCTTTCAAATCCTTAATGATACTGAGTATATCCATCCACTGAGTATGGAGATGAGCTCAAAAGTTCCTTTTTCCCCTAGTTCTGTATTGTTCTCATCAGCTAGTTCCATCCTTAAGCCAAACTCCAAAAGTAATCTAGATTTCAGGGAGGACAGAATATGGCTTGATTCCAATTTTCTGGGTCTTATCATAGGTAGTAAATAGTTGAACAGATTTGCAGTTCCCCTCTCCCATTCCTCATCCCATTAGCAAGGGACATCTCCAGGGAGGAGGAAAAAAAAAAAAGACCTGGTCAAATATCCCTGTAAACATGCTGTAACTAATGACCTCTATCAAACAAAGTTATGGTATTTTCTAACAAGAAAGTCCTCATCGGTAGAAGGACATACCTGTTATAAGATTGTTTGTGATAACATACCTGGAATCAATAGATTAATAGACATATAAACTATATAACCATCTGAGCATAAAATGGAGATGTTTTGTGGTCCAAATAGTTTTTCTCAATAAGTGACTTAATTGCACACCTCGTTGGAGACCTCATATATTAATCTGGGACCAGGAAACAACCTGATGCAGCAAAAAACAAAACACAACAAAACACCCAGTAAGCTACACTGACCGTTTCAGATGTCTCCATGCTTCACCTATGTTTCATGATTATTGAGTGGCTGAAATCATCAGTAAAAATTGTTCCTGGCCAAAATCTAATTCATGTATCTTATTTGATAATCCAATTATTTTTACTATCTCACTATTCAATCATTCAATGTGTCTCTGACTCTAGTCTTAAATCTAGCCTTGAAAAAAGTATTCTACTTCATTCTTGGGATCCAGTTCCTTCTTTATATTCCAGCTCTGCTAACTAGCTCTTCCTTGGCTTCTGTCTCCTGAAACTCTCTTGATAAACCTGTTGAAGATCTCAGACTTTGCCGGACCAACGTCCTACATTTTTCATGCCAGTCTTTACCAGAGAGTTAAATTTTTTTTAACAGGTAGCACAATGACTATCTATTTTGTACCTGTAGAAAGATATGACTGGTTTGATTTACATGCCTGGTTGTAAGAATAGCATCCATTTTTGGACTTTGTGTCCCATTTTGAAACCACACTGGATCCTTTATATGTGGAGTCTTCCAGAGGACTCAGCCAAACTTCAGTTGTTTTGTGTTCTTCTGTCTCTTCAACAGCCACGGCTGGCCTTCTTCCCACCTATATGGTAAGAGTAACTCCAGATTCAGTCCTCCTTAATCTAACCCGGTCAAGCCCTATATGTGATGGACTGTATCTTACAATTAACTTACATCTCAGTTAGCCCACAGAACACATAGCAGATACATAGTAATTGCTATGGATAGAGATAAAATAAAGAATCCACATACTGACTACAAATTATTTATACTTTCTACATACCAGGCAGTGTGAGTAACAGTGCTGTATATAATTTTAAGCCTGCAACTGAACCATCATTTTAGTGATGAAGAAAAAGAGACTTAGAAACATCTGCTTTCTCCAAGGCTTTCCAGCTGGTATAGTTAAGATGTACAGACAGGCTTCTCTGCATTCAATGCCTATACTTGCCTTGAAACTCAGCAGTGGCCACAGGTCTGGAAAAGGTCAGTTTTCATTCCAATCCCAAAGAAAGGCAAAGCCAAACAATGTTCAAACTACTGCACAATTGCATTCATCTCACACTAGCAAAGTAATGCTCAAAATTCTCCAAGCGAGGCTTCAACAGTATGTGAACCGAGAACTTCCATATGTTCAAGTCGGATTTAGAGAAGGCAAAGGAACCAAAGATCAAATTGCCAACATCTGCTGGATCATTGAAAAAGCAAGAGAGTTCCAAAAAACATCTACTTCTGTATTGATTATGCCAAAGCCTTTGACTGCATGGATCACAACAAACTATGGAAAATTCTTAAAGAGATGGGAATACCAGATCACTTTACCTGCCTCCTAAGAAATCTGTATGCAGGTCAAGAAGCAACAGTCAAAACCGGACATGGAACAATGGACTGGTTCCAAATGGGAAAGGAGTAAGTCAAGGCTGTATATTGTCACCCTGCTTATTTAACTTAGATGCAGAGTACATCAGGCAAAATGACGGGCTAGATGAAGCACAAGCTGGAATCAAGATTGCCGAGAGAAATATCAATAACCTCAGATACACAGGTGACACCACCCATATGGCAGAAAGTGAAGAGGAACTGAGGAGCCTCTTGATGAAAGTGAAAGAGGAGAGTTAAAAAGCTGGCTTAAAACTCAACATTAAAAAAACAAAGATCATGGCATCTGATCCCATCACTTCATGGCAAATAGATGGGGAAACAATGGAAACAAGTGACAGACTTTATTTTGGGGGGCTTCAAAATCACTACAGATGGTGACTGCAGCCATGAAATTAAAAGACGTTTGCTGCTTGGAAGAAAAGCTTGACCAACCTAGACAGAATATTAAAAAGCAGAGACATTACTTTGCCAACAAAGGTCCATGTAGTCAAGGCTATGGTTTTTCCAGCAGTCATGTATGGATGTGAGTTGGACTATAAAGAAAGCTGAGTGCCGAAGAATTGATGTTTTTCAACTGTGGTGTTGGAGAGTCCCTTGGACTGCAAGGAGATCCAACCAGTCCATCCTATAGGAAATCAGTCCTGAATGTTCATTGGAAGGGCTGATGCTGAAGCTGAAGCTCCGATACTTTGGCCACTTGATGCGAAGAACTGACTCATTGGCAAAGACCCTGATGCTGGGAAAGATCGAAGGCGGGAGGAGAAAGGGAGGACAGAGGATGAGATGGTTGGATAGCATCATTGACTCAATGGACATGAGTTTGAGCAAGTTCCGGGAGTTGGTAATGGACAGGTAAGTCTGGCATGCTTCAGTCCATGGGGTCACAGAGTTGGACATGATTGAGTGACTGAACTGAACTGAACTGAGAGACAAGCATTTCTGGATTCAAGCCTATACTTGCCCATCACACCATAGTTTCTCTTTTTACATTCTTCTTTATTTGATTATCCTCCAACTTTATTCAGAAGAAAAAGTGAAGGAAAGGAACTTTACCTTTTCCTTTACTAAGTAAAAGAATTCAACAGAAAAAAGTAACTATCTGATTTAGGGTATAAAGAAAGATGACACAGGATTCTTGGGATCTAAGAGCAATAGAGGAAGGTAAAGCATTTGACAGAAATCACTTCATAGTAATTTTCTTCCTCTTTCATTTAAATTCCTCGTGAACAGGTTCTCGCCATTATTTAAATTGCTTTGTTTCCTATTTATTGTTTTCTAACATATAAAGAGTAATTCAATTTAATCATGGGCCACATGGTTTCCATTTGAAGAGTCCAAATGAGAAATCACATGGCTTTTGATCCACCTTAAAAATTTATTTACAACTATTTACACTGCAATCCTGTCAGTAATAGATTTTCACACTCATATGTGGAACCTAATTCAGAGTCTTCTCAAGTGAGAAGTTCTATTTTTACATTTAACCACTGAAGAGAAAGCATACTTGGCAGAAATATCTTCAAAATGAACATGAAATGTACTGATTATGAGTCAAAAGAACATCTACATTTTAAGGCAGATAAATGTAGTCACCCATCTGCTTGATCTTTCTGGGGTCTTTGAGAAAGCCCTATTGATTTCTTTAGACATTAGACAATACATTTAGGCACTAGATCTTTTTCTTTTGTTTTTAATTGAAGCATAGCTGATTTACAATGTTGTGCCAATCTCCGCTGTATAGCAAAGTGACTCATTTATACACACATGTACATTCTTTTTTTTATTCTTTTCCATTATGGTTTATCACAAGATATTGAATATAGTTTGCTATATATTAAGACCTTGCTGTTTATCCATTCTAAATATAATAGTTTGCATCTACCAACTCCAAACTCCCAGCCCATCCTTCTCTCTCCCCTCCCCCTTGGCAACCACAAGTCTGTTCTTTATGTCTACGAGTCTGTTTCTGTTTTGTATATAGGTTCATTTGTGCCATATTTTTTTTTATTTGTGCCATATTTTAGATTTCACATATAAGTGGTGTCATATGGTGTTTGTCTTTCTTTTTCTAACTACTTCACTTAGTATGATAATATCTAGTTGCATCCCTGGTGCTCCAAATGGCATTATTATGATTCTTTATGGGTGAGTAGTATATATCATTTATATGATATATGTCATATCATGTATATGTACATCTTCTTTATCCATTCACCTGTTGATGTACATTAGGTTGTTTCCATGCCTTGGCTATCACGAATGGTGCTGCTATGAACATAGGGTGCATGTATCTTTTTGAATTATAGTTTTTATGGGTATATTCCCAGAAGTGAGATTGCTGGACCATATGGTAACTCTATTTTTAGTTCCCTGAGGAACCTTCATACTGTTTTCCACAATGGCTGTACCAACTTATATTCCCATCAACAATGTAGGAGGTTTCCCTTTTTTCCACACCCTTCCCAGCATATGTTATTCATACACTTTTTAATGATGGCCATTCTGATCAGTATGATGTGTTACTTCATTGTAGTTTTGATTTTCATTTCCCTAATAATTAGTGATGTTGAGCATCTTTTCATGTGTCTACTGGCCATCTGATTGTCTTTTTTGGAGAAATGTCTATTAAAATCTTTTGCCCGTTTTTGATCAGGCTGTTTTTTTGTTGTTGAGTTTTATGAGCTGTTTGCATATATTGGAGATTAAGCCTTTGTCTGTTACATCATTTGCAAATATTTTTTCTCATTCTGTAGGATGTCTTTCCATTTTTTTTTTTATGGTTTCCTTTGCTATGCAAATGCCTGTGACTTTGATTAGGTCTCATTTTTTATTTTTGTTTTCATTTCTATTGCCTGGGGAGACTGACCTAAGAAAACACTGGTACAATTTACATCAGAGAATGCTTTGCCTATACTCTCTTCTAGGAATTTTATGGTGCTGTGTCTTATAATTACGTATTTAAGCCACTTTGAATTCATTTTTGTTGGCACTAGATCTTAGTCTCCTAAATTATATATAAATATAAAATATATATATATATATTTTTTTTTCAGTTCTCAGGAAATATGCATTAGGTGCTCAATAATGTTGCTTAACAAATGTTTGTCAACTAAACTGATAAATCTCTGCCTCTGGAGAAGGAAAGAAAAGGGTGGAATGGTGAGAGAAAGAAGGAATGTAACAAACAACCTTTTATAATTTCTTATTTTTTTCTGCTCCTGTAGCAACTATTAGATATAATTCATTTACCCAATGAACTTTTATTTTACTACCTACTACATGTTCATAGGGGAACAAGGGGTGATAAGAGAGACATTATCTCTGTCCTTTTGAAATTTACAGCTTATTTGGAGAGAGAGTCCGTAGACAACCATAAAGATCAAAAAAGGAAATGTTCTGTAGAAGAAAAGCATAGGATACTATGAGAACATCTAACAAACAGACCTAATCTAATACAGAGCTTGGAAAGGCATCCATTAGAAACTGACACTTACGCTTAAAAAAAGACTAGAATCAGCCAGGCCTTAAAATTTGGTAAGGAGGCTGAAGGAGAATTTTTTAAAATACTAAGTAAATTTTGAACCTTTGTAAACAGTTTAACTATATATCTGTAGGCAAAAGAAAATAAAAATTGAAACAAATATTGAACTCTTTTAGTAGATTTGTTTTTTATAACAGTATAGCAATTCTGAAACTTTTTGCATGTGTACTGTAGAACAGAGAAAGTAAGTGAACATGTTGATGTTAGGAACCAGGGTTCTCACTGCAAAGGGGAGATGCAAATGGAGTAAGGATAGTAAAGAAAGAATCATTCAGAATTTGGACTGGAACAGGAAATCTTAGGATAAATGTGTGTTTGTGTGTGTGTGTATGTGTTGTGGAGAGTGTAATTCTAGCTTTTTTTGCTCCAAGGAAGTAATAAAACCTATTAGCAGGGAGCACAACTAGCATACAAACCTCCATTTCTAAATAGCTTCCCCAATAAAAGGATCTAGAGCTCTTGGAAAATAAGGAAGTACTAAAAAATATGGGGACATGATAAAGGGACCAGGAACCACTGTAAAGGAGGCCCACTGGCAGCAATTTAACACAAACTGAAAATAATAATCCATGGACTAAAATAAGAATGCCTGATTCTATATTGATGATAGATAGATAGAAGAGAAGAAAAAGTGGTGCCTTATACAGACTACCAGAGGGAACAACAGACTTAGAAAATTATAATTTTTACATTTATAATATATATAAAAACTTGATTCAGGCCAAATTAGTAACTGGCTGCTAAATATAAAGCCTTCAAAGGTAAGGCCTACTAAAAACAGTAAGAACCAGCACAGGGTCTGGCACCTAGAAGAACCTTATCTATCTTTCTTTTTATTTTTATTTATATATAAAGTGAAGTGAAAGTAGCTCAGTCGTGTCGGACTCTTGCGACCCCATGGACTATACAGTCCATGGAATTCTCCAGGCCAGGACACTGGAGTGGGTAGCCCTTCCCTTCTTCAGGCGATCTTCCCAACTCAGGGATCGAATCCAGGTCTCCAACATTGCAGGTGGGTTCTTTGTCAGGTAAACCACAAGGGAAGCCCAAGAATACTGGAGTGAGTAGCCTGTCACTTCTCCAATAGATCTTCCTGAACCAGGAATCGAACCAGGGTTTCCTACATTGCAGGCAGATTTTTTACCAACTGAGCTATCAGGGAAGCTCATTATTTATATATATATATGTGTGTATTTATATTTATCATTTATAAAATTTAAACTTATCTGTCAAAAGAAAACCCTCTGAACAAATGCCCTTGGTTTCTATCTGTGAATTGACACAGGAGAAAGAATGTGCCTCTCTCCACATACCATGCTTCATTGCAAACCCAACTGGCAAGTACCAAACATGACCATTTGTTCTGTTACACAATGTGGGCATAGAGCCCAGGGTCTCTGAGCTTTTCAAGGGCTTACACAAACACTGGAGACATGAAATATATACGTATGCATTGGCCTCAAAATATAAAAAGGAGCAAAATCTAAATAATTAATTAAATATTTAAATAAATTATAGTATGTTGACTTCATTCTTAGAATTCACAAACATTGTCTTTATATTGGAAAGTAATTCTTAAACTTTTTCACTTCATTAAGAATTCCTTAGTATATTAATTATTGTGAAGAAATCAAAACTGATTCCATTTAAGTGAATTACTTAAAATTCTGTCTTCTACCACCTTGTATAGGGTTTCTGTCCATGAAACACCTTGTATAGGGTTTCTGATTGTATCAGTTAAGACAGATGAGGTAACATGGAAGATGAACATTTCATTTATGCACAGCTAAGTCAGTAGAGAATAAAATGTCCTTTGTAGCCAAGAAGTTTCCAAGCAAGCAGGCCCCAATTTAATCCAATATCTCAAATCATTCTTAACCCCTTCCAAAAGTCAAAGATCTTCCCTCCAGATTGAGGGGAGAGGTCACATGTGGATCCACTTCTAATTATTAGTTTTATTATTTTCCTGGAGGCATTTTTCACTATAGTAACATTATCATAATACAGGTTTTAGTTACCAAGGTAGTCAGAAGAGGTGACTGTGTTCAGTTCAGTTCAGTTCAGTCGCTCAGTCATGTCTGACTCTTTGCAACCCCATGGACTGCAGCATGCCAGGGTTCCCTGTCCATCACCAACTCTCGGAGCTTGCTCAAACTCATGTCCATCGAGTCAGTGATGCCATCCAACCATCTCATCCTCTGATGTCTCCTTCTCCTCCTGCCTTCAATCTTTCCTAGCATCAAGGTCTTTTCCAATGAGTCAGTTCTTTGCATCAGGTGGCCAAAGTATTGGAGTTTCAGCTTCAGCATCGGTCCTTCCAATGAATATTCAGGACTGATTTCCTTGAGGATTGACTGGTTTGATCTCCTTGCAGTCCCAGACACTCTCAAGAGTCTTCTCCAACACCAGAGTTCAAAAGCATCAATTCTTTGGCACTAACCTTTCTTTATACTCCAACTCTCACATCCATACATGACTACTGGAAAAACCATAGTTTTGACAAGATGGACCTTGGTAGCTTACTCTTAGTTATGATACTTTCTCCTCCATTTAGTCAAAATTCAACAGTGTTCTTGATTTAATCTTCTTGTGATGACAAGAATGCTACAGTTTTTAGTTTCTTTCTCCTTATTTCATGTGTTGTTAAGAGATGTTTTCATCCTATACCCTTTTTCTTGAATTTATTAACAATGCATTTTATTTTATCTATCAAGACTTTATTCCCTTTTCTTCTTCAATGTAACCAATTCTCTTTTTGATCAATTATGCTATTTGACAGTAGTCAATTCCAAAATCAAGAATTTATAGTGTTTCTCAAATTTTATTGGTAAAAAAGTATATTAATATGGTATGTGATATATGCTGGTAGTTTGATACCATACAGATTTGGGCGTCTAAAATAAGTGGGATTAGGGCCTTTGAGGATCTTTAAATGGCCCTAAAGCTAAGATGTGAGCTAGAGAGTTCAGGTAGTTATCCAACAATTAGGTGAGAGTCTACTATATTCCAGAAACTCTTAGGGATTATAGAGCATACAAATAATTAAAAAGTGATATTTATGTCTCTTAGGAGCTAACAATATAGTTAGGGAGTATGCAAGTGACTACCCCACGCCCAAGGTCAGGGGCGGCTGCAGAGAGCGCCAGGCTGCAATAGCGCAGGAGCGGCTGAGAGGAGCTACCCCACTTCCAAGGAGCGGTGGCTGCAGGGGCACAGGAGGGCCGAGAAGAGCTACTCCACGTTCAAGGTCAGGAGGGGCGAGACTGTGAGGAGATACCCCTCGTCCAAGGTAAGAGAAAACCAAGTAAGACGGTAGGTGTTGTGAAAGGGCATCAGAGGGCAGACACACTGAAACCATAATCACAGAAAACTAGCCAATCTGGTCACATGGACCACAGCCTTGTCTAACTGAATGAAACTGAGCCATGCCCTGTGGGGCCACCCAAGATGGACGGGTCATGGTGGAGAGGTCTGACAGAATGTGGTCCACTGGAGAAGGGAATGGCAAACCACTTCAGTATTCTTGCCTTGAGAATCCCATGAACAGGACGAAAAGGCATAATGATAGAACACTGAAAGAGAAACTCCCCAGGTCGGTAGGTGCCCAGTATGCTACTGGAGATCAGTGGAGAAATAACTCCAGAAAGAATGAAGGGATGGAGCCAAAGCAAAAACAATACCCAGTTGTGGATGTGACTGGTGATAGAAGAAAGGTCCGATGTGGTAAAGGGAAATATTGCATAGGAACCTGGAATGTTAGGTCCATGAATCAAGGCAAATTGGAAGTGGTCAAACAGGAGATGGCAAGAGTGAATGTCGACATTCTAGGAATCAGCAAACTAAAATGGACTGGAATGGGTGAATTGAACTCAGATGACCATTATATCTACTACTGTGGTCAGGAATCCTTTAGAAGAAATGGAGTAGCCATCATGGTCAACACAAGAGTCCAAAATGCGGTACTTGGATGCAATCTCAAAAACGACAGAATATGACCTCTGTTCTTTTTCAAGGCAAACCATTCAATATCATGGTAATCCAAGCCTATGCCCCAACCAGTAACGCTGAAGCAGCTGAAACTGAACAGTCCTATGAAGACCTACAAGACCTTTTAGAACTAACACTCAAAAAAGATGTCCTTTTCATTATAGGGGACTAGAATGCAAAAGTAGGAAGTCAAGAAACACCTGGAGTAACAGGCAAATTTGGCTTTGGAGTACAGAAAGAATCAGGGCAAAGGCTAATAGAGTTTTGCCAAGAGAATGCACTGGTCATAGCAAACACCCTCTTCCAACAACACAAGAGAAGACTCTACACATGGACATCACCGGATGGTCAACACCAAAATCAGATTGATTATATTCTTTGCAGCCAAAGATGGAGAAGCTCTATACAGTCAGCAAAAACAAGACAGGGAGCTGACTGTGGCTCAGATCATGAACTCCTTATTGCCAAATTCAGACTTAAATTGAAGAAAGTAGGGAAAACCACTAGATCATTCAGGTATGACTTAAATCAAATCCGTTATGATTATACAGTGGAAAGTGACAAATAGATTTAAGGGACTAGATCTGATAGACAGAGTGCCTGATGAACTATGGACGGAGGTTCGTGACATTGTACAGGAGATAGGGATCAAGACCACCCCCTTGGAAAAGAAATGCAAAAAAGCAAAATGGCTGTCTGAGGAGGCCTTACAAATAGCTGGGAAAAGAAGAGAAGCAAAAAGAAAAGGAGAAAAGGAAAGATATTCCCATCTGAATGCAGAGTTCCAAAGAATAGCAAGGAGACATAAGAAAGCCTTCCTCAGCGATCAATGAAAAGAAATACAGGAAAACAACAGAAGGGGAAAGACTAGAGATCTCTTCAAGAAAATTAGAGATACCAAGGGAACATTTCATGCAAAGATGGGCTCGATAAAGGACAGAAATGGTACGGACCTAACAGAAGAAGAAGATATTAAGAAGAGGTGGCAAGAATACACAGAAGAACCGTACAAAAAAGATCTTCACAACCCAGATAATCATGGTGGTGTGATTACTCACCTAGAGCCAGACATCCTGGAATGTTAAGTCAAGTGGGCCTTAGACAGCATCACTACGAACAAAGCTAGTGGAGGTGATGGAACTCCAGTTGAGCTATTTCAAGTCCTGAAAGATGATGCTGTGAAAGTGCTGAACTCGATATGCCAGCGAATCTGGAAAACTCAGCAGTGGTCACAGGACTGGAAAAGGTCAGTTTTCATTCCAATCCCAAAGAAAGGCAATTCCAAACAATGCTCAAACGACCACACAATTGCACTCATCTAACACGCTGGTAAAGTAATGCTTAAAATTCTCCAAGCCAGGCTTCAACAATACATGAACCGTGAACTTCCAGATGTTCAAGTTGGTTTTAGAAAAGGCAGAGGAACCAGAGATCAAATTGCCAACATCCTCTGGATCATCAGAAAAGCAAGAGAGTTCCAGAAAAACATCTATTTCTGCTTTATTGACTATGCCAAAGCCTTTGACTGTGTGGATCACAATAAACTGTGGAAAATTCTGAAAGAGATGGGAATACCAGACTATCTGACCTGTCTCTTGAGAAACCTGTATGCAGTTCAGGAAGCAACAGTTAGAACTGGACATAGAACAACAGACTGGTTCCAAATAGGAAAAGGAGTACGTCAAGGCTGTATATTGTCACCCTGCTTATTTAACTTATATGCGAGTACATCATGAGAAATGCTGGGCTGGAAGAAACACAAGCTGGATCAAGATTGCTGGGAGAAATATCAATAACCTCAGATATGCAGATGACACCACCCTATTGGTGGAAAGTGAAGAAGAACTAGAGAGCCTCTTGATGAAAGTGAAAGAGTAGTGAATGAGTTGGCTTAAAGCTCAACGTTCAGAAAACTAAGATCATGGCATCTGGTCCCATCTCTTCATGGGAAATAGATGGGGAAACAGTGGCAATAGTGTCAGACTTTATTTTTTTGGGTTCCAAAATCACTGCAGATGGTGATTGCAGCCATGAAATTAAAAGACGCTTACTCCTTGGGAGGAAGGTTATGACCAACCTAGATAGCATATTTAAAAGCAGAGACATTACTCTGCCAACAAAGGTCCATCTAGTCAGTTCAGTTCAGTTCAGTTCAGTTGCTCAGTCGTGTCCGACTCTTTGCGACCGCATGAATTCCAGCACGCCAGGCATCCAAAATGCCAGGCCTTCAAATAAGTGTTTTTGTTTTTCAGGTATACACCCAGGAGTGGAATTGTTGAGTCATATGGTAGTCCATATCTTTCTGTGTGTGCATGTGTGTGTGTATACACACATTCAGTTCAGTTCAGTTCAGTCACTCAGTCGTGTCCGACTCTGCGACCCCATGAATCGCAGCACGCCAGGACTTCCTGTCCATCACCAACTCCCGGAGTCTACCCAAACCCATGTCCATTGAATCGGTAATGCCATGCAACCATCTCATTCTCTGTCGTCCCCTTCTCCTCCTGCCCTCAATCTTTCCCAGCATCACGGTCTTTTCAAATGAGTCAGTTGTTTGCATCAGGTGGCCAAAGTATTTGAGTTTCAGCTTCAGCATCAGTCCTTCCAATAAATATTCAGGACTGATCTCCTTTAGGATTGACTGATTTGATCTCCTTGCAGTCCAACGGACTCTCAAGAGTCTTTTCCAACAACACAGTTCAAAATCATCAATTCTTGGGTGCTCAGCTTTCTTTTTGGTCTAATTCTCACATCCACACATGACTACTGGAGAAACTATAGCTTTGACTAGACAGACCTGTGTTGGCAAAGTAATGTCTCTGCTTTTGATACACTGTCTAGGTTTGTCATAGCTTTTCTTCCAAGGGGCACGTGTCTTAATTTCAAGGCTGCAGTCACCATCTGCAGTGATTTTAGAACCCAAGAAAATAAAGTCTGTCACTGTTTCCATTGTTTCCCCATTTATTTGCCATGAAGTGATGGGACCAGATGCCATAATCTTAGTTTTTTGAATGCTGAGCTTTAAGCCAGCTTTTTCACTCACCTCCTTCACCTTCCTCAAGAGGCTCTTTAGTTCCTCTTTGCTTTCTGTCATAACGGTGGTGTCATCTGCATCTCTGAGGTTATTGATATTTCTCCCAGCAATCTTAATTCCAGCTTGTGCTTCATCCAGCCTGGCAATTTGCATGATGTACCCTGCATATAAATTATATAAGCACGGTGACAATATACAGCCTTGACTTCTTCCTTTCCCAATTTGGAACCAGTTCATTGTTCCATGTCTGGTCTAACTGTTACTTCTTGACCTGCATATAGGTTTATTAGGAGGCAGGTGAGGTGGTCTGGTATTCCCATCTCTTTCAGAATTTTCCATAGTTTGTTGTGATCCACACAGTCAAAGTCTTTGAACACAGCCAATGAAGAAGAAGTAGATGTTTTTCTGGAATTCCCGTTTTTTCTATGATCCAATAGATGTTGGCCATTTGTTCTCTGGTTCCTCTGCCTTTTCTAAATCCAGCTTGAACATTTAAGTTCTTGGTTCAAGTACTGTTGAAGCCTCACTTGAAGAATTTTGAGCATTACTTTGCTAGCATGTGAGATGAGTGCAATTGTGCAGTAGTTTGACATTCTTTGGCATCGCCTTTCTTTGGGATTGGGATGAAAACTGACCTTTTCCAGTAGTGTGGCCACTGTTGAGTTTTCCAAATTTGCTGCAATATTGAGTGCAGCACTTTCACAGCATCATCTTTTAGGGTTTGAAATAGCTCAACTGGAATTCCATCACATCCACCAGCTTTGTTTGTAGTGACTACAAGGCCCACTTGACTTCACATTCCAGGATGTCTGGCTCTAGGCGAGTGATCACACCATCGTGGTTATCTGGGTCATGAAGATCTTTTTGTATAGTTCTTCTATGTATTCTTACCACCTCTTCTTATCATCTTCAGCTTCTGTTAGGTCCATACTGTTTCTATCCTTTATTGGGCCCATCTTTGCATGAAATATTCCTTTGGTATCTCTAATTTTCTTGACAAGATCTCTAGTCTTTCCCATTCTAATGTATTCCTCTGTTTCTTTGCATTGATAACTGTGGAAGGCTTTCTTATCTCTCTTCGTTATTCTTTGGAACTCTGCATTCAGATGGCTATAGCTTTTATTTTCTCCTTTGCCTTTTGCTTCTCTTCTTTTCCCAGCTGTTTAAAAGGCCTCCTCAGACAACCATTTTGCTTTTTTGCGTTTCTTTTTCTTGGGGATGGTTTTGATCACCACCTCCTATACAATGTTATGAACCTCCGTCCATAGCTCTTCAGACACCCTATCAGATCTAATCCCTTGAATCTATTTGTTACTTACACTCCAATCATAAGGGATTTGATTTAGGTCATACCTGAATGGTCTAGTTGCTTTTCCTACTTTCTTCAATTTAAGTTTGAATTTACAATACGTTCTATTTTTTATCTCATGGAGCTAATTTATCGTCTTGAGCACACAGTCAAGCCCTGGTCCTCCTTGGCTATTGTATGTGATCACTGATGCTGATTCACAGCTCAATGGTCTTGCAGACTGGTTATATTGTGTGACCACCAGTACCAACTAGTCTTTGGTGTGACTGCTACTTTTACCAGGATTGTACTCCTGAATCCCTGTGTTTGGCTGGAAAGGAGTACCTATCTATGCCTCATAAACAGAGGCACACTCAACTATAGTAGCATTCCCCTGTTTTGGACATGGAAGCAACCTAGATGTCCATCAGCAGATGAATGGATAAGGAAGCTGTGGTACATATACACAATGGAATATTACTCAGTCATTAAAAAGAATACATTTGAATCAGTTCTATTGAGATGGATGAAACTGGAGCCCATTATACAGAGTGAAGTAAGCCAGAAAGAAAAACACCAATTCAGTATACTAATGCATATATATGGAATTTGATAGATGGTAACGACAACCCTATATGCAAGACAGAATAAGAGACACAGATGCATAGAACAGTCTTATGGACTCTAAGGGAGAAGGTGAGGGTGTGACGTTCTGAGAGAATAGCATCGAAACATGTATATTATCATATGTGAAACAGAACACCATTCCAGGTTCAATGCATGAGACAAATGTTCAGGGCTGGGGCAATGGGACGACCCAGAGGGATGGGATGAGGAGGGAGGTGGGAGGGGGTTCAGGATGGGAAACACATGTAAACCCAGGGCTGATTCATGTCAATGTATGGCAAAAACCACTAAAATATTGTAAAGTAATTAGCCCTCAACTAAAATAAATAAATTTATTAAAAAATAATTAGACATTCCCTATTCCCTTCACTCTTTTGTTACAACTATAAAGTTGTAACAACTCTTTTGTATACTTTATATTATTATGAACTCACATTTGATATAAGCAACACAATAATGATTATTTTCACTTACACATACTCAACTCATTCCAGTTGGCCACAATAATCATCATTATTATTTTGATGCTTATATTATTACAATTTTAGCACTGCCACAATAACCTTTAAAATGTCTTTGTTTTCTGGCAAAACTTTTCCCAAAACTATCTAAATTGTTCTTGCCCTAAGACCTGGAGTAGGCTATCCCATAGTGTCTTGATTCCTTTCAGAGTAGAATAATATTTGTATCAGATACAATCTCTGCCCAACTCTTTCCTATTTGCTTTACCATTTCAATTATCACTAGCACCTTTGCAAAATGCAAGATTTCTGCTTCTCTGTGCCTGAAGGCTTTTTCTGGTGGCCGGATTCTACTTTTTGATTGGTAGGCTGTGCATGCCAGGGAATTAACACCACCTGGGAGCAATGCTCAACCAGTGACTCAGAAAGACTGAATATAAATACTCCAACTCCTGCATCCACAGGTGCGATAATTCTGTGACTTAAATTCCACATTGACTCCCAGAGTTCCAAGCAGTAATAACTTGCAAGATATGTATCCTTTATCAGCTTCCTTCCATCCCTATCTCATTTTGTGGTTCTTCTCTTTGCACTGAAATCTATGCTCCAGTGTCTGCCTCTAGAACAACCTAGATCACTCAGTACTAATGTAATGTATAACATCAATAGTACAATGTGACTGTAGTAACACAACTGGAAAATATATATCCTTTCTCTGGTTGCTCAGATGATAAAGAATCTGCCTGCAATGCAAGAGACCCTGGGTCAGGAAAATTCTCTGGAGAAGAGAATGGCAACCCACTTCAGTATTCTTGCCTGGAGGATTCCAAGGACAGAGGAGTCTGGTGGGCTACAGTCCATGGAGTTTCAAAGAGTTGGACACAACTGAGTGACTTAACACTTTTTCCACTAATTAACCCTAATTTTATTTTCCAGTTTAAACTTTTATGCTGCAAGACTCTGCCTTTCCCACAGTATGTGCTTTCATAGACAGATTAAACTTTCTTTTACTTCAACAAAGGGTTCTTGGTAAATGTCTGATCATGGCAATGTGATAATGATAGAGATAATATCTGTGATTTGAATAGCTAAATTTTTTCAAAGAATTCATTTGAAATTCAATCAACATTTATGAGGGTCTTAATGTGTCAAGCACTGGGCTAAGAATTAGGAACACAAAAGTGAAAAAGCTGACATTAGTAAATAAATTAGATATTTGCCTGTCAGAAAGTTGGAGAAATAAAAAGGCCATGTTTTGACATTTATAATCCTATAAAGGTCACATTTTCACACAAGAATGTTTCCTTTGTATAACACAAAAAAAAGGAAAGACAATTTGGGAGAAAGACAATGGTGCTATTTTTTTTCCCATACTTACAGATACTTCTGTTAAGGAAATTTCTTATCCTCAAATCTTTTAAAAATCCTTATTAACCTTAGAAAAAAATTCTTTTACACAAGATGCTAAACTGAATTCATAATCAATAGCAATACAAAATTCCCATTAGCATTTCAAAAAAAATAAATCCTATCAAAGTTTTTTCTCTACTTGACAGTTGTTTATTTTAAAGACTTCTGAGAAGTAAGTTTTATGTGTATGTAAACTAGACTGAACTGCAGAGTATGCAGGGCAAATGCAAATTCAACACTAGGGTATTTAAAATATGTATTTGTACTGATAATTACAAGGAGGAAAGCATACATTTCTTTTACTTAATTCCAGTCAATATAGAAATATATTTAATATAATATAATATAGACATATTTCATATAGAAATATATACATAATTCCCTAGGAAACATATTCAGAATGAATGTCTATATAGGAAAAGGCCTTGGTTTACCAATTCTCACCTTAAATTTATTTTCAAATTTATAATTACTTCTTCTAATTATTGGAATCTTCTATGGTATTTATTTTCTAGAGAAACATCTCTTATTACCAAAAAACTTTGCTTCCTATCTATTTTCTATTCCTGACATATTCCTCTTATTTGATTCCCTTTATCATTTCCCTACATTGAGAAATAATGTGAGCTACCTATGATGTAGTAACATCTTTAATCCCTTTTCCCAAAATTATGCTTAAACATGTCAGTTTAAGTAAATTAAACTTTGACTTATATATTTGGCAGAAGCAGCAAATTCACATGCTAATAAATAGATTGATCCTATCAGAAAATACAGTGTACCCTTGTATTTTCATGCTGCTAGTCATCATTAAAAGGTGTTAAGATCTTGTTTTCTCTCGTTCTCATTTTTTAAAGTGATATTCATGGGCCTATCCCTAGTGTCCTAGTAAATACATTTAAGTTTGATATTATGCATTCAATACAGTAATGCAGAAATAGGGAGGAGTAGGAGAGACATACTACTTACCAAGATATGAACCCGTGCTTCATTTTTTATATTGACTTATTTTCTCCTTGCATTACTTATTTTTTTATTAAATACAATTTAATTTTTAGAACAGTTTTAGGTTCACAGAAAAACTGATTGAAAGGTACAGACATTTCTCATATACTTCCTGAGCCTACATGTGCATAGCTTCCCCCACTATCAACGTATTCCACCAGCATGGCACAGTTTTTACAGTTCATCAAGTGATGAACCTACACTGACCTATCATAATCAAAGTCCATAGTTTACATTATGGTTCACTCTTGGTGTTATACATTCTATCAGTTTGGACAGATGTATAATGCCTCCAGAACATGTATAGTTGGAATCATACAGCACGCAGCTTTTCCAGACTGGCTTCTTTTATATAGTAATATGCATTTAAAGTTTCTCCATGTCTTTTTATTGCTTAATGATTCATTTCTTTATAGTAGTAAATAATATTCCATTCCATTCCACAGCTTATTCATTTGCCTACTGAAGGACCTCTTGGTTGATTCCAAGTTTTGGCAAGTATGAAGAAAGCTGCCATAAACATTTAAGTATAGCTATTTGTGTGCAGGTTAATTTTCAACTTCTTTGAGTAAAAATCAAGGAATATAACTGCTAAATCATATGATAAGAACATGTTAGTTTTATAACAAACTGCCAAACGATCTCCCAAAGTGACTTGCACCACCAGCAGTGAATGAGAGTTCTTGTTGCTCCACAGCCTGCCAGCATTTGGTGTCATCAGTGTTTCTGATTTTGGCCATATTCTAATAGGTATGTAGTGGTACCTCATTGCTGTTTTAATTTTCAGTCCCCTGATTACATAAAATATGGGGCATATTTTCATATTCTTATTTGCCACCTGTATAAATTCTTTGGTTAGGTGTCTGTTAAAGTTGTCTGCCAGTTTATTAATCAGGTTGTCTGTTTTCCTATTTGTTAAATTTTAAGTGTTCTTTGTGTATTTTGTAAAATAGTCATTTATCAGACATGTATTTTCCAAATATTTTCTCCCAGTCTGTGGCTTGTCTTTTCATTCTCTTGACAGTGTCTCTTGCAGAGCAGAAATTTTTTAATTTAATGAAAAACAGTTTATCAATTGTTTCTTTTGTAAATTATGCCTTTAGTATTGTAGCTAACATCAAATCCAAGGTCATCTAGATTTTCTCTTATGTCATCTTCTAGTTTTATAGTTTTGTGTTTTATAGTTAGGGCTTTGATCATTTTGAATTAACTTTGTGAAGTGTATACATTAGCGCCTAATTCATTTTTTTTTTGCATGTGAATGTACAGTTGTCCCCATACCATTTGTTCAGAAGACTATCTCTGCTCCATTTTATTGCCTTTTTCCTTTGTCTAAGATCAGTTAACCACACTTATGTGGTCTATTTATAAGCTCTCTAGTCTGTTCAAATGATTTATTTGTCTCTTTTTTCATGAACATCATGCTGTCTTGATTACTGCAATCTTATAGTAAGCTTGAAGTCAAGTAGTGACAGTTCTTTAACTTTGTTCTTCTCTTTGAATACTACATCAGTTACATTGGGTCTTTTGCCTGTCCATGTAAACTTTAGAATCATATTGTGGATATCCAGAAAATAACTTGCTGGGATTTTGACCAGGACTGTGTTAAGTCTATGGATCAACTTGGGAAGAACTAACAACTTAAAATATGATTCCTCCTGTTCATGAACATGTGATATTTCCATTTATTTAGTTCTTTCATCAGTTTGTAGTTTTTCTCATTTTCTAGATCTTGCACATATTTTGCCAGACTTAGACCTACGTATTTCATTTTTGAGGGTGCTAATGTAAATGATATTCTGTTACTAATTTCAAATTCTTTTTAATTTCTGGCATATGGGAAAACAACTGACTTTGGTGTATTAACCTTGTATCCCACAATCTTGCCATAATGCTTGGTTCAGGTGCCCAGATTAGGTGGGATTCCTCTTATATATATTTTAGATATTATTCATGCCCTGTGTTAGCTGTGGTCTGTCCTCCCTTTTTAGTCAGCCTACCAGCAGCATACTTCCAACCTTTTAGCAATTTTAGTTCTTTTCTTGATTGAGGTCCATTTACTAGACTTGTATATAATATCCCAGATGCAAAGAGATAATTGCTTTATTCAAGAGTCAGGACAACTTCTATCAGAAAAACAAAAGAAAAGTGGTGTGTGGTAAGTGACTCAGAAGCCTGCATCTACAGTATTATGTATAACACTATAATGTCTAAAACTAATCAATCAAGAATCCCAGAGTAATTACATTATTTAAATGTATTCAAGTAAAGCTAGAGGATCATGGATAAATGAATAGAAGATGGTTGCCTCTTAAGCAGGATCAGAAAGAAAGGAAAGGTTGAGTCAAAGAACTGCTATTGCTGTAAGTTTTAGTCTTATTGTACTTTTCAGACTATGCCTATATATATTTTGCTAACAATAAAAAAATAAACTAGCATAGTAAAAGTAGGAGAGGAACTTCATCTGCTTTTGTTTTGCCCACACAGATATGTTAGGATATGTATCAACTGACCAGGTTATTCGAGTCATAAATAATACATAATCAAATGAAAAATGGATATTTACATTGTCCACCTCCTTTAGGTTACTTTTTATCTCTTAATTTGAAAATATTGAATAATATGTTCTCTTAAGAAGAAATCTTTGTCTTTTTCTATGTAGAAAAATATTCACTCATCCTTCCTTTGGATTTTTGTCCCAAGCCATCGTTTTATAGCAAATGTTTGTCACTCACCTCCCAATCCTATAGTTCGTTTTTCATAAATTGATTTGCTTCCTCAGAGAACTCCAAATAATTAGGCATATTTTCTCTTTACAGTTATATTTAAATTTATTAAATATATTCCAATATTTCTCCCATCTGGCTATATTTATTTAAATGATTTTAAATTTAACCTCCCTGTAAACCCTACTCTTTTGCTCCATGAGGCACAGTTGTCTTTCCTTCACCATTTTTGATCAGTAATGGTACTTTGTAGAAATGGCCAAACTTTCTCTCATTTACATTTATGATGTAATAACTCATTGGTTTGCTCCCTTTGCAGCCAGACCTTGTCTGGCCCACTTCTATGCATGGTCTCAAAACCTCTGCACCCAGAGCACTGACCTATAGCTCTTTCGACAGTGTCTTCAGCTCTCTGATGAGGTCTGTGCCTCTGGATAATGTAAACTGTCATCCATCCATTGTAACCTCACAGTAGGTAGCAATAAAGAATCAAAATAAATTAACCTCAGTTGCTATGTGCTGCAGTACATTGTCCAGAAGTTGTTCCTAATTCTTTCTTTTCATGAAATTTAAAGACAGCATGACACCAGCAAAGCAAACCATTCACCTTTATCCTCACAGCTAAAAATACCTGTCCCAAATGCAAGTTTAAAATTGAAGAAATGAACTTTCTTTCAACTGAGAGGGTTAATGTTTTTAAGACACAAAAACTAGTCCTAAAATTTATAGGCTTCAAACAGGAGATGAGAGGCCACAATCATTCACAAAATAACAATCTTTATTACTGACACAGTCTGGTCTCTTAAAACATTATATATGAAAAACCAAATTTATAGAATAAATTAGATATTGTTTTGCAGAACAAAAGATTTTCATTATTTGAAAGCCTTCATTTCAAAATTGTTTTAGAAAATGAGTTCCCCAGACATTTAAGATTTTCTTCTCTTCATAGATCATTGACCACTCTAGCTACTTTAATAAGATGGTAAAGGACAGAGACTTTGCTCTAGTTAGGTAAAAAATGCCACTGGTAATTTGATAGGGATTGCACTGACTTTGTAGATTGCCTTGAGTAGTATAGTCATTTTGACAATATTGATTCTTCCAATCCAAGACCATGGTACTATCTTCCAGGTTTGTGTCATCATCCATTTTTCTTCAGTGTCTTAAAAGTTTTTGGAGTATAAGTCTTTGCCTCCTTAGGTAGGTTTATTCTTATTTATTCCTAGGAATTTGACACAATGGTAAATGGGATTGTTTGCTTAATTTCTCTTTCTGATCTTTCATTGTTAGTGTATAGGAATATAAGATTTCTGTGTATTAATTCTGTATTCTGCAACTTTACCAAATTCATTGATGAGCTCTAGTAGCTAAGGTATATAATATTCCAAAACAACAGAATATTTCTCAGCCAGTAAAAATGAAATAATGTCATTTGCAACAACATGGATGGACCTAGAGATTATCATACTAGGTGAAGTTGCCAGATAGACAAATATCATATGGTATCACTGATATGTAGAATCTTAAAAAATTATACAAATGATATTCAAAACAGAAATGGACCCACAGACATAGAAAATAAACTTATGATTACTAAAGGGGAAAGGTGGAGGAGGGATAAATTTGGAATTGGGATTAATATATACACATTACCATATGTAAAATAGATAACCAACAAGGACATATTGCCTAGCACACAGAACTATACTCAATATTCTGTAATAAGCTGTAAGGGAAAACAATCTGGAAAAAAATAAAAAATATATATATATATATGTATATATATATATATGTTTAGCTGAATCACTTTGCTGTACACCTGAAACTAACACAACATTGTAAATTAGCTATACTTCAATTAAAAAGAGAAAGGACACAGAATTTAAAATCTACTCTACAGTGAGGCATTGCCAATTGATGACATTCAAAAATATTCCAGTTTCCAAGATTAAATTGATTCAAATTTTTAAACACACAAATTACTTTATAAAGAACAGGTCACAGATTTGTCCATGTCTATGCATGGGACGGATGCTCAGGGATGGAGCGTTGGGATGACACTGAGGGATGGGAGGGGGAGGGAGGTGGGAGGAGGGTTTGGGAGGGGGAGCACATGTGAATCCATGGCTGATTCATGTCGATGTATGGCAAAAACTACTACAATATTGTAAAGTAATTAGCCCCCAACTAAAATAAAATAAATAAATAAATAAATAAATAAATAAATAAATAAATAAATAAATAAAAAAAAAAAAAAATTAAAAAAAAAAAAAAAGAAAGAAAATCTCATGGGACTCTTAGCTCTGAAAAAAAAAAAAAAAAAAAAAAGAACAGGTCACAGATTTGTCCAAAAGCAGATAACTAGTCTCTAGTCTTTTTCTCTTCTACCTTTTTCCCTTTTCTTTTTTGAACTGGGACTTTTTTTGAGCAACAGAAAGAGTTAAAAATTTCGGGAATATCACATAAAAATCTGGACTCCTAGCTTCTCCTCAGAAAATGTCTTTCATTTATTTGATCTGGCAGTTTCACATAAACCACTAGCAACAAGAAGTTAGTTAGAGTTAAATAGTAAGTCTTAACCTCTATTTTCATTTAATGGTTAATTACTTTTGCATCAACAAATGTAATTTTACATTTAAATTTCCCAGAGAAATAAAAAACTCTTATGCATTGTCTTCACATGCCCTGCTCCTCACAATGTCTGTGCTTCTGTGTCCTTTCTCTTATAAGGACACCACTCATTGGATTTAGGACTAATTCTAAATCCATATCTTTATCTTGAGATTCTTAACTTGATTACATCTGCAAAATCCTATTTCTAAATATAGTCACATTTATAGGTATGAGAAGGGAGGGAAGGGTTAGAAGTTGAACATGTCTTTTTTGAGAAGTACAGGTCAACTCACTATATACTGACTTTTCACAGATTTAAATAAATTTTGTCTTATTTTGGTTTGAGTATTTAAGCTCTGGTCATTTTCCAATTTAAATTCACATAGTTAATAAAATCAAGCTATAAATATAAAATTTTACTGTGGTTTCAAAACTAGGATCTCTGCTGAATTATAATTATAATTAGTTGCATCTAATAAGCCAGTTTTAACACACACACACACACAAATTGAAGTAAAGGAAGTCTTACAGTTTAAGCATTAGTTTTTAATTCAGAATAGTTATCGCTTTTCTCTCTTTGATCTGGGTATTTCAAGATGGGTGCATGGTCCCTGCAATGGATGCTGGAACAAGCTAATGCAACTCTGACTTTTTGAGAACCAACTGTTAGGTATTCAGGAATTTTAAAAGCTAGTAGTAGCTTGAAATTGGTCATAGTTGGAAGTATTTACTCCACAAAATCTGGTAAATGCTACAAATCAGGGACCCTCCTCCCCAGGGAGCCTGATATTAAACAATTACCAGAACATTACTGCCTGCATATTATCAAGTGGTCCATGGTGGTCTGGCGGTTTCAAAAGAAAAAGTAATTATTTAGTTTTGTTCACCTACACTTCATAAATGTCAAATGCAAGATTAATTATTACCACCCCCAAATATTGTTCTTCTTAATCATCATTATTTCCTTAAGTTATGTTCAAGAGAAGCAAGAATAGCTACAGTCAAAGTTAACAAGTTGAATTAGCCTCAGCTAAGGAATTTTCACATCTTTTGCATAAAGTTGGCATTTTAAATTGTTGTCATAGTGTTGTATTGTATCTACAAAAATAGATCAGTGACTTAGAGTAGTTCAGAAAAGCATAAAAATAATGACAAACAGTGACAGAAAGATTTCAGTTCAGACTATCATCATATATGAACATTGTGTGCATGCGTACTCAGTTGCTTCAGTTATAAGGGATTCTTGCCCACAGTAGTAGATATAATGGTCATATGAATTAAATTCACCCATCCCTGTCCATTTTAGTTTACTGATTTCTAATATGTCCATGTTTCAATCTTGCCATCTCCTCCTACTTGACCATTTCCAATGTACCTTGATCCATGTACCTAATATTCCAGATTCCTATGAAACATTGTTCTTTACCACATCAGACTTGACTTTCACCACCAGACACATCCACAACTGAACCTAATTTCTGCTTTGGCCCAATCACTTCATTCTTTCTGGAGCTATTAGTAATTGTCCTCCACTTTCCTCAGTAGCATATTGGACACCTTCTGACCTGAGGGGCTCGTCTTCCAGTGTCGTAACTTTTTGCCTTTCATACTATCCCTGGGGTTCTCCAGGCAAGAATACTGGAGTGGGTTGCAATTTCCTTCTCCAGTGAACCATGTTTTGGCAGGACTCTTCCCTATGACCCACCCATTTGGGTGTGATCCATAAAGGTGGTTTACTTTGATAAGTCATATGAAATCCATATTTACTAAATATAAAATGAAATGGAAAAAAGAATGCCAGCTATTGAAAGAACATGAGGTTTTGAGAAGTTGGACAAGATAAAAAGTATTTTATCTTCTTAATAATACTAGGAAATGACTTATCTTTTTTTTTTTTTTTTTTTTATTCTTCAAAAACATGGCTTTTAATAGCAATGCAGTTACATCAAACGTGCATGCCGTAACTTCTTTAAACATTTCCTCACTGTTGAATACTTGGGTTATTTCCTTTCTTCCTTCTGTCCTTTTCCTTTTTTTTGGCTATAATTTTTGCCAACATAAATAACATTTTGATAAACTTCCTTAACTCACATCCTTAACTCACATCTTTGTCCACACTGATGACTCCCCCTCCAATAGATTTCTAGAACTAAAATTATTAATCAAAAGACATAAACTTTTTCAACTTCTCTTGACTTACAATATCAAATTATTTTCCAGGCTTTGACCCATCAGCCTTCTTATAGCAATACATGTTATCATTGTGGTTTTTATGTATTTATGTGTTTTTAACTGTTTAGTGAAGCTAGCAGTTTCCTGTTTATGGTAGGTGGCCCATGTTTCTTTTAGCTTATTTTTAGTCTTATATTTATGCAAATAAGGCCAGTTAATTTACCGGTCCAAACAATGACGGGAATAAAGCCAAGCAACTATGCACCCTTGGTCATAAGGGGGATGGGGAGGTTCACCCTATCGTCATTCCCTGAAAAATGATGCACAAAGGTCAGATGCTCACCCCATCTATCTAGCTGTGAAGACTTGCTTTCTTTGGGTTCTTCCTACAAACCCTGAAAGTGAAAGTCGCTTAGCCGTGTCCAACTCTTTGAGACCCCCTGAACCACACAGTCCATGGAATTCTCCAGGCCAGAATACTGGAGTGGGTATAGCCTATCCCTTCTCCAGGGGATCTTCCTGACCCAGGAATTGAACCAGGGTCTGCTGCATTGCAGGAGGATTCTTTACCAGATGAGCTACCAGGGAGGCCCCCCCCCGCCCCGAGTCTCCCTAAATTGCTACTACACTTCTGAGAATTTTGAGCGGCTGCCCAATACTACTTCTGTGGGACTCCAGTCCCTGACTTAGCTCTCAGTGACTCTCTAGCTCTGGTCCTCCTGCCATCTCCTATATCCCATCCTTTCAGGAGTTCAAAGTTTGCCTCTGCTCTCTGAAACCCCTTGAAGTTCCGTCCCCAGGGTCCTGCACCTTCTATTGACTGGAATCCATCCAGTGGGGAGGTTTGATTCTCAAAACCGAATATTAGACATTGCAAAGTCACTGATATATATATATATATGTATATACACATATATATTATATTGTTCCATTGCTCAGTTGTGTCCAACTTTTTGTGATCCCATGGGCTGTAGCACACCAGGCTTCCCTGTTGTTCACCATTTCCCAGAGCTGGCTCAAATTCGTGTCCATTGAGTCAGTGATGTCATCCAACCATCTCATCCTCTGTCATCCCCTTCTCTTCCTGCCCTTCAGTCTTTCCCAGCATCAGGGTCTTTTCCAATGAGTCAGCTCTTCGAATCAGATAGCCAAAGTATTAGAGCTTCAGTTTCAGCATCAGTCCTTCCAATGACTATTCAGGGTTGATTTCTTTTAGGATGGACTGTTTTGATCTTCTTGAGGTCCAAGGGACTGGTCATGGAGAGTTCTAACAAAACGTGGTCCACTGGAGAAGGGAATGGCAAACCACTTCAGTATTCTTGAGAATCCCATGAACAGTATGAAAAGGCAAAAAGATACATACGTGTATATATGTATATACATATAGTATATATATAAAAGTATTTCTTTATCTGGCTGCATGGGTCTCAGTGGCAACATGCAGGATCTTTTAGTCGTGGCATGTGGGATCTAGTTCTGTGAACAGGGATGGAACCCAGGCCCCTGCATTAGAAGCACGAAGCCTTAGCCACTGGGCCGCCAGGGAAGAGTCCTTGATACAAATTTTTCGTGTTTGTTCGGTGCTGCCAATGAAAGCAACAACTTTCAGTATCATCCCGGTCTCCCAGCAGTTGCTCTGGTGAATACGTCAGTTGGAGCACCGAAGGGCTGTGTTTCATCCCTTTATTTGTGATCATCCTGGTCTCCCAGCAGTTGCTCTGGTGAATACGTCAGTTGGAGCACCGAAGGGCTGTGTTTCATCCCTTTATTTGGCTTACTAGATTCCTCAGATTTTCAGAGATTTCAGAGATAGTTACGAACATTCTTGAAGGTCTGTGACATGACTGCACCCTCCCATTAATAAACCTTATACTAACAAATATTCCCTCCCATTCCAGCCGTGGGGCTCCTGAAAAGCCCAGGGGAGGCTTCCTTTACTGCTTCTGCGTCAGAATAGCTGATTTCTTTCTCTCGTGTGAGTGAATCTGAAGGCTTCCTTCCTGGGTTTGAGAGGATCAGGGGACTTGGCTAAAGGTGGTGGTGTCTGTGAGCGTAGGCCCTTGCGAGTACCTCCTCACGGTCATTCACTCAGGCTTCACCGTTTACCAAATGAAGTATCACGCATCACATGTTATGCATCACCTGCTTTCATTCCTGCCCACAATCCCAGGAGATGGCCATTACCGAAGCTACTCAGGTGTCAGAGAAGGAAGTGGGTCACTGCCCAGACAGGTTCTTGCAGGGAAGTGATCTTTCGTAGGGTCTCTGCCGCGTTCGGCCCGAGTGGAGAAGCGGCTAGACGTTAGACCGCTCAGGAGCCGGAGGAAGGCAAGGCTGGAAATGACTTATCTTATTCAAAGTGGCATGCTCAAGATATCTGTCTAAAATATATCCTGTATCTTGAATAGTCTGAATTTATCACCTTGTGGCCAAAATGGCACAATTTTGATATTGAGACTGGGGATACCAGGATTTCTTTAGAAGACCAAGTGGGGGGACATTCAACTTGACCACTAAGGGTTCAATGCTTGCCAGAGAAAGAAATCTGACTTTTTAAAAACCAAATCCAAACCTTGCAATAGAAAATTGGTTGTACTTTCAAAGCTGGATACCACCTAAAAAGTAAATTGGAAAACTACTGGCTATATCTACCAAATTGAAGCTTTTAGGTTTTGTGTGTAACTTTGCCTATGTAGCATCTTTCAGAAAGCTCAAAATAAGTTTCAGTGGAAAATTTCTTCATATTTCTGGATCGACTATGCAGTCTGAAAATCTGGAACTATATGACAGTGCCAACAAACAGTTGCTGCCATTTCCAAGAACCTATAATTATGATGAAAGAATTTTGAATTTAGCAGAAATAAAGACAAAGAAAAGGAACCAACTGCTTATAGAACATGACCTATGGCTACAGCCTTCATACTGAATAAATATATCCAAGGAAAATCTTGAAAACAGCATTATACCTCTCACAGATATGATAAAGGGAGTAACATAGTGCCTGGTTAATGGCTCAGGCACCAAAGTCTGGGTTTGAGTCCCATTGAATCAGCTGCATGGCTTTGAACAAGTTACTTAACCTTTCTATGCCTCAATTTCCATCTGGGAATGATCATAATAACGCCAGTCTCAAAAGCTTAATATGACTATAACATGAATTAACATATGTAAGAAACTTAGTGCCTGATATTCAATAAAATGTCTTAGTGCCTAGAATACAATACGGACTATGTACATAATAAGACCTCCCAGGTTAATGTGATGATCTGATGTATTTGAAGACACAACAACCAATGAGAAGCACAATGTATATGCAAAAACTTTTATAGCTTGAAGACTAGACACATCACTCAGTGATGTGTCTCTAAAACCTAATGCATTCAGTTAAGCCTACTGAAAATAAAGGATCAAAGGAAGCTGTCATATAAAAATAAAACAAAGGGCTTGAAAATAGCATGTTCTATTACTTACGCATTCTCTTTTACCTTTGTGCATGTCTCTTATTTGCTTTTAAGCAACCCTCTTTGTCACATCCCTGAATGTTTACAAATACCAAACTTGTGAAGTCTAAGTTTAGACCATTATTAAGTGCTCACTGAGATGATCTTTATAGCTTTCAGTTCAATTCAGTCACTCAGTCGTGTCCGACTCTTTGCTACCCCATGAACGGCAGCACGCCAGGCCTCCCTGTCCATCACCAACTCCCAGAGTCCACCCAAACCCATGTCCATCGAGTCGGTGATGCCATCCAGCCATCTCATCCTCTGCCGTCCCCTTCTCCTCCTGCCCTCAATCTTTCCCAGCATCAGAGTCTTTTCCAATGAGTCAGCTCTTCGCATCAGTGGGCCAAAGTATTGGAGTTTCAGCTTCAACATCAGTCCTTCCAATGAACACCCAGGACTGATCTCCTTTAGGATGAACTGGTTGTCATGCCAGTCCATTAAACTCTAGTGTGGTTTTCATTTAGTCATAAATTTCCAGATTTTGCTTTAATAACAGATCTTAGGTATGGAATGCAATGAGGTGTAGGGGAGAAAAGAGTAAAATCGGTCAAACTAAACCTGAATTCTGGATATTGAACTTTAGACCTTAGTGAATATGAGCAAGTCATTGAAGCCTGTGAAGCTTCCTTTCCACATCCAGAAAAATAGGCTCTTTGTAAGAAAAAACTACAGTGTTATGAATACAAAATTAAATACAGAAGTAACTGCCTGATGTGCTGTTAAAATAGGTGTTTCCTACAGTTTTGATTGCATATTCTTTCAAAATCTCTTGAGATGATGATGGTTTTATAAATTTTCTATGATAAGTAAAAATAATTCAGACTTTCCTCTAACATGATCAAATAGGATAGTTTTCGTAACTTAAAATAGTTTTTTTAGATTCACAATTTGTTTTTGGCTGTGTCATCTATATTTTTAAAGTTATTGTCATCTGTGGGAAACCCTCTATCAGTGTCTTTCCTGTATGTGCTCTATGATCTCAGCATATTTCTTGTTTTCCTGTCCAGAGTCTAACCTAACATATTCACTGACTCAGCGATATCCATTAATCAATTTATCCAAGAGTTATGTTATCATCAATTTCAGTACTCATATCAAATTAAAATATTTTCCCAATGTTTTCATATGATGTATTCCTCTTCATTAATTGCATTATTAAACTGTTCAAAAGCCTAATTCATTGCTTCTACTCAAAACTTATCATGGAAATTATTCCTACAGTGGGATAATAACTTAATCATGTAAGAAAGTGACTGCAAACTTCATATATATATTATGCAAAACTCAAACTGAATGTGTTCTTGACTCAACTTCCCTTTAACTGGATCCTCAGAATAATTCTGGCCACTCCAATGCTGCCAAATACTGAAAGTGTGACAGAGAGTTAGTGGATGTGGTAAGAGATAGCAATCTTGACCTATTGCCATTAACAATATCTAATTTTTTAAAAATTTACAAAAACATTTGACAATGTGAACATTGGCTTGGGCCCACTCCCAGGGTTTTGGAAAGCTCCTGTGCAGATGACACTTAAGTTTCATTGACTTTATAGTAAATCTTTCTCTGAAGATTTAACCCATTTACCCACTAGAAAAAAAATCTCAGACCTCACTACTTCTAACAACTTTAAGAGCAACTGAAACAAATAGGCTCTGATACAACTGATACAACAAATACAAATAGGATAAATACTTGGTGAACAGATAAAAGAGGTTGCACTATGATTAACACAATTAATGAGAATTCAATTAGCCAATTTGGTAAAAAATATAGGAAGAGATTTTCAATATACTAGACAAAGCAATGTGATGTAATGGTAGAGCATGAGATCTGGGGCCAGGATTCCTAGCTCCATTATATAAAGGCTGTGTATCTCAACCTTTTCTATGCCTCAGTTTCCTCTTCTGAAAAATGCAGATAACTAGTAATCTGCCATGTAGGGTTGTAAGGATTCAATTTATTGATGCATGTAAAATGCTTAATGAGTTTTAATACACAGTAAGCATTTGCCAAGTGTCGCTCCTTTTCTCTTAGAAACAAAGACCTTCCTTTTCTGTTTTCAAAAATATTTTAACGTAGCATAAACAAAACACTTCAAAAGAATAAAATTCAATTAATACCTGGGATAATCAAAATGATGTGTAAACTAAAGATAAAAATAATAAACGTCAGGGATGAAATCGGTACATGAAATGAAAAATGTCATATGAAAAAATATTCCTTACAGTTGATGGAAGCAGGGAGCCAAATTTGGCTCTATGAATCCTGTAAAGTAGCCCGCTCTGCTGAAGAACACCTTTGAGATACAGCAGCAGCCAAATTTCTACAATCTGTCCTGTTATTTGGCAAAAGATGCCAGCAAAACTTATTAGTACTTAAACATTTCTCCGTCTTTCTCATCCCCTTCAGATTACACATTATGGGAGAGGCATTTTAATTAGTCAAATGTTCCTAAGGGAACTTTGCTGCTCAGTGATTGGCTAAAATTTATCAAGCAGATGCTAACAGTGATTGGGCAGGCTGGATTGGAATGAAAGGAATATCTCATTTTTCGGGCCCCTTGTGATCTGGTAGGATGGAGTGTATAAAAGGTCATGGAACCAGAAGAAATGCAGAAAATGAGCATCCAAACCTAACATTTCTCAACATTTTCCTTTGCAAAATAAAGATGAGAAAATTTAAAGTTATTGTGTATAACCGACTAGTTAGGATAAAGAGTTTTAAAATTTCATAAAGCCCTGCAGATTTTCATTGTGCTAACCCAAAAAATCTTCAGAAGCTGTAACATATTTGCTTTCCAGAATTATAGTTCTCTGATCTGAAAAATAAAAAAAGTGAGGCAATTCCTAAATTGTCTTTTTAATGTTGCTGCTGTTTCAAATTCTCTTAAAAATAAAACAAACAACAACAAAAAAAACAGCCTCTAAATGTTTGTGTGTTCTCTAAGATAAAAATCCCGAAGTACCACTTCAAACTTGATGTTTTCTATTACAGCTTAAAAAGAACATCTAACTTCTACTTGAATTACTACTTCAGTTAAGCCTGTTAATGTAAATGAGGATACTCTCTGGAACCTATAGGTTTGCTAAGTACTGTTTAGCTGCAGAAAGAATATAGCCATTCTTGTAGAACTTAGAATCAGTTAAAATAATTTCACCATGTATGGTGGTGAATCAAGATTGCTGGGAGAAATATCAATAACCTCAGATATGCAGATGACACCACACTTAAGGCAGAAAGTGAAGAAGAACTAAAGAGCCTCTTGATGAAACTGAAACAGGAGAGTGAAAAAGTTGGCTTAAAGTTCAACATTCAGAAAACTAAGATCATGGCATCCAGTCCCATCACTTCATGGCAAATAGATGGGGAAACAGTGGAAACAGTGGCTGACTTTACTTTTCTGGGCTCCAAAATCACTGCAGATGGTGAATTCAGCCATAAAATTAAAAGATGCTTACTTCTTGGAAGAAAAGTTAGACCAACCTAGACAGCATATTAAAAAGCCGAGGCATTACTTTGCCAACAAAGTTCCGTTTAGTCAAGGCTATGGTTTTTCCAGTAGTCATGTATGGATGTGAGAGTTGGACTATAAAGATAGCTGAGCGCCACATAATTGATGTTTTTCATCTGTGGTGTTGGAGAAGGCTCTTAAGAGTCCCTTGGACTGCAAGGAGATCCAACCAGTCCAACCTAAAGGAGATCAGTCCTGAATGTTCATTGGAAGGACCTATGTTGAAGCTGAAACTCCAATACTTTGGCCACCTGATGCAAAGAGCTGACTCATTGAAAAAGACCCTGATGCTGGGAAAGATTGAAGGCGGGAGGAGAAGGGGATGACAGAGGATGAGATGGTTGGATGGCATCACCAACTCAATGGGCATGAGTTTGGATAAACTCTGGGAGTTGGTGATGGACAGGGAAGCCTGGCGTGCTGCAGTCCATAGGGTTGCAAAGAGTCGGACACAACTGAGCAACTGAACTGAACTGCAAATGGAAATCAGAGTGCCGATTCTGGATTTTTTTGGTTGTATTCCTGGGCATACTAAGAAAATGACTTTTAAAAAATTCTCAGAAGTATTTTTCATATCCCCAAACCAAGGAAAATTTGATTATGGAAATGAAACTTTGGGGAGGTTTCTTTGGAATTAGTAGCAACTACAACCACTGATTTTTACCAGCACACCAGAAATGAAACATCTCCTTAAATTAAATTTGCCTTTCAGGGAAATTGTTTTGAATTTTTAACTTGTGGTAAAATATATATAGCATAAAATTAGCCATTTAAATCATTTTAAGTGTGCTATTCAGTGGTATTAATTATAGTCACCATGTTAAAAAATCATCATCACTATTTCCAAAACATTTTCATGGGCCAAAATAGAAAGTCTGTAACCATTAAGTAATAATTCTCTATTTCTCCTCTCTTGCTCAATCCCCTGTTAACTTCCCATCTATTTTCTATCTCTATGACTTTGCCTATTCTAGAAAACTTCATATAACTACAATCATACAATATAAATACACCACATTTTGGTTATCCATTCATTGGTTGATTGACATCTGGGGTGTTTATACCCTTTGGCTATTGCTAATAAAGCTGCAATGAATACTGGCATACAAGTATCTGTTTGAGTTCCTTCTATCAAATTTTTGGAGTATATACCTCAAAGTGGAATTGCTGGATCATATGGTAATTCTATGTTCAACTTATTGAAAAAACACCAAACCATTTTCCACAGTGTTGCAACATTTTATATTTCCATCAGCATTGTACAAGGTTTTTCACATCCTTGCCAACACTTGCTATTTTCTGCATTTTCAAAATTATTATAATAGCCATTCTAGTAGATATGAAGTGGTATCTCATCATGGTTTTGATTTTAATTTCCCTAATGTCTAAGATGATGCTGAGCATCTTTTGCCTATTTTGTAAAGTCTTTTATCCATTTTTAAAACAGAGTTCTCTTTTTCTTCCTGAGTTATAGGAGATCTTTATATATTTAGGGAAATATAACCCCTACCATATACGTGAGTTGTGAGTATTTTCCCACATCCCGTCGGTTGTCTTTTAACTTTCTTGATAATGTAACTTTGCTTTCTTAAAAATATTATTTACATTTTTCTCTTTAATATAAAAGAGAATATGAAAGTATTTAATATATTAATTACAGCAGTTATTGAAAGTGCTATAAAGAAAATGAATTTTCCTCTCAACTGACTCATTATTCTTAATGTGGAAGACATTAATTAACCTTGTTTCTTATATGTATAAATGAAAACTGGTTTTAATTAGAGCTATTTTTACAATAACGAGGTTTCCAGAGTTAAAAAAAAAAAAAAAACTACATCGGAGGAAAAACTAAAGCTTTGTTTAATTTATAGAACTGTTTTCACCTATGCCTAAAGATTCATTTACTTTATTGGAGTTAGTATTGATTACAAGAAGATCTATTATATCAGAGGAGGGAATTGTATAAGATTAGCAGGAAGAGAATATATTAACCTTCTTGGGACCACAAAAGTTAGATGAGTTAAGAACACAGTTGGATTTTACCCAAATGCACAGAGCATATAACATCAAAATGTGCAATCTCTACTCTTGGTTTTTTTCCATGACAGTTCCTCCTCATATTATAAATATTATAAGTGAGAAAAGCTACAAGCTCTTGCATTTTATAGTAATCAAGGGTGGAGGTAGCCCCATTCAGGAGAAAGAATGGGAAAATGTTTAAAGAGAGACAAAGGATAGGACCAAAGAAGAGGCTCTTGATTGTAGATAAAAAGGATTATAAAGAGCCTGTGTGCTAAAGACCTTCACCTTGGTTAGAAAATCTTTAACAAAAGTTTTTGCAAGCATGGAGAAAAGAATTAACCATGAAGTATTGTAAATTACATTAGGAAAACAAGCCTATAAAACAGAGAGCTGATGAAAACTTATGAAAGTCTTCATATTGTTTCAGAATTGAGGTCTCTTGATAAATTTTGAGAAGGTAGAAAGGCAACCAGACTTGATAGAATCACTGATACTCAGCTTTCAAGCATTCCCCAATGCAATATATTCCCCTAAAAGTGCACAGTGTGATAGTATCCTAATAGCATTGTCACTTGAAAAATTAATGTAGCAGAACCTGACAATTTGCCACAGCATTTAAAACTGGAAAAGTGTTTTCTAGGGAATGTACCTTTAAAATATCCTTTTCTCTATCTAGTAAAGGAATAATCCCTCAAATAATTCTCGAAAATAGACATAAGGCATGTGTCAAACCATGCTCCAGCTAAAGGTAAGATAATAACTCATAAATATCTAATATTTTATTCTTTGGGGTCCTGAAGGCAAAAGAGCATGCACATACATGGAAAATATACTCACAGTAAAAACTTTTCATGGTTAAAAAATACAACTAACTCAAAGAATGTGAAGGAGATATTATTGATACTAGCAGGGTTTGAACACAGCTAACCCAGTCAGAACATTTTGTTATAAATATGAGTGTATGTGGCAAGAATATATGTCATTTTAAATAACAAATCCCAATATATCCCAGAATGCAGGGATCTTTTTTTTTTTTAATTGAAATATAGTTGATTTACAATGTTGTGTGAGCTTCAGGTATACAGCAAAGTGATTCAGTTACATATATATATATAATATACACATATTATATAACACTATAACACAGTAAGTCTTTGTTAGTTATGTTAGGTTGGTGCAAAAGTAATTGCTTTTGTTGCATTCTTGAAATTTGCCATTTGATAATGGAACACATTCTTAAATAAATGTGGTTTTGTTATACATTTTAACGTATACCTCTTGCTTTATGTTTTTTGCGAATGACTTATTACTTGCTACTTATTTTATATTTATTTTAGACTATGGAAATGATGTTAGACCAAAAGCAAATTCTAGTGATTTTCTTATTTGAGTTTAAAATGTGTTGTAAAGCAGCGGAGACATCTTGCAATATCAACAATACCTTTGGCCCAGGAACTGCTAAGAAACCTACCATGCAGTTGTGGTTCAAGTTTTGCAAAAGAGACAAGAGCCTTGAAGATAAGGAGTATAGTAGCCAGGCATCATAGGTTGAAAACAACCAATGGAAAGCAATCATTGAAGCTGATCCTCTTAAAACTACATTAGAAGTTGTGAAAGAACTCAGCTTCAACCATTCTATGATCATTTGGCATTTTGAAGCAAATTGGAAAGGTGAAAAGGCTCGATAAGTGGGTGCCTAATGAGCTTACCACAAATCAAAAACATCGCTTTTGAAGTGTCATCTTTTCTTATTGTATGCAACAAGGAACCATTTCTCAATTGGATTGTAACATGTGATGAAAAGTGGATTTTATACAACAACCATTGATGACCAGCTCAGTGGTTGGACCAAGAAGACGCTCCAAGTTCAGTTCAGTCGCTCAGCCGTGTCCGCCTCTTTGTGACCCATAGACTGCAGCACGCCAGGCCTCCCTATCCATCACCAACTCCTGGAATGTACTCAAACTCATGTCCATTGAGTTGGTGATGTCATCCAACCATCTCATCCTCTGTTGTCCCCTTCACCTCCCACCTTCAATCTTTCTCAGCATCACACTTGAACAAAAAAAAAAAAAAAAAAAAAGGTCATGGTCACTATTTGACGGTCTGCTGCCAATCTGATCCACTACAGCTTTCTGAATCCTGATGAAACCATTACATCTGAGAAGTATGCTCAACAAATCAATGAGATGCACTGAAAACTGCAAAGCCTGCAGCCATCATTGGTCAACAGAAAGGGCCCAATTCTTCTTCACGACAATACCTGACCTCATATCATACAAATAATGCTTCAAAAGTTGAATGACTTGGGCTACAAAGTTTTGCCTCATCCACCACATTCACCTGATCTCTCACCAACAGACTATCAGTTCTTCAAGCATCTCAACAACCTTTTGCAGGGAAAGTACTTCAACAACCAGCAAGATGTAGAAAATGCTTTCCAAGAATTTGCTGAGTCCTAAAGCATGGATTTTTATGCTACAGGAATAAACTAATTTATTTCTCATTGGCAAAATGTGTTAATTATAATGGCTTCTATTTTGATTAATAAAGATGTCTGAGCCTAGTTATAATGATTTAAAATTCACTGTCCAAATCCACAATTTCATTTGTACAAATCTAATATTTCATATATAGTAGTGTGTATATGTTAATTCCAAACTCCTAATTTATCCTTCTCCTCCATTTCCCCTTTGGTAACTATAAATTTGTTTTCTTTGCCAATGAGTTTATTTTTGTCTTGTACATACATTCATTTGTATCATTTTTTTTAGATTCCATGTATCAGCAATATCATATGATACTGTCTTTTTCTGTCTGGTTTATTTCACTCAGTATGATAATCTCTAGATCCATCCATGTTGCTGTTCAGAATGAGTTGTATGTGGCAAGTATGCATGTCATCTTAAATAACAAATTCCCAAAATATCCCTGAATACATGAATTTTCATCTTGTTCTATGCGAGGAAGAAAACCCTCTTCACACAAATGTGTAGTCACCAATAAAATACAGGATAAACCCAGTAACTCAATTAAAATTCTATGCCTGAGTGTGTATTTATGTGCACATGTTTATGTCATTAAACATGGCCATTCTCTCTACCACTCCAACACTGCAGTATGTATATAGCCCCAGGGCATATCTTATGTTTACTGGATATTGTTGCATACTTAATGTTGTTGCTCTGAGATGATGGGGAAAGATCTCATCCCTGTAAACAACTGGGGGGGTCTCTCTTGCCCCTGAAAAGCAGTAAAACTAGTTCTGAGACAAGCTGATTCTTGGAATACAATATCTCTAGGTCCCACACTTCTCATTTCAACTTGAAGGAGTCAAATCAAGATTAAGAACAGTCCTAGATGTTGGAGAAGGAATTTCTAATGACACTTCAAGACACAGACTAGTCAAAAACATTCTGATGTAGGTCACAGGCTGAAGAGAGATAAGAAGCCTGATTTATGAGCCAGGTTATTTCATCACCCATTACCAACTTTATCTCTTTCCTTTGTGTTTTCTCATGTGTTTGGTAAACCTATTTTCAAACATTATTTTCTGGTGTATGTAAAAATTCAAGCTCCATGCAGGGAGAGGTGTTTGCTTAGAACAGTACCATGAGTACACTAGGCAATTAACAAATATTTAGTGAATAATAACCATGTTCATTGTGTTATGGGGAAATTAGGGACTGTTTCTATAGTCATACTTTGATCCATATTTTACAGAAAGAACATTCCTGAAACCAGAGAGTGGGGGCAGCACTACGGGTGAGAAAACAAAGGAGAAATTCAATCTAGGGGGAAGGAATCATGGCTCTAAAAGAACACCATTCTTCCTTCTGTGGGGCTTATTCTTTAATTACCAACCTGGAAGAAGTTGGTTTTGATTTAAGACAGCTTTGTGTTTGGAGGCAGGGTGAGAGCAGCAAGTGAGTGAGCCCACAGAGCTGCATTATACAAGTGTAATCATTAGTACAGGTCAGACAAAAAGCAAGGAGGAGTGCAAGGAAGCAGTTTAACTATAGTCTATGTGGGACTCAGGAGGTCTTAGATCTGTTTCCAGTCCTAATCTAGCTTCTAGTGGGAAGTAAAGAGGCATGATGTTAGGCCCTTCATACATCCCTTTTCATTTAATCCTACAGTAACTCTTTAAAGATAAATGACATGGCACTTTGCTAAAAGGAACACTGATGCTGGCAAAGATTAGATACATTCTTTAGATGGTAGAGCTAGAGAATGATTGTGCCTGGATTCAGAACTGGATCCATCCAATTCCAGGGTCCACTTTTGTTACTACAGGATTCAATATCTTCAGTCTGGTTAACTCCTAAATCTTACACTCTGATCATTTTCACCTTTTACTGCACTGATATAATAGTAAAATAATTTCCTCAACATAGAAATGTGCTGTCTCTAAATTATTATTTTTTGTTTGTATAAAGGATATGGATATGAACCTCTGCACCAAGGAAAAGTTGTTCAGTCACCCACTCATGTCCATCTCTTTGTGACCCCATGAACTGCAGCATACCAGGGCTCTCTGTCCCTCACCATCTTCCAAAGCCTGCCCAAGTTCATGTCCACTGCATCGGTGATGCCACCCAGCCATCTCATCCTCTGATGCCCTCTACTCCTTCTGCCCTCAATCTTTCGCAGTATCAGGAACTTTTCCAATGGGTCAGCTATTCCCATCAGATCACCAAAATACTGGAGTTTCAGCTTCAGCATCAGTCCTTCCAAAGAGTATTCCGGGTTGATTTCCTTTAAGATTGACTAGTTTGATCTCCTTGCTGTCCAAGGGACTCTCAGAAGTCTTCTCCAGCACCACAGTTCAAAGGCGTAATTCTTCCGCACTTTGCCTTCTTTATGGTCCAGCTCTCACAATCGTACATGATCACTGGGAAGACCATACCCTTAAATAGACAGACCTTTGTTAGCAGAGTTATGTCTCTGCTTTTCAACACACTGTCTAGGTTTGTCATTGCTTTCCTGCCAAGAAGCAAACGTCTTCTGATTTCATGGCTGCAGTCACCATCTGCAGTGATTTTAGAGCCCAAGAAGAGGAAATGTCACTACTTTCACCTTTTCCCCCTCTATTTGCCATAAAGTAATGGGGCCAGGTGCCATGATCTTAGTTTTCATTTTTTTTTAATATTTAGTCTTTAGCTGGCTCTTTCACTCTCCTCCTTCACCTTCATCAAGAGGCTCTTTAGTTCCTCTTCACTTTCTGCCATTAGAATGGTATCATCTACATATCTGAGGTTGTTAATGTTTCTCCCACCTATCTTGATCCCAGCTTGTAAATCATCCAGCCCAGCATTTCTTATGATGTGCTCAGCATATAGATTAAACAAACTGGGTAACAGCAGACAGCTCTGTCATACTCCTTTCTCAATCTTGAACCAATCAGTTGTTCCATACAGGGTTCTAACTGTTGCTTCTTGATCCATATACAGGTTTCTCAGGAGACAGGTAAGATGGTCTGGTATTTTCATCTCTTTAGGAGATTTATACAATTTATTATGATCCACACAGTCAAAGGCTTTGGTGTAGCTGAAGAAACAGAGATAGATGTTTTTCTGGAATTCCTTAAGCTTTCTCTATGATCCAGAGAATGTTGGCAATTTGATCTGTATTTCCTCTTCCTTTTCTAAATCCAGCTTGGACATCTGGAAATTCTTGGCTTGCATAACACTGAAGCCTAGCATGCAAGATTTTAAGCATGACCTTCCTATCATGGGAGATGAGTGTAACTGTCCAATGGTTAGCACATTCATTAGTAATACCCTTCTTGGGAATTGGGATGAGAATTGACATTTTCCAGTCCCGTGGTCACTGCTGGGTCTTCCAGATTTGCTGACATATTGAATGCAACACCTTTATGTCATCATCCTTTAGGGTTTTTAATAGTTCTACTGGAATTCCATCACATCCACTAGCTTTATTAACAGCAGTGCTTCCTAAGGCCCACTTGACTTCACTCTCCAGAAAGTCTGACTCTGGGTGGCTGACCACACCATCATAGTAATCTGGTTCATTTAGTTCTTTTTTGATACAGTTCTTCCATGTATTCTTTCCATCTCTTCTTGATCCCTTCAGCATCTACTATGTCTCTATCATTTCTGCCCTTTATTGTGCCCATCTTTGGGCAAAATGTTCCCTTGATACCTCCAATTTTCCTGAAGAGATCTCTAGTCTTTTCCCTTCTGTTGTTTTCTTCTAGTTTTATATACTGTTCACTGAAGAAGGCTTTCTTGTCTTTCCCTGTTGAATATACCTTTCCCTTTCTCCCTTGCTTTTCCCTTGTGATAAAAAATTAGAAAATAAAACCAAAAATTATCCACAGAAATGGAGAGGTTGTTTTCAATGTCAAATTTAATTAGGAGTGAGAACTTCATTCAAACTGTTCCTTCTTTATGTGGTTTCTAAAATTTTTTCACATAAATTTAGCCTTAGGGGAAAAAAAAACAGAGACTTTTTTTCCATGTATCTTGAAATGCCTTTGCTAGCCTGTGGAAAATATTCTGTGTTTATCAAAGATTCATTCTAGGCAGAGCAGTATATCTTGGAGCTAAGTGCTGCTTCATATTGCTATATTCTTTGAGTGCTGCTGATTAATTCAAGCTTCTACCATGTGAATCATTAAAATATGGACGACTTTGTATAAACTTCCTGTGGCTTCTCTTCACGGTTCATTTATTTTCACCCAATTTGTTTCTTCCCTATGCATGGCTCCTATGCCCTATTTTTTTTTCCTTTTTTTCCCCTATCCTCTATTTTCACGTACTTTAATAACAGAGAAAGTATTTAGGGCACTAAATTTTAAGGATGCTGAAAGATAAAACAATTTGGTATGTAAAACGATGGCGTACCATGAGTAATTATTGGCTTTGGAATAAAAATGAAGTTCCAAGAAAGCTGAGCTGAAAAAGCCTCATAATTAATACAAAGAATTTAATTTGGCTCTGGATTTGACTCTGTCTCTAGTTGTCCAATACTCAGGAAAGTAAATTTGAGGGTGGATGGTTGGTGCACATATTTATTGAGGACCTATTATGTACCAGATTCTGTGCTAGGAAGTACTTTATGCATGCTAACTTATCATTCAATGGCTCTGTAAAGTAGGTACTTTTAGCCTCATTTTATACTTGACAAAACTGAGCCTTGGAGAGGCTAAATAATCTGCCTCAAATTACACTACTAGAATTTGTTAGAGGTAAGATGTGAACCTTGGTGAATCAGGTTCTAAACTTTTACTTTTTATTTCCATAAGGAAAGACATTATTTTAATTAATTGCATCTTTGAATGTCACCATCAATAATTATATATTGAGCAAAGTATCTTCTGAAAATAGCACACTGGTCTCCCTATGTACAACAGAAAATATAACTGGAAGTCATTTTCTAGTATTATTTCATTCTCTCCTTTCTTTTGTTCTTTTTTCAATTGCACTAAGTTGAATTTCCTTTTAAAAACTGTGAAATGCATACAGAAGTTTACACACACAGAAGTGTGTGCAAAATGAATATGTATAGCTTAAAGGATCATAACGCAATGAACAATCACATATCCAGAATGAGAAAAAGAATTTACCAGCATATCAGGAGTTTTGTGAGCTCTTCCTTAATCATAATATTCTCTTTCCCCTACAAATGTTATTTCTCTTCTATGTTATTCATTCCTTGTGTTTATCATTTTGGCACCTGTATATGTATTCCTAAACATATCTTATTATACTTTGAAAAAATTAATCCCAAGAATAAGTCCAGTTCATAGAAAAAGTCAATAATGCCACAATTAGAACAAAGTTCCCAAGAGAAGATAAACAAACAGTTTCCAGGGCATAATCTGAATTCAGCCTCCCCAAGTGTTAACAGAGACCACTAGGGAAATCAGTAGACAAGGTGACAGATGATGTGGAAAATATACAGTTTATCCCAGTTGGGTAGGTGGCAAACTTGAAGTATATCCTGAGACAGGACAAATGAGAAAAGTTAGCTCTGTATTTTCTACTTCAAGATCACCATTGTCTACTTTCAGTTCTCAGGAACATATCTAAGAAAAACATTTCTGTGGAGCAACTCTGACAACCATATCTGACCCAGGTAGCAGTTTGGAAGGGAAAGTAGAAATTTCACCAGTACATGGTCTGGAAGAGATAGCACAGAATTCTCACTTGGACATTCTGTCCTAGGTTTAAAAGAAGGAACAGTGGTAGTAGAGCAGACATTTCAGTTTCCGACCACCATAGGTGAGATATAGACTGGAATTTGAGTCCTCCCAAGTTATAAAGGCATGTAAGCCCCTTGGGTTTTCCACTAATATCCCAGAATCTATGTCTTATGAATATAAATTAAGCTCAAGAATTAAAATACTTTCCCTAAAATTAAGGGCAATATCTAAATACACTTTTATGAAGAAAGCATAAAGCTGGATCTCTATGCATTCAAGTTAGCTCTTATGTGAATAAACCAGGCAATCTTCAGAGGAAGATATCAAAATTCAATGTCTCTTACAAAATATCAGCTATAAAATACAGTATACAATAAAAACATATCCAGACATGTGAATAAACAGAAAAAATATGACACATAGGCCAAAAAAATCACTCAATAAAAAGAGACCCACAGAAAACCCAGAAGTTATAATTAAAAGATAAGGGTTTTAAGATAACTATGATGATTATGTTACAACATAAATGAAAAAGTTACTATAGTGGGAAAAGAACTAGAAAATTTCAGGAGAGATTGGGGAAAATTCTAGAAGTGAAAAATACAATATATAAAAAGTGTTTGAAAAGATTAATGGTAGATTGGACACAACAGAAGAAAAGATCAGTGAACTTGAGCATGGGTCATTAGAAGTCATCCAAACAGAATCACAAAGAGAAGCAAAAACAGCAAGCCTCAGTGACATATGAGGCATATCAAACCATCAGAAATATGTTTAACTAGAGTCTCAGAAAGCAAGGAGAGTAAAAAGAAGGCATACAAATATTTGAATAAATATTGACTAAAAACAATTCAATGTTTTATCAAAGACAGCCAACCACCAACCCAATAAGTCTGGCAAATTTCAAGCAAGAGACCTCATCCATTTGAAGATGTTTATGCCTTTTGCAAGGTATTTGCAGATGACACCACCCTTATGGCAGAAAGTGAACAAGAACTAAAGAGCCTCTTGATGAAAGTGAAAGAGCAGAGTGAAAACGTTGGCTTAAGGTACAACATTCAGAAAACTAAGATCATGGCACCCAGTCCCATCACTTCATAGCAAATAGATGGGGAAACAGTGGAAAGAGTGGCTGACTTTATTTTGAGGGGTTCCAAAATCACTGCAGACGGTGACTGCAGCCATGAAATTAAAAGACACTTACTCCTTGGAAGAAAAGTTATGACTGGGCAGCATATTAAAAAGCAGAGACACTACTTTGCCAGCAAAGGTCCATCTAGTCAAGGCTATGGTTTTTCCAGTAGTCATGTATGGAAGTGAGAGTTGGACTATAAAGAAAGCTGAGCACCAAAGAATTGATGTTTTTGAACCATGGTGTTGGAGAAGACTCTTGAGAGTCCGTCCCTTGGACTGAAAGGACATCCAACCAGTCCATCCTAAAGGAAATCAGTCCTGAATATTCATTGGAAGGACTGATGTTGAAGCTGAAACTCCAATACTTTGGCCACCTGATGCGAAGAGCTGACTCATTTGAGAAGACCTTGATGCTGGGAAAGATTGAAGGTGGGAGGAGAAGGGGATGACAGAGGATGAGATGGTTGGATGGCATCACCATCCAATGGACTCATTGGATGACTCATCCAATGACTCAATGGACATGAGTTTGAGTAAACTCCAGGAGTTGGTGATAGACAGGGAGGCCTGGTGTGCTGTAGTCCATGGGGTCGCAAAGAGTCGGACATGACTGAGTGACTGAACTGACTGACTGACTGATGCCTTTTGCAAAATTTTTTCTAAAATATGTGAACCATTTTCTATTCAATATCTTTATTATACAGAGGTATGATAAAAATAGTTCTAAAAAGTTACTGTCAAGAAAAAGTGAATATATATTTCTATTGTCAGACTGATTACTTCCAACCCAAACACTTTCATGTTTTTTGTTTTGCCAGGAAACTCGGAGGTGGATATAGTGGGAATTGTAGCAACTAAATTTTTATTAAATTATTATATATCCTCCTTCTAAAATCTCTTTTTCTCTTCTTAGTGCCTCCCCTAATAATTCAGAGCTTCCCAGGTGGTGCTTGTTGTAAAGAATCTGCCTGCCAATGCAAGCGACACAAGAGACACAGGTTTGATCCCTGGGTCAGAAAGATATCCTGAAAAAGGAAACGGCAATCCACTCCTATATTCTTGGCTGGAAAATCCCATGGGCAGAAGAGCCTGGCAGGCTATAGTCCATGGCACTGCAAAGAGTCAGACATGACTAAGCACAAAAATCACCCAATAATTCATGTGTGTTTTATGTCAGAGAGACTCCATAGTAGGTGGATTTGGAGCTTTACTAGACCTGGCTAGAGTAAAGAGTCAGACATGACTGAGCAACACAGCACAGACCTGGATAGGAATGTACCCTTAAACTTCTTCACTGTGACCTGATTCCACTGTACCTAAATTTCCTAATCTGTAAAAGGAAGGTAGTAAGAATACTTCTCTTACCTCCCTTACACCATTGTTGGAACATTAAATTATAAAATGAATGTAGAGCCCACACATCCTGGTAGAGAGTGCGATCTCATTTAATGCTGGCTATGGTTATTTAGTCATTTCAAATAATGCTCGGGGAGTAGTTGTCACATAAAATGTAAATTAACGACAATAACGCACATTCTAGTGCAAAGTAAGCCTTTATAGTAATATGAGTAATTATGAAATTAATGAGAGATTCTCAATCTCTGTCTCTGGAATAAATACTGGCCCAACATACATGATGACCTGAAATAATCCACTAAATTTCTGGATAATAAGAACTGTGCATACAGTGAACACTGCATTTGTTCATGGAACAACTGATAGACATTAACATTAACAGGCTTCAGACATCTTTGGTTAAACCCTTCATTTTGTCATTAAGGAAATATATAATTTGGTGTATTTTTAATGAACTGGATCTTTAAACTTTATAATTTTTGTTATTTCCTAAAGTACTATAGTACTTCCTGTAGATCCTTAGTTTCCAGTTTCCACCTTACAGGTTTTGAAAAATCACTAAATCTGAAAAAATTATTTGTGAAATAGGAATAATAGCATCTTCCCTGCCTACCTCACAAGTTATGACAATTAATGTGAAATATTTTAGGAAAAATATGCATGCAAATGGGAAACTATTACTCTCTTTATTTTTTTCTGTAGTATTTCTTTTCATCAAACAAAATCCTGATATCAATCTTCTTAGACAGTAAGAGAATTTATATTATACAAAATATAAACTATTTACTTGGTTTTATTTTTAAAGGAAGAAAAAGCAGGGGAAAAAGACTATCATGGAATATCTTTTACCTGTGCTTTTTAAAAATGTAATATGAATTTGAAGCAACTACTATTTAAAGCCTGGGTGTGAGGAAAAGTGCATAGGATAGAAACAACATTTGACCTTTTACTAGAACAGGGATAAGTTCTCTGGTGTCCAGAAAAACTAGTAAATGATAATAGCTCTGTTATGAAAAGAAATCAAGCAGAAAACAATGATTCCATTGTGATGAGAGCTTTTAGTTCTCTTTCCACACATAAATGGGTTACTTCTTGGTCCATACTCTTTATTTCTATCACTCCAATAGCCTCGTCTACCCACATGAACAACACTGTGTGATATTAAAAGAGAAGAGATGGATTAGCTTACTCTCAGACATAAGCATTTTCTGGGCAAGTGTTTATGAACACAAACAGAAACCATCTTTTCTAAGTATCAGTTGCTATAAGTTATTTATTATATTTTAGAGACGTCCTTTATAATTCACATCACTTCAGAACAGAAGCCATTTTTTAAAAAAGAACAAGAAATTATGCCGAGAGCTTCTACCTATGTGCCAGTGGACTCCAAAATTGGTGACTCGAAACTGGATCACACTTCTGACTGCCAGACACCTGAAGCTGCTTCAAATTCAACATACACAATATTAAACTCATCATCTCTTCCTCCCATCCAAGCCTGCTCTCTTCTCTATGTTTCTTATCTTTATCTAATGATAAAACTGTTATTATTCTATTGATCTCTTGATGGAACTGTTATCTTTCATCCACTTTATTGAAGTATAAATGATAAGTAAGAATTGTATATATTTAAAGTAAACAAGTATACATTTTAATGTTTTGATATATGTATGCATTGTGAAATGATCACCACAACCAAGCTAAGCAACATACCCATCACCACACGTAGTTACCCTTTCCTTCCTTCCTTCCTTTGTACCATTCTTGTACCTTTTCTTTCTCTCTTTTTCTTTCTGTGTGTGTATGTGTTTCTATAATGAAAAAAATTCAGATGCAGCAAATTTTTAACATACAACACAGAATTATTAACTATAGTCACCTTTCCACATATTACATCTCCAAAAATTTTTTTTCTTGAATAACTGAAACTAGGTATCTGACCAATGGCTTCCCCGATGGCTCAAGCAGTAAAGAATCTGCCTGCAATGTAGGAGACACAGGAGACATGGGTTCGATTTCTGGGTCAGAAAGATCCCCTGGAAGAGGAGATGGCAACCCACTCCAGTATTCTTGCTTGGGAAATCCCATGGGTGGAGGAGCCTGGTGGGCTATAGTCCATGGGGTCACAAACAGTTGGACACAAATGAGCACATGATGGATGAATGGATAGGTACCCTTTGACCAACACCTCCCTATTTTTTCCTTTGACCTTACCACTGGCAACTACCATTCTACTTTCCTCTTCTATGAATCTGACTATTTTAGAACTCACATATAAGTGAAAACATGCAGTACTTGTCTTTCTGTGTCTAGTTTATTCCACTTAGCACAAGTTCCTCCAAGTTCACTCATGTCATTGCAAATGGCAGATTTCCTTCTTTTTTAAGGCTGAATAATATTCTATTGTGTGTGTGTATACATATATATTTCTTTATTCATTCATCTGTCAACAAACATTTAAATGGTTTCCTTACCTTAGCTATTGTGAATAATGCAATCACCTCTTAATGGGCTTTTCTTTTTCCTCATCCTAATACATTATCCATACTGCTCCAAGGCTGATTTTTCTAAAACACTAATCTGATTATACATAACTGCACTATTTTGAACCCTTCAGTGATTCCACAATGCCTGTAACAAGAAATCTGATCTCCTTAGAGATCTCCTTATATGTGAAACCCAATGTCTGGTCTTCTTCCTCTTAACTTTCCTAGCTTCAACATCCTGCACATACTTTGTGTTTCAACCAGAGTAAACTGTTAAAGCTCCTCAAACATTTTAACTGTTTGTACTGTTCGAAGCTCTCCTGTCTTTGCACATAGTTTTCCCACTGCCCAGAATGCCTTTTCCATTTCCCATACCCACCCACTATAACATCCTCTTACTAAACTTTTACTCATCCTCCAAGCCCAACCTAAACTTTTATCCATTATGAAGCTTTCCCTGATGTGCCAGAAAAGAAAATTTCCTCCTCTGAGCTACTTTGATACCATGGACAGAATATCCTTGTATTATTGCTCTCAACAGATTGTATCATGATCTCTTTTCACATCACTGTTTCTTTATTCTAAACATGAAACTCCTTAGGACTATAAAAGCACATTATTGGCATTGATTTCTCAGTGCTTAGCCAACTCGTTGCATAGATTAAGTCCACAGTATCTGTTGAATACATAGTAAATGAAATTTTTAAAATATCACTTACATAAGAATAGCACTATCATATATATTTTAATCCTCATCAGAGCCCTGGGATGTCAGTACCACATGGTCACTGTTGTGGAACAGTTAGAAAGAGCAGTGGTACTAACAAACCGATGTAAAAGAAAGTCCTTTTGTTCCAGGTCTAAAGGTCCAGTGGATGGGTACTATGATCATGGCTAACATGACTCACTGAGTAATTCAATATGTTAAAGTGCTTGATGTTTATTCCCCTTTAAGTTTGATTATTATAAGTCTGTGCTTATCCTGCAGAAAAATATTTTTCTTTTCCCAACTGTTAAGAGACTACCAACAGCCTGAGGTAAAGTTCTCTCTTCTTCGCAGAACATAGATCACACTATACTAACATTCTTCATTTTTCTGTTTCCCCTACTGTCTGTGATCTCCTGAGGAAAAGAACTATGCCATGCTCATCTTTGCATCCCCAGCACTAATCACAGTGCCATATTCAGTGGACTTTAATGAAATGTTTTGAGAAAGAAAAAGAAGTAGTAGAAGGAAGGAGTGGAAAGAGAGAGAAAAAAGGGAAAGGGAAGAGAAAGCAGTCATTTCTGTTTGTTAAAGTAAGAAATGTAAACATTATTTCATTTTTCAGATAAGGAAGCAAAAGAAAAAAGAAGTGTCCAAGACTACCCATGAACTGATGCACCGGTCAGGCTGAGACAAGTGTTATCCCATGTCAGAGTCCAGGGAGCATGTAACCTGGCATCTGAAAAGGAACAGGCATCCACAAGTTGATATTTCCTTCACCTTTTCCATTGAGACTCTCTGTCATTAGATAAAGACAGTTGTGTGCAGCAATTTTTTCTAACTACTCATGAATAAAACCAGAGTTCTGCTGAGTATACTCAGAGGACTTCAAAAGAAATGCCTTATTCATAGTATCTTTTTAAAAATTAGTTACAGGTTTTCTTGTTCTTTTGCCATTCCAAAATTCCATCCTTGACTGGTAATGTAGAGGACAGGAAAGCTGTAAAATTAATAAGCTGAAAATCGTAAGAGGTCAGTGGAACATTATTTCCACTAAAGCAATTTATAGGAAATGAAACGCAGGTTACTTTCTTTCTTTGGCTATTACTCTTTTTTAAGAGTTAAGAAATTTCATTTTTAAATTATTGAAGAACATTGAAATTGTGTTTCAACAATACTTAGAGACCACATTTGCTTCCCAGCACATCTGCCTACAACATACACATTTCATTTTATACTCTAGGAAAATGTCCCTTCTCTGGATTCCCATAATCTCCTCCAATAAATACATTTACTACATTATGTGTGCATCCAGGCTCAGTTGTGTGCGACTCTCTGCGACCCCATGGACACTAGCCCTCCAGGCTCCCCTGTCCATGGGATTTTCCAGGCAAGAATACTGGGTGGGTTGTCATTTCCTCCTCCAGGGGATCTTCCTGGTCCAGGTATCAAACCTGCATCCCCTGCATTGGCAGGTGGATTCTTTACTACAGAACTACCTAACCTCATCTTTTAACCCATAGATTATTTTCCACTGGTTCCTTAACCCTTTGAGAATAGTGAAATTAAGGCACTATAAACTATTTGCTTGAATCAATGAGTTCAGTTCAGTTCAGTCACTCAGTCATGTCTGACTCTTTGTGACCCCATGAACCACAGCACGCCAGGCCTCCCTGTCCATCATCACCTCCCAGAGTCCACCCAAACCCATGTCCGTTGAGTCAGTGATGCCATTCAACCATCTTAATCCTCGGTCATCCCCTTCTTTCCTGCCCTTAATCTTTCCCAGCATCAGGGTCTTTTCAAATGAGTCAGCTCTTCACATCAGGTGGCCAAAGTATTGGAGTTTCAGCATCAGTCCTACCAGTGAACACCCAGGACTGACCTCCTTTAGGATGGACTGGTTGGATCTCCTTTCAGTCCAAGGGAACTCTCAAGAGTCTTCTCCAACACCAGAGTTCAAAAGCATCAATTCTTCGGCAGTCAGCTTTCTTTATAGTCCAGCTCTCACATCCATACATGACTACTGGAAAAACCATAGCCTTGACTAGATGGACCTTTGTTGGCAAAGTAATGTCTCTGCTTTTTAATATGCTGTCTAGGTTGGTCATAACTTTCTTTCCAAGGAGTAAGCGTCTTTTAATTTCATGGCTGCAATCACCATCTGCAGTGATTTTGGAGCCCAGAAAAATAAAGTCTGACACTGTTTCCACTGTTTCCCCATCTATTTGCCATGAAGTGATGGGGCTGGATGCCATGATCTTAGTTTTCTGAATGTTGAGCTTTAAGCCAACTTTTTCATTCTCCTCTTTCACTTTCATCAAGAGGCTCTTTAGTTCTTCTTCACTTTCTGCCATAAGGGTGGTGTCATCTGCATGTCTGAGGTTATTGATATTTCTCCTGGCAATCTTGATTCCAGCTTGTGCTTCTTTCAGCCCAGCATTTCTCGTGATGCACTCTGCATATAAGTTAAATAAGCAGGGTGACAATACACAGCCTTGATGTACTCCTTTTCCTATTTGGAACCAGTCTGTTGTTCCATGTCCAGTTCTAACTGTTGCTTCCTGACCTGCATACAAGTTTCTCGAGAGGCAGGTCAGGTGGTCTGGTATTCCCATCTCTTCCAGAATTTTCCACAGTTTATTGTGATACACACAGGCAAAGGCTTTGAGATAGTCAATAAAGCAGAAATACGTGTTTTTTCTGGAACTCTCTTGCTTTTTTGATGATACATCGGATGTTGGCAATTGATCTCTGGTTCCCCTGCCTTTTCTAAAACCAGCTTGAACATCTGGAAGTTCATGGTTCACGTGCTGTTGAAGCCTGGCTTGGAGAATTTTGAGCATTACTTTACTAGCATGTGAGATGAGTGCAATTGTGCGGTAGTTTGAGCATTCTTTGGCACTGCCTTTCTTTGGGATTGGAAAACTGACCTTTTCCAGTCCTGTGGCCATTGCTGAGTTTTCCAAATTTGCTGGCATATTGAATGTAGCACTTTCACAGCATCATCTTTCAGTATTTGAAATAGCTCAACTGGAATTCCATCAATGAGGCTTGTATGTAAATATTTAATTTTTAAATTTTGTGATAAAAGTATATTCTCATTATACCGTGTCTTCTCTCTGACCCTACTTTCCTCCTGGACTGTACCTCTCTTACATCACAAACTATGAATGCATTAGAGGCATCAGTTCAAGAGTTAGTTGGCAATAACTTGCATTAGAGTCAGATGATTTCAATCATTTAGGTCTACTTTGATTTCAATCATTTAGGTTTACTTACCTAGCATGTAAGGTTTGGTCAAGTAAGAACATATCCTAGTGCTCCTATTCTAGTTAATTTTGATAAAGGAAAAAAATTCACAATAGCTTGATTTATAATAAGGTCAAAATTAAGAAAATAAACTGTGGTGAATTCCCTGGCAGTCCAGTGGTCAAGATTTCACGTTTCAGTGTAGGGAGTGGGGTTGGATCCCTGATCAAGGAGTTAAAATCCCACATGCCTTGTGGCCAAAAAGAAACCACACCAAAATATAAAACAGAAGCAATATTGTAACAAGTTCAATGAAGACTTTAAAAATAGTCTAAAAAAAAAAAACTCTACCAATATAACTGTTTCTAAAAAAAAAGTAAAATGTAACATGATGATAATAGGTAGGTATTATATTCACCAGCCCAGGAACTGCTTGATTTCCATTTGGAGAACCGCTTCCCAACTCAGAGATTATGTAATTTTCTCAGGTTGGCCCTACTACTGCATTTCAAGGGACATTATGGAACTATATGAACCAGGCAGGCCTAAGAATCAAGCAATAGCCATAGTGATTAGTTCAATAAGGAGCTTGGAATCTGATAATGCAAACAGTCATAGGAAGTGTGTTAGAACAGCTGTGAAAGAAAAGTTATCTTCTTGTAGAGGTTGCTAAGAGGATGGCATATGCATATGAAAATGTTGGCCACTACTGAAAGGAGAGACTTGCCTTAAAATGGAGCCAACAGTGAGCAAGACAGAAAGTAGTAATGATATTGCTTGAACCCTTGAATATAACCATTCATGACTTTTCAGTAATGGAAGCCAATGAACTTTCTTTTTTGTTTGACTATGTATGATTCTACAACTACAAGCTGAAGAGTAATAGCTAACAAAGTTATGGTTTTGTCATAATTTATGAAATATATTGAACAGTATTAAATCCCATAAGCTCAAATGTTCTGACCTATCCATAATCCATGATCCATAAAGCAACATCCATAGCAACATAGAAGCAATGTTTGTAGCTTATTATTCCATGGAAAGAATTTAAGCATTTACCATGTTACCATGGTAAGATTTATCATGTTTTCTCTCTGGTCCTGTATGATTTAGAAACACTTATGTTGCCCTTGTCACTGAGTAAATGCTTACAACTAGGAAGAATGGACCATTCTGTTATTTTAAGATAGGTTTCCCCATATATTTCATAAACAGATTTCTTAGAGTTAAAGCAGTGTTTACACTGCTTGACAACCATAGTGAACTATGCCAGTAACCTGTGCTTGATTAAGCATATGATGAAATAAAGGAGTGGGGTACCATAGCCCAATGCTATAGCTTTCTGATTATAAGGATCACCTATGGCACTTGTAACTTATATCTAGTTGGCTATGTCATGTCTCTAGAATTCAGCCTTTTGTAATTAGTCATTGATGTTGTTGAGCTAACTGGGATTAAAAAAGAAACAATTTGAGAGAAAAAGAAAATAAAATAAGAAGAAAATTTATTTCAGTTTAAAATTTTTCCAAGTTTACAAATAGCTTTGACTAATGGTAGAAGCAATCTCAATCAGAACATTATTTCTTTCCTCATTCATTAATTTAGGTAATATTCATTTAGCATAGCCATGAAATGAACATACTCCTGTGTTTGTAGGGAAAAGGAAATGATAAAGAACATGCTTTTACAATACAAAGAGGAGTTGCTGTATGCAAACCTTAATACTAAAAACTACCACATATTGTCAATAGATACTACATGCTAAATTATTTTTATATATTATCATATCTAATTCTAATTACAATCCCATAATTTATTAATCATTGTACCCCCATCAAAATGAATTTTTAATTTAAAATGTCAATAGAAAGTTTTTTAAAAGACAGTAATTGTTAAGTAGAATACATGTCTCACAAACAAACAAAAATACAAAGTTATGAAAACCATGAAGCAAAAGTAAAAGATTTGGGGAGCAGATCTTGGAGACTTAAGAGTGTGAAAAAATCAGAGTTTTACCAAAGGAAAAGGAAGCAGTTAATTCTACCCATTTTAATTAGAAAGTATACAAAAAGGCATAGGAACACCTATGAGTTTAAAATTAATTATCTTGGGAAAAGCTGGCCTTCAAGTACTAACAGAAGTTTTTAAGGTAAACCAATATTAAAAAAAAAATGATCATGGCGTCTGGTCCGATCACTTCATGGCAAACAGATGGGGAAAAAGTAGGAACAGTGAGAGATGTTATTTTAGGGGCCTCCAAAATCACGGTGACTGCAGCCATGAAATTAAAAAACCCTTGCTCCTTGGACGAAAAGCTGTGACAAGCCTAAACAGTGCATTAAACAGCAGAGACATCACTTTGCCAACATAGGTCCATCCAGTCAAAGCTGTGGCTTTTCCAGTAGTTAAATAAGGCTGTGAGAGTTGGACCATAGAGAAGGCTGAGTGCTAAAGAAAATTGATGCTTTCAAGCTGTGGTGTTGGTGAAGACTCTTGAAAGTTCTCTGGACAGCAAGGAGATCAACCCAGTCAATCCTAAATGAAACCAACCCTGAATATTCCGTGGAGGACTGGTGCTGAAGCTCTAACTCCAATACTTTGGCCACCTGAGGCAAAAAGCCTACTAATTGGAAAAGACCCTGATGCTGGGAAAGATTGAGGGTGAGAGGAAAAGGGGATGACAGAGGATGAGATGGTTGGATGGCATCACTGACTCAATGGACATGAGTTTGAGCAAATTCAGGGAGAGAGTGAAGGACAAGGAAGCCTGGCATGCCACAGTTCATGGGGTCACAAAGAGTTGGACATGACTTAGCCACCAAACAACAGCAATATTTCAAACTGAAAGACTAGAATATACAGAGAAAACAAGAAGATTTTCTGTTTGAGGAGTGGTGAGCAGCCCAGTGTGACTATAACACAGGGGACATGGAGAATGACAAAATATGAAGTTGCCAAGCCAGTTCATTAGGGTTTCTTGTGCTAAGGAATATGAACTGTAGTGTACAGGCAAGTAGTTCTCAAGCTTCAGTACACATAAAAACATCCTAGGAGTGCTTGGAATCCAGTCCCATGTGAAACAGGAATCTGCACTATAATACTCAAGTGATGCTGATACTTAGAAACAATGTGGCAAATGGTGAAATCATCGAAGATGTGTAATTAGTATGATGATATTATTAGACATTATCAGTTGGTTTTAGATGACTAACTCTGGCATCACTGGATTGGGTTAGAACTGTAGACTGGAAACTGGCAGCCTGGGTTAGGATATTCAGAGGCCATTAGCAAAGTGTAGTTGAAAGATAATGAAAGCCTGAGTTAGGGAACCAGCAGCAGAGACAGATACTGGAAGCAGTTTTAAAGATACCAGAAGTTGAATGAAAAAGACTGTAGATTAATTAAAATTTGGTAAAAGGCAGGAAGGAAAGAAAAAAAAATGAGAAAAACAAAAACAAAGATCCCATTTTCAAAAGACAAGACTGGGTGTTTTGAGGCCCTTTTAGTAACTACTCAAACAGGAGTTAAAACCATTGATCAAAATATTAGTATAACAACTTGCCTCTGAATAAATTTCTGAATCAAGCAATCAGTTTTAACCAAGAACAGCTGCCTTCAACCCACTTCTACTCCTGAAAGTCTTCCAAACTCTAAAATTCATGACTCCCCAAAGTCTGTCGTTTTATCCCCATACCTTGTAAACGTCTGCTTTGTTAAGGAGATTGTCTTGCTAGCATCATTCTTTTTTACTCAGAGACAGCATGACTGTCTAACAGAGGAATGGTTGAATCAATGGTAGGTGGTAGCATAATCCATACTAAAACATTTTACCTAGTTCTTAAAAAGAACAAGTTAAGTCTCTGTCTAATAAATCTCTATCCAATAAATTTATCTGCTTCTTTTAGTTATTATGAATTAGTTTCTTCCTTTTACAGGAAGAAGGCAATGTACAAAGAAAAGGAAACTGACATTTATCGAGTGACAGCTATATGCTAAGCATTTTACATGATACTTTCACTTTAATCTTCAATTATTTGTTTTTGAACTCGGTGAAGTACTTTCATTATTATGTTGCATGTGAGGAAATGAAGAAACACAAAATCATAAAACTAATCTAGATCCTTGGTGGCTTTCCTGGTGGCTCAGAAAGTAAAGAATCCTCCTGTAATACAGTGGATTGCAAGAGATTGCAGATGCAAGAGACCCAGGTTCATTGCTTGGGTTGAGAAGATCCTCTGGAGAAACAAATGGCTAACCACTCCAGTATTCTTGCCCGGAGAATCCCATGGACAGAGGAGTCTGGAGGGGTACAGTCCATGGGGTCACAAAGAATCGGACACAACTGAGTGACTAACACTAATCTGGATCCTGATCCAGGTTTTGACCCCAGGACTTATGACTCTAAGTCTGGTGATTCTCCTGGATTTGAGCTTGATAAAAACTAGCTGAGATGGTAATCTATGAGGAAAAAGACTTCAGGAGATAGATAATAAGCTCGTCTTATATATGTTAAAGATGGAGATTGCTAAAGGACACTGAGAGGAAATGAGTAATAAACAGTTTAAACAGTTGGAAATAAAAATGAAACTCAGGAGAGAAGTTGGGTCAAGAATAATATACTTGAGAGAAACTTTTACAATGATGCAATGTTAAATGCTAGTCAAAGTGATAGAGGAGAAATAAACAACAAAAGAAAGTGGACAGAAATTCATTCTTTAAGGAGAGAATCAGAGAAAATACAGTCACATATGAAGTTAGAGGAGGAAAGCTTAATAAAGAAGGATGTGATCAACAATGTTATTGGGTTGGCCAAAAATTTCCTTCTGTATTATCTTATGGAAAAACCCAAAAGAACTTTTTGACCAACTTGATATATGTTGCAGAAAAGTAAAAGAGGATGAGAAATTTAATGATGCTATTGGAGTAAACCACTACTATGTCTTTCTTGATTTCTATGAGTAATTTCAAGCAAGTGACAGAAATATAGACCCGATTTCTATGAGTGAAAGAGCAAAATGATAGGGAAGGAGAGACAGAAAGTGTCTGAAGGGGAAAGTACGATTTAGGGAGAATTTACTTGCTGTTTTCAGAATGGTAAAAATTGGACCATATTTGTAATCAAGAGTGAGGAAACCAGTGAAGATGCTTTAGAATTAGATAAGAGCAGAGGTAGAAGAATTAAGCCTTTGTGTGTGAACTGCTCTCATGAAGGAAAAATGGAAAGATGGCTGAAGTAATGGATAGGTATGCCAGTGAAGGGGAAGAAATTAAAGGATCATCTTCCTACTAATAAAGAAAATCTATGCCTCAAGTTTCTTTAATTTTATTTAATCAGAACAGTTTTTCTTAAGGGGATATATATTAAATTTCAAAATTAGATGTATTTGTGTCAACAAATAAAGGTGGGTAATGGCACCCCACTCCAGTACTCTTGCCTGGAAAATCCCATGGACAGAGGAGCCTGGTAGGCTGCAGTCCATGGGGTTGCGAAAAGTCAGACATAACTGAGCAACTTCACTTTCACTTTTCACTTTCATTCATTGGAGAAGGAAATGGCAGCCCACTCCAGTGTTCTTGCCTGAAGAATCCCAGGGACGGGGGAGCCTCGTGGGCTACCGTCTATGGGGTCGCACAGAGTCGGACACGACTGAAGCGACTTAGCAGCAGCAGCAGCAGATAACATAGAAATGGTAGCAAAAGGACTAGGGGAAGGGGAATTCAATTCCAAGGGAAAAATGGGGAGATAAACTTCGTGTATAGAAGCCAAAAACTTGTGAATACAAAGATAACAATTACTCTGACATTCATTATGATTTTGGACCAATTCTTTAATTTCTCTATCCATGAGAGTTTACAACCTAATTATTAGTTTTCCCAACTATGTAACTATGGGGCATGTCAAGTATTGTACAGCTCGACATTGTATAGTACACGGTACTATACAGTTGTACCTTGTACAGTAAGTATTGTACTAATACTACAATTAGTATTCTAGTAGAATACTAATATTTGCCTATCTGTCAAGAGTAAGGCACAAAAATTAATTGTTCAGAGTCTGTGGATGCATACAGTGATGAGTCTGAAAGGAGCAAGGAGGTAGAAATTTACAGAGAAACACTCTTTATCTGAATATATTAATGGTTTTAAAAATATATATTGTTTCCACTAAATCCATTTGTTCTTATTGACTTCTCAATTTCATTTCAGGTACTTTTATTCAATAGCTTCTATGCTTTCCAATGAAAAGAGTTTGTCAAAATTTTCTTGCAATTTACTTTTTCCAATTTCATCACGGTTCATTAGAAAAAAAGGTGCACTGACAAAAGAGGATCAGTATTAGAGATTCATCATTTCAAGCTTTTAGACAAAAGCAAAATTTTCTATAAATTACCTAGGACCATTAATAAGGAGCAATCCATTAATTGTTAGAAGGAACCAGAAATGCAAAAGTGATGTGCAGATAAACTGATTTAAAACTAATTAGATCTCCTGAATAGCAGCCCACAAACTGTCAGTGAATGCAAAGAACTCCACTTAAATTAGAATTCTTTATGGAATTCAGTTTAACAGAAGAGCTACACAAAGCTAGAAGTGGAACCATCAGAGGAGAGCAGGTGAAGAAATCATTTGATTTATGTATAGTTTACTAAAGTTGTGACTGGGGTCACTTGTTCTATGATTTGTCTTAGTTTTATAACATTTTGAATGTTATTTTTAATATACACTTAAGTAATGTCTAAATACAAATCCTAAGAAGTTACATACTAGAAAAAAAACAAAACCACTGATTCAGAAATATCAGAGAGAAAGAATATTAGGTGTGATGCTACTGAATTGGCGGTGTTTGTGTTTATCTGATAACTTTTAGTTTAAAATACTGTATGACAGCTGGGCACGTGTTAAAAAGATTAAATCCTTATGACAGAGGAAATAATTGACTTGTTTCTCTATAGCTATAGCTATAAAAAAACCACAGCTCTTTTAGCTATAAAAACAAAGTCAATAATTAAGGTGTAGCTTACAACATTGTATTTTGAAGAAAAAGATATTTTCTCTGCAGCAGGAAAGTTCAATACAGAGCCATTAAGGAAGCACACACAATTCCATCATCAGTGGGGATATGAGTATATGTGATGCACATGTGAGAGCTCACTTACCTGACTAGCAAACAGTTCAGTCACTAAATATAGCACTGAACACTAAACTGAGTGCTCAAAATAAAACAAGCACTATTAGAAAACAGAGTCTCAGATCTGTTTACCAGACTGGGCCATTCCCTAGGAAGGCACCAAGAGATCATTAATATTGTGTGTTCATACCAATGACTATCATCTCTTTCTTAACAATACCTGATGACATTTTTTAAGAAGGAATTGAGGAAAAATAAAACAGTCCAAACATAATTATAAATTAAATTTAAAATATGTCAATTATTTAAATATAAATTTTATTCTTAACTCATTTATTCTCTATTCATTTCTAGGGTATAGATACAGCCTTAAATAACAGACAATTATAATCATTTCTTTTTCTCAGGTTCTGGTCCTGATCCTAGTTCTCTTATTCTTAACTTTGAGTCTTATTCAAAATTCAAAAACAATCAACCAAACTTTTTGAACAGCTGACACATGTCAGGCATTGTGCTGTACCCCACAGAATCTAATTATGTTGTGATTTCCCAAGTTTCTTGATCTATCATTTTGTTAATGTCAGATTCACTAATTCTTTCTGGGTCATTATTGAAATAATAGTTATAAACAACTTTCTCTCTCTGAAAACACTCTAGGTTTAAGTGATAGATACAAATGTGGGGTTTTTTGTTCATTTATTTGTATGTCTTTCTTATCTTTAAGAACACAGTACCAGTGGTTAATTTTTTGCCATTCCTATTATTAATATTTCCTTTTCCTTATTCTACCTGGTCTTAGTACCCATTATTTTAGTCTCACCTCTTTTTTCCTTTCCCATTTACCCTTCAATTCATCTCTCCAAATCCACTGCCACAGACAGATTTCTGCCAGATGGGTCCAATTGCTCCAGGCAGGACCCTGCTACCCTGCCTCTCACAATATTCTAACAGAGAAAATCAAAGAGCCTAAGGTCTGCAGCTTAACTAAGCTCTTATTTAAGGATGAGTGTAACTCTCTCAAGACTACTATATATGAGTTAACTTAACAGCTTTAAAATGCCAAATCAATTCAGCTTTATCTTAGGATGGCAAACTCAAACTTCTACCTTTAAACTGAAACTTTTATAATGGCCTAAAGCCCATGGCACTAAATTGAAATCAAAGAGCCAAGAAAGATAAAATCTGCAAATTTAGAAGACAAAATGGATTACTACAAAGCTGTGCCAAATGTCTATTCAATGTGTGTTACAAATTACAAGGGAACTTATTCCAATAAACTCATACTGAGTAGTCTGAGAATAATGAAGAAAAATAAGAAAAAAAATTGACTTGAAACTAGTGTTCAACCAAGAGGAATCTGTTCTTTTCCCCCTTCTTTTCCTTTTTAAAATGTGTTTAAACCTAGATCAGCAGACCTTGAAATAACCCTGGGGACATGAAATTGATCACTGTCTTGAATGATTCTATTGTGTAAAATGAGAACTCATTTACTCTTGCTGTTGTTCAGTCACTCAGTCATGTCTGACTCTTTGCGATCCCATGGACTGCAACATGCCAGGCTTCCCTGTCCTTCACTATCTCCTGGAGTTTGCTCAAATTCATGTCCATTGAGTCAGTGATGTCATCCAATCATCTCATTCTCTGTCATACACTTCTCCTGCCTTCTATCTTTACCAGCATCAGGGTCTTTTCCAATGAGTCAGGTGTTTTCCAATGAGTCGGTTCTTCGCATCAGGTGGCCAAAGTATTGGTGCTTCAACTTCAGCATCAGTCCTTCCCGTGAATATTCAGGCGTGATTTCCTTTACAATTGACTAGGTTGATCTCCTTGCAGTCCAAGGGACTCTCAAGAGTCTTCACTAGTACCACAGTTTGAAAGCATCAGTTCTTGGGTACTCAGCCTTTTTTATGGTCCAACTCTCACATCCATACATGACTACTGGAAAAACCATAGCCTTGATTATATGGACCTTTGTCAGCAAAGTAATGTCTCTGCTTTTTAATATGCTGTCTAGGTTTGTCATAGCTTTTCTTCCAAGGAGCAAGAAGTTGCTCCTTGTGTTTTAATTTCATGGCTGCAGTCACCATCTTCAGTGAATTTGGAGCCCAAGAAAGTAAAGTCTGTCACTGTTTCCATTGTTTCCCCATCTATTTGCCATGAAGTGATGGGACTGGATGCCATGATCTTAGTTTTTTGAATGTTGAGTTTTAAGCCAGTTTTTTCACTCTCCTCTTTCACCTACATCAGGAGGCTCTTCAGTTCCTCTTCACTTTCTGCCATAAGGGTGGTGTCATCTGCATATCTGAGGTTATTTGTATTTCTCCCGGCAACCTTGATTCCAGCTTGTGGTCATCCAGCCCTTATTAAGAGATACTTATTGAATATTTTATCAATTCCTTGGTTGTGCCATAGAGATCCAATGATGAGGCAGACACAGGCTCTGCCTCTGGAATTCACTCACCCTTTGGGATGGTATGTCAAGAAAGAATCACAGGATGCTGGAAGCATCCCCAGAGATGGCACTCCATTCATTCGCAACAGTGGGAAACAATTGCCCACTGTTTTCCAGTAGAGATAACATCTATGCTAAAACCAGAAAGATGAGAAGGAACTAAATTATTTCTATTTTTAGATCCTTGAGATTCTACAACCTTGACATTATTTCCCAGACATTTTAATATGGAGATGAGAGAGACAAATAAAATTGTTTTTCTCTGTCCAACATCATCACCCTGATTAGCATTAACACTTTCTTCTCCTTCTTCCAAAAATGGGAATAAGAGAGAAGCAATGACAAATTGAGGGAGAAAGGTGAAAGTTTCTGGAACAGATTATACCTAATTATAGAGGAGTTCTGTATTCTGAGAATAATACACACACACACATTTTATTTATAGTAAATACCTAGAAGCTTCCAACCTAAACAGAAAGAATTGAAAATTCAAATTGAATACTGAGCTCTGTAGAGAATTATGTGAATGAAGGTTGATTTCACTACTATAGACCTTACAAAAAGAAAAGATTTTGTTTTTCAGAATTAGTATGAGTCTCTTTCTCTAAAGTTCCTGAAATTTTGATGCATTCCTTCTGCTTCACTGTAATTCCCTAATTACTTAAACTCATATTCAGGAAAACCATAGCCAAGTATACTGACAATTGTAGCTAGCCATAGGACCATTAGTAATATGAATGTTTTAAGGGAAAGCTCAGATCATTAAATGCAGGCAAAAATTTTGCAGATACCACTTCTGCCAACAGCCCCATGAAAGATCTCTCTGAACTTAGCTAAAGAAGCTCTACTGATTGATCAGTAACAAGGTTAAAGTACAAATAAAAGGTGGCACCTGAAGAAGATGATGTTTAGGGAAATGTACCATTCTCTTAACTAAATATCTGTTATCATTCTGGATTATTTCAACAAATAGTACATTATCTTACTGCTTGTTCCATAATAAATTTATTTTGCTGACTTTAAAACTCAATGGTCCTTTAAACACCTCAGCCTTTTCAATTGCAACTGTTCTCCTTATTACTTTAAATCCATTATCACTCAGATTTTTTGCAAATTAATACTCCTTACATCAAAATTTCTCTCTGGCCACCTTTCCTTCCACAAATCTTCACTGACTCATTCTACTGAACCCACTTTTTATACAAATTGAATACTGTAACATCTATATCCTTAGTTCCTCCAAATTCTTCCACCTTAAGTGAAAAGGAGGTATAAGAGGTGGCTACCACCCTACTATGCAGATGCTTTATGTACAAACCAAAATGAATCATCTTTCAACACAAATCTACTATTCTTTCAATTTCCCCTATCCTTATAAATTATAGAAGCTTCCTATGTGTCAGGCACTATGGGCAGAACAATGTGTTAGTCAGAGTGAGCTATTTGATACAATAAGAAAGCCCAAATTTCTGTAGCTTTAACCAGTGAATATTTACTTCTCATTCACAGCACAATCCAGTGAAGGTCAATGTGGTGGTATGTGGGCAGGCTACACCATCATTCAGAGACCTGGCCTTCTTCCCTCTAGTGACTCTGATCACTAGAATTACAAGGATGGTTTTATAGTAGAGGTCTGGGGATGGAATGCCTCTCTTCTACCTATTTCTCATTGTCCAGAAGTCTGTCACAAGGCTTCATCTAACTGAAGGAGGCTAGGAAGTATAGTCCAGAATGCTCAAGAAGAAGACATATGTGTGGTGCACATCTAGCAAGGCTCTACAACCAGTAATGAACAAATCCAAACTCTGATAATTAGCTTAAATACTACTGTGGAGAGATAAGATAACAAAGAAAACATACATCAGGGCAGATAGTGATGAGTGCTACAAAGAGAAACAATTCAGGGTAAGGAACACTGGAGAAATTCTAGAAATACTAATGTGTTTCATTAATCCTAAGAACATGTTTTTCTTTATGTTTAACATCTCTGAAGTCAGGATGCCTCTTACAAAACTGTCATACCATTGGTTAATTGGCAGTGATTTTTCTTTATGGATGATACCTGAAATAATGATGCATCTTACTAAAAATGGGATATGAAATAAGATTTTTTAAATATAGTCATCAGGGAAGACCTTTCAGCATTGACATATCACCCGAGATCTGAATGAAGAGAGAGATGTAACTATATTAATAACCAAGGTCAGAGATCTCGAAACAGAGGAAACAGCACAGATGTTTGAAGAAGAACAGAGAGACACCACCGTGACTGAGTGGAGTAGGGGAGGTAGACAATGGAAGAGGGGAGGCTGGAGAAGTACAGTGACTGGTGACCTTCAACAATTTTACTTCACTGAGCCTCATTTTTTTGAACTATGAAATAAAGACAATAACACCTACTTGACAGGAAGGTGTGAAGATTAAATAACATAGTCAAGGAATAGAAGAGTAGACATGGCACAAACATCTCCCCCTTCCATTCCTCACCCCCAGAAAATGAGGACCAATCCAGTAATCTTTTGATCCTCTTATACTACCTCTAGCAGAGTAGTGACAATAATACATTTTGAATTCTCTAATATAATTTTAGGCTTCAAATTTTAAGCTTTTAACATAAGTCCTCATCTATTCAAGCATGTTATTTCCTATTAACTAACAAAAGCTATGCTTACAATCTTTGGAGCCTTTCTCTCACAACAAATTCTCAAAGGAAGGCTCTCTAAGTGCCACACTAGAAAAAGCTCAATTTTTTTCAAAGATGAAGCATTCACTTTTTTTCTTTTCTCTCTATATATGTAAGCTTGACAAGAGAAGAACAAGAAAATGTGTGAGGAATGGAGATTAGTAAATCTTTAAAAGGCTCTCCTATTTTTGTATAAAATTGTATTCCTATCTCTTACAACTTCATTGTTGCACCCCAATTTAGTCTTCTCTCTTAGTTGTTGATTTTAATTCACCAGGAAAAAAAGTTTTGCTACTAAAACCAAACTATGCGTGCTATGTTGCTTCAGTCATGTCTGATTCTTTGAAACCCTGTGGATCATAGTCCACATGGCTCCTCAGTCATGGGATTCTCCAGACAAGAATACTGGAGTGGGTTACCATTTCCTTCTCCAGGATCATCCCGACCCAGGGATCGAACCCACATCCCTTATGTCTCCTGCGTTGGAAGGCAGGTTCTTTACCATTAGCCCCACCTGGAAAGCCTTTAAGCAACTATACTACTGATCAAATGTAATAAACACTTGGGCCAGTGACCTCTGTAGTGAAATTAATTTGTTATATTTTTCTCTGAGATATTCAGGCCTGATTTGTAATACTAGATCACACTTCAATCAAATCCTGATTATATCATTTCCAAGGACACAAATTTTTTATACATTCATAAGGTATACCATGAGCACTAAGAACTGCACAGCTTACTACTTTAAAAAAACCATACTGTTTCTACTTAAGAAAACCTACAAAATGACCTTCTATGAACACTTGTTCATTCATTCATTCCATTATGTATTAAAAACATATACTGAGAGCCTAATGTATATAAAAAATACAAATATTGAACAAGGCTACTACTTCCAAGAAATCAATATTCTAGCATTTGTTCACCAAAAATGTATTGTGCCATGAATTGTGCTAGTGATTTAAAAATAAAATAGCTGAATACAACACGGTAGTTAATCTTAAATACTTCACTGCTAATGGGATAAATATTTAAGTGAATGATTAGAATACAATTTTATTAATTCAGAAAGACTGTAAAAATGAAATATTGAGAAAGTGGGTAATGCATGATGAGCTGAACTTTTGCTCTATAATTTAGAAGTGTTTGGAATGTTAAATGAATTTTTTTTTTGTAATTCTAACCATAAAGAAAACCTTAACAAAAGTAAAATTAAAAGGTGAAACTATTTCACAGTCCTTCATTCTATATTTTTCATGGTTAAGTTATAGATCTGTCTCAGTCTCTCAACAAACAAGAAGTTAGAATTCTGCAATGGTTGGACAATAAAAGTCAAGAAACCCAGGACCTCAAACTGGCTTGGCCAGGTCTAGTCACTGTGTGTCCTGGGGCAGAATGTGAAGTTGCTCAGTCGTGTCTGACCCTTTGCGACCCCATGGACTGTAGCCTACCAGGCTTCTCTGTCCATGGGATTTTCCAGGCAAGAGTACTGGAGTGGGTTGCCATTTCCTTCTCCAGTGGAACTTCCCTACCCAGGGAACAAACCCAGGTCTCCCACATTGCAAGCAGACGCTTTACCCTCTGAGCCCTTTAAAACCTTAATTTCTGTGCTGATAAAACAAGGGAATTAGGTGAAATGATGTCTAAGGTGTTTCCATTTCCAATATTTTCTCTCAGCTCCTAACAGATTCTTTTAGTGCTGAAGGTTAGCTACAGGAAGGCTGTGTATTACATCAACATAGTGGTTTCTAAGTTGTGCATTTCCTGGTGTCTCAGATAGTAAAAGATCCACCTACAATGCAGGAAACCTGGGTTTGATCCCTAGGTCAGGAAGATCCTCTGGAGAAGGGAATGGCTATCCACTCCAGTATTATTGGCTGGAGAATTCCAGGGACAGAGGAGCCTTGTGGGCTACAGTCCATGGGATCAGAAAGAGTAGGACACAACTGAGTAACTAACATGTACTTATTTACATCTCTATGAACAAATGACCTAGTTTATAAGCTTATTTATCTAATAAAAGAGTTCTATAATCTGTCTTGCTAAGGTTCTTTTGGAAGAGTTAGAGCTTCTGGGTATTGTAGGAAGCCCTGTTGGAGTAAGTCTTTAATACAAATTATATATTAGAAAAAATTTTAATTCACTCTATAATCACAGGCCAAAATATCAATTCAAGTTCAACAACACTTTTGCTTTCTGGCATAACTGATTACAAATCATCGGTAATTTTATGAATCAATTTGAACACAATATTAAGAATTTTGACCATCTCCACAAATAAGTTTAATATTTACATCCCAATAGATTATATATTTCATTTCTATTCTGATGGACACTCAGATTTATTTCAAACATAGACATTCTACTCTGGTAAAGGAACCATCTGATCATAATGGTCTAATAAAAAGACTGAAAGCCTGACTTAGTTCCTTTCCCAAGCTCTTTTATTTTCCATTTTACTTAAATTATTCCTTTGGAAAGCCAGATTTTAAAATACATTATCACTCTCTGACTTTTTCCCAACAAATTAAGTTGTCAAATATTTCTGTGAAATATATTTATATAAATGTTTATAAGCAAAACTAATGAGACAGAAAAAACAAGTTGCTAATAAATTCTATATTTCATGATGAGACACAAAAATGTGAAACTTTTAGGAAAAGGAAGAAAGTACTGAATTTATCTAGCTTTTCAAATTTGGCTTACATTTTAAATAAAGAAATATGATATTATAATTTAGCAACTGGCCTAAAACAAGGCATCAAAGTTCTTGTCCTAATAATGCCTCAAATCTAAGGATTATAGAGTGAGTTTCAGCATGCCTTTTAACAGTCTTTCAAAATACTACCCACAGACATATATATATATATATATATACACACACACACACATTAGTTTTAAATGACTGATTGATTTAATCTCAAACTATTTTTATAATATTCTAAGTAGTCTGGTAGATGAGATTCCTATTTCTTACTTTAACATGCACAACTTCAGAAGGATGCCATTGGCAATGAAGAAAAAATTTCTCTAGACAATGTATAATATCAAAGGCAAAAGAAGGTGAAATATGAAAATATAAAGTGAGATTTTTAACCAAAGAAAATGTAAAAACTGAAGTAGATAAATCTAAATTAATTAACATTTACCCCTGTGTTAATCATATCCCTTGACTCCACATCCTCACCCCAAATTCAGCAGCAACAGCACCCACTGCCTCAACAGAAAGAAAAATAAAATTTATTCCTGGTTTTTGAATTTCAAAAACTTGGAATCTGAGGACAAGAGGAAAGGATTATCATGATGAAACAATTCATAAGAATTGCAGTAAAGCTAAGAAATTTAAAAATAAGGTTCCTAGGACTGGAGAGACCAGAGGCTAGAGGGCCTGCCTAAACACCTAGGTTCAGGTGTGTTTGGGTAAATCTGTGCTCCAATTTCTAGGCAAGGCCTGAGAAAGCAGCAAAACTCCAGAGTTTACTACATCTCCTGTGGTGCATGTGAGAGGACTGTATGAGGTAGACAGTCTTCATCAGATGGTGTCTTGGACACCTGTGACACTAAGAGGCTCAGGAATACAGAATGCTTCCTGTGTTCCCAATAACAATGCAGAAATGGCTCAGAGAACCAGCTGCTTGGTAAAGCATGAGGAAGGACCCACAAATAACCAGTATGACCAAAGAGTAATGAGGTCATTCCATCAAATGTTGATATGGGCACCCATATTTTAAATGGCCAGATGTGCTCTCCCAGTGATTTGTCTTATGAATATCTGCTAGAACTTATCTTCAGTCCTAGATAAAGGCAGTTACTGAGAAGGAATGCCACACTGACTAAAAGTATGGTTTTATCTTTCCATTAAATTGAGTCTCAAGTTAGAAATTTTAAATCCTACAGAAAAATGAAGCTAATATTTTGTATAAGTCTGTATTTTGGGTCTGAGGGCTGTACCTGCTAAATGGAATGAACTCTGTCTCATTCTCACTTAGGTCATGCATTGGCCTCAGACAAGGGCCTAAGTGGGGGTGATACAAGATTGGAGCAGTGAAGTGGAGGAAACAAGCAATGGCAACTTTGCTGTAGTTCTGCCTTAATCTCAAACCTCCTATATATAGTACTTCTGTGGGCCTCTTATTGAGCTGCCATTAAATTTTGGGTTAAGAGTTTCACAGAAATTATCTCTTTCCTCACTGCAACCTTTTTCTCATTAATAGGGTAGAGATGAGGAAATGGAAGTTTAGAAAGTTACAGTCATTCAAGTTCACACAATTAAAAGTGAAGATTTAAACCATAGTTTCCCTGGCTCTGAGGACCATGCTATTTCTAACACCCACGTGTTGCCTATAACAACAGAGTGCAGATTGAATTTTCAGGGAAATGTAACTGATGGGGGGTGGGGTGAGGAATAATACTAGAACTAGATTTGAGAAGAATCAGAATTTTCCACAGGAGTGTGTAAAAGGGGACTTCTGACTTTGTGGGTAGGATGATGTCAATGAAGGGGTTGTTTTTCATTTACTCAGTCAACAAATATTTTTGAGCACCTATGCTATGTAAAATACTGTACTCCAAATAGGGTTATAAGTGCCCACTATGGAAGGCACTCTAGTACCAGACCCTTACTCAGGGTACGTACTGAGAATTATGCCCATCCTTCCTCTCAGTACTCCGCTCTGGAAATCAGAACTGCTTCAGAATATCTGGAGTGAGCAAGCAAGGGGGACAGAGAGCACACTCACTGCCTGAGGAAGGAGAAGAACTGATGACTTGTCTCCTGAGTAGTCTCCCTGCCTCCAGTCTCTCCTCTTTTTCCTATCCATTATTCCTTATTTCTGCCAGGAAATACTGTTTCTAATACATATATTTTACCAGTTAAACTATACCATTTAAATATTCTACTTGCTTGCCTGATCCCATACAATGAAGTTCATGGTCTTTAGCATGAATTCAAGGCCCTTCATTGTCTTTCCAGGCCTCCATCCTCCAATTTGTCCTGTTTTTCAATTACACTACACTATTGTAGATAGTGTAGATATGAGATGGTTGGATGCCATCACCAACTCAACAGACATGAGTTTGAACAAACTCTGAAAGGTGGTAAAGGACAGGGAAGCCTGGTGTGCTGCAGTTCATGGGGTCACAAAGAGTTGGATGTGACTTAGTAACTGAACAACTATTATGATATAACTCATTTCCATCTGCAAGCCCAAGATACTTTCTGGAAACAGTGCATCCTATTACTCTTCATGTGCTTTGTTGATGTGGATAATGTTAAGTATTTCTTCCAATCCATGATGTCTCATTTATTCTACTCGTCAGTCATTGCCTGGAAAAAAACCCTGCAAGCTAGATTTTGACTTTAGCATTTTACACACATTATTTCTTTCTTTACTTCAACCGGAAAATTGCAGAAGTCCATTTCCCAGTGACTTAAGTTATTAGGGATTGGAAAGGTTATGTCAATTCACAAAGATTTCTCAAGGAATCTTTGCTACATTGGGCAGGGTTTTTCTGGTCTATGCAGAGATACTGGTAACACAACTTGACCTGCACTGAGAGAATTGCAGGGAGACTAGAATAGTGTTTGGCATGAAAAATGAAGAAACAGACTAATCCAATCTCCACAATGGGGTATCAAAAAGAAATGCAACATTTATTTATACTAGTAAATGTTTGACTTATTACAGCAACAGGTTCAGAAATGGACAGAAACTTTCATGGCTCTGAAAGAATCTGGGGAGAGATGCATAAATAAATAGAACTGGAGTCATCTCTGGAAGCGGAGGAAAGGGGAAAGCTGCACAAGGGCTACAACCAGAAGGTGATGAGTGAATCAAAAAGGACCAGGAAGAGAAGAAAGTTTGCAAACTCTAGCTGACCAGTACAGCAAACTCTGCCCGGGCCATTTGAGTACTGGAAGTGCAAAGTAGCAGTTAACCCAGGGGAAGTAGTAGTCATGCCATGTCACAAGGAGAGACCTTCAAGGACAAAACAGGGGAAGACTTTGCCCCTTTCTTCCTGGTACTCAAAAAAGAAAGTGGTTGCAAACCATGGTATGCACACTATGGCCACTGGAAAATATCTACCTCTGTGTCCGTGTCAAGGCTGCCTCCCGGGGTATTGTTCCCAGGATTGATCCCAGGATGATGAATCAAAGATGATGATCAGAATCTCTAGCAGCTGATTGAAGACTAGCACCTGAATCACTGAACTTTCCTAATCAAGGACATCAAAGATAAGAGAGTGGCTAAAGAAGGTGAGACACTGCGTAAGATAGCCTACATCTTTGACAGTTGACCTGTCTATATACAAGAATACAGAAGGAATCTGAGAACTGTAGCAATAAAAAGCTAAAAAGACAAGGGAAAGTGGATGAATGCCAAATGTTTTAAGAGGTGAGAGTGGTGAAATGCTGGGCTTTTATTGATCCTCTAAGAAGGAACAACCTAAAAAATCATTGGTTTCAGTAAAGTGTTTTAAAGTAAAAGTTTTGAAACTTGAAGTGCAATGCTAGCATGTTGACATATGGCACAAACCAACACAATACTGTAAAGTAAGTGAAGTGAAAGTCGCTCAGTCATGTCTAACTCTTTGTGACCCCATGGACTGTATAATATACAGAATTTTCCAGGCCAGAATACTGGAGTGGGTAGCCATTCCCTTCTCCAGGGGATCTTCGCAACCCAGGGATTAAACCCAGGTCTCCCGCACTGCAGGTGGATTCTTTACCAGCTGAGCCACCAGGGAATCCTATATTATCCACCAATTAAAAGTAAATTGGTGGATAATATGAAAAATAAATTTTCATAAATAAGACAAAATCTTATGCTCTAAGAAACTTTTTTTTTTAATGTGTGTGGCTTAAATCTCTCTCCCTGCAGATAACAAACTAGCATTTGAGACTGTGTAAATGTACTAAAGAGAGCCAACTGGGTTCAATTAATCTTCCAGGTTTCATTGCTTTGAAACTTATCCTTTAGTAAAAATATAGTGAAGTATTTCTGAAACTTCTTTATTAAACAAACCAGGTGGAAAGATTAGAATTTGGGCTATGTTTATAAGAATTTTTAAAGCTATGTTGTTGTTTTTTTTAATTTTCTGGATGGACCTTTGTCAACCAACATGGCCTATTCTATCACCCCCTAGTTGAATACCAGCCCTGTCTACAATGACACATTTGAACAAGGAATGATGAGATCAGTAATCTTTGCTTTGAACATGGTTAATATTTCACTATTATTTTGGCAGTGATTAACCAACAGTTTCATCTGCTTCTTAAGATCACAAAAAATAAACTGTCATTAGTAACAGAAAAAAAAAATGAACTGAAGTGATCTTGAAACAACTCATCTCTTGTTATTAATTGACTCATGTTTTTAAATTACTATTTTTTGTGTGTTTGGCTTAAGTTGGTTTTTAGAAATGTGACTCATTAAATAGCAGCACAAAAAGAGGTAAAGGTAGAAAATCTTCCTGTAACACAGAAATGCAATAACATTATATGTTTAATAATGGTTATTCAAGAATTATTCTTCAAGGTTGAAATTCTGGGAGAAAATTCTCTGGAGATGGTTTTGCAATCCAGGTGGGAGCTATGGAATCTATGGCTTCTAAATAAAAGGAGTCCTGGCCAGTCTTCCCACCATCTGTAATAAAGTATGATGTTTAAGAGATTTAAAAATACAAATTGGAAAGGCCCTTTACTTGGGAAATTTAAACTATTAAAAAATCAAAAATTTAAGTTAATTTAAAGCTAAAGAATGTGAAAATGGTAGAAATATCTATTGGTATAATAAAATATAATTTAGATAATTTTAATTGGGAGATTTCTTTAATTTTCCAAATGAATAGAAAAGTATCTTTTTTGAAGGAAGAGGAATAGATCAATTTGTATAAATTTAATTTTAAAGGAAGTTATATAACAAAAAAAATTTAAAATAAAAATTAAAAAATGTAAAGAGAACACATTGGTCATATCAAAACATCCTTTTCCAACAATCCAAGAGATGACTCTACACATGGACATCACCAGATGGTCAATACTGAAATCAGATTGATTATGTTCTTTTCAGCCAAAGATGGAGAAGCTCTACATAGACAGCGAAAACAAGACCTGGAGCTGATTGTGGCTCAGATCAAGAGTTCCTTATTGCAAAATTCAGTTCCTTATTGCAAAAAAAAAAATAATAATAAATTGCAATTGAATTGAAGAAAGAGAAATTTAGGCCATTTAGGAATGACCTAAATCAAATCCCTATTGATTAGACAGTTGAGGTGACGAAGAGATTCAAGTGACTAGATCTAGTAGACTGAATGCCTGAGGAACTATGGATGGAGGTTTGTAACACTGTAAAGGAGTCAGTGACCAAAAACCATCCCAAAGAAAAAGAAACACAAGAAGGCAAAATGGTTGTCTGAGGAGGCCTTACAAATAGCTGAGGAAAGAAAAGAAGCAAAAGGCAAGGGAGAAAGGGAAAGATATACCCAACTGAAAGCAGAATTCCAGAGAATAACAAGGAGAGATAAGAAGGACTTCTTAAATGAACAGTGCAAAGAAATAGAGGTAAACAATATAATGGGAGAGACTAGAAATCTCTTCAAGAAAATTGGAGAAATCAAGGGAACATTTCATGCAAGAATGGGAAAGATAAAGGAGAGAAACAATAAGGACCCAACAGAAGCAGAAGATATTAAGAAGAGGTGACAAGAATACACAGAACTATACAAAAAAGATCTTAATGACCTGGATAACCATGATGGTGTGGTCACTAATCTAGAGCCAGACATCTTGTTTTGTGAAGTCAAGTGGCCCTTAGGAAGCATTACATGAACAAAGTTAATGGAGGTGATGAAATTCCAGTTAAGCTATTTCAAATCCTAAAAGATGGTGCTGTGAAAGTTCTGCATCAATATGCCAGGAAATTTGGAAAACTCAGCAGTGGCCACAGGACTGGAAAAGGTCAGTTTTCATTCCATTGTCAAAGAATGTCCAAACTACTGGACAACTGCACTCATCTCATATGCTAGCAAAGTAATGCTCAAAATTCTCCAAGCCAGACTTCAACAGTACATGAAATGTGAACGTCCAGATGTTCAAGCTGGATTTAGAAAAGGCAGAGGAACCAGAGATCAAATTGCCAACATCCGTTGGATCATCGAAAAAGCAAGAGTTCCAGAAGAACATCTATTTCTGCTTTATTGACTACACCATAGTCTTTCACTGTGTGGATCACAACAAACTGTGGTAAATTCTTAAAGAGATGGGAATACTAGACCAGCTTACCTGCCTCCTGAGAAATCTATATGCAGGTCAAGAAGCAACAGTTAGAACTGGACATGGAACAACAGACTGGTTTCAAATAGGGGAAGGAGTACATCAAGGTGGTATATTGTCACCCTGCTTATTTAACTTATATGCAGAGTGTACCATGCAAAATGCCAGGCTGGATGAAGCACAAGCTGGAATCAAGATTGCTGGGAGAAATATCAATAACCTCAGATACGCAGATGAAACTACCGTTATGGCAGAAAGTGAAGAGGAACTGAGGAGCCTCTTGATGAAAGTGAAAGAGGAGAGTGAAAAAGCTGGCTTAAAACTCAACATTCAAAAAACGAAGATCATGGCATCCGGTCCCATCTGCTGCTGCTGCTGCTAAGTCGCTTCACTCGTTTCCGACTCTGTGCGACCCCATAGACGGCAGCCCACCAGGCTCCGCCATCCCTGGGATTCTCCAGGCAAGAACACTGGAGTGGGTTGCCATTTCCTTCTCCAATGCATGAAAGTGAAAAGTGAAAGTGAAATCGCTCAGTCGTGTCTGACTCTTAGTGACCCCATGGACTGCAGCCTACGAGGCTCCTCCGTCCATGGGATTTTCCAGGCAAGAGTACTGGAGTGGGGTGCCATTGCCTTCTCCATCCGGTCCCATCACTTCATGTCAAATAGATGGGGAAACAATGGAAACAGTGACAGACTTTATTTTGTGGGGGGCTCCAAAATCACTGCAGATGGTGACCATGAAATTAAAAGACGCTTGCTCCTTGGAAGAAAAGCTATGACCAACCTAGACTGCATATTAAAAAGCAAAGACACTACTTTGCCAACAAAGGTCCGTCTAGTCAAAGCTATGGTTTTTCCAATAGTCATGTATGGAAGTGAGAGCTGGACTATTAAGAAAGCTGAGTGTCACAGAACTGATGCTTTTGAACTGTAATGTTGGAGAAGACTCTTGAAAGGCCCTTGGACTGCAAGGAGACCCAAGCAGTCAATCCTAAAGGAAATCAGTCCTGAATATTCATTGAAAGGACTGATGCTGAAGCTGAAACTCCAATATTTTGGCCACCTGATGTGAAGAACTGATTCTTTGGAAAAGACTCTGATGCTGTGAAAGATTGAAGCTGGGAGGAGAAGGAGACAATAGAGGATGAGATGGTTGGATGGCAAGATGGACTTGATGGACATGAGTTGAGCAAGCTTTGGGAGTTGGTGATGGACAGGGAAGCCTGCAGTCCATGGAGTCACAAAGAGTTGGACACGACTGAGTGACTGAACTGAACTGATATATATATATATATATATATATATATATATATATATATATATATATTTATAAATATAAATATAACTGATATATATATATATATGTTCTTTATCAGATTCTCTTCCATTATAGTTTATTACAAGATATTGAATATAGGCCCCACTGCTATATAATAGGTCCTTGTTGTTTATCTATTTTATATATAGTAGAGTGTGTCTGGTAATCCCAAACTTCTAATTTATCTGAAGGACACCAGGCATGCCAGATCAGTGATTTTCCGTTTTGTAGCTATAAGTTGTTTTCTATGTCTGTGGGTCTATTTCTATTTTGTAAACAAGTTCATTTGTCTCATTTTTTTACAGTCCACATGTACATCATATGATATTGTCTTTCTCTATCTGACCTACTTCATTAGTGCAATAATCTATAGGTCCATCCATGTTGCTGCAAATGGCATTATTTCATTTTTATGACTAAGTAATATTTCATTGTGTTATATAGACATGACATACTTCTTTTATTTTCAGGAAAAGGAAGAGGAGGTTGAAGACTAGGCAGAGGAGAAGGAGTATGAATAGGAGAAAGAAAATAATATACATATATACACATATTTATATATAATGTTACTAAATGTAAGTATGTATGGATATGTGTGTATATATATATGTATATATATGTATATGCACATACATGTACACTATCTCCACAAAAAAGCCATATTAACAATGGTAAACCCAGAAGCAATATGCATCCATTAGTACACTACAAGCTTATATGGCATTAATAGACCAAAATCTGAAATTTTCTACAATCATGAATTCTTATAGCTATACTTTAGAAATTTATAACATAATACTAATTTTTTAATTCAAAAGCAAATATAAATGAAAATTACGAACCATGTAGAATGAGCAATTTTATCATTTCATATTGAAATTTGTGGCATGTAACCAAAGTAACATTCAGAGGGACATTTATGAGCCAAATACACTTATTATTAATCAAGAAGAGCTGAAAGTAAACAATATAAGCTTTAGATTTAGTAAACATGAAAAAATGCACAAAATAAATAAAATGTTAGACATAGAGATTCTCCACCAGATCCCCCTTCAAGGAAAGATTTTCTGTTCAGGGACAGAAAGGAAGTGTGGTCAGAAGGCAGCCTGCCAGCTTCTTCAATGTCCCCCTCAGATACAAAGAGCCCCCTTGTCTGAGGCCACATTTTCCCAGAGTAGCCTACACCTGGTGACTGAGGAAAGTGGGGTATAAAGACCCATTTGACTCAGTGAAGACCAACTCTGACGGGAAATTCCCATATCAGAGTTCTGGACAGTTTGGCCAGTTGGCCAAGGTTTTGTTAGTAGAATTATGCTTGCCTCAGAAATGAACTGGGGACCATATCATCTTTTTCTATGCTTCAAAACAGCTTGTCTTTTTTAAAGGTTAGTTAGAACTCACCCCATCTAGGCCTGATACTTTGTTTTGGGAGTAGATCAGCTACTTTTATGTTTATTACTCCAGTTTTATCATCCTAAACTGGCTCTTTCTTGTTCTGCCAGTTTTAGTCTTTTCGTTTTTTTGTCTGTTTTGCAAGGGAGGAGAGAAGATAGAGAAAACACTGCATTCCATCTAGAGTGTAAAATGTATTAGCATAAAGTTGACTATATCTGTCTCTGTAGTTTTGCCCCTTTTTAATTCTTAATGTTGTTTACTTGTGACCTTTATAAATTTTGTGATCAGGTTTACCTAAATTTTATCTATTTTATTTTTCATTTTAATTTTGTAAAGACTCAATTTTTCATTCCATTATTTGTATCAATTGTGAACTGCATTATGCTCAGTCGTTCAGTCATGTCGAACTGTTTGCGGCCCCATGGACTGTAGCCTGCAAGGCTCCTTAGCCTACGGAATTTTTGAGTCAAGAGTACTAGAGTGGGGTGCCACTTCCTACTCCAGAGGATATTCCCAACCCAGGGATCAAACCCACGTCTCCTGCATTGGCAGGTGGATACTTTACCACTAGGCCCACCTGGGAAGCCCAAATGTGAACTGAGAGACAAAGTAGAATTGAGCAGAATAAGTAATAGTGAAATTTTGAAGGTATCCCATTAAAGCTGGAAATAAGATCAGGATGACACAGCCTGTTCAACATTGTAATATAAGCTCCAGTTGATACAATAAGATCTGGAGCAGGAATGATGAATAATAAATGAAGAGGTATAAGGAAAGATTGGAAAGTAAAGATAAAGCTGCCCATTTGTGAGGACAATATAACAGTCAATCTAGGAAATACAAGAGAATTGAAGGACAAGCTTACTCACAATAGCAACAGAAACCACAAAGTATGTAGAAAGAGATCTAACAGGAAATGCAAGATATGTGTGGAAAAAAACTAAAAAACTCTTCTGAAAAATATAAGAGTTTGCTAGGTGGAAATATAACATAGTTTTAGGCAGGAAGGTTGCTTATTGAAAAGGTATCAATACTCCCAGGATTAGCTTATTAATTCAATGCAGTGTAATCAAAATACCATAAGAGCTTTCATCAAGTTTTTGACAGACTTTTCTTAAGGTACAGTGAACAAAAAAAGCTATAATCATTTTTAATGCAAATAAAAGAGATATCTATCTACACCAGCTAGAAATCAAGACAAGTTCTAAAATCAAAGTAATTAAAATAATATGGTCTAGGTGCAGAAACAAAGAGATCAGTGAAACACAACAGAGCATCCTTAAACTGAATCATGTATGTAAATAAGGGAACATAAAATACGATAAATGTGGTAACTTCAATCATGTTCATTCCAAACTTCAGAATATTACCCTCAGTATAAAAATATGACCAGAAAAATGCAAGTAAATATGATTATGACTTTGAGGAAAGGGGTGATCTTCTTCAGCATAACACAAGAAAGTAAGTCCTACAGTTAAAAAATATCTATTTTTAAGGCTAGCTTAAAATAAAAAAGATGAGTAAATATTTACAGTATATGTAATAACCTAATATGTAGCAGTTAAAATAAAAATATATTAGTAGTATGAATTCAAATATATCTTTTCTAAGACATATTGTGAAATCAAAGCAAGTTGTAGATAAACACCAAAAAACAAAACTACATGTCTTTATACATGCATGTATGTTTTGGTAAATGCAAAGAAAAAAATCTGTAAGGAATACACCAAAGGGATAACAGAGTTTATTTCTTGGGGAGAGGGTACTGAATAATGATTTGTGGGTAGCAGTGAGGTATGCAAAATAACAGGCACCCAAAATGTCCATGTCCTAATTCCTGGAACCTGTGAATATGTTAGATTACATAGCTAGAGAGATTAAGATTACATATTGAATTAAGGTTACTAATCAATGATCTTAAAATATGGATATTATTCTGGATTATCCAGTGAACCAAATGTAATTACAAAGGTGGAAGAGAGAGGTAGAAGAGAGAGAACCAGAGAGATAGCAACATGAGAAGGATTTGGCTTGAGGTTGCTGGCTTGGAAGATGGAGGAAGGGGCTACAGGCCAAGAAACATGGATGCTTCTAGAAGCTGGAAAAGGCAAGGAAATGAATTCTCCCCTAAGGCCTTCGAAAGGAACACAGTCCTGCCAACACCTTGGTTTTACTCTAATGAGACCAATTTCAGGCTTCTTACTTCCAGAATTATTAGATGCGTTTGCACTAAATTTGTGGTAATTTGTTATGACAGAAAGGAAACTAATACAAGTGGTAAAAAAAGAAAAAGTTTGCCTTGCCTGTAGTATGTCAGCTTTTAAATGTAGAAAACTAATTGATGTGTAATTTCAAATTATGTATAAAATTATTCATATGTAATTTCTTTTTCTAGATAAAGGAAAAGGTAGTAGCTAGATGTCACTGGCTGGTACTCAGTATGCAGATATTGTTATGATTATTTTGTGCTTATTTGTGTTATTTGTTCATTTAATGTTAATGCAACATGACATAAATTGGCACTGATTATCATAAAAGAGGAATGTCAACCTAAGCAGTAAAGGAGTTTTGAGGTTCATTCTGAAGACCTGTGGATTCTACAGCTGATCTCAAGATACTACAGTTTAGTTTTTCAACTTCACACCTCAATATCTATTATAGATAGACAAATTGTGTGAAAAATTACCTAGTGTTGTATCTGTTGATCTCTTTGCCAGCAAAACACAAACTATCAAGAAAAAACAGTTTAAAGCCCACATGCACTTTAAGAACATGGAAACATTTTGGCTCATTCACCTTTTCTCAACACTTGGATGTTAAGCAAGGGACAAAGACAAATCCAGATCCAAATGCTTTAGTGAACAAGTGTTGCTGGTTTTTAGCATCAGCACAATCTATCCCTACTCTGAAGCTATAACTTGAGCAGCTGCTGTGCTTTGTGAGGCTGCAACCTAATTCATTTGATAATTACAATTACCAAATCTAGGCTTTGCTGACTACAGAGTTCAAAAGAACAGCATGGAAGGAAGACCTACTGAGAACTTCAGAATCCATCAGCAAACTCTTGAAGCAGTATAAAGAATTAAACAACTTCGACTGAAAAAGCAATAGTTTTTGTTATTTATACATGTATGCAAGATTTATATTCTCCTTATTCTAAAACAAGTACTTGAGAAAAGTTATAAATATGCAATTAGGAGCCAAACAAGTTGCTAAAAGAAGTGATAGATGTTACTATACCAACTTGAGAGGAGTTAGCAAAATTGGGAGCACTATATTTACTCTGGATTTCCTGGCAACTAAAACAAAAAAAGAAAAGCTCTGAAATGGCACTATTAGAAATGTTCATTTCTTTCCAATTTTCTTATTGTTTGATAGAAGAAATCATACCAGTCATTTTTTCTGAGATAAAATTTCACTTGGCACTAATGTTAAGGGAGAATTTGTGGCATATAACTGTAAGTGAGAAACACTGGGTAAATCAATGTATATGTTTGTCAATCAAGTAGCCATCTATAAAATGGACAGTATACATGATACCAAATCTTCATTCCATGAAATTATTTCTCCAGAGTGTTGGGATAATACCATTCAGCTATTAATATAATACCTTCTGATGGTTTGACTTTTATATGATGGAGAAGGCAGACAAACCAGACAGAGATAGTTAACTTGTTCACTAAATAGTTTTTCAAATATAAGATTCATAAATTAGTTTTGGGAATTTGTGGCTAAATTCCCTTATTAGTGCTTTAAGTGCCAAAATTCTGCCTTGTGAACTAAATAAGACCTCAAATATTTTAGACAAGCAACCCCAATCCTTTTGGCACCAGAGACCAGTTTCATGGACGACAATTTTTCCACAGACTTGAAGCAGGGATAATAATTTCAAGATAATTCAAGCACACTGGAGAGTAGCTGTAAATACAAATGAAGCTTCACTCGCTCACCTGCCAGTCACCTCCTTCCTTGCAGGAGTGCTGGACAGAGGATGGACAGGTGTAAGGTGAAGCATGAAGTCCAAAGGACAAGGCAAAGAGTTAAGGCATGAGGTAATGAGAGCCAAAACCAAAATGAGAACAATTGGGCTAACTAGAAAGAGCTACAGGTAGAGATCATTTTGACATAAGATTTAATGGAGCTTAGTGTTATATAATGAAATGTGGCAGTAGAGAGAAGACATCAGTGTTGGGAATACAAGGAGGAGGTAGGAAAGCTAATATATGGTTAGCTACAAGCCCTGACTCAAAAGTTGAACTCAAATTTATGCACTTGAAATATAACATTTCAAAAACTCAAAGTTCAGTGAACTAACAACAAAATTACCCAATACCAAGCCCTTGAATTATTCAGAGTAGTGATATCCAATCATTTTGTGATAATTATATTTGAAGGCAGTAACTCGGAGGAAAAGTGATGGTATGTTTACAGACAAACAAAAGGGGATAAATAATAATCACTAAATGAAAAATGGGCAAATATTTAAGAGAGTATGTACAGATGAGTTTTATAGCCAGGAATTATGTGAAAGAAGATGAAAGAACAAGGAATTAGTAATAATAAGGGAAAAGAAGAATCAGAGCTATGGGTTCATAATTTCTACAAAGGAATCTAATTGAGTTGCCAGCAAAATTCTTTCTGAGTTACCTAGATTAGGGTTTCCCACAAAGGTGACCTAAAAGCAGCTACTTTGATGAGGTTTTGGCAAGTGGGAATTAAAGTGTACTGGTTACTGAAATTATCATCCCCATCTCTATGAAGAAGATTATTGGAGGCCAGAACAATAAAAGGAAGGGATTCAGGCAGTCTACCATTTTACACTTAAGTTGACAGATAAGAGAGGAGAAACTTAAGACAATGCCAAAGTTTAAACATAAATGACTGGGAGAATAATGATCTTATAAGCATAAATAGCAAAAAATGACTAGGAGAATAATGATGTTATTAGCATAAATAGCAAACTCCAGAAGGAAGTTCGGTTTGGAGAGGAACATGAGTTTAAATTTAAGCCAACTGAATGTGAAATGGCAGCAGGACACCCAAGTGAAAATTTATGGAAGTCAATTGAACACCTAGACCTGAAGCCCACAGGACAGGACAGGACTTTAGGAGAGCAATAGAGCTTTGGAAATCAGTTTCAAAGTAGGGCTATTAGAGCCATGAAATTCTAAGGTTAAAAAAGAGAAAAGATAGACGAGGGTCAAGGAAAAAGCCTTAAGGAAGTTCCACATTAGCAGAGAAATAGGAAAAAGAGTCTTAAAAGAGGCTGATGAAACATTTGAGAGGCATTAAGAGAACCAAAACAAAGACATCAATAAAGAAGCTTGTAAATATGAGAAGTGGTGAATACAGTCAAAATAAACTGAAAGGGTGAAGACTGAGGAAAGATCACTAAACTAACTTGGATCTCAGTTCAGCTCAGTCACTCAGTTGTGTCTGACTCTTTGCGACCTCATGAACCGCAGCATGCCAGGCCTCCCTGTCCATCACCAACTCCCTGAGTCCACCCAAACCCATGTCCATCAAGTAGGTGATGCCATCCAACCATCTCATCCTCTGTCATCCCCTTCTCCTCCAGCCCTCAATCTTTCCCGGCATCAGGGTCTTTTCAAATGAGTCAGCTCTTCGCATCAGGTGGCCAAAGTATTGGAGTTTCAGCTTCAACATCAGTCTTTCCAATGAACACCCAGGACTGATCTCCTTTAGGATGGACTGGTTGGATCTCCTTGCAGTCCAAGGGACTCTCAAGAGTCTTATCCAACACCAGAGTTCAAAAGCATCAATTCTTAGGAACTCAGCTTTCTTTATAGTCCAGCTCTCACATCCATACATGACCACTGGAAAAACCATAGCCTTGACTAGATGGACCTTTGTTGGCAAAGTAATGTCTCTGCTTTTCAATATGCTGTCTAGGTTGGTCATAACTTTCCTTCCAAGGAGTAAGTGTCTTTTAATTTCATGGCTGCAATCACCATCTGCAGTGATTTTGGAGCCCAGAAAAATAAAGTCTGCCACTCTTTCCACTGTTTCCTCATCTATTTGCCATGAAGTGATGGGGCTGGATGCCATAATATTAGTTTTCTGAATGTTGAGCTAGATGCACCTAAATGGTTTATACAAAGGCATTTTTTTTCCTCTTATATTAGTAATCTAGAGGAAAATGATCCTGCTTTAGAGGGTTGTTAGAAACCAAATCTCTTTATTGCTCCTAGCATATTGCTCTCTTCTGTATTGTTCCTGATGGCTTCTCACAGTATTCACATCCTAGGAAACCACATGGAGAAAGAGAAGGAACAAGGTGTGACCTCGAAGGGACACACATCACTTCCCTTCACATTATTTTAACTAAAACTTATTGACATGGCTACAGTTACCTGAAATGTAGGCTATAGCTGAATATTTATGTGTATAACTAAAAATTCCATCATAATTGAAGAAGAGGAGGAAAAATATTCACTGTCACTGTCAGTGAATTTCCTTGAATTTCACTCTGATTTAGATGACCATTCTCCATATTCTCAAAGTAAATGGTCCTAGTATTTACTACATTGATCTGAATTATTTTTTAGATATTTTTCTTTTCAGACAATCAGTACCTTGAGGGCATGGAATTTGACATATTCATCTTTATATTCTTTCTCTCAAAGATAGTACCTGGTAATAATACATACTAAATAAATCAATAGTATTTGATGAATGGATGAAACAGACAACATTAAAAGTAGATACTGTATTGGTACAACTTTTATAATTTAAGACAAAGAATGAAAAAATATTTCCTCTAGTGAATGTACAAATGTTCTGGCATTTTTTAGGATACCATCAAAAGCTTTTGTTTTGAAAGTCCCTTGAAATAATTAACATAACAAGCTCTGTGACTGAGACAAGGAAGAAAAAATTTCAGAAGAGAAAACATCTAAATGAATTGATTAAAACAATAAGTAAGGAAAGTACAGGTTGTTCAATATCCATTATGTGGATACACACAGTAAAAATCTGTGTCTGTGACTTGTAATTTTATTTATCCTTTACTAAAAGCTGCCCTATCCATGGATATTCTGATATAAGCAATCCTGAACTTTTTCATGGGTAAAACATAGTATAAGGGTATTTATTCAGATGTAATAGTATTTAGAATCTGTCACTAAACAACATTTTTTAAGTGAATGAAACACCATAAAATGTTTATTTATGACTAGATTGACATGTAGATTTCAACTGGAAGGACCTCAGTTTGTGGTGAAAACAATTTTCACCTACAGTCCTAAGTTGCCTTGAAATCAGGAGGTTCTTCTAGGTGAACAGCTAGCAGAGCCAACACTTGGCTTTCAATTATTTCTTTGCCTATTTGGAAATATATACCCTGAGCTCAAAAACTTTAAAACCAACTTGAAGACCCAGGAAAGACTCAGGGGCAAAACTAGGTTAAAGCCTGAGACCTATTTTAAGAAAAAGAAAATTATTCTGCAGTCAGTTGATAGCATTCTTCACAATGAATAAAAACAAAATCCATATGCAAAAACTAGCACTAGAAGTATCCTTCCTAATATTGGAAAGATATCTCTTCTCAGCAGCCAAAATTACAATGTTGAAATATTAAAGTCAGTCTCATTAAAGTTCAGGATAAATAAACAGGTTCTGGAAATTTTGAGAAGCACATTAAGAAGTTGGAAGAAAAATATACAGACAGCTCACACAACTAAAAAAAAAATCAAAAAATGGGCAGAAGATTTAAATAGACGTTTCTCTGAAGAAGACATTTGGATGGTCAATAGGCACATGAAAAGATGCTCAACATCACTAATTACTAGAGAAATGCAAATCAAAGCCAGTGAGGCAGCATGTCACAGAGGTCAGCATGTCACAGCATGTCACCATCATCAAAGTCTACAAATATTAAGTGCTGGAGAGGGTAAAAAGGGAACTCTCCTACACTGTTGGTGAGAATGTAATTTGGTACAGCCACTATGAAAAACAGTAATGGAAGTTCCTTAAAAAACTAAAAATAGCATTACCATATGATCTAGCAATCCCACACCTGGGCATATAATTGGAGAAAACTAATTCTAAAAGACACCTGCATCCCAGTTTTCATAGTAGCAGTATTTTTATAGCCAAGACATGGAAGCAACCTAAACATTCATCAAAAGATGAATGAATAAAGAAGATGTAGTACATATATAAAGTGGAATATTACTTGGCCAAAAAAAAAGAATTAAATAATGCCATTTGCAACAACAAGGATAGACTTAGAGATTGTCATATTGAATGAATTAAGTCAGACAGAGAAAGACAAATGCCATGTAATACTCTTTACATGTGTAATCTAGAAAAGTAACTTATTTACAAAACAGAAATAGAGTTACAAATGTAGAAAAACTTACAGTTAACAGGGGAAGGGGAGAGGGATAAACTGCGAGACTCAGATTGACATATACACACTACTATATATAAAATAGATAAGTAATAGATATATAAATATAGATAGTAATAGATGTATACCTACTATATAGCACAGAGAACTGTACTCAATACTCTATAATGACCAATTGGGAAAAGAATCTAAAAAAGTGGATATATGCATATGTAGAACTGATTCACTTCATGGTACACCTGAAACTAACACAACATTTTAAATAAACCATACTCCAATAAAAATTAGAGAAATAAATTAAAAAGTTATTTATAATTCCAAAAAAGAAGATGTGTTATATAATAAATATATGGTGGAATATTGTGAAAGTTGTCCAGTCATGTCTGACTCTTTGCGACCCCATGGACTATACAGTCCATGGGATTCTCCAGGCCAGAATACTGGAATGGGTAGTCTTTCCCTTCTTCAGGGATCTTCCCAACCCAGGGATTGAACCAGGCTCTCCCACATTGCAGGTGGATTCTTTACCAGCTTAGCCACAAGGGAAGCCCAAGAATACTGGAGTGGGTAGCCTATTCCTTCTCCAGTGGATCTTCCCAACCCAGGAAACAAACCGGGGTCTCCTGCATTGCAGGTGGATACCAACTGAGCTATCAGGGAAGCCCTAGTGGAATATTATCCGGCCATAAAAAGAATGAAGCAATGTCATTTGTAGCAACATAGATGTACCTAGAAATTATCATAAGAGAAGTGAGTCAGAAAGAGAAAGATATCATATGATATCACTTATATGTGGAATCTTAAAAAATGATACAAACGAAGTTATTTACAAAACAGAAAGACTCACAGACATAGAAAATGAACCTATGATTACCAAAGGGGAAGGAAGGACAAATAAATTAGGAGTTCTGGATTAGCAGATGCACTCTACTATATATAAAATAGATAAACAACAAGGTCCTACTATATAACACAGGGAATTAAATTCAATACCTTAGTAATAAACTATAATGGAAAAAGAATCTGAAAAAAAATATAACCGAATCATTTTGCTGTACACCTGAAACTAATGCAATATATTTAAGTAAACTGTACTTCAATAAAAAAAGAAATTGAGGGGGCAGTCTCAAGATGGCAGAGGAATAGGATGGGGAGTCCACTTTATCCCCCATAAATTCATCAAAAGATCATTTGAATGTTGAACAAATTCCACAAAACCACTTCTGAACACTAGCAGAGGACACCAGGCACCCAGAAAGGCAGCCCAATCTCTTCAAAAGGAGGGATTTGATTGCTGGCTTGATTGCTCTCTCCCCTTTTGACTCTCCCTTTTCTCCTCCAGGTCACCTCTATCTCCTTCATCCCTCTTCTCTTCTCTGCATAACTCTGTGAATTTCTCTGGGTATTTCAGGCTGTGGAGCACTTAGGGATTTGATTACTGGCTAGATTACTCTCTCCCCTTTTGACTCCTCCTTTTGTCCCCCTGGACACCTCTATCTCCCTCCTCCCTATTCCCTTTTCTATATAACTCAGTGTATCTCTCTGGGTGTTCCTGGCTGTGGAAAATTGTTTCACCATTAACCCAGGGGTTTTATCTTCTGTTCTGTGGAGAAGTCTTGAGGCTACTGTAAGAGAAGGACCAAAAGCCAGAAGCAGAAGGCTTAACTTCAGTACTTTAGAACATCAGAGAACTCCTGACTCCAGGGAACATTAATAGGCAAGAGCTCACCCAAAAGTCTACATACCTACACTGAAACCAAGCTACACCCAAGAGCCAACGAGTTCCATTGCAAGTCACACCATGCTAATTCTTCAGCAAAACAGGAACACAACCCTGAACATTAAAAGATAGGCTGCCCAAAGCCATGGCAAACTCACAGACACCTCAGTACTTACTACCGGACACTTCATTGCACTCCAGAGAGCAGAGATCCAGCTTCACCCACCAGAACACAGACACAAGATCCCCCAATCAGGAAACCTTGACAAGCCACTGGTCCAACCTCCCCACCCTCCCAAAGGAGCAGACACCAAATGAAGAGGAACCACAAACTTTCAGCCTGCAGAAAGCCAAAGACAGCAAAGTGAAAAGGAAGACAAATTTTGTCATGTTCCTTCAGCAGGTGAAAGAACATGACAAATACCAACCAAAGCAAGCAAAAGAGGAGGAGATAGGGAGTCTACCTGAAAAAGAATTCAGAATGATGATCCAAAATCTTGAAAACAAAATGGAGTTACAGATAAATAGACTAGAGACAAGGATTGAGAAGATGCAAGAAATGTTTAACAAGGACCTATAAAACATAAAGAAGAGTCAATCATTAATGAACGGTGCAATAATTGAGATTAAAAGCACTCTGGAGGGAACCAACAGTAGAATAACTGAGGCAGAAGAGAGGATAAGTGTGGTGGAAGATAGAATGGTGGAAATAAATGAAGCAGAGAGGAAAAAAGAAAAAAGAATTAAAAGAAATTAGGACAACCTCAGAGACCTCTGGGACAATGTTAAATGCCCCAACATTCAACTCATAGGTGTCCCAGAATAAGAAGACCAAAAGAAAGGGCATGAAAAAATACTTGAGGAGATAGTAGTCAAAAACTTCCCTAAAATGGGGAAGGAAATAGAACCCAAGTCCAAGAAACCCAGACAGTCTCAAAAAGGATAAACCCAAGGAGAAACACCCCAAGACACATATTAATCAAACTAACAAAGATCAAACACAAAGAACAAATATTAAAAGCAGCAAAGGAAAAGCAACAAATAACACACAATGGGATCCCCATAAAGATAACAGCTGATCTTTCAATAGAAACTCTTCAAGCCAAAAGGGAATGGCAGGACATACTTAGAATGATGAAAGAGAAAAACCTACAACCAAGATAACTCTACCAAGAAGGATCTCATTCAGATATGAAGGAGAAATCAAAAGCTTTACAGACAAGCAAAACCTGAGAGAATTCAGCACCACCAAACCAGCTCTTCAACAAATGCTAAAGGATCTTCTCTAGACAGGAAACAGAGAAAAGGTTTATAAAAATGAACCCAAAATAACAAAGTTAAATGGTAATGGGATCCTTATCAATAATTACCCTTAAATGTAAATGGGTTAAATGATCCAACCAAAAGACAAAGACTGGTCAAATGGATACAAAACTAAGACCCCTATATATACTGTCTACAAGAGCCCCACCTCAAACCTAGGGATACATACAGACTGAAAGTGAGGGGCTGGAAAAAGATATTTCATGCAAATGGAGACCAAAAGAAAACAGGAATAGCAATATTCATATCAGGTAAAATAGATTTTGAAATAAAGACCATGATAAGAGACAAAGAAGGATGCTGCATAATGATCAAAGGATCAATCCAAGAAGAAGATATAACAATTATAAATATACATGCACCCAACATAGGAGCACCTCAATATGTAAGGCAAATGCTATCAAGTATGAAAGGGGAAATTAACAGTAACATAATAAGAGTTGGGGACTTTAATACCCCACTCACACCTATGGATAGATCAACAAAACAGAAAATTAGCAAGGAAACACAAGCTTTAAATGATACTATGGACGAGTTAGACCTAATTGATATCTATAGGGAATTTCACCCCAAAATAATGGATTTCACCTTTTTCTCATGGAGTGAGAAGTGCACACGGAAGATTCTCCAAGATAGATCAAATACTGGGCCAAAAATCTAGCCTTGGTAAATTAAAAAAAAAAGAAACTATTTCAGGCATCTCTTCTGATCAAAATGTGGTAAGATTAGATGTCAACTATAGGTAAAAATACTATTAAAAATACAAACATATGGAGCCTAAACAACATGCTTCTTAATAACTAATAGATCACAGAAGAAATCAAAACAGAAATCAAAATATGCATAGACAAATAAAAATTAAAACATGACAACCCAAAACCTATGGAATTCAGTAAAAGCAGTGCTAAGAGGGAGGTTCACAGCAGTACAAGTCTACCTCAAGAAACAAGAGAAACATCAAATAAACAATCTAATTTTACACCTAAAGCAACTAGAAAAAGAAGAAAATAAGAACCCCAAATTTAGTAGAAGGAAAGAAATCACAAAAATCATAGCAGAAATAAGTGAAAAAGAAATGAAGGAGACTGTAGCAAAAATTAACAAAACTAAAATCTTGTTCTTTGAGAAGATAAATAAAATAGACAAACCATTAGCCAAATTCATCAAGAAAAAAAGGGAGAAGAATCAAATCAATAAAATTAGAAATAAAAATGGAGAAATCACAACAGACAACACAGAAATACAAAACATCATAAGAGACTACTATGAGCAATTATACACCAATAAAATGGACAACTTGGAAGAAATGGACAAATTCTTAAAAAAGTATAACATTCCAAAACTGAACCAGGGAGAAATAGAAAATTTTATCAGACCCATCACAAGCATGGAAACCAAAACTGTAGTCAAAAATCTTCCAACAAACAAAAACTCAGGACTAAATGGCTTCACAGGTGAATTCTACCAAAAATTTAGAAAAGAGCTAATGCCTATTCTACTCAAACTCTTACAGAAAATTGCAGAGGAAGGTAAACTCCCAAATTCATTCTATGAGGCCACCATCATCCTAATACCAAAACCAGAAAAAGATACCACAAAAAAAAAAAAAGAAAAGAAAAGAAAACTACAGGCTATTATCACTGATGAACAGAGATGCAAAAATCCTCAACAAAATTCTAGCAAACAGAATACAATAACATATTAAAAAGATCATACATGATGACCAAATGGGCTTTATCTCAGGGATGCAAGGATTCTTCAATATTTGCAAATCAATCAATGTGATACACTATATTAACAAATTGAAAGATTAAAATCATATGATTATCTCAATAGATGCAGAGAAAGCATTTGACAAAATTCAATACCCATTTATGATAAAAACTCTCCAGAAAGCAGGCATAGAAGAAACATATCTCAACATAATAAAAGCCATATACAACAAACCAACAGCAAACATCATCCACAATGGTGAAAAAATTGAAAGCATTTTCTCTAAAATCAGGAACAAGAAAAGGGTGCCCACTGTCATCACTAGTATTCAACATAGTTTTGGAAGTTTTAGCCACAGCAATCAGAAAAGAAAAAGAAATAAAAGGAATCCAGATTGGAAAAGAAGAAGTAAAACTCTCACTGTTTGCAGATGATCCTCTACATAGAAAATCCTAAAGACATCACCAGAAAATTACTAGAGTTAATCAATGAATATAGTAAAGCTGCAGGATATAAAATTAATACACAGAAATCCCTTGCATTCCTACACATTAACAATGAAAAAACAGAAAGAGAAATTAAGGAAACAATCCCATTCACCATTGTAATGAAAAGAATAAATAAAATACTCAGGAATAAATTTACCTAAAGAAACAAAAGATCCATATATAGAAAGCTATAAAACACTGATGAAAGAAATCAAAGATGACACAAATAGGTTGAGAAATATACCATGTTCGTGGATTGGAAGAATTAATATAGTGAAAATGAGTATACTACCCAAAGGAATTTACAGATTCAATGCAATCCCTATCAAGCTACCAATGGTATTTTTCAGAGAACTAGAACAAATAATTTCATAATTTGTATGGAAACACAAAAAACCTTGAATAGCCAAAGCAATCTTGAGAAAGAAGAATGGAACTGGAGGAATCAACCTTCCTGACTTCAGACTATACTACAAAGCCACAGTCATCAAGACAGTATGGTACTGGCACAAAGACAGAAATATAGATCAATGGAATAAAATAGAAAGCCCAGAGATAAATCCACAGACCTATGGACATCTTATCTTTGACAAAGGAGGTAAAAATATACCATGGAGAAAAGACTATCTCTTTAACAAGTGGTGTTGGGAAAACTGGTCAACCACCTGTAAAAGAATGAAACTAGAATACTTTCTAACACCATACATAAAAATAAACTCAAAATGGATTAAAGATCTAAATGTAAGACCAGAAACTATAAAACTCTTGGAGGAAAACATCGGTAGAACACTCTCTGACATAAATCACAGCAAGATCCTCTATGACCCATTTCCCAGAGTAATGGAAATAAAAACAAAAATAAGCAAATGGGACATAATTAAACTTAATAGCTTTTGCACAGCAAAGGAAACTATAAGCAAGGTGAAAAGGCAGCCTTCAGAATGGGAGAAAATAATAGCAAACGAAGCAACTGACAAAGAATTAATCTTCAAAATATACAAGCAGCTCATGCATCACAATACCAGAAAAATAAACGATCCAGTCAAAAAGTGGGCCAAAGAACTAAACAGACATTTCTCCAAAGAAGACATACAGATGGCTAACAATCACATGAAAAGATGCTCAACATCACTCATTGTTAGAGAATGCAAATGAAAACCACAATGAGGGACCATCTCACACCAGTCAGAATGGCTGCCATCAAAAAGTTTACAAACAATATATGCTGGAGAGGATGTGGAGAAAAGGGAACCCTCTTACACTGTTGGTGGGAATGCAAACTAGTACAGTCCCTATGGAGAACAGTGTGGAGATTCCTTAAAAAACTGGAAATAGAACTGCTAGCAATTCCACTGCTGCATATACACACTGAGGAAACCATAATTGAAAGAGACATGTATACTCCAATGTTTATCGCAGCACTGTTTACAATATCCAGGACATGGAAGCAACCTAGATGTCCATTGGCAGATGAATGGATAAGAAAGCTGTGGTACATATACACAATGGAATATTACTCAGCTATAAAAAACAATGCGTTTGAGTCAGTTCTAATGAGGTGGATGGAACTGGAGCCTATTATAGAGTGAGGTAAGTCAGAAAGAGAAATTTCAATAAGTATATTAATGTATATATATGGAATTTAGAAAGATGGTAACAATGACTCTATATGAGAGACAGCAAAAGAGACACAAATGTAAAGAAAAGACATCTGGACTATGTGGGAAAAGGTGAGGGTGGGATGATTTGAGAGAATAGCATTGAAACATGCATATTACCATATGTAAAATCGATGACCAGTGCAAGTTCAATGAATGAAGCAGGGCACTCAAAACTGGTGCTCTGGAACAACCCAGAGGGAAGGGGTAGGGAGAGAGGTGGGTTCAGGATGGGGGGACACATGTACACCTGTGGCTGATTCATGTCGATGTATGGCAAAAACCACCACAATATTGTAAAGTAATTAGCCTCCAATTAAAATAAATACATTAATTTTAAAAAGAAGTTGAAAGAAAACACTAAGTTTAATTAATGGAATAAAATACAATTATACATCCATAAATTACAGGAAATCATCAAAAAATTTGTAATTAATCAGAGTTTTGAAATGTAGTTGTGAATAGCTCTATATAAACATACATATTTGCATGCATATATATATATGTATACATATACTATATAATATGGTTGGTTTAGTTGCTAAGTCATGTCCGACTTTGCTACCCCATTGACAGTAGCCTGCCAGGCTCCTCTGTTCATGGGATTCTCCAGGCAAGAGTACTGGAATGGGTTGCCATTTCCTTCTCCAACTATATAATCTATGTTGTATGGCAGAACAAATACAATGTTGTAAAGTTAAAAAATAAAAAAATTTTTAAAAAATGATAAAAAAAACAAATCAGCAATATTCAGTTAGAAAATATAATAAAAACAAGCTTCTTCACATAATAGTAAAGCAAAAACAAAACCATATAATACACAATATCTAGGAGCAACCTTCATATAATATATACACTCTATATGAAGAAAATGGCAAAACATACTTGGACAAGAGGGCTAAATATATCTTGTTTCTATGTTATAAATTTATATATTATTGCCTATTAGAGATATTACATGGAGATATCAATTCTTCAGGTTTAGTATAGTTGAATATAAGTTGGTTTAATATAATTCTGTCAAGCTCAATAGTGAAGATAGAACTCAAATAAGTCAATAAGAATATAAAATTAAAATTGGGCAAATTTTGGCTTATAAAAGACCCTCTGAACACAATCGTGAAAAACAAAAGATAAAAATGTAAAATTTCTATATCAAAATTACATATACATATAATGGCAAACAGTAAATGGCAAAAAAAGATTGTCAACACTTATGACTAAGAGCAACATATCTATATGGAAGACTCTGGTAATGCCTGCTGCTGCTGCTGTTGCTAAGTTGCTTCAGTCATGCCCAACTCTGAGCGACCCCATAGACGGAAGCCCACCAAGCTCCGACGTCCCTGGGATTCTCCAGGCAAGAACACTGGAGTGGGTTTCCATTTCCTTCTCCAATGCATTAAAGTGAAAAGTAAAAGTGAAGTCGCTCAGTCGTGTCCGATTCTTTGCAACCCCATGGACTGCAGCCTACCAGGCTCCTCCGTCCATGGGATTTTCCAGGCAAGAGTACTGGAGTGGGTTGCCATTGCCTTCTCCTAGTAATGTCTAGTCTATATCTATTTTATGCTTCTTTGCTTCAAGAACCCATGCTGTGTTTGGAGCAACAATGTGTCCAACTATTTTCTTTACTCTGACAGAGGTGGCCATTAACCAAGTCTGGCCAATAAAATTTAAGCAAAATTTCCTGGATGGGGTTCTTAGGAAAAATATGCTTTCCTTATCAAAAAGAAGAGTCTTAGAATGGATAATTTTGCTATCCATTCTTCCCCTCTTCCCTCCTGAAATATGAATCTGATGCTTCAGTTCAGTTCAGTTCAGTCGCTCAGTCGTGTCCAATGCTTAGAAGTAAAAAAACTATTTTTTGACCATGAGAAAATAAAAGTCACATGCCAGTGTGAGTGAAGTATCAAGAGAGAAGTCTAATTCCTTGTGTGCCTACACCAATCCTGAAATACCATTGCTGAACTTGCCATGTGAGGAAAAATACTTTCATTTGATTGAGGTACAGTAGTTGGTTTCTCTTATGTGTACTTACACTGATAAATAAAAGATAAATGCTCTACTAGGGAAAAATTAACTGAACACACAAAATATAGTTTTAAAACTATAAAAGTCAAAAAAGAAAAAGTATTGAAAATCACTAATAATAATAATAAATTTAAATAAGCTACCAGTATTAAAAGGTGAAGATACAAAAATTTAAAGACAAAGGATAACATTCAGTGTGGTGGTAGATGTGGAAACTGTCATACATGGCTAGTGGGAGTACATGTGAGTAACATCATTCATAAAGCATTTTTTCAGTACATCTCATTGCACATTAAAATATGCATGTTCTTTGATTCATAGTTCCAAATGTAAGAATAAAGCTATAAAAGTTCTAAAAGAAAACACAAGAGAAAATCTCTGTGGCCTTAGGTTACATGGCGAGTTTCTGGACACAACACTAAAAGCATACTCTGCAAAGAAAAAAATTAACAAGTTGTACTCCATCCAAATTAAAGACTTTTTCTCTGTGAAAGACATCATGAAGAGAATGAAAAAAGCCATAGGCCAGAAGAAAATATTTACAGATCACATATCTGATCAAGATATCTCCAGGTCAGTTAAAGAACGCAACTAAATAATAAGAAAACAACATGACAAAAAATAAGTGGTAAAAGAACTGTACAGTCACTTCATCAGAGAAGAAATATGGATAGCAAATGAATATATGAAAAGATGTTCAACATCATTAGTTAGGGAAATACAAGTTAAAATAACAACGAAATACCAACATGCACTTATAAGTATTGTTTCAATTTCAAAACAAAACCAAAGAGACCAAAAATTATTAACTGCTGATGAGGATGCTGATCAATAGGAATCTCTCATTCATTGAAAGCAGGAATGCAAAATACTATACAATACAAAATACTGATACAATGTCATTTTGGAAAATAGTTTCTTATACAGATAAACATATACTTACAATGACAATAAAATCTACAGCATACTGAGAATGAATGGACTATTACAGAACTACACACAACAAACTGGATAAATCTCACAATGTTAAGGGAGAAGCCAGATACAAATAAGTACATATTATATGATTTCATTTATATAAATTCCTAAAATAGGCAAAACTAATCTATAGTGTCAGAACAGTTACTGCCCTGGAGAGTAAGGTAGTTATTTGCACACAGGGTGGATTTATAAGAAGACTTTTGGAATGTTGATAATGTTTTGCTTCTTGATCTGGGGACTAGTTACATGAGTACAATCATTTTGTGAAACCATAAGCTGTACATGTATTATTTATAAACTTTTTTATATGCACGTCCTTCTTCAACAAATTATTTACCAAGAGGGGACAGGAGGTTGCTTAAATCATCATTTATCCATGCAATGAAATATTCTTCAACAATTAAAAATATTAAAGTATGTTACAGATATGAAAATATAAGTAAATTATGAAATAATGTATGACCTTATTTTATAAAAAGTCTAAAAGTATATAAATAACAGAAGATCTGGAAGACTATAAACTGAGGTCATGGATGCTTTGTGTTCTTTGCACTAGCATTCATTATTTAATTTCTTATGTGATGAGCATATATTAATTTTACATAATAAAAATTTTAATTCATATGAAAAGTTAAAAAGGGGTTCTTACACTACAAAATATAAACTATGATATAATAATTAAATAGCATGCTGCTGCTAAGTCGCTTCAGTCATGTCCGACTCTGTGTGACCCCATAGACAGCAGCCCACCAGGCTCCGCCGTCCCTGGGATTCTCCAGGCAAGAATAGTGGAGTGGGTTGCCATTTCCTTCGCCAATGCATGAAAGTGAAGAGTGAAAGTGAAGTCGCTCAGTCGTGTCCAACTCTTCGCAACCCCATAGACTGCAGCCTACCAGGCTCCCCCGTCCATGGGATTTTCCAGGTAAGAGTACTGGAGTGGGGTGCCATCGCCTTCTCCAAATTAAATAGCATAGGAGTGGATATATAAACGGAAAAGAATAGACAGAATTCTCAATAACATAAAGAATTCTTACTGTGGTAAAAGTAGTGCTATAAATATATATAAAAGGAGGGATACATTATAAATAGCACCAAGAGAACACTTTGGAAAAAAATAAATTTATGTATACTCCATGTAAAGAAATACATCCCTTAAAAATCTAGAAGTGTTAAAAACAGCCAAGCAACAAAAACATAGAGCAATACAGGTAAATATCATTCTCTGATTGTGAAGGAACATTGTAAGAAAGACTATATAGATTTGGCTACAGTAAATAAAAGGCTGTTTGTTATAGTTCAAAAGATAACATCACCACAATTAAATGCAAACAATAAACTGGGAACCATGTTGAATACAAATATGGCATATAAAGCACATACATAGTAGTGGTGGTGGTGGTTTAGTCACTAAGTCATGTCCGATTCTTGTGATCCCATGGACTATAGCCCACAGGGCTCCTCTGTCCATAGGATTTCCCAAGTAAGTATACTGGAGTGGATCATCATTTCCTTCTCCAGGGGATCTTCCTGACCCAGGGATCAAACCCGCATCTCCTGCACTGCAAGCAGATTCTTTACCAACTGAGTCATCAGGGAAGTCCCTATGTACAGTAGAGTAGGTACTTTATACCTCAGAGAAACTTGTAATAAATTATTTTAGATGTCAGTTGAAAAGTAGGAAAAAAGAATGGTAATCATGAATCATAGAAAAGAAAATGTAAAATGTTTAATAAACACATGAAGATGGCCACATGAATCACAAAATATCCCTCCCCCAAACTAATGCAATCAACAAAACCAAACAAAAGAAAAATGGGATGGAACAAATCTGTTTTCAGCAGCAGCAACCAAACAAGAAAAAATTCTGATCTAATGTTAGACAAGTGCTCCTACTTTCAGTCAACAAGTAAAAGAAATCACATTTGGTCCCCTATCAGAAACAAAATAGGAGAAAATATATGAAACCATAGTTTTCAAGACAGGTGTCATCAGACAATTAGAGATAGTGATCTCTGAGAAATGGAAAACCAATTAGGTGAATCCTAAAACTGCTTCAACACCATTCACAACAGTATAAAATATACTTAAGGATTATACTTGCAGAATATATGCAAGATGTTTAGACTGAAACCATGAACATTGCTGAGAGAAATTAAAGAAGAGCTAAATAAAAGGAAAGAGATACTGTGTTTATGATTTAGAAAAAGACTCCATCAAAAGTGTCTAGTCATCATTTTTAATTCCATCTTCCCATTCTCCTTATATATTTCTTTTTTAAAATTCTCATTATAAAAGATGTCAAACAAAATCAAAGAACAATAGCATAATGAATCCCCATAGATTCATTATTCAATTTCAACAGTTATAAACTTCATTATAGTTCTAGTTTCATCTATGCTGCTAACCACTTCCCAACCATACAACCCTAACCCTAAACCTAATCTTCTGTGTCATAGGTTTCATCTGCAAATATCTAAAAATAAGGCTTCTTTTAAAAAAAACATTTGTTGTTGTTTAGTCACTAAGCTGTGTCTGATTCTTTTGCAAGCATGTGGACTGTAGCTCACCAGGCTCCTCTATCCATGGGACTTCCCAGGCAAGAATATTGGAGTGGGTTGCCATTTCCTACTCCAAGGGATCTTCTCAACTCAGGGATAGAGTCTTCATCTCCTGCATTGGCAGAAAGATTTTTTACCACTGAGCCACCATAATCACAACATAATTTCACCTCAAAATATTAACTGCAGTACTCTAATATGATCAAATATATCATCAGTGTTTCAATTTTCCAAATTATCTCAAAAATATTTCTTTTATAGTGTGTTGCTTGATTAAAATGAAGTATATGTTTTCACTTGCTTATTATGTATCCTAAATAGGATCACTTTGTATTTAATTGTCCAAACTGCAACATATTTGTGAATGAAAAGGATCACTAATAATAATTATGCCAGAAAATAAGCATAAATCAGGATGATCACAGGCAAACTGAAATGTGTGGTCACCATGTTCTTAAATCTGTTTTAATCTATATGATTCCACTTTCTATTCCCCTCCTCCTTCTTCCCTTCCATCCAATGGCAATGTATTTATTGAAGAAACCAGTCCCTTTATTCTGTATAATTTCCCAGAGTCTGAATTTTGCCCATATTGTTCCTCTTACATGCATTTCCTAAAATGTAGCAGGTCCAGAAGCCAGATCTGATTCTTATTAATTTTGACAAGAATACTTCTTAGAAGATGTTCTTTTCTCTCTCAACCCCACACCAGTCTTTTCTCTGAGCCCTCAAACAAAACTGCTCTGTCAAGGTTCCTTTAATTCCTTAAGTCTACTGCTAAACCCAGTTCTCATCTTATTCAACCTATCAGCTGATATCTTACTCCTGGCTGAGGCCCTTTCTTCACTTGGCTTTTAAAACTCAACCATGGTTTGCTTGTCCTCCACCTTCACTGATTTTTGCTTCTTAGTCTCTTTTTCAGAGTTCCCTCTTTTCTCTGGCCTCTTAATGTTGGAATACCCCCAGGGTTCTATTATTGATCCTTCCCTTGTTTTACATTCACTCCCTTGATGAGATCACCCAGACTCCTGGCTTTAAATGCCATCTATATATTCTGACTGGCTTTCTAGGTGGCTCAGATGGTAAAGAATCCACTTGCTAAGGCAGGAGACACAGGTTTGATCCCTAGGTTGCGAAGACCCTCTGGAGAAGGAAATGGGAACCCACACCAGTATTCTTGCCTGGGAAATCCCATGGACAGAGGGGCCTGGTGGGCTACAGTCCATGGGGTCACAAAAGAGTTGGACAAGACTTAATGACTAAATAGCAGCACCAGCATATATGCTGACAGCTTCCAGCTCAGTGCTATTCCAGAACTTCAGGCCTGAAGTTGCTTATGTAACATCTCCACTATGAAGTCTCATTTGATGATACAACTCCATTTTTATCAGTTTCTCAGTCATAAAATCTTTTAGTCATCCTTAACACCTCTCTCCTGTATCCTACATCGAATTCGTCAGGAGCTTTTGTTGGATTTACCTTCAAAATATATTCAAAATCTAACCACTTTGCACTACCTCTTCAACTACCATATCAGTTTAAATTGCCATCATCTCTCATCTAGATTACTGCAATAGCCTCCTAACTGATCTCTCCATTGTACTCTTACCTGCAGTATTGATTAAATAGTAGTCAAATGATCCTTTTAAAATGGATTTTGTCACCATTTTGCTCAAAACTGTCCAGTGGTTCCTCTTTTCACTCAGAGTAAAAGCCAAAGTTCTTACAATGTCCCACAAGGCTCTACATCTTCTCACATGTTTACACTGACTTCCTCTCCCTCTACACTCCTCCTCATTCACTCACTCTGTTACAGCCACACAGGTTTTCTTGCTGCCTCAAAAACACAATCAGATACATTCTCATTTGAAGAACACTTACTCTAGATGTTCCTTTTTTCTGAAACATTCTTCTCCCTGATATTCCTTTGGCTAAGTCTATCCTGAAAAAATCAACTTCTCAATGAGACTTACTTTGACCTCCTTTTATATACTTCCCTGGGGCCTCAGACAGTAAAGCGTCTGCCTACAAAGTGGAGACCCGGGTTCAATCCCTGGGTCAGGAAGATCCTCTGGAGAAGGAAATGCCAACCCACTCCAATACTCTTGCCTGTAAAATCTCATGGACAGAGGAGCCTGGTAGGCTACAGTCCATGGGGTCGCAAAGAGTTGGACACGACTGAGCAACTAAACTTTCTTTCTTTCTTTCTTTTCTGTATACTATAATCTGGAACATAATTTTCCAAGAACCCCCCATCCCCTTACTTTTCTTAATTTCTACTTTTCACATTATTTACATCACCTAGTTATTGTATAATTTACTTATTTTTATGTTTATTGTTTACTGTGTATCTTCTCCCACTAGAACATAAGCTCCTCAAAGGCAGAAACTTTTTTTTTCGTTCCCTGATGATCCCTCAGGCTTTCACAGTCTAACCTATGATAAGCTTTCCATGTAGTGAGTCATATGCTGAATTAATGTTGAATGACTGAACAATTGCTGTTACTGTTATTACTATGTGAACACTTAATTTCAGCAGGACAAGTATTTGGGAGCTTGCTGCAATGGACCAAGTGGGAAACACTGGTACAGGGTGGTAGCAGTGGTGATGGAAAGAAGTGACACACTTAAAACATAGTTTGGAAATATTTACAATGATTGGATGAAGGGATATGATTTGGTTAAAGGGTAAGAATCAAGAATAATCCTTAGATTTCCTGGATTGGCTAATTATAAGGTGGCACAGTGGTAAAGAATCCACCTGCAATGCAGGAGTGGCAGGTTCAATCCCTGAGTTGGGAACATGCCCTAGGGGAGGAAATGGCAACCCACTCCAGTATTCTTGCCTGGACAAAGGAGTCTGGAGGGCTACAGTCCACAGAGTTGCAGAGTCAGATACGATTGAGCATACATGCAGCATAATATGTTATGAAATGGCAAAGAGGTGAGAAAAACAGATTAGGGAAGTGGATCAAGAGTCTGCATTGAATGGTAAGTTTGAGATGCCTGTGAGCCATCCAAAAGGTAATTACAAGAAAGTAGTTATATGGAGAAGGAAATGGCAACCCACTCCAGTGTTCTTGCCTGGAGAATCCCAGGGACAGCAGAGCCTGGTGGGCTGCCATCTATGAGGTCACATAGAGCCGGACACGACTGAAGTGACTTAGCAGCAGCAGCAGCAGCAGCAGTTATATGGAGAGTCAAAATTAAAGCTCCTGGCTATGTTTAGAGAGTTTGGAGATATTGGTATTAGAAAAGAATTTAAACCTATAGGAACAGGAAGGTGAGAGGAATAGATATATTCTAATCATCTCCTCAAGAGGCTTTTACTCTGATCCTTTGTTGTTGTTCCGTCGCTAAGTTGTATCTCTTTGCACCCCAAGGACTGTAGCCCATCAGCCTCCTTTGTCCGTGAAATTTCCAGGCAAAAATACTGGAGTAGATTGCCATTTCCTTCAGGGCATCTTCCCATCTAGGGATAGAACCTTCATCTCCTGCATTGGCAGGAGGATTCTTTACCACTGAGCCACCAGGGAAGCACTATACTGGTCCTTCAATCAAGGTAAAGCTACTGAAAAGAAGCATTCAGTGAGGAAGGAGAAAAACAAGACGAAATTGCATGGTAAGAGCCAAGAGACAAAAATGTTCCATGAAACTGGGGAACATCCATTGGCTTTTGTAACAGAAGCACCATTCATGGTATCACTGGTAGATGCAATCTCAGTGAAACAGTAAGAGTGGAAGCCAAATTATATTTCCAGTATGTTACTATGCCTCTTTGTTTTTATCACAACAGGAAGTGAAAGTCCTATAATCTTCAATCAAATCAGGTCAATCCAATTACACACTTACCCACTCAAGGGTTACAAAATATAAGTGGTAGAGAATAGAAAGTAATGTGGATCCAAAGTTGTCTATAGAATCTGGAGAGCTGAGTAGGTATGCTGGGCTGGTAGTAGACCATCTGGGATGACCTAGCATCATAGAATCTAAGGAGTGGAGAGAATAATGAAGGATCATCCCAGAGAAAGAAAATGCAAGGCATGCATATCTATTCTAATCAATCATAGCATTTCTTCCTCATGAGCTGCAACAGTGTCAGAAGACCACAGAGCTCCAGCCAGCCCTTATCAGTTGATCACAGTTGGCACAGGAATTAAACCCATTCACTATCCCTATCTCAAGTCCCAAACAAGTCCCACTTCCTCTAATCCTTTTTACTTCACCTCTGCAAAACCACAGGTAATCAATCATTTAGCTTCTGCTTCAACGGAGGTAGGGAACATCTATTTTCTTCTGAGATTGAGGCAAATGCTGCTCCCACTACTTTTCACTCCCTAGAAGTTACTGCAATTACATGAACCACCATAATTTTTTGTCCTCACATGTAAGTATTTAATACTTCACATTCAGGTATTTAAAGACAGCTATTTATTTTTCCCTAGACTTTTCTCCTCTCCAGTAGAAACAAATTTGTGCTGTTTGTGCTTAGTCACTCAGTCATGTCCGACTCCTTGTGACCCCATGGACTTGCAGTCCACCAGGCTCCTCTGTCCATGCGGCTTCTCCACGCAAGAATACTGGAGTGGGTTGTCATGCCCTCCTTCAGGGAATCTTCCCAACCCAGGGATCAAACCCAGATTTCCTGCATTGCAGGTGGATTCTTTACCATCTGAACCACCAGGGAAGCAAGAAACAAATTTAGGATCTTTGTCAAAAGATTTAGTTCCTAGTTTAATACCACTTTATTCACTTTTACCAGCACTTTCATTTGCCTGAAAAATATATGCCCTCCACCATCATGCTTTACATACTCAGACTGAACTAAAAAACTGGAATATCTATCTTAAACAACAAATAGATAAGAGGCATCCATATCTAACTTATGTAGAGTCCCAGCTACCAGATGCTAGTTTTCCCCTAACAACAATGGGGGAGTAAGAACGAGTCTTAAGAGCTCTGTGGGGATAAAGGGAGATCATGCAAAGAGGCATAAATTCTAGCTGTTGGAACTTAGGCAGTCTAACTACTGAGTGGAACAGATGATACATTACAGGACGTTTTCCCTTGGGTCATGTGAATTTTAGGATCAAAATATCTAGCAGAATAAAAATAGGTCCTGAATAAAATTACAACACATTGAAGATGAATAAATACAGCTCTAATAGCCTAATAAAACTGACTGCATTATCTTTTAGTCAGTTTTTACATAAACAAAATACTATTATATATTAACCTCCCCCCTTAAGAATTTTAGAGGAAACTTTTTTACTTGATATTTCAAGGTCTCTTACAAGTTAGTTTATTAGAGCAATTATGGGGAATTAATCAAAACAAAATCATACATTATTTCCAAATAGATTTCAAACTCCTTAAGGACAAAAACTGTGTTTTTCCTTTCTTGTATTAAATCCAGTGATTGTAATACAAAGGATACTCAAATTATGTGCTTATTAACATAAAAATAATTATGAATAAATGAAAATTTATTTTAAAGCATAAGAAATGATAAACTTTTGGTTAGTCTTCAGTGTCTTTATTACTGGGTCTGCAGAAACAACCAAAAATTTCAAATTGTTCCTTGGAAATTGATCTACTTACTTCTCATATATTCCACTAATAACCAATAAGCAGCTTACACAAATCATATAGAAAGGCACTGAGACTTTCCATTTGCACAAGACAAGAGGAAGACCTCATTTCTTAATCTCTTCCTCTCTTCCTTGGCTTTCCTGTCTTGGCTAGTAACTTTTTATGATCACTAGCAGTTTCTCTTAAATAGCATTATGTTACTTGGATACCTCAACTGCAGCCATCTCTTTATAGGACATCATGAATGTTTTAGTTAGTTTGGGTTGAGAATTTCCAAGCCTTGCTTTTTTCCTTTTTCTTTATTCACCACTTGACCCCATTGTTTCAGTTTCCAGTAAGTCTTGTCACTTCTACTAATAAGAAAGAATGGAGTCACACTGCCTTAGATCCCATACCTCAAGAGGAACAGGTCTGCGAGCTATACATAAAGCTTTAAATTTATAAAGCTTCTTGAAAAAGAAGTTATCAAAATTATTATTGGCAGTGGCTAAACAATTTGAAAAATTAAAGTATTTGCTAAGGGTCGGAGAAGGCAATGGCACCCCACTCCAGTACTCTTGCCTGGAAAATCCCATGGACGGAGGAGCCTGGTAGGCTGTAGTCCATGGGGTCGCGAAGAGTCAGACACGACTGAGCGACTTCACTTTCACTTTTCACTTTCATGCATTGGGGAAGGAAATGGCAACCCACTCCAGTGTTCTTGCCTGGAGAATCCCAGGGACAGGGGAGCCTGGTGGGCTGCCATCTATGGGGTCACACAGAGTCGGACACGACTGAAGTGACTTAGCAGCAAGGGTCAGTTTAGGGAATCTTGGCTTTAATTTTTCTGAGATAACTTTTTATCAAAATGAAAAATCCTTGTGATAAAGGCAATTTCAAACTATGGGAAAGAAACTAGGGAATAATTTGTTACAGCCTTAAGATACAGAGCAAAAGATGTTATTACTTTTGAGTAAATAAAGTTTGAACTTCACTTACATGAATTGCTACATCCCTTCACCTTTGGCCAGAAGATTCTTCTTGTAAAAGTATCTATGTTATTAAGCTATTTCATGCTGCAAAGACAGAAATATTTTATAAGTTAGATATCTCTTGAAGTTTATGTCACTCTAGTTTTATTAGTATTTTTCATGATAATCCTCATAATAATATATATATATTCATGCATGATTTGGGGTTTGCATTTATCCATTTGCATGCACCCTTGTGAGATGTGAGCTTCCTTTTTTAATTCTTTATTACCAAAGAGGATCACACATTTTCCTTCAAAAAAGAATCATAACATTTTAATGCTGCAAAGTTCCCCAGAGGTCATATAGTTCAAGATCTTCATTTTACAGATGAAGTAACTGAGGCCTAGAGGTTAAATGACTAGGCAATTATTACAGAATGCAATTTAAATGGCACTGCAAGCTTCAAAGCAGCTCATTCAATGGCCTGCAGTGATCCTAGTCCTCTCCCACCTGGTCCAAAATTCCCATCAGTTTCACAATGCCTGACACTTAAAGTACTTGTATCAATTAACCAACAGGGACTGGTAAATGGAATCATTGTTCTTTTATGGATAGTGTTAACATTGGGGCTGAAGTGAACTAAGCACAATTTGTCTTTGATAGCCCTTTTCATCTCTTTCTTACCCTCTTGCTTTTCTCTTCTGCAGCCTCAGAGGACTCTTTAGCTTCTGAAGCCAGCTCCCATCACCATGCCTAATGGGGTTTTTAATTCCCAGCAGTGACTCACATATTTCTACATTACCTCACTGACTAGCCAAACTTATTTGACTTATGTTCTATTAATCTACATAACCAGGATCTGCTATGGTAAACTACAATCTAGAGGCCACTACTCTTTTCCTCTATCTTTCAAATAACTCACTAATCTCTAACTTGCTAGCACATCAAATATTGAGGCATACTATAAACACTTCCTGGAGCTTTCCTGGTGGCTTAGACAGTAAAGAATCTGCCTACAATGCAGAAGACCCAGCTTTCATCCCTGGGTCAGGAGGATGCCCTGGAGAAGGGAATGGCAACCCATCCCAGTATTCTTGCCTGGAGAATTCCATGGCCAGAGGAGCTTGGCAGGACTGTGACCTTGGAGTCACAGAGAGTCAAGCATGACTGAGTGACAAATACACACACACACACACACACACATATACATAAAGACTTTCTATATCTCACGCCTTTAAATATTGATCCTTTAAATGGGATAATTCTAGAACAGCAATGACTCATAGATAGGGATATCGCTTTCCCAAATGCAGCCCTTCAACAGTGTACATCAACTGCCCATAGCCGTCTTCCATCAGAATCTAACAGTAACTTTTTCTCTATGACATTCTCCTGTGTCAGTTGCAAGGACTCAAGTGAGGAGCATTTTAGTTCTTCATGCAAAAAAAAAAGCTTCTGAACTTTTTCTCTGGGTAATCTAATTGGTCTCTAGAGTGTTATGTGTGTCTATGTGGTAGTTGCTCAGTTATGTCCAACTCCATGTGACCGCATGGACTGTAGCCCTTCAGGCTCCTTTGTTCATGGAATTCTTGAGGCAAGGATACTAGAATGGGTTTCCATTCCCTTCTCCAGAGGATCTTCCCGACCTAGGGATCCAACCGAGGTCTTCTGCACTGCAGGCGGGCTCTTCACCATCTGAGCCACCATATGTTATTCATTCTTTCTGATATATGTTTGATTGGGTCTGGTTTTTTAAGGCCAGTTGAAGTTTCTTGATCTTAATAATGTAGACAATTATGCTTAACCAGCAACAGTAAAAACAATAATTATAATAACAAAATATTTACTGAATATTTCATATGTGTCAGTTTGCTAAAAATTCTTTATATGCTTTGTCTCATGTAATCATTTCAACAATACTTTGATCTATATCCTATTAATATCTTGTATTTCATTGATGTGGAAACTGCTGGGTGTGTGATCTTAGGAAAAATTACTTAGCTTTTTTGGGTTTCCCTAAAATGGGTAATAACAATTTCATTGAAGATTCAATGTAATATCCACATATGATGCTTATCATGGTGCTTGGCTTATAGTAAGTGTTTCAAAAATGATAGCCTTTATTGAGGAAATTGTCCTAGGTCATATAGCTAGAAAGTGGTAGAGCCAAGGATCAAAGCAGAGCAGTCAGCCTCCAGAGATACACTTTACTGTTTCCAAAATGGTAAGTACAAAGTATTTATGAAGGTGGTTATTATCAAACATACCTAGATTCTGAAACAAAAACAGCTATCTCTGACAATTTGCTTTTCCCAAAAGAACTTTAATTTAATCATTTAATTCCTTAAAATTTTTAGTTTTTCTATATCTTTTAACAAATTTAAAAGACTGCAGTAGTAGTCTTACAGTTATTTAAATACATTATAAATGCTGACACATAGATGCTGACAAAAAACTTAAGTTCACAACAAAATTAACAAAAGCATACACTTGTACCAAGGAAACTGATCTTTCTTTTTTCCATTGAAGTATATTTGATTTACAATATTGTGTTAGTTTCAGGTATACAGCAAAGTGATTCAGTTATATATATTTTTCAGACTATTTTCCATCATAGGTTAGTATAAAATATTGTAGTCCCCTGTGCTATCTAGTAAATCCTTGCTTTTTATCTATTTTATGTATAGTAGTTTGTATCTGTTAATCTCATACTCCTAATTTCTCTCTCCCCTTGTCCCTTTGGTAACCATAAGTTTATTTTCTATGTCTGTGTTCTGTCTGTGAGTCTGTTTCTGTATACAGACTTATTTGTATTATCTTTTGGATGACATGAATAGGTTATATCATATGATATTTGTCTTTCTCTGTCTGACTTACTTCACTTAGTATGATATCCTCTAGATCCACCTATGTTGCTGCAAATGGCAATATTTCATTGTTTTTATGGTTGAGTAATATTCCTATATATATGCCATATCTTCTGAAACCAGTTGTCTGTTGATGGGCACTTGGGTTGCGCCCACGTCTTACTATTGTAAATACTGCTGCTATAAACATTGGGGTACATGTATCTTTTGGAATTAGAGTTTTCATCTTTTTCAATTATATGCTCAGGAGTGAGACTACTAGATCATATTGTAGCTCTGTATTTTTTTAAGGCATCTCCTTATTGTTTTCCATAGTGACTGCAACAATTTACATTCCCATCTATAGTGCAAAAGGGTTTCCTTTTCTCCAAATGCTCTCCAGCATTTATTATTTGTAGACTTTCTGATGATAGCCATTCTGACCTGTGTGAGGTGGTACCTCACTGTGGCTTTGATTTGCGTTTCTCTAGTAATAAGTGCTGTTGAGCATCTTTTCATGTGCCTGTCAGCCATCTGTCTATATCTTCTTTGGAGAAATATCTATTTAGGTCTTCTACCCTAACAATTTTCACAGAACTGGAACAAATTATACTAAAATTTATAAGGAGCTTTGAAAGACCATGAATTGCCAAATGAAATCCTCAGGAAAAAGAACAAAGCTGGTGGCATAACACTTCTAGATTTCAGACAATATTACAAAGCTACAGTAATCAAAGCAGCATGGTATTGGCAAAGAAACAGATATAACAATCAGTAAAACAGAATAAAGGCCCAGAAATAAACCTACACACCTATAGTCAATTAATTTATGACAAAATAGTTAAGAATACACAACGGAGAAAAGACAATCTCCTCAGCAAGTGGTGCTGAGAAAGTTGGATAGCTACATGTAAATCAATGAAATTAGAATACTCCCTCACACTATACACACAAAAAAGACTCAAAATGGTTTAAATACCTAATTATAAGACATAACACCATAATAACTCATAGAAGAAAACATAGGCAAAATATTCTCAGACATGAATTACAGAAATATTTTCTTAGATCCAGTCTCCCAAACAAAAGAAATAAAATAAAAAAGAAACAAATTGGGCCTAATCAAATGTAAAAAAAATTTATACAGCAAAGTAAGCCATTAACAAACAAAAAGACAGACTACAGAATGGAAGAAAATATTTGCAAATAATACAACTAACAAGGGGTTAATATCCAAAATATACAAACAGCTTATACAACTTAACATTAAAAAAAACACAACCCAATCAAAAAGTGGACAAAAAGAAACTCACCTTTTGTTTCAGTAGAGGTTCAAAAATTTTGGAAAGAAGACTATGTTTAAAACAATCTCTTACTAGCAAGTGTCCTCTTAAAGTGGGATTTTGGGAAGTTAGGTAAGCTTTATAATTGTCCTTCAGATAAACTGATAGTCCTTGGTTGACTATAAAAAGGCAAGAAGAATTTTAGGGAAGTTTCAAAAAGAATAAAGAGTGTTAGTGTTCTAGGTAGAGGCTAATCAGTGACCTAGCATTTCCTGGAATAAGTGGAGTTAATAGTGGCTGTTATGGCAAGTCATTTCTCAATATTTCCAACTTATCTTCATCAGAACCCTGTGAGGAAGATAGGGTGGTGATTATTACTCCCTCTATTGCCACTGAAGAAATAATGTCTGATGAATTAAAGTTCTAAGGCCACACAGCTATTAAAGTGATAAACAACTTGGATTAAAATCTAGGTTTTGTCATTCCTTGTTCATTGTTATTTCACCATATAACACTAATTCCATATTTCTTTTGCCAATTTATTTTTTGGTTACAAAAACTTTTGATTAAGAAATCTAGGAATTCTTTAATATGGAATCAAAATATATTTTCACTATGCACTAGAGAAATTACGTGGTAATTAGTTTATTCCCACTGGCAATTCTAAGGGGGTTTATTTTCAGAAGATAAAAGCTACATGCAAGTGTTATTTAAAATTTTCTCCTGTTGACATCTGGAAGAATGATTTGCTAATCTGATATTTTGCCTCCTCTAAATATCTCTCAAAATTATGTACAATCTGTGCAAGCCTATCCATTTTATACAAAAATGTATCTTATGTATAAGATGCATTTTTCTTATCTTTAACATTTTAAGACTTACTCTGCACTTCTTATTCCTCCTAGGGCCAAAGATATTGAGTGTGAAGAAATCTTTCTTGTAACTGGTGAAGTGGTCAGTTAAACATATACGGACTTTCCCCTCTACATAAAATCTCTTCTCCATTTTTGTAAAGTCAAGCCTTCAAGCAATTTCTCCTTGCTCAAAAATAGCATGACATAGTGGAGAGCCCTGAGTGGACTGAGGTCATTTAAGTGCCCAAGCAACAGGGCAAACACTAAGAGACTTGCCTACTGGTTTTAATTTGCATAGTTCATATTCTTAAGACTTTTGTGTGTGTCAAACAATGAGTCTTAGTAACCGCAGAAGGAAATACAAGCTGGGACCACCACAACCTCCATTGCTTCATCCTCTTTCTCTCTACCTCTAGTTTCATCAGTGTGAAGGTTATTGATGCTGGCAAGTGAATAAAAAGAATCAAAGTCAACATTTCCAAGAAAATTATATCCAATTTCATTACTGAAATTAGTGGTAATTACTATAATCCATTTTTGGTAATGCAAATACATTTTCTGGAAATTGCAAAGAAACTGCAGATTAATATTTAAAATAAGAATCTATAGGGGAAGTCAAGTATAACCTCTTGGGCTACTGTTTCACTTAATTGTTTATTTCTTAAGAAAAGAATATGGTTTACATTTTATATTAGCATGAATCAAAGAAAAATAAGATAAGGATTCCAAAGTAGCAAAACTCTAAAGGCAAACTAAACCTTTTCTGTTTTTAATGTGAATAGTTTGGGAAAAGGAGAAGAGAAAAGACCAGTGAGCTGCCTGTTCCTGAGGCAGGCAGGCAGCACTGAGGGAAACAAGCCAGGCACTCAAGCCAAAACATTCCAAAGAGGGAATATGGCTGCCAGGAAGTGCTTTGATTTCAAGCTAAAATTTTTGTAGATTAATGGAAGAACAGTAAAGGATTACTTAAGAGCTAAAGGATTAGTGAGGAGGTAATGGATTGTACCTTAAACATTTATCTCTACAATTCTTTTTGCTAAATTGTCATCTTTAAAATAGTGGTAGTTGAGCTCAACTGCTCAAAAGCAAAGCTGATTTTTTATGTAAAACATAAACACATAGAAAAATAATAATTATATCATGGAAGCACAAGAACACTACAATTTAGAAATCCTAGGGAATTATTCTATAACTTAAGCCTTCCCCTTTGGAACTAACATCAGTAGGATCTCTTGTTACCTGGTGGCAGTATTTCTAGGTAGCAAACTAATCTCTTTGAAAAAATAATATAACTTCTTGAATATGGAATCTAAAAGTAAAGACATGAAGTAATGTCTCATGGATTGACAAGATGTATCTTCTTTTTTTTTTTTTTTTGCCTAGGTTCAATGATGATATGTTTATCTGAGGTCTCCCTTCATTTCCTTCCCTCCACCTCCACCCAAATTAGTTAAATCTGAAAGTATTATTGTAATGACCTAGCCTAAAATTTCAAATATGTTTACTTGACTCAGGTGAGAACTCTACAAAGTAATTGGATGATCAATTTGTAGAGAAGTTAATTGGCTCATTAAATAGCTACTTAATTTAATTATGTAAGACTCAGTTAATAGGGATGTAAATTGATAAAAGTGGAAATGACACCCAGTTATGAATGAGTCTTGTGGTAAAAGTAAAGTATGATGCTATAAAGAACAATATTGCATAGGAACCTGGAATGCTAGGTCCATGAATCAAGGTAAATTGGACGTGGTCAAACAGGAGATGGCAAGGGTGAACATTGATATTTTCAGAATCAGTGAACTAAAATGGACTGGAATGGGTGAATTTAATTCAGATGACCATTATATCTACTACTGTGGGTAAGAATCCCTTAGAAGAAATGGAGTAGTCAACAAAAGAGTCTGAAATGCAGTACTTGGGTGCAATTTCAAAAATGACAGAATGATCTCGGTTAGTTACCAAGGCAAACCATTCACATCACAGTAATCCAAGTCTATTCCCCAACCACTAACACCAAAGAAGCTTAAATTGAATGGATCTATCAAGACCTACAAGATCTTCTAACACACACACACACACACACACACACACACACACACACACACACACACACACACACAAAGACGTCCTTTTCATCGTAGGGGACTGGAATGCAAAAATAGAAAGTCAAGAGATCCTAGGAGTAACAGGCAAGTTTGGCCTTGGAGTACAAAACGAAGCAGAGCAGAGGCTTACAGAGGTGTGCCAAGAGAACATATTGGTCATAGCAAACACCTTGTTCCAACGACACAAGAGACAACTCTACACATGGACATCACCAGATGGTCAATACTGAAATCAAATTGATTAAAGTCTTTATAGCCAAAGATGGAGAAGCTCTATACAGTCAGCAAAGACAAGACCTAGAGCTCACTGTGGCTCAGATCATAAGCTCCTTATTGCAAAAATCAGACTTGAATTGAAGAAAGTAGGAGAAAACACTAGGCCATTCTGGTATGACCTAAATCAAATCCCTTATGATTATAGAATGGAAGCAACAAATACATTCAAGGGATTAGATCTGGTAGAGTGCCTGAAGAACCATGGATGGAGCTTCATCACATTGTACAGGATGTGGTGACCAAAACCATCCCCAAGAAAAAGAAATGCAAAAAGACAAATGGTTGTCTGAAGAGGGCTACAAATAGCTGAGAAAAAGACAAAGGAAAATACCAACCTGAATGCAGAGTTCTAAAGAATAGCAAAGAGAGATTAGAAAGCATTCTTAAGTGAACAATGCAAAGAAATAGAGGAAAACAATAGAATGCGAAAAATGAGAGATCTCTTCAAGAAAAAACAGATACCAAGGGAACATTTCATGCAAAGATGGGCACAATAAAGGACAGAAATGGTAAGGATCTAACACATGCAGAATAGATTAAGAAGAGGTGGCAATACATAGACTGTACAAAAAAGTCCTTAATGACCCAGATAACCATGATGGTGTGATCATTCACCCAGAGTCAGACATCCTAGAGTATGAAGTCAAGTGGCCCTTAGGAAGCATTACTACGAACAAAACTAGTGGAGGTGATTGAATTCCAGCTGAGCTATTTCAAATCCTATAAGGTGATGCTGTTAAAGTGCTGCACTCAATATGCCAGCAAATTTGAAAAACTCAGCAGTAGCCACAGGACTATAAAAGGTCAGTTTTCACTTCAGTCCCAAAGAAGGGCAATGCCAAAGAAAGTTCAAACTACCACACAATTGTGCTCATTTCACATGTTAGTAAGGTAACGCTTAAAATCCTTCAAACTAGGCTTCAACAGTACGTGAACTGAGAACTTCCAGATATAGAAGCTGGATTTAGAAAGAGCAGAGGAATGAGAGATCAAATTGCCAACATCTGGTGGATCATAGAAAAGACAGGAGAATTCCATAAAAACATCTACTTCTGCTTCATTGACTATGATAAACCCTTTGACTGTGTGGATCACAATAAACTGTGGAAAATTCTTTAAGAGTTGGGAGTACCAGACCACCTTCCTTGTCTCCCGAGAAACCTGTATGCAGGTCAAAAAGCACAGTTAGAACTGGACATGGAACAATGGACTGGTTCAAAATTGGGAAAGGAGTATATCAAGACTGTATATTGTCACACTACTTATTTAACTTATATGCAGGGTACATCATGCAAAATGCCCAGCTGGATGAAGCACAAGGTGGAATCAAGATTTCCAGGAGGAATTTTAAAAACCTCAGATTTATGCAGATGACACCACCCTTATGGCAGAAAGTAAAGAGGAATTAAAGAGCCTCTTGATGAAGGTGAAAGAGGAGAGTGAAAAAGCTGGCTTAAAACTCAGCATTCAAAAAACAAAGATCATGGCATCCAGTCCTATCACTTCATGGCAAATAGATGGGGAAACACTGGAAACAGTGACAGACTTTATTTTCTTGGGCTCCAAAATCACTGCAGTTGGTGACTGCAGCCATGAAATTAAAAAACATTTGCAGCTTGGAGGAAAAGCTATGCAAATCTAGACTGCACATTAAAAAGCAGAGCCATCACTTTGCCAACAAAGGTCTGTATAGGCAAACCTATGGTTTCTCCAGTAGTCACATATGATGTGAGAGTTGGACCACAGTGAAGGCTGAATGCTGAATAATTGATGCTTTTGAACTATGGTGTTGGAGAAGGCTCTTGAGAGTCCCTTTGACAGCAAGAGATCAAATCAGTCAATCCTAAAAGAAACCAACCTTGAATATTCATTGAAAGGACTGATGGTGCAGCTGAAGCTCCAATACTTTGGCCACCTGATGTGAAGAACCGACTCATTGGAAAAGACCCTGATACTGGGAAAGATTGAAGGCAAAAGGAGAAAGGGGTGACAGAGAATTGAGGTGACAACTCAATGTATATGAGTTTGAGCAAACTGCAGGAGATAAAGGAAGCCTGGCATACTACAGTCTTTGCAGTCACAACCAGAGGCAACTGAACAACCAAACAACAACAACAACAATTTCATCCATATTGCAACTAAATTATTCAACTTAGTTAGTTTAGGCTATGTGGCCCATGTATTTATTGCTCAGTAATTGGCCAGTAAGACAAGCAAGGGAGTTAGATCAATATAGTGTAGTATGAGGATGCACAACTCATCTCCCCCCACAAACATATCAAAAATACATCAACACATGGAACAATTTTCACTGAAAACTAGCTGGAGATTGGCAGAAAAGCTCCTATACAACCATGGCTGTAAGAAAGATCCACATGGAATTGGGGAGAAAGACTCAGAGGAAGGGGAGGACTCAGAGGAAAGGGGAGATTACATAGGTGGAGATCCCTAAGGAATAAGCAGTTGGAGCCACATATTGGGCACCCCAGCCATAAGGTCCAACAAAAGAAAGACAAAATCCCTTGGCTTTTTGGAGGGCCAGCGGGACTAACAGTAGAGCTGTGGGAAGAGGGATTCCACTCAGGAAGAGTGTACCTGCACTTCCTTGCTCCAATGCAGGGTGATGAGCATGTCTTAAGAATGCAGGGGGTGGCTAACTGGGTTTCTTGCTACTGCTCCAGTATATGCCCTGGCCTGAGCTGAGTGAATGCCCAGCACCTCTTGCCTCATGTGGCAGCTCCACACTGAAGCAAAAGCTTCCATGACTGGGGAAAGACCTCAACCATGAGATTCTGAGGTGACTCAAAGTCAGAGTGGTGTCTGAGCAGGGAGGGGGCAGTCACTGCTGGCATTTACACTAGCAGTATATCAGATGAATTACCTAAGGGCCAAAGGACTTAGCTGCTCAGTGCCCCAGACCTCACCAACTGCCCAAGCCAGCCCCTCTTACTCCAGTGCTTCTGGGAGTGGAGGGAGCTCACACTTCAAGAGTACTGAACCATCTCAGATCCAATCCTCAGGGCTTCTGCTCCAGCAACTTGTGACCTGACCTCACCCCTGATACGGTTGTGATGGCCATTAACCAGAGGAGGAGCCCCAGACCACACCAGGCTCTAGTTCTAGCCACTCTATCTCAAGTTCCACATCCTACCAAAGTGATACCCACCAGCACACCCTAAGGAAAGACACAACTTGTGTTCACATAAAATTCAGTTCTCCTACCAAAACTGCTGGGTACATACAGACTGTATAGGGATACTCCACATAAGGATATACCTTCAAGACTGCAATAGGCAACTGTTTTACCTTATTTCCTAGAGACATAGAAAGTTAATTAAAATGAGAAAACAGAAGAATTTGTCTCAATTGAAAAAGCAAGAGAAAATGTCAATAAAAAACAACTAATAAAGCAAATAAGCAATTTACCAGATTAAAAAACTCAAAACATTAGCTAAAAGGATGCTAACTGAATTAAGGAAAAGAACCGATGAACACAGTGAAAATTTTGACAAGGATATCAGAATACAAGAAGAACAACTCAGAACTGAAGAATACGAAAACTAAAATGAAAAACACACTGGAAGGAATGAATAACTGACTAGGTGATACAGAAGAATGTATACATATTCTGGAAGATAAAATAACGGAAATCGCCCAATGAGAATGTAAAAGTAAATAAACATCTGAAAATTAGAAAAGTTTAATGAATCTTTGGGATAACATCAAGCTTACCAACATTCCCATTATAGGGTTCCCAGAGGAAAAGAAAAGGAATTTGAAAATGTACTTAATGAAATCATGGCTTAAAACTTCCCAAACCTGAAGAAAGAATTCAGTGAAGTTTCAAGATACAAGATTGATATACAGAAATCTATTATACTAATAATAAAATATAAAAGTATATTATCAATGCAATATATAAAAATATATAAATATAAAAATAGGAAGTAGAAAAGCAATCTTATTTAAAATTTCAATCAAAAAATGTTGAGTGTTTGGGAATAAACTTAACCAAGGAGGCAAAAGAGCTATACTCTGAAAACTAGAAAACACTGATGAAGGAATTTGAAAATGATACAAAGAAACAGAAAGATATAATACATTCTTGGATTAGAAGAATTTATACTGTTCAGATGTCCATATTAACCAAAGCAATCAATGAAATACCCATCAAAATACCAATTACATTTTTCACAGAACTAGAATAATCGCAAAATTTATAGGAAACTACAAAAGACGCTGAATCATTAAAGCAATCCTGAGAAAAAAGAACAAAGCTGGATGCATCATGCTTCTTGATTTCAGACTATACTACAAAACTGCAGTAATCAACAACATAGTAATGGCACAAAAACAGACATATTGATCAATGAAACAGAACAGAGGACCCAGATATAAACTCATGCACCTATGGTCAATTAATCTATGACAAAATAGGCAAGAACATACAACAAGGAAAAGACAGTCTCTTCAGTAAGTAGTGTTACACATAAAAGAATGAAATCAGAACATTTTCTTACACCATGTACAAAAGTAAGCTAAAAATAGATTAAAGATCTAACAGTACAACTGGAAATCATAAAACTGCTAGAAGAAAACACAGACAGAGTATTTTTGATATAAATTTTAGCAACATTTTTTTTTTATCTATCTCCTAAGGCAAAGGAAACAAAAGCAAAAGTAAGCAAGTGGGACTTAATTAAACTTGAAAACTATTGCACAGCAGAGAAAACCACTGACAAAGTGAGAAGACACCTCTTGAATAGGAAAAAAATATTTGCAACTGATATGACTGACAAGGGGTTAATACTAAAATATATAAACAGTTCATATAACTCAACATCAAAAACAAACAAACAAACAATCCACTTAAAAAATGGGCCAAGGATGAATAGACATTTTTCCAATAGACTAATAGGCACATGAAAAAATGCTCAACATTGCTAATCATCAGAGAAATGCAAATCAAAACCACAAGGAGGTATCATCAAATGACTATCATCAAAAATTCTACAAATAACAAGTCTTGGCAAGAATGTCGACAAAAGGGAACCTGAGTACACTGTTGGGAGAACTGTAATCTGGTGCAGCCACTATGGAAAACAATATGGAATTCCTCAGAAAAAAATTAAGGTAGAACTACCATATTACCCAGCAATTCCACTGCTAATATATATCTGAAGAAACCAAAAGCACTAATTTGGAAAGATATAGGCACCCCGCTGCTCATAACAGCATTATTTACAATAGCCAAGATGTGAAAGCAGTATAAGTGCCCCTCAACAGATGAAGAGATAAACATGTGTCATATATATACAATGGAATATCACTTGGTGATAAAGAAGAATGAAATTCTGCCATTTGCAACAACATGGATGGACCTAGAGAGTATTATGCTTCAGTGAAATATGTCAGACAGAGAAAGACAAATATTCTGTATTATAACTTATTTGTGGAATCTAAAAGATAAAACAAACAAACATATATAACAAAACAGAAACAGACACATATATAGAGAGAACCAGTGAGAAGAGAGAAGAGGGTACAGGAGAGTTTGGGATATGGGATTAAGAGACACAAATTATTCTCTATAGAATAAGTAAGGGGCTTTCCTGGTAGTCCAGTGGTTAAGATCCACTTGCCAATGCAGGGGATATCAGTTCAATACCTGGTCTGGGAAGATTCCATATGCTGCAGGGCAACTACACCCAAGTGCCACAACTATTGAGCCTGCACTCTGGAGCATGCAAGCCACAACTGCTGAAGCAGGCTCACTTTTAGAATTCATGCTCCACAACAAGACAAGCCACTGCAACTAGAAAAAGCCTGTACACAGCAAGGAAGACCCAAAGTAGCCATAAGTAAATAAATACATAAAGGCTTCCCAGGTGGTGCTAGTGGTAAAGAACCTGCCTGACAATCCAGGAGATGTAAGAGATGTGGGTTTGATCTCTGGGTTGGGAAGATCCCCTAGAGGAGGGCATAGCAATCTAGTCCAGTATTCTTGCCTGGATTATCCCTTGGAGAGAGGAGTCTGGTGGGCCACAGTCCACAGGGTCACACAGAGTCGGACACGACTGAAGCGACTTAGCGTGCACACACACATATACATATTTAAATATAAATGAGCAACAAGAATATATTGCATAGCATGGAGAGATACAGCCATAATTGATAATAATTTTATATGGATTATAATCTATAAAAATATTGAATCATTTAAAAAAAGAAAAGCAAGCATAAATAATGAGTATAGAGCTTATCTTTGAAGACTTTAATATGACATTGTGAGGGCTTTGATTAGTGGCCAAAAGCATACATATAGGTCATGATTTTCTCTTTCTTCTATATTACTTTTTCCATAACACATAACTTTCAAATCACAAGTTAGGATTGAACTTTTTAAGGTTTAAAATTAGTGCCGAAATTTTGGTTGTCTATTAATTTTTGGTTGTCCCTTCAATAGTAAACTCAAGATCAAATACAAGAAAAAAAACTATAAACATATACTTAAGTTGAACTGTGTCAGGGATTTTCATTTACACCATTAATTTAATCTTAAAAATCTCCCAGCGTGTAAAGTATTAATATCCCCTTGGTCTAGAAGAGGAACTTCAGGCTTGGAGACATCAAGGAATTAGTCAAACATGCAGGGGTATTAACTGACAGAAGCGAGAGTCTCCTCCAACCACTCCCCTTCTTCAATAGACTTAAATTTTATATTTAAAAGTAGAAATATCTTTTCTTCTGATGGCATAATCAGTGTAAAAATTTAAAGTACATAAAATTAAAGGATCACCTCTCTGTCAACTTACACATGCACACACACGTATAAACATACACTCACATCCTTAAAATGACCACATAGTAATCCTAATCCTGGCAGCTTACTCCTTCCCTCTGAAGAAGCATCTCTGACTGTTAAACTCTTTAAATTTTTACTGAGCTGTAGTCAAATCTGCTCAAGACTATGCAGAATAAATAAAATGCTCCCTCTATGTTGAAAGCTTTTCTAATAATGTATATGAAAACAATTCTCATGCCCTTACTTAGAATTTTTTTTCTCATACTCAGTCCCTTCAACACTCACTCACTCTCTCTCACACACACACACATGTGCAAATGAAAGGATTTCCAGATCTATGTTTTTCCTGGATTACAACTTGAAATTGAACATAATATTCCAGATATAGAATGATCAGCTGCAGAATATTTAACTCTCTTAACTTGGACCTTCTATTTTAAAGCACTTTATTGAGCATATGACTTGAAAATCTAAGTGTGCATTTACTTTCTGGGCATCTATATCAAAATTTTCACTTTTAATGAGTTTATAACCAATTGAAACCTCTAAGCAATTTTGCCAGATCTCCTTCTTTCTGTATTTAAAAACTTTTTGTCTTAATCTAATTAGGTATCCTCCTTTTTAAGTGAATCAGTTCTATGATCTAGTATATTATTAGTTATCCCTTCCAAGTTATATCATTTCCAATTGAACCCATTCACCTCCTGTGTCTTTAGGTCACTAATAAAAACGTCAAGCAGATCAGGACAAAATTCATAGCCCTAAAATTTGTCACTCAAAACATCCTTCAAACTTGATACCCATTATCAAGCTGCCTTTATGTGCCATGCAGTGCTGTGATAGACAAAAATCACTCATGGCATTGGTCTTTTAAATTAGCTTAAATTCCCCATATTTCATACAATGATTATATCATAAAATATTATAAAATTATATGGTGATTATATTCAAGATGACATGTGGACCATCAATTTTTTTGTTCCTAGTTATGTATGTATTACAGGGTATATTAGAAAAAAATATTATTACAAATCTGTGGCCTTAAAGATATCTTCATTTTTGATGAGGTTATGTTTAAATAAAAAAGATCCGGTGACAAGAAAAATGTTAGGTATATAAAAGCAGACATGGCATGTGAATATGATAAAAAATAAAGGTATTAATAAGCAAATGACTAAAAATAGAGAAAGTCTGACATAGAGTTTTATAGTTTTCATACACAAAACTATCATCTGATCCACACAAAACCACAACAGAGAGTACATAAGAGACATCATTAAATGCCTTACAGAATATACAGCCACTGAAGTGAAGTGAAGTCGCTCAGTCGTGTCCGACTCTGCGACCCCATGGACTATAGCCTACAGGCTCCTCTGTCCATGGGATTTTCCAGGCAAGAATACTGGAGTGGGTTGCCATTTCCTTCTCCAGGAGATCTTCCCAACCCAGGGATTGAACCCCGGTCTCCCTCATTGTAGGCAGATGCTTTACCATCTGAGCCACCAGGGAAGTCCATTACCATTATTCTCAGTCAATAAGTTTTAAGAAACACAAGAAAAGAGTGACATATAATTTTAACTTGTCCTAAGCAAACCTAGGAATCAATATTGCCTCTAATTCTTTATGAAATTAGGCAGAGTTAAAATATAACAATAGAAAAACTTTTAAATAAAAATACTTTTCAGTATTTTTCCTAAAGTGTTCACAAGCCATCTGTCTAATAATCTGCTCTACAATTTGGCTTAATGCTTGTGAACCTACAATTTCTAGATATACTTTTACATCCACTGTGAAAATTAGAACATTGCCTATCTCCAGTCTTTTGACACTTCTATTACCCAAAATTCCTCTGAGATACTTGGCAATAGCTCCTAAATCACAAATGGGTTTTTTTTTATTACCCTAAGATGTATGTATTTCATCTGACCCTAAGGAATTGAATTAATTCATACCATCTGCATGCTCTCATCAATTAGTCAATTAACATTCTGAATATTCACTAAGTTCTGAGCAATACTTGTTTCCCCCAGGGAACTCAGAGTATAGCAGGGAAGAAAGACATGTAAATAAATATGTATTTATTTCAACATAACAAGTGCTACAACAGAAATATTTACAGAATGCTATGTAGATACAGAGAAAAAACTAGCAATCTGTGCGTGGCTTTTAAAAGGAAGAGATACATGAGTTTAGTCTTAAAGACTGTCCATGAGTTTCCCAGGCAAAGAGGGGCATTTAAACAAAAGGATTAGTAAGTTTAATATTCAGGAAACACTAAGAAGTTTGACAAAGGTGAAGCTCAAAACGCATGAATGGAAAAGACAGATGAGATGAAAGAAAAGTTCAAAACATACCATGAAGGGCTTTATATGTCATGGTAAGAAGTCTGAACTTAATTCTATAAATTATAGAGAACTGAAAAAAGTGTTTAAGTGTGAAAAGACATGATTTATTTAAAAAGGAAATTACTGATAGGAGTATAGAAGTTGTCTTCTTTACTTGATGGGAGGGTGAGAAGGGAAAATGTGTGCCAAGCAATAGCAAGAATTTTAAGGAGGCTGCTGAGATAATGCAGGCAAGCAATGAGAATCAGAATCAAAGTGCTATCCTATCCTATTTGGGACTTCAGTTTCTCATCAGCATGTTCTTCTAATTTAATAATTAATTTTGATATTAGGTTGGTACAAATGTAATTACGGTTTTGAACCATGAATCAAAATCAAGACTCAAACACATCTTTATTAGTCAGAATAGGAACCATTTCAATCAACACATTTTTGCCAAAGAAAAATAGTTTGTTTATTCCTGCAGCATAAAGATCCATGCTTCAGGATTCTGCGAATTCTTGGAAAGTATTTTCTGCATGTTGCTGGTTGTGGAAGCATTTCTCTGCAAAAAGTTGTTGAGATGCTTGAAGACCTGGTAGTCTGTTGGCGAGAGGTCAGATGAATATGATGGATGAGGCAAAACTTTGCAGTCCAATTTGTTCAACTTTTGAAGTGTTGGTTGTATGATGTGCAGTCGAGCACTGTCAAGAAGAATTGGGCCTTTTCTGTCGACCAATGCCAGTTGCAGGTGTTGCAGTTTTTGGTGCATCTCATCGATTTGCTGAGCATAATTCTCAGATGTAATGGTTTCACCAGGATTCAGAAAGCTGTAGTGGATCAGATGAGCAACAGACCACCAAACAGTGACCATGACCCTTTCTTGGTGCAAGTTTGGCTTTGGGAAGTGCACTGGAGCCTCTTCTCAGTCCAGTCACTGAGCTGGTCATCACCAGTTGTTGTGTACAATTTGCTTTTTGTTGCACATCACAATCCAATCAAGAAATGGTTCGTTGTTGTTGCATAGAATAAGATGATACCCAAAAAGGATTTTTTTATTTGCTGTTAGTTCATGAAGCCAGGGAGAAGGCAATGGCACCCCACTCCAGTACTCTTGCCTGGAAAATCCCATGGACAGAAGAGCCTGGTAGGCTGCAGTCCATGGGGTCGTGAAGAGTCGGACATGACTGAGCGACTTCACTTTCATTTTTCACTTTTCACTTTCATGCATTGGAGAAGGAAACGGCAACCCACTCCAGTGTTCTTGCCTGGAGAATCCCAGGGATGGGAGAGCCTGGTGGGCTGCCATCTATGGGGTCACACAGAGTCGGACACGACTGAAGCGACTTAGCAGCAGCAGCAGCATGAAGCCAGAGAAGGCAATGGCACCCCACTCCAGTACTCTTGCTTGGAAAATCCCATGGACGGAGGAGCCTGGTAGGCTGCAGCCCATGGGGTCGCGAAGAGTCAGACACAACTGAGTGACTTCACTTTCACTTTTCCCTTTTTCGTGCATTGGAGAAGGAAATGGCAACCCACTCCAGTGTTCTTGCCTGGAGAATCCCAGGGACGGCGGAGCCTGGTGGGCTGCCCTTTATGGAGTCGCACAGAGTCGGACACGACTGAAGTGACTTAGCAGCAGCAGCAGCAGCAGCTTATGAAGCACCCATTTATCAGGCTTTTTCACCTTTCCAATTTGCTTCAAATGCTGAATGACCGTACAACATTCAACGTTGAGTTCTTCAGCAACTTCTCATGTAGTTGTAAGAGGATCAGCTTTGATGATGGCTCTCAGTTGGTTCTTGCCAACTTCCAATAGCTGGCCACTATGCTCTTCATCTTCAAGGCTCTTGTATCCTTTGCAAAACTTCTTGAACCACCATTGCACTGTATGTTCGTTAGCAGTTCCTGGGCAAAATGCATTGTTGATATTGCAAGTGGTATACACTGCTTTACAACCCATTTTGAACTCAAATAAGGAAATCACTCAAATTTTCTCTTTGTCTAACATCATTTCTATAGTCTAAAATAAATACGAAATAAAGAGTAAGTAATGTCATTAGCAGAAAAACATAAAGTGAGAAATGCATCTTAAAATGATGTATAACATAACCACATCTATTTAGAATGTGTTCCAATATCAAATGGCAAATGGCAACACAAAAACCATGATTACTTCTGCACCAACCTAATAGAAGAGGTGGGACAGAGAAGCTTGGCACGCTGCAGTCCATGGGGTCACAAAAAGTCAGGCACGACTTGGCAACTGAACAACAACAACAACAAATACAAGAGGTGAAAACAATATAGGGACTAATTCTACTATTTCTCCATCACCTATTAACATTAGAATTTTCCCAAAGTGAGAATTAGCTATCACTTTCTTTTATTATATTTATTCTAAATGTAATTATAAATATTTACATTTATTCCAAAATTATGCAAAAACTTTTGATCAAAAGCCAAAATTTTGTTAGAATTTTCTATAAACTTCAAACTATATTAGGCTTTTATCTTTCCTGACACTATTATTATAGGTTTCTTTTATCTTTCTCTTTGAATTTGATTACATATGTGGTAAAAATTTGCTACATCCACACCCACCACCTTCTGTGTCTACCTCCTTATAATTTACCAATAGCATGCATAAGTGCTCAGTCATGTCTGACTCTTTGCAACCTCAGGGACTGTAGCTGACCAGGCTCCTCTTTCCATGGAATTTTCCAGGCAACAATACTGGAGTGGGTTGCCATTTCCTTCTCTAGGGGACCTTCCCAACCCAGGAATTGAGCCCACATTTTCTGCATTGGCAGTTGGATTTTCTTTTTTTAATCATTGCACCACCTGGGAAGCCCATAATTTACTAATAGCACTCACAGATTCTAGGTAGAAATGCAGATATCTAGACTAAAATTTGCATTTCCCCATTTTAATTATCACTAGGTGTAACCATCTGACTAATTTTGGCCAACAGAAGTAAAAGGAACTAGTTCATGCAATTTAGGAGTATCCTTATAGTGTGCAGACATGATGTTCTTCCTTTCTTTCTTGATGGTTGAAGTATAGAAGTGATGACTGGAGCTGGAGCAGCTATATCATACCATGAGGTGACCTTGAAAATAATGTCTACATGCAACAGAACCACAAAATAGGCTGAGTCCATGAGAACCTTATAGAGCATAGACACTGTGCCAGTCATGGACTACCCACCTACAGATTTCAGCAGAAAAGAGAAATGAATTTCTATCTTATTTAAGCTACTACAACTTAAAGTTCTTCACAGCCAAGCCTAATCCCTAAGTGATAGGTATCTCTTTTAAATTTTAATCTCTTCCATCTTCTTTTAATGATCATAAAGTGCAAGTAGAAGATAAAGCAAAAACATCACTGGCACTAGATAAGTTTAGTTACAATCTGTCACCATATGATTATAGTAAAAAATTATTTGAAAGTGAAGATGTAGTCACTCAGTCATGTCTGACTCTTTGAGACCCCATGGACTGCAGTCTGCCAGGCTCCTCTGTTCATGGAATTCTCCAGGTAAGAATACTAGAGTGGGTTGCTATTCCCTTCTACAGGGGATCTTCCTGACCCAGGGATCGAATCCAGGTCTCCTGCACTGCAAGCAGATTCCTTACCATCTGAGACACCAGGGAAGCCAATGTAATTATTTACTACAATATATTCCCTCACCTTTCATTTCACACTCATTTTGCAACTGAAGATTTGTACCTCTTAATCTCCCACATCTATTTCTTTCCTCCTCCTGCTCCTCTTTTCTCTGGAAACCACCTGATTATTCTCTGTGTTTATAACTCTGTTTCTGCTTTGTTATATTTATTCATTTGTTTTGCTTTTTAGATGTCACATAAAAGTGAAATCATATAGTATTTGTCCTTTTCTTTCTGACTCATTTCAGTTAGCATAATAACTTCTAGATCCATTCCTTTTGTTTCAAACAGTAAGATTTCATTCTTTTTTATGGCTGAGTAATATTCCATTATATATATATGTGTGTGTGTGTGTGTGTGTGTGTGTGTGTGTGTGTGTGTGTGTGTGTATAGAGAGAGAGGTGAGAGGCACTTACATGCTTTCATATCTTTTGTTGTTGTTCAGTTGCTAAGTCATGTCCAACTCTTTGCAACCCCATGGCCTATAGCATGCCAGGCTTCCTTATCTTGGCTATTGCAAATAAATACTGCAGTGAATATAGAGGTACATCTATCTTTTTTAATTAGTGTTCTTTTCTTCAGATAAACACCCAGAAATGGAATTGCTAGATCATATAGTATATCTATTTTAATTTTTTGAGGAATCTCCATACTGTTTTTCATAGTGGCTACACAAATTTACATTTCTAATGACATTTTATGAAGGTTCCCTTTTCTCCACGTCCTTACCAATACTTGTTATTTGTTTTGTTTTTTATAACAGCCATTCTGACAAGTATGAGTGACATCTCATTGAGGTTTTGAGGGTTTGCATTTTCCTGATGATCAGTGATGTTGGGCACCTTTTCATATGCTTGTTGGATATCTGTATGCCTTCTCTGGAAAAATGTCTATTCATATCAACTACTCATTTTTTGTTCAAGTTGTTTGGTTTTGGGTGGGTTTTTTGATGTGGGATTATATGAGTTTTCTGTATATGTTGGATATTAACCCTTTGTGAAATATATCATTTGTAAATATCTTCTCCTAAGTAGGAAGCCTTTTCATTTTGTTGAGAATTTCTTAGTTGTGCAAAAACTTTTCAGCTTGATGTAGTCCCATTTGTTTATTTTTACTTTTCTTCCCTTGCCTAAGGAGACATATCCAAAAAAATATTATTATGAACAATGTCAAAGAGCATACTGCCTATTTTTTTATAGAAGTTTTATGAATTGAGGTATTACATGTAAGTGTTTGTTCTGCTTTGAATTTATTTTTGTGCATGGTGTGAGAGAACAGTCTAGCTTGATTCTTTTGCATGTAGCTGTCTAGTTTTCCCAACATCATTTGTGAGAAGGCTGTCTTTTCCCCACTGTATATTCTTGCTCCCTTAGTCATGTTAATTGACTATAAGTATGTGGGTTTATTTCTGGGTTCTCTATTCTATTCCATTGATATATGTCTTATTTGTGCCAGTAACATATTGTTTTGATTATCATAACCTTGTAGGATAATTTGTAATCAGGGAGCATGACACCTCTAGCTTTCACCTTCTTTCTCAAGATTGTTTTGGCTATTCTGGGTCTTTGGATTGCCATTCTTTCTTTTAAATTTACTGGTCAAGGAAATCCATTTATCTTTTCAAAAAACTAAGAAATATACATTCTTAGAAAGATATTTCTAAATTCAGACTGCATGGATTCAAATCTGGCTATACTACTAAATGTCTGTGTGCCATTTGGAAAATTACTTCTTTTCTAAACCTCAGTTTCTTCATCTATAAAACTGGGATGAATTGTGAGAATTAAATGATATAGTCAATCTAAAACACTTGCTACAGTGTCTTGTATATTAGTAACTCTTCAGTAAATAACAACTATAACTACATAGCATGACTTAGTGGTCCAGACTTTCTCTCATTTTCTTTCTTTGGTTTCACAAACTTCAAAACAAATTTTTTGGTCATTCTATTATTCATGGTCATTCACACTTTTACACCTTCAAGCAATTTTCTCTCATTGATCAGATTAAGCTCAGACTAGAGGCTTATTCACTGTTTCCTCAACTTTTGGGTGAAAAAATCAAAGCACACTACCACTCTTTTGGCTTTTTTGAACAAGGTGCATCTTCATGCCATTTCTTTACTCAATTCTAATTCTAAACCCATCCCACCCTAATCTTACTAACTACATCATTGTCTTAATATTTTAAGGTCACTTTCTTCATTACTTATGTTCTGCATTGATATGGAGACATTTAAGGCCAAAGGTGTTACTAATGACACTCTTCTTTATGTTCTCCAGTGAAAATACATCTCTTCCACTATGGATCTATCAGTATTAGACCCACTGTCCTGTATATTATATGGATTTTAAGTTATTGAAAAAACATTATATCTCTATCTCTAAATTCCTTTTAAATCTGAATTGAAAACTTTGCATGTTTTCTTCCAGATTTTGTGAGATATATTCCAACTTTCCCAGGTACTCAATTGGTCTGGAAAAGCAATTTCTATCCCACGACACTATATATTCAGTTAGCTATTCACTTCTAATAACTCTTTTTTTTTTTCACCATTTGAGTTCTCCAGGATTCCAAAGTCACTTATCAAGTATTCTATACTTCTTTTGATGCTTTTGTTTCTCACCAAAAGTGAGTAATGGTCAGCAGTTTCAATGTCTTTCAGGTTTTCTATCTTCCTAGTAAATTTTCTTGTGGCTATAACCAAACCCATCTTCAGTAAAGAGTAAATAAACACTCATCATTAAGACTCTGCTTACCAGATGATTAGTATAGGCTTTCTTAAGTAAATAAACTCCTCTGAATTTTTAATGCTAATTTTTTTAAAAATATGAAAACAATTTCAATGAGGCTTCCAATCACAGAGCTAATAAGTAACTTAACCATAATTAAAAAGCAATGTTCTTTCTTCTACACTATACTATCACAAAATTTAAACAACTCCCAGCCCCAAATTCTTAAAAATCTAGTCAGAGACTAAAATTAATACATATAATAATATAATAAACTTTAAGACTATGAATTCTATTACGCTAAGTTGTAAGAAACATTACAAACTAAACATAATGTCAATACTGAAATATGGACACAATACTGTAAGAAAAAGAGGTTGCACAGCTCAAAAAGATTAGTAATGATTTCATGAAGAAGGTGAAATTTTAACTGTGAATTTAATGTGTGCTGTGTGCTCAGTCGTGCACAACTCTTTGTGACCCCTTGGAGTGCAGCCCGCCAAGCTCCTCTGTCCTGGTATTCTCTCAGCAAGAATACTGGAGTTGGGTAGCCATTCCCTTCTCCAGGGGATCTTCCTGATGCAGGGATCGAACCCAGGATTCCTGCATTGCAGGAAGATTCTTTACCATCTGAGCCACTGGAGAAGCCCGAATTTAGGAATGGTAACCATTCAATAGGCAATAGCTTAGAGGAAGGTTTACCAGTAACATTAAGGCATTTACTAGGCATTCCCACAACACATTCCTCAGAGAGTGAGGATACCAGCCTAACAGAGAAGGAGTCCTGTTTCATCACCAATGTTGTTTTCTAAGTAAAAATGACTCAAGTATGGTGGACCTTGACGGTCAGACACTGAGTGAGCAGGACACACCAGTGTTTCCCTAACTGAAACTCTTCAGGCATAGCCCCCAATAACCACAAGGTTTTCCACAAGAATTTTTAAATTTTATATTTTCATTTATTTGATTGTCTAAGCAAATATTTATAATTGATAGATTTATCCCTATGACCACCTCAATATCAAGTAATGACAAGAGAGTTCAGTACCCACATCTTGTATGTATGTGATTATATTGGTGCTAATTACTTTAATTATTGAAGATTCCTGAAAACAAAATAGAAGCTGATTCAATACATAAATTTTATATTCACACGAAACAAGATCTAAACTGTGTCATAGAGTAGTGTATGAATAAAGGTTCTGAGACGACCCAAATGGAAAAACAATTATATCATAAAGTGACATAGGCGTAATAAACACAAAAAGCCAAGCTATGAAATCAATACTGTATTCACATGGTGACAGAGTTTGGTTTCAGCAAAACATTATACACCTTTTTAAATTTTGCTAATGGAAATTTTACTAAATTTTCACCTTTACTTATATTAAATATACTAATTTGCTTTTACGCTTGTATAAGAACTATAAACATAAGGGGGTTATATATCATTTTCTATTTATTTTAATTTAATAAAAATAATTTGTCAGCATTGAACATTTATGAAAAAATTTCTTGTCTTTAAAAGTGGTCTATCTAAAAGACTGGGAATGTATATCTTGATATGAATGGTAGCTACCTGAATGAACAGATATTTAGAAATCCATTGAACTGGACACAAAATTTACGTATGTCACTCTAACTATATTATACCTCAATGAAAAAGTGAAAAAATAAAACTCAAACAAATAAATAAAGTAGTCTGTATATTTCCTGAGTGTGAGGAAGCATTGGTACAAAAGCTTTAGAACGCTGCTGCTACTGCTGCTAAGTAACTTCAGTCTGTCCGACTCTGTGCGACCCCATAGATGGCAGCCCACCAGGATCCTCTGTCCACAGGATTCTCTAGGCAAGAATACTGGAGTGGGTTGCCATGTCCTTCTCCAGCTTTAGAATAGGCAGATTTAACTCCTATTGCAATTCTGCCACTTAATAGCTGAGAAATCTGAGATAGGCTTCTTAACCAGTAGAATATATATTTTCTCTATCTAAAAAACTGAGGATAATAACAGATCCTTGTAAGATGTTGTGAGGGTTACAGGGAAATTTTGCAGGTAAAATACAAAAAAAAAAAATAGACCTAATATATAGCAGTGCTCACTAAACAACAGTGATAAAATAAAAGAAGGAAGGGAGGAAAGGAGGGAGAGGGAAGCAAAGAAGCTTTGGCTTAACATGATACACACAGGCATACATATGTACTCACACACAACCATGTACACATGATTTTGAAGGTTTTGCGTAAAGGAGGAAGATAATAAAAGCAGGTTTTTAAAAACCATGATGTGACAGTATTATTAAGGAAGGGTTAGAGCTGATACCAGAGTTTAGGAAGTCTACTAAAATTCACCATAACTTTCAATAACCAAACTGTATAAATCAGTAAATTACATATCCTGCAGGGATATTTTAGAGAGCTTCAAAAACTATTCAGTCTATCTGGATTTTCCTCCAAATTTCAAAAAATATTTATTAAGTACCCTTTAAACTGCTACAGAACCAATAAAATGGGCCATGATTCTGCTTTCCCAGGAATATATGAGCTAAATGAATAGACACATTAAACAAATTAATAAAATAGAAAAAATTACATACTCATTTTAGATTCAAGTAAAAAAAATAGATATGGACTTTAAAAACTCAGGATATCTATTTTCAACACTGCTCAGATGCCAAAAGTGGCAGAGGAATAGCAGGATTATATTTCAGATAAGGTGGTCAGCAAAAATCTCTCTCAGACGATAACACCCACATAGAAGTAGATGAAGAAGCTAACCAAATGGATGTTCAGAGGAAAAACATTCCAGACCTATGCAAAGAAACAAGGAAAAGGAAGAAACAGAATGAGCTAAAGAAAAGGAACAGCAGAAAATGAGATCAAAGAAATAGTGAGGTACAGATCAAAGGGAACAAACATACCATGATAGGAACACCTCATTTAGTTCTAAATGAGATGAGAAACCATTGGAGAATTCTTAGTAAAGGAGTAATCTAATCTAACATGAGGTTTTCAATGATTAGTCTGGCTGCTGTTTTGAGAAGGAACTGCAGGGGGAAAGGACAGAGGTGGGGAGAACATTTGGTAAAGCAATTCAGTAAGTAGAGAGCATATACAAGTTTTCTTCTCTTTTCCAGTGAAAGAGCCCCTAGAAAACCACTCTTAAGGACTGAGAGAACCTTAGAAAAAGAGAGACAAACACCTCACATCCAGGGGTGGAGTTTTGCTGAACCACAAAATCCAGAGGCCCATCTTGATTTTACCACCAAGACTGCAACTCTGAGACAATGAACCTGATATGTGACCCCTGGCATTTGGGAGTATCTGAGAATAGGAAGACGTATGCTTACCTCCCACCTGAAGATTAGAAAGTGTCTGGAGCTACACATGATGGCAGCAAAGAGCGAAGGAGGCAAAGGGGAAATAGCCTACCCTTTCCTCTTGTTGAGGCAAGAATGTGAGTTCCTGTAAGCCAACAAAAGACCACAGAAGATAATCAGGCTCAAGCTACCTACCCCACATAAACTAATTTTCCACCAGGAATAGAAAAACTTCGGAAGAAGGAGAAGATTTACCTCTAGGGACAGGGGCTGAGGTTAGGTCATAACAGCTTAGCTTGAATACACTGGTTGCACAGTAGCTTCTCTTTAGGGGACATGTAGATCCCCTGGAGAAGGAAATGTAACTCACTCTGGTATCCTTGCCTGGGAAATTCCATGGACGGAGGATGCTGGCGAGGTACAGTCAATGGGGTCGCAAAGGAGTCAGACATGACTTAGCAACTAAACAACAACCACAACAACCAGGTTATGTATAAAAGTTTTCACTTTTTCCCATACTCTTCCTTATCTCACCATCTATGCAAGAAGTACCGAAAAGGTAGGAAAGAAGTAAAAAATAAGAACATCTAGTTAAAGAACAAATTCTGCCCCACTTTTCTTTATTTCATGAACCCTAACTTCTGCAATTCTGTGCCATAAGTATCTTGGGAAAAAATCATACCCAGAGACTCGCTTGTCTTCAAGGCCATTACTAGTCATTTCTCATTACAACTTATCTTGCTTATAAGGACTCAAGGTAGTTTGCATAATATTTACAGACAACATGATAGCCAATTAGGGAAACAAAGTTTTTTTTCTAAACAGAATGTAGAGAAAAGAAGGTCATTCCTGTCTTCCAACTAAATGTTGCTGTCTTTATTTGATTTTGACAGAATTCATCTGCAGCTGATTACACAAAGTATAACAATGATTTCTGTATATCTGTGGAGAGATTTTTAAAAATGAGGCTTTAGAATTTCAGTTACTCAGTATCCATGCACAGACAGCCATACAAATGAATGATAGATGGACAAATGATACACAGAGAATACATAAATGATAAAGGATATTGATGATTAGTGTATAGATTATATAGACGACTTGAATGGATATAGATTCATTCATTCAACAAGTACTTAACTGAGTATTTACTCTCTGGTAGGCACTGAATATTCAGTGGATTCCTTACAATCCAAAGAGATAGAGATTTTAAAAGTAAACACAAATTATTATACAATTATGAATTCAGATACCTGCTATAAAGCAAAAGTACAAGACACAATGTGACAAAGAATCATTTACATTTGGGGCATAGGGAAGATGTCTCCAAGCAAGTGACATTTAAGTTGATAACTGAAAGGGAAAAAAAGAACTAGCAGATGAAGAGTTGGAAAAAAGGCTCTGATGTGGAAAAGTTTGGAGTTGCTGGAAATTTAGAGAGCTAGTACAACAGGAACTTAGAATAGTGAACAACAGCATAAGATAAAGTTAGATGAAAGGTCAAACATGTGCCTTATGGACATCCAGAGATTTGTTAGATTTTCCAAAACACCTGTTCTAATTTTATTCCAAGTATAATGAGAAAACTTTGATGGGTTTAAACTTTAAGACCCATATTTAAAAAATTACCTGGGCTGAGGGTTGTGTGAGAGAACTGACTGAATAAGAGCCAAAACAGAGAAATGTAAGGACATTACTGCAAGAAATACTTATGTCTTGAGTTAGATGAAAGCACTGAAAGTGTAGAAAACAAAGCCCTTTTTCCTCCTGATTCTACATGCTTGTGAGGGACAAGCTTGTGACAGCTTCAACTATCACTTCTATGCCGATGACTCCCAAATTTCTCTCCCTGAGTGCAATTTCTAAATTCCCAACACTCACAGTACCTCCTCATATCCAATTGCTTAATGGGCATTTCCTTTCAGACAGCACAAATTCAAATGGAATTCGCCATCTTCCTCTCCAAACCTGTTGTATTTATGACTTCTCATCATTCTCCCTGTTACTTGGAATCAAAACTTTGGCATCACCTTTAATGTTTCCCTTTCTCTCCATCTCCCAAGCCTAGGAGAGTGAAGCATTAAGGAGTACATGCTCTGGAGTCATAATACTGAGCCCAATGGATTGGAACAATGTTACAAGCCATTTACCTTGTATATAGTTGCCATCGCTATGCTCTAGACGCCTGTCTGCCCTGGAAAATGTAGGAATCCTAGCTGATCATGGGACAGTCTGTCCATATGAAATAAACATAGCAACACGGAGTCAGAGAATGGATATCTGATCTTTCTTGGTTGTGAGTGGAGGGAAACTATTTTCCTAAATTGACTACAGTTTTCTCAATGAATAGTGTGCAGATTACCACAGTCCTTCTTACATTGCAAAATAGTCATAAATAGTGAACTATGGTGGCCCTGAAGGAAGATGATCTATTTTTTTGGTTTAGATTTTTCAAGAAAATCTAAAAACCAACCCAACTAAAGTTAGAACTGAAGTTTCAGAAAGGACTGACAGAGTCTTGATAGTTATAAGAAAGTGAGACTAGGTGAGATCACCACAGAAGAGGACTTTAAGTGAGACAAGCCAATGATTAAAGACAGTACCTACACATAGCAGAAATAAGGAAGAACTAGAACCCATGAAGGATTCAGAATAGCAAAGTCAGATAGAATGGTAATGATCTTCCCTTTGCCTCTTCCAGATCCATTCTCCACTTGTTCTGTGTGGGGAAGAGGTTTATGTATGAACCTGTAGAGATAATATCTATGAACTCTCTTTTCCTCCTGGTTTCAGTTTGATACAGCAAAAATAAAAGAGAAGAAAGAGATGTTGGAGTATTTCTCCCTCTGAAAGGTTTCCATGGACTGGACTGTCACCCTCGACTAAAGGCCACAGCTCCTTCCAGCAACAGGCCATTGTTATTACACCCAGATTTTTGTACTATCCTGTCTACCTCCTGCCCCTACACTTTATAAACTGCCACTTTATTATATGAGTGTAACTATGGAAAAAAAAGGAAAATTATTGGATTACACGCTTAAAAACCCAGTTGTTCTTTTGTTGAGTGTGGCAAGAAGCCATCTCCAGTGGACATCCTTATCCCCATCCTGGTTTCTTTTCAGGGGCTGATTAACTAGTGTTTGCAAGTATTTCAGCTGGCTTCAAGGATACAAGCAAGGACCTAACTACATCATCTCAGGAAAGAGTTCTGCTAATGTCTAAAATAATTGGGGGATGAGGAGTGGAGTGGAAGAGTGGCAAAGAATCACAAGGGAGCCAACCTTCTTTTACTATTTTGAGAGACAAGAGATTTCCAAGCTCAGCAAGCCTCCCATTCTGCAGTGAACCTAATTAAAGTAAACAGAATTTTAAAACAAACCAAAACCAATTAGGCAGCAGGAGCTAACGTTCTCTTCAATTATTACATGAGGTCATATCTCACAGTTATGTACTGAACACCTTCCTCTTTATTCAGTTTATCTTCCCATCCACTTCCCTTGTCAGAGTACTCAAGAACAAAGAGACCCCAGACCATCTATGGTTTGTGCCAGCCTAAACATGCCTAGACCATTTCTCTTGCCCTGTGCACAGACTCTATCATACCAAATGGTCAACTCACAACATGGAACTGAGAGAAGCAGAGGTTGCAGCTGAAAACACAGACACACATTGAGAGAGTCGTGCATTTTTTAATGCTAATTTTGTAGCCAGAACTGATACTTCTTGGCAGTTCATAAACTTATGATATGACTGCTGAGACTACTCTATATCTGAAAATGGAGAATTGCTACTATTTTCATAATAAAATGAATGGTCCCTGCCAATAATGTCATATCAATTCTAAGACAAGTTGGGGGTTTGGAGGTGGGGGGTAAAGGAGATTAGATACAGCAAATGAAATATACTATAATTATTATGTAAATATCACTAAAGGAAATGTCTGGTAAAACTACAGTACAACTCAAACACAGATATCATAATGCATGCCAGTCTAAAAGTATAATGGGAAAATTTTTTATGTTTTTAAAAATATAGCTCATAGTACATTCAAGGGGGTACATCTGAAGATTTGGAAATCTATATAATGTTTGTTAAATAATTCATATATAATAATAATGTGTATACAGTAATATTAATGCACCTCTTTCAGAATTGGATTTTGCAATAGATATAATGACATAAAAGAACTGAATATAAAAATAAACTAAATTTAATAAATGTATATAAAATGTTTCACCTCTCAAATTCTTGTTCCTTTTTTACTTCTTATGTCCATTTGTAAAAATCTGTCATGTATAAGTTCCTAAAAGTAGAATCTATATTTATCATGCAATAAAAATGAAAATGATTAAAAAGTAACCAGAAAAAAAGTTAACCACTTGGAAATTAACATTCATGCTTCTAAATAACCTTATGATCAAAAAAGAAATTAAAACTGAAAATTTCTTGAAAGCATGAAAAGATGAACCCTCGACAATATTTAATTAGCCAATGAACATTTATTGAGCACTTGCAATGGCAAAAAAGCACTTGACAAGCAAGTAAGAATGTGAAGACAAATGTGAGGGACTTCTCTGGTCTAATGCTCTTCCAACTGAGCTATTTTGGCTTCCCTGGTGGCTCAGACAGTCAAGAATCTGCCTGCAGTGCAAGAGACCCAGGTTCAATCCCCTGGTCAGGAGGATCCCCTGGAGAAGGACATGGAACCCACTCTAGCATTCTTGCCTGAAGAATTCTATGGACAGAGGAGCCTGGTGTGCTACAGTCCATGATGGGGGTGGCAGGGCGTCGCAAAGAGTTGAGCATGACTGAGTGACTAACACTTTCACTTTACTGGTGGTCCAGTGGCTAAGACTCCAAACTCCCAGGGAGCCTGGGTTCAATCGCTGTCAGGAGAAACTAGATTCCACATACCACAACTAAAAGACCCTCTGTGCTGCAACAAACATCAAAGATCCCACATGATGCAATTAAGACCTTGGCACAGCCAAACAAATAAATGTATTTAAAAAAAAAAAAAGAAAAATTTGAGTCCTCCAAGACCATCACAGACTGTAGTGAAAATATATACTGAGGACAATGGGAATCCACATTAATTCCAATTAATCACAATACAGAAGAAAAAATAGCTGCATTTGAATAACTCAGTTCTTGGGGAATGTGTTGCTCTTCATTAGATAGCGAAAGTGAAGGGAAGCAGACATTCCATGCTGCAAGAAGGCACAAAGACAGAGGCATAAATGTGGAATGGGTGAAACACATAACTACAACTAAGCCCATTAGAAGCTGAATCTGTAATGGTAAGATTAAAGATTAAAATAAGGTATGGACGGCCTTAGATACTCAAGCTTCAAAACGCAAAGCTCCTGAAGATCTGCAAATCTTAAGTAGAAGATTCTGACTCAGTAGGTGAAGGATAGGTTCTGAGAGTCTGCACTTCTAACAAGCTCCCAGACCGTGGCAGTAATGCTGGTGTGAACAATCTTTGATCTGCAAGGTAATAAAGGATTTAAGGGTGGAATTCATGGTGATTTAGTGTCCTTGGAGAAAGGCAATGAAATGTAGCCACTGAAAAACAATCTTTGTAATCAGACAGAATAGGAGTTAAATTACACTTCCTTCACATATTAGCCGTGTAATCTTTGGCAATTTATCTTTGGAGCTTTAGTTTCCTCACTTATAAAGTGAGAAAATAATTATTAACCCAGAGTATTGTTAGGATCACATGAGATAATGATTGTAAATAACTTGGGATAATACACAGCAAAAAGTAAATGCTAGATTTGTTGTGACATTACTTCCTGGAGCCTTTAACATGACAGGGCTCCTTTCCTTTGCTGCTCTCCTTAAGCAGAAAATCACTAATTTTTTTTCTTTTCCTTTTTTTCATTCTTTTTTATGCTAAGTCTTTCATTCATACTGTGTAACTCCCAAAAGAACCATTTAAAAACAAAAGCTATTATGTTTACTATTTTGTTGTTGTTCAGTCACTCAGTGGTGTCCAACTCTTTGTGACTCCATAGACTGCAGCAAGCCAGGCTTCCCTGTGCTTCATCATCACCTGGAGCTTGCTCAGACTCTGTCCATTGAGTCAGTGATGCCATCCAACCATCTCATCCTCTGACATCCCCTTCTCCTGCCTTCAATCTTTCCCAGCATCAGGGTCTTTTCTAATGAGTCAGCTCTTTGCATCAGGTGGCCAAACTATTGGAGTTTCAGGTTCAGCATCAGTTCTTCCAATAAATATTCAGGGTTGATTTCCTTTAGGATTGATTGGCTTGAGTGCCTTGCTGTCTCAGAGACTCTCAAGAGAGTTCCAAAGAATAACAAGGAGAGATGAAAGCCTTCCTAAGATGTTTACTATATTTTCACACTATTGGCATTAAATTAGAGCTAAACTCAAAGCTTTCTTTGAGCTTTTTTATTTTTAATTGCAGTATAACATATAACATTGGATTAGTTTTAGGAATACAACATAATTATCTGATGTATTTACGGACTACAAAACGATTACGAATAATAAATTTAGTTAACATACATAACCACACATACTTACAAATTGTTTCTTGTGAAAAGAACTTTTAAGATCTACTCTCTAGCAACTTTCAAATATACAATACAATATTATTAACTATAATTACCATGCTGTGCATTAATCACTGACTTTTCTAAACAGTCTGCTATGTGCTAGTACTTCCACATTGCCCCCAGGGACAGACAAATAGTACAAAGGGAAAAACAAGGTGCAGATACATGGTTGCATGCTCAATCACTTCAGTCATGTCCGGCTCTGCAACCCAATGGACTCTTTGCGACCTTATGGACTTTAGCCTGCCAGACTCCTTTGTCCATGGGATTCTCCAGGCAAGAATACTGAAGTGGGTTGCCATTTCCTCCTCCAGAGCATCTTCTCCACCCAGGGATCGAACCCAGGTCTCCCACATTGAAGGCAGATTATTTACTGTCTGAGCCACCAGAAAAGACCAGGTACATGGTTAGACGTTTTTAAATGGTTAAAACCTTTAATGAAAAACAAAAAGTGTATACTGAAATACTATAAAAGATTGAAAAGATTGAGAATTTACAATGCAAATTATTATTGTCCATGCCAAATGGTTTGTAGAATCTTAGATCCCTGACCAGAGATTGAACCCACATTCTCGGCAATGAATTCACAGATTCCTAACCACTGAAAAACAAGGGAATCCCGTGTCATTTAATTTTCACTAAAGCACATCAATTTCAGTTCAGTTCAGTTGATCAGTCATGTCCAACGCTTTGTGACTCCATGGACTGCAGCATGCCAGACTTCCCTGTCCATCACCAACTCACAGAGCTTGCTCAAACTCATGTCCATCCAGTCAGTGATAACATCCAACCACCTCATCCGTTGTCATCCCTTTCTCCTCCTGCCTTCAATCTTTCCCAGCATCAAGGTCTTTTCCAATGAATCAGTTCTTTGCATCAGGTGGCCAAAGTATTGGAGTTTCAGCTTCACAGTTCTTCCAATGAACATTCAGGACTGATTTCCTTTAGGATGGACTGGTTTGAACTCCCTGCAGTCCAAGGAGGCTCAATAGTCTTCTCCAATAACACAGTTCAAAAGCATCCATTCTTTGGCACTCAGCTTTCTTTATAGTTCAACTCTCACATTCATTCACAACTACTGGAAAAACCATAGCTTTGACTAGATGGACCTTTGTTGGCAAAGTAATGTCTCTCCTTTTTAATATGCTGTCCAGGTTGGTCATAGCTTTTCTTCAAAGGAGAAAACATCTTTTAATTTTACGGCTGCAGTCACCATATGCAGTGATTTACAAACCCAAAAAAATAAACTCTCTTACTGTTTCCATTGTTTCCCCATCTATTTTCCATCAAGTTTTAGAACAGATGTCATGATCTTAGTTTTTTGAATGCTGAGTTTTAAGCCAGTTTTTTTTCACTCCCCTCTTTCACTTTTATCAAGAGGCTCTTTAATTCTTCTTTACTTTCTGCCATAAGGGTGGTGTACTCTGCATATCTGAGGTTATTGATATTTCTCCCTGAAATCTTGATTCCAGCTTATGGTTCACCCAGCCTGGCATTTTGCATGATACACACTTCATAGAAGTTAAATAAGCAGAGTGACAATATACAGCCTTGACGTACTCCTTTCCCAATTTGGAACCGGTCTGTTGTTCCATATCCGCTTCTGACTGTTGCTTATTGACCTGCATACAGATTTCTCAGGAGGCGCGTAAGGTGGTCTGGTATTCTCATCTCTTGAAGAAATTTGCACAGTTTGTTGTGACCTACACAGTCAAAAGCTTTGGCGTAGTCAATAAAGCAGATATAGATATTTTTCTGGAACTCTCTTGCTTTTTTGATGATCCAACGGATGTTGGCAACTTGATATCAGGTTCCCCTGTCTTTTCTAAATCTACCTTGAACATCTGGAAGTTCACGATTCATGTAGCCTAGCTTGGAGAATTTTTAGTATTACTTTGCTAGTGTGTGAGATGAGTGTAATTGTGTGGTAGTTTGAACATTCTTTTGCATTGCCTTTCTTTGAGATTGGAATGAAAAGTGACCTTTTCCAGTCCTGTGGCCACTGCTGAGTTTTCCAAATTTGCTGGCATATTGAGTGCAGCACTTTAACAGCATCATCTTTTAGGATTTGAAATAGCTCAGGTGGAATTCCAACACCTCCACTAGCTTTTTTTTATCATGATGCTTCCTAAGGCCCACTTGATTTCATACTCCAGGATGCCTGGCTGCGAGTGATCACACCATCATAGTTATCTGGGGCATGAAGATCTTTTTTGTATAGTTCTTCTGTGTATGCTTGCCACCTCTTCTAATATCTCTGCTTCTCTTAGATACATACCATTTCTGTCCATATTGTGCCCAACTTTGCATGAAATGTTCCCTTGGAATCTCTAATTTCTTGAAGAGATCTCTAGTCTGTCCCATTCTATTGTTTCCCTCTATTTCTTTACATTGGTCATTAAAGCACATCAAAACGTACTATAATTAACTCCATTTATAGATGATAAGTAACTCCATTTATAGCTATAATTAACTCCATTTATACTTTATCAGCATGCCTGATGAACTATGGGTGGAGGTTCATGACACTGTACAGGAGACAGGGAGCAAGACCATCCCAAAGAAAAAGAAATGCAAAAAAGCAAAATGGCTGTCTGAGGAGGCCTAACAAATAGTAGGTGCCCAATATGCTAACGGAGATCAGTGGAGAACTAACTCCAGACACAATGATGGGATGGAGCCAAAGCAAAAATGATACCCAACTGTGGATGTGACTGGTGATAGACGCAAAGTCCAATGCTGTAAAGAGCAATATTGCATAGGAACCTGGAATATTAGGTCCATGAATCAAGGCAAATTGGAAGTGGTCAAACAGGAGATGGAAAGAGTGAACGTCGACATTCTAGGAATCAGCGAACTAAAATGGACTGTAATGGGTGAATTTAACTCAGATGGCCATTATATTTACTACTGTGGGCAAGAATCCCTTAGAAGAAGTGGAGTAGCCATCATGGTCAACAAAAGAGTCCAAAATGTAGTACTTGGATGCAATCTCAAAAACAATAGAATGATCTCTGTTCGTTTCCAAGGCAAACCACTAAATATCACAGTAATCCAAGTCTATGCCCCAACCAGTAACGCCGAAGAAGTTGAAGTTGAACGGTTCTATGAAGACCTACAAGACCTTCTAGAACTAACACCCAAAAAAGATGTCCTTTTCATTATAGGGGACTGGAATGCAAAAGTAGGAAGTCAAGAAACACCTGGCGTAACAGGCAAATTTGGCCTTGGAGTACACAATGAAGCAGGGCAAAGGCTAATAGAGTTATGCCACGAGAACGCACTGGTAATAGCAAACACCCTATTCCAACAACACAAGAGAAGACTCTACACGTGGACATCACCAGATGGTCAACACCGAAATCAGATTGACTCTATTCTTTGCAGCCAAAGATGGAGAAGCTCTATACAGTCAGCAAAAACAAGACTGGGAGCAGACTGTGGCTTAGATCATGAACTCCTTATTGCCAAATTCAGACTTAAATGGAAGAAATTAGGGAAAACCACTAGTCCATTCAGGTATGACCTAGATCAAATCCCTTATGAGTATACAGTGGAAGTGACAAATAGATTTAAAGGACTAGACCTGATAGACAGAGTGCCTGATGAACTATGGACAGAGGTTCGTGACATTGTACAGGAGACAGGGATCAAGACCATCCCCATGAAAAAGAAATGCAAAAAAGCAAAATGGCTGTCTCAGGAGGCCTTACAGATAGCTGGGAAGAGAAGAGAAGCGAAAAGCAAGGGAGAAAAGGAAAGATATTCCCATCTGAATGCAGAGTTCCAGAGAATAGCAAGGAGAGATAAGAAAGCCTTCCTCAGTGATCAGTGCAAAGAAATAGAGGAAAACAACAGATTGGGAAAGACTAGAGATCTCTTCAAGAAAATTAGAGATACCAAAGGAACATTTCATGCAAAGATAGGCTCAATAAAGGACAGAAATTGTATGGACCTAACAGAAGCAGAAGATATTAAGAAGAGGTGGCGAGAATACACAGAAGAACTGTACAAAAAAGATCTTCACGACCCAGATAATCACGATGGTGTGATCACTCACCTAGAGCCAGACATCCTGGAATGTGAAGTCAAGTGGGCCTTAGAAAGCATCACTACGAACAAAGCTAGTGGAGGTGATGAAATTCCAGTTGAGCTATTTCAAATCCTGGAAGATGATGCTGTGAAAGCACTGCATTCGATATGCCAGCAAATTTGGAAAACTCAGCAGTGGCCACAGGACTGGAAAAGGTCAGTTTTCATCCCAATCCCAAAGAAAGGCAATGCCAAAGAATGCTCAAACTACTGCACAATTGCACTCATCTCAAATGCTAGTAAAGTAATGCTCAAAATTCTCCAAGCCAGGCTTCAGCAATACGTGAACCGTGAACTTCCAGATGTTCAAGCTGGTTTTAGAAAAGGCAGAGGAACCAGAGATCAAATGCCAATAGCCGCTGGATCATTGAAAAAGCAAGAGAGTTCCAGAAAAACATCTATTTCTGCTTTATTGACTATGCCAAAGCCTTTGACTGTGTGGATCACAATAAACTGTGGAAAATTCTGAAAGAGATGGGAATACCAGACCATCTGACCTGTCTCTTGAGAAACCTGTATGCAGATCAGGAACCAACAGTTAGAATTGGACATGGAACAACCAACTGGTTCCAAATAGGAAAAGGAGTACGTCAAGGCTGTATATTGTCACCCTGCTTATTTAACTTATATGCAGAGTACATCATGAGAAATGCTGGGCTGGAAGAAACACAAGCTAGAATCAAGATTGCTGGGAGAAGTATCAATAACCTCAGATATGCAGATGATACCACCCTTATGGCAGAAAGTGAAGAAGAACTGAAAAGCCTCTTGATGAAAGTGAAAGAGGAGAGTGAAAAATTTGGCTTAAAGCTCAACATTCAGAAAACTAAGATCATGGCATCTGGTCCCATCACTTCATGGGAAATAGATAGGGAAACAGTGGAAACAGTGGCAGACTTCATTTTGGGGACTCCAAAATCACTGCAGATGTGATTGCAGCCATGAAATTAAAGGATGCTTACTCCTTGGAAGGAAAGTTATGACCACCTAGATAGCATATTAAAAAGCAGAGACATTACTTTGCCAACAAAGGTCTGTCTAGTCCCACTCCCCATGACCATAAGTCTATTCTCTATGTCTGTTTCTCCATTGCTGGGTTGTAAATAAATTCTTCAGTACCATTTTTCTAGATTTGTATATATGCATTAGAATATGATATTTATCTTTCTCTTTCTGACTTACTTCACTCTGTAAAATAGGCTCTAGATTCATCCATCTCATCAAAACTGACTCAAATGCATTCCTATTTATGGCTGAGTAATATTCCATTGTGTATATGTACCACAACTTCTTTATCCATTCATCTTTCGATGGACATCTAGGTTGCTTCCATGTTCTAGCTGTTGTAAATAGTGCTGCAATGAACAATGGGATACATGTGTCTTCTTCAATTTTGATTTCCTCAGGTATATGCCTAGGAGTGAGATTGCTGGGTCATATGGTGGTTTAATTCCTACTTTTTAAAAAATCTCCATACCATCTTCCATAGTGGCTATATCAATTTACATTCCCACCAACAGTGCAAGAGCGTTCCCTTTTCTCCACACACTCTTTTTGATGAAGGCTATTCTGACCGGTGTGAGGTGATATCTCATTGTAGTTTTGATTTTCATTTCTCTCATAATGAGTGATGTTGAGCATCTTTTCATTGTTTGTTAGCCATCTGTATGTCTTCTTTTGAGAAATGTCTTTCAGGTCTTTTTGCCACTTTTTGATTGGGTTGTTTGTTTTCCTGGTGTTGAGTTGTATGAGTTGCTTGTATATTTTGGAAATTAATCCTTTGTCAGTTGTTTCATTTGCTATTATTTTCTCCCATTCTGAGGGGTGTCTTTTCACCTTGCTTATAGTTTCCTTTTGCTGTGCAAAAGCCTTTAAGTTTAATCAGGTCCCACTTGTTTACTTTCGTTTTTATTTCCGTTACTCTGGGAGGTGGGTTATAGAGGATCTTGCTTTGATTTATGTCATTGAGTGTTCTGCCTATGTTTTCCTCTAAGAGTTTTATAGCTTCTGGTCTTACGTTTAGATCTTTAATCCATTTTAAGTTTATCCTTGCGTATGGTGTTAGGAAGTGTCCTAATTTCATTCTTCTACACGTAGCTGTCCAGTTTTCCCAGCACCATTTATTGAAGAGACTGTCTTTGCCCCGTTGTATATTCTTGCCTCCTTTGTCAAAAATAAGGTACCCATAGGTGTATGGGTTTATTTCCGGGCTTTCTATCTTGTTTCAGTTCAGTTCCATTCAGTCGCTCAGTCATGTCCAACTCTTTGTGACCCCAGGGGCTTCATGCCAGGCTCCCCCATCCATCACCAAATCCTGGAGTTTACTCAAACTCATGTCCATTGAGTCAGTGATGCCATCCAGCCATCTCATCCTCTGTTATCCCCTTCTCCTCCCGCCTTCAATCTTTCCCAGCATCAGGGTCTTTTCCAATGAGTCAGCTCTTCGCATGAGGTGGCCAAAGTATTGGAGTTTCAGCTTCAGCATCAGTCCTTCCAATGAATATTCAGACTGATTTCCTTTAGGGTAAACTGGTTGGATCTCCTTGCAGTCCAAGGGACTCTCAAGAGTCTTCTCCAACATCACAGTTCAAAAGCATCAATTCTTCGGCGCTCAGCTTTCTTTATAGTCCAACTCTCACATCTGTACATGACTACTGGAAAAACCATAGCTTTGACTAGTTGGACCTTTGTTGGCAAAGTAATGTCTCTGCTTTTTAATATGCTGTCTAGATTGGTCATAGCTTTTCTTCCAATGAGTAGGCATCTTTTAATTTCATGGCTGCAGTCACCATCTGCAGTAATCTTGTTCCATTGGTCTATATCTCTGTTTCTGTGCCAGTCCCATACTGTCTTGATGACTGTAGCTTTGTAGTATAAACTGAAGACAGGAAGCTTGATTCCTCTAGCTCCATTCTTCTTTCTCAAGACTGCTTTGTCTATTCAGGGTCTTTTGTGTTTCCATATGAATTTTGAAATTTTTTGTTCTAGTTCTGTGAAAAATGCCATTGGTGATTTGATCGGGATTGTACTGAATCTGTAGGTTGTGTTTGGTAGTATAGTCATTTTCACAATTTTAATTCTTCCTACCTAGGAACATGGAATATCTCTCCATCTGTTTATGTCCTCTTTGATTTCTTTCATCAGTATCTTACAATTTTCTGTGTACAGTTCTTTTGTCTCCTTAGGTAAGTTTATTCCTAGATATTTTATTCTTTTTGCTGCAATGGTGAATGGGATTGATTCCTTAATTTCTCTTTCTGATTTTTCATGGTTAGTATATAGAAATACAAGTGACTTCCGTGTATTGATTTTGTATCCTGCAAGTTTGTTAAATTTACTGATTAGCTCTAGTAATTTTCTGATACTATTTTTAGGGTTTTCTATGTTCAGTATCATGTCATCTGCAGAGGGTGAGAGCTTTACTTCTTTTCTGAGCTGGATTCCTTTTATTTCTTTTTCTTTTCTGATTGCTGTAGCTAGGACTTCCAGAACTATGTTGATTAGTAGTGGTGAAAGTGGACACCCTTGTCTTGTTCCTGACCTTAGGGGGAATGCTTTCAGTTTTTCACCATTGAGAATAAGTGCTGTAGGCTTATCATATACGGCCTTTACTATGTTGAGGTAGGTTCCTCCTATGCCCATTTTTTAAAGAGTTTTAATCATAAATGGGTGCTGAATTTTGTCAAAGGCTTTTTCTGCATCTATTGAGATTATCATATGGTTTTTATCTTTTGATTTGTTAATATGGTGTATCACATTGATTGATTTGCATATACTAAAGAATTCTTGCATCTCTGGAATAAACCCAACTTTATCATGGTATATGAGCTTTTTGATGTGTTGCTGAATTCTGTTTCCTAAAATTTTGTTGAGGATTTTTGCATCTATGTTCATCAGTGACATGGGCCTGTAGTTTTCTTTTTTGTGTTGTCTTTGTCTGGTTTCAGTATCAGGGTGATGGTGGCCTCATAGAATGAGTTTGGAAGTGTTCCTTCCTCTGGAATTTTTTGAAAAAGTCTTAGAAAGATAGGCATTAGCTCTTCTCTAAATGTTTGATAGAATTCTCCTGTGAAGCTATCTGGTCCTGGGCTTTTGTTTTGGGGGAGATTTTTTGATCACAGCTTCAATTTCAGTGCTTGTAATTGGGTTGTTTATAATGTCTACTTCTTCCTGGTTCAGTCTTGGAAGATTGAACTTTTCTAAGAATCTGTCCATTTCTTCCAGGTTTTATTGCCATATAGTTGTTCATAATAGTCTCTTATAATCCTTTGTATTTTTGCATTGTCTGTTGTAACCTCTCCTTTTTCATTTCTAATTTTGTTGATTTGATTCTTCCCTCTTTTTTTCTTGATGAGTCTGGCTAAAGGTTTGTCAATTTCGTTCTCGAAGAACCAGATTTTTAGTTTTATTAATCTTTGCTATTGTTTCTTTCATTTCTTTTTCATTTATTTCTGCTCGGATATTTATGATTTCTTTCCTTCAGCTAACTTTGGGGTTTCTTTGTTCTTTTTTTCCAGTTGTTTTAGGTGTAAAGTTAGGTTTTCTATTCAATGTTTTTCTTGTTTCTTGACATAAGATTGTATTGCTATAAACTTCCCTCTTGGAACTACTTTTTCTGCATCCCATAGTTTTTTTTTTTTGAGTTGCTGTGTTTTGTCATTTGTTTCTAAAAATTTTTGGATTTCCCTTTTGATTCCTTCAGTAACCTGTCGGTTATTTAGAAACATATTGTTTAATCTCCACGTGTTTGTGTTTTTCACAGTTTTTTTCCTGTAATTGATATCTAGTCTCATAGTGTTGTGGTTGGAAAAGATGCCTGATATGGTTTCAGTTTTCTTAAGTTTACTGAGGTTTGATTTGAGACCCAAGATGTGGTCTATCCTGGAGAATGTTCCATGTGCACTTGAGAAGGTGTATTCTTCTGCATTTGGATGGAATGTCCTGAAGATATCAGTGAGATCCATATTATCTAATGTATCATTTAAAACTCGTGTTTCCTTATTAATTTTATGTTTTGATGATGTGTCCATTAGTGTGAGTGGGGAGTTGAAGTCTCCTACTATTATTGTGTTACTGTCAATTTCTCCTTTTATGTCTGTTAGTGTTTATCTTATGTATTGAGGTCCTCTTATGTAGGGTGCATAGATATTTACAATTGTTATGTCTTCCTCTTGGATTGATTCCTTGATCATTATGTAGTGTCCTTCCTTATCTCCTGTAATCTTCTTTAAGGTCTATATTGGCTGATATGAGGATTACTACTCTAGCTTTCTTTTGCTTTCCATTTGTCTGGAATATATTTTTCCATCCTCTCCCTTTCAGTCTATATATGTCTTTAGGTCTTAAGTGGGTTTCTTGTAGACAACATGTATATGGGTCTTGTTTTTGTATCCATTCAGCCAGTCTGTGTCTTTTGGTTGGAGCATTTAATACATTTAGTTCAGTTCACTTCAGATGCTCAGTCATGTTCGACTCTTTGTGACACCTGGACTGCAGCATACCAGGCCTCCCTGTCCATCACCAACTCCTGGAGCTTTGTTGGTAAAGTAATGTCTCGGCTTTTTAATATGCTGTCTAGGTTGATCATAACTTTTCTCCCAAGGAGTAAGCGTCTTTTAATTTCATGGCTGCAGTCACCATCTACAGTGATTTTGAAGTCCAAAAAAATAAAGTCTCTCACTGTTTCCACTGTTTCTCCATCTATTTGCCATGAAGTGATGGGACCGGATGCCAGGATCTTAGATTTCTGAATGTTGAGTTTTAAGCCAACTTTTCCACTCTCCTCTTTCACTTTCATCAAAAGGCTCTTTAGTTTTTTTTGCTTTCTGCCATAAGGGTGGTGTCATCTGCATATCTGAGGTTATTAATATTTCTCCCGGCAATCTTGATTCCAGCTTGTGCTTCTTCCAGCCCAGCGTTTCTCATGATGTACTCTGCATATAAGTTAAACAAGCACGGTGACAATATACAGCTTTGACGTACTACTTTCCCAATTTGGAACCAGTGTGTTGTTCCATGTCCAGTTCTAACTGTTGCTTCCTGACCTGCATACAGGTTTCTCAAGAGGCAGGTCAGGTGGTCTGGTATTCCCACCTCCTTCAGAATTTTCCACAGTTTGTTTTGGTACACATATTCAAAGGCTTTGGCAGAAATAGGTGTTTTTCTGGAACTCTCTTGCTTTTTCGATGATCCAGCGAATGTTGGCAATTTGATCCCTGGTTCCTCTGCCTTTTCTAAAACCAGCTTGAACATCTGGAAGTTCATGGTTCACGTATTGCTGAAGCCTGGCTTGGAGAATTTTGAGCATTACTTTACTGGCGTGTGAGATGAGTGCAGTTGTGTGGTAGTTTGAGCATTCTTTGGCATTGCCTTTCTTTGGGATGGGAATGAAAACTGACCTTTTCCAGTCCTGTGGCCACTGCTGAGTTTTCCAAATTTGATGGCATATTGAGTGCAGGTCTTTAACAGCATCATCTTTTTGGATTTGATATAGCTCAACTGGAACTCCATCACCTCCACTAGCTTTGTTCGTAGTGATGATTCCTAAGGCTCACCTGACTTCGTTTCCAGGATGTGTGGCTCTAGGTGAGTGATCATACCATCGTGATTATCTGGGTTGTGAAGATATTTTTAGTATAGTTCTTCTGTGTATTGTTTCCACTTCTTCTTAATATCTTCTGCTTCTGTTAGGTCCATACCATTTATTTCCTTTAGGGTGCCCATTTTTGCATGAAATGTTCCCTTGGTATCTCTAATTTTCTTGAAGAGATCTCTAGTCTTTCCCATTCTATTGTTTTCCTCTATTTCTTTGCATTGATCACTGAGGAACGTTCTTATCTCTCCTTGCTATTCTTTGGAACTCGGTATTCAGATGGGTATATCTTTCCTTTTCTCCTTTGCTTTTCACTGCTGTTCTTTTCTAAGCTATTTGTAATGCCTCCTCAGACAGCCATTTTGCTCTTTGCATTTCTTTTATTGGGGATGGTCTTGATCACTGCCTCCTGTACAATGTCATGAACCTCCATCTATAGATCTTCAGGCCACTCTATCAGATCTAATCTCTTGAATCTATTTCTCACTTCCACTGTATAATCTTTAGGGATTTGATTTAGGTCATACCTGAATGTTCAAGTGGTTTTCCCTACTTTCTTCGATTTAAGTCTGAATTTGACAATGATGAGTTCATGATCTGAGCCACGGTCAGCTCCCATTCTTGTTTTTCTAACTGTATAGATTTTCTTCATCTTTGGCTGCAAAGTATATAATCAATCTAATTTCAGTATTGACCTTCTGGTGATGTCCATGTGTAGAGTCTTCTCTTGTGTTTTTGGAGGAGGGTATTTACTATGACCAGTGCATTCTCTTGGCAAAACTCTACTAGCCTTTGCCCTCCTTCATTCTGTACTCCAAGGCCAAATTTGCCTGTTACTCCAGGTGTTTCTTGACTTCCTACTTTTGCATTCCAGTCCCCTATGATGAAAAGGACATCTTTTTTGGGTGTTAATTCTAGAAGTTCTTGTAGGTCTTCATAGAACTGTTCAACTTCAGGTTCTTCCACATTACTGGTTGGGGCATAGACTTGGATTACTGTGATATGAAATGGTTTGCCTTGGAAACGAACAGAGATCATTCTGTCATTTTTGAGACTGCATCCAAGTACTACATTTTGAACTCTTTTTTGTTGACTATGAGGGCTACTCCATTTCTTTGAAGGGATTCTTGCCCACAGTAGTAGATACAATGGTCATCTGAGTTAAATTTACCCATTCTAATCCATTTTAGTTCACTGATTACTAAAATGATGTTCACTCTTGCCATCTGTTTGACCACTTCCAATTTACCTTGATTCATGGACCTAAGATTCCAGTTTCCTATGCAATGTTGTTCTTTACAGCATGGACTTTGCTTCTATCACCAGTCATATCCACAACTGGGTATTGTTTTTGCTTGGGCTCTGTCCCTTTATTCTTTCTGGAATTATTTATTCAGTGATCTCCAGTAGCATATTGGGCCCCTACTGACCTTGGGAGTTCATCTTTCAGTGTCCTATCTTTTTGCCTTTTCATACTGTTCATGGGGTTCTCAAGGCAAGAATACTGAAGTGGTTTGCCATACCCTTCTCCAGTGGACCACATTTTGTCAGAATCCTCTACCATGACTTGTCCATCTCGGGTGGCCGTACACCCCATGGCTCATAGTTTCATTGAGTTAGACAAGGCTGTGGTCCATGTGATCAGATTGGTTAGTTTTCTGTGATTGTGGTTTTCATTCTGTCTGCCCTCTGATGGATAAGGATAAGAGGCTTATGGAAGCTTCCTGATGGGAGAGACTGATTGAGGGGGAAACTAGGTCTGGTTCTGATGGGTGGGGCCATGCTCAGTAAATCTTTAATCCAATTTTCTGTTGATGGGTGGAACTGTGTTCCCTCCCCGGCAGCAGGCCACTACCAACGTATGCCTCCACTGTAGATTCCTGGACACTCCCGGGCAAGTCTGGGTCAGTCTCTTGTGGGGTCACTGCTCCTTTTCTTCTGGGTCCTGGTATGCACAAGATTCTGTTTGTGTCCTCCAAGAGTCTATTTCCCAGTCCTGTGTAAGTTTTGACAGCTCTATGGCGGGGTTCATGGTGACCTCCTCCAAGAGGGCTTATGGCATACCCAAGTCTGCTCCACCCAGAGTCTCTACCCCTCCGGCAGTCCACCGCAGACCACTACCTCCACAGAAGATGCTCAAACACAGTCCTGTCTCAGTCTCTGTGGGGTCTCTGGGTCCTGGTGCACACAAGGTTTGTTTGAGCCCTCTGAGAGTTTCTGGCGGGAATGGGATTTGATTCTAAATGGGAATTCACTCCTCCTACCATCTTGCTGGGGCTTCTCCTTTGCCCTTGGATGTGGGGTATCTCCTCACAGCCACTCCAGTGCCGGGCAGCCACCGCTCCAGCGCCTACCATTTTGCTGGGGCTTCTCTGACCTTGGGTATCTCCTCTTGGCTGCTCCAGTGATGCACAGCTGCCGCTGAAGCACCTACCATGTTGCTGGGGCTTCTCTGACCTCAGACATGGGGTATTAATACATGGGGTATTAATCTGTTTACATTTAAAGTAATTATTGATATATACGTTCCTATTTGCGAAATGGGCAACTCACTTCAGTATTCTTGCCTCCCATGGAGGGAGGGGCCTTAGGCTACAGTCCATGAGGTTTGACTGAGCGACTTCACTTTCACTTTTTCTTTTTCTTCTTGTATTTCTTGATTATATAAGTCCCTTTAACATTTATTGTAAAGCTGGTTTAGTGGTACTGAATTCTCTTAACTTTTGCTTGTCTGAAAAGCTTTTGATTTCTCCATCAATTTTAAATGAGATCCTTGTCAGGTACAGTAATCTTGGTTGTAGGTTTTTCCCTTTCAGTACTTTAAATATACCCTGCCATTCCCTTCTGGCCTGCAGAGTTTCTGCTGAAAGATCAGCTGTTAAATGTATGGGGTTTCCCTTGTATGTTACTTGTTGCTTTTCCCTGCTGCTTTTAATATTCTTTCTTTGTGTTTAATCTTTTTTAGTTTGAATAGTATGTGTCTTGGTGTGTTTCTCCTTGGGTATCCTATATGGGACTCTTTGTGCCTCTTGAACTTGATTTACTATTTCCTTTTCCATGTTGGGGAAATATTCAACTATAATCTCTTCAAAAATTTTCTCATACCCTTTCTTTTTCTCTTCTTCTTCTGGGACCCCTATAATTTATATGTTGGTGCATTTGATATTGTCCCAGAAGTCTCTGAGACTATCCTCAGTTCTTTTCATTCTTTTTGCTTTATTCTGCTCTTCAGAAGTTATTTCCACCATTTTATCTTCCAGTTCACTGATTCGTTCTTTTGCTTCAGATACTGTGCTATTGATTCCTTCTAGAATATTTTTGGGAGAAGGCAATGGCACCCCACTCCAGTACTCTTGCCTGGAAAATCCCATGGATGGAGGGGCCTGGTAGGCTGCAGTCCATGGGGTCGCGAAGAGTCGGACACGACTGAGCGACTTCACTTTCACTTTGCACTTTCATGCACTGGAGGAGGAAATGCCAACCCACTCCAGTATTCTTGCCTGGAGAATCCCAGGGACGGCGGAGCCTGGTGGGCTGCCGTCTATGGGGTCGCGCAGAGTCGGACACGACTGAAGCGAACTTAGCAGTAGCAGCAGAGTATTTTTAATTTCAGTAATTGTATTGCTTGTTTCTGTATGTTTATTCTTTAATTCTTCTAGGTCTTTGTTAATTGATTCTTGCATTTTCTCCATTCTGTTTTCAAGGTTTTTGATCATCTTTATTATTATTTTCTGAATTCTTTTTCAGGTAATTTGTCTATTTACTCTTTATTGGGACTTCTGTGTTTCTAGTTTGTTCATTCATTTGTGTAGTATTTCTCTGCCTTTTAATTTTTTTTTTTAAACTTATTGTGCTTGAGGTCTCCTTTTCCCAGGCCTCAAAGTTGAATTCTTTCTTCCTGTTGGTTTCTGCCCTCCTAAGGTTGGTCCAGTGGTTTGTGTAAGCTTCATATAGGGTGAAATTTGTGCTGAGTTTTTGTTTGTTTGTTTGTTTTGTTTTTCCTCTGATGGGCAAGGCTGAGTGAGGTGGTAATCCTGTCTGCTGATGATTTGGTTTGTATTTTTGTTTTGTTTGTTGTTTAGATGAGGCGTCCTGCACAGGGTGCTACTTGGTGGTTGGGTGATGCTCAGTCTTGTACTCAAGTGGTTTCCTCTTTGTGAGTTCTCACTATTTGATACTCCCTAGGGTTAGTTCTCTGGTCTAGGGTCTTGGAGTCAGTGCTCCTACTCCAAAGGCTCAGGGCTTGATCTCTAGTCAGGAACGACAATCCCATTAGTGGTTTGTTATGGCATTAAGTGAGATTAAAACAAATACCAAAGATGAATCCCAGACAAATGGCAGTTACAAAATCAGGCAAATAATAATTAAAATAATGGAATTTACACATATACATCTACCCCCATAAGCAAATCAAACAGTCCAACAAAAATAAGGTACAACAGATTGACCTGGCGAACAAAGGAAACCAAAATTTATATCTACCAGTTAAGAACAAAACTAACTAAAGCACAAACTGGAAAACAAAACTAAAGCAAGGTGCCAAGTGGGGAATAAAGCAATGAAAAGAAAACTAACAAATATGTTGAGAGGAAAGGAAAGAAAGAAAAGGAAAAAAGAATAGACATGGAAATTAAATAGAGGTAGATAAAGGAGATTTATATACATTAAAGATTAACTACAAGAGGAAAAGAACAGTAGGAAAAGCGAACAAAGGAATAAATGCAAAAAAATAATAACAGGTTTAAAAAATTAAAATTTAAAAAATGAGAAAAGAAAGAAGAAAGAGAAAAAAAGAAAGGAAAACTCCATGAAACTGAAAAAGCCCCAACGTAGAGGCAGAGGTTTATAACAACAATAAGAAGTTTGACTGGAAAAAAAAGAAAAAAACCTCAAAAGCATAGTTAGATTTCATAGTGCCAATAAAATTGACAACTACAATGAGGCGGGGAGAGGAAAAAAAAAGAAAAAGAAATCCAAAAGTATCTACAGAACAAGTCAAAACATAAGAATAATAAATGCTTTTCTTGAGTCACTGCTGTCAGAGTCCTTTCCCTCGCTGGAAGTCACAGTTCACCTCAGCTCCCTAAGATGCCCTCCAACACTGTGCTGGTCTCTGGGCCTGCTGTGGGGGAAGCTCAGATTCTAACCTGGTCCTACTCCTACTCCTGTGTGTTCTTGCCTCCAATGTCCACAGCTATCAGAATTAGTGAGTTTTCTTTTGTGTGAGCTCTCAATGGCCTTTTATATATTCCATAGACACAGAGTCTGCCTAGTTGATCGTGTGGATTTAATCTGCAGCTTGTACAGCTAATGGGAAGGTGTGGGGTCTTCTTCCTTAGCCACACTGTCCCTGGGTTTCAATTGTGGTTTTATTTACACCTCTGCAGTTGGGTCGTCCACTGGGGCTTGCTCCTGAGGCTGCCCTGGAAGACTTGGGTTTGCCCTGTGAGGGCCAGGTGTGGAGGTGGTGCAGCTGCTTGGGTCACAGGGTTTCTGGCAGCACCAGGTACTCAGGGGAGTTGGCGGCTAGGGCAGCAGGAAATATAGTGCCCTAGAAGGATATGGCAACCAGTACCGGCCAGTACACTCCAGTATTCTTGCCTGGAGAACCCTCCTGACAGAGAAGCCTGGCAGGCCACAGTCCACAGGGTCAGAGAGTTATACATGACCAAAGTGACCGCATGTGTATAGATGCAAGACTTTTTTTTTGCCTGTGGCAGCTCTGCCCCAGTGAGGGTTGAGCATGAAGGTGGCACAGCTGCTTGACTTGCAGGGACCCTGGTGGCGCCAAGTGTGCAGGGACTCAGACTGCCTCTGCCACAGGAGTTATGGCCCTGTCAGAGTCTTTTTTCGAGACTCTAGTAGCTGGTGATCAGAAGGCCTCTTTGACCAGTCTTTCTCCATAGCTCTGCCCATTCAGGCACTTAGAGGGCTCCCTTACCTGGGGTCCTTCTCTGTTGTTCAGTGTGTCAGGCACATAGAGGGCCCCCCGGCTAAGGTCCTCTGTAGATCCGTGTGAAAGGCACTTAAAGGAGCACCCTGGGTGGGGTCCTACTCTGTAGTTCTGTGTGTCAGGCACATGATGGGCCAGTTCTCTGTTGTTCAGCTGCAGATGTTGGTGTGTGGGGAGAGAGAGGCTATGGTGATGGCTCCACCCCCTACACAGACTCAGCAGTATTGCCTTGCTTCCATGGCTGCTTGGCTTTCCTCCACAGGCTTTTCCCACCACAATCTCCTCCCTCACATCCCCTCAATCTGTCTCTCTGCAGTCAACAGCAGCCCTCACCCTGGGATTGCTCCACAATCCCTTAACTCCAGCTCCCAGCTGCTGTACCTTCTAGGGGACCTGCATCCCTGAATGGGGTATATATGGCTACAGCAAGGACTGTCTGATTCTCATTCCATTTAGGCTGCCACAGATCAGCTCTTTCACTCTCAGCCTTAAATGTTTCTCCTCTGACTCAGACAATTGCCCCAATGTGGTGATCGGACCCCTGCTTCAGTTCCCCCACCCACCAAGGTCAGGTCCAGTCCTACTAACACTCCTGCTTTTCCCCCTAGTTCTTTTGTCCTAGGTTCTAACCTCCTACTCCTTCACCATCTTGTTCTCTTAGGACACCTAGTTCTTTTTGTCCTACTGAGTCTTTCTGTGAGGTTCTATAAATTTTCTTTTTCGCTGGTCAGGTACTTCTGTTCTCTCCTCAGACATGAGATTTCATGGACTATCTGAAGACCTACAAGTCATTGGGGTCACAAAAAAGTCAGACATGACTTAGCAACTAAACAAGACCAATAACTGTATGCAGAAGTGGTATGGACCTAACAGAAGCAGAAGATATTAAGAAGAGGTGGCAAGAATACACAGAACTGTACAAAAAAGATCCTCATGACCCAGATAATCACGATGGCATGATCACTCACACTCACCTAGAGCCAGACAACCCAGAATGTGAAGTCAAGTGGGCCTTAGGAAGCATCACTACGAACAAAGCTAGAGGAGGTGATGGAATTCCAGTTGAGCTATTTCAAATCCTGAAAGATGATGCTGTGAAAGTGCTACACTCAATATGCCAGCAAGTTTGGAAAACTCAGCAGTGGCCACAGGACTGGAAAAGGTCAGTTTTCATTCCCATCCCAAAGAAAGGCAATGCCAAAGAATGCTCAAACTACTGCACAATTGCACTCATCTCACATGCTAGTAAAGTAATGCTTAAAATTCTCCAAGCCAGGCTTCAGCAATACGTGAACCGTGAACTTCCAGATGTTCAAGCTGGTTTTAGAAAAGGCAGAGGAACCAGAGATCAATTGCCAACATCTGCTGGATTATCGAAAAAGCAAGAGAGTTCCAGAAAAACATCTATTTCTCTTTATTGACTATGCCAATGCCTTTGACTGTGTGGATCACAATAAACTGTGGAAAATTCTGAAAGAGATAAGAATACCAGACCACCTGACCTGCCTCCTGAGAAATGGTATGCAGGTCATGAAGCAACAGTTAGAACTGGACATGGAACAACATACCGGTTCCAAATAGGAAAAGGAGTATGTCAAGGCTGTATATTGTCATCATGCTTAATTAACTTATATACAGAGTACATCATGAGAAACGCTGAGCTGGAGGAAGCACAAGCTAGTATCAAGATTGCTGGGAGAAATATCAATAACCTCAGACATGCAGATGACACCACCCTTATGGCAGAAAGTGAAGAAGAACTAAAGAGTCTCTTGATGAAAGTGAAAGAGGAGAGTGAAAAAGTTGGCTTAAAGCTCAACATTCAGAAAACTAAGATCATGGCATCTGGTCCCATCACTTCATGGCAAATAGATGGAGAAACAGTGGAAACAGTGGCAGACTTTATTTTTCAGGGCTCCAAAAACACTGCAGATGGTGATTGCAGCCATGAAATTAAAAGACGCTTACTCCTTGGAAGAAAAGTTATGACCAACCTAGACAGCATATTAAAAAGCAGAGACATTACTTTCCCAACTAAGGTCTATCTAGTCAAGGCCATGGTTTTTCCAGTAGTCATGTATGGATGTGAGAGTTGGACTATAAAGAAAACTGAGTGCTGAAGAATTGATGCTTTTGAACTGTGGTGTTGGAGAAGACTCTTGAGAGTCCCCTGGACTGCAAGGAGATCCAACCAGTCCATCCTAAAGGAGATCAGTCCTGGGTGTCATTGGAAGGACTGATGTTGAAGCTGAAACTCCAATACGCTGGCCACCTGATGTGAAGAGCTGACTCATTTGAAAATACCCTGATGCTGGGAAAGATTGAGGGCACGAGGAGAAGGGGACAACAGAGGATGAGATGTTTAGATGGTATCACCGACTCAATGGACATGGGTTTGGGTGGACTCAGGGAGTTGGTGATGGACAGGGAGGCCTGGCGTGCTGTGGTTCATGGGGTCGCAAAGAGTCAGACACAACTGAGCAACTGAACTGAACTGAACTGAATGCATGTATACACACACACATGCACACAGAGAGATATGACAGAATATTCTCTCTGAATTAAAACTAACAGATACTCAAATTATCAGAGAAATGCAAGTCAAAAACACAATGAAGTATCACTGCACACCAGTCAGACTGACTGTCATTAAAAAGTCTACAAATAAATGCTGGAGAGGATGTGGAAAAAAGGGAACCCTCCTACAATGTTGGTGTGAATGTAACCATTATGAAAAACAGTATGGAGGTAGCTCAAAAAAACTAAAAAAACAACTACCATATGATCCAGCAATTTCACTCCTGGACATATACCTGGAAAAAGTGAAAAGTCTAATTTTAAAAGGTACACATTGCTATATTTAAAATGGATAACCAACAAGGACTTACTGCATTGCAGAGGGTACATTGCTCAGTATTATGTAAATGGGAAAAGAATTTGAAAAAGAACAGGTACATGTATATGTATAACTGAATCACTTGCTGTATACATGAAACTAACACAATATTGTTAATCAAACATACTCCAATATAAGATAAAATGTTAAAAATAAGAAAAAGTACACACACCCCAATGTTCATAACAGTGCTATTACAATAGCCAAGACATGGAAGCAGCCCAAATGTCCACTAACAAATGATTGGCTTAAAAAGATATGTATAAATATATATATAAAACAATGAAATATTCATCATAAGAAAGGATTGAAATATTACTATTTGCAGCAATATGAATGGACTTAGAGAATATTATGCTTAGTGAAATAAGTAATAGAAACTGCAAAAAAATCATTAACTTTGCTCATGTCTGATTATGATGGAAATAATTCTAAATTTGACTGATATTTTTAAATTACTTATATTGACAGGACATCATCTCACCTATAATATCTAACTATAGTTACAATATCTAACTATATTGTAGTAATTAAGTTTCAGTGTTTACAGAAAAACATCTTGTTTTATCAAAAAGGATGCTATCTGGTTACAAATGAAAGTAGTATCTATGAATGGCACCGTGAACTATTTTGATAATACAGGGAAGAAAGGGATATTACATTTTGCACTGAGGCTTTTATTTTGGTTTGAGGGATTTTTTTTTGTTTTACTTCTTAATAAAGGCAATGTACGGAGAGCTCCCTAGCTAGAATATGGTAATGCTTTTCATAATGACATAATTGGCAACTACTTTTAGTAAGAGGAAATATTTTATTCTGAATAAGCTTGATCCTTGTTCTGGTTGATGATGAATCTCAAAATTCAAAATACTCTTACTCTTATTTACTCACTGAATATATTTGCCTTCAGATGAACTTAATATATAGTCCATTTTATTTGTTTAAATAACAGTCCTGAAACTTACTTATATTATAGATCCATCAATACCCTGGATCATCCCTAAAACTTGACCCTATCTTTCTCTTCTGTAAGTTATAGGTGTGGGTCTTTCTCAATCTAATGTATAGTATCAGTAAGGAGACCTTGTGTCCTAGTTTGCCTAGGACAATTCTCATTCACATCTAACATTGTATAATTGATAGCCCCTCTTTCTCTTTCACTTCAAAATAGTCTCAACTTCAAAAATACTTTATATGGTCATCCAATGTATAAAGAACATAAGGACTTCAAGTATAGTCTTAGTAATATTTGCCATCATCACACTTTATGACTCAATTAAGAAACTTAGTAAGAACTATTTAGACTTTCTAACAAATGTCAGTTTTCAGTTACAGAATAGGAATCATTAACACTATTTAAATTTCATTCCTAAAGATCTCAGATTTTTAATGTTCTTTCAATGCCTTTACTTTAAAAATATACCTTGCAAACAATTTCTCTTGATAAGAATTAAAAAGGAAAAAAAACCCTTTCCTTTTAAACTTATACCTAAATAATGTGATATATTTTTTGAGAAAATAGAGATGTTTCTGCCATAGTATGTAGGAATATTAGTAACCTCATCTATGTTGCTTTCACTTAACAAATATTGAGGATCAATATGTGGCAATTACTCTGCTGAGCACTTTTTGGGAATTGGTGGTGAGGGAGAAATGGTGAAAGGGAAGAAACTGTAAATGAAATGTAGAATCTTCCAGTTACAAATCCCATTAAAATGACATTAGAGGAGACTAAAGTAGACAAGAGATATTAGCAAACTTTGGAAAAGGGAGAGCCAATAGAGGAATAGTAACTGACAAAATGACTAGAAGTTAACATCTCAGTGCTTGCAGAGTTGGATAAGAGGAAACAAGTCAATTCCTCCCACAGGAGTCAAGTACAGAAGCAACAGGAAGCTTTTAGAGCACGTGATTCAGTATAACGAGGACTCATACAAAGAAAAAGGAAGAAATGGGGCCCAGAAAAAAAGGGACCTGAAACAGAAAAACAACAAAGGAAAATCTCAGGATGACAATTTACATCAGACTACAGAATAACCACTCAGTTTCCACAGGGGACATACACCTTCAGGAGAGAGTTCTGCAGAGCTGAAAAGAAAAGGGAGAACTGACTAAGTGTTTGGCATTGTGTTTGAACATCTGAAAAACTTATTAATAGACTTGACAGATCTGATGAAGCATTTTTTAAAATTTGTAAAGGGAACATTAAAAATAACTCCCAGTGTTCACAGAAGCACTATTTACAATGGTCAAGAATGGAAACAACTGAAGTGCCCATCAACAGACAATTGGCTTAAGAAGATGTGCTGTGTATACACACACAGACACAGAGGAATATTTCTCAGCCATAAAAAAACAGAATGAAATGCCGTTTGCAGCAACATGGATGGACCTAGAGGATACTATACTTAGTAAGTTGCACAGAGAAAAACAAATATTATATGATATTGCTTATATTTAGAATCTAAAAAATGTTACAAATGAATGTATATGCAAAACAGACTCACAGACAAAAAACAAAATTGTGGTTACCAAAGGGGAGAGGGGAAGGGAGAAGGACAAATTAGGATTATGGAACTAACAAACTACTATATGGTAGCTCAGTTGGTAAAGAATCTTCCTGTAATGTGGGAGATCCAGGTTTGACCCTGGGTTGGGAAGACCCCTTGAAGAAGGGCACAGCAACCCACTCTAGTATTCTTGCCTGGAGAACACCATGGACAGAAGAGCCTAGTGGGCCACAGTCCATGGAGTCGCAAAAGTAGGACATGATTGAGCAACTAACACTTTCACTTTCCTATATAAAATATATAAGCAAAAAAGATAGACTGTATAGAACAGGGAATTATAGCCATTATCTTGCAATAACCTATAATGGAATATAATCTGCAAAAATACTGAACCACTATGCTGTACACTTGAAACTAAAACAATATTTTAAATCAACTACACTTAAACTTTTAAAAAAGGGGGGGAGGGTGAGAAGAAGACATGGTTCTGTAGAAGAGATTTAGCAAGCCTGAATGACTGTGCCAGCTCGGCAACTGCATGCATATAACTTACTTGAGCAAGTAAGTCTTTCTGACCCTCAGTTTACTTATCTACTAACCAAGGAGATAACTATTAGTAGATATTTAATATAAGTATTAATGCTATTTATTAATAGTAATAATATTTAGATATTTAGTATAAGTTTACCTATCTACTAATTCAAGAAGACTAAATTGGGTGATCCATCCTAAAATTTATTATTTGGATATAGCTTCCAAAGCATTTCTAGAATATCAATTTTATTTCAATACTACCACATTCAACAAGCTTATAATGAGCATCTTCTATATGTCCATGTTCTGAAAGCCTGGGATGTATCAATGAACAGACCAGATGAACATTCTTGCCTTTATAGGACTTACATTTTAGCTTACATCTTGTGAGATAAATATTATTTACATTTTACATAGGAAGCCATATACAATCAGATACAGACAATTGCCCTAGATAAGTTAGTAGGAAGCAGAGTTAGAATTCAGACTCAGGGCTTCTGATTCATGGATTATGCTCTTTCCATGCTAAAAGGGAAACAACTACGAGAAAAATAGAAGCTGATGCTAACTCCAATGGCTATTAAATAATGTTGTCATATGCTCTTATTTGTGGTCTTTGATGATGCTAATCATTTTTTTAAAGAAATGAAAACCCCAATGGCACTAAACAAGGAATAGGTCTTATGAAACAGATGGCTTAGCAGATGGTAGATTGCTCCTTTTCTTCTTGGCACCTCCTGCTGAAATAATGTGATATGCAGGATGGTTAGGTATGTTTGACTTCTTGGGTCTTAACTAGTAGATATTTCTGGAACAGATGCTGTTTCCTTATCCTGAGTTCAACAAATTCAAAAGTATAATCTGCAGCATTTCCCTTTCTGCTACTCTTGTTATATTGTGTCCAGTTTTATCAACTCTAATGAAAATATTTTACATTGAAAAATGGCCTAAAATGAGTCAGGAGTTTCAAGACAAGTAACAGCTAACAAATGATTTTAAGCCATTAAATATTCCCAATAAGATAAATGGCAATCATAAACTTTGGACAAGTCAATATTTCATTAAGTATGTCCTCAAAGCAATATAATTTATTAGGCAACAACAATGTACAGGCCATTGGGATGGGTACCATGGGAGACAGAAGGATGATAAGATGTGATCTTGGTCTATAAGGATTTTACAGTATAGAAGGGGCTTAAATAAGCATACAGATCATTACAATGCAAGTCAGAGTATGGTAACTTCTATGAGGGTGGTTCAAAGAATGAGTCTGGGAATTCAGAGGAAGGAGAACTCACTTATCCTTGGTTGGACTGTGAAGTGCTAGAGCAAGGTAAAGTGAGGGTGAAAGAACTTGATAAGTTCAGACTTTGTAGGATTATGAGGGTTTCTACAACTAGAAATAATAGGGAGGGCTTTCCAGGTAGCAAGGGCTTAACTGTGGAGGTAGGAATGTTCATAGAAAAGTGATCACCTTTGACTAGAGATATAAGGTATATGAATGAACTGAAATGTGGTGGCCTTGCAAATCAAGGCAAAGCATCTGAGTATAGAACAAGTTGTAAGGGGGAATTATTGAAAGCTTTTCTGCAAGGTGGCATGATCCATGCTTTGTTTTAGCAAGATTAGTTTCTCAGGAGTTGGGTTGGATTACATGAGCAAGAAACAGAAGGCAGTGAGACCAATTAGGTGGTCCTTATTATACTCCAGAGAAGAGGTAATGAGGGTCTGAAGTAGATCTGGTACTTGTTAGAGGAAGGCAACCAATAGGAGAGATATTGAGTAGGTATTCACTATAATTTCCTCATTAAAAGGGGAACAGTCTGCATCTTTGTAATAATTGCAAACTAAGACTTGATAAAGGTTGCAAGAACATTAACAAAATCATTAACTAAAATAGGAACCCTAGGGTTCGTTAATTTCTTTCCTCTAACTTAACTCATTTCTAGAGAAATTTATAAACATATATATAGGGTATCTTAAGCATTGATTCATTATTTAAGTCAAGCTAAGCTAAAACACAGAAACCTAAAACAGGATTCAAAATTAACTGTAAAAGATTTCATATTATGTAATATAAGATGTCCTTTAATTCTTCACCGTGATAATATGAGCATACAGTGTCACAGAAAGCAGGTGGTATTGCATATTGATAGATTTCCCTCTAAACCAATTTCTAACCAACAGAATTAATAAAAATACATTAAAAATAAACTCACTGTCTTACCGTATGTGTCATCAAATGTTTTTTAAAAAGCAAATCTCTATCTTTTAGAATTAAATCTCTAAGTAAAAGCATATACATAAATAAAAATTACACATGGAATGATAAGTAATGGAATTCAGCATGGGAAAGAATTCTTTCTTCAGAGTTCTGACACAACACCATGGAATGGATCCAGGCCAAGTTCCCCTGGGCCACACACAAAGGTGGAGAGTGGTCAGCTGTTGACCAGTCCAATAAAAGGACTAAATTTGGCTCTTATGCTACTAAATCATGTTCCAGTCAATCCACCCTAAAACTTCCAGTCTACCACAGAGAAGCAACTGCTTTTACAACTTTAAATTTCAACCACCAGAAATAATGTTATTTCATACCCTAGGTTCTAGCCAACTACAACTATTCATTCTTCAGAAACCCTTCTAAACTCCCCATAAAATTCTTCTTATATCTTCATTGCAAGTTATCTTTCCCAACCCTCTGCCCCCATGGCACTTTGTTTGAGCTATGGTTTCAGGTATGCCATTTTCTAACTTTAAAATATTATTTAAGTATAGGTTATCTTCCCAATAAAATTGTAAGTTACCCAAGGACCGAGTCAAAGTCTCATTTTCACAGCCTCATGGTACCCAACACTGAGTTCTTACCATGAAAACTACACAAGAATTATTCATAAAGAAACATCTAAGCCTCCACTTCAAAAGCACTCTGTTGGTTCCTTCAAATATTAAGAAAAATAAATAACTTGAATATTTTTTAAAACTCATCAACCTTGTTATGTAAATTTGGATGTAATCTGGGCCTCAGTGTCAATTATGATCACCCAGATCTATCTCTCAAGGAGAGATAAGAAAGCCTTCCTCAGTGATTAATGCAAAGAAATAGAGGAAAACAATAGAATAGAAAAGACTAGAGATCTCTTCAAGAAAATTAGAGATACCAAGAGAACATTTCATGCAAAGATGGGTTCAATAAACAACAGAAATGGTATGTACCTAACAGAAGCAGAAGATATTAAGAAGAGGTGGCAAGAATACACAGAACTGTACAAAAAAGATCTTAATAATCCAGATAATCACGATGGTGTGATCACTCACCTAGAGCCAGACATTCTGGAATGTGAAGTCAAGTGGGCCTTAGGAAGCATCACTACAAACAAAGCTAGTGGAGGTGATAGAATTCCAGTAGAGTTATTTCAAACCCTGAAAGATGATGCTGTGAAAGTGCTACACTCAATATGCCAGCAAGTTTGGAAAACTCAGCAGTGGCCACAGGACTGCAAAATATCAGTTTTCATTCCAATCCCAAAGAAAGGCAATGCCAAAGAATGCTCAAACTACCGCACAATTGCACTCATCTCACATGCTAGTAATGCTCAAAATTCTCCAAGCCAGGTTTCAACAATACGTGAACCGTGAACTTCCAGATGTTCAAGCTGGTTTTAGAAAAGGCAGAGGAACCAGAGATCAAATTGCCAACATCCACTGGATCACCGAAAAAGCAAGAGAGTTCCAAAAATCCATCTACTTCTGCTTTATTGACTATCTCAAAGCCTTTGACTGTGTGGATCACAATAAACTGGAAAATTCTGAAAGAGATGGGAACACCAGACCACCTGACCTGCCTCTTGAGAAATCTGTATGGAGGTCAGGAAGCAACAGTTAGCACTGGACATGGAACAACAGACTAGTTCCAATTAGGGAAAGGAATACGTCAAGGCTGTATATTGTCACCCTGCTTATTTAACTTATGTGCAGAATACATCATGAGAAATGCTGGGCTGGATGAAGCACAAGCTGGAATCAAGACTGCTGGGAGAAATATCAATAACCTCAGACATGCAGATGACATCACCCTTATGGCAGAAAGTGAAGAACTAAAGAACCTCTTGATGAAAGTGAAAGAGGAGAGTGAAAAAGTTGGCTTAAAGCTCAACATTCAGAAAACTAAGATCATGGCATCTGGGCCCATCACTTCATGGCAAATAGATGGGGAAACAGTGGAAACAGTGGCAGACTTTATTTTTCAGGGCTCCAAAAACACTGCAGATGGTGATTGCAGCCATGAAATTAAAAGACGCTTACTCCTTGGAAGAAAAGTTATGACCAACCTAGACAGCATATTAAAAAGCCGAGACATTACTTTGCCAACTAAGGTCTATCTAGTCAAAGCCATGGTTTTTCCAGTAGTCATGTATGGATGTGAGAGTTGGAGTATAAAGAAAGTTGAGCGCTGAAGAATTGATGCTTTTGAGCTGTGGTTTTGGAGAAGACTCTTGAGACTCCCTTGGACTGCAAGGAGATCCAACCAGTCCATCCTAAAGGAAATCAGTCCTGAATCTTCATTGGAAGTTCTCACGTTGAAGCTGAAAACTCCAATACTTTGGCCACCTGATGTGAAGAGATGACTCATTTGAAAAGACCTTGATGCTGAGAAAGATTGAAGGCAGGAGGAGAAGGGGACCACAGAGGATGAGATAGTTGGATGACATCACCGACTCAACAGACAAGCGTTTGGGTAAACTCTGGGAGATGGTGATGGACAGGGAAGCCTGTCGTGCTGCAGTCCATGGGGTTGCAAAGAGTCAGACACAACTATGCGACTGAACTGAACTGAGATCTATCTCAATCTGGATTAATATTTCTCAAGTATGATCAGGACTGTGGTTTTTCATATTATTCTTCCTTCCCACCTCATCATATTTTCTCCTCCCCGAGGCCTCCTTTATATTGTTTTTAGAATAAATAATACAGTATCAGCCAAGCACTCTCTTTTTTATAAACTGAAGTTTTCATTTCAGATGATTTCATTTTTTCTTTTAGCCCATCTCTCTCTGGCTTTATCACAATAACCTTTTCCTTTTACAAGGATTTCTGTCCTCACGGGAAGCAAGCATTATATTCTGAATTATAAATGGAAAAATAATGTTATTATATTGTTTTATGGACCTTCTGCTGAAATTGCTATTTTTTAGGAATTGAACATATGCTTGGACTCTTTTTGTCTCTTCACAGTGGCTGTTGTATTAATCCTGGCAAAGTGCTACAGGCTTCCATTTACTCATTTTAAATCTGTTTGTGTAACACTTTGTATTTAGTGTCTAGAGCCTAGTGTAATTGCACTGAAATTGCCAGACAGTGTGGATGATAGATGGACTGACACCATTCAATTTCCTACAGACTCTGATCCAAGGTCTTTAATTTGCTTGCCAGTTCTTCTCTGACTCATGCCCTTGACCACACTAAAGGCTAATAAAGAGGAGCATATCAAGCCCTCTTTACATGAAAAATTTAGTGTGCACAGGTGACATGATATTAAGACAATAAAATGAAAATTAGAAATACAAAAATGTTTAAGTTCAGCTAAGGCAAAGGGGTTACCCAATCCAACATCTGTTTTCCTTCACAGCTGATTACATATTTAAGGTTTAGGAAATGTCTTTCAAAACTTGAATTATTGATAGTTTCCATCTTTCAACTCAAAGAGCTGTAGAGGAATTATCCAGTTCCATTTGGAACATTAGCTGAAGTTTCAAATTATCTGCAGTATTCATACACAACTTTGTGATTTCTATGGCACATCTCTCTACATTGATGAAATGTTTCAACTATGTATTCATTTTGCTCAAAACTTTCCCATGAAAGGCATCAGAGTAGGCATAGTTCTCACTTTAAAGTTGAAGAAATAATGAAACAAAGCATTAAGTAACTCATAATATACCCTAACACAAGTAAATAACAATAGTGCTAAACAGCTAGGTAGGGCTGTTCTCACTTGCTGACCTACATTTCTTTTTACTTAAAACTTTGAAGAAGGTTTTACCTTCTTTTGTAACTCATATTTTGACTATTCTAAAAAGTATAGCTGTGTAGAATATCTACAGTTGTTAAGAACATGGCCTCTGAAATTAGACTACCTAGGTAAAATCCCAGCCCTGCTACTTACTGGCCTTGGGAGCTCAGGTAACTGACTTATGTTTCTTTGCCTCAGTTTCCCTTCTGTCAAATCAGAATAACAATCTATTTACTTATAAACTTGTTATGAAGACTTAATATATATTTGTTGTTTTTCAGTCTCTCAGTCGTGTCCAACTCTTTGCGACCCCATGGACTACAACACACCAGGCTTCCCTGTCCTTCACCATCCCCCAGAGTTGTCAATATACATAAGATCCATATAAGAGATGTATCTAAAGTCTTTAAACAGTGCCTGACACATAGTACACTTATTTTTTCTAATAGAGCTAATTTTGCATGAGGCAATTCACTTAAATATAAGTGATATCATGAAGTGAAACTAAATATGTTAGTTGTTCAGTCATGTTTGACTCTTTGCAAACCCATGGACTGTAGCCCACCAGACCCCTCTGTCCATGGAATTCTCCAGGCAAGAATAGTAGAGTGGGTTTCCATTCCCTTCTTCAGGCAATCTTCCCGACCCAGGGATTGAACCTGGGTCTCTTGCTTTGCAGGCAGATTCTTTACCATCTGAGCCACCAGGGAAGCCCCAAATGATATCATAGGTTATGTGATTTGGTAATCTCTGGCCCTTACTGAATTTCTAGCCAGTTGTCAGAAAACTGGATTTCCTACTATTAGGGAAATGAAGAGGATTTAGGCTTTTGATAATCTACGTCATGCCTATGTAGCCAGGTATCTGAATTCACAACGCTTCTGAGTTTTAAATAAAATCAGGAAGACTACCCTTTACTCTAAGTGTGAAGCCTAATGACTTCTGCTAATTTTCACCGATGGCTCCAAATCTCTGATTTTTATGTCTTGGTTCCTATAGTTGTTTTCTCTTTTTCTGCTCTATTCACCAAAATAAATGTGGAATTCAGCCTGATTTCCTTGATTACTCCTCCAAACTACTCACCCAATATACATTTCTGTTGTAGCCTGGATGAAGGTGTGAGCTCACACTGGTGTGTTCAATACATTCTTCTGTTAAGTGAGCCATGTCCCCTGGAATTGTGTACTAAGGGGTTTACATATTTCTTTCGACTGGAATGTTAGTCACATGTAGTCTTGGGCATTACTAACCATCCCAAAGCCGGAATGTCCCACTTCCTTCAGAGCCTGCAGCCTCCTGTTAAATGGTTTGGCAGACCCTCCCCCCAACACAGACACCTTTATCCTTGAGGGCATCACCTTCCACCTGACAAAGCAGTTCATGAAAGTATTTTTCTATACAAGGTAGTCCCCTTCACAACAGGAATACAGATATCGGTTAACAAAATATTATTTTCTCTATTACATTTACACAATGTGCTTTTATCACCACAAAATATGGATTCAAATACATTCTAATTTTTTTCACAAATATTTATTGAGCTCTGGTTTGTAGTTTTCAAGAAATTCAGGGAAGTCAATTTAGCCCTTCTTAGAGTCGGACACAACTGAAGCGACTTAGCAGCAGCAGCCACTACAAATGCTATGTCAAAAGGGATGAATTACATGAGCCATCAAGATGAAGTGCTATGAGCATTCAGATACAGATTAACCCTACTTGAGTAGGTCCAGAGAAATGTTTTCAAGAGTTACTAATTCCATATTCAATTTTGAAATGGCTGGTTGTAAATCCATGAAACCAAACAGACTATTTAGCAATATAAGGAAAAGTACTTACCAGGTAAGACAGAATGATCTCAATTTATTTCCAAGGCAAACCTTTCAATATCCCATTAATCCAAGTCTATGCCCCAACCACTAATGCCAAAGAAGGTAAAGCTGTATGGTTCAAGAAGAACTACAAGACCTTCCACAATTAAAACCAAAAAAAGGATGTCCTGTTCATATAGGAGACTGGAATAAAAAAGTAGGAAGTCAAGGGATATCTGGAATAACAGGCAAGTTTGGCCTTGGAGTATAAAATGAAGTGGGGCAAAGGCTAACAGAGTTTGGCCAATAGAATGCACCAGTCATAGCAAATATCCTCTTTCAACAACACAGAGATGACTCTACACATGGACATCACCAGATGGTCAATACCAAAATCAGATTGATTATATTCTTTGTAGTTGAAGATGGAGAAGCTCTATACAGTCAGCAAAAATAAGACCAGGAATAGACTGTGGCACAGATCATAAACTCCTTATTGCCAAATTCAGACTCAAACTGAAGAAAGTAGGGAAAACCACTAGGCCATTAAGGTATGATCTAAATCAAATACCTTATGATTATACAGTGGAATGACAAATAGATTTAGGGGATTAAATCTGATAGACAGAGTGCCTGAAGAACTATAGGTAGAGGTTTATAACATTGCACAGGGGCCATGATCAAAACAATCTGCCAAAAAAAAAGAAATGCAAAAAGGAAAATGGTTGTTTGAGGAGGCCTTACAAATAGCTGAGAAAAGAAGAGAAGTGAAAGCAAAGGAGAAAAGGAAAGATATGTTCATCTGAATGCAGAGATCCAAAGAATAGCAAGAAGAAATAAGAAAGTCTTGCTCAGTGATGAATGCAAAGAAATAGAGGAAAACCATAGAATGGGAAAGACTAGAGATCTCTTCAAGAAAATTATAGATACCAAGGGAACATTTCATGAAAAGACTGGCACAATAAAGGACAGAAATAATAAGGACCTAACAGAAGCAGAAGAAGTTAAGAAAAGGTGGCAAATATACACAGAAGAACTATACAAAAAAGATCTTAATGACCTGAATAACCACAATGGTGTAATCACGCACCTAAAGCCAGATATCCTGGAGTAGGAACTGAAGGGGGCCTTAGGAAGCATCACTACAAACAAAGCTAGTGGAAGTGACAGAATTCTAGTTGAGCTATTTCAAATCGTAAAAGATGATGCTGTTAAAGTACTGCACACAATATGCCAGCAACTTTTGAGAACTCAGCAGTGGCCGCAGGTCTGGAAAAGGTCAGTTTTCATTTTAATCCCAAAGAAGGGCAATGCCAAAGAATGTTCAAACTATCACACAATTGCACTCATTTCACATGCTAGCAAGGTAATACCCAAAATCCTTCAAGCTAGGCTTCAATGGTTTGTGAACTGAGAACTTCCAGATATACAAGCTGTACTTAGCAAAGGCAGAGGAGCCAGAGATCAAGTTGCCAACATTCATTGGATCATATAAAAAACAAAATAATTCCAGTAAATCATCTATTTTTCTGTTTCATTGACTATGCTGAAGCCTTTGACTGTGTGGATCACAACAAACTGGAAAATTCTTAAAGAGATGGGAATACCAAATCACTTTACCTGCCTCCTGAGAAACCTGTATGCAGGTCAAGAAGAAACAGTTAGAACTGGACATGGAACAATGAACTGGTTCAAAATTAGGGAAGAGTATGTCAAGCCTGTATATTGTCACCCTGCTTATTTAACTTGTATGCAGGGTACATAACGCAAAATGCTGGGCAGAAGGAAGCACAAGCTGGAATCAAGATTGCTGGGAGAAATATCAATCACCTCAGATATGCAGATGACATCACCCTAACGGCAGAAAGTGAAGAGGAACTAAAGAACATTATTTTTTTTTGTAAAGAGCCTCTTGATGAAAGTGAAAGAGGACAGTGAAAAAGTTGGCTTATAACTCAACATTCAAAAACCAATCATAGCATCTGGTCGCATCACTTCATGGAAAATTGGTGCAGAAACAATGGAAACAATGACAGACTTTATTTCTTGAGTTCCAAAATCACTGAGGATGGTGACTGCAGCCGTGAAATTAAAAGAACTTTGCTCCTTGGAAGAAAAGCTACAACAAACCTAGATAACATATTAAAAAGCCGAGACATTACTTTGCCTACAAAGGTCCGTATAGTCAAAGCTATGGTTTGTCCAATAGTCATGTACAGATGTGACAGGTGGACAATAAAAAAGGCTGAGCACCAAAGAATTGATGCCTTCGAACTGTGGTGCTGGAGAAGACGCTTGAGAGTTCCTTGGACTGCAAGGAGATCAAACCAGTCAATCCTAAAAGAAATCAACCCTGAACATTCATTGGAAGGACTGATGCTGCAGCTCAAGCTCCAATACCTTGGCCACCTGATGCAAAAAGCTAACTCATTGGAAAAGACCCTGATGCTGGGAAAGATTGAAGGCAGGAGGAGAAGGGGACCATAGAGGATGAGATGGTTGGATGGCATCACTGACTCAATGGACATGAGGTTGAGCAAGCTCTGGGAGCTGGTGATAAACAGGAAAGCCTGGTGTGCTGCAGTCCATGGGGTATCAAAGAGTTGGACATGACTGAGTGACTGAACAACAACAACTACTACTACTACTTCCCAGGTGACACAATGGTAAAGAATCTGCCTGCCAATGCAGAAGATGTAGCAGATGTGATTTGATCCCTGGGTCAGGTAAGATCCCTGGGAGGAGGAAATGGCAAGCCACTTCAGTTTTCTTGCCTGGAGAATCTCTTGGACAGAGTAGCCTGCCTGGCTCCAGTCCACAGGGTCACAGAGAGTCAGACACAACTGAGCCACTAAGCACATCAGTTCAGTTCAGTCACTCAGCTGTGTCCAACTCTTTGCGACCCCATGGACTGCAGCACACCAGGCCTCCCTGTCCATCACCAACTCCCAGAGTTTACTTAAACTCATGTCCATTGAGTCAGTGATGCCATCCAACCATCTCATCCTCTGTTGTTGTCTTCTCCTCCCACCTTCAATCTTTCCCAGTATCAGGGTCTTTTCAAATGAGTCAGTGTGAGCACATACACACACACTAAAGGACATGTTTCTTTCAAGGACTTTACAAATTGTTATAATTTTTAGCTTACACTCAAGAGTAATGTCAAATGCTCTACAAAGAACTGAAATTTTACCATTTGAACATTCCATCTAATTCCTAGGCTACTCTACGAATATAACTAAGGCAAAATAATAATGAGCTTTTAGACAAAATCTGTATATTAAGATAAAAGGCAAATATACATGCAAGGAAGTTACTGACTTAGAAAATGATAAAAGTTATTAAATGAAAAATATATGATTGTCATATTTGATTAATTTGATTTTTTATTATATTGGCAGAATGATGATTAGAATGAAAAATTCTGCTAAATTAAGAGGATATCAGCAGGAGAAAAACAACTCTCTGTAATCAAAGTTAAGGAGAAAACAATGGCCTGTGATAACAAGGCAGAAAAGATGCATACATGGGAAATACTACTAAAGCAAATTAGATCATTAATCTTCTTACTCTTGAAATAAACATATTCAATTAGTTATCTATCTAACTTGGTATCACTAATGATAACCATCCTATATAGACATCAAAAAGGAGATTTTTAGATACTGAATCCACTTTTTTCCCATGTTATCAATTGTTGGCTTTTAGGGTCTCCTTTTGAATGCCGAAAATTTCAGAGACAGAAGGGATTTTAAGAGGTAAAACTTCTCACAAAGAACAGGCAGCTCTGTTTCTACAACTCTATCTGGTGATAAAATAGCATAAATGCTTTCAACACTAAATAAACATTTCAGTGCCCACCCTGTGACAGCACTGTGCTAAGGGCTTATTGGACTTAAGTGAATCAGGTGGCTCCCACTCTCTTGGAGCTCACTGTTTAGTAAAGAAGGGCCTACGTTCATACTAAGCAGCCTTGTTTCTTCTCTGAATAACTCTAAATATTAGAAAATCTCTTCTTTTAATTTAACTCAAATTTGTCTCCTTAAAAATTCTATTCAAGTTATGCCTTATGGAATCATGAAAAATATATTGAATCTGTCCTAAATCTCATCCTACAGGCAGAAGAGGCCTTTGAAAGATTACTTCATCAAAGTCACTAAAAAAAATGTTAATGGGATGGGCCCAAATATAGAATCCTGAGCCTACTGTTAGTAAATTCTTCATAGTTAACATCAGTTTCCACATATCAAATTTTTTTTTTTACAGAATCATGTTCACTGGTGACGCCAACTACAAACTAGAACTTGTAATCTGCCTATACAAGGATTAAGTTACTAGCCACTAAAGTCACTGACCTTCAGCACACCGTGAAAGGAGTTCAGGGTAGAGATCAGAAATGAAGCACTCTGTCCTCTGGGGGAAAAAACTGGCAGAAAAGGCCTTCTGATAGTTAGATATTTTCAGAAGGTTTTATGAGCCCAAATTCTTGCATCTCCCATATTGAGAAAAGCACTAAAATCATTAATAGTGATATCTGCTCCTTGTGACTAGCAGCAAGTCTCTGCCAAAATTGTGCTTGATTGTATGTACCCCCCGTTTCGCTAAATCATATATAATACTGACCATCCATGCTACATCTTCAGAGCAGTTCCTCAGAGCTATCTGAGACACTGTCTCCTTGGCTATAGTTATCATTTTGCCCTAAATAAAACTTAAAAAAAATTGTTGGCATATAGTTAATTTATAACATTGTGTTAGTTTCAGGCAGCCGCTGCTCCTTGGACTGGAAAAGGTCAGTTTTCATCCCAATCCCAAAGAAAGACAATGCCAAAGAATGCTCGAACTACTGCACAATTGCACTCATCTCACAGACTAGTAAAGTAATGCTCAATATTCTCTAAGCCAGGCGTCAGCAATACATAAACTGTGAACTTCCAGATGTTCAAGCTGGTTTCAGAAAAGGCAGAGGAACCAGAGATCAAATTGCCAACATCCACTGGATCATCAAAAAAGCAAGAGAGTTCCAGAAAAACATCTATTTCTGCTTTATTGACTACGCCAAAGCCTTTGACTGTGTGGATCACAATAAACTGTGGAAAATTCTGAAAGAGATGGAAATACCAGACCATCTGACCTGTCTCTTGAGAAACCTGTATGCAGGTCAGGAAGCAACAGTTAGAACTGGACATGGAACAACAGACTGGTTCCAAATAGGAAAAGGAGTACATCAAGGCTGTATATTGTCATCTCGCTTATTTAACTCATATGCAGAGTACATCATGAGAAACACTGGGCTGGAAGAAATACAAGCTGGAATCAAGATTGCCGGGAGAAATATCAATAACCTCAGATATGCAGATGACACCACCCTTAAGGCACAGAGTGAACAAGAACTAAAGAGCCTCTTGATGAAAGTGAGAGAGGAGAGCGAAAAAGTTGGCTTAAAGCGCAACATTCAGAAAACTAAGATCATGGCATCTGGTCCCATCACTTCATGGGAAATAGATGGAGAAACAGTGTCAGACTTTATTTTTCTGGGCTCCAAAAACACTGCAGATGGTGATTGCAGCCATGAAATTAAAAGACGCTTACTCCTTGGAAGGAAAGTTATGACCAACCTAGATAGCATATTTAAAAGCAGAGACATTACTTTGTCAACAAAGGTCTGTCTAGTCAAGGCTATGGTTTTTCCAGTAGTGATGTATGGATGTGAGAGTTGGACTGTGAAGAAAGCTGAGTGCCAAAGAATTGATGCTTTTGAACTGTGGTGTTGGAGAAGACGCTTCAGAGTCCCTTGGACTGCAAGGAGATCCAATCAATCCATCCTAAAGGAGATCAATCCTGGGTGTTCATTGGAAGGACTGATGTTGAAGCTGAAACTCCAATACTTTGGCCACCTCATGCGAAGAGTTGACTCATTGGAAAAGACCCTAATGCTGGGAAGGATTGGGGGCAGGAGGAGAAGGGGATGACAGAGGATGAGATGGCTGGATGGCATCACCGACTCAATGGACATGGGTTTGGGTAGACTCTGGGAGTTGGTGATGGACAGGGAGGCCTGGCATGCTGCGATTCATGGGGTCGCAAACAGTCGGACACAACTGAGCGACTGAACTGAACTGAATATTAGTGTGTAGATGTTAATCTCAACTCCTCAGTTTATCCCTCCTCTCTTACTCTGTCATAACCATAAGTTTGTTTTCTACATCTTAACTCTATTTCTGTTTTGTAGATAAGTTCACTTGTACCCTTTTTTTTTAGATTACACATATAAGCAATATCATACGATACTCCTCTTTCTCTGACTTACTTCACTCAGTGTAAAAATCTTTAGGTCCATCAATATTGAAGCAAATGGCATTATTTTGTTCATTTTTATAGATGAGTAAATTCCACTGGGCTTCCCTGTTGGCTCAGAAGATAAAGAACCTGCCTGAAATGCAGGAGATCCAGGTTTTATTCCTAGATTGGGAAGATCCCCTGGAGAAGGGGATGGCTACCCACCTCAGTATTCCTGCCTAGAGAATTCCATGGGCAGTGGAGCCTGGTAGGCTGTAGTCAATCAGGTACATATACATAATATACCATTTCATATATGTGCCACATCTTCTTTATCCATTCCACTGTTGATGGATATTTAGGTTGCTTTCATGTCCTGGCTATTGTAAATAGTGCATCAATGAACACTGGGGTGCATGTATCTTTTCCATAATGTTTTTCTCTGGATACATGCCCAGGAGTGGGATTGCTGGATCATATAGTAGCTCTATTTTTAGTTATTTAAGAAACCTCCATACTGATATCCATAGAGGTTGTATTAGTTTACATTCCCACCAACAGTGTAGAAGAGTTCCTTTTTCTCAACACCCTCTCCAGCATTTATTGCTTGTAGATTCTTTGATGATGGCCATTCTGACTGCTGCGAGGTGATATTTCATTGTAGTTTTGATTTGCATTTCTATAATAATCAGGGAGGCTGAGTATACTTTCCTGTGTTTTTTTTAACCATCTATGTCTTCTTTGGAGAAATGTCTATTTAGATCTTTTGCCTTTTTTTTTGATTGGGTTGTTTGTTTTCTGATATTGAGTTGCATGCACTGTTTGTATATTTTGGAGATTAATCCTTTGTTGGTTGCTTCACTTGCAAATATTTTCTCCCCTTCTGAGGGTTGTCTTTTTGTTTTATTTATGGTTTCCTTTGCTCTGCACAAGCCTTTAAGCTTACTTAGGTCTCATTTGTTTATTTTTGTTCTTATTTTCATTACTCTAGGAGGAGGAAGAGCAAAAAAGATCTTTCTGGGATTTATGTCAGAGAGGGTTCTACCTTTGTTTTCCTCTAAGAGTTTTACAATATCTGGCCCTATATTAGGTCTTTAATCCATTTTGAGTTTACTTTTGTATATGACATTAGGGAGTACTCTAATTTCATTCATTTACATGGACCTGTTCAGTTTTCCCAACACCTCTTACTGAAGAAATGACCTTTTCTTCATTGTCTATTCTTGCCTCCTTTGTCATAGATTAAGTGATCATGGGTGTGTGGGTTTATCTCTGGACTTTCTATCCTGCTCCATTGATCTCTATTTCTGTTTTTGTGTTGGTACCATACTATTTTGATTATCTTAACTTTGTACTATAGTCTGAAGTCAAGGAGTTTGATTCCTCCAGCTTTTTCTTTCTCAAGATTCCTTTGGATATTCAAAGCAATGGTCTTTTGTATTTCCATATAAATATCAAATTTTTTGTTCTAATTCTGTGAAAAGTGCCATTGGTAATTTGATAGGGATTGCACTGAATCTGTAGATTGTTTTGCCCCAACTAAAACTTAACTCACAACTCTCACATAGTACTTTTTTTTTTTCAGTTGACAGTGATTAGAAAAACCCTGAAATAGGACTTCCCTAGTGGTCAGGTGGTAAAGAATCTGCCTGCCAATGCAGGGGACACAGGTTCAACCTCTAGTCCAAAAAGATCCCGCATGCCACAGGGCAACTAAGCCCATGTGCCACACCTACTGAGCCACTACAAAAGAAGCCCCTGCAATGAGAAGACAGCACACCACATTGAAGAATAGCCCCTGCTCACCGCAACTAGAGAAAGCCTGTGCACAGCAACAAAGACCCAGCACAACCAAAAATAAAATACATAAATAAAGTTATCTTAAAAAACACTGAAATACTTTATAATAAAAGAAAGGTTAAGAAGAATGGTATATTTATTTCATACAATATTATACAAATTTGATTTTTACTTAACTGTTTACATGAGCATGTGTAATAATAGAGGGACTTTTAAAAAGTAGAATATTAAGTGACAGAAATATTCTAGAGAGACCAAATTGTTGCAAATTGAACACATGAGTCTATCTCCATTCCCTCACAAAATCACACTACACTGCTAGTAATTTTAAAAGTAATTTTAGTAATTTTAAAGTAAATCTTAGTAATTTTTAAAGTAATACCAAAAGCACAAAGGATATGAGAAAGAAGAAGACAATAGACAGGAAACAATAAAAATAGAATTTCAAATGTGAATCAGTTCAGTTCAGTTAAGTCGCTCAGTAGTGTCCGACTCTTTGAGACCCCATGAATTGCAGCACGCCAGGCCTCCCTGTCCATCACCAACTCCCGGAGTCTACCCAAACCCATGTCCATCGAGTCGGTGATGCCATCCAACCATCTCATCCTCTGTCGTCCCCTTCTCCTCCCGCCCCCAATCCTACCCAGCATTAGGGTCTTTTCCAAGAGTCAACCCTTCGCATGAGGTGGCCAAAGTATTGGAGTTTCAGCTTCAACATCAGACCTTCCAATGAACACCCAGGATTGATCTCTTTTAGGATGGATTGATTGGATCTCCTTGCAGTCCAAGGGACTCTGAAGCGTCTTCTCCAACACCACAGTTCAAAAGCATCAATTCTTCAGCGCTCAGCTTTCTTCACCGTCCAACTCTCACATCCATACATGACCACTGGAAAAACCATAGCCTTGACTAGATGGACTTTTGTTGGCAAAGTAATGTCTCTGCTTTTAAATATGCTATCTAGATTGGCCATAACCTTCCTTCCAAGGAGTAGGCGTCTTTTAATTTCATGGCTGCAGTCACCCTCAGCAGTGATTCTGGAGCCCCAAAAAATAAAGTCTGACACTGTTTCCACTGTTTCCCCATCTATTTCCCATGAAGTGATGGGACCAGATGCCATGATCTTAGTTTTCTGAATGTTGAGCTTCAAGCCAACTTTTTCACTCTCCTCTTTCACCTTCATAGTAACCAATTTAATAGAACAAAAAGATATGGATGAGGGAGCCAAAACACTAGCTGATTTACACTGTATAATCCCAGAAAGACTCAGAAACTGGAAATATTAATAGTACTAATGGTAGGGGTACAGGTAGGACTAAAAACAGGATTAGTTGGAATCTATACATATATGTGTCCATAAATACATATTTTCTTTTAATTTTAAAAATGGAAAGATAAACCAAAAAAGAGAAGAGAGAGAAATAACTTCAAAATTCTGAAGAAAAAACATTCTGTACCTAGATGTCTATGTCTGGAAACTATTAATCTAGAGTAAAGACAAAATAAGGACATTTTCAGACATATAAAGTCTCAAAAAGTATACTTCCATGAATTATTTCTCAGGAAGTCACTGAGTGATAGTCCATCAAAAAAAGGGAATAAACCGATAAACAGAAAAATGTGAAATCCAGGAAAAAAAGAGGATTCCATTCAGGTAAAAGGTGAAGGTAATCCATAGGATGACTGTGAAAGGGAGAAAATTCCAAGATCAGCTGAGCATCAGGCTCAGAGGTCAGATGGCTCCAGATAAGTCACCAAGATATGTCGCCCAAATATTTCACCAAGAAAACGATGAAACTGAGGGACTGGTTTATGTGTTTGAATGAATTATTAAGCAATTTACTTAATGTTAATCACATTAAAAACTAAGCAAAACAAACAAACAAACAAAACTCCACTAAAAACAAAAAAATTCACCAGAAAGGATATATGACACTGGTATACTGAAGAGCTGGATTATAGATAATATTTATATAATCGTCATTATAATATAGACACTAAATATTTATTTAAACAAAAATCTGTGACATAACTACATGGAAGAAAATAAAGTGGGGAATGGGGTGAGGGGTAAAACTGGAGTGAGAGACCAAATCCTCTTCTTAACAGAATGTCAATAGATCTATTTAGAAAGTCATGTCATCACAGAAAAAATCTGTTATTGTAAATACAAAAGTAAATTCCGAAAGAAACCGTCAAAATAGTTGCTTCTGAAAAAGAATATATATATATATATATATGTATGTATGTATGTATGTATGTATGTATGTATGTATGTATGTGTTAGTCACTTAGTCATGTCCTATTCTTTGTGACCCCATGGACTGTAGCCCGCCAGGCTCCTCTATCCATGAGATTCTCCAGGCAAGAATATTGGAGTGGATTGCCATTTCCTTCTACAGATATATATATAGATATATAGATATATATATAACTGAATCACAGTGCTGTACACAGTGTTGTAAATCAGCTATATTTCAATTAAAAACTAAAAAGTTGCTTCTGGAATTGGAAATAATAGGATAAGGGACTGCTAATTTTCATCATAAATCTTAAAGAATCATTTGATAAAATCTTTTTAAAATAAATGGTATTTACATACTTGTATTTTAAAAATCTAAAAAATGATCTCTAAACACATTACATAGAAGTCTCAAAACTAATAGCAAGAAATATACACAAATGTCAATGAAGTGTATGTTTAGCTTATTCATTTTGTATACTTTTCCGGGTGATTCAAATTTTGTTTTCTGAACATATAATACTGATATAATAAAAATAATTTAAAAGGAACCAAGTTGAGCATGCTTTGTTCTTTGAACCCCTGATGTTTCCAAATATTTAACAGATTATCTCTATGTACACAATAATCTACCTTCAATTCTCTTCCAGATTCTTCTAGGAATTGTTGTTAAAATCATTAGTCTATTCCTAGAAGATGCATTCCTTCACAGACATCTAACATACACATATTTCACAATTGAAACAGTTGCTATCCATCTCTGTATTGTATCCATCCCCATTCTACTGGGCTCTTCAAAATCACCAATAATTGGCCTGTGGCCACAACCATAAGTTCTTGCATACCCTAGAATACAGTTTGTTGCTGCTGCTGCTGCTAAATCACTTCAGTAGTATCCAACTCTGTGCGACCCCATAGACAGCAGCCCACCAGGCTCCCCCATCCCTGGGTCTCTCCAGGCAAGGATACTGGAGTGGGTTGCCAGTTCCTTCTCCAATGCATGAAAGTGAAAAGTGAAAGTGAAGTCACTCAGTCGTGTCAGACTCTTAGTGACTCCATGGACTGCAACCTACCAGGCTCCTCCGTCCATGGGATTTCCCAGGCAAGAGTACTGGAGTGGGTTGCCATTGGCTTCTCCAAGAATACAGTTTAATTAAGACTAAACAGGGAATTCCCTGGCGGTCCAGTGTCTCCCCTGGTGGCTCAGTCAGTAAAGAATCCATCTGTGATGCAGGAGACCCAGGTTCAATCCCTGGGTCAGGAAGATCCCCTGGAGAAGGAAATGGCAACCCACTGCAGTATTCTCACCTGGGAAATCCCATGGAGAGAGAGGATCCTGGCCGGCTACAGTTCATGGGGTTGCAAAGAACTGGACATGACTTGGTGACTAAACCACCACCACCATCAATGGTTAAGACTCTGTGCTTCCACTTCAAAGGGATCACAGGTTGGAACCCTGGTCAGGGAACTAAGATCCTTCAAACTGTGTATCAGGGCCAAAAAAATTTTATTTTTAAACAATTGAACTTAAAGCAATCTGGCACTCTCATTTATCTTTTCATAGTAGTCTGGTATTTACACAACATACTCCACTCTAAAGACTGATCTTTTTATTGGAAAAATATAGAAAGATATTTATGTATTTTTTACCAACATTATTTAAATTTCTGTTGAGATTTGAATTTTCTTTTCAAATTAAGTTTAGATTATTAGCAAAAGTCTGGTCATGCAGAGAGTAAATTTCATTTTTAAAAAGTTCATCTTGGGGCTTCCCTGGTGGCTCAGAGGTAAAGAATCCACTTGCCAATGCAGGAGACACTGGTTCGATTCCTGATCTGGGAAAATCCCACAGGCCAGTAGAGCAGCTAAACTCATGTGCCACAACTACTGAGCCTGTGCTCCAGAGCACAAGAACCACAACTCCTGAGCCCACACATCACAACTACTGAAGCCCACTTACACTAGAGCCCATGCTCCACAACAAGAGAGAAGTCACAAGCTATGAAATGTGCAAGTTATGAATAGCCCCCATCTCCACAACTAGAGAAGAACCCCATGCAGCAACAAAGACCCAGCACAGCCAAAAATAAATATTTTTTAAAAATTCATCTTATCTAATGCCTTAAAATATCAAATACATTCCTATACTATCTTTCATATGCACTTCCTTATATCTTCTCCCATTTCCACTATCTGAGCTCAGACTGACATGCCTCCTGCAAAATCTGTATGCAGGTCAAGAAGCAACAGTTAGAACTGGACATGGAACAACAGACTGGTTCCAAATAGGAAAAGGATTATGTCAAGGCTGTATACTGTCACATTGCTTATTTAACTTATATGCAGAGTACACCATGAGAAATGCTGGACTGGATGAAGCACAAGCTGGAATCAAGATTGCCAGGAGAAATATCAATAACCTCAGCCATGCAGATGACATCACACTTATGGCAGAAAGTGAAGAACTAAAGAGCCTCTTGATGAAAGTGAAAGAGCAGAGTGAAAAAGTTGGCTTAAAACTCAACGTTCAGAAAATTAACATCATGGCATCTGTTCCCATTATTTCACGGGAAATAGATGGGAAAACAATGGAAATGATGACAGACTTTATTTTGGAGGGCTCCAAAAACGCTGCAGATGGTGACTGCAGCCATGAAATTAAACGACACTTCCTCCTTGGAAGAAAAGTTATGACAAACTTAGACAGCATTTTAAAAAGCAGAGACATTACTTTGTCAACAAAGGTCCATCTAGTCAAAGCTATGGTTTTTCCAGCAGTCATGTATGGATGTGAGAGTTGGACTATAAAGAAAACTGAGTGCCAAGGAATTGATGCTTTTGAACTGTGGTGTTAGAGAAGACTCTTGAGAGTCCCTTGGACAGCAAGGAGATCCAACCAGCCATCCTTAAGGAAATCAGTCCTGAATATTCATTGGAAGGATTGATGATGAAGCTGAAACTCCAATACTTTGGCCACCTGATGTGAAGAGCTGACTCATTGGAAAAGACTCTGATGCTGGGAAAGATTGAAGGCGGGAGGAGAAGGGGACAATAAAGAATAAGATCATTGGATGGCATTACCAACTCAATGAACACGAGCATGAGTAAACTCCAGGAGTCAGTGATGGACATGGAGGCCTGGCGTGCTGCAGTCCGTGGGGTTGCAAAGAGTTGGACACAACTGAGCGACTGAACTGAACTGAACTGAACTGAACTCAGACTCTCACCAGCTCTCCTCTGAATCACTTAAATAACGTTAAAAATGGTCGCCTGAGTGCCAAGATTTCCCTTTCCAAATTGTTATCTGGATTTGGAACACTGCTCCAAATGGCTTTGTGCTTTCCTGCCTTCTATGTCTTCTTTAAGACGTTCAAATTGTTCTGATGCTTAGAAACCTCTTTCCCACTCCCATATCTGTTACTCAAAGTACTGAATCATTTCTTACTGTCGAGGTCAAATTCCATGAACCATACCCAACTTTTACTACTTGCAATTAGTCTCATTCCTTAGCTGTTTTTCCTCTAAAACATTGTTGTACCTCTATTATTGTTCTTACTCAATCTGTTGCAAGCTATATATCATCTTTGATTCACCCAAAACATCTATATAAGACTTTATTCATAGTAGAGGGGCAATAAATGCTATATTAAATTTTACCTCAAATGGTACAAAGTTGGATCAAGTCAAAATATCTGATAATACAAAAAGTAAGACTTATAAGATGCTTACTTTGCAGCCATTGTAACTCATATTTCCATAATTTTTTATTTTTAAATTTATGTATCTTACAGGCATTTAAAATGGATCTTAAACTTCAAGATCCTACTTATTATTTAGTTTGGAGAGATGCTAGTTCACACAGACACATTTATCTTCTTTGGCTCAGTTTGGTTTCATAGGGGAAATCTCTTTTTCTGATATCTTGATGAAAGAAAATTAGTCTGTCCACTGAGGTGAATAATGCCTTAGATAAAGGACAAGTCAATGCCCAGATAGCTGTAAAATTCCACTGTTGCACTCCATTTCCTCATAGAATGTTTCTGTGAAATGAATGGAAATTAGCTCAAAGGGCTCTAACACTTTATCACACTTTGACATTTCATAAAAAATGTAAATAGGAGAATAAACCATACTTTGAATTTCAGGTTATATTTGCAAAACTAACCAGAACTCTATCACCAAAGATACTGATGAACAAAACAAACAAAAACAAGTTCAGAACCAAGAATGCCAATAATAATCCCATAATCCAACTTTTTAAAATTGGCCTTCCTAAGCCTTCAGTGGGAAAGCCCTGCTTTCACTTTATGAATTGTTACAAGGATGTAATATTTAAATGTCATAAACTTAATCCACTAAAAATTTTGCACATCCATTTTTTAAGAAATAAAACTTTAATAAGAAGCTTCTCATAAGAACTTAATTCAATTTAGATGCAGCTAAACTGCATTCTTTACTTTTTTTTTTTTTTGAGAACGTTATATTTATACATGTTCATTGCTGGATATTCATACAAAGTCAGTGCACAGTTAATGACGTGCCCTGTCCTTACAGAGCATACAGTCTCTCTGGGGAGACAACAGCCCAGAGAGGAACACTCAGAGCCTATTAACAACAGGCCACTGTATGCTGGCCCTCAGAGGGTGAGTCAGACAGTGGCAAGCCACGAGGTGGTAGGGATTGGAAGCATTGTTCAGGAGTTCTGGTTTTATTCCAAATTCAGTGGGAACTAGTAGGGTAGTGACATGTGACTTTTTTTTTTTTCCATTTTATTTTATTTTATTTTTTATTTATTTATTTTAGTTGGGTCTTTACTTCTTAAATAAGAGACTATACAATATTTATACGATTTGCTCAAACAATTGGGATAATATATGTTCAGAATGTCTTCAACTCATTTAATAAATTTGTATCAATAAGGATGCTCTAAAGAAACAGAATCAAAAATGAATACACACACACAAACATATAAAGAAAGTGAGTTGTTTTTTTTTTTTTTAAGGAGCTGGCTCACATGGCCATTAAGACCAGTCAGTCAGAAATCTGTAGAGCAGGACAATAGGCTGGAAACTCAACTAAGATTTCTGTTACAGTTCTTAGGTAAAACTCCTTCTCCAAAAAACCTCTGATTTTGCTTTTAACACCTTCAGTTTATTGAAAGAGGTCTACCCACATTATAGAGTAATCTGCTTTACTCAAAGTCAACTGATCATAAATGTTAATAATATTACTAAATAGCTCCACATCAACATCTAGGCTATTGTTTGACCAAACTGCTGGGGACAACAGGCTAACTAAGCTGATACATAAAATTAATCTTCAAACATTGTCAGCAAATATTTATTGAGTAACTCCAATGGGCCTAGTACTACTCCAGACACAGATCTTACCCTTAAGCCATCACATTATCATATGGAACACAAACAAGGAAATCAACAATTACAGGTCGGTGTGCAAAGGACTATTGTAAGGTGCTAAGAAAGTCAGATTAAGGGTATTAAATTCAACTCCATTGATTTTGAGAACCATTTAAGAAAGGTAATGACTGAACTAAATTTTGAAGGATAAGTAACTAAGCATAGCAGGAGAAAGAGGGGCGACAAAGTCATATGCAAAATGACCTGTGTGGTAAAAAAAAAAAAAAGATGCAGGTGCATTTGACTTGTCTAGAGAAAAGGATGCATATGCCAGCAAGACAGAAAATTGAGCTGAATAAGTGGTCAGATGCCAGAACACAAAGGGCTTTATATGCTAAGCCATGGCATCTGTCCTGTACATAACCTGAAGGCTACCGTAATTTACCAAAAAGAAGCTATACAACCAAATAAGCATATCAAAAAAATAAGTGTTAGATGAGGCTGAGGGCAGAGTTGGCAGAGTGGGGCTGGGGAGGAACTTAACCACAGAGACCAGTTTGAAGAGTGGTAACAGATAGCTAAGCAATTGTGAAGACCTGCAGCAGTGGAATGAAAAGGAAGAGAAACTTCAGGAAGTAAAATAAATAGGATTCAGTGACTAATTGATGTGGGCTGAGGATGATGGAGGCTTATATGATAACTTCAGGTTTGGGGCTTGGATAAACATGAACATAATGGAGCCACAGAAAAAATATCTTGGTTAAAGACGTAAAGGCATCTTGGTTAAAGATGAGAAAGGTTGGATAAAGTAAAAGGAGAAAAAAAAGTGAAGACTATTCCAGCAGTTACTATTACATCTTTCTACATCAAGAGCTGATGATGAAAACCATCTCATAGATTTCTCCCTATTCCTCTATATTTCCTTATATATGGCCAAACCATGCTTTGTGCAGAACAAAATAGATTGTTTAATAACCAAAGGAAAACTTTAGGGTACATTTGGTACTTAAGAATGTACTTGTAAAAGAAATTACTCTGCTAAATTACTTTTGCCTCTTCAGCAAAGTTACAAAACACTCAAAAATTCTGAATGGCTGCTGCTGCTGCTAAGTTGCTTCAGTCATGTTCAACCCTGTGCGACCTCATAGACAGCAGCCCACCAGGCTCCTCCATCCCTGGGATTCTCCAGGCAAGAACACTGGAGTGGGTTGCCATTTCCTTCTCCAATGCACGAAAGCGAAAAGTGAAAGTGAAGCCAAGCCGCTCAGTCGTGTCTGACTCTTAGCGACCCCACGGACTGCAGCCTACCGGGCTCCTCCATTCATGGGATTTTCCAGGCAAGAGTACTGGAGTGGGTTGCCAAAATAGGGCAACAGTTAGCTTCCTGCCCAGAACTTGAAAATGCAATATTCCTCTGGTAATTAAACATTAAAAACAACACTTAGTGAAATATATCAGAAATATGCAGAATCTTAAAGAAACAGATTGTTAAGTGTATTAACAAATCTAAACAATGCATCTATTTAGAATTAAGTGTTACAGAACTAAACATAGGTAGGAGCTATCTAAGCATTTCTCAAGAAGGACACTCAGTAAAGATGAACATCTCGTCTTCCTGGCACATATATTCCTACTATTGAACTGCATGAATAAAGCTATTAAGATCTGATGCAGTTAAAAATTCAAATTAAAAATCCCTTTCCTTTGATTATAGATGCTTTACTGGATCACATGCTTAAAATTTGGCTTCTAAAGTAGATATCTATTTTTAGCCTGTCCCATACCCATCTCTTTTTCTGCACAGAACTCCACATTGACCAAACCCTTCCTCCTCTTCAGGATAATGCTCCTTCTTTTACTCCAGTAATGTAACATAGTACCTGCCATGTTCTTCAAAACTCAGCCCCTTAGTAACAATAGAAAACAGTGGAAGACAGAACCAATGAATGGAGAGCAATAGTTGTGGTGACATCATTTGAGCCCTTGGGTCAGACTATACTAGAAAGGCAATCATACTTCCTAGACTTCCCCCACTTACATAAAGTATTCAACTCCATAATTTTGTTTATGCCAATTTGAGATTCATTTTCTAGAACATGCAACTTTGAGTTCTAGTTAATATTATATATTGCATCATTATGTAATGTCTAGGGCATACACCCCATCTGTCAGCTACTTATGAACATCAAGCTCTATATACAATGAGCTGTTCCTGGTATTATAAAAAATTAAACACCAACCCATAATACTAACATAGGGCTCTAGTTAAAGCAATCAAGTCCAACCTTCAAGTCCATTAAAGTCTATAAACAGACAATTGAAATGAACACATTTTTCTCAAATTATGGGTTTTTTTTAATTATAAAATACAAGATGTAGAGAAGATTTTCATCTATTTCATTTGCCAAGTTAGAGGAAATGGGTATGACTTAATTCTTTTTAATCTTAATCATACAGTGATTACTGAAGCTTAGTTTCCATAAAACATTTCTATGAGAAATTCTTGAAGTTGACTGCCAGTTTGTTGTTGTTGTTCAGTCACTAAGTCATGTCCGACTCTGCAACCCCCTGGACTGCAGCCCACCAGGTTCCTCTGTCCTCCACTATCCCCAGGAGTTTGCTCACTTCATGTCCATTGAGTCAATGATGCTACCTAATCATCTCAATCTCTGCCACCCTCCTTCTCCTCTTGCCTTCAATCTTTCCCAACATCAGTGTCTTTTCTAATGACTACCAGTTTATCAATCGGCAAATCAAAATGGCTGAAAAATCTCAGTGTGCAATCATGCAGAGTGGCTAGGAGATCATAACTGCAACCCTCAAAATATCTCTCAATTAGAAATGCAAATATTTCTGAAAATCAAGAATATTGAAGCTCCCTCCAACATGGGAGATTCCTTTTTTCTTAATTTAAGAAAATTTCTCCAATGTCTTATTATTGAGTTAATGCATTACTGAGTAAAGCATTCATAAATGCAAGTCATGTAAGTCATCTACAGGGTAGATGATCTCCAAAAGTGGAATAAAATAAACTAAATGAAGTTCAGTTCAATTATGCATTAAAATGTGCTTATGAAGATACAGCTCAAAAACAAAATAAATTATGTATGAAAATGAGTTACATTACTGCTTTGATATCAAAACCAAAATGTTTCCTACAGTTCACATGTAGAGAGTTGCTAGTAAATTAGTAAAAAATTAAAAAAAATACAAGCTTGATTCTTTTTCACAGTGATTATATTTTTAAATTTCTCATAACTTTTATAAAAAGTTTCATCCAATGGCAATCACTTGCTTTCCCCTTTCTTACTATAGTTTAACAACTTAAATTAATGACTACATAAATTTGATTATTAGAAGTTACATATCATTATTTCAAATCAATATTCTGTAAAACTTGGGAAACAGGAATTCTTTACTATATATCCTACACAATCCTGCACATTAATAAAAAAATTAATAAATAATGAGGTCATCCTCAAATTTTATACCATGTACTATCCAACCTCTTTAAGGTAGGTACAGAAGAAATTTGTAGAAGAGTATCTAGCAGAAATTGTGTGCCTATATAATCTTTCACAGTCAAGTTAGGGGCCATAGCATTTGAACTGTATCAAACAGATCACCAAGAAAAGATGATGGATAGTGTATCCTAAACAGCAAAGCCACAACATAAAGAAATAATAATATCAGCTATGATTGATTAAACATCTTCTCCATGCTAGATATACTTTATCTGTACTAATTTATTTAATCCTTACAAATGCCTAATGGTAGTCTAAATTTGCACACCAGATAAATGTTCCTCTCCTCCATAACAACCATTGTGCAATTAAAATTTGTACCTTAGAAAAAATGACTAGATGCTACATGACTTTGAACTTTCAGAAGGCTCACAAATAGTTGAAACCACCAATGAATGTTTAAGTTGATAATACCAATAACCTCCTTCATCTCATACCCCGACTTCCATCTCAAATGATGCTAGTATTCCAGTAGCTCATCATTTCTTCACATCTGATGTTAGTTCTCTTTCAATGTCATGAGGAAGGAAAGAAAAAGATGGTAATTATAACTCCAATTAGAGTATCCTTCTCTCTTACACACACGTGTGTGTGTATATAGATATATATACCCACACACACGTGTGCACATTACACAATAATATTCAATAACAAGCAGTGCCAAAATTAACTGATTAATTTGCTAGATTACTGGGAAAACTTGACCACTGTCCATCAGCAGAGCACCCTCTTCAAGCAGGAATTCTTCTATGATTTCATTTTTTTCGTTGATCTTCTAAATTATAATATTTTTGCCCCAAAGACATCACATCTATTTCCACATCACTTCATGACAAATAGATGGGGAAAAAATGGAAATAGTATCAGATTTCATTTTCTTGGGCTCCAAAATCACTGCAGACAGTGATTGCAACTATGAAATTAAAAGATGCTTGCTCCTTGGAAGAAAAACTATGACAAACATAGACAGTGTATTAAAAAGCGGAGACATCACTTTATGACAAAGGTCCATATAGTCAAAGCTATGGTTTTTCCAGTAGTCACATATGGATGTGAGAGTTGGACCATAAAGAAGGCTAGAGCCGAAGAACTAACGCTTTCGAACTGTGGTGCTAGAGAAGACTGCAAGGAGTCTGCAAGGAGATCAAACCAATCAACCCTAAAGGAAATAAGTCCTGAATACTCATTGGAAGGACTGATGCTGAAGCTGAAACTCCGACACTTTGGCCACCTGATGCAAAGAACTGACTCACTGGAAAATACCCTGATGCTGGGAAAGATTGAAGGCAGGAGGAGAACGGGACAACAGAGGACAAGATGGTTGGATGACATCACCGACTCAATGGACATGAGTTTGAGCAAACTCAGGGAGATAGTGAAGGACAGGGAAGCCTGGTCTGCTGCAGTTCATGGAGTCACAAAGAGTCAGATACAACTTAACAACTGAACAACAACAAAGACAGTGGGAGGGATCTTAAGTTTTTATTCATCATTTAAGGAGTAAATAGTGAAATAAGTATTATTAGTTGAATACTTGTTTTCAAATAGTCCTTATGTGGAGATCCTGTTGGTCCAGGATTGGACTGGAAGGACCAGAACACTATCCACCTGCTACTGCTAAGTCATTTCAGTCCTGTTCGACTCTGTGCAACCCCAAAGATGGAAGCCCACCAGGCTCCCCCATCCCTGGGATTCTCCAGGCAAGAACTATCCACCTGGCCTCCCCTCAATTCCTAAAGCAGCTACTAGGAGAATTTCAGAGAGTTGCTAGAAATCACTGATGAAGGCACACTAAGCTGGGAGAACAAAGGCTTGTGTCAGATATTGTAAAAGTACAACCCCGTAGGCCAAATCTGTCCTGTAAGAGTGTTTTGTTTGACTCACATTGTTTTTTCTTTTTCTTTGAGGTCAGCATTTTAAAATTGAAGTATTTTCAGTAAAATTTCTTGACTTCCAACTTTTATTTAAAAATAAGACAGTCTGGCTATAATGAACTCCCATTTTCATAGGAAAATAATCAGCTAGATCTGTGTGGCAGTGACTCTTTCACCTATGCTGTTTGCCATATTTCCTTATTTAGCCCCTTTTATAATTTACAATCCTAAATTATGCTTTCTACCTGAGCCTTGTAGCAGTTAACTTCATAACCAATGACCAAACTTTTAGTAAAAGTGTTGCTGCCAATAAGCTGATTGACCTTAAGCAAGTCATTAAATCTCTTTGGGACTCAGTGGCTTCACCTGACATTGGGAAATAAAGCTGAGAAAACAATACATTCTCATCTCTAAGAGTCCTTCTAGCACTAATATTTATTCTAAAATTTAAAATATTCTCTCTCCCTTATAAATGGACTGCCTCCTATAACTTCTACTATCAGTGAAATCTTATCTTGACTATCACTAAACTAAATTTAAAATAGTTTTATTAGTTCATTTAATCACAAAAACAAGACTTAACTAATTTAAAAGCATTGAAAAGAAATATACACACACTTCAATCTTAATGCCCTTGGAAAGGCTTATTCATGCCAAACTTGATTTGGAAAATTTTGACTGAGCAGCCTCTTGAACACCTGGGGACAACTGACTTCAATTAGATTACAGCTGGTATTGTCCATTATCTATTTGAAGCCTAACAAAGAAGAGAGAAAGGTGGGGGTGTGTTCACTCTCTTCAATTAAATTCTCTTCCATACAACTGATTTAGGAAGTGATTTTACCCAAGATTTACCAAAACTTCCTTTGCAATAATTACTCTACATTATCTAATTTGGATGTGTTGTCAATCTATTATTTCAAAAAATTAAGTCACTAAAACATCCCTGAGTAATTTTCTTCCTAGTAAATTAAATCTCTCTCAGGTCACATTCTCAAGAGTATATTGTGTATTTGCTGGATCAGTCTAGAGCAAGTGTATACATAACCACTACCTGGGATCATCAATAAAACCACATAAGATTATCCAGAAAACAAAATACTAAATATGCAACCTGATAAGTGTATTAGTTGTTCTATCTTCACTCTTTAATACAGAAGGACCCCAAGTGAGAAGGGTTTGAGGCTTTGCCACTCAAACTATAATTAGTGAACCAGCAGCATAAGCATTCCCTGGGAGGCTTTTAGAAAAGCAGAATCCCAGGCTACACCCACACACCTGCTGTACTAGCACCTACAGTTTATCAAGACCCCCAGGTGATATATGCATAGATTACAATTTGGAAAATACTGGTCTAGGCACATTAAAGGCATAATGGGTAGGCCTGAATTGTAACCTGATTCTGCCATTTATTACCCATACTTAATTTCACCTGTTTCTTCATCTATAAAGTGAAACTAAATATTAATTACCTCAGGAATGTTCCCTAATTTTATTTCCTTTTTACACCTGAAGAGCCTGGCATAGAGTAAGTCCTCAATAAATATTTGCCAAGTCTAGTAACCAAAAAAAGTTAGAATCAAAAAATTCTGACTTTTAAAATGCAAATGCATTTTCTAACAAATCAATTTTTTTTCACCATGAACTGAATCTGTTTACTTTGATTAAGATGTGGAATAATTTTCTTTGGTGTTTTTTCTTAAAAACTTATATGGAGATTAAAAGAGAACTGGCTTCCTTACTCTTTCTTCTCTCTTCTTCCTCCAACTCATCCTACACAAATGAAGGAAAGAGCCCTAAAGAGAACACTGAATGAGCACTGTAGTAATTTTTCAGGGCCTTCAAATGAGTGTAACTAAATTGAAATCCCTCAAAGTCCCAATCCAGCACAAAGAAACCACACTGTTAAATGGTTAAATGACAAGCTGCTACTGCTGCTGCTAAGTCGCTTCAGTCGTGTCTGACTCTGTGCGACCCCATAGACGGCAGCCCACCAGGCTCCGCCGTCCCTGGGATTCTCCAGGCAAGAACACTGGATTGGGTTGCCATATCCTTCTCCAATGCATGAAAGTGAAAAGTGAAAGTGAAGTCGCTCAGTCGTGTCTGACTCTTTGCGACCCCATGGACTGCAGCCTACCAGGAGCAACACAAATCAAACTTATCCACAGCACAGATGCAATGTTTGGGTAAAAGCATTGATTTGTTGAAAGAGAGAGAGTTGCAGGATAACCAGGGAACTGAAGTTTGCTAAACCAAATGAAGAAAATCAAAACAAACAGGAATAAATGTAACAAAGACACCATAAAAGGTACCTTTGAACTACATGTCTAAAACACAGGATGTGGGCCATCAACAGCCCTAACTGTTAGGAGCAACTAATATGAGACCCTTTGATTAACTTAGCACCCCAGCTTATCAACTATGGACCAAAACTACAAACTGTAAAACATTCTATTGCATTTGTAATATGAAAGAAACTGCTCATCCAGTTTTGGTTAGTAATAGGCTTTTCTATATAAATCATAATCTTAACTAAATAAGTAGGATGTTTAAAAATTATTTTATAAAATATCAGTTCAGTTCAGTTGCTCAGTTGTGTCCAACTCTTTGTGACCCATGGACTGCAGCACGCCAGGATTCCCTGCCCATCAAAAACTCACAGATCTTGCTCAAACTCGTGTCTATCAAGTTGGTGATACCATCAAACCTTCTCATCCTCTGTCGTCCCCTTCTCCTCCTGCCTTCAATCTTTCCCAGCATCAGGGCCTTTTCCAATGAGTCAGTTCATAGCATCAGGTGGCCAAAGTATTAGAGTTTCAGCTTCAGCATCAGTCCTTCCAATGAATATTCAGGGTTATTTCCTTTAGGATTGACTGGTTGGATCTCCTTGCAGTCCAAGGGACTCTTAAGAGTCTTCTCCAACATCACAGTACAACAGCATTAATCCTTCTGCACTCAGCTTTCTTTATGGTCAAACTCTGACATCCATACTTGACTACTGGAAAAACCATAGCTTTGACTATATGTACCTTTGTTGGCAAAGTAATGTCTCTGTTTTTTAATGCATAGTCTAGGTTTGTCATAGCTTTTCTTCCAAGGAGCAAACGTCTTTTAATTTCATGGATGCAGTCACAATCTGCAGTGATTCTGGAGCTCAAGAAAATAAAGTCTGTCACTGTTTCCATTGTTTCCCCAACTATTTGCCATGAAGTGATGGGACTGGATGCCATGATCTTCATTTTTTGAATGTTGAGTTATAAGCCAGCTTTTTCACTCTCCTCTTTCACCTTCATCAAGAGGCTCTTTAGTTCCTCTTCACTTTCTGCCATAAGGGTGGTGTCATCTGCATATCTGGGGTTATTGATATTTCTTCAAGCAATCTTGATTCCAGCTTGTGCTTCATCCAGTCCAGCATTTTGCATAATGTACTCTGCATATAAGTTAAATAAGCAAGGTGACAATATACAGCCGTGACGAACTCCTTTCCCAATTTGGAACCAGTCTGTCGTTCCATGTCCAGTTCTAATTGTTGCTTCTTGACCTGCACACAGATTTCTCAGGAGACAGGTAAAGGGGTCTGTTATTCCTATCCCTTTAAGAACTTTCCACAGTTCGTTGTGATCCACACAGTCAAAAGCTTTGGCGTAGTCAATAAAGCAGAAGTAGGTGCTTTTCTGGAATTTGATTGTTTTTTCTATGATCCAACAGATGTTGGCAATTTGATCTCTGGCAGTGCAATTGCGCAGTAGTTTGAACATTCTTTGGCATTGGATGAAAGCTGACCTTTTCCAGCCCTGTGGCCACTGCTGAGTTTCACAAATTTGCTGGCATATTGTGTGCGGCACTTTCACAGCATCTCTTTTGAAAGCAAAAGTGTAGTCGCTCAGTTGTGTCTGACTTTTTGCAACCTCATGGACTCTAGCCCGCCAGTCTCCCCTGTTCATGTAATTCTCTGGGCAAGAGTACTGGAGTGGATTGCTGTTAACTTCTCCAGGGGATCTTCCCAACTCAGGGATCGAACCTGGGTCTCCCACATCACAGGCAGATTCTTTACCATCTGAGCCACAAATAGCTCAGCTGGAATTCCATCACCTCCAATAGCTTTGTTCGTAGTGATGCTTCCTAAGGCTCACTTGACTTTGCACTCCAGGATATCTGGTTCTAGGTGAGGGATCACACCATTGTAATTATCTGGGTCATTAAGATATTTTATTATAATTCTTCTGTGTATTGTTGCCACCTCTTCTTAATATCTTGTGCTTCTGTTAGATCCATACTGTTTCTTTCCTTTACTGTACCCATCTTTGCATGAAATGTTCTCTTTGGTACCTTTAATTTTCTTGAAGAGATCTCTAGTCTTTCCCATTCTATTGTTTTCTACTATTCCTTTGCATTGATTGCTGAGGAATGCTTTCTTTTCTCTCCTTGCTATTCTTTGGAACTCTGCATTCAGATGGATATATCTTTCCATTTCTCCTTTTCCTCTCACTTCTCTTCTTTTCACAGTTATTTGTAAGGCCTCCTCAGACAACCAGTTTGCCTTTTTTCATTTCTTCTTCTTGGGGATTGTCTTGATCTCTGCCTCCTAATCCTTTGAATCTGCCACATCCACTGTATAATTGTAAGCGATTTGATTTAGATCATACCATGTGGATCACAATAAACTGTGGAAAATTCTGAATGAGATGGGAATACCAGACCACCTGACCTGCCTCTTGAGAAACCTGTATGCAGGTCAGGAAGCAACAGTTAGAACTGGACATGGAACGACAGACTGGTTCCAAATAGGAAAAGGAGTACGTCAAGGCTATATATTGTCACCCTGCTTATTTAACTTATATGCAGAGTACATCATGAGAAACACTGGGCTAGAGGTAGCACAAACTTGAATCAAGATTGCTGGGAGAAGTATAAATAACCTCAGATGTGCAGATGACACCACCCTTATGGCAGAAAGGGAAGAAGAACTAAAGAGCCTCTTGATGAAAGTGAAAGAGGAGAGTGAAAAGTTGGCTTAAAGCTCAACATTCAGAAAACTAAGATCATGGCATCTGGTCCCATCACTTCATGGCAGATAGATGGGGAAACAGTGGCTGACTTTATTTTTCTGGGCTCCAAAATCACTGCTGATGGTGATTGCAGCCATGAAATTCAAAGACGCTTACTCCTTGGAAGGAAAGTTATGACCAACCTAGACAGCATATTAAAAAGCAGAGACATTACTTTGCCAACAAAGGTCCATCTAGTCAAAGCTATGGTTTTTCCAGTAGTCATGTATGGATGTGAGAGATGGACTATAAAGAAAGCTGAGCACTGAAGAATTGATGCTTTTGAGCTGTGATGTTGGGGAAGACTCTTGAGAGTCCCTTGGACTGCAAGGAGATCCAACTAGTCCATCCTAAAGGAGATCAGTCCTGGGTGTTTACTGGAAGGACTGATGTTAAAACTGAAGCTTCAATACTTTGGCCACCTTTGATGCGAAGAGCTGACTCATTGGAAAAGACCCTGATCCTGGGAAAGATTGAGGGCAGGAGGAGAAGGGGATGACAGAGGATGAGATGGCTGGATGGCATCACTGACTCGATGGACATGGGTTTGGGTGGACTTAGGGAGTTGGTGATGGACAGGGAGTCCTGGCGTGCTGCATTTCATCAGGTCGCAAGGAGTCAGACTCGACTGAGTGACTGAACTGAACTGATACTGAGACAAGAAAAATGTTGCAGATAATGCATAGGGATCCTGACAAGGTAGGAATCTAATAGAAGATCCCTGCCTAAATCTGGATCCCCAAAGAGCTAGCCCTTGAGCCCCTATAAGGGTGAATAGAAATAAAGGAGCATTTCTATTAGTATATGGGTTAGTTTTGTCACCAGAATACTTTTTAATACTGAAAGATATTTTTATTTGTGAAATGCTTGATCTCTGTCCAAAAGAGCAGAAGTGGTTGTAACGCTTTAAAGACACATCCAGGCCAAGGGATGGCCAAATGGCATCAGTGTACACTGTAGGAATCAAGGTTTCACAGTAGAGATGATTGTGGAGAAAACTAAATCATCACATGCCTACGGCATGTGAAGTTACCCATGAAGACTTGAAAGACTCTCCATTATTGAAATCAGTATTAATAATGCCATCTGTAACTCAGATGGAAGAAAAAAAGACTGCCATATGAAATCAACATGGTCATTTAAATTGTATTGGTTTTGCATTTTTGTTTGTATTTGATTTGCAGTTTCTGTTTTATTGTTACGTAAGTCTTGGATATTTAAAGGGTTTATACTTAGTTTTATGGTTGTACATATTATAAGACTTATAAAAATTTTTTCTTCAAAAGAGATACATACATTCTTTGGATATAGAGTGAATATAGAGTGTAGGTTTGATAAGGACTGGCTTACCATTTGACTTCTTGTGTAGATCCACCTACAGTGTGGACCAGTCACTCTAATCAGAGAGTGCCATGGCAAATATGGTGGCCATTACAACATGTGAAAGTTGTCTTTTACTTCAATATCTATGAACTTTCTGAAATGGTTCTGTCCTGAAGCATAAATCTACCTCAGATGAATTAGGTTGAGTTAAGTGAAAATGCCATTCTTATCAGTCAAAAACAGCTATCTATAAACATTTTCTTATCATACAATCTAATACATGATCAAGTTTCTTCTCTTTCAAGGAGAGCCTAACCTAAACCAGTATGAATGAATCATAGGAGAAATTTCTTAACAGGCAACCAACCCTCCTTGATGCTATACTGATTTTTGCTGATGCCATTCAGTTAAATTAGAAATTAAACTTAAAGGCTTTTTTAATATAAAAATAATATATTGAAAAAAGCAACTCCTGAACATACATAAGGGCTTACCTAGTGACTTCAGCAATAAAGAATTCAACTGCCAATGCAGGAGACATGGGTTGCATCCCTGGGCTGGGAAGATTCCCTGGAGAAGAAAATGGCAACCCACTCCAGTATTCATGCCTGGGAAATCCCATGGACAGAGCAGCCTGGCAGGCTATAGTCCATGGGGTGGCAAAGAGTCAGACATGACTTATCAAGTAAATAATAACAACAACAAGCGAATATATAAGAAAGAAAGTTAGAAGGAATATAAAATTAAATCATAGTAAGTGAGACACTATCTTGGGGAACCACTTGGCCACTGATCACAGAGACCTTCCTAATAGAACAGAAGTTAATTAATCAGGTTTTTGTATAAAGCAATACAGAAAAGATCCAGAACTCCCAGAAATAGGTATCAGTCAGAACAGCTTTTCAGTAGTCTTTTTTATTTCCTATTCACTACAATACTAAGAAGTAATCAAATATTACCCACACTGTTTTCTCAACCCATTTATGTCTTTTCCTTTAATTGTTTTAAATTCACCAAGAGTGAAAAACCCCCACTCCCAACTAATTGTAAAAGAGGAGGGCAAAGAAAGGTTTGTCCACAGTTATTGCTTCCAGAGAGATGAGGTGACCTACCCCCCTATTTCATACTAAACATGATTATTAGTGACAATATCCAAGTGAAACGTCTCTGGTTTCATTTGAGACAATGAAATGTGTGTCCCACTTTCCTCCAACACAAATATTTCAAAATAACAAGCATGACAAATCCTCATGATACAGGACACAATATGAAGAAATATGAGGAACATCTCATGTTCTTGTTACTCCCATGTTTAATGTTTTTATTTTCTCTTTTAGATTAGGAAACATCCCAAATCTTGTATACAAAAGCTTTATGTCCACTTTATTCCCAGATAAAGGAAGGATTATCTCTTGACAAGTGGGCAGTGAAGCCTGGCCTCGGAAATTATATTCCGTAACTTCTCTGCATGGCACCAAAGGACTAAGGCTAAGAAAGAGGACACATATTCACAGAAAAAGTGATTCATATATGTGAAAAAAGGGCTAAATAAAATTATAATAAATAGTAAAATGTTCCTGAAGTTCTGTGATAGCAAAGTCATTCATTTGTCCATTCACTCAACTGTTTATAAGAATCTGTTTTACATAAGGTATTGTTTTAATATAAATAATCAACATTCATTGAGTACTTATTATGTGCCAGGAATTATACTAGCTATTTTATATACATTATTTCAAAATTATTATGAATAGGTACTATTATTATCCCAATTTTACAGAAGAAAAATAGGAAGCTAAAGAGTTTACATAACAAGTTCATAAGTGGCTATGCTGGGATTTGAACTTATAACTGACTGTTTTCTTTCTGCTCCACCATACGAACCACTTAAAAACATTTGAAAAACAGAATGGATATAAATATTTAGAGTATCTAACAATGTACAAATCAATATTCCATTAAATGTGAATCATTAATACTTCATTTGGAGTTTCAAAATTTCATTTGGAGTCAAAAGCATAAATATCAAAGCACTTTTTCTGTTGACAGCAGTATTTCCCATTCTCATCTGTAGCACTTTCCAATGGCCAACATCACAGTGAATTTTACAGGGGAAACTGAGAAACTATTATCATCTTAACCAGTGTAAAAATTTCCTGCTGGTTCTTCTGTTAGTGGAGTTACCCCTCAAGTGAAAAATGCCTAGAGTCTGTGGAATATCCAAGACTGGTTTCTTCCCTGTGTGTTTGCTAAACAATAGACAGGAGTTGCAGCTACAGTTCTCCCTCTATTTTGACTTCCATGGTAGTGGACTAGAGCATGATCCTTTCATAAAAATATTTGATTATTTATTTATATAATAATCTATTACTAACTACCTACTTATGCAATCTATGCTAAACGGATGTTTGTTCAAAGAAAATGTAACCAATAATAGTTTACGTATCTATTGTGAGAAATTATGGCATATTTAGGAAACTTCTATGATTCAATTTGCATACATGCTCTAAGGAAGACATGTTAAAAGAATCTATTCCTACTTCCTAGTCCTCTAAATACCTCAGACCTTTACCAGGAGGGACATGTGCCTTTTCTGCCATTTTTATCCCTAACTCCATGCATATATTCCTTACACATTGCTGGTGCTAAAATAATAATAAGGTTTGTTATTCAAATAAATGAACTCTGTATCTTTTCAAATCCTTTAGCAGAATCCATTAAAAAATAACAGTAGCCTGTGGGTCAGAGGCTCTGGCTCGTATTTGGACAATATGCCGAATCTACCATCTGACTTTTTAAACAAGCTGTAGCAACTAACTCCCTCCATGAGAGTGAATGGAACTAAATGGATGGCTAGAATTTCTGTTCCTTAGTATAACTCTAGTGGCTTTCAGCTGATTTCTGAAAATAATTCCTTTAGAATGAGGCTTCCACCAAGAGCTCATGATGAACAAGCAGATTTTGCAGGTGATTCTGGGAAGAACATGTGAGTGGTCAAACCCTGCAGACCTAGGAACTGTGGGGAAGATGAAAAACCTCTGAGGCTCTACCATCAGAATGGGCTCAGGAGTTCAGCAGGAATAGACTAATTGGTCCCACCTACTGTGTCTACAGGCTTCCCTGACAGCTCAGTGGTAAAGAATCCACCTGCAACACAGGAGACACAGGAAACACGGGTTTGAGCCCTCGGTAGGGAAGATCCCCTGGAGAAGGAAATGGCTACTCATTTCAGTATTCTTGCCTGGAAAAATCCCATGGACAGAAGAGCCTGGCAGGCTACAGTCCCTCCGGTCGCAAAGAGTTGGAAACAACTGAGTGACTAAACAACAACAAAGTAGATCTACACTAGGAGATAAAACTGACTCTGAGCAAAGAAAGAAAATATAATCATCAAGATGCACCAAGTATCCCGGGAAGTGAGATAGGTAAATTAGAAGGAAGCTTCCAGAAGTAAACACTTTGGGCTCTCCTTATGGGAGCAGGTAAAGCTGCTTAGAGGCAGTTTGTGACAGTATTATACTTCATGAAGTGTGCAGGCAAGTAAAGTCTGTAAGCTGGGTATGGGAGAAGAAAATTAGATTCTAAAGTCAGTAACTACAAACGGCAGACAAGGTCAAGGCAGGACACAGCAAGATTGGACTAATATTGAGTCTGATAATCACAAAATTTCCCAAGAAGAGCTCTTAAAATCACCCTGTGTTCACTTCTTATACCAGTCCTTGAATTCTGTGAAACTGATGACTGCTTTTCGCTCAGAGAAAATCCATTTATTTGATTCTATTTTTACTTTTTTCCTCAACTTCTAAACTATCTATGACCAATATTTTTCAAATGGTTCTATGAATGACTCCTTTGACTAAGACTCAATAAACAAAATCAAAAATGGTTACAAGATCACTTAGATCTTACATTAGCGGTCTAGTGATTAGCATAGATTCAAAGACAATCTGGTCTCTTTTCACTGCACATACAAAGCAGTAAGTTGAAGGGAAATTGAGTTACTTCTTTGACGTAGTACAACTACTTAGAGGTCACATTAGGACTAGAATAACATGTCATGAACATGTCTAGTTCAGTGTTTGTGTTTTTTGTTTTTTTTTTCCCTAAACAGTGCTGGTTCTATTATAATGTGAACACAATTCAGCTTTCTTTATTGTTCTATCTTGCACAAGCTCTCCGGAGAAGGCAATGGCAACCCACTCCGGTACTCTTGCCTGGAAAGTCCCATGGACGGAGGAGCCTGGTGGGCTGCAGATCATGGGGTTGCTAGGAGTAGGACACGACTGAGCAACTTCCCTTTTACTTTTCACTTCCATGTATTGGAGAAGGAAATGACAACCCACTCCAGTGTTCTTGCCTGGAGAATCCCAGGGACGGGGGAGCCTGGTGGGCTGTCGTCTACGGGGTTGCACATAGTCGGACACGACTGAAGCGACTTCGCAGCAGCAGCAGCAGCACAAGATCTCATGAGATAATATTGTTATCAGACTATTTCCCAAATAGCTTGTTTACTAAATCTCTCTTACTGAAGTGACTATCTTATTTGTTGGACTTCTGCATCTTGCCTTTCATTGCTAAGAACAAAACAAAACAAAAAAATGCAATGCCCAATAGGTTATACATCTCTGACAGTATATGACTCAAAAAAGAGCCACTAATTAATTCTGTAACCTCAGTAAACTCACTTAACCTCTGTGGTCCAGATTCCTCATAAGAAGAAGGAAGAGGAGGAAAAGGGGGAAGACAGACAGAGAAGTGGGTGACAGGAGAGGAAGGAGTTGGAACTAAATAATCTAAAAGATTCCTGGATTTAAATAAAGTCTCCAGAGCTCTGTGTAGATGTACTCCAATTTTGGTAAAAACAGAGTCTAGGATACAAGCATGGCTTATATACTTAAAAGTCTGTGTGGTAACAATAGCTAAGTTAGAGGATAATAACCATATGCCAAGCATTTTTCTAAGGGCTATGAATATCTATGAATTCACAGAATAATTGTCACAGAAACTCAATGAGATAAGCACCATTATCTTTGTCTCCATTTTCCAAATGAGGAAACTGAGGCACAGAATTTAAGTAATATGCCAGTGTCACACATACAGTAGGTCGTAAAATCAGGGTTTGAACAATCTAGTTCCAGCTGTCATGCACTTAAAAGACCGTTATACTTCCCCCTGATAATGGATGAGCTTGCAGGTTTGGGTGGCTGATGATGATAGAGATGAAGAGATTTTGGATGGTCTTTTAAGATAAAATATTATTTTATCTTAAATTTTATCTTTATTTAACATGAAACAGTAACTTTTAATTATACCATCCTTCCTGCGGCAGTTTTCTTAGTTTATAGTAGTAAAACACCAATATTCATCCATTTGCTCAGATTAAAAATCAAATGATAACTCTTGATTTTTGCCTTTCTCTCATTCCAAAATCCATCAGCAAGTCCTCCTAGATCTACCATCAAAACAAATCTAGAATCCAACCATTTCTCACTGCCATACTGCTACCACTTGGTGCATCTTCATCTTTACCTTCATCTGTAATGTTTGCAATTACCTCCTAAATCACTTGCTTGATTTTACACTTTTACACTTATGCTTTTACAGTCTAATCTCCACATAGCATGCTGAATAGCTATTTTTAAAACATAGACCACATCATTCCTCTACTCAAAACCCTCCTATGGCTTCCCATTGTATTTAGAATAAAATATAATCTCTCTACTAAGGTCAGACTTTGTATGATCTGGCCTTCATGGACTTGTTATCCACTTTTTTGATGGAATATATTTTGCAATCTGAATAAACTTCCTGAAGTCTTTGAACTTCTCTTGTGATGTTATGTACTTTTTTTCCAACCAAAGTATAACTGCTATGTACTTATTGGAAGAGAGTTAGCTCATTAGCATTAAACACTAACATAATTACTACATTAAAATCCCATGCCATGTGAAGATGCAGAAATGAAAGCTGCCCCCTGCTTCCTTTTTCACGATCTATGGAAACTTTCTAGACTACCCTGAGAATTTTTTTTCTTTCAAGTGACAAAGAATACCTACTCAGCAGGTTTTTATTCTCTAGGTATTGTCTATTCATCATTATAAGTAATAAGTTGCTGGCTGAGACTGATTGTCAATTTTTACAGAAACTTTGGAATAATTAGTGATACCATTTAATTTTAAAACCTGTGGTAAGCTAATGGCAAACATACATAGTGTATGGAAAGGAAAACTTGCTGCTTCCCAGAACCTGATTTCCTCATCATTGGAAATCAAATAGGTCAAACACAGCTCATCTATAAAAACTAAAAAAGAAGCCCTTGTTTCTAGTGATAGTTTAGGGAAGTGCTTCAGCCAATTCTACTCACATGTTCTAAAAGAATTAATTTCTCCTTTACATATCTATGGGAGTAATGACTATCTAGTGACTTAAAAGACCATAAAATGGATATAATCCATTTTCTTTCCATTAAATATCCCACTGCAGTATCTGTGATTTGACCTCCACATGTACAGACAACAATAAAACTAAAAATTTCTCAATTGACTGATTTCTCAACTCAGAAATCAGGAGTTGAAACAAGTTAGCTCTCAATTTCCAAAATAGTATTAAGAGAAAGAGCCTTTTTTATGTGCTAACTAGGGCCATGCATTTAGTTATCTAGAAACAGATCTGAAATTGTGTCCTCTGCTAACCTTCTACTAAGATTAGATCTACACATATTGAACTCTATTTGGAGCATAGATTACAGTTCTGTGACTCTGTCATTAGAATAAGCAGCCCCAAAGTAAAATATAATCACAATGAACAAGGAATTAGCATGAAATACTAACTTAGTAATTCATTCTAAGGACAAGTTAGCTTCCCAGGTGTTAGCTTCAAAGATTGCAGATAATAAACTAAAAAACATAAGCGAATTGAAATAAAGTGAGTGAACATAACTCTTGAGACTGATTTAGGTCATTGTACTCCTTCTTCATTTCTTTCCCAGTAGATAAAATGGAGGTTGAACTGTTGATATCTTCACCAGGCATATTAAGAATATTTTATGACCAATACAGTACTAGCACTGACCTAGCAGCATAGACCCAGCTTGCCAGAGTGAGGAAGTAGTGTCTTTGCGGGTCTTTTTGTGGCAGGCATCAACCATTTAGTTGCTAATTTGGGGGAAGTCCAGTGGATTCTGGTGGGGGAGACTCTAGAGCCAAGCCAGCAGGGTGAGAGTAGGCCCATTCAAGAGCTTGGGTATAGGCTTTTTACTCATCAGTAAGAAAAGAGCCATACAATGCATACCAATTGAACATTATCCTTAAGACTGTCATAAGCTTTGGATAATTGAAAAAAGGAAGTAGGGAAGAATGAACATTTTGAGGCAGGAGATAGATGGGTTCCAAGCTACTCATTTATAAATACCCTTCTGTCCATACTTTGAGATAGAAATGACAATAAAGCCTTCTTCAGTGAACAATCCAAAGAAATACAGGAAAACAACAGAAGGGGAAAGACTAGAAATCTCTTCAAGAAAACTGGGGAAATCAAAGGAACATATCATGCAAAGATGGGCATAAGAAAGGACAGAAATGGTAAAGACCTAATAGAAGCAGAAGAGATCAAGAAGAGATGGCAAGAATACATAGAAGAACTATACAAGAAAGATCTTAATGACCTGGATAACCACAATGGTGTGGTCACTCACCTAGAGCCAGACATCCTGGAGTGTGAAGTCAAGTGGGCCTTAGGAAGCACTTCTGCCAATAAAGCTAGTGAAGGTAATGGGATTGCAGCAGAGCTGTTTAAAATCCTAAAAGATGATGCTATCAAAGTGCTACACTCAATATATCAGCAAATTTGGAAAACCCAGCAGTGGCCACATGGCTGGAAAAGGTCAATCTTAATTTAATCCCAATTCCCAAGAAGAGCAGTGCTAAAGAATATTCAAACTACCAGACAATTACACCCACTTCCTATGCTAGTATGGTTATGCTCAAAATCTGTCAAGCTAGGCTTCAGCAGTACTTAAATCAGGGACTTCCTATGTACAAGCTGGGTATAGAAAAGGCAGAAGAACCAGAGATCAAATTGCCAACAAATTCACTGGATCATAGAGAAGGTAAGGGTATTTCAGAAAAACATCTACTTCTGTTTCATTGACTATGCCAAAGCCTTTGACTGTGTGAATCATAACAAACTGTGGAAAACTCTTTAAGAGATGCAAATACCAGACCATCTTACCTATCTCCTGAGAAATTTGTATGCAGTCAAGAAGTAAGAGCTAGAACCTTATATGGAACAACTGACTTGTTCAAAACTAAGAAAGAAGTACAGTACGATCAGGCTGCATATTGTCAACTTGTTTATTTAACTTCTATGCAGAGCACATCATGCGAAATGCTGGACTGGATGAGTTACAAGCTGGAGTAAATATCAACAACCTCAGATATGCAAGATGATATTACTCTAATGGCAGAAAGTGAAGAGGAACTAAAGAGCCTCTTGATGAAGGTGAAAGAGGAGAGTGAAAAAGCTGGCTTAAAACTCAATATTAAAAAAAACTAAGATCATAACATTCAGTCCCATCACTTCATGGGAAATAGATGGGGAAAAGGTAGAAGTACTAACAGATTTCCTCTTCTTGGGTTCTAAATCACTGCGGATGGTGACTGGAGGCAAGAAGTTAGAAGAAAATTGCTTCTGGGAAGAAAAGCTATGACAAACCTAGATAGCATATTAAATAGCAAAGACATCACTTTACTGACAAAGTCACTAGTCAAGGCTATGGTCTTTCCAGTAGTCACATATGGATGTGAGAGTTGGACCATAAAGAAGGCAGAGCACCAAAGAATTGATGCTTTTGAACTGTGGTGCTGGAGAAGACTCTTGAGAGTCCCTTGGACAGCAAGATCAAACCAGTCAGTCCTAAACGAAATCAACCCTGAATATTCACTGGAAAGAATGATGCTGAAGCTCCAATATTTTGGCCACCTGATATGAAGAGCCAACTCATTGGAAAAAACCCTGATGCTGGGAAGGATTCAAGACAGGAGGAGAAGTGGGCAACAGAGAATGAGATGTTTGGATGGTATCACCAACTCAAAGGACATGAGTTTGAGCAAACTCTGGGAGATGGTGAAGGATAGGGAAGCCTGGTGTGCTGCAGTCCATGGGGTCACAAAGAGTCAGACACAACTTAGCGAATGAACAACAACAACACAACAGTATAGGTATCAAAATCTCTTTCTCACATTAGACCGAAAGCCCTGAGGAGTCTAAGACTTTGACTTAGACCTTGCCTTTTGGCTCACCATTTTCTTCCTAGGAATTAGAAAAATACTTGATGCATATTAAATATTTTTAGTGAACAAATGGAGAGGTTAGTTTGATTTTAAAATGTTACATATCATACAAGGCCAATTATTGTATACTCACAATAAAGTATAAAGTTGTGCAAGTAAAAAAAGGAAAAGATACAGCAAACACCTACATATGAAACTTAATTGCAACCTTTCAAAGACTTAAACATGCATTCTCATGACCAATCATGTAAGTTAGTTCATGTGTCTGGCATACATTGTCACGTGTGCAGCTTCTGCAAGTGCTTTTGTATACTTTACAGTACAGTACTGTCTAGAGTATAGTAGGACAGTATCTTTATTTCAAGCCCAAGATGTCTGGAAGCAAGCATAAAATCAGCAGTGATATAGCTGGTACTACTATACTTTCCAAGGTACTGACTATACTGTAAGATTAAAAATGTTTTTCTTTTTATTTTTTGGTTTGTTTTTTATGTATTATCTGGGTGAAAAGTATTGACATTATAAACCTGTTACAGTACAGTACTATATACCTGATTGTGTTAGTTGGGTACCTAGGCTAACTTGTTGGACTTACGAACAAATTGGACTTATGAATGCCCTCTTGGAATGGAATCTTTCATATGTAGGGGACTTACTGTAATGATAAAAATATGTAACATTTATTGAGTTCCTATGTGATAATCACTATATTACAAATACATATATCCTTATTTAATTTTCCCCAAGCCCCATGAGATAAGCATGATTTTCACTGTCTTCATTTTGTAGATGAGGGAACAAAGGCTTACAGTAATAAATTCCAAAAATCAAGAGCCAATATGCAGTAGACCAGAGTTTCACATCAGGTTTGTCAAATAACAAAGACTGAACTCTAATCTACATACACTCAGTTTCTCCGTGTTTAGTTCACTTTACATATACCCCCTTCCTTTGGGGTGAATGAGTCAACAAATATTGTGTGGTTCTCTACTGGATTAGATTAAGTACTCATAAGAACCAAAGTAGTGCACTGTAAGAGTGATAACAGGAAAAACTGCTGCAGACTGTTCCGATATCTAGTTGATGAGCAGATGGTGTACTTCTGAGAAATATATGGAAGAAAACATTTAGGCAACTGATGCTTATATGGGTGTAATTTTCTGGCTATAGCAGATGCCTATTGCTTCCTGAAATATGCCATATTCCACCCTAAGTACAGAAAAATACATATAGCTGACAAAGTCGAATAGATTGTGGCTTTGCATATCAATAAATTATACTTACTGGTCCTGTAAGGCATCATTTAACCAAGAACTCAGAAGCTGAAACTGATCTCTCAGGTACAATGGCACAATAGAAAGAACATAGACTTTGGAATCAAACAAGCTTGAGCTCATAATCCTGGGCTGTATAATCTTGAACACTGTTTTTAACTGTACAGAGCTTAAGTTTTTATCACTAAAATAATACAGTATTCATAACCTGTTGGTTCTATATGATTCAAATAGGAATAAAGTGTCTGACAAACAGTAGGCACTTAACAAATGCTAGCTAATTATCCAAATCAAATCAAAGTTTGGCATAGCTAGTATGAATGTTAATTCTTTTTTCAAACTTTAAACTTTTTATTTTGTATTTGGATATAGTCCGTTAACAATGTTGTGGTAGTTTCAGGGGAATAGTGAAGGGACTCATCCATACATATACATGTATCCACTCTTTCCCAAACCTCCCTCCATCCAGGGTGGCACACAACATTGAATGGAGTTCCATGTGCTATACAATATATCTTTGTTGCTTATCAATTTTGAATTTTGAATACAGCAGTTTGTACATGACCTTCCCAAACTCCCTAACTATCCCTTCCCACATAAGTTTGTTTTCTAAGTCTTTGAGTCTCTTTCTGTTTTGAAAATAAGTTCTTTTTAGATTCCACATAAAAGGGATGTCATTTGATATTTCTCCTTCTCTGTCTGACTTACTTCACTCACTATTGACACTCTGTAGGTCCATCCATGTTGCTACAAATGGCATTATTTTGTTCTTTTTAATGGCTGAGTAATATTCCATTGTGTATGTATGTACCATATCTTCTTAATCCATTCCTCTATTGATGGACATTCAGGTTGTTTCCATGTCTTGGCTATTGTAAACAGGGTTGCAATAAACACTGGGGTGCATGTGCCCTTTTGGATCATGTTTTTCTCTGGATATGTGTGCAGGAATAGGATTGCAGGGTCATACAGTAGCTCTATTTTTAGTTTTTTAAGGAACCTCCATACTGTTCTGCATAGTGGCTATAACCAATCTACATTCCCACCAACAGTACAGGAAAGTTTCCTTCTCTCCATACCCTCTCCAGCACTTGTTGTTCATGGATGTTTTTGATGATAGTCATTCTGACCAGTGAGAGGTGATACCTCATTGTAGTTTTGATTTGCATTTCTCTAATAACTAGCAATGTTGAACATCTTTTCATGTGCCTATTGGCCATCTGTATGTCCTCTTTGGAGAAATGTCTATTCAGGTCTTCTGCCCATTTTTTGAGTGGGCTGTTTTGATGCTGTTAAGCATCATAAGTTGTTCGTGAATTTTGGAGACTAATACCTTATCTATCATAGCATTTGCAGATATTTCCTCACAATATGTGGGTTGCCTTTTTATGTTGTTCACTGTTTCCTTTGCTGTGCAAAAGCTTTTGAGTTTAATTAGGTCTCATTTGTTTATTTTTTTATTTCTATTATTGTGAGAGATGGATTTAAAAAGATGTTGCTGTGATTTATGTCAGAGAGTGTTCTGCCTTAGTTTTCCTCTAGGAGTTTTATAGTCTTTATAGTTTTAAAGACATTTAGGTCTTTGATCCATTTAATGTAGGAACTTGGAGGGTGTTTTATAGTGAGATTAACTTTTTCTTTTGGCCATGTGCCATGCAGGATCTTAGTTCTGCTTGCAGTTCAGTTCAGTCACTCAGTCATGTCCAACTCTTTGTGACTACATGGACTGAAGCATGCCAGGCTTCCCTGTCCATCACCAACTCCCAGAGCTTACTCAAACTCATGTCCATCATGTCGGTGATGCCATCCAACCATCTTATCCTCTGCCATCTCCTTCTCCTCCCATATTCAATCCTTCCCAGCATTAGGGTCTTTTCCAATGAATCAATTCTTCACATCAGGTGGTGAAAGTATTGGAGTTTCATCTTCAGCATAAGTCCTTCCAATGAATATTCAGGACTGATTTCCTTTAGGATTGACTGGTTGGATCTCCCTGTAGTCCAAGAGACTCTCAAGAGTCTTCTCCAACACCACAGTTCAAAAGCATCAATTCCGGAGGGCGTGGTCCTAACATGGTGGAAGAATAGGACGGGGAGACCACTTTCTCCCCCAAAATTCATCAAAAGATCATTTGAATGCTGAACAAATTCCACAAAACAACTTCTGAATGCTGGCGGAGGACACTAGGCACCCAGAAAGGTAGCCCATTGTCTTTGAAAGGAAGTAGGACAAAATGCAAAAGATAAAAAGAGAGACAAAAGAGTTAGGGATGGAGACCCATCCCGGGGAGGGAGTCATGAAAGAGGAGAAGTTTCCAAACACCAGGAAACCCCCTCACTGGTGGGTCTGTGGGGAGTTTTGGAATCTCAGAGGGCAACATAACCGGGATGAAAAAAAATAAATAAATAAAACCCACAGATTACGTGCCTAACCACAACTCCCAGCAGAGAAGTAGCCCAGACACTCATATCAGCCACCAGCAAGTGGGAGCTGAACAGGGAAGTGCAGGCTGCATTGCTTAGGGTAAGGACCAGGCCTGAATGCCCTGAGGACAATCTGAGGGAGCTAATGTGAGATAGCAACTCAAACCGTGGGATAGCCAGAGAGAGAGGAAAAAAAGGAGAGAGAGAGAACTTTTCTACGAAAGCTCTAAGACATTGCCAGGCCCACTCACAGAACAAAGGACTAAGCAAATACCAGAGGAGAGTTAGCCAGCTGCGGACCAGCCCATCCCCCACCAGAGGCAGAGAGGCAGGCGGGCGACAGCCAGAGTCAGAAAGGGGCAATCTCAGCCCCAGAGACAGCATCCTCTACCAAACTGAGAGCAGGCTCCCAGTTGCTAACCAAAGTCTTCCTGGGATCCTGGACGGTTGACATCTTCCAGGAGGGTCACAGCCAGAGATCAGCTCCCCAGAGGAGACACAAGGCACATCTGAGACAGCGCTCCTGCTGCACACCCAGGAAACTGAGCAGTTGGGACGGGGGAGGTGATAAGATGCACCGCACACCTGGGGAGAGTGTGCTCGCCAAGCACCTGGTCGCCTGAGCTGTTTGGACCTGGGAAGGGGACAAAAACGCAGGCCCAACTGAGTCTGTGCCTTTGTAGAGTACCTGAGAACCTGAACCTGAGTGGCTTAGACCTGGGAAGTTCACGCAATTCAGGGCCCACTTTAGACAGTTCCCCTGCAGAGCAACCTGGAGACTGAGCAGTGTAGAACGGGAAAGCACATAGGCCGTGAGCAGGGGCAAATCCAGTGTGGCCAAGACATGGTGAGCACTCCCTATACACACCAGTGATATTTGTTTGCAGTGTTCCTCCCTCCCCACATCACAACTGAACAAGTGAGCCTAAATAAGTGACCACCTTCACCCCTCTTGTGTCAGGGCGGAAATTAGGCACTGAAGAGATTTGCAAACAGAAGAAGCCAAAATAAACAGAAGGAACCACTTTGGAAGTGACAGGTGCAACAGATTAAAATCCTGTAGCCAGCACCGACTACACTGGAAGGGGCCTATAGACCTTGAGAAGAAGTATAAGCTGGAACAAGGAGCTGTCAGAAACTGAACTGACCCCACACTGCCCACAACAGATCCAGAGAAATTTCTAAATATATTTTACTATTATCATTTTATTTTTATTTTTTATTTTTAAGTCCTTTATTACTACTTTAATTTTCATTTTTATAACCTACTATTACCTTGCAAAAAAAAAAGACGCTATTTTTAAAGCAAATTTCATATATAATTTTTGTGATTTTGTTTTGTTTTTTTAGTATGGTATTTTTGAGAGTCGAACCTCTACTCTAGATTTTTAATCTTTGCTTTTTGGTATTTGTTATCAATTTTGTACCTTTAAGAATCCAACCTTCACTACCCATTTTTATTTAGGAGTGCGATTTCTGGCTTGATTGCCCTCTCCCCTTTTTGACTCTCCTTTTTCTCCCCCAGGTCACCTCTATCTCCTCCCTCCCTCTTCTCTTCTCTGCCCAAGTCTGTGAATCTCTTTGGGTACTCCGGGCTGTGGAGAACACTTAGGGAACTGATTACTGGCTGATTACTGGCTAGATCTGTCTCTCCCCTTTTGATTCCCCCATTCTCCTCCTGGTCGCCTCCATCTCCCTCCTCCATCTTCTCTTCTCCATGTAACTCTGCTAATCTCTCTGGGTGTCCCTCACTGTGGAGAATCTTTTCTCCATTAACCTAGATGTTTTATCATCAGTGCAGTATGGATGGAGAAGTCTTGAGGCTACTGAAAGAATAAGACTGAAAACCAGAGGCAGGAGGCTTAAATCCAAAACCTGAGAACACCAGAACACTCCTGACTCCAGGGAACATTAATCGACAAGGGATCATCCAAAAGCCTCCATACCTACACTGAAACCAAGCTCCACCCAAGAGCCAACAAGTACCAGAGCAAGATATACCACGCTAATTTTCCAGCAATGCAGGAACATGGCCCTGAGCATTAATATACAGGCTGCCGAAAGTCACACCAAACCCACAGACACCTCAAAACTCACTACTGGACACTTCATTGCACTCCAGAGAGAAGAGATCCAGCTCCACCCACTAGAACACAGACACAAGCTTCCCTAACAAGGAAACCTTGACAAGCCACTCGTCCAATCCCATCCACAGGGAGTTCAGTTCAGTTCAGTCGCTCAGTCATGTCTGACTCTTTGTGACCCTGTGAATTGCAGCAAACCAGGCCTCCCTGTCCATCACCAACTCCCAGAGTTTACCCAAACCCATGTCCATCGAGTCGGTGATGTCATCCAACCATCTCATCCTCTGCCATCCCCTTCTCTTCCTGCCCCCAATCCTTCCCAGCATTAGGGTCTTTTCCAATGAGTCAACTCTTCACATGAGGTGGCCAAAGTATTGGCGTTTCAGCTTCAACATCAGTCCTTCCAATGAACACCCAGGACTGATCTCCTTTAGGATGGACAGGTACCTCCACAATAAAGAGGAACTACAAACTTCCAACATACAGAAAGGCCACCCCAAACACAGCAATCTAAACAAGATGAAAAGGCAGAGAAATATTCAGCAGGTAAAGGAACATGATAAATGCCCACCAAGCCAAACAAAAGAGGAGGAGACAGGGAGTCTACCTGAAAAAGAATTCAGCATAATGATAGTAAAAACGATCCAAAATCTTGAAAACAAAATGCAGTTACAGATAAATACTCTAGAGATAAGGATTGAGGAGATGCAAGAAATGTTTAACAAGGACCTGGAAGAAATAAAAAAGAGTCAATCAATAATGAATAATGCAATAACTGAGATCAAAAACACTCTGGAGGGAACCAACAGTAAAATAACTGAGGCAGAAGACAGGATAAGTGAGGTGGAAGATAGAATGGTGGAAATAAATGAAGCAGAGAGGAAAAAAGAAAAAAGAATTAAAAGAAATGAGGACAACCTCAGAGACCTCTGGGACAATGTTAAATGTCCCAACATTCGAATCATAGGAGTCTCAGAAAAAGAAGACAAAAAGAAAGGCCATAAGAAAATACTTCACGAGATAATATTTGAAAATTTCCCTAAAATGGGGAAGGAAATAGCAACCCAAGCCCAAGAAACCCAGAGAGTCCCAAAAAGGATAAACCCAAGGCGAAACATCCCAAGACACATATTAATCAAATTAACAAAGATCAAACACAAAGAACAAACATTAAAAGCAGCAAGGAAAAACAACAAACAACATACAATAGAATTCCCATAAGGATAACAGCTGATCTTCCAATAGAAACTTTTCAGGCCAGAAGGGAATGGCAGGACATAGTTAAAGTGATGAAACAGAAAAACCTACAACCCAGATTACTGTACCCAGCAAGAATCTCATTCAAATATGAAGGAGAAATCAAAAGCTTTACAGACAAGCAAAAGCTCAGAGAATTAAGCACCACTAAACCAGATCTTCAACAAATGCTAAGGGATCTTCTCTAGACAGGAAACACAGAAAAGGTGTATAACCTCGAACCCAAAACAATAAAGTACATGACAACGGGATCATGCTTATCAATAATTACCTTAAATGTAAATGGGTTGAATGCCCCAACTAAAAGACAAAGACTGGCTAAATGGATACAAAAACAAGACCCCTATATATGCTGTCTACAAGAGACCCACCTCAAAACAGACTGAAAGTAAAGGGCTGGAAAAAGATATTTCACACAAATGGAGACCAAAAGAAAGCAGGAGTAGCAATACTCATATTAGATAAAACAGCCTTTAAAATAAAGGCTGTGAAAAGACACAAAGAAGGACACTACATAATGATCAAAGGATTTATCCAAGAAGATATAACAATTATAAATATATATGCACCCAACAAAGGAGCACCACGATATGTAAGGCAAATGCTAACAAGTATGAAAGGGGAAATTAACAGTAACACAATAATAGTGGGAGACTTAAATACCCCACTCACATCAATGGATGGATCAACTAAACAGAAAATTAGCAAGGAAACACAAACTGTAAATGATACAATGGACCGGTTAGACCTAGTTGATATCTATAGGACATTCCACCCCAAAACAATGAATTTCACCTTTTTCTCAAGTGCACACGGAACTTTCTCCAGGATAGATCACATCCTGGGACATAAATCTAGCCTTAGTACATTCAAAAAAATTGAAATCATTCCAAGCATCTTTTCTGATCACAAGCTGCTAAGGAAAAAAACTATTAAAAATACAAACATATGGAGGCTAAACAACACACTTCTGAATAACCAACAAATCAACAGAAGAAATCAAAATATGCATAGAAATGAATGAAAATGAAAACACAACAACCCAATACCTATGGGACTCAGTAAAAGCAGTGCTAAGGGGAAGGTTCATAGCAATACAAGCTTACCTCAAGAAACAAGAGAAAAATCAGATAAATAACCTAACTCTACACCTAAAGCAACTAGAAAAGGAAGAAATGAAGAACCTCAGGGTTAGCAGAAGGAAAGAAATCATAAAAATTAGGGCAGAAATAAATGAAAAAGAAACAAAGGAGACCATAGCAAAAATCAACAAAGCTAAAAGCTGGTTCTTTGAGAAGATAAATAAAATAGAGAAACCATTAGCCAGACTCATCAAGAAAAAAAGGGAGAAGAATCAAATCAACAAAATTAGAAATGAAAATGGAGAAATCACAACAGATAACACAGAAATACAAAGGATCATAAGAGACTACTATCGGCAGCTATATGCCAATAAAATGGACAACTTGGAAGAAATGGACAAATTCTTAGAAAAGTATAACTTTCCAAAACCGAACCAAGAAGAAATAGAAAATCTTAACAGACCCATCACAAGCACGAAAATTGAAACTGTCATCAGAAATCTTCCAGCAAACAAAAGCCCAGGACCAGACAGCTTCACAGCTGAATTCCACCAAAAATTTAGAGAAGAGCTAACACCTATCCTATTCAAATACTTCCAGAAAATTGCAGAGGAAACCAGACAAAGACGCCACAAAAAAAGAAAACTACAGGCCAATATCACTGATGAACATAGATGCAAAAATTCTTAACAAAATTCTAGCAAACAGAATCCAACAACATATTAAAAAGATCATACATCATGACCAAGTGGGCTTTATCCCAGGGATGCAAGGATTCTTTGATATCTGCAAAGCAATCAATGTGAAACACCACATTAAAAAATTGAAAAATAAAAACCATATGATTATCTCAATAGATGCAGAGAAAGCCTTTGACAAAATTCAACACCCATTTATGATAAAAAAAAAAAACCCTCCAGAAATCAGGCATAGAAGGAACATACCTCAACATAATAAAAGCCATATATGATAAACCCACAGCAAACATTATCCTAAATGGTGAAAAATTGAAAGCATTTCCCCTAAAGTCAGGAGCAAGGCAAGGGTTCCCACTCTCACCACTAGTATTCAACATAGTTTTGGAAGTTTTAGCCACAGCAATCAGAAAAGAAAAAGAAATAAAAGGAATTCAGATTGGAAAAGAAGTAAAACTCTCACTGTTTGCAGATGACATGATCCTCTACATAGAAAACCCTAAAGACTCCACTAGGAAATTATTAGAGCTAATCAATGAATATAGTAAAGTTGCAGGATATAAAATCAACACACAGAAATCCTTTGCATTCATCTACACTAACAATGAGAAAACAGTAAGAGAAATTAAGGAAACAATTACATTCACCATTGCAACAAAAAGAATAAAATACTTAGGACTAAATCTACCTAAAGAAACAAAAGACTTATATATAGAAAACTATAAAACACTGATAAAAGAAATCAAAGAGGACACAAAGATGGAGAAATATACCATGTTTGTGCATCGGAAGAATCAATATAGTAAAAATGAGTATACTACCCAAAGCAATCTATAGATTCAATGCAATCCCTACATCAAGCTACCAATGGTATTTTTCAGAGAACTAGAACAATAACGTCACAATTTGTATGGAAATACAAAAAACCTCAAATAGCCAAAGCAATCTTGAGAAAGAAGAATGGAACTGGAGGAATCAACCTGCCTGACTTCAGGCTCTACTACAAAGCTACAGTCATCAAGACAGTATGGTACTGGCACAAAGACAGAAATATAGATCAATGGAACAAAATAGAAAGCCCAGAGATAAATCCATGCACCTATGGACACCTTATCTTTGACAAAGGAGGCAAGAATATACAATGGAGAAATGACAATCTCTTTAACAAGTGGTGTTGGGAAAACTGGTCAATCACTTGTAAAAGAATGAAACTAGAAGATTTTCTAACACCATACACAAAAATAAACTCAAAATGGATTAAAGATCTAAACGTAAGACCAGAAACTATAAAATTCCTAGAGGAAAACATAGGCAAAACACTCTCTGACATAAATCACAGCAGGATCCTCTATGACCCACCTCCTAGAGTAATGGAAATAAAAGCAAAAATAAACAAATGGGACCTAATTAAACTTAAAAGCTTTTGCACAACAAAGGACACTATAAGCAATGTGAAAAGACAGCCTTCAGAATGGGAGAAAATAATAGCAAACGAAGCAACTGACAAAGAATTAATCTCAAAAATATACAAGCAACTCTTGCAGCTCAATTCCAGAAAAATAAAACGACCCAATCAAAAAATGGGCCAAAGAACTAAACAGACATTTCTCCAAAGAAGACATACAGATGGCTAACAATCACATGAAAAGATGTTCAACATCACTCATTATCAGAGAAATGCCAATCAAAACCACAATGAGGTACCATCTCACGCTGTCAGAATGGCTGCTATCCAAAAAGTCTACAAACAATAAATTCTGGAGAGGATGTGGAGAAAAGGGAACCCTCTTACACTGTTGGTGGGAATGCAAACTAGTAGAGCCACTATGTAGAACAGTGTGGAGATTCCTTAAAAAACTGGAAATAGAACTGCCAGCAATCCCAGTGCTGCATATACACACTGAGGAAACCAGAATTGAAAGAGACATGTGTATGCCAATGTTCATCACAGCACTGTTTACAATAGCCAGGACATGGAGGCAACCTAGATGTCCATCGGCAGACGAATGGATAAGAAAGCTGTGGTACTTATACACAATGGAATATTACTCAGCTATTGAAAAGAATGCATTTGAATAAGTTCTAATGAGGTGGATGAAACTGAAGCCTATTATACAGAGTGAAGTAAGTCAGAAAGAAAAACACCAATACAGTATATTAACGCATATATATGGAATTTAGAAAGATGGTAATGATGACCCTATATGAGAGACAGCAAAACAAACACAGATGTATAGAACAGTCTTTTGGACTCTGTGGGAGAAGGCGAGGGTGGGATGATTTGAGAGAATAGCATTGAAACATGTATATTATCATATGTGAAACAGATCACCAGTCCAGGTTTGATGCATGAGACAGGGTGCTCAGGGCTGGTGCACTGGGATGACCCTGAGGGATGGGATGGGGAAGGAGGTGGGAGAGGGGTTCAGGATAGGGAACACATGTACACCCATGTCTGATTCATGTCAATGTATGGCAAAAACCACTACAATATTGTAAAGTAATTAGCCTCCAATTAAAATAAATAAATTAATTTTTAAAAAAAACAACAAAAAATGTGTCAATTCTTCAGTGCTCAGCTTTCTTTATAGTCCACCTCTCACATCCGTACGTGACTACTGGAAAAACCATAGCTTTGACTAGATGGACCTTTGTTGGCAAAGTTTAACGTCTCTGATTTTTAATATGCTATCTAGGTTGGTCATAATCAGGGATCAAACCAGCCCCCCTGCAGAAGTCTAACCACTGAAACACTAGGGAACTCCCAAGATTAATTTTTAAATCAGTCAATTTTGAGTAATCAGATTACTTAATGTGGGTGAGTCTCATCCAAGTAGTTGAAGGCCAGGATAGAAAAAAATAGACTGGCCTCCCCAGGCAAAAGAGAGGGGAATTATCTAGCTGACTATCTTCAGTCTTCATCTGTACCCCAGATCTCTTGGATCTCTAGCTTGCCACCCCTACAGATTTCTAAGACTTTTTAAGAAAAGCTGTAAATTTGAGTACTGGTGATGCTGCTAATAGGGGGTCATTTAAATTGTCATAGTCTAGGCCACCGAACTTCTTACGTAAAGGATCAGACAGAAATATTTTAGGCTTTGCAGATCACAAGGTCTTTGACACAGCTACTCAGATAATACATAATGAAAGAGCACGGCTGAGTCCTAATTAACCTTTATTAATAGATACTGAAATTCAAATTTTAAATAATTTTCATATATCACAAAAGATTATTTCACTTTTTCTTTATTTTTCAACCATGTAAAAATGTAAAATCCATCCTTAGTTCATGAGCCATACAAAAACAGGTTGCAATTTGCTAATACTTCATCTAGACAGATCATTCTTAAACAGTGGTCTTTGGTATCTGGGGTGCTACAATTTTCCATCAGATGGTATGTGATTCAAAATTGTGAGTTCCTTCTTTAGTCGATACAGTTGAATAAATGAAATGTCACGGATTTATTGTTATGTACATGTGAGGCTACTTACTAGTAACCTAAATAGCTTACTAAATATTACTTATATTTAGTTACAAAAAAAATACTAAAACTGACCCAATACTAGAATTTTTTCCCACCTCTTAGCCTTTTCAGCTTTTACAAAGATTACATTATATCCCCCAAATTACCTCACAGATATTACATAATATTATGACCATAACACCCTGTACTTTTATCTCCATATCACTTACCATAATTTCAATTAAATTTTTTCATTAAAATATGTTATTTCCACTAGACTGTTAGCTCTGTAAGATCCATGGTCATGTCTTTTCTTCACCACAATATAACGAGCCGAAACCATATCTGGGAAATTGTAGGTGTTTGGTATATATTTGTGGACTGAATGAACAAAATGAATTGCTTATGGTCATTAATTGTTTTAATTCTTGTTTTTTAATTATAAAGAACTTTTCACTTAGTTTCAACATAATCAGATCACTTTGTTAACGGTTGTTTACCCTACTGCTTGTAATAATGTTATGTTCATACTAACAATATTTAGGGTCTACAATTTTAAACTGACAGGTCTTAAGAATGAAGTGTGGCTCTGTTGACTAAAAAAAGATGTACAACTTGAGAGTTGTGAGTTAAGTTTTATTCGGGGCAAAATAAGGACTGCAGCCCAGGGGGCAGCATCTCAGATAGCTCTGAGAGACTACTCCAAATCCGCAGTGGAAGAAAGTCAATATATAAGGTTTTGGTGAAGGGGGAGTTCAATGCCATGAAGCACTCATTTTACAAAAGGTTTTTGTTAGTCATGAAGATCTGATGTCACCATGAAGGGATTTAGTGCTTCTCTAGACATGAGGAGATACAAGGATTGAGATAATAAAATCTGTTCCTAAAAACATCCAACTATCTAAAGACCTGTCCCACCAGATTCCCTGGAGCACAGAGTGCCTCACTCCACCCTGAACTCCCTCAGGGATTGTTGAAGGTCAATAGCTATAGCAGCATGGGGTTCAATCTCATAGAGGCAGATGGCAAATGCCTTTGTTGTTCAGTTGGCAATGCTCTTGGTAAGTGCCAATTTGTAGTTGACAGCTCTAACATGAGTCATTCACACTTCTATTGTTAAAATAGTTATATGAAATTCACTCCTGAGGGCACAGCGTGAAGGATAGAGGAGGGAAGGTTAACAAGAACATTATTATTATAAGCTACAAGTCTAATTCCAAAGGAAAAGGGTCAAAAGTTTTGAAAACCTTTGTATTGGCAAGAAATGTACTCTGTGGATAATAGGGCCATATCTCTTTTAGTTGACACCCTTTGGTTCAGATGTACTTAATTTCTTGATATTCTTGCTTCTTCTTTAGCTCAAGGCTAGACTTTCAGAACAGATCTGCTAAGCCTCACCTCAATTCCACTTCGGGTAATACAACTTTTACTAGCTTGTTTCCAAGACAAGATTGTGAGAAGGAAGGAGTTCTCCCAACTCACAAAAAAGCTTCCAAGTCATTAGCCCTCTGTGTACTTTGTTTTTACAAATACACAGGTAAAAACAGAACTCCAGGGATTTCCATGATAGTGCCAACATCAAGGTCTTAAAATCCAGGCCTAATGTGAGATATAAGAAAGACTTCCTTGGAAAATAGGACCACTGATCTGTATTCAATAGCTTCAGATACAGTTTTGGTCTATTTAAAAAAGATCCAATTCTTAGAATCTTATTTTAAACTGTTTTACTAAGGGCAGCATTAAAGGTAATTTAGGTAAAAACAAAATTTAAACAAAGCAAGGAAAAAGAATGCTAATTACTTCAGGGAAATGTGTAAATTTTCTATTCATTGAATGCTCAATGGTTATTTGTTCTAATTGCTCTTTAGTGAGTATTTATTGTGCACACTGGCAAGCTGCTCATTAGAATTGCTGATTCAAAGATAAGAGGAAAACTGCAAAACTACCAATAAATAAGTTCACTGGATCCTGAAATCCTTTAAGTCCTTAACTCTTTTGGCAGCACAAAGTTATCAAGGAATCTAAAGACCCAGTTCTGCCAATCCTAACCTGAAACTCTGATATGTACTTAGAACTTAACTTGCAAGTTTTAAACAGATTGACCCAGCTTGCAAAGTTGAAAATGGTGGCTAAATTGTTTCTAACACTATAACAAGTCCTTGAAAAGAGAAAATTTTTTCAAGCTGTGATGTTAGTTATGTCAAAAAAAAAAAAAAAAACTTAAGGAAAGAAAACTTTTTAAAATAAATATGGAAGTGCTCCTAAAGGAGAGAGCTGCTGCTTAAACTGTCCTTTTTTTCTTTCTTCTTTCTTTTTTTGAGAAAAAAACACTCTAGTACTGGCAAAAAAAACGTTTTGCCCTTTGGCCTAACTTACACAAGTTAACATCTCTCCGAGGGCCCCCTCTCCACCTCTTCAGATCCTCCTGTTCTTCCAATTGCAGCAGAAGTCCTTCCTCTTCCAAATTCTGCCTGAGTCAGCTTTCAAAAGCTTCAGCCTGTATTGATTTCCTTTTTCACTAAAGCATCATTGTCCCTGCTGCTCATTATATTTCTTGTTTCTTGGTTGTTTTACTGCTATTGAACTGTTCCTCTTCTCCATTATCAGAGTATAAACTCCAGGAGAGCTCGAAGAGTGCTTTATCTCCTTTCAAACTAGGAAAGGATGTTATGAGGAGCTACTGGTAGGGTGTTGTGACAGCACTAACACAGACTGGGGGCTTTGAAAAGACCGTCCAGAGGAGATACCCCAATGCAACATTCCCTCATTCCTAGGCCTCTGCTTAACCCAATGATCCAGCCGGAGGTTTGGTTTTATCTTCCTTCTGACTATATTTACCTGTCTTTTTGAAAGTACATCCACCTTATACTCAGTCTTTTTGGTTTGCTTCAACTTTAAGTCTTTCTTCGTTTCTTTTTCATAGAGGCTGAAAAGGCTGAGCTAGAAACAAGCTTGCTTCAGGTTTAATTAGGGACTCTGATTTATTTTTATTTTTCTCTTATACCTCTGTATTATGTATGCTGTGGTGCTACTGCATGTGGTAGGTTCCAGGTCACTGGTTGGCCAACCTGTACTGCAGTTCCAGAGTGGTAATTCACTTGCAGACTTCACTGTCTGTTGAGCAAGTATGTTATTTGTGTCAGAACAGAAGGTAAATAACATTGCAGCAGATTTTCCACCCCTGAATTTTTGTGTTCTGCAAGCTAGTGGTAGCATTATATCCACTCTATGAGTAGGTGTCTGAGGACAGAGAAAGTTTATTTAAAAAGCATAGGAATAAACTCAGAAGTTCTTTTTCTAAGTTATAAAGGGGGCTTTTTCCTTCAAAACCATATTTGTATAACAATGTTCATAGCAGCATTATTTAAAAGAGCCAAAATGTGGATGCAATCCAAATATCCATCAACAAATGAAAGGATAAACAAAATGTGGCATATACATATAGTGAAATATTGGAAGAAATGAAAGTCACTCAGTCATTTCCAACTCTTTGCAATCCCATGGGCTATACAGTCCATGGAATTCTCCAGGCCAGGACACTGGAGTAGGTAGCCTTTCCCTTCTCCAGGGGATCTTCTCAACCCAGGAATCAAACTCAGGTCTCCCGCATTGCAGGTAGATTCTTTACCAGCTGAGCCATAAGGGAAGCCCAATGAAATATTATTCAGTCTTAAAAAGAAAAGAAATTCTGGCACATGCTACAACATAGATGAATCTTCAAGATATTATACCAAGCAAAATAAGCCATTCAGTAAAGGACAAATATTGTATGATTCCACTTATATGAGGTACCTGCTGCTGCTAAGTCGCTTCGGTCGTGTCCGACTCTGTGCGACCCCATAGACGGCAGCCCACCAGGCTCCGCCGTCCCTGGGATTCTCCAGGCAAGAATACTGGAGTGGGTTGCCATTTCCTTCTCCAGTGCATGAAAGGGAAAAGTGACCTAGAGTAGTCAAATTCATAGAGAAAGAAAGAAAGTAGAATGGTGGTTGCCAAGGGGTAGGCGGAGCACGAATAGGGTGTTAGTATTAATATTTAGTTTTGGTTGGGAAACATGAAAAAGTTTCCAATATGGAAGGTGATTCACAACAGTGTGAATGTACCTAATGCCACAGAACTGTACACTTAAGAACGGTTAAAATGGTAAAGTTTATATTATGCATATTTTGTGCTTGTGCTTAATCACTCAGTTGTGTCTGACCCTTTGCGATCCCATGGACTGTAGCCCACCAGGCTCCTCTGTCCATGGGGATTCTCCAGGCAAGAATACTGGAGGGGGTTGCTCTGCCCTCCTCCAGGTGATCTTCCCAGCCCAAGCCTCCAGCATTGCAGGAGGATTGTTTGCCATCTGAGCCACCAGGGAAGCCTTTTAGAATACTATTTCTCTCTTCCTTGAAAGTAACAAAACAACGAAAAAAACTAAAAATGGGATTCTGCCCATTTCTTCACTGGGTTAACCCCAGTCTAGTGGTTTCAATAACGAGTTTTGCAAATAAGACTAACCTGACTGTTTTCTTTTTAAGGTGTTTAAAAAAAGATATCTAGGGGAAATATATATTTTGAAAAACATTTCTTTAAATCACTTATCCTTCACATACCAGGTAGATTTTATTTATTCTTCCCCTAGATATTTCCCATACCTTTTGATATCTGAAATTCAATGTATAGGGACATAAAAATTGTATTCCACAAAGAAAATAGGAATTAATATGCACAGGTAACTTAGGAAAGGGAACACATTTTCTTAAATTAGTTAAGCCAGTATTGCTGACAGTATGATCTTATAGCTCCTTGCATTACAACTAGAGAACCTATTAAAATTCTTATTCTAGATGTACTGAATCAGCATATTTGGGACTGGTAACTTTCTAACCTGCATTTTAAATTAGCTCCTCTAAGTTAAATTAATGTACACTGAAGTCTGAGAACCAGTAAACTAAAACAAAAGTAATACCAATATCAGGAGTATATCTCCTTAGACAAGTAGGTGTGAATCTGATCAGAGGGTAGAAACATGAGACTCTGTATACTGAAATCAAAATTACAATATCTTTATCTGCACTCACTGATTCTTCAACTATGATAGACAACATTAGAATGATGTCACAGATTTAAATAACAAAACAACAAAGAAGCAAAGACTTTCATAGGGAGTTACAAGGAAGGGAACAGTTTGTTTTCGTGAAGTGTTTTATAGAACTTAAAAGAAAAGCCTAGTGTGTCATGTGTATAAAAACAGAAACTGCAACTAAGAGTCAGGAAGCCAGAAGGGGGAGCTCTCACCTGCTATGACAATAGAGCCCAAGAGAAAGATGACTCTCCTTGCCTGGCAAGAGGTCAGCAAATGAGTTATTGTCACAGCTCCATTAAAAGCCACTATACTTTGAACTTTCAATTCTTTTGATGGACTCACTGTTTACTACAGCCCTCCCAACTTCCTTTATCCCCACTGAGAGGGTTATCTCTTTGTTGTGCAGGGATTTGCACTGTGGTTCCCCATGGTTGTAGATTCAAAATTGCAATTCTTTGTTGATCCCAAATAAACCCATTTTGCTGAAAAAATATCTGGCAGTCTATTTGGGCACAGTCCCTTGGCATTTCCATCTTTGATAAGCCAGCCCGTACTCAGACATAACTTTGCATTATTACACAGTGTTTATATTTAATTTGAATTTCTAAGTAACTTCTAACCAGGGCCACCCAAGATATTTATGCTTTCTTTCCCTGAAGATTTTTGTCTTATGTCTTTGAGAATGTAGAGTGTCTTCCTATGGACATAAAAAAAATGCTATATATGTAGAAAGTGTCGCAAGAATTTAAAGAATGCATGAAATGATTTTTGTCTCTCTAGGAACTATACTTCTGTCAAAAAAAAAGGAGAGGAGGAAAGAAGTTTAAAATTGAAAGCAACAAAATATTAAATAGTTTAAAATATTGTCAGTAATGCAAAAGGCTTAGTATTTACAAAGTCTTTTCCACAGTCCCAATATGTATTCTATAAAAAGGATTTCGTAATACTATGATTCCAATATGTTTCATAGTCAGTGTGGCTTGAGTGATAAGGTTCATTTCTCTCCTCTTCCACTTATCTAATGTCTATACTACGCTTTCATCCTGTCTTTTCTGCCTGTATGTCTACATTTAACTCTTTACGTCCAAATAAAGAACACTGAATCTGATAGGAACTAATAAGAACAGTTCTTTTTTCAAAAAAATTCTAGTTTCATTAGTGAGATAAAATGATATCTGTTAGCACTTTTTTAAGTACTGTGAATAAATTTCTTTGGAGCAATTATCTAGGAAATGGTCATTATCACTCCCCACCCCAGCCCTGAGTGTTTCATACCCATGCCATATTCCCAGGTACTCTGGGTTCAGAAAGAAGCAGCTGCCTGAGAAGTATGGGAGTACATTCATCTGTAACACCAGACAGAAGCAATGGATACAAGAAAATCCATGAGGGAAAAAGAGCTTTCTAGTCTTCCTGGCTGAATGGATAGGAGAGGCTAGAGAGAGGTAACAGAGTACAACTTGAATCAGAGGTTTCAAGCTGGGTGATAAAGAAAATCATGACAACACCAGCAGAAATAGAAAAAATAAGAATTGGTTTTGAGAGAAAAACATTTCATTTCACTTGAGACAGAATCTTAAAACTGATGACTGGATGTTCAGATAGAAATGTCTAGCAGAAAATTGCTGATACAATATTACAGTTAAAGAGGGGGCAGGCCCAGAGAGGGCGATTTATCATTTTCATTTATGCAGTGGTCAAACTATTGCACAATTGCACTCATCTCACACACTAGTAAGTAATGCTCAAAATTCTCCAAGCCAGGCTTCAGCAATACGTGAACCATGAAATTTCAGATGTTAAAGATGGTTTCAGAAAAGGCAGAGGAACCAGAGATCAAATTACCAACATCCGCTGGATCATCAAAAAAGCAAGAGAGTTTCAGAAAAACATCTATTTCAGCTTGATTGACTATGCCAAAGCCTTTAACTGTGTGGATCACAATAAACGGTGGAAAATTCTGAAAGAGATGGGAATACCAGACCACCTGACCTGCCTCTTGAGAAACCTGTATGCACGTCAGGAAGCAACAGTTAGAACTGGACATGGAACAACAGACTGGTTCCAAATGGGAAAAGGAGTACGTCAAGGCTGTATATTGTCACCAGGCTTATTTAACTTATATGCAGAGTGCATCATGAGAAATGCTGGGCTGGAGGAAGCACAAGCTGGAATCAAGATTGCTGGGAGAAATATCAATAACCTCAGATATGCAGATGACACCACCCTTATGGCAGAAAGTGAAGAGGAACTAAAAAGCCTCTTGATGAAAGTGAGAGAGGAGAGCAAAAAAGTTGTCTTAAAGCTCAACATTCAGAAAAGTAAGATCATGGTATCCAGTCCCATCACTTCATGGCAAATAGATGAAGAAACAGTGGAAACAGTGTCAGACTTTATTTTGGGGGGCTCCAAAATGACTGCAGATGGTGATTGCAGCCATGAAATTAAAAGACGCTTACTCTTTGGAAGAAAAGTTATGACCAACCAAGATAGCATATTTAAAAGCAGAGACATTACTTTGCCAACAAAGGTCCGTCTAGTCAAGGCTATGGTTTTTTCCAGTAGTCACGTATGGATGTGAGAGTTGGACAGTGAAGAAAGCTGAGCACCGAAGAACTGATGCTTTTGAACTGTGGTGGTGTTGGAAAAGACTCTTGAGAGTCCCTTGGACTGCAAGGAGATCCAACCAGTCCATCCTAAAGGAGATCAGTCCTGGGTGTTCATTGGAAGGACTGATGTTGAAGCTGAAACTCCAATACTTTGGCCACCTGATGCGAAGAGTTGACTCATTTGAAAAGATCCTGATGCTGGGAAAGATTGGGGGCAGGAGGAAAAGGGGATGACAAAGGATGAGATGGCTGGATGGCATCACCGACTTGATGGACATGAGTTTGGGTAAACTCTGGGAGTTGGTGATGGACAAGGAGGCCTGTCGTGCTGCGATTCATGGGGTCGCAAAGAGTCAGACACGACTGAGCAACTGAACTGAACTGAACTGATGGCATTAAAATGGATGAAACATCTCAAGAAAAGGAATAAAGAAAGGCAAGCAAAGCACATGGATGGAACTTTAAGGTATGAAGAAGAAGAGAAGCCAGGAAAAGGGACAAATGAATTGTAAACAAGGAAACTGGATAAGAATTTTAGTGACTCAGAGTTACAGAGGTCAAGGAAGGAAGAAAAGCAAGAAAGTGGGGATCTCAGTTTTGTGATACACAAGAAAAAAGAACAATGACCACAGAAAGATAATATGCACATACATAATTTAAAATTTTCCAGTAGCCACATTTTTAAAAAGTAAAAAGAAATAAATGAAATTAATTTTAAGAATATATTGTTTATCTCAATTTCAAAAGTAAATTGGAAAATGTCAATACATGATATAAAAATTATTGAGAATTTAACACTCTTCTTTGTCATCTTTTAAATTTATTGTGTATTTTACACTTGCAACACATCTCAATTTGGTTGCTATATTTCAAGTGCTTAATAGCCATACATGAATACTGGCTTCCTTACTGGACAATGCAGGGTCAGAGAATGCAAATATGCCCCAGGCAACACAGTGAAGACAGGAATGGGTTATGGAAGCCAGTAACCAAAAGTCCAAGTGGAGATAAGATACCCTAAATGGATTATCTGAAGTTCAGATAAAAAGTGGGATGACAGTGGCAGTTAAAGTTTCTAGAAATGACTTGGGGAGCAAGGAGCACATCTCTGTCATGTCTAATACACTAGGAGGAGAATGAGAAATGAGGATGAGGCCACTGCAAGAGAGTTAAGGGGAAGGTAGTCCTATTGGGAGAGTTATATTTGAGTCATGTTGAAGGAAATATTTGATTATGAGAAACAGTGCTGCTGCTGCTGCTGCTGCTGCTAAGTCGCTTCAGTCGTGTCCGACTCTGTGCGACCCCATAGATGGCAGCCCAGCAGGCTCCTCCGTCCCTGAGATTCTCCAGGAAAGAATACTGGAGTGGGTTGCCATTTCCTTCTCCAATGCATGCATGCATGCTAAGTGGCTTCAGTTGTGTCCAACTCTATGCAACCCTATGGAGAGCAGCCAACAAGGCTCCTCTGTCCACAGGATTCTCCAGGCAACAATACTGGAGTGGGTTGCCATTTCTTTCTCCAATGAGGAATAGTAGCGTGGAAATAAAGATAAACCAAATTAAAACAAGCAAAGGCTATTTATGCAAAACTTGCTATAAAAGAGGAGTTAGCCACTATCACTTGCATTTTGGCAGAGACTCAAAGCAGGCAAAGAAGTGGGGAAAGCTTTGCAGTGGAAAAAAAGGAAGGTTTCAGGTATTCCTTGAATGGAGGCTGTTAGTGTGGAGAAGTTGCAGACTGGCTAACTAGAAGTGGGACATCCTATGCAATTAGTTAGAGGTACATATTTGGCTTTTTCTGGTTGGTCCTAAATAGGAATCAGGGATAAAAATTAGGGAAGCTGTTAATTATTAAGTTCTAGGCATTTGGAGAAAATTGTAACAGGGCTATTATTTGGTTGGGGTTTTTTTTTTTATTGTTACTAGAGGTAGACACTTGACTTCCTACCAGTCAGATTTATAGCAAGCTGGATTGCTCAGCTGCTTACTATAGGCAATGAGTCAATTTCCTGGGCAAGTTGCTGCAAATTGTGGGCCAGAATTCTATTCATATATATGGTCTGGCCATTATCCATTTGTGTATTTTGTCTCTCACTAGCCTTGCTTCTGTTATTCATTGTAAAACTGTACTTTTGAATTTAGTGTAGCTCAGGAATGTCACGTTAGATGTCAAAAGACCTGAGTCATTATCTCCATTCTTTCACAATTAGTAGTGTGACCCTAAACTCATCATTAAACTTTTCTGTACCTCAAATTTTATCATCCACAACTGTAGAGAAATCAAAAGTTTTCAGCTGCAAAAAATACAAAGAGAAGACAGAAAGAAAAAATGAAGGAAGATGGCAACCACAGAACAGAGAAAACTAACAATGCTTCCATATAAATAAAATGCAATTAGACAATAAATTATAGATATACAAATATTAAAACTCAGTCTAGAAGTGAACAAGGAACAGAGAAATGTGAAGTCATAGTTAACCAAACAATGGGAGAAATTAGAAAAAAATGTATGTCAACAATTAAGACTAAATTACAAAATGTCTATGTACCAACACAGGCAATAGGTGAGAATCAAACAGTGTCATCTGGAAGTCATAAACTAAACAAAGGCCTAAGTAAGAAAAAAGGGTACTGAAGGGTATTATATAAAGAAAATTATTAGAATTAGTATAAAGGTAACCACTGGAACAAAAATACAAACCTTTCTAAAGCAATATAAGAAAGGACAAAGGTAACATAATAAATGTGAACGACAAAGATCAAAAATTATCAATAATATTAACTAGTTCAAACTCATATATTACAAGAAAAAGTCACTTTAGCTTACAGAGTACAACCCCCCTCTATACCATATATAAGAGAAATCCCTAAAACAAAATTATTCAGAAAGTTTAAATATAAAGATATGGACAAAGGTATACCAAAATAAAAGCAAACAAAAAGACGGAAGGAGTAGTGATTTTAATACCTGACAAACTAGAATTCAGTACCTTAAGCATTAAAATAAATGACAAAAAATCACATGTCATTATGTAAAAGAATATGAATATATAATAGTTTTGAATACTTATGTGCTATCACCTCATAAAGCAGAAACTACAAGAAATATAGGGGCTTCCCTGGTGGCTCAGACAGTAAAGAATCTGCCTGCAATGCAGGAGACCAGGGTTCAATCCCTGGGTCTGGAAGATCCGCTGGAGAAGGGAATGGCTACCCACTCCAGTGTTCTTGCCTGGAGAATTCCATGGACAAAGGAGCCTGGCAGGCTACAGTCCATGGAGTCGCAAAGAGTCAGACACAACTGAGCGACACAAGAAATGTAAGGAAAAATAGCCAGAAACACACAGTAATGCACAATTTTAATATTCTACTCTCAGTCTAAGACACTTGACAAAAAATAAAGGTATAGAAACCCTAAACAACATAAGCAATAAAGTAAATTATATGAATATATATCAAACTTTGCATGTCAAATATATCTTCAAGATCCCATAAACATTCATGAAGACAATCAATATATTATGGTTCAAAGAAAATCTCAATGAGCATAACAAAGCAGAAATGATACAAAAATAATTCTCTCATATTAAAAACACAGAAATCAAAAACAAAATTAAAACATAAATAGACCTTTCCATATAAAGTTAAGTAACTATTAAATAACTCAAAGCAAAGGGGAACTGAAATTTCAGAATTATTTATAAATAAAAATAATGGAAATGAAGTATTATTTATCAGTATCAATGAGATACAATCAAAGTGAAGATCAGAGAAAAAAATCATAGCCTTAAATGGTTATACAGAAAAAAATGAAAGGATGGCAAAAAATAAATATCCACTTGAATTGATAGACATTTTTTGTTCTTAAATAGGACTTATTTAATACAGAGATGTCAATTCTTTACCAGTATATAAAATTTCACTTGGGAGTAATTAAAAATAAATAGAAAATGAAAAAAGGCAATATTAAAAATAATGGCAAAATAATGAGTTATAAATATAAAAAAGAATTAATAAATTAAAATGTTCAGTTCTAGAAAATATTAGCAAAATAAGAATCAGCTAGCTAATTAATCAAGCAAAAAAGGAACACAAATATACAAAATAAGAAATGATAAGTAAGTAACCATTAAAACAGGAACTTTAAAAAAAAAATCATAAGACATTGCATGGTACAACCCTGTGCTAATAAATTGTAAAACCTAGATGAAATATATACATTCAGAATATTAACCCTAGTGTATATAAAATGTCCAACAAACTAATTTTCATAAAAGAAATAAATATACTTTTTCACAACAGTAGCCCACAAAAAGCGCAAAGCCAAAATGGTTTCATAAGGGAATTTCAGCAAACGTACAAAAATCTGCCTATCCTCCTCCTAAATACCTCTTTAATTATGATCCATGCCCAGTACCATTGCCTGAGCTCAGAGCTTCATAATCTTTTGCCTGGATGATCCATTCTTTTTCCTCTATTTTTTTCCTATAATCTGATCCTGGAGTGCTATTTTGAAAATGAAAATATGATCACAATTTTATTTACTTTTTCAACTTTAATGTACTGGTAATTGAAGTTGTAGGTGTAAAAATTACAATGGGGCAAATTCTGCCATCATCTTAAACATGCTCTAATAAATCTTATTATCAATATACTTTCTGAGTATGTGGGCTTAAGGTACCTTTGGTACATTCAGACTGTTTCTTTGGAAAACATCAATAGTAAAGAATCCACCTGCAATTCAGGAGATGAAGGAGACGCGGGTTCAACCCCTGGCCTGAGAAAATCCCCTGGAGGAAAAAAAGGCAACCCACTCCAGTATTCTTGCCTGGAGAATCCCATGGACAGATGAGCCTGGCAGCTACAGTCCATGGGGTCGCAAAGAGTCATACACAACTGAGCAACTGAGCACAAACACAGAACTGAAAACACAGGTAAAGATGGAGTTCTAGATAATATATCAAAGGAAGCTAAAGGAAAAAAGAGAGAGAATTTAGTAGGGAAAAGATGAGGGCATAAGACACATCTTCCCAGTGATTTTATGGCATAGTCAGGTAAGTAACCATTTCAATCTTGAGAATCTTGTCTCAGGATATTTAGTCAAGGTCATGTAATTAGCATATGCTGTAGCCAGGACTAAAGCCCAGATTGCAGCCGTAGCCAGCATTCTGTAAATACTGTCTTTCTTCATCTAATAGTCCTCCACATATCTATTCTTTGAAATGTCAAGATTTTTTATACTACCTATATAAAAAGTATACTTTTTATACTTTTGATAACTCACTTCTCTTAAATCTTATTCTCCTTAAAAGCAAGAAACATATTTTATGGTACCCTTTAATCAACAAAGGTGCCTAGCACAGTGAAGCACTAATTCATGCTGCTTAACTCTTGTATATTATTAACTATTATTATAAAATATATTTTCTTAAATCTATTAGATTTCTGTGAAGACTGCTACATACTTTTAATACAGTTTTTCAAATGTCAAACAATAATCAGTATTGATGCAAAAAACAAAAAGCTTTATTTGGGGGTCTTAAGAATTGCAATTTGGGGACTTCCCTTGTGTAGTGGATAAGAATTCTCCTGCCAATGCAGAGGACATGGCTCAATCCCTGGTCCGGGAAGATTCCACATGTTATGGAGTAACGAAAGCCCATGCGCTGTTAACTACTGAGTCTGAGCTTTAGAGCCCATGAGCTGCAACTACTGAACCTGTGTGCCACAACTACGAAAGCCCAAGCACCATAGAGCCTGTGCTCTGCAATGAGAAGCCACACAATAAGCCTGTGCACCGCTATGAAAAACAGCCTCTGCTCGTCACAAGTAGAGAAAGCCCATGCAAAGCAACAGCAACAAAGACCCAGCACAGCCAAAAATAAATTAATTAAAAAAAATTTTTTTTTTTAAAGAACTGTAATTTGGGAGATACAGATTCAGGTGAAACCAAAAGACTGTTTCGAAGAAGAGAAAGAGTTAGGAGTTTAAAAACACAAAAATCACAAGGATGTTAAATTGTGAGAGAATTGTGATTGACTCTGATGCAAATAGATGGGGAAACAATGGAAACAGTGAGAGACTTATTTTCTTGGGATCCAAAATCACTGCAGATGGTGACGGCAGACATGAAATTAAAAGACGCATGGTCCTTGAAAGAAAAGCTATGACCAAACTAGACAGCATATTAAAAAGCAGAGACATTACTTTGCCAACAAAGGTCCATCTAGTCAAAGCTTTGGTTTTTCCAGTAGTCATGGATGGATGTGAGAGTTGGACTATAAAGAAAGCTGGGTGTCGAAGAATTGATGCTTTTGAACTGTGGTGTTATAGAAGACTCTCAAGAGTCTTCTGCAAGGAGATCCAACGGCAAGGAGATCCAACCAGTCAATCCTAAAGGAAATCAGTCCTGATTATTCATTGGAAGGACTGATGCTGAAGCTTAACCTCCAATATTTCAGCCACCTGATGCAAAGAACTGACTCATTGAAAAAGACCCTGATGCTGGGAGAGATTGAAGGCAGGAGGAGAAGGGGACAACAAAGGATGAGATGGTTGGATGGCATCACCGACTCCTTGCACATGAGTTTGAGTAAGCTCCAGGAACTGGTGATGGACAGGGAAGCCTGGCATGCTGCAGTCCATGGGGGTTGCAAAGAGTGGACATGACTAAGTGACTGAACTGAACTGAACTGAACTGAACTGATGCAAGTCAGTGGATATTTGTCCTTAAGGAATTACGAGTTGTTTTAGGGTAAGAATTCAGGAAGTAGATAGGCTGTCACAAGTTTATATTAGGGTACATTATGGATAAGTATCTTGAGTAGGACAATAAGTGTTCAAAAGGTCAGATTCCATCTGGACTAAGAGGTACATAAGTCACATTTTCTCAGTGGCTTCTCAGTCTCCATTTTAGAAAGCTCTCTTTGCAATACTGACTCTATTTTGATTTTCCTTTCACAAAAGAAATTAAGAGAAAATGTGTCACGCATAAAACACTGTACATATAGCAGTCTTATGGCTTAGATTTTTCTTCCCTTAAACAAGTGACAATTTCAAATATTTTGGTCCATTTTCACAATAAATAGTTCCAAAAAATATAGCAGCCATATATTTATTATTAGTTTGAACTGGTGTTGAGTGTAAAAATTGTGCTGTAAATGAAGTCAGGAAAACCTAGATGATGTGGAAAAATATTTTGATTGATTTAATAAAGTATTCTCAACGTGTAAATAATATTTTGCTTAATCTTGACTACTGAATATACTTCACACCCTCAGGCTAATACTGAATATCTGAAAGAAGTGTGAAAGTATTAGTCACTCAGTCATGTCCAACTCTTTGCAACCCCATGGACTATAGCACACAAGGTTCCTCTTTGCATGAGATTTTCCAGGCAAGAATACTGGAGGGGGTTGCCATTTCCTTTTCCAGGGGATCTTCCCGACCAAGGGATTGAATTCAAGTCTCCCACATTGCAGGCTGAGCCACCAGCTGTTAATCCATTATATACATTCAGTATGGTTAATTTTTTAATATTCTATCAGGAAAAATGCTCATCAGTGCTCATCATTCAGACTAACTGAAGAAAAGGCTAGTGTGGTAAAAAGTTTGAAAGATGTATTAAAGTAAACTTACCACTTAAAATATATACAATAAATACATGGTACCTAGTTAACAAACTGCTTCAGTGAATAATTGGAAATTAGCAAATTTACAACTGTGTCTTTCTGAGTATATAAAGACCCATGGAAAGTTTGCTCTCTTAAGTAGTTTTTAACATAAACATGCACATTTTATTAACATTGTTAATTTTCTTAGGCAGTCCTTTTTACATAGATGGTACAAGAAAATTTTAAGCAAATTATCAGAGTGTAAATTCACTAGATGTAAATGAATATTTATGTGCATATAGATTGCTGCCATTTAATTTGGTGTGCATTTCTAGATTATTTCTTTATTCATTTTTATTCAAAGAAATTCAAGTAGCCTTCTTTTTACGACCTGAAGAAGTGAAAATGTAAGTTTGTGAGAGCATTGTGACGCTTACGTACAGCTACTATGGATAACAAAGAAGGCTCCCATCATGGCTGCACTAAAAGGTAGTTTCTAGAAGTGACAGACTAGAAAAGAATCCTAAAAATCTTAAAATAAGCCCCAGCTCATACAGATGCCAACAGGCCTCAGTTCCCTTCATCAGATTTCCTAAAATTCTATGCATTGTAAAAAGTCTGAAGCCTTGTCTTGATACTCAATTGAGCATTCAATACCAAGCAATAAATTATTCAAATGGAAAGACTGATTGTCTAAACTACCACATTTTCCTTTATGTTGAAAGTGAAAGTGTTACTCAGTCGCGTCTGACTCTTTGTGATCCTCTATCCATGGAATTCTCCAGGCAATACTGGAGTGGATTACAACTTCCTTCTCCAGGGGACCTTTCTGACCCAGGATCGAAGCCAGGTCTCCCGCATTGCAGGTGGATTCTTTACCATCCGAGCCACTTGGGAAGCCCAAATAAACAGAGTAGGAACCACTCAGGTTCTGACACAAAGAGATAACTATGGATTAGCCTGAAATTGGATAACTGAAGATAATTTAACCAACTACAAAAGTATGGGAAGGGTTACAGGAAATCAATTAAGCACAATGCTTTAATCTAGGGCTAGTAGTTGCAGGGTGGTACTATTCCCCTACATCTGACGGTATGAAGGGAGAAAATGGCTATTCAAACCGGGAGAGAAAAGGACGTGACAGGATCTATATCCTCTGCAAGAAAGACCAGTCAACATATTATTCTGAGTGAGAACCCCTAAGAATAAATAGGGAATAACTGCCCTGACTTAAGCCTCCGGAGAGATTTCCATTGGCTGAACATAACCAGAAGCCAGAGGCGATAGAACTCTCTGCTGCAGTCCAGATAGGTTAGCCCTCTGGGGCACAGACAGGAGGGAGAAGAATAGGGAGTGAAGTTGGAGGGCAAATGGAAAATATATAGTATAGTAATGTTTTTCAGATAACATAAAATCTAACTCAAGCTTATCTAAGCAAACAAGGGTATATATTCACCTAAGTATCTGAAAACTATAGAGGTAGCTCTATCTTCAGGCCCATCTTCACTCAGCATTTCAAAGGATGTCACGGGATTCAGTATCTTTCCATCTCTTAGCTGTGCTCCCTTCTGTGTAGACTTTACTCAAAGTGGCAAGATATTTGATAGCAGTTTCAGGTTGAAATTCAAAAAAAAAAAAAAGGAAAAGAATAATAAAATAAAAATAATAAAGTAAAAAAAAAACCCCACAAGGTCCTTTCAACAAGTTTAAAGAGAGTTCCCAGGCTTAACTTCCAGTGGCCTAAATCAAGTCACCTGCCCATTCCTAAACCAATCAATTTAAACAGAGGAATGAAACATAAGGCCTATACTGAATCACATGTCTATTCTTAGACTCAGTAGTATAAACCACACAAAGCCCAAGGACAGAGGGTGGGGAAAAGGTGGGTAGTGTTACCAAAATTAGTAAAAAGATAGGCATCTGAAAGACAACAAATAACCACGGAGGCTTATTTGGTAATCTAATTCACATCTCAGCTCTAATTATCATGACATTCAGGAATATATGAATCCACCAGTTTAGGCTGACCATGGAGCATTAGAAAAATATGGTAAAAACTTTCACTTTTATTTCTACATTTGATGCCAATAAAGCCATGGCACACTTATTAATATGTATATATTTATATATACATATATGTAGATATTGCTATATATAAATATGTATATAAAACTTCTCATCTTAGCAATAATTTGATTTGTTGTGGTATTAAACATTTATATTAGCTTTCTAGATCTACAAGCAGTGTGCACACATAAGCATTCTCTTTAGGACACCAACTCTTGAAAAAAAAAAAGGAGCCATTTCTTTTTTAGCTAGTGTCACTTCTTTCCAAACTACTGGCATAGAAAGATGAATTAATGAGTCAATTTGGGGCTGATAATGATAAAATTACACTTTGGGATATTTTTCTCTGAAAAGGAAACATCTTTACCTTCAAACATAAAGCACACTGTCACAGAAATTTAAAGCCAGAAAGGACTGGATTATTTTAGAAACTGAGACCCAAACAAGTTCAAGTGACCTAAAAACTAGCTAACATTTTAAAGTCAAATCTTGAAGAAAGGAAATTCTGTGTCCCATATAAATTAGCCAGGGACACTATATGAACTTGCAGTCCACAGTAAATTAAACCATGTGAGTGGCAAGGGACTATTAAGGCTGAGCCTGGATGTATACTCCCCTTAAATCAACCTGTTTAACGAAGAAAAGCTCAAATCAGGTAGACACAGAATTTAGTTCTCTCAAATCACATTTATAGGGTAAATGGAGTTTTTTTATTGCAGCTGCGTATATGCTGATACGACAAAGTAAAGAATGCAAGTACTTAATCATCACATCTTGAAAATGATACAGAAAATCATCTATTTTTAGCTGTATACTGTGCTTTTTTAACCTTTCCTCTTAATAATGTACCTACATATTGTTTTGAAATTGCTTACCTACACAAAGCACATTAGCTTCTCATAGGTTTATAGGCTGCTGCTGTTTATAGGCTGGTTTCCTGTTTATTCCTCTACAGAAAGATCACATCTCTAAAATTATCCAGGAACAAATCTAAAGCTAGATGATTAGAAAAGCCACTGGAGAGCAGGAAATCATTTTCTTTTAGCCTGTTTAATAATAACCAAACTAAGACGTATCAAAATGAAGACTCATTCCTATTTAAGATGGCTTTCCCTTTCTCCTCTTCCTCCTCCCTGTTGAGCTGGGCAACTTAAATATGCCACAATGATATCTGGGTACAAGCGCTATCCATTTTGCATTTTAATCGGTCTCATTTTTGGAAAATGGTATCTTTGGAGATCATGTTTCACCACTGTGTTGTTGATAATCCATTGAGATGTGGCAGCATCCTCTTATCTTCTCCCATCTCCCTAGGGTTCTTCTTACCCAGGCTGAGAGACTAATAAACCTCCTGCCAAGTTTACTGAGTCTTTCTTTCTCACTTATATTCTGGGCCCTTTCTTGTGAACACAGAGAAATGTTCACTGTTTGTTCATACATCTCTTAGACCACAAAGGTTCCATGGTTGCAGCAGGCACTTGCTGTGACATACCATCTCTAGAGAATGCTCTGTTCCATAATGTTCTCATGTTGTCATAGTGTGGTAAACCTCAGCACGTCTACCAAAGTCCCAGAGAGAAACAGTGATTCATAGAGAGCAAACCCATCAGAGTAAGAGGGGGAGGATTCACGACCATTCTCTTCTCTCCCTATACATGCCCCAAAATTTATTCCAAGGGAATTCATTCAATTTACATAAAAAATAACATCTCCATTACCATTCTCCATTAATATCTCCATTACCATTCTAAATCTTTATATATATTTATAATAACTGCTTTAAAAGTCCTTGTCTATTAATTCCATCATCTCTTCATTTCTTGGTCTATGTCTATTGATGGATTTTTTTTTCACCTGGCTATGGGTCACAGTTTCATGATTCTCCACGTGTCTAATAATTTTTGATGAATGTTGAATATGAAGAATTTTATTGTTGAATGACTTTTGTGTTTCATTAAAGGGAGCTGAGTTTTGTTCTGGTAAGTTATTAATTTACAGGCATACCTTGTTTTACAGCATCTCACTTTATTGTGCTTCATAGATACTGTGGTTTGTTATCATTTGCATTGTCAGATGACAGTAAACATTTTTTCAGGAATATTTTTAATTAAGGTATGTAATTTTTAAGGGTTTTTTAGATTGCATACTTTATAACAGACTTCAGTATAGTATAAACATAACTTTCACATGCACTGGAAAACCCCAAAATGCATGTGACTCAATTTACTATGATATTCACTTTAGTGCAGGGGTCTAGAATGGAACCCACAATATCTCTGAGGTATGCCTACACCTGAAGTATAACATGATCATTTTGAAGCTTCTATTTTAACTTTATTAAGGTTAGTCTAGAAATGGCAACCCACTCCAGTATTCTTGCCTGGAGAATCCCAGGGACGGAGGAGCCTAGTGGGCTGCCGTCTATGGGGTTGCACAGTCGGACACGACTGACACAACTTAGCAGCAGCAGCAGCAGAACAGATTTTACTCTAGAGATAGTTTTAGCCCTTCTTCTTAGAAGTAAAATGAATGGCATATCCATTTGGGGATCTCTACTGAATTCCCTGAGCATGAACAGGCCTTTCCACCCAATTGGTCAGAACTCAAACATCTACCAACCCTGTGAAACTCTGATGGTTTTTCAGTTTATAGCTTTCTTACAGTTGCTCCTTTGCTGGTGTCATTTGTCTTGTGGAGTCTCACCTCATATATGTACAACTTGTGGAGTTCTTGTTGAGTCTCACCTCATATATGTACAGCTTACTATTCAGTCAAAATGCTCAAAGGGACATCCGTACAAATTTCTGGAGAGCTTTCCCTACCTACCTCCCTTAGTTTTGGCCCTCTGCCCCATAAATTACAGTTTCCTAAGCCTCTCTGACTCTCTTATTTGTCTCCTCAGTTTAGAAAGGCTGCCATGTTTTGTCTGGGTCCCACCCCTCTTCATCACTGTCTGTCTATGAAGTGCCTCCAGCCAGAAAACTGGGAATTGTAGGACTAATCTAGCTTGATTTCCTTCTCTCACTGTAGTTTTGCACTGCCTGTTGTACGATCTCTGAAAACAGCTGTTTCATATACGTTGCCCAGTTTTCTTTTATTTATTCATTTATTGTGGAAGGATGAGTCAAAGCTTTTGATCATCTCATTTATAGAAATATTATTGACAACCCCTAAAATAATGGATATCCTTCTATGTAGGTGCCAACCGAGAAGAGGATCAACATTTAATCATTTATGCCAGGAAAAAATCAATTAATAATTCATAAATCATACTACCAAACCCACCCTAAATTTCTATAGATATATAAAATAGATTGTATAGTCAAATTTTATTACTACTGTAATAACTATAATTCAGATACACCATGAGGAGAGATCAGCTAGAAGATTTATTCATAAGACAGAACAAAAGAGAAGTTATTGGAAGAGAAGAATATAGGAATTAAAAATGACTTCCTGGAGAACAAAGGAAAAGGAATTTCCTAGAGAACAAAGGAGGGATTAAGTTCTCCTCTTTTCTAATAAAATTGAAAACTTTCAGAATTTAATAATATGAGTTTGCAGTAAATGACAGGATAGGGAACTGGTGTTTGTTCACTGCATGGCCTTGGGATAATAAAACATAACCCATTAGAAGAGGGCAAATAGGGGACTTAAGAAAGGAATATCTAAGAGGATTTTCATGGTTCCCTCAAAAACTGAAAATGTAAAAAGTTCAGACTAGCCTTAGAGAAGACATTTTTGGAAAACTGGGAGAGTATATGACCTACATAGGGCAAGCATGCCAAAAAGTCTCACATAAGAGCCCTAAGAAGAGGTAAGGCATCAATGCTTGAAAAAAAAAAAAAAAGTTGGCTTGTAAATAATGAGATTGCCCAGAAAATTTCAGCATTTATATGCTATTAATTCACTTAGTATTTCTTATACAAAATGTATTTGTGTTTAATCATTTTAAATAGAATCTGTCATAAGAACTGCTGCTGCTGCTGCTAAGTCACTTCAGTCGTGTCCGACTCTGTGCGACCCCATAGACGGCAGCCCACCAGGCTCCGCCGTCCCTGGGATTCTCCAGGCAAGAATACTGGAGTGTGTTGCCATTTCCTACTCCAGTGCATGAATGGGAAAAGTGAAAGTGAAGTCACTCAGTCGTGTCCGACTCTTAGCAACCCCAAGGACTGTAGCCTACCAGGCTCCTCCGCCCATGGGATTTTCCAGGCAAGAGTACTGGAGTGGGGTGCCATTGCCTTCTCCCGTCATAAGAACACATGCTCACAATTCAACATTCTCTCTCTCCATGAATGCTGGGAAAGGGGATTATGTCAATTCAGAATATTCCATAAAACAAATTTCCTAGTAAATGGTATAAAAATTTCAATTCCAATAATTCAGTTCTTATTCCACTAATTCCAAGGATACTACAGATACTCTTTTGCTATACAGTTCAGGAAATGAATTATCCTTAATTTAATAAGAGCCAATGACAAAGACTTGGAAATATTTTAATTATACAGACATAATCAATGTAATGACATGTTACTGTGAAATTATACTATACTATTGTGAGTTTTATTCATCTCTAAATCTTTAAATTTTAACAAGAGTGCTAGTCCTTTTATTCTGTATCACTGATAAAACCTATGGAAATAATTCACTTTTGTATCCACATCCATAGGTTTAGAATTAAGGAAGATTCATCAGGATGAAAGCAAAATATTGGCAATAACCATTCATGCTATCTTTTTCAAATGTGATGTTTCTATGACTTGTTCATCATTGAATTTCCAGCACCTCAAGGTGCTTGACAAGTAGATATTCAGTGAACACTAGGTGAATGAATGAATAAATTACAACTCTTACACCCATACTATTCACCATGATGCCAATAAAGATAATAAATTCATTCAATATGAAAAATTAATACAATAAATTCTGGACCAACAGCTAACGAAACGTCTAAGTGTCACAGAAAAAAAAAAAAATCAAAGAACTTTCCCAACATGATGGTTCTTGGTTTTGTTTGTTGTTTCTGGGGATGGAGTTGAAATGTGCCCACAGAAATGAGCATGAGACAGGTAATAGTTAAGGCTGTAACAAGGAGAGACGTTTTACAGCTTCAAAGGGAATCACCTGGGGTCAATGATTCCCAGGCAGGGAATCAAAAGGCAGAAATGTTTTTATGCAAAAGGCAGAAAATGTTTTACTCAAGGCTCAACATGGAAGTTATTTTGCAGAAATCAGAAGACTGAATAAGAAATCTTCTTAAGTTCTAGGTCTTGGAAATAGCAAAATAAAAAACTACAAAGCGTAGAAATTTTGTTGATAAAGGCACTTAACTGAAATTAAAGCAATTTCAAGCCAAAGAAGAGTGAAATGTCTACAACTCATACTATAACTCTGATATAAGACGTGATGATTCAACTCAGAAAGATACTGGATATAAACAACTGTGGAACCTAGTAGGCCAAACGACGCCAAATTTCTAAACAACCCCTGTCCCTTCAGTTGTTCTTTACACAACATTGTCTCTAGCTGCTTTGCCGTCATGGGGTTGCACAGCTCCAAATAAGCATCATTGTCTTAAAATGTGGCATTGAAGTACAACACAAATGTGATAGTTAATTTTATGTGTCACTTTGGCTGGGCCGTGGTGCCTGGATATGTAGCCAAACATTCTGGATGTTTCTGTGAGGGTGCTTTGAGATAAAATTAACATTTAGGTTGGTGGATTCTAAATAAAGCAAAATGCACTCCATTATGTGGGTAGGTCTCATCCAATCAGTTGAAAGGCAGAATAGCACAATAGACTGACTTCCCTCAAGCAAGCAAGAATTCTGCCAGTAGAGAATTCTGCATTTATACTTGAACTGCAACATCAGCGCTTCCTGGATCTTCAGCCTGATGGCCTTCAGACTTGAACTGTAGCATCAGCTCTTTCTGCCTACCCACTCTGCAGATTTTGGACTTGTCAGACTCTATAATCACATGAAGCAATTCCTTAAAATAAATCTCTTTATATATATATATATATATTTATTTATTTATTTATTTATAAATTTATATATATATATAAATCTATATAGGAGAGGGAGAGATATTAATTACATACAGAATACTGCAAAGAGATTATTCTTAGTCATACCTCAGAGAAAACAACCCTTAATCACAGATAAAATGAAATCAACAAAAATTAATACAAGATAAAGAACAACAACCAAATGTAAACCAGAGAGAGGAAAAATAAAAAGGAAGGGATAAAAGTACATTTGCTTTTTTAGTTATCACACCATTTAACTCATAATTGAGCTAAAGGGGAAAAAAAACTCTTTTAAAGTTTTTTTAAAATAAATCTACCCATCTGCTTCTGGAGTATCCAGTAACCATGCTCCTCTCACCTGTCCATAAAGCACTTTTATTCTACATTGAATCAATAGCATGAATCACTTTTTTGAAATACCACCTTTTCTTTGTTGCTATAACTTTCAGACGACATGTTTTGTTTGCCCTGACTACCTTGCAAGGCAAGAGGTGGTATCACGGCCCAGAATTTGAAATTATTTCCAGGTCCTCTTCATGGTTAATTAAGCCTAGCTCAACCATATATGTGACACATATGACATGCTATTGTTCCATCCCTTACTCTGAGTGGGTGTGATATCTGCATGTAAATATTTGTTCATTGTTATTCATTCACTCAAACATATTTCTTTAGTACCTTATATGCGCCAGGCACTGAGCTAGCTATAGAGTACGAAGTCCTGAACAAGAGAATACTCAAACTACCACACAATTGCACTCACCTCACACACTAGCAAAGTAACGTTTAAAATTCTCCAAGCCAGGCTTCAGCAATACGTGAACTGTGAGCTTCCAGATGTTCAAGCTGGTTTTAGAAAAGGCAGAGGAACCAGATATCAAATTGCCAACATCCGCTGGATCATTGAAAAAGCAAGAGAGTTTCAGAAAAACATCTATTTCTGCTTTATTGACTATGTCAAAGCCTTTGACTCTGTGGATCACAATAAACTGTGGAAAATTCTGAAGGAGATGGGAATACCAGACCATCTTACCTGTCTCTTGAGAAACCTGTGTGCAGGTCAGGAAGCAACAGTTAGAACTGGACATGAAACAAGAGACTGGTTCCAAATAGGAAAAGGAGTACGTCAAGGCTGTATATTGTCACCCTGCTTATTTAACTTATATGCAAAGTACTTCATGAGAAACGCTGGGGTGGAAGAAACACAAGCTGGAATCAAGATTGCCAGGAGAAATATCAACAACCTCAGATATGCAGATGACACCACCCTTATGGCAGAAAGTGAACAAGAACTAAAGAGCCTCTTGATGAAAGTAAAAATGGAGACTGAAAAACTTGGCTTAAAGCTCAACATTCAGAAAACTAAGATCATGGCATCTGGTCCCATCACTTCATGGGAAATAGATGGAGAAACAGTGGAAACAGTGGCAGACTTTATTTTGGGGGGGCTCCAAAACGACTGCAGATGGTGACTGCAGCCATGAAATTAAAAGACACTTACTCCTTGGAAGGAAAGTTATGACCAACCTAGATAGCATATTAAAAAGCAGAGACATTACTTTGCCAACAAAGGCCCATCTAGTCAAGGCTATGGTTTTTCCAGCAGTCATGTATGGATGTGAGAGTTGGACTATACAGAAAGCTGAGCACTGAAGAATTGATGCTTTTGAACTGTGGTGTTGGAGAAGACTCTTGAGAGTCCCGTGGACTGCAAGGAGAGCCAATCAGTCCATCCTAAAGGAGATCAGTCCTGGGTATTCATTGGAAGGACTGATGTTGAAGCTGAAGCTCAAATACGTTGGCCACCTGATGCAAAGAGCTGACTCATTGGAAAAGACCCTGATGCCGGGAAAGATTGAGGGCAGGAGGAGAAGGGAATGACAGAGGATGAGATGGTTGCATGGCATCACCAACTCAATGGACATGGGTTTGGGTAGACTCTGGCAGTTGTTGATGGATAGGGAGACCTAGCGTGCTGCGGTTCATGGGGTCGCAAAGAATCAGACATGACTGAGCGACTGAACTGACCTGAACTGTCTTCATGGATCTTATATTTTAGTGGGGAAGACAGATAATCAATATGAAAATAAATTAGGATAACTGTTAAGATGGAAATAAATGGAGACAGAAGAGGTCACTTTTAAACTAAGACCTGAATATTTAAAGAAATAATATTTTAAAAGTAAGGGAAGAATATTTCAGAAAATAGCAAGTACAAAAGCTCTGAATTGGAAAAAACTTAGAGCACTTGGAAAATATACGAAAATCCATGTGGCTGAATCTTGATGATAATGGACAAGATTGAAAATGAAATAGGATATATAGAGACCAAATTATAAAACAGCTTCACAGTGAATTTATTAGGGCAAAGAATGAAGCACTCCTGAACTTGGAAACCAGGTTATTCTCTCAGAAAATGAAACCAGAAAAAAATCAAAGCACAATGTACAAGAATCACCATTTGTGGAAGTGGCTACAAGCAGAAGAGACATGTGTGTGTGTGACTGGAGATTTTGAGAAATACAATTCCAGAGTGACTACAGTATAGATACAGAGAATAATGATTAGAATATGATTATAACTTAAGCTGAAACATAATCAACGATATTGAACCCTGCTGAAGGAGTAATCTGTTAACAAGTCTGAGATATTACTTAAAGGTGCCTCTCCAGCCATGGCAGGGCAGGGAGAGATGCCAGAGGTGTTAATATGTTGCTCAATATCTTCCTGTCAATGTTCCAACAAAGTTCTGTTGTTATCTGCTTTATACGCTGGGCTTCCATTTCAAAAAAGGTAAAAAAATAAATCTTTGAAAACTTCTTCACAAACAGAAACTATAATTTTATATATATATAGTAATATATATATGCAGACTATAACTAATATATATCATATGCTGCTGCTGCTAAATCGCTTCAGTCGTGTCCAACTCTGTGCGACCCCATAGACAGCAGCCCACCAGGCTCCACCGTCCCTGAGATTCTCCCGGCAAGAACACTGGAGGGGGCTGCCATTTCCTTCCCCAATGAATGCAAGTGAAAAGTGAAAGTGAAGTCGCTCCATCATGTCAGACTCTTCATGACCCCATGGACTGCAGCCTACCAGGCTCCTCCGTCCATCGGATTTTCCAGGCAAGAGTTCTGGAGTGGGCTGCCATTGCCTTCTCCATATATCATATATATGGAGACTAAAACTATATATACATATATATGTGTGTGTGTGGCAAGAAGAAAGAGAGAGAGAAAGGGAGAGGTGAGAGAAAGAGAGTAGAGGAGAGAAAAAGAAAAAAGAGGGAGCAACAGAGGAGGTGCCTAGGTGACCACAGTATCTGATAGCCTTAGCAGAAACACTCATATAGAGAAGATGAATGCATAAGATTATGTAGTTTGATGGAATTAGTCATTAACATCATGCAACAGACTGCTTTTGCTCTGATTCCAGGCTCACAAACTTCTTTGGACTAAAGTTGGTCTCTCATGGAAGAATATATTGATACTCCATGAGTTTCTGGTGCACATGACATTTATATTTCACCATTAAGCATCCTCAATGTTGTTTCTAAATCAGTGTCTAAATAGTTTGGTTAGTGTGTATCATTCTACCAAGCCTGACTTGAATTTCTGCATTGAAAAACAGGATCCCACAGTGTAACAACTACCTCATGGAACTGTCACACTCAGACTTCCTGAGAATGACCAGTCAATGTCTCTCTGTGATTTCTGTGGCTGGTCTCTTTTCTATCCATAACCAATTGGAACTACAGAATGCATTTAAAGAGACTATCCACAGTAGGAACCTACACTTGCCAGCAATGCAATATGATAGAAAAGAACTTCCTACCTACTTCATAGAAAAAGAAGCACAGTGGGTTAAAGAGAGACATGCAGTTTTAGCATTTGGAGCGGTTTGTTTTTTGTTTTTTATCATAGAACAGATAATGTTAAAGGTTAGCTATGAAAGCTCTTGTATCCAACCTCTTAGTTTTAAAGGTGACAAGAAGCTTGAGAGATTAGATGGTCTGCCCCCAAAACACAACCAGGGCTCCTGGGTTAAACTGTTTGCACTATGATAACTCCCTACCTCATGATAGTAGTTGCTCATACATTTAACCTTCCTGTAACCATTAAAACTTCATATTCTCATTCTATGCAATGATGGGTAAATTTTAAAATACAATTATATTTCCTAAGAAACAAAAGATAGTCTTCTATAAAACTTTTTCCTTTCCATTATAAGCAATAGGTTTTTAGTTAACTCCAGCCTATATGGCAGACAAAGTGACCCTTTCATAATGAAAGTCATAATGTGCCTTTCTACTTAAAACCCTGAAGCAACTCCTATTCCATGAAGAGTAAATGCCAGTTCCTCCAATAGCCTACAAATCCTGCACCTCTATGCTCATCCTGTTCCCGCCACACTGTCTTCCTTGCTGTTTCCAATACATTAAGTACCTACCTGTCCTAGGACCTTTGTACTGGGTATTCCTTCTGCCTGGAACTCTTTTCTCCCAAATAAGCTGAATGACTAATTCCTTCATCTCCTTCAAGTCTTTGTTCAAATGTCATCTTCTCAATGAGACCTGCCCTGATCATTCTATTTAAAAGTACTACACTTCCTCCTCTGTACTTCAATGCTCTTAACCCTGACTTACTTCCTTTTTTTATAGGACTTACCACCTTCTTGGAAGGAAAGTTATTACCAGCATATTAACCTAGATAGCATATTAAAAAGCAGAGACATTACTTTGTCAACAAAGGTCTGTCTAGTCAAGGCTATGGTTTTTCCAGTGGTCATGTATGGATGCGAGAGTTGGACTATAAGAAAAGCTGAGTGCAGAAGAATTGATGATTTTGAACTGTGGTATTGGAGAAGACTCTTGAGAGTCCCTTGGAGTGCAAGGAGACCCAACCAGTCTATCCTAAAGGAAATCAGTCCTGGGTGTTCATTGGAATGACTGATGTTGAAGCTGAGACTCCAATATTTTGGCCACCTGATGCGAAGAGCTGACTTATTTGAAAAGACCCTGATGTTGAGAAAGATTGAAGGCGGGAGGAGAAGGGGATGACAGAGAGTGAGATGGTTAGATGCCATCACCGACTCAATGGACATGGGTCTAGGTGGACTCCGGGAGTTGGTGATGGACAGGGAGGCCTGGTGTGCTGCGGTTCATGGGGTCGCAAAGAGTCAGACATGACTGAGTGACTGAACTGAACTGAACTGAACTACCACCTTCTACAATATTACATTATTTACTTATTTATTATGTTTATTGCTCTGTCTCCCTTCAGAATGTGAGCTTCATGAAAGCAGGAATCTTGGTGTATCTTTCCACTATTATATCCCTAATATCTGAAACACTGCCTAATTCTCAACAAATATCTGCTGGATGAATTAATTCATTCATTCAATTAATTGTATTTGGAAATTTGACCACTTTATGTCTACCAATAATCAAATGTCATATTTAAAGTGAGTAGGATCAAAGTTGAATCTTTACCAAGATATGCTGGCTCTTCCAACAGATTCCATTAAGGAGGGAATATCCTAAAGCAATAATATATTTCTAGTCTCTGAAATTATTCTGTAGTGTTGCCATTAATAAAATAAAAAACTTATTATTTAAAAATTAAAAGATGATCATCACAAGGATTTACTGTATAGCACAGGGAACTATATTCAATATTTTGTAAAAATCTATTCAATATAATAGAAAAGAATATGGCACTGTACCCCTGAAACTAACACAATATTGCAAATGAAATACACTTAATAATGTATTTTAGAAAGATGATCAGTTACTTTTTTTTCAAAGATACACCCAAATTGCTTTAAAAATGAGTATCAAACTAACCCAGAATGTATTGACAAGAAATACTATTTATTTAGCTTCAATTAAACTGTCAATTTTTCTTGGTTATAACCTTGACATGTTCTCTTGCATAGTATTCTGAGAAACTGCCACAAAATGAGATTCCAAGAAGTGTATGTGTGTGTATGCTGGTATCTTTATAAGCAGTCATGACAAATTACACAAAGCTAAGCATACTGATATCTCCATTGCATGTAAGTATTGTGCACATCTTTCAACTGGTTTGTTTTTTCAACAGTCATAATGGATTTGTTCTTAAATATCCTCATTCTATTTCCAAGTACTTTTTGTAAACAAACATGGATAAATGGCTACCGGAGAACAGCCCTGCAGGTGGCCGCTGTGTGTGGTCAAGCATTACACATCTCTGGGAGTGCCACGTGTATCATACGTGGACTATGATGCTGATGCATTATCACCACCCTTCTGGAGTCACGCAGTATTTACCCATGGGTCTGTTCAGTCTAACCAGCCCAGAGTAGAACTAAACTCAATGACCTTTTCTCTCACTGCTTTTCAGTCACTCAGTCATGTCCAACTCTTTGCCACCCCATGGAGAGCAGCACACCAGGCTTCCCTGTCCTTTACCATCTCCTAGAGCTTGCTCAAACTCATGCCCATTGAGTCAGAAAAAGAAATTCAAAATTACTGAGTTAATCAATCCTAGACAATGAGATATGAACTAATTTACATTAAAATAATATCCTCAAAACATTTACCAGTAACTGAAAAAACAGAAGGTGTTAGAGACACAACTATCTAAAAATGACTTTATATGACAGGTCACAGTTTCCCATTCCTGAATTTTCATTTAATAGGCAGTTGGTTTTCTGCTAAAGGATAGAGAATTTGATACTCATGATGATCTTATAGCACCCTCAAGTGGCAATGTGTTGCTTAGATGTATTAGCTTTGATAGAAAAAAAAATGAAAAAAGAAAGTGGTAGAAACAAAGAATTCTGAATGAATGAATACGTATGAACCCTTATAACAAGGGCTTGTAGTCTCAGCAGCTTTATGCAGCTCAATACCAGAAAAACAAACAACCCAATTAAAAAGTGGCCAAAAGACTGAAATATGCACTTTTCCAAAGAAGACATGCAGATGGCTAATAAATAAATGAAAACATGCTCAACATCACTCATTATTAGAGAAATGCAAATCAAAACATGATAAGGTATTACCTCACACTGGTTAGAATGGCCATCATCAAAAAAACCACGAAAAACAAGTACTGGAGAGGGTGTGAAGAAAAGGGAGTCCTCCTGCACCACTGGTAGTATCAGGGGAGTGTGCAATATCCTCGGTTCTGTCTCATCCAACAAAAATTTGAAGCAATGGACGGACCAGTGTTACAGCCCTCACACGGACCAGTGTTACAACCTTCGAAAGGACCAGTGTTACAGCTTCGTGTTATAGCTCAGTTTTTTTTTAATTAATTTAAATATTTTAATTGGAGGCTAATTACTTTACAATATTGTAGTGGTTTTTCCCATACATTGACATGAATCAGCCATAGGTGTACATGTGTCCCCCATCCTGAACCCTGCTCCCACCTCCCTCTCCATCCCATCCCTCAGGTAATCCCAGTGCACCGGCCCTGAGCGTCCTGTCTCATGCATTGAACCTGGACTGGCAATCTATTTCACATATGGTAATATACATGTTTCAATGCTATTCTCTCAAATCATCCCACCCTCGCCTTCTCCCACAGAGTCCAAAAGTCTGTTCTTTACATCTGTGTCTCTTTTGCTATCTCACATATAGGGTCATCATTACCATCTTTATAAATTCCAATATATATGTTAATATACTGTATTGGTGTTTTTCTTTCTGACTTACTTCACTCTGTATAATAGGCTCCAGTTTCATCCACCTCATTATAACTGGTTCAAATGCATTCTTTTTAATAGCTGAGTAATATTCCATTGTGTATATGTACCACAGCATTCTTAGTTTTATTTAGAAGGTAAAGGAAAATAAGAATGATCTCTGTTTGTTTCCAAGGCAAACCATTCAATATCACAGTAATCCAAGTCTATGCCCCGACCAGTAATGCTGAAGAAGCTGAACTTGAACGGTTCTATGAAGACCTATAAGACCTTTTAGAATTAACAACCAAAAAGATGTCCTTTTCATTATAGGGGACTGGAATGCAAAAGTAGGAAGTCAGGAAACACCTGCCTTAACAGGAAAATTTGGCCCTGGAGTACAGAATGAAGCAGGGCAAAGGCTAATAGAGTTTTGCCAAGAGAACGCACTGGTCATAGCAAACAGCCTCTTCCAACAACACAAGAGAAGACTCTACACATGGACATCACCAGATGGTCAAAACCGAAATCAGATTGATTATATTCTTTGCAGCCAAAGATGGAGAAGCTCTATACAGTTAGAAAAACAAGACTGGGAGCTGACTGTGGCTCAGATCATGAACTCCTTATTGCCAAATTGAGACTTAAATTGAATAAAGTAGGGAAAACCACTAGACCATTCAGGTATGATCTAAATCAAATCCCTTATGATTATACAGTGGAAGTGACAAATAGATTTAAGGGACTAGATCAGATAGACAGAGTGCCTGATGAACTATGGACAGAGGTTCGTGACATTGTACAGGAGACAGGGATCAAGACAATCCCCATGGAAAAGAAATGCAAAAAAGCAAAATGGCTGCCTGAGGAGGCCTTACAAATAGCTGGGAAAAGAAGAGAAGCAAAAAGCAAAGGAGAAAAGGAAAGATATTCCCATCTGAATGCAGAGTTCCAAAGAATAGCAAGGAGAAATAAGAAAGCCTTCCTGAGCGATCAATGCAAAGAAATAGAGGAAAACAACAGAATTGGAAAGACTAGAGATCTCTTCAAGAAAATTAAAGATACCAAGAGAACATTTCATGCAAAGATGGGCTCGATAAAGGACAGAAATTGTATGGACCTAACAGAAGCAGAAGATATTAAGAAGAGGTGGCAAGAATACACAGAAGACCTGTACAAAAAAGATCTTTACAACCCAGATAATCACGATGGTGTGATCATTCACCTAGAGTCAGACATCCTAGAATGTGAAGTCAAGTGGGCCTTAGAAAGCATCACTATGAACAAAGCTAGTGGAGGTGATGGAATTCCAGTTGAGCTATTTCAAATCATGGAAGATGATGCTGTGAAAGTGCTGCATTCAATATGCCAGCAAATATGGAAAACTCAGCAGTGGCCACAGGACTGGAAAAGGTCAGTTTTCATCTGAATCCCAAAGAAAGGCAATGGCAAAGAATGCTCAAACTACCACACAATTGCATTCATCTCACATGCTAGTAAAGTAATGCTCAAAATTCTCCAAGCCAGGCTTCAGCAATTTGTGAACCATGAACTTCCAGATGTTCAAGCTGGTTTTAGAAAAGGCACAGAAACCAGAGATCACATTGCCAATATCTGCTGGAACATTGAAAAAGCAAGAGAGTTCCAGAAAAACATCTATTTCTGCTTTATTGACTATGCCAAAGCCTTTGACTGTGTGGATCACAATAAACTGTGGAAAATTCTGAAAGAGATGGGAATACCAGACCATCTGACCTGTCTCTTGAGAAACCTGTGTGCAGGTCAGGAAGCAACAGTTAGAACTGGACATGGAACAACAGACTGGTTCCTAATAGGAAAAGGAGTATGTCAAGGCTGGATATTGCCACCCTGCTTATTTAACTTATATGCAGAGTACATCATGAGAAACGCTGGGCTGGAAAAAACACAAGCTCGAATCAAGATTGCTTGGAGAAATATCAATAACCTCAGATATGCAGATGACACCACCCTTATGGCAGAAAGTGAAGAAGAACTAAAGAGCCTCTTGATGAAAGTGAAAATGGAGACTGAAAAACTTGGCTTTAAAGCTCAACATTCAGAAAACTAAGATCATGGCATCTGGTCCCATCACTTCATGGGAAATAGATGGGGAAACAGTGGAAACAGTGTCAGACTTTATTTTTGGGGGGCTCCAAAATCACTCCAGATGGTGATTGCAGCCATGAAATTAAAAGACGCTTACTCCTTGGAAAGAAGGTTATGACCAACCTAGATAGCATGTTTAAAAGCAGAGACATTACTTTGCCAACAAAGGTCCGTCTAGTCAAGGCTATGGTTTTTCCAGTGGTCATGTATGGATATAAGAGTTGGACGGTGAAGAAAGCTGAGTGCCGAAGAATTGGTGCTTTTGAACTGTGGTTTTGGAGAAGACTCTTGAGAGTCCCTTGGACTGCAAGAAGATCCAACCAGTCCATCCTAAAGGAGATCAGTCCTGGGTATTCATTGGAAGGACTGATGTTGAAGCTGAAACTCCAATACTTTGGCCACCTCATGCAAAGGGTTGACTCATTGGAAACGACCCTAATGCTGGGAAGGATTGGGGGCAGGAGGAGAAGGGGATGACAGAGCATGAGATGGTTGGATGGCATCACCGACTCAATGGACATGGGTTTGGGTAGACTCCAGGAGTTGGTGATGGACAGGGAGGCCTGGCGTGCTGCGATTCATGGGGTCACAAGAGTCGGACACGACTGAGTGACTGAACTGAACTGAAAGGAAAATACATCCTCAAGGCATGAGGGCATGCCAACCCAAAAGATGTGAAGAGAAGAGAGGCCCCTCACCTCCAGCCCAATTTTGGCTCCTCTTTTTATATGTTTTTTTGTCCTCCCCCTGGACCTGCCCTATGTAAACTGGGCTAGCCAGGAGTGCTGTTTGTTTTACCTGAGGTCCTCACTCCTGACCTGAGACCTTCCTTTGTTCTATTTTTGTGGGCTTTTCCCTTCCTTGTCTTTCAGCCACCGCCATTCTAGACTCCTTTTTCCTATTCTAACTTCCTAACTGTAGGAATCTAAATTGATAAAGCCACTATGTAAGACAGTATGTAGATTCCTTTAAAAACTAGGAATAAAACTACCAAACGACCCAGAAATCCAGCTACTAGGTATATACCCTGAGCAAACCAAAATTGAAATAGACACATGTACCCCAACATTCACTGTAGTACTATTTACAGTAGCTAGGACATGGAAGCAACCTAGATATCTATCGACAAATGAATGGATAAAGAAGTAATGGTACATATATACAATGGACTATGACTCAGCCATAAAAAGGAATGAATTTGAGTCAATTCTATGAGATAGATGAACCTCAGTTCAGTTCAGTCCAGTCGCTCAGTCATGTCTGACTCTTTGTGACCCCATGAACCACAGCACGCCAGGCCTCCCTATCCATCACCAACTCCCTGAGTCCACCCAAACCCATGTCCATTGAGTTGATGATGCCATCCATCTATCTCATCCTCTGTCGTCCCCTTCTCCTCCTGCCTTCAATCTTTCCCAGCATCAGGGTCTTTTCAAATGAGTCAGCTCTTCACATCAGGTGGCCAAAGTATTGGAGTTTCAGCTTCAACATCAGTCCTTCCAATGAACACCCAGGACTGATCTCCTTTAGGATGGACTGGTTGGATCTCCTTGCAGTCCAAGGGACTCTCAAGAGTCTTCTCCAACACCACAGTTCAAAAGCACCAATTCTTCGGCGCTCTGCTTTCTTCACTCCAACTCTCACATCCATACATGACTACTGGAAAAACCATAGCCTTGACTAGATGGACATTTGTTGGCAAAGTAATGTCTCTGCTCTGCTTTTTAATATGCTATCTAGGTTGGTCATAACGTTCCTTCCAAGGACTAAGCGTCTTTTAATTTCATGGCTGCAGTCACCATCTGGAGTGATTCTGGAGCCCAGAAAAATAAAGTCAGCCACTGTTTCCACTGTTTCCCCATCTATCTGCCATGAGGTGATGGGACCGGATGCCATGATCTTAGTTTTCTGAATGTTGAGCTTTAAGCCAACTTTTTCAGTCTCCATTTTCACTTTCATCAAGAGGCTCTTTAGTTCTTGTTCACTTTCTGCCATATGGGTGGTGTCATCTGCATATCTGATGTTATTGATATTTCTCCTGGCAATCTTGATTCCAACTTGTGCTTCATCCAGCCCAGCGTTTCTCATGATGTACTCTGCATATAAGTTAAATAAGCAGGGTGACAATATACAGCCTTGTCGTACTCCTTTCTTATATGGAACCAGTCTAGAGCCAATTATTATACAGAGTGAAGTAAGTCAGAAAGAGAAAAACAAATATTTTATATTAATGCATATATATGAAAACTAGTAAGATGATACTGATGAACCTATTGCTTGGGCAGTTGGACACAACTGCAGTGACTTAGCATGCAACGGAGATGCAGACATAGAGAAAAGACCTATGGACATGGGAGGGGGGAGGAAGGAGAGGGTAGCACAAGTGAAGAGAGTAGCATGGAAATATATACACTGCCAGATGTAAAATAGATAGCCAATGGGAATTTGCTGTATAATTCAGGGAACTCAAACCAGGCTCTGTGACAACCTAGAGGGGGAGATGGGGTGGAAGGTGGGAGGGAGGTTCAAGAGGAAGTGGACATATGTATACCTATTACTTATTCATGTTGATGTATGGCAGAAACCAACATAATATTGTGAAGCAATTATCCTCCAACTAAAAATAAATAAATTAAAAAAAAAACAGCTTGTAGTTTGAATTATTTCTTTAATAATGAGGATGGATTTTGGCTGGTCTAACCATACTTTTCATTTAACATTCTTCACTTTTTCTTGAGTCAATTTAGGAGGACTTGGAATAGAACTCTGAATAGAACAAAGCTACCCTATATGGTAAAGTGTTAGTCACTCAATCATGTTCGACTCTTTGTGATCCATGGACTGTAGCCCACCAACCTCCTCTGTCCACAGAATCTTCCAGGCAAAACTACTGGAGTGGATTGCCATTCCCCTCTCCTGGGGATCTTCCTGACCCAGGGATTGAATCCAGGTCTCCTGCACTGCAGGCGGATTCTTTACTGTCTGAGCCACCAGGGAAGCCCATATGGTAACAAGTCATAATCTAAACCTCTTGTACCACATGCTTTTGAATGAAACCAAGTGTCCTCGTTACAGGAAAAAATGTTCAAGACTATCTTTAGATATTAAGATAATAGACCTGCTTTAAATAAAATAAGTTCAATACATATATACTTATAAATTACATCCTTAAGGAGCATAATTTCAGTCAACCCTTTAAACTGCATGGCACAGTAGAAAGAGTACCAGATATACAGTAAAATAATGTGTATTCTAAAATTGTTTTTTGAACAAATTATTAACCTCTCCATATCTGTTTCTTCACACACACACACACACACACACACACAAAAATTAGAGTAGAAACCAGAGCAGAGAGTAGTTGGTGTCTTCTTTGTGTATTAGTCAAAGTTCTTCCGGTTCCAAACCCTAAATTTACTCAAGCTGGCTTAAGCAATAAAAAAGAACTTTTTTAACAACAACAACAAAAAAAGAGAGATGCTGAAAAATTAAAGGGAGGAGTAGTAACATCACTAGGATTTTATTCAGTTCTACTCACTCTTTTCTGATACACACATCCCATCCTTGACCCCAGATGAGGAATGGGCTTTGCTGAAATTGTTTACATCAGTTCAAGAACCAGAAAGAAATTGTCTACAAATATTTCTTATAAAAGTCATAGATTACTCTGTGTAAATCTTTTTCAAATGGCAATATACAACTTTCTGAGATCCAGACAGACCTTATCTGTAGCATACAGTGTAACCAGCAGCCACACATGTTATTTTTGGAAAATTGGGGGATCTAAGAAAAGCTACTTTGTAATATGCTGTTTCTTCCCCTACTTCATGTGGTTACCTTTTTTCAGCTAAGTTTTTGTGTTCTTTGCTAAATAAATCAGGCATTTAATCTGTGAGTTTGTGTGTGTGTGCGCATTCACAGAGACAGAGGATCTCTTACCACCAATCTGTAACTTGCCTGAAAAGACACTGAAATAATCAAAATTTCTATTATTAAAACAAAAATAAAATATCCCTAATTCAATTTCAATCTTGCAATCGCCAGAAAGCGTTTTGCTTTTATACATCTCTACTCCTTTAATTATATTGTTCCTCATCCAAAAATACACATACTTGCCTCCTCCTCTCCTCTCTTACCTTCAATTCCCACTACCTCATCCCCCAGAAACAAAAGGAGAAACTAAGCAGATGTGTAGCAGGTGTTCACAACAATAGTACTTACCATTGTGCCGTATTTGTTTCTTTTTGTGCTTATTCCTCTGTTGAATGGTGTGCCAGGAAAGAGCCAGATGGGTTTTTTTCAGATTTACATATCCAGAGCCTAGAGAGCATTTATTAAAATCTGTAAATATGTATTTATTTAGAAATGGAATTTGACATAAAAATATGCCCAGGATGAAGACACCAAAGTTGTCTTTAATGCTCTGCCCTCTCTTACCTCCCATATATTCATGTAATCACATACTGCTTAGTGTGGAAAAATTACTTTGAAAATATTTTTAATGGTCAAACCAACAACCAAACAAATTAAATCAAGAAATGAAAAAAAGGGTCAACTTTCTATGCCCAACTTGAAAAGCCCCATATGTAGGACTAGTTTCTCCTAGAAGCAAAACTAGTTTCCCCATTTTCTCTCCTCACTCCCTCCAGTCCTACTTCAAAGATTCAGTATTTGGTCCCCTTCAAAGTGAAAAGTATCCATCCCAGCAGAAAATGAATTGAAATACACTTGTAACTGTAAAAGGCTCAAACCCCTGCTGTGGGAGTGTTATTTGAAAAGTGAAGAACAATGTTGCCTCTGCACTTAACTATCACTATCACTACTCCATTCAAGGCACTAACCAAAGAAGGAAAACTCCAGCCTGAGTTTTGATTACCCCTGCTTGAAATTTATTAGCATTTGATAAATGTCACTCTTGACAACACTGCTTATCCTCTAAAAGCAGCTACTTTTTTCCTATTTTCATGGCCATATCACAGCAGTTTTAGATGTTCAAAATATGGGGTAGTAACTCTGATGTTGGAATGAGGAAAAGGAGTGTTGCTGTTTAGTTGCTAAGTTGTGTCCAACTCTTCTGCAACCCCATGGACTGTAGCACCCCAGGCTCCTCTGCCCATGGAATTTCCCAGGCAAGAATACTGGAGTGGGTTGCTTCATCCTTCTCCAGGAGATCTTCCCCAACCAGGGATTGAACCCCTGTGTCCTGCACTGGCAGGCAGATTTTCTACCACTGAGCCACCAGGGAAGCCCAAGAAGAGTAGCCAGATCCAATAGTGATGTTACCCAAGAATAGCTTTATAAGGGGACATTCTCAGAGCAGGTGCCACTGTCCAGCATCTGCTTCTCATCCACTAGCTTCTCAGGCCCTCCAGGTAATTAGATCCCTAAACAGATCAACTCTAACTAAAATCACATACCTTATTTATCAAAATGTCCATATAAGTTTCTTTTTAGAAATCAGTTTTCCTTTTCAGTGACAGCACCCTCTTTCCTAAAAATAGCCATTGTCTGAAGTTGTAGCTTAACACAAGTCAGTCTGTACCACTGATTAAACTTTCCTGATGTGCTCCTCGTGGCTTGAAAGTTATTATCTTTAAACTTACATCCTTTGTTTCAGTTTCTGGAGTCTCAATAAACTGTTTATCTATTTGCCTGGGTTTTTCCCAAAATAGTGTGTAGGCATTCATTATATTCTAACTAGATCTTTTATCCAGGTGGTGAGGAGGCAAACTAAACTCCCAAATATACAAAGCTGAAGATGTGGCAGAATAACTACTGCTATTTATTTTTGTTCAAGAGGGTGATACTAGACTACACGATTTAAGTAGTACAGACGTTGATATATTTTAATAAAACAAAGTCACATTATTCCAATATTAAAAACAGGCCTTCTATATGATAAAAAAATACTTTCTCCAGCAACTCTGCCGGTGAAGATCTATTCAGTGGTAGGTTGAAATTCGAACTCCAGCCTTTTGCCAGCTGGTGATACTGAACAATATTGAGAGTCTCTGGGCTTGTTTCCTCAGTACAGCGGTTAGGATCCAAAGTCAGTACGTGTGGGGTAGGGGGTGAGAGCCTGTCATAATTATCTTCGAAAAATCACTTGAATTACACAGTAAACATGGGCACTAAATTTTGAGAAAACACTTAAACTAAAACAAATAAAAAGGAATGTATATATGCATTTGGGGCTTCCCAGGTAGCTAGCGGGTAAATAATCCGTCTGCCAACACAGGAGAGGGGGGTTCGATCCCTGGGTGGGGAAGATCCCTGAAGAAGGAAATCGCAACCCACTCCAGTATTCTTGCCTGGAAAATTCCATGGCCAGAGGAACCCGGAGGGCTAAAGTCCGTTGGGTCGCAAAAAAAGTCCGACACGACTTAGCGACTAAAGAACAAAACAAAATATGCATATGTCTAGGCATTAAAGTCATTCTGGTTTTAACTCTAAAATCACTAACAGTGAACAGGGTACGGCTAGAAAACACAACTCCAGTCTTTAATAAATATTAATGTTCTTCCTTTCTTCTGCCTAGAGCCTAACAGGAAGTCTCCCAGAGCAGTCGCTTTAATGCGGTTATGCCTGAGGCGTAGATACTTATCCAGCGATAACTCCAAGGTAAGAAATTTTGTAACCCGTTCAGGGTTCTTTTCCTGGCACTGGCACTTAGAAGCGCCTCGCTAAACACAAGGATGAATTATTATTTACCACAGATTAGCGTTTGGTCCATTTCAATGTAATAACAGCTCAGAAATTTTAAAACGAAAACTTGTTACACACTTCACTACCTCAGAGCCGCAACCGGCCCTTAGCTCCGGAAAAACTTGCCCCAATCCTCCCGGCTTCCGTAATCTCGCTCAATTTCGCGATACCGAAACTGCGCTTCGCAGCACCGCCGCTGGGGGCGGTTCCAAAACACTTCCGGGAGGCCACTCTGGAGGTGTCTGCGATGCGTGCTTCCGGCGGCTTCCAGGCCGCTTCCTCAGCCTCTACGACCACGGCCTGAAGTAGTGGGCACGGAACCGGGGGCTGGTAGCCCACTGGCCTTTGGTCACGACAGTCTCTAGCCATGGACCGAGACCTCTTGCGGCAGTCACTAAATTTCCACGGCCCATCTTTGCTGTCCCTGCTCCGGAGCGAACAGCAGGACAACCCACACTTCCGGAGCCTCCTCGGGTCGGTAGCCGACCCTGCCCGGGGCCCGCCGGGCCAGCAGCAGTTACCGGGCAGGTAATGGGACGGCGGCGCCGCTGCGAGACGGGAGAGGGGACGCAGCTCCGGGCTCCCATTTCCACAGTCCGGCTGCTGAGCCGAGGCTGTGAGCACGTGAGGACTGCGGCGCCGGTTTCGAGGGCAGGATGGAGGAGGGTACCTTCTCCCTGATGTGGGCAATGCGGGATGTGGGTTGAACTTTTAAATCTAGTACTGCCACCAGAGGCGCGAATTCTTTAGCTAAAATCCTTTGTGTATACTGGAACAGCGTGGCTGTGTTTTTAAGTTACCGCGTCCTCCATCTACAGACTGGCGTATGAGGGGATCCCTGATTAAAACTTTTTTTTCGGAGGATGTGTGGCCAAGAGCTTAGGATGGACACGATTGGGCAGTGAAAGCAGAGAGCAGAAGCTTGTACGTACTAAAAAGTTTTGCAGAAAAACCAGTTTTCATAAATTTTGTTTTCTTTTTAAGAAAAGAGAGGAGAGTTGACAACATTGAAATACAAAAATTCATTTCCAAAAAAGCGGATCTCCTTTTTGCACTTTCCTGGAAATCAGATGCACCTACAACTGCTGAAGTTAGTGAAGACAATGATGGTGTGTTTAGTCTTAAAATTGTTGCGTTTTGGTTTAACAGCACTTTGATGAAGCGGAACACAGAGCTGTTTTTAGTAATTTTGTTACTTATTTTTTCAGATTATTATGCAGTCATGCCACCGTTAGAGCAATTCATGGAGATACCTAGTATGGACCGGAGAGAGCTGTTTTTTCGAGATATTGAGCGTGGTGATATAGTTATTGGAAGAATTAGTTCCATTCGGGAATTTGGGTTTTTCATGGTGTTGATTTGTTTAGGCAGTGGCATTATGAGAGATATATCCCACTTAGAAATCACAGTAAGTTACTCACCTTTTAGTTATTTGTTTTTGATAAAAATGTCATCTCAGTGCAAAAAGTATATCTTTTCATCCAGCTGTAATTAAGTGTACTCTGCAGACCTACTTTTGAGAATTAAATATTAATAGAAAAATTAAGTACTTTTTTATTAAAAAATTATTGGCAGTAATAGAATTACAGTTTCTGCCACTGTTTATAGTTTGGGAGATTTGGTCCTTTGGCTGGCAGAAGTGGGGTCCTTTTTTAAATACTCAGATATTAGTGGACCTGTTGAGATTAGTTAGTAGCCTGGGTTATTTCTGAAAAGTCTTTAATTATTTAGTATTCAGCACTAGATACTTGCATGTGGATAATTTAGAAACAAATTCCTGTCTTATGTGTATATTTCCAATAATTAAGTGATTTTGTATGTCATAATACTTTGCCCAAGGTGAATAGGTCTAAATTTGAAATACACTATGTCGCTTTAATTTGAAAGGTTTGATATTGTCTTTTAAGGCAGATAGAGAGGGAAGAAAACCAAGAAGATACCACAAACTCGATAACACACCTAAACCTAGAAGAATTTGCATTTCATTTTCTTTGGAAGTCTCCTACTTTCTGGACAGATTTTAGTTTTATATTTAATAAGCACAAAATATCTTTTTGTTTCATCATGCATACTTATATTCAGTTTCTAAAACTAATTGCAAGTTTCATGAGAGTTTAGCTTTGACCTGAACCAGAAAACTTTTTTTAATTTATGTTTGGGCACAGAAATTTAAATTTAGACTCAAGGGTGCTAGTTGTTTTCTTAATATTCCCGTCAAGTCTTAGCTGTTTATACTGAACTGCTAGAATAAAAGAAGACACTTCTCACTGAAGAATAGAATGTCTGGTGTTTTACATTGCTTCTCATTGCAGGCTCTGTGTCCACTAAGAGACGTGCCTTCAATCAGTAACCATGGGGATCCTTTATCATATTACCAAACTGGTGACATCATTCGAGGTGATCAGTTTCCTCATATTAGTAAAAACAAAGTAACTGGTCATGTTTATATTAGTTTGCATTGCTTTGCTAATCAACTTAATTTTCTTATGTTTTAAGCTGGAATCAAGGATATTGACAGATACCATGAAAAGCTTGCAGTATCTCTATATAGCTCATCTCTTCCACCACACCTATCTGGTATTAAATTAGGTGTAATTAGTTCTGAAGAACTTCCTTTGTACTACAGGTAATTTTATCCACATTGTCTCAACAAGTTAATTGCAAAACAGTTTCTTGGCTAAAAAATTGCAAATTTTGCCCAACTTCTAACAATAAAGTAGAATTCTAATTTCTCTTATTTCAAAATATGCTTTTATATGTTTTTATAACCCATAAAACGGCTCAAACTTGGTAAAAGGAACCAAATCATAATTGCCACACCTTCATGTACAAAAATGGTCTGAGTATTTAAATCCCATATAATAATGTTATTTCCATAATGAAAATGGGACATGCTATTTAATTGTGTTAATCATCTTAATCATCATTATATTTTGTGTTTTGTTTTTTGTGTTTTTTTTTTTAAGGAAAAGTGTTGAACTAAATAGCAATTCTTTGGAATCCTATGAGAATATCATGCAGAGTTCTTTGGGATTTGTTAATCCAGGAGTAGTTGAATTCCTTTTAGGAAAACTAGGAATAGATGAATCTAATCCACCATCTTTAATGAGAGGCCTTCAAAGGTATAGTAAATCAGTATTGTTCTGTTAAGTGGTGAGGTCTGTGGTGCTGATAACTGCATAACTGAAGAACATAGTTGATTATCCTAAGCTTGGTGGCAGCAGTATGCCAAAGTTTGAATGAACTAGGTGATCCCTTCTCCTTCTGGCATGGAGTCTTATCACTGATTGATGTGTGCCATGTGACCAGGTAGATGCATAAAAAATTTATAAGATGCAGAAAATTTATAAGAATTTTATGTATATGCTAAAGGGAAATACTGTTTAATAATAATAGTCATTCCTGAGAGTTCAAAATTTTTGCATTATAAATGGGAATACAAATTTCTTGCTTGAGATTCAGTTTTTATCTGTCAGGTAAAATGAGATGTGGTTACCCAAAAAAATATTTACAGTTTGACTTTAATTTTCTTTAATAGCAAAAATTTCTCTGAGGATGATTTTGCTTCTGCATTAAGAAAGAAGCAGTCTGCATCATGGGCTTTAAAATGGTATGAAGATTTTGTCACTCAACAATTGCATTGTTTAATCTAACAGGTTAAGTTAAGGCAAGCATGCTTATGTCATCTTTAAGACAAAATTTGTTTATAAATGAATTTAAATGATACCTTTTTGAGATTAGCTTTTATAGATATAAATGCTACTATGTTGTAAACTTTAAAGATTTACATTTTAGCCAATATTTTTAAAATTTTGTTAAAAAGGAATTAGTATATTGATATCTGTATTTCATAAATATTTGTTACGAAATTATCCAAAGACTCTTTCTTAGTTATACTGAGAATATTGAAGACTAATAACTGTTAAATTTGGTTTGCTTTAAAATTTTATTTATGCTAACATTTTGTTTGGATATTCTGTGAAATATTTGTTATGTATGCTTTAAAATACATTTTTAGTGTGAAGATTGGAGTTGATTATTTTAAGGTTGGACGCCATGTGGATGCTATGAATGAATACAATAAGGCTCTGGAAATAGACAAACAAAATGTGGAAGCTTTGGTAGCTCGTGGAGCATTGTAAGTGGATCATGGGTTTTGAGGAATATTTACAGGATAAATGTGTATAAGATTTGTGAATAGCTCACAAGATAAATTCCTCTAATTTTGTCTCATATCTATAGATATGCAACAAAAGGAAGTCTGAACAAAGCAATAGAAGATTTTGAGCTTGCACTGGAAAACTGTCCAACTCACAGAAACGCAAGAAAATACCTCTGCCAGACACTTGTAGAAAGAGGAGGGCAGTAAGTGTCAGATTTGTTTAATAGTAGAGATCTAATATTTAATAGCCAATGACTATAAAATCTTGAACTAAGGAAATAACATCTTTGACTTATTTCAGATACTCTTAGTTTCAGTTTTGATTGAAAATGTTTTTTAAATATAGTCCTTTTTACATTTTCTGGTCCTTTTATCCATCCTTATTACTTACTTTCTTCGTGATTGGAGATATTTTAGTGTCTTGAGTTCACTGTTCTGAGTATGTATTTTAATACAAAGAAAAATAATAGGTAAAATCTTATACCTGGACACACACCGAAAGTTTTTGTTTAATAGAAATTTCGAACTCATTTTATCATTCTAGTAATTATAATGCCAGAAATATAAATTGAGAACTCTGTAGTTCATTGTGCATAAGATTTCACTGTTGTAGTCAACTTTTTGCTCTACCTTGTCTAATAAAATCCATGAACTTAGATTAAATGAAGAGCAAAATATTAAGAACAAACCCTGTAACCTATATTATACTGTCCTGAGATACTGGCATAGTACTTGGCATAATGACTAACGGACTAGTCTAATTTATAAAATATTTTGAAGAAACATAATACTTTTAATATAAATAATTTGGTAACAGCCTGCTTTAATAATTATGGCCCAGCATCTTTTTTGCTATCATTTTTTCTTAAATAGAATCATCTCTTTTCTGCTTCATGAATTTGCCAGATCATTACTGTTTGTATGATCATTTCAGAACTCCATATAAATGAAATTTTGCGATGTTTGTTTTTAACTGATAAGAACTTCTACTTGGACCCAAGTGATTGGAGCAGCTTTTTTCTTTCTTACATAGCTTACATAACTGTGCTTAGTCGTTCAGTTGTGTCCAACTCTTTGCGACCCCATGGATTGTAGCCTGCCAGGCTCCTCTGTCCATGGGGATTCTCCAGGCAGGAATACTGGTGTGGGTTGCCATGCCCTGCTCCAGGGGATCTTCCTAACGCAGGGATCAGACCCAGGTATCCCACAATGCAGGCGGATTCTTTACTGTCTGAGCCACCAGGGAAGCCCCTAGGTACATAGCTAGTGCCTACTTAGATGTGATTGTGTTACTATTCACATACTCGTGATTTTTAGCTCTGTGAATGGCAACACCATCTATTCGGTCATCCAGTCCAGATGATCTTGATCATCTTTGGCTTGTTCCTTCCTCCTCTCATCCTATCTGACACAGAAGTGATTGCATTGAAACCACTGGGTTTATTCATTTGTTTTACAGTGAATACCTTTTCCTGCTTTCTAAACACTGAAAATATTGTGCAAAATCCTTTCACTGATCTGTGTCTAAACTTTCTCATTCTGATATTTCACAACATAGACTTGTGAGCATCATCTAATAATGATGATGATTATCCTTTCTGCAGGCTGGTTGTGATATGTTTGCCCAGATATTTGCGATTTTAGCAGTGAATCTTCTGGGAAAATTTTTCTGTAGAAAGGAAAACTCTTCATAAACTACTAGGAAAGGTCAGCCTACATAATTCTGTGCTAAAGCTCAAGATCATACTAAATTTCAGAGGGTATCAGTTGATCGTGTGTTTTCACAAATTATATTAAAATGCCACTGCTTAACCTACAGTATGGCTTTAGTTATCAGTAATGAGTTCTTGTTTGTTTTTTCATTTAATTGAGATATAATTGACACATAACTTTATGTTAGTTTCAGGTTACTTTCAACATAGGATTCGATTTATGTATATATTGTGAAGAGTTGACCATTGTGTCTGGTTAACATTCATCATCACACAGTTATGTTATTTTTTTCTTGTGATGAGAACTTTTAAGATGTACTCTTTTTGCAACTTTCAAATATACAGTATGGTACTAACTATAATCTCCATGCTGTATATTACATCCTCAGGACTTTATTCTTATACATGGAAGTTTACAAAATGAATCATTTTCACCCATTTTATCCACCCCCAACTCCACCTCCAGCAACCGCCAGTCTATTCTCTGTATCTTTGAGTTCAGTTTCTCTGATTTGTTTTATGTGGTTTTATATTGTCTTTTACAGCAACACTAACAAAAAAAATAGCAGAAGTATTTAAGTGTTGTTCAATTTGGAAAATAATTTGCTAAACATAGTTTTTCCCTAATGAACTCTCATAAGCTTCTGCCCTGTATGCATATTTGGAACTTCTAATTTTTACCAAAAAAGCTAAATTTTCCTTTTGAATTTAGGTTAGAAGAAGAAGAAAAGTTTTTAAATGCTGAAAGTTATTATAAGAAAGCTTTGGCTTTGGATGAAACTTTTAAAGATGCAGAGGATGCTTTGCAGAAGCTTCATATATATATGCAGGTGATTCTTTATTTCCTCTTAGAAATGTAGTCATTTTTAAAATTAATGCCAAAACTTAACTTTCTTCTAGGGAAACTATTCTAGATCACTTAATTATGGCATTATGAAAAGTTTTTTAGATACAGCTTTTCTTAATTAGGTTTGACATTACTTCATAGTTTTGTTGAGAAAATTCCCATTGCCTGTTTAGTATGCAGTTGTCCCTGTAGAATTGTCCTTGTAGTGAGCTTTCCTGATGGTTACAAAATTCAGTATTATTACTGTAATTGAAATAATTATAAAAACCGTTCTGAAAAATATTTTAAACTGTCTTTTCCTGTAATACTGATGATGATGTTTTCTCATGCATTTTCTTCTGAATTGGACCATTGCTGCTGTGTCTGACATCTGGTGCTGCTCATCCCCATCCTCAAACTGGAAAATGATTTCTTATGTAACCATGCATCCAACTGGGCTGTGCTATTTTTTAAATGGTTTGTATTTGAACATGGTGATTCCCCTCTCAACTCACCATATCGGGATTTCTTTCTTTGAATTTTATTTATAAAATTTGTGTCCTGTTTCAATTTTTAATTTTTTTTTTTTTTTTTTAATATTTTTCATGTATTTTTTTTTTTTCTCCTTCTTGCACTCTGGGTCATGGGTATCAATGCAATGGCTTCCCTTTTTTTTCATGGAATACCAACTGCAATATGGTCCTCAATACTGTTCTGGCTGTTCAATGATTAATGCCAAACACCTGTGATTAATTTTTATATGTTAAAAATACTTCTTTAATGCTGGATATATGGTGATTTGGGTATACCACAATTGGTTTCTGGTTGGGGGGTGGATTGGTCTTTTGAAAACTGGATTTTATATATTCTGCTATTTTTAACGTGTGGTTTTTTCCGATATCTGGGTTCTAAAAGAAATCTTTGGAATTAAGAGAAAAACAAGCTGAAAAGGAAGAAAAGCAGAAAACAAAGAAAATAGAAACAAGTGCAGAAAAGTTGCGTAAGCTCTTAAAAGAGGAGAAAAGGTAAACTATAATATTCAGTATTTTTAAACTTAAAGCAAGTACTCAGTTGAACCAAAGTGCCATTTGGGAGATAAAGTAAGTAAAAAAGTGTTTCAAGTCATAGTCAATGATTCTTAGCAAATATGTGTACCATAAATTTTTCTGTAAAAGAGATAAAGCAAAGTAGAATGGATGGCTAGAATTCTGCAAAAAAAAAAAGTAGAATTAAAATATGTTGTTTTAATTATCTGTATTTTAGGGAGAAATGTTTCAGAATTAGAGCAGTAGTTCTCAACTGGGTGTGGTTTCCCTTGGGACATTTTTGGTTTTCATAATTGGTAGGTGCTACTGGCATCTAGTGGGTAGAGGTCAGAGATGTTGCTAAACTTAAACAATAATGTAGGATTTCCCCACTGCCACCCCACCCTCCCAGCAAAGAGTTATTTGGCCAAAAATGTTAATAATCCTGAGGTGGTAAAACCATGAACTAGATGTAGCCAAATGTAAAACTTCAGTTCTTTCCTTTATGTATTCAGATGGTCTTAAATTTTTAAGATAATTTTAGAAATGTCACTGTATTTCAAAAATGATGGATTTGCTTACAGTGACAATTGTCTACACAAGTATTTTTTTCCAAAAGTCACAACTAATGGTAAAATTGGATATTGTAGTAAAAACTAAACTTATTACTATAATTCTAATATAAGCTGCAAACTTTTATGAAATCTTTAAAGAGAATAAAATAGAACTAAAATCTTTATGGGTAATTAAACATTTTTATACTCAACATATCTGATGAGTTTACATTTTTTTAGGCTAAAGAAAAAAAGAAGAAAATCAACTTCTTCTTCAAGTGTTTCTTCTGCTGATGAATCAGTTTCTTCTTCTTCATCCTCTTCATCCTCGGGTCACAAAAGGCATAAGAAACATAAGAGGAACCGCTCAGAGTCTTCTCGAAGTTCCAAAAGGCATTCAGCTAAGGCATCCTCAAATCAGATAGATCAGAATAAGAAAGATGAGTGCTTCCCAGTTCCAGCTAATACGTCAGCATCTTTTCTTAACCAAAAACAAGAAGTGGAAAAACTATTGGAAAAGCAGGATAGGTTACCATATCAAAAGAAACAGGTAAAAGAAAAAGATAAATGTTCTTTCTCATCATCTTCTGTTGAAATTCCGGATGATTTTGGAGGTAGGTCTGAAGATCCAAGAGATTTTTATGATAGCTATAAAACTCAGGCAGGTAGTAGCAGAACAGAAAAGCCATATAAATCGGAAAGACATTTTTCCAGTAGAAGAGATTCCTCAGATTCTTTTTATAGGAATTCAGAGGATAAGGTAAAAATGTATGGTTATAGAAGATTTGAAAAAGATACAGAAGGAAGAAAAGAGCACTATAGAAAGTGGGAGTCAGGTTCCACGAGACATGCTACTTCACCAGCAAGCTCAGACTACTCTTGGAAGTCAGGAGAAAAATATAAGAAATCCACTTACTCTGGATCACGTGATTTTAGTAGACATGAGCAAAGATATCAGTTAAATAAAAATCAAGGAGAATATGAAAGAGAGGGTAATTACGAGGAGGATATTAAAACAGAGGTTCAGGGAGAGGGACTCAATAGCAAAGACCATTCGGAAGGTGGAGTTAAAAAAAATTTACCTCAAAATTTACTCAATATATTTAATCAGATAGCTGCATTTGAGAAAGAAAAAGGGAATAAGCCAAAAAACTAATATGCCAAGGGTATCCTCAACATTAGACTAAAGACTTTTAATTAAAATATTTGGATCTTTTAGTAATACAGTCCAGTGCAGAAATCTCTGCTCCCGTGGTTATTTTATTTGTAGACATTATGGAAATCAGTTGCTTTTTATAGCAGTTCTCAAAGTATATTTGTTTCAGTTATAGGTCCTCTTTTCATAGCTTAATTTTTTTTTATGTGTGTATGCTATGTACAGTTATTCTGATGATTTAAACTTCTTCACCTAAAGATAACTCTCAAAGTATTGTTTCTTCATTGTACTATGGTATGTTAGAATTCCTCGGGTTCACCTTATCCTGCTGCTTGAGAAAATATTAAATTTGTGCATTGAACACTTGGATCATTTTTATCAAAAATTATTTCATTCTGTTAAAAGCTCTTGACTTTCTAAAGAGATTATTTGAATGTTAAATACCATTTTATAATCATTATTTGTTTAAAGGTGAATTTTCTTGCATAACATTTATTTTTAAATGGTAGACAGATATGTGTCTTGTCTAATTGACCTCTAAAGCCTGATGTAATTAAAATGATTTATGTGCCAGATGTTTAAAAGTACTTGAGGAATAAAGCCATGAAAGTTGAATAGGGGCCCATTTTGCTCAACTCTCTTTTTTTTCTTACTTGCTAGCAGTGTAGCCCTAAGAAATTTCTTTAAATATTGACAAGACCATACATTGCAGGCAAGAATAGATCAGAGTAGGAAAGAGTCCTTTTAGCAAAAGCAGCAGTGGCAAGTGAAGCACACTGTAAATCTGGTCTTCCACTAAGGGAAAGGAAGTTAGGAAACTGTCCTAGTATTGCAAATGTCCAGTTGAGAAGGCACTGAGTGTGTTTTTTGATAACGTAGAGCTGGCTTGCATTTCTGCTTTTCTTCCTAAAGTCTGAATAAATGATTCAGCTGACAGAACCTGGACTTACTCAGAATTAAATTAAATTAAATTAAATTAAATTAAATTCAGCTGAAGAAGGAAGGAACTTGGATCATAATGATTCTTCCCAAATTAGTAAAAACAGTATAGATGAGAATAGAGATAGGTATACATAGGAGTCATAGGTGTTTAGAATCTCATAGGCTTTAGAATCTTTCCAGTTCATGATGACACTGGATGGGCGGGTTGAAGGTAGCGAGTATCCCCATCTACAAATGTCTAAGTGACAGAGAATGCTAGCAGAAGACACTTAGTCCTCGTTCTGTCTCTCAGTTCTTGCCAGCAATAAAATACCAAAACTTAATATAACTTAACCATTCCACAAATACTGTGCTAGGCTTTGGTTGGTGGCTCAATAATAGGTAGAAGCTACTGTGCAGTTCCAGGGCTTCCCTGATATCTCAGTTAGTAAAGAATCTGCCTGCACTGCAGGACACTCAAGTTCAATTCCTGGGTAGGAAAGATCCACTAGAGAAGGGATAGGCTACCCACTACACTACTCTTGGCCTGGAGAATTCCTTGGGGTCACAAAGAGTCGGACATGACTGAGCGACTTTTCATTTTCACTATGCAATTCCAGTGTGTCAGGCCCTGTGCCTTTATAACTAGTCCCTGCCTGCTTGGAATACAGTGTTTAATACTTCAACTTCCAGGTGATTTGCAAAGTAAAATAGGGCAAAGAATGAGAATTTTGGTGAACATCCAAAGTGATCGTAAGATTAATCAGTTTTTATATTTCACAAATCTCACTGGAATAATGTTTACAAAAAAAAAAAAAAAATGCAGCTTTTTACCCATCTTATTGGACTTGGCTGTCCCTTTTGCTGCCTATTACAAGAAATGACAATAAATACGCCAGTGATCCAGAGAAACAGGTTTACTACCATTACTGCCTTTCAGAAGGAATTGCAAGTGACAGTTCTAAACAGTGGCAGTTTTCATAAGAAATACTTTTTCCCAAGATTTGAAGGAGACAGTACTCATTTAAGTATATATATTCTGATACATTTATTTGAAAACCAGTTTTAAAACATAGTCATACTTCACCCTCTATTCCAGAGTTCAACGTGTTGGGCACGTTATGATAACTGACAGAAATAACTAATTCTTAATCTGGTAGTCTGCCTTTACTGGAAATTTACAGAATTCCTATTGCAAATCTAATTATACCTGGCTTTCTTTAAATTGTTTATTAAATCAAGGAAATCTTGAAAACATATTCTTGGTTGTGTCTTGACAGCAGAATCTTCACTATGTTTGACTTCTTTAAAGATCAGAGTGGCCTACTTCCTAGAAATTTAAGCTTCACTTGTTGATACATAGTGGTTCGCTTTCCTGTCAGCTGTTTTCTTGGTGGAGGGAGGGGGAGAGGTAATGCTAAAAGAAGAAACTAACAGATTTCTTCTCCCAAAGTCTGAGAAGTATGTTTCTTTTTAATAATAAAACCTAATTTCAGGATCATCTAGGCTAAAAGAATTTAATAGTGTTGTAAAGTATATAGTACAGTAAATCTTCAGCGATTTCTTCCTAAAAGATTCTATTAGAAGTGAGTAGTTTGACAGCTAGCATGAAGTTTTTACATTTTTCACTGGATAAAACTTTCCTCTGGTCATTTTGTATTTCTAAAACTTATCTCAGCAGGCCTCTATATCAGTATAAGGCACCCAAAAGCATAGGGTGTGATATATACTATTTTAAATTTAGGAGATTTTTGGTTTTGTGAGAGAGATTTAAAATGTTTATTTGCTGGTCTTTCTGCTTTTACCAGTACTGGAGGCACTGCTAGCACTAGTTGGTCTAGAAGTGCTGCCAGTTAGTGGAGAGGCTGGGAAGTTCAGCTCTAATACTTTGATCGAAGTTTGAGAAGCAGAAGTGCTTGTACTCTTAGATGACCTAGAATAAAACCAGAAATACTGTAATTTAATTCAGAATTTTTATTTTAGTAGAGACCCCCTCATTAATCGCAAAGATGCCATAATCCCACAAGTACTTAAAGAGATCAAAAAAGATACACTGTTAAGAGTGCTAATAATGAATTTTAAAAGATGACCATTAATAGTATCAGGAAATTAGTTTAAAAATAAAAAGATGATAAAGTTTCAAGTCAGTAGAAAAATTGTTTTGCAAATATATTTCTATTTAAAAAATGTTTCAACTATAACTAATTTAGAATCATTAAGTATTAAAAGTTTGCCAAAATCATTCAACAAAAGGTAACAAAAGAGGCTAGAAAATTTGAGTGCTGGCAAGAGTGATTAAAATGATAATTATATAATTTGAGCCAAAAAGAAGAAAGTGAGGGAACTATTTACAGGATAAAGTGGTGGGGTCATTTCAAAAGCATAACTATCCATACAATTCTAAATGATAAGTTTTGAAAGTATGCTTTTACAAAAGTACTAGGGTGGAATGGGTGAATTTAACTCAGATGACCATTATATCGACTACTGTGGGCAATAATCCTTAGAAGAAATGGAGTAGCCATCATAGTCAACAAAAGAGTCTGAAATGCAGTACTTGGATGCAATCTCAAAAACAACAGAATGATCTCTGTTCATTTCCAAGGCAAACCATTCAGTATCAACAGTAACTCAAGTCTATGCCCCGACCAGTAACACTGAAAAAGCTGAAGTTGAACAGTTCTATGAATACCTACAAGACCTTTTAGAGCTAACAGCCAAAAAAGATGTCCTTTTCATTATAGGGGACTGGAATGCAAAAGTAGCAAGTCAAGAAACAACTGGAGTAACAGGCAAATTTGGCCTTGGAGTACAGAGTGAAGCAGGGCAAAGGCTAATAGAGTTTTTGCCAAGAGAACACACTGGTCATAGCAAACACCCTATTCCAACAACACAAGAGAAGACCCTACACGTGGACATCACCAGATGGCCAACACTGAAATCAGATTGATTATATTCTTTGCAGCCAAAGATGGAGAAGCTCTATACAGTCAGCAAAAACAAGACCGGGAGCGGCTGAGATCATGAACTCCTTATTGCCAAATTCAGGCTTAAATTGAAGAAAGTGGGGAAAACCATTAGACCATTCAGGTATGACCTAAATCAAATCCCTTATGATTATACAGTGGAAGTGAGAAATGGATTTAAGGGACTAGATCTGATAGAGTGCCTGATGAACTATGGATGGAGCTTCATGACATTGTACAGGAGACAGCGAGCAAGACCATCCCCAAGAAAAAGAAATGCAAAAAAGCAAAATGGCTGTCTGAGGAGGCCTTACAAATAGCTATGAAAAGAAGAGAAGCAAAAAGCAAAGGAGAAAATGAAAGATATTCCCATCTGAATGCAGAGTTCCAAAGAATAGCAAGGAGAAATAAGAAAGCCTTCCTCAGTGATCAATGGAAAGAAAGAGGAAAACAATAGAATAGGAAAGACTAGAGATCTCTTCAAGAAAATTAGAGATACCAAGGGAACATTTCATGCAAAGATGGGCTCAGTAAAGGAGAGAAATGGTATGGATCTGACAGAAGCAGAAGATATTAAGAAGAGGTGGCAAGAATACACAGAAGACCTGTACAAAAAAGATCTTGACAACCCAGATAATCACGATGCTGTGATATCTCACCTAGAGCCAGACATCCTGGAATGCAAAGTCAAGTGGGCCTGAGGAAGCATCACTACAAACAAAGCTAGTGGAGGTGATGGAATTCCAGTTGAGCTATTTCACATCCTAAAAGATGATGCTGTGAAAGTGCTGCACTCAATATGTCAGCAAATTGGAAAACTCAGCAGTGGCCACAGGACTGGAAAAAGGTCAGTTTTCATTCCAATCCCAAAGAAAGGCAATGCCAAAGAATGCTCAAACTACCGCACAATTGCACTCATCTTAAAAGCTAGTAAAGTAATGCCCAAAATTCTCCAAGCTAGGGTTTAGTGATACATGAACCGTGAACTTCCAAATGTTCAAGCTGGATTTAGAAAAGGCAGAGGAAACAGAGATCAAATTGCCAACATCCACTTGATCATTGAAAAACCAAGAGAGTTCCAGAAAAACATCTATTTCTGCTTTATTGACTATGCCAAAGCTTTTGTGTGGATCACAATAAACTGTGGAAAATTCTGAAAGAGATGGGAATACCAGACCACCTGACCTGCCTCTTATGAAACCTATATGCAGATCAGGAAGAAACAGTTAGAACTGGACATTAACAACAGACTGGTTCCAAATAGGAAAAGGAGTACGTCAAGGCTGTATATTGTCACCCTGCTTATTTAACTTATATGCAGAGTACATCATGAGAAACACTGGACTGGAAGAAGCACAAGCTGGAGTCAAGATTGCCAGGAGAAATATCAATAACCTCAGATATGCAGATGACACCACCCTTATGACAGAAAGCGAGAAGAACTAAAGAGCCTCTTGATGAAAGTGAAAGAGGAGAGTGAAAAAGTTGGCTTAAATCTCAACATTCAGAAAACTAAGATCATGGCAAATAGATGGGAAACAATGGAAACAGTGGCTGACTATTTTTTGGGGCTCCGAAATCACTACAGATGTTGATGGCAGCCATGAAATTATAAGAAACTTTCTCCTTGGAAGGAAAGTTATGACCAACCTAGACAGCATATTAAAAAGCAGAGACATTACTTTGTCAACAAAGGCCCATCTAGTCAAGGCTATGATTTTTCCAGTGGTCATCATGGATGTGAGAGTTGGAGTATGAAGAAAGCTGAGTGCCAAAGAATTGATGCTTTTGAACTGTGGTGTTGGAGAAGACTCTTGGGAGTCCCTAGGACTGCAAGGAGATCCAACCAGTCCATCCTAAAGATGAGTCCTGGGTGTTCATTGGAAGGACTGATGTTGAAGCTGAAACTTCAGTGCTTTGGCCACCTGATGTGAAGAGCTGACTCATTTGAAAGGACCCTGATGCTGGTAAAGATTGAGGGCAGGAAGAGAAGGGGACGACAGAGGATGAGATGGTTGGATGGCATCACTGACTCAATGGACATGAGTTTGGGTGAACACTGGGAATTGGTGATAGACAGGGAGGCCTGGCGTGCTGCAGTTCACAGAGTCACAAAGAGTTGGACGTGACAACTGAACTGAACTGAGGGTATTCAAGTGGGTGCTCACCATGTTTACATACAGAGTGTTTTTGTTTTGTTTACTTAAAAAATATCTTTTAGGAAATCCTTTCATGACATCTTGCTGTGGAGTAATGAAAAGTAATATGCTGAATGTGGCAGATTGGGAATTTTAATATGATGATCATCTTTAATATTAATAATTATTGTGTCACCAAAGCACAGGAATGTTGACTAAATGTCTACTTGATAGAATTGTGGATAAAACTAAACTGCAGAAGTAAAGAATAATTTCCTTTTTAGCAAAACAAAGCGGCATAAATAACATTCTGACTCCTTAGATTTTACAGTGGATTTTAATCTTATAAATCTTACTCAGTATGTATGTACAGCTAAGTGGTCCTTTTATGGTTTAATAAATTCTCCCCACACTCAGGGATGACCATGCTATGTGCATCATCCAAAATTTCACCCTGCTCTATACTGCTGAAATAGCTGATAGTCAAAAGCACTATATGTCAAACTGGAAATGATAACACCAGACAGAAGCCAGAAGGGAGGAGTCTTGTGCTGCTGGCTGGTTTCTGCCTCTGACACAAACATCAGAAGGTAGGGAAAGTGGAGGAGAGTACTAGACTGCACTGGTACGTCCAACAGCTATGGCATATGGAAGTGCTTGGGATGGAAGCTGTAACCGAGTGAATCAGGAGATGGTGTTTTCTCCTTCCACTTACCTTGTTGATAACAGTGAAGTCTGGGAAGGAGATCTAGAACTGTGACGACTACCTTTAGTACTAGTTGTAGGTAGTTCTAAGCCACTCTGGAAAAATATTCAAGAGCAATCATTAGTACCACTGCATTTCAGAATATTTTTCAGTAGATTTCGTTTTATGTTGAATCCCATAAATTTTTCTTCATGAAATATTTAAGAAATATTTGACTAGAAGATAACTCTTATTACCTGTTGAAAGTATGTTTGAAGGATAACACCGATCTCAGCATTTTCTTGTGTGATATCAACTAACATTTCATCAATGATCTTGTGAAGCTGTTTCACTTCACGAAGTTTGATATCTTGTTCTTCTAGTGTTTCATCTTTTGTATCTTTCAAAATACGGACTTCCTTGATGAGTTTTGCACACTGTTGGTCAACAGCAATCAATTATTTAAACCTATTTTCTAGAAGTTAGTATTTTTTAATGGATGAAGGAAGATGTGAAGTTACCATTTGGAACTCCAAAACATAAATATGACAGGTCAGTTTTTTAAAGTTTCCAATACCTGTTTAGTTACTCTTTCTAATTTTGGCTTCTGTTCCTCAGTTTCTCTGTTTAATTGAAGTACATAAGCTTGCTTCTCTGTTACTTTTTCTTTGACATTATTTGTTAAGTGTTCTATAACTGTTAAAGTATTTTCCATGCTCTGCAGAAAATAAATATTAACAAATTTATTGGTTAGGATCAGAAATAACTTTTATAATTGCCGCTTGTCAAGTATTTCTGATTTCTTTGTTTTTGTATATATGTGCTCAGTTGCTCAGTCGTGGCCAACTCTTTGCATATATAATGTACATTCTATTGGTAGATAATAAGTATAATGGTTTTATGGATTAAGTTTTATATATATTTCCACTGGAAGGTTATTTTTAGGTATTTGGGAGAAAAACAATTCAAACAACGACTATTGAATGCACACAGTTTTCAAAGATTCCCAACTCAATCTATTCCTTTAATCAAAAAAAAAAATCTCTGTAAGTGTGCTCAGTCATGTCCAGCTCTGTGACCCTTTCAACTGTAGCCTGCCAGGCTCTTCTGTTCATGGGATTTTTCAGGGACAAATACTGGAGTGGGTTGCCATTTCCTCCTCCACTGGATCTTCCTAACTCAGGGATCGAACCTGTCTCTTGTGTCTGCTGCATTGGCAGGTGGATTCTTTACCACTGAACCATCAGGGAAGCCCTTAAATGTTTATATAGAGCCTGCTTATTACCAAGCACATTGTTTTCTCACCTTTCAAATTTTTGTTTTAAAGAACAGTCTGTTAAGGTGATATTAAAGGATTTAACTGAAATAAAGATTAGTGGATAGATGATAGTTAGCTAGCTATAATTTATCAACTGATTACCAAGTAATTGTCAGGGCTTAGCACTGGGATTTTAACTAGTTAATACTTTGATCACTTTTTTCTCATTTAAGTGACATATCTCTCACTGCTTCTCTGAAAAATCGTATATTAACAAGAGTAGAGTAATTAGAATAGTGATAGTTAACTTTTACTAAGGGCTTATTATTAAAGCCTGTAGAATTTACCTGGATATCTTCCTGTAGTTCTCGGATTTGTCTTTGTTTGTATCTGTATTTTTCATCAGCAGCTCTTTTTTGTTCTTCTAGTTGAATTTTTACCTCATACTCAGCACCTAGAATTTAAAAGAATTTTTGTTTTAAATTTTTAACATGCTGTGTAGAAAGCAACTTTAAAATATTACATAATTTAAACTTCTAACATTTTTCATTATGAAAAGTCAAATTCCATATGTCTAATTTTTGAAAAATAGGATGTGAAATAACTTCTTATTTTGTCAACATAGAGCACCCAGTATCCTGCTGTTTTTTTCAGATTTGAAATGAACTCCGTAGAGGATTAATATGCCACATCACTACAACTAGTAACAGGTGGGATTAACACCTTAGCACTTATTTTAAGTGGGGGAGGGAAGGGGGTTGTGGTGATTAGGTTTTCCAGCTGAATCAAACATGATGCACTTGTTTTCCTTATCGCATAGTGATCCTTTTGTTAAAATAACTATGCAGCTTTCATTGCATGTACATTCATTTAAAAGTTTCAATAATTTCTACATACTAGATGGAGTCACTTTCTGAAAAGATTGTTTGTAATTGTTGTTGCAGTTGTTCAGCACTTGCAGGGTATTTCCTAGAGCATAGATTTCTTTTTCAGCTTTGTTGATCTTAGCATCCAAACTGTCACCTTCCCTTTGAAGTTCTTCTTTTTCTTGCGCAGCCTATTTAAAACAGAATAGAATAGATTGGTTAAAAGTATTTATCATGGTGGGGGGGCAGAAGAATGTTTGTGATCAGGGCAGGATGTACTTAACTCACAACAATACCAATTTGCCTTGGGACCTACATGCAGCACCAAGCACTTATTTCTTGCACTTGATTTACCAAATCCTGAAGGCCTTCCAAATATAGCACTTAGGATACAAAACCATGATGGAAGTTAACTAAAACATACATGAAGACTCTCGAACAAAAATGACCAAAAAATTAAGCAGGTATAAACTTTACTGAGAAAAGAAAAGGTTAAGTAGAAGAGGTTTCAAACTAGATATTAAGTAAAAGGAATGTATGTTTCTTGCCTGGAAGAGGCTTGGCACACTTTGTCATTTTAAATCTTAGAAGTAAAAGAGGTTAGCAAGCTATACCCATGAAAGTGAAAGTGTTAGTTGCTCAGTTGTGTCCAACTCTGCAACCCCATGGACTGTAACCCACCAGGCTCCTCTGTCCATGAAATTCTCCAGGAAGAATATTGGAGTGGCTTGCTGTTTCACTCTCCAGGGGCTCTTCCCACCCCAGGGATTGAATATTTTTAAGAGGAAAAATACTGCATGATTCTACTTACATGGGGTACCTAGAGTAGTCAGATTCACAAAAGCAAAGTAGATTGGTGGTTGCCAGGTATTTCAGGGAGGAATGGGGAGTTACTGTTTAACAGGTACCATTTCACTTCTGAAAGATAAAGTTCTGGAGATGGCTGTTGTGTTGACTGCACAACAATATGAATATACTTAATACTACTGAACTGTACACTTAAAAACTATTAAAACAGCAAATTTTAAGCCCAGTTTCATGTATATATTCCTGGAGAAGGAAATGGTAACCCACTCCAGTATCCTTTCCAGTATCCTGGAAAATCCCATGGACAAAGGATCCTGGTTGGCTACAGTCCATGGGGTTGCAAAGAGGCAGAAGTGAGCAACTAACACTTCACTTATATATTATCATATTTTAAAACAGTTTTAATTAAAGATAATTATAATAAATGTGGCTAGGAACAAGTGAAGTCTATAAACCGCTGAAAACCAGAAATTCCTCAGTGAGTAGTCAGTGGACTTCTGGGCTAAGCCTTCTAGAGTTATACCCAAACAGTTCCAAAGCACTTCTCCAATTAAAGACTGAGAGAGATAGTATGCATATATGTTTTAAAATGCCCCCATGAAAATATGGTCCTCATCACTAATCATTACAGAAATTCAAATCTACAGTGAGATACTACCTTATACCAGTCAGAACAGCCATCATTATAAAGTCTAAAAATAACACATGCTAGAGGAGGTGTGAAGAAACGGGAATCTTCCTACACTGTTGGTGGGAATGTAAATTGGTGCTGCCACTGTGGAAGACCTGTATGAAGGTTCCTGAAAAAACTAATAGAGCTGCCATATGATCCAAAAATCCTACTCATGGGCATATACTCATATAAAATGATAACTCAGAAAAGATACATGGACCCTGCTGTTCACAACATTCACAAGACATGGAAACAACTTATATGTCTATGGACAGATGAATGGATAGATGTGGTACATATATACAATGGAATATTAACTCAGCTGTAGAAAAGAATGAAATAATGCAATTTGCAGCAACATAGTGGACCTAGAAGTTATCATACTAAGTGAAGTAAGAAAGAGAAAGACAAATATCATATGATATCACTTACATGCAGACTCTAAAACAAGCCTATCTATGAAACAAACAGTCTCACAGACATATTAAACAGACTTGTTTAATATTAAACTTGCAAAGGGTGGGGTAGAGGAGGGAAAGAGTGGGAGTTTGGGATTACCAGATGCAAATTTAGCCACTGGCCCACCAGGGAAGTCCAGAAGACTTGGTTTTTAATGACTAATATGGTAAAAGCAGGGTTCAGGAATCAAACCTCTAGTTCTCATTTATTCTAAGCAAGCAAAAAGTTCTCACAGTCAACATTACTGCCTCCTTCAAACCTGCCTGATCAAATTTTACATAACTTAAGATCTACAGTTTTTCATTTTAAAGTCCTTCTCAGGTTCACTTGTGAAATTATATTTTAGTTATCTTTCCTAAAGTGTTAAGATACTACAGTTGGCTCAATTACTGAAGCAAATTTGTGATAAAATGTATTTCTAAAAATAAACTGATTGACATAGAGAACAGATGTGTGGTCACCAAGGGAGAGGGGGTGGGGAAGGGATGGGAGTTTGACATTAGCAGATGCAAACCAATATATACAGGCTGGATAGACAACAAGATCCTATTGAATAAACCACAATGGGAAAGAATATTGGAAAAAAATATATGTATGTATAACTGAATCACCTTGCTGTACAGCAGAAATTTAACACTAAACAAATCAACTATAATAAAGTTTTAAAAAAACAAAGTACCAAAACCTATTCTTAGTCAAAATCAACTAATAATTTCTTTGGTAAAGTTATTCAGTCCCAAGTATCTATCTTTAAATCAGAATGTGATCACTGGAAAAGTTTTGGTAACATTTCAATTCTTAACATTTTCACTGTTTATTGTTTTACTATGCCTCAAGATATACATTTTATATCAAATAGTATGTAATAAAAAGCTTAGCAAAAAAAATAAAATTCTGAGATAAATTATATCTAATTCTTTCGAGTTGAGTCTAGAATTAGCAAACATTTCATTCAAAATGTAGTGGGAAAAAGAGCTAGAATGAGTCAAAACAGCTAGGTTTTAGTTGTAGATTTCCCACTAATAAGCTGAATAGCATTAAATAATTTACTTTACTACTCCAAGTTCAGTTTGTCAAATAAAAGGGTTGGATTTGTTCATTTATACAAATTCCTGATCTAATTCCATATATACCTTAAACTTCTAAACCTTTATAATCCCATTTGCCTCTGAATCACCAATTATATAATGTTTACCTTTTATCCTGGGTTAGAAGACCAGTTATTTGAAAAAAATGTTTATACCTTTCTGTTAACATTTTAAAGTAATTTTATTGGGCTATTTCATTAAATTCTGATCAGAATGGAACTGCGTCCTTATAAAGATAAAAGGGAACTTGGAAATGTGATTTGAAAGATGCCAGACCTTCACTGATTGCTGATTATATTTTTTCTGACTCTTAAGAGTCAGATATAGAAGCTACTAAGGTGGGAAAGATTGAAGGCAGGAGGAGAAGGGGACGGTGGGACAAGATGGTTGCATAGCATCACCAACTCAATGGACATGAGTTTGAGCAAGCTCCAGGAGATGGTGAAGGATAGGGAAGTCTGGTCTGCTGTAGTCCATGGGGTCGCAAAGAGTCACACATGACTGAGTGAACAATACAAGGTGGGTAAAAGGGAACACGACCATGTGTGTAACATAGACAAGAGGATACTTGCAGGACCAAAAATGAGGACTGTGGGTTGAACTGTTAACCTAAAAAAAAAAAAAAAAATACAAGAAGTCCCAACCTTCAGTACCTCAGAATGTGATCATATTTGGAAATAGGGTCTTTGTAGATGTAGTCATGGAGAAGGCAATGGCACCCCACTCCAGTACTCTTGCCTGGAAAATCCCATGGATGGAGGAGCCTGGTGGGCTGTAGTCCATGGGGTCACGAAGAGTCGGACATGACTGAAGCGACTTAGCAGCAGCAGCAGATGTAGTCAAGTTATGATGAACTCATTAGGGTAGGCCCTAGTCCACTATCCCTAGTGTCCTTATAAAAATGGGAAATTTGAACACAGACAAAGAGGAAAGGCTGAAGAGACAAGAAGAATGCCATGTGAAGATGAAGGCAGAGCTAACAATGATGCTTCCATAAGCTAAGGAATTGCAAAGACTGCCAGCAAACCACCAAAAACTAACAGGCATATAACATATTGTCCCTCCCAACCCTTAGAAAGAACCAATCCTGCTGACACCATCATCTTGGACTTCCAGCCACTACAAACTGTGAGATGTCTGTAGCATAAGCTACCTAATTGTGACACTTTGTTATAGCAGCTCTAACAAATTAATACAAGGGGTCAGCAAACAGTATGGGAAAGAGTAAATACTTTAGGCTTTATGGGCCAGTCAGTCTCTAAACTACTAGTACTTAGTACCACTGCTATTGTAGCATGAAAGCAGCTAGAGGCAATACGTAAATGAATGAGTTTATGTATTGTGTGGTTCAGCGCTTATTTATAAAATGGTAGTGGGCAGCATTTAGCCCAGAGTCCATGGTTTGCTTACCCCTGAAATAAGAGTATGCAGAAAATAAAACAGTGGTTTGCTCTATAACCAAACTCCTCTCTCCCAGTGCTATAAACATACATATATGTGCCTATCAGAAAAGACCACCTTCGGGAGGAATGTAAAGGACATAAGGAAGGGAAAGGAGCCTGAATTGAGTGAATTTACATCCTAAGTCTACCACATTCAAAACTAAAAATGATGTTTAGCTTGTAAGTTTTTTCCAGCAGTGAAACTGCTGAAATAGTATTTTCAAAAAGTGAAATACTAGGCTCATATGAACATAACAAGAACATGTCAAAGATTTTATCCAATTCATTAGTAAAGGAACCAGTAAGACATTTAGACAAGTTCAAAAAGAGAATTAGAACAGATTTTATATACATACAGAGTCAGAAATGCTGAAATTAATTTTCTTATAAAACTGGCTAATATATTTTAGGGGAATAAAATATAATGCTTGGGTTATCTTTTCTACAAGCATAAGTGAGTTGTATTACACTGGACAAAATTCATTTGCATTGTTATGAGTGAGAATCATATGCGTTACCATCATCATTTTTCCATAAGATAACATCTATCCCTCTAGAGAATGGTAAAATACATTAGTCAACAGAAAATCAGTCAGAGGTGTGCATTCCTGTAGAATCAGATAATCTCTGGAGGGCCTGCTAGAAAATGGCAAGCCCTCTCTCACCATGCAGTGGCATCATTGCACACTCACTGATTGCTTTTCCCCCTTTTCAGACCATGGATTTTTCTCAACATAAGCCAGACTGACTTTAGTTATTAAAGAAAGTTTCAGTTTTATACATCTGGCAAACATGAGGTATAATGAGTAAAACATTTAAATATGCTATAAACAAAACATGTAAATAACTGTGGCAAGCTGTGAACCCTGGAGAAGATGGAAAGTGGAATGTAGCATCAGGAAATTGAGAACAACTGATAGCCTTGATTAATGTCACATATTAGTTATATTGGTGCAAAGGAATACTTCTCCTCATATGACCTGCCTGTTTTTTCCTAAATAGTGGATACTTCCCATCAACATCATCATCATAACAGCAATGACAATAATGACAGCTAACATTCATTGAACCGTGAACTTCCAGATGTTCAAGCTGGTTTTAGAAAAGGCAGAGGAACTAGAGATCAAATTGCCAATATCCGCTGGATCATCAAAAAAGCAAGAGAGTTTCAGAAAAATATCTATTTCTGCTTTATTGACTATGCCAAAGCCTTTGACTGTGTGGATCACAATAAACTGTGGAAAATTCTGAAAGAGATGGGAATACCAGACCATCTGATCTGTCTCTTGAGAAACCTGTATGCAGGTCAGGAAGCAACAGTTAGAACTGGATATGGAACAACAGACTAGTTCCAAATAGGGAAAGGAGTACGTCAAGGCTGTATATTCTCACCCTGCTTATTTAACTTATATGCAGAGTACATCATGAGAAACGCTGGGCAGGAAGAAACAAGCTGGAATCAAGATTGCTGAGAGAAATATCAATAACCTCAGATATGCGGATGACACCACCCTTATGGCAGAAAGTGAAGAAGAACTAAAGACCTCTTGATGAAAGTGAAAGAGGAGAGTGAAAATGTTGGCTTAAAGCTCAACATTCAGAAAACTAAGATCATGGCATCTGGTCCCATCACTTCATGGCAAATAGATGGGGAAACAGTGGAGACAGTGGCTTACTTTATTTTTTGTGGGCTCCAAAATCACTGCAGATGGTGACTGCAGCCATGAAATTAAAAGATGCTTACTCCTTGGAAGGAACGTTATGACCAACCTAGACAGCATATTAAAAAGCAGAGACATTACTTCGTCAACCAAGGTCCATCTAGTCAAGGCTATGGTTTTTCCAGTAGTCATGTATGGATGTGAGAGTGGGACTATAAAGAAAGCTGAGTGCCGAAGAATTGATGCTTTTGAACTGTGGTGTTGGAGAAGACTCTTGAGAGTCCCTTGGACAGCAAGGAGATCCAACCAGTCCATCCTGAAGGAGCTCAGTCCAGGTGTTCATCAAAAGGACTGATGTTGAAGCTGAAACTCCAATATTTTGGCCACCTGATGTGAAGAGCTGACTCATTTGAAAAGACCCTGATGCTGGGAAAGATTGAGGGCAGGAAGAGAAGGGGACAACAGAGGATGAGACAGTTGGATGGCATCACCGACTCAAATGACATGAGTTTGGGTGAACTCCAGGAACTGGTGATGGACAGGGAGGCCTGGCGTGCTGTGGTTCATGGGGTCAGAGAGAGTCGGACACGACTGAGTGACTGAACTGAACTGAATGGGTACTTCATTTTACCACAACTGTAAATCCATTAGAAGCGGAAGTGTAAGTCACTCAGTCATATCCAACTCTTTGAGACTCCATGTACTGTAGCCCACCAGGATCCTCTGTCTGTGGAATTCTCCAGGCAAGAATACTGGAGTGGATAGCCATTCTCTTCTCCAGAGGATCTTCCTAACCCAGGGATTGAAGCCTGGTCTCCTCCATTACAGATGGATAATTTACCATCTGAGCCACCAGGGAAGCCCATAAATCCATTAAGCTTACCTTTATTACATAGTAGGCTTGTGTTTTCTCCTCTTCTCCTTCAGGAGGCAGCATAACAACAGTAAGAATTTCATATCTATTCTTCAGCTTATCAATTTTACTTAGCCGCTCATGAAACTCAGCACTAACATGAAAAGAAAAATTAAACACTGAAAAACAAACAATATAGTTTTTAAAGGACTATACTGTTCTTAGAGAAGACATCTGTATTTGTGTTACTACTGAAACAGTTTAAATAGGTTCTCACTTTGCAGTTTTACACTTCAGTTTGAAAACAGGAAATCAGTCTTGAATATTCATTGGAAGGACTGATGCTAAAGCTGAAACTCCAATACTTTGGCCACCTGATGCGAGGAACCAACTCATTGGAGAAGACCCTGATGCTGGGAAAGATTGAAGGTGAGAGGAGAAGGGGATGACAGAGGATGAGATGGCTGGATGGCATCACCAACTCCTTGTATATGAGTTTGAGTAGGCTCCGGGAGTTGGTGATGGATAGGGAAGCCTGGCATGCTGCAGTCCATGGGGTTGCAAAGAGTCAGACATGAATGAGCAACTGAACTGAACTGAACTGTGAAAGGTCTAAGATTTCACCCTATTTGAAAGCTACCAAGTTAGTCTGCCACTTTCATGGATGCTGGCAGAAAACACAAGATATCTGGGTCACAGAAAAAGGACTTTACCACTCATTGGCATACCAAATAGCATGAGCTGCCTATTTGCATTGGTTCCCCTTGCTCTTGAAGTCACATGCAAGTGAGGAGGGGCTCAAATGGATCCTGCACATACAATAGGTTTATGTCACAACTGAAGAACTCAAGCTTAGCTAATCCAAATATTTCATAATGGGAAATAAGCAAACGTACCTAACCTTTGCTCCGGAGGGAGATAGTATCTCTAGCTCCCAAGGCTATTCACTATCCAAATATCCTTTAAAAGAGTCCAATGCAAATCAAAACCACAATAAGATATCACCTCACACCCGCAAGAATGGCTACTATCAAAACGACACCAAAAAAAAAAGTATTGGTGAGTGTGTAGAGAAACTGAACCTTTAAGAACTCTTGGTGGGACAGTAAAATGGTGCTACCACTATGAAAAATATGGCAGTTCCTCAAAAAATTAAAAATAAAATAGCCATATGATCCAGTCATTCTACTTCTGGGTATATATCCTAAAGAACTGAAAACAGTTTTCAAAGATATGTCTGCACATTGGTGTTCATATATTATTCACAATAGTTAATAATAGCCAAGAAGTGGAAGCAAGCCAAATGTCCATAGACAGATGAATGGATAAAATGTGATACATACATACAATGAAGTATTACTCAGCCTTAGAAAATCTGTCACATGCTACATGGGTGAGTCTTGTGGACATTATGCTAAATAAAATAAGCCAGTCACAAAAAGATAAATATCAATACTACATGACCCACTTATGTGAGGCATCTACTGTAGTCAGATTCATACAGGCAGAAAAAATACTCGCTATCAAGGGCTAGGGGAAGGGGAAAATGCAAAGCTAATATTTAATGGATATAGAGTTTCAGTTTTACAAGATGAAAAAGTTCTAGAGATCTGTTGCTCAAAAATGTGGAAATACTAATACTACTAATTACATTTTTAAATGGTTAAGATAAATTTTCGATGTTTTTCACCAAAAATTTTTTAAATATGGTCCAGAACAGGATAGCTATTGCCTCTCCTTGCAAGGTATGCAGAAATATGAGAAACCTTTGGAGAATTATCTCCTGAGATTTACACCCTTAAAATTGCTGGTTACTTTCTTCCTTTATTCCAGTAAATTTATATTTTTAAATCATTTTTAACTTATTTTATAATAATACTAATAATGCTAATATATGTACAGCAACATGGAGACTCATTTGCCTGCTACAATTTCATGAAAATAAGCCTTCCAACCATAGTGAAAAGAAATCTTCAACATACCAGGTTCCTACTCCTAAAGAAAGTTGATGGTAAAATATAGTAGGTATCGGAAGTTATAGCTTTGCTTATTTTTAAGTATTAATATTGTTTTATCAAAAAATCTTTACTCATCTTTTATGTGATTGTAAAAGACAAGCCTTGTTGGCCTTTCAGCTTAAGATGGTGGACCAAGCACAAACATATGTCTCCTCTTTACTAAAAGAGAAAATATTAAAAGGAAAAAAAAAACCCACCACAGCTCTGGAAACAAGAAAGATAATTTTCTTTATGAATGAAAAAATGGAAAACAAATGTGATATGATTGAGAGGAGGAAAAAAAGGAGATACAGAAGATTATGCAAAAATAAGAGCCATTTTTCATGAAAGAAGTCTGTAAAAAAAATTTTCAGAGAGAAAAATAAGAAATTTACTAAAACAGATGCAAGAAAAAATACAAGAGCCACATTGCCCCATAACCAATAAATAAACTGAATCAACAGTTCAACTGAACTAAATCTTCCTCAAAAAACTCCAGATGTCCAAAGGCTTTACTGGTGAGGTGTTCAGAAATTCAAGAAAGATGTAATTCTGCTCTTTTACAAACTTACCTAGAGTATAGAAAAAAAAGAAACACAAAAATCATTTTATAAAAGTATATGTAACCTTAATAACCTGATAATTTGACAAGGACAGGAGAGAAAGAAGAGCTATAAGCATAGAATATAAAAATTATATAAAAATATTAGCAAACAAAATCTAGATACATACAAAATATAATATGTGACAGTTACATTTACTACAGGAAGGTAAGTTAGTTTAACTTTGAAAAAGCAATCAATATACAATTTTCAAGCATACTAACAGATTGAAGAAGCTGTATCATATCAATGACTGAAAAAAAATTACATAATAAAAGGCAACATTCATTTCTGATTAAACAAATTAAAACAACCTCTTAGCAAAGAATGAAAATAGATGGGATCTCTCTTAATATTGTAAAAAGAATCTCAAAAAACACTATAGTAAACTTGATACTTAATGATAAAACAATGAACACTTTCCCTTTGAGATCAAACACCTGAAAGACAAGGGTACCTGCAATCACCATTACCATTTGGCATTGATCTGGAGGTTAAATAGCAAGGACAATAAAGCAAGAACAAGAAAAGTTATAGAGGTTGAAAAGGAAGACACAAAACTGTTGTTTGCAAATGATGTCAATTAAATACCTGGAAGGTAGAATCTACAGATCAACTTTTAGAATTAATAAAAGTTTAAACAAAGTTGCTGAATACTTAATATATAGAAACCAACTGCATTTCTATATACCAGCAACAAATCAAAAACGAAATGCTTTAAAAAGATATAACATTGACAGTAACACTTAAAAAGTAACATGTATCCAGAAATAAATCTTATACAAGATAGGTGAAATCTCTAGGGGAAAATTGCTTCAATAAATGCAGCTATTGGGTATCCATAGGGAAAGCATTTTATCGGACCCTTGGACATGCATGCATACTCAGTTGCTTCAGTCATGATCGACTGTGTGTGACCCCACAGCCATAGCCCAATAGGCTTCTCTGTCCATGGGATTTTCCTGGAAAGAATACTGGAGTGGGTTGCCAAGCTCTTTTCCAGGGGATCCTCCCGACCCAGGGGGGATCCTGGGTCCCCCTGCAGGATCCTGAACCTGCACCTCCTGCATCTCCATTGCAGGCAGATCCATAAGGGAGAGCACGTTATTGAACCCTTACCACAAACTATATACAAAAATCAATTCCAAGGGGATTGGTGATCTTAACATAAAATGATAAATCTGCAGAACAAGAAGTTAGCCTAAGGAAAGAGAGAGAGAGAGAGAAAAAAAAAAGCATAGATTTGCTGCTAAAATATGGCCTATGTATTATATTAATCTTCCCTGGTGGTTCAAACAGCAAAGATTCTGCCTGCAATGCTGGAGACCCAGGTTAAATCCCTGGGTCGAGAAGATCCCTTGAAGAAGGAAATGGCTACCCACTCCAGTATTCTTGCCTGGAGAATTCCATGGACAGAGGAGCCTGGTAGGCTACAGTCTATGGGGTGGCAAAAGAGTCAGACACGAGTGAGCACACACACACACACATTATATTAATAGCCTTTTCAAACAAATAAGAAAAAGATGGACATCCAAGGTGGTGGAGGGAGCAGTTAGTTCTTCTAATATTACTCTTATGTTTTCAAAATTCATTAGCAATATTTTAAAATCCTAATTATTACCTTATATTTTGCCGTTCTTGATCAACATATCTTATTTGTGATGCAAGCATTGTTTTGTGAACCTTAATTTCTTCAGTCCGTTCTTCCATAGCTCTGTGTAATTGTTGTTTTCTTTTTTCCAGAGAAAGAACTTCTTCTGCCTTACTGTGAAGCAGTTCTCGAGTACGTTTAACCTCAAGTTTTAAAAGATTGTCTTCTATCATCAAGTCCTATCAACATAACAAAATCATCAAATATTGAAACAATTATTTGTATAACCAATCCAAAATATGTTTCTTTTTTATTGCTACAAAAGTTAAACTTGAAAATAGAATTTTTTCTAATTTGACCATTTTCCAAGATATTATTTAGGGTTAAGTTTAGATTGCTCTGAGTCATAACTCTGCTTTTTCCTTTTAAGAGAAGGGTTTATGACTATTCCAACTTTTATTATAATGTAATTATAAATTCAAGTTTTACTATTAATAAAAAAACAAAAAGAAGTTATTCCTAAAATTGAATGTTACAATATCCAGAAAATATATGATGCCCTATGGATAAGCATTTTTATATTTTAAACTAATTCTTACAAGATAATGTGTAAATACATCTTTATTTTAAAATAGTTCAATTTTAAGTAGAATACTGAAGGAGAATCATGAGTATAATAGAGTACAGAAGCAGAAGAGATTAAGAAGAGGTGGCAGGAATACAAATAACTGTACAAAAAAGATCTTAATGACCCGAATAACCAAAGTGTTGCGGTCACTCACCTAGACTTGGACATTCTGAAGTGTGAAGTCAAGTGGGCCTTAGGAGGCATTACTACAAACAAAGCTAGTGGAGGTGATTGAATTCCAGCTGAGCTATTTCAAATCCTAAAAGATTAAGACTTTTAAAGTACTGCACTCAATATGCCAGCAAATTTGGAAAACTTAGAAGTGACCACAGGACTGGAAAAGTCAGTTTTCATTTGAATCCCAAAGAAGGGCAATGCCATAGAATGTTTAAAATACCATACAGTTGTACTCATTTCACATGCTATCAAAGTTATGCTCAAAATTCCTCAAGCTAGGCATCAATAGGATGTGAAACAAGAACGTCCAGATGTGCAAGCTGAGTTTCAAAGAGGCAGAGGAACTAGAGATCAAATTGCCAATATGTCATGAATCATGGAGAAAAGCAAAGGAGTTCCAAAAAAAAATCTGCTTCATTAACTACGCTAAAGCTTACTGCATGGTTCAAAACAAACTGTGGAAAATTCTTAAAGAGATGGGAGTACCAGACCACCTTACCTGCCTCTGAGAAACCTGGTGTGCAGGTCAAGAAGCAACTGTTAGAACCAGACATGGAACAATTGACTGGTTCAAAATTGGAAAAGGAGTATGACAAGACTGTATATTGTCACCCTGATTATTTAAGTTGTATGCAGAGTACATCATGTGAAATGCTGGGCTGGATGAATCACAAGCTGGAATCAAGATTACTGGGAGAAATATCAACAACCTGAGATATACAGATGATACCACTCTAATGGCAGAAAGTGAAAAGGAACTGAAGAGCCTCTTGATGAGGTGAAAGAGGAGAGTGAAAAAGCTGGCTTGAAATTCAACATTCAAAAAAGTAAGATGATGGCATCCAGTCCCATCACTTCATGGCAAATAGAGATGGAAAAAATGGAAGCAGTGACGGATCACATTTTTTTAGGCTCCAAAATCAGTGCAGACAGTGACTGCAGCCATGAAATTAAAAGGAAAGCTATGACAAATCTTACCTGGTGACTCAGTGGTAAAGAATCTGCCTGACAGTACAAGAGATGTAAGTTCAATCTCTGGGTTGAGAAGATCCCCTGGAGAAGAAAAGGGCAACCTGCTCCAGTATTCATGCCTGGGAAATCCCATAGACAGAGAAGCCTAGTGGGCTATAGTCCATGGAGTCACAAAGAGTTGGACATGACTTAGTAACTAAACAACAACAATGAAAAACCTAGACAGTGTATTATAAAAGCAGAAATACCACTTTGCCAACAAAGTTCTGTATAGTTAAAGCTGTGGTTTTTCCAGTAGTCATTATGGATATGAGAGTTGGACCATTAAAGAAGGTTGAGAGCCAAAGAATTGATGCTTTCGAACTGTGGTGTTGGAGAAGACTATTGAGAGTCCCTTGGGCTGCAAGGAGATCAGTCAATTCTAAAGGAAATCAACCCTGAATATTCATTGGTAGGACTTATGCTGAAACTGAAGCTCTAATACTTTCGCCACCTGATGCAAAGAGCCAACTCATTGGAAAAGACTTTAATGCTGGGAAAGACTGAAGGCAGGAGTAGAAGAGGATGACAGAGGATGAGACAGTCAGATAGCATCACCAACCAATGGACTGAGTTTGACCAAGCTCCAGAAGTTGGTGATGTAGGAGGAAGCCTTGCTGTAGTCCATGGGGTTGCAAAGAATCAGACATGGCTTAGTGACTGAACAACAACAGAGTACTGACACAAGATCACACTTAATAGATCTATTTTCAGAAGAGAAAGCCCAGAAAAAATACTCCAGGATATAAGATTTTACTATTTCAAGACAAAGCTTGTTATTTAGAGCAAAAATTAAGCCCCCATATCTCATATGTACCAGAAATAAATTCCAGATCATGTAATGTAAGAGATCTCTTAATGTAAGAGATGAAACCAAATGTAGCCACTAGAAATAGTAAATATTTTTAGTGTGACTAAAAAGTTTCTAAGCATAAAACTTATACAGGGAAGAACACTTAAACATATGATGTTTAAAAAAAGTTTTATGGAAAAAAACTGAATAGAAGTTTAAAGACAATGGGACAAATACTTATGAGTTAATATTTAATATATGAAGATCTTTTGCTAAGTATTTTAAAAATATAAACCACCTAATGGAAATATATGCAAGAAAATGAACTAGAAATCCGAAAGAAAAATTATGAAAAATAACATAGCAGAAAAAAATGCTTAAACATTTTCAATGAAACATAAATATTTTAAACTTTATGCTTAAAATGTTTTAAAATGTCACTAACTTTAAAATGCAGGCTTCCCTGGTGGCTCAGATGGTAAAGCGTCTGCCTATAATGTGGGATACCCGGGTTCTATCCCTGGGTCAGGAAGATCCCCTGGAGAAGGAAATGGCAACCTGCTCCAGTACTCTTGCCTGGAAAATTCCATGGATGGAGGAGCCTGATAGGCTACAGTCCGTGGGGTTGCAGAGAGTTGGACACAACTGAGCAACTTCACTTCACTCACAACTTTAAAATGCAGACTAAAAACAATTAAATACCATGGTTGCCCATCTAACTAACAGTAATTTTATACATTATATTATCCAGCCCTGGTGGTGGTGAATAAAATAGAATGCTTATACATTACTGGTGGTAGTATTAATTGAACCCTCTGGAAGGCAACTCGCTTGAAAACCGTTTCAAGATAGTAGAAATATACATTCTTTTGAACCATAATTATACAGCTAGAAATTTATCCTAAGGAACTATATGAACAACTGCACAATGAAATATGTGCACAGTACATGAGAGTACTATCTGTAATAGCCAAACACTGGAAAAAAATACATACCCAAAAATAGATGGTCAAATAAATTATAGTAACTTCATGCAATGGGGTGTAGGAAATCTTGAAAGATACTTAATGTTTAGAAAACATGTATAATATATTTTTAAATTTTTGAATACAATATATAAATCCATTTTATTTAAAAGACTGAAAGACAATAATATACTATAACACTGCTTATTATCTGTACAGTGATTATGACTTTTTTTCCTTTATAATTTGGTATATTTAAAATTTTTATACAATTAGCATGAAAATATGTGGGTTTTAATATTATATATAAACATGACTTTATTGCACCTGTTTTAAAGCTTTGGCTTTAGTAAGTTCTTTCTCTGATCTGTCACTGAAAAGCGTTAGTTCATTTATTTTGGTCATGAGGGACTGTTTTTCATCACGATATTTACTATTTGACTTCTTGGTAAAGTAAAGATCATTCTGTAAAAAGGAAAAAAGGTACATATGTACACATTTTAAATAACAATATTAAATGCATGACACATTGAATTATATGCTCCATTAAATATTTATAATAATCAGATTTTTAAATCTCACCCCTTCATACTCTGACATCTCTAATAGGATATACATGGATATTCACATAGAAACACTTTCATTTTTATTATTTGTTGATGTTTGGGTTCAGTTTGATTTTAGTAATTCTAGGAAATATCATGTATGATTACCGTTCAAACTGAATTATTAAGTGATTGCCATTTTGGGGAAGACATGGGAGGGCAGAGTTCGAGTTTTGTTTAAACACAGGGTTCACCTTCTGTAGTTCATCATTTGATTCAACCCAAGCCCAGAAGGTAAAAATGTTAACAGTCTGAGAAAGCACAGGGTTTTGGTTAACTACAAGCTCTGGAATTAGATGGCCTTAATTACTTATCAGCCATCCAACACCAGTGGGCAACCTATTCTTCCTTAGTTTCCTCATTTCTAAAATGGAGATGATAACAACACCTACCTACCTGGGCTGTTGTGGAGGGTTAAAAAAGTTACTGTAGCATGTGCAACAATGTTTGACACGGGGAAATGTTGTTATGATTATTATTATGTATATAATCACATATTGCTGAAGAGAAAAATGCAAGATAAGATCTAATTCCGTCGAACAAATGAATAGGTCATACATACTCATGAGTTTTCCAGCTTTATACAAGTTTGCATCCTCCCTCCCACTCAGAACTAGAATGAGGTTTGCTCTCTTTGTCCTCCTTATTAGTCCCTCTTAGGCAACCTAAAGCAAAAAGTTTCTAGTGCCAAGATCTCTCTCTTTTTTCCCTCTCTCTTCCTCTCTCCCTTGCTTCCTCCCTCCCCTACCTTTCTCACTGCCTGTATTTCTCTGAACAATCAGAACCTAAGATTGAAGCAAGACAGTAAGATTTTTTTTTCACATAAAGATATGACTTCATAAAATTAACTTTTAGAATTAAAATATTAATTTAAGGTAATTTTCAACTAGAGGAAATTTGTTTCTGTTATTCAAAATAAAAGATGGAGTGGCATGGGAAAGAGAATGTAGAATGACTTTACAATCTAACGCTACTATCAAGAAGAGAAAACCTTCATTAGAAAGTTAACTAGCTCTAATATCTTTAAAAATTCACTTGTATGTCAATTTATTTACCTCTCTGTCAAAACCAGAGATGAGATAGGCATAAGTACTAGCCTACTGCATCATGGACAGAGCCCCACGGTAGTTAAAACAGGGAACACTGAACCACTCTCACACAGCAAAACAGACACAATTGAGTTAGCATCAAAAAACACATCCAGATATGAATGTCATCCTCCTATCATTCTATAGCACTAATATTCTCATAGTCTATATGATTAAAACAATACCATTTATTGAGAACCTACTAAAGGCACTGTGTTAAGATACACATTGCTTCTAATTCTCCCAAATGCCCTAAAATAATATCAAATATTGCTTTCCATTTAAAAATGAGTAAACTAAGACTCAGAAAAGTTAAAAAAGCAGTACTGTGCTGTGCTAAGTCACTTCAGTTGTGTCCAACTCTGTGTGACCCTAAGGACTGCAGCCTTCCAGGCTCCTCTGTCTATGGGATTCTCCAGGCAAGAATACTGGAGTGGGTTGCCATGCCTTCCTCCAGGGTATCTTCCCAACCCAGGTAGTTAGGTATAAGCTTGACATTCAAAACCAGTTCTGATTCCAAAACATGTGCTCCTATTACTAAACCAAGGAAATAGTCTTTTAAAAATTTAATCAGGCTATAAACCACTCAAAACCAATATTTTGTCAGGTTGAATTTTTTTCCCCTAATTTAAAGAAGTAATAGCTCACTTTCACCTTTATAGCCCTTAAGGAATTCAGGGCAGTTTTTCATATAACTACTAGAGAACATTCATCACTAGCCTTTCCAGCTGTTCAACATTTAAAATTGAAGTTCTCCCCCTATTCAGATCCATGTTTTCAGCCCTTCACTCTTGCCAGTTAAACTTTAGCATAGGTTCTATATTACACAGGTTCCCCTAACATAGGTTTTATATTACCAGAAACATATTAAAGTAGCTAAGGATGAAGAACATTTTTAACCTTATTAACAAAATCAAGGCATCTGAAATATATAACTAAGTAAATATTTGAATAACAAAAGATGACCCATAAAAGAGCAGCTTCTTTTAGATGCCACTTCAGTGATAAAAAAGCAATCAAGTTATTATGGCAGACACATAATAGAAACTAGAACTTATCAATTTTTTAAATCATGTACTATTTAAGACTATTTTTAAGTCACATGGACCAAGGATCAAATCCTTGCTGTGAAATCACGAACAAGTTACTTAATCTGTAAAACAGGTAATAATATCTTCTTCATAAGATGTTTATAAGGATTAAATGAAATAAAATACTAAAGACATAAACAGCATACAGCAAATGCATAATCAATGGTAACGTTATTTTCATATTTCCATATGAGAATGTAAACACAGAAATACGGGCATTAGTTCATACATTTATTACACATGTGGGTAGCTTGGCAATCATCTTATCTAAAGTCAAGTCTTAGGAACATGTTGATGTAAAATGACCAGTAACTAGGATATTTGAAGCATAAAAAGTATTTTAGCTAAGTTACATGAAGCTTCTTGATCTGTGTTTCCAAAAGGCAAAGTGCAGATTTTTTCTCTTCCAGTGTCTTCTGAAGTTCAACAGTTTTTGCTTCAAGGGCTTGTTTTTCTTCTGAATTAATTTCTCCCTTTAAGCGTGACATTCGGCGTTCTACTTGTTGAATGTAAAAATCCTGTTACAGGTTTTAAAGAAAGTTAGTAGGGAGAAACAGTTAAAACTATTTTTGTAGATGCAAACACGCTGTAAATATTTTCATGAGTTTGGTCTGATGTCATCATTTACTAAAGTCACTTTAATTCTTTAGTGATGAAGTCCTTCTTACTCCAAGGGGAGCAACAGTAAACTATTCTTCAACAACCAGTGTGTATGGTAATAACACACAACTAATCTTCTGAAAATATAATAGAGCAGTTAGGTGGGTATTTATCATACTATCATGATAGAACATCAGTAAATCCACTAGATTTACATGGACATGGATTTTTGAGGGTATTTTTCTACAGAGTACAAAAAAGAGTCACAGATTGTTAGCCATGAAAGGCTCAAATATGATGAACTTTTAAGCAATATTTTGAAAATTATACTTCAGCATCTGTAATTCTGAGAAATTAAGAATATATTAGATGCAGAAATTAAGATGTAGAGAGGGAGGACATTAAGAAATTAACATGGGACAGAATACATAAAGAGAACCAAAAGGAAAATTTTAAAAATACTTTTAACCTATTGGTCCAGGGACAGAGATGGGGAAGCTGATGTATGCACAACATACAGTTATGTGGGGGTTTCAGGAGTTCTTTTTGTTGTTTTTTTGGCTGCACTATGCAGCATGTGGGATCTTAGTTCCCTGGCCAGAGATGGAACCCACACCCCCTGCAGTCTGTAGCATCTGTCTATGCCCCCAAACCTCAAGAGTTCATAGAAATCTTTTTCTTAGGACACTGTGGTATCTTGGCCATCACAATTATGACAAATCAATATGAAGACATTCATAAGAGTAACATCTACCTGAGTGTACATAATTTCTTGCTGCTGCAAGGTTTCGAAGTCCAGTTTATGTAACTGATGGTTGAGGTGCTTTAGAGAAGAACGGGTTCCTTCAATTTCAGATACAAGAGCTTTTTCTTTCATTGTTTCAGTCTGTAATTCCTGAGCTTTTTTAAATAACACATCTTTCACTATGTTCAACTGAACTTCTACTTCCTGATAATAAGAATAACAATGATTAATGTAATATAATATCTTTAAATGTTTTACTGAATGAATATTATAATTTAGGGGCTCATCAATGGACCTTCATTTTAGCCCTAGATAGTATAAAGCCCTTCTTACAATTTCAACACATTCCCAACATTACTTGTAGTCTACTCTCGTCCACTATTCCTGTATCATATATCTTGATAAGTCATCTACCCTATGTCACCCTAGCCTTAGAACTTGACCATTTCACTAGTTTCTTTAGAACATAAAATACACTGAAGACACACAGGTATTAAGTTCCCAAAGTTTACTAAAGTCTTGAAAATGTTAAGGGGAGAACTCTCCCACCTTCTTTTCAGCACTATCCAGTGGTGAGCAGATAAATGCTTAACCACCAGGTTTCTAGTAGATGGGAGGTTAGGAGGAAAAAGCTGATTTCCATAATTATTTATATTCCCAATAAGGCCAATTTCAAGCTACTCACATGATTCCTCTAAATGCAAAGCTGGGAAGAGATATGCAGTTGCAGATTATTATGCAGTATATCTACTACACAGATATAATAGTCAGACACAACTTGGTGATTGAACAACACTATACAAATATGATAGATGTTAGTAATTTTAAGTAACCTTAAAAGCACAGACAACAGTAAAGTGTAGAAAACTAATTTAGAAGTGATATGTGCTGAGCACTTTTTACTTTGTTTTTAATATAATTTATTTAATTGTGAGTCTATATAATTTGATTTTTAATAGTAGCTACATTTAGCAGCTGACATAAAATTCCAGAAAATTTAACTCTCAGCTTTTGTGAGCTGGTAAGCACTGGTACAAACACACTACTGGCACTATTCCTTACTCACATCTTGCCTGCAGCTGACTTCCCTACCCATGCAGCCCACTAGGAAACAGAAACCAGTACCCCATTTTCACTTCTCCTTTCTCAGAAGGCAGGTCTGTCTTGACCTCAAAGTGTCACATTAATGTATTCTAGGCTTCAAATAGATCTCACATGCCAAGATCTGTTGAAAGCTCTTGTTTTAGAATGTTGAAATAATTTCCGTCTGTGCTCTTATACCCGGGTAAGCATATTTCTCTTTGGCCTCCAATGAACCTCAATATGAAAAAAAAGAAGTCTGTGATTGGCACATCTGAATTTTCACAAATGAAGAAACCTAATCTGATATACAAGCTTATAAAATACATTGCTTTTCATATAATAGAAAATTTTCTCTGGGTTCAGGACCTTCTCAAAGATTGCCTGGCTGAGTTTTAAAGTCAGTGCTTGGTGGTAAATAAGTCAGCAAAACATATAGGGCTGAGATTTTTCCCAAACAAACAAACAATACCCCAAGAACACAGTCCTGCTCACACATGTGGCTAACCTTACTGTTTATTAATTCAGCTAATTTCTTTTCAAATATCACTACTTTTTAATTCTTTCTTCAGAAGGTTTATTTCATATAAAACTCACAGTTTTTAAGATTTCTAATAAGCTCCAATACTGTCCCATTTCATGTGCTAACAGAAAGTCATGCTTTCTGAGGGGAAAAAGTCACAACATTTTTTTAAATAATGTTGTATGATTTGGACTCAAATACCACTCAAATCAAGACTGTTGCATGACGTTGTTACTCAGGATTTTAAACATACAACAGCACACTGAGGAAGCTGGATTCTATCCAAATATAAATGAGACCATACTTGAAACAAGCCTCTGCAAATGGCAGATTCTACAAGCACCTTGAGCTGCCCTTCCTCTTCCCCCATCAGACAAAAAAGAGTAAAAGCAATAAGTAGTGCCTACACAGTACCTGTGGTGATAGGTCACACAAATCATTTGGAGTTTTCAAAGAGGAAATGGCAAACTAGCCTTTTCCAATTCCTCAAAAATTGGCTTTAATGCTACCAGAATGCCAAACAGATTAAGGTAGAAAGGGGGTGCCAGTGAAGTTAGTAAGGTGTTAGCATTTATAAGCCCATTTACCAATAATGGTGCCAAACTGGAAGAGGTTAGAGATAGCAGATGCTGAAGAAATATATGTAATGAATGCAGACCACTGGGAGGGAATTTGACCACAAACAAACAAAAAATGATAGGCAGGTAGAAATCAGTCGTAAAACAAGGGCATTTTTCAAGATGCATTTGCAATTTAAGAAAATACATATGGATAGCAAACAGGGACAAGGACACAGTAGGCGTTGGGAGGACATGGAATCTCAGAGGATCTACCTTTCAGAGACAACATTAAGGTTAAATGCTGAAAGTGAAGCAAATGGAGAATTAAGAGCTTAAAATAAAAAGAGGTTCAACAACTCAACAATCTAATTACAAATGTGATGACCCCAGAAATCACAGCTTTATTAAAAGACCTCCTGCTCGTCTGATCTCAAGAGTCTAATTTACTCACTATTACTAAATTTGCTGTAATTTTTTAAAAACTGAAACTAAACTTTACCTTTACACCTCTTTCTTCCTGCCTTAGCATGTCTTCCAAGTTGGTAGCTTTCTCCTCTACAGACATAGTTTTCTCAGTTATCTGCTTTAATTTTTTTCTTACAATCTGATTATGATTTTTAATTTTGCATAACCTATAGAGAATTATGAGAAAAAAGCAGAAAACATGTCTAAAAGATATTTAACGCAAACAAAACAAAGAACAGTTTATCCTAAGATTTCTTCATATAACGTGAAGCTTCTTTTGCCATAAACCTTTTAATATCAGTATATATTTAGTAGGTCATAAAAATATTGCTCCCAAGGCTTTATATTGACGAATTCAGGAAAAATTGTTTAATAATTTACTAGCTATAATTTTATAGTTATTGAGCTAAAAAACCAATATTCAATAATTTTGCTAGAAGTATTAAAAAACTACAAACATTCTTAAATATCTTTTTCCTTACCTTGCTGTTTCTTCATTAATGTCCGTCTTTATTTTGGAAATATTTTTCCTCAGAGCTTCTAACTCACTGGAACTTCTATTCACAGTGGCTTTTAAAGAATCCAGCTATTTATTAATTAACAGACATAAATTATATATTTACTCTATATCTTATAATTCCATTTCTGAGAATTTCTATTCTGAACACATTCATTTCTAACCTACATAACACCCATAAACATAATAACCATATTTCTGTAACATATTTAACAATTTTTCTTTCTGATCTGATATTAAATTTCAAATGACTTGTAAGATACTGACAAATTATAGAGATCTACATACATGAGTTAAAAGCACATAGAACAAAAGCTTCACAACATTGTATTTGGCAATGATTTCTTGGATATGACACCAAAGGCACAGACAATCAAAGAAAAATAGACAAGTTTGACTTCATTAAACTAAACATTTTTGTACAGCAAAAATAATATCAACAGAGCAAAAAAGCAACACAAAGAAAGAGGGGGAAGTATCTACAAATTATATATCTGATAAGGGACTAATATCCAGGATATATAGGGAAATTCCAAAACTCAACAACAACAACAAACAAGCCTGACTCAAAAATGGGCAAAGATCTTGAATAGATATTTCTCCAAAGAGATACAAAGGTAAATAAGCACATGAAAAAAATGCTCAACATCATTAATCATTAGCGAAACAAAAATCAAAACTACATTGAAATACCACCTCACAACAATTAATATAGCTACCATCAAAAAACCTCAAAATAACAAGTGTGGATGAGGATGTGGAGAAATTGGAACCCTTGTGCACTGTTAGTACAAATATCAAATAGTACTACCACTGTATGGTAATTCTTCCAAAAATTAAAAATGTAATTATTGTTTGATCTAGCAATTCTGAGATAATTCTACACCCATGCTCACAGCAGCATTATTCATTATAGCCAAACAGAAATGCAATCCAAGGTCATTGACAGGGGAATTGATAAGCAAAATATAGCATATACACACAATGGAATAGTATTCAGCCTTAAAAAGGAACAAAATTTTGACATATGCTGTAACATGGATGACCCTTGAGGACATTATGCTAAGAAAAATAAGTGAAATAGGCCACTCAGAAAAAGACAAGTACTTTATGACTCCATTTATATGAGGTACTTAGAGTAGATAAAATTATAGAGACAGAATGTAGAATGGTGGTTTCCAGGGGCTGGGAGGACAGGGAAATGGGAAATTATTGTTCAATGGGTACAGAGTTTCTGCTTTACAAGGAAAGAGTTATGAAGATGGTTGATAGTGATGGCTGTACAACATTAGCAATGTATTTAACACTAAACTGTACATCTGAAGACAGTTAAGCTGGTAAATTGTGTATGTATTTCACCACAATAAAAAAATTTTGAGAAAAAATAAAGCACTTTTACATGTTACAGCTTATAAGAACCTTGAAAACATTATGTAAGTAAAAAAAACCCTGACACAAAATGCATCATATTGTATGATGTCCAAAATAGGCAAATCCACAGAGACAAAGTAGATCAGGAGTTGCCAGGGCCTGGGTGGGAGGAGGAGAGGGACAGAAGGAAAGCCATTGCTAATGGGTATGGGGTTTCTTTTTGAAAGACCAAAATATTCTAAAATTAGATAGTGATAATGGTTTCACAATTCTGTAAAATACTAAAAATTATTGAATTGTATGCTTTAAGAGGGTGTATTTGATATGTGAATTCTATCTCAATAAATAAATTATAAATGAATGAATACCTGCATTCTTTTATGCAACTGGTTTAAGCTTTAAAATTTTTGAGCATGAGCTATTAGCAGTGACATTTAATTTATGTAAGAAATTCACTTCTTTGCTTTTGCAAGATCTTAATTATTCTCTTCAGATAGAAAAAAACTTTCCTTCTTTATCAAAAATATAAAGTATAACATGGAGAAGGCAATGGCAACCCACTCCAGTACTCTTGCCTGGAAAATCCCATGGACAGAGGAGCCTGGTAGGCTGCAGTCCATGGGGTCGCTAGGAGTCGGACACGACTTAGCGACTTCACTTTCACTTTTCACTTTCATGCATTGGAGAAGGAAGTGGCAACCCACTCCAGTATTCTTTCCTGGAGAATCCCAGGGATGAGGGAGCCTGGTGGGTTGCCATCTATGGGGTCGCACAGAGTCGGACACGACTGAAGTGACAGCAGCAGCAGCAGCAGCAGCAAAGTATAACAACTTATAAAATGAAAGGCTCTTCAGTGTTCCAATTTCCCACCCAAATAGCAGTAACTTCAGATAATATGGCCTCAAGGCACAAATTTCATAAAGATCCCTTTATTGCTAACTATGGGAATTGCTAACTCTACCTATGGAATAATCTAGTTGACATGTATGCTCAAAAGAAGAAAAGACCAAAGCAGAAGATTTTATTCTCTCTCTGTATAAAGACATTATACCACTACATTGTCCCACTACTACACTGAAATGTTTTCCCTTAACAAGGTAAAACACTGAACTTCAACAGTAGTTCCTGCTAGAATTTGAGTGGTAAAACCACCATATACATGTATGTCTGGAAAGACACTTCAAAATATTAATATGTCAATAATTCATCTTCACATTTATCCATTTGCCTTTATCTTATGATTTCCAACCTAGACCTTTCAGAAGTTTTTAGCCTTGAGTTAATAACAAAACACCATGTGTGACAGGCAAGTTGGACACTGCACAACACCAGGGGAACCCTTTATACCACCCATGAAGTGAATGACAGTCCCCTGTTGCCTTTATCCAATCAAGGTTTCAATAGTGTATCCTAAAAGTTCAAGTTTCACAACATGAAGGGATGTAACAAAAAGAACTAGAAGGCAGGTCCTTAACAAAGGAAAGCCTTTATGCTTATCTGTATAGTTATTTGTTATAAACACACAAACCAGTCCTTATAGTTGACATACCTCATCCTTCAGCTGAATTCTATCAGTTTCATGACGTTGATATTCCGTTCTACATTTTAAAACTTTACGATCAGCAACAGAAATTTTTTTTTCATACTCTGTGTTATTCCCAGTCTCACTTTCCAAAAACTTGATCTTTTCCTTAACCAGATTTTCTTTTTCTCTTATTTCCTGCTTTATCCTTGCTAACGCCTAGAATTTGAAATATATGTTAAATACACGTGTAATATGAGAAATAAAACTAAAACTAAAAGGAATTCAGTTTTTATAGTACTTATTTTACCAAAATTTAAGGAGAGACTAATTTAAATTGAATAAAATAAAATATTAGTATGCCACTAGTTATCTATAAGCTCATATTTTTAAAGAACTCTATATTTTATTTCATCCATCTGGTACTTTGCTAAAGGGATAAGAAAAATGTTGGTCTTTTGTCAACAAAAGGTGACATCTAAAAAATAAAACAGTATTGAATAGTTTTCACATTTCAATGAAATTTCCCAAGACCAGTTTTTTTTTCATTTTTTGAGAATATTATTTTTGTTATTTGTTTCAATAGGAATATCTTCATCACTCAAGCTTTGTACTGGTCATGGAGATACAAAATAACTAGAATATGCAAAGTAGTAACTGTGGTGTGGACAAAGTACCATGAGAGCAAAGAGATGATGAAATCTACCCAAGAGAAATCATTAAAAGTATTATCTAAGAGGCTTCATTTGAGTCGGGCCTAAAAAGATAAGTGGGGATGCATAAATACCCTAACGTGGTTAAAGTGTAGGGTGGGAGGGCAAGGATGGAATGGGGGATGTTAAGAAGAGTGGATACAGATGACAGAGATGAAGAATGGAAGGCAGAGGTTAGGGCCAAATGGTGACGAATTCAACTTTCAATTGCCATGTTAAGGAGGGTCAGCTTTTAAGCAATATGGAATAAAGATCTTAGAGTTGGGGAATAAAAAGATCATATGTGGTTTTTCAGGTGATTCTGATGACAGTATGTTAGATGAGTTGGAGAGAGAAGGAAAATTTACCCTAAGATATATTTCTTTCAAGTTTTCTGAAATAGAGTCTCACCAAACAACTAATCTCAGGAGACTGGGTCAGGGGAGGCTATGTTTCTGAAGTTGGTAAGTTTTAGAAATGCTACATGTAATATTGTACATATTAGCATATTAAATCAATATATATCTGAAATTTACTGCACTTTAAAACACATTATAGATTTGCTTACTCTAGTATTCCCATCTATATAACAATTAACATTCTATAATTGTAACATTCTGTATCTCTACTGTGTCCATTCAAAGGATAGGTTAAAACTTCCTAAATTTGTATGTGTCAAATAATTATTCTAGAATTCCCTGCTTTATACTAATTTTTCTAGCACTTAATCAGAAGCCTTAATTCCTACATTACAGGCATTAATAGGGCAATCTATTCACAGTTAAGTTTTCATGTAGGTGATGTCACAGATCAAAAATACCACAAATCAAGAGCTAGTAAACACTTAGAGGCATCCCACTACCTATGGAACCACTTCTGAGCACCCTCCCTAGTCTTTTTCAACACATATAGCCAGGAGATGTCACCCTGTGAATAAGGAATCACTGAGGATGTAACCAGAGAGCTGTAGGCTGTGGATTCCACCAAATCAGCAGGCTGAGTAACTTTAGCTACAGGGTTGTATGAGCATTCAGATTATGGATTTGCAGTCTTAGATCTTAGTCTTAGATGTGATCTACACAGAGGAAGCAGTCAGGACTTGATGTTTGAAACCAGTATAAAGCAAGAAAGAGAAACCAACATTAGTAGCAAGAAATAAGAGGAACTCATAGTTAAGATTGGTTCTTCCAACTCCCCTCTATGGAGGCATAAACCATTTTGTTGATAAAATGATTACTCACAGAAATTTAAAATACAGAAATAACATTTTCATATAAGTTACATGTAACAAGTAAGCCACATCCAGATATCAGAATTCCAAACTTCCAGTGACCTGAGTTGCTTGCCAAATGCCTTTCCATGGAGTATATTCAGAATGGACATTCGCACATTTCTCATGTGCTTTCTTTCCTCCTCAATTCCTTCTCCCTCCCCAACTTTCCTAATCTTCCCATTTTCACTCACCACTATTTCACTCTTTAATGACTTCCCCAAGAAGTTCTCCTAAATTTCCTCTGAAAGGAGCAAAGGATAACACTAGACCCGTGTTTAATCAGCTTGGTGTTCCTCCCCTTCAGAGCTTTTACCCCATTTTGGATGGTACCTCAGTTTCAAAAGGGACAATTTATTGCAGTCAGGGTTTCTTTCCTGACTCTCCATCCTTCTTTCTTGGCTACCCATGAAGCTCATTTCCCTACACCTTTTGATTCACACAGAAACAGCACACATGTTAAATCCAAGCCATCGTGGACAACCATGTATATATGAGTCAAGGCATTGGCTTTGCTGCAATAAAGTTGTCTGTTGATTTTCTCATTTCACATTTCAGAGATATTAGAATCCAGCCTTCGGCATTGTATACCATAAGTAAATAACCTTCATAAAATCATATTTCCAAATAGATATAGAACCAGCTTTAGAAAACATTTACCAAAACTATTGGATCATGCTACAAAAGTGACTTTCAAATAATAGTCTGATTTAATTTGAAATGAATGAGTTAAATACAAAAAGAGATAAATACAGCTGAAAGTTGCAAGAACCAAACAACCACTTTACCATGGCACAGTTATCAATGTCTTTATCTCTCTTCTGCATCTGTTCTATTGTGCTCTCCCACTGTAAAATGAGTTCTTGCCTTTCATTATGAATCTTTCGAAAATCTTGGGCTGCTTTATCCAATTCTAACTGTAAAATGAAGACCAAATAATATTTCTGTGAATTTAAGTGCTTTTGTGAACATCATTTTGACAATTAAGAAATAAAAATCTTTACTAAACCAACCTGTACACTTAGAGTTTCTGCAAATTCATTGTCAAGTAACTTTCTTCTCTGATTACATTCCACAGTCAGTCTTTCTAATTGCAGGGTCAGGGCCTAGAATGTAGTTACATACAAAAATATTCATAATTATCATTTTACTAATATAAAAGCTGTTAGACAGCATATCTCACATTTATATATTATACATATACATATTATATTACACATATTCATTTGACATCTAAAATAACTCCAAATAATATATATATTCTTTATCTTCTAAATGCAATGGAAACGCAATTGTTTCTAAAAAGACTTTTAATACTTTTTAAAATGAGTTAGAAAAAAAGATTAAAAAATAAATTTTCATTTAAGGCTATTTTAACCAATGAGTGCATGCAGTATTAATCTGTTAGAAAACAGAATGTTTCATAATACTAATATATTACCAAATTTAATTACAAGTAGATTTTTAAGTAGTGGTTATAATAAAAATTATATTATTTAATATATTATGATATATTAAATAATCAATAGCACTATAGTCTCAAATCAGCAAAAATTATCTGTAATATTCAAACTATTACAAAATATAAGTTAAAATACATAGTTCTAGTACAAAACTTTATTTTCTGAAATGCTTTTGAGAAAACTTCTCAATCAGGATTTTTAACCTAGAGTCCAAAGATCCTTAAATGGTCAAAGGGCTTTAGAGGAGCTGTAAAACTTGCGTCAAGATTGTATGAGTATTGGAGTACATTCATTTTTCTAGAGAGAAGATAATTGGCTTTATTAGACCCAAAAATGTTTAAGCACTACTCTAAAATTGTAAGTCCAGTTTAAATTACAGGTTGCTTTACTATAGATTCAGAGAAAATCTAACACTACAATGTATAACATCTCACCCTAATTTTATTATCATCTTGCTGAGCATACTTCTGAAGAGTGAGAGCATCACTATCTTTATGAGCTGATTCTTCCAGCCAGGCCTCCAGTGCTTGCTGGTCCCAGTTCATTTGACATTTCAAACCATCCAATTTTTGAGTAGTTTTAAATATGGAATTCTAATTTCCAAAGAGAGGAAACAGGGAGAAATTACAAAACATTATTTACTACACAAACTAAAATAAAACATAACATTACATATTTAAAAGGAAGAAAGAAATCTTGTCTCTGTCCCCAGTCTCCAGATGTATACAACATATCATATTTAATTATATAACTATCATACTGGTATTTCAGTTCTTTAGTTGTGAAATAGAGGGGAGTGATTATCAAATTGAGAACAATAGTTGAGTCAAAGTTTACTTAAAAAGACATTAGGGTATTTCCCCTAGAGCAATCTCATTAGTCACTGTACCAAAACTACCCAAGCAGACATGCAATCACAATAAAAATAATGTGCCTCATATGCTAACTCAAGCCCAAGACAAGTTCTCTTCAGCCCCATTTTCAATCAGATTGCTGTCTCTAAAAGGTCTCTTATATAGAAATTTTGGAAGCACATTTAATTAAAACAAATATAGTAATTAAGGAGATAAAATATTTTTCAATGTATTTAACAAATTTAGATTCATAAAAGAAAACATATCAATATACAAACAAATACAAATTAACAATGATAAAATAGGTATGTATGTGTATATATAGGATTCCCTGGTGGCTCAGATGGTAAAGAATATGCCTGCAATGCAGGAGACCCAGATGTATATATACAAATATATATATTTATATTATATATAATATAATATGTTACATATAATTATATATAATATATTAATTATTATGTTAATTATAATCAATTATATTTATATATAATATATATAAATATATGTTTATATTTATATATATTATATGTATACATTTCCATATATATTTATATGTGCATGTATATACTTATTATATGTGTATATATTCATGCATAATATTATATTTATTATATATGTATAAGAATATATATATTTCCATATATACAAATATATGTATATATTCCCATATATACAAATATATATATATACATTTCCATAAGTATATGCATATGTAAAGAGAAGAATTGAATTTGGAAAGAGCTCCCAACCAGGTAACTAAAAACTAAGGAAAAGAGAAAAACAGGTTATAGTACTTTAATATTAGAGTCACAGGTTGATAATATGTAAGGTAAAAATTTTGACTGAAAAATTAAATTCAAAATTATGAGTGACTTTTTAAATGTAGATTTTTAAAATGTAGCACTTATAAATAAATTATGCCTAGTATGGTGTAATAGGTAGCCAGCAGGGTACCTCACGTATTATAAGGCTCAATGACTATTTGGTAAGTGAACACTGAGAAAATAAATGTAATATTCTATCACTGTTGATTTAAATCACAGCTCCACATGACTTTCATTGTCCAAAACACAACATAAGTAAATGTCAGGAAACTAAATATCTTTCCCATACAGAAAAAAAAAAATCAATGTTTATTTGGTGAAGGAAGAAGGAACAATTGCTCAAAATTTTAGGTAACATTTCAACACATACTTCCTTATCATTTTTTTTTTCCCGTATTGAAGTTATCTCATTTTCCAGTCGTTGAATTTCATCCTTCACTCGTCCCAGTTCTCTTTCAGCAATCATCTTAAAATGTTCTTCACTTTCAATCTCATGATCCCTGGCTTTGCAAAGAGACTACAGAATAACATACAAAAGAGAAAGACTTTTTACATTTTAACATTATAAAATAAACTAAAACTAGACAAAAAATAACAAAGTTCCCACAACATGCTTAGATGACCTACTATTAATTCCACTTCACTGAAACTTGCACATTAGATTTTGTGATTCAGTGTAGGTAGTGCTGCTTGCTAGTTGTGAGAAAGAAAGACAGCTCATTGAATGTGCTAGGAAAAAAATGTTTTCAGCAGATTTCAGTTTGGGGCTAGGGAAACTGTTGAAAACCAAGTTTATATACTGAGACTTTAAAAGATACATTCCATGTTCCTGGGTAGGAATAATCAATATTGTGAAAATGACAATACCACCAAATGCAATTTACAGATTCAATGCAATCCCTACCAAACTAGCAATGGTATTTTTCACAGTTCATATGGAAACACAAAAGACCCCAAACAGCCAAAGCAGTCTTGAGAAAGAAGAATGGAGCTGGAGGAATCAACTTCCCTGACTTCAGACTATATATATTAGAAAGCTGTAGTCATCAAGACAGTATGGTACTGGCACAAGAACAGAAATATAGACCAATGGAACCAGACAGAGAACCCAGAGATAAACCCATGTACCTATGGGTACCTTATTTTTGACAAAGGAGGCAAGAATATACAATGGAGCAGATAGCCTTTTCAATAAGTGGTGCTGGGAAAATTGGACAGTTACGTGCAAAGGAATGAAATTAGAGCACTTTCTAATGCCATACAAAGATAAACTCAAAATGGATTAAAGACCTAAATGTAAGATCAGAAACTATAAAACTCTTAGAGGAAGCATAGATAGAACACTCAATGACATAAATCAAAGCAAGATCTTCTATTACTCACCTCCTAGAGTAATGAAATAAAAACAAAAATAAACAAGTGGGACCTCATTAAACTTAAAAGCTTTTGCACAGCAAAGGAAACTACAAACAAGCTAAAAAGACAACCTTCAGAATGGAAGGAAATAATAGCAAATGAAACAACTGATGAATAATTAATTTCTAAAATATACAAGCAGCTCATACAACTCAACACCAGAAAAACAAACAACCCAATTGAAAAGTGGGGGAAAGATCTAAAAAAGACATTTCTCTAAAGAAGACACACAGATGGCTAATAAACATATGAAAAGATATACTCAACATCATTCATTATTAGAGAAATGCAAATCAAAACTATAATGAGATACTACCTCACACCAGTCAGAATGGCCATCATCAAAAAGTCTACAAACAATAAATGCTGGAGAGGGTCTGGAGAAAAGGAAACCCACTTGCATTGCTGGTGGGAATGTAAACTGATACAGCCACTATGGAAGACAGTATGGAAATTCCTTAAAAAGCTAAGAATAAAACCACCATATGATCCAGCAATCCCACTCCTAGGCATATAACCTGAGGAAAACAAAATTGAAAAAGACACATGTACCCTAATGTTCATTTCAGCACTATTTACAACAGCTAGAACATGGAAGCAACCTAGATGTCCATCAACAGATGAATGGATAAGGAAGCTGTAGTACATATATACAATGGAATACTACTCAGCCATAAAAAGGAATACATTTGAGTCAGCTATAATGAAGTGGATGAACCTCGAGCCTATTAAACAGAGTGAAGTAAGTCAGAAAGAGAAATACAAATATCATACACTGATGCATATATATGGAATCTAAAAAGATGATACTGATGAATTTATATTCAGGGCAGCAATGGAGAAACAGAGAGAACAGACCTATGGACACAGAGGGAGGGGAGGAGGGAAAAAAAAACTAGACAGAAAATAACAAAGTTCCCACAAAATGCTTAGATGACCTACTACTAATTCCACTTCTCTGAAACTTGCACATTAGATTTTGTGATTCAGTGTAGGCAGTGCTGCTTACTAGTTGTGAGAAAGACAGTTCATGGAATGTGCTAGGAAAAAAGTGTTGTCAGCAGTTTTCAGTTTTGGTCTAGGGAAACTGTTGAAAACCATAGTTTATATACTGAGACTTTAAAAGATATACTTCATTTATTTAAAAATAAGAAATGAAATTAATATTAAAATACTTCTGAAATGGTATGCTTGTAAGAATTGACCACATATCCAATTAAGAGAAATAATTTTAAAATAATTATGTAAACAGTGATGGTTGTAAATATGCCTTAGAGTATGTTAACATACAGTGACGCCTTTGTGTTTTTACTTAATAAAATCATTTTTGTTGCCTAATGATCTTGTAGGACTTCAAAGTTATCACCAGTGGTATTGTTTTTACATTATTAAGACTGTTAGTGTTGAAGGAAGTTTATTGTCTTTCATTTCTATTAGCCTACTTGAAGTTTGACTATAATAAAATACACCTAATGAAGATCTCTGCTTCTCAAATCCCCAACTCATTGGTTTAATAACTTGAGGAAAAGATGTTATCTTAAACTGTTTATTAATTACTAAATCACATCAGGATTCCAAAATCTTGGGATTGTTTTTAAAAGTTCATTAAATTTATAGCTTTCTAATGACACTTGTAAAAACCCATGAAATAGTTACTTATCTATATTAATTATAAATTGGTATAAAAACATGACTTGTTCAGTTTTAAGAATTACATATACCTCATAGAAAAGTAGATGTACTTTTACAAAAAAAAAAAAAGTTTGAGAGAGAAGCTAGTAAATTCTCCAATGCTGATTTACAGAGCTTTTGGATTTTCTGGGCATCATCAGGGAAAGAGATTCTTCACATGAATAGACTGTCCATAAAACAGATGCTTACTTAATTAATTACTCTAAGTTTTAATTTTTATTGTTTGTACTAATATTTCTAAAATGCATTGTACTATCCCTAGTCACCTTAGCTTCCTGAACATAAATTAACTTTTCTATTATCTCAGGATTGTTATTATAAAATTCAGTCTTTAAACTATGCTAAAATATTGTGGTGTCCTTAGGGCTACTGAAGTGTGTTGACAGTTTGCCTCCTCTCAAAATCACTCCAGGAGGTTGTGCTGAAAAATTTAAAAGTAGACAGAAACTCTATTATATGTTTTATTAGATCTATTTCCACTTAAGGCCATCATTTCTCTGCACTGCCGCCCCTGCACCCTTCTCATATAATCAGCTGTCTAATATTATATCAGACTGTCTGAATGATGATATCTCCTGGTAAATTAATTGTTCCTTGAATTTGGTGGCAGTATAGTTCCTAAAAATCTTTTTTATACCTATTTTCAGGTTTAAGCTTATGTTCATAATCATTTAGTTACGTGAAACTTTCTTATTATATCTCTAAAATCAAATCACAGATGTAAATGCAATGTGAAATGTTCCATGACTACACATGATACAATCAATGTGAATTTCAAACAGTATTGTACCTGGGTAAACAAGAACTCTTGCTTAACATTTTTGAAGTGAGAAGTCATAGCATTAATTCGATCTTCATAGTCACGTAGCTGATCTTGCATGCTTGACCTTTCATCTTGCAGCTTTGATAACTGTAAATAATAAATGCTATAATCAACCAAAGTCCTACTAAGTTTTTACCATATTAAAAAATACAAAATCAAAAGAAAATTAAATTTTCACTTACTTTGCTTCTTTCAATATCCATTTGAATTTCTAAAATCTACCGATCTTTTAAATGTTATAAAATAGTGTTGTGATTTAGAGATAACTGTGGGAAAATTAGCACCATATTAAGAGATTATCAGATTTACAGTGTTAGCAGGTCCACTGATGAAATGTATTTTTCATGTCACAAGACTTAAAGAGAGAAATGAGATTCTGTTCTGTAATTAAACTACAAGATAGCTAAGGCAAACAGACCATAGCAACAAGACGTAACAAAAACATACAACACGGAACATAAATTTGAAAAGTAGCTGAACACCCAGCATAATACCTTCTCCCTGAACTCCTATTCAAAACCAATAAACTTAGTCTAAGATCCCCTGGAGAGGGGAAAGGCTGTCCACTCCAGTATTCTCGCCTGGAAAATTCCATGAACTGTATAGTCCATGAGGTCGCAAAGAGTCTGACACAACTGAGCGACTTTCACTTTCACTTTTCAACAGCACAAAACAGCATTAACTCTCACAGGCTTAAAATCTGTTTCTTAATGAATTTTATATGGCTTTGAATGAAAAACTTGAGTAGAAAAAGAAAAAAACATTGCAAATGCCAGCAGACAAACAAATCTTTAGGAAATTACAAGGCAGTTTCTCAGGACCACTAGAATGTGTCACCCCTCAAAGCAATATAAAAGCTTAACAAAAAAATATGCTTCCTTAGCATCTTGAGCTATGGCTCCTCATGTCGGGGCAACAATCCAGGAAGTGCACAACACCATCCACTGGAGTATAGAAGAAATATTTGAATTTTCAACTAAATAAGAAAGAAAATACTAATTTACTCATTTTTCATGTCCTATATTTTATTAAACTTAGGGCACAGTTGACCCTTGAACAATCTGGGCCTGAACGGTGGGTATACTTATACAGATTTTTTTCAATTAAAAAAAGTAACTATACTTTCATTTTACAGATCTTTAAGTGTGGGGAAAAGTTCGTGTTTGATTAGAGACCACACTAAGGTTTGAGTCCTGATTCTATCTAAACTGTTTCAGTGTCCTGCCCTTCAGTAAATCATTTATCAATTCCTTGTTTTTGAGGCAGAGATAGTAGTACTCAAATTTTTCACAGCTGACAGGGCAGGTAGCACCCCTAACCCTCACACTGTTCAAGGTCAACTGTAATGATAAACATATATTTTTGCTTTTTATTTCATTAACTTCAGTTTTTATTTTAATTTCCTCTTTTTTAACTGTACTGTTCTTTTTAAAAACCTATTAAGAGGAGTTCTTAGTTTATTTTTTGCCTTACTGATTTTTATGACCTAAATGTTTATGTCACCCCCAAATTCATATATTGAAACTCTAATCCTCAATATGATGTTACCTGGAGGTGGAGGAGTTGGAGGTAAGCAGGTTTAAATTAGGACACGAGGGCAAGACCCCCATGATGGGATTAAGGTTGGAGAAGACTCTTGAGAGTCCCTTGGACCAGTCAATCCTAAAGGAAATCAGTCCTGAATATTCATTGGAAGGACTGATGCTAAAGCTGAAACTCCAATACTCTGGCCACCTGATGCGCAGAACTGACTCATTTGAAAAGACTCTGATGCTGGGAAAGATTGAAGGAGGGAGGAGAAGGGGAAGACAGAGGATGAGATGGTTGGGTGGCAGCACTGACTCAATGGACATGAGTTTGAGTAAACTCTGGCAGTTGGTGATAGGGAGGCCTGATGTGCTGCAGTCCATGGGGTCGCAAAGAGGTGGACACGACTGAGCGACAGAACTGAACTGAAGAAGAGGAAGAGAGAACAGAGCCAGAAGGCAGCCATCTACAGGCCAGGAAGAGGGCTCTCACCCAATATATTCATCCAGTATGGCACCCTGATCTTGACTTCTAGCCTTCAAAATTGTGAGAAATAAATGTCTGTTTTTTAAGTTACTGAGTCTATGTTATTTCAGTATAGCAACCCAAGCTAAGACACTGATTTAAATAGAAAGGAATTTAAAGCTACAAGTTTTCTCTAAGATTTTTGCTGTTTCCCATTCCATGGACAGAGGAGCCTGGTGGGCTATAGTCCATGAGGTCCATTGACATGAATGAGAACACATGGATGTGGGTACGAAGTAGTCTCCTTTTACTGTTTTCTAAAAGGTGATTTTTTTTCCCCCTTTCAATTTCTCTTCAATATAAAGCTATCCAGATGCTGAGGGGCAGGGAAGCCTGGCGTGCTACAGTCCATGGGTTGACAAAGAGTTGGACATGACTGGGTGACTAAACAACAACAACAATTCAGAATATATTTCTGAGAAATTTGCCTAAGCATTTAAGATGTCTATCTTAATCAGCTCATACTGCCATAACAAAAAATCAGACTGGGTGGCTAAAACAATGGAAGTTTATTTCTCACAATTATGGAGGCTAGGAGGTCCAAGATCAAGGCGCCAGTCAATTTGGTTTCAGTGAAATTTCTCTTCCTGACTTGCAAATGACTGCCTTCTCAATGTGCTCTCGCATGACAGAAAGAGCCCTGGTCTCTCTCCCCCATCTTACAAGAGCACTAACCCCAGTGCAACCCCCTCTCCCCTACATCTTGTCATTGTTCAGTGGCTCAGTTATGTCCAACTCTTTGCAGCCCCATGAACAGCAGCATGTCAGGCTTCCCTGTCCGTCACCATCTCCCAAGAGTTTGCTCAAACTCAAGTCCATTGAGTTGATGATGCCATCCAACCATCTCATCCTCTGTCGTCCCCTTCTCCTCCTGCCCTCAGTCTTTCCCAGCATCAGGGCATCAGGATCTTTTCCAATGAGTTGGCTCTTTGCATCAGGTGACCAAAGTATTGGAGCCCCCCGCCCCATCTAGAACTCCTAAAGGCCCCTCCACTAAAGACCACGGTCTCACTTACTCTTCTGGTTGTTCAGTCATCCAGTCATGTCCAACTGTTTGCAACCCCATGAACTGCAGCACGCCAGGCTTCCCTGTCCCTCACCATCTCCCAGAGTTTGCCCAAGCTCACATTCATTGCATCAGTGATGCCATCCTGCCATTTCATGCTTTGATACCCTCTTCTCCTCCTGCCCTCAATCTTTCTCGGCAACAGGGACTTTTCCTATGAGTTGTCCATTCACATGAGATGACCAAAATACTGGAGCTTCAGCTTCAGCATCGGTCCTTCCAGTGAATATTCAGGGTTGATCTCCCTTAAGATTGACTGGTTTGATCTCCTTGCAGTCCAAGGGACGTATAAGAGTTTTCTCCAGTACCACAGTTTGAAGGTATCAATTCTTTGGCATTCTGCCTTCTTTATGGTCCAGCTCTCACAACCGTATATGACCACTGGAAAGACCATAGCCTTAACTATACAGACCTTTGTTGGCAGAGTAATGTCTGTTTTTCAACACAATGTCTAGTTTGTCATTGCTTTCCTGCCAAAAAGCAAACATCTTCTGATTTCATGGCTGCAGTCACCGTCTGCAGTGATTTGGGAGCCCAACAAGAGGAAATCTGTCACTGCTTCCACATTTTCCCCCTCTATTTGTCACACAGTAATGGGGCCAGATGCCACGATCTTAGTTTTTTTAATATTTAGTCTTAAGCCAGCTTATTCACTCTCCTCCTTCACCGTCAAGAGGCTCTCTAGTTCCTCTTCGCTTTCTGCCATTAGAGTGGTATATCCACATATCTGAGGTTGTTGAGGTCCTGCTTATCTTGATTTCAGTTTGTAATTCACCCAGCCCAGCATTTCTCATGATGTGCTCAGCATATAGGTTAAACAAACAGGTGACAGCAGACAGCCCTGTCATACTCCTTTCTCAATCTTGAACCAATCAGTTGTTTCATACAGGGTTCTAACTGTTGCTTCTTGACCCACATACAGGTTCCTCAAGAGGTAGGTAAAATGGTCGGTATTCCCATCTCTCTAAGAGATTTCCACAGTTTGTCATGATCCATACAGTCAAAGGCTTTAGCATGGTCAATGAAATAGAGATAGACGTTTTTCTGAAATTCCCTTGCTTTCTCTATAATCCAGCGAATGTTGGCAACTTGATCTCTAGTTCCTCTTCCTTTTCTAAACCCAACTTGGACATCTGGAAGTTCTTGGTTTGCATAATGCTGAAGCCCAGCATGTAAGATTTTAAGCATGACCTTACTAGCATGGGAGATGAGTGCAATTGTCCTATGGACAGCAGTTCTTTGATACTACCCTTCTGGAGGTTGGCATGAGGATCAACCTTTTCCAGGTCTCCTTCCTCTTTTTATAAGAATACTAATTCCAGTCCCAGTCCCATCTAGACCACATCTAAACCTAATTGCCTCCCAAAGACCCCACCTCTAAAGACTATCACATTTGGAGTTAGGGCTTCAGCATATGAATTACTGGGAGAGGAACACAAACATTCAGTCCATAATAATGGAGAGTAATCTTTTAAACTGTTTATTATTAATTCTGTTGGCTTATGATCAGAAAATGTGACCTATAAAATTTCTATCATTCATTTTTAATTGTTGTAAATACATATAAGATTTACCATTTTAAACATTTTTCAGTGTATATTAAATACAATGGCATTATGTACATCCACACATTGTACAACCATCACTACCATCCATTTCCAAAAATTTTTCATCCTCCCAAACTGAAACTCTGTATCCATTAAATACTAATCCCACATCCTCCTTATCTCCAACCGCTGGAAATCACCATTCTACTTTATGTTTATGAATTTGACTACTCTAGGTTACATTATATAGGTGGAATCATATCTTTGGTAATCATACCTTACCAAACCGTATCAAGTATTTGTCCTTATGTGTCCAGCTTTTTTCACTTAGCATACTGTATTTAGGGTTAATCATTCATTTTCAGGTTTTTGCTCTGGTCTACCATTTACAATCTACCTTTGTAAATGTTTTATGAACATATTATACTTAAGGGATGTATGTTCTCTTTGTTTTTATTTTTGTTGTATTATTCATATATTGTATATCTTTATTTTTGTCTATTGTGTGTGTGTGTGTGTGCTCAGTCACTCAGTCGTGTCCCACTCTTTGTGACCACATGGACTGTAGCCCACCAGGCTCCTTTGTCCACAGAATTTTTCCGGCAAGAATACTAGAACATGTTTTCATTTTCTACTCTGGGGATCTTCCCAACCCAGGGATCAAACCTGGGTTTCTTGTGTCTCCTGCATTGGCAGGCAGATTCTTTACCTCTGCGCCACCTGGGAAGTCCAGATATTGAAGTACCTCGCTGCATATTTTTGTCAAGGTCTACTAGCATTTATAATAGCTTTACTTTTATGTATTTGGTTGTTGTGTTGTTTGGTACTTTATCACTTTTATTTTCTTCATCAATTATGACTTTTATCATTGCATAAAATAATAAACCCAAAGCAAAAGAATCTGCTTTTCAAATTAAAGCATAATGATTAATTCTCCACAACTGGATAATTCCTTCCCCATAGAGCTCCCAAACAACATTTTACTGCCTCTTTCTTAAATATAAAAGGATATGCAAGGATCACCAGCTACTTACTGAAAACTTACATAATATATGGGACATCAAGATAAAAAGATCCCAAAGAAAACAGATAATTCAGGACAAAAAAGACAAGAACTAAAGACACACACACACATACACACTCAGATTGTAATTGATAATATACTCCTAAAACAAGACCATGTGACACAAAAAAGCAACAAGCACATAACCTGAAAATTAAAACTATGATTGGTATAGTTGCCAAAATTAAAATTGCTATGTAAAGATGAAACAAAACTCTAAAAGCTTCCAGAGAATGAAAAAGTAACCTACCAAGAAATGGAAATCAATTAAAAAAAAAATAACTGGAAATCATTTTAATGTAAGATTATTCACCGTCAATACTGCTTGAAAGACAACAGGGCAAAATTCTTGATAAATTCTGTGGAAATTTTATTTTTAATCTAGGATTTTTTATCCAGCCAAATTACCATCAAATGTGAAGATAAATAAAAATATTTTCAAATTCAGAGTGTTTACCTTGCATAGACACTTCTTAGGGAGACACAAGAAAGTAGTTCATCAAAATAAGGGAATGACTCAAGAAAAAAAGAAGATATGTGATGTAGGAAATAGACCATCAACCAAGTAAAGGAATTAAGTGAATTCACAAGTTAACAGCTGGGAAACAGGCTTTCAGAAAAACAGTCCACTTTGGGAAACACAGGATCCCAGGAGGAAGTAGTAAAGCAGAGAGAAAGTATCGATGATATGATACTATGATTTAAGGAATATAAAGTTAAAGCAGGCAATGCTAGGAACCAGACTGGCAACCAAAGATGTGAGGAATTAAAAGCACAGTAGTGTGGGCCCTTCTTGAAACAACCACACATGAACAGTATCCAACCAGTCAAAAGATGAATCAAAAGTGAAAACTTCAAAATAAGATAAACTTAGTAAAGTAACTGTATAAAAGACCATTAAATCATATTAAATATAAAATTAAGAATAAATACTGGTAGTAAATTAAGAGCATTGAATAGAATGCAAATAAAATAAACCTTGATAATATAAAAATCAAAAAACCACTATTTTTAATGGCTAAAAGAAGGTAGCAGAAAGGGTAGGAGGGCTAATCTCTTCATTTCAAAGATGCAAAATGAAAGATCAGAGAGTCAACTCATACTGTCTACAAATGAAGCAAAGAATTCTTTTAGAAACACTTAATTTACCATTTCATTTTTCTTATTTAGTTTTTCTTAATGTTACAGAAATTTTTTCACAACCACTATCTCTTATAACCAAGTAACACTCACTAATAGTCAACAATTTCTTTCATTTTCTCCTCTTAAACACAAGTAAAATCAAATTTCTATGCTAAAAATACCACATGTAATAGAATCTTATTTTTATAATACTCCTGTCTTTTTTGTCTATATACCTGTAGATCATGATGTCTAGGATATTTGTTTAAAGCCATGAAGTCACATCTATGGTCAATAGTGAGTATTCTGGGGAGAGAATATCTTGTATTTTTTATTTGATACTCTTCTCTTCTGTTTGAATATTTTAAACTTTCAAGAGTTGCTTTTTTAATATCAGAGTTTATTAGGTGACATGATTATGGCCCTCATTATTCTTTAATTGTTCTTTAATACTTTTAAAAATAGCTAATCCAAGTAATATGTATATAAAATCCTATAAGACATATTATGGCAATAATGCCCGAAACGAGCATTTGAATGGAACTTAACCTATATTAATGTCCTTAGAGCAGTATAACAACCTTGTGAAATAATTATTTTACTTATCTCCAGTTTACATAAGAAGAAGAAACAGACTCAACCCTGATATACAGGATCTGAACCCAGGACTGTATACTTACTAACATTATTATTCCTCAGTATTCAGTGCTAGATCTCTTATATTTCCTAATGTAGTTCTTCACTTAAAAAGCAAAATCTGAAACCATCTAATTAGATATAAGTAAATAAATAAGAATATTTTGAAAAAATATTTTCAAGAAGCAGAGTGGAGGATTTTCATTTTCATTTCTCAGAGGAGAGAAGACCTTGTCCTCCATTCTCTAAAGCAGTGTAAGCACCATAGGTTCTTCTTGGACTCTTCCACACAACACGTTGCCATGTGATGGAACCTTAGACTGACTGCTCAAGGTCTTTAAAAGTTTCCTGAGCTGGTTACAGTTTTTATTTTTAACAACTACCGTGCTTGGGTTGCAAGCTGGTTAAAATACTCCTTTGTTGTTGTTTAGTCACTAAGTCCTGTCCGACTCTTTGCGACCCCCATGGACTACACCCACCAGGCTTCTCTGTCCATGGAGAGATTTCTCAGGCAAGAATACTGGAGTGGGTTGCTATTGATTCTCCAGGGGATCTTCTGGACCCAGGGATGGAACCGCCTCTCCTCCATTGGCAGGCGAATTCTTTACCGTTGAGCCACAAGGGAATCCCCCAAATACTCCTTACAACGTAAAATATTTTTATCCCGTTCTGTGACAACTTAATCCTCACTTTGAAAAGCTGTAAACTGCACACTGTACATACTTACTAGAACATCCCTCTTGAAAACATTTCCTCGAGTCACTTTAAACATCATGGGAAGAAACTAAAAAAGAAGTCAACCATACGTGTTTTGTTTACAAACATCCGCAAATAACTGTTGCTACGCAAACCTCAGAAGTCACTTTGCAAACCGTGCTTAATTCTGAGGCAGGAAAAAGCCGGCGCTTTCCCCCTCTATACTCAGGAGATTGCAAATGAGTGCAAGAAGTGGAAGAGGAGAGAGGAAAGATTCAAACTTTATAGTCTTGTATACCAATTATCGTTTCAATTGGATTGATTGATATCAACGCTTTGCAAGTACCGAAAAGGGCTAGCTGGTGAGCGAAGGAGATGGTACCGAAGAGAGGTAAACCGAGAAAAGACGGCATTAGGGAAGGAACGAGAGAAATAAAAGGGTTAGGGTATTTCTGCCAACCAAAAAACGTCCCCCAAAAAGCCCCCTCTCCCCTCCCCCGCCCCCACTTCGCCTTCTTCACCTGATCCTTACCTGCTCTTCCAGTGTCTTGTTCTCCTCGTTCGCCACCGGGATAGCGAACCCATCCTCCCAACGCAGCTCCGCCAGGAATTCACTACTCATGATGACAAATGGATAGGAGACCTCAGAAAAGGGGCAGAAGAAAGAGCCACCTTCTCATTTCACCCGTGAGCGGCACCTGAGGCAACCCCGCGAACTCGCAAAGCTCCGGAGTAGTCGCTACCCGAGCTCTAGCAACCGTTTCGCGCCCTTAGTTACCAAACCGGAAGCGCTCGGGTCCTGAGGCAAAACTTCCGGTCGAGAACACTGTCCCTGAATCCAGGGCAACTTTTTCTTCTTGAGCCCCCAGGGAAGAGAATCAGCTTACTCTTCCAGAAGTCCCTTGGGGTTGCCAGGTGCCGGCATAACAATCCTTCAACGTGCGGCTCCGGGTAACCCCCATCTGCGGTGCCGGGGGGTGTGAAATCCGGCGCCTGCAGTCTCCCGGGGGCCGCAAGGCACGGATCCACACTGCGCCAGGCGGCAGATGAAAGCTAACGACAAGAATGTTCAAGTGGCGTTTGAGTTTCATTAGTAGGTGAAATCTCGGTAGACTGAAGTAGACAGGGATTTTGAAGCAGAATTAACTCCCTGGAAACATTGCTGGATGTTTTGATCCTCATCTGTTTTAACTTCTGGTCTTCCAGCCAGTGTTGTGCCCGCTTACAATCTTAGCTAACCGCAGACGTGAACTGCGCAGAGGTGGCTGACTTGCAGCGCAGAGTTCCTACACCTTTATTTTCTTTACATTTTCATCTGTTAACATGTATAAAATCTTTAATTCCGCACTTGTATTTCTTCCTAATCCCCCCCCAAAAAAAAGGAGATTTAGAATGGCGAACACGTCAATTAACCCATTTGGATTACTTACTTGGCACCAGTAGGTGTTTGAGTTTATGCCCTGTGTTGTAGAGCTTCTCAGAAATGGAAAGAACAAAACAGTGAACTAATTTAATCCCTTCAGTTCCTAGATAATAAACTGAAGCTCCCTGAAGTGAAGGGGTAAAGTGGACAAAACCAGACAAAACCTATACTAGGATACAGGTCTCAAACTATGCTTTCTGCAGTGAGAGATGTTCTTGGCTGAAATACTCTCTGCTACTGCATGTGAAAGTGAAAGTCGCTCAGTTGTGTCCAACTCTTTGCGACCCCCATGGACTATATATAGCCTGTCAGGCTCCTCTGTCCATGCCATTCTCTAGGCCAGAATACTGGAATGGGTAGCTGGTCCCTTCTCCAGGGGATCTTCCCAACCCAGGGATCAAACCCAGGTCTCCCGCATTGCAGGCAGGTTCTTTACTGAGAGCCACCAGGGAAACCCCTACCATGGCATCCTGAGGATCAATTAATTTTGCTTATCCAATAGTTCACTATCTGTTGCTTTTTCCCCCTTTTCTGAGTTTTATTTTAGCTGTTTGTAGTTAAACTTTTATAAAAGTTTATATATATATGTCCTCATATACTCATCACCTTAACACTTTTTTTTGCCATATTAACTTCATCTATATCTTTTGCTGAAGCATTTTAAAGTAAGACACAAATCTAACAGTTCACCTGTAACTGCTTGAGTATACATCACCAGCATTTAACTTATTAATGTTTTATAACATAAACACAGTATCATTATCGCATGTAACAAAATTAACAGTGTCAAAATATCTTCATGATCAATATCTTTTCACATTCATATTTCCTCAAATGTCTTGAAAATGTTTTTTTCCCTTGGTTTGTCATTATACTTTTGAAATCCTCTTTTGTAGCTTTGGCTCTTTGTACTCACATGGTTTTCCATGTATTAAATCATTTGGACTTAGAAATAGTGACTTCAAAGACTAGAGTTAGCAAGGTATTTTAATCTCTATTTCTACAATGCCTAAATTTCCAAGGTGGTTGCGAGAAAACAGCTTGTAGAGGGAATGTTGACCTGTATGAAATAATGGACTTTTACAGCTTAAATAAGCTTATAGAGATCATCTTTCATTTCACAGTAGCTTAATCATCCGTGCTAACGAAAATGTTAGTATCTAGCATATATTAAGATGGCATAGTTATTTATACTTGCAAATTGTTATAGTAGTGTCTTTTTTTAATGATTATTTTAAAATGTGAATACTGAGGCAGCTGCCTTGGCCTGTGCCAATCTGTTGATCCACCCCTCTCAGTGTCAGCTGTAGCTGCCAAATGCATGATTGCAGCTGTCTTTGCTGGGTACTCCTCTAAGCCCAAGGACATAAGAACTTTGGCAGCCAAATCCCTGTAAATAGTCCCATTTCCCATAACTCAAGCCTTCTGTTTCCTGAATTTCAGGATGATGATTGTATCCATGTTGAATTTTGGACAAAATATCCATGCATCCTCCAAATTCTACCTTTCCACCTTTAAACAATATCCCTGATTCTCCCCTTCATCGCCACAGTATTTCTATCATCCAATTCCCACTTTTATAAATTCTACAGTTTCCAGATTCTGACTGTATTCATTTGGATCTAGATTTAGAAACAAAACCCAAAGTTTTACAAGCCTTGTCACTGACCATGAAATAATCAATTTAATTCCCCAGTGCTAAGGTAGATGTTACCCTTTTCCTATTTCATTCCCAAGTAGATAACTTCATTCAGATTAGGTTGTTCAGGCTAAAATATTAAGAGATATTTGGTTTTGCAAAAATAATGTGGTCTTTGTTTTTTTTTTAATAAATTTATTTATTTTAGTTGGGGGCTAATTACTTTACAATATTGTAGTGGTTTTTGCCATACATTGACATGAATTAGCCATGGGTTTACATGTGTTCCCCATCCTGAACCCCCCTCCCACCTCCCTCCCCATCCCATCCCTCTGGGTCATCCCATTGCCCCAGCCCTGAGCATTTGTCTCATGCATTGAACCTGGAATGGTGTTCTGTTTCACATATGATAATATACATGTTTCAATGCTATTCTCCCAGAAGGTCCCACCCTCACCTTCTCCCTCAGAGTCCATAAGACTGTTCTATGCATCTGTGTCTCTTATTCTGTCTCGCATATAGGGTTATCGTTATCACCTTTCAAATTCCATATATATGCATTAGTATGCTGTATTGGTGTTTTTCTTTCTGGCTTACTTCACTCTGTATAATGGGCCTCACTTTCATTCATCTCAGTAGAACCGATTCAAATGTATTCTTTTTAATGGCTGAGTAATATTCCATTGTGTATATGTACCACAGCTTCCTTATCCATTCGTCTGCTGATGGACATCTAGGTTGCTTCCATGTCCTGGCTATTGTAAACAGTGCTGCAATGAACGTTGGGGTACACATGTCTCTTTCAATTCTGGTTTCCTCAGTGTGTATGCCCAGCAGTGGGATTGCTGGGTCATATGGCAGTTCTATTCCCAGTTTTTTAATGAATCTCCACACTGTTCTCCATAGTGGCTGTACTAGTTTGCATTCCCACCAACAGTGTGAGAGGGTTCCCTTTTCTCCACACCCTCTCCAGCATTTATTGCTTGTAGACTTTTGGATAGCAGCCATTCTGACTGGTGTGAAATGGTACCTCATTGTGGTTTTGATTTGCATTTCTCTAATAATGAGTGATGTTGAGCATCTTTTCATGTGTTTGTTAGCCATCTGTATGTCTTCTTTGGAGAAATGTCTGTTTAGTTCTTTGGCCCATTTTTTGATTGGGTCGTTTATTTTTCTGGAATTCAGCTGCGGGAGTTGCTTGTATATTTTTGAGATTAATTGTTTGTCTGTTGCTTCGTTTGCTATTATTTTCTCCCATTCTGAAGGCTGTCTTTTCACCTTGCTTATAGTTTCCTTTGTTGTGCAAAAGCTTTTAATTTTAATTGGGTCCCATTTGTTTATTTTTGCTTTTATTTCCAATATTCTGGGAGGTGGGTCATGGAGGATCCTGCTGTGATTTATGTTGGAGAGTGTTTTGCCTATGTTTTCCTCTAGGAGTTATATAGTTTCTGCTCTTACGTTTAGATCTTTAATCCATTTTGAGTCTTTGTTTTAAAAAGAAAAATACATATAAGTATGAAGTATGCCAATGTCATTCTCAAAAGGTTGCCACATTTTGGCATTTATCCTACTGGCAGTTTTTAAAATGAAGCTATATATATATATAATTTTTTTCTTATAGAAGTAAAACAAAAAACATTCCTTTGCAAATTCATTTTTTCATTTAACAACAGTGGCCATGCTTTCACGTCAGTACATTACATCTTTGGTCTTTTAATGGTAGCTTAAAATTCAGTATTATCAATCAATTTTAACTTTATAAACAATGCTATAATGAATGTCTTTAAAATACTCTAGCTCATCAATTATAGAATATAATTATTTTCATATTTTAGTATCTCCAAAATTGGAATGCAATTTCAGTTAGTGTTTTATTTTGTAAGATATAACCTTATACACTATGCGTGTCTGAAAGACATTTTCTTAGAAGTAAAATTAATGGAAAACAGGTATAAGCAATTTTATTTTGATAGATGACACTAGATTTCTTTCAAAATGTCTTGGATACCCATAGCATATGACAGTATTCTTGCATACTCTGGATGTTATGAAGTATCAAATATTTTACAACCTAAGGATAAAAATATATTATCTTGTGTTGTTTATTGACAATTCATTAATTATGAGTGTGACTGAACATCACATTTCTTCTGCAAAGAATTTCTTTAGCATATCCTTTGCCCATTTTTTCCCATTAGGTTGTCTTCTCTTATTGAATTATGGCAGTGTTTTTCATGATATAGGTAGTTTCTTTATGCATGTTTGTGTCTGTGTCTAAGGAGAATATTTTTTCACCTAATCTTTTTTGTTTGTTTTTTCAAAAGTTGTTTTTAGTGTATTTTTCTGTGCACACCTCAGACACTGCTTATGTTGCCATCAATATCCTTCATATTCCAATGGCTATATTCATCATTATTTTTTTTTTGCTCTCTGAGCTGCATTTTTTTCCTCTCTCGGCTATTCCTTCCCTATTAAAACATCTTCTTCTTTTGGCTTTTATGACTTCTCCCCACTTCCACTGCCACCATTCCAATTTATACTATCATCATCTCTTACTGCACCACTGTAATTGCATCCTCAACAATCTGCCCACTTCTACTCTTGTTCCCCTGAAATCCATTCTTCCTCAACAGCTAAGGTAATCTTTTACTTCCAGCATCTAATTCTGAAGTACTTCCCACATACAGAAAATCTGTAATAATTTTACAGTGAGCACCATTATCCCCCAGATCTAGATGTTTCCTAGGTCCTACCACGAATGTTTGACTATTCTTGTTATCACATATCTATCTATCCATTTATCAATCCATGTTATTTATTGGTGCATTTCAAAGTAAATTGCAGTAATCAATACACTTCTCTACTAAATACTTCACTATGCATATGTTGACTTTTGTTGACATTCTTCCCTCTATAGGTAAAATTTATATACAAATACACAAATCTTGAGTTTTGACAGATGAATATACCAGGTTAATCTAGACTATGCTCAAGAAGTGGAACATTACCACCACTCCAAAAAGTTTCTTCTTGCTTTTCCACTCAGTCCCTGCTCTTACTGAAAAAGCAAAAAAATGCTTTTTATAACCTAGAGAATGCTCTTACTAAAAAAGCAAAAAAATGCTTTTTATAACCTAGACATTGGTTATAGTCTATAGCATTGAGAAGTACTGGTCACATATTTTATAGAATGTCTCATAATGTCTCTGTCTCTTACCCTCCTGTAACCTCCCAGAGGTAACTTACTGTTCTGGCATTTTCTCTATCATAAATTAGTTTCCTCTCTTTTAAAACTGCAAATAAATAGAACAACGTTGAGACTATATCATGCCATATTTACTATATTGACAATTTATTGTCTCTCAGCTTCAAATTCACCCATTTTGCTGCTCTGTGAAAACAGATATTGGCCCTTAAATTTCTCTCTTTCGACAGTTGGCACAGCATCAAGCTTTATCAATTAAGGGCACAAGAGAGACATTGCAGGAAGAGAAAAGCATTTTCTTTCCCACTGGTTTCAGTGTGCTCACCTGGCAGGTTCCTGCAAGCATACACAGTTTCTTCAGCATCCAGCTCCTGCATCTCAAGCAGTTTTTCCAGCCTCAGGCTCCTGCAGTGCTTATGGCTTCTCCAAGTCCCAGCTCCTGCTGTGCACAGTAGCAGCTTTCCTTAGCATCCACCCCCACCCCAACTTGAGAAACTGGCAACAGAGTGCCCCCAGTGAGACATCACCCCTTTAATAGACTTCCCTGGTCCCAAAGAGAACAGATTTCCAACAAGTTCAACCAGCACAATGACTTCGCCATTCATTTAGCTGGGAGGGCTGGGTGAGAAGGTTCCTCCCTATCCTATCCTATCTCAGGTTTAAGGATAGTAACTGCTCTTATATCTGCTATTTCTACATTCTTAACAGTTTTTCTTACTTCTTAACAGCCAGCCTCTTGTTACTCCATCCTCTGTTACAATTAACAATTCTTTATATTGAGCCTTCTCTATAAAATCACTGTGTGATTTTCACTCTCCTGATTGCACCCAGATGGATAAAAGAATGTACTTTTTGATGTTAGCCTTTTTTTCACTCAGCTTCATGTTTTTTATATTCATCCATATTGCAGTATCAATGGTTCATTTCTTTTTATTGCTGAATAGTATTCCCTTATAATAAATATAACACACTCTGTTTATCTGTTCTCCTAATGATGAACACCTGGACTGTTTTCAGTTTGAGGAAACTATGAATAGCTCTATTATAAACATTCTTCTTTTTTAATACAATTGTTATTTTATTTTTAGTTTTTAATTTTTTAACTATTTTATATTGGAGTATAGTTGATTAACAATGTTGTGATGGTTTCAGGTGTACAAAGTGATTCAGTTATGCATATACATATATCTATTATTTTTCAAATTCTTTTCCCATTTAGGTTTTTCCATAATATTGAGCAGAGTTCCCTGTTTATACAGTAGGTCCTTGTTGATTATCCATTTAGTATGCTTTTTACTTCACAGTAACTTTGATTAACAGAAAACTTGCAAAGATAATATACCCATATATCCCTCATACAGTTTTGGTTTCCTCTAACATTATCATCACACATTACCATGGTATGTCTGACAGAAGTAAGAAGCCAAAAAGAAGTGAGAAGTCTATTACTATAAAGTAAACTCCAGATTTTCTAGTCTTTCCATTAATGTTCTTTTTCTGATTCAAGGATATAATCTAGCATGCCACACTGAATTTTATTGTCATAGCTCCTTGGTTTCCCCTGGTCTGTAACAAGTTTTTGGTTTTCGTCTGCTTTTTATAACCTAGACATTGGTTATAGTCTATAGTATTGAGAAGTACTGGTCACATATTTTATAGAATGTCTCGTAATGTCTCCTAATGGTTTATCTCTTGGCTTTCTTCTGATTAGCCTGGAGTTATGAGTTTGGGGGAGAAAACCACAGAGATGAAATACATTTCTCATTATGTCATATCAGAGGGCTCATGATGTTATTTATTATGGCATTACTGATTATTTTAAATGTCATCCTTTTGTTAAAATACAATTTCCAGGTTTCTCCACTCTAAACCAACTATTTCCCCTCCTATACTCAATAATTCACTGAGCTCAGTCTGCTTTCAAGAAGAAAGATTACACTCTATCTCCCAAAGAGAGAGTATCCACATATAATTTTTGAAATCCTTCTGTGAAATCATTTCTTCATTTACTTATTCAATTATTTATTTATATTACCATGGACTCATTTTACACTTTGGATTGTAATTCAAACTATGCTATTTTCTTACTCAATTTGTTCCAGGGGCCATTGCCCCCTATCTCTTTGATATCCTTTCATCTTTTTGTTTTTTGAGTATCTCCTTTCTGGCCTGCAAAATGCTCTAGGTTTATCTTATATTTTCCCTTCCACAACCCGAGAACTAGCATTTCTCCAAGGAGCTCTAATGCTTTTTATTGGAGAATGATATTTAGAAATCGAGATCTAGGCTCTGGGCCTGTTTGCTATTGCTGGGTTGTCATTGCTTCTGGGCCCTCTCAGCAGACCAAATTAGATATTATATTGATGTTTACTAACCCAGGAATTCATGCATATCTGTAATTGTCTTTGTGTCTGTGTATCTGTATAAGCTAAACACTGGTACATACTGATGTCTCTGACTCCAATCCAGTACCACAAGTCCATTTTTGCCTTCCCTTCTTATTTATTTGAACCTTCCCTTCTAATAGAGAGAAACCTTGCTCCCACTATGCATCATACATTTACTTATTTGTTCAACTCCAAAGTACATTTAAATTTTTTCAGAATTTTTAATGTGTTCCCTGGTGGCTCAGAGAGTAAAGAAACTACCTGCGAATGCAGGAGATCTAGGTTTGATTCCTGGGTTGGAAAGATCACCTGGAGAAGGGAATGGCAACCCACTCCAGTATTCTTGCCTGGAGAACTCCATGGACAGAAGAGCCTGGCAGGCTACAGTCCATGAGATTGCAAAGAGTCAGACATGACTGAATGACTAACACTTTGAACTTCTCTTAGTACAAGCCTTTTCAAGGACATGTGTTTTTATTTCCCTTGGATAAAAACCAAGGAATACAATTGCTGACCTTAGGATATAGGTGCATGTTTAGGTTTATAAAACATGCCACATCTTTTCCAAAATAGTTGTACCATTTTAAGGACATTTAAAAAAATTAAATCAGATTTCTCCGAAGTTAAAACTCTTCAGTGGATTGCTGGTTTAGTTGCAATTAAACCCAAACTTCTTAACCTGGTCTACAAAATCCTATGTGATCTTATCTCAGCTGATTTTTCTCTCCAACTTCATCTTTTGGCCTCTTTACCCTTATTCACTATGTTTTAGCCACCTTGAATTTTTTTTAAGATATTTTCTCAGAGCTTCAGAAACATCAAGGAGTCACATAGCCTTTGAGTCTTCATATATGCTGATCCTCCCACCTGGAATATTTTCCTTCCATAATGTCTAGTTTTAGAGTATTCTTCAGGGCTCTATAGTCTTTAGTTTATATATAACCTTCTTAGAGAGGTCTTCCTTGTCCATTCAACTGAATATAGCTCTTACCAGTTACTCTCTCTTATAGTAGAATCTTCACATTTAGTAATTACAATCTGACATTCACCACAATGAGTACTTATGTTTTTATTTCCTTGTTAACTTATTTGTTTTCTATCATTGCCACTAGACTACAATATATAAGACAGTAGGAACCATATGCATTTTGTTAACCCTGTATTCAGAAACTAGAACAATACCTGCACATGCTCAATAAAAATCTGCTGAGAGAATAAATGTATAAATGAAAAAGGAGTTTTAAGTTTTTACATAGTTAAATCTGTCAGTCCTTTACCTGATAACATTTATTTTGCATCTCACTAAGGAAATCCTTTCCCAGAGGACTATAGAGACTATCTATTTTTATATAATATTTATATATAAATATTATACATAATATGTAATTTTATTTATTAAATGTTTCAGTTAGTTCAGTTCAGTCGCTTCAGTCATGTCCAACTCTTTGCGACCCCATGGACTGCAGCACGCCAGGCCTCCTTGTCCATCACCGATGCCCGGAGTTTACTCAAACTCATGTCCATTGAGTCAGTGATGCCATCCAACCATCTCATCCTCTGTTGCCCCCTTCTCCTCCCACCTTCAATCTTTGCCAGCATCAGGGTCTTTTCCAAGGAGTCAGTTCCTCCCATCAGGTGGCCCAAGTATTGGAGTTTCAGCTTCAGCATCAGTCCTTCCAATGAATATTCAGGACAGATTTTCTTTAGGATTGACTGGCTGGATTTCCTTGCTGTCCAAGGGACTTGCAAGAGTCTTCTCCAACATCACAGTTCAAAAGCATCAATTCTTCAGCACTCAGCTTTCTTTATAGTCCAACTCAAATTAAAATTTAATATATCTAAAATTTATATTAATATTAAAATTTAGTATTTAGTCATTAAAATGTATCATTGATTATACATTAAAATATTTATATATAAATTATTTATATGTTTTTCTAGTACTTTTTTTTCAGCTTCCTGAGAACTTTTTTTAATTGAAATATAGTTAATTTACAATGTTGTGTTAATTTCTGTTGTACAGCAAAGTGATTCTGTTATATATACATATACATTCTTTTTTTATCTATAATCTTTTCCATTATGGTTTACCATATAGTATTGTATATAGTTCAGTGTGCTATACAATGAGACATTGTTGATTACCCATTCTATATAAAATAGTTTGTATCTGCTAACCCCAAGTTCCCAAGTAGTTTTATAACTATGTAATTACTTTTAAAATCATATATTTTGCATTAAAATTTTAATGCACTTAAAATTTATGTTTGTGTATGAGACAAAGTAGATTCATAGTTCTTTTCCAAAACAAATAGGAATTTTCCCAACACTGTTTGTTATATAGTCTATGTTCTGTGGTTTGAAATGTGTCCTTTTCTGTATCCTAAATTCTCATATACACAATTTACATATTTCTGGATGTCTGGTATTTTATTGATTTATTTATCTATATGTACAAAAGTACCAAACTGTTTTGAGTAGCATAACTTCTTACTATGGTAGGGCCAAACACATCATCTATCACCACCATCACAACTACTCTTATTTTCAAACACTTCCTTGCAATCACGTTATCAAGTTCAAAAAAAGTTGAAGAACCCTAGAGATTTTCATTGAAATTCCTTGAATTTACATGACAATTTAAAAAGACTTTTATTGTCTTCATATCCAGAAACATGGTAAACATCTCTGTTTTCTCAGATTTTCATTTTTGCAATTTGTTCTTAATATAACTGCACATGACTAGATGCAGAACATTTATATAACCTCAGAATTAGAATAAAATCCTAAGATTGCCTCCGGCTACAACATGCACCTCAGCAACATGCAGTGCTTCACACGGCTACTGTACTGTTTAGCTACTCACTCCCTCCTGAGGAAATGCATTTGTTTAGGAAATAGAAAATGACTTGAATAATGAGATAACAATCTCACTGGAAGAAGGTTAGAGGGGTCTTGTAATCGTCCTGTTCCACAATTTCCCTAGTATTGAATATCTTGACCAGTATCTATAACATTTTGTAAACTTGTACATTTTACAAGGCTCTATTGGATGACTGGCTGCTCAGTTAATGAAACAAATTGATGTAAGTTTTTACAAAGGAACACCTACCTCAGCCAAATATTATGCAATATTACTAAAATTATTGTTCCATTTTTTCAATGTTTTTATCATTTTTACTGAATATAGTAATCCCTTGATTAATACTTGCTGAATCGACAAATGGATTATTTTTAAGGATTTATTTCTCCTCATAACAGGGAGCCATAGCTATTTTTAAAGAAAACATTTTCTACTGCAGAGAAACAGTAGAGGAAAGACCTCCCTGATTATACACTTTCTAATACACTTTTCTGGGAAATTACATTCAAAAATTTATTTTGCCAATGGAAATCACTGCTTTGTAAAAAAAATTACACAATTTAATTTTTAATGTGCCTCTGTGTGCATGTGTGTGTACATAAAAAGTCAATTGCTGTAGATGGGTAACCTAAAATAATACCTACCAATTTTTTTGTGACTATTTCCTAGACACAAGGACAAAGGGGAAAAGAAGGCCCTTTATAGCAAAGTAGTCTCATCTAACAGTAAAACAATCCTCAAAATCAAAAGAACTGGCTAAACCAATATTATAGGAAGCTTTAATATTCATAGTTTCGTACTTTTGCTAGTGGAAACACTTGTTTTACAGATTTTGTTCATTTATTCTAATCCAGTAGATGGTGCTACATGTCTGTCTATGTAAAGTACCACAAACGTCTCTTTTTTTCAATCTTTTCTTTCTTTTAGCTAGAACTCTCATCAAGGTCTACTATTATAATGAAGCTCATTATTCCTGACATCTGAGCCAAATCTCTGGGTGCAGCATTGAGGATGTACTTAAGGAGAAAACCCCCAGAAATAATTTTGGCCCAAATACCAACCTAACAATCTCTTAACAATTTTCCCCCTCATCTCATTCTCACTCTAAAATGACAAAATCTTTGGTGTCACACAGAACTCTGTGTCATTTCATTTAAAAACATCCAGATGCAAAATCATAGTCCATCTTATTCTCCTAAACACTCTTGGTTACTATTATTGTGAAGCAACCATAACAATGATAGTAATTAACAATGAAAGTTTAAATGTAAGATCATCATGGATAAATGGACACATAAATTAATCACTTATAAGATAATGTACACTAAAAAATTTAGGTATGTGAAATTTTATAAACAAAGTTTGTTGTTGAATCTGATTAAGTGAACCATACAAATTAATGTTTCATTGTGAATCATGAAAGGCTGAAAGCTGAAAGCTGTAGACAAGTAGGGACTCTAGTTAGGTATTAGCAAAAATAATCCATGTCACCCAGCTACCTACAAACAGTTAATTTATGTTACTCATTTACTGGAAACACAATAAAGAAACACTATATAATCTGAATCAGAAATCAAGCTTTTTGTCTTTTTTATCTTTGTAGATTTGAAATATATTATTAGTTCACAGATTTATAATGATTTGAAAGTGTCATTGTATCATAAAGTAGGGAGAAGGAGATGTAATTTCTAGTATTAAAATTAGAACAGTTTTACTATTGCATTAGTTTATTGTATAGAATTTTGATTGAATTAAGTGTGATGTGATTTCACAAAGTCCTTTCATATACTTTGAAAATTCTTTTACACTTTTTCATTGTATCAAAAGAAAAATGAGAGCTGTAATCACTAATTTTAGATGAGTTCTATACATAATATAGGTATTAATAATCTGCTGACCAAAGGCTTAATAAAATGATTTTATTCAGTAAATTATACCACTTTAATGACTAGATTCTAATACAAATACAGGGAAGTCAGTAGAAACCTTTCAGATGTCTATTTCATCATTTATACTTTCCTTCATTTGTATCTTCATTAACTCACCAGTCTTTGAATAAACACAAAGAGGCAGAATTGCATAGATTATTCTTGGGTAGGTTGTGCAACATGGAAAAGCCATGATCTTAATTCAGCAATGACATCTTGATGAAAAAGCAAAAAAATACAATTTAACTGGTCAGTTGTAATACAGGGAAGGTAAGGCAAAATAAATCAACTTAGGGATATAAGAGGAGCCACCAGATCAGGGCAGAGTTGCCACTAAATCTCCTTTGTGTAACTAGATTACCTGGAAGGAGTTCAGTTCAGTTCATTTCAGTTCAGTTGCTTAGTTGTGTCCGACTCTTTGCAACCCCATGGATGCAACACGCCAGGCCTCCTTGTCCATCACAAACTCCTGGCGTTTATACAAACTCATGTCCACTGAGTTGGTGATGCCATCCAACCATCTCATCCTCTGTCGTCCCCTTCTCTTCCTCCCTTCAATCTTTCCCAGCATCAGGGTCTTTTCCAAGGAGTCAGTTCTTCCCATCAGGTGGCCCAAGTATTGGAGTTTCAGTTTCAACATCAGTCCTTCCAATGAATATTCAGGACTGGTTTTCTTTAGGATTGACTGGTTGGATCTCCTTGCTGTCCAAGGGACTCTCAAGAGTCTTCTCCAACTCCACAGTTCAAAAGCATCAATTTTTGGCTCTCAGCTTTCTTTATAGTCCAACTCTCACATCCATACATGACTACTGGAAGAAACGTAGCCGTGACTAGATGGACCTTATTTGGCAAAGTAATGTCTCTGCTTTTTAATATGCTGTCTAGGTTGCTCATAATTTTTCTTCCAAGGAGCAAGCATCTTTTAATTTCATGGCTGCAGTCACCATCTGCAGTGATTTTGGAGCCCAAAAATATAAAGTCTGTCACTGCTTCCACTATTTCCCCATCTATTCCCCATTAAATCTCCTTTGTGTAACTAGATTACCTGGAGGGAGTTGCATGCATCCAAAGAACCAGGTGAGCCACAAGGGAAATGGCTTTTTTTCTTTTTAATTTTTTGCCGTATCATGTGGCATGTGTGATCTTAGTTCCCTGACTAGGGATTGAACCCATGGCCCCTGCAGTGCAAGCATGGAATCCTAACCACTGGACCACCAGGGAAGTCCCCAGAAGTGGACATTTATTCATTCATCCATTGTATAGTCACTGAGCACCTACTATGTGACATGCTCTCTGTAGTAAGTGATAGGGACATGTATCACTGAGCAAAACTAGAGTAGGATGCTGCCTTCTAGAAATTTTGTTAACTAAGCTAAAGCCTACCAAGGGCACACAGTTTGGCAAAGCTATCAGAACTCATCAGGGAAGCATGTCTGTCTGCAGGTGGGAGAGGATCAGGGGCACAGCTGTCACACTATTAAAATAAGGTCTTAAAAGGGAGGGTGGGACAATTCATGTTGATATATGACAGAAACCAATGTAATATTGTAAAGCAATTATCCTTCAATTAAAAATAAATAATTTTTAAATGAGGTCTTATCTCCTAAATTTAAGGCCAGATACTATAAGATTCTTAGAGGAAAACATAGGCAGAACACTTTTTGACATAAATTGCAACAAAAATCTTTTTCAATCCATCTGCGAGAGTAATGAAAATAAAAACAAAAACAAACAAATGGGACCTAATTAAACTCAAAAGCTTTTGCACAGAAAAGGAAATCATAAACAAAAAGAAGAAACAACCTACAGAATGGGAGAAAATATTTGCAAACAATGCAACAAGGGATTAATCTCCAAAATTTACAAACAGCTCACGTGGTTCAATATCAGAAAAACAAACAACCAAATCAAAAAATGTGTGGAACAGCTAAATAGACATTTCTCCAAAGACTACAGAGTGATAGACCAAAGGAACATGAAAAGATTCTCAACATCACTAATTATTAGAGAAATGCAGATCAAAACTACAATGAGGTATCACTTTCACACTAGCCCAAATGACCATCATCAAAAAGTGTATAAAGCAATAAAAGCTGGAGAGTGTTTGGAAAAAAGGGAACCCTCCTCTACCATTGGTGGGACTGTAGATTGGTGCAGTCACAATGGAGTACATTACAGAGGTTCCTTAAAAAACTAACACTAGAGCTACCATATAACCCAACAATCCCACTCCTGGGTGTATATCCAGAGAAAACCATGGTTCAAAAAGATGTGTGCAGCCCAGTGTTCATTGCCGTACTGTTTACAATAGCCAAGATACGGAAGCAGCCTAATGAATGAATGAGGAAGATCTGGTATACATATATACAATAGATTATTACTTAGCCTATAAAAAGAATGAAATAAGTCCATTTGCAGCAGCATGGATGGACCTGAAGATTATCATACTAAATGAGCTAAGTCAGACAGAGAAAGATAAATATCATATGCTTTTGCTTATATGAGAAATCTAAAAAAAAATGATGCAAATGAATTTATTTGCAAAACAGAAATGTTCACAGACTTAGAGCATGCATTTATGGTTACTGGGAGAGGTGAGGAGGGGGGAATAGTCTGGGAGTTTGGGATTGGCATGTACACGCTATCATACTTAAAGCAGAAAAGCAACAAGGACCTACTATTTAGTTCAGTTCAGGGAACTTGGCTCAATATTCTGTATTAACCAAAATAAGAAAAGAATTTGAAAAAGAAAATAAACTTGTATGGGTATAACTGAATCACTTTGCTGTACACCTACAACTAACAAATCATTACTAATCAACTATATTCCAATATAAAATAAAAATTAAAATAAATAATGTAGCTAATGAGAAAACAATAAAATATATACACTCTGTAAAAAAAGAATAAGGTCTTATCTGAAACCTCAAAGATGGGGATACAAAAGTTCCTGGTGAAAAGCTGTGATGAAAGTGTATTCCAGGTAGAGAGAATAATAATAATGTAATAATGTGGAAAATTTTGAGCCTGGGAGGTGGAGAGCAGTAAGAAATTACAAGCAGTTCAATACTGCTGAATGGGGAAGGGAGTGACTTTTGAGGGTAGCATTTGCCTGGGAGAGTAATATGAGATGAGCTAGAGAGTTAGTCGACCCCATGGACTATAGCCCACCAGGCTCCTCTGTCCATGGAATTCTCCAGACAAGAATACTGGAGTGGGTTGCCATTTCCTTCTCCAAATATGAGATGAAGCAGGGAGAACTGAAAGGTACAACATTACAAAAAAATTTTCATATAGACAATAAGACACACTGAATAATTTTAAATGGGGGAGATGAATGGAAAAGAGATCAGTAATGAGGATGCAAAATAAGGAGAGAAAAAAGGCAGAAGATAAGACTTTGTGACTGTTTAAAAGTGGGACTAACCAAGAGGATGGTCCTCTCATTCTGTGGGAAGTATTGGGGCCAAGTGGGCTTGGGATAAGAAAAGCTAGTTCCAAAACCTGCCAACAATATTGTGCCAAAAATAGAAGTGTTTTCAAAATATCCTTAAGATTATCTTACAGAAGTCTAAATGTGGTTTTGCTTAGTCTTTCAAACCCTCTTTATTCTCCCACTTGCTTGACAATGCCACTCTACATCATCAGAATACATAGCATCACCTACTGGTGCCCGTATGTTTGTGCACATCATCAGAGTGTTCTTGTTCTCTCGGTCCACGATAGACACAGAAAAATAGAGAAAGAAAATAAGCAGGAAACAGTGTCCTGCGTTTTATGCTATCCTAGCAGTTAATAAAAAAATATATTGGTTCAGCTTTCTTTGCTTCCAGTACTGCTCTTCAAAACAACACAGAGATTTTTTCATATCCTTCTTTGTTCTTTTATGAACTTTTTCATATTCTGTACAACAAGCCTGAATTATTTTTATGACCAAAATAAAAATATGTTTAACAACAATACCACCCCCCAAAAATCCTTGGGAGGTAACAGAGAGTGGTGAAACTGCAAACAAAAATGCACACCCACCATATAACTACTGTATAGAAAAAGGTAGGGTAAATATACAAGGAAATGTGTGTTATAATACAGTACATGTCATCCATGTGAACAAAATATAAAAACAAGTCTGGTGGAACAGGGCTGTGGCTTCCATGCTGCTATATGGACAAAGCACCACTCCACTAGGCTAAAAAACTTGGCTTTTTTATAGTTGGGGCTTTAAGAAATACCACAGAGTGGTGGCCTGCTTTAATTCAATGAGCTATAGCTCTCCACATAATATATGGGTAAGTTTACTCAAAGCACTTTTTATGAGCTATCAATCTGTTTTCCAGCCTGCATTTGGCTACAGTTCAGGTAGCAAAGGAGAAAGGAGGAATTGTTCTATGGTTTTTGCGCTAGGGGAAATGAACGTTACCCATTATTTTAGTGAATTGTATGTGAAGTAATTGCTGTTCTCCTGCTGTGTTCTGTAGTATTATTCATGTAAACCTTATGTAAAGCTAGGTCTCTATGCCATCTACTCAGTTTAGTCAAAAGTGGATGTCTGTATACGTGTGCCTGGATAGTTGGAAATGCTAGTTTTGTCATCTCATGTTGAGACATCAGTGAAGGTATATCGAGTCCTTCCTCTTGAAATCTGTTCAGTGTGTCTACCCACACTATAAGAAATTTGTGCCATCACTGTTTTTCTTCTCTACACATTGAACGATGATTTCATGTTAGTCCTCTAGCATTACCTGACTCCAAAATCTTTTGTGAATGAGTTTCTTAAGTTTCAGTAGGGATGCTGAAAATACAAACCATTCTACCTTCTTTTCTCATCTTCATTTAAGTCTCTCACTGAGGTTCATGTAAGTGTGGCTAGTAACAGGAGGAGAGAGAGAATGAGAGAGAGACAGGTGGGGGAGAGAGGGGAAAAGATGCACACATTAACCAACAGTTTTCTTTCATGAACAAGAAAATTGGCTGTTTTCCTATTAGCATATGAGGAACCTAAGAATGTCCCTTGTTGTCAAGGCAACAGCTGTTCCTTGGGTAGCTGCAATAGAAAAGAAGCCAGAGCGATCTTTACAGGATCAAGTCTTTTTTATCATCAAATCATAGAAAGGAAACTTGAGAGTGTACCCAGCCTATTCTCCTGCCTTTAGTCAAGACCTACTGAAATAATTTGAAACTAATACAAAAAAAGTCTAAATTTAAATAATTCTACAAACGTTGCATAGTATTACTTAGTAATCATTTGCAATGTTTTACAGTTCACATTACTTAGAAGTTTTGTTTCAATCATCCTAACTTAAATCTTCCATGCTGCAATTTGAAAGCCACTTCCTATTATTCTAATATCAGTGGAAATAAACAATTGTACACTTTCCTTTCTAAGAGAATCTTGCCTGTACTGGAAAAAAAAAAGTCTGACAAATTCCTCGAAGTGAATAACGCTAAGTTCTTTCATCTTTCCAGCCATTTTGTATTATAGGTCTCCTCTGATGACATCCTATACTCTGTAAGACCATCTCTATTCAGGGAAACCACTCCTATCTTGTTACTTATCTGAAAGGCTGATCAGTGGTGCCCAAAAGAGTAGGACACCACCCAGTTCTCAGTCTATCTACTCAAGTCTTTTAGGTTACGGTAATCTGTAGAATTACTTCATCATACATTGTTTTGCACAGACTGGTTGATAGAGCTTTTGCTTCTTGGTTTGATCATAATCATTCATTCCTCATCAGGTACTTGGGCAACTGATTTTCCTTCTTCAAATAGACTACTATCACTTTTCCTGGTAGAAGCATATTTTCTTGCTTCTTTCTTTCAAGGAGAAGCTCATGCTCTTCCTCCCTCACACTGGCAGGCTTAATGAGCATACCTTCTGTGCCACTGTCCAGGTTACTAATTAATATATGCTGAGCACTAGCCACAGGAAAGCATTATGGAAGTATATTCTAAAAGATACCCACATTGTTCAGTTGCACAAAAAATTTATCACCTATAACCATAAATATCCTCCTCACTGTATTTCCTGTATTATTTTTGCTTATTGGATTAGTTCTTCAGCCATAGATGACATACTTTCTGGCTTTAATTTTTCTTATCTTTAAAATGGAGGGACTGCAAATACAGACTAATAGTTAGCATTTATTGATCCCTTTCTCTATGAGAGGCTCTACTGTGAATCATCTCATTTCAGTTTCACAGCAATCCTAAAATGTAGATATTTTTATTGTCATTCCTATTTTATACAAAAACAAAGTGAAGATTAGCATGGTCAAGTCACTTTTCCAAAATAACATGGCTATCGGACGATGGAGCCAGAATTTGGCCTGACCTCTCATACTTCAGTTGGTAAAGAATCCGCCTGCAATGCAGAAGACCCTGGTTTGATTCCTGGATCAGAAAGATCCCCTGGAGAAGGGAAAGACTACCAACTCCAGTATTCTTGGGCTTCCGTTGTGGCTCAGCTGGTAAAGAATCTGCCTGCAATGCAGGAGACCTGTGTTCGATCCCTGGGTTGGGAAGATCCCCTGGAGAAAGGAAAGGCTGCCAACTCCAGTATTCTGGCCTGGAGAATTCCATGGACTGTATAATCTATGGGCTTGCAAAGAGTCGGACACGACTAAGCGACTTTCACTTCACTTCCTATACTTTTAACTAGTCTGCCATGGGAGCAGGAAAATGGGTACTCCATTCACATGCTGCTTTAAGTGGCAGGATCTTTCTGAAAGGTAACTTGGTAATATCAAAATCCTTTAAAAGATGTGCATCCTTTTCTCTGGGATTTATTTTTTATTTAACAAAGATCTATATAATACTTAACTATCTGCCAGGAACTGCCCTAAGCATTTTTTCACATATTAAAAATAAACTTTTATGCTGACTTTATACTATCTATATTTTACAAAAAAGTAAATTGAGGCACTTGGAAATGAGACAATTTTCCTAAAACTTCAGTTTATAAGATGTGAAGTTGGGTTGTGGCTAGCTCCTGAATCATATATTGATAAGAAAAGACAGTAAATGAAACACTATTATGGTATATCTAATTTTTATTTAGAAAATAGACATTTATATTTATATATGGATGCATGAAAAACTGGAATACAAGAACAACAAAATTAAACAGTGATGAGGCTATATATGGGTGATTTTTTCTTGAATATATCTATGTTTTTCTTCTTTATACATCTATATTTCATACAGATATATGAAAGTGAAAGTGTTAGTCACTCAGTCATGTCTGATTCTTTTCGATCCCATGCACTGTAGTCCGTCAGGCTCCTCTGTCCATGAAATTCTCCAGGTAAGAATATTGGAGTGGGTTGCCATTCCCTTCTTCAGGGGATCTTCCCAACCCAGGGACTGAACCTGAATCTCCCACATTGCAGGCAGATTCTTTACTGTCTGAGCCATTAGGGAAGTCCATAAACATAGCAATTCTTAGTTTAAAAGTAAGCTAAAGAGATTGTAATAAGGTTTCTCTGGAGTCCTTTTGGCAATGTATGATGCTTATATTGCACAAATTTATGTGAACAGCCATGCTTGGAACAAACTTTAATTGGAAATCTATCTCAGTAATCCATCTTTTATTAATATCAGCCTTGCAAGCAAGGATTATTTTATTTGCTTTAATTAAGTTATGTGATCTAGTGAACAACCCTAATTTATGAATTTGGAAAACTTCATCCTAGGTCCATCAATATGACAAACCACTTAACTCCTCTTGCTACATCTCTGGGTTATGTTGAAGTTGTTGTGGTTCTGGGATAGAGTGATGGTTAAGAGCCAGTTCGGAGGGCTCTAGTTCCATTCCTAATTCCACCACATATTTTAGCTGTGTGAACTTGAACTCTGTAGGATTCATTTCCCTTATCAATAAAATGAGGATACTAATAGCATTGAGCATTAAACCCTAAGGCTTTTGAGAGTATTAATTGAGGTAATCTGTGTAAAATACCACTAAGTCAGGTACAGAGTAATAACTCAGTGTAGGATAGCTGTTTTATTATAACTGCCTATTATTGCTTAATGTTCATTTTTAAAGTACTTTTGAGATTCTCTAGTAAAAGTTACCATGCACTTTCTTCAGGTATATTCATATGAGGGATTTAAATTTTTCTTTAGTAAGGAGATGAGAAAAACCAAGGCATCATCTATGATCTGATCTACTTAAACACTTGTTAAACTTTTATATTTTAAATGATCCCTATGATTTTCTAAGATCGGTTTTTATAATGAATTTGATTACTACATCTATAATGATTAGTAATGATTTTATGAACTAGTCAGGATTGAGAACTGAGTGGCAACCCACTCCAGTATGCTTGCCTGGAGAATCCCCTGGACTGAGGAGTCCGGCGGGCTGCAGTCCATCGGGGCACAAAGAGCTGGACACGACTGAGCGACTAACGCTTCCACACTTTCAGAATCCATAGTCAATTTATACTTGTTTTGGCTATGCCACAAATTATTTGCTTTTGCATATAGTCTCAGATTAAGCTGTGGACCCTCATGCATGTTAATCCTAATCAGACACCCATGCTATATTTGACTATTGCCAGTTTCCATGGGAAAGGAACATCAGATTAAATTCTGTGTGTTATGGAAAATAGCAGTGAAATAGCTTCATCCTGTAGCACTCTATGGCCTTGTGCAAGAGAGACTTCTTCCATGTTTCTATGCCAGTGCAGGGAGGAATGAATGAGTCCACACATGTACACACACACACACACATACCCCTAAACCTCTTTCAATAAAATAAATTAAGAGAGTAGTATTTGCATCCTTCTAGCACTGTTTCTTCTGAATTCTGAAGAAACAGCTTGGGGAAAACCCTTGCTGTCTTTTGCAAATAGAGTCATTACACCAAAAACTGAGTCATCTTTTCAACTGGATTCGGTCTGTGAGTCAAAGCAGAGCTTGTGTTGTTATGTGTCTCCCTACCCCTCTCCACTCCCCACATTAGTTGAGCCTCACTGCTCTTCCCTGTAATCCTGCTAGCCCCACTCTCCAGGTTGGTTGAGGCTCACTGCTCCAACAAGTAATGCACTCCTGACACAAAGGGGGACAGCAGGGGCGGCGAGGGGGAAATCAGATAATGCACACACCAGCTTGACAGACTTGCTTCCCTTCAAGTGTCACATTATAAACTGGCCAAGTGAAACAGGAAGGTATTATTCTGTCTTATCTTGTGGTTGAAAGGGGTTGCAGCCTCCTTATTGGTAAGGTTTTGGTCTTGTTGCCAAAGGATTCTCCCTTTCAATTGCTTCCCGTGTTCACCCAGAGCGCTGTCTCCTCCCCTCTGTGAGCTGTTTTGACTTGAACTTGCTCTAGGATGAGAGATCATGACCTCAGGACCAGCTGATGTCACTGCTACACAGGTTTTATGAAGAACAGGTCAATTCTGAAGTCAAGTTAGAAATGTCTACAACTGGAGGGAGAATTTAGGGACTCCAGGATACCCTGGAGATAACCCAGATTTCTTAGAGTTTCTCATCCCCTCCCCAGGACTGGCTTTAGTCTTCTCCCAGGGAAACCTGTAGCTCTGGGATCACTGTCTTCCTATCTCAGAGAAGAGCATGTAAAACACACACACACACACACACACACACACACACACACACACACACATATATACACACCCTTCAGAGTCAGAATCTTCTTTTAATGGCTCCAGAGTTGGTTTTTTTCAAGCTTCACAAGCGAATCTGATGCCTAATCTGAACTTTGAGTGAGAATGACTGCCCACAACATTCCTATAGTTCCAACTAGAGTCAAACTCAAGGACTAACTTTTAAAATTTATGAGCCATTCTGATAGAGCAAAATGCCCTGCAGCTCAAAGTTCCTCTTATTGCTGATAATCAATAATAAAATGTACTGTACTACTTTTGAAAAAATAGCCAAACACATACCTAGTTTTTATTCACTGTTATGAGTAAAGGGCTTAGCATGCCAGAACCAAAAGCATAGCCTTTTTGCAGCATAATTAATTATACAAAGATCAGCACACAGACCATCATCTGATTGTTGTTTGGTGACCTTGAAGAAAATTATGCAAGGTATCTGAAGTTTGGTCTCATTATGGATAAAATGTATTCTCTATTTCATACAATTTTCTAAGGATTAAAGATGAGTAAATACCCTTGCTCAACATGCAGTTGGTAGACAGGACCATCCAATGCCAAAGGGAAGGCTGGGTTTCTTCCCTTTTATATTTCTGTACCTCCCATACAGACATCTAGACTTTGTTTTCCACTGAACCAAAGACCTTAATTTACCCATTTGTCCATGATGCTAAATAGCTACTCTATTCAAGGACTTAGGAAAGTAATGCACACTATCCTAGGAATTCAAAGGCATGTATAGGTAATATTTCATTAAACCACATAAAGGTCTGATGTTGAAGGAAGCAAAGATTCTCATTTTCATTTTACAGGCACTTGAATTTTTTGAGGTTGTATGCTTCCAAGAAAACAACTAATCTGTGACCAAGATATAATTAAGACCTGCGATTTCTAATTCTCAGGCTTTGACTCCAACCTCTGAAAATACTTCAATTCAATGAAACTAATGGCACTTCGGTCTCTGGAATTAGATCCTGTTATCAATGACTTCCACATGGAAAGATCATTCCAAAATGTGTAATTAACCAAGAAAATGCAAATAAACCAATTTGTACCTTCTATTTAGAAGTAAGACACAGAAATGGCTTGAGTTCATTATTTGAAAACTACCCTTTTCTGCTTTGAATGTAGCTTATGTTCTTCACTTGTTCACATATTTTTCAAAAATTACATTTTCAGTGAAATATTGTAGACCATTAGTGATTCCATTACCAGCACAGAGCTTGAAACAGAGAGAGAAATACATGTCATCAGGCACAATAGGAAGAAAACCCTTCTTTGAACAACCTTAACAATTCAATGTAATAAATATATATTTTTTAAATTCTACTGTGTACTAGGCTCTGTGCTGAGTGGGGTATGAGTCAAGCTCCCAGTCTAGTCCTGTGGGAAACATGGTAACACTTGGCAAATATTACTAAATGATTGAACCTAATGGAATAAGAAAATAATTAGCTATACCTTCAGAAAAAGCAGATGGCAATTGCATAACAAAGCAGATCTATAAGGCTACAGTCTAGAAAGGCTTCATAGAGGAAGAAATGTGGATGGACCTGAAGAACTATTTATTTTAAGTGACAGATTCTCAATTCTAAAAAAAAAAAAAGAAGAAGAAGAAGAAGATTATGATTTGGCACTATTAGATCAAGGTCTGGAACAGCTCGACTCTCTCAGTCTCCCCAACTCTTACCTGGTTCTCTTTGCATGTTGGCCTCAGAGCATCCTACTATGCGTGAGCTATCTCCTTGTCTTAGGAAACATGGTCACCAGCAGCTTGGGGCTAAACGGCACTCCAAAGTAATGATTCAGAAGGCAAGGGTATCTCTTGAGTACCAGCAGTCTTGGAAGGACTCCAACTGGCCCGGTTTGGATTACTTGCTTACACTTGGGTCAATCATTGTGACCACAAGCATGATGATGTATATGGCCTCGGTTGGTGGGCAAGGCTTTCAGAAACACATCATTGCAAAGCGAGAGAAGCAAGTTTTCACAGAAATAAGAGTTCTGGGTGGGACAAAAGAAATCCACTGGAGTCCAGAAAAACAAATTGGCTAATCCCATGCTAAGATGGAAAGAAGAGTCATTCTGAGCAGAGAGTTTGAGCAAAGGCTAGAAGATGGATAACACTGGATGGTATTGATGGTAGTAAGGTAAAGTTAGGCTGAAGTAAGGTAAGGCTAAAGAGCCTCTTGATGAAAGTGAAAGAAGAGAGTGAAAAAGTTGGCTTAAAGCCCACACTCAGAAAACTAAGATCATGGCATCTGCTCCCATCACTTCATGGCAGATAGATGGGGAAACAGTGGAAACAGTGACAGACTTTATTTTGGGGGGCTCCAAAATCACTGCAGATGGTGACTGCAGCCATGAAATTAAAAGACGCTTACTCCTTGGAAGAAAAGTTATGACCAACCTAGATAGCATATTAAAAAGCAGAGACATTACTTTGCCAACTAAAGTCCATCTAGTCAAGGCTATGGTTTTTCCAGCAGTCATGTATGGATATGAGAGTTGGACTATAAAGAAAGCTGAGCGCCAAAGAATTGATGCTTTTGAACTGTGGTGCTGGAGAAGACTCTTGATAGTCCCCTGGACTGTAAGGAGATCCAACCAGTCAATCCTAAAGAAAATCAGTCCTGAATATTCATTGGAAGGACTGATGTTGAAGCTGAAACTCCAATACTTGGGCCACCTAATGGGAAGAACCGACTCCTTGGAACAGACCCCGATGCTGGGAAAGATTGAAGTTGGGAGGAGAAGGGGATGACAGAAGATGAGATGGTTGGATGGCATCACTGACTCGATGGACATGAGTTTCAGTAAACTCCGGGAGTTGGTGATGGGCAGGGAGGCCTGGCATGCTGCAGTCCATGGGGTTGCAAAGAGTCAGACATGACTAAGCAACTGAACTGACTGAAGGTAAGTTTGCTTACCTTACCTTACCTTAATGGGAAAGAATGGAAGGTTGGTTGAGGTCAATAGTGTGCATATCTGAAGCCCTATAAAGAAGTTGGTGTTCCTAAGCAGAGTGCAGGTTTTTAAGGTTTTGAGAGTTACATAATACACTCTGTATTTCAGAAAAATACTTTTCTTATATCATGGAGGATATGCTAGATAGAAATACTGGAGACAAGAAGATTGTGTAGAAAGGTATGGTGGGCATGTTGTTTTGTCTGAAAGCCTTCATTTCCTAGTGAGAACTTCCTTTCCACTCTGTGTGGTCTTAGTGAGACTGTCTGTCAATCAGTGTCCCACAGAACTAAAAGGTTGGGTCAATTTTAATGCTGTATGTCCTGGAACACACAATTGGTTCATGGACAAACATGTGACTCAAGCAAAGCCAATCAGAGTTCTTTCTTGAGGTTAACTCATAGATCCTTTCAGAAAAATAGTCAAAGGTACAGGCTGAGAGCTCCCGTCCCATGGACAGAGGAGCCTGGTGGGCTTATAGTCCATGGGGTCGCAAAGAGTCTGACACAGCTGAGTGACTAAGCACACTAAGCACATCCTGTCATTACACAGAGTCTTTGTAAAATAGAATCTAACATAAAAGAAAAAAATATGTGAAAGGAGAAAAAAAGCTTTACAGATGTTGTGTCAACCCTGGGTGAGAGTATCTTGAAATTTCCAGTTGCTTGTGTCAATATCATTCATCTTTTGTTTGTCTCTTAATTGTATTTACCTCAAAAATACCTGTCATTTATTGAACACCTATTAGGTACTAGGCATGGTACTGGGTACTCTATGTACATTATAATATTAAGTCTTTATAACCTCAAAAGTAAATATTATGATTCCCCATTTCATAGAAGGAAAAATCTTAGGTTTGAGACTAATATATCTGTACTAGTGTTTGCCTCTGGAGTGGATGGGACTGTTCACAGACAACCTGTGTGAGTGAGCTCAGTCACTTTAGTCATATCCAACTCTTTGCAACCCTATGGACTATAGTCTACCAGGCTCCTGTGTCATGGGATTCTCCAGACAAGAATACTGGAGTGGATTGCCATGCCCTCCTCCTGGGGATCCTCCTGACCCTGGGATTGAACCTGAGTTTCCTGTGTGTCTTGCATTGCAGGTGGATTATTTACCACTGAACCACCAGAGAAGCCCCACAGACAATCCATAAAATGAGAAAAAAAAAGATGGCAGAAAATGAATCTTCTAGATTTGAAAACATCAGCATTTAAAGAGTAGGCCTTTGTTCCTGCCCGTCTAAAGTGCTCTTCTCCTTGTCTACCTTGTGTATGGATAGACATTTGTAATGACATTACACAAGCATGATACCTCTTCCATTCTTCATCCTCCAATAGAACTGAATGCTTCAACCTTTGTGCTAGGCCCTTGGAAGTTTGCACAGTAATATTTTTATCACAGTTCTTATAATACTTTTATTCTGTAGCATCAAGAACAAGAGCACAGAGATCAGATTTAGACAAACCTGCATTGAATTTCCACTCTATGATGCACAAGTTATGTGGCCTTTAGCAAATTATCTATCTTCTTTTGAATCATGATTTCCTCCTACATGAAAAGAGGATGAAAATATCTCTTTTTGAGAATAAAGGAGATAGCTGTAAAACTCTGGCACAGAAGCTAGCACACAGAAAACACAGGACTAAGAGTAGACATGCTTTGTGTATGAATCTATTTCTACTTTTCAGATATCTCCCATGTCTTATACATCTTTATTTCTCTGTTCTCTGACAAAGCATGTGGTACCTGACGGCCACTCAGGAAATATGTGCTTAATTCACACAGGAGTAGATACAGAGTCAGAAAAGCAAGAGGACAATCAGGAGAGAGCAGTCACATGGAAAGAAGCAGGAAGAGCATTTCAAGAAATAGGAGTGATGAACAGTACCAAATGCTCTAGAGGGATCTGAGAGAACAAGGTCTGCAAATATGGCATGAAATTCCACAGACAGGACTTCGATCACTTAGTGATTATAGTGAAATGTTGAGTCTCAAAGGAGATTACAGTGCCTGAGGCATAAATGGGATGAGGAGATCAGAAGGCAGAAACTCTAGATAACCTTTGCCATAAGTTGACTAATAAAGGGAAAGAAAGAAACCTGGAGGTAGCTTGAAAGTGAAACAAGAAGGACAATTCTTGTACAGTAGGAAAAAATGTTAAATGTATTTAACCAAAAGGGAGGACATGGTTGGGTCAGAAAAAGTATCTGATACGTGTGTGTGTGTGTGTGTGCTTAATAGCTCAGTCGTGTCTGACTCTTTGTGATCACATGGACTGTAGCCCACCAAGCTCCTCTGTCCATGGGGATTCTCCAGGCAAAAATACAGGAGTGAGTTGCCATGCCCTCCTTCGGGGGATCTTCCCAACCCAGGGATTGAACCCAGGTCTCCCACATTGCAGGCAGATTCTTTACCATCTGAGCCACCAGAGAAGCCCCATCTGATACTTAGAAATGGGCAAAAACAATTATCAAACGTCCTACTGGGCCCCTCCAAGTGTTTTACAACTATGTGGAGGTGGAAGTTAACCTGTTTAAAAATAAATAAATAAACCTGGGTAGTACTGCAAATTATTCTTGGCAATAGCTACAAGTGGATTTTGTCTGAAAGAGATATAATTGATTTTTGCCCTATAGAAAAGATAACCCCAAACATACCATTTGGGTAATATCCTAAAAGATATAACCAGTTTTCTATCTATTACTAAGTTTATTTCAGCATTCCCAACTATTCTATTTTTCAAATTCTCCTTTGCCAGGCATAATTATTTCAATAACATTCTTTCATTGATTAATGACTTGAATAAACTTTTTGCCAAATGTTTATTTTATATTGTATGAGAGTCATTTGTATGAGTGGATGAAATTCATATATTAACACTGAAAATTATGATTTAGCAGTGACAGGGCACTGTTGAAGGACAGAGAATAGAGAGTTGACTGCACAAGATCCTGGAAGACAAATTCAGTTAGAGACTGGTTTTGGATGAAGCATCTCCCCTTCAGGAAGAAGCGAAAAGACAAAGAACATTCTTTTTCTCCTTTTTGTGTGTTTAAGAAGTATTTTATTTTTAATTAATTTTTTAATTTAAAAATGTCTGTGCAATTTTTAAAGGTTACTTTCCATTTACAGTTATTACAAAATATTGTTATATTCCCCATGTTGTATAATACATCTTTGAGCCTCTCTTACACTCAGTGGTTTGTACCTCCAGCTCCGCCAGCACTATATTCTCCCTTCTCCCTTCTCCCCACTGGTAACCACTAGTTTGTTCTCTATATCTGTGAGTCTGCTTGTTTTTTCATATATTCATGACTTTGTTTTATGTTTTAGGTTCCACATATAAGTGTTATCACGCAGTATTTGTCTTTCTCTTTCTGACATATCTTGATGGAAGTATATAAGTCAAAATCTTGAGTATGTATTGCCTAATTTACTCTCCACTGACTATACTTGCCTGGAAAATCTCATGGATGGAGGAGCCTGGTAGGCTTCGGTCCATGGGGTCACGAAGAGTCGGACACGACTGAGTGACTTCACTTTCACTTTTCACTTTCATGCATTGGAGAAAGAAATGGCAACCCACTCCAGTGTTCTTGCCTGGAGAATCCCAGGGACGGCGGAGCCTGGTGGGCTGCCGTCTATGGGGTTGCACAGAGTGGGACACGACTGAAGCGACTTAGCAGCAGACTATGTAACAAAATGATGAGCTCACTTCATGCTAGATCACTTTCATTGTCCCCTCTTTTGTGAGGCCATGGTAAATGCAGTGCATTCAGTTGGTATGAAGAGGCACTAAGCACTTTTTTTTTTTTAATGGCAGTCATCTGTACTGCCGCTTTTCAAGAAAATAACAAAACACATTTTCCCGCAACCCAAATATCTGTTATGTTCTCCTGATTTAAAGACATTACCTGAAATGTTTCTGCTTTCTGGGAACACTCCAACACGATGTTCCAGGAACACAGGGAACACTCAAAACGTTGTTATCAAGTATAAGGTCAATTTGGCATTATCTATTAAGAGACTTCAAGATGTAAATTCTGATTTAGCAATTCCACTTCAAGAAATGTATCCTAAATAAACAATCAAAGGCTAATATTGCATTTAAAAATGTTCATTGTCACAGTGTTTATTATAGAAAAAAAATAACTTACCGTTCTTTAGTAGGGAAATGGATCAAAAAAATTTAGTACAGTAGATTACTATTCTATCAGTACAATCACATTTTTAAAGATTATATGATGACACAGGATAAATGTAAGCAACAAAATGCTAAATAAAAAAATTGAGACAATTACACATGCATTTGAAGCCAATTTTGTGAAATGTACACATAAAAAGAGTGAAAAGAAATGCAAATATCAAAATTTATTTCCCGAAATCAGATAATAAGCTTTCAGACAGAAACATTTGTATGTTAAAGTAGTAACTATCTCTGAGTTAGAAATTACATTATTTTCTTCACCTACTTTTGCAGATTATGCACATTGGCTAAATTAAAATACTTCCTTTATAGTTAAAAAATTGTTAAGATACAAACATTTCTATTGTTACAATAAGAAGAGATTAAAAGCATTTTTCTTTTAACCTCAGCTTTTAGGTCACTGCAACCCTGTGATTCTATATCATTTCAAATCTAAGTTAAGGTACTTTTTTTTTCTTTGCTGTCAAGTGGTTAAAACATATATACACTGCTATATTCAAAATAGATAACCAGCAAGAACCTACTGTATAGCACAGGGAACTCTGTCCAATATTCTATAATAACATAAATTGGAAAAAAACTTGAAAAAGAAAGTACATGTATATGTATAACTGAATCATGTTGCTGTACACCTGAAACTATCACTATATTGTTAACTATACTTCAATATAAAACGAAAATTTAAAAAAATTATCAAAATCAGATATAACTAAGTAAAGCAGCCTATCAGTGCCCCAAACTTGTGAATCACCTAGAGTTATCTCTCTTTCCAGCCAACACACATGATCTAGCCTTAAGAATGGTATATGTTTCCCCCTTAATAGTTTTCAAACAGTCTACTTCTTTTTATCACCGCCGCTATTGTGTTCAGTTCACCACCATCTTTTTCCTAGATTTTTTTCACAGCCTTTTAAATTATCTCTGTACTTTCAGCTTTGCCCCATCCCCTTCAGCCCAGCTAGTAAGCATAGTGATTACACTGAAGTTCAAATCTGACAAAGTATCAATAAAATCCTTCAGAGGTTTCCCATACTCAGTGTTCAAGAGACAAAGTCTCAACTCTTTAACATGGTTCATGATAGCCTCATCTTTTGGAGCCTACCTAATTCTCCAGCCTTATGTCTTCTAGCCTCCTTGTCACACTCTATGCCCCAGCACTTGCAAACACTAGCACCAGAACCCTTAGAATATGCTATGTCCTTATTCATGTCCCCTTGATCTTTGTACAGTCTGGTCACTACGCCTTGCATGTTTTCTTCTTTCTCCCCTTCTCATTGTGCCTAACAATAGCTGATACTTGGTTATCCTCCAGGTCTTATTTGAGATAGCTTTTTCTGCAGGAGGCTTTCCTTGACCTCTTGGTTTGTGTGATATGCCTTTCCACTTGCATCCATGTCATCCTGTTATAAGCGCTTTTGTGTATTATACTATCGGAAAGTATGCTATGATAAGATGTGGTATGAAACATAGTGTAACGTGTTTTATTATAATTGTTTCTTCTTTGTATGTTTGTTTACTTGATTATATGTATTGATTTGTTATTTGGAGGAGAAGTGCTCAACTTATTTATTTCTGTAGTTTCAATGCCTAGCACAGTTCCTAATAGGAGCACTGATAGGAGTAGGAGCTCAATTATATCATTTCGTGATTAAATGGATGAATGAATGCGATCATCTCAAAGCCAGATAAAAATGTCTCCTGGGCTACCCACTAGATCCTGAATTAATATAGATGGAGAGCAGCCACTATTCCACTATCAGCACGGACAGACACTTTTTTAATATAAGACATAGAGAATAATATGGAAAGTAGAGGCCTGTTTAAGAAATGAAATAAATAAATGTTAACTGATCGCAAATGTCTAGCTATATTTAAATATATCACTCATTGTTTTTAATTAAACTGAATACCTTTATTTTATCTTTATCAGAATTTCTATACCATTCATGATTTTTTCCCTTGTGATTTCTTTAAATTTGCTCAATGTCTTTTCACTCTAAAAAAGGAAAAACGAGATGTAATGCTTCATTGCTGCGATTCCCAAAAGAACATTGTACACAAGGGACCTTTTGTATGTATTGTGGAAAATGGGAGTCTGGGCCAGGAAACTTCGGGGAATGCCTCTTATTTCCTGCTCTTAGAAAGATACAGCACAGATGACATACTAGAGGCTGAGAAAAATTTGTTAGCTTCACTTTTTCAACGCTTGAATTATCAAACCTGTCTAAGTTTGTAGCCCAACTAAAACGTTTTAGAAATTGGTGAAATGTGGATAGATGATTGGATTCAAGGTCAGGAGACCAGGCTTCAGTTCTGTCTGCACCGGTTTCTACAACTCACTTCAGTTCCAACTCACTTCAATCACTAAGTTGCCTGATTTGTAAAATAAGGAAATTGGTCTAAATAGTGTCAAAGATCACTTTCAGATAAAAAATTCCGTTTCAGTCATGCCAAATAATTTGTTGATCTACTTCACATGGGAGATACTTAAGAGAAAAATATGTCACAAATTATTTAATGTAATCGTAGAGAATTGAATTTTACTACACTTATATTCTGCTTTCTAATTTTGCATCATCATCTAGACCTCTAGATGGACATTCACATAACTGAAACCTATTTGATCCTCACTCATGAAAATAAAAAACAGTTAATTTGGCCCTCTCAGCAATGGTCCTCTTAAATATATAGTACCATTTTCTTCTTTTCCCTCCTGATAAGTAACTGAAATAAAACTAATGGATATACAAGTACAAAGATATCATAAGGTTTGGACCTCAGAGTCTGACAAACAAAAAGCTGATTCTACGTCTGCAGCATGCTGTAGACACATCTGGCTTACTTTACCTCACAATGGAGTAATATGAATTGTGCTAAAAACCACTATTTGTGCAAATGCAAATAATATTCCATCTGCTCAGGATTTTTTTTTCTTATATAGCTTTTGTTCCAGTGTGGTAAAAGGCTGTTTCTTTACCCTGAAGTGCTCCTGCTGATGAAGAGTGAAGTACATGACAATGAACGAAAATCCATTATCAAACAAATACAGTGAGCTTTTCAGCAAGTCATCACAGGAAATGTTGCCTTTTTCTCTGGCATTAAGTTGAAAGCGATTTGTGCTCATGCAAATAAGACAAAGTGGTGGGGTTTAAAAAAATATATATATATATATATATATATATATATATATATATATATATTCCATACACTGTAGCTTGCTTTGTAACTCATCCATTTTTATATCTCTCTTGGTGGGGGAGGGCAGCAGAGAAGTGTTTTGGCAGGCTTCTTTAGATTTCCTTTTGGTTTGAGTAGTGATAAGTTCTCAACAGAAGAATTTGAGCTCTGCCTTATGCTGTCTTGAATAACTTACTTGGGAATTGGGAGAACTGCCTTCCCAGCTCTTGAGAAGACCTAGGGCAAATTGGAAGAAAATTTAACCCCTGTACTGCTGAGACCATAGTAAGTTTCAAGAGCTCCAACTTCAGGATTTACTGATGACGACAGTCAAAGGTAATGGCTGAAGTTCAATCTTACACATTTCTGAGTGTTCAGACATTCTTTTCAATGCCTTGAGCCTTAATCTGGGGGCTTTGTGAAAGTTAGACTCTTCCTGAAATTAATAGACTATTTCTCTGTTTTCAGGAAGAGGATCTATATGAGTGACAATTACACCACTTCTGCTATTATTACTACTACTACACAAGACGTTGATAAGCCAACTCTGGAGAACAGTCGGATTCGGGTAAATGTATGCAGCCTTCTTTACAGTCCACTTCTCCCTTAGCTTTTCCCTTTGTTTCGCTTTCTTGTCCCCTTCTCCTAAGATCTGTAATTTGTATTTTGACAAAACAGAGAAAAAAAGCAAAAGAACTTGATCCTTTCTTCCTGAGATCAGAGAACTGGGGCAGAAGAAGATTATAAGCTTGTATAAGCATGAAAACACACTTTCATTTTTACACAAAAACTGAAGGCTTATTTTACTGCATTTCTGGCTGTTTTATTTATGCCTGATGATTTTATTCAATATTAGTTGGATTTTAAATAATCCAACTAATATTTTCATCTTTGTGAAATTTGAAGGATTTTTTTAAATGAGCATTTTTGGAGGTTTTTCCTCTTTTATAATTTTTAGAGTTTATAGATATCAGACTATGCATTTTTCTTTTAAGTTTAAATTTTATAATGCTATTTTCAATTAACATTGATTTGTGAGTTTGAAATATAATAAAACACATATAGTGATGTTAACATACAATGAAATAATAAATGTAAAAACACTTGAGTTTTTATAGAAAAGGTTGCTATGAACATCTAAGATGGTAATGCTGTTAATGCATATAATTTATAATTCTAGGGGAAAATGCTTGCCAAAAAAGGATAGTATTTCCTTTCTAGAGCACATTGTAAATATGATTATTTTCTTACAGCTTACTTTCTAGGACATACATTAAACTATCTTTTACAGTCAAGTAAAAACTGAAATTAAGCACTTTGAATACAGAATTATGTTATACTGACAATTTTGCAATAAGCTACCTGCAAATATTAACATTATTCCCCAAAGAGTTCAACTTCAGAGCTAAAAGCATGATCTAAATGAATAAGCAATTTAGAATTCAAACCTACTAAACTAAGCAGTTATGTTGGTATAGTGTCTGTCATTATATTTACAATTTTGTGGTGTGTTTTAGAGCTACTGAGAATTGTAAAGAGACAAAATAATATTTGCCCTATTAAGGCCACTTCTATCAAAGGTGATTTTCTTTTATGTTAAGGCTAGATAACTTTTCACTCTTCCTGACTTCAAAGGAAAACACATTATTCCAAATATGTTTTAAACTTTTAACATAAAATCCTTACACATTAAACCATTAATACACGGTTGGTCAGTAAAATGTCTCATTCCACTCACAATAATTTCTCAGTTTAATTAGACCCTGAAAAGTAACAGATTTAAATTCAAATCCTGGCCAACATTAATTATAGAATTCTTAATATTGTAGCATGCCCTTTACTAAGTTCCTAGGATATGTCTTGTGATAAATAAAAAAGGAAATGAGCTTCTGGGAACAAAGGACTGATTATTGTAAAATAATGTATGTATTGATATGTGGTACATCATTCTAAAGTCTTCTCTTAAGACTAAAAAAAAAACCCAGAACTTTCAAGTCCTAGAACTTTGAATTTTGAAGTACTGGAACTTTGTTCCAGTGATCTTTTTCTATATGCATGGGAAACCAAAGACCAGCTGTTTCTAACAGCTGTGACTCAACATTTTTTAACCTATTTAATGGGGAAATCACTCTTCCATGTACGTGTGTGCATGTTCAGTTAGTCATGTCTGACTCTTTGCGACCCCATGGACTGTCCACCAGGCTCCTCTGTCCATGGGATTTTTCCAGGCAATAATACTGGAATGGGTTTGCCATTTCCTTCTCTGTGGGATCTTCCTAATCCAGGGATCAAACCCGCGTCTCCTGCATCTCCTGCTTTGGCAGGCAGATTCTTTACCACTGAACCACCTGGGAAGCCAGAGTTAGACACAATTGAGTGACTGTAGCACACACATATCTGGGAAGCCATGGTCCTTCCTTAATCCTAGTTCCGTGGAGAGTTGGTCCACATAGAGCAGCTATGGACACTGCCAGGGAAGAAGTATTCCTGGGCCATTTCATGGACAGTAGGAATAGGACATAGCAATGGCTGAGAATAAAATGCACAGGCATATCTCAGATTCTCTCCAGACATTCTGAGATCCTTGCCAGCCTCCTCTCACTTCAATTAGACATGACTTGCTTCCATACCAATCAATCAATCAACAGGTTTTTATTAAGCATTCATTTTCATATCAGGACTTCTATGAACCACTCCTTAGGCAGCAACTGAAGGGAAAAAAAGCACTGACTAGATTCACATTTATATCTGAGTTCTACCAGTTACAAGCTGGGTATGTGACCTCCTTGGTCTATCTGTCCATAGTTGCAGTCTTAATGTGGCTCAGTTTTCTCATCTGTAAAATAGTGATAATATCTGCTCTGTTTACCTCTTGACATTGTTCTGAGATCTAAAAAGTACATTATGGAGAGAATGCTTTGGAAGTTGTAAAATACAAAGCATACAGAAACTAATACTATTGGACTTCATTCTATGTGATTTACAAATTTCTGTAACTTCTTGGGAAAATGGGCCTTAAATAATTTTAAAATTGCGAAAAAAAAACCCACCTCTATCTATTATAAGAGGCACTTCAAATATCACTGTCAACTCTAATTTCAGTAAATAGTCCAATAAATTAAAAGTTATTGTGGGACAAACAATCATTTACTTCTTACTTTATTTCAGCCAAAACTTTAGACAATGACTCTGAGTTTCCAGAAGTCAAAAAGAAACAATCCCTAGTCAATTAACACATTGTAATTTGGTCTTAGATTAAAAGAATTTTTAAAATTCAGTAGGGTGTCACTAGTGTTTAGTGCAGGATTCCTTTCTGGTGTTTCTTAGTATGTTTATATGTTTTGTCATAGCCTATATTCAGAGAAAAGCTCATTTAAGAAGTTGGGATACGAGGAAATGGATTATAATCACCCTCTGTGAGTGAAGGCTTAACAACCAACACAGAGACATAACTGGTTTCAAAGAATCCACTGACATCAAGTCAAAAGCAGAAAACACTGAGTGTCAGAGTAACCATTTACCCATCCTGAAGCATGGGTCTGTGGCCTCCTCACCAGTTTCAAAGCCAAAAAAGAATATTAAGTTATTAAACAATATATTACAACACACAGGCAGTAAAATTGACATACTGTGCTCAGAGCAGAGACCTTATGTCAATAATCCAAACCAATCTAGTTGTTTAAGAACATTTATAACCTGTTTCTAGATAAAAACTGATCTGAAGCAGCAAACTAGGAAGGGAGAGAAAGACTGTAGAAAGGTATTTCATGCAAGCAGAGCTTAGTATATTAACAAGACATGACAATAAAGAAGAAAAAGAAAAGTTAGAAACACCATAAAATGCAAAGCAAGGATTCAAAAAGGGAAGCTGTACAGAGTTCTTTATGGATGGCGCAGTCTCACACACATCACAGGAGCAGTCTATAGGAATCTACCAAAGCCTCTGGGAAGTGTTTCCTTGGTACATAAGTGATTGAAACTCATACTGGAAAAAGTAAAATATAATAAAAGGGTTGATTATTGAGGGTTTAATCCTTAAGAGGATAAGATGGTTAGATAGCATCACCAACTCAATGGACATGAATTTGAGCAAACTCCAGGAGAAGTGAAGGACAGGAAGCCTGGAGTGCTGCAGTCCATGGAGTCATAAAGAATCGGACATGACTGAGCAACTAAACAACATAACAAATCCTTAAGAAGTAGACATTCTGACTATACAGTACAATTCACTTGCCAAGAGTTCAGAATACCCAGATGTAACTACATTTAACTTTTTAAAAATCACCTGAATTTTTCTACAAATATATATTACTTGATTTTTTATTATAGTATTATATATTATACATATGATATATAATATATTATAATATTAGTGGCTTTTTTATTGATGTGGAAAGCATTTAAGAAAATACTTCATACGGTTTTGTTACACTATGATAAATTCGTAGTTCTACCCACCTTGCTGGCAGAAGTAATCTCATCGATTTAACATGGCTATTTCTTAATTTCCACATTAGCACCAACTACTCTAGTTTTGTGCTTCTGATTGTGATTATAATATTGTGGCCAGAATAAAAACAAAATCCCCTACATTCATAGCAGTTTATCAACGAGAATATTCTATTGCCTAGGACTGACTTTCAATTGTTTTGCTCATGATGGTTCTTTCCAGAAAAAAAAAAAATTAGATTTTTAAAATCAGTTCATAATTGATATCTAACCAGTAGATTCCTTTGCAGGGAACTGATATGCAAGGAGGATATAGAAAATCTATTGACATATGGGAGAAATAATGAGTTTATCTTTATCTTTAAAAAGGAATAAAAGAAACCCTACAGTGTTTAATATACAGTTGACGCTGACACTCTAAATTGGTCAGCCTATCATAAAAGGTTTGTCAGTCTGGCTAAGGGAAGTATGTATGTGGTTTTACCAATGCCAAGGATAAACAGGAAAGCCTTAATTTATTTACAAATTTATTATGGCCTATTGAAATTTATGCATGAGGCCAAATACCCATACAGATATTGCTTTAAAGAATGGAGTCTTTACAATATACCTGACATTAGATTGGAAGGGAAGCTTAGTATATTACAGATTTTGTTGGTAACTTCTTCAAAAAGTACTTAAAAGTACTAAAAGTACTTAAAAGTACTTGAAGTACTTAAAAGAATTTGGAGTTGTGACTCTTTTTTTAAGACAACTATTCATGATTTATTGACCCTTTCGGAGACAATAAGGATTAGGTAACGGTGTGTGATCCAGTAGGTAATTTTATAAAATAAATAAACAAATTTAATAGTGATGCTATTAGTGGGGAAGAGGTTTCTGTAACATTATTAAGTCAACAAAATAAAATTATTTTTAAATTAGTCATTTCATCTTTATCTCTTCCTAGTTCCTTCCTATTTTGTGAATTTTTATAATATGTAATGTTAATTTGTTATATCTAATGTATATTTTTATATATCACATAGATATTTACCATAATGACAGTAATGCATCTACTAAGTAAATATATTAAAGCTACATTCTCAAAAAATTTTGTTAAAAGAGATGTGTGATCAACTAACTCATGCATAATGACAGCAACATTTCATATCTAATGACGTCTTAATGATGACAACCATGTTTTGGCGCATCCTGGTGATATTCTAAAGCACTATGGAATCATGCTTTTATTTGCTTATCACGCTAAACCGGGAAGAGATAATATATATCAATCAGGATGGTTTCAGTTGCAAGTAACAGTAACCTGCCAGAAGTAGTGTGGGCTTCAAGGACCGATAAGGGCTCCAGGCTCCATCTTCTGTTATTTTCCTAGCTGTTCCTCTCTTTCAGTCAGTTGTAGTGCCCTCAGGCTGGTTTGTCTCATAATCTCAAGATGACTGCCAGTAGAAGACAGGGAAATGGAATTCCTCATCCATGTGAAAGGGAAATGTGTGTGCGTCAGGGAGACAGACAAGCAGACAGACAGACAAGCAGACAGACAGACTGAAACCACTTCTACCCATCTGTTAAAGCGCAGGAAGCTTCTTGTCCAGAAGACTGAGTAAGACTTTTCTCAAGTTTTATTGGCCCAACTGGTTTAGAACCTCATCTAAACTAATCACTGTTAAGCATGAAAAGGCTATCATAATTGACTGCTAAAGAGTTTGAGTGGAATGCTTACTGAAGAGTCAGTCATCATGTTCACTAGATACTGTTCTCCTCGTTTTACAGATGCTCCCCACTTTACTTACCCCAAAAGGGTAAGTAAGGAGCTTACCCAAGAACACAAATGAGTCATTGACTTGGTGATCGTTCTTATCCTGATCACAACTATCGTTTATTGTAATTATTACTTTATTATTGCCAAAATAGTGATAAAAGGACAAAGATTTCTACTGCACAAAAGTGCACAATATTAGGGGGAAACTACCGAAAGATAAATAGGTAGTCTAATTGATAACTGAGAAGTAAGTCAGAAACTGCCAAAAATCCACGAGAAATCCAATACAAGCGGTAGGGAAAATGCAGCCTACTGTATGAAAAAAAACCAGCTAACACCCTACCTTTTCATAAATACAAAAATAAATTTCAGATCGTTTGTATAAAGTGTCAAAAATAAAACTATAAAAGGAGAATTAATTTTAAGCAATAATTTTTCTACTCTGAGTAATATATTTGGAAATAATATTTATTAAAGCATGGAAATTTTATTGTTATAAATAAAGGATCTATTTTTTAACTATAAAAATATAAAACTATATTAATTTTAAAATATCATAATGTTAAAATGCCAACAATAAATGCAAAATATCAAATGATTTTTATTTTATTATCTAAGTAGTTCTTATAAGTCAAGAAGTAAAAAATAAACACACCAATAGTTAAATGATAAAAGGATGATGGGAGATGATTCACCAAATAAGACAATTCAAATTTCAATAAGCATAGAAAAAAATTATTCAAGCCCACTAGCAATTTTAAAAAGTTCTAGTAAAAACAAATACACATTTCATTCAAAAAATAAATTTCACTAAAACCTTTGATAAAAAAACCTTGTTCTGTTGCTAATGTCCAGTGCTGATTTGGTTTACTAATACACTTTTGATAGAAATAAAAATTTTCATTTATTAAATCCACAAAAGTTTCAAAAAATAACATGCTCAATTTATGCAATGGGCATTTAAGAAGGATTTTCTTGCATTTCACTTGTGAGAATATAAGGTATTATAACTCTTGTGGAGTTTGGCATTAAATTCCAAATACCTCAAAAATGTCTATATAAATTGACAACTATGTTATCCAAGAATGCGACAAAAAAAATGCAGACAAAAATATGTTAGTTAAATAAATTTATGCAATAACCCTAAATTAGGAACAATCTAAGCATCCAAAAATAGTAAATGGTTTGGTAAATTATAAGATTATTCAGTTGACTATTGTGCAGTCTTCCCAGGTGGCTCAGATGGTAAAGAATCCGCCAGCGATGCAGGAGACCCAGGTTCGATCCCTGGGTCAGGAAGATCCCCTGGAGAAGGGCATAGCATCCCACTCCAGTATTCTTGCCTGGAGAATCTCATAGACAGAGGAGCCTGGTAGGCTACAGTCCATAGGGTCGTCAAGAGTCAGATACGACTGAGCGACTATCACATTTCCCAGTCATTAAAAATTATTCTTATGAAAATATTTATCATGAGAAAAGACTAATATGTTATTAAATGAAATGTTTATCAAATCTTAGCAAATATATTTCGATCTCAGTTTTGTAAAAAAATATAGATATATATAGAAATAAACTGACAACATCTTCAAATGTCTTTGGAATATGGAAAGAAAGAATATTTTCATTTTTCAATTTATATCATTATATAATTCTCAAATATTCTACAAGGAGCTCAAGTATTTTCTTATTTAAGAACGTATTGAAACCCTCTGTATTTTCAAAATCCTTGTCCTTTATAAAGAAACAAAGTCTTCTCTCCATCTCGGATGTACATACTGAGGAATTTTAAGGAAATCATAATAATACACTACAAAAATATATATTACATTTCAGTACAACAGCAAAAAATTTTTTACATACTTACAATTGACTAAAGAGAACTTATGTATGGAAATCATATCTATAATTAACTACCAAATATATATAAAATCTGAAGCCCATTTTAAAGTCTTACATACCTGAAGCTGGTTAAATGCACTAAAGAAAGTCTAATTTTTATTGAGCACCTACATACCAATTAGTCAATCATTTTCATATATGACCTATTCAATTCTCCAAAAAAAAAAAATAAGGTATTATCCCACTTTTACAAAAGAAGAATTGATGCTTTTAAACTGTGCTGTTGGGAAAGACTCATAGGAGTCCCTTGGACTGCAAGGAGCTCAAACCAGTCAATCCTAAAGGAAATCAGTCCTGAATATTCATCGGAAGGACTGATGCTGAAGCTGAAACTCCAATATTTTGGCCACCTGATGCAAAGAACTGACTCATTTGAAAAGACCCTGATGCTGGGAAAGATTGAAGGCAGGAGGAAAAGGGGACAGAGGATAAGATGGTTGGATGGCATCACTGACTCAATGGACTTGAGTTTGAGCAAGCTCCGTGAGTTGGTGATGGACAGGGAAGCCTTGCGTGCTGCAGTCCATAGAGTCGCAAAGAGTCAGACACGACTAAGCTACTGAACTGAACTGAACTGAATTATCCCACTTTTACAAAAGAATAAACTGATGCTTAAATGAGGTTATGGACCTACCCAGCTAAGTAACGCTGTAGCCAAGTTTCAAATAAAGTCTGTTAGATACAAAAGTTCCTAGCTTTTCACAACTTTGTTCAGGCCGCCTTTCAAGTCATTTACAGGGAAAAAACTGATCGATTAAATGATGCATTAATTCAAAGCAAACAGTTTATAGGAAAAGCAATCTTTAGTTTTTAAGGAATAGCATGTGATTGATTTACTTGCAAAAGTTTATTTTAGCTTTTTGCCTGAATTATCCTAACAGATTAATTCATCTTCTATTTTCAATTTAGATTTAAGTTTCTTCCCAGGCTGCAATCCTTACAACTGACAGGAAACTGTGTCTACAAAGTGCCAATCACGCTGTTACCTTAAACTATCTAAAAGAATAGACGCTTCTCTTTTCATGCAGGTGTTAGGTTTTATGCAGATGCCTGGGGAGTAATGACACACTAATTATTTGTCTTCCAGGGGATTTTTTTGGCTCAAACCACCATTGCTAAGGTAAAACACAAGTCATCTAAGAAAATTCAACTAGTTAAGTATTTTATAAACAGAGGATTCACATATCATGATTCAAGTAGTTCACTGATCTCAAACTCTGTATTCTTTTTGATACATTTGACAAATTCCACCTCTCAAATTTCAGAATAAATGTATTCTAAAGGCAACAGAATACCATATAACTACACACTGGATTTTAGAATTAATAATGCTGAATACACGGATAGTATTTTTTCATCCAGTTTTCTCAAAGAACAAACATTCTGTCACTAAACTTTGACAGGAGAGATGACCCCGTGTGAAAAACTCTGTGGACGGACCTGAAAATGATATTTTCCTCTAGTATCTTACAGCAGCAGATTTCCAAAATCATTTGTATTCTTTTTAGTTGTTTTGCTAGGTTTTGTTTGCTTGGTAGTCCTTTTCAACATCCATTTTGGATATCAGCGTAAGCACATTTGTTACCTTTGTTTGAAATATTTTTCCCAAAGAGAAAGAATATGGCTAGTTTGGATTCAGAGCAAGGATGAGGGAAAAAAGAAGTATGTGTCTCCTTTCCCCATTCCTCCATTCTTTCCTGAGACTGCTCTACTTTCACCCTACACATACACCACAAATACTCATTTGAATTTTATTTGCATTAATAACTTATACTGTCAAGACACTATTTTAAAAACTCCATTTAGTTATGTGCAAAGCTTGTATCAAAACACTACGAAGATCTTAACAACAGAAACTAATGACCATGTTTAATTTTTCAGAATTAGGTTAAATGACATTTGAGTATGGTAACCATCCTCCCCCACACAGAATGTAATTCTCTTTTTAAAAAAATCTGTTTATACTGACATTTTATGAAACAGCTTGGGAGTGTTCTTTATTTCTTCTTTTCTAATATGATCTGGAGTTGAAGCTGCTTTTCAAAATAGTGCTTTGATAACTTTTCTAACACCATGGTGTTGCAAGGCTAGAGCTTCATCAATACTTATTCGGACTTCAAAGACATAGTCACCAATATTCTAAGAAATTTGTGATCATAATTGAACAAAGTAATATTGACAGAAATTAGACTCACATTATTAAGAACTTTGGACTTCAAAACCCTCTGAAAATAAAAACTTTTCACCTGTCCTTAAAACCAAGAGGTCAAGTATTCATTGACCAATAAAGACCTCCCCCCATCAGCTAGACAACATTCTTTGAAATCCAATTAACTATTTCACAAGGACAACGTTCATTTTCTATTTTATCAGAAAGTTAAATTTGCCATTCTATACTCCAATAAAAGTTGTTTTGATCTGATAATTGTAAGATGTACGGTATGTATCTTAATTTGTAAGTTTTTAATGCTAAAGCTCAAAGCTTTTCAGATATAACAGGAGTGCTGGAAATGAGGTACAAAATGCTGAAATTCAAATTAACCAATAAATATATTTTAATATATATCAGCAGGACTCTAGAGGATTCCATTAATGTTGAAAAATAGAAAGGATTTAGGTTAATTTGGTAAGAAGGCAGGTCAGAACGTTTACAACAGTGGTATAGAATTGTATAGAGATGCAAAATTTTTCAAGAGAGCAGAATTTTTTCAAAAACGCTGACTCTAGCTGTCACAGCCCTGCCTTGGCTAAATCCAGTGGAGAGATAGGAGGACTTTCTAATTTGCTTTCCCTCTATTTTAATAATAGCTGTGCATAAGTAATTTATGAAAGGCCAACCAGGCAGTGGGCAACAGAAAATTAAACTCATTTTATCTGAAAGCAGGTGGATTTCTATATATCATTAACATGCATAGAATTCTCACAATGTTATTTCTCATACTGATGGAATGTAACCAAATAATATATGAGTTTTTTGCTTATGCACGAGTGAAATTTTTAGATAAAAGTGCCAGCCCCAATGGCAATTTTCTGCAAAACGAAAACTAATTCTGCGAAGCTTCTTATTACTGGAAAGACTCATTTGGCTTGCATTAGAGACTGACATAAGTGACTTTAGGATTTTACTAACAGATTAGATGAGATGTGCCACATACTGTAATATCATTAGAGAATGTAACAGCCCTGGAACGCTTTGGGGCACTTATTAAGGGTACTGGCACAAGTAAATTGTTTTCCTTTATGACACAAGCTTTTGAATTTTTTTCTCTTATTAGAATACTTTATTTTTATGGATTTTTTTTTCTGACATTTAAAACAACTTTTATTTTACACTCCCCAAAGTTGCACACAAATTATGTTTTGCATGATTCAGCTCAGTGTTACTAAATGCATTATCTATGCCTTATTTCATGACTATCACCTAGGCAGAGGGTAGATATGTATTAAGAAAACAGCTTACACAATACTAAAATCAGAACTCCTCTAACAGAATATTATCCTAACTTACAGCAAAGACTATAATCTTCATGGCTTGGAGGAATTTTTGCTAATAGTATCTTTCACTAACTCAATGTTTCTGTGGGTTCTATTCTCAGCCTCTAACAAGACCTTAAAATGGGATCATTAAAAATGGTTATTATAATGTGAATACTCCTATTGTTCTGTTTAACTTCCATCCTAAAATTCATTTAAGTATTTGACATATTATAGCTTTTTTGTTTGGATGCATCTTCTCTTATCAAAAATTATGTATTCAAGCAAAATACTTCTTGCTAAAGTAGGCAAAAATGTAGGGTGAAGATGGAAATGCTTGTCACCTTATAAAAGAAGCTTTGGGAAAAGCTTGGAATATTGGGGGAATTATTTTATGCTCAACATTTTTTCCTTTATGAATTATCTTTTCCTGATGTAAGTTTTTACCTCTTCCTGGGTATGGAGAGGGGTATTTCCCCCCTTCTTTCTAAAAGTCCTTCATCATCAGAGAAGGAAATTAATAAGAAAAATGTACTAGACACCAAGTTAAGAGAAGAGCAGCCATAAAAATGAGTTTGGGAATGTGCATGTAGTGTCCCAATCTATAGACTGGTGAGGTTAAGTGTTGTGGAGTCACACAGATGGTAGGCTGATTCCCAGCTCCGCCATTTTACTACCTGTCTGACTTTAAGCAAATGACTTCCCTTCTTGAATTTTTATTTCCTCACCTATTTGATGGGATCATGATAGCACTGACCTTGAAGTTTCTCTCTGAGGATCACGTGCAACTGAATCATCTTGCTGTTCATATTCTATTTCTACAGTGGAAAGGTTGTTGTTACTGTTGTTTAGTTGCAAAATTGTGTCTGACTGTTTCTGACACCATGGACTGTGGCCTGCCAGGCTCCTCTGTCCGTGGGATTTCCCAGGCAAGAATACTGGAGTGGGTGGCCATTTCCTTCTCCGGGCATCTTCCTGAGCTGGGATCAAATCCGATTCGAATTTGGCAGGCAAATTCGTCACCACTGAGCCACCTGGGAAGCCCACACAGTGGAAAGGAAGCTCTGGAAAGAAGGTGGCCCAACAGGTTAAAAATTGGATCAGACCAATTTTGGACGATGTTCCAGATTTCTACAAGAACTCAAGATTGTATTAGTTAAAAAATAGAATGTGAAAATAATCAATGAGACATCTTCCACAAACGATCCTAAGCCACAGGCTCTTCAATCTAGGAATGTCTGAAGTCAGTCACCATTATGCTCAAAAGTCACCTCTTCTGAGAACTGGGTTGAGCCCAGTTAGTCACAGCCATCAGTGTCCCTAATGTTATTATTAGTGCACCTTTCACCTTACATGAGTATTATTTCCTTAAACATCTTCCTCACATCTTGAACTCTTTGAGAACAGGCACTTTGTCTTTTCAACTTCTTAACTTCATCTGCCAGCACATTGCTTGATATATGGATATCATTAAAAGGAGTATCTATGAAGAAACAGACTCACAGACATAGAGAACAAACTTGTGGTTGCCAAGGGGGAGGGGGTTGGAGGAGGAAAGGATTGGGAGTATGGGATTGGCAGATTCAAACTATTATACATAGGATGGATAAACAAGATCCTCATGTATATAGCAAAGGGAACTATATTCAATAACCTGTCATAAAACATAATGGAAAAGAATATATGCATGTATAACTGAATCACTTTGTTGTATAACAGAAATTAACACATTTTAAATCAACTATACTTCAATAGAATAATTTTTTAACAGTGAGTGCATTTGTAGCCTGGAAAATCCCATGGAAGGGGGAGCCTGGTAGGCTGCAGTCCATGGGGTCGCTAAGACTGAGCGACTTCACTTTCACTTTTACTTTCATGCATTGGGGAAGGAAATGGCAACCCACTCCAGTGTTCTTGCCTGGAGAATCCCAGGGACAGGGGAGCCTGGTGGGCTGCCGTCTATGGGGTCGCACAGAGTTGGACACAACTGAAGCGACTTAGCAGCAGCAGCAGCAGCAGCATTTGTAAAAATGTTTGAAAGCTGAAAAAATTTTCAATGCAAAAACTTTAAAAGTAAATTAATAAGTGCTTAATTGAAATTTCCAAAAACTGTCACCCTTAATGTCTTCTTTATTGCCTGTGAAATTTAATATTCATGAAACTTCATTACATTAAAAGAAGAGTAAGATATATTTTTTCATCACCAAAATTTCTGAGAATGTACGATGATTACCAAAAAAGTTAGAGTCAATCTTAAACAAGTTATACAAGGCTAAGAATTTTGGACATAGAGGTATTATAATCCTTTTAAATTATTTTTACAGAAAAAAATATAGTTGAAGTGGGATGTCAGTGCATTTCGATGTGATATGATGTGGGGTAGGTCTATAAAAGTGTGAGGCCCAGGACCTTGGAGGTCTTTAACAGCCTGATAACAGTGGAAGAGTAGGCCAGAATTTAAACAGGCTGGCTGAAGCATGGTGAGACTAATCAAGAAAAGCTTCTTAGCGGAGGTTTCCCTGATATCCAGCATAAAGGTGGGGGGAGAGAGATGGTTTGGAGAAGGGACGTTATGCCTCACCAGAACTAATCTCATAAGTAAGCAAAGTAAGAGACTGGGAGTGTTTTCTGAGGTGCTGGACAAGACCTTTTGACTCATCTGAACCACCCCCAAAATCTTTTCGAATATGTCTTTAGAGATCTGAAATTCTACCAAAAGAGAGTAATTTTATTATCTAAAACTCATGTCAGCTAGTAAGTGTGGATGTGCCTGTGAGATCTAACCCTCTAAGCAATATCATTGATTTAGACTGTATTGTGGTCTTTAAGTCTTTGTTGGGGTTGAATTCGTTAGGAAAGAAAAAGGCATGGGGACAGCAAGTGACCAAGAAAGGCTATGACTGGAGAGGGGTTGTAAGCCAGCTACCAGGACTCTACTATGGACTGCATTTGAGACAGCTTGCATTCCTAGACAGAACCTGTGTGCTGTGCCATGCCCAGTCACTCAGTTGTGACAGACTTTTTGGGAATCCCATGGACTGTAGTCTGCCAGGCTCCTCTGTCCATGAAATTTTCCAGGCAAGAATACTGGAGTGAGCTGCCATTTCCTCCTCCAGGAGATTTTCATGACCCAAGGATAGAACCAGAGTCTCCTGCATTGGCAGGCAGATTCTTTACTGCTGAGTCATCTGGGAAGCGGACAGGACCTGAGACAAACACAGATTGTACTGAACCATCTGTTGGTGAAGTATGAGCTGTATTTAATGCAGAAACAGCTGAGGGCTCTTGAATTGTAACAGGAATGGAGAATTACCTGAGCCGAAGAAGAAGCAGGGAATGAAAATAGCAAACAGCAGCAAGCCACATTTTTATTGATCCAGTGCAAAAGAAAAGACACAGATTAATCCTATAAAAATGCTAAAGACAGGACAGTCAATCTTAACATAGCTATAGCTATTTGTTTTGCATATTTAATTCTCAGAGTTTATTTATCAATTTGTTGTTTTTTAGTCACTAAGTCATGTACAACTTCTTTGCAATCCCATAGACTGTAGCCTGCCAGGCTCCTCTGTCCATGGGTTTTCCCAGGCAAGAACACTGGAGTAGGTTGCCATTTCCTCCTTCACGGAATCTTCCGGATCCACAGATCGAATCCATGTCTTCAGTGTTGCAGGTGGATTCATTACCATTTGAGCCACCTGGGAAGGCTTATTTGCTCATATGTCCCAACTAATAGTGGTCTCTAGGAGAAACTTAGCAATATTTAATGTCTACTCCAAAGTTGAATGCATGTGTAATTTTTAAGGTTAGTGACATCTAGGAAAACACCTACCAAGGCACCATATATTTTTTAAAAATTTAATTCAAGTTAACAAACGGATAATACAGTATAATGCCAAGAGATTGGCAAACAAAAAGTAATAATAAGAGTATTTGCTATCATATCTGTAAATGGCATATAACTCTTTAAAATTGTGAATTATTATATTGTACAGTGGTATCATATTGTACAGCAACTATACTTTCATTAAAAATTGGGTTTTAAAAAGATATTTGTAACGTGTATCTCAGAAGCTTCAAGGAGGCACAGAAATATGCTTCAAGGAGGCAAACCTCACATTTGGGATTTAGTAAGCAAGGAATTCATAGCAAATCTTTGAGCTCAAAGTCATATTTCTCATTAATACATAAATTTATTTCATTTTTAATCTTAATGTGAATATCTGTGCAGTAGTTGAGAGAAGAATAGTTCTTTTTCTTTGTTGTTTTATATCATTATTTATCCTGTGTCTTCCATGGGTAAAATGATTGGTACCCAAGGTGGTATCAATGAGTTCCCCATTCTTCTCACAGCATTATATTTCCTAATCTGTGTCCTCACTATAAAATGCTAAATCTCCTACCTTATAATATTCAATTTCAGCTCAATCAAACTGAGGGAAACAAAGAATCATTCTGCTACAGTTGTCTCTAATCTACCTTTTAATTTGAGGAGGAGTCTAATTATTGATCTCCACAGGAACTTTAGGAATGTTATGAAAATGGATTAATATTTATTTAAGGAGGATTCATCAAAGGTCTTATTTAAAACAAACAATTTCATCCTTTCAAAATCAGGGAAGGGGGAAAAAGGATATTTTTCTCAAAGTATGAATGCCACAAGGGTTTCTCACATTGATTCATTGCTTATAGATAAAAACAACTTAAGCTGATTTTTGTTGTTTAAAGAGTAAGTGTAAAATGTTCCACCAAAATAGGTAATGACATTTTTGTGTCCATAAATGTGCATATAAGTCCAATTATGTATTTGTTGTCATTTAAACATCACCACCATTATTGAAACAGAAGTGCCAGTACTAATTTTTGCTGTCACATTTTCCAAAAATGAAAATAAGGCTTTTAAGTAAAATGCTAAGGTTTTCAATCTGAATTATTCATTTTTTGCATGGCCTTAGCAGAACACCCTCAGCAAAATAGCTAAACAAAAGCCTACCAGGGTTCTGGTTTCTAATCTAGTTAAGAAATACATTATAGGATTTTTTTTTTAACTTCACAGTTAATGGAAAAGTTTTCCTTTCCTGAAACTCAGCAAAGAGTTCATGAAAGCTTCTCTAACTGCCACAGCCTCCATCTAATTGAAGTGCCGTGAGGAGACCTTGAAAACAGTGGCATTAGTCACACAGCTAAACAAACTACCTTTGATGGTACCAGTTGACCAATCAGAACCATTCCCCGGATGATCTTTGTGGGAGTAGCAATCCATTAATAATAACTGAAGCAATGGTCTTTCATGCCACCCTTCTTTCATGCAAGACCACTCCACCGGTAATCTCTTAGGGGAACTATTAGCTACTTCAGTGTCCTTCATAGAGGACACTCTGCCTGTTCCAACATTTATTTCACTGTAACGTTGTTTTTTTTTTTCTCTCTCCCACAGAAGTGCCTTTTAGAAATTAATTTTCACTGTGGCTCTAGTGGGGACATAGGAAATGAAGAAAAGAAGAAATGGGTGTGAGAATAAATGAGTTAAGAAGAAAAACACCATTTCTCCTACACCTAGCTTTGAATTTCAGGATTATCAAAGAAGAGTAATGCACTATATAATAATATCCAGTGGCTGCTCATCTTAGCTACTTTTTGTCATTAAGGGGAATAAATGTATGTGTTCCTAAATGTTTCAAGCTAATTATAAATAATGTTTTGCAGAATTCTCTAAACTCTGATCTTAATAATATATTAATTTTACACTTAATAAAAGAAGTTAGGAGAGTGAGAGGATGAGAGGGTTATCAGAAGTAGTCCAGACTGTACCCCCAGTTATCTGCCATACCATGACTGCCATGTCTGAGTCTGTGTATTGTCTTCTCCTGTCCAGTTCTTTGCATAGCAGAGGTGCTCAATAAATGTTTTAGGGATAAATTCCCTATGATAGGGGACAAACCAGGGATTAAATCAGCCATTGTATTGCTAAATATTCTATAGCCTGCACAGTAGCTGCCTTGTCATCTTTTTTTTATATTGATATGAACATTACCACTACTTTATTTTAATACTATGTTTTACATGTACTGACTTCTTTCTTTTATAGGAGCTTGTTACATTTTCAAGAGTGTGGTTAGATCAACTTACACAAACTCTCAGCAACAAAGGCCATAATTTGGAAATTTTTTTCCATTAGATGAACTGTGCAGAATAACTCATATGATATAATCTCTACCCTACACCTGTCCCCAAACCTGATGCCTAAACTGGTTGACTAAAAATCATCCTCAAGTCTACGAAGTATTTTCACAGCTCCAAGATTTCCGCATCGCTTTGCACATCTAATATGATGAATATATAACCAATGGATACTAGGAAAGTATCAAAGATTCACAATTTTTAATAATTAAATAAACATATCCAAAGTCTGAACCAACTTATTGTTTGTGTAATAGGGTGAAACTTTGTTACATTAACAAGATTTCCCCTTTCCAAGAATATCATGTCACTCTGTTCAGTTCAGTTCAGTCACTCAGTCATGTCTGACTATTTGTAACCCCATGGACTGCAGCACACCAGGCTTCCCTGTCCATCACCAACTTCAGGAGCTTGCTCAAACTCATGTCCACTGAGTCGGTGATACCATCCAACCATCTCATCCTCTTTCGTCCCCTTCTCCTCCCGCCTTCAATCTTTCCAGCATCAGGATCTTTTCCAAGGAGTCAGATCTTCTCATCAGGTGGCCAAAGTGTTGGAGTTTCAGCTTCAGCATCAGTCCTTCCAATGAATATTCAGGACTGGTTTTCTTTAGGATTGACTGGTTGGATCTCCTTGCTGTCCAAGGGACGCTCAAGAGTCTTTTCAAACACCACAGTTCAAAAGCATTGATTCTTCATCGCTCAGCTTTCTTTATAGTCCAACTCTCACATCCATACATGACTACTGGAAAAACCATAGCCTTGACTAGACGGACTTTAGTTGGCAAAGTAATATCTCTGGTTTTTATATGCTGTCTAGGTTGGTCATAACTTTTCTTCCAAGGAGCAAGCATCTTTTAGTTTCATGGCTGCAGTCACCATCTGCAGTGATTTTGGAGCCCAAAAAACCAAAATCTCTCACTGTTTCCATCGTTTCTCCATCTATTTGCCATGAAGTGATGGGACCACATGCCATGATCTTAATTTTCTGAATGTTGAGATTTAAGCCACCTTTTTCACTCTCCTCTTTCACTTTCATCAAGAGGCTCTTTAGTTCTTCTTCACTTTCTGCCATAAGGGTGGTGTCATCTGCATATCTGAGGTTATTTATATTTCTCCCAGCAATCTTGATTCCAGCTTGTGCTTCTTCCAGCCCAGCATTTCTCATGATGTACTCTGCATGTAAGTTAAATAAGCAGGGTGACAATATATAGCCTTGAAGTACTCCTTTCCCAGTTTGGAACCAGCCTGTGGTTCCATGTCTGGTTCTAACTCTTTCTTCTTGATCTGCATACAGATTTCTCAGAATGCATGTCAGGTGGTCTGGTATTCCCATCTCTTTCAGAATCTTTCACAGTTTGTTGTGATCCACACAGTCAAAGGCTTTAGTGTAGTCCATGAAGCAGAAATAGATGTTTTTCTGAAATTTGCTTGCTTTTTTTATGGTCCTATGATGTTGGCAATTTGATCTCTGTTTCCTCTGCCTTTTCTAAATCCAGCTTGAACATCTGGAAGTTCACAGTTCACCTCCTGTTGAAGCCTGGCTTGGAGAATTTTGAGCATTACTTTCTAGCATGTGAGATGAGTGCAGTTGTGCAGTAGTTAGAGCATTCTTTGGCATTGCCCTTTTTTGGGATTGGAATGAAAACTGACCTTTTCCAGTCTTATGGCTACTGTTGAGTTTTCCAAATTTGCTGGCCTATAGAGTGCAGCACTTTCACAGCATCATGTTTTAGGATTTGAAATAGCTCAACTGAAATTCCATCACCTCCACTAGCTTTGTTCGTAGTGATGCTTTCTAAGGCCCACTTGACTTTGCATTCCAGGATGTCTGGCTCTAGGTGAGTGATCACATCATCGTGGTTATCTGGGTCATGAAGATTTTTTTGTATAGTTCTGTGTATTCTTGCCACCTCTTCTTAATATCTTCTGCTTCTGTTAGCTCTATACAATTTCTGTCCTTTATTGCGCCCATCTTTGCATGAAATGTTCCCTTGGAATCTCTAATTCTCTTGAAGAGATCTCTAGTCTTTCCCATTCTATTGTTTTCCTCTATTTCTTTGCATTGATCACTGAAGAAGTCTTTCTTATCTCTCCTTGCTATTCTTTGGAACTCTGCATTCAAACGGGTATATCTTTTCTTTTCTTCTTTGCCTTCAGCTTCTCTTCTTTTCTCAGCTGTTTGTAAGGCCTCCTATGACAACCATTTTGCCTTTTTGCATTTCTTTTTCTTGGAGTCTTGATCACTGCCTCCTGTACAATGTCACAAACCTCCGTCTGTAGTTCTTCAGGCACTCTGTCTATAAGATCTAATCCTTAGAATCTATTTATCACTTCCACTTTATAACTTTAAGGGATTTGATTTAGGTCATACCTGAATGGTCTAGTGGTTTTCCCTACTTTCTTCAATTTAAGTCTGAATTTGGCAATAAGAAGTTCATGATCTGAGCCACAGTCAGCTCCTGGTCTTGTTTTTGCTGTCACTTTGTGACTCTTCGCAATTGGTCAGAGCTAAGCATTATTCAGGGAAGGATGGATGACCACGGTGAGGATGACCACAGACATTCAATTCTTGTTTTCTGATTGCTGTAAGAGGTTCTTAGAACTTATGGCTTAAGATTATTTTTATTATGGGAATTCTCAAACAAGATATAAAAGCGGAGAAACAAATATAAAACTCCTATCTATGTACCGCCTAGTTTCAATTATTATCAACTCAAAGACAATCTTAATTAATCTACACCCTTGCTACTCAGATTCTGCCCTGAAGTTTCAGAAGCAAATTCTGCACACCATACAATTGCATTCATGAATATTCAATATATATATCTAAGATAAAGATTTTTGTGATTCCCTTTTTCCATACTAGTAGGTTTGTTGTACAAGATACATTACCTGGAAAAGACTCATTTTTTAAAGAAAATATAACCACAATAAATATCATTATCACATTTAAATATTAAACAATAATTCTTTAACATCATTAAATATCTTGTCAGTCACATTACTCTGATGGCTCTTAAATAAAACACATGATTTCTTACTTGCAAAGCATTTCAAAAATTCAATCTCTGATGCATTCAGAGCACAAAGTTTATCCATTTAAAAAACTTTGGAAGGAGACCGGTTGAGGAGACATAACATCTACTCCAAAGGCTAAACATAGATTGTCTAGACTAGGGGATGGTAAAGCATAGTGAGGGGATAGATGAGAAAGCAATTGTGCTAGATGTTTAAATGGATTGGAGTGTGGATCCTGAACCCAACTCTTTGAGCTAAGACCCAGAAATTCTTGGCGAGTGAGTGCCATGTAAACCTTGTAGGATTTAGATTCAAAACTGAATTAAATGGAAATTGAATCTCTGCCTCTCAGAGAAATAAAAGCTAGAGATAGACATTCTTTTTACCTGTAGAAGAATAAAGTGCTTTTGGACACACCTGATTGTGTGACCTGTAACTTTATTCTCAAGCCACTTGATTTGTTTCTCTAACTTGAGAACTGAGAGTGTGAGTTTGGCCTGCTCTACATGGCTGGCCACCCTCTTGGAGGACACAGAAATAATACTCAATCATACAGCTCTCCTGGAAAAGTTGGCTTCTTATCTCACTCCCCAAATGAAAGCACTATCACCACCAAAATAGTTTCTTTGGTCCCTATAAAAAATAGTTTCTAATTTCTCATTCCTGGAGTTACTTGGTTTCCCAGTTGTAGATTTCATACAATGCCAAAACAACAGGCAAACATAGACAAAAATAATAGTAATTTTTTTTCTTTTAAACATCAAAGTATATTTCAGAACATTTCAATGACAAAATTACTAAAGAATCTGCTTTTGGGTGCCCTCTCCACCAAAAGAAAAATAATCCAGACTTCCTTGGTGGTACAGCAGATAAGAATCCACCTACCAATGCAGAGGACACAGGTTCGATCCCTTGTCTGGGAAGATTCCACATGCTGCAGAGCAGCTAAGCCCATGCACCACAACTACTGAAGCCTGAATGCTCTAAAGCTCATGAGCCGCAACTACAGAGCCCACATTCTGCAACTACTGTAGCCTGTGCTGCTCAACAAGAGAAGCCACTACAATGAGAAGCCCACACACTGCAACTAGAGAAAAGCCCACAGAGCTACAAAGACCCAGAGCAGACGAAAAAATAAGATATAAATAAATTAAAAACAATTTTTTAATCCTTTTGATAACTAAACACTTTAGAACACAAAATTAACATTAGATTACATATTTTACAACCAACACCACCTCCATCTGTTAAAATAATAGCTACCTTAATATGTGTAAGAAACTGCTAAGCACTTTATATGAGTTGTCTCATTTAATTTTCATAAAAGCCCTTTGAAGTAGCTGTGTTATCCCCACCTTATAGATGAAGACACAAAGTTGCATAGCTAACCAGTGGAAGAGCCAACAGACTAACACAGTCTGGTGTGTCCTTCACGGGAGCCTTCAGATCTTAACATTACACTACCCAGAATCCCTCTCTTGGTAATTAAAAAAAAAAATCTTCTCAAGAATATGGTCTCCAGAAGTGACATTTCCCTGAACTCTTAACTATTCATATTTTTATCTTGAATTTTCAGTTTAAACTTCGAAGTATAGAGTGAGAACAAAAGATACTTAAGAAATAAGTTCTTCAGATAACCCCGTATGCGAGACATCAAAAGAGACACAGATATATAGAACAGTATTTTGGACTCTATGGGAGATGGGGAGGGTGGGATGCTATGGGAGAATAGCACTGAAGCATGTAAATTATCATATGTGAAACGAATCGCCAGTCCAGGTTCGATGCATGATACAGGGTGCTCGGGGCTGGTGCACCGGGATGATCCAGAGGGACGGGATGGGGAGGGAGGTGGGAGGGGGGTTCTGGAAGGGGAAAACATGTACACCCATGGTGGATTCATGTCAATGTATGGCAAAACCAATACAATATTGTAAATTAAAAAATAGAAAAATAAACTAATTTAAAATAAAAAAAAATAAGTTCTTCAGAATCCTAACCCATACTGATGTTTTACTCTTGTTTTTTTTAAGCTACAATAAGCTTTGTATTTATTATCAAGCTGGTTTTTCAAGCTACAAGTATAGAATTTGACCTGGTATTCATGACCAGGGTTTCTGTAATTCCAAGTCAGAGTTATGAAAGAAAATTATGAGACAATGGTTGATAATATTGAAAAAAATCCATGTTTACAGGAGATTTTTTCAAGTGACTTACTATGATGTCTATTCATGGGAAGAAAGCATTTGAAAAGACAAGTATATAAAGAAGTTATCCTACAGTGAAGAGAACAAAGCCCATTAATGACAATGATGTGAACATTCAAGAAATTATTAAAAGGACCTTTCAGTTTGAGGGAAAATTAATTTACCCAGAATTTAGAACAATTGTTGAAATAAGAAAATCAGAGAGGCAAGGCAGCAGACCTTGCGGCCAAAGTTTTGCCTAAAGTAACAGCAGTTATGAAAGAGACAGCATTCTGCTTTTCTCTTCTACATTTTGTCAAAAAAGCACTGGAGGCATATACATCAGTAGCTCTTAACATTGTTATTTCTTTTTTCCCTGTCAGAATTTAAAATAATTAATAAGTCTATAGACTCTTATCTCTACATATTTTAAAACTCTTTATTCCTGAATTTTAAAGGAAAACAGTTTTATTTCATAAAATTCCAGGTTCTGTTTTTCAAAATATTTAAATACATAGAGCCTTACAGAAAAGAAGCAGGTGTTTATCAGAGACACTTGCCTTGGGGCGGAGAGATGGCTTCTCTGGCTCCCTCCACAATGAGTAAACATCTTTGTTTAGGAAAGTATATCTTCAAAATTCTAATTCCATTGACTCTTCAACAGACCACCAAAGAATAATATTAGAGGGACTTCCCTGATAGTCCAGTGGCTAGGGCTCCATGCATCCACTGCAGGGAGCACGAGTTTGATCCCTGGATCCTGCAAGCCACGCGGTGCTGTCAAATAATGATAATAATAAATTAACAATAATAATAATAATGGAAACCAGGTATGATAAAAAGAGATATAGACATGTCCCTTGATGTCAAATTTCATATAGTCTCCCCTGCTTAGGGAGAAAATGTCTATTTTCTCTGCTTGTCAATATGTAAATTGAAACCTTGGACCCCTCTACTCCAGGGAAGAAAGGACACAGCCAAAGAAAAAAGCAAAGAAAAAAAATAGCTAATTCTTGAATTTCCGAGTGAACAGATCAGACCCTACCAATTTAAATGATTTAAGAAAATTCCAGGGATCATTTCCATGTAAGAGGAAAACTCTAGTGAATGAGTTGAGTTGGTGTGTGTCTAATGTTCTCTTTAGACCATTTAAACACTAAATAAATTCAGAAAAAGATGGTGCTATGGACTACAGTAGTCAGAGAAAGTTTCACATTGGGCAGTTTCACAAAAAGTTTCACATTTCTCCATGAAGGGCAGTTAATTTCAGATGAAAATAGATTGGCTATCTGATTCAAGAATTAGTGTAAGCAAAGAGCATAGCTGACACTCAAAATTCAGCAGTGACTTAACACACATTGTAAGTCAAGTATACTTCCTATACTTCAGTTTAAAAAAAAATTAGCAGTGATCATGTACGTTCCCAAGAAAGTCCATCTGAGAAGCAATCTATGAGGATGACCACAAACTCATTAGATTCCCCTATTCACAGTGTCCTAAGTGCCAACTTCTTTCATAAACATTGCTATGTCATGGATGGAAAATTATTAATTATAGGGTAGATTTAGCACCATTGTTTTACAAATTTACCTCCAGTCCCTTATACTATAAAATAGACATGGGCTCAATCAAATATGTATGTTCCCTGGTTCCAGCTGAAAAAAATCTGTCCTCTATAACTCTGTTATCCTTCATACTTCTAAGCCTTTGCATTTCATGGAACCCTTATCTCTCAAGAATTAGCTCAACTATAATTTTATACCTGAAATATTTCTGATACCTCCAATCCTGAGATACTACCTCTCATTCACTGTAAATGGAATGTTTAACCTAATTAAACATTATCACACCAGTATGATCATATACTTCCTTATATTTCTATCTTGCCAGATGATTATTCTTCAAGGATATAAACAATACGTTGTTCACCTTTCGATTCTTAGCTCCAAGTCCAATGCTTGACATGTGTGAAATATCTAATTAAGGTTTCTGTTTTTTGGAAGAGAGGAGGAGGAATTAACTTCCACTGAGTACCTGTGCTGTGATGTGCTAATTTACTTCAGCTGTATCTGACTCTTTGCGACCCCATGAACCATAGCTGCCAGGCTCCTTTGTCCATGGGATTCTCCAGGCAAGAATGCTGGAGCAGGTTGCCATTTCCTACTCCAGGGGAGCTTCCCGACCCAGAGATCGAACCCAAGTCTCTTATGTCTCCTGCATTGGCAGGTAGGTTCTTTACCACTAGAGCAACCTGGGAAGCCCACTGAGTACCTAGGTGACCTCAGTTAGGCAAATCAGAATCTATGAAGGTAAAAATAAAAACAGAGATAGAAAGTTCCTCTAGCTGAGCAGTATTGGACTAAATTATGACTAAGCCATTTTGACTTTGAAGGTTTCTTCTCAGGGCCTACCCCCCAGGGCCCCTGGTTCCCCCAGGATGTCCTCAGTCACCGTGAGCTTCTCACTTGGACTTTCCCTCCCTAGGCTCCATCCCACATCCCACTTGTTTTCCTATTTCCTCTTCCCCAAATCATTTCTCTCTTAGCTTATCACTCTCTGTTAGCAAACCTAAAACTTCGATGTGTGCAAACTTGTCATATATTCCAAATGTGTTCCCCTGAGTTGGTTCATTCAGACTGCTTTTCCTATTACATTTAGGAAATGTTTATGTACAACCTCACTCTTGAAGGCAAAATGTACATTAACATATTAATGGATCAGAGAAGTCTTACACTGAAAAACCTTATTGATTTTGTTTAATCCTGCATTTTCCAAAATTATTTGTTAATGAAACCTTTCTTATACCACCTCTTAATGTTCCACAGGACTCCTGTTCCACAGAACACACCCCAGGAAGCACCAGGTAAGGATTAGTAGTTTCAAGTGACTTACTTGAATCACAACAAGTATTTTCTAAAGACTGTGTTTTAACTGAAAGGCCTGATTGTTTGGTAGGAATTTCAGGTGCTTACTTGTGGTAGAACTTTTGGGTAAAAAGTCTCTGTGGAGCACTTAAGGTTATGTCATGATGGAGAAACTTGCTATGTGTTTGTTATGTGCCAAACAGTATACTATATATTTTCAAGTATCTTTTTCCAGTTACTTCAAAAAATAATCCTATGAGGTAATTACATGTTTACCTATTTTAAAAATGAGGAAACTGAACTCATAGGTTAAGTATCTTGCCCAAGATCACATAGTTCATAAGTGGTGAAGATGAGTCAAATCCAGTTCTTATAGTATTAAATCTCATATTCTATCAATGTCTCCACATGAACTTGAGTTTCTAGGTCAGTATTTCTCAAAAATTGGTCCTAAGGTGTTTATTGAAAATTCAGGTTCCTGGGACCTATCTAGATGTACTAAATCAGTTTTGTGGAAGGCCCAGGGCCAGGTGACTTTAACAAGCTCCTCAGTTGATTGTTATACACCCTAAAGTGTGAGAAACACAGTTCTAGGTATATATTATTTTTACCACATTGCACTGCCACCATCCAACTAATTAATCAATCAACACATTATAATGTTGGTCTTGACTCACACTGCTGTCCTCTCAAGGCCAGCCCAATCAAGTCTTCATCCTACACTGTCTTTGACTATTACCACACAGCTTCTCTTGAGTAAGGCAACTCATATCCTGAAGATAAAAGACACAAGTGAGTCTTCTCGCTTTGAATGCAATGCTTTTGTTGATGTTAGAGGTAAAACACCACTCCTACTGGCTGTCTCAGTGAAATAACCTGTCTCAATTGGCAAAAATTTCAAAGCAAAAGATACTCAGTGAAAGGCAGTGCTTGAAATAACCAAAGAAACTCAAGATTTTTGGCTTTCTTCTGCTAACAGTGATTTGTAAAAGGTTTGCTTCTCTTTTATTGCTGATGCTTTCTTATATGCTAGTATTTTCCTCTTTTACTAATTACCTAGACAAACCAGCTGCCCTTTCTGTTAGTGTATCTTCTATTAATTGCAAAAAGGTTAAGTAACTGTCATTTTTCTCTTCACTGGATCATGTGAAGCATTTTCACCTCTACAGTGAGGTGCTCTGGCCAGGAAATAAGAAAAAATATTTGTGTGGAAAGAGGAGGAGGGAGAGAGAAAGGAAGAAAGAGAATAGGTCTTTGTTCCCTCTTGTCTTTTTGCTCCTAAGTTAGAAGCCATCTCTACATTACCTCTTGTCTTCCCAGTTCATTACTGTTGTTATAGAAGTCACATGATGTAATGTAAAACAGAGTAATGTTTCATCGCTCTGTACTTTCATCCAGGAGATAGTTGGTGAAGAGAAAATTAAGAAAAAAGTAGTAACCCAGATGAAGACTTAGTATTAGAATAGGCATCTAGTTGGCATGCAGACACAGACTGATGGCTATCTGCTCTGATATTCATTCTCACCTTCTTCCTTATTAATAAAACTCAGCCCTTTACTGCCAGAATAAAGAATACAGTCCTAGCCTTCCTTGCAGCCAAGTGTGGCCATACATTTAAGCAATGACTTTTGAAATATAACCAGATGAGCTGTGTGGGAGTTTCTAAGAATCTCCTTTGCCCTCAATCTTCTGTATCCCCTGAAATGCAGATGTGATGATTAGAGCTAGAACTGCTATTTTGGACATGAAGTAAATTCAGAATGGCATACCAGCAAGAACAAAGGAGTTAGCGTCTCTGAGGGCTATGGGGCTCCCACATCAGCCTTAGACTCATGAGCTCCACAATCATTTCCCTTGAAAGAGAAATTTTTAACCTTGTTTAAGGCCCTGTAACTTTGGGCTTGCCATCACATGCAGCCTAACCTCTGCTAATTTACACAGCCTCTGTTCCCCCAGGGACTGCATACAGTATAACTCTGGTCCTGAACTTGTTTTGATGTAAGTAAATAAAATAAAAGAGATACTATCTATAAAAATATTTTTATGTAAAAAATTTTAAATCCTATTAATAGTTATCTTTCAGAATTTTCCACAGTTTATTGTGATCCACACAGTCAAAGGCTTTGGCATAGTCAATAAAGAAGAAATAGATGTTTTTCTGGAACTCTCTTGCTTTTTCAATGATCCAGCGAATGTTGGCAATTTGATCTCTGGTTCCTCTGCCTTTTCTAAAACCAGCTTGAACATCTGGAAGTTCACGGTTCACATATTGCTGAAGCCTGGCTTGGAGAATTTTGAGCATTACTTTACTAGTGTGTGAGATGAATGCAATTGTGCGGTAGTTTGAGCATTCTTTGGCATTGCCTTTCTTTGGGATTGGAACGAAAACTGACCTTTTCCAGTCCTGTGGCCACTGCTGAGTTTTCCAAATTTGCTGACATATTGAGTGCAGCACTTTCACAGCATCATCATTTAGGATTTGAAATAGCTCAACGGGAATTCCATCACCTCCACTAGCTTTGTTCACAACCTAGACAGCATATTAAAAAGCAGAGACATTACTTTCCCAACTAAGGTCCATCTAGTCAAGGCTATGGTTTTTCCAGTAGTCATGTATGGATGTGAGAGTTGGACTATAAAGAAAGCTGAGTGCAGAAGAATTGATGCTTTTGAACTGTGGTGTTGGAGAAGACTCTTGAGAGTCCCTTGGACTGCAAGGAGATCAAACCAGTCCATCCTAAAGGAAGTCAGCCCTGGGTGTTCATTGGAAGGACTGATGTTGAAGCTGAAACTCCAATATTTTGGCCACCTGATGCGAAGAGCTGACTCATTGGGAAAGACCCTGATGTTTGGAAAGTAAAGGCAGGAAGAGAAGGGGATGACAGAGGATGAGATGGTTGGATGGCATCACCAATTCAATGGACATGAGTTTGGGTAAACTCTGGGAGTTGGTGATGGACAGGAAGGCCTGGTGTGCTGGGGTTCATGGGGTCGCAAACAGACATGACTGAGCAACTGAACTCAACTGAATAGTTATCTTAACATAATATTCAACTCACAGCTACAGAGCTATGTGATCTCGAAATTTTCTGACAGAATTTTTTGACCTTGAGGGCCCCAAGGTAGTATGCATGCATGCTCAGTCATTTCAGTCGTGTCCAACTCTTTGTGACCCTGTGGACCAAGCCCACCAGGCTCCTCTGTCCATGGGAATTCTCCAGGCAAGAATACTGGAGTGGGTTGCCATGCCGTACTCCAAGGGATCTTCCTGACCCAGGAATCAAACCCACATCTCTTTGCATCTCCTGCATTGGCAAGCAGGTTCTTTACCACTAGTGCCACCTGGGAAGCCCCCAAGTTTGTATGCAAGATTGCAAAAGAGGCTGGGTACACTCCTATGAGAGTTAGACAGTCTTTTCTTGTGTAAAGTACAATGTCTAGGTTGACTCAGTTTTAAGTTAAAACTAGATCATTGCTATTCCTAAAGTTTCTGTATCTTGACTCTTTTTCTTCCATTTTAAATATTATTTTTGTAACCATGACACCTGATCACCACCAAAATCTGGAAAACACCAATGTTGTTCCTTTGTTTCCCCTTGCCCTTTGTTTCTCCAGAAGTACCCAGCAAGGCAAGGGAAATGGCAAAATCTGGCGGAAGTTCTGGGGAAACGAAAGGAAAAAAAGGGGTGAGGTCTGCAGAATCTTTTATGCACCTGAATTGTCATAAACTGGGTAGTGGTTTGAAGAGGAGCATTTTACATGTCTGCCTTTTCAGAGCAAGTCTCACAGTGGCACCTTCCTCTGTTGTTGTTTTTCCTAAACTTTTCCAGCTTTTTCTTCTTATGTAAATATGTAAGTCCTGCACCCCATTTCATGCTTTATTATTCCCAAATAGCAAATGCATTAGGCCCTTTGATTCATCTGTGGAGAATGCATTTTGAAGCAAAGCTTAATACCCTAAAATGGTTAGTTCATGGGGTTTTAATTTTAGGAATATCAGAAAAGCATTAATTCATAGTCTTCAACTGGCACAAAAACTCAACGGATCTCCTCATGGAAAATCCCCCCCTCCTGTCCTTTGCTCAGAAGTGTGCAAGAGACTTAATGCAAATCAAAGCCCTCATAAAACTCGTCTGCTACCCCCTGTCTTCCTGTAGAGGCTGCCTGGACTGCGGTCTTAAAGAAATCTCTCTCCATAGGGGACCCAAGTCCTTGACATCTCATGTGGTCAACCAAAAGAAAACTCATACCACCTCTAGGTCTATCAAAATGTTTTTATGAGAGACCCAGTTTCCATCCCATGACCCAAAGACCCCGATCTTATTTTAATTTTCTGCACTGATCAGATCTCCCTGATCAGTGGCCCATCTGTGAAAATAGTTTTGTTAGGTTCATAGACAAGAATCTTAACATAGAGGAGCCTGGCGTGCTGCAGTCCATAGGGTCGCAAAGAGTTGGACACAACTGAGCGACTGAACAACAACATAAAATCTGCACCATGCTAATGGCAATTTTGCGACTATTATTAACCAATAGGTCATTTTTTCTCTATCTGCATACATATAACTTTTGAGCACATCATTCTCCATGGAAACAAGTAGTTTCATAGTAAAAGAATAGTTGAATATAATTTCTGCAAAACAAAACAAAACCAAATGAACAAACAAAAACCCAGAAAGAATGCTCCTGTTGTTTCCGAATTTTCCCAACATAAAACGAAACTAAATTTTACCTGCAAAAATCCTCCTAATACTGAGTTCCTTGGTGATCTAATGATTAGGATTCAGCACTTTCACTGCCATGGTCCAAGTTCAATCCCTTGTCAGGGAATCAAGATCCTGCACACTAAGTGGTGGGACTGAAAAAAAAGTCCTCCAGAAAAACAAATATGGGTGGAGGGTGGGGATGAGCAAAGCATTTTTATGTGAGATATTGTGCATTTTTCAAGTTTTTTTAAAAACAGCCTCTATTAGTTTATCACTCAATATAATGTCCCACCTGGCTATCAACTCTAGAACAGGATTCCTTACACGCTTCTTGGTCAGAGTTAAGATTGGGCTCAGCCTGAGGTTGGTCTATGTAGGAGCAATTTTAGTTCCTTGTCTTTGGTGTTTTGTGCTCTGAACTTGGGTCCCATTTCTAGTAGCTAGCTTTCTATCTTGACCAGACTTTAACCTTGTAGCCTTGAACTGGGTCCTAGCTTCTTCCCCTTAACTGTTTGCTGACTTTGACACCTGCCTGGTTCTCCCCAGTTGTCTGTGGCTTTGGAGCCTTGTCCCTGAATGCCAGTTTGGAAACAGGGCCCAGCCACCTTTGCCTCAGGCTTCTTTTTCTGAACCTCTACATCATTCTAAGTCTGGGATTCTCTGTTGATCTTTGAGAACACCAAGCTCTTGCCACATCACCTAATGTTGTTCTCTAACCAGACTACCACATATTTATATCTCCATTCTCACTGGATATTGTTATCCATCCACCTAGCCTTCCTCTAAGGAACGTGCACACCCAAGAGGTGTGTGGCTTTCCCAGGGCCTCTCTGCCCTACTTTGCCTGACTCTATGCTACCCACCAACCTCAAGTCCTAACACTGATTCTCTAAGATTATGCTTTTCCCGTGTCTGTCACGGAGAAGGTAATGGCAACCCACTCCAGTACTCTTGCCTGGAAAATCCCGTGGACGGAGGAGCCTGGTAGGCTGCAGTCCATGGGGTCGCGAAGAATCGGACATGACTGAGCGACTTCACTTTCACTTTTCACTTTCATGCATTGGAGAAGGAAATGGCAACCCACTCCAGTGTTCTTGCCTGGAGAATCCCAGGGATGGGGGAGCCTGGTGGGCTGCTATCTATGGGGTCACACACAGTCGGACACGACTGAAGCGACTTAGCAGCAGCAGCAGCATGTCTATCAGCTTGTTAATTTTAGGTTTTTAGTTCTAGGAAGGACAAAATTAAAATCCACTATCTTTAGCTAATTCAGAATTCAAGCATCTGGCACAAAAACCAATTAACAGACAACAAAAACAGATATTCAACATTTGTTTTAAAATCTCAGAATCCCAGAGTCAAGGAGAGATCGTATATGTGATCTTGTAGATTCCTGCTCACCGCAGACATCCTTGATAGCTGATTCTGAGATCTTTCCAGACAACCTGTCCATGGTTAGCTATTTCCTCTTTATATTGAATCTGTAGCACTAAACATTCTATTAATTAATGGAAGATGGAAACAAAGAGCATATGAAAGTTCCTAATTTTCCATTCATTCCATAAACATGGTAGTAGGCACTGCCTTCCAGTTGCCCAGGAGTCAGAGTGACAGAGGAGCAAGCTGGAGGAATTTGTCAACTTCAGGAAAAAGCTGAGATTTGAGAATGGGGCAGGTTAAATTGAATGAGATGGGAGATTGGGAGAAGAAATCTTTTGAATCAGAATGGAGTAGGAATCTGTCTCTCATGTCCCTAGGGTCCTAGAAATGACACATATTTTTACATCAGAGGCCAGGAAATTCATAGGAAATTATGTAGAGCTACTGGCATTTTGCTGCTGTTTTTCCTTCAGTAACAATCTTCATTGCAAATTAGCTTTTTTTTTTTCATTTTCACAGGTGAAAGTAGTCATTTCTAAAATATGGATAAAAGTTGGCAACTTTTGAAGTAAAAATTATCCTACCTTCAATTTCTTCAACTTCTAAGAAAAAGAAACATAAATCAGAATAATTCTAATTAAATCCAGGCGCTAGCCCCATATTCTGTCTGATCTTGAAAAAGCTGTTTAACCTCTCTGAGCCTGAATTTCTCCACCTGTGAAAAATTAGAGTTGAAATAGTTCTTCCCACATCACAGAGCTACTGTGAAGCTACAAAAGTAAAAGCCACCATTCATCAAACTCTGAATTCGGGCCAGATTTCGAGCTCTGCAATTTAGCTACATTACCTCTTTAATCCACACAACAGCCCTGTAAGATAAGAACCCATTATTCCCATTTTCTGGATGATGAAACTGAGACTTCCAAAGGTTCAGCAATTTTCCACTGGAACTGTAATCCACATGTATCTGACTCCAGAACCCTTTCTCTTAACTAGGTGCTAAACTATGGGAAAGGGTCAGAGTTCTTATGTAAGCACATGAAAGGAAATGGTAATAAGAAATTTTGTCTCCCCTATAATATGCCTTGTTTCTATGAATTTGATAGTGAGTTTCTTGTTTTTATTTCACTGCAAAAGCAAAAAAAAAGCAATATTATTATTAAAAAATTGCCAAACAATACAGAGCAAAAACTTCACACATACACACACACAGAGACATTGCCCAATTGGCTAATCTCAGTCTTGCTCTACCTCCCATTATTTAAAAATTGGAGGTCCAGAATTTTTTTATTATGCACTATACATATACATGTATAGGATGATTTTACATTAATAGGACCACAGTACCCATATTATTCTGAGATTTGTCTTTTTTCACCAAACAATGGATCTCTTTCAATCTGTATAATAGTCCACATGTGGATGATATTTATTTTTTAACTTTTATTTTATATTGGAATATAGTTGATAAAAATGTCGTGTTAGTTTCAGGTATACAGCAAAGTGATTTACTTATACATATACATGAAAGTATTCTTTTTCAAATATTTTCCCATTTAGATCATACAGCATATTGAGCAGAGGACCTACTGGTCCTTGTTGGTTATCTATTTTAAATATAGCAGTGTGTACACGTCAGTCCCAAACTCTGAATCTATCCCTGCCACCTGGTGACATAAGTCCTTTCTCTGAGTCTGTTTCTGTTCTGTAAATAAGTTAATTTGGATAATTTTTGTTTGAGTCCACATATAAGTGATATCATATGATGCTTGTCTTTCTCTGTCTGACTTCACTTAGTATGATAATCTCCAGGTCCATCCACATTGCCACAAATGGCATTATTTCATTTTTAATGTCTGAGTAATATTCCACTGTATATATGTACCATATTTATTGTCCTAATGTTAATTAACTCTTAGTATGTTTCTAATCTTCTGTTACTACAAGAAATATGATGATGAACATCTTTATACCTGTATCTTTGAGCCCATGTACAAAATATTTCTACAGAATTGCTTATAGAAGTGGATTGCTGGGTCAGGGAGCCTGTGGACTTTAAATTTTGAAAGATATTACGTCAATTCACATTCTACCACAATATATGTATGCTCTCTACATCCTAACTGAAACTAGACATAAGTAGGCTTTTACATGTTGTTTAATGGAGGAAAAATGATAACTTGTTCTCATTTGCATTTCCCTGAATGCTAGTGAGATTATGCATTTGTTTTGACTATCTGTGTTTCATCTGCCAAGAATTATTTGCCTCTCCATACCCTTTGTTTAATTTTACATTGGAATATTTCTCTTCTTATTGTTGGATTTGAAGGAGAACTTTATGTATTGTAGATATTATGCCTCTGAATATTATGTGCATTGCAGTTATTTTCTTCCAGTTTATTGCTTGTTTTTCCACATTTTTAAGTGGGTAGAAAATGTTTTCATTTTTATATAGTTGAACTTGTCACTTTTTCTTATTTATGCTTCGGTAGTTTTCTGTATTGCTTAGAAACATCTTCCCTGGTTAAAGATCATAAAGAAGATTCTACTTTATTTTCTTATAAGATTTTTACAGTGTTGTTATTTTGTTGGCATTGTTGTGCATTTATTTTTTTACATTAAATTATTACTTCCCCTGAATTTTTTGTGAACAGTAAGCATATAATTGCATTTTTTTTCAAATGGTAATCAACTATCTCCACACATGAGTTGAATAGTTCATCCATTCCATTGATTTGAAATGTGCCTTTATCATAACTACATCTCCATGTACACACTAATCTTGTATTCTGTCCCACATTGTTGTACACATAGAGTTATTTAAATAATTAGAACCAGAATAGTTCAGAGATTTAAATTATGGACTTTAGAATCAGACATTTTAATTCAAATTGTAGATCGTGGTAAGTTACTTAACTTCTGGGGTAACTCAATTTCCTCATCTATAAAATAGATGGAAATGATGAAAATGCCTACCTTGTCTGGGTGTAAGGATTAGAAATAATGTATGTAAAGTATTTAAACATCACAGCACTTAGTAGGTACCCAATATCTACTAATGTGATTGTTATCATTGTTATTCTGTTGTATCTCTCACATGCATATAGCAGTTTTCTCTTTTCAAAGTGCTTTTTGTGTCTTTTCCCCTTCATGTTCTTTTTATGGATGAAATGTGGGCACAGGGACGTTGAGAGGGAGGGCCGCTGGCAATCATTCACTGCTGTGGAGGGAAGAAAGGGCAAGCTTGAGAAAGCACTGTACACTGTGGAATCTCAAGGACTCAGATTCCTCCTACACCCCCAATCAAGACCTAAGAGGCATAGCTCCTTTGAGAGCATCTGAGTGTTAGAAATTGGTGAGGTTTTAATAAGATGATCCATTTAAAATAGATCATATTTAATCCCACTTACGATCTGGTTTAGATGAGCTTTGCTTTTCTATATAATCATTGTGAATGAAAAATAATGTCAAAAGTCTAACTTCCTTACATTTGCACACAAGTCAATGGGGAAATAAAGTTGTATTTACATTCTGCATTATTTATTCGATCCTCATGTTAGCCAATAAGTTACATATTAAAAGTCCTCAGTATCTAACTGCTTACCTGCTCAATTAACCAATTAACTGTGCTATAACCTTTATTAGAGATACTATTTAGAGGTAAGCTTAAATGGCTAGGCGGTGGTTTCAGTTCAAGCAATGAGCAATTATATTTTTTCAACATTGTAAAAAAATTCATTTGCTAAGAATGTCTTGCCTTAATATTTTCTTCCCACCTCTAGAGCATTGATCAATATGATTTGGTGAATGTGCCATTTAGCACAGAATAAAAAGGGCAATAAAGAAATAAACCTCAATTCACTCATAAAGAGCTTATTCAGAGACCAAGTCATAGAAAACATGCCTTGTGGGGGTGTGCAAAAAAACATGTTATGGACATTGATTAGTGTTTACTTCAAAGTAGAGAGTTACTTTCTGGAACTCAATGCTCAATATGGATCCTTTTGAGGCATACGATTATATGAAAGTTAACATCTGATATAAAAGGTAAAATGAATAATATTTTATATTTGCAATATAGCATCTGAAATGCATTTGAATCTAATCATCATTTTCCTTGTGAAAGACAAATAATGTGATAAAAATACAATTTTTTGTCCATTTAAGCCGATACTAAAATGAACAAAGCAATAACCACAAATAAATGAAAAACAAATCAATACTTTTAAACCTGGCAAAAAGGCCACTCGGTACAAAAATGATCACATATTTTTACATTTTGCATTTGCAAATAATGAAGGTTCACATGGATCATAATAATTGTTATTGGTTTTTAACATTGGGCAAAGCACAAATACAAAATGTACTTGAAGCTCAGCTTTAAGTAGATTATGAACATTTAATATAGAATGTTATCATAATATTCAGAGCACCAAATTGCAGACTTGTGTCACCCACTTTCAAGCATGCTTCTGAAGATCATAGTTAATTCTGCTGATTTATGGTAATGCTGCAGCATTATCGTCCACAGCATCAGAAACCACTAACAAGCTTAGTATAAGCTTGGGCTGAAATGGTTTGAGGTTTAAATTTCTGTAACGATTATAAAGTAGAAGGAATAAAATCCCACTTCAGCAAAAAAAAAAAAGTACTGCATTTCCACTTACTATCACAACCATCCCCCACCTCCCAGTAGCCTTTCCCCGGCTACATCAAGAAAAGTAACTTTTAATGGAATGGCATTTAAAATTTTCCACATAGTCTTTTCTGAATGGTAATATTCCTAATTCAAATATATAATGCTCACAGCTTTTCCTTGCTAAGGAAGACTCTAAAAGAAGTTACTCTACCCTATCTTTCTAAAATGGTTGCTCTTTTTAAAACAAATTCCATGCTGGAGGCTCCTTTTTTCGAACGTTAATTTACATTACATTCAATCTTCTAGAAAATGGTTGGAAATCAGAACATTTTAATGGCCATTATCCTCTCCTGGCCAAATGATTGTGTCGTGTTAATGTGTGGCCCTTAAGCAGATGAGACCCATTTGTCGTCTTCTTTCGGGTTTTTGAGAGTCAAAGGAAGCACCGGTTTGAATCAGCACAGTAAAATAGGGGTCTGTCTATCCAGCCTGCTCCCCCAAAACGTAAGTGCATCCTTGTCACTGAACACAATAAGCAGATGCTAACAGTGGCCAGAGATTTGTGGTGTCTTCAAGATGAAAAATACGGTAACAACCACACCATCCCTGCTTCAAGACAAAAGAGCAGCTTCCGTGATTGCAAACCGATTTCCGAGAAAGTGAGCTAAAGGAAGAACCCTGTTGTCACACACTTGTGGCTGTGTCCTCTTGCTTGGAATAAGACAGAAACAGATTCAACAGGAATTAGCCTCGTATTTTCTATAAGAAAGTAAATTCATGCCACCATTCACAGATTCAGCAAGTGTCTCAGTGAAAAAGCCAATCTTTGCCTTTTGTTCTTGGGAAATAGCCACAGTTGAAAAACCGGAGGGGGCGGGAGACATACCTTCTGTGAAGGTGCTAAAGGTGTGGGGTGGGGCGGAACTGGGCGTGGGTTAACCATGAATCCTTCCTGAAAGAGTAAGATTTTGGACCAGCAGCATGTTCCTCCCTCGACTCTAACTTCCAAATCAACTGAAAAACAGGCTGACACTTAGGACACAGGGATAGAAAAAAGAACAATGTGTGTTAACTTACACTGCAAAAACCGAATAAGGACTATCTCATGACACCTGTTTTCACTTGAGAGAAATTTTTGTATCCCTGACCAACTTTTAGGATCCCTGAAAGCAAAATCTTGTTCAGGAAAACAAAACAAAACAACACTTGAGATTCCTAAAATTTTTCTCTCCTCAGAAAGATGATTTTTTTTTTTTTAATGTGGATGGAGGAGGTACCTCCTCAGAGACTACAAAGCATTGAACTCTGGCTCTGAGGAATAGCAGCTCTGATGGGAGCGAATGAAAGGGGTGAAGTACAATTCGGTTGGTGGGAAACGAAGGCAGTAAAACTCCTCTTTTCAAAAGATGGCTTTCTTTTCAAGATGTCATTCTCCCGCCTCCACACTCACTACCAAACAAACATAGAAATCTACTACTGTTCTCCCCATGCACTCCATTTTCTTCCAATCTGAGAGCCATTTGTGTGTATAATTGAAAATTAGCAGTGCAGCTGTTTGAAGAGAGTAATTTATCACAGCGCATTGTTAGTGCCTGACACTTTAGACCTGGCTCTAACAAGCCAGTGGTTGCTGGGGGTTGAGCTACAGAAAGTGATTCGGCTCTAATGCTGCGTTTCCCCTGCTTTGTTGCTAATTGTAGCCTCTTTTTCTCCATTGAATTGGGAGTTGAGTAAAAGAGCTTGTTTGCTCTGTGCGGTGAGGCTGCCAGGGCCGCTTGGGCTATTATCACAAGATACTCTTGATCTTTTGAAAAGCAGGAAATAGAATTTTTCTCCAACAGGGAAAGTAATTTGCGATGCGTCCATTAGTTCTTCATTAAAGCAAGATTAAATTGCACGGCAAATCACATCTGTGTTTGGATGATTAAAGGGTGGCATTTTAGAGGCCAAAACTAATTACTAGTCAAAATGAATGGGAGTGAAAAAACAGTCATGTTTTTACATTAGATAGTGTGGCTTGTAATTAGATTCAAGCTAATTCCACTATTTCTTCTCTTTTAATGAGATGAGCCTGTCCTCATCTTTTTCTAGGCCAAGCTAACAACCCCAAATGTATAATTTTGATAATACTAAGAGTTTACTTTATTGAAATTTCTTTGCTACCTGCCACAAGTGACTGTTCTCTCCAGTGGTACTTCATTATATAGAAACATAGCTACTCAGAAATATAGTCTACAACAAAAGTCATTCCTACAGGAAAAAGAATAATTTTAAATGAATATGCATAAGTGTATTTGTGTAAAATGTATGTTTTTAAATGTTATTGAAATTAACCATCTCTGGAAATTTGTGCAAAACAAATCCTTCTCAGTTGGGCAACTAAAGCAAGTACCTTTAGCAACGACGAGTATGGAGTAAGGTTTACATGCAATGAAGTATTGAAGGACTCCAAATTTGCTGTGCATTTGGATGTTGTTATTTCTTTCCTGCTTTGCAATATGATTTTTCTCATGTCTCCTGTACATTTTCACCTTTTCCTATGATTAAGGCATATTATGATGGATTCCCCCTCTGAGTTCAGATTTTATTGTTATTTAAAACAAACATGGGAAATTAAAAGCATTGCCCTGAGGAAAAGAAACATGTAAAGTCAAGATTCCTAAAGCAATTATGAAATTTCTCAAATCTCTCATGATTAAGATATTATTTTAATAAACCTCTTTGGAGCAAAGTCTGTACTGCATCTTCAGGCCAAGGACTGCACTTTCTTTCCCAGCATATTTCCAAAGTCTAGCCACTTTTTATGACAACGGGATAAATGAATAATTAACCAAGAGAGGAGAGAACAAATAAGTAAATTGGGGGAAAACAATCTTTGCAAATCAAATTTTCCTCAGTACTTTTTTAGTGAAATCTATGAAATGTGGGCTGGTCTTCTATGGAGAGACAGACAAACAGCAAACAGCATTTAAAAACATATGAACGTGTACTTTACATGTGCTGCCAACATAGAGATAGGAATAGGAATAAGATTCCTGAGATCTAGTAATTGTACCAGTTACATGGATTTTATAGTAACCATTTATTTGTCCATTTACTCAACCATTCATTCCATTTTTAAAATAATTTTATTTATTTATTTATTTTTGTCTGGGCTGGATCTTCATTGCTTCATGGGCTTTTCTCTGGTAATGGCAAGCGGGAGCTACTTTCTAGATGTGGTACGTGGACTTCTCGTTGTGGATGCTTCTCTTGTGTGGAGCATGACTCTCAGGTGCATGGGCTTCAGTAGTTTCAGATCCCAGACTTTAGAGCACAGACTCAACAGTTGTGGCCCAGGGGTTTAGTTGCTCCACAGCAGGTAAGATCTTCCATGATCAGGGATCAATCCTGTGTCTCCTGCATTGGCATACGGGTTCTTTACCACTGAGCCTTGAAGCCCCTCATTCCATTTTTTAGCTGAATTTTATTAGGTTAATTACAGTTTTTAGATTTTTGTACTATAGTTTTCTTTTCTGTGCATGCATACTGTGTGCTTAGTCATGTCTGACTTCTTTGCAACCCCGTGGACGGTAGCCCGCCAGGACAGTAGTCCTCCGTCCATGGAATGGAATTTTCCAGGCAAGAATACTAGAGTGGGTTGCCATTTCCTTCTCCAGGGAATCTTTCCAACCCAGGGATCAAACCCACATCTCTTGCATTGGTAGGCAGATTCTTTACCACTGAGCCACCTGGGAAGCTAGTTTTCTTTTAAACAACACTCAATATGTGACATTTCCGAAGACAATAGCTCCTATTCTGTTCTTACTTTGTGCTAATCTTTTGCATCTTGTCACAAAGATATCACAATGGCATAGACAGGCAGTTAAAAGACTTTTCTGGTACAAAGTGGAAGATGTACAATGCAACACATAGAGGCAGTCACAATGAATATTGGTTGTTCACGTGTGTGGTGCCTTGGCCGCTACAAGAGAATAAAAATGATTTCTTTTGATACCAACTCAAGAAAATGAGTAAAAGCAATGTTTGTTATCTATGGTTCCACATAAACAAGTGGTACTAATTCATGCTCTTGTTGGCCAGCTCAGACGAGGATTCAGAGTTGAAATGGTTCCTCAACCAAGTGTCCCTAGAGAGAAGTCTGTACTTAGCAACCTTCACTGAGGACTTATAGAGAGCTCTATTCCCGATGCCTTGGGGACATATTTCTTACCTTCAGGGAATTTGAACTAAGGATCCTTTTTAATAATTTTACAAAAGCTAACAGTTACTACATATAACATTAAAAAACTAAAAAACAGAGCTCCCATATGACCCAGCATTCCCAATCCTGGGCATATATCTGAAGAAAAACATGGTTTAAGAGGATACATACACTCCAGTATTCATTGTAGCACTGTTTACAATAGCCAAGACATGGAATGAATCTAAATGTCCACCAACAGAGAAAAAGATAAAGAAGATGTGGCACACATATACAACGGACTATTACTCAGCCATAAAAAAGAATGAAGTAATGTAATGCCATTTCAATATTGTAAAGTTAAAAAATAGAAAATAAACTAATTTAAAAAAAAAAGTGATACAAATGAACTTTTTTACAAAACAGAAATAGACTCATAAACTTAGAGAAGGAAATTACAGTTACTTGGGAGGATGGTTGCGGGAGGGATAGACTGGGAATTTGGGATGACATGTATGCGCTGCTACACTTAAAATAGAAAACCAGCAAGGACCTACTTATAGCACAAGGAACTCTGTCCAGTATTCTGAAATAACCTAAATGTGAAAAGAATTTGAAAAAGAATAGATATGTGTATATGTATAAGTGAATCACTTTGCTGTACACCTGAAACTAACACTGTTAATCAACTATATTCCAATATAAAATAAAAAAACTTAAAAAAAACCTGATACCACTAAATGGTTATGAAGATGTAGAGCAGCTGGAATTCTGTTTCACTGCTGGTGGGACTGCAAAGTGATCAATCACTTTGGAGAACTGGTAGGCAGTTTCTTATAAAGATTATATGAAGCAGAAGTTATATATAAAGTATAAGTTTTTTTAAAAGAGTTAAGAGGCCTTTAAAACACAACTTACTGAGGGAATATTATGGTGCCTATTAAGTGTGACATAATCCAGTTTATTGTGACTTCTTTAGGACATCTAATTCAGGTGCAAAAATAATTATCAAGCTGTGGCTTTATTTTCATCGCTGCTGCTCACCTCAGCTAATTTGGGCCACAGGGACCATGGCTGAATGAATTATGAAGAGAGAAAGAGCAACTATCCTCTTCATGGGCAGCAACTAGTTGAGAGGAGGAATCATTGTTGGTCCAAAACACCATACTCATCTCTGCCAGTAACCCATCCCTCCGGGATTGAAGGCTATTTGAGAAAGACAGATCTTTATAAAGAGTGAACCTGGAAAAAGGCAGTAAATGAGAACAATGTATTTTTTTAAGACCTGACAATTTGCCCCAAAGCCAAAAAGCACGGCAGAGGGGCTGAATCCCTATTTGCTCTCTTCTGTAGAACCAAAGGGGCTTCTCAGGTGGCGCTAGTGGTAAAGGACCCGCCTGCCAATGCAGGAGACACAAGAGACACAAGAGACTCAAGAGACGCAGGTTCAATCACAAGAGACACAGTTTCAATCCCTGGGTCGGGAAGATCCCCTGGAGAAGGAACCAAAGTGCTCCCTGCCAGTCCTCTTCTGCAACTAACCCTGGAAGATACAATATAGCTGCTGGGCAAACCCATCCTAAAACTTCGTGTTGTGTTTTTCCCAACTACGTGCTTCCTAGAGGAGAAATATTTGTTAGCTCCCAAGTACCATTCAAGATTCTAAAGCCGATTTGGATGTGATTATTTTCCAATTACTGGCTTAGTCAAAACTGTGAACACAAATAACTGCTCTGTGTATCTCAGGGTACAAGAGGGCATAGGCCTTAAATTGTGGCATAAGTAACTTGTTTTTGAGATAGTCCTAATGCTGTTACTATGATGCCTGGCTGTGGGGGGCAGAATTCAATGAATGCTGTGACAAAGACTATGTCTTCAGCTTCAATCCTGGGTTATACGACTAGACACAAAACCAACAGACTAGGATAAAGACTTTCAATGCAAACACTTATATTATTTTTTTCTTAAAAAAACCTACCTTTTCATCTATTAGTCTTCAAATGAGTGGACAAGGGAAAAAAAAAAAAGATAACAGACATACAACAGTCCCTCCTTACGTGAGGAGAATTTGTTCCAAGACCTCCAGTGGATACATGAAATCTCAGATACTACCAAATCCTAAATATATATATACACACACACATATGCATATCCTATGCATACACACACATATATATACACTATGTTTTTTCCTATACATATATACCTATGATGGTATGCTGCACTCCATGGGGTTGCAAAGAGTTGGCACAGCGTGGTGCCTGAACAACAATAATATATGTATGATAAAGTTTAATGTATAAATTAGGCACAGTAAGAGATTAACAACAATAGCTATTAATAAAATAGAATAATTAAAACTCTATACTGAAATAAAAGTTATGTGAGTGTGATCTCTCTCTCTATTTTATTATACTATACCCACCCTTCTCCTTGTGATGGTGTGAGATGATAAAATGCCGACATGAAGAGATAAAGTGAGGTGAATGACAGGCACTGTGACTTAGCAAAGCAAAACCACAGAAAAAGGAGGACTACTGTAATAACTAGGCAAGTATGAGAATTTTCCCACACAAACTCTATTCTAAGTGAAACTTGGTCATGGATGAACATATTGGCAAATGTGAGAGGAAAAATCTTAGTGAGGCTTTCCAAGGAAGTACAAAATGAGATAAAGAGATTTAAAATGCATGAAATTACTTTTTTAAAGTAATGGAAGCCAAATGTGTTTGTAATTTTTCAATCTGCCACACTAGCGTCAGTTACACTGTCTTGTCTGTTGTTATTCAGTCACTAAGTCATGTCTGACTCTTTGTGACCCCAAACACTGTAGCACACTAGACTTCCCTGTCCTTCACTATCCCCAGAGTTTACTCAAACTCATATCCTTTGAGTCGGTGATGCTATCCAATCATCTCATCCTCTGTCACCCCTTCTCCTCCTGCCCTCAATATTTTCCAGAATCAGAGTCTTTTCAAATGAGTCATATGCATATATAATATAACAATTTTAGCCAAAAAAAAAAAAATAGACACAACTGGATAGGATTAAGGTGGTGTGTGTGTGTGTACTTACAAACATACAGTATTTGTACATGTGTGTATAACCCTATATATAGGATTAAGGATCTATATTTATATTTTTATAAATATAAAAATGTTGCCATTTCCTTCTCCAATATAAAACCAATGTAATGTGTTGTTGGAGAAGACTCTTGAGAGTCCCTTGGACTGCAAGGAAATCAACCCGGTCAATCCTAAAGGAAATCAATCCTCAATATTCATTGGAAGGACTGATGCTGAAGCTGAAACTCCAATACTTTGGCCACCTGATGCAAAGAACTGACTCATTGGAAAAGACCCTGATGTTGGGAAAGATTGAAGGAAAGGAGAAGGGGACGACAGAGGATGAGATGGTTGGATGGCATCACCGACTCAACGGACATGAGTTTGAGCAGGCTTTGGGAGTTGGTGATGGACAGGGAAGACTGGTGTGCTGCAGTCCACGGGGTCACAAAGAGTCTGACGCAACTGAGGGACTGAACTGAACTGAACCAATGTAACAAGCTGTGTACATTGGTTATTTTAATAGTGGGGAAGGGAACTAATAAGAAAGACTTTATACTTTGGGGTATTTTCTTTCTTACATTTTTGGCTTTGTGTTAACACCTTGAAATGTCTATGCTGTACTTTTTTCTTTAAGGGCAGAAAGGGAGGAGTTCATCTCCAACACCAAAGTGAAGAACTGGAGAATATCCTTTGGCAGCAGTGCGATTGTGAACAGTCTGCAGCCAGGTCATTTTCTAGTGGTCTGTGGAAAGCCCTCAGAAAACCAGCTCCCTCCTTCTGTAAAGGCTTCCCTTAGAACCAGGCCTTCTGCAGGCCCTAACCTGAGGGAGAGCAAGGGAGCACACCCAGCTGGAGCATGGGACAGAGACATAATTGCTCCTAGTGTGCAGAACTGCCCCCGAGCAGTGCAGAGACCTCAGAGTCTTCCCAATGGAACAAAGTAATCTGACCCACGACATCTGTCCTGACCTTTTCTTGAAAAACAGCTTGGAGTTAGCCATATTCCTCCACTCAAAATAACTCTTAGAATGCTTACATAGCAGAACAAGACAAGTGTGCACAGAATAAAAACAATTTAGAGGAGAAATGACATAGGCCTGGCTTAACTGTGTGTAAACTGGTTATAGAGAGAACCCAGATTTTATTTCTTCTGTATTTCAGGCACATTTAAAGGAGAGCCAGAAGGACATCACACAGATTGTAGATTCCACTCATCATTGGCATGTAAGGTGAGAAATAAAAAGTGAGTCTATCTAGTCGCACATGAATGCAACAAGTGGGCTCTTCACTCCTTTGATCTCTAGTTTTCACAAGTCTCTCTTCAGCAGCTGAGGAAACTGAGTCGAGAGAAGCCAAGTTAACCTTTTCACATCACACTGTTCGGCTAGGTTTAAAACCCAAGTCTATCAAATGCAAAATCCCATATACATTCTCCTTGACACACAATGTCTCCAAAAGAACCTACCACCTTATGTAAATAAAACGATAAATGATGATGTTGCAAGTAAATGTTATTTTGGTCATTTTTTAAAAAGTGAAACCAAATAACTTACTGTACATGGAAACTGAAAAAAAAATGATCAGCAGCTTTACCAAATGTGAAGCAGAACATATAGCAAATTATTTTTTAAAGTAACAAAATAATCTTATTTCTACCTTGTAGAAGAAATTCTTATTTCTACCTTGTAGAAATAAGCACTTTCCCCCTTTCATTTGTTTTATTCCAGCCTTTTAAAAATGCATGTGCTCAGTTGTTCAGTCATGTCCAACTCTTTGCAGCCACATGGACTGTAGTCTGCCAGACTCCTCTGTCCATGGAATTTTCCAGGCAAGAATACTGGAGTGGCTTGCCATTTCTCCTACTGCAGGGGATCTTCCCAACCCAGGGATGAAAACCGCAATTCAAGCATCTCCTGCATTGGCAGGCAGATTCTTTATGACTAGTGCCCCCCGGGAAGCCCTAAAAAATGTATTGTTGTTATTCAGTCACTAAGTCATGTCCAGCTCTTTGCAACTCCAAGGACTGTAGCACACCAGGCTTCCCTGTCCTTCACTGTCTCCAAGTTTGTTCAAATTCATGTCCATTGAATTAGTAATGCTATCTAAACATCTCATTCTCTGCCAAAAAAAAAAAAGCATATGTTTCATTTGTTCAAAATTAGATTTATACTAACTAATTTTTAACCTTGATTTAAAATGTTTAAAAGGTAGCATAGGCGAAAATAATGAGAATATCCAAAGCATCCTTCAACGAATGATGATACCAACAATGAATCTAAGTAGCTCTTTAAAGTAATAGAATAGACCCATATGAATTGAGTTGGAAAGCTGTCTAGGATGTATCATAAACTGAAAAGACAAAGTGCAGAACAATATGGAAAGTCTGATCCCATCAATACCAAAAAATAAACTATACATATGTAGCTACATGTATTCATGCCTAAGGGAATATGTACCCTCCCTTCATATATGCTGGTGTGAGTGTAAGAAAAAGACTGGAGCAGTGGTTTTCCCTGGGAAGTAGAAAGGGAAAGCAGACCACTTTCACTAGTTATTTCATACACTCACCTGCTTAAATTTCTATACCAAGTATGTATATTGTGGACTGAATGTATGTGTTCCCCCAACATACAAATGCTGAAGCCCCAATCCCTAGTTTGGCTATTTATAGAGTAAGGAAGTAATTAAGATTAAATGAGATCATTGAGGGGGACCTTGATTCAATAGGATCAGTGTCCTTATATTGACACACCAAAGAGCTCGTCTCTCTCTCCTCCCTTCCCACTTCTCCCTTTCTTAGGAAAGGTTGTATGCTGGTTCAGGATGGGAGTGGGCCCAAGTTCAAGGTCCTGGAGGGTAGAGAGAAGTTTGGAAAGTAAGCCAAAACCAAATCAAACTTTGGTTAGCAAGTGTTTTGTTCCAACTGATCAATGGGAATAAGCAGTTTGTCTGGTCATTTCTGAGGCAAGGAAAAGGAATTTTAAGGGTCTGTGTCTGGCTTTGTTACATTTAAGCAAGGGAGGTATCTGTGAGTCTTACCAAGTCATTTTTCAAAACACAAGGGGTGGGGGAAACATATTAATCACCACTGTTTTCCAGGAGCAAGGGGGGTAGGTAAAATTCAATACTGTGGCAAGTAATGTTAAAAATAGCTACCACTCCATTTCTTAAGAAGTTACTGGTATCCTTGGTATTATGCTGGACATACCCATAAATATTTTCATGACCTCATAGCATTAATTTAATTCATAACAACCCCCTGAAGTAAGTGCTACTGTCCCAAGTTTTACAGACAGGATCCAGGCTCATGAAAGTTTAACATTTTCAAGGTCACAAGACTAGTAAATGGATACAGCCAGTACTCAAACCAGATCTTTGTAATCCTACATCCCATTGCCTTCATGAAATTACATGGAAAGTGTAACTGGGAAGTTAATGGATTCCTTGGTGATCTGTAAGGTGAGTGAGGATTTAAACAACCAAGTTCTCTTGGAGTTTATACTGTCTGAATGGAAGGTGACTTGGAGAAGTGAAGTTTCACGTGGTAGCAAGACTATAGGTTTTCACACCAAATTCCCTGATTCTGAGTCCTAGCTGTATCATTTCCTCAATAAGACACTATCGATGAGTCACTTAATTTAGTTGAGTCTCAGTTTCTCCACCTCTGCAAAATGCAGATAAAAACAGAACTATTTCAAGTTTTCTCTAATTTGATCTGTGTTTTAAATGTTTTGAAATTTTAAAGCCCCAGTACAAAGTTAGTTAACCTTCATTGTCCTTTCTATTCTTATTAGTCAACCAAATTTAAGATGCTGTTATTAAGAAGACAGGACTCATCCAAATTGGCTAGAATGTTTTATAGAATTGTTGACATGTTAAGTTGAAGCTGTTATTTACTTCTACAGATAAATATGTAGAACATATCTAACAGGCGAATGATCCAGGCTAATAATTTAAGCCTGACAGGGTCATTTGGAATTGCAGTGCTTCGTATGCAGAAGTTGTGTTAAACAATCAGATAAAAAGAAACAGGGAAGCTCACAGGGTACTTGACCAATAGCACTGTGTACAAAAGCTAGGAGTGCTTTACTGAGATAGTGAAAAGATACACTTGCAGTCATAATATAGCAATGCACTCAATCCTCATTATACAGTGCTGCCTACAAATGCTGTTAGAGTTTATTCTAACTCTGTATCCATTATAATAAAACCCCACTTTTAACGAGTTATAATTCAGCCAAAATAATTTGCTATGGGAGTGTTTCAAAGGACCTTTTTTATAACCCTTTGAATAAAACCCCAACATCAGAAATTCTAAACAATAAAGATTCTGCCACTTCTAATGCAATTGTTGTTGGATGAGTGTTAAATTTTTGGTCACGTGGGCCTTATTTCTATTATAGATACATTTTTTTAGAGATTGAAATAGCTTTTATTTGGAATCAGTCTCATCAGGGAGGATATGATTGGACAAGCAATGCAGTTAAAGTAATGTAGCTAAAAAGGCACCTGTGTAAAGTGGCTTTACAATAACATAGAAAGCCTCATAATAAGAATTGAGAATCTGTTATCAGTCATGGTATTCAAAATTCCAGTATTTGAAATTCAATTGTTCTTAATGTTTTTCAAAAGAAATTTTACATTAGATAGCAAGAACTTAATTATATCAATAACCTTTGACTCAGTGATTCTGCTTCAGGGGAAAAAAATTAAATTCAAAAAACAAAGTCTTTTTTGTTACAAAGATGTTAACTACAAAATTTTGGAAATATTAGGAACAATCAAACCCTCTGAGAGCGTGTAAATAAATTTGTGTATATTCACGCCAATGTATGCATGCATGCTCAGTCATGTCCGACTCTTTGTGATCCTGTGGACTGTAGCCCCCAGATTCCTCTGTCCATGGAATTTTCCAGGCAAGAATACTGGAGTGGGTTCCCATTTCCTCCTCTAGGGGTCTTCCCAACACAGGGACCAAACCCATGTCTCATGCACACATCAAACCTATGTCTCCTGTATTGTAGGCAGATTCTTTATCACTGAGCCACCAGGGATATAATGCTGTATTAGGTATTTATACCAAAGTTCATAATAAAATGAAAAATATACTGTAAAGATATTTAGAAAGCAAAATAGTTTCTAGAAATAGGAATTAGAAAAAGAATGGAGGGACTCCCCTGGTGACCCAGTGGCTAAGACTCCTTGCTCTCAGTGCAGGGGGCCTGGGATTTGATCCCTGGTTAGGGAACTAAATTCCATATGCTACAACTAAGAGTTCAGATGCCACAACTAAAGATCCCGCATGCCACAACTAAGGCCTGGTGCAGCCAAATAAATAAATATTTTAAAAAACAGAAGGGAAAGAGGTAAAACACCTTTTGCTTTTAATATCTAAATTGTTAGAATTTGTTATACAAATATTAATAATATGTATCTTTTTAAAATCATTTTTAAATATTGAAGTATAGCTAATCTACAATGTTGTGTTAGTTTCAGGTGAACAGCAAAGTGATTCAGATATATATATATATGGTATATGCATATTTACAAAATATATTCTTTTTTTTTACATAAATGTATTCTTTTTCAGATTCTTTTCCATCATAGGTTATTATAAAATATTGACTATAGTTCCCTGTGCTATACAGTCTGTCCTTGTTGCTTACATATATTTTATATATGTATTCGTGCTAAGTCACTTCAGTCATGTCTGATTCTGTGTGACCCTTTGGACTATATCCTGCCAGGCTCCTCTGTCCATGGGGTTCTCCAGGCAAGAATACTGGGGTGAGTTGCCATGCCCTCCTCCAGGGGATCTTCCCAACCCAGGAATTGAACCTCACATCTCTTATGTCTCCTGAACTGGCAGGCAGATTCTTTAAAACTAGCACCACCTGGAAAGTCCCTATTTTATATAGAGTAGTGTGTATACGTTAATCCCAAACTCCTAATTTATCTCTCCCCACCTCTGCTATCCCCTTTGGTAACCATAAGTTTGTTGCCTATGTCTGTGAGTCTATTTCTACTGGTAAATAAGTTCCTTCATAGCATTTTTTTAGATTCTACGTAAGTGATATCAAATGATAATGGTCTTTCTCTTCACTCAGTATGATAATCTCTAGGTCCATCCATGTTGCTACATATGGCATATTTCATTCTTTTCTATGGCTGAGTAATATTCCATTGTATATGTGTAAAATGGAATATTCAATATATATATATGTACAATGAAATATTACTCAGCTATAGAAAAGAAATGTGTGTGTATACACACACACACACACACACACACACGGAGTATTAGAAAAGAATTGTATATACATATATATAAGACCCTGATGCTAGGAAAGATTGAAGGCAGGGGGAGAAGGGAATGACAAAGGATGAAATGTTTGGATGGCATCACTGACTTGATGGACACGAGTTTGAGCAAGCTCTGGTAGATGGTGATGGACAGGAAAGCCTGGCATGCTGCAGTCCATGGGGTCGCAAAGAGTCAGACATGACTGAGAGACTGAACTGACTAATATATGGAGTGTTACTCAGCCATAGAATAAAAGAATTGTGTGTGTATATATATATATATATATAATATGTGTATATTATATTATATATATATAATTGTATGTTTATAATATAATATATGTAGATATATAATTATATATGTGTGTATATAAATATATGTTATATATTTTTATATATTTTATATTATATATATATATATATATATATATATATATATATATATATATATATATATATATATATATATATATATATATATGGCTTCCCTGGTGGCTCAGACAGTAAAAAAATCTGCCTGCAGTGGAGGAGACCTGGGTTCAATCCCTGGGTCTGGAGAAGGAAATGGCAATCCACCCCGGTATCTTTACCTGGAGAATTCCAGGGACAGAGGAGCCTGGCAGGCTACAGTCCATGACATCACATAGAGTCAGACATTACTGAGCAACAAACACTATATGTTATATATCTCACATCTTCTTCATCCATTCATCCGTTGATGGACATTTAGGTTGTTCCCACATCTTGGCTGTTGTAAATAGTGCTTCAGTGAACATTAGGGTGCATGTATCTTTTCAAATTAGAGTTTTCTTCAGATACATACCCAGGAGAGAATTGCTGGATCATATGCTAACTATTTTTAGTTTCTTGGGGAACCTCCATACTGTTCTCCATAGTGGCTATACCAATTGACATTCCCACCAACACTGTAGGAGTGTTCCCTTTTCTCCAAACTCTCGCCAGGATTTGTTATTTGTAAACTTTTTGAATGATGGCTATTTTGACCAGTGTTAAGTGGTACCTCTTTGTAGTTTTGATTTGCAGTTCTGAAATAATTAGTGATGTTGAGCATCTTTTCATGTGTCTGCTGGCCATCTGTATGTCTTCTGTAGAGGAATGTTTATTTAGGTCTTCTGTCTACTGCTTGATGGGCTTGTGAACATTAAATAAGATGCTTTGGCATTTTTTCATTTCAGCAGAGAAGTAACCTTGTCCACTGTATTAAGTAATTTTGCCCTCACTTTTTTTAAGCTGTGTGAGCTGTTTCTATATTTTGGAAATTAGTCCCTTGTTGGTATTGATATCTTTGATTCTTTGATACTTTTTCTTAGCCAATTTTTTTAAAGTAAAAAAGGTGAAATTAAAAATATACATCATCTAACACAATATACCCCAAATATTAAAAGTATTAAAATCTCAATATATAATCTATATACAATTATCAATATTTTATTGTACACTCTTTGTACTAAGTTTTTGAAATCCAGTCTGTAGATTACACTTAATACCACATCTCAGTTCAGTCAAATCATATTTCTTTTTTAAATTTTTAAGAATTTTTAGTAGAGTATAGTTGATTTAAAATGTTGTGTTAGTTATTCTGTACAGCAAAGAGTATCAGCTATACATATACATATATCCACTCTCTTTAAGATTCTTTTCCCATATAAATCATTACAGAGTACTGAGAAGAGTTCCCTGTGCTATACCTAGTTCCTTATTAGTTATCTATTTTATATGTAGTAGTGTATAAATGTCAATCCCAGTATCTCAAGTTATCCCTTCCCTCAACCCCTGCTTCCTCCCGACTCCGGTAACCATAGTTTGTTTTCTACATCTGTGACTCTATTTCTGTTTTTTAAATAAGTTCATTTTTTTAGTTTCCACGTATAAACAGTATTGTATGATATTTGTTTTTCTCTGAATTATTTCAATTAGCATGACAATCTCTAGGTCCATCCATGTTGCTGCAAATGACATTATTTATTCTTCTTTATGGCTGAGTAATATTCCATTATATATGTGTGTTTGTGTGTTGGTTATCTGTATGTCTTCTCTGGAGAATTTAGATCTTTCATCCATTTTTTTTATTGGGTTGTTTGTTTTTTTTTTTTTTTCATATTGTGCTACAGGAGCTGTTGTATATTTTGGAGAGTAATCCCATGTCAGTCACTTCATTTGCAAATAGTTACTCCTTTTCTGTGGGTTGTCTTTTTGTTTTGTTTATTGTTTCCTTTGCTGTGGAAAAGCTTTTAGGTTTAATTAGGTCCCATTAGTTTATTTCTGTTTTTATTTTCACTACTGCAGGAGGTGGATCAAATAAGGTGCTATGATTTGCCAGAGAGTGTTCTTTCTATGTTTTCCTCTGTGTGTTTAGTCGCTCAGTTGTATACAACTCTTCGTGACCCTGTGGAGGAGGGGCAAGGCTTCTTTGTCCATGGGATTTTTTTAGGCAAGAATAGTGGAGTGGATTGTCATTTCCTCCTCCAGGGAATCTTCCTGACCCAGGGATCAAATCTCCATCTCCTGTGTCTCCTGCATTAGTGGGTAGATTCTTTATCTTCTGAGCCATCAGGGAAGCCCATGTTTTCCTCTAAGAGTCTTCAAACATTTGAAGAAGAGTCAACACCTATCCTGCTGAAACTGTTTTAAAAAGTTGCAGAAGAAGGACCATTCCCAAACTCATTCTAGAGGGCACCATCACCCTGACACCAAAACTAGACAAAAGATATTACAAAAAGAGAAAATCACTGATGAACATAGATGCAAAAATCTTCAACAGAACAGTAGCAAACCAAATTTAACAGCACATTAAGAGGATCATGCACCACGATCAAGTGACATTTATCCCAGGGATGCAAGCTTTCTTCAGTATATGCAAATCAATTAATGTGATATGCCACAACAACAAACTGAAGAATTAAAACCATATGATTAGCTGAATAGATGCAGAGAAAGCTTTTGACAAAATTCAACACCCATATATGATAAAAAAAAAAAACAACTCTCCATAAAATGGGCATGGAGAAAACTTAACATAATAAAGGCCATATATGACAAACTCACAGCAAACATCATTCTCAATGGTGAAAAACTGAAAGTATTTCCTTTAAGATCAGGAATAAGACAAGGATATCCACCCTTGCCACTGTTATTCAATGTAGTTTTGGAATTCCTAGATACGGCAATCAGAGAAGAAGAAATAAAAAGAATCCAAACTGGAAAAGAAGTAAAACTGTCACTGCTTGCACATAGAAAAGTTTCTACACATAGAAAATCCTAAAGATGCTACCAGAAAACTACTAGAGCTCATCAAATTGTATTTCAGGTGCTCAATATCCACATGCAGCTAGTGACTCAATTTTAGACAGCATAGTTCTAGAAAATGAATTTCATCCAACCAAACAATAACTGAGAAAACATCAGTCAAAATAAGTGTATGTGTGTATACATATATATGTATATTAGGGTGTGTGTGTGTGTGTGTGCATGTGTGTGTATTAGGGCTTCCCTGGTAACTCAGCTAGTAAACAATCTGCCTGCAATGCAAGAGACCCAGTTCGATTCCTGGGTCGGGAAGATCTGCTGGAGAAGGGGTAGGCTACCCAGTCCAGTATTCTTGCCTGGGAAATCCCATGGACAGAGGAGCCTGGTGGGCTACAGTCCATGGGGTCATAAAGAGTCAGACACAACTGAGTGACTTTCATACTCACATTCTCAAACACATGCACACACACACACATATAAATATATAAACCATGACATGCTCATCTGGTAAATATATATATATGTAAAACATGACTGTAGATTATTACAAATAAATCATGAGGACAAAGAAGGAATAATGTATAAATATTAGATGTTGTGACAAAGTAGAACTAATACAAACTAAATAATGAGAGGAAAAGGGATTAGTTAGCAGTTTGGGATACATACTACTGTATACAAAATAGATAAACAACAAGGACCTACTATTTAGCACAGAGAACTATTTTCAATACCTTGTAATAACCTATAATGGGAAAGGGTCTGAAAAAGAATATATATAACTGAATTACTTTGCTGTATACCTGAAACTAATGCAACATTTTAAGTCTACTTCAGAAAAAAAAAAGCTTAAAAAGCTTTTATTAACTACATAAAACAAATTGTGTTACATCATGGGAAGAAAGAAGCTGCTTTGAAAAACAAAATGACTGGGAAGAAGTAGCAGGATTAAGAATTTCTTGGGAGCAGATCAGGGCAAGGAATGGAACAGCAAAGAAGAGGTACCTGGTGACTAGAAGCTGAGAAGAGATTTCCTCAGAGAAGAAACAGTTTATCAGGATTTTTCTGGAGGAATGCTGAACGTTTGTGTGAGACTCCTTTTTGTATCCACAAATCTTCAGTAAAAAAGCAAACATTTTGCTAGCTTGGCTCAATTGCATTACTTGTGAATGCATAGAGTTAGTCCCTTCCAAAGACAGTCAGTCTTTACAGGTGAACAGGGTGAGTCAACATCTGGCTTTTGTTTCCAAATTTCAGATGAAAAGATCTTGCTGTATACAGCTATTGAATTTAGCCTGGAATTTTACCAAACATACTGTAAAGAGGATGACAATTTTGAAATTTATTTATCCTCTTTTATATCAGCTTTATTTTATGAGAGAAATACAAGTAGAGAAGCTTTTCTCAGTGTAGGGAATCCCTTATAGTTTTCTACTGTTTATTGTGATAATAAAAATGAAGAATTAGATATAGGAGAAATTGCAAAGACAAGTTCCAAGACTACAGCATCTGAGACTAGTAAGACCAAGTTCACATGCACACGTGCATGTGTGCTCAGTCACTTCAGTAGTGTCCAACTCTGCGACCCTATGGGCTGCATCCCACCAGAAGACCAAGTTCACATTTGACACATTTTAAGTTTTGGTTGAGTTATTTTTCTTTTTTTCCTCATTCTCTTCCATTTTGGAAAACAAGTCATTTCCATATCTGCTTGACACCAAGTCCTGAATACATAATTGCTTTCTTCTGCTTTACCAAAATAATGGTAGTCTCCTTAATCCTCAAGTTTTTGCTTGCTTCATTTGTAGCAATAAATAAATAAATAAATAAAAACTTGTGATGTGTACCTTTAATTAGTAAACCTGTAATTACTGCTCAAAGAAATGATACTTTTAATATTCCAAAATAAACATTTTACTAAATTGAGTTTTGTACAAAACAACATTATGTCTATGTGTATTCTCTTTTAAGGCATGTATTGCATAATTTCACTTCTATCTGTCCTTCACCCTCTTCTTGTGGTGGAGAATTCTTTTTTCTAAGGATTCAGAGTCCCCCAAATTCTTTAGTGCTTTATATTCCCATCCCATTCAACCTCACTCTACCCTAAATTTCTCCCTCAGTACTCAGACAGTCTTCTTGGATTATGCACACGATCAGGACACAGCATCAGGCTGACAGCGAAGGAAAAAAATGGAAAGCCCCAAGCACACAGCACCCTGGGAGTAATAGTTTACCACCACTGCTTCTCAAAGTCAAGATTCTTTTTTAAAGTAAATTTCTATAGCAGCCAAAACCTGTCATAAGTGATTATATCAAAAATCCATCTGAACTTAAAATATAGTTTTAGATTAAAAAATTGAGGTCTTCATTTAAGATAATTATAAATATAAATATTTTCATTTATAAGACCTTCTTATAGTGGTAGTGGTAAATATCTCTGTTTATAGAGGAAAAAAATAAAAATGCAGAGTGGATAATAGATTTAACCAAAATTTTTCAACCCTTGTAAATTTTAGAGTTTTTACTTTTTATAAACATTTATTAGTTCCCTCTGGTGACAACATGCGTAAGAAAAAAGTGTGACACAGCCCTCTCTTATAAATGATGCTTTTCTTTTGAAAATTGAAATTAAGACTGTTTAGGTAAATATGGAACAGGCTTCACTTTTTCTTCTCTGGTCCCACTGCATAAGTTTGTTCTTTTTTTTCTATCACTCATGATTCTGAATATTGAATAATCAGCTTGGAAATGGTGCAGTGGTGCCGTGAATGCAACCCTCTACATCTTCTGCATTTAACTTTCATTTCTTTTTTAGCCTTTCACCTTCTCATTTCATTCATGAGCAGAAGAAAAGTCAGGAAGGCACAGATGTTGCTCATTTTTATCCCTGCTGTCTTTTACACAACAGAACACCTGACTGACCTCAGGCTGCCTTCATTTGAGTCAGCAGTGTCTCTCGGCAATGCACCCCTGCCCACACCCTATAGTCCAAGGTAGATGTTGTCTAACAGCAACTAAAGCCAGAAAGAAAATGCCTTCGATTTACCACACCTGAGAAATGTCGAGCAGGCTCAGGGAAATATTATAAAGAATCCTCCTTTATTTGTATTCCTCGAAGTTTTTGGTTTAAAATATAAAGATCCCAGTAAATGGTCAGAAAGCCAATGAAATGTAAGAAAAAAAAATTTGTGCTATTGTAATTCTGTTGAAAACAGTAATTTTATCCACCTGCTCCAATCAGAGACAAAAAATAAAATAGTGGCCTGGAATCTGAGGCAAAGGAAAAAAATTAAACTGTGATGACCACTCATGAGATAATAAGCCTCTTCTGAGATGGTAGTGGTATCCTTTTTTCTCTCTGGCACAACTAGTAATATTCCGTAAATAATTTGCCTGGTAGTGAGAGTTACATACCTTTTGCGTGCCAAGTGGGCCTGCCAAACTGCTTCAGTCTAATTCAGCTGCTGAACTTACCTACTTGATTTCCCTTAAGGTTAAAATAGAGTGGGAAAATACTGAGAACATAAATTAGTTCTATGTTTGTTTCAGCTTTATATTTGCTTAAAATCTTCCATGGACTTTCTTATACTCAGAGTATCTAGGTAGAGTTTCCCAGTGGGTTTCTACAGACATTAGTACCATAAAATGTTCAATGAAGTAAAGATAGTAAAAATTCTAGAGTTGTATACGATTAGGGAATAGTACAATTATATTGATAGCTCCTGCTTGGAGATCCACAATGCACAGTAGTAACTGGAAGGTTCAGAGTAGTCACATAGGAAAGAAAATGATTTAATTTTGTTAACTTAATACTGTTCAGATTTATCTGACCACAGAACATTTTTTTTTTCATATAACACTCTTAGCATTAGGCTAGTGTTCAAAGAGCATGTTTTAGCATATTTACTTAGAGGTACATAGGCCAGCAGATTTTATCATTTTCTATTTTGATACAGTGAGTTATTTTTCTTTAAATGTGTGTGTGAATTTGTAAATTCATAGAAATATATCTAGATCAGTAGTTCTCAACCATAGATGATCTTTCCCCCTGAGGACATTTGGCAATGTCGGAGGACATTTTTGGTTGTCACAACTTGGAATTATTATAAGCATTCTTGGTAAAGACCATGGATGATGCTAAACATCCCATTATAGACAGGACAGCTCACAAAAAAGAATTATCTGGCTCGTGTGCCATAGTACCAAGACTGTGAAATGCTGATGCAGATCATGGTTAACTCTGAGGAGTAGGACTGGAGGTGGGGAAGAGGAGACAGTTTCACTTTTGATTTTGCACAAGTTGAATTCAATTATTTTTGCCATTAAAAATATATAATCCAAGTAATGTGTAGATGTTATAGAGAAGTTTAAAAATACACCAAATATAAATTTTAAATTACCCAGTCATAACCACAGTTAAAATTCTGGTAGATGAGAATAGATACAGTGTAGTATGAATGCATATTCTAGACTTACTTTCCTCCCCAGATTTCCAGAAATAGAAAAATAACATTAATAAATCCATGACAGCCTAGGAAAACAATAAAGAATGATTATGTTGATTTAGAAAGCATATGAAATCTCTGAAATATAGGAAGCAGAGGAAGTTATTGAAGGAGAAGTAGTCACAGCCCAAAATGAACAAGCAAGATGTGCAGAAGCAGCTTAAGGGGTACTTCAAGACAGAGGTAGCAAATTTGGGGAACTGGAGGAAATTTGGAGGAAAACTAGGTGATTGTTTGGGAATCCACAGAAACAGCAGCCAAATAGGTCTAGCATTTACTATCCTGCTCCTATTTATCTAATGTGGAGCAAGAAAGGGCTCTCATCCCAGACAAGAGCAACAAGTGTGGAGCCCTTAGGCCAAAGAGGCAGAGGAGACAGTGCTGACCGTAACTCTCTGAAGGTATGAAGAGTTCCCATATCTACAATGCTCCACTCCATCTACAACCCTTGCCACCTCTCTTGCAAATCACTACAGTTCAGGTTAGAGTTAAAAAAAAATGCAAAGCATTTACAGATGGCGCATGACGGAATCTAAAATAAGATTCTAAAAAAGTACACATCAAGTGTTCAAGAAAAACCAATTGTAGGCTCCACAAGGACAGAAGCAAAAGCAAATGTGCTCTGGAGGGATATACCTTTATTCCAGGCAATAAATGGAGTTGCCACTGACTAAGATAGAGTTTTAGATTTAATATAATACAGTCATGATAGCTACTGTGGAAATGCTTTGGTAGTACCTTAATCAAATTATCTTGCTTACACTTTTTGCTAAGTATGTACAAGAGTGACATATACAATATATGTGTAAATAAGCCAAAATGGCATTTTAATAAATACATTTTAAAATCTAAGTGAAAAAAGCATTGTATCATAGTTTAATTGGCAGTGTTTGTTCTTTTATACTGATACATAAAATAATGGCATCTTAAGATTCTATAACATATGATAGATGCAAAATGCCTATACCAAATACCAGCGAACTAAATCTACCAATGTATAAAAGGATAATTTATCACGTCTAACTGGATTTATTCCAAAAATACAAGATTGTTGTAATTTAAGACTTTTGATAAAATTTGATATCCAGGTACGACAAAACTTATTGCAAATTAAAAATAGAAGAGAATCTCTTTGGCTAATGAAGGGTACTTATAAACAAACAAGCTACTGCAAACATTATGCATAATGAAAACTCTTTAAAGAGTTTTCTTTAAGGTCAGGAACAAAACAAATATGCCTACTATCATCAGTTCCATTCAACAATGTATGAAAGATTTACATTCAGAAAATACAATCAACTCCTATAAAGAAGTAAGAGAAAAATAAAATACAATTTTTTAATGGGAAAGTCTTGAATTTCACAAAATGGCAAATTCAGATGACCACAAAACATGACAAAAATATGAAATTCTACACACTGCTGATGGGCATGTGAATTGTCTGTAAAACTTCAAAAAGCAGTAGGATCATCAAAGAGGTTGAAGATACAAACTCTATCTCCTAGCTATTTTTCTCTTGATAACACCTTTTAAAGAAATTCTTGCACATGTGTGACAAGATAGTTGTGCAGGATATTCATAGCAACACTGTTCACAATAGCAAAAATCTGGAAACAACTGAAATATCAAAAATTGGTGAACAAATAAACTGTGGTATATTTGATACAACAGCATTCAATAAAACAATTAAAATGAATTAAACTACAACCCCACACCACTCTATGAATGGATTACACGACCAATATTAATGAAACGCAAGTCCAGAAGACTACATATCTTATAATTGCATTTGTCTACAGTTCAAAACAAGGCAAAACTGGACTTCACTGTTTGTGATAGTGTTGAATTGTGTCCCTCCAAAAAATGTGTTCAAATCCTTACCTTCGCTAACTATGAATGTGATCATAATAAGATCTTTGCAGATGTAATTAACTTAAGGTGAGGTTGTCAGCATGGACTCTAGTCCAATATAACTGGTGTTCTTGTAAGAAGAGGAAGAGACAGACATAGGGAAGATAGCTACGTGAAGATGGAAGCAGATATTGGAGCTACATTGCCTCAAGATAAGGAACACTTGGGGCTAACAGAAGCCTAAGAGACAAGGCAAGGCCCTCCCCTAGAGACTAGAGATTTCAAAGAGAGTGTGCACCTCCTGATTGATAGCTTGATTTCAGGCTTCTAGTCTCCAGAAATGTAAGAGAATAAATTTCTTGTGTTTTAAGCCACCTAGTTTAGTAGTACTTTGTTACAACCCAAGGAAACTCATATACATGGTAAAACTGTGGAAAACAAACAACAAACAAAAATGCAAGGAATATATTATCTCAGAAGCAGGAATGGAAGTTTACCTCTAGAGTCTAGAGGTCAGGGATGAAATTGTAATGGGAGTGGTGCTGACAGTATCTCTGCTATCTGCCTGTCATTAAGATCTGCTCTTTTTGTTTGAGGTTTGTAATAGACTATCATGGATCTTGCTGTGGATATATTTTCATATTATTTTGCTTAAGATTCTTAAACATCCTATATCTGACAAAGGTCTGAACGATTCTCAGCCAGTATCGCTTCTTATATTTCCTTTTCATCCTTTTCTCTATTCTCTCCTTCAGGAATTCTGACTGGAGGCATAATACATCACTTGCTTGCCTCGATATAGTTTATACTTTCCACATCCAAGGGGGAAAGTTTGATGAGGAGCTGGATATTTGCATGATCTCAAAGAGTCTTCCCACAAAGTGTTGATTAGTAGCAAGGAGGGAAGCAGTAACTGTATAAAATCTGATTTCATTTATTACATGCAATAAAATAAGAATTATCATAGTAAGAGCCAAATGTTTATATGTCTATTTGAAAATTATGAAATTTTATTTAAAACTTGGCTTAAAGAAGAAATCAAAGAAGCAATCAGAAACTGTTCTGATATGAACAATAACAGTGCCATATATCAAATGGTATCCCTAAAAGATGTCCCTGCCTTTACATAACTACATCAAACTTTTGAGTAGTTTTTCCATTAAACTGATGGTCATCAAGTGGCTAAAAATCAAAATAAGTAGAAAATATATCTTATAGTCAACATCATCCATTGCTTTTAAACAGTGTATTGCTGCCCTCTATATTTTATTCTCTAATTTTATTTTATTTTTTCAACAATTGGTAATGGTATAGGGATGTTCATTGCATTGTGCATTAAAATATTCTCTATATTTTAAATTTTGGAAAATAAAAAAGGCAATATTAAATAAAGTTATTTAATAAAATGTGAAAGTATATGACCCTGTGGTATACAACCCTGAACTAAAATTTCACAGAAGTGTAGACTAAACTATAATTCTCTCAGAACTTTAAGGAAAATTATATGTAGTATATAAACATATACATGTATAGGCATGGAGTAAGGCAGGCCTTCTTAATTAAATAATACATGCATTGCAAAGGAATTCATGGGAAAGGAAAATGACTGTAAATGTTGAAAATAGGATGACATCAATACGGAAATCTTCTGTGGATGAAAGGCAACCTAAAGCGAATTAAAAGACAGATCACAGATTCTGAAGAAGGCAGCCTGGAGAGAGAAGGGTGTTGTTGAGACTACCTGTGCTGAGAAAGTGGCTGGACCCTCTTAGGGCCTCTGTAAACTTGTGAGATTCCGGCGGGCATCCCTGAGACTGACTCTGCTTGTGGTGCCTGAGACCAACATGGAAGGTACAATGTATTACAAATAAAATAAGAGAATTAAACCTAGAGAGGACAAAAGAAAAAGGTGTGGACTCACAGGCAGAGTGAGAAACTGCCTCTTTCTGGAATTCTGAGTCTTGTAGACTGTAACTACGGATGGGGCTTGGATCACCACCTTCTTTAGATGTGAATCTTCATGGGAACAAGCGCTGAAGTTAGCAGGGTGAGAGAAGCAATGATGCTCCTTCAGTAATTCTGCAAGATCAAGCCCTGAACCTTTGGAGAGGGAGCACTGACTCCAAGACCCTAGACTACCAGAGAACTAACTCTAGGGAGTATCAAATAGTGAGAACTCACACAAAGGAAACCGCTTGAATAAAAGACCCAGCATCACCCAGCCACCAGTAGTACCCTGTGCCTCATCTAAACAGCAAACACAACAAAAATACAAACCCAATCATCAGCAGACAGGACCACCTCACTCAGCCCTGCCCACCAGTGGAAAAAACAAACAAGCAAAAACTCAGCACAAATCTCACCCTGTACAAAGCTTACACAAACCACTGGACAACCTCAGGAGGGCAGAAACCAAAAGGAAGAAAAAATTCAACCTTGAAGCCTGGGAAAAGGAGACCTCAAACACAATAAGTTAAAAAAGTAATGAAAAGGCAGAGAAATACTACACAAATGAAGGAACAGACTAGAAACACAGAAGTCCAAATAAATGAAGAAGAAATAGGCAAACTACCTGGGACAATATTAAATGGAGCAACATTTGAATTATAGGGGTCCCAGAAGAAGAAGAGAAAAAGAAAGGGTATGAGAAATTTTTGAAGAGATTATAGTTGAAAATTTCCCCAACATGGAAAAGGAAATAGCTAATCAAGTCCAAGAGGCACAAAGAGCCCCGTACAGGATAAACCCAAGGAGAAACACACCAAGACTCATACTAATCAAACTAACAAAGACTAAACACAAAGAGAGAATAATAAAAGCAGCAAAGGAGAAGCAACAAGTAACATACAAGGGAAACTCCATACACTTAACAGCTGATCTTTCAGCAGAACCTCTGCAGGCCAGAAGGGAACGGCAGGGTATATTTAAAGTACTGAAAGGGAAAAATCTACAACCAAGATTACTGTACCCGGCAAGGATCTTATTCAAAATTGATGGAGAAATCAAAAGCTTTTCAGACAAGCAAAAGTTAAGAGAATTCAGTACCACCAAACCAGCTTTACAACAAATGTTAAACAGACTTATATAGTCAAGAAGTACAAGAGAAGAAAAAAGATCTACAAAATCGACCGCAAACAATTAAAAAAATGGCAGTAGGAACATATATATCAATAATTACTTTAAATGTAAATGGATTAAATGTTCCAACCAAAAGACACAGACTGGCTGAATGGATACAAAAACAAGACCCATATATACGCTGTCTACAAAAACCCTCTTCAGACCTAAAGACATGTATAGACGTAAAGACATATAGACTGGCTGAATGGATACAAAAACAAGACCCATATATATGCTGTCTACAAAATATGCACTTCAGACCTAAAGACACATATAGACTGAAAGTGAGAGGATGGAAAAATATATTCTATGCAAATGGGAAACAAAAGAAAGCTGGAGTGGGAATCCTGATATCAGACAAAATAGACCTTAAAATAAAGAAGATTACAAGAGATAAGGAGGGACACTACATAATGATCAAGGGATCAATCCAAGAGGAAGACATAACAATTGTAAATGTCTATGAACCCAACATAGGAGCACCTAAATGCATAAGACAAACACTAACAGACCTAAAAGGAGAAACTGACAGTAACACAATAATAGTAGGAGACTTTAACTCCCCACTCACACCAATGGACAGATCATCAAAACAGAAAATTAATAAGGAAACACAAGTCTTAAATGATACATTAGATGAGATGGATCACACTGATATCAGGATATCAGGATATCAGGACATTCCATCCAAATGCAAAAGAATACACCTTCTTCTCAAGTGCACATGGAACATTCTCCAGAATAGGCCACATCTTGGGTCACAAATCAAGCCAGTGAATTTAAGAAAATTGAAATCATATCAAGTATCTTCTCTGACCACAACACTGTGAGACTAGATATCAATTCAAGAAAAAAACTGTATGAAACACAAACACATGGAGATTAAACAACATGTTTCTAAATAACCAACAATTACTGAAGAAATCAAAAGGGAAATCAAAAAATTTCTGGAAACAAATGACAGTGAAAACACAACAACTCAAAATTTATGGGATGCAGCAAAAGCAGTTCTAAGAGGGAAGTTTATAGTAGTACAATCCTACCTCAAGAAACAAGAAAAACGTCAAATAAACAACCTAACTTTAAACCTAAAACGACTGGGAAAAGAAGAACAACAACAAAAAAGAAAATAGTAGAAGGAAAGAAATCATAAAGATCCAAGCAGAAATAAATGAAAGAAACAGTAGTAAAGATTTAAAAAACTAAAAGATGATTCTTTGAGAAGATAAACAAAATTGACAAACTTTAGCCAGAATCATCAAGGAAAAAAAGAGAGAAGAATCAAATCGACAAAATTAGAAATGAAAAAGGAGAGGTTACAACAGACAATGCAGAAATAAAAGGATTGTAAGAAACTATTATGAACAGCTATATGGCAATAAAATGGATAACCTGGAAGAAATATACAGATTCTTAGATAAGTTCAATCTTCCAAGACTGAACCAGGAAGAAATAGAAATTATGAAAACTCAATTACAAGCACTGAAATTGAAGCTGTGATCAAAAATCTCCCCAAAAACAAAAGCCCAGGACCAGATGGCTTCACAGGAGAATTCTATCAAACATTTAGAGAAGAGTCTATCCTTCTAAACTTTTTCAAAAAATTGCAGAGGAAGGAACACTTTCAAACTCATTCTACAAGGCCACCATCACCCTGATACCAAAACCAAAGACAACAACAAAAAAAGAAAACTACAGGTCAATATCACTGATGAACATAGATGCAAAAATCCTCAACAAAATCTTAGCAAACAGAATTCAGAAACATATCAAAAAGCTCATACACCATGATCAAGTTTGGTTTATTTCAGGGATGCAAGGATTCTTCAATACACACAAATCAATCAATGTGATACACCATATTAACAAATTGAACAATAAAAACCATATGATAATCTCAAGAGATGCAGAAAAAGCCTTGACAAAATTCAGTTTTGTCAAGCACCCATTTATGATTAAAACTCTTCATAAAAAATTGGCATAGAAGGAACCTACATCAACATAGTAAAGGCCATATATGATAAGCCTACAGCAAACATTATTCTCAATGGTGAAAAACTGAAAGCATTCTCCCTAAAATCAGTAACAAGACAAGGGTGTCCACTTTTACCACTATTATTCAACATAGTTCTGGAAGTCCTAGGTACAGCAATCAGAGAAATAAAAGGAATCCAAATCGGAAAAGAAGTAAAGCTCTTACTGTCTGCAGATGACATGATACTGTACATAGAAAACCCTAAAGATAGTATCAGAAAATTATTAGAGCTATTCAGTGAATATAGCAAGGTTGCAAGATACAAAATCATTACACAGAAATCACTTGCATTTCTATATAATACCAATGAAAAATCAGAAAGAGAAATTAAAGAATCAATCCCATTCACCATTGCAACAAAAAGATTTAAATATCTAGGAATAAACTGTGCACAGAAAATTACAAGACACTGATGAAAGAAATCAAAGATGACATAAACAAATGAAGAGATATTCCACGTTTCTGGGTAAGGAGAATCAATATTGTGAAAATGACTATACTACCAAATGCAATCTACAGATTCAATGTCATCCCTATCAAATTACCAATGACATTTTTCACAGAACTAAAACAAAAAATTTCACAGTTCATATGGAAACACAAAAGACCCTGAATAGCCAAAGCAGTCCTGGGAAAGAAGAATAGAACTGGAGGAATCAATCTCCCTGACTTCAGTTTATACTACAAAGCTACAGTCATCAAGACAATATGGTACTGGCACAGAAACAGAAATATAGACCAATGGAACAAGATTACTGCAGATGGTGACTGCAGCCATGAAATTAAAAGATGCTTGCTCCTTGGGAGAAAAGCTATGACCAACCTAGACAGCATATTAAAAAGCAGAGACATCACTTTGCCAACAAAGGTCCATCTAGTCAAAGCTATGGTTTTTCCAGTAGTCATGTACGGATGTGAGAGTTGGACTATAAAGAAAGCTGAGTGCTGAAAAATTGGTGCTTTTGAACTGTGGTGTTGGAGAAGACTCTTGACAGCCCCTTGGACTGCAAGGAGATCCAACTAGTCCATCCTAAAGGAAATCAGTCCTGAATATTCATTGGAAGGACTGATGCTGAAGCTGAAACTCCAATACTTTGGCCATCTGATGCAAAGAATTGACTCCTTGGAAAAGACACTGATGCTGGAAAAGATCGAAGGCGGACAACATCGAAGGAGAATGGGACGACAGAAGATGAGATGGTTGGATGGCATCACTGGCTCGATGGACATGAGTTTGAGTAAGCTCCAGGAGTTGGTGATGGACAGGGAAGCCTGGCATGAAGTCCATGGGGTTGCAAAGAGTCGGCCATGACTGAACAACTGAACTGAACTGGAACAAGATAGAAAGCCCAGAAATAAACCTATGCACCTATGGTTACCTTATTTTTGACAAAGGAGGCAAGATTATACAATGGGGAAAAGACAGCCTCTTCAATAAATGGTGCTGGGAAAACTGAATAGCTATGTGCAAAAGAATGAAATTAGAACACTTACTAACACCATACACAAAGATAAACTCAAAATGGATTAAAGGCCTAAAGACCTTTAGTAAGACTGGAAACCATAAAACTCTTAGAGGAAAACATAGGCAGAACACTCGATGACATGTCAAAGCAAAATCCTCTATGATCCACCTCCTAGAGTAACAGAAATAAAAACAAAAGTAAACAAGTGGGACCTGATTAAACTTAAAAGCTTTTGCACAGCAAAGGAAACTATAAGCAAGGTGGAAAGACACCCCTCGGAATGGGAGAATATAATAGCAAATGAACCAACTGACAAAGATTTAATTTCCAAAATATACAAGCAGCTCATACAACTCAATACCAGAAAACAAACAACCCAATCAAAAAGTGACAAAAAGACCTAAACAAACATTTCTTCAAAGAAGACATACAGATGGCTAACAAACAATGAAAAGATGCTCAACATCACTCATTATTAGAGAAATGAAAATCAAAACTACAATGAGATATCACCTCACACTGGTCAGAATAGCCATCATCAAAAAGTCTACAAACAATAAATGCTGGAGAGGGTGTGGTTCTCTTACACTGTTGATGGGAATGTAAATTGATACAGCCACTATGGAAGATGGTATGGAGGTTCCTTAAAAAGTAGGAATAAAACCACCATATGACCAAGCAATCTCACTCCTAGGCATATACCCTGAGGAAATCAAAATTGAAGAAGACACGTGTATCCCATTGTTCATTGCAGCACTATTTACAACAGCTAGAACATGGAAGCAACCTAGATGCCCGTCGACAGATGAATGGATAAAGAAGTTGTGGTACATATACACAATGAAATATTTCTCAGCCATAAAAAGGAATGCGTTTGAGTCAGTTCTGATGAGGTGAATGAACCTAGAGCCTATTATGCAGAGTGAATTAAGTCAGAAAGAGAAAGATAAATATCATATTCTAACACATATATGTGGAATCTAGAAAAATGGTACTGAAAAATTTATTTACAGGCCAGCAATGGAGAAACAGACATAGAGAATAGACTTATGGTCATGGGGAGTGGGGAGGAGAGGGTGAGATGTATGGAGAGAGTAACATGGAACCTTACATTACCATATGTAAAATAGATAGCCAACGGGAATTTACTGTTTGTCTCAGGAGACTCAAACAGGGGCTCTATATCAACCTAGAGGGGTGAGGTGGGGAGGGAGATGGGAGGGAGGTTCAAAAGGGAGGGGATATATGTGTACCTATGGCTGATTCATGTTGAGGTTTGACAGAAAACAACAAAATTCTGTAAAGCAATTATCCTTCAATAAAAAAATAAATTAAAAAGGAAAAAAATGAATTAATGTAAAATTTTTTATTTGTCAGCTTATTGTGCTTTATATCTTTGGTTTTAAAACTGTCCAGATTTCTTAATGAAGTGTTAAGAGAGTGTTTCATGTATATATTCCAAGAAAAAGAGAAACTAAAAAAAAAAAATAAAGACAGGTCACAAATACCAACTAAGATAGATACAATACTAGGAAAACATAACAATAAATATGCAAAATCTATGTGGGGAAATTTTAAAATATCATTGTGGAAATTACCAAGAAGTGTGAAGAAATATATTGGCATAACATGTTCTCCTATATGAGCACTAAACCCCAAACTAAACTTTAAATAAATTGTAATTCTAGTAAAGGAGGGAAAAAATTTTTTTTAACTGAATAAGCTACAATTTATTGAAAAAATAAGGAAGCAAGAATTGGAGGGAATTTTTTGGAAGAAAAAAAAGAGCACAATGACTTTTCCTATGAGATATTTAGTGTAAACATAACAAAACTGTTGCACTTACGTATGACTAGACAGGTAGCTCAATAGAACAGAAAAAGAATTCCAGAATAGACCAAAAAGCTTAAAGAAAACTAGCATGTGATAAAAGTAGCTATGGTTTCTCACAGTTCTTCACAGTTTCATTTTTCATATTTAAATATCTAATTTATCTCAAATGTATCTTAGAGTAAGATGTGAGGAAGAAATTAAAATGTATTTCCCTCCTAAATCAATTGCTCCCAATCCCCCAGATTGATGATTGAGATTTAAACGTAAAAAATGAAACCATGAAGAACTGAGAGAAACCATAGGAAATACTTTATTTGCAGAGTGAAGAAGGCCTATTATATTTTACAAAACCCAGAAACCATCAAAGAAAAATTAATGTTTGACTATGTGAAAATTTTAAAATTTATTCATGGAGGGGAAAAAAAAGCACAGGAAAATTAAATATGAAATGACAAACTGGAAAAATTGTTCTTAACTCATATCAATGGAAAGGGATAAATTCCAAAACATATATTCTATATAGGTTTCTATAAATCTGTAAGAAAAGACAAAAACACAATAGAAAACTGGGCAAAAGATATCAACAGTTTATAGAAAAATAAATACAGATGACTCAAATATTTAAAAAGATGCTCATCCTCTCATTATAAAGGAAATGCAAATTTAAACTATAATGAGACACAAGGGACTCCTTGACAGTCCAGTGGATAGGATACCTTGCTTCCACTGCAGGAGGCACCAACTGGATCCCTGATCAGTTGGATCCCTGGTCAGGGGAACTAGGAACCTGCGTGCCCTGTGGCACAGCCAAAAGCAACCCCACAAAAACTAAACAAAACAAAATAAAACCATATCGAGATACAATATTTCACCTATTTGTTTGGCAATGGTTTTAAAAAAATTAATACATTGAAGATGCTATGGGGAAAAGTTGCTCTCAGACATGGCTGGGAGGATGCAAACTGGTGTAGTCACTATGCAGGGCAGTTTAATATCACTGTCAAAATTACATGCACATCTTCTTTGATTCTAAGAATGTATCCTAGAGATATGCTCCTGAATGTGTAAAATGACATCTATTCCAGGTTGTTTGTTGCACCATTTTGTGTAATAGCAAACACTATAAAGACAACCCAAGCTTTTGGAATTCTGGTAGAGAAGGACTGTCCACTAAGTGAACAGACAAACCAGGTTAGTGCGCTATAGCAGGAGACTAGAAAAGAAACTTTATTCAAAAAAGATAAGACTGATCAACAGTTTCAAATACTGATGAGTGGTCAAATAAGAACAGAAAATAGACAATAGATGTTGGGAAGATACACATAATTGGTCATCTTTAAAAATAATGGTGGAGCACAAAATGAAATGGTAAGATCAAAAATATTTATTGGAATAGGTAAAGAAAAGAATGGGAGAAAATAAAATATAGAATAAAAATTGTTTTTAATTAAAAAAAATGTTTTTAAAGAAGAGAATGGGAGATAAGGAAGTGGAAGCAATGGGTATAGATTGTAGCCAGAACGTTTTGGTTGTTTGGAAGATGAGTAATAGTATAGGGATGGAATAATCCTATAGAGAAATAATAATGTGCACAAGTACCCATAGCAACTTGGAAGAAAGAAAAAGAAAGAAGAAGGGAAGGAAGGCAAAGAAAGAAAGGAAGGAGGGAGAGAGACAGAAGAGTTACACTATGACAGTACGCTATTTAAAACTGAACCATTAACAGTGCCTCAAAGAAAGCTGATAATGTTAAGATCTCTTAACTATTGTTGAACTTCGATCAATTAGACTTTTTTTGATAGTCTCTCATAGTCAAACATTATGTTAGTGCTAGTTATTAGAACCATGTATATTTATGATTAGTAAGTATAGAAATTCTTGCCACATAAACTTCTTTGTCACTTATTAATCTGTAGCCATGCCTGTAAATGGTGCTTCTTTTTTTTGTTTTTCAGTCCAGCCACATGGCTTGTAGGATCTTACTTCCCTGACCAGGGATCAAACTCCGGTGGGCCCTGGCAATGAAAGTGCCCAGTCCCAATTACCGGACCACCAGGGAATTCCCGATGGTGACTTTGTTAAGGTTTAGATTTGGCCTTATTTGGCATGACTTTGTAACTTCCTTTTTCTCATTATTGTTGTCTATTTTCTACTATTTGCTCTACACAGAGTGATTATTTTGATAGTTACCATCTAACTAGTCATATATGTAACTGTTCCATGTTGAGAAAGCTATCACAGCTTCAATGCTGATGGCATGGCTGCACTCAGAAATTCATTATCGCTTATTCAAACATGTCATCTAATGATAGGTGTTGTTTAAGTGATACTGATAACAGTGGCAGCAAATTCACATCTATAACTATGTAGCAGTTTGAACATTACTCTTTTCTGTAGACTGCTCCATTTGCCTGAATTGTAATGCCATTAATATTCCACATTAAACTCTTTCAAGAATAAGGAGAAGCGCATGTAAATTGTAAAAGATAATACCATTTATTCATCCTCATTTATTTATGGAGTGTCTACTCAGCATAAAGCCTACAATTGTTCCTGCCCTAAGAATGCTTATAACCCCATGGAATAGAGAGACAATAAAACAATCATTATAAAGTGAGTAGATGCACTTTTAGGGAGGTTCTAGATGCAATGGGAGCATACCACAGAGCCATCAGAGAGGGCCCATGCAGCAGGTCCTTTGTGTAATAATACTGAGGTCTCACATGATGTCACCGTTAGTCAAGTTATGGGCAAAGTCTTCCTGAAAGCTAGGTGCAAAAGAATGAACCTGGATAGGTCCTCAAGAGTTTATCATGTCATTGCCAACTTGGATCGGAATGCATTTAACCCAAATTGTCCCTACATAGATGCAGAGAGGTGTCAAGTCACACAACCAGTTTATGTACCCTTTACACCTGCATGTGAATGTGTTTATCAGATCCTGTCCAAAAAAGCATATTTTGATTAGAAGGAAAAGAAAGGATCTTCAGGCCTAGGAATCCTGGGGACACACTATCAAGTAAGAGAAAAGGGTGGAAGGCAGAAGATACACTAGACGAACATTACTTCTTCACAGGTGGGCCTGAAACAGGTTGTGGATATGTTGCTAGATTCAAAAGTACAAAGGGAAGTACCATTTGTTCTAGGATGTGCTCTGAAAAAGTCCCTCACTTTTCAAATCCAAATGAATCTGGATTCTCAGCATTGCCTGGTTGAGATCACCTTCCTTTGCTTCACTTTTACTCTAGATGGCAGCAACAGAACAAACTAGAGGCGAAAAACTATTTTCAATGAAATTTGTTCTCTGACTACTAGATAAAAAATAGTCTCAGAATGTTATTTGAAATAAAATATGCCCTTTCGATTTTTTTCCAGTATAGATATACATCAACAGTATTTCAAATAATTAAGTCAAGGTACAAATGTCTTTGCAATTATTCAACTTAGGCCACTGATCAAACATTATTTGTAGAGAAGTTTTATTATAATAACAATACCTCTGTGAAGAATCACTGCGTATGCGCACAAGTTTATATTTAGAAGCTGAAATATCAAGGTCAAATATTAAGTATACTTTTTAAATTAAGGAAATTTCATCCAATAAAGGGCCAGATAGTCAGACAGACAACAGACAGAAATTCTCTGGCTAAATAGAGAAATAAAATTTTACTATTTCTTTAATAAATTTATGTTTTTAAAGTCATTTCAAATAAACATCCCTAGATGAAACTGGTTTATATGTATATATATATTAAAAACACAGTTTACAAATATTTTAAAAGAATTAATTTCGTTAAAAAATGACATTTGCCATCACTCTCTCTAAGCTAAAAGAATTTATGATCCCAGAACTGTTTATAGGTGAGACTGCAGAAACATGAGAAACATTATTTTTTTTAAAAAAGACCTGAAAATAAGCCAGGAGATTAAAAGAAAGATGAAAGTTGTAGTAATTTTCAAAAGGGGATTTCAAGAACACATTATATTGGTTGACACTATACTCTCACACAATTCAAGGCTGGATTGAGGAGAGGATACCCAACGGAGTGGGAAATACAATTGTCCAGGTTATGTGTCTCCTGACTCTAGAAGCTGCAATTTACTGCTCTATAGTCATAGGTTTCTGTGTGGTTAGGCTGATTTTCTCAAGTATCTTGGAAAAGGGACATTTGTTTGTAATTTACACAAAAGTGTCGTTTGGATGAGCAGTGGACCTATTAGCATGAGTCAGAAGAACTTCATTAAATTAAAGCTCTGTGAAAGTAACATTTCTTTTTGTTCTAGAATTATTGACTTGATAAATCAGAATTAATTAATCCAATTCTTTAGATTACCATTGTTAAGTCATCTTTTAACTAGATCAATGAAGAGACAACATTGGTTGTGTCAAAGCTCTATAGTGGAGGATTTAGTTGGATTTTGTAGCTCAGTCATTCACTCATAGGTCCTGCTTGCGTTTGGGTGAACTGGAAAGTAGTGTAGCATCATATAATCAGAAGCTTTATTTTTTTAATTTATTTTAATCTGATCACAGCATTTAAAATATCTACATGAGGAAAAAATTCACAAGGTAGATAAAGTTTATGCACAAAGAAGTTCATCATTATGTGATTTAGAATAGTGAACAAACTGGAAATGATGTACAAAAGAGGAATGGTTAATTGTATTAATTGTGTTAAGATTTCAATAATCAAATAAATATTTATCAAGACTTGACTAACATGCCAGGCATTCTGTTAGAAAATTCAGCACTAAAAAAAAAAAAAAGAAAGAAAGAAAGATTCAGCACTGAACGTGATCAATATGGAAACTGACTTTCCTATAATAACAATTTGGGCTTCCCTGGTAGCTCAACTGGTAAAGAATCTGCCTGCAATGCAGGAACTCCAGTTTAATTCAAAGATCTCCTGGAAAAGGGATAGGCTACCCACTCCAGTATTCTTGGGCTTTTCTGGTGGCTCATATGGTAAAGAATCAACCTGCAATGTGGGAGGCCTAGTTCCATTCCTGGATCAGGAAGATCCCCTGGAGGAAGGCATGGCAACCTACTCTAGTATTCTTGCCTGGAGAATCCCATAGATAGAAGAGCCTGGCAGGCCACAGTCCATGAGGTCGCAAAGAGTTGGACAAGACTGAGCAACTAAATACACACACACATAATAACGATTTAATGTAAAGTTTTTAAAAAACAAGAAGAAAACCTTTATAATACTATAGTGCTTTACAACGCTATAAAGCCCTTATTGCAGTATCCACTACATAATTTATATACCTAATATATAGAGAAAACTTTTAGGAGAAAACATGTCAAATGTTAATAATCGTTATCTCCAAGTGATGGTAACACAATAATTTTTCAACAATTTCTGTATTTTCTACAGATATGTTACTGTTAAATTTTTTTTAATTATATAAAATGGCACAGGACCAAAGGTAGGCTACCAGAAAAAGAGAATGGTATCTAATGATATACTCAGAAGCCAGGATCACTTCACGGCAAGGAAAACCTGTGTGTGTGTTGATTTCGATTGCAAGTCTTTGCAAAGCCTGCTTCCTCCTCAGCCTTAGGAAGATCGGGAGGAGAAATACTGGCAGCATGTTTCAGCCAGATTACACAAGGGGGTGCACAGATCCTATTTCCAAATACTTCCCGTTGTCTTCCAGGAAAGAGAAGAAACAAACAAACAAAATGCAGACATTTGATTTGGTGACTAGTTAAAATGTTTTAATAGGTTTATTTATACAGTCCACCACTGTTTTCTAACCTGAGAGATCTTTGAAGGGATGAAACTTTACAAACCACCTCCACTCCCTCCACATTTATTTCATAAGAAAAAAAAAATATTGCAGGAAAATAAGCAGCTTTTTAAAGCACAATTTGTAAAACTGGAGACAGCCTAAATGGCCACGAATAAGGGTTGTTAAATGAATTATGGTAATCATAAACAAATTAGAAAGTAACCATTAAAAATGATGTTGACATGGAAGGACATTAAAAGGCAATTTTTAAAAAGAAATTTATACAATAATGTGTATAATATGATCTAATTCTTATGTAAATACATAGTATATATAATAGAAAAACCTAGAAAGATGCTAAAATATTACTAGATGCTAAAATATTATCCTTAAGAAATGAGTGAGTGAGTGAATGAGTGAAAGTTGCTCAGTTGTGTCTGGCTCTTTGCGACCCCATGGACTGTAGCCAATAGGCTCCCCCTTCCACGGAATTCTCCAGGCAAGTATACTGGAGTGGGTTCCATTTCCTTCTCCAGGGGATCTTCCTGACCCAGGGATCGAACTCAGGTCTTCTGCATCTTTACCATCTGAGCCACCAGGGAAGTCTTAAGAAGAGAGTGACAGTTTTTTTCATTGCCTTATATCTGCATGTGTACATTTTAGCATTTTTGTCTACAATAAGTTAAGATTTGTTTTTAAAAACAAGAATAAATTAGTCCAAATTCTTTGGAATTTTCTTTCCAAATAAAAATGAATACCTCTTCTTATAACCTTTGTTAATTAAATATATATGGAGATTATTACAAATTACTCAGAGATATGGTGACAATACTGGTGTATTTGCTGAAGACAGTTCCACTTTATGACTGTTCTTTTAGTGTAGCTATTAATAGTGCCCCTTTCACTGTCAGAGTTTGAATAAGTCACCCTATAGGTATATTATTAAATTTTTACCAGGAAGTTTTTAGATTACCTTGTAGCTTTCACCCTTTTGTCATCAGTCTGCTTTCAATCCAAAAGATCCTAAGACTTGTCTCTACCAATGTGCTAAGATGCAACGCTGGCCCCAAAATTCTGAGATTCCTCAGGCTGCATTAGGGTTACAGTGAGGCCAGGGTTTACTCCAAAATCCATGTGAATCACAGAAAGTCTTTTTGAGACCCAGCTTGAGCTGATGGCTCAGATGACTTTAAGGCTACACATCCATTAGCAGGAACCATCCATGGAATAGTGACATGACACCCTACCATCATGACACCTTTTGATATGTCTTTTGGGACTGAATCCTGGCACTATTAGGATAAGATAGTATTTTTCAAATCACTACTATACATGTAAAACCACCAAAAATTCCTTGGATTAGAAGTAACAAATACCCACTCCAATAACAAGTAAAAGTGGAAAATGTTCTAAATTAATCTAAGGGTGGTATCTCCTGGGACTTGGAGCACAGGGCCCAGCTGAGCCCCACACAGGACCAGAGCCAGAACTAAAAAGTAGAGACAGCTCGCTCTCTCTCTTTCTTTTTCTTTTTCCTTCTCTTCCTCTTTCATGCTATTAAATTGCATATTTCTGTTTCTTTGTGCACATCTATATCATTTGTCTCACCCTGCAGAAGAGTTTATTCTGTTGTCCATAAACAGAGCCAAAGACAGTCACCCTCAGTGTCCCTATGTGTTCTCTCAAATCAAGCAGCAATTAATTAGTGCTAGTGCCCCTGAGTCCAAATTCCCAAGGGATAGATTCTGACTTTTATAAATGAATAAATTTTTTTCTCCTCAGTCAGGTGTCCACTCAAGGTCAATCAATTATGGTCAGGGAGGGCTGAAAATGGTCCATCCATGTGGATTAGGGAAGAGGAATGTAGTCTGGGTAGATCCCTCCATGAGAATCTGCTAGCTTTCCTTCCTTCAGAGAACTTGGCAAGTTTTTTCTCTTTGATGACACACTCTGACTAAACAGGCAGGAAAGAAGGAGCTCTCAGTAACTCAAATCCACACACCACAGGTATTATGATGAAACTTCCAATGACACCCTCAACCATAGTTTCTCCCATACCTATTTCATATTTTCTTAATTCTATTGACAACTTCCAAGGAACTTGGAACATATTCCTTACCTGTTATCTTCCACATCTTAATTCTATGATAAAACACTTATGAGAAGCTCATGCATCACCAATTTGAAGAGCAAAATATTTATTCTTTTGTTTTTTATCCATTCTTTCATGTAACACACATTTATTGCATTGCTACCATATGTCAAGGCCTGTGCTCAGTGCTGTGGGAAGCAATAAGCCACAGACCTTATTACCAGGCATTCACAGTGTACTGAGAGAGTCAAAGAGATAAAAGAATAATTATGTGATAGGACACAGTGATATGACCTATGACAGAAGAATATACTAAGTGAGTTGAATGCAGAGAGAAGGATCTAAATTATCTTTGGGGAAATCAAGAAAAGCATCAAAGAGATTTTACTTCATTTGGGTGCTGAAACAATAAGACTTTTCCTGATGGAGATCAAGTAGAAGATTCCCAGATAAAATAACAACCATAATAAATAGCTACCATACACTTGTTGGGCTTCTCAGGTGGCACAGTGGTAAAGAATCTGTCTGCCAAAGATACATGGTCTGATCCTTGGGTTGGGAAAATGCCCTGGAGTAGGAAATGGCAACCCACTCCAGTATTCTTGCCTGGAAAATTCCATGGACAAAGAAGCTTGGTGGGCTACAGTCCATGAGATCACAAAGAGTCAGACATGACTGAGTGACTGAGCACACACGCACCATATACTTAGCGATTACTGCATGTAGATGCTCTATCACATGCCATACTTGGATTATCTTGTTAAACCTGGCAGCCCAGCTGCAAGGTCTGTCTGTCACTCCACTACGCAAATGTATCTCAGAATCGGTCACTTAGAACACAAGATCCCCAGGAGGAGAGAACTATGCACACAGAGGAACTCTAATAAATGCCAATAAACTAAAAATATCCCATGTTAGTGTGTCTGAGGAAACAAGCATTTTTATACACTGCTGGTGGAAAGTACAACTTCCTGTGGGACAATTTGTCAATATGCACCAAAATTCACTCTTAGAAATTTACGTTAAGGAAATAATTGAGAATTTAGACAAAGTTAAAACAACAAAGATGTGCATGATGATATTGTACATAATAACAGTCTAAAATGTTGAACAATGTTGTCATAAAAAATTATATCCTGGAACTTCCCTGTTGGTCTAGTGGTTAAGACTCTGTGCTTCCACTTCAGGAGGCACAAACTTAATCCCTGGTTGAGGAAATAAGATTCTACATGCTGAGTAGCAAAGCCAAACAAAAACAAGAGAGAAGAAAAAGATGGCAAAAAATGATGTTGTAGAAGTATATTTATTGAATTGAAAGATGTCCATGACAAGTCTTCAAAAATCAATATAAAAGCAGAATGAAGTTTTTTTATTTCATATGTGTGTATATACAAATATAAGTATAAGGGTATATAAATATAAAATATACATACATTTTAAACATGATATATATCTACAGATGTGTATGTCTTTATATATTTTAGTATATATGTGAAATATATAATATAAATATCATATATATACACATGCACACACACACACAGTTATATGAAACACTAGAAAGGTATACACTAAAATTTATCAACGATTTCTCTGGCTAAGAATTTGGCAATTGGATACCTTCCTTTATTTTATCCTTCTTTTTTAATTGTTCTATATCTATATAAAGCTCATATTATTTTTGAAAGCAAAAAATGAGAGCTTAAAATGCTATTAATTGATGCAATTAATAATTAAATCACATCTAAATTCACTGAGTTGAGAGTAAGATCTCAAGGTGCAACCTACACTCAACATAAACTTACTTAGTATTTACATAACAGTGGTATCTCTGAAAGTTGTGGTAAAAATTCACGTTTTCTAATAATATTTTCATGGACATTATGTGCATATCCAAATTATCTCTTATCTCAAAGAAGCTGAACAATCCAAAAAAGGGACATTCCCATTCTGCCAATAGTATAAGATTTAGCAAATCACTTACCCTCTCTGAGCTTCTGATTGATTATTTACAAACCAAAAGAAATGATAACTTCTCTTACTGGTGTTCTGACAAGCGAATGAATGTACCTGTGCATGCTTTACAAAGTTTTATACGGATAATCAGGGGAATTTTAATAAGGTCGGATATTATGTCCTTAAGTTCTCCTATTGGAAATTTTTAATTTTTATGAATCTACAAAAGATCAATAACTTTATAGATCACAATGTTATGAGCAGTATGCTCTTTGTTATTCAATCATATGCAATCCATGAGTCATTGCCAACCCAGGAAAATTGTGATATTCTTATTAATAGGTTTGGACACTGTTATTATTACTATTATATTTTTGACTGCACAGGGTCTTTGTTGTTGCACGCGGGGTTTTCTAGTTGCATTGAGCAGGGACAGCTCTCTAGTTGCTGTGCACGGGTTTCTCATTGCAGTGGCTTCTCTTGTTGCAGAGTACAGCCTCTTGGGTGCACAAGCTTCAGTAGTTGTGGTGCACAGGCCTAGTTGCCCTGTGGCATGTGAAATCTTCCTGGATCAGGGACCAAACCCACGTCTCTTGCATTGGCAAGTGGATTCTTAACCACTGGACCACCAGGGAAGTCCCCTATGGGGCTCTACCATAAATTTGTCCTGCTAGTAGAAAGCTTTTGTGAACTGATTCAAGCTTCTTAATGCTTTTGATTGTAGAATTCTTCTACAGCAGGATACTAAGCCTAACAAAATAGCTAATAATAATGTTAATGCTAATTTTAACTCCCTGGTCTTTTTGCAATCTTTTGTCCAAGGATTCGAACTAAAGAGTTACTCTTCTTCCTAGTGTAGCCAAAAGCCAGTTATTTCAGTCATCGGAATACCTTTTCCATTTTAGCTTCTTATGCCCTCCCTAATCTAAGAAACCAATGTTAAACATGCTGAGTATGAGATCTGATTTAACCCATATTTCATCTGTTGAACTCTATCTCTGTCTCTTATAGCTTCATTAGACACCTGTCCCCTGTACATTATTGGAAACGACAGTGCAATGCAATACGACGTTGGAGTCTTTAGCTATGTGTGTGCTTAGTTGTGTCCAACTCTTTGCAACCCCATGAACTGTAGCCCACCAGGCTCCTCTGTTCATGAGGATTCTTCAGGTGAGAATACTGGAGTGGGTTGCCATGCCTTCCTCCAGGGGATCTTCCCAACCCAGGGATCAAACCCAGGTCTCTCACATTGCAAGTGGATTCTTTCCTGTCTGAGCCACCAAGTCTTTAGCTATATAAAAGCTTTTTCTTTATATATATATTTTTTTTTAACTTTTCACAAGCAGAGTCCTTTCCTCAGGTCAGCTTTTGACAAATATTCATAAAATCATATTGGCAATGCTGGTAAGCATACTCTTTTGGAGAAACCAAGGTGATCCTAATTTTGGAATCTTGGAATCTTTTGGCATCTCCGAGTTTGAAAGATGATCTGGGTGGTGAATTTATAACAGTCTGTTCTAATCTTCTTTGGGTCTATGACACCATTATGAATGTACTAGGACACATCTGAAGGGTGTTTCCCTTCCCTACCCTGGCAGTCCTCTGCAAGCCCAGACAACTGTTTTGATATACTACTTAATACCTTTAACATTTACCAGGGTAGATAATGAAAAAAGCAGTGCAAAGGGAAGCTGAACTCAAATTGTTCTTTGTCTATTAAACTATATTTCTACATAGTATGCATTAACTATACTTCAATGAGAAAAAAAAGAATAAAGACTGAATCTTAAAAAAAAAACATTTCAATAACAACAGCACTCAATACCTTTTACCATAATTGCTTATTTAATTGTAATTTGTTATATTTGCTTTCCCTTTAGACCGTAAGTTCTGGTGATGCTTGCCTACTATTTAACATAGTGCTCATTACAAAGTAGGTGATGAATAATAACTTATTAAATGAATGAACCACCTCTCCCAATCCTGATTCCCATTTTCAATAACAAAATCAACTAGTCAAGAGGGAGGTAATCAAGAGGAGGGATATGTGAATCAGTCCAAGAAAATACAGTTCACCAGTGCTAGGCTATGTGACTCAGTCCCAGTATCACCCACTATAAAGATGTTTCCACAGTGACATATGGGTGATAGTGAAGTAAAATGTTAAAATAAGTTATGCTGGATCAACAGCAAGGAATTCCATTACACTTTTTGTTATTTTAAAATCAAACAACTGCTGCCACATTTTGTTATCAGTAATCTTGCCTCTAGCATTTGCTCCTTCCTCTACATAATAACTGAGATATATTTAAGGCATACTGGTGATGAAAGTGTCTTATGCACTTTATATAAATGCATTATCACTTTAATCTTGACAGTATGATAATGTAGATATACTTATTAAGCCCAATCTATAAATTATAAAATAAAGAAATAAGGTAAAAATCAATTGTCTAAGGTTCCAAAATATGTAAGAAATAGAGCTAGAATTCAAATCTGCTTCTATTTGAAACCAGAATCTAAGCTCTTATCTACTAATCTCTATCACTACTGGTTAAAACACAAGATTACCAGGTTTATTTTAATTTAATTCCATTGTATTCAAAGAATACACCTTGTATGATTTCAATTATAACTCAGGATATTGTCTATGTTAGTCAATGTTCTTGGTGCACTTAAAGAAAATGTATACTCTGCTGTTATTGGGTGGAATTCATCACTAATGTTAATTAAATCCAGTTGCTTGATGGTGTTTTTTAGCCTTAGATTTTTGTTAATTTTCTCTTACCAATAATTTCTACCAATTATTTTTCTGCTCTACCAACATTTCTTATGTTCTTGCATACAGTGTCAGAAACTCTGATGAATAGTTTAACATTTATTGCTCGAATAATCGATAGATGGTGACTGCAGCCATGAAATTAAAAGACACTTGCTCCTTAGAGGAAAAGCTATGACCAACATAGGCAGCATATTAAAAAGCAGAGGCATTATTTTGCCAACAAAAGTCCATCTAGTCAAAGCTATGGTTTTTCCATGCATCCAGTCATGTATGGATATAAGAGTTGGACTATAAAGAAGGCTGAGTGCCAAAGCATAGATGCTTTTGAACTGTAGTGTTGGAGAAGACTCTTGAGAGTCCCTTGGACAGCAAGGAGATCCAGCCAGTCCATCCTAAAGCAAATCAGTCCTGAATATTCATTGGAAGGACTGATGCTGAAGCTGAAACTCCAATACTTTGGCCACCTGATGTGAAGAACTTACTCATTTGAAAAGCCTCTGACGCTGGGATAGATTGAAGGCAGGAGGAGAAGGGAATGAGATGGTTGGATGGCATCACCAACTCGGTGGACATGAGTTTCAGTAAGCTCCAGGAGTTGGTGATGGACAGGGAAGCCTGACATGAAGCCCATAGAGTTGGAGTCGCAAAGAGTCAGCCATGACTGAACAACTGAACTGAACTGATAGGTATTATTATTGTCTCCATTTTACAGAGGGAAAAACTGAGGCTAAAAGTTGTTTTACTTGTCCATAGTCACAGAGTAAGTAAGTGCAGCAGGGCTGGGATTTGAATCCTGTATTTCATACTCTTAAACTTCCTGCTCCTAGTCAATATCCTACAAAGACTGCTCTGTGGAAATGCTTTAGATCAAGTCTTTTACTAGCAATGTAATATTTATTAAAGAAAAATATTTCTTTCTTTAATAAATTGCATAATTGTAGGAAGACTAAAGGACAGATGGATTGAAAATCCAAGGTATTTTAGTCTTTTAAATAAGGGCCCAAGAGCTTACTTACACCTTTAGTCTGAGGCTTACATATGGCTTTTTTTTTTTTTTTCAAAGAGAAAATAGCAAAACATTCTGGAGATTGGCAGCATTCCATTGAAGATCCTAAGGTCTGCGTTTCCAACATTAACGCAGGGCATTCTGACCTTGCTCAGAAACACTAGACAGGATGGGAAGCAAGGGCTGCAAAGCTGCACTTTGTAAAAATGGGATGGAACAAGCCAGGGTCTTGAAAGAGAACTAAGCAAATACTGAGGTCAAGAAACCTATATAAGTGTTATTCCAAATTCAATTCAACACCTGGAAATCAAGTTCTCTATTACTTAAGACCAACAATGATCTTACACTTCTTGAGGCCGATTCATCCAATGAATAAAGTGCCATAAGCACCAAGGACACAGGCTTTCATTATTGGATGATTCGCCTGTGATGAAAGAAAAGTTCTGAAGAATCAAGCCTACTTTCCTTTCCCCAGAAAAAAATTAGATTTCATTTCAGAAACTGTACTTTCTCTGTTAAAGGGACTGTATTGAATTTGAACATATTAAACATGAATCATTAGATAAAATTGTTTTCACCTTCCTGGAAGGTAGTATAACTATAGTCTACAATTATTTTATGCCCTTTCTGATAGCACATAGAACTTATTATTTATTTAAAATTATAAATAAATGAAATGTAAAAAATATCTTGAATAATTTTCAATAATCATATTATTAATTATAACACTGATTATGCTATTCTAAAAACTACTATATACAATTTAGGATAGACAAAAGTAATTAAGTTTATGCCATTAAGAAACAAAATTTTCACAATAGTAGAAAATGGAATGAATATAAAATCAAAGAAGTACAAAGATTTTAATCTTAAATTTATAATATTGTGAACTTGTCTTTTCTTTTAAACAATATTTACATATTTCCAAACTCTGAACAAGCTTAGAAACAATGACCAATGCAGTAGCAATAAACATTCCTAAAATCCAGATTGTGGTCTCTAAGTACCATTTCCCAATACCGGGCTCCTTGGATAAATGGATGATTTGAATTCTGGAGCAAGAGATGTCTAAGGTGATCCCAAAACATCTTATCATACCAGAAAACAATGAGGTTACCAAAGACTACTGAGGTTTGTCAAAAGGATTCAAGGGCCAAACTGATGATACTTCTACAAGTCAAAAAATAGTACCATTTGAGCATCAGTAAAGATGCAATGGATTAAAACACATAAAAACATTTTTAAAAGTTCATTCATCACCCATGGAATATGATACAGAATCAGTGCTGAAACCTGATAAATAAAAAGAAAGAATATTTTGCCTTTCCCATATGAAATGTACTGCTGGGTTACCAAAAGTTTATTTTCACAGAAGCATTTCAGCCAATAAGTGAAGAAACAATGATATAATATTAATGCTTTGTAACCACTAATGGCATAATGGGCCTATTCTAAACAATGACCAGCTATCAACATCAGAAAAAGGGGAGATAATCAGACATACGTGCTTCCTGGTGGAAGTGCCAATACTTCCCATGAAGTAGCCTTATAAAAAAGCAATCCTGAACATAAGCAAGCCAAGTCTTAAGATCTAACTATTACTTTATAAGAAGTACAGGGCACAAAGTGTAACTATAAGGCCAATGACTGTTTCTTCAACAAATATATTTCTAAGGAAAGAGAAGGAGAAGAAGGAATAGAAGAATTAAAAGATGCTTAAGAAGCATGTAAGCAATTGCTATATGTGGACTTTATTTGGATTCTGATGTAAATCAACGTAAAAAAAGAAAAATAATTATGAGTCACTGATATTTTGATATTTTTAAAAAGAGTCCTTAGTTTTTTAGAGATGCATACAAAAATATGTGTGCTTAAAATACTGTGGTAATTTTTACCATATTAACAAATTAAAAGATAAAAATCTTATGATGATAGATGCAGAAAAAGCTTTCCACAAAATTCATCACCCATTTATGATAAAAAACTCTTCATAAAAGGGCATAAAAGAAACCTATCTCAACATAGTAAAGACCATATGTGATAAGAATGAAAGTGGAAGTCCCTCAGTTGTGTTTGACTCTTTGCGACCCCATGGACTATACAGTCAATGGAATTCTCCAGGCCAGAACACTGGAATGGGTAGCCTTTCTCTTCTCCAGAGGATCTTCCCAACCCAAGGATTGAATCCAGGTCTCCTGCATTGCACGCAGATTCTTTACCAGCTGAGCCACAAGGGAAGCCCCCATATATGATAAACCCACAGCAAAAATTATTCTCAATGGTGTAAAACTGAAAGTGTTTCCTTGAAGATCAGGAACAGGACAAGGATACCCACACTTGCCACTATCATTTAACATAGTTTTGAAAGTCCTAGCCATGGCAATCAGGGAAGAAAGAGAAATAAAAGGAATCCAGATTGGAAAAGAAGAAGTAAAATTCTCGCTGTTTACAGATGACATGATACTATACATAGAAAACCCTAAAGATACTATCAGAAAATTACTAGAGCTAATCAGTGAATTTAGTAAAGTTGCAGGATGGTGTATAGGAATCCTTTGCATTTCTATACACTAACAATGAAAAACCAGAAAGAAAAATTAAGGAATCAATCCCATGCATGATTGCAACAAAAAGGATAAAATATGAAAGAATAAACCTACTTAAGGAGACAAAACTGGTCTTCCCTGGTGGCTCAGATGATAAAGACTCTGCTTGCAATATAGGAGACCCAGCTTCGACCCCTGGGTTGGGAAGATCCCCTGGAGAAATAAATGGCAATCCACTCCAGTATTCTTGCCTGGAAAATCCTATGGACAGAGGAGCCTGGCAGGCTACAGTCCATAAGTTCTCACAGACTAAGAAATGACAGAGCGACTAACGCTTTCAAGGAGACAAAAGAGCTGTATACAGAAAACTCTAAGACACTGATGAAAGAAATCAAAGACGACATAAATAGATGGAGAGATAAACCATGTTCTTGGACTGGAAGAATCAACATTGTGAAAATGACTATACTACCCAAAGCAAGCTACAGATTCAATGCAGTCTGTATCAAATTACCAATGACATTTTTCATGGAATTAGAATAAAAAATCTCACAATTCATATGGAAACACCAAAGACCTGAATAGTCAAAGCAGCCTTGAGAAAGAAGAATGGAGCTGGAGGAATCAATTTTCCTGACTTCAGACTATACTGCAAGCCTATACTACAAAGCTATAGTCATCAAGACGGTATGGTACTGGCACAAAAACTGAAATATCGACCATTGGAACAAGATAGAAAACCGTAGACAAACCCACACACCTATGGGCACCTTATCTTTGACAAAGGAGGCAAAACTATAAGTGGTGCTGGGAAAACTGGACAGCTATGTAAAAGAATGAAATTAGAACACTTCCTAACCCGATACACAAAGATAAACTCAACATGGATTAAAGACCTAAAAATGTGTCTGAGAGACATGCAAAAGAAGATAATGAATAGTCAGACAGGTATAAGGTTTGAATCTCAGAAGAAACATCTGAACTAGAGATGTATATTTAGGATTTATCAGCTTCCCTGATGGCTCAGAGGTAAAGAATCTGCCTGCGATGCAGAAGACACATGTCTTCTGTTTGAGAACACATGTCATGTTTGAGAGCGGAGTTCCATCCCTGGGTCAGAAAGATGCCCTGGAGAAGGAAATGGCAACCCACTCCTGGGAAATCCCATGAACAGAGAAGCCTGGCGGGCTGCAGTCCATGGGGTCATGAGTCAGATATGACTTAGTGACCACCACCATTTAGGATTTATTGGCAAAAGGGTAGGAATAGGCTTCCCAGGTGGCTCAGTGGTATAAAATCTGCCTGCCAATGCATGAGATGCGAGTTTGGGACAATTCTCTGGGATAGGAAATAGCACCCCACTCCAGTATCATTGCCTGGAAAATTCCCTGGACAGAGAAGCCTGGTGGGCTACAGTCTGTGGGGTTGCAAAGAGTCAGAGGAGACTGAGTGACTGAGCATGCATTTACGGGAATTGGTACAATTACTTAGGGAGAGAATGTATTGCAGAATAAAAGCAAATTAAAACTTACTGAGTACCTATTATATACCAGACACTATTTTAAATTCTTTATATACATTCACATAATCCTCACCATAACCCCAAGAAGTATATATTACTATTATCTCATTTTCATATATTAGAAAACTGAGGCACATAGGGTGTAAGTCTTATCTGCAGTGAGTTTAAGCACTGTAACCCGGAATCATATCCTTGAAGTCTGACTCTGTGTAAGAATAGAATATCCCAGGGCTATGACCTGAAGAGCTCTGATATCTGGTAGAGTATAAGCCAGAAAGAGCTGAGAAAAGAGCCAAAGAGGTAATCAAGAAATAGTTGAGTCAACAGTGTCAATATAAACCAAAAAATATTAGAAAGAGAGAGAGAGAACACGCATATTCAAGAAAGGGAGTGGCCAATGGTTTTGAATGGTGGTAAGAAGTCAAAGAAGATGCATGCTGAAGTTAATTCTATCACTGATGGCCAGCTCAGCTCTATCTCACATTAGTTTATTTCCATCAAGATACTTCTCAACAGTATGGTGTAATTCCAGTATGATTCTAACTTAATAAATAATAAGGAAATAATAACTTCTACCATTATACATATACATATAATAGCTTCTGCTGTAACATATCTTTCCTTAAAATACATGAAATACATAAATCCAGGCACTCAAAATATAATTTAGAAAGGATTTTTCTGTGGTTAACAATAGAATTCTTTACTGAAATGATTCATCTTATGATTCTTTTATATGGGGATTTTTCCTAATACATTTAAAATATGATTCAATTTTCAAATCTGTTGGATATGAAAATTTAAAGACACATTTAAAGTGCAACCTGCACTATGATTTTTTATATATTTTAGTGTTTGCTAGACTAGGAAGAATTTTCAAGAAGAATGAAGCATAAAATCTGTCAAATAAAAATGATTAGCTTTTCCTACTGCTCAAAGATGATCTTCTTTAAATTTTCAAATCTTGTTTTCAGTTTCAGTGAATAAATTGTTAGCATTTATGTTCTTGGGTTCTTAGGGAGAATCTTCACATTCTCAGAAATTTATTTGTACTATGGATTAATTATGAACTCCATTTTCATCTGCACATATGCAATTCTTGAGGAATTTCCAAGCACCAGGTACATTGTACATGGTGAAAAATGAGTTGAAGATCTTCCTTTCAAATAATCTGTTTGTAATCATCAGTGTAATATTAGCTTATGTTTTTCACTTTGATGAAAGAAACTTGTATCACAGAGCATTTTTTGGCTTGAATTTTTAAAATCTTAATAACAATTATAGAAAATAGAAGATGATTACTTTCTCATCTACATTTAAGTGTTGGCCTAAAGATAAAATTCTATTATTAACCAGCTAGCCTGGAAAAAAATTAGAAGAAATTGATGCTGTGCTTGACATGAACTGCATTATCTGAGCAAGCCTATGGAAATAAATATACTACTAATACTTCTCTTCCCCCATATCCACTATAAAAGAAAATGAAATAATAGATATATTGAAGTTTTCAACTACAGGATCAGAGCAGGGTCAGAATCTATCACATATTAATATTGAACTCTAGCCCAGTGGTTTTCTGGACAGAAAAATGCAATCTGCACACTCCTGGGGTCTCCAAGATACAGGAAGTGTGCAAAGCCAAAGATACTTTCATAATAAAACACCCCAATAAAAAATAAAAAGTTTAAAGTTTGAAAAAAAAACTAAGATGCTATTTTTTTTTCTTCATTATGTTAATATTTACTAGTGGTGCAAAAGCAATGGTGGGTAAAACTTTTGGTCCCTTAGGAAGAATCAAAACAGTGACACCATACTACACTGGTAGTTACATTCTTCACCATTACGCACTCAAAATAAAAATATAAATAAAATGCTAGGTTCACTTAAGAATGTCTTTTACAGGGAATTTCCAGTGGTTCAAACTCTGCACTTTCACTGCCAAGGGTCTCTGTTGAATCCCTGGTTGCGGAACTAAGATCCTGCAAGCTGTATGGCACAGTCAAAAAAGCAAACAAAAATGTTTGAAACCTGAAAAGAATGTCCTTTTTAAAGCAATAAAATGATTACTTTATAAAATTTATACCTCTTATTAATGTTCTGTATAATGAAATGAGAAGTATCCCTGAAACCCTTCTGCTATATTCTGAAATATGATATTGTCTCTAGGAAAAGCAATTCGCACAATTGAATAAAAAATGGAACCAGTTTACGTTTTCATAAAACTATTTTTACATGAAAAAAAAGACTGACAGACAAATGATGGATTATCAGATTGGGTATTTGGTACAGTTTTCAATTTGTTTTAATTAACAAATAAGTCTGTCACTTCAAGGCAAACAACAGATGGTATTTTTTTTGCCCCTGATAAATTTGAGAGAAAACTAAAATTTTGGAAAACTTGAGTCTACCATGGTGAACTTTAAAATTTCCCAACACTTAAAGTCTTATCTAATGAGATTCATGATAACAGAATCTCAGATTCTGAGATCTGAGATGACAGATTCATATTAACAGAAAATTTTGGGGGTAATGTATAATGAAATGGATTAAGTCAGAGTATCTGAATAAGTCAGGGAACAAATATTTTTCCAATGACCAGTGAATAATATTACAAAATCATGCATTAGTAAAAAGAACCATTCAAAGTTTGAGATAGATCAGTCAATTTTTAACGCAATCAAGAATACAAGGTTATTCCATATGGTTTCACATTCCACATTGTTATTAACCTTCAAGAAACTATTATTTGTAGGGGTTTGGTATAGTATAAAAAATAATACAAGGACAGATAAGACAAGTAAATTATCCAATATCAGAAATAAAATGCTGAAGATCTGAGATTAGAAACGTAGCTCCTAAATTCATACTTCCCAAGTAAAAGTTTCCAATAATATCATCCATGTCTTAGCGGTAGTTAGATCCTTGCTGGTATTTATTAAGATCCTGAAGAGGGACATGGGACCACTTGATCCCTAATCACCAGAATTGAAAATTTTGGAAAGAATTGGCCTATAAAATAATTTCCAACCTTTTAGTGCTAAAACATTTTGAGGACTTCTGCATTTAGTACTTGTGTTTTGAGCATCCATTGACAAAATTCTGTTAGAAATTATATTCAGCCTATAAGCAGTATTTAGTATACATTTTGATTCAAGGAAATCCCTTTCAAGGATCTAAATTCCACAAACTGGAACACAAGATTTTTATCTAAACCTTTGAAAAAGCTAATAACAGGGTTAGCCCTCAGATTCAGATTAACACAGAAGGCAATAATATGTCCCATCAGTTGTGGAGAAATCTGAATTGTGTGTGTGTATGAATGTGGTGGTGTTGTTCAGCAGCTAAGTTGTGTCCAGCTCTTTGCGACCCCATGGTCTGCAGCATGCTGGGCTTCCATGTCCTTCACTGCCTCCCGAGGTTTGCTCAAATTCAAGTCCATTGAGTTAGTGATGCCATCCAACCATCTTATCCTCTGTTGCCCCCTTCTCTCCTTGCCTTCAATCTTTCCCAGCATCAGGGTCTTTTCCAATGACTCAGCTCTTCACATCAGGTAGCCACAGTATTGGAGCTTCAGCTTCAGCATCAGTCCTTCCAATGAATATTTAGGGTTGATTTGCTTTAGGATTGACTGGTTGGATCTCCTTGCTATCATGTTGTATGTGTGTCCTGTTCTGTTGTATGTGTGTGTACTTTATATTTTCTAACTTTTTGTTAGGGGCTTCCCTGGTGGCTCAAATGGTAAGAATCTGCTTGCAATGCAGGAGACCAGGGTTCCATCCCTGGGTCAACAGTATCCCCTGTAGAAGGGAATGGCTACCCAGTCCAGTATTCTTGGAGAATTCCATGGACAGAGGAGCCTGATGGACTATAGTCCGTGGGGTGGCAAAGAGTCAGATGTGACTGAGCAATGACTCATTGTTAAAAACTTCTTGTAACTTCTCGCTCTGTGCATCCATTCTTTTCCCGAGTTCTTGGATCATTTTTACAATCATTACTCTGAATTCTTTCTTGGGTAGGTTGTCTATCTTCTCATCGCACAGTTGGTCTTCTGGGGTTTTATCTTGTTCCTTTGTGTGGAGCATATTCTCCTTCCACCTCATTTTGTTTTAATTTCTATTTGTATTTATATGTATGTGGCAGGTTAGTTAGTTTTCTCAAACTTGGAGCAGTGGCCCTCTCTAGGGGACATTCTAAGTGTCCTAGAAGTACTCCCCCTCTCATCACACAAGGGTCAGGGACCAGTTGGTCCCAGGGTAGGTTATGAACTACATTCCCCAGGGTGCAGGGTCATAGTTTTCATGCTTCTGGTGTCTGCCCCAAGGGTGAGGCTAGTCTAGAGGCTTGTGCAGATTTTTTGGTGGGAGGGGCTAGCAGGCCTCCTGGGTGGGTGGAACTGGGGTCTTGGCCCTCTTGCAGGCAGGGCTGCATCAGGGGGCATGTCTTGAGTTGGCTATGGGCTTAAGAAGTCTTTTTCAGTCTGTCCACTGATGAGTGGGGCTGTGTTCACACCATATAGGATTTTTGGCCTAAAGCACTGGGCTTCCCTGTTAGTTTAGATGGTAAAGAATCTGCCTGCTATGCAGGACACCTGGGTTTGATCCCTGGGTCGGGAAGATCCCCTAGAGAAGGGAATGGCTACCTATTCCAGTGTTCTTGCCTGGAGAATTCCATGGACAGAGGAGTCTGGCAGGCTACAGTCTATGGGGTCACAAAGAGTTGGACCAGACCAGGTGACTAACACTTTCACTTCCATCCAAGCACTGGAGCCTACAGGTGTGGTGGGTGGGGCCAGGTCTTGGTGCTAATTATCCGAACAAGATGTCTGCCTCCAGCCAGAGTTCAAGTAGATGAACACCCCCCAATAGTTCTACCACCAGCTTTTATGACCCCAGAGAGAGCCTTCCCAGGACACCCTCCAAAACCAGTAGGTAGATCTGGCTCCATGACTATGAAGTCACTGCCTTTGCCCTGGGTTCAGGTGTGCAGGAGACCATGTCTGTGCACTCCGAGGGTGGAGTCTCTGTTTCACCTGATTCTGTGGAGCTCCTGCAACTAAGTCCCACTGGCCTTTAAAGCCAAATGCTCTGGGGGCTCCTTCTACCAATGCAAGACCCCCAGGCTGGGGAGACTGATTTGGGGCTCAGAACTTGCACTTCTGCAGGAGAACTTCTGCAATATAATTATTTTCCAGTTTGTGGGTTTCCCACCCAGCAGGTATGAGATTCAGTTATATCATGCTGCTGCTGCTGCTGCTAAGTCACTTCAGTCATGTCCGACTCTGTGCGACCCCATAGACGGCAGCCCACCAGGCTCCCCCGTCCCTGGGATTCTCCAGGCAAGAACACTGGAATGGGTTGCCATTTCCTTCTCCAATGCATGAAAGTGAAAAGTGAAAGTGAAGTCGCTCAGTCGTGTCCAACTGTTCGCGACCCCGTGGCCTGCAGCCCACCATGCTCCTCTGGCAGTGGGATTTTCCAGGCAAGAGTACTGGAGTGGGGTGAATTATATCACAAGTGTGCCCCTTCTACCATCTCCTTTTTTTAACTTTTTATTTTATTTTGGAGTGTAGCTGATTAACAACCTTGTGATAGTTTCAGGTGTAAAGCAAAGTGATTCAATTATACCTTCTACCGTTTCTTTGGACTTTCTGCCTTTGGATGTAGAATATCCTTTTTGGTAAATTCCAGTCCTTTTTATCCAGAGAATGCAATGGCAACCCACTCCAGGGACGGGAGAGCCTGGTGGGCTGCCGTCTATGGGATCGCACAGAGTTGGACACGACAGAAGCAACTTAGCAGCAGCAGCAGCAGCATCAGTCCTTTTTATCAAAAGCTATTCAGCAGTTAGTTTTGGTTTTAGTGTTCTCTTGGGAGGAGATGAGCTGAAGTTCCTTCTACTCTGCCATCTAGTCTCCCATATTTTTGCCAAAAGGCAAGATGAGTGCATAAAAGATGGGTCCAAGCTATCTTTCTCTGCCATTAGCTTCTCGTCTTCCATAGCATGGACTTCAGACTGTCCCCCAGGAGGCACAAGGTTTCGCATGCTCAGAAGCAGATCATTGGGCTGTCCTGCTCACCTGCCTGCCTCAACCAGGGCCTGGGGTCCAGCGCCCTCTCCCGCCTAGCACCGTGTGCCTGCTGCAGCCTCACACCACCAGGCCGGCCGTCTAGCTGCTGTCCCTCCTGCACATGTATGTATATGAGACAATTTTTTCAGAGGTGTCTGTGTGATATCTTTCCAAAGTTCTAGCTTCTTGGGATTGATGGGAGAAATGGGACTCAGTCTAATCTGCTTTGTAAAGACAGTTTTACTCTGGCTTTACCTGTGTTCCAGGTACATATCATTTCAACTTGCAAGAAAAATGTACTGCATTATTCCATTGCCAAGCCAAACCTGAAATCGAAACACATAGAGGATGCAAAATAAAAATGGCTGTGTACAAATACAAGGAGTTGTCTCTGTCTGATCACATCCTGCCCAACATTTAGACTCAGAGAATTTCAGATTCAGCAGAAGTCTTACATATAATTCAGCTAATCCTCACTGTTCAAAGATGAGGAAACTGTGGCCCAGAAAATTTAAGTCTCTTTTTCAATTTGTTACAATGAGTTAATGCTAGAGAGGGACTGAAAACCACAGGCTTTTTCTCTAATTCATAACTTAATCATCTAATTGTTTTTTTCGTTGATTGTCAGTTCCCTATCTTTAAACCTAGATTTAGGTTTCCTAACCACAACAAAAGGGACACAGCATGCTAAAGAATTAGTTAAGTCGAATTAAAGAAACATATTTACTTAAAAAGAGAGAGAGCAAGATAGAAGGTTTGTTAAATGCTAAGAAGTTCATAATAGTCTAGTCATCTGACACAGGTTCTTAGGAAAGAACATTACAGGAAAACATTATTGCCAAAGTCCACAAGTGCTATCCTAATTTTTCAGATTACTTCCTCAGAAAGTGTGCTTTTGATCTGTTCTTCCATAGAAGAATAAATGTGCAGACTTCAATGCTTAATAAAGTTGAAAGCTTCTCCCTGGGGTAACTGAAATTCTATCAAAGGGGCGATAGACCTGGTTGCAGCTGCAACAAAGAAGTGCCATATAAAGCCAAGTGGAAAGCAGTTAAACATCATTGGTGGTACAGGGCTATTGAACACGGTCATATTAATTGGAATCTATTGCACAGGACATTCCACTACATGCTGGGCAAATGACCCTGAAAGTTTTGAGTCTCTCCAGTGTATAAAAAAAAGTTCAGATGTAAAAATAATCATACAGATGGTGGATTCTCTATCCTTGAATGGGAATAGATACCCTGAGATATAGGTGGCTGAAAATTTCTTTTTTAAATAATGCCCTTTGAGTGAGTCCCCATATATGCATCTTCTTTTACAATCACTTGAAAACTTGTCTTCTAATAATTTCACACAGAGCTTTCACAGTAGCAACATTCAAAAGAATAAAACTAATGAAACACAGCAACTTTTACATTTTAACTTTTGTGCTTTGGGAAAATTCCAACTAAAAGATACAAGGCAGTTCAAGTTGGAGTTTCTTTATTGCTCCAAAAGTGAATAACTTCTAATATAATAGAAAAATTAGAGAATTTTAAAGCCAAGGTAGTATGGAACATGTTTCAGGTACACCAGGATGCAACCCTCTGCACTTCTGATTTAAATGTCTATATCCTTAGCTGGTCATATTGTTCCCGATTTCAGGTTGTATGTAAAGAGCAATCGCCATATTTGTCTTTTAGGCAGAAGTATTCCTGAGCTTTATTACAGGCCCTTTATCTTACTCCTTAAGCTAAGTATTAAAAGAAAACCCCACAAGATATAATACCATCAATGGGTAATCTTGAAATGTCTGAACTGTCATCAAGATATAGCTACCTAATAAGAATAATCCCTTTCACAGTTTCCCAAATTTTGCCCAAGTTTATAAATAAACGACCTAGAACACAAATCAGTAGAAACATAAGCCCTAGCTAAATGATGACTAGAGGGTAAATGTCCTTTAAAAGTACCACACTTTAAGCCAGCTTTCATTTACTCAAAACTGGAAGCCAAGACATTACTTTGCTGACAAAGGTCCATATAGTCAAAGGTATGGTTTTTCCAGTAGTCATGGATGGATATGAGAGTTGGACTATAAAGAAAGCTGAGTGCCAAAGAATTGATGCTTTTGAGCTGTGGTGTTGGAGAAGACTCTTAACAGTCCCTTCGACAGCAAGGAGATCCAACCAGTCCATCCTAAAGTAGATCAATCCTGAGTATTCATTGGAAGGACTGATGCTGAAGCTGAAACTCCAATACTCTGGCCACCTGATGCAAAGAACTGACTCTTTTGAAAAGACCCTGATGCTGGGAAAGATTGAAGGCCGGAGGAGAAGGGAATGACAGAGGATGAGATGGTTGGATGGCATCATCGATTCAATGGACATGAGTTTTGAGTAAACTCTGGGAGTTGGTGATAGACAGGGAAGCCTGGTGTGTTGCAGTTCACGAGGTCGCAAAGAGTGGGACACGACTGAGAAACTGAACTGAACTGGAAGCCCCAAATTCTTATGTACCTCAATCCTTTCATCAAGCTATGATACATACTAAAAGGATGCTGAGTTCATATTACATCCATATCCTTGTCTCCCCCAGGGATCAACACATAATGTTGATTGGAGTTTTGTTAACATATTTATATAAAACATATAATTCGTGAGAAGTCCAAACACAGAAATCAACTCATTTGCAACCATCTTTTCTTTAATTAAAGCAGTTCAAACAACTATGCCTTTTTTTCTTCCATAACTATCACAAGTATCTTCTTTATATTTACCTTTCTACCAACAAGTGAAATTTTGATGATTTCTGCCTTTCATAAGATGATTACTTCAGAGTCAATTGGAGCTCCCAACAGGTAGGAATTATTATTGCCAAGGAGAACAGGGAGATATTTACAACCAGAGCTCATTAGAGAATAGTATCTATGGAAAACCTAATGATTACAGTAATAGTCCAATGTGGCTATCACTGAAACAAAGGTTAGCAGGATATTAAATGAATCATTTTCCTACCAAGTCTTTATATTGTTCTTAAAGCTATCTCCCACAGCCCTTTACTAAAATTGCTGTGGCCACAATATTCTGTGAGGGATGTGAACAAGCACTATTCTATAAGTGGTCTCACTATAAAATACAACGGAAGATAGTAATCTGTAGTGAGAATATGCTTTTCCTAGATTACCTACTTTCATAAATGTGTATCACTTAATATTAATATTACTCAAACTATTTATCTGTATGCATATTGGGTAACGAAAGTAGAGAATTTTTTTCGCCGAAGTACAAATGTTTTCAATCATGTTATTGTTGTGTTATTTTTCTTAGTGGCTGGTAAACTGTGATCATTTTACCTACCTTAAAGACCTAGCAGAGACATTTGAGGAACGCTTGATGGTCCACTTAACTAAAAATCAGTCATTGACAAAATAGCACTAGGTTTGGAATCAAACAAATCTAATTTGAATTCAAATTACAATACCTATAAATTCTGTGTAAATTCTGAACATTTAGATCAGATTATATAAGTTCTCTAATCCTCAGTTTTTTCATTTCTAAAATGAAATGATAATACTTTCAACACAGAGTTGTTATGAGGATTAAATGTGATAATAAATTTAAAATCCTCAGCACATGTCAGACACATAGTAATTACAGGGATAAATGGTAGCTATCAGGGCCACCAACAGACTTTACAGGTCTTTTGAATTAGAAAAAGCCCTGTGGGGACTCCGTTTGGAAAGCAGAGCATGAAATGGATTTTAACCTCCTCTGGCCCCCCAGCCAGGTGCTTCTGTACAGTGTACAAACTGTACAACTGTACTTAGAAGCCTTGGGAGGTACTATCGACTACAGCACATAAATTTCTATCATTCAAATAATTCCTTGTGAATAAGCTTTTTCCTCTCTCTAGGAAGCCCCTGCTATTTTGATATGCAACGAAAATAAGAAGATGATGAGACAGATAATTTCACACACTACTGGTGGAAGTATAAATGGTATAATATTTCTGGAGGTAAAAATGGTAATATTCACTAAAGTCTTAAACAGGTTTATATCTTTTGGTTTAGTAATTTCATTTTGAGACCTAAAAATAATCAGAGATACAGAAAAATATTTGTATAGCGTTATATATAATAGTAAATATTGGAAACTATCTAAACATCTGATTATAGTGAAATGAAATACTATGCATCACTTAAATTGCTTCTCAGAGAAGTTTCAATAGTAGAGCAAAAGCTCACTAAAATGCTGAGTGGAACAAGCAGAATGCAAAATTGCATATTTATATGATTCCATTAAAATATATTGAAAAAATCCTGGGATAAACTGACAACAGGTGATTTTTTTTCCCCCCTGCATTGCAGGGCATGCAGGATCTTAATTTCCCAACCAGGGATCAAACCCACATCTTTGCTGTGGAAGTTGAGTCTTAAACATGGGACCGTCAGGGAAGTCCCTTCAAATTCTTGACACATTCTCCTTAGACTGAGCATTTTTATTATTATAAGCAAAAAAGGAAGGTTTTTTTTTTAATTTTTGAAAAATTGCTTAGAATAAGAGAATCGTTAGTTCATTAGCACTGGTTCTTTAATGAGTTAACTAATTAGCAACACAAAGAAAGAATGAGTAGGTAATTTAATGTGGTGGGAAGGAAGATAACAGGAATTCCTAGAACTGAGATTACTTTGAGGAATATGAATTACACAGGAGAGGATAGCTGAAGCTTTAACTTGGTTGCAACTAAACAGTATAAGGGATGTCTGCTTCTGGACAGATATACCAAGGTATATCTTGTTCTGGAATAAATAGAACCAGATATACCCTCCCTTCTGAAATAACCAAAACCCTAACAAAATATATCAAACGATAGTTTTAAAGATGTTGAGCATTAGGCGAGAAAGAATAGTGACCTCTGAGTCAGAAAACAATAAAATGAGTTTGACATTTACCCAGCTTACTGCCTTGAGAAAGTTTCCAGGCTGTGACGTAGGGAGAAATACCCACGTAGTCTGTCTTCCTGACTTGAAGAATTAAAGCTGGACTTTTGAATGACCAAAAGAACTACAGTTTACAAAGCAGAGTCCCAGAGAGGAGAAATCTGAATTGAGAGAATTTCAGAGGTCTATACAGGTTCCACCTGGAGCTGAGTACTGATCAGTACATACATTAAGAAAACTACTAGAGACTCAAGAAAAAACATTCGATAATCCTCAGACCTTATACAAGACTGGAGAGAAAATATGATAGAAACTGATCTAGAAATGACACAGATGATAGAATTAGTAGATAAGAACATTAAAGTATGTATTATACTCAATACTCTAACTATATTCCACAATTTCAGTAAGTTAGAGGAAAGACTGAACACATAGAGATATGAAAGATTTTTTTAAGACACAGATTGAATTTCTAAAGATGAAAAATGACAATATCCGAAATAAAAAAAATACTTGATGGAATTAACTAGAGGAAGAAGTTAAGAAGAAAAAGTTAGTGAATGAAATAATGTGGAAATAGAAACTAGCCAAAGGAAAAATACAAAGGGGGAGGACTTAAAAAAAGTAACAGAACATCCAGCCTGCAGAAGAGTTTCAAGCAGCCTAACCTAAGTGTAACTGAGGTCCCCAAAGGAAAAGACAGATGGGAGGACAGAAAAAACTTTAGAAGAAACAATGGCTAAAAATTTCCCAAATTTGATAAATATTGCGAACCCAGGTATCTAAGAGTCCCAGTAAACTACAAGAACAAGAGACACGATGAAAACTATAGCAAGACATATTATAAACAATTTTCTTAAAATCATTGATAAAGAGAAAACCTTAAAGACAACCAGAGGAAAAAAGACACGTTATGTACACAGGAACAAAGACTACAGATTTCTCACTGGAAACAGTGGAAGCTGGAAGATGGGAACACTTTGAAAATACTGAAAGAACTAAACTGTTTACCTAGATTTCTACACTCAGCAAAAATATCTGACAAAAGTGAAGGTAAAATAAAATCTATTTCAGATATACAAAGGCTGAAAGAATTCATTACAAGCTAGCAAGGCTGCACTATAAAAAAAATGTTAAAGTCCTTCAATCAGAAGGAAAATGATAACAGAATGAAATCTAGAACTACACAAGGAACAAAAACGCCAGAAATGGTAAATATATAAACAATTAGAAAGATATTTTCTCTTATTATTTAAATTCCTTTGAAAGGAATTGACTGTTTAAAGCAAAATAGTAATGTCTTGGGTTTCATAAAATATGTAGAAGTAAAATGTATGACAATAATAGTACAAACACTTGAAACATATGGAAGTATATTATTACAAAGTTGTTATACTATGAGAGGTAATTTAATATCACTTGAAGACAAATTATGATGTCTTAAAGATGTATGCTGTAAACATGTAAACTCTAAAACAATCACTATATAACTATCAAAGAGTTACAGCTAATAAACCAACAAAGAAATAAAATAGATGTTAAATAAATAAAATAAAAATGTTCACTTAATCTAAAATAAGGCAGAAAAACGGAAAAAGTAAGCAATGAACAGTTGGCACAAATAGAAAACAAATAGCAAGATGACAGATTTAAACACAAACATTTCAATACTCACGTTTAATGTAGATAATTTAAACATCCCAACTAAAAGACAGAGATTGTCAGACTGGATAAAATACGAAGACTCAACAATATTCTAAACTCACTTGAAAACAAAATTACAAATAGGTTTCATATTAAAGAAAAGGAAAAATATGCCATGTTAACACTAATGAAATAGCTGTAGAGACTATATTAGTATCAGACAAAGTAAATTTCAGAGCAAATAAAGTGTCCAAGGATAAAGAAGGTCATTTTGTAACCATAAAGGGATCAATTCATCAAGGAGACAGAATAATTCTAAATATGTACATACCTAGTGCCAGCACATTAAAATAAGCTAAAATGGTAAACTTCAAGGTGAAAAAAGCTTGCCATTAGATTTCAGAGATTTCAATTACCCTCTCTCAATAATTGACAAGTAGACAAGAAATCAGCAAAGGTATAGAGAACTTGAACAACACTATTAACCAGTTTGACCTAATTGGCATTTATTGAACAAACATAACAGCAGAATGCACATTTTCTTTACTGAATCTGGAACATTAACAAAGCTAGACCATATATCCTGGGTCATAAAACAAAATTTAAAATTTTGAATGAATTAAAAATAATAATAATAATAATAAAATAAAATAAAATAAAATTTTGAATGAATTAAAATCATTTAAGGTATGTTCTCTGGAAATAATTACTTCAGATATCAATAACAAAGATTTCTGGAGAACAACCTAAAATTTGGAAACTAAAAAACATGCTTCTAAATAACTAATGGGTCAAAGAAATCAATAGGGAAATTATAAAGTCTTTGCAACTGACATAATATGAGTAAAGTATTGCAAAATTTATGAAGTACACCTTAAGCAGTTTTTAGAGGGGAATTTATAGCATTAAACACCTACCATGGATGAGAGCTCTCAAATAAGTGATCTTAGCTTCAACCATTAGGAAATGGGAAAACAAGATCAAATGAAACCCATAGTAAGTAGAACAAAGGAAATAATAAGACCATAGCAGAAATTAATAAAATAGGAAACAGAAAAACATTAGAGAATAATTAATAAAAACAAAAGCTGGCTATGTGTGAATATCTATAAAATTGACAAACATACAGTGAGACTGATCAGGAAAAATGAGAAAGACACAAATGAAAGATCAAGAATGAAAGGTGAATAAACTTCAGATACTACTAAAAGCAGATGCTAAAAGTATAATAAGGGAATATTATGAACAACTTTATGCCATGAAATTCAACAATTTAGATGAAGTATTAAAACTCCTTGAAAGATACAAACTACCAATTTCCTTTGGAAATTTCAATTCTACTCAGGCAAAAGCAGGTTAGTATAGAATTGAAAGAGAACAGAAGTAATTATGGAAAATTATAAGGCATAGTTACAATGATAGTTTTTAACATAAGAAATTTTTAGTTCCTTTGTGATCAGTTCTCTAGCAAAAAGCATCAGTAGAAGCTGAGAATATAATTTTAAATGTGTCAAAGATGTGACGGAAAGCATGTCTTTTTTTAAGACCTAAAGGAAGTCACTGTTTTACATACTGTGAATATAAGATCTTATGTAAAAAGTAATGTTAATGCAGTGATTAAGGTAAAATTAATAATTCTTATATGCTCCAGGATTATCTTTTTATGAACTTGGAAAAATATCTATAATATTCATAAATGATATGGAATGAGCATAACATATAAGGGGCTTCCAGAAATTAAAAAGAAAAATAAATGAGGCTATATAAAATGATCAAAGGATATTGATATTATAATTCACAAGAAACATTATAGACATCCATAAATTTCAAATTATTAAAGCATCTTCAACTTTACTAGTTATCAGAAACACACAAAGTAAAATAAGGAGATAGCATTTTTCATCCATTAGATTGACAATAAGTAAAGGACCATAATAATAATCATTGCTCTTAATGAAGAAATGGGAAGTTTCAAATTTCCTTTTAAGGATATAAATTGCTATAGCTTGGGAAGAGCAGTTTAATGTTATCTAGTAAAGTTTAAAATGCATATACGATGAGGATGTACTTCAATGATGCAGAAACAGCATTTGAGTTTTGCCAACCTCCGTGGCAAAAATGCTCAACAAACTAGAAACAGAAGAGAACTTCCTCAACCAGATAAAATACATCTACAAAAAAACCTACAACTAGAGATGTGGATTTGATCCCTGGGCCAGGAAGATCCCCTGGAGTAGGAAATGGCAACCCACTCCAGTATTCTTGCCTGGAGAAGCCCATGGACAGAGAAGCCTGGTGGGATATAGTCCATGAGGTCACAGAGAGTTGGACAAGACGGCGTGATTGAGAACACACACAATATCAACCAGATGGTGAAAGACTGAAGACTAGATTCTTTTTCCTAAGATCAGGAATAAGCAATATATCTGCTCTTGCATTTCTATTCAACCTTGTACATACTGTAGGATCTAGCCATGACAATTGGGAAAAAAGGAAAAGGAGTAAAAGACATCCGGATAAGAAAGGAAGGGCAAAACTCTGCATTTGAAATTGATATACTCTTATATGTAGAAAATTTTAAGAAATACACTAGAAAGCTACAAGAACCATTAAACAAACTCTACAAGTTTGCAAGATTCAAGATCAATATACAAAATTCAATTATATTCACTAGCAATGAAAACCCGAAGCAAAATTAATTTTAAAACTTCCATTTATCGTAACATCAAAAATAATAAAATCCTGAGGAGAATTCCCTGGTGGTCCAGTGGTCAGGACTCTGCACTTTCACTACCAAGGATGAGGTTTCAATCCTTGGTCAGGGAACTAAGATCCTGCAAGCCATATGGCATGGCCAGAATAAAAGAAAAAAGATGTCTGCATTCTCTGTTTTGTGGGTACTTAAAACTGAGTCTTTTGTTTGCTTGTTTTTTAAAATTTGGCCACATTGTACAGCACAATACAGCTTGCAGGATCTCAGGTCCCCAGCCAGGGATAGAATCTAGGCCACAGCAGTGACAGCACAGAATCCTAACCATTGGATCACCAGGGAACTCCCTATTCGTAAAGATAGCTTTATGAGTCCTTTGGTGACTAACCTGATAGACCCTTCCAACTGCAACACCCATGACATGGACCTTTCTTTCTGTGTTTACAACTACTGATCCACCCTTAACTTGTCAGATTCTCTGTAGGAGACTAATCACTTTTCCAGGCAATCTTCTCTGACAGATGTCTTGCTTTGTGAAACTATGAATTTTCCTTATTATTTAAGTTAATTGAGTTTTCCTTTTTGGTTATCTGTAACCAAAGGCACTTTTACTGATACTATTGATATGTTAACTTTTTTCTCTTCCTGGTATGGCTTATTTATGGACAGGGAGTGGCTTATTCTATGTTTGATTTCTCTTCAGAAAATTTCAGTGGTCCTGTTTTGGAAACTCTAAGCTTATTGCCTTCAAGGCCTCAGAGAATATTAAGAAAACTAATAAGTTGATCGTGATTATGAATAAAAATTATAATAATGAATTATTTTTAAAAGTCTTGAGAACCTTACCCAAAAATAAACTAAGGGCAGAGTTCCCGGATTTTTCTTCTCAAACCTCCCTGAGTTTTTTTCTGAGATTGACAGATTTTATTTTCACTGTATTTTGAAAATTAGATGTAATGCCCATGTGTTTTAAGCAGTAACTGTAACATATTTGCCTTAAAAACTGACAAGAAATGAAAAGAACTAGAACAAAGAGCACTAATTTTGTACCCAGCTGCATGCTAAACACACAATGAGCCAATTTGAACCCAAATATAACTGCTATTTTCAGATGTCTGTTTAATTTCATAAGTAACACATGAATGTATTCTATTATGAAAGATTCAAACAATCTCCAAGTTCCTTTCCTTTTTATAACTATTTGCATACATACACACATATAACTTTAAATATTTTATATAAATGTAGTCATCATGAATATACTATTCTGCGGTTTGCATTTTTACTTAATAATTTATGTTGAAAAAATTTCCAAGTCAGTATACAGGGCTTGGGCTTCCCAGGTGGCTCAGCGGTAAAGCATCCGCCTGCAGTGCAGGAGACACAGGTTCGAACCCTGGATTAGGAAGATTTCCTGGAGAAGGAAATGGCAACCCACTCCCGTATTCTTGCGGAAAATCCTATAGACAGAGGAGCCTGGCAGGCTGCAGTCCATGGAATCACCAAAGAGTTGGACACAACTTAACTAAACAACAATACAGAGCTCATGTTAGCAACAACATAATATTCAATAATGGAGTACATACAATTTATTTAACCATGTCTAGTAACTGATATTTAGATTCCTTCCAATTTTCAGTTGTTACTATATTTCAGTGAACCACAAACATTTCTTTATTCATATTTTTCTGTAGCATTTAAAAAAATGGAGACAGTATATACCAGGAACAATAAAATGTCCTTTAACTCACTCCCATATGCTTGCATAAAGTTCTTGCTTCAACTGCATGTAAAGAATTATCTAAAACAGGGTATAATGATATATCATTTGAACAAATAGGTTACTACCTCTATGGACATTACCTAAAATAGTATACTTAATAAATGTCTCATGTCTCAAAATGGAACTGCAACACACAAGTTCATGAGCTGACTAACCTAATTGAGAATGCAAGCTGACTTTAGGCATGGCCTAATAGACCAAATTTCTTTTTTCCTTCTTTTCTTGCCTCCCTCCCCCTCTTCTTCTCGTACTTGTCAATATCACTGCTGCTGCTGCTGCTGTTGCTAAGTCGCTTCAGTCGTGTCCGACTCTGTGCGACCCCATAGACGGCAGCCCACCAGGCTCTGCTGTCCCTGGGATTCTCCAGGCAAGAATACTGGAGTGGGTTGCCGGTTCCTTCTCCAGTGCATGAAAGAGAAAAGTGAAAGTGAAGTTGCTCTGTCGTGTCCGACTCTTAGTGACCCCATGGACTGTAGCTCACCAGGCTCCTCCATCCATGGGATTTTCCAGGCAAGAGTACTGGAGTGGGTTTTTAAATACATTAGAATACACCTTCCATGTCCTGGTACTTCCATTACCCACTGAGGTATATTTGTGTAATAATTATTACATATGGACAACTATTAATACTAAGAGATGTTTCTAATTTTCACCATCAGAAGACTAAAAGATCAGTTTTTAAAAGGCAGTCCTCTTTTAAGCAGCTACAGAATTACACTTGTCAAGCTATTTGTTTTTCATTATAAGGGAAGAATTGCATTATATTTTTATTGCCTGAAAGAAACCTGTGCTGTGCTTTTCATGTTATCATGTAGTCTATAAATAGATTTTTCTCATTCAGCAGAAAGGAAGCAGAAATTTGATAAGTTTTACATAAGGTATCAAATATTCTTGGGGTTCATGGGTCAACAAACCAACACCAAATGTCCCTCACATATTGCTGTCTGCATTAGCAGTAATTCTTAGTTTAGCAACCTAAGAAGAATATTGTAACAGAATCAAGGTCTGAAGGCATCAGAGGGTATTTTTAGACTTCTGTGGGGTCATGATCTGCTCTTTTTAGGTGTGGATTTCAGGTATTAAAATTCAATAACTAGTTTTCCCAACTTCGTGAAGCCCTTAAGACAAAATGCATGATGAAAAATTCCTTGGGGTCCTAACAGTAACAAAAGATACATTTTAATTTTAATTCCAATATTCTTTTCAGCAGTTCTTCAGCTTGTTTACTGCTGTGTCCTAGGTCTTTCCAGGCAGCCAGTTGTAAAAAGCTTCTGTGATTTGGCAGTTCAAGAGCCCCACACAAAGTTATTCCAATTAGCACAAAGGCCAGGTTCGATGTCAGTCAAGTGCAGTTAGGACTTCCCAGGCACTGCTAGTGGTAAAGAACCCGCCTGCCAACGCAGGAGACATGAGACTCAGGTTCTATCCTTAGGTGGAGAAGATTCCCTGAAGGAGAGCATGGCAACCCATTCCAGTATTCTTGCTTGTAGAATTCCATGGACAGAAGAGCTTGGCAGGCTTCAATCCATAGGGTCGCAGAGTCCAATACTACTGAAGTGACTTTGAACACACAAGTGCAGATTTAGATAACATTCCTTGTATAAGTAAGGAACTTTGCTAAACAAAACATCCAGTCAGGTTGAATTTAATTTAACCATACTAAAGGACAAAAACATTTGGAGACTTTGTAAGTAGATTTCTTAGAAAGCTATAAATCTGGCTTAAGTCTCTCTTGTTGAGTCTTTCTAGAAATCTTAGTTAAACTCTCAGGATTTTTGTACTAATATCCAGAGCAATCTCTTCGAACTCTGACCAAAGATTTTTTGAAATGTAATGAGTTAGAATAAGGTTTGCATTGCATCTGCAAAGGTGCTTTAAATTAGGAACAATTTTCAATCCAGAAAAGAATTTCATTCTAATTCTGATTCCACTCTAAATAATCTTAGGTAGTTGTCACAAACATTTCATATCATTTATAAATCATAAATGCTTTCTCAAATTTTGATTGTATGATGACAGTGTTATCGAGATTTTTGTTATCAGTGTTATCAAATTTTTGAAGTATGAGTTTAACATGGTTTTATTAATGACAAAGGAAAAAAATAAGTGAGTGCTATTATTGGCTCTTAATTTTGCAGCATATGCAATTTATTTGATTCCTGCTCATTGTTGGCATGAGATTGGGACTGTGAGAGATGGAGGTTCCATTCATTATTCATTTTCTTTGACTACAGTTTGCCAATTTCACCATGAACCTCTTGGCTGCTTCCACTTTGTAGACAAAAGTAAAAGGCAGAGAGATGTTGAATAACTTTCCTAAGCTCGCATAGCATTTTAGCAACAAATCAGAATTAGCTTTCTGGAAATTTCTGGGATGTGACTTAACCCACCAAATGATCTTAAAATACCAATGCAGTGACTGAAAATAGAAATGCACTGTAGCTGAAGTCGTACAACAGTAGTGCAGAGTCTTGTTATTTTTATCATTTTTCCTAAGAGGAAAAGAAAGAGCAAAGTATATAAACAGAATAAGAAATATAAATAGCCAATTAACATATAAAAATAGGCACCATCACTAAGCACTAAAAAAAAGTAGATATACATGGAAAAAGTCTACCAGAACACATACCACTTAATAGTAGTTACCTTTGGGAATCAGGATTGTGAAAGGAAAGACATTTTTTAATTTAAACATGTTTATATGTGTTAAACACAAAACATGTGATAGTCAACAAATATTTATTGAAGTTCTACAGCGTGGTATTTGGAATATATCAGTAAACAAAATAAAAATTCCTGTCGCCATGAAACTTATATTCAGCTTCTGTTACATTATAGTTCAAAAAACAGCTGAGGAATCTTTAAGTTTCATTCAAATAACTGCAGCAGAAAAAATTAGAGAGAACTGCTTTCTCAAGCAACATTAAGTTACATTGAGGTGGATTTGCTTTTTTGTTTTTAATGACTATGCAAACAAAAGACCTATATGAAGGTGGAAAAAGGAACAAAACAAAAAATAAAAACAGACCTTGGGGACAGACAATATTACAGTATGTAAACTATATTTATCTCCAATACCAGCCATGTCTTATGATTTCAAAAAGTCTAAAGCATGAATCACAAAACAAAGTAAACCAAGAATAAGGGTTAGTGTTTATATTTGCATTAGAATATGGTTTTTGTAGCACTTTTGAGAGAATTTTTATTTTTTATAACTTGAGTATACAGATGACAGAAAGAGGAGGAAACCTTTAAAGGAAATGAGAGTGTAACAAAAAACAGTCTGCATCAGGGCTTTGAATTTTAAGCCTAATGGTCAGCTACTGTTGAAAAGGTATTATAAATGTTCCAGAGCATGGGAATTTACTGCACTGCAGCTGAATAAACCAGGGGGGTCACATGACTGCTTCAGAATCTCCCTTTAATTAAAAATTGATTCACTTCTTTCAAGGGTGACTTATATTTCTGACAATATCATCCATTATCAAAAAGGTAACTTACATTGTTACATATTTAAAAGGTACTAATTTTTATAAATGTTTCAAATATCTTCCAGACATATATGTGAACACTACACTATTCATGATGTGGTTTAATTCAGGTTTAATTTTTAAATGTTAAGTTTATACTTGAAGATTTTCTTTGCTACATAATACATTTTTTTAAATCTGATCTTGGATGTTACAACAAAGTTTTCAAAATGTTATATACATCATACTGAAAAAAACACTAGTTTCCAAGTACTCCTCTGAAGCAATCATAGCTATATCCATACTGAATACAGTAAATTATTTTATAAAGAGCTACTGTACTTATGAAGGTAAATTCTATATCATATAGTCATTCAACTTTCATTCTGTTAATTTTAGATTCTGAAATATATACACATATATATTACATTCATATATACCATATTGCATATACTTTATATCACATATGTTCTTTATATATTGTATGTACATACTTTTTCTTAATTTATTTAGCTAGTGAATAAGGAAGGGAAGGGAAGGGAAGTCGCTCAGTCATGCCTGACTCTTTGAGACCCCATGGACTGTAGCCTATCAGGCTCCTCCGTCCATGGGATTCTCCAGGCAAGAATACTGGAGTGGTTTGCCATTTCCTTCTCCAGGAGATCTTCCCGACCCAGGGATCGAACCCTGATCTCCCGCATTGGAGGCAGACGCTTTAACCTCCAAGCCACCAGGGAGTGAATAAGGAAACAACCAAAATAACACCAGCGGAGAATGATTTCTTATTAATATTTGTAATGTATTTAATATTGTTATTTTCAAATGTTAATGCTTATCAGTTAAGCTTCCCATTTTAGAATCACATTTTCCTGGGAAAGAGATCAATTATATAATACTAAATGAATCAAAATATTCTTGATTCTTTTACACATGATTCTTCTAAAAGTTTCTTGGTGAAATCAAATAGTCATCCAAGAATTGGTAGATATTTTTAAAATCTCTATGATCTTTTATTGTTTAGCTACATTTTTGTTTTTACCTCCTCAATACAGAAGTTCAGTTTTATGAAATATGAACTAAATTGATATTGAATATCATGAACTCCTGCCTAGAATACTGAATTTACGAAAACCAAATTAATTGGACAGTTTGGAAAGATTATTTTTGCTGAGGTATTAGGAATCAGGAAGAGTAGGTGTTGATTCTATTTCAGTACTAAATTAATTCCATGTCAGTGAAAATACACCCAAAGTAGTTGCCTGTTGTTTAGTAGCCTTCAATAAAGGCTAAGGCAAAGGAAACAAGAAATAAGTAAGAATTAGTGAAGACATAAATTTTCCAAGAATTGATACAAATGTTTTCCCTCAATCCTCAGAGCAGTAATTCAATCCTCAGAGCAGTAATATCATGTATGAAATGTTATTCAATGGCTTAGAGATAAGAGAAAGTAACTTTCTCAGTGTCACACAGTTGGTGAGTGGCTGTGTGGTGCAATCAGTATTGGTGACTTTAGAAGTCGGTGCTTACTGTACTCTGCTACCCATCTGCTGCTAAGTCGCTTCAGTCGTGTCTGACTCTGTGCGACCCCATAGATGGCAGCCCACCAGGCTCCGCCATCCCTGGGATCCTCCAGGCGAGAACACTGGAGTGGGTTGCCATTTCCTTCTGCAATCTGATTGGGCTTAATTTGCTTTTGTCTCTACTGTTAATTTCCTATTTTCATGCTTTTTCTTTTACACCATTTCCCTTCTTCCTTTCCTTTTTCAATATGAGTGGAGAAGGACAAGTAAACAATAAATACTGCTTCATTGTATTGGGAAAAATATATCAAGGACATCCTAGATATTTTGCCTTATTTATTTTCAATTCCTTATAGTAACGGTGAATAACAGCCATCCTAAAAGGTTTTATCATTTAGGTACTGGAAGGAAATAGATGGCATACTCAAATTGGATAATTTGAGGAGACTTTTTAAAAAGAGACTATTTGAGAAGTATCATCAGGATATAGGGAAACTATGTGAGAGTACAATTGGAGTTGGACTGCTAAGGGTGGAAGGTTTGGGCTGGGGGTGGATTTGTGGCTTCCTTTACCTAGAGACGCAGAAAGCTCTGTGAAGAGGATCATCTGACAGGTACTCTGATCTTTAGTCAATGGATGCAAACAGATGTAGGATGGTGGAACCAGGTCCCATAGCTCTCTGCCCTCTTACCATCTCCTACTGTGTGCTGTGCTTAGTTGCTCAGTCATGTCCGACTCTTTGCGACCCAATGGACTGTAGCCTGCCAGGCTCCACTGTCTGTGGGATTCTCCAGGCATGAATACTGGAGTGGGTTGCCATTTCCTCCTCCAGGGGATCTTCCCAACCCAGGGATCAAACCCGCAACTGTTACTTCTCCTGCATTGGCAGGCAGGTTCTTTTAACACTAGTGCCACCTGAGAAGCCCAGCCCCTACCCAAAGCTGAAAGGCAAAAAAGCCTGTGATGCAGTCAGTGCAGGTCAGCCTCCTAAGGCACAGAGCTAGCTAAAGAAGAGTGGAGAGAGCCTAGAGAGGCAAATGGCCAGCACAAGGTCCAAATTGTGGTGAAAAGAAGCAGTGCATCTACTGGAGCTAAGGGGTATTTCCTTGTCTTCCAAAACCTTTCATTTTTTGCTGATATAAGAAATAGTTTTCCCTGATTAATCCCATCAGTATTCATGTAATTCCTTTGCACAAATTGAAATGACATTAAATATTTTATCTGTGCATGATTAATTTCTCATTTCTTTCATGCATATCATTTCTAAGTTTATGCAGTGTGTATATGTTATATATGCTACTACTGAATCAAAAAGGGGCAACCTGGAGCCTCTTAGCTCAGATGGCTAGGCCCTGGTACTATAAAACACAATGTTGAGAGTAGCTATGGCCCCCAGACTACACTAGCCTCAGGCAGACTGTATCACACAAAGCTTAAGAATAAGGGCACTGAGCTCCCTATGTTATGCAGCAACTTCATGTTGTTGTACAGAGGAAACCAGCACAACACTGTAAAGCAATTTTCCGCAAATTAAAAAATATATTAAAAAAAAATAAAGGTGCTGAATCCCTGGGATGAATCCCACTTGATCAAATGAAAGAGACTTACAGACTTAGAGAATGAACTTATGGTTGCCAGGGGAAGGGGTAGTCAGGGAGTTTGGAATGGATTTCTACAGATGGCTCTATATAAACTGGATAACCAACAAGGACCTCCTGTACAGCTTGGAACTCTGCTCAATGTCATGTGGCAGCCTAGACGGGAGGGGAGTTTGAGGGAGAATGGATAGACGTATATGTACGGTAGACTCCCTTCTGTTTACCTGAAATTACCGCAGCATTGTTAATCGGCTCTCAGTTCAGCTCAGCTCTGTTCAATCACTCAGTCATGTCCGACTCTTTGCGACCCCATGGATGCCAGGCCTCCCTGTCCATCACCAACTCCCAGAGTTTACCCAAACTCATGTCCATTGAGTCGGTGATGCTATCCAACCATCTCATCTTCTGTCGTCTCCTTCTCCTCCCGCCTTCAATCTTTCCCAGCATCAGGGTCTTTTCAAATGAGTAAGTTCTTCACATCAGGTGGCCAAAGTATTGGAGTTTCAGCTTCAACATAAGTCCTTCCAATGAATATTCAGGACCGATTTCCTTTAGGGTGGACTGGTTGGATCTCCTTGCAGTCCAAGGGACTCTCGAGTATTCCCCAATACCACAGTTCAAAAATATCAATTCTTTGGCGCTCAGCTTTCTTTATAATCCAACTCTCACATCCATACATGACTACTGGAAAAACCATAGCTTCGACTAGACAGATCTTTGTCAGCAATGTAATGTCTCTGCATTCTAATATGCTGTCTAGGTTGGTCATAACTTTTCTTCCAAGGGGTAAGCGTCTTTTAATTTCACAGCTGCTGTCAATATCTTCAGTGATTTTAAGCCTCCCAAAATAAAGTCTGTCACTGTTGCCACTGTTTCCCCATCTATTTGCCATGAAGTATGGGACCAGATGCCATGATCTTAGTTTTCTGAATGTTGAGTTTTAAGCCAACTTTTTCACTCTCCTCTTTCACTTTCATCAAGAGGCTTTTTAGTTCTTCTTCACTTTCTGCTATAAGGGTGGTGTCACCTACATATCTGAGGTTATTGATATTTCTCCTGGCAATCTTGATTCCAGCTTGTGCTTCATCCAGCAAAGGTGTTCCTCATGATATACTCTGCATATAAGTTAAATAAGCAGGGTGACAACATATGGCCTTGACATACTTCTTTTTCTATTTGGAAACAGTCTGTTGTTCCATGTCCAGTTCTAACTGTTGCTTTCTGACCTGCATACAGGTTTCTCAAGAGGCAGGTCAGATAGTCTTATATTCCCATCTCTTTCAGAATTTTCCAGTTTGTTGTGATCCACACAGTCAAAGGCTTTGGCATAGTCAATAAAGCAGAAGTAGATGTTTTTCTGGAACTCTCTTGGTTTTTCAATGATCCAACGAATGTTGGAAATTAGATCTCTGCTTCCTCTGCCTTTTCTAAAGCTAGCTTGAACATCTGGAAGTTCACGGTTCACGTACTGTTGAAGCCTGGCTTGGAGAATTTTGAGCTTTACTTTGCTAGCATGTGAGATGAGTGCAATTGTACGATAGTTTGAGCATTCTTTGCAATTGCCTTTCTTAGGGATTGGAATGAAAACTGACCTTTTCCAGTCCTGTGGCCACTGCTGAGTTTTCCAAATTTGCTGGCATATCGAGTGCAGCACTTTCACAGCATCACCTTTGAGGATTTGAATTAGCTCAACTGGAATTCCATCACCTCCACTAGCTTTGTTCATAGTGATGCTTTCTAAGGCCCACTTGACTTCACATTCCAGGATGTCTGGCTCTAGGTGAGTGATCACACCATCGTGGTTATCTGGGCCATGAAGATCTTTTTCATATAGTTCTTCTGTGTATTCTTGCCACCTCCTCTTAATATATTCTGCTTCTGTTAAGTCCACACCATTTCTTTTCTTTATTGAGCCCATCTTTGCATGAAATGTTCCCTTCGTATCTCTAATTTTCTTGAAGAGATCTCATCTTTCCCATTCTATTGTTTTCCTCTATTTCTTTGCCCTGATCACTGAGGAAGCCTTTCTTATCTTTCCTTGCCATTCTTTGGAACTCTGCATTCAAATGGATGCATCTTTCCTTTTCTCCATTGCCCTTCACTTCTCTTTTTTTCACAGCTATTTGTAAGTCCTCCTCAGTCAGCCATTTTGCTTTTTTGCGTTTTTTTTTTTCCTTGGGGATGGTCTTGATCCCTGTCTCCTATACAATGTCACGAACCTCTGTCCATATTTCTTCAGGCTCTCTATCAGATCTAATCTTTTGAATCTATTTCTCACTTCCACTGTATAATCATAAGGGATTTGATTTAGGTCCTACCTGAAAAGCCTAGTGGTTTTCCCTATTTTCTTCAATTTAAGTCTGAATTTGGCAATAATAATCAGCTATACACCAATACAAAATTTAAAGTTTAATGTAAAAAAAAAAGAAGGGCGCTGAAGCCAAATTCTGCTACTGGCTAACTGTATGAGATTGGGCAGATTATTTCTGTTTATGTTAACCTATTTATAAAATAAGGAGTAATAATACCTTCTATTTCAAAATGGTGTTCCAAGGTTTGGACAGGTGAACAAGTGCAAAGTGATTATAGCAATGCCTGACATATAGTAAGCACTAAACAAATGTTTACTTTTATTATCTCAAAAATTAATGTTTTGGTGCAACACAAACTGGTTGATTACACGAATATTATGTGTATTAGTAAAGATAGTTTAAAATAAATTACAATTAAGAAAAGCAACTCAAAGTGACTTTGAGACCACACAAAGAAACATCAGAGCAAAAAACACATCTAAATGACTAATTTGCAGTCAAATAACATAAACTCAGAAACCAAATTTGTAGTCTGGGGTCTTAGATCTAATATGCTTAACGTTTAAGTTGACTATTATATTTCCTTCATTCTAAAATATTTTAGCAAGTATTAATTTTGGGGCCATTCCAAGTGACCACAAGCAAGTCAAACTGTGTTTCTCTTGGCTTCTCTTAGCTGATCTCATGTTCCAAATGTCTTGAATCAGCCATGTTCCCACTGTCTCCAGCTCCGCTCTTGTTTCGCTTCAGTTCAGTTCAGTTCAGTCGCTCAGTCGTGTCCGACTCTTTGCGACCCCATGACTTGCAGCACGCCAGGCCTCTCTGTCCATCACCAACTCCCGGAGTCTACCCAAACCCATGTCCATCAAGTCAGTGATGCCATCCAACCATCTCATCCTCTGTCGTCCCCTTTTCCTCCCACCCCCAATCCTACCCAGCATTAGGGTCTTTCCAATGAGTCAACTCTTCGCATGAGGTGGCCAAAGTATTGGAGTTTCAGCTTCAACATCAGACCTTCCAATGAACACCCAGGATTGATCTCTTTTAGGATGGATTGATTGGATCTCCTTGCAGTCCAAGGGACTCTCAAGAGTCTTCTCCAACACTACAGTTCAAAAGCATCAATTCTCCGGCGCTCAGCTTTCTTCACCGTCCAACTCTCACATCCATACCTGACCACTGGAAAAACCATGTTTCGCTTAATGCCATTTTATTCAGTATCTTCCCTGCTCCTAGGGACAATACTTTTGCCACCATTCTTGTTCCCACAGTTGTCTAGTTAACTTTGCCTGGTTTACACTTTTGGCCCTGGATTATTCTCTCTAGAAACCTGTAGCTTTATCAACTATGTCCTTGTCAAACAATTTTTGCCTTATACAAAATGATTGCCATTGTGTCATCATTTTCTATCTTTCCATAACTTTTGTGGATTGAAACACTGAAAGCATAGAAGGCGTGCTATCCATTGAAACATGTATATTATCATATGTGAAACAGAACACCATTCCAGGTTCGATGCATGAGACAAATTCTCAGGGCTGGGGCAATGGGATGACCCAGAGGGATGGGATGGGGAGGGAGGTGGGAGGAGGGTTCAGGATGGGGAACACATGTAAACCCGTGGCTGATTCATGTCAATGTATGGCAAAAATTACTACAATATTGTAAAGTAATTAGCCCCCAGCTAAAATAAATAAACTTATTAAAAAATAATAATAATAAAAAAATAAATAAATGAATAAACTTACTGGGAGTAACCAAAAAAAAAAAAAAAAAGAAGGCATGCTATCATAGATAAATGAAAAATTATTTAGTAGTAGTCTAACAAGCTCAATGTTTTCCAAATGTAGGGCATGACTTAATTATGTGTCATAAACTAAGCTAAAGTTTAATTGGCAGATTCCAGAACTTTAAAAATTAGGCAAAGTACAATGAAATATGATAAAATAAAAAACCAGAATACAACTATAAAAGTACTTATTGTTTTATGAAGCTTTTTTTTTTTTTAGTTATTTATATGTGTACATGCTTGGTCACCATCTAAAATACATATCTTACTCTAGATCAAGATATAAAAAGTTTGGAAGCCTTCTAATACATCACATTTATTTGTTGTTTTCAAAATTCTCTTATTCCTTTTTGTAAAGGCATTTGTACATTTTCAATTAGATTGTAATTTCTTGAAGGAAGGTACTCATTTACCTTTTGTGTAACAGCTTCACAATTCAATTGAACCAACATTATTGAAAGCCTCAAAACATACTCTACACTAATCTCCAATATATACTGACCATCTTGACATCTATGCAACTAAAGAAAAATGAAAGCAATGATAACTAAAAAGAAGCATTTAAATGAAATATCCAATTATAATAGGTCTCCAACTTGTCTTGTTATTTATGAGACCCATTACCATTTATTAGTACCATTCAATCAAATGAAAAAAATTGGTTATGTACTATATGCCAAGCCAGGCATTTTGCTAGGTGTTTAAATTAGACATTTGATTAATATAAAATTCTTCTCCCAAAGACTTCATGATGTACAAAGCATATGAATCTTCATGAGATAGGATTGAATTATAATTATTAAGTATTAAGATGTTTTTGTCTCACAACAGTCTCATGAAGTAGTTAGGAGTCTGAGCTTCCACTGCAGGGGGCATAGATTTCAACCCTAGTGGGGGAACTTAAGATCCTGCAAGCTGTGTGATACAGGAAAAAAAATTTTTTGCATGGAAAATGCAATAATAATAATAATAACAAAACAGTATCATTAAAATGCCTTCACAGTATATTTATCTAGAAAACTGGTGTCTTTGAATGAGGGGTTATCAAGAAGATGAAATTCAGAGTTATCACCCTTGTTGAGTTGCTATGAATTAATTATGTATTATTCCCCCCAAATGTCATCTTACCAAGAACAACCTTTTCCCCAAGATAATGCTTAGTAGAGAAGAAAAAAATGTTTCTTTTTTCCTGTCATGGTAAAAGAAGAATTTGCAAAGCAAGATCAGAAAAAGAAATAAAATAAATCTGTAAGCGACTTTCAGGAAACAAAATTATAATAAAATATCAAGATTGCTTGTGTATATTAATAATAAGTTCTCAAGCCATTTCCTAAGTGAAGTTATATACTATTTGTTCTTTCTCATGATGAATGCTGAGCCACTCAGCAACAATATGATCTATGAATAAGAGTATTATGGTTACTGTTTTCATATTAAAGCTATGTACAATGTAGTTAGTAAGTTGGAGAATTCAATGGAAATTGAAGATTCAAGAATTATATCCTTTTTCACTTCTCTCCCATTCTTTACTCCTTGAGGAGAGGATGGAGAATCCACATAATTTTAAAGTTTTACTCAACCTATGCCCATATGTGTAATTATGGCTGATTTGCATTGTTGTATGGCAGAAACCAACATAACATTGTAAAAATTTTTAAATATTTATTGAAATAAAAATGGGGAAAAAAAAGAATATGACATTCAAAGAAACTGACCATGTCTTTTCTTGCTCTTTACATAGCTAGCACTTAGCAAATAGTTGACATGTTGTATATATTCCAGAAACGTTTAATTGATGAGTGAACAAAAAATTATAAGTATCAGATACTCTTAATGTCACACTAGAATTTTCAAAAATCCTATCTTTTGCTCTATACAAATTTATATTTGGTTAGATTATATTAACCAGTATATCTAATAATGCCTAGCAGAGGGAAAAAAAAAACCAACCTACTTATGAATAAAAACCAAGCTTTATTCAGTGGACAGAATCCATTACACCCTGTACGTTCCCTGATTTTAAGACTTCTTAATAGCAAGGCACCATTAGTATTACTGCAACTCCTTTTTAAAAATTGTTAACTTATTCCCAGGGAGCAGAATGAATAAGTGAGTTCATAAGAAAAGCAAAAAATGAAAACAATTAAACCAGATAAAAAATTCATCGAACCTAAGAAAACCAAAAATTTTCTTAACTACCCTCAGTTAAAGTGGATATCTTCTTTCCCATTTTGATTTAACTGCATCTACATGTTTATTTAGGAGTATCTTCCTCTTAACATCACCAAGGATAGATTTGAAGCAAAACAATTTAATCAAATTCACATGCAGATTATATGGGTTCTAGCCAATTCCTCTTATCATAATTGACCAGAACTATGATACTGTCATGCTTTATAGAGTTTTAGAATAATTTTCTTTGATGCACATTTCGTATCATTATGAAATGATATGGCCTGTTTTAAAAATGTTTTATAAAACCATTCCCTCTTCTGTCTTACTAGCTCTTGAGAGTTTTGGACAGTAAAATGTTTAAAAGATATGTATTTCCATCTTTTGGGCTTTGAAATTTCCTTTATATTGGAAATTGAAAAAAATATTATTAAATTTCACGTGTGTTACAAAGTAGTTATACCCAAAATCTTTTCAAAACTAATTCAAAGTATACATCATTTGCAGTTATTTTTCAAAATGCCTCATTATAAATAGTATAGTCAAAATCAGCTAAAGTGGTTAAATTTAAAATACAAGGAATTTTACAGTAAAACTGAAAATGCCTATCATGTTTTAAGTTTGCACATCATTTTTAAAAATTTCAGATGTATCATACATTCATAAAGTATGTAAAAATTAGTCAATCTAGAGAATAAAAGTAACAATAGAATGAACACTGAGAAGACCATTAACCTAAAATATAAAACATCATTAGTGTTTTAGAAGCTCTTTTCTTGTCCCTCCCAGGTTGAAAATCTTTCTTTCACCATCCCAAGAACTGCTATCCTGACGTCTCTGATAAATAGTCCCCTGCTTTTCTGTAAGTTTATATCACCCATCCCTAAGCAATTTCCTGTTTCTTGTTTAGTTTTGAAAACTGGAGTAACCCTGAACCTCGACGTATACAGAAAAGGCTGTATTGTTACATATACTTTCCAAGGAAAACAGAAACTGAACAGGGATTGTATGACATGATCTTGCTTCAGCTTTCCTGAGAGTGTAAATGGGCCCTTTATTAAGAAGTCAGTGACCGAGGCCATAAGCAAATAGGTAAAACATCTGTTGGAACAGAAATGTAGGTTAACTTGAAAGATATAGGGAAAATGCAAGGTGGACAAACTTACAAAAGATCATTACTTAATAATATATTAACATAGCCAAACATAACAAAAATGTTTATGTTTGCATATATATGTATATTTATCCGAAGAGTGTAAAAACATATATACACTATATTGCACACATTGCATACATGCATGTGGAATGATTAGATCCTGAGAACTAAGCCCTCATGAATGGGATTAATGCTCTTATAAAAGAGGTCCCAAAGAGATTCCATACCCTTCCCACCATAAGAGGTTACAGTGAAAAAACAGTTGTCTATGATAAAGTGGGCCCTCACCAGACACCAAATTCATCAGCACCACAGTCTTGGACATCCTAGCTTCCAGAACAGTGATAAATTTTTTTCTTACAAGCCACTCAGTCTGTGATATTTTGTTATACCACAAATGGGCTAAGGCAATTATATAATTTATTTATTTTAGAAAATTAGAAAGACCCTCTGGAATTTAAAAGTATGATAGCAAAAATGAAAAACACAATAGAGAAGTTGCAAAAATCTTCCAGAAAATAGACCAAAAATATTAAGAAATGTGCACTAGGAGAGAAAAGATAAGAAAATTAGAGTATCAGTTTAGGAGATACCACATCCAAATAGCAAGCATTCTATTCATTTTAAGAGCAAGAACAGAGAAAAGTGAGAGGGAAAGTGTCAATGAAATAATTCAGGAACATGACCCCAAAAGAAAGACACACAATACCTTCTGTGCATCGCATAGATATAAATAGAGTCACATCAAAGTACATCATCATGAAACTCCAGAATATTTGAGACAAAAATAGTTACAAGAATCAGTTCAGTTCAGTCGCTCAGTTGTGTCTGACTCTTTGCAACCCCATGAACTGCAGCACGCCAGGCCTCCCTGTCTAGCACCAACTCCCGGAATTTACCCAAACTCATGTCCATTGAGTCGGTGATGCCATCCAACCATCTCATCCTCTGTCGTCCCCTTCTCCTCCTGCCTTCAATCTTTCCCAGCATCAGGGTCTTTTCCAATGAGTCAGCTCTTCACATCAGGTGGCCAAAGTATTGGAGTTTCAGCTTCAACATCAGTCCTTCCAATGAACACCCGGGACTTACTCCTTTAGGATGGACTGGTTGGATCTTCTTGCAGTCCAAGACACTCTCAAGAGTCTTCTCCACACCACAGTTCAAAAGCATCACTTCTTTGGCACTCAGCTTTCTTTATAGTCCCACTCTCACATCCATACATGACTACTGAAAAAACCATCGCCTTGATGAGACGGACCTTTGTTGACAAAGTAATGTCTCAGTTTTTAAATAAACTGTCTAGTTTGGTCATAACTTTCCTTCAAAGGAGTAAGCGTCTTTTAATTTCATGGCTGCAATCACCATCTGCAGTGATTTTGGAGCCCAGAAAAGTAAAGTCAGCCACTGTTTCCAGTGTTTCCCCATCTATTTGCCATGAAGTGATGGGACCAGATGCCATGATCTTAGTTTTCTGAATGTTGAGCTTTAAGCCAACTTTTTCACTTTCATTAAGAGGCACTTTAGTTCTTCTTCACTTTCTGCCATAAGGGTGGTGTCATCTGCATATCTGAGATTATCAATATTTTTCCCGGCAATCTTGATTTCAGTTTGTGCTTCAGCCAGCCCAGGGTTTCTCTTGATGTGCTCTGCATATAAGTTAAATAAGGAGGGTGACAATATACAGTCTTGATGTACTCCTTTTCCTATTTGGAACCAGTCTGTTGTTCCATGTCCAGTTCTAACTGTTGCTTTCTGACTGAATATAGGTTTCTCAAGAGACAGGTCAGGTGGTCTGGTATGCCCATCTCTTTCAGAATTATCCACAGTTTATTGTGATCCACACAGTCAAAGGCTTTGGCATAGTCAATAAAGCAGACGTAGATGTTTTTTTGGAACTCTCTTGCTTTTTCGATGATCCAGCGAATGTTGGCAATTCGATCTCTGCTTCCTCTGCCTTTTCTAAAGCCAGCTTGAACATCTGGAAGTTCACGGTTCATGTATTGCTGAAGCCTGGCTTGGAGAATTTTAAGCATTACTTTACTTGCGTGTGAGATGAGTGCAATTGTGCAATAGTCTAAGCCTTCTTTGGCATTGCCTTTCTTTGGGATTGTAATGAAAACTGACCTTTTCAAGTCCTGTGGCCACTGCTGAGTTTTCCAAATTTGCTGACATATTGAGTGTAGCACTTCCACGGCATCATCATTTAGGATTTGAAATAGCTCAACTGGAATTCCATCACCTCCACTAGTTTTGTCTGTAGTGATACTTCCTAAGGCCCACTTGGCTTCACATTCCAGGATGTCTGGCTCTAGGTGAGTGATCACACCTTAGTGATTATCTGGGTCATGAAGACCTTTTTTGTATAGATCTTCTGTGTATTCTTGCCACCTTGTCTTAATATGTTCTGCTTCTGTTAGGTCCATACCATTTCTGTCCTTAATCGAGCCTATCTTTGCATGAAATGTTCCCTTGGTATCTCTAATTTTCTTGAAGAGATCTCTAGTCTTTCCCAATCTGTTGCTTTCCTCTATTTCTTTGCACTGATCACTGAGGAAGGCTTTCTTATCTCTCCTTGCTATTCTTTGGAACTCTGCATTCAGATGGGAATATCTTTCCTCTTCTCCTTTGCTTTTCGCTTCTCTTCTCTTCCCAGCTATCTGTAAGGTCTCCTCAGACAGCCATTTTGCTTTTTTGCATTTCTTTTCCATGGAGATTGTCTTGATCCCTGTCTCCTGTACAACTTCACGAACCTCTGTCCATAGTTCATCAGGCACTCTGTCTATCAGATCTAGTCCCTTAAATCTATTTGTCACTTCTACTGTATACTTATAAGGGATTTGATCTAGGTCATATCTGAATGGACTAGTGGTTTTCCCTACTTTCTTCAATTTAAGTCTGAATTTGGCTATAAGCAGTTCATGATCTGAGCCACAGTCTGCTTCCGGTCTTGTTTTTGCTGACTGTATAGAGCTTCTCCATCTTTGGCTGCAAAGAATATAATCAATCTGATTTTAGAAATATAAAAGATGGCAAAATAATAAGCTAAAAAGTTAAAAGTGGTTGTCCATGGGAAAGGGGAAATGATTATAGGTGGAAGTGGGACACAGCAGTTTTCTAAAATTCCTTGAGAACTAATTGATTCTTTAAAGTAGATAAAATTTTGGCAAAAAGAAAAGCTTAAGAGGAGATATCTGGACTTCCTTGGTGGTCCAGTGGTTAAGAATCTGCCTGCCATTGCAAGGCACATGGGTTTGATCCCTGATCCGGGAAGATTTAACATGCTGCAGGGCAACTAAGCCTGTGTGCCACAATTGCTGAAGCCCATGCACCCTAGAGCCCATGCTCCTCAACAAAAGAAGCCACAGCCATAAGAAGCCTGTGCACTGCAATGAAGGGTAGTCCCCACTTGCCACAACTAGAGAAAGCCTGAGAGCAGCAACATAGACCAGCACAGCCAAAAATAAAATTAATTGATTAAAAAGAGGAGCTATATAATTTTTAAAAAGAAAGAGAGGGTGTCCTGTGTGCTCTGAGGAGAGTCCAGGACAGAAAGTCTAAGGTCTGGTAGCACCAGTGGTGACTAAGAAAAGTGGAAGGATGTTCAGAAGGTCAATAGACAAGATATGGTTCTCAAGTTTAGATTCCTATTTTAACCTCAAGTTATCACATCATTTTTCTACTCATAAGCTGACTTCCTTCACCATCTTCTTTAGGCAACTCTTATCATCAAACTCTTATGCACATTCCATCTTAATTAGCTTGCTAATACTACTAAGATGTTGTAATATAGCAGTTAAGGGCATAAACTTTAGAATCAGAAAGACTGACTTTAAAGTCTAACTTGATCCTTCATTTTGTTATATGGTTTCAATTAACATCTCTGAGCTTTAGTTTTCTGGTTTTTTTTAGATGAAAAATAATAATGCCACCTCTAAGGGCTAATGAGAGGATTGAATGAAGCAATATACATAAAGATGCTGAGTATAGTGTCTGGCATGTAATGAGTGCTCAGCCATTATTAATAAACTCGAGAAGAGTATTACTGTTAGAATCAATATTTTAAATATGAAACTCAATTATTTGAAATCATCATAGGCATTTTGTACTTTTTAAAAATTCTTAGTCTGATTCATTGTCAGATCATAGAATCAATTCAACAGATCATTATTAACATTTTTAAAACTGTAAAACAAAGTAATAAGGAATAGACTAGAGTACTTTGTACTAAGAATGATTTATTTAAATGTTAAGATGCTTTGGCCTAAGCGTTGATGGCAGGGAAGCACACTATTAGAAAGTAGTTGTGTTTTTCTCCTTTAATAGTTATGGAAAAATAGATTAAAGTTGATACAAATAATTGCACATGTTTCTCAAATTCTTTGCTACAATACTAAACTACAATGAAAGTCTAAGATCAAGACCACGTTTACAACAAGCTAACTTCTAGTTTTCAGAACTACCAAAGTCCAAAAAGGAACTTTTTGGAGTCCATAGCACCCTAGCTCATCTTTTATACCTGAGAATAAAACTCTGAAGTATTAAAAACAAGTTTAGTCTCTAAAACTGTCTTTGATGAAATTTCATATTTTAAAAGAATTTGGGAATTCTGTGGCAGCCTAGTGTTAAAGACTCTATGCTTTCCCTGCCAGAGGCACAAGTTCAATCCCTGGTTGTGGAACTAAGATCCCACAGACCATGCAATGCCTCCAAAGCCACTTTTTTTATTTTTTTTATTTATTTTTTTTGAAATAAATGATACTTTTTTTTTATTATTATTATTTTTATTTTTATTATTTTTTTATTTTATATTTTTTTATTATTATTTTTTTTTATTTTAGTTGGGGGCTAATTACTTTACAATATTGTAGTAGTTTTTGCCATACATCGACATGAATCAGCCATGGATTCACATGTGCTCCCCCTCCCAAACCCTCCTCCCACCTCCCTCCCCCTCCCATCCCTCAGTGTCATCCCAACGCTCCATCCCTGAGCATCCGTCCCATGCATAGAACATGGAATGGTGTTCTGCTTCACATATGACAATATACATGTTTCAATGTTATTGTCCCAGAACGTCCAACCCTCACCTTCTCCCTCAGAGTCCACAGGACTGTTCTATGCATCTGTGTCTCTTATTCTGTCTCACATATAGGGTTACCATTACCATCTTTCAAATTCCATATACATGCATTAGTATACTGTATTGGTGCTTTTCTTTCTGGCTCACTTCACTCTGTATAATGGGCTCCAGTTTCATCCATCTCAATAAAACGGATTCAAATGTATTCTTTTTAATGGCTGAGTAATATTCCATTGTGTATATGTACCACAGCTTCCTTATCCATTCGTCTGCCGATGGACATCTAGGTTGCTTCCATGTCCTGGCTATTGTAAACAGTGCTGCGATGAACATTGGGGTACACGCGTCTCTTTCAATTCTGGTTTCCTCGGTGTATATGCCTAGCAGTGGGATTGCTGGGTCATATGGCAGTTCTATTCCCAGTTTTTTAAGGAATCTCCACACTGTTCTCCATAGTGGCTGTACTAGTTTGCATTCCCACCAACAGTGTAAGAGGGTTCCCTTTTCTCCACACCCTCTCCAGCATTTATTGCTTGTAGACTTTTGGATAGCAGCCATTCTGACTGGTGTGTAATGGTACCTCATTGTGGTTTTGATTTGCATTTCTCTAATAATGAGTGATGTTGAGCATCTTTTCATGTGTTTGTTAGCCATCTGTATGTCTTCTTTGGAGAAATGTCTGTTTAGTTCTTTGGCCCATTTTTTGATTGGGTCGTTTATTTTTCTGGAATTCAGCTGCAGGAGTTGCTTGTATATTTTTGAGATTAATTGTTTGTCTGTTGCTTCGTTTGCTATTATTTTCTCCCATTCTGAAGGCTGTCTTTTCACCTTGCTTATAGTTTCCTTTGTTGTGCAAAAGCTTTTAATTTTGATTAGGTCCCATTTGTTTATTTTTGCTTTTATTTCCAATATTCTGGGGGGTGGGTCATGGAGGATCCTGCTGTGATTTATGTCGGAGAGTGTTTTGCCTATGTTTTCCTCTAGGAGTTTTATAGTTTCTGGTCTTACATTTAGATCTTTAATCCATTTTGAGTTTATTTTTGTGTATGGTGTTAGGAAGTGTTCTAGTTTCATTCTTTTACAAGTGGTTGACCAGTTTTCCCAGCACCACTTGTTAAAGAGATTGTCTTTTCTCCATTGTATACTCTTGCCTCCTTTGTCGAAGATAAGGTGCCCATAGGTGCGTGGGTTTATCTCAAAGCCACTTTTTTTAAAAAAAATAAAAATAAAAAAGAAAGAAAGAAAGCTGTATGCCAAAGAATTGATGTTTTTGAACTGTGGTGTTGGAGAAGACTCTTGAGAGTCCCTTGGACTGCAAGGAGATCAAACCAGTCAATCTTTAAGAAATAACCTCTGAATATTCATTGGAAGGACTGATGCTAAAGGTGAAACTCCAATACTTTGGCCACCTGATGCGAAGAACTGACTCATTGAAAAAGACTCCGATTCTGGGAAAGACTGAAGGCAGGAAGAGAAGTGGATGACAAAGGATGAGATGGTTGGATGGCATCATCAACTCAATGGACATGAGTTTGAGCAAGCTCTGGGAGTTGGCGATGGACAGGGAAGCCTGGTGTGCTGCAAACCATGGGGTCAGAAAGAGTTGGATACGACTGAGCAACTGAACTGAACTGAAATAAATAAAATGATAAGATATATTTTTACCATCCAGACCTTAATTTTTAAATGCAATTCCCTAATAAAAGGAGCCAGGGTTCCTTGAAGAAATAGTTGACTCCACCACCACTGGAAAGAATAAGGTGAGCCTAGAACAACTTGTGCAAGAAAGTACATTTTGCTCAAACATTGATGAGCCACACTAAAAGAACTCACAAGCCCACTTAGAGAGGTTGTCATTGGCTAAATCTGGGGACAAACGGTGAATCAAAAAAAAAATTGGAAAAATATTGTTATTCTTAGACCGGGCTATAGAAAAATATAAAATGAATGTGGAACATCATATAGTAATACATTTTGTTGAAACTGTGTGCTCTCCAGCCTGAGCTTCTAGTCTTGTGAGAGCCACATCTTTGTTTATTCTATCTTTAATAGGTTCCCACTGTCCTTCATATAAAATTTAAAGCCCTTGGTTGTTTGCTTGGGATCTCTAGCAAAGTTATGTCTTGCCACATCTTCCCTGTACTCTATACTCCAGTCATTCTGCCCTTGGGGCCTTCACATAATCTTTTTTTCTCTGACTAGTATATTGTCCCCTTTACTACTGTCCTCTTTCTACCTGATTAAATCTGGAATCAACTTTTTTGAGTTTCAGCACAGCAACACTCCCTCAGAGAGGTGAATTGACATCACAATAGAATTAGGCCTGCACGGAGAGTTCTCTTGCCTTCTAGTCCGATATGGTTTCACAGTTTACTTACAGTATGTAAAGTGAAAGTTAAAGTCACTCGTTGTGTCTGACTCCTTGCGACCCCATGAACTGTAGCCTGTCAGGATCCTCTGTCCATGGACTTCTCTAGGCCAGAATACTGGAGTGGGTAGCCAGTTCCCTTCTCCAGAGGATCTTCCCAACCCAGGAATCAAACCCAGGTCTCCCACACTGCAGGAGAATTCTTTACCATCTGAGCCACCAGGGAATGAATCTAACTCCAATTAAATACAGAGAAAAAAGCAACATTCCAATCACCCTAACAAATTAAACTTTTTTCATTTGTTTAAGCTCATTTTATTCTTACCTATTTGTGCAAGTTTTACATAGTTGTAATCACTGTGCAGATCAACTTTTACATCCTACTTTAGTTTTTATTCACATATGGTTAAGCATTTTCCATGTTGTTACATAGATTAGGTATTTATTTTTATTATTCCTGATGCATGGCCTGTGTGTGCGCATGCTCAGTCGTGTCCAACTCTGCAACCCTATGGACTGTAGCCCGCCAGGCTCCTCTGTCCACGGGATTTCCCGAGTAAGAATACTGGAGTGGGTTGCCATTTCCTTCTCCAGGGGATCTTCCCGGATCCAGGGATCAAACCTGTGTCTCCTGCATTGCAGGTGGATTCTGTACTGCTTCAGCCACCGGGGAAGCCCTGTCCTATCGAATGCATTCATTCATATTTAGAGCCCACTCACAATATTTTGAATACTAAGCCTGCTAACGTGCAGAAGCAGAAATAAATCATGGCTGTAGGGGAATCTATGTCTAGTTTCTGTTAGTCAGACACTTTGTTTCCTATTTTATTGATATTATTATTAAATATTTGCTGCTGCTTAGTCGCTCAATTGTGTCGGACTCTTTGCAACCCCATGGACTGTAACCCACCAGGCTCCTCTGTCCATGGGATATTTTTGGCGAGAATACTGGAGAGGGTTGCCATTTTCCTCCTCCAGGGGATCTTCCTGACCCAGAGGTCAAACCCTCATCTCCTGTGTCTCCTGCATTGCATTGCTTAGTCTATATTAATAGGATAATATATTCTCCTGTGGTCTGTAACCTCTTTTCCCAAATAGTCCCATTGATAAATTGCATTTATTCTTATTCTAATTTCTCTTAAAAACTTTACCTAGGAAATCTCATCAGCTTTCCTTAAATGCTAAATATTCACTGGAGTCTCCAGAGATTAAGTTTATCTGACTCTGAAACTTAATCTCTACTGTAGACTTCTACTAAAATCTTCACTGAATGTTTTGAAGACCCCTCCAAAGCAATTATTTCTCCAACAAAGCTTCTTATCTCCCTTCACAGAGCTTTCCTTATGTTTTAAATTAATGGCATGATTATGTACCCAAATATCTAAGTAAATTTATCCTTGAGTTTCTGCTCATTGCTCATCATCTCTTGCAACTAATTTCCATTTCTTCCACATTTAAAATATCTCAGTTCTATCTCTTTTTCTCCACTTTCAATGCTTTAGTTCAGGCTCTACTTATCTCTCCTCTAAGTTTGCAATAGACTTAACTGGTTTCTGCCTTCTCTATTGTGATTTTTAAATCTTCCTCTTTACTGATAAAAATTCTCTTTCTAAAACCCAAAGGTGGTCAAGTGATGTCCCTACTTCTAAACTTAAAATGGTTTGTTGATTATCTGACACCATCACAATCATTTGTTGAGTACCTGGTATATACTAGACCTAGCACTGGGCATATACTACCAATAATTGTTTAAACCATAAAAAGTAAAAATGACAGCAGTCAGTACTGTTTACTATGTGCTTGGTTTTCTCCCACATGAATTAATGGATAAACGAATGAATGAATAAATGAGAGGAATAGTTTGGAGAGAGGTTGGCTTGTGAAAGCTGTGCTTCACAGATTTTGAGAGTCACCGCTAGGTTTTGTTCTCTTTACTTTGTTGTAGGCAGAATTAGGAGCTTCCCAGGTGGTGCTAGTGGTAAAGAATCTGCCTGCCAATGCAGGAGATGCAACAGATGTGGGTTCAATCCTGGGTTGGGAAGATCCCCTGGAGAAGGAAATGGCAACCCACTTCGGTATTCTTGCCTGGGAAATCCCAAGGACAGAGGAGCCTGGAAGGCCGCAGTCCATAGGGTCAAAAAAGAGTCAGACACGACTGAGCACACACACATACACACACACACACACACACACACACACACATATACACACACAGAGGCAGAATTCTAAGATGGCCTTCATAATTCTTGTTCCCTGGTTGTCCATGTTTTTTTATGGGTTGAACCAATAACTTGCTGCTAGCCAGTAGAATATGGCAAAGGTAACATTTTGAAGATGCAGTTAAGGTTTTGAAGAAATTGACCTCAAAATTAATAAAAAAAGATTATCCTGGGTGGGCCTAACCTAATCAGGTGAGCCCTTTAAAAGGGAGTTTAAAGGTCAGAGACTATGATGGTTAATTTTATGTATCAAGTTGGCTAGGATATGATGCCCAGTTGTTTAATCAAACACAAGTATAGATGTGACTGTGAAAGTATTTTAAAGATGTGTTACTGTTGTTCAGTCTCTAAATATTGTCCAAGTCTTGGTAACCCCATGGACTTCCCTGGTGGCTCAGACAGTAAAGCGTCTGCCTACAATATGGGAGACCCAGGTTCAATCCCTGGGTCAGGAATATCTCCTGGAGAAGGAAACGGCAACCCACTCCAGTAGTCTTGCCTGGAAAATCCCATGGATAGAGGAGCCTGGTAGGCTATAGTCCATGGGGTCGCAAAGAGTTGGACATGACTGAGCGACTTCATTTTCACTTTTGCAACCCCATGGACCTGATTTATTCATTTAAAGATATGATTGACATTTAAATGCTGATAGATTTTGAGTAAAATAGGTTACTCTCTCAGATGTTTTTTCCAACACCAACAATTCCCCAATTCTAAGTGAACAGAAACTGCATCACCTTCAAATTTAACTCAATTCTGACACTACCTGGAGATAGCATCAGATCCCATAGGTTAAAGACTCAATCCCACAAGTCTGCCCTCACTTCAGATGCCATTCTCCAAGTCCAGGTTGTCAGCTGTGCTTCAGATCAGCCTGTAAACTGGAGATTCCAACAACCTCTTCCTCAAGTTTGATTAATTCACTAGAGCAGCTCACAGAAACATTTATTTATGTTTACCAGTTTGCGAAACCTGTATTCAGGTCAAGAAGCAACAGTTAGAACCAGATATGGAACAATGAACTGGTTCAAAATTGGGGAAGGTGTACATCAAGTCTGTATATTGTCATCCTGCTTATTTAACTTATGTGCAGAGTACATCATATGAGATGTCAGACTGGATGAAGCACAAGCTGGAATCAAGACTGTCTGGAGAAATATCAATAACCTCAAATATGCAGATAACACCACCCTAATGGCAGAAAGTGAAGAGGAACTAAAGAGCCTCTTGATGAAGGTCAAAGAAGAGAGTGAATAAGCTGGCTTAAAACTCAACATTCAAAAAACAAAGATCATGGCATATGGTCCCATCACTTCATGGCAAATAGCTGGGGAAATGATGGAAACAGTGAGAGACTTTATTTTCTTGGGCTCCAAAATCACTGCAGATGGTGACTGCAGCCATGAAATTAAAAGATGCTTGCTCCTTGGAAGAAAAGCTATGACCAACCTAGACAGCATATTAGAAAGCAGAGACATTACATTGCTGACAAAGTTCTGTCTAGTCAAAGCTATGGTTTTTCCAGTAGTCATGTATGGATGTGAGAGTTGGACTAAAAAGAAGGCTGAGCATTGAAGAATTGATGCTTTTGAACTGTGGTGTTGGAGAAGACTCTTGCCAGTCCCTTGGACTGCAAGGAGATCAAACCAGTCAATCCTAAAGGAACTCAATCCTGAATATTTATTGGAAAGACTGATGCTGAAGCCAAAGCTCCGATACTTTGGCCACCTGATGCAAAAGGCTGACTCATCAGAAAAGACCCTGATTCTGGGAAAGACTGACGGCAAGAGGAAAAGGGGATGACAAAGGACGAGATGGTTGGATGGCATCACCTACTCAAAGGACGTGAGTTTGAGCAAGCACCGGGAGATGGTGAAGGACAGGGAGGGAAGCCTGGTGTGCTGCAGTCCATGGTGTTGCAAAGAGTCAGACATGACTGAGTGACTGAACTACAACTAGTTTCTTATAAAGGATATTACAGATGAATAGCCACATGAAGAGGTAAAAAGTTCTTAGGGGACTAAGATACTCCACCCTTCCAGCAGGTGGGATGTGTTCACCAACCAGAATCATCATCAAATGTCCTTGTTCAAGAGTTTTTAAACAGCTTTAATTTCCAGCTTCCCTGTCTGTCCTTTCTCCTTCCCACAGTTTGAGCTGGGGCTGAAAACCCAAACCTTCTGTAATTGTTCCTTAGCCTTTCTGGCAACCACCCCTATCCTGAGGCTATCTAGGAGCTCCAACTTAAATCACCGCATTAGCATACACTCTGGTGTTAAGTCTCCTTTTGAATAACCAAAGACATTCTCCCACCCCTCAAGCTGGAAGTCTTGACAGTAGTTGATGTGGTAGTCTTGAGTCAGAGGGCAGTCTGGATACAGAATTCCTTCCTTTTGGGGAACCTTCAGTCTTTTAAGGCCTCAAGTGATGGAGAAGATCTATGCACAGGAGGGAAGGTGTGGTAGAATACATATTCTGACAGGAGAAATTGTGCTGCTTTAAAACTAAATCTGTGGTAATTTGTTTTTTATGAAGCAAGAGAAAAATAATACAAATTTGAAATACCTTACCATGCCCAAGTAAGGTTCTTGGCAGTTGATAGTTTGATCATTTTTTTGTGGGGGAGGATTTTAATTTATTTTAAAAATAGCAATTTAAAAAAATTATAAAAGGTAGTATATGCACATGAAAGAAAAACATAAGAAACCAATTCTCCCCCCTCCCACAAGCATACTATTCTGCAGCTTATTTCTCTTAACAATATATGTAAAAGAGCTTTTCATCTTTGCAAATATAGATGTACTCTTTACTTCAAAACTTCCCAAGCATTCTTGGTTCATAGCATTCTTAGTAACTCAGTACTCACTACACTGCCCCAATAAATACCTAATGATTCTGTTATTAAGTAGTAAGATGTCAAAACTTAGGAAGCATTTATGTCACAACTATTCAATACATAGGTGGAAAATGAAGCGTAAACTAGTAGAAAAAATACTTTGATCTCACTCTTGAATAATCCAATTTCTTGCTAATGGGATATGCATCCATGTTGGTCACTACACACCTCTCCTGGAATCACAGTGGACATTGCCACCCTCATTTCCTGTTCTATATTGATTTTTGCTTTATTGTTATAGGAATTGCTAAAAACTCATGTTTGAAAGATATGGAATCACCAAATGGAATGTAGCATGACCTAATATTGAAATTGAACCTCCTTGAAATAGCTGTGTGCACGAAGTCCAACAGGTGTTAAACATTACTGTGTTTACCCAAAAATGTAACGTATCTTCAGGTACTTCTGTGAATTCACTCTCATGTCCTGGTGTCTGTTGTTGCACAATTTGGGAACTGTAACTCTATCCCATTCCTTTTAATGGGCGCATATTAATCAATTTTGTGGATAAAGTTGTTTTAATTAATACTCTGTAAGGGTAAGCATAGGTTTTGCTGGCTTTTATTTCTTTTCCTCTTTCATTTATTTTTTTCTTAATTGTTTTTGTGTGTTGCTTCCACCTGTGAAAATTCCTATGAACAATCTTGCAACCTTATTGAGTATATCTGTAGGATAAATTCTTACAAATTGAACTGCTGGCTTAAATGGTATCATTAATTTAAATGTTCATACTATTAAAAAATATGTCTCCAAAGAGGTTTCATCAATTTACATATTTGTGTATCAACATGGCCATTTTCCAAATTGCTTCTAACACTAATTTCATGAAACTTTTAAAACTTTATCATTCAGAGAGAGGGAAAGTGGTATCTAAGTGATGTTTTTTAAAATTATTTTTAAAATTTTCTTATATCTCTTTTCTCCTTGGCCACCCCACAGGGCTTGGATTTTAGTTTCGGGAGGAGGGTTCAGACCGGGACCTCAGCAGTGAAATAACGTTTTAATATATATTTGTTTATAATTCTAGTTCTGAGCATTTTTACAATGTTCTTATTTATATTTAGTTTTATGTCAATTAAAAGTTGTTTTTTGTCCATTTTCCTTTGGGATTATTTGTATTTCCATATGACTAACAGGAGATACTGGGAATTCACTGGCTCTCTAGTGGTTAAGACCACTAGAAACAGAAATGAGCTTTCACTGGTGAGGACCCAGGTTCAATCTCTGGTCAGGGAACTAAGATCCCCCAAGAAAAGGCAAAAAAAAAATCTTTATTTAGAAAAGAGCTTAGTTGTTTTTTACGGCTTTCTTGGTGACTCAGATGGTAAAGAATCTGCCAGTAGTGCAGGAGACCCAGGTTTGATCCTTGGGTGGGGAAGATACTCCTGGAGAAGGGAATGGATACCCACTCCATTATTCTTGCCTGGATAATTCCATGGACAGAGGAACCTGATGAGCTACAGTCCATGGGGTAGCAAAGAGTTGGACACGACTGAGCAGCTAACAGACTAACACAGTCATTTTTACTCCTGGCTGCCTTTAACTTTGCTTAAGGTAATTTTTTTTTTCCTTTGAGAAGTTTGAAGTGTTTATGTATTCAAACTTACAATCTTTCCCCATTGGCTTCTGGGCATTTTGTAATGGCAGAAACAATTAAACAATAGTTTAAAGTTTATCCATGTTTACTTGTACTATTTTCATGATTCTTTTTGTACTTAAATCTTTATTCCAAATGGCATTAATTTTGAAGTAAGTAATAAAGTAGGGATATGCATTTGTCAGATTAATTAACGCTAACTGCTATCTTAAACAACCCTAAAATCTTTGCGGCATAACATTAAATAGAGATTTTTTTTTGCTCATATAGAGTCCAAACTAGGAAATAACAAATTTCATTTGGACTTCAAAAGCGCAATCCATATTCAGAGCCCGTGATCTTAACTCTTATTAATTATTTTTCAGTGGTCTTGCAATGTAGTTTTTTGCTTTAAGTTCAACTTTACATTAGATTAGGGCCTAGGGTGGAGTGAGGCACTGTATCTGACTTGCAAAATGAGACCGGTATGGTTTCTTTCTTCCTTTATCTGGAATTGTCTATATAATATGGACTCTTTACAATATCAAGACAACTAAACTCAACAGTTTGGTTTAACATAATTTTTAAAATATTAATTCTTATACTCAATGTATGTTAGTATATTGTGATTAAAAAAAAATCAAAGATGCCTATGGAAAAAAAGTTAAAACATTTTAGATTATGATTCCTGAGTCTTTCATTAGCTGTTTATAAAATAGGGCACAATTTGTTCCGGAAACCTTTGGTTAAAATGGTAAAACTTATTTTAGACCCTCTAGATTTCTATATCTCAAGGAAGAAAAACTCCTGTAGTCTCAATTTAGTCAAGTTAAAATTATCTTCAAATGAACTACTTTGATAAGATGTTAAATGATGATAGCATGTTTCATTATCACATTTCACTGACAACTCAAACTAAACATAGTGCCACAAAATTGATCAAAATCTTAAGTTCTTAGTGTTCCGGTAGCTGTGTATACAAAGTTTCATTATGTGTGTATTTAATTATATTTTTGAAGAACATTTTCCTATTTAATTTATATTTTTTAAAAGTTAGAAATAGTACCACTTTTCAATATAGAAAACTTGTAAAACGTAGAAAACATAAAGAAAAATTATCATTTATAATGCAGCTGCATGAAGATACCACTGCTACCACAGATGTTTTGGTAAACATCTATATATTTTTATGCAATATATGTATATTTTTCTGTACAAAATTGACTCCATATACAGTATTTGACAGTCTTCTTTTCATAGTTACATTATAGACATTTACTCATATTAACAATATTCCTCTAAAATTTTACCTCTAATGATTGTGGAATATTCATGGTATAGTGTTTAAAAAGTGAAAATACTTTTTTTTTCTGAGAATCAAGTGACACGCTGATTCAAAAAAATTCAGACAATGCAAAAGAAAACAAAAATTGCAAAATTTTTGTCAACCATAAGTCCTTTTCTGGAAATATGCAACAATTAATATCAACTTATAAACCATATATGTGTATATGTGTACGTGGTTGTATTATATATATATATATATATATATGTTTGTGTATGTGCTGTGCTATGCTTTGTCACTCAGTCGTGTCTGACTCTGCAACACCATGGACCACAGCCTGCCAGGCTCCTCTGTCCATGGGGAGTCTCCAGGCAAGAATACTGGAGTGGGTTGCCATGTTCTCCTCCAGGGGATCTTCCCAACCCAGGGATTGAACCCAAGTCTCCCATACATGCATATATATATATATATATATATATATATATATATATACACACACACATATACACATACACACACACACACATATATGTATACAAATATAGAGGGCTTCCCTGGTGACTCAGTGGTAAAGAACCCATCTGCCAACGCAGGAGACATGGGTTTGGACAGAGAAGCCTCATGGGCTACAGTACATGGGGTCGAAAAAGAGTTGAACACGACTTATGGACTAAACAACACAACAGTGTATTTGTTGTTGTTCAGTCGCTAAGTTGTGTCTGACTCTTTGCAATCTCATGGACTGCAGCACGCCAGGCTTCCCTGTCTTGCACCAGCTCTCAGAGTTTGCTCAAATTCACATCTATTGAGTCAATGATGCCATCCAACCATGTCATCCTATATCTCTCCATTTTCTTCCTGCCCTCAATCTTTTCCAGCATCGGGGTCTTTTCCAATGAGTTAGCTCTTTGCATCAGGTGGACATATAGTGGAACTTCACCTTCAGTCCTTCCAAAGAATATTCAGGGTTGATTTTCTTTGGGAGTGCCCGGTTTGATCTCCTTGAAGTCCAAGGGATTCTCAAGGGTCTTCTCCAGCACCATCACCATATATATACACATACACACATGAGCACATTCATTATTTAAAGGTGATTATGCTTGCTGTTTTGTGACTTTTCCTTTTTTAAAAAATTTTTAAAATTTTACTTACTAGCCAGTTTTATTGAGATATAAGTCTTTTCCTTTTAATAATGATTGTCTTCTCAAAATGATGAATATAGATCTATATCAAAATTTTAAAGCTTGTGTACTATTCCACTATGAACATAACATGCCGACAACAAACAGGGTCATGATGTGAGCTTTGGAAATGAAAAGAGGTGGGACTTAAATTCCAGTTCTGCTAATTTAGAACTTATATGATCTTAGATATATGCTGCTGCTGCTGCAGTCGCTTCAGTTGTGTCCGACTCTGTGCGACCCCATAGATGGCAGCCCACCAAGCTCGCCCATCCCTGGGATTCTCCTGGCAAGAACACTGGAGTGGGTTGCCATTTCCTTCTCCAATGCATGACAGTGAAAAGTGAAAGTGAAGTCCCTCAGTCGTGTCCGACTCTTTGCGACCCCATTGACTGCAGCCTACTCGGCTCCTCCGTCCATGGGATTTTCCAGGCAAAAGTACTTTCGATATATGACTGGTTGCTATAAATCTCTGTTGTTTAATGGAAGTCATAAGTTCTATCTATTAATAGCAGGAGTTAGTGGAGACGGGTTGGGGGTGTCCAAACTCAAAATGTTTTTAGCATACAAGGCCTGAAGAGGAACAATCTTTATTCTTCAAAGTTCAAATAACTTGACCTTAGTCCAAATGGAACTTTCATAGCTCTACCCAAAGTGACTGACATTCAGGAACAAATGTGAAGGCCAAGGAAAGAAGAAAGAAAGGAAGAAAGTAGATTAGTGGTTGCTTAGAGTTTTGGGGATTGGGGTTAAATGGGGAATGTCAACAGATACAAGGGTTTTGGGGGGGGATGGTGAAAATGTTCTAAAATTGATTGTGGAGATGATTACACAACTCTGTAAATGTACTCAGAAACCATTGAATTGTACACCTTAAATGGATGAATTGTACGGTATGTGAATTATACCTCAATAAAGCTGTGGGGAAAAAAGCAAACTAGGGTATTTTAATTCTGAAGGATCATAGCAAGATGATTATATAAAGTGTCATCCACACATGAAGCCCTTAATAAATGGTGGCTGTTACTCACTGATGTATTAGTTCGCTTGTGTTTTCCTCACAATGATGAACATTTTAAAAAGAACATTCCATACATAGTAATATGAAGCACTTAGAAATGCAGATGGAATTTTACGTAGATTTTAAAAGACCCCCTTGCTCATAAAGGCCAGGGCTAGGCCCCTGGGCATTTCCTTAAGAGCCTAGTGTGCCAGCAAAGCATCCTTTTCTAGGGTTTTTCTGTTAAAACGGTAATACAACGCACAGAAAAGAATACTTCCAGTACTATTTCCAAAGGCCTTGCTTTTGGAAAAAGTTTCAGTATTGTTAAATATTCAAAGTATCTCCATTATAACACTTAATGGTATTGGTGTAGGTTCTGGTAGAAAAGCCATACAAATTGGTTCTGCTTTGATCCTGTGTGTGGAAGTTCCTACGCATTGCAGGAGGGGAAAACATGCTCTACAGCTCTCTTGTTTTCATGATTACTTCTAACAATGGTATTACCTCCCGGATTATGAATACATCTAAGTTGAACTGAAAATATTTAGTTTAACTTTCTAAACAGCGGAATTGGTGATGGACAGAGAAGCCTGGCGTGCTACAGTCCATGGGGTCATAAAGAGTCGGACGTGAGCGACTGAACTGAACTGAAAGTGGTAACAGGTGGAGAGAGGGCTGGACTGAACTGTGTAAGGAGGTGTGTAACTGAGGAATTGGTTAGGAGGAAGCCACCATTTTTTTTTTTTTTTTTTTTTAAAGAAAGCGAGGCTACAGAATTTACAGCACATAGTATGTACATTTCTAGGTTCCCTCTCTCCCCTAAAGTTTTTGCCAGTGGGCAACTGAAGCCCCCAGAGTTGCTTTTCACCAGATAAGGAAGCTACTCCAGGGCTTCCAGCACCTCAAGGAAGTTTCAGGGCAACGTGCCGAGCCTGGCGGAACGCAGATGCGTGGGGCAAGCTGTGCCGGGGCAGTTCACTCCCGGGCAGGAGGAGGCCCCGACCGGCTGGGGCGGGCAAGCACCCGGCACTTAGGGGCGGAGACGTAGGGCGGGTCAGCAAAGGTCCGGCGATTGTGTCGGAAGGCGAACGGGGCGTTGGCGACGGCGGGCGGAGCTGGGGGATTGTGATGTAAGGAGCGGAGGGATCCCACTGGGAGAGCCGGGGCGGCACGGTGAGACCCCAGGGGTGTGGGGCGGGGGATCCCAGTCCCGCCCTGTTTTCCCCGCCCCTCCCCCCGCCTCCTGCACGTCCCTCCCCCCTCCTCCCCTCTGGTTGGAAAGTTTCTAGAATCTCTTCCCAGCGGCCTTTGCGGTTCCAACATGGCGGAGCTGACGGTGGAGGTTCGCGGCTCCAACGGGGCTTTCTACAAGGTACCGACCCTTTTGCTGCTTTGTTGGCTCTTCTGGGGTCTCGGGCCGGTTTGGGGGAGGGTTGGTGGTTCAACATAGTGGCGTTTGGGGTCGAAGAAGGCGGCCAGGACAAAGCCTGAGGCCACTGGGTTCATAGCTTCTCCCCCCTCCACCCGCGGTTTAACGGTCTCGGGGGCCCGGGCTCCGTTATGTTTTGAAACAACACGTTGGACATCTCTTGCATATTCCTACTTATGAACCTTTTTCTTGGATGCTAGTGTGGCCGTTCGCGGGCCGGCGAGGAGAAGCCGAGTGGCCGCAGGGAGCTTCCTGGGAGCAGGCCCGAGCGCCGAGAGGTGGGGGGAGTCGTGAAAAGGAGGTGGTGGGATTGTGTGGTCACAGCCACTCCTCCGCCCCTCGGACTGGGCCGAGCGAGAGCGCCTCGGCCCGCGGCTACGACCCCTCCCCACCCCCTTGGGGGGCGCCTTGAGGAATCTTAGGAATTCACCTTTGTACTAGGGTTTTGAGCTAATAAACTTCAGTGTCTGAAGAGAGAGCGAGTGCAGGATTGAGGATGAGGATAGAAGAGAAAACTAGAAAACCTTGAAATGTGGCGGGTAGAAATATTTTATTTTTTTTGCCTGGGAAACTGGGCGGCGCCTTAGCCCCTCTATTACGGAAGAAAAGGCGAGAGTTCTAGGCTTTAAGATTTAAAATATGAGATGGATTAAGAAGACACAGGTGGGGAGGTAACTAGTTTCTTTTTCGGTTATCCAGTGTTTTTGGAGGGTATTGATTCTCTCCCCTCCAGCCACCCCCCCACACACGTTTTTTGTTTTTCTTCGGGAAGAAGGAGGTGCATTATTGTGGGATCGAGTCTAGAAAACGGAAGAGGAATTCGAGAGTAGAGGAATTTATTAGGGGCTTCCAGTGTAGGGGTCACACAGTTGAAAATGAAATCCTTACAAGTTTAGTCTTGCTATTATAACAGTCCCTTCTCCCGATTCTCCCTTTCTCCCAAAGTAATGCCGCGATGTTACAAGATCAATAGAAAAATCTCCCCAGCTGTTGTCTGTCAGTCAATCTCACTAAGCCCGCATCTCAAATGTTTGAGAGTCCTGGCTATTTTTATGAAGGGCCTTCTCCTAATGCAGGAGTAGTATTGTGAGTACGCAGAGTATATTCAGAGTTTAGTTTCAGCGTACCTCGTATCTCCCACGGAATTTTCTCTTACTTGGTGGTCTTAATTCCTATTTTTAGCATTTTCCTTTTCTAGTTTACTAGTTATCTGTGTGAAATTGGTTTAGCTGTCACGTGGTTATAGCCTAGTGGAGAATCACTGTTGGCATCTAAAGGATCTCTCTAAGCTTTTTACAAGTTTAAACCTCCTTAGGTGGTTAACATAAAGTGAAAACAGTGACTGGTGGAAAGGAGTCTTAATTAGTGAGTAGTTCCACTATCAGTCTAGGTTTACAACTTTTTGTCGTACAAAAGCCCTGAGTAAAATTTGAGTAGATGCTTCATTAACCTGTTCTAATGATTGCCTTCTTTGAACGACTGCAGATAACAGTTGTGGCACACTGCACAAAGGATACGCTTATCATACTTTACTGTCAAGCGCAGATAAGGTTGATCATTTTTGCATTATTCTATTTGGCTGTTGAATTCTTGTGTAGTGGAGATATGTATTTTTTCCTGGCATATCGAAACACAGGAAAGATTGTTTTGCTTTAACATTATTTTCAGCATGTCTATGATAGATGATACAACACCATTTCTTTTTATGCAAGTATATTTTATGTTCATCTGCTAATAAACGTTTACGTTTTTAAAAAAATTTAAAAGGTTCAATAATATCGTCAGTTTGCAAGTTTTTAGTAAAGATTGTTTACCATCTTACGTTGGTTTTGCATAGTTTTTTTTTTTTTGGCTTTTGTCCTTGTTTTGGAACTCTAGTTTATCGATGATACCTATCCATACTCTACAAAATTTGCTTGATTCTTAGACTTTTTGAGTCCATTATACCTTTTTTTTTTCTTTGAGAAGGAAATGGCAACCCACTCGAGTATTCTTGCCTGGAGAATCCCATGGACAAAGGAGCCTGGTGGGCTACAGTCCATAGGGTCGCAAAGAGTTGGACATGACTGAGCGACTAACACACACACCTTTTTTGCTAACAAAGTGTAGTAAGGTGGTTCTTTGGCAGAGGTTGGGAAGGATCCTAGCCACATTTGAATCTACTGAGGTAGCACTTGAACGTTTTGAATTTTATGTCTTGCAATAATCCACTTGTACTTTGTGGAAGCTGTGGTCCTCAGAACTCTGGAAGAGTAAGGATGATGAAGTGGAAGGAGCCCTACATTTGAAGTTAAACAAATAGGAATTCTAGGTCTCTACATACTTCAGCTTACTTAAGGTTATCTAGCAATGCACTGTTGACCAAATATCCCTGGTCCTATATTGTTTTGTGTAAAATAAGATGTTTGAAGTAGTTCAATAGTCTGTAATATTTTTTATCCCATGAAACTGTCCACTTGGGAAAAAACTGGTCCCCGCACAAGCACTTTATTAATTGTAGCTTTATGAATTTTTTTAGATTAATTTGCCCATAGTAAAATGCGTCTTTTTAAAAACATTTTCTTTGACGATTATGTAAGCTTTGATAAATGCTAACAGTTGTGTAATGACTACCAACAGGATAAAGGGATAGAATAATTCCATCATCCCCTAAATTTTCTATCTTGTCCCTTTGTAGTCATCCTCCCTCCGCACCCCTGGAACCTAGGGTGGTTTCTGTCCCCATAGTTTTCCCTTTTCCATAATGTCCTAAACACAGAATTATATAGAATACTGTTTTGAGTTTGGGTTCTTTAGTTTAATGTGGAAGAATTTTAAGTAATTTTTTTAAATTTAAAAAGTAATACATGGTCAGTGAGGGATTTTAGAAACGATCAGAAAAAGCTAGAATAACAGTTAACATTTTGGTGTATTTTTTTTCTTTCAGCAGTGGTTTTCAATATACTGGTGGTTCTGATTTTCCTAATTTTTCCCCCTTCTTTCCCTCCACACACTTGGCTGTGATGTGAATTACCATTGAAGAGTTTCAAAGTCATGGGGTTAGTGGCCAGTATCATCATGCTTGAGGTCGTGCTCTGTAGACATTGATTAAAGGTCTTTACTGGAACTGAAATTTCACTTCAGAAATTAGTTGGGACAGTGAAGAGGTGAAGATGCATCTAAAATAGGATAGTTTTTTGTCTCCCCCAAATATTTACACAAATACTTTGTTTTGCGTCCTGCTCTTTTTACTTAACAACAGTAGATCTATGGTTGTTAAAGAGATAAAAACTTAACTCTTGTTTGAAGCTAGGTAACTATAGGGATTGGAAAAATGGGAAATAACGGTAATTAATCACTTGATAAGGATGTAATTTTATATACAAACATTTTTATAGTCTTTTTTATCTGGAGCACAGCATCATAGGGTTTATACTACAGTGCCTTTTAAGATGCTTTTATTATTATTATTTTTAAAGCTTTTAGATAGAATTTACGTTCTCTGATAGTATTGACAGTATATTTACGAAATTGTGTAACCATTGCCACAGTCTCATTTTAGAACATTTTCGTTACCCCTCAAAAAGCCTTGTGCCCATTTGGAGTCATTAAAATGCTTTTTAACTGATGTATATGATAATCTTTGTAATAGCATTGCAACTTGCATAGCCGTGGGTAGAATATAATTTTAAATAGAAGTTGAAAGTAAGTCACTCAGTTTCTGGCACTTGGAGAGGAAAGTTTCCATGGTATTCCAAGGAAATGTGTGGTCTCTAAGATGGCTGAATGAATTTTCAGTTCTTTAGAAGATAGAATTACTTTTAAAGCTCTGTGATTTCTGCTTTTGACTATGTAATTCATCAACTACAAAACATTTTCAAGTACCATGATATTTCCAAAATTTACTTTTTGCTTTAGCTTAATATTAAAATGAAATTTGAGAGTAATTAAATTATACAATGGATTTATTATTGCTAACGATGATGGCCAATAGACTTACAGTAAAGGAGTTGTATTTTGAAAATGTGCTTACTTTTCACAGTTAGTATAGAAGATTGTTGATTTCTTTGTGGAGATTAGTAATTGAGAAAAAGATGGTTGCTGTATTATATTATGGACATTATTAGGTTAAAAACATAGTTTAAGATATTTTGAAGCTATTTTTAGTTGTGCATGTTTTAAAATGAAGTTTTTTAAATATGTAATAGAACTAGGATTTAATGAAGTGAAAAGACCATTTAATTTTTAAAAATTAATTTTCCTGTGAAGTTTTGTTTTTGTATTACAAGAACAATGTGTAATTAATGAAAAATCTGAAAACACAAAAGCAAAAAAGAAAGCCTCGATCTTCCCTATCTAGAGAAGATGTCAAGACCTTGGGTTTACTTACAGAAAACATTTTTCCATATTTTTTTCTATACATCATCAGATATTTGTGGGTATTGTGTAAGTAAAATAATAGGTTACTATTGTTTGTTTATTACTCTTGTCCATTAGTAGTAGTAGTAGTAGTAGTAGTAGTAGTAGTAGTGGTGGTGGTGTTAGTTGCTCAGTCGTGTCCAACTCTTTGTGACCCCATGAACTAGTTGACCAGGCCCCTCTGTCTCCAGGGATTTCCCAGGCAAGAATACTGAAATGGGTAGCCATTCTCTTCTCCAGGGATCTTCCCTACCCAGGGATTGAACCCTGGTCTCCTGCATTGCAGACAGATTCTGTACCGTCTGAGCCATTAAGGAAGCACTATTGTTCTTGGTTGTTGTTGTTCAGTCTGCTCAGTCGTGTTCAGTCTTTGTGACTCCATGGACTGCAGCACACCAGCCTTCCCTGTCCTTCATTATTTCCAGGAGTTTGCTCAAACTCACATCCATTGAGTCTGCGCTGCCATCCAACCATCTTGTCCTCTGTCATCCTTTTTTCCTGCCTTCTATCTTTTCCCGGCATCAGGGTCTTTTTACAGTGAGTTGGCTCTTCGAATCAGGTGGCCAGAGTATTGGAGCTTTAGCTTCAGCCCTTCCATAAATATTCAGCGTTGATTTCTTTTAGGATTGACTGGTTTGATCTCTTTGCTGTCCAAGGGACTCGCAAGAGTCGTCTTCTGCGCTCAGCCTTATGTATCGTCCAGCTCTCACATCTGGACGTGACTACAGGAAAAACCATAGCTTTGACTATACGAACAAAGTAATGTCCGTTACTTACTGTGTATTCTTTAAGGCTTATATGTTTTCACTGGATAATAATTCAGGAACTGACTTCTCTTACCACAATGTTAAGGATGTAGCAAACTTACTTTTTTGTAGTTGAACTGCGTATACTTTCTATGCTGCTGCTGCTGCTAAGTCGCTTCAGTCGTGTCCGACTCTGTGCGACCCCATAGACGGCAGCCCACCAGGCTCCCCTGTCCCTGGGATTACCCAGGCAAGAATACTGGAGTGGTTGCCATTTTCTTCTCCAGTGCATGAAAGTGAAAAGTGAAAGTGAAGTCACTCAGTCGTGTCGGATTGACCCCTAAATCTTGTACTGGTTAGTTGTGAGGCGTTAGATTTTTCGTCTGCAGTATGAGGCACTTGGATTTTTTTTTTTGACAGTTGATCAAGTAGTGGAATCTACTAGCTGTTTAGTTCACTGAGGTTCTATCTAGCTCTAACAACAGCAATTTATTGAGCACTTGTGGCTCAGACAGTAAAGAATCTGCCTGCAGTGCTGGAGACTCAAGTTTAATCCCTGGGTTGGGAAAAGCCCCTGGAAGAGGGCATGGCAACACAGGCCAGTATTCTCGCCTAAGTTTCATGGACAGAAGAGCCTGGCAGGCTACAGTTAATGGGGTTGTAAAGAGTCTGACAGGACTGAGCTTTTTTCAGACTGTCATACTGTGCAGGTACTTTACTTGAATTTATCTTATTTACTCCTCTCAATCACAATGAAAGAGATGGTGTTACCCCAGTTAAGGAAACTGAGGCTAAGCAAATGTATCTATAAAATGAATAGGCTGATTCAAGACTCAAATTGATGTTTCTGACTCCCAGAGAGCCTTATCTCTTTAGCCCTTGTGCAATTTTTAAGTATGAATATATGGCTTACCAAATTATTGTTAAATTATAAATTATTCTGGTGAATACAGTGGAAGTCAAGAGGGCTGAATTGGGAGGATTCTTAGAGAAATGATTTGAACTATGTCTGAATGTTACAAAAATCTGCCCTTTCCAGTCTGGTAACCACTATCCATGGGGCCAAAATGTAGTCTGAATTGAGATGTGCTTTAATTGGAAAAGTCATACTAATATGAAAAAAAGGAATGCAAGACTCCCATGTGTGTGCATGCTGAGTTGCTTCAATCTTGTCTGACACTGTGACCCCATGGGCTGCAGCCTGCCAGGCTCTTCTGTCCATGGGATTCTCCAGGCAAGAGTGCTGGAGTGGGTTGCCATGCCCTTCTCCAGGGGATTATACTGACCCAAGATCGAACCTGCATCTCTTTTCTCTCCTGCATTGGCAGGCAGATTCTTTACCACTTGTACCACCTGGAACTCCATAGTTTTAAAATACTGATTACATTTGAAATAAACATTTTACTTAAATACACTTAGAAGTTTAAAAACTAGATGATGGCTGAGATTATAATTTGTACTGGATAGTTATGACTTATACATCTCAGTTGTTAGGTTTATATTATTGGTTATGTTAGGTATTTGGGGAAATGTTTGAAATGCCTATATATATATATATATATATATATATATGAAACTTCCTGTTCAAATTTTCTTAAGATGTGGCACCTCTTGGTAATATTCGCATGGTAGTTATCAAAGGCTTGAAAAAATTCTTTTGGCAAATGTTTAGCTAATAGTAGTAAGTTCTGTTGTGATGTTTGTATGAAGTTTTCTTGAACCAAATCTTCATAAAGAATAGCTTGAACAAAACAAAATTAAGCGATGCAAAGCATTACTTTTGTTAATATGAACATATATATTTATATATGCAATAGTCTCTTCAGTTTATTTTTTCTGACATTAAAGAGGCTGAGAAGCCATGACAGATTGAACCAAAATTAAATCTAAGTTAAATATCAGTTGTTATAACTTCCATATTCTGGCCTCAGCATTTTTTGCTTAGGTTTTTTTTGGAGCATGAATGGAGGTCTTCCCCACTGATACCTGAAATTTATAGTTATTGTTGGCAAAGCTATGTGGCATTTCTCGTCATTATTTCTTCAGAATCAGGAATTTCATCTTTCAGGTTCCTGTCTTTGTGCCTTTCTTGTTCTGTTAATTAATAGTAGTAAAACTTCTTGACTTCTTGGCGGTCCAGTGGTTAAGACTCTGCTCTCCCAGTGCAGGAGTCAGGGGTTTGATCCCTGGTCCAGAAACTAAGATCCCATAGGCTGTACAGTGCTGCCCGCCACCTCCCCCAGAATAAAACTTCTTTCTTGATTCATTGCTTTTTTGCTTTAATAGTTTTTTCAGGTTATTTTCAAGCCATGTTTTCTAGCGACTTAATACATATAATTAGTACTGTCAGTAGACTGTCAGTAAATACTTGTTGAATGAACAGATGAATCAGTCGTTCTTGGTTTCTGGACACTGTGACTTGTTAATCTTTGTATAAACACATGTATACAAAACTAACATTTCTGATTTTTGTTTCAAACTGAACTTAAAAAAAATTTTTTTTAATGCATTGATTCAAGTTAAGATACTGTCTCAGAACTTATGAAGTGAATTGTTAGTTGCTCAGCTGTGTCAAACTCTTTGCAACCCCATGGACTGGGGGTCACCAGGCTCTTCTGTCTGTGGGATTCTCCAGGCAAGAATGCTGGGGTGGGTTGCCATTTCCTTCTCCAGGAGATCTTCCCAACCAAGGGATCGAACCCTGGTCTCCTGCATTGCAGGCAGACTTGACCGTGTGAGCCACTAGGGAAAATATAGGAATAAAGTGAACTTCAACTCTTGGCAAAAAGAAAGTCATTATAGTTTAGTGTGGCTGTTTGAATCCTGCATGTCTTTCCATTTCAGAAACTGTTGGATATTATAAACTTGTGCAATTAATAAGCCTAGAACATTAGTAGTATGTGAGTATTAGTAGATACTTACGTATTTTTATGAAATCCTCACATTTTCGTTGCCGTTTTTCATTTGGAACAGTTAAATGTTCAGTTCTAATGGATGCTGAAGGCTTGCTTTGAATAACTTTTTTCTTTAATAGAACCTAGTGTATAATGATGCAATAATTTCTGTAATGTATAATGTAGTTAGTAAATTTGTGGACTTTATTTGTAGAGCATGTGTCCATTGATTTGAAATAATTTTCAGATGTAGATGTTCATGTTCAGTCGCAAAGTTGTGTCTAATTTTTTGCAAACCCGTGGACTGCAGTATGCCAGTCTCTGTCCTCCATTGTCTCCTGGAGTTTGCTCAAATTCATGTCCATTTAGTAGGCAATGCTGTCTAACCATCTCATCATCTGTTGCCCCCTTCACATGTTACCTTCAGTCTTTCCCAGCATCAGGGTCTTTTCCAGTGAGCTGACTCTTCGTGGCAGGTAGCCAAAGTACTGGAGGTTCAACTTCAACATCAGTCCTTGCAGTGGATATTCAGGGTTTATTTCTTTTAGGATTGACTGGTTTGATCTCCTTGAAGTCCAGAGGACTCTCAAGAATCTTCTCCAGCACCAATTTGAAAGCAATCAATTCTTCCACATTCAGCCTTCTCTGTGGTCCAAGTCACACATCCATACCTGACTACTGGAAAAACCATAGTTTTAACTGTACAGACCGTTATTGACAAAGTGATGTCTCTGCTTTTTAATACACTGACTAGGTTTGTCAAAGCTTTTAGATCCCTTAAAGAAAAGTGTATTGTTTGAAGTTAAAATTTTGGATTGCAATTGCAGTCTTGAATGTGCTTGTTACTGGGATCAAATTACAACTCAGATCTTTTAGGTGTTGTATGTAAACATTAAACAAATTTATTACCTAGAATGTGGATTTGAGTCTCTAGAGATGGAAATGTTAAAAAGATGTAGGGAGTGGTTATATATATATATATATATGTGCTGTATGGAAAAAGTACAGACTGACAGTATTAAAGCTATATCTCAACTCTTTAAAAAGATTTATACATGCATATGCAAATGTATAGTTTCATTGAGCATAGACAGACTTGCTTTATTATATTTAAATCCGCCCCCCCCCCACCGCTCCCACCCCCCACCCTGCACATTTGGATTCCCTTCATTCCATCTGTCATCCACAATCTATCATTTAGGTAGCCTGTTCATAGCCAAGTAGACATCATGCCAGATTTTTTTTCATATTCTTAGAATGTAATAGATACAAATTCAGATACAATTGTAGGTGTTTTTTTTTGAGTACTGCTCTATAAAATTAGGATAATCTACATCTTGGCCATTTTCTCTGGGAATGTAATTTATTTTTTAATGGTTACATGTTTCACATAATTACCATGAAATCCAGCCATCCCTAGTTAATAAACACTTTGTTTGAAATATAGATGCCACTCCATGTATGTTTTCATTGGATAGGTTTCAAAGAGTAACAAGATAGCTTGGTGGAAGGGAAATTTATCTGTTAACTCTAATAAATGTTAACAGATTGCGTTCCAAAAGGCTTAACACTTTGTATTTTCTCAGTCAGTGAATCCCAGCCTCTTTACATCCTTGCCAGATGTAGACTTTATTATAATCTTTCATTTTTGCTAGTTTATTGGGTGTAAAGGGTTATTTGATTGCAACTTTGATTTGCAAATCCCTACTTGCGAATTTTAATGTTTGTTGGCCATTTGGATTTGCTTTTCCATAGATTGCTTGTTTTTCTCCCTTTTACTTCTGGGATATCCTTTTTCGCTTTTTGAGATTTCCTAGGACTCATTGTCCCCAAGAAAAAGAAATGCAAAAAAGCAAAATGACTGTCTGAGGAAGCCTTACAAATAGCTGTGAAAAAGAAGAGAAGTGAAAAGCAAGGGAGAAAAGGAAGGAAATACCCATTTGAATGCAGAGTTCCAAACAATAGCAGGGAGAGATAAGAAAGCCTTCCTCAGTGATCAGTACAGAGAAATAGAGGAAAAACAATACAATGGGAAAGACTTGAGATCTCATCAAGAAAATTAGAGATACCAAGGGAACATTTTATGCAAAGATGGGCTCCGTAAAGGACAGAAATGGTATGGACCTAACAGAAGTAAAAGATGTTAAGAAGAGGTGGCAAGAATACACAGATAAACTGTACAAAATAGATCTTCATCACCCAGATAATCACCATGGTGTGATCACTCACCTAGAGCCAGACATTCTGGAATGTGAAATCCAGTGGGCCTTAGGAAGCATCGCTACGAAGAAAGCTAGTGGAGGTGATGGAATTCCAGTTGAGCTATTTCAAATCCTAAAAGATGATGCTGTGAAAGTGAGGCACTTAATATGCCAGCAACTTTGGAAAACTCAGCAGTGGCCACAGGACTGGAAAAGGTCAGTTTTCATTCCAGTCCCTAAGAAAGGCAGTGCCAAAGAATGCTCAAACTACTGTTCAGTTGCATTCATCTCACACGCTAGCAAAGTAATGAGCAAAATTCTCCAAGCCAGGCTTCAACAGAACATGAACCGTGAACTTCCAGGTGTTCAAGCTGGATTTAGAAAAGGCAGAGGAAGCAGAGATCGAATTGCCAACATTCGCTGGATCATCAGAAAAGCAAGCGAGTTCCAGAAAGACATCTACCTCTGCTATATTGACTATGCCAAAGCCTTTGACTGTGTGGATCACAATAAACTGTGGAAAATTCTGAAAGAGATGGGAATACCAGACCACCTGACCTGCCTCTTGAGAAACCTGTATGCAGGTCAGAAAGTAACAGTTAGAACTGGACATGGAACAACAGACTGGTTCCAAATCGGAAAAGGAGTACATCAAGGCTGTATATTGTCACCCTGCTTATTTAACTTGTATGCGTAGTACATAATGGGAAACGCTGGGCTGGATGAAGCACAAGCTGGAATCAAGATTGCTGGGAGAAATATCAGTAAACTCATATATGCAGATGACACCACCCTTATGGCAGAAAGTGGAGAAGACTTAAAGAGCCTCTTGATGAAAGTGAAAGAGGAGAGTGAAAAAGTAGGCTTAAAACTAAACGTTCAGAAAACTAAGATCATGGCATCTGGTCCCATCACTTCATGGCAAATAGATGGGGAAACAGTGGCAACAGTGACAGACTTGATTTTGGGGGGGCTCCAAAATCACTGCAGATGGTGATTGCAGCTGTGAAATTAAAAGACGCTTACCCCTTGAAAGAAAAGTTATGACCAACCTAGACAGCATATTAAAAAGCAGAGACGTTACTTTGTCAACTAAGGTCCATCTAGTCAAGGCTATGGTTTTTCCAGTAGTCATGTATGGATGTGAGAGTTGGACTATAAAGAAAGCTGAGCCCCGAAGAATTGATGCTTTTGAACTGTGGTGTTGGAGAAGACTCTTGAGAGTCCCTTGGACTGCAAGGAGATCCAACCAGTCCACCCTAAAGGAGATCAGTCCTGAGTGTTCATTGGAAGGACTGATGTTGAAGCTGAAACTCCAATACTTTGGGCACGTGATGCGAAGAGCTGACTCATTGGAAAAGACCCTGATGCTGGGAAAGATTGAGGGCGGGAGGAGAATGGGACAACAGAGGATGAGATGGTTGGATGGCATCACCGACTCAGTGGACATGAGTTTGAGTAAACTCCGGGAGTTGATGATGGACAGGGAGGCCTGGCGTGCTGCAGTCCATGGGGTTGCAGAGAGTCGGACACGACTGAGCGACTGAACTGAACTGAGCACTCATTGTAAGAGTAACCCTTCTTCGTCTGTAATCTGTTAACTTTCTGGTATCCCTGTTCGTAGAGAAGTTCTATTTTTTATGTACTGAACTATTTTTTCTCTGTTAAGACTTCAGGTTTTCCAGCCTAGTTAAGACAGCCAGTGTCCAGGTTATACATATAATTCCTGAGATTTGCTTGTAGTGTTTTATTCATATATTTCATGTTTACTACATTAAAACTTATTTTGACTATTCATAGGCAGTTGTGCTAGCACCATGTGTTATGTAATCTCTGTTGTAAAGATTTTTTCTTTTTTTGCACATGTGGAAATTAGGTACTGTCTGGGATTGGGAGGAGAGGAAGATGTCCAGCATTTGGGAGAGATGGGTCCCATTCATTGTTGATAGAACCTTCTGAAAATTGCTCCCAGAAGTCTTTAGGGTGCTCTGGGAATACCATAAAAAGTCCGTAAAGGAGGATATTGTGACTTGCTTCTGGGCAGATAAAGCTAGTTAGGAGTCTTATTTTCCTTACCTTACTGCTTTGGTCCCTCTCTAGTTTTACCTACCACATAATAAGTAATGGATCTGAGACCAATCTTCACAGTATAACCAGTAATACTGCACACTTAAGTCTTTTTTCCTTTTTCTAATATGGAGTTCTCTCTGTATCTGTTAACCATATACACAGTCCAGAAACATAAAGGTGTTTATTGTAAATTCTTTAAATTACTTGACATAAAAGTTCCAGAAAGAATATCTGGTATTTTGTGGGGGAGAGGAATAGTTTTAAGTACTTCTGGAATGTCTTTGAGTGCCTGCTGCTGCTAAGTTACCTCAGTCATGTCCAACTCTGTGTGACCCCATAGACGGCAGCCCATCAGGCTCCCCCATCCCTGGAATTCTCCAGGCAAGAACACTGGAGTGGGTTGCCATTTCCTTCTCCAATGCATGAAAGTGAAAAGTGAAAGTGAAGTTGCTCCGTCGTGTCCGACTCGTGGTGACCCCATGGACTGCAGCCTACCAGGCTCCTCCGTCCATGGGATTTTCCAGGCAAGAGTACTGGAGTGGGGTGCCATTTCCTTCTCTGCTTTAATTGCCTGGAAATACCTTAATTGAAGAAGCTTCAGCTCCTTCAGTTTGCAGATTGAGTGAGACCCTTATGTGTAAAATTGTTTAGGTAAATATGACCACCTAGGTCCAGGAGTCCCTAAGTTAATTTTCTCAACCTAATAGAGTTTCTCATATGAATTATAAAACAGAGAAACGCTGTTTTTTTGTTTTTCCAAGGATTGTGCATAGCTAGTATTTTCTGTATGCCTGGGTGAGGAGTTACTACATTATATTCTCTTAGAACGCTGATTAAGAAATAGTTTGCTGTATTCACTTTTTTCTTCTTTTAATCCTGTAAAATGGATCATACAGGTGTAAAGGGCAGAAACAGGACAGCAGATGATTCTAACTGTTGGTATGTTTTTAGGTACAAAAGTAAGCCATGGGTGAATATGTGTGTGTAGTTGAAATTTGGGTCTTAGAGTCCAGAGAATGGGTTATTTTTCTGTAAGTAGATTTGGGAAATCAGTGGAAGAGTTATACGATTTCCTTGTACTTAGAATGGCATCAGTTGTAAGAGGCATTAAGAACAAATGTTGCCAATTGATCTATGAGTAGTGGTAGTTTTATCTTTTAGAACTCTTGTTGTATACTTACTGAAAGATTATCTTTAAACAGTTGCATTTGTAAAATGGAAAATACAAGCAAAATAAATTGGCTGTGACATCTTTATGTTCAGATGATCGTGTTTGGTCTTACAATATCTTCTTCAGTGCCACGGAGAGCATTGATGTTGCAAGCATATGTTAAAAGAGCTCTCCTCTATTATCTCCAGGATTTTCTTCCAAGAATTTTCACCCACTCTGCAAGTTTTGATGCTGGTGCTTTCTTGATTTTATCAGAAGGTGTCAACATAACAACCTTCTGGTAAGAAACCTAAATCCTTCCTAAAATGGTACTTCATTGGTTTGCAGATTGAATTATCAAGGGGTTGCAGTCAAGTGCCACAGAAAATTGCAAGTAAACCAAGTTTGAGCATGCTTAACAGTGACATTTATATCCTGGCAGCCATTCAGCTATTTGGTATTCTAAGATACCATCAATTCTAGGAAGCATCCTGATTTTAGGGACTCAGAATTGTTACAGTTGATGAGCTAGGAAGGTAGACTGGGGCCAGAGAGAGAATCACTAAACTGATAATTGATCAAAGAATAACAAGTGATCATCCATTTTGTCAGTTTTTTAAAAACAAAAACCTGAGGTCAAATTTTGCATAAATTATGCTATTAACTTTTCCTTTCTCAGGGTTTATATTTTTGTAATTACATTTATCTGCAGCAGTGAGCTTTAACTGTGGAGGTTGGGAAAATGGAGAGTTTACCCAGTCAGAGGAAAGGCCCTATAGGATCTAACAAACTGAAGCCTGTCCCTCTTAATATATTGAGAATTTTGGTTTATTTTTAAAACATTTTATTGAAGTATAGGTGATTTACAATGTGTTGTGTTTCTGTTGTACAGCTAAGTGTAAGTAATTTGGTTTGCATATATATTTTTTCATATTCTTTTGCTTTATGATTTGTTACAGGATATAGAATATAGTTCCCTGCATTATACTGTAAGACCTTGTTGTTTTTCTGTTCTGTATATAATAGTGTGCATCAGCTAATGTCAAACTCCCAATCCATCCCTCCTCTACTGTTCTCCCCCTTGGCAACCACAGTTCTGTTCTCTGCAATTTATGTTCAGAAATACAACACTTATTTATTTAGAAATGCAATATTTTATCACAAATTTGCTTCAGTAATTGAGCCATCTATTGTAATGTCCTAACATATTGGAGAGGATGGCTAAAATGTAGTTAATTTGACTGTTGTGCTAAATAAATATAAAAAAAAAACTTATTTCATGCCACTGATCCTGAGAAAGACTTCAAAGAAGAGAAACTGGGATAGATCTTAAATTTTATAAGAATACTTGATCAGATTTGAAGGAGGCAGTCATGTGACTGTGAGAATTTCTTTGCTTGCTTAGGAGAATAAAATGATGGCCCTTTGGTTTTACCACTTGAGATTAGTCATTAAAAACATAGACTTCCATGGTGGTCTTCTCTGATGGTCCGGTGGCTTAAGACTCTGCACTTGGGGTTCTGTCCCTGGTCAGGGAACCAGATTCCACATGCCACAGCTCAAGATTCCAAATGCTACAGTGAAGATCCTGCGTGCTGCCTCAAAGGCCTGACCCTGCCAAATAAATATTAAACAAGGAAAAAATGTAGTTTCCATTTAGGAAGATTATTCTGTTTCTTGATGGCCTTTTTTGCTCAGTCTGTTGATAATCAGTAAATGTTTCTAACAAGAGTTTGGAAGTTTAAAAGTTAACAGCTTTAGGGTGTAAGTCTTGGATTTTGGGGTATGGGCTTCCACTTACATCTCATTTTAAGGATTCAAGCTGTAAGACTTCTGTTAGTAGGTGTATGCTGAGTATTAATTTTTTAATTGATTTATTTAATTCATTGATTATTTTAGGGGGAGGCTGTGCTGAGTCTTCATTGCTGCACATGCTTTCTCTAGTTGTGGCGAGCAGGGGCTACTGTGTAGTTGGGCTTCTCCTTCTGGTGGTGGCTTCTCTTGTGGACTCTGGGACACTTGGGCTTCACTAGTTTCGGCTCCCTGAAGTTTCTGTTTCCCTCTTTATAAGTAAATTTTGTGTTGTAATGAATTGCAGTAATAGGAGGTCATTACTGGATTTTTGAGAAACCTAAGTAGCAAGTGAATTTGAAAAGACGCTTTGCAGGCCAAGAAATTTTTTTAGACTAGTATGATGTGTTCCTAATGAATTTAGTGGGAATGTTTTCAAAGGGATTTATGGATTTTTGTAGATTTCTAAGCCATCACTCAAGCAAAGCCTCTGATAAGTTGATCAGTATTTTAAACAAGGTAGCTAAATTAGATTTTGATGTTTTGTTTTGGGACTTTACCTTAAATAGGCTTTTTAGGAAAGGTGCCTTATTTCTTCAAAATACTATTGTTATCAGACTTAACTTTTTGGAGTTTAAAAATATGAATTAGCAAAAGCATTGTATCATTTAATTGATAAGGATTTAATGGAAAGTGTTCTAGACAGAAGATGAGGTTTTTTAATATTTATTTTAAAAAATAAATATTATTATTTTTGTGGAGTTTTTAGTTCTAGCATATGGGCTCTAGTTTTCCTGACCAGGGATTGAATTCCGGCCTGCTCCATTGGGAGAGCAGAGTCTTAGCCACTGGACCACCAGGAAGTCCCAAGATGAAATTTTAAATTCAACATTTATAATCTCCTAGGGAGTAAAACTTGGGGGCTGTATATATGTGTATAGTTTCAGCTTCCCTTTCTCCATGATGAGAATGAGGCATCTGGAAGGTCTTTAAAAGAAATTGTGGGATCTGGAAGGTCTGTAAAAGATGGTGCTTATCTTCAGAGTGGCTTTCCCATAGCCAGGGTCCATAATTCATCTGTTTTGATTTTTGACTATATAATCTCAACCTTTCAATTCCTGAAATTCATTCATATCATGTTTATTGTTGCTTAAACTATAGGATTTTCCCCCCTGTAATTCAGTTCAGTCGCTCAGTCGTGTCTGACTGTTTGCCACCCCATGGACTGCAGCACACCATGCTTCCCTGTCCATCACCAACTCCTGGAGCTTGTTCAAACTCATGTCCATTGAGTCGGTGATGCCACCCAACCATCTTATCCTCTATTGTCCCCTTCTCCTCCTGCCTTCAATCTTTCCCAGCATCAGGGTCTTTTCCAGTGAATTAGCTCTTCTCATCAGATGGCTAAAGTATTGGGAGTTTCAGCTTCAACATCAGTCCTTCATTAAGGACTGATTTCCTTTAGGATTGACTGGTTTGATCTCCTTGCAGTCCAAGGGACTGGCAAGAGTCTTCTCCAACATCACAGTTCAAAAGCATCAATTCTTCGGCGCTCAGCTTTCTTTATGGTTCAACTCTTACATCCATACATGACCACTGGAAAAACCATAGCTTTGACTAGATGGACCTTTGTCGGCAAACTCTGCCTTTTAAGATGCTGTCTAGGTTGGTCGTAGTTTTTCTTCCAAGGAGCAAGCGTCTTAATTTCATGGCCATAGTCACTATCTGCAGTTATTTTGGAGCCCAAGAAAATAGAAGTCTCTCATGGTTTCCATCGTTTTCCCCATCTATTTGCCATGAAGTGATGAGATCGGATGCCATGATCTTTGTTTTCTGAATGTTGAGTTTTAAGCCAGCTTTTTCACTCTCCTCTTCAACTTTCATCATCAAGTGGCTCTTTATTTCCTCTTCGCTTTCTGCCGCAAGGGTGGTGTCACCCTTATGATTACCCTCATCGAATTGAAAAACCTGTTTTTCAGCTGTACTGTTCTGTAACTTGAAAAATGTGTGTTTCAGTTACGCAGATATTTGGAACCTGCACCTTGTTCTTTCTACCGGCTATTTAAGCTCCCACCTAAAAATCACCAAATACCTTGCCTTTTTTTGGTCTTAATTACTGTAGCTTTAAAATAAATTTTAGTATTTAGTATGGATAGTGTTTTCTTGTTTTTCCCTACCCTCATTTAAAAGTTGTCCTTTTGAATGCCTTGTTTGTTATTAAACTTATTCCCTCAACAGAATTACAGTCCTTAGTGTTTTAGTGGAATTCCATTCAAGTGTATATTGACAGTTTTAAAAAATCAAGATGTAAAAATGAGATGTGGTTTACATTTTTCTAAATATTCTAATTATATTCATTAAGTTTCACACATGTCAGCACATAGGTTGTGTGCAGTTTTTGTGCTGTTGAGGGTATTTCTAGGACTTTGCTGTTGCTGGTAGACTATTTTTTTTGTCTTTTATTTTTCAGCTGTTTATTTTTAGCTAGAAAAGAAAATTAATTTTGGTTAACTTGGGACCTTACTGAATCTTTGAGTTGTCTTTAAAATTTTTATTTTAGGTTATTTTATTTTGAATTGCTTTTGAAAAAAACAGTTCTTCAGTTAGTGCAAGTGCTCAGATATTCCTCCTATTCCCTTCATCCGTCCCTTACTCCTAGTTTACATATAATTTTTGGCATTCCTGAGTTTTTATTGTATAATGCTTTTTTCATTAGGGATGGCTTTCTAAAACATTTTGATTATACTTTAGATATGTTAAAGTGCCTTGTTACTTATCCATGATTATTTTAAATTGTAGTTAAGAGATTCAGCTGTAAATATATACCCGGCTGTATGAATGAACAAATTAAGGGACCATTTTATGATGGCTTGGAATCTTCTGCGTTTGTATATGCATAAAGAGAAGAAAAAGAAACACCAGTGTATTCTGAGAAATAGGGTTCTGGGCCAGATGAGTATGAATAGGAAGAGAGACCAAATCCCCAAAGGTTGGACTGACAAGAGAGAAGTTATGGAGACTTAGTCATAAAGTCGTGTGCAGGAAAATATTGCCATTGTTATTTGGCATCTCCTGACTCACATTGGCAGAGACCTAACCCTGCCATCTCTTTGAGTATCTAAGGGAGCACCATTATTCTCGTGAATTGAGAAGTGTTTACTGTGTTCTGTATTAGTGTGTCAAATTTATAGATCTGGCCGTTAGAAGTTCTTTATCCCAAGAATCTAGGGTTTGGGGATTAGAACATGTCTCTTAATTGTTCACTACAGTCAAAATACACTTTACTTGGGTATCAAGTTTTTAATTTGTTTAATCTCGTAGCTGAAAGATATTAGCAATAAGAGTAGCTTCCAGAGTTAACCTTTTTTCCTGTAAGTGTTAAAAATGTGTGCACTCAAAGCTGATGCTGATGTTTGTGGTGTATGTAAAGTAAGAGTGGGGAGAGGTATTAAGCACTGATTTTTAGATAGGAAAAGATTTTTATTATAACAGAGTAGAATTTTCCAGTGATTTGGAGCTCTGGTTGAACTTACCCAATATACAAATTATATAGAAATGATAAAGATTAATAGAACATTTCAAACTACTTTATTTTTGTTTAAGTACTAGAAAGCATTAGTGAAAGTTTGGCTAATCTCCTATGGAAAGATATGTCTAACTCTTAATATTCATGAACTTGGTAATTCTCAGTTTATGAAAATATTTCTTACCTTACAAATGGCAAGAGTGTATGTAATAAAGAGAGATTTTCTGGTGACCAAAATAATTGCTGAAAGTGGATGTGCAGATGAACTAGTAGAAGTAGAGACTCGCCAAGAAGTCATTGTTGTAGCGTGATTAGAAAAATCATAGCTTGAACTGAATGGCAACTCTAGCTTTGAGAGGAGAACCGTCTTCAGAATTGCAAGTCAGGAGCTATTACTGCACTCTTGAAAGTATCTGAGTTTTAGGCCTTGCATGAAGATACATGCATTGAAATGCCCCATAGCATGCAGTTAAATCGCTCACAGGCATTTGGAGCTGAAGAGCGATCCAGGCCAAATTACGGAATCATACAACCGATTAGCAAATGTGGGAGGAGGGGATTGAGAGACTAGGTACATGACTTACGTGTTTAGTGATTGGTCATCCTGCATTATTAAAGAAAGTACAATGATTTTATTTTCAGCCTCATCTGTTACCCGCTCCTCTCTTAAGACTTTCTTTAGTTCCAAAGATTTTCCAGGGTGGTAGTGCTTATCTGTTTGCTTTTGGTTTTTCCACTATCAGTTTGTTTCTTAGTCTTTAGTTTGCTAATTTGCTTAAAATAATATGACACATATTGTTTAAATATTTTTGGTAATTGATGACATGGTTTAAACAAGTACTGCAAGTTTGTGTGTGTATTTATTTAGCAAGTTTATACTGTGTATTATGGAGTCTAGTGTGATAAAGATATTTTAGAAAAGAATTTAAGTGCCTAGTGGTTCAGAGTGTGAGCATTTGGCAAAGGTTGAAAATATTGCAATTCTGATTGACAGTAATACAGTGTCATTTAATATCTGTTGTAATCATTAAAGAGGTTAAGTAATTTGCAAGGTCAACACAGCTCATAAATGATGGAGATGGAAAGCAAACCTGATCAGCCTATTCCAAGCTCTGGGTTGTTATCAGTATCCCATATTGTCTTTGTATTTCTAATATAGTGGTTTAGAGTTAATATAACATTTAATTGAATATTTATTTCCTTTTAATTTTTTTACAGGGATTTATCAAAGATGTTCATGAAGACTCCCTCACAGTTGTTTTTGAGAACAAGTAAGTTATTTTTTATTGATAGAGATCCTGCTTTTGAAGAATGGTAGTGCCAATCTTTTGGGTATTCCTCTTGCAATAGGAAAATGAATGTGCTTTTGGGTGGGGGGTTCTTTGGTTTGATTATCTTTTTGAGTTAAATAATTTTTAGTTTTTGATGACTTCACCTGCTTTTCTGCTCACCATTCACTTGTCACTTTTTCCGTTACTCCTTTCTTTGCCAAATCACATGTGAACATGAATCAGTTTTTGCAGAAATAGATGGCATGAATGTAATTATAATATGCATACTTCTTAAAAACCCAGAATTTTTAAATGATACTGTATAAGGCCTTCCAAATGCCCTTTTAATAGAATAAATATATTAGGCTGCCTTTAATTGCTTGATTAGTCTTAAGGAATAATAAACAGTTTTATAGATATTGTAAAGGTTAGGTAAAGTTGTGCTAAAAATGTGAAATGAAAGATGTGTGCTGAGCTTGATTAGGAAGGATTATAAAGAAGCACTATATAATTGAAGGTCAAAAAAGAACTGGGCAGCTTTCCCTTTTAAGCTGTTTCTGAAACTGCCTGAAGAACTATCTGCCCAACAGCTGTTTCATGTAGAAACAAGTATTGAGATGATTCCTGTCTTTGAGCACCTGTTATTTAGACAGTAAAGATGAAAAGAAAGCACTCCAATATCTTTTACTTGTCTCTTTTTTGCCCATCGTTGGCATATAGAAGCCCATGAGTTCAGTTCAGTTTAGTTGCTCCATCGTGTCTGACTCTTAGAAGCCATAAGAATATATTATGTGCTGTTGTAGCTCCCAGGCATATGAATGATTTATTAGAACCTAAAATAGGAAGGCATTTTAATTTTATCAACTTAGTTATAAAATATAGCACACAAAAAGCAATAGCTAAAGCAGTAGTTTTAATACATTTGTATTTACTACAAAGAATAAAATCAGTTTTTTCTAGTTTTTAATTATATGTGTGCGTTGTAGAAAAGAAATTGTGTGTAAGAAAACTATATCTTTTTGTAATTTACTGTTCAGAATAATATTGACTAGTTTTCTATGTTTCTGTGAACGTGTACACTAAAAAGGAATTATGCAGTTTATATTTTATAATCTTTGAAATTGTGTTCCTTTGATAGGTCATTTAGTTGTAAAAATGTTTGCAATAAGTTGATCACAGTGTAGCAGTGTAGAATGACATTATTTTAAATCTGAGTTATTACTATGAGCTTAGCCTTTTTCATGTGCAGAATTATGTATGTTCTGTCACCTTAGGATGAGTGATTAGGAAGGTAGTATGTAATTATTATTAATGATGTTAATTACCTATGAACTTCATCAAGAGCTATGCGAAATCTGTTCTATCTCAACAGTCTGCTTGGAAAAAGTTTTCATGCAGAGATTGTTTTTCTTTGGGGAAAGCTAAATGATTGATTTGAAAAATTTACAGTGCTAAGCATAGACTACATAGCTTCTATATTAAGGAATATTAGAATAATATATATTAAAGTTCATTCGTTTTCTAATCCTTCAGTTGGCAACCGGAACGCCAGGTTCCATTCAATGAAGTTAGATTACCACCACCACCTGATATAAAAAAAGAAATTAGTGAAGGAGATGAAGTAGAGGTATGTATTTATAAGTTTATTTTCTTGTGTACCTATTTTTTTGTTTGTTTCAAATAGATATTCTTGTAGGAAAATCTGTTAGCCAATAGAGAGTAAGTCTAAATTCCTTTTCTCTGTTCTTCCTATTGGTAATGGCTGTGTAATGTAGCAGTACTTGAGTTTTGAAGCCGGAACTGGGATTAATGTCTCAATGCTACCGTTTTTAGCTTTATAGCCCTGGTCAAGTTTGTTTTTTTAACCACTAGAATAAAAATAATTTGAAAATAAAATATGATAGTGCATTTGAGTTGTTTTCCACAGAATCTGGTGGAGAGAACTATATGATGTTGGTCATTATTTTCCTTTTTTTTTAATTTGCTAATTATTTTGTCTTTAGCGTTTTCCTCAGTATTTTTGTAAAGTGTTTGTAGTTATCCTTTATTAAAGTGATCATTAATATAGTTCATATGTAACAATGTGAAATATTGTAATAAGCATACTGCCTTTTTTAATATTCTAATGTTCAGAAAGATTTAAGAGGGAAAAAAGCAAAAATAACTTCCTATAGATAAAATCCTATATTTCATGGTTTCCATGTTCCCGGGCTCTTCCTTTTCTCTCTTTTAAAAAATAAAAATTGTATTCTTTGTATCTTGTTTTTTTCACAGTTAGTAGCTCCGGAATGTCTTCAGTATATATTTATTTTTGATTAATGTGTCTGCTCTTATGTAACAGAAATTTGGAAATGTGAAATAGAAGTATGAATTTGTTGGAGAGAGAAAATTTGATTTTTGATTTTTCAAGAAATTGATACTTCCAAGGAGCTCAAATATGCTAACTGTATTTCTCACAAACAGTTGTCTTGATAGTGTTGAAAGATAGATTTTCAAATGTCATTTGTGCCTAGTTTATGTAGGCTAGGGTGGGAGAACTGGAGACATAGGTCAGTCTTTAATGATGAAACAGCTGTTTATTTATTTTTTTTTAATTAGTTTATTTATCTATTTTTTAACTTTACAATATTGTATTTGTTTTGCCATACATTGACATGAATCCATCATGAGTGTACATGATTTCCCCTTCCAGAACCCCCTCCCACCTCCCTCCCCATCCCATCCCTCTGGGTCATCCCGGTGCACCAGCCCCGAGCACCTTGTATCATGCATCGAACCTGGACTGGTGATTCGTTTCACATATGATAATTTACATGCTTCAGTGCCATTCTCCCATATCATCCCGCCTTCGCCCTTTCCGATAGAGTCCATAATATTGTTGTATTTATCTGTGTCTCTTGATGTCTTGCATACAGGGTTATCTTTACTGATTAAGTAAATACCATATATATGTGTTAGTATACTGTATTGGTGTTTTTCTTTCTGGCTTACTTCACTCTATATAATAGGCTCCAATTTCATCCACTTCATTAGAACTGATTCAAATATATTCTTTTTAATGGCTGAGTAATATTCCATTGTGTATATGTACCACAGCTTCCTTATCCATTCGTCTGCTGATGGGCATCTAGGCTGCTTCCATGAAACAGCTGTTTAAATAAATATTTTTATAAACATTTAACAGTACGTACTTTGTGCCACACACTGTTTCTGAGTGCTTTGCATATGAGCTAATTTAGTTACTTGCCACTTTTATGCTTCATAATTTTTTAAATGGTAAATCTTCTTTTGAGTTAATTGTCGATGTTATGTTAGGAAGTCAGATTGTAAGACTTTAACTCCTAACATTCTAAAATTCTGCCTAGATTTTAATTACTTGATCTAAATAATTAGAGCACATATTCTCTGCTCCCCTGGAGTAGGAAATGGCAACCCACTCCAGTATTCTTGCCTGGAGAATCCCATGGCCAGAGGAGCCTGGCGGATTACAGCCCATGGGATTGCAAAGGGTTGGACACAACTGAGCGACTAAGAATACATTCTTCTGCTTTTGCTAAAAGCAAAGCATATTATGGGCTTCCTTCGGTGGCTTAGATGGTAAGGAATCTTCCTGCAGTGTAGAACACCTGGGTTTAATCCCTGGGTCGGAAAGATCCCTAGAGAAGGAAATGGCAACCCACTCTAGTATTCTTGCCTGGAAAATCCTGTGGACAAAGGAGCCTAGTGAGCTGCAATCCATGGAGTTGGACACGATTGAGTGACTAACACTTTTTTCAAAGCAGGTTATAACTTCATTGTGTCAGGGTGCCACATGTGTGTCCATCAGTTCTGTGAGTAGTGCCTTTCATATTTTTAAAAATTGTTCAGACAGTTATTGGTAGTGTATAGGCTCAGGTTAAAGAGAAAACTTGGCGGAATGCTGAGGATATTGTTGTTACAGTGTGCTTTCCTCAGTCTCGGGAGATCCTGTCCAGTTGCTGGACCATCTTTATGGCTTGGGCTCCCCTACCTCCCAGCCAATTGTATACAAAACTTTATTGAATGATTTGGAAATTAATGATTACAGAGTGTTTTATTTTACTTTGTTTTATGGTTCAGTCTTGGGAAAATTTGTTCCTTAAAAATATGAGAATGGTGGTCTGGAATTAAGATGTTACTGTTACTTTAAATTTTTGTGCTTTGAAATTTTTGAAAATTCATATAAGGAAAAAGTTTAAAATTAATCTTGCCACCTGTGGATTTATTGTTTTGTTTTGTTATTTTTAGTTTTTGCTACCATGAGTTTAGGAATTTATCTTTAGGATGTGAAATGTTTAAGAATTATGATTATTAGTACTTTATATTTTAAGCCAAATAACTTTATGTAAGCTCCGCCTCTTTTAAATTCAGAGGCACAGAGCTTCATATAAAAAGCAAAATGATACAGAATTCCCTAAGGTAACAAGTGAACTTCCCTCATGGTATAGGCATGTTGATGTGCTTATCTGCCCACCCCAGCTTAAATCTCATTTACCAAAGTTGAGTCTCTTCAAATTTTTTTCTTTGCATTTTTAAAGAATATGTGTTCTTTTTAAGTTATAAAAATTGGAAATACACCTTATTTATAAATTTTTGTATTCAGTTAATCAATGTATCATAGACATTATCATGTCTGCACATACAGATTTAACTTTATTTTCCTCACCACCCCGTGGTATTGGGTGGTACAGATGTATTATAATTAGAAAGCATTGAAATTACTCAGTTTTTTTGCTTTTATTTCCCCCTCCTGCACCCACCTCAAAACCAGATTTAGTGTTCTTATGTAAATCATCATCTTTTGGTAGTATTAAATCTTGGTGATTGATAGTACCAAAATGTACCATTTTGTCCTCCAGAAATGATTCTTGAACGACCACTTCATAAGTTTGCTAGTGCTGAAGATGTTTGCTCCTCATAGATTGACTGGCTGGATTAATATTAATCTAATCTGTAAGATTTCATAAACATGGTAGAAGGAAGCTGTTGTCTTTTATATTTTGTGAACCTTGAGTGCTAGTGATACACAGTGTCTTTTAAATTAGTTTTATGGCTGTTAGCTGCTTGTTCTGTTTATTGTCTGTTTTTATTCTTGATCCATGTAGCTTTTTATGTCACATATGTTTACATTTTATGGGTAAGCCTCTGTCTGTTGTATATTGTGTTTTTTCTCCCAGGCAGTCTCTAGTGACTTTTGCCATTAAGAACTTATTTCTTCACTTATTCAGGTCTGCCAATTTCCCCAGTGTGGCCTCCAAGATAACCCATTTTAGTAGTTCTACAGATGTGGCCCCTTTCTTTTTTTCTTTTTTTAAAGAGCATTTAGGTTTTTTTGACTTTTTATTTTCTATTGGAATTTAACCAATTAACACTGTTGTGATAGTTTCAGGTGTATAGCAGAGCAGCTCAGCCATACATATACATGTATCCATTCTTTGCCAAACTCCCCTCCCATCCCGACTGCCACATAACATTAAGCAGAGTTCCCTATGCTATACAGTAGGTTCTTGTTGGTTATCTGTTTTAAATATACTGGTGTATGCCTGTCCATCCCAAATTCTGTAACTACCCCTTCTACCCATCTTCCTTTTCTAAGTCTGTGTTTCTGTTTTATAAATAAGCTCATTTGTATCATTTCTTTTGGCCACTGTTCTCTTTCTGCTAGTTGTCAGTACTATAGTAGCAGTGAAAACAGCTGACACTGGGCTTCCTTGGTGTCTCAGTGGTAAAGAATCTTCCTGCTAATGCAGGAGATGAGTTCGATCCCTGGGTAGGGAAGAGCCCCTGGAAAAGGAAACAGCAACCTGCTCCAGTATTCTTGCCTGGGAAGTCCTATGGGCAGAGGAGCCTGGTGGACCACAGTACATGGGGTCTCAAAAGAGTTGGAAATGACTTGGTGACCAAACAACAACAGCTGACACTGACCATGAAATACATAACTAACTGACTTTTTAAACACTTATCTCAGTTTGAAATAACAGTTTCTTGAGGGCCTCTTTGAAATTCTATGAACACCTTTACTAACCTTTCCAAGTTTCCTATAGCCTGATGGTTGGGAAGTTGATAACCAGCTTAAGTTTTTGTTCTATATGTTATTCTCTCTTAATATATCATGCTATATTCGCAGGGTATTGTCAGTTTTGTGCCAGATTACCAACTCTTATTCTTTACAGCTCTAGGAACCATTTCTTTTTGAGGAACGGAAAAATGACTTTGATTTGGCCATTATTAATTGATTTAGAGCAGAGATGATACAGGAGGGAGTTTTTCATTAGCTCTTCAGACATTTATCTAAAGTCTAGCTGTATGACAGAGACCTAAAAAGACAATTCTCCAAGACATACTGATGGGCAACATACAGATACCTCAGCTAATTATTATTATAGTTGTTCAGTCGCTAAGTCTCTTTGTGATCCTGTGGACTGCAGCACGCCAGGCTGCCCTGCCCTTCACTATCTTTGGGAGTTTGCTCAAACTCATGTCCATTGAGTTGGTGATGCCATGAAACCATTTCATCCTCTGTCGCCCTCTTCTCCTGCCTTCAGTCTTTCCCAGCATCAGGGTCTTCTCCAGTGAGTCGGCTCTTCGCATCACGTGGCCAAAGTATTAGAGCTTCAACTTCAGCATCAGTCCTTCCAGTGAATATTCAGGGTTAATTTCCTTTAGGATTGACTGGGCTTGATCTATTTGCTTTGCAAGGGATACTCAAGGGTCTTTTCCAGCACCACAATTTGAAAGCCTCAATTCTTCGGTGCTCTGCCTTTGGTCCAACTAGCATATCCATACATGACTACTGGAAAAACCATAGCTTTGACTAGACAGACCTTTGTCTGCAAAGTGATGTCTCTAATTTTTAATACACTGTCTAGGTTTGTCATAGCTTTTCTTCCAAGGAGCAAGTGTCTTAATTTCATGGCTGCAGTCACCATCTGCAGTGATTTTGGAGTCCAGGAAAATACACTCTGTCACTGTTTCTGCTTTTTCCCCATCTATTTGCCATTGAACTGATGGGACTAGATGCCATGATCTTAGTTTTTGAGTGTTGAGTTTTAAGCCAGCTTTTTCAGAACTCTCCTCTTTCATTCACCTCATCAAGAGGCTCTTTATTTCCTCTTTGCTTTTTGCCATTAGAATGGTGGTGATGGTTCAGTCGCTAAGTCATGTCCGACTCTTTGTGACCCCATGGACTGCAGCACACCAGGCTTCCCTGTCCCTCACCATCTCCCAGAGTTTGCTTAAACTCATGTTCATTGAGTCAGTGATGCCATCCAACTGTCATGCGAGTGTATTCTCTTTGGTTCTGTCGTCGTCACAACAAAGATTTGAAGTGATGGACATTAAAGCCCTCAGCGCGTCACAGCTCTCGGGTCTTGGACAGACCATGTTATAGCTCTCAGGTCTTGAAAAGATCGTGTTATAGCTCTTAGACAAATCAGTGTTACAGCTCCGTGTTACAGCTGTATTTTATTTAGAAAATAGCAGGAGAATCCATCCTTCAGGTATGAGGACATGCCGACCCAAAGACACGAACCAGCGTGGGGGAGAGAGCAAGCGAGAGAGAGAGCCCTTTGGCTCCTCTTTTTATGTTTTTTCCTCCCCTTGGGCCTGCCATATGTAAATTGGGCTAGCCAGGAGTGCTGTTTGTTCTACCTGAGGTCCTCACTCTGGTCCTTGCACCTTCCTTTGACCTTCCTTTGTTCTATTTTTGCGGGCTTTTCCCTTCCTTGTCTTTTAGCCACCGCCATTTTGGACTCCTGTTTCCTATTCTGACTACCTAACACAACCATCTCATCCTCTGTTGTCTCCTTCTCCTGCTGCTTTCAGCCTTGCCAAGCAAGCATCAATGGTCTTTCCCAGTGAGTCAGCCCTTCACATCAGGTGGCCAAAGTATTGGAGGTTCAGCTTCAGCATCAGTCCTTCCAATGAATATTCAGGGTTGATTTCCTTTAGGATTGACTGGTTTGATCTCCTTGCTGTGCAAGGGACTCTCAAGAGTCTTCTTGAAACGTTGTTGATAAACCACGAAAGACGCTGGGATTCTTGGCCTCTGGAGAAGAATTCAATCCGGGGCCAGAGACGAGGCTTGATCGCTCTGAGCTTTTGTGTAATAAAGTTTTATTAAAGTATAAAAGAGAGAAAGCTTCTGACAGAGACATCAGAACGGGGCAGAAAGAGTACCCCCTGCTAGTCTTTAGCTGGATGTTATATAGCTACTCGCAGTCTGCTAATTAAAGAAAGGAAATGTCTTAAAACTCAAGAGAATGGCACCAAGCCCTCACCCACAAGATGCATTTTGAGATAATCTTGGCACCAGGTGAGTCATCCCAGGCCATAAAACAGTTGACATGAATCTTGAAGAAGGGCAGATCCCCATACAAATATATAGTTTGGTTAACATAGATTAGGTGAACAATGTATATAACATACTGGTTTGTCAAGATGGTTCTGAGCCTTTAGGCAGAACAGACTTGAAGACAGAGTCTAGGGTAAATGCATAGTACATTAACATAGTTTAAGACAAAACATTTCCATAAGAAAAATGCATTGGTTAGCTCCAGGTTTGAGGAAAGTTCAGGTGGAACCAGTTGTCATTATGGCAACACAGAGTTGAAAGAGAAGCCTCTTTTTAAATTTGTATAGAGAGGGGGGAAAAATGTAACACTAGTTTGTCTTCCTGCCGCTTAAAAGAGAGAAAAAAATGTCTGACACTTGCAGCCTGTTTCCTCCTTTTGGAGACCCCTGGCCTTCCTGCCTGTTACCCTCTCATTCTCTAGCACCACAATTTGAAAGCATCAGTTCTTAGGCAGTCAGCCTTCTTAATGGTCCAACTCTCATATCCATACACAACTGCTGGAAAAGCCATAGCTTTGACTAGATAGACCTTTGTCAGCAAAGTGTCATAGCATTTCTTCCAAAGAGCAAGCGTCTTTTAATTTCATGGCTGCAGTCACCATCCACAGTGATTTTGGAGTCCAAGAAAATAAAGCCTGTCCCTGTTTGCATTGTTTCCCCATCTGTTTGCCATGGAGTGGTGGGGCTAGATTCATGATCTTAGTTATTTGAATGTTGAGTTTTAAGCCAGATTTTCCTCTCTCCCCCTTCACCCACATCAAGAAGCTCTTTAGTTCCTCTTTGCTTTGTGCCATTAGGGTGGTATCATCTTCATATCTGAGCTTGTTGATCTTTCTCCTGGCAGTCTTGATTCTAGCTTGTGATTCATGTAGCCCAGTGTTTCTCATGATTTATTCGGCATAGAATTAAAATAACTAGGGTGACAGTATATATACAGCCTTGACGTATGTACTCCTTTCCCAATTTTGAACCAGTCCGTTGTTCCATGTCCACTTCTCACTGTTGCTTCTGCATACAGGTTTCTCAGGAGGCAGATAAGGGGTTCTGGTATTCCCATTTCTTTTAAGAATTTTCCAGTTTATTGTGATCTGCACAGTCAAAGGGTTTAGCATAATCAATGGAGCAGATGTTTTTCTGGAATTCCCTTGCTTTTTCTATGATCTAGCAGATGTTGGCAATTTGATTTCTGGTTCCTCTGCCTTTTCTAAATCCATCTGAAAGTTCTCCAGTATATCTGGAAGTTCTCAGTTCATGTCATTCTGAAGCCTGGCTTGAAGGAATTGAGCAATACCTTGTTAGCATGTTAAATGAGCGCGGTTGTACAGTAGTTTGAACATTCTTCAACATTTCCTTTCTTTGGGATTGGAATGAAAAGTGACCTCTTCCAGTCCTGTGGCCACTGCTGAGTTTTCCAAATTTGCTGGCATATTGAGTGCATCACTTTTAACAGCATCATTTTTAAGATTTGAAATAGCTCAGCTGGAATTCCATCACCTCCACTAACTTGGATCATAGTAATACTTCCTGAGGCCCATTTGACTTCACATTCCAGGGTATTTGGTTCCCACACCATCATGTGTGGCTAATTATTAGAGAAACGCAAATCACAATTACAATGAGATATCACCTCACACTGGTCAGAATTACCATCATCAAAATGTTTACAAATAATAAGTACTGAAGAGGGTATGGGTTTCCCAGGTGTCACTAGTGTTAACCTGCTTGCCAATGCAGGAGACATAAGAGCCTTGGGTTTGATCCTTGGGTTGGGAAGATTTCCTGGAGAAGGAAATAGCAACACACTCCAGTATTCTTGCCTGGAGAATCCTGTGGACAGAGGAGCCTGGTTGGTGTAGTCCGTGGAATTGCAAAAAATCTAGCATGACTGAGCACACATCAAGAAGAAACAGAGGTTATGGAGAAAAGGGTACCTTACTGCATGTTTGTGGGAATTCACATTGGTGCAGCCCCTGTGGTGGCTCTTTTAAAAACTAAAAATAGAACTACGATATGATACAGCAATCCCACTCCTGGACTTGTATTTGGAGAAAACTAATTTGAGACGATATAGGCACCTCATTGTTCATAGCAACACTATTTATAATAGCCATGACGTGGAAGCATCCTAAGTGTCTATTGATAGGTGAGTAGATAAAGAAGATAATGGAGTTATATATATGCATGTGTATTTGTGCACACTTACACACAGATCAGTATGTGTATACGTACAGTGGGGTATTAGTTATAAAAAGGAATGAAATAATGCTGTTTGTAGCAACATTTGTTGACATGATGAACTTAGACATCATCGTACTTAGTGAAGTAAGCCAAAGACAAATGTTTTATATCACTTAAAAAAAATTTCTTTTTTGGAAACACATGTAAACCCATGGCTGATTCATGTTAATGTATGGCAAAAACTACTACAATATTATAAAGTAATTAGCCCCCAACTAAAATAAATACATTTATTAAAAAAAAAAAAATATATTTTTTTTTTTTTTTTTTAATTTTTTGGCTGTGCTGCACAGCATGTGGGATCTTAGTTTCCCAACCAGGGATTGAACCCATGCCATCTGAATTGGAAGTGCAGAGTCTTAAAGTAGACCACCAGAGAATTCCACATTTGATATCACTTGTATGTGGGATCTAAAATATGCCATAAATGAACTTATTTATGAAAGAGACTCACAGACATACAAAACTTAGGGTACCAATTGGGAAGGGGGAAGGGATAAATTAGGAATTTGGGATTAACATATATATACTACTATATATAAAATAAACAACTAGGACTTACTGTATAGTACAAGAAACTATATTCAGTATTTTGTAATAACCTATGATGATAAAGAATCTGAAAAAAAAATGTGTGTGTGTGTATATATATATCTACACAAAACTGAATCACTTTGCTGTACATCTGAAACACAGTATTGTAAATCAGCTATACTTTTGTTAAAAAATGATAATTTAAAAAATTCAGCCATCTGAACTTTCCATTCTTGTCGGTCAGGTCACAGTTTTACCTGGCTTACTCTAAAATTTTACCACTTTACAAACATGTTTGGTTCCTTCAGATTTGCCTTTTCAGCCAGCCTATGAGATTTACATGAAATTATAAAACATAAGTTAATGTGTCTAGGAATGGCCTCAAAAAGACACTATGGCCTATACTAGAAAGTTGGTTTTGAAAAGTCTTAAGATTCAAAGTTTTTTTTTTTTAAACCTAATTAGTGGCTTTGTATTTGATTTCTTAAACAGTAATGGCATGTATTTTAAAATCTTTCTAGTCTTATAATTAATATTTTTGATTAAGTATTTGCTTAACAGTTGATTTTGCTAACTAAAGATTGCTAAGAAAATTGGTAATTCCCTGGTGGTCCAGTGGTTAAGACTGCACTTTCACTGCTGAGGGCCTGGGTTTGATTCCTGGTCAGGGAACTAAGATAACCTATAAGCCATGTGGCGTGGCAAAAAGAAAAAAAAAAAAGATTGCCAAAAAAATAATTCTCAGCTCGTAAAGTTGGAGATGATGGGAAAATGAGGAGTTCCTTAGGTTCTCTTAAGCTAGATATATGGTATAATGTTCTGGCATATTGAAAAGGCAATAGAAAAAATGTTTTCCCAGTGAGTTCACATGTGAGATGCTTTGTTTTTATTATCTTCTTTAGCAAGTTAATGACACATAAACATGTTTGCATAGGAAGCCTGACATCTCAAGCTAATATATAATTTTATAAGACTTAAGTTTTTCCCTCTTGGGTTTAACATTTGATATTTAAAAACTTTTTTTCTTTTGGAATTGTCAAGTCTGGTTGAAATAACAGATTAACAGGTGTTTATTCTTGTAACGTATACCTTTTCTTCTATCTTTTATGGCAGATAGACATTATTGTTCTACATCTTTATAATTTAGTTATAATCTTGTGATAAGTCCCTTGAAAGATTTGGTAAAAGGAATAAGAATAATTTGAGAGGATACTCCCTTACCTTACCATGTGGCATGCAGATCTTAGATCCCTAACCAGGGATCCAGCCTGCACCACTGTAGTGGAAGCACTGAGTCATAAACCACTGGAATTCCAGGAAAGTCCCTTTACTGTACAATTTTTTAAATTTAATATTTTACTTATATAAAAAAGTACAGTATACATGTATAATTTACATTTTGCCTTGCTAAAAGTTTTTAAATATATTTCTCTTTTTTATTTTTGTCTGTGCTGGGTCATCATTGCAGCACGTAGACTTTCTCTAGTTGAAGTAAGCAAGGGCTACTTCCTAGTTGCAGTGTTCGAGCTTCTCCTTGCAGTGGTTTCTCTTGTTGAGGAGTACCGGCTCTAGGGCAGGCGGGCTTCTGTAGTTGCCCTCTGAGGGCTCTATAGAGTGCAGGGCTCAGTTGTTTTGGCACACAGGCTCCCAAGGCATGTGGAATCTTCGTGGACCAGGAATCAAACCTGTCCCCTTGATTGGCAGGTGGATTCTTAACCACTGGACCACCAGGAGAAGTCCTACATCTTACTTTTAAAAATGTGTCAGTTTGGTTCTTGGAACCAGTTTGAAAATTTTAGCTGTGTGTACTTAGAGTCAGTCCTTCTCATAATACCAAGTCAGCATTGTTAGTCTTTGTGGTTGGAAATGCTTATACGTTACAGGATGAACGTTACAGGATGAATGAATATATTTTTTATTACTTATATCTTTTTCTTTTGGGGGAATGATTTGTTAAAGTGTCAGCCACAAATACTAAGGAAGTAATACTGTTGTGTAAGTAGATAAAGCTCATTAGTGTTTTCTAGATGTTAAGCTTGCTTTCCTAATGTACATTTTCTATTCATAGATTGTAATGAGATAGATGTGAACAGTAGTCAACAAATGTTTTTCATGTAGTTGTAAAATAGGTCATTATGGTTAAGATTCAGTTTGATGCTTGACATCATTTAGAACTTGATAAAAACTGGTAAAAAATTCTCTACTTCGGTTTTCATATTATTTCTGTTTGATTATAACTTTGAAAAGCCTTGTTGAACATTATTAACTTGAATGAAAAGTTGATCACATTAGGATCCGGAATGGAATGCTATTTAAGTCATAATTTGGTTGTGTGCTAGAATTTGGAGGCCAGTAAGGTTTGACTTGAATTAATTGGGTAGAAAGAGTACTGAAATGTATAGTATAGACTTTTAGAATTTATTATTCCATGAAGCTCACTTTCTTCAGTGTGGTTACTATTGTGTTTTTAGGTGTCTCATGGGCACCCCTTAGTCTTCTGCTTTTCTAAAGCTCTTTCTTCGGTTTGAAGAAACTTAAAATATTACAGAAATGAGGGCCATTGCCTTGCCTTAGAGTTTGAAATGCTTCGTTGGGATAGTTTGGAGATTTAAGTGAATTGAAATCTGAAGTAAGGGAATTTCTATGAGGTGCTCTTACTCCAACAACATAGTCATAAATAAATCCAGTAATCAGCATTTTGGGCATAGTACACTAGGACACGTTTTTAATGCTGAGTTTTTAAAATGAGTTTTTATTGTGTTGAGTACACTGTTCATTTTGTGAAGGATGTGATTTGATTCACAGCACTGAAGTGGAGACAAATTCATAGAACCTTGATTCAAACCCCAGGAACTCAGATTCATTTGGCTTTATGAGAGTGGCTTTGTCTTTCAGGGATACAGTTATTAAAGAGCCTCTTGATGAAGGTGAAAGAGGAGAGTGAAAAAGTTGGCTTAAAGCTCAACGTTCAGAAAACTAAGATCATGGCATCTGGTCCCATCACTTCATGGGAAATAGATGGGGAAACAGTGGAAACAGTGTCAGACTTTATTTTTTTGGGCTCCAGAATCACTGCTGATGGTGCTGATTAGTCTGTTTAGCTTACTCCTTGGAAGGAAGGTTATGGCCAACCTAGATAGCATATTTAAAAGCAGAGACATTACTTTGCCAACAAAAGTCCGTCTAGTCAAGGCTATGGTTTTTCCAGTGGTCGTGTATGGATGTGAGAGTTGAACAGTGAAGAAGGCTGAGTGCCGAAGAATTGATGCTTTTGAATTGTGGTGTTGGAGAAGACTCTTGAGAGTCCCTTGGACTGCAAGGAGATCCAATCAATCCATCCTAAAAGAGATCAATCCTGGGTGTTCATTGGAAGGTCTGATGTTGAAGCTGAAACTCCAATACTTTGGCCACCTCAGGTGAAGGGTTGACTCATTGGAAAAGACCCTAATGCTGGGTAGGATTGGGGGCGGGAGGAGAAGGGGACGACAGAGGATGAGATGGTTGGATGGCATCACCGACTGGGTGGACATGGGTTTGGGTAGACTCCGGGAGTTGGTGATGGACAGAGAGGCCTGGCGTGCTGCAATTCATGGGGTCGCAAAGAGACACGACTGAGCGACTGAACTGAACTGAACAGAGATGAATAAAATGTAATGAGAAAGCTGCAAGGCAGTCCACAGTGATTTATTCTCTTTTATTGTAGGTAAAATTACATGGGAAGTCATTCTAGACAGTCATTCTTTGGTGAAAATAGAAATAGAACAGGTGTTGTTAAGACCCATTTTTCAGCATTCAAGCTTGAGGCAGCCATCCACTATAGATCAAGAGATACATTAGTCTGTTTAGCTGAACTGCCTTTCTAAGGTAGTAGTTGGAAAGGGCACTTCTGTTCTCAAGGTTTTCTTTTTGTTTTTTAATTCTCATACTAGGGAAAATAGTCATAATTTACCATTTGGGTCTAATGGACCATTTTTAAGTCATTTTACATATAAATTTACAGAAGTAAGAATAAAAGGGTGGTGAAGATCAGCATTACTAGATATTTTAATAAGCATTTAAACATAGGATTTAAGACAACGGGTCTTCCCTGGTGGCGGTAAAGAACCCGCCTGCCAATGCAGGAGACTTAAGAGACTTGGGTTCGATCCCTGGGTCGGGAAGATCCTCTGAAGGAGGGCATGGCAACCCACTCCAGTATTCTTGCCTGGAGAATCCCTTGGACAGAGGAGCCTGGCAGGCTACAGTCCATAGGGTCACAGAGAGTCAGATGTGACTGAAGTGACTTAGCACATACATACCTAAAATGAGCAAAGTTGTCTGTGTATTATTTACTGCTCATCAGCTATCATTTATAAACCCAGAACATGCACATCATGTAATAAATACTGATACCAAATTTAAAGTCTGTCTCTGTAAGTTCTAGTTTATCTTCTGTTTCATCTTACCCTGGAATTATCAGAATGCATCAATGCATTTAGGTTAGAATGCAGTTGACACTTGAATAACATGGGTTTGATCTTCATGAGTCTGTTTAAACTCAGATCCTGCACACATCCACTCCACCCCTGCCCACCCTACCCCCAACATCTTGTGGATTCTTAGTTCCCTGACCAGAGATTGAACTTCTTGGGCCCTTGGCACTGAAAGTGTTAAGTCCTAACTACTGGACCATCATGGAATTCCCACTCTGATTGTTTTCATATTTTCATAGAAAATATGGTCGTACTACATGATCAGTGGTTGGTTGAGTTTGCAGATGTGGAACTGTATATAGAAGGGTGGCTATGTTAACACTTGATTTTCAACCCCATAGAGGATGAGTGAGCCCCTAACCCTTTTGTTGTTCAAGGGTCAGGTGTATTTTGGAAGTTTTGGTGGCTTCTAATTTTATTGACGTGGGGGTCCCCAACCTCTGGGATTTAATGCCTGGTAATCTGAGGTAGAGCTGATGTAATAATAATAAAGTGCACACTAAATGTAATGCACTGGAATCATCCAAAACCTTCCCCCTTACTCCCAGTCAGTCATAAAGAGTCGAACACAACTAAGTGACTAACACTAATACATATAGTAACTGCCATGAGTTTTATTCTATTCTAAAAAAAGGTGAAGTCTCTTATTTTTTTGGAAGATCTGTAAGAAAGGATAGAGTCCTGAAATAGATATATAATAAATGCAGAAGCTAAAATTGAGTTCACTGGAGGTTTGTGGTAAATACGCTTTTTTTCCCCCTCATAGCTTTTATCTAACCATGATACACATTAAAGTTGAACATGAAATTTTGGCTTACTTATTTTTAGTTCCAGTAATTCTAGTGATACCTTGAAAGAATTTTAAAATAGGGTTTACCACTTTCTGAAAACAGTTCTTAATTTCAGCATTTGATCAACACTGATAGCAGATTTAAAATACATCTTATTAAAGTTCTGCCTTATCCTCACTCTGATACGTAAATCATCAGAATGCCATGCTCAAAGATGGACAGTGTTGATAGAAGCTTAAAGACGTGTGCTTTACACTATGTGAAACTGTCTTGTAAGAAACATTTCTTTATAATAATACTTATTTATGTTTATTAGACACTCATAAATTTGGGACTTCCCTGGTGGCTCAGATGGTAAAGTATCTGTCTGCAATAGAGGAGACCTGGGTATAATCCTTGGGTTGGGAAGATCCCCTGGAAAAGGGAATGGCTACCCACTCCAGTAGTGTTGCCTGGAGAATTCTGTGGACAGAGGAGCCGGTCGGGCTACAGTCCATGGTGTCACAAAGAGTTGGACACGACAGAGTGACTGACACTTTTACTAGACTAAACTTTCATGAATTTGAAGTTCAATTTTCAGGGCACCAAATTGCCCAAACAGGTTCAATTCTATTTTTCAGTAGTTAAAATTTAAGCATATGCGTCGTTGTTCAGTCACCAAGTTGTGCGACCCCATGGGTTGCAGCACATCAGGCTTCCCTGTCCCTCACCATCTCCCAGAGTTTGCTTAAATTCATGTCCACTGAATCAGTGATGCCATCCAATCATCTCATCCTCTGTTGCCGCCTTCTCCTTCTGCCTTCAATCTTTCCCAGTATCAGGGTCTTTTCCAATAAGTTGGCTCTTTGCATCAGGTGACCAAAGTATTGGAGTTTCAGCTTCAACATCAGTCCTTCCAATGAACACCCAGGACTGATCTCCTTTAGGATGGACTGGTTGGATCTCCTTGCAGTCCAGGGGACTCGCAAGAGTCTTCTCCAACATCACAGTTCAAAAGCATCAATTCTTCGGTGCTCAGCTTTCTTTATAGTCCAACTCGCACATCCATACATGACCACTGGAAAAACCATAGCCTTGACGAACCTTTGTTGGCAAAGTGATGTCTCTGCTTTTTAATATGCTTTCTAGGTTGGTCATACCTTTCCTTCAAAGGAGTAAGCGTCTTTTAATTTCATGGCTGCAATTACCATCTACAGTGATTCTGGAGCCCCCAAAAATAAAGTCAGCCACTGTTTCCCCATCTATCTGCCATGAAGTGATGGGACTGGATACCATGATCTTAGTTTTCTGAATGTTGAGCTTTAAGCCAGCTTTTTCACTCTCCTCTTTCACTTTCATCAAGAGGCCCTTTAGTTCTTCTTCACTTTCTGCCATAAGGGTGGTGTCATCTGCATATCTGAGGTTATTGATATTTCTCCCGGCAATCTTGATTCCAGCTTGTGCTTCCTCCAGCCCAGCGTTTCTCATGATGTACTCTGCATATAAGTTAAATAAGCAGGGTGACAATATACAGCCTTGATGTACTCCTTTTCCTATTTGGAACCAGTCTGTTGTTCCATGTCCAGTTCTAACTGTTGCTTCCTGACCTGCATACAGGTTTCTCAAGAGGCAGGTCAGGTGGTCTGGTATTCCCATCTCTTTCAGAATTTTCCACAGTAGTTTCTTTAATATTGAATTTTAAGGTTGTCTTTTTCACTGTCCTCTTTCACCCTCATCTAGAAGCTCTTAGTTCCTCGCTGCTTTCTCCCACTAAAGTGGTATCGTCTGCATATCTGAGGTTGTTGATATTTCTCCTGGCAATCTTGATTTCAGCTTGTAACTCATCCAGCCTGGCATTTTGCATGATGTGCTCTGCATATAAATTAAATAAACAGGGTGACAATAAACAGCCTTTTGTACTCCTTTCCCAATTTTGAACCAGTCAGTTCCATATAAGGTTCTACCTGTTGCTTCTTGACCCACATACAGGTTTCTCAGGAGACAGGTAAGATGATGTGGTATTCCCATCTCTTTAAGCGTTTTCCACAGTTTGTTATGATCCACACAGTCAAAGGCTTTAGCATAGTCAGTGAAACAGAGGTGGATGTTTTTCTGGAGTTCCTTTGCTTCCTCTCTGATCCAGTGAATGTTGGTAATTTGATGTCTGATTCCTCTGCATATATAGTTCTTATTACATTACACTTATGCAGCAGTTTCATCTTGTTCACAGTGACATTTTTTGATTCTTGAATTTAACATAATTTTGCACTTAGAAAAGTCATTATTTACAGTGTTAATCTTTTGGGATAAATGAATAAGGGCATTTTTTTTTTTCTGTCAGGTATATTCAAGAGCAAATGATCAAGAACCATGTGGATGGTGGTTGGCTAAAGTTCGAATGATGAAAGGAGAAGTAAGTGATGTTAAAACTTGCTTGTGATTAATTTTCAAGGAAATATGTTGACTCCCAGTTTCTGTAACTGTTACTCCAGCTCTTAGTTTTGTTGTTAAAAAGCCTATTTCAGAAATAATCACGTATTTCAAAAATTCATCAGATCATTACTTTCTGTTTGTGTTCTGGATTTGCAAACAAAAAGCTGCTCTCCAGAGGTGTACTGCAAGCATGTGAGGACCACCATAGTTCTTGCTTGTAAGAACCTCTAATCTAGTTTAGGCAAATCAGGTTGATGTAACTAAGCTGTGCTTAGTATTTGTGCCACAAGGGGGAGGGTCTACTGCTTAAGCCGAGCAAAGTAATTAGAACTTCATTTAAAGCTCATTATTTTTTTTCAGATGGGATTTTTAAAGTTTTTTGATGTCTTTTAGTTTTATGTCATTGAATATGCTGCTTGTGATGCCACTTACAATGAAATAGTCACATTTGAACGACTTCGGCCTGTCAATCAAAATAAAACTGTCAAAAAAAACACCTTCTTTAAATGCACAGTGGATGTTCCTGAGGATTTGAGAGAGGCGTGAGTAGTTTTGTTTACTGTTGAATTGCTTTGTGAATTAAGAGGATTTTTCAGTGCTACAAAAATCTTTTTTACCCCAAACACCCGATTAAAACTTTGATAGAAAATGTTTTTAACGGACAAAAGTTTTTAATGGGTGGTGTCAATGTGAAATAGCGAGTTTTCATTATAATTGCCCTCTAAATTTAACCTGTTGTTTCGGTCTTACATGTGCATTACTCTCTCCTTAGGTGTGCTAATGAAAATGCACATAAAGATTTTAAGAAAGCGGTAGGAGCATGCAGAATTTTTTACCATCCAGAAACAACACAACTAATGATACTGGTAAGATAACTCCATATTTTAAGGTATATAATGGATATTGTGAATCTGCCTACAATGCAGGAGACCCAGGTTCAATCCCTCGGTGGGGAAGATCCCCTGGAGAAGGGAATGGCAACCCACTCCGGTATTCTTACCTGGAGAATTCAATGGACAGAGGCGCCTGGCAGGCTACAGTCTATGGGGTTTGGAAAGAGACAGACAGGACTGAATGACTAATACTTTTCACTTTATTAAACTGTACATTTTACATATTTTATAATTAAATATTTCAAAGATAAAAGATAACTTGTTTTATGGTGACTATTAGAATACAATGTGAGAGAAAAAATTTTTTGCAGTTATAAAATTGTTAATTTGTAAGTCTTTCCTGGAGAAAGGAGGAAAAATCTTAATACAACAGCATTCTTTATATCATAAAATTCTTAACGAATGGGATCCTGGATTCTATATCCTTCCTCCCCCCATTATAATTTGAAGAACAGATCTAAGTAATACGGAAATTAAGAAAGCAAGTAAGATTACTTGTGGGAGGGGGTGCATGTTAAGTGAGGAGAGTACAATAGATGAAAATCAAGGGAGGCATTATTTGGAAGGTTGTGTTTGTATTATCTTAAAAAAGGGGCTTAAGTTTTTGAATGAGTAACTTGTCTGTTTATAGTCTGCCAGTGAAGCAACTGTGAAGAGAGTAAATATTTTGAGTGACATGCATTTGCGAAGTATTCGTACAAAATTGATGCTTATGTCCAGAAATGAAGAGGCCACTAAGCATTTAGAAGTAAGTGGGTTTACATGTAAAAGGTTTTTTGTGCTTCTCATTTAGTTTCGTGAGTACATTATTCAAGTTCTGTGGCTGAAACTATTCGACTGTTAGGTAGGGCAACTTGGGAACTTTTATGGCTAATAACTGGAATTACTGTGTCCTTAGAATTACTTTTCTCTATTACTTTTCTCATACATAGCCTTTTAGCTGCTAAATGCCTGAATGGTGCCAAAGAGCTTAGAAACTCATTACAGATTTCCAGTAGAACTTTTTTTTTTTTTGAATAGTAACTTTTATTTTATTATTATTTTTTAGTAAATTTATTTATTTTAGTTGGGGGCTCCAGTAGAACTTTATTGCTAGTTCTTTACTCTGTTTTTTTACTGTCCTGTGAGCTATCAGTCAATGCACTTTCTCAGTAACTAGTTCATTAGTGTAACAACTCTTGGGTAAGAGGAGAGGAGGTCACATGGCTTGTAGTTTTAAAAAAGAGCCTGTCATTGCTTCTCTCTATTCTGTCCTGAGGTACTCCTGTTTTCTTCTGCTTTCCACAGCTGCATTATTAGGTGATTTGTTGCCCCTACTCCCTCCCACACATGTGTGCTCCTACGCACTGTCTTAGGGAAATTGAGCTTTGTTTATCTTTAGAACAAGTACATGAGTGCCCTTAAACTAATTTCAAACTTCCAAACAAGTGATACGTGAATGAGTTTTGAAATAGGAATCATTTGAGTTGGAGACATCCCTGTGTGAGTAATTCTGGAAAATTGTTTTAGAAGTACTGTTTTCTGTGACCATGATTAAATAGAATGATGCGACTTCCCCGCTTCCGTTACATGACCAAGTTAACTACCTTTTTTTCTTTTTTTCCTTTTTCTTTTTTTTTAATTGTAGTAGAATAAACATAACATTTACCATCTTAACCATTTTTAAGTGTGCAGTTCGTAGTATTTAGCAATATATTCACACTGTTGATCAATTAATCTTCAGAACCTTTTCATCTTGCAAAACTAAATCTCTGTGTCCATTTAAACAACTTCGTATTTCCCTTCCCCCCAGCTCCAGGCCACCACCATTCTACTTTGTTTTTACAAATTTGACTACTCTAGATAACCTTTTTGTAAGTGGAATCATACAGTATTTGTCTTTTTGTGACTGGCTTATTTCACTAAACATAATGTTCTCAATGTTTGTCCATGTTGTAGCATGTATCAGAATTTACTTTTTAAGGCTGAGTAATTCTGATTGTGTGCATATATCACATTTTGTTTATCCATTCATCATTCAGTGGACCTTTGGGTTGCTTCCTCCTCTTGACTATTGTAAATAATGCTATGAACATGGGTGTACAAAAATTTTTTTTTTATCTTTTATAATAGTAATTTTCCTCTCTTACTAGTGCACAAAGCAACTTGCAGCAGCTTTTCATGAGGAATTTGTTGTGAGAGAAGATTTGATGGGCCTGGCGATAGGAACACATGGTAGTAACATACAGCAAGCTAGAAAGGTTCCTGGAGTTACAGCTATTGAGCTAGATGAAGATACTGGAACATTTAGAATCTACGGAGAGGTATGCTGCTTGTCCCCCGTGTTGGGTAATTTTACTATAGAATATTAACTGTTGTCTGGAATTTTAGTTTCTGGGTAGAATAGTTTAAAATTGCAAGTCTAGTATCATTACATGTAGGTAGATTAAAGATGCTATATTAGTATATATATTAAATTATAATATTATAATATGCTAATATATATAATTACAGGGCCTTGAAAGATTACTGGATATTTAATGTGTACTGTTTTCCAAAGTTCCTTAATCAACTGCTTCTGAATTTCTCAGCTTTATGTGCATTACAAATAATTTATTCAAGTATTTTTTGAGTACTTACTATGTCAGGCACTGGCAGCTGTAAATAGTATATAAAACCTTTTGTAGACCTTGAATTTTAAATATTTTGTCACTGGTTAATTATGACAGCTGTGTGGGCAGGAAAATAACCTGAAAAATAAAACAAGCTTTCCTTCCTTAAGACCATCCTTCACATCAGAGTAAATAGATGAGTTTTTGGGTGTGATAATTTTAAGTTTCGACTTTTCATTTAAGTCATATAGTAAATCTGACTGGAGGTCTGATTTTTACCTCTGAAACCTGTAAAGTAGGCAGTATACCAAAGTGATTCAGATGAAAGGCTTTGGAGCCATATTGCCTGAATTGGGATTCTGTCTCTCCCACTTTGAGAGGACTTGGAGAGAGTTACGCAGTTCCCCTGCCTAGTTTTCCACCTTGTAAAATGGAAATAATAATAGTGCTTACCATACAGTTTATGAAGATTGAATATGGGTTTTAAATTTTTGCTGTGTATAATATAGTGAGCACACAATATACCTGATCTGTGGTTATTAAAGAACAAACATTAAAAGTGGAAGTTAATTGTTACTGAGAACTATAAATTCCTTTTAGAGAAGACTACCTGTCCCTCCCCCATCTTTTAACTTAGAGCTTAAGAACTTTAATGAATTTTAATTTAGTAGGTAATTTTTAAAATGCATCTCTACAAAAACAGCCTTTTAAATCATTTCTTACGTTGAGAAGGAGAAAACAATGCAGACAGCACATACAGTATGAACAGTTTTCATATTCACCTAGAGAATCCAACATAGGAGTGTGGGCCAGATATATTGAGGATGGGGTTAAAATTTCGCTAACATAAGTAAGTTAAACTCTTAGTTTCCTCAGGAGCTTAAAGATGTCTGTTTAGACAGTTTTAGATGTCTTAGGCGGAGAAGGCAATGGCACCCCACTCCAGTACTCTTGCCTGGGAAACCCCATGGGCGGAGGAGCCTGGCAGGCTACAGTTCGTGGGGTCGCGAAGAGTCAGACATGACTGAGCGACTTCACTTTCACTTTTCGCTTTCATGCACTGGAGAAGGAAATGGCAACCCACTCCAGTATTCTTGCCTGGAGAATCCCAGGGACGAAGGAGCCTGGTGGGCTGCCGTCTATGGGGTCGCACAGAGTCGGACACTACTGAAGCGACTTAGCAGCAGCAGCAGCAGCAGCAGATGTCTTAGGGACCTTAGAGATGTCTAACATTTTGATTGTAAAAGCCTTTTTTCCCTAGCTCTTTAATGATTACTCTTCTTTTTGGAAAAGTACTTTATGAATACTTGACTTGAAATAGCACTTTCATCATCTGAGCAGAATCTTGTACTGGAGCATGATAATTCAATTTCTTTTTTCCTTCTTGATTTTTTTTGTGGATTGGGGGTTTCTTCAAGATTGAATTTCATGTTTGTTCCCCTACCCTCCCCCACAGAGTGCTGATGCTGTAAAAAAGGCTAGAGGTTTCTTGGAATTTGTGGAGGATTTTATTCAGGTTCCTAGGAATCTTGTTGGTAAGTACTTCTACTAAAGGTTAAGTTAAATGTTATTTAATTACATATGACTTAGTTGAAAATTAGCCTTTCCTGGTAACTTTTACCTTCTAAGTTATATGGAATTTTGTTTTTAATAACAGTTTGGCATTACAGTTTTTCTTAAGCTTTTTCATCCCTTGCTTCTTTCTTAATATTTTCATTTGCTTGATGTCTTTTTATCTTTCATATATCCATCAAAATTGTACTTTTTTAAGAAGGTATTTGTGGTAATTATTTTCTTTTGTTTAGCGCAGAAGAAAAAGTTTTTGAGTCAACTAACAGTAGGGTAATAAACTTCCTCACAGTAGGCTTTGAGAAAGTGATAGTTGCAAAAACCTCGAATAAGGGTAAGAAGTCATAAGAAGTCGTGGGCAGAAGAGAAGGATGGTGATGATATTAGGGGAGGTTTCACTATTAAGTTTTTGACACTTTTGATGAAAACTGCTGTGCCTGTGGGTTGTAAGTTAAGTGACAACAAGTTTTGCTTTTGAAGCTGCAGTTAATGAGCATTATAACTTGAGAGATCAGTTGTTTAATAGCTTTGTTAATAATATTCTCTATATCTGTGTGATCTGTCCTTTAAGATGCAGTTGGAAATCTTAGTCACATGTTAAATTATACTTAGTGATTATCTTAAATGTTTAATATAAGCATCAATGTAAAGTATTGAAATTTTCTAGGGGAATGATTTTTTTATGACTTTTTTGGTCATCTGTTGAGTCTTGTTAGTTTTTGACCATAATGAAATTGAGCCCCTTGGGCTCCACTTATATATAAGTACACCTTTTCTACCTTTAGGAAAAGATTCTGTGCACATTTTACTTGTCAGAGTCTGAAACACTAATAGATGAAAATTAAAAAACAACAGCACACTTGTGCTATTAAAAATATGTTTGTTTTGGCCAATAACAAGTAGTGTATTTGGGATAATAGTGTACACTACAAGAATTTGGATAGTCTGTTGGTATTCAACTATAGAAAAAGCTTTTCACTTCTACCTAAACATTTGAATGTCTATGATATACTACCAGTTAATTTAGCTCCACTTAATCTGTTGTTAGCAATCACTGTGTACCGAGTGGCTGGAGATGATGAGTTGAGAGGTTAAAATTAAATGTAAGTCTTATGAATTTTATATAATTTAAATAAATGGTAAGATACAAAATGTTACCAAATATTCATTGCTGTCAAGGGAAATCACCTTTGGCAAAAACGATGCTTTGGAAAATGATCCCTTTTATTGCTTATATAATGCTCCCATTATTGACAGCTATCAGTACTAACATTTTGGTTGCTGCTTTCACAGAATGTAATTTAACTTAGCTTTCTTCACTTGTAAAAATGATTTGGAGGTGAGTGTGTCCAAGGGAGTCATGGTTCTTTCCAATCCAGCAATTCTATAGAAGATAGCAATGGTTTTACAGAATTTGTGGTGGTGTTAACTTCAAATAAAAATTTCTTATATTTGAGAAATAGGAAATTGGATATATTTATAGTTCTCAGATACTTCTCTTTGTTTATCTGTTCAGTGATGTGAGAACCTAACATGTCTCTTGTTTTCCTCTACCCTGGCTTGGTTGGCTTTGTTTATTTGGGTTATTTGTTTACTATTTAGAAAATAAATAATAGCAGCAACTGTTATACATTGGTTAAATACTCAGAAGTAGTATGAAGAGTTGAGTACTGTCTATTTATAGTAGTACTACATCTTTCTCTAAAATGTTTTCTGGGTGAAGCAGTCTTTTGAAAAATAGTACATTCTTAGTCAAAGTGAAAGAGAAAAAGAGGACTGAGAAGTAAAAGGAAATGAGGACTACTTGGTGGGTAAGTTCCAGAGAGAATTCTCAAATATATTCAGGTTCCAAGAGTTCTAGGCTTGTTGACCATTCCCACCCCTCCCAAATCAAAAGTATTATGTGAACAGTGATTTGAAAATGAATTGAAACTTCACCTCCTGGAAGCCTTCCTTAATCACTTCTCTACTCTGTCCCTTCAGCATTTATGCTCAGTGCTCAAATTATACCACAGGTCTGCTTCAGTTTGTCAATATGCTTTGGAATTTAAACTGGAAATGATCAGTTAAAATATTGACGGTCTCTGGTGGGACTAAATAAAACTTGCAGGTAGGTCCTTGCCACAGACCCCAGGAGGGTGATGGATATTCACTCACCACTGGTATAGTTCAAAAGAAGTAAGGGGCAGAGATTTTGGGGAGGGGGTTTGATGTAACAATATGATTTTTGTTTTTTCGAAAAGATATTTGCTTATTTTTAGCAGGGTCAAGGATGGAGTTGCTGCTTGAGCTTCACTGTGTTAACATGAAGGTTGTTTTTATATGCTGCTGCTAGGGCTACTCTGAGAAGACATGCATCATGTGAATTCCCTGTCCTACTCTATTTTGTTTTTTCTCTTGTTCAGTTGCTGCTGCTTTTAAATTTAGAGTTAATTGGGCAAGGAGGTTTGAAAATCCTGTGATAGTGTCTGTTGTATTGACTGGCTTACTGTTGCCATTATTCCCTTGTTTGTCCCCCTTATTTATTCTTCATTGGAAGCTGTTCTGTCAAGCATGCAGTAGGAGAAAGTTACGTTATAACCTATTTCAGCTAAAATTAATTTATCGTGGAAATAGATTGCTGATACAGTGTAACATTTTAACTAAGGATTTGAACTTAATAACAAGTAAGATGTTACTGTTAACTTAGTATACATCTATTTATAGTAATGGTTACTAGAACATTTACTTCTGTTACCAGGTAACACTACCCAGTATTGCTTTGTTATTTTATGGGTGTATATTAGCTTTATTACAAGTGAGTTCTCTAAGTGAAGAGCATCTTCCATCTCCTTTTAGTATCTCCTCTAATTGTCAGATACTCAGTAACTGTTATTTGACAGACTTAACAAGTTAAGTGTGGAGAAGGTAAAAAATTTGAATTCTGTGTCATTTCACAGTATTTCATATCTAGGAAGTCAGCAACCCATATACATCTTGTATGTAGTTGTATAGTTCTAAAGTACTTTAAACACTTATAGGTGTAAAATGTAATACCATTTAAATGTAAACATTTTATTTCAGTGAAGACAATATTCATTTTGAAAGAATCTTCAAGTCACAGTTGTCTTTTAAGTAGGACCTTGAAAATAAAAGCCGGGTTGATGACGGTGTTGTTTGAATAATAATATATGTAATGTGTCATAAATATAACCAAGTTGATGTAATTAATACCAAAATAAAAGTTTTCTTTTTTCCTTCATTTATATAATTCAAGCTTTTGGAATAAATAGGTTGGACTTGATATTTAAAAAATATAAAAATGGTATAGAACATATTATAAAATAGTTGGACTTTGAAAATATCTTACATGTGAGTGGAGTTATCAGTCTCTGTTAATAGTAGCAACCTTAGCCATACTGAAGAGAAGGAGGTTTTATAGCAAGGATATGTTTCCCATTTGTCATTAGGGTGAGTTAATTGAGAATAAAAAGATGCAGTTTTGCTTGGGTTTTATAATTTGATAGCAAGTCCTAAATTATTTGAGTTGATGTTGAAATGATAGCAGTGTTGGTTTTTAATTCATTATTATGTATGTTTTCTCTTATTAAAGGAAAAGTAATTGGGAAAAATGGCAAAGTTATTCAAGAAATAGTAGACAAATCTGGTGTGGTTCGGGTGAGAATTGAAGGAGACAATGAAAATAAACTACCTAGAGAAGATGTAAGTACTTAAAACATAATTTGCCTGTGTTCCCCCCCCCACCGCCCATTCTTTTCTATTTTGAAGATTGTTTTAGGAAAGTTATACCCAGTGAACTACTCTCACTCTGCAGTGGAATTTTTTTTTTTTTTAAGTCCTGTTTCTCAGTGCTTCAGTAGAAAGGCCAATTTTTGATGGGAAAAAAAAAAGACTTTAGTTTGATAATCTTATCAGGGTTTTTTTTTGGTACTAATTTGGTACTCTAAACAAAACAGTTGGCTGTGAAGGAATTCTTAACAATGCTTCTTTGACTTTTTTTTTAATTTGTAAGCTCTGACCATTTCTTAATTGAAATCTTTAAGCTTTAACATTGCTAGTTATTCTGATGCCATTGGAGAAGGAAATGGCAACCCCCTCCAGTATTCTTGCCTAGAGACTCCTGTGGACAGAGGAGCCTGGTGGGCTGCTATCCATAGGGTTGCACCGAGTCAGACACGACTGAAGTGCCTTAGCATGCATGCATGCATTGGAGAAGGAAATGGCAACCCACTCCGATATTCTTGTCTGGAGAATCCCAGGGACAGAGGAGCCGGGTGGGTTGCTGTCTATGGGGTCATACAGAGTTGGACACGACTGAAGCGGCTTAGCAGTAGCAGCTGATGCCAACTTTGTGAAATTTCTTTTTCAATCTTTTTGTTACATGTTAATGTCTTGTCCACAGTGCTGTTTTTTTTTTTTTTTTTACTTCTTATCCACCACTTTAAGCATCACTGACCTTTTTGGCTCTAGTGGTCAACTCTGTTTAGTTATATGCGTGAATATAAGACAAAGACTTCCCCCTCCCCACCCCCAAAATTATCTCCCAGAAAGCAGTACATTCACAGCTGCTTCAGTTTTGCACAGTGGGTAACTGGGGAGTTTGTTTGCTTATTGGACAAAGTAAGTTTTGTTTAAAAAAAAAAAAGAGACACATGGAGGAAACTGAAGATATTTGCTAAGATAACAGCCTCACACCACATATTGGATGTTTTAAAGATCCCAGGGAAAGATACCATTTCTTTGATTCTTTTAATTAGTTAGAATGTGGTGATAAAAAAAAATGAGGAAAAACAAGTAACTGATGCAAATGAGTACTTGTAGATTGGTTACATCCTACACAGCTTCAAAAATTGATGTAAACCTTAAGTAATTTTAACTTCATGTTAAGCAAACACCATACCCCACCTGGAGGGTGGGTGACGACCCCATTAAAATCAAGGGTGTCATACTATTATAATTGACACCATCTCTGTTTATATGCTTAATGTGTAAAAGAATGGTGACTCATTTGGCATACCAGGCTTCCCTGGTGATTCAGTCGTAAAGAACCTGCCTGCCAATGCAGGATATGCAAGTTTGATCCCTGGGTTGGGAAGAGTCCCAGAGGAGGAAATGACAACCAACTCCAGTATTTTTGCCTGGGAAATCCTATGGACAGAAGAGCCTGGTGGACTACAGTCCGTGGGGTTGCAGAACAGTTGGACGTGACTTAGCAACTAAACAACAATAACAGTTTGGCTTATAACTGCTGGCTAAAATTGGTCTGAAGATTAAGGTGTTTACTGGGCAGGGTCATTAAATGACTCAATTATAAATATCTCAGCTTGATACTAATATCTAGTATTCCCTTAGCTTGACTTATTCCTAGCTGCTTTCCAGTATATACCACCTTGTTGCAAGCTGATGTTTTTAGGTTGTCCTTCATAAATTAGTACACTTTACTTTGTAGTTTTGGTCATTTTTACCTCCCATTTCTGTGCCAGAATTAAGAAACTTAAATGCTAAAAGATACCAGGCAGATTATGTAAATTATCAAACAGATTGGGATAAAAAAGAGAGGAAGGGGAGGGCACACTGTGCCTTTCTATAAAAGAAATCGATGCTGCTCAGTTTTAATCTGGTTGCTGTGTAGGTATGTGTGTATTCTGTTTGGCTGTATCTTTTAATATTTTAAAGAAAAGCTAAAAGCCTAAATAAACAAAACTTTTTAATTTTCAAAGCATTGAACGTGAAAACAAATCTGAAGGTTGATATTGGCTTATGTGGGGTCAGTTCAGTCACGTCCGCCTCTTTGCAACCCCATGGACTGCAGCGTGCCAGGCTTTCCCGTCCATCAGCAACTCCCGGAGCTTGCTCAAACTCATGTCCATTGAGTTGGTGATGCCATCCAACCATCTCATCCTCTGTTCCTCCCCTTCTCCTGCCTTCAATCTTTCCCAGCATCAGCATCTTTTCCAGTGAGTCAGTTCTTCACATCAGGTGGCCAAAGTATTAGAGTTTCAACTTCAGCATCAGTCCTTCCGATGAATATTCAGGACTGATTTCCTTTAGGATGGACTGGTTGGATCTCCTTGCAGTCCAAGGGGCTCTCAAGAGTCTTCTCCAACACCACAGTTCTAAAGCATCCATTCTTTGGTGCTTAGCTTTCTTGATAGTCCCAACTCTCGCATCCATACATGACTACTGGAAAAACCATAACTTTGACTAGACAGACTTTTGTTGGCAAAGTAATGTCTCTGCTTTTTAATATGCTTTCTAGGTTGGTCATAGCTTTTCTTCCAAGGAGTAAGCATCTTTTAATTTCATGGCTGCAGTCACCATCTGCAGTGATTTTTGGAGCCCAAGAAAATAAAGTCTCTCACTGTTACCATCGTTTCCCCGTCTATTTGCCATGAAGTGATGGGACCAGATGCCATGATCTTAGCTTTTTGAATATTGAGTTTTAAGCCAACTTTTCACTCTTATTTCACTTTCATCAGGAGGCTCTTCACTTTCTGAAAGTTCCTCTTCACTTTCTGCTGTAAGAGTGGTGTTATCTGCATGTATGAAGTTATTGATATTTCTCCTGGCAATCTTGATGCCAGCTTGTGCTTCATCCAGCCCAGCATTTCACATGATGTATTCTGCATATAAGTTAAATAAGCGGGGTGACAGTATACAGCCTTGATGTATTCCTTTACCAATTTTGAACCAGTCCATTGTTCCATGTCTGGTTCTAACTGTTGCTTTTTGACCTGCATACAGATTTCTCAGGAGGCAGGTCAGGTGGCCTGGTATTCCCATCTCTTGAAGAATTTTCCACCGTTTGTTGTCATCCACACAGTCAAAGGCTTTAACATAGTCAATGGAGTAGAAGTAGATGTTTTTCTGGAATTCTCTTGCTTTTTCAATGACCCAATGGATGTTGGCAATTTGATCTCTGGTTCTTCTGCCTTTTCTAAATCTGGCTTGAACATCTGGTAGTTTTTGGTTCATGTACTGTTTAAGCCTTGCTTGGAGAACTTTGAGCTTTACTTTGCTAATGTGTGAAATGAGTGCAACTGTGCGGTAGTTTGAACATTCTTTGGCATTGTCTTTCTTTGGGATTGAAATGAGAACTGACATTTGCCAGTCCTGTGGCCACTTCTGAGTTTTCCAGATTTTGCTGGCATATTATATTTAACAGCATCATCTTTTAGGATTTGAAATAGCTCAGCTGGAATTCCATCACCTCCACAAATACTTTACACTGAGATTATTACAAGACCGTTTAGTATCTTTTCTGAAATTGTGATTACCTTTACCTTTTTCTTTAACATAGATTATGGCAGTTAACAAGTGGATATTATTCGGAATTAGATAACTGGATACGAAATTGTTAGGGTTAGTTGCTGATTTTATGACTGAGTAAATTTTTTTCTCATCTGTAGAATTGAGATATTTCTTAAAGTGAATTTTTAATGAACATTAAATAATAAATGTAAATTATATAGTCCCAGAATTACATTGTGGATTAAAACTTTCTAGCTCTTTTTTTCCCCCTCCTATCTTTCGTTCACTTTGCATCCTCTGTTTTCTGCTTGTGAATTCTTGAGAATAGCTCAAGGCTTTCTCACTTCCTAAGCTTATGTTAGAGTCCCTTGTTTCATGCCTTCGTAGTTGTAATTACTTCTTTTAGAGTCACTACAGCTTTCAGCTCCATGATAGCTGTACTCAGTACTGTAGCTTTGGCACCTGCCCTGGTGCCTTTCTTCTTTTTAATTCCCCATACTAAAATTCAGTAATAATTTTTTAAAAATTATTTTGAAAATAAGTCACATAGTGGTTTCCTATATAGAATAAAAAGTTAAGCCACACTTAATTCTGTATTTAGAACCCAAAGTTCTTAAGCCAGGTTATTTAAATAACTGTTAAGAATGATTCTATAAAATCAAGAAAGTGAAGGACATTGAAAGTGATTGGATGAGTTTCCTTAGACTGTTCATTTTCTTTAGCCAATAGGAAGCTGGAAGTTTATTTCTTTAAAGAAAAAAAAAACCCATCATTTAGGTATCTTACTTCTCTTCCTTCTCACTTTTTAAAACCGTCTTTTGACTTTCAGCTAAGCAAAACGGGTCAGGGCTAATCCTTTCATTTGCTTTAATAACTAAGGTGACTGTTTGCCCATATCAGTAATTTCTTTATTTTACACTGTAAGTATTGAAAGTTTGTACATGATACTTCTGTTAATGGTCACGAAGTACTTCCCACCTACAGATGTTGAATGTTTTGCTATGTGAGCATATATTACAGGGATAGCCTGCCCAATGTGTTTTATTATGTTTTTAAGGCAAGCACTACCAAAGATACATCTAATCTGTAAATTCATGCCAGTTTGATGGAAATTTTCTTTGACAGTTGGTTTATTTACTTAAAAGATTTGCTTGAATTAGAGGACATAAATCCTAAATACTGAGGATGTTGTGTTTTCTTACAGGGGATGGTTCCATTTGTATTTGTTGGCACTAAAGAAAGCATTGGAAATGTGCAAGTGCTTTTAGAGTATCATATTGCTTATCTAAAGGTTTGTATAGCGTTCATATTTATATCATGTTTCTCCACACATTAAACTTTAATTTTGTATTAGTATTTGTAGTAAATTTTAAAATCTTTATTTTTGTTAATTCAGCTTCATATTTCCCTTTTTTTTCCTTTCTGTGTGAAAATATTAAAAGGTCCTTTGCCATAGTAAAATGATGGGCTCATGTATATTTTTCTCTTTCCCTCTGAATGTTTATATTTCTTTCCTTCTGTTTAAGACATGGCCACTCTTAATGGTTGTTGCAAATAGGAGATAGAACCAGGAATGATGTGGGCTTTCTTGGTTACTAATGCTTATCTGTAAACATTCCCTTGAAGGAGATGAGTCCATGTCTTTTTTATATTGTATACCTGTAGCACTTAGCAGAGTTGGCACCTGATGGTTACTGGTACTCTCTGAATCACATGAACTACCTCCATCTATATCATTTGATAACTCGTAACCATTGTTTTTTTAGTCTGTCCGGGTTAATAAAGAGGAAAAGTTTTGTAAAAGAAATGCCCTGTAAATTATTATAAGTTGGAATTGTCATTTTCTATTCTTATTCCTGCTGTGTTTTTGTTGTTTATGGTACTTCAACTGCTGTCTCTAGTTATGTTTTCCTTTTAGTCACTCAGATCATTTCTATGTTAATATTTTCAAAGCACCCTTGATTAAGTCATTCCTTTCTTTGAAAAACTTGTCTTCCCAGTACTCGACTGTTTTTTAGCCAAGAGCTTTCTCTAGACACCTTACTTTCATATCCTATAATGACCTCAATCCCTGAATGACCAAATCTACCAGTTCAGCTACGCCACAACTCAGTTGTCACTATTTTGATGGGAAAGTAGTTTATTAATAATACCTGTCATAGGTGGTACTTTACCTCATTTAGCAGAGTTTGATCCTCCTTGAAGACTAGGTCTGATAATTAGCTGTTAAAGTAGGTTATTTCAGCAGTTGTCTGTTAACCATCCCCTAGGTTATTCTAATGCTCATCTGTAGACATTCCTCTGAAGGAGAAGAGTCCTTGTCTGTTTTATATTGTATACCTGTAGCACTTAGCATGGTTGGCACATGATGCTAAGGCATTTAGTAAATGCTTGGTGAATTGACCTTGTAAATTATGTTCACTAGGAATACGGTCTACATTGCCAAATAACTGCCCAAGATCACAGCTGCTTTCAGTGGTAGGACCAGAGTATAGGCCAGCTCTAGGCTTAAGAAGACAAAAAAACACATGTAAGATTTATCCTTTTTCATTTTCATTATAGGAAGTAGAACAGCTAAGAATGGAACGACTACAGATTGATGAACAGCTTCGACAGATTGGTATGGGTTTCAGACCTTCTTCCACCAGAGGGCCTGAAAAAGAGAAAGGATATGCCACTGATGAAAGTACCGTCTCTTCTGTACAAGGTTCTAGGTCTTATAGTGGAAGAGGCAGAGGTCGTCGGGGCCCTAATTACACCTCCGGTTATGGTAAAAAAAAATTTTTCTTTTTGGTAGTAGTTGTAGTTTAGGTGCTCCAATACATTTTGGTCATTATTATTCAGTTCATCACTTTATCTTGGTTTTGAGGGTAGGAGATAGTTCTGAGGTTCACGTTTTAATAGTAGTGACTGTATTTTATATTAATGACTGTACAAGATTTGTAGTGTTCAAGTAGCTGTGTAATGAAATGAAACATGTTTTTGTTAAATTTATAGCTCATGTTTATTCTAAATATTTAGAATAAATATATATATACAACTGGTTTTCTCAGATAGTTTCCTTGTATAATTACATACATTTTCCAATAAAAACCTAGTGATGGTGGTGATACTACTAGGATTTACCTTTTGCTTATCCTTTAGGAAAAGTAAAAGTGAAAAATATGCTAGTCACTGTGCTATGTTTACATATAGCAAATCTGTACTAGTTTTTAAAATATACTATATTGGTTCACTTGGCAGTTTTGAATATTAATATCTCACATAGGCAATTATTTTGTGAAATACAGGATTTCAATAATATGAGGGCTTTAAAAGTTAGAACTGGATTAACATAAATGAACATTTTTCTAAAATACATTTCACTTTGAAGATGGGACTTAACCCATGTAGGAAGGGGCCAGTGGATGGTGATGGTCAACAATTCTCTAATCCTAAATTTCTTACTTCTTCTTCAGCTTTGGAGTTGTTCCATTTTTCTACATTTGGACTTGGATCTTAGCAGTGACCTGATTTTTCTGTTCCCTTCTCTCTCCTCTCCTCTCTTCTCTACTCCCCTGTGCTCATCCAAACTACTTTGGGAAAATATTTCATAAACCTTTTCCAGAATAGAAGGCATTTAGGGAAAATAGAAATGTGTGAAAGTTTATAGTGTACAGATTCCACATCCATATTTCATGTTTGAAGGATCATCTAATAATGTCAGAGTCAGTTTGGTAGTATATTTCGTTTGTTGTAGAGTTGAATGGTAGTTTTACCTTCCTGCTTTTTCATTATTTTATAGTTAACCCTGTATTGAAACCTGAAAAGAAAAATTCCAGTTAATGTGTTTGGTATGTGAAGGATTGAGAATTGTGGTCCTGAAAACACATTTAATACAAAAGACAGTAATTAAATAGAGATTAAGTACATACTGAATGGTTTTAGAGGTACAAATTACTAGTGCAAATAATCAGATTTGGTTTTTTTGGTTGATGAATTTATGCAAGAATTTTATAAGCCTCTGGGAAGTCAGCTTATTGATGAAAGGTCCCTCTTGGGCAAAATGATTTTGTTGACAGTAGATAAGAAATTTAAATGAGAAGGTAGAGGAATAACATTTGGATTGAAGAACGCTATGCAAATTGTTCAGTAGATGGCACTCTTACCTCTGAGTCTTTTCAAACTAGTAACATTGTATTTTCTGAAATAGCTGTTGAACTTAAATGGGCTCCAGAGAAATAAAAATTACTTTGAATTTAGTTACAGATGTTCTTGTCTGCTTAATGGCAGAAGATACTTTAGGTGACGAATATATATATAATCTATATAAGAAACATTTTTCTGAATTTAACATCTCTGAACTTACAATGTGTTTTACAATGGATGCCGTCTTAGAACTGTAATTGGCAAGATTTTCTTAAGTGGCACACAAAACATTGTGACTTAACAACGGATGGCATGGCAGATTTGATAAAATGTGGTACTCTAGCATGGTGGGTTTGATGAAATGTGGTACTTTAGCTATTAATGTTAAGTTCAGCATACATGTTTATTTAAAAGAAGGTGAACCATCTTCATAAGGCGATTTTAGAAGTTTTAGGGAAATCTGATTTAAAATTCTGTTGAAAACAGTTTTTATTTGTTGGAGCCATTACAAATTGGATCGGTTTTATGGATCTTTATTTTTTGTAGCCCTCTCCCTAATTTTTGGATTCAAGAACTTGTATTTTACAAAATTGAGATTGGAATGATTGCGATGACTTCAACAGAGTATTAGTTTTCTGTTGATTATATAGCAAATTAAAAATTCAAATCCTTTAACAGTACTATTGTCTTACAGTTCTGTAGGTCTAAAATCTGACGTGAGTATCACTGGGCTGAAATCTAAGTGTTGGCCTGTCTGTATTCCCTTTTGGAGGCTCTAGGAAAAAATCTGTTCCCTTGATACTTCCGGCTTCTAAAGACAACCTCTATTCCTCGGCTTGGGTCCTCCTTCCTCCATCTTAAAAAGCCAGTAATTACAGGTAGATGGGCTTTTCTGGTGGCTCAGTGGTCGAGAATCCTCCTGCAAATGCAGGAGACATAGGTTCGATCCCTCGATCAGGAAGATCCCCTGGAGAAGGAAATGGCAACCCATTCCAGTGTTCTTGCTTAGGAAATCCCATGGACAGAGGAGCCTGGTGGGCTACAGTCCATGGGGTCACAAAAGAACATTGACTTAGCAAACAACAACAGATTACAGAGAGTCCTTATTCAGCCACCTCTCTGGTTCTCCATAGTTGAGAATGGTTCTCTATTTTTTAAATATTCATGTGATTAAATTGGCCTCACCTGAATAGTCTAGTAGAATCCCCAAACCTGTTTCCTTAACCTTAATTACATTTACAAAGTTCCTTTTGCCATCTCAGAAATGTTTAATATGAAGAAAATGGAGAACTTACCAGTTCATTAGCCTTTTTTTTTGTTTTGGACATTAATAGTTGTCTTTATCTCCTGAAATCTATTTATGATTTTAGATACCTTCTATAAGTATCTTGAATGCTAGATTTAAATTAAAACTATGAAAATTTTTTTGCTCGTGATATTGAGTTAAATACTACACTGTATTTTTAGAAGATAATTTGATAGGAACTTTTGTTAAAACCTTTTAAAATGAGATACTCATCTAACCTCAAAATTTGGTAATGTTTTCAGGCAGGGTATGTAGGTTTATAAATAAATCCAACAAAAGTTTTTATAATTCCCAAGGCTTTTTTGTTTGTTTTGTTTTAAACTACTCATGAAATGATACATTACCCTTATTCCACCAAACCATGACATCAGTTAACAAAATTCTTTCTTATCCTTTGGAAAAATAAGTGTTTTGATTCATTTTCTAGTATGAGACTCATCTTAACAAAGATGCAAATGTCAGTACTAGAAACTTGCTACATTTTTCTTAAATTAATCCATTCATTACTAGCTACATCTATATGGTATATGGAGAAAAAAGATGGATAGAAGAGTCCTCTTTAAAGGAGAAAGGAAGTTGGTAGGCTTTGTTCAACTTTATGTTTTATTCCTTGAAGAGCTCTTGTATTTTGCTTTTTGTCAAAAATGACTATGGAGTTAATATAGGGTATTTTTAGTTTATCTTGAAATCATTCTTATTTGGGAGTTTAGCATAGGAACTTCATAATTGCATGGTAAATTAATTTATCAGGAGAAAATTGATATGTGCATTGCTAGGCTTCCGTGGACATTTAAAGGTATAAGAGAGCTCCCCTTTACTGTAAACCAGTGTGGAAGTAAATCCACATTGGAAAAAGAAAACAACACATGGCAATGCTTAATTAATTTTACATTAATTTTAAGGAAATGAGAGGAGATGTCTGTCTTCAGTTAAATTGGTCTGAAGCTACAGACATTGAACTGGACTTTTAATTTTAAGGAGATAGATTTGCACATATAGTTTCCCACACTATCAAAAAGTAGAGTTTTCCTGGGAAACCTTTTGTAAGCTGACATGGCATAAACTGAAGAAGCAGTTACTTTAGGACACATCTTGCTAATAGATGCAGGAAATAAAATAAAGCAGAGATGCTCACCAGTATGGTTCAAAGATATGTTGGCTTGATGCTGCGATGCTGAGTTTAGTTCCTGAGGCAGGAGCTGGGGGATGCTGCTCTCACTGCTTGCTGTGCTTGCTGCCTCTTTTAATTGCAATGGCTTGCTGCAAAGGGAATACTGAAGGCTGTTTTCTCTTTGTGCCCTTTTTTTCCCTTAAAAGTGAAAATCCCCTTTTGATTTCTTTTGGTTTGTGAAAACAGATACTAGTGTAAGTCTTTTGTAAAAGCTAAGTGGTGTAAAATGAACTTTTGAAAAGCATAGGATATCTCTATGATGAAAGGATAAAAAAGTGCCACCCCAGAACTAACAGAGAAGTGGAAATGAGTATGTTAGTGGGTCATATAAATCTGACACATAAATGGTGATATTATATGATATTGTAAGCTTTTATAGAATCATTGTGGTGTTTGCATTTTTAAAAAGTATTAAATTCAGTCATTGGGATGTTAGAAATAGTCTAGTTAACTTTCAAGTTATGCTGAATTTTTGTCTCACTGGTAATGGCTTCAACTCTTATTGTCAGATTGAAGTTATATTTTTCCAGAGTAACCTAAAATTTGTTCAGTGATTTCAAACATTGTATTGTTCTAACTTAAGACATTATTGTGCAAAAGAGGTAAATTTTATGTACAGCCACTAAAAATGCACTCCCAGTTTATGAGACAATCAATTGTAAGAAATATCCTGCTTTCAGAGATGTTAAATGTGGGGGAAAAAAGTGCTCCTTAGAATCAAGTGATATAATAGAATACACTATACAATTGTTACTCATTTTTTCCTATATATGATTAAATTGGCTGTTAAATACTTGGATAGTGGTTATTTTTTTTTATTATACTAGCAATTTGTTAAAGACATAAAAGTGGGCACAATTTTTTAAAACATATTTTCTGTATTAAATGCATTTTCATATATCAGCATTATTTAAACAATGATTTGCAAGAAATTCTTTGAAAAATTTCACTCCTTTTTTAAAATAGAAATATAGTAGACTTATGTTCTCTTCTTTCCCAAGGTACAAACTCTGAGCTGTCTAACCCATCTGAAACTGAATCTGAGCGTAAAGATGAGCTGAGTGATTGGTCATTGGCAGGAGAAGATGACCGAGAGAGTCGGCATCAGCGTGACAGCAGGAGACGCCCAGGAGGAAGAGGCAGAAGTGTTTCAGGGGGTCGAGGTCGTGGTGGACCACGTGGTGGCAAATCTTCCATCAGTTCTGGTAGTCTTTTATATACTCTGTCAGAATCTTTTCTTTGTAAACAGTATAATTTCATAAAAGTTAATTCATTTCCCAGGACCCCCGCCCCCCATTTTTGGAAGTTTCTCTTTTTGCTTAAATGTCTCAGGAAAACAGTAGAATATACATATGCGCGTGCACACACACAACAACAACAACAGCATAAGGAATAGCACTATAGAGTGTGTCTCAGTGAAAGTTTAGCCAGAATATTCAGGTCAGAGCAATTTTAGTTGGAGCTGATTTCTCTGCTTCATTGGTCAGATGATCAGACTTTGGATGCTTAGGTGATTAGAATTTTTTTTCCCCTCTAGAATTTTTTGGGTTATGTATTTCTGTTTGCCAGAGAGACCCAGATAATTCTAATGTATAGAGAGATCTAAATACCTTTGTATACAACTGAAAAGCATTTATTGCTACTCCAACACTTTGGAATAGGGAAAAACTGCAAAAAATCACCTTGTTTAAAAATCTTTTATTGTTTGAGGAATTCACCTGTAAAGAGGAATATCTAGAAGACTGAGATTTGAGATACTATAAGAAACCTTTTACTCATTGTCTTTTTGAAAATTTAAATGCTGTAACTTAAGTGGTGGTGTAGGAGTTGACAGAATGTTCTTGCTTAGCATAATGGGTTGGGGAAAGATTGTCAGGGATTAGATTGTATCAGGGATATAACCATAACAATTATTGTATGGCATTTGTAGGAAAACCACTCTTTAATTTTTTTAAAAAAGTGAATCAAAGCACATTTTTTAAAGACCCTTTTTTAAAAAGTACTCTCTAGTTCTAGTGGTAATCTTCAAGTCCCAAGTTAATTTTATAGACTTTTAAGGAAATAGTTTTTATATTTTAGAACACTGCTCACTGTTACCTAAAGTTTAACATTACAGTTTGCTGAATTTCAAAATAAATGTACTTTACCTAGTGTTTATGATTAATGGATAAACTTAGTGTCTTTTGCAAAGATGCTAGCTTGCTAGCTGTTACCAAAGGAAACTTAGGAAAAATCGTGATTAGGTGAATTTCTTCTATAATTTGATTGCTGGAAGCAATAATGCACATAGGTAAGATGGGTATTTTTTTCCCTATAAATTATGTCTTACAAACCTTTCCTTTCCCACTCTTACCCTGCCATATCCCACCTATACTCTTTCTGTCTGGAAATGGGAGTACTAGTCAGCATTCATTCCCACATTTTCCTATAACCAGTTAGAATTTCAAACTTTTTAGTTTCCTTTTTTGTGTGTAGATTTCTTTTGCTTGCTTCAGTTTGTAATAATAGATTTCTGTTATGTCATAGAGTGCAGGTGTTGAGTATTATTTGGAAATATATTAGCTGAATATTTGTTTTCATTTTTATTTCTTTAGCCTCTGTACAGAATTAGCTAGGAATGTGAATGTACAAAGTAATATATAATAGTATACTAGTTCCTAATATGTTTTTAAGACAAATCAAAGAGAAATGGTAGAAAGCCAAGGTGTTCACTCATCTTCTGTTTTAATTTTTCATTACCATTTAAAGTTTTCTCATATTTGTTATTTTTCAGGTAAAATAGTGATACAGAAAACATTTTGTCTGAAGACAGAGGATGTATTTTTATTGGGGGAAAATTGAAGTTTATTATTAATTGATATAGTTCAATATAGGTCAAAACATTCCTAATAACTGCAGCTCTCTTAAACAAATATTTCTTGCCTCTGACATGCATTTAGTGCTCAAAGATCCAGACAGCAATCCATACAGCTTACTTGATAATACAGAATCAGATCAGACTGCAGACACTGATGCCAGCGAATCTCATCACAGTACTAACCGTCGTAGGCGGTCTCGTAGACGAAGGACTGATGAAGATGCTGTTCTGATGGATGGGATGACTGAATCCGATACAGCTTCAGTTAATGAAAATGGGCTAGGTATGTAAGCATTTAGGGAAAAGATAAATATTACTGTATACTATTGTTAATATATGATGCCTTTAAAAAAAATCAAACATATGCAATTCACAAATTGAGTTTTTCCTAGTGTTCAAGTAGGTAGATGGCTTTGTGTCTGTCTTAAATGTCTAGTTTTCAGATTTGTATAGCCAAACTGTTTGAAACTGGGAGGGTTTATTAAAGTGCCCTTTGATTCCATTAAAACAATACAGATATTCAAACTGCAGGGCACTTAATACTCTCAATCTTCTAAGCCAAAATTGGGCTTTCACCTTGCCTCTTTTAAGTATTATTATAAATGACACTAATGAAAGTGTGTATACTTTGTAGGCATTGCTTTCTAATGCGCTAAAATATCATTAACTTTGGTAAAAACTAGCTCTGTTGGAGAGGAAAATTTTATTCCTGAATGATAAATTAAGTCTTAGAGTTTGTTTAATAAAGAGTTAAAAACCCTCTTAATTTCTGGATGATAATTCCATCTGTTAATCTAGTAGGAATGTTTAAAACTACAAAAGTGTTTTTCCTGTGAATAGCATGTATTGCTTTATTTTTCCTGTTTAATTAAAAGGTTCTTTCCCCTTAAATCTTTGAAGGCAAGAATTTTTTTTTTTTTTGCTTTGTTTTTTTGCATTGTTTTTGTCAGAATAGTTTCATGGTGAACTTTGCAATTACAGATGATAGTGAAAAAAAACCCCAGCGACGCAATCGTAGCCGCAGGCGTCGTTTCAGGGGTCAGGCAGAAGATAGACAGCCAGGTAACTTGAGTGGACCTGTTGACAACACCAGGTCATAAGCATGAAAAAGAAATGTCATGTGTCTGCTTTCTAAATATATTATACTTACATGTACACATGTGTGTATATACATTCAAGATGTGCATTGCATAAATTGTTTTCTCAACTAATAAGACTGCTATGAAGAAAATGCATTCTTCCTTCACACTGTAATGTAACCTGTCTAATTGAACTAATGTTATGTCTCAATTTTTTTCCATGAAAATATGTTGAAAAGACCATTATTTTGTCCACGTAGCAGATTCTGCACACTTGAGTTGGGACCTTCCATCCCAGGGACTATGTTGTAGCTTGTGATTTTGGATGATGGCAAAACTGGGCAGCTTTTGCATGGTGCCTGCTACTATATCTGGATTCACCACCTCATTTTTGTGGCAGTTCTAGTACCCACAGTTTAAAAAGTATAAATGAGAAAAATACTTGAAAGTCGCTTTTTCCTAATAAGAGGAATGCATGTTATGTTTTTGTTTATTGTAGTGTGATGCCTTTTCCCTTGCACCTACTAACTATTCAAATTAATAGTACTTACTTAGTTTTAGAATGTTAATTTAAGTAGATACAATTTTTAGTAACTTAAAAGAAACTTGTTTGCTGTGTCTATACTATCCTGAACATAATTCCATTTCTTGTGTACAGAGAATCACATGTATATTCACAGTGGAGAAATTGTGTGCACCAGAAATAAATCCCTTTTGTTAAACTAATCAATTTTGCATTCTTTCCAAAGCAAATTCTTGTGTTTTCCCCCAAATAAAGAATATAAATTTTAGTATCTTTATTTAGTATTTTAAATTTAGTGGTTGTCGAGACATGTGAGGAAACTGATTAAGGGGATTAGTTCCCATTCTTAGGGGGGAAAAAAAAGTTCATGTTTTAGTGATAGTTGTAAATTTAAAAGAAATTAAATACTGTCACAATAGGTTTTGAGGAAATGTTTCTCATTTTTTTATCTTCTTTTTTCTCTCTGTAGTGTTAGAAATATCTTTGGGATGAAGAGATTGTATTTAGTTTGTGCTTTTGAAGCTGGCATAGCAGTGAATACCAGTTTCCGGCCATACTTTATAAATAAGGAAATTTAAGTTACTAGTATGGGCTTGAGATAGGATAAATTAAAAAATAATTTAGTAACTAGGTGGATGGTGGTTCATTACGAAGTCAAAGGACATAAAGGGAATAACATAAAAGGCTTTGATAAAGAAGAGGAAGAGATTTCTGCATGGTATTAATCAAAACTTGAGTAATTGGAATTTTAAATAATTTGACAATGATTTGTGTTCTCTACTGTATTTATTCCTGTTTTTACTCTGTTCTTTGGAAGTACTGATTTCTTCTTTAGAACTCATTGCCTTTTTCAGCCTGCCCTCAACACACACACATACACACCCATCCACACACCCAGAAGATAGGATAGGTGGAACAGACACATCATTTTCTCCTTTGGCTCTGGCAGCAGTTCTAGGAAGGAAGTATCTATTTAAAAGTTAATGTCAGCATTCTCTGAAATAAATAGTTATTTAATTTGTTCTTATTTGCTTAAAATTTCTTGTTGCCTTTAATATTAATTAAGCAGTGAGTATTTACTGTACTTAGCAAAGTGCAACAGTGTACAACTGATTAATTTTGGATCCCTCAGAGGAAATTCTGGAGTCCAAATTATGCCACACAAATTGCCTCAATTTTTTCCCTAGTATAAGTGCTTATCTGTTTTGAACTTTTAAGTGGCTTGCATTATGAGGACTATAAACAGACTGTTACCTGGCTATAAACAGGTTTTTCTCTGAATCAACTGAGGTTATTTTTAATTTTACCTCTGTTTGGTGGAGGATGGGCACTGGCTTTTGCCTTTCCAGCTATGTGCCTATTAATTGATAAACTGTATCAAAGTTCTATGTGTCTGCATAGTGGGCAAACAGTTCTAAGAATTAACCGTAAGTTCAGATTTAGCTGTGTGTGTGCCTGTGCATCAAGGTTTCCAGGTAGCTGAGTTCTTCCTGGTGTCACTGAAGGCTGAACCATGGAAACAATGAATTCATTATGGTGCTCTCCAAACTAGAATACTTCCTAGGATGCTTGTGCTTCCATGTATGTAAACATAATAAGGAAGTGGGTTTGATGGTATCCCCTCTCCCCAGTTTTGGACACTATAAAATTTATTTATAGATTCATTTACAGTGAATTTAAATGATGATTTATAAAGCTCCAAAATGAGCATATTGAGTTTCTTATAGAGGGAAAGAGTCTAAGACATGAAACATCTTTAGTTTGGTGGTGTTTCTAAAGATGTTTATTAGTTCTGAATTAAGTTGTTTCCTTGAGATTTAAAAAGATTCATGTAATAATTCTAGAAACTCTTGAATCTCATAAAGGTGTTAGCATTTTAATTCATAATTAAGAGAAATGAATTGTAAATACAGTCCAGTCTTATATTAAAATGATTTATTTTATATAATTTGAACCTGATGGACTAGTTCTCCCATGTATGTAGTGACTTAAGTTTATCGGAGTTTTAATTCTTACATAATTTACTTGCTCCCATAATTTATACCATATTTTACATAATCAGGGATTTTTCTTCATCAGTTTCTGAGAGAAAATAAATTCTTTGAAAGGAAGAGACTGATTATTTTGATATTTCTTCAAATCAGTGAATTCTAAGTTGCAAGTCCTTGAAGAGAAAGTTCTGAGGTTTAAAATGAGGCCAGTCCCAGCAGACCAGAGGTAGTTTGTTGCCATTGGGTTGCTGGTAGGGTGTTAGTTTTGGTTAGTCTTTTCCCTTCTTTTCCCCAATCCCCACCATCATTGCAAGTAGGTCAGTCCCTTGAAAGATTGGCAAAATGTGAAAAGGGGGTAGTTACTGAATTAATGGTGGACATTTTCCACCATGATTATTGTCCACATTTTAAGATGGTGGACAAATCTTTAGTTTGCTTGAATATTTTTTACATTAGAACAGTTTCTAGTGTGAAATATGAAAAAGGAACCATAAAACACACTTCGAAATCTTACTATGTTTTTTAAAAAAAAAACAAAACTGTTAAATAATACCTGAGTAATAAAGGTTTTACATGTTTGATGAAAATTTAATATTGACGCATGCTACACCATGATCTGCACCCAGTTTACCCTTTTTTTCCCCCCACTGATAAGTGCAAACACTATCTGGGCTTAGAATGTGGCATCTCCTATTAGTTGTGGATTTTTATATCAGACTTATCCCACAACTGTAGACTAACCAGAAGCAAATGGCTGGATTCTTGTGAAAGAGGACTTTAATCTAGGCGTCCTCCATGTCCAGCTTGAAATATTCTATAGTCAGCACCAAACCACAGGCATATTTTTCAAACTTCATTTTTGGTTGGAGGTGGTACCCATCTTAAGAAAATTTTGAAATTGGGTACCCCACCATTAGTCTATTTTAAAAGTAAAATTACTCTTTATCCATAAATAAACTTTAGAAATATTTTTTCAACACCTGTAATTTTTTTCTCATCTTCAACAGTCACAGTTGCAGATTATATTTCTAGAGCTGAGTCTCAGAGCAGACAAAGAAACCTCCCAAGGGAAACTTTGGCTAAAAACAAGAAAGAAATGGTAAGGAGAATTTAACCTGTAGGTTTTGGCTTTTTTGTTTTTGCTTTTGTTATGGTTTAGTTTTATTTTTACTTCTTAACTTGTATGATCACTTGTTTCCCCAACTAGACCAGTAATACTTTAGTTAAAGACTACTCTTGATTTTGTTTTTGGCCCCAGGTAACTGAAGATATGCATGCTTGAGCCTGAAATACTTTTCAATTAGAACTAGAAATAGCATTTGTAAAAGATATTGGGCATAGAGACTGTTAACATTAATTTGGGGAGCAATAGGCTGTATAGACCCTCTTCTTAGCGGTGGATAAAGACCTTTGTTTCAATTCTTTGAAATATTTTAAGGGATTTGATACGTAAATTTGAGTTTACAAAAAAGGTGAGTAAATAGGTGGTGGTTTGCCTTACTTCGGGTATTAACTGTCGATGTCTTTTTATGGTGAGTTTCCCAGTGGTTACAATGAAACTAGGTGCAAGTTTTCAGTAAACAGGCACAGATGCTTCCTGTGGCTTATGTCCTGCTAGCTACTAGAGAGAGAGTGGAAAGACCCAGAGAGGTGGAATACATTGGGGGGTTTTTGTTGTTGTTTTCTTTTTTAATTTTAAGAATGTTTTAATTCAGATCATTGTGGTATGTGAAACTAAAATTATGTATTAGCTAATTAATGTTTATGTAGTTATTTTCCTCCTCAGTTATAGATTTTATTTATAAAGAAGTTGAAAAAGTTGTCTCCCTTTGGCAGGCAAAAGATGTGATTGAAGAGCATGGTCCTTCAGAAAAGGCAATAAATGGCCCAACTAGTGCTTCTGGCGATGAAATTTCTAAGCTACAGCGTACTCCAGGAGAAGAAAAGATTAATACCTTAAAAGAAGAAAATACTCAAGACGCAGCAGTCCTGAATGGTGTTTCATAAACTGAAGAAGTTCCTAGTTTACAGTTCTTTTACATTACATTTTACAATAGTGCTTGTACAAGCTTGCCAAAGATAGAATATGGATCGCCAGTCTTTCCATCGCACTTTCAGTTCCTCCATTTGGAATTCAGAAAGGGGAGGGATCCTGAAGAAATCATATGTTAAACATACTTTGACACCTACTGTGTTATATATCATCAGATGTGCCTTGAGAATAGTATATGTAACATTAAAAAAAGTTGCTGGCTATAGGAAATGTTATTTTGTTTTCAAAATATGGCAGAGATGGGGGGAGGTGGGTGGGGTGGGATCCCTAACCTAATATTCTTTATGAAAGCATTAGCTGCTTTTGTTACATTTTTAATAATATGCAACCACTTCTTCACCTGAGGAAAACTAGAATGAAATGCAGTCTAAGATATTTTGCACTGAATTGTAATTTCTTCATTAGTTTTAGTCTGGAAACTGGTCTGTTTTAATGTGTTTTAAAAATGCTGTATTGTAGAGGAAAATCTGCAGACCACTGGAATACATTTGTTAAACACTCATCTGCAGGGACACTGGGTGTTATTGGCAGTGACTGTTCTACATTGAGGCTTTGTTTGGTTTATTTATTAAAGTGTACAGTATTTAAAAAATCAAACATAGCTTTAGTTAAAACACTAAGCTGAATTAGGCATGTCCATTCAGACATAACCTGAACTACTGAAAAGATCAATTTCCAGAAGGTTTATTCTGTATAAACTACATGTTAGTCTTCAGTAGAGTATCTTTTCTTTTTTCTCCCTTTTTTCTTTCTTTTTTTTTTTTTGTTTTGATTGTTTGATGTGCAATATGTTTTTGTATGCAGGTAGTAAATAAACTTTTGATCTTCCATTTGCTGATTTTTAACTTTCTACTTTTTAAACCAACTGTTGAAAAGTAGTTGGACCTACCAAAAGGCCTAGAGTAGTATTCTGATTGCTTTTTAAGATGCATTTATACTTGTTCATAAATAGTATTAAGATATTAGTTGGTCATTTTGTAATGAATCCTCTAAAGTCTTAGTACTTAAAAATTTAGTATGTTAGAATAGAATGGTTTAGGGAATTGGTCTCAGAGATTTGATATTAGGAAAGTCTTTGTAACAAAATTCTAGTCTTAGGCAACTTTTGGAAGGCAGTGGGGTAAAATCCAGAATTTTACTTTTGCCTTTGATTCTTCGTTAATTTTATAGTGAACAGTTTTTAAATAAGGAATGTCACTGATTTTTGGTTTTCAAGGTAATAATTTTAAAGGTTTTCATATAAATGATTGGATTTTTTTGTAAATATTTTGTCCAGATGGCTTAATGTTAGGACTATACAAACTTTTAACACAAAGTAAAAGTTTGCAAGCTGATACTTGTGGATTTGTGGGAGGGTTTTGCTCCACAGTATTATATAAAGACTACTACTGAGCAAGAAGAGGGAGCCCTTTTGTTCACTTAGGATCAGAGAAGTATTTTTATGTGCATAACTTGTGTTAATTTGTTATGTGCATAAAAAAAACTTAAGTGATTTTTCAACTGAAGGATAATTCAGGGTGTAGCTAAAAATATTTGCCAGGTCAGTGTATATAAACCTTAGCCCTCAAATTTATTACTGGTGAGGTTAAGATGTGATAATATCAAGTGCTTTTTCCTAAAACCCTAATAATGGAAAATTTTAAGGTGTAATGTGAACAGTGCAGTCTTTGGAATTTAAAAACAAGTAACATTTTTGGCTTTTTTATTCTTCTCTTCCATAGTAGAATTATAAATTAACTATAAGGTATGGGAATTTTCAGTATTCTCCAAGTTGGAAAATATGGCAAAAAGAAAACAATTTTTCATTTTCTTCTAGGTAGTAGAATATATTCATGAAAATCCTCGTTTTTCTGTCAAGACTGGTTCAATGAGAAAGGAAGAAACACAAAATCATCTTAAAAGTGGGGTTAGCCCAAGGAGTTTTTTAGAACTGACAGCCATATTCTAGGATATAAATACTAAGATTTCATTTTTTACAAATGACTAATCCCAATATCCTTTAAAAATACATACTTTTTTTTTTTCTTTTTAATAGCATATGCTCAGATTTAGACATGAAAAGCCCAGTCCCCAAAGGTAAACTATTCTTTATAGAGGTAGCCTTCCAAACTTTGAGAGAGGTGCATCTTTTTTGGCTATTAGTTACATGAAATGTTGGTATGGGAGAACTTGCCAGCCCCTGTGACGACCTCCCATCCCCCCACCAATTCTAAAGGTTTTCTGCAGGTTAAATATGTTTTAGCATATATATACAAAATTATGTATGATATCTGAACTAAATTACAAATTAAGAGGTGAGATTACATGGGGGTAAAAATGATCATTTCCTGAAACTTGGGATGCCTTAGGCCTAAGACTGTTTTGCAAAATGGTATGAATCTCTGTTGACAGGTCAGTCATCATTGGTAAAATTACAGTAGGGATACATAAAAGTCTTAAGTAGTTACTATATTTTGATGTGAAGGTGAGAGAAAGAATATCAGAGTAGTTGAAACCACTGAGACACTTCTTAGGGCAAGGCTGAGGGAGATTGCTTAAGTAAATACTCTTTAAAAAGCAAGTATAGATATATACAGGTAAGCAAAATAAGTAAACAGGAAAACACTAAGCTGGTGTTTTACTTTTTTTTTTTTCTGGTCAGCCATTCTTTTGTGGCTAGGATCCATCACCTTGGAAGTATTTTTGTAGCTACTGTTTGCTATAAGTTTGGTGTTTAACCTTAGATGGTCTGCAAAATTGGTTATATTAATTTAATATTGCTGTAAACAGATTGACTTTTGAGGTTGAAACCAACTAGTCAGTATTCTTATAGGCTGTGCCTACAGTGAGCTTAGTTTACTAAAGACAAGTGGATGGAAAACTAGTTATATAATGCAGTAAGTCCTATGTCAGATGATTGGTCGTTATTGGAAATGAGTAAAGGAAAATTATTTATGTTTTCTAAGTTTCCAGAAACTTTGGTTTGAACTGGAACTATGGGTTTAGCAATATGCCAGAAGGTAGCAAGTAGAGTGTTCATTGTAAAGTCTCCTTCAGTCTTCCTATCTTTGCTATTTACAGTTTGGATCCCTTGTACTCTTTATAAGGATATCTGATATAGTGAATTTGCTGACCCCTTATTTTTAAGTTTTAGTTTCTTATTAAGGATGCTTGAATGTGTAATAGTCACTTATAACCCATGATTAACCTATGATAGCATTTGGGTTTAATTTCAGAGGACTGTTGGAATAAAGCAATAACTGCAGTCTGCTATAGTAACACTTTTTGCAAGTGGTGGTAATTTGAAACTATTCTGCTGCTGGTTGAAAATGTCAGTTATGCTGAAACATAGGAAATTGCCAAGAGCTGACCACTTCTGACCCACAAAAGCGACAATTTCTTATGGTTCAACCTAATAATAATACGTTTTAAGGTATAATCATTTACTCTGGACATCCAAGCAGTGAATCTTTCTGAGTCTAATCATCCAGAAAACCCCTAATTACTGGATGAGGGAGTTGCATACTCTATAAGGGAAGATACAATTTTGTAAAAAATCGTTTATCAGTAGATCACTTTAGATTCAGATTCATCTGTTATCTTCTATATTAATGTTTCAGGTACTGAAGTACAGAATTGGGGGTCACTATCTTAGTTGTACTACCCTTTTCTATACTCTGTTTTATCCAGCTAAGATCCTATAAGGGCCTTTCTAATATAACTTGGTTCTAGTCATATGTTAGATACTGTGTGACACTTATTAACCATAGTCCTATGTACTCTAAAAGAGTATGCTGAATTAAAATGTGTTTGTTTTATATATGTATCTATCCCAGGCATTTCCAGCTATGTTGTATGCAATCTAAAAATAAAGGGCAAAATTATTTTTTACTAATATTCTTAATGTCAAAGCTCCACTATTAAGTATACTAGTTAGCAGTTTCTCAAATTTGTGTTTTAATGAGTGGTATTTTGCGGGGGGTGGAGAGTGAAATTACAGGGGTATTTTCTGGATGTTTTTGTATTTTGTACCTTATTTTACTTGGATCGTCAAATGTAGCTACTCATTTTCTAGGTTAGAGACAATTTTCGTTATAAAAATTATTCCATAGTTTTTCTAGATGAACTGATTTATGCTTCATTGTTGCCTGGAGCTTGTACTGCAACCTCTTTGAGCTTCATTTTTCACCTTGCTGTTTTCAGGCTGTAAGGAGTCACATAAACACTTCACTTGAAATTCCATTAACTAAAACACCAAGGCCAAGGCCACAGCAAGTGTTAACTTGTTCAAGATTATATCTTAACACTGGACTATGTGACCTTGTCATCGGGTCGGGAATAATAGGTTAACACTGGAGAGAAGCTCTTCCTATATCCTGTTGCTAAGGCAACAGCTGACTCTAAGCAGATACACAGCACTGAACAACAGTGCCAACAACAAATAGCAGAGCTTAAGGTTATTTAAGTTTCCTGGTACTGAAGGTTCTCTCAGTCCAGGATTCTTTAACTTAAAAACATCTAGCATTTTAATTTTAACCTCAGATTCATAGATTTTTTTTTTTTTCCTATCATGTTCTGTCCTTTGAAGTTTTGGAGCCAACTGCTTAATTTTCTTTGGAATTAACATGTTTGGGGGAATCATTTATGCTGAGTAAAATACGACTTCAGGACACACTTCTGAAGTGCAAAAAAACTTAACAGGTCGTTATCAACAGAAAGATGCCTTATAAATTCTCATTGAAACAGTAAAACTCAGTATTTTAGCCTAAACTGTTTAAACTTGATTATCTCTTAAATGAAGGCATTTTGTCTGGATTAATTTAAATGACTTCTGATAACAAGGTCTTTTTTAAGGTAGGACATAAAATTTCTGGTGTGCTGACTATTATAAAGCTTTTTAGTGTGTAATAGTCCAACATGTTTAGGTTTTTATCCTTGTGTTAAGATGGTAGTTCTCCAGTTTCTTCCACTTCTCATTTTACATCTAGCTCCCTTTTACTCTTCTTGTTGTAATTTAGAGCAGAAGAAATTAAGAACTGAATAGAAAACTATAAAATCAAGCTTATCACAATATATAGATATGGACTTGTGTTCCATCTATTTTCCCATAGGTTCGCAATTATTTCTTGAATGGTTTTGGTCTGCATGACTTTTATTAAATGCTTCCATAGGTATTCCCATCATTTGTAAAATACTTGAAAGCAAGAGAATTTGCTTAAAACTCTTATGGGTTGGAATCGATTTAACTTCAGGACCACCCATTATAGCCTACTTTCATCACCAGCAAAGCAGGTTTATAAAGCTTATGACGCTGTTAGGACTCATCTTAATGATGACAACCTAGAGGCCCAGTGAAGGCAAAAGGAAAGGGGCTCAGTAGGAAAAATGAACCTCTGGTATGCTAGTTCTAAATATTACGGCTGTAGATAGGCCTCTTTTAAGGACTAATACATAGAGAACCAAATTATAAGCATAGTAACCTGGAGAACATATTCTGGGCTTTTTAAGTAGCTGTGCAACTCAGCATAGTTTCTCATTTTCCCATCCACAAAATGTGGAGAAATTGTCACAATTTGTCATCTCCCCCCCAACCCAACAGATAAGGAAGCAGAGCTCTAAGCATATAGATTCCTTGCTCAAAGTTGCCTGGCTATTGATAGCAGAAGTTTTAACTTTAAACCTGTATCTCCTATTCCCTAGTCCATTATTCAGCCATAATCTTCCTCCCTTTTAAAAGTGTCTACATCTGAAAGGAGCAACCGATAAAAGGCCCCGAGGTGTGAATGTAATGACAAGTACCACACTCATATCTCAGTACCACCAAGGAAAACATCCCTGGGTTATATTTGTGAAAGGTACCACAGTGTAGAGGTTAACAGCATAGGTTTTTAGGTTGGCAAAAGATCAGCTTTCTTGACCCAGCATGTTGCTTTGGGCAAGTTTCTTAACCTCACTGAACCTGTAAAATGTACTTTTAATAGTAACTACTGTGGAGATACAGGGGAAATGCTTAGCACAGTGCTAGCACATCATAGTCAATAAATGTTAACAATACACAAGTCTTCTGTTAAAAAAACTAAAAGATGAAGGCGCTCTCGTAATCATCCATACTGGTACCAATTATCATGACCTTCAGTTCAGTTCATTTCAGTCGCTCAGTCGTGTCTGACTCTTAGCAACCCCATGAATCCCAGCATGCCAGGCCTCCCTGTCCATCATCAACTCCCGGAGTTTACCCAAACCCATGTCCATTGAGTCAGTGATGCCATTCAACCATCTCATCCTCTGTTGTCCCCTTCTCCTTCTGCCCCCAATCCTTCCAAGCATTAGGGTCTTTTCCAATGAGTCAACTCTTTGCATGAGGTGGCCAAAGAATTGGAGTTTCAGCTTCAACATCAGTCCTTCCAGTGAACACCCAGGACTGATCTCCTTTAGGATGGATTCATTGGATCTCTTTGCAGTCCAAGGGACTCTCAAGAGTCTTCTCCAACACCACAGTTCAAAAGCATCAATTCTGTGGCGCTCAGCTTTCTTCACCGTCCAACTCTCACATCCATACGTTGACCACTGGAAAAACCATAGCCTTGACTAGACAGACTTTTGTTGGCAAAGTAATGTCTCTGCTTTTAAATATGCTATCTAGGTTGGCCATAACCTTCCTTCCAAGGAGTAAGCGTCTTTTAATTTCATGGCTGCAGTCACCATCAGCAGTGATTTTGGAGCCCCCAAAAATAGTCTGACACTGTTTCCACTGTTTCCCCATCTATTTCCCATGAAGTGATGGGACCAGATGCCATGATCGTAGTTTTCTGAACGTTGAGCTTTAAGCCAACTTTTTCTCTCTCCTCTTTCACTCTCATCAAGAGGCTCTTTAGTTCTTCTTCACTTTCTGCCATAAGGGTTGTGTCATCTGCATATCTGAGGTTATTGATATTTCTTCCAGCAATCTTGATTCCAGCTTGTGTTTCTTCCAGCCCAGCGTTTCTCATGATATACTCTGCATATAAGTTAAATAAGCAGGGTGACCATATACAGCCTTGACGTACTCCTTTTCCTATTTGGAACCAGTCTGTTATTCCACGTCCAGTTCTAACTGTTGCTTCCTGACCTGCATACAGGTTTCTCAAGAGTCAGGTCAAATGGTCTGGTATTCCCATCTCTTTCAGAATTTTCCACAGTTTAATGTGATCCACACAGTCAAAGGCTTTGGCATAGTCAATAAAGCAGAAATAGATGTTTTTCTGGAACTCGCTTGCTTTTTTGATGATCCAGCGGATATTGGCAATTTGATCTCTGGTTCTTCTGCCTTTTCTAAAGCCAGCTTGAACATCTGGAAGTTCACAGTTCACATATTGCTGAAGTCTGGCTTGGAGAATTTTGAGCATTACTTTACTAGCGTGTGAGATGAGTGCAATTGTGGGGTAGTTTGAGCATTCTTTGGCATTGCCTTTCTTTGGGATTGGAATGAAAACTGACCTTCTCCAGTCCTGTGGCCACTGCTGAGTTTTCCAAATTTGCTGGCATATCGAGTGCAGCACTTTCACAGCTCAACTTTCAGGATTTGAAATAGCTCAACTGGAATTCCATCACCTCCACTAGCTTTGTTCGTAGTGATGCTTTCTAAGGCCCACTTGACTTCACATTCCAGGATGTCTGGCTCTAGGTGAGTGATCACACCATCATGATTATCTGGGTCGTGAAGATCTTTTTTGTACATGTCTTCTGTGTATTCTTGCCACCTCCTCTTAATATCTTCTACTTCTGTTAGGTCCATACCATTTCTGTCCTTTATTGAGCCCATCATTGCATGACGTGTTCCCTTGGTATCTCTAATTTTCTTAAACAGATCTCCAGTCTTTTTTCCTCTATTTCTTTGCACTGATTGCTAAGGAAGGCTTTCTTATCTCTCCTTGTTATTCTTTGGAACTCGGCATTCAGATGGGAATATTTTCCCTTTCTATTTTGCTTTTCGCTTTGCTTCTCTTCCCAGCTATCTGTAAGGCCTCCTCAGACAGCCATTTTGCTTTGTTGCATTTCTTTACCATGGGGATGGTCTTGATCCCTGTCTCCGGTACAATGTCACGAACCTCTGTCCATAGTTCATCAGGCACTCGATCCGATCTAGTCCCTTAAATCTATTTGTCACTTCTACTGTATACTCATAAGGGATTTGATCTAGGTCATAACTGAATGGACTAGAGCCCTCAAATTCATGACTTTTTTACCCAAGAAAAATGGTAAGTCTAATAGCTTTCAATGAAATAATAGATTCTTAAAAGGTAAGCCTAGAGAAAAAGAAAAACTGGTTGTTGTGAAAGAAAAATGTGCTCTGTTGTGCTCTTCAGTATTAAAGTGGATTCCATTGTCTTAATACTTCTATTAAAACAGGTATGCTATTTTTGCATTAAACACTGAAGTATACCTACTATGTGAACTTTTCCTTTTTAAAGTTAATGCCTAATTGCCTTTGGGTGTATTTTCTATATGTCTGAAAAATTTGGTTTTTAGTTGATACTAAACTCTTGTACATAAACAATTTTTGATTAGTCAGGAAGATGGAAGTAAAAGGCTAGTAATCTCATTATTAGCAGACTTCTTATTTTCAAGTTCATACCTCCAAAATCACCTGTGATTTCCCAGTAGGCTGTGAAAATGAGTCACCTGGTATCTACAAAGTAGTGCTCTGCCTACTGTGTTTTAACAAATGTTTAACTTGATTATGTATATAACCAAATAATTTATAAACAGTCTCTTTAAGGGGCTACCTATATAAAATGCACACACTTCATTAAAAACAAAACATGTACTCTCAAATCTTTATCATACTGTTATAGTTTTTAATGTATGAAATCTGAAACAATTCAGATTTATCACTGACAAAGAGGTAAATACATACCTTACATCAATTTCCTAGGTTAAAGTTGTGGCTAAACTCACTTTAAAATTCAGGATTCTAAGTGACTAGGGAGTCCTCTGTACCTTGAACAGCCTGCCCTCCCAATGAGATGAGTCCCTACTAAAACAACCTGTGCTAATACCATCATATTTATCACATTTTAATTATCAGTCTCCCATTAGATTGGGGATTCCTTTAGGGCAGAGACTGTTGTTCACTTTGTCTTGAAATAGGTACCAAATTATTTGTCAAATGAGTAGCGAACAACACTTAAATGGTGTGCATTTAGGTATAATATAACCTACAAATAATCTATAATCTGATTTAAAATCCTCAAATTTAAACAGATTTATACCAAGGCTTTGATTTAGCTTGTGCTAAATAATTTCTAAAATTTGTAGGTTTGAGGCATTTTATTATAAAAAGCTGGTACGCATAAGTGAATAAGAACTTAAAATCATCATACATTTACTTCATTTTTTAGCTTGACCTTCTAGTAAATCTTTAGCTTCATTGATTTTGGCTGCTATATAAGGAGATCCTCCTATAGAAAGAAAGAAAAAAGGAATAGTTACAATATTGGATTCTCCAATTTCTGCCTGGTGAAAAGCTATTACCTTGTTTCAAGAACTCCTGTTTATCTAAGATAAAATGAGCAGAAATGAAATTTTGATTTTTTAAAAAAATAACTGACACTGGAACTGGATGACTAAAAACACAGTTAATATATTTGATCAATGGGAAATGATGTATGCCAATGAGGGAGATTTATACACACAAAATGGCACGTCTGAAATAGCTTAAACAGAAGAAATGAGATTTTAAAAAATTCTCATGTGACTTTGAAATAGTGCAAGTTACCTTTTTCATAAATGAACACTGATTTATTGTATTGTGTTATTATAAGTCATGAAATTGTCAGAGGCTTCTGAGCTTTGTTGGAAGACCCCACTCTAGTTCCTTTTCCAGTTATCAACAGTCCTTTATGATGTCACCTACAGCTGCTTTTCTACTAAACTGGAGCTGTGATTTGAGTGAGTCTCAAAAAAATGTGGCCCCAAACCAGCAAGCATCAGCAATCAGTAAGCTTAGTTAAGATGCAAATACATAGGTTCCATCCTAGACCTACAGAATCAGAAGCGCTCTGGTGTGTGCTTAGTCGCTCAGTCGTGTCTGACGCTCTTATCCCATGGACTGTAGCCCTCCAGGCCCCTCTGTCCATGGGGATTCTCCAGGCAAATATTCTCCAGTTAATATCAGCTAAGTTTTGTAAAAGATGTTATGCACTCAAATACCAAATATTTACCACCCCACTGAAGCCAAAACCCTCTTAATGAGAGACCTCTCACATGAAGTAAAAGGACTTAAACACTGAATCATGGATTTTGTGGTCTATGTTTTGGTATTCCATTTGATCTTTCAACAGAGCCTAGGCTGGTTAGAAGTGTATCAGAAACTAATAAATATATCCTATAGTTCTCTAGGTAACCACTAGTTTAAAAAGTCTAAATGGATAGGGGGGAAAAAGTTTGTTAGTTTCATTAACTGAAATTCAACATTTTCCTTAAGAATGTAGACACCCCTCACGCCCCACCCCAAAAAGTAATTAGCAGTATTTAAGACACATCACAAGTGCAGGTCTCAAAACATGGTTAATGCTTATCACTACTTCCAAATGACAGTAGTTACTAGATCTGCTTATTAGTCTATAAGTAAATTTTCCACTCAGTATTTATTAAGATACCAAAAGAGCAAGTAGACCCAGCTTGGGAGACAATGCTCACAAACAAATCGAAGCATTTTCCTTACAACAGCCAAGATTTAGCTATAAAATTATCCCATTAATAACAGTCACCCCAACAAAATGTGTTAACAATTCTAATGATACTTACCCTTGTCTGGGTGATTTAAAAGCATAATTCGTCGATGAGCATCTCTTATTTTGGCTTTATTGGCAGTAGGGCTAATTTTAAAAAGGAAAAGGTATTATTTACTTCAGACTAGTTCTGGGTCACATTAAAAAACTATAAAGTTAAGTTGAAAATTGTGAAACTGGATTAAGTCAATAAAACAGTATGAAAAGCTACTTAGGAGCCTCTTCTCTAACACAAGCAAGATGATGATTCTGAATCACAGAACTGAACAGAGCTCCTTAGAAAAATAAGGTATTCTCAGAAATTGAGTTGAACTTGAAATTTATTACAACAATCCTGTTGTTGGAAAGCATGTTTCAAGTATCTGGAAATGAAAGAATTTTCACCACAAAATTTGTCACTCAGTTATAGAGAACAATATTGAGTACTGATTATCTGTTGAAAAATCTACCTCCAGTGAGTTAAAAAGTACTTCTGTGTCAGTGGGCCTTCTCTTTGGACTTTTGTAGGGAATGTTAAGGTTTAAAAAAATGTATATAATAGATGGAAGTCCCTGGCAGTCCAGTGTTTAAGACTCTGCTTCCACTGCAGGGGGCATAGGCTTGATCCCTAGAGTTGGGGAACTTAAGATCCTAATAGAGAAGGTCTTTTTTACATTTGCTTCTAGCTCTAAATTTGAAAGAAAAATATTAAAAATGTAAGAAATTATTTTACCTTACACCTAGTATTAATGCTGCTTCCCGTTTTGTCATTTTGGGTTCAAACCCACCTCTGTAATAGCCACCACTGAAGGCCTGAAAGAGGAAATGCATTTATAGGAAAAGATGATCAAACTGAAAATTGCTAAAAAAAAATGTCTATAAATGTTCACAGAACCAGCAGAAAACTTTTAAGAGTAATTCCTGTGGTATTTTAGCTTATAAGTAGCAACAGATGTTTTAATGATCATTAAACATCCATTTCCAACCTTCCACCCCACCAGACAACCTAAACTGTCAAAGATAACACGACGAAATAACAGTGCCTCAAAGCCAGTTCTTCTGGGAGTGAAGGGAAGATTATTCCAAGCTAGCCATGTTCAAATAAAAACTTGATCTTAGACTATGACTAAATGTTTTAGAACAAGTGCTTTATAGGATCTGGAGATCTTTTGAGCAAGTTGTTCAAGGATATTTTGAGGTTCAAGGCAGCTACTAAAGACTTTAAGATACATACTAAGAATCAGGCTACTGGGTCCATTGACCTCGATGTGTCAGAAATCATATTGGTAAAGCCTACCATTACCCACTATGTAACTCAATAAAGTGACATTACCTTTCATGATACTAGAACTGTTAACATCTCTTCCCCAAATCCATCATATATAACATTTGATTCTTTAGAGTAGCCCCATTACAAAGCTCAGAACTTCTAAACCTTTTTGTGGGAAGCACGAGAAAGGGTCTAAAGCAATCACTTAGAACGCCATGGATGTCTGGCTTCATACACAGCAAAGAATTAGCAAAAGTGCTAAAGAAGTCTTACAGATTTCGGTAGACTTTGAAAAACTTGTTTTACTTGAGGCTCCATATGCTTCATGGCTTGCAAAGCATAACGACCTAAAAACAAAAGCAACAAAATAATTAAAAAGTCCTCAACGTCCCCTACTTCAGTTCTATCCCCAAACCATAAACAAACCTGCAAATCCTGCAGCAGCAATGGTCAGTCCAACTGCTACCACTGTACTGGCCTGGTAAACGGAAGCAGAGTTAAGTATTTATTTATCTCATTCTCACCCTATCCTATCATGCCCATTCTCCCATTTCAACTCACTACAAATTTTATTTCAACGGGAGAAACAACTTTGAGGGTGAAAATACTCTGTCCAAGGATCCTACAAATTTTACATCCAACGCATTGTAAAGGTATGGCGCTTTCACTACGGGAGGAAAACAAGCAACTCGATTTGCTTATTTACTTTGACAACAATGAAAAGGATGACTTCCCGCTCCTTGAAAACTTCTCCTTCACCTCAGGGAAAGTGAAGTCACATTTAAATTCAATCAAGAGGAATGGAAATAAATTTTCTGCCAGAGAAAGAACTTTGTACAGAGGGTTCCTGTAAATTCTGATTCAACGTTAAACGTGAGCTTAAAGATTAGCTTTTCATAGCGCCTTCGGCCAAATATGTATAGGAATCGAGAAGTGTGTCAGTCAGCAAGAGAAAAGGGGGAAGACAGTGCAATGCAGATAAAGGACTACGAGGAGAAGGAGAGGAACAGCAGGTATACTCAAGTGCGTTTCCATTTATCTCCGAGCCCTAGGGGGACGGCAGGCACAAAGGCCCGAGAGCGGTGAGCCAACAGCTTTGTGTCCTAAAGAGGGTCACTCTCCCAGGCGCTACACTCCCAGCTCAGAGTCGCATTAGGGAGACATCGGCTCCTCTCCTCCCAGGCCTTGAGCAGAGGTTGCGAACTGGGCCTGAGATCGCCCAAGAGGCCGGAAGGCCGAACTCACCATGGCACCTGCTCGGTTCCCCTGCCTCCACCAGGAGCGCGGTTCATCCCAGCCCACCAAGTTCACGCCTCTATCACAAAGCGATTCGGCCACCACCAGCACTTACAAACCACCTAAAGGCACCCCAGGAAATACGGCAGTGGCGGCCGTAAACTAGGTCGGAAAACTGTCGTAAAAGTGGGCCTGCGGACGGGAAAGAAAAGGTCGCTCAAGCAGTGGGCGGGTGGAGAACGCGACTTTGGATTGGTTGGCGGGTGGGCGGGTCACCTTCTTATTGGGTTCAAAGGTGGGGCTTCTCGGCGTTTTGTCCTTCAAGTCTGGCCTCGTTTTGTTCTTTGCTCCTGGGCCTAGAGTATTTGGGAATTCCTATGGGAAGGGTTTTGGTATAGGGCATGAGCAAATACTGTGTAGCTTCACTCTGAACGTTTTTCTTTTTTTACGTCTTAGCACCTCCACTTGGCATTTATTTTGTTTGTAATTGTCAAGAGTAATGAATATCCATATACCTGCCGTTACAATTCCACCATAAAACCAAATAAATGTAGCGATACAGTATAGCCAAAAGATGTTCTAGAAAATCAAAGGAGCAAAGCATATTGTTTCGGGGGTTGTTCTGTGGCATTCTTTTATTTAAAATAATTTTATTTAAATATGTGACTTGACGGGAACTTGTGTGAATGGGGTTTGGTTTTGTGGAATGGAATTACCACTTAAGGACAGTTAATATTCTGATCATGGGATCTCAGAATCACCTCAACTGAAAAATGCTATTTAAGATTACTCCCTTTCTCAAAATAAAAAGTAATGTTTGGTTTTGCCTTAGAGGGTATCTATATATAAAAGGAGAAAAGAAAAACAATGGAGACAATAATGAAAATTTTGCAGTGTGTTGTTTGTATAATGAAAATAAATTTGGAATTAGTTCCCACTTAGAGTTTAGAAAGTATCAGAAGTCTGTTTACATTGCAATAAAATTCTGCAAATAATGTGAATTTGTTGGCTTTGTTTTCCTGCTCTGTAAAAAGATTCTGTATTTGGATCTCCAAGGCAGCCCTGAGCTGAAATGAAATTTATTGTTAACAAACTATCCAAAACTGAGATCCTAGTGTTAAATGTACATCTTCCTTTTTTGCCTTTTTAAAATCTAGTTCTTAACCCAACAACTACAAAAGATAAGTAGGACATAAGACCTTGGGATCAAATTGGCCTGAAAAAAGTTTAAAATTCCTATGTTTAAAACTCCTGTTACATATGGTTTTGGTATATACAAGCTATGATATGTAGCTTGCTTGAGGAACGCAAGCCTAAACTTAGGAAACCAGGGGTGGAGACACTTGAAGTGCAGATAGCTGTTTTTGGATACAAATCAAACTAGATGCACAACCTGTCTTTGTCACTTACTATTTATGTGCATTTGGGCAAGTTATTCCTGACTCTTCATTTTCTCATTTATAAAACAAGAGTATGATGGCTATCTTGCCAAATTTTTGTAAGGATAAAGATGTATATTGTGTATTCTATACATACTTATGGCTCAGTGTGTAGCTATTATTATTACTAAGAAAGGTCAGAGGGAAGTCAGAGTGCAAAGTTCTTCCCAATTCTCATGACACTTCACCCATGGATGCAAGCACACTAAGGTCATGGGAAGAACCCTTAAAAACAATTTTTAAAAAAGTCTATTGACTGATAAATAAATGAGTAATCACTGTTTGTTTCTTCTAGCCTGTGGTGCCTGCTAGCATACCTTGACTTGTGACTGCATAACTTCAATCTTCAAGGAAGGTCTGTATCTTGAAATCCTGTTCTACTCTGTCTTCATGTTGCCTTTCTCCTCTGTGTGTAGAATCTTCACAGCCTCCGTTCTAAAGGATACATATAATTGCATGTAGGGCCCACCTGTATAAATCCAGGATAATATCCCCATTTTAAGATCCTTAAGTTAATCATAGCTGCAAAGATTTTGTCATATAAGATAATATTCACAGGTTCCAGGTTTTAGGACTTGGTAGCTTTGGGGGTTATTATTTAGGCTACCATAGAGAATAAGAGAAGACAGTAGAGGGGACTTGGAATGACCAGATAATGAGAAAAGTCTCAAGCACATCTACTTAATTTCTCCTCTCAAATTTGTCGACCAAGTAAGTCACTTTTGGGGGAGGAATAAGTGAGAGATTAGAGGGAGTATCTAGAAGTAGTCTTGAACTGTGACTTTCAAACACTCTTTGACCATAACTCTTATTAATAGTAAAAAATATATTTTAGCTTGTGACTCTAGAAAACAAATACATACTTGAATGTACATGTGCACACACACACATTGAATTTAATGTGAATTTAAATTGAACTTAATGGAAATTAATGTTTTTGAGATAGTACTTGCACTTGCTTCCTGAGATGTATGCTGGTCTTTCCTATTTTAAAAAAATCCAGAAAATCCATTAAGTTTGCAGTCCACTAATTGGTCATAATCTGAAGTTTGGGAAACATCACTCCATGAAAATCCACCTTTGGAAATTAATGCCAGGCATATAAAATTTGTTCTTTCCCAAAAACCATGTCCCAGACATTGTGCTAAATGCTTCATGTTGATTATTTCACTTCATAACAGTAATATTTATTTCTGTTTTGCAGATGAGGATATTTTGCCAAATACATTTGTTCCCTGCCCCCCAAGATCCCTCTCTATTGTTTTCCGTTCTGCTCTGTTTCCCAGAGGGGCACAGGAGGCTAGGAGGCTGAAGTTAATGGACTACATCAATGGACTCCTTTTTCTTCTAGCTTGGGGTTCAGTTTTGTCTGATCAGCAGATCAGAAAGCAGGAGGAGAGTGAGTTCACGGTCTTCATTTCTCCATCTTCCTTTCTGGTGGTTGCCAAAGGCTGGCTGAGTTTGTCCACTGAAGATACAGTTCCTGTTGTGTGTGTCATAAGGTAATTACTCCCACTCCTCGTTCTTTCAGGTATGTCTAAGGGTAATAATGATTCCATTGACCCCCATAGCCATGCTGGACACTAAACACTTGATCATTATTTGCTAATTTCCCTTAATCCTGTCTGTATCCTCGTAAACAGTCCCTAATTAAAATTTCTTTAGTTACTCCATTGGGGGATGCCTTGTCTTTCCAACATGAATGGTGACTGTTATAAGAGATTGCTACAATCAAGCAGGAGATGATAGTAGCAGTGGAAGTGGAAGGAAGTGGCTGGACTCCTGCTGATATTTTGAAGGAAGAACTGATAGGATTTTCTGATGGATGAGATGTAGTATGTGAGAGAAAGAAAGGATTCAAGAGTGATTCCCAAGCAGTAGGCTTGGGTTGTTGGAAGGCTGAAGTTGCCACTTAATGGGACTGGAGAGACTTCAAGAAGAGCAAGTAGGGGGTGGGAGATTTTGTTGTGTTAAGTTTGAAATATCAACTAGATATCCAAAAAGTTTTAGGTAGGCATTTGGGTATACAAGTCCTGTGTCAGGAGAGAGATGTGAGAGTCATCAGTCCATAGATGATCTTCAAGACCTGTCGGGAGCCGCGTTAGGCATTACTGAAAAAATGGAGGCACGGCACCAACCCCCTCTCCTCATCCCACAGGCATGGTCCCAGAATGAAGGAGTTAGGTCTTGTGATTCTGACTTGTGCTTTCCTTCCTCCGGTTGAGTTGGCTGGAAAGAATGTTATAATCCATAAAGTTAACTATTGACATTTGTTCAAGGATCTTTACAAAGAATGTTCCATGATGAGCACATACGCAGCAGCCTGAGGCCATGGGAAACATTGTTATCTGAAACCTGCTTGTAAGGGAAATGTTTATGGCAAAACAAGTTTGCTGAGTTTAGGGGTTAGGAATAATTAAGAATAGTAGAAGCTAAAAGTTTAAGGTATGTTGTAGTGTTGGCATATTTTACTATAGCTTATGGAAACTAGGTATTTTAGAGATACTAGTAGCTAAAAGCCTTTTTCCTAAAAAGGCATCATCTCCTGATGATGATCTTGAGTTACTAGGGGATAGCAGGATTCAGAGAGATAAGAAATAAACTGAGGAATGTGATGTATAGCCCAGAAACAAACTTGAGTTACAATGTTATCACAAGGACACTTAAAAGGGAACTCTGAAGGACAAAAATGATTTATGGAGACAGTAAATATGGGTGAGGGGAAACTGAAGATGTCATACCTCTGACCTAATGCTTTTGTAAAAGTATAAAAGAAAACCTGATGCTTAAAATAAACATGCAGCCCAGTGCTTTGAGTGAGAGACTGCATCATTTTCTCCACCGACCCCGTTCTTCCCTTCAGTGCTTCCCTGGCTGTCGGAGCTGGACTCCGGCAAAGACCATGGAACAGATGAAATCATCCATTGGATGAGTGGAGAGAAAAGAAGAGGGATAAGGGCTCTTTTGATATCTTTCATATTTGGAATTTGGGGAGATGAGGAAAAGCCAGAAAATTAGACTGAAAAAGGTTGACCAGAAACCAGGTGAGTGTGGTGTCCTGGAAGCCTAGTGAAGACATTGTTCAGTGGAGGAACTGTATAAAATGCTGCTAATAGTCACAATAAAGAACAACTGAGAATTGACTACTAGAGATCATTGGTAATACTTATGAGAAGAGTTTCTGCAACACGATGGGGACAAAAGTCTGCCTGGAGTGGATTTAAGAGAGGATGGGAAGAGAAAGAGTGGAGATATGGATCATAAGACATCTCTTTCAAGGATTTTTGCTGAAAAGGGAATTAGAGAAATGTGACAGTACTAGAGAGAGAAGCAGTTTAAGAAGGGTTTTTCTGCTTTTTTTTTTTTTAAGATGGAAGAAATAAAAGCATGTTTACCTGCTATAGAAATGATCTTACAGAAGGAAAAAATTGGACCAAATTCATTGAATCATCTAATATAAGAATGAGAAGAAAATATAGAGATCATTTTCCCCACAACAGCTTTGTTTTATAAATGAAGAAACTGAGCTTCAAAATGGTAGACTAACTTTTCCAAAGCCCTGATAGCATCCAGTAATTGCTTACCCTTATTGTCCACTTTTCAGATGTATACAATGTTAGGGTCATAAGAGGGTTATAGAATTGCCTTTCCCTGTATTTCTTTACCACCCTTTAGGAGTTTACTCACATCTGGGTCAATGGAGTCCAAGTTTCTGACCAGCAGCCATTTAACCCATGATTCTCTTGTAGATGGGCTTCCCTCGTGGCTCAGCTGGTAAAGAATCTGCCTGCAATGCTGGAGACCTAGGTTCGATCCCTGGGTTGAGAAGATCCCCTGGAGAAGATCCCTTCTCCAGAAGGGAAAGGCTACCCCCTCCAGTACTCTGGCCTGGAGAATTCCATGGATGGTATAGTCCATGGTGTCGCAAAGAGTAGAACATGACTGAGCGACTTTCACTTTCACTTTCTCTTGTAGACAGCTGCTCATACAATGCTGTATGTAAAACTAAGTAGCACTCAGTAAATATTTAGTTCCTTTCCCTTCTCCTTCATACCATCCCTTTTTATCCTCTTCCTGTTTATCTCCAGTGATCCTACCATGACCTGACAATCTACCACTGGGAATTCATCCTGTTTTCCCCTGTTTGGAAGTCAGTATTCTTAGTATAATTATCATACTGAGCTGTGATCAACAGATTCCTTCATGAAGTGATTTAAGAGTCTCTTTTGCTATTATAGCTAGTAAAAGGAATGTTCTAGTGCTGGTACAGAATGGATGGAAGAAAGGAGATATTTAGAGCAAGTGAGATGGAGGACAGGTTTGGGTAGAAATGAGGGCCTAGGGCAGTGGGAAGTGGAGGGGGTGCTGGAATATCAGAAGGCTGAAGTCTAACCACCCTTTCCTCCTGTTGGATTCATCTGCATCCAAGTCAGGTGATCCCACCCTCCCTTGGGCCTATTATAAAATAATTTATAACTATTTCTCCTGTGATTTTCTTTCCTTTTTCTTCATCTTGCTTTATTTTTTCCTCACTGCATCTGTTTTAGTCTGACTTCCTACTTTCCTTTCTACTTACAAGAACCATTGTCCTAATTAATAAAGTCCAGAGCATGGGAGTGGAGGGGAGGACCAAAGAATTGCAGTGTGTTTGACTGGAGTAATGGCTTGTGTTTCTGGATAAAGATTCTGCTATCTTCTCAGGCTGTAGGGAAGAAAATTGAGGCACTCAGGATTTCAGGGAAAAGTTGGAAATTGGGGTAAAGACTAGATGTCTTTTCCCAATGGAGATTTCCCAGCCAACCCTCTATTTCATTCCACTGTTGCACGTCTTTTTCCATTGCCTTTCTCAGTTCTTTACCCCCTTCCCTATCCAGAGTTCCACTTGTATGCAGCAGCTTTATGTGTTGAATAAAATGAACCCTTCCTGCTGAGCTGTCAGCAAATGGAACTGACCAACGGAACAGTCTATGTAAGTGCGTCTTGTGCTTGGGCCAGACAGACAAGTGCAATTATTTGATTGCTGGAGATTGCCACTAAATGAGGGTGAAATAGTGGGTCTGAGACTTGTTGATGAATATTATTAATAATATAGTGTCATGCATTAATAGCATAGTGTCATGTGAAACAAAGCTACACTAGAAGGTCTTTCTGAAATCTCATTTTAAATTACACTTTCAGGGAGCTAGCTGGTGGAGGAGATGAGAAATAATAAAGCAAGGTGTCTTTAAGCAACTGGTTGGGAGTTTCAGTGTGACCTTGGCTATAGTTCAGAGAATATGCATTGCTGTCATGAGTTCTTTGGTGGCTGGAGTGAAGCATGGGATTCCTCTCTGGTTAATTGTCATTGAAGTTACATTACGGTAGTGCTCTACTATGAAAAATAATCTTCATTTCCATCATTAAAATTCTTGAAGAGAGGCCATTGCAAAAACTGCATAAAATTCTTTCCAGCTACTGTGATGTCCTCAGTAAATGAATAGTACAAAAGTCCACCCATCACAAACAACCCTTCCAGACTCCTCCACTTCTTCATTCATAAAACTAACAGTCCTGCCAAATGGACTTGTCACCATTATTCTCCAGATATGTCCTGCAGTCCACTGCCCCTGGACTTGAGTAAAAGTAATTCCCTCCATTCCAAGTGCCTTTCCCCCATCCCAGCTCTGTCTGTCAGTTGAAAGCCGAAACTAAATGTGCCTTCTGTGAAGTCTTCTTTGTTCATTTGTCTGCAACAGGCATCCACAAACTTTTTATGTAAAGTAACAGTAGAATTCTAGGCTTTGTCACATACAGCTTCTGTATTCTTCCCTGTTTTATCGAAATGTGAAAACTGTCCTTAGCTCACGGTCCATTTAAAAATAGGCCACAGGATACATTTGGTTCATGGACCATAGTTAGCCAAACTATGGTCTGGAGTGGTCTCTGCTGTCTCTAAAGTTCTGTACAATTTCATTTGTGTTATATATACCACTTACCACGCCTAGCCTTGTATACAAATTGTTGGTATACAGGTATCTTCTCTATTGAACTAAAGATTTTTGAGAGTATAAATCATATCTTGTGTACTTTATCCCCTGCAACATCTGTTCTGGTATCTGAACACAGAAAGTACTCAAACGGTATTTATTAAATGAATGCATAAATTATTTAAATTATCTCCCAGCAAGAACATAATTTATTTCCCAACAACTCTTCCAAGCTCTTAATTTTCTGATAGGTAGGTCTTCTACCTCTACTCAGATCCTGGACCATTAATATGACCATGAGCACCATAAGTGGAACTGGTAATTATACACAGAATGTTGTTTTCATTTATTAAACATTGTAGCTAGGAGAAATATCAATAACCTCAGATATGCAGATGATACCACTCTTATGGCAGAAAGCATAGAAGAACTAAAGAGCCTCTTGATGAGAGTGAAAGGGAAGAGTGAAAAAGTTAGTTTAAAACTCAACATTCAGAAAACTCAGATCATGGCATCCAGTCCCGTCACTTCATGGCAAATAGATGGGGAAACAATGGAAACAGTGAGAGACTTTATTTTCTTGGGCTCCAAAATCACTGCAGATGGTCTCTGCAGCCATGAAATTAAAAGACGCTTGCTCCTTGGAAGAAAAGCTATGACCAACCTAGACAGCATATTAAAAGCAGAGATATTTCTTTCCCAACAAAGGTCCATCTAGTCAAAGCTATGGTTTTTCCAGTAGTCAGGTGTGGTTGTGAGAGTTGGACTATGAAGAAAGCTGAGCATCAAAGAATTGATGCTTCTGAACTGTGGTGTTGGAGAAGACTCTTTAGAGTCCCTTGGACTGCAAGGAGATCCAACCAGTCAGTCCTAAAGGAAATCAGTCCTGAATATTCATTGGAAGGACTGATGCTGAAGCTGGAACTCCAATACTTTGGCCACCTGATGCAAAGAACCGACTCATTGGAAAAGACCCTGATGCTGGGAAAGATTGAAGGCTGGAGGAGGAGATGACAGAGGATGAGAAGGTTGGATGGCATCACTGATGCAATGGACATGAGTTTGAGTAGGCTGCTGGAGTTGGATGAGATGGTTGGATGGCATCACTGATGCAATGGACATGAGTTTGAGTAGGCTGCTGGAGTTGGTGATGGACGGGGAAGCCTGGCATGCTACAGTCCATGGGGTTGCAAAGAGTAGGACACAACTTAGTGACTGAACTGAACTGAATCACTCAGCACTTTTTACATGCAAATCTCTGAGAAAACATCAGTGGATAAGATAGAAACTTCAGCTCCTGTGGCACTTTGCAGTCTAGGTTGAGAAGCATGATCTTAATATGAGCTCTTTTCCTGATATGTCTCAATTTTACTTTCCTGTTTTTTCAGATCGTTTACTTAATAATAATATTATTTTGCCACTGGGTTTGCCACGGTGCAAGAAACAATAAAGTTATAATAGCAGAAGCCGACATTGATTGTTTACCTTAGATAGTTATAGGTATACATTTTAATATGTACAACCACTTAAGGAAATTAATAAAGCAACTAACTGCAGTTATTTATTTTGTTTTTAATCTGGATAAACTGGTGATCACAGCTGTCACTTAACCAGATAAAAGGACATAAGTCAGTCAACTAGAGGCAATATCTTGATCACAAGCTAAAGTAAGCAACATCATTTAGAATAGGCATATAATGCTTAATAATTGTTTTCTTACAGGTGCTCAGTCACTTAGTCATGTCCAACTCTTTGTGACCTCATGGATTGTAGCCCTCCAGATTCCTCTCTCCGTGGAATTCTCCAGGCAAGAATACTGGAGTGGGTTGCCACGCCCTTCTCCAGGGGATCTTCCTGATCCAGGGATCAAACCTGGGTCTCCTGCATTGCAGGCAGATTCTTTACCATCTGAGCCGCCAGGGAAGATGCCAATAATTGGTCATGGTTTAAAAAAATAACTGACTTAGTTAATAAAGGTGTGTAGATTTGACTTAAGTTTTGTTTGTATCTTAAGCCTCATCTTTACAATGTAATCAAAATATTGTTGGATCATGCTGAGTTTCATTCTGAGCATGAATTTGCTTTGAACTGAATGACAGCAAAGCAAAAAATTAAAAATATGAAAGAAAAACAACTACACATACAATTAACTGAAAGAAATTAAAATATTTTATGGCAGTCTCTAAAGAAAATATCAACAGAGTAAGTTTTTAATAGAAGAAATTTCTTAAAGCCCTCCTTCTTTAGTGTATGTTTCCGTCTGCCTCACATCAAGTCCATTACCAGACAGATCTCTTTACTCTCCGATTCTCCCCCAGTACTGTTTGCCCAGCTCTTTCTCCTCTTTGCACCACTCCTCAATCAATTCGATCCTCTTGTCCAGTTACTCTCTGCCCATTCAAGGTTTTCCCATTCTTTTATATTCCCTCCCTTTCTGCAGTGTACACTGTGGTAGGTCAGATGCTTAGATAGCTGCCAAGATTCCCAACCACTAGTGTACACCCCCTGTATGATTTTGTCCCCTCAGGTATGGGCTGGACCTGTGAATATGGTGGGAATATGGCCCTCTCGGTTGATTACATCAAAGTGGCAAAGGTGATGTGATAGTTCACATCTGTTGTTACACTACTTTATGTAAGACACCATTGTAGCAGACTGGAGTGAGAGTCTCCTGCTTGCTTTGAGGAAGTAAGCGGTCCTATTTTAAAAGTCCTGTGGCTAGAACCTGAAGGTGGCCTCTAGGAGCTGACAGCAGAGAGCTGATGGCTTTGGTTCTATGACTGCAAGAACTGAATTCTCCCAACTTCAGTGAGTTTGGAAGAGACCCCGAACCCTCAGATGAGATTGCAGCCCTGCCTGACACCTTGATTTCAGTCTTGCAAGACCCCGGGACTAGAATTTAGATACAATATGTCTAGACTTCTGACCTAGTGAGATAATAAAATGTTGTAATAATCCAATACATTTGTGGTAACTTATTATATTAATACAACAATAGAAAACAAATACATGCATGTTGATTTGTGTGATAAAGTCTAAAAATATCAGGGGAAAGGGAAATTAGTGTATTTATATATTTATGCTTTATGCATTTATATTTTTATCTTTGTTACATTATTCTTCCAATGATTTTAACCCATTTCCCCCACTATATATCCATGAACAATACACCTGAAGAATGTGATATCTCTCCATCAGAATAGTGGCTCCCTATTCCTATAATGCAAAAGTAGGAAGTCAGGAGACACCTGGCGTAACAGGCAAATTTGGCCTTGGAGTACAGAATGAAGCAGGGCAAAGGCTAATAGAGTTTTGCCAAGAGAACGCACTGGTCATAGCAAACACCCTCTTCCAACAACACAAGAGAAGACTCTACACATCGACATCACCAGATGGTAAACATCGAAATCAGATTGATTATATTCTTCGCAGCCAAAGATGGAGAAGCTCTATACAGTCAGCAAAAACAAGACCGGGAGCAGACTGTGGCTCAGATCATGAACTCCTTATTGCCAAATTCAGACTTAAATTGAAGAAAGTAGGGAAAACCACTAGTCCATTCAGGTATGACCTAAATCAAATCCCTTATGATTATACAGTGGAAGTGACAAATAGATTTAAGGGACTACATCTGATAGAGTGCCTGATGAACTATTGACAGAGGTTCATGACATTGTACAGGAGACAGGGATCAAGACCATCCCCATGGAAAAGAAATGCAAAAAAGCAAAATGGCTGTCTGAGGAGGCCTTACAAATAGCCGGGAAAAGAAGAGAAGCAAAAAGCAAAGGAGAAAAGGAAAGATATTCCCATCTGAATGCAGAGTTCCAAAGAATAGCAAGGAGAGATAAGAAATCCTTCCTTAGCAATCAATGCAAAGAAATAGAGGAAAACAACAGATTGGGAAATACTAGAGATCTCTTCAAGAAAATTAGAGATACCAAGGGAACATTTCATGCAAAGATGGGCTCGATAAAGGACAGAAATGGTATGGACCTAACAGAAGCAGAAGATATTAAGAAGAGGTGGAAAGAATACACAGAAGACATGTACAAAAAAGATCTTCATGACCCAGATAATCATGATGGTGTGACTCACCTAGAGCCAGACATCCTGGAATGTGAAGTCAAGTGGGCCTTAGAAAGCATCACTACGAACAAAGCTAGTGGAGGTGATGGAATTCCAGTTGAGCTATTTCAAATCCTGAAAGATGATGCTGTTAAAGTGCTGCACTCGATATGCCAGCAAATTTGGAAAACTCAGCAGTGGCCACAGGACTGGAAAAGGTCAGTTTTCATTCCAATCCCAAAGAAAGGCAATGCCAAAGAATGTTCAAACTACCGCACAATTGCACTCATGTCACACGCTAGTAAAGTAATGTTCAAAATTCTCCAAGCCAGACTTCAGCAATACGTGAACTGTGAACTTCCAGATGTTCAAGATGGTTTTAGAAAAGGCAGAGGAACCAGAGATCAAATTGTTAACATCCACTGGATCATTGAAAAAGCAAAGAGTTCCAGAAAAACATCTATTTCTGCTTTATTGACTATGCCAAAGCCTTTGACTGTGTGGATCACAATAAACTGTGGAAAATTCTAAAAGAGATGGGAATACCAGACCATCTGACCTGTCTCTTGAGAAACCTGGATGCAGGTCAGGAAGCAACAGTTAGAACGGGACATGGAACAACAGACTGGTTCCAAATAGGAAAAGGAGTACGTCAAGGCTGTATATTGTCACCCTGCTTACTTAACTTATATGCAGAGTACATCATGAGAAACGCTGGGCTGGAAGAAACACAAGCTGGAATCAAGATTGCCAGGAGAAATATCAATAATCTCAGATATGCAGATGACACCACCCTTATGGCAGAAAGTGAAGAAGAAATAAAAAGCCTCTTGATGAAAGTGAAAGAGGAGAGTGAAAAAGTTGGCTTAAAGCTCAACATTCAGAAAACTAAGATCATGGCATCTGGTCCCATCACTTCATGGGAAATAGATGGGGAAACAGTGGAAACAGTGTCAGACTTGATTTTTTTGGGCTGCAAAATGACTGCAGATTGTGATTGTAGCCATGAAATTAAAAGATGCTTACTCCTTGGAAGGAAGATTATGACCAACCTAGACAGCATATTTAAAAGCAGAGACATTACTTTGCCAAGAAAGGTCCATCTAGTCAAGGCTATGGTTTTTCCAGTGGTCATGTGTGGATGTGAGAGTTGGACAGTGAAGAAAGCTGAGCGCCAAAGAATTGATGCTTTTGAACTGTGGTGTTGGAGAAGACTCTTGAGAGTCTCTTGGACTGCAAGGAGATCCAACCAGTCCATCCTAAAGGAGATCAGTCCTGGGTGTTCATTGGAAGGACTGATGTTGAAGCTGAAACTCCAATACTTTGACCACTTCATGCGAAGAGTTGACTCATTGAAAAAGACCCTAATGCTGGGAAGGATTGGGGGCAGGAAGAGAAGGGGACGACAGAGGATGAGATAGTTGGATGACACTACTGCCTCAATGGACATGGGTTTGTGTAAACCCCAGGAGTTGATGATGGACAGGGAGGCCTGGCGTGCTGGGATTCATGGGGTTGCAAAGAGTCAGACACGACTGAGTGACTGAACTTTCTTTCTATACCTATAAATCTCCAAGGGTGGGGTTAAAGCTTGTGTAGTTTGTCAAAGTCCCCTGGAAAATGCTTTGGGTTGAGAAGTCCTGCACTGTATGATAGTTTAAGGACTGCTAAAATTGGGTCTGCTAGCCATATCTGGACTAGATCACATACTGACTTTATTTGATTTCAATGAGCTGGAAATTTTACATCATCAAAAGTCAGAAGCCAGTGAAAAATTTCACATGTCTCTTCTTTGTAATAAAACTCAGTACTAGATGTTACCTAGATATTATCTGTCTTTCTCCTTCCCCCTACCTAAAGAAAAGATTCTCCAACCATCAAATCAGTTCTGAGCTTCCAAGAAAGTTATTATGTCTCTCTTGTTAATTATAGGTAGACAGTAGAGGGGTTACCTGCAAGCATCCACAAACACAGTGGTCTCCTTCTTGAGATAGGTCCTGGGGGAAGTGGTGAAGGCATTATGGCTCCTTTCATTCAGTTTGTTCAGGGAAAACACTGTGGATTAAGGCAACATCTAACAACTCTTCTTTCTCATTGAAGATTAAAGAGGCATGTTTCTCCCTGTTTTTACTCTTCTTTTCTCAGTGTTCTTGTGGAGAATTATATTGATTTCTTAATGTTAAGATACTTTCAATTCCTCATCTAGGTCCTGTATATTTATTCTTTTTATGTATTGTTGGATTTGGTTTGCTAATATTTTATCTATCGTTTGATCCTATGTCACTCACCTAGAACCAGACATCCTGGAATGAGAAGTCAAATGGGCCTTAGAAAGCATTATTATGAACAAAACTAGTGGAGGTGATGGAATTTCAGGTGAACTATTTTATTTTTGGTTTTGATTTTATCAATTTCTGCTCATATTTTTTCTATTTTCTTTTTTTATTTGAGTTTATTTTTCTCTTCATAGTCTAACTTTGTATGATGTTTGCTTAAATTATTAATTTTCAGCCTTCCCTCATCCTTTCCTCTTAATGCATGCATTTAAGACTATAAATTCCCCTCTAAGCAATGCTTTAGCTATATCCCACAAATTTTGATATGTAGTATTTTTATTATCATTCAGTTCCAGATTTTCCTAACTTCTACTGAGATTTTGTTTTTGATCCATTGGTTGTACAGAAGTGAATTTATTCATTTTCCTACTTACAGGGTCTTACGCTACTTTAAAAAATTGACTTGTTGCTTAATTGCAGTGGGTCAGAAAGTATTCTATATTATTGATCTGTTTGAAATTTCATGGGACTTGCTTTATGGCCCAAGATATGGTCACTTTTAATAAGTATTTTATGTGTATTTGAAAGAGATATGTACTCTGCCATTGTTCAATATATATCATTAATTTGAACAAGATTAATGTTCAAATCATATATCTTATCGATTATTTGTCTGTTTGTTCTATCACATTCTGAAAGAGGTAGAAAAAAATATTTTACTGTTAACTGTGGATTTCTCCATTTCAGCTTTTAATTTTTTTTGATTTTTACTTTATGTGTTCAGAGACTGCGTTAGTATGCAAAGAAATTCAGAATTATTATATCTTCCTGTTGAATTGCTCTTTTATCCTTATGAAATATATTTTATTTCCAGTAATAATTCTTGCTTTAAAGTTTTATTTTCTAATCTTTGTATGTATGCCTATACCAGTTTTCTTTCAATTACCCTTTGAATGCTGGAATGTGGTTTACAGTAAAGTAATTGCAGGAGTTAGATATGGGCTTAGTCTCAATACCAGAATGCATTCATCGGATGAAACAGGATGAACTTGGCATTGAATGATTTCTGTAGACTTCATTTTCTTTCTCTCCTCAGATCCTCTTTCAGAAAGTGGGCGTTCACTTCCTGTAGAACAGGAATTCTGCTTCCCTTCTGTTCTCCGTCATTCTACGCAATCCTCCTATATGCTCCTAGCTTGCTCTAGATCTTCACACTCTCCACAGTGAAGACCTGTCAGATGCACAAACCTCTCCTGGAGCACAGTTAATGTATTTTTATGGTAAATTGTCTCCTTTTCCCCCTGGTGTGAGCATGGGGCAGGATGAAAGAGAGAAAGGGAAGTGAACCCTGTTCCACCCTCCTGGTGAAGATGAGGTGGGACAAAGGTAGGAAGGGGACAGGGAATCCAGGCCTGTCTAAATACATGAATGGTGACGATATATACTCTCTATGCGGAGATAAAAGTAGTCAAGAAATGGCCATGTATTAGATAGGACTTTTAAATGTTTCTAATGCTGTTTTAAGATTTTCAGAGCTAGTCGCTGAAGGGGAGGGTATAGAGATATGCAGAGTTGAAATAGAGAATTTGACACAAATAAAAGTGGCAAGTCAGTATTTTTGGTGAAAGGTGAAGAATATAATGAAAAATGAGGAAATGGGAAAACAATTCCATTTAGGCTCCTGGAGAATATGAGAATAAGAGCAAAGACAAAATTTCAGAAGTTTGCAGCTCTTCGACCCTTTAAGTGTTTTAATGATGCCCATGCATTGCATAACTGCTTTCTTTAAAGATAAGACACATCTGCTCAGGAACGCCCTTCCACCCTGGTGTCCAGGATTCTGCCTTAAGTCTAGTGCTTTGGAGTGGCCCTTCTCTGGCTGTGCCTCTCCTGATTGGTGATGAGTTTGTGGGACCCAGGAGATGTGCTTGCTTGGAGACTGTGTTTCCCTTTCTAGATCGCACACTGGGAACACTCAAACTGAGGTCTCTAAAGAAGCAGAAAAATGGGCAATGATGGAAGAGAAGGTGGAAGTGGGTGGATACGTCATGCACAGCTGGGAGCCTCCATTTGTACTTTTGCCCCAGGCCCCACAACAGGTAGAGTTGGGCCTATACTTTGCTGATGTTCCAGAACATTTCCCTTACCTTCTCCTGCATTCCCTGGCTCCTGCGTTAGATCTGTGTTCCATCAAGCAGACTGTGATCTATTTTTAACCATACAAGTATCCTTAATCAGGAGTTCTCAGCATGCAAAGGGACTGTGAACTTGAATGGAAGAAAACTTACATTTTAATTTTCACTAACTTCTTAGTGAAATTTATCATTTTCTTCAAATGTGAATGTAGGCAGTGAAACATCACATCATAATATTAGTAGTACCTGTAGCTTTGTCATCAGTAGAAATCAGATATTTTTTATAGCACACTCAATTTATAATAAATCTTAAAATATCATTTACACTTACCATACTTAAATTTAGGGCTTCCCTCATATCTCAGTCAGTAAAGAATCCACCTGCAATGCAGGAGACCCAGGTTCGATTCCTGGGTTGGGAAGATCCCTTGAAGAAGGAAATGGCAGTCCACTCCAGTATTCTTGCCTGGGAAATCCCATGGACAGAGGAGACTGGCAGGCTACAGTCCATGGGGTTGCAAGAGTCGGACATGACTGAGTGACTAAACCGCCACCACATACTTAAAATTAGAATATTTTCAAATGGCTCTTCTTATTTAATGGATTAATAAAACATACTTATTATTACTACTACAAATTTTAAAATTTTTCAATGGCTTTATTTCAATGTAATTTGTTTCATTTGTAATTCTATGTATTTTATTTGACATATTTAAAAACTTTATTCCGAGGAGTCCATATGATTCAACAGACAGGCAGAAGAGTCTATGGTACAAACAGGGTTAAGACCTACTGAGGCACTGAAATTTAAATCTCTTTGTTTCTTTCTTTCTCCCACCTCTGCTCACCTCAGAACATCCCTACTAGCTACAGGCCCATAGAATTAAAACATCACCTGCTCATTGGCCAGTGTTTGGTCAGGATAGCTCTCCTGGGACGTGGACTTCCTTGCTAAGTTTCCGTAGGCTCCATTGTCTAGCATCGGGCTTTGTTTCATGTAGCCCTTACTTTAGGTTGAGTTCATTTCCTTAGTATGTCATTTAGTCGTATGTCTGTCACTGGATGACACTGTTCTTTAGGAGCTACTCTGGCCTCCACCCCTGCCTAATTCCACAGTCTCCTGGTTTACCTAGGTTAGTCTTCTTTTATCTAATATTATCTACTGTCCGCTCTGCCAGAAGGACATATCTATGACTAGGTGGTTTAATGAGAACTGCGTCCACTCCTGTCTACCTACCATGAGTTTTGAACTTTGCATTCTCGTCTGAACACACAGTAATTTTACCTCATCCTTATTTTGACTTTATGGTGATAACCGGTCTCTCTGGTCTAAAGAGAGCTTCAGTGCTATCAGCTCCTTGTCTTCTCTGTCTTGTTATCTTTCCCCTCAGTTTTCATGTTTAATTGGTCATTACATTTTGCTATCTGTAAGTTTGAATTACTTCCTTAGTTTAGGCTCTCATCAATATTTGGCTGGATTATTACGGTAGCTTCCTAATTGGTTGCCAAGGCCAATCTGTGTGTTTGTGTGTACTGAAAAAAATCACAGTTCTCTGAGCTAGTGTTTGAATGATACACACTCAACACGGCAATGAAAAGAATATTGGGATTGTAGTTAGGAGACATGGATTCTAGTTTAAAAAGTAAGTAACCTATGGAAATGATAGGCTTCCTGGTGCCTCAGACAGTAAAGAATCTGCCTGCAATGTATGGAAATGATCTGATACAGTAAGATGGGGTTTTCATGAAGGAAATAGATTTTTTCCACTTGAACTGGAGAAAGGACAATTTTTATCTTTTTTCCTTTTCTCCTTTTATTAGGACTAAAGGAGTATTGAACAGAGTCAGAAGTATAGGATTACATGGAGATTCCACTGATGTGAGTGGAATGGTTTTTGCTTCACAAGTGGTTCTTGCAGGAGCCAGGCATGGATTCAAAGTCAGATGGTACCTTATCCCTCTAAGAGCTATTTCAGAATAAGCCACATTCTGTGTTGAACTTCCTATCTTTGGGCCTTCCATAAAGTCTTGTTTTTTTTTTAATTAACTAATTTATTATTATGTTTTATTTAGCTGCGTTGGATCATTGTTGCATTGTGCGGGCTCTTTAGTTGTGGTACGTGGGCTCATTAGTTGCAGTGCACAGAGTTAGTTGCTCTGTGGCATGTGCAATCTTAGTTCCCCAACCAAGAATAGAACCTGCACCCCCTGCAATGGTAGCCTGAAGTCTCAACCACTCGACCGTCAGGGAAGTCCCTATCTCAGAAAAGTCCCTATCGGCACCATCTTGTTCTGGAACATATTCGTTATCCCCAAAGAAAACCAGCACTAGTTGATCACTCACTTTCCATCCCTTCCTACCCTCGTGGCTGGAAATCACTAATCTGCATTCTTTCTCCATGGATATTTCATATAAATATATGAATAATACAATTATGTGGCCTTTTATGTTTGGCTTCTTTCACTTAACATTAAGTTTTTAAGATTAATTCAAGTTGAGCATGTATGAGTATTTCATTCTGTTTTTATGTCTGAATAATATTCTACTATATCAATATGCCACATTTTGTTTACCCTTTCATCAGCTGGTAGCTATTAGAGTTGTTTCTGCCTTTAGGTACTATTAATAGAGCTGCTAGAGACATTCATATACAAGTATTTGTTTGAATAACTGTTTTCAATTTTAGGGAGATATATATTACCTAGGGGGCTCCCCTGGTGGCTCGGACAGTAGAGAATCTTCCTGTATTACAGGTAACCTGGGTTCGATCCCTGGGTGGGGAAGATCCCCTGGAGAAGGGAATGGCAACCCACTCCAGTGTTCTTGCCTGGAGAATTCCATGGACAGAGGAGCCTGGCGGGCCACAGTCCCAGGTGGCCCTAGTGGCAATGCAGGAGATGTAAGAGACATGGGTTTGATCCTTGGGTCAGGAAGATCTCCTAGAGGAAGGCATGACAACCCACTCCAGTATTTTCACCTGGAGAATCCCATAGACAGAGGAGCACATCTAGGATATATGATATAGTATATGGTACCTATAAAGACAGGCCTCAGATGCTTGGCAAAAGAAGCCAGGGTATTGTTTACGGGCTGAACTGTTCTTGGAGAGGAACTACTATGGGAATGGGTTGACATGGGTAGTCTGTAAGTCTTCAGAGTAACTTCAGCAAGAAACCAGAAGATTCTGGTTCGTTTGGGACCTTAAGTAAATTGAACTGATTAGAATACCCATGGGTAGTCCACAGATTCCAGTGTACTTTGAATCCCATAACCGATATGAACTTTGTTTTTCAACCTGTTTGCTAAAACATTTTAAGCAAACTAAATGAATCTTTATTTTTTATTGTATTTCTAACTGAATTACCATATGCTATTTGGAAATCATAATTAGTTTTGAGATTTACATTTAGATATAAATAGTGCACTATCACATTGATTGGTCTAAGATGAGGAGAAGAGAATTTTTCTTATAGTTGGTCTTATTATTCACTCCAATACTTCATCTATTACATGGAATCCCAAATGTATCTTAAAAACCCTGATTGGTATATAGAGGCTTCAACTGCTTATTCTCAGCTCCTCATTTTTGCAGCATCTCTCATTCATTTAGAATACAATTTTAATTTCCATGGTCACTGAGGCTTTTCTGTGTTCTCTTAAAGGAAAACTGCCAAGGTTGATAGGTTCAAATTTGACTTTTCTTACTAAGTGCATTTATACACTGCCAAGATATTCCTGCTTCCTTACATGCTTTTCATTTTAATGGTTGATGCACTGCCAGTTGACTCAAGGACCAAGTAATTACAATAATGTCGGCCCTCAAATCTGATGGTGTAAATCCAGAACAGTGTGCTGCTTTTCACTGTACTTAAAGAACGTAATGAGAACAGTGCCCAGGAATCAATTTAAGAACAATAGGCTGTTGAGTTAAAGCATCATTATCATTAAGAGGTATTTTTACAATGCTTGACATTTTTTCAGTAGATGCAATGATTAGATCTAGGTTCTCAGCCCACTCTTACCATAGCCTATTATGTGACCTTGGGCAAGTCATCCTAATGCCTCTGGAGGGGTTGAATTCGATATTTTTCCAGGTTATTTCAGATTCTTAACTTTTTGATTAATGTAATTATTCTTCTGAATACTTTGCAAGTTAATCCCACTTTTATGAATTAAAAAGGAACCACAGTGGTATTTGAAACTCAGGGTTATACAGTAGGTCTTACAAAACTGATTTGAATTCCTAATTCTTGATTTGTTCTATTTTATTGGCTTTAAAACTTGAGTAATACAAAGATAATTTTTAGAGGAAAAGGTATTTTAGACTCCTGATGTTAACAAATTGTTTATTGGGAATTATGTAAATATTTAAGAACATGAAATTAGGCATACATTTCTTAGACTCTTGTTGTTGACAAATTATTTATTTGGAATTATGTGAATATTTAAGAATATGAAATCGGGCATATATCTCATGCTTAAGTTTCTACAAAATTGAAGGAAACCAACAAACATAAAAAACCTAGAAATTGAACTTAATAAGCTGGAAGATGTTTAGCTGAAACCAAATCATCTATTGAATGTTACATTTGATCTTGTTTGTTATGGGATGGGTTTCTTTGAATTTGGCTCACCTAATTAATAATTCCATGTCATGACTCAACTGTTTAGCCAGTTTCCTTTATTTGTTTGCATAGTAAATGGGGATATTATTTGGCCTTGTCGACTAAGTGCAAGCAACAGTTAGAACTGGACATGGAACAACAGACTGGTTCCAAATCGGGAAATGAGTACATCAAGGCTGTATATTGTCACCCTGCTTATTTAACTTATATGCAGAGTACATCATGAGAAATGCTGGGCTGGATGAAGCACAAGCTGGAATCAAGATTGCTAGGAGAAATATCAATAACCTCAGACACACAGATGACACCACCCTCATGGCAGAAAGCAAAGAAGAGCTGAAGAGCTTCTTGATAAAAGTGAAAGAGGAGAGTTAAAAAGTTGGCTTAAAACTCAACATTCAGAAAACTAAGATCATGGCATCCAGTCCCATCATTTCATGGTAAATAGATGGGGGAACAATGGAAACAGTGAGAGACTTTATTTTCTTGGGCTCCAAAATCACTGCAGATGGTCTCTGCAGCCATGAAATTAAAAGACACTTGCTCCTTGGAAGAAAAGCTATGACCAACCTAGACAGCATATTAAAAGCAGAGACATTTCTTTCCCAACAAAGGCCCGTCTAGTCAAGGCTATGGTTTTTCCAATAGTTAGGTGTGGATGTGAGAGTTGGACTATAAAGAAAGCTGAGCGCCAAAGAATTGATGCTTTTGAACTGTGGTGTTGGAGAAGACTCTTGAGAGTTCCTTGGACTGCAAGGATCCAACCAGTCAATCCTAAAGGAAATCAATCCTGAATATTCATTGAAAGGACTGATACTGAAGCTGAAACTCCAATACTCTGGCCACCTGATGCGAAGAAGCGACTCATTGGAAAAGACCCTGATGCTGGGAAAGATTGAAGGTGGGAGGAGAAGGGGACGACAGAGGATGAGACGGCTGGATGACATCACTGATGCGATGGACATGAGTTTGAGTAGGCTGCAGAAGTTGGTGATGGACAGGGAGGCCTGGCATGCTATAGTCCTTGGGGTCGCAAGGGGTCGGACACGACTGAGTGACTGAACGGAACTGAAGTGCAAGCATATAATTTACTTACTTAACCTACCTTTCCCATTTCTTTTTAGCTTTTAATAATTAAAGCTGTACAACTTAGTACCAGTGTAAATGTAACACAAGCAAGAGCACAGAAGTTATGTGGCAGAAATTAGTTATATATTTGTTCATTAGTAATTCATATACCCAGATACTTTTGTGTGCCAGGCCCTTTTCTGTGCACTGGGAATACTGCCATGAATAAAAATGAAAAAGGCTCTGTCCTTGAAGAGCTCATATCCTGCTAGGAATCATCAGGATGAATTAGAATATTAATTTTATGTTATAATAAAATGAAAATGGAAATAAAAATATTGCCATAAGGCACTTGTTGATCCTTATAAAGAAGTCCATGGCACATTTCTAAGAGATCTTTGGTTCCAAATTTGAGAAAGCTTGCTCTCTTTAGTTTTTTTCTTTTACATATAAACTTCCTAACTTTTGCAGTACATTTAAAAATAGGATGGTTTATCTAGTTCCCTGGTAGCTCATAAGGCAAAGAATCTGCCTGCAATGTAGGAGACCCAGGTTTAATTACAGGGTGGGGAAGATCCCCCTGGAGAAGGGAATGGCAACGCCCTCAAGTATTCTTTCCTGGAGAATCCCATGGACAGAGAAGCCTGGTGGGCTACAGTCCATGGGGTCACAAAGAGTTGGACATGACTGAGTGACTAACACTTTCACTTATCTAGTTCACAACTTTTAGTAGAATTTTAATTTGCAAGAAGTTGCAACCTGGGCCATGTCACCTGACCAGCTAAATTAAGGCATCATGGCAAAATGGGAAGAGTGTCTGTTCAGGGATCTGAAGCTTGTACCCTCTTCCTGTTGTGACCAAGAGGAGAGAATTTAGCCTCTCTGAACCCCAATTTTCTCATCTTCAGAATTGCAAGGATGCCCTAATCATTTAATCTTATCCTTTTTTGTGAACTATATAACTCTTTGAGAGCCTATTCATACTAAATGGCTTTTACACATAAAAATTTGCTAATGAGTTCGGAGAATTTATGAACTCCCTCTACTCAGAAATAACCACTAGTAATATTTGTTGTATTTGTTTTCCATTCTTTTAGTTAGTACTTGTTCTCTGTCTTAACAATATATTGTGGCAATTTTTCCATGTAAAAATATTCTTATTCAACATAGTTTTAATGTATGTATTGTAATATATTTAAGCAATGGCTTGTCACTAGAAGTCATGGCAAATCCTAGTCCATTGCATAGTATCAATTCTCCGTGTTAGTGACAATTGTACCCCACATTTCTATTGTAAACTCCTACTACCCAATTGTTAGCCATATGGTTTACGTGAGATTGCTCTAGCAAAGCCATATAATCAGGATCAGGGTGGTTATGTAACCAAGTTAGAACTAACATAATTCAAGAACACATTTGGGCTCAATGAAGGGCAAAAATGGTATGGACCTAACAGAAGCAGAAGATATCAAGAAGAGGTGGCAAGAATACACAGAAAAACTGTACAAAAAAGATCTTCATGACCCAGATAATCATGATGGTGTGATCACTCACCAAGAGCCAGACATCCTGGAATGTAAAGTCAAGTGGGCCTTAGAAAGCATCACTATGAACAAAGCTAGTGGAGGTGATAGAATTCCAGTTGAGCTATTTCAAATCCTAAAAGATGATGCTGTGAAAGTGCTGCACTCGATATGCCAGCAAATTTGGAAAACTCAGCAGTGGCCACAGGACTGGAAAATGTCAGTTTTCATTCCAGTCCCAAAGAAAGGCAATGCCAAAGAATGCTCAAACTACTGCACAGTTGCACTCATCTCACATGTTAGTAAAGTAATGCTTAAGATTCTCGAAGCCAGGTTTCAGCAATACGTGAACTGTGAACTTCCAGATGTTCAAGCTGGTTTTAGAAAAGGCAGAGGAACCAGAGATCAAATTGCCAATATCCACTGGATCATCGAAAAGGCAAACGAGTTCCAGAAAAACATCTACCTCTGCGTTATTGACTATGCCAAAGCCTTTGACTGTGTGGATCACGATAAACTGTGGAAAATTCTGAAAGAGATGGGAATACCAGACCGCCTGACCTGCCTCTTAAGAAACCTGTATGCAGGTCAGGAAGCAACAGTTAGAACTGGACATGAAACAACAGACTGGTTCCAAATAGAAAAAGAAATACGTCAAGGCCATATGTTGTCACCCTGCTTATTTAACTTATATGCAGAGTATATCATGAGGAACACCTTTGCTGGATTAAGCACAAGCTGGAATCAAGATTGCCAAGAGAAATATCAATAACCTCAGATATGCAGATGACACCACCCTTATGGCAGAAAATGAAGAAGAACTAAAGAGCCTCTTAATGAAAGTGAAAGAGGAGAGGAAAAAGTTGGCTTAAAGCTCAACATTCAGAAAACTAAGATCATGGTTTCTGGTCCCATCACTTCATGGGAAATAGATGGGGAAACAATGGAAACAGTGTCAGAATTTATTTTGGGGGACTCCAAAATCACTGCAGAGGGTGATTGCAGCCATGAAATTAAAAAGACGCTTACTTCTTGGAAGGAAGGTTATGACCAACCTAGATAGCATATTGAAAAGCAGAGACATTACTTTGTCAACAAAGGTCCGTCTAGTCAAGGCTATGGGTTTTCCAGCGGTCATGTATGAATGTGAGAGTTGGACTACAAAGAAAGCTGAGTGCCGAAGAAATGATGCTTTTGGACTGTGGTGTTGGAGAAGCCTCTTGAGAGTCCCTTGGACTGCAAGGAGATCCAACCAGTCCACCGTAAGGAAATCAGTCCTGAATATTCATTGGAAGGACTAATGCTGAAGCTGAAACTCCAATACTGTGGCCACTTGATGCGAAGAGCTGACTCATTTGAAAAGACCCTGATGCTGGGAAAGATTGAGGGCAGGAGGAGAGGGGGACGACAGAGGATGAGATGGTTGGATGGCATCACCAACTCAATGGACATGGGTTTGGGTGGACTCCAGGAGCAGGTGATGGACAGGGAGGCCTTGTGTGCTGCGGTTCATTGGGTGGCAAAGAGTCGGACACGGCTGAGCAACTGAACTGAACTGAACTGGGAGAAAAGATTTTCATGCTCTGTATTTGGTGGTGTTGAAATGATGACCATTAAGTGGACCAGTTAGAAGGTGAAGCTGACTCTCAGAATAAGCAGACTCAAAAGATTCATTCTGGTGACATTGTTGGAACCTGAAGACAGCCTTAAAGCCTGCTTCTCTCTCTCTCTCTGTTTTAGTTACAAGAGCCAATGCATTTTCTTTTTGTTTAAATCCTTATGAGTTAAGTTCTTGGTCAGTTGCAACCTAAAGAACTCTAAATACAGGCATTTAAGTTATTTTCAAAATTTTGTCCGTTATAAATGATGTTACAATGAGTATCTTCACATTGTTAATTCTTTGGAGTATTCTTTAGTATTAATTCCTAGAATTCTTTTTTAAACTTTTAATTTTGTATTGAAATATAGCCAGTTATCAAACAGTGTTGCGATAGTTTCAGGTGAACAGTGAAGGTACTCAGCCATATATATGTGTGTACACATACATATATATATCCATTGTCTCCCAAACTCCCCTCCCATCCACGCAGCCACATAACACTGAGCAGAGTTCCATGTGCTATACAATGGGTCCTTTTTGGTTATCCATTTTAAATATAACAGCGTGTACATGTCCATCCCAAACTCTTTAACTGTCCCTTCCCCTACCCTGCCCCACCTACCCTGGCAACCATAAGTGCATTCTCTAAGTCTGTGAGCCTCTTTCTGCTTTGTAAGTAAGTTTATTTATATCATTTCTTTTTAGATTCCACATATAAGGGATGTCATATGATATTTCTCCTTCTCTGACTTACTTCACTCAGTATGAAAATCTCTAGGTCCATCCATGTTGCTGCAAATGGCATTATTTCATTCTTTTTAATGACTGAGTAATATTCCATAGTATATATGTATCACATCTTCTTTATTCACTTCTCTGTCGAAGGACATTTAGGTTACTTCCATGTCTTGGCTATTGTAAACAGTGCTACACTGAACATTGGGTGCATGTAGCCTTTTAGATCATTTTTTTTTTCTTTCTGGATATATGCTCAGAAGTGGAATTGCAGGGTCATATGATTTGATAGCTCTATTTTTAGTGTTTTAAGGAATCTCCATACTGTTGTCCATAGTGATCATACTAATCTACATTCCCACCAACAGTGCAGGAGGGTTCCCTTCTCTCTACACCTTCTCCAGTATTTATTGTTTGTGGATTTTTCGATGATAGTCCTTCTGGCTGGTGTGAGGTGATATCTCATTGTAGTTTTTTTTATTTTTAATAGTAATGTCTTTTATTGTTATAAAAATAACATTCATTCATATAGCAAATAGAGAAAAATGTAAGAAGGGAAAAATTTATATCATAAGTAAGCCACTATTATTCCGATTTATATCATGAGTTAGCCACTATTTTTTTCTTTTTATTTTTTTATTGAAGGATAATTGCTTTACAGAATTTTATTGTTTTCTGTCAAACCTGAACATGAATCAGCCATAGGTATACATATATCCCCTCCCTTTTGAACCTCCCTCCAATCTCCCTCCCCATCCCACCCTTTTAGGTTGATACAGAGCCCCTGTTTGAGTTTCCTGAGCCATACAACAAATTCCCATTGGCTATCTATTTTACATATGGTAATGTAAGTTTCCATGTTACTCTTTCCATACATCTCACCCTCTCTTCCCCTCTCCCTATGTCCATAAATCTATTCTCTATGTCTGTTTCTCCATTGCTGCCCTGTAAATAAATTCTTCAGTACCATTTTTCTAGATTACGTGTATGTGCGTTAGAATACGATATTTATCTTTCTCTTTCTAACTCACTTCACTCTGTATAATGGGTTCTAGGTTCATCCACGTCATCAGAACTGAGTCAAATACATTCCTTTTTATGGCTGAGTAATATTCCATTGTATATATATACCACAACTTCTTTATCCATTCATCTGTCGATGGACATCTAGGTTGCTTCCATGTTCTAGCTATTATAGATAGTGCTGTAATGAACAATGGGATACATGTGTCTTTTTCAATTTTGGTTTTCTCAGGGTGTATGCCTAGGAGTGGGATTGCTGGGTCATATGGTGGTTTTATTCCTAGTATTTTAAGGAATCTCCATACCATCTTCCATAGGGACTATATTGATTTACATTCCCACCAACAGTGCAAGAGTGTTCCCTTTTCTCCGCACCCTCTCCAGCATTTATTGTTTGTGGATTTTTTGATTTTTTGATGATGGTCATTCTGACTTATGTGAGGTGATATCTCATTGTGGTTTTGATCTGCATTTCTCTAATAATGAGCGATGTTGAGCATCTTTTCATTGTTTGTTAGCCATCCGTATGTCTTCTTTGGAGAAATGTCTGTTTAGGTCTTTTTCCCACTGTTTGATTGGGTTATTTGTTTTTCTGGCGTTGAGTTGTATGAGCCGCTTGTATATTTTGGAAATTAATCCTTTGTCAGTTGTTTCATTTGCTATTATTTTCTCCCATTCTGAGGACTGTCTTTTCACCTTGCTTATAGTTTCCTTTGCTGTGCAAAAGATTTTAAGTTAATCACGTCCCACTTGTTTACTTTTGTTTTTATTTCTGTTACTCTAGGAGATGGGTCATAGAGGATCTTGCTTTGATTTATGTCGTTGAGTTTTCTGCCTATGTTTTCCTCTAAGAGTTTTATAGTTTCTGGTCTTACATTTAGGTCTTTAACACATTTTGAGTTTATCTTTGTGTATGGTGTCAGGAAGTGTTTTAATTTCATTCTTTTACATGTAGCTGTCCAGTTTTCCCAGCACCATTTATTAAAGAGGCTGTCTTTGCCCCATTGTGTATTCTTGCCTGCTTTGTCAAAAATAAGGTACCCATAGGTGCATGGGTTTATTTCTGGGCTTTCTGTCTTGCTCCATTGGTCTATACTTCTATTTTTGTGCCAGTACCATACTGTTTTGATGACTGTAGCTTTTCAGCATAATCTCAAGTCAGGGAATCTGATTCCTCTTGCTCTATTTTTCTTTCTCAAGATTGCTTTAGCTATCCAGGGTTTTTTTTGTGTCTCCATACAAATGTTGAGTTTTTTCATTCTAATTCTGTGAAATACCATTGGTAATTTGATAGAATTCCTAGAATTCTTGAGCATAATTTTCTGTTTTCTACATCATATATGGCATAACTAATTCAGTTACAAATGGATGTAGACTGAATGGTTTGTTAACATTGGTAATATAATATTTTTCCTTTCCAACCAAAATTCAATTTATGATTATGCATTGCCCTTTAGTTGTTATGCTTCTGTAGTCTCCTTTAACTTGTAGTAATTCCTTGATCTTTCTTTTTCTTTCATGCCATAGATGCTTTTGGAAAATATCTGCCAGTTGTTTTCCAGAATATCTATCAGTTGGGTCTGCCTGTTTCCTTATGAGTAAGTCCAGGCTAGAAATTGTTTATAGGAAAATTATGTAAGTGATGTTATGTCCTTCTCAGTGCATTGTATTAGAGGTTAGGTGATGACAGTTGTCCTATTACTGGTGATATTAACCATTTTCCCTTGGAAATTAGTAATATGTGGGAAGATTTTCTGACACTGTGTGAGTGTCCTTTGCTTCTTGAAATATTACCCAAGAGTTATAACATCTTTTTCTGATTGTTGCTTGAATTATTTCCTTGATGGTTGTAAAATGAAATTTTGTAGCTATCATTCTTTTTATATTTATCAGTTGATAATTCTGCAGTTAGAATGAGCTTTTCCTTGTTTCTTATTTATTCATTCACTCACATGTTCATTTATGTTGACTATCAGTATGTACTCTTGCATTCTTGTTTTCTTAAATGGATTCTAAATCTTTGTTATTATCAGTCTTTGTTAAAATAAACTTTTAATTTTAGAATAATTTAGGTATATAGAAAAATTGTGAAGATAGTATAGAGTCAGTTCCTATATACTCCTTACTCAGTTTCCCTGATGTTAGCATCTTACACTAATAACGCACTAACTTTGAAACATTGCTGTTAATTAGAGACTTTATTTGCCTTTCACAAATTTTTCTAGAATCCAATCCAGAGTGCCACAGTTTATTTAGACAATATAGTTCCTTAGTTTCTTCTGATATGTAGTGGATTCTTAGTCTTTCCTTGTTTTGATCACTTTGATAATTTTGCAAATTACTTGTCAGGTGCTTTGTAGATAGTCCTTCACTTTGGGTTTGTGTGATATTTTCTCATTATTAGACTGCAGTTATATGTTTAGGGGAAGGATACCACAGAGGAAAGATGCTTTTCTCATTGCACTGTATTTAGGTAGTACTTGATGTTAACCTGACTCATTACTGATGACATTAACTTTGATAATTTGCTTAAGGTAGTGTTTGCCAGATTTCTATTTTTCCCTTTCCTTTCTCTATTCTTTGGAAGCTAAACAGTCTTCTTTGGAAAGAAGACCACTCTCAAATAGATTTAAATTAAGCTCCACTTCTTGAAGGAGGGAATATCCACATATATTGTTTGAGATATTATTTCTTCATAAGGAATATTTGTCCCATTCAATTTGTTTTCATTCATTTATTTATTAAATCATTTGTTTATGTTGGTATTGATTCTTTCATATTTATTTGATACTTTGGGTTATAATCCAATACTATATTATTATTATTTTTTGCTCAAGTTGTTCCAGTCTCAGCCGTTTGTGGTTCTCTCAGGTTGGCTTCTGAGTCTTTTTCATATGTTCCTCCCCAGCCCAGAATTTCCTACTTCCTAGTGAAGGAGGAAACAGACAGAGCTGGACTCCATCTTAGGCCAGGCTGTGAACATTAGGCTACACGCACGGTCACCCTCCCAATGGACTCTGAACTTTGTGCCTGGTGTCTATAGAGATGGCATACCAATGGAAAACCAGACCCCCGCCCTTAGGACTTGTACTTGGACTCTCCGTTGCCTAAAAGAATATGCTAATTATCTCTGTAACAGAACAAACTCATAAATTCCATTATGTTTATCAGGATATGACCACAGGCCTATTGATAAATGTCCACTGTTTATCTAGTCTTATAACACGTGAATGATGGGGTTATTGTGATTGTATTTACCCTTCCTTTGTTTATGTAAGTCTCAAGGAATTTGGGGTGGTGGGTTCAGACACATACACATGAGGTATAAAAGATTTTCACAAATGCTGGTCAGGGTCCTTGGCTAAGAGAAGACTCTGCCTTGGGCCCGCAGGTGTATAAACTGCACTCCACTACCTGCATTGTCCTTCTGAGTGAGTTTGTTTCCCAGCGCGTGGCTACAACACTAGCATCACAAAATGCTTCAGGCTGATGTATTTTCCTTCTCCAGCCCTCGAATCAGTTCTTTCTCTAAATGTTATTTTTAATTCTCAGTTTTTCTAAGATTTGGCTAGTGAGAACCTTTTAGACCTGGCTTCTTGGTTACTTTAACATCTCATGGATTTTTGAGCTATTTAAACTTTGTTGCACAATAAGACATCCCAGTTTCATCTTACTATATTTTTCTTCTTCTGCTGTGGAATCTGCCATTTTTTCAGAGAGTCTTGATTCATTTTATTGGGGAATATTTAAATAGGGACTTCCCTGGTGGTGCAGTGGTTAAGAATCCACCTGCTAATGCCGGGAACACAGCTTAAATACCTGGTCCAGGAAGATTCCACATGCTGCAGGGCAACTAAACCCATGCGCCACAACTACTGAGCCCACGCTCTAGAGCCCTTCAGCTGCAATTACTGAGTTCATGTGGCACAACTACTGAAGCCCACACATCCTAGAGCCTGTGCTCTGCAATGATAGAAGCCACCACAATGAGAAGCCCACATGCTAGAGAGTAGCCCCCTTCTCACTATGACTAGAGAAAGCCCGCACACAGCACAAACTCCCAGCATAGCCAAAAATAAATAAATAAATAAATAAAATTTTAAAACCTCAACTAAATAGAGTTCAAAATTTGTTTGTAATTCCTTTTGTAGCTTCAGCTTGAGGGTGTATAGTCAAAATGTTGTTGTATTAGTCAGGTTCTTTAGGAAAATGGAACCAATAGGAGATGTTTAATACGTGTACATAAAAATGAGGAAATGGCTCATGCAGTTATGAAAGTTAAGAAATTACACTACCTTAATTGCTGTCTGCAAACTGGAGACCCAGGAAAGCCAATAATGTAATTTACTTGAGTCTGAGGGATCAAAACAATGGCACCCCACTCCAGTACTCTTGCCTGGAAAATCCCATGGACGGAGGAACCTGGTAGGCTGCAGTCCATGGGGTCGATAAGAGTCGGACACAACTGAGCGACTTAGCAGCAGCAGTAGCAGAGAGATCAAGAACCAGGGGAGCTAATGGTTTAAATCCCAGTCCAGGGACCAGGGAAGATGAGAGGAGATGTACTAGCTAAACAATGAAACAAGAAAAAAGGGACTAATACTTCCTTCCTCTGCCTTTTGTTCTTTTAAGGCCGTCAGGGGGTTGAATGATGTCCACCTGCATTACTGAGCCCACTGATTCAAATGCTAATCTCATTCAGAAACACTCTTATAGACACACCCAGAAATAAGTAATAATTGTCAAGTTGACAGTGTCATGATCAGTCAAGTTGACATGCAAAATTATCACAATCACTATCACAATTGTTTTCTAAAGGAGAGGTCAGCAAATATTTTCTATGAAGGGGCAGATAATTATTTTAAGCATTGTGGGCCCCATTGTCTCTGCCCCACTACTCAACTCTGCCATTGTAGCAGGAAATCCGCCATAGACAATATGTAACAAAAACCTTGGAGGGTTTACATGCAAAAAGGAGGTGGTTATCTCGATTTGGTCAGGGAGCATAGGTACTTGGATTCTAAAGTTACCTAGAATTTTTTTTAAATACATTTTTTTCCCCTTTAAACTGAGGACATATAGTCCCAGGTCCTTGCATTTCTTTTTTGGTCATATTATTTATTTCCAATGGAGTTATATTCTTAATTCTCTTTGCAGTCAATTTTAGAGCTTACTTTCCTAATTCTTGTTGATCTAATTTCATTAATGTTTAGTAGACTTTTTGATATTCTTTCTTCAGAATTTGGTTTTTGCACTGGACAAGTTGCTTAATTTATGAGGAATAACTTTAGACTTTCTAATTTAAAAAATTACAGGAATAGACAAAGAAATTAAATAAGAAGGTTGCCCTGGTACTGTGCTAGGTGCTTTACATGCAGTATCTTAGTCAATGCTCATCATAGCACTACCACTTTTCATCGAGTCTAAGATCCCATAGATTTTAAGACATACTTTTTCTAATTTAAGAGATGTTAAAATGTTAGAACTGATAAAACACAACAATATGTAGGTACTATTATTTTTATTATTTTAAGAGTGCATAAATTGAATCAGAAGGGTTAAGTTATTTGCCCAAGAGTACATAGCTAGTAGGTGGCAGATTCAGGAAACACATCCAGATATTTTCCCCCTGGATGTTGTCTATTCCTCCCTTCTCTTTTCCCTTCTCTCCTTTTCCCTTCCTTTTCCAAAAAAAAAAAAAAAATTTTCCCTAGGCTTACCATCTTGTCCAAATTTGGCTTATCTGATTTTCTCTACTTATTGAGCTGCATTCTTACCATTATCTCAGGTTTTTTGAAACCTACCTTCTCAGGAATCCTTATCTCAAATACTAGGAATGAGTTGGGGAATTCCCATTATCATGGTCTGTTTGGGATGTGCCACTTATGTGCTTTATTATTTATTTTATATAACACTAAAATTAATCCAATACTTTGGCCACCTGATGCGAAGAACTGGCTCATTTGGAAAGACCCTGATGCTGGGAAAGATTCAAGGCAGGAGGAGAAGGGGATGACAGAGGATGAGATGGTTGGATGGCGTCACCGACTCGATGGACATGAGTTTGAGTAAGCTCTGAGAGTTGGTGATGGACAGGGAAGCGTGAGATGCTGCAGGCTGTGGGGTCATAAACAGTCAACATGACTGAGTGACTGAACTGAGTGACTGACTGAAAATTAATTTTAAGTAAGTATTATAGGCCATTTGTATGATTAAGACATGTTAGATGTTTTCACAATTTTGTCTAACCAAAAAGGCCCTTTTGTATACCTCCTGTCTCAACATAATTTATTTTAGCTTATAAATTTCTAGGTAAACAAAGTTGGCATGGATATATATTCCTTGGGAATAGTATTATGTATATACTTTGAGGTGATAAAGGGGTGATATGCCTAAGGGATAAATATAGGAAGAGTTATTGTAATTGAGTCACATTATGAATGGACCTTTATATTGTCACATATTCAAATATTCATACTAATAGTATAACCGCTATGAAAAAATAATAATATAAAATAACAAATAAGTAATGAACATTTTGGAGAAGGCAATGGCACCCCACTCCAATACTCTTGCCTGGAAAATCCCATGGACAGAGGAGCCTGGTAGGCTGCAGTCCATTGGGTCGCTACGAGTTGGACATGACTGAGCGACTTCACTTTCACTTTTCACTTTCATGCATTGGAGAAGGAAATGGCAACCCACTCCAGTATTCTTGCCTGGAGAATCCCAGGGACGGGGGAGCCTGGTGGGCTGCCGTCTATGGGGTCTCACAGAGTTGGACACGACTGAGATGACTTAACAGCTTAGCAGCAGCAATGAACATTTATTGAATGTTTCCTACGTTAGGCATGTTTCAATGTTTTATGTGTACTAACAGATTTAAGCTTATTTTATTCTGAAATTCCATAAATAAGTACAATTATTACTCTCATTTTGCAAATAAGGAAAGTGAGACACAGAGAGGATAAATTAACTAAGTACTCATGTAAGTATTTGAAAGTTTTCAGCTCAGTGATGATACATAGTACATTACAGATATACGTAGCTCCCTGTAGAGAAATAGGTCATGAAATAAATTTATTTCCAAGATATTATTTATTCTAAAACCTGCTTCTTGTCTGGGGTCAGACTCTGAAGTTTTATGGGAGAGGCTTGAATATGGCCAATGAGTTTCAGAATATGGAATCAAGGGAGGTCTGAAAAGCAAAGTTCAGGGAATACTGGAGATATTGAGCCTGTTCCCTAAAAATCCATTCCCCCTTCTCTTGGTTACCTGATTTTCATTTGAGTATCTACTCCTTTGACTCAGCTGGTGTGTTTTTGAGAACTTGACTTCACTCTTGTCTCTAGGCAAGGGATTGTATATGCGGTGGCATAATCCTATCACCTGGCCAAGACTTTGTTATTGTTCAGTCGCACAGTTGTGTCTGACTCTGCAACCCCAAGGACTGGGCAAGACTTTGGTTCAGAGGTAAAATATGGACTGATTTGGACCAAAGATACTGAAAAAGATATTTTCTGGCAACATCTAAGAAAGAATCTCTCTTTAGCTTTCTCATTTTCCAACCTGTTTTGCTTAGATGAGAAGCCTAGCATAAAGCTGATATCATGCAAGAGAAAACAAAGAAAGAGAAGAGTTCTTAAGTGTTATCACCACACCAAAAAACTATAACAAATCCAAAAAGTAACTATGTGAGGTGACAGACATGTAAATTAACTTGAATGTGGTAGTGATTTCACAATGAGTATGTGTATCAAACCGTCATGTTGTACACCTTATGTATATATAATTTATCAATTATACCTCAATAAAGCTGGGGGAAAAAGAGCGAGGACATCTTTTAGTCATTGAATCAGGTAACTGAGAATCTTGACCTACCATCAGACTTTAAGTCAATAAACAGAGTCAGTAAAATCTGTTTTGAAAGCTAACTTAAATTGGATTTTATGTCACTTGTAATGCATGCCACCTGATACAAAGGGTAAGGAAAGAACTTAAGCTAGAGGATAGGTCAAATGGTACATCAGATTGAGAGAGTTGATCTGAGAAGTGGAGAATAGGAATATGGCACAAGACAGAAACTGGAGACATTAAGATAGATTTAAGAGAATTTAGAATATTGAATAGGAGGGAGTAGAGCTGGGAGAAATTATCTAAGTTAAGGGGTTGTTTTTGCAGGTGGGAGGAAGAAACTAAGTGTATCAAACTGGCTCAGATCTTCTGGGTGCTTGCATTACATGTAGGCTTGGCTGTGAAGAAGGGATCGTACATGTGTGCATCCTTGCATCCTAGGTCGCTTCAGTTGTGTTCTATTCTTCGCAACCCTATGGGCTATAGCCTGCCAGGCTCATCTATACATGGGGATTCTCTAGGCAAGAATACTGGAGTAGGTTGCCATGCCCTCCTCCAGGGGATCTTCCTGACCCAGGGATCAAACCCACATCTCTTACGTCTCCCTCATTGACAGGGGAGTTCTTTACCACTAGCGCCACTGGGGAAGCCTGGAAAGGGGGTCAAGAAATATCTTCATATCATCACCTTTGGTTGTGAAAACC